>OU860796.2:2644338-7596838 GCA_917862395.2 Heliconius sara | reverse complement strand
CGGTGTAAAATACGAACGGAGTGTCTAAACACTAAATTACCTCTTCCTACCCTACTTTGTGCGAGATACAGCGTATAGCTGATTTAATTTGATTTTGTTTAATTACAACATTAAATTTATTTTTTTTGTAATTTCCACAGTACTTCACATAAAAATATTGAAAATATAAAAATATTTGAGTGTTAAAAATAATTTTATTAGGTATCTGAAACAAAAATATCATATATGTACAGTGGGTAAAAAAAGTATTTGCGGTATAATAAAAAAAAATCATATTATAATTATTATTACATCGATTTTTTTTAACATTGATAGCTTTATAATAAAAATAAAAATATTTATTAATTGGACAACCAATGATCCAAAAATGTTAGTAAAATGCAATAAAGCTTAATATCTAGTGTTAGTACTTAATAACTAATAGTAACTTGGTAATGTCACACATATGCCAGATCATAAAAAAAGCAAATTATAAATATAAACGAAAATAGTTACATAATAATTAACATATTGTCTTAGTTATTTTATAAATAGATAAAGTTGTTTTTAGGGTTTCATACCCTCTAAGTAAAACAACAACGAGATCTTATAAGGGTCCCTACCCTTATAAGATCTCGTTGTTGTTCGTCCATCTGTCTTTTTGTCTGTCTGTCAAGAGCCGATTTGAAATTCATACTGTGTTTCTATATTTACTTTAAAAAAAATATGGCTGTTTATATTGCAAAAATCGCGCATTTCGTGCCCTATAAAGAGAGTCACAATTAATAGAGTTCTTCCGGTGGACCTAGAAATATGAAACTTGGCAGCTAGCACCTACAGGTGCTACATACTAGTTTCGGAAAAAATCAGAAACTATACATTTGTGGTTAAATTAAAAAAATTAATAGTAAGGAGACAAAATTTATTATCAAAATCAGGTGAGGTGAGTATCAGATGAACGGCCTCTTTCTAAGCTAATCTTGAATTTCAGAATAAGCTCGAAACCTCCAATTTTTGTCCGGAATCCTCAGTGGGCGAGCCCGAAACTGTCGTGGTTGGTTCAATAAACACCATTTGCCCTGTAAGCTAGATGTGAAAATGTAGACTTTTTACTATGCAAAAGATCTTTCCTGGCGATAACATCAACATATTGAGTCTTTCGTCGTTGTATCTTTTTTATATGTATAGAATATTCTAGTGTACTATAAAGGATACTTGTATGATTAAAACACAGTGCAGCGTTAAGGTGTAACATACGGACTTGCACTGCAACCAAAGAGTATCTCTATCCACTGCAGATGGACGTGAGCTTCCACCTGAGACTATTTTAACCTCATGTCTCATAAAATAGTCACAACTTGGTTTAGCTCGATTCTCTTTACAATCACATTTTATTATCTAAACTAGTTACGACACAGTGGCCATATCCACCCATTACAGTTACAATATAAACAAGCAATGCAGAAATCCAATTCGAACTTCGAAGTAGAGACAAGGAATTTAGAGATGCGAGAGCAATTTTATCACAGATCATAGTTTACAGAGGGCGTTTATGAAGTTATATGAGTATTTCTGATATAACCGTAGTTTCATGTATAAATGTTTGGTGCTAGATTCAAGTGGGGGCATGAATCTACTAATATTGGTGAGTTATTTATATAATTTTTTAAAATTATTATTTTAATTTCCCACACAGCTCTGGGACGGCAAAAGGGTAGATTAGGCATAGTTATCATTAAGTGAATATTTGTTCCTGCCTACCTAAATATGAGATCAAGTCTAGAAAAGAAAGAAAAGTTAAATTTCAGTCAGCACGCAGTGCCTCTACAATTCGGCAGACGATGGAGACCAGAAGTGTCTTAATAAGAACGAAGAGTCTTAACGTCAGGTTCCTAGTTTCTCTGTGCCTGCCTGGTTACGAGTGGGATACAGCGTGAAGCTAAAATAACTTAAGTACGTATAACATACTCGTTCATTTAGGGTGGCAACTTTGTACTAGCATATTTACTAACAGAAGGGTGGCTTAAAATAGTCTGTAATGAGTGGTCGGTTTCTTCCAATGCATATCTAAATAAAAAAAAATTGCAGCATTGCACTGACGCAGCGACTGACGTTGATCATTGTTGCATTGTTTATGGTTGCACAATTATGGCGGGATTGCCGCTAAACCTACAGCTGAAAATAAATTGAATGTATTAAGCGTCTAGCACAACTTTATATTCTTTTATATCGCGTACTTTACGACCCAACGTGCGTGTTGCTTACTTTTATGTTGGAATTATTGTTCTTCCCTACTACTTTGACGTATGTGAAACTGCAACATCGAAACAAAATGGCGGTCTTCGTTCAGTTTTTGTGTAAAATTATTTACGTGTTTGCTTAGCCAGTTTTATTTAATAAACTATAAATATATATTTTACATTAGTTGTCATTAAACATTGTATTAGGACCGATTTTGTATTTTTTATACATGTATTCTACATAACAATATTTAATAAAATTTTAACTTTAATTTACTATGACAATAAATAATGATAAATTTGAATCCATACTTTATATGAATACAAATACAATAAATTCAATTACACTTACCAAACGAGCTAACTAACATATGACATCTCGAAAAGTAAGTAGTGATGGTAAAAAATATAGTTATTAGGAAACCGAAGCGCTCTACATTTTGTAACCCGTATTAAATATCACAAACCATATATTGATAGGTACATATAAAATAGTAAACTATTATAACTGAATTATATGTACATCTTGCTATATGCTGCTGACGTTTGAAATATTAAAACTCAATTGGTGGCCGGGCCGACGCCGACTGAAGGTAAGAGCTATGACCTTTTTTTCCTATAATGGACACCGAAAACCTTCATAGCTTCACTTGAAAAATCTTTTGGAAAATAAATGAATCCATACTGTATGTAAATCGCATCGTCGAAAGTTTTTATTGAAAAACTTGAGAAACTGATGAAAATGGACCACGACGGTAAAGATCTCACCGTTCCGTTTTATAAAATATGTAATATGAAGTTTAAAAGGTATGAATGTATATTGTACTTCCTTAATATCTGATTTTAAATAAAATATTATATTTTTTCCTTTAAAGAGAAGTTATTTAAGTTATGTTAAATATGGCTTTTACTGTAAAGAATTAGGAGGATAGAGAGTTAGTGGAGTAAATAATGCATAATTTCGTCTCGTTATAATGAAGTTATTTAAGATTAAGAGGAGTTAAGCGGGATGGTCGGTGAGTTCAGAGGGACGAGGGCTCACTCGTTAAGAGGATGAGTAATTGATAATGCTTACCCTACTACGCGTAATCTCGGTCAGGTGACTCCATATTAAAGGGTGCTTAAAATATATTTAGTGTCCACGTGTAGTTTATATTATCAAATTATTATGAATATAATCTGTAAAAGAAAAATGTAAAGCACAGTCTCTATAGTCTGTATAATATATATTTTAGTAAGGTTAAAGAGTTGTAATCTTAATAGAATTTCCTATAAAAAGGATTTAATAGGATTTGTTTTGACGTAATCATGGCTATTAATCTTTTCATTGTCATCAAGTTTAGATAATTAAAATATTTTTTTTTAGATAATTACTTCTTAATCTTGAAATAAATGATACACTATTTATTAATAAAAAATATTTACGTTAACTATAAAGATCGGCGTTCTATAGATTCGAGTTTATATTTGACTTGTTTATTAAAATAAATAATTTTTATTATTTTTTGTTGTTGTTTATAAGAAGTATATGTAAATGATTACAATTCAACATGTGTGCATTAATAATTATCTCATATTATTCGGTTTGTTACAAAATAGACACATTAAACATATAAATTAGGCGGCGCTACATTGCCGATGGCGTTTCAACGACTTGTTTGAATTCCGCCTTTTATTTATGAAGCACACATGCTTATTTCCATATGACTCACTTTAAAAAAATTACATCAGCTTCACCCTGTATCCCGTATACAGCAGGATAGGCAGAGGGAACAACAGAACAATGTGTTAAGGCACTCCGGTCCCAACTTTCTTTTTTTGCCTTGCGTTCTGACTCCCCGTCAGAATGAAGTAATACAAATATAAAAAAAAAAAATCATTTCCTCGAGTGGTAATCGAACCTACAATCGTAGCCTCACCGTTAAACCCTTGTGCCCTGCACCGTGTCGGCCTCCCACATGACTCACTTGTTATTAAATATTATTCTTTTAGCGTGCTCATGCACATAAAAACTTTTTCCTGCATATTCCAACGTAAACATAAATTAGGCAAATTTACTGTGCTTTATAGAGAGCTTCCCCCTTCAATTCAATATGTTTATAAGAATACTGTGGGTCAATATGTAGTCAAACATCCCCCTAATACTACGAGTCAGCAAAATTATCAAAAGTTTTTAACTTACAACTTTTTCCTTAAACGAATAGTAGAAATAGCGACCATCTCTATTTGATTTCTCATGTTCTTTCCTTGTCTTCCTTGGAGCGTGCACAGGGCTAGGAGCGTTGTGTTGTTTCTAGATATAAGCCGGCGGTACATGGCATGATGGCACGTACCGAGTAGCGGGCCGACTGGAAGGCGGTCCGTCTCGGGAGCCTCGCCGCGTTTCAGTTCTCGTTGTTGCGATGACGGTACCGCACGTCACCACGCCGGCTCCCCGACGACGTTACGTACGGACGATCGCGACTCTCACTTAACCAATAAATCACTGAAACTGAACAAAGTAAACCCCTACAAGGAGATTACAACTTGATATGAGATAGCACAAGCGTCGGAACAAACCCCACGTCGGTGATTAATTGCTTTCTAAAAGTCCGTTCAACTTTTATGATTTAAAAGCATTATCTTGCCCGCACTAGATTTAGATACGTAATGTAAATAGATAAACATTGTTGAATATTACCGGAAACGACTGTTGATTCAACGTGGGAGAGGGCGAATAATAAGTAAATAGTGTAACGGATAGTGCAGGTGAATGTGCCGCGATAGATAGGACTGGTCAGCATGGCCTGCCAGGGGCAATGGATCGCGGGGTTGATGTGGGCTGTGTTAGCATCTGCTTTGGCGGACTCCTGGACAGCTTACCAAGAACAGCCCTGTTGTCGTCCTGTGACGCATCATCGAATTCGTCACCATCGAGGTAACAGTTACTAGATTTATTAGTAGAATATGTTTATGATTCATTGAGATACTTAAAAATAAAATATTTTTTTGTTAATTGCCACCATGTACATTCAATGGCACATACATATAGTTGGGATACTACATGTTAAACATTAAATCAAATCAGCTTCACGCTGTGTTCCGCATATTGCAGAGTAGATAGAGGGAACCTAGTATTAAAACAAGCCGATCCCCACTTTCAGAGCGTGGCGGAACTCAACGCCGCGCTTTGTCTCGACACCAGAGTGAAGAAATAAAAATATAAATTTAAATAAATACACCTCCACGACCAGTCACAGATTGTATCTCTGCGCCACGACTGGTCTCTACTACATATACGAGTAATTATCATTTATTAATAAACATTATATTAATTAATCACTAAAAAAATTATGTAAAAATATTGTGGTATTTGTTTTGCACCGCAATTATCCTAATTTGGGAATAATTATCATTTTATATCCCCGCATGAATCTTTATCGAACGAAAGTTAAAGAGATACACACTTAAACAAAAGAATGTACCTAAAGAAGAAGTTGTTATATAAAATATTATTATACTATAAAGCTTCAGATTATCAAAAAAAATACAAAAACACAAATATGTGTATGCATTTAAAAATAACGTGAATTTATTCGTAATATACACAATAACGATCTAATTTTATATCCACATAATACTTTTAAATATGAAAGTAAATAATTTTTACAGATTATATATTTTTCTATTTTATTTTTAGTGTATTCTTAATGTCACGACCGTTTTATGTTTAATTTACGAAAAAACAATTAAATATTTTTACCCATTTATGTGGAGAGACTTTCAACTCTGACATATATTACTTCATATCGATTTTATTTATATTAACTTTTAGAAAAAGGATGCCAGTATAAAAAATATTATCAAGTCTAAAACGTTTGCATACGAATCTAGCTTAATTTTAAATTTAAAAACTAAATTGACCGTCAATCTTCGTTTACTTACAATTATATTTTTAAAGAAAAACATCACAGATTGAATTACATTGTCAACGCAGGAGACAAACACTTGGAGGTTTTTATTAGTCCATTTTAATAAAAGTTGAAGGGATTTGTTATGGATATAAAGCACTCTCATAAACAAATTAAAGTCATTTCTTTGAAGGCATTAAGCGCATTTTCTTGTCTGTGTCATATTTAATTTAAGCCAACGAATAGCCATGGCCAAATTCTTTTTGGACATCTATAGGCGAGACGGGGACAATTTGCCATCATTAGCAAGTAACAAGCATTCTCGACGATGGAACGTCCGCATTGCCACAAAAAACGCACCATATTAAAATACCTTCGTAAATTCAGGAGCGCAAAAATGTTATATTTTTGTTAGTATGATAAATATTAATTTACAAGTAAGCAAATATTTTAATGGAACTTTCTCACGTATATAATTATATTAACGTTAACACTGATATTTAAAAAAAAGTAACATAAGGAGTCGGTTTGTAAGAAGTTACGAGAAGCAAAAAGTTTTTCAAAGCCCGATCAGTTCCAGTTGTCAGGGGCCGCCGGTGAGGGGGAGGATCGCTGCAAACCGGCTTCGTGCGCTCGCGCAGGTAATTGACTCGGTGCGCGGCTCGGCTAAATTAAGCCATGAACGATCATAGTATAATCGGACTTAACGATATGTCGTAGTTTTATTATTGTATTCGTAGCTTTAGAATATTTTTTAACTTACCGAATTTTATTATAAATGGCAATCGTTTTATTTTAATATGTTTATACATATCAGGGATATTTAGTTTTTTACAGTTAATGTTTTTTATATATATTCAATAAGATCAATCAAAATACTGGAAGCCGTCTCTACATGGAAGATATTTTTTTAAAAATTATTTAGCAATTTAATAATAATTTAAGCTTATCTATCTTATCTTATCTAAGGGATATTTAGTTTTTTACACTATTTTATTAAGATATATTTCCAAAGCACTGATCGCTGCGTTTACATGAAAGATAAACGAGAAAATATATTATAACATTTATCGATGTAATAGAACTAAAAACAATGATTTTTAATGTATTGTCTCTGGTAAACAAAAATGGCTTCACCGATTTTAATGCAGTTTTTACTATTATATTTTTGCAAATATTCCTTAGAGTTTAGAGTTTCGTTTATTTCAATCAGTTCATAAAATAAAAAAGTTATATCAGTTTAAAATTTGCATTTTTTTTAATTGAACTTTAATGAGAAAAATAACACTTTAATTTTTTTTCAATGTTAATAGTTATAGTTATAAAAATTTATAACTCGATTAGATTCGTTAAAGTTAATATTGCTTGATTCAAATATATAATTTGTAAGACCGTATGCATATTAAGGAATTCAACAAAATATACATCATCTCAAAATCATCCTAGTATAATTTGGAAATAAAAATATTTTTTTATTCATAATTGACAATTTTTTTGCCATTGTCTTCCTCTAAATACACAAATATTTAAATATTTCAAAAAGTCATAATCTTTAATTTTCTTTTTCATTGCTACTATATGCGGGATACAGTGTGATGATAAAAGAACAGAATATTTAGTTCATATCTTTTATAGGTACGTTGCTATTTAAAATTTAAATTACAAGTTTTTCTATATACATAAACAATTTTAATATCGGATATACTGAGTTTCACTTAAAAGTTTATATTACAATAAGACTGTTTCATTTCTTATTGTAGTGTACCTATAATTTTTATCAGCTTCCCGCTGTATCTCGTATCTAGCAGGGTAGGCAAAGGGAAAATAATAATAATAATAATAATAATAATAATAACACTTTATTGCACGTTTACAATTGGATTATACATTTCATTCATAAGTACATAGGATCAATGTGCAATGGCGGCCTTATCGCTAAGAGCGATCTCTTACAGGCAACCAACAATATAGGATTAATGAAATAAAAACAGAACGGTGCAAAAGTTACATTGATATATACATAAATAACATATATAGCTTAATAAATAAATAGAATGACATATATAGATTAATATATACACAAATACATACATAGATACATACATACACAAATACATACATAGATATATACATACAAAAATACACACGTAGATATATACATACATATACATACATATTCATACATAAAGCAAGCGTACATATATCCGTTTATGGACTCTGTTCCAAGTAGTGTTTTTTAAGACGGCTTTTAAATGCACCAACCGTCTGAGATTTTCTAATACTCAGTGGCAGCTCATTCCACAACTTTACTGTCTTGACAGTAAAGGAGTCACCATAGCATTTCGATCGGGACAAAGATATTTCGAGGAGGTTGTCGGTGCGGGAACGGAGACATTGTACATGAAGGGAGTTCGACCCCAGGAACTTAAACCGTTCTTTAAGGTACGAAGGAGTAATAGGATGGTAAAGGATGGTATAAAGGAGAGTGAGGGAATGTAGATTACGTCTCTGTTTTATTGAGAGCCAATTCAGTTGAGCACGAAACTGTGACACATGGTCGTACTTTCTCAGTCCAAATATAAATCTTATAATAATATTTTGTAGACGCTCGAGCTTATTAAGCAGTTGCTGAGACAAATCCAGATAGCAAGAATCAGCGTAGTCTAGAATGGGCAGGAGAAGAGTGTTGGCTAAGGATATTTTGGTTTTCAAAGGTAAAAGGTTTTTCCATCTTCTTAATCCCCCTAAGGCGGCGAAAATCCTGCGACCAAGTCCAGAAACGTGGGGTGACCAGGAAAATGCGCTATCCATTCTGATTCCCAAGTTCAAAACACTCTCATTAGGCTCTAAACAAATATCACCAAGTAATACTGATGGTAGAGGTTTGTGTAATTTAAATAGCTGTTTAGAGTTTCCAAAAATGCAAAACTGAGATTTATTTGGGTTTAAAGTAAGTCCAAATGATTTACACCAGATACTTATTAACTGAAGATCGGAGTTAATTTTAGCAGCCGCACTAGAAATTTCATTTGCGGGTACGGTTGTATAAATTTGTAAATCATCAGCGTAAAGATGATAAGAAGATGATATGTGTAGAGTGAGAGCGTTAATGAAAATGGAAAAAAGGAGAGGAGACAGCACACCACCCTGAGGCACACCAGCGTTAAGGCTTAGTGAGGACTGTCTACCGTCTCTGTCTGTCTATTGTCTGTCTACATAGTGATAAGACATTCCGTTCCCCATTTTCCGTCGAATTTTTCGAGGCATTTCGTATTAAGTGGCACTCAACTCAACCCCGGGCTTTCGCCTTGGTCAGCGAAAAAAATATTTTTGCGCGTTTATAGTAACACTTCGTGCCACTGCGCCACGACTGGCTTCAACACGTATTCATAAAGATACAAACACACTATTTTTTTCTAAGCATGAGAACATTTGGACAAGAATGATTTGAGGCCAGTCGTAGTGTAGGGGCACAAAGTATGGCTATAAACGTGAATGGATGTGTGTTCGATCCCCACTCAATGAAATGAAATGTTTTTTTAAATTTATATTTCCATTTCTATGCTCTGGTGTCGAGGCAGGCGGCGTTGAGTTCCGCCACTCAATACTCAATGCCTCCAGAAATCGATAGAAAGTGGCGAACGGAGTGTCTTAACACTAGGTTGCCTCTGCCTACCCTGCTATGTGCGGAATACAGTGGGAAGCTGATTTATTTAATTTATATTTACATTTTTTCACTTACCAAGGCAAAACTCAGGGCGGGTTGAGTTGAGTGCCACTTAACACGAAATGCCTCGAAAAATTCGACAGAAGTGGAGAACGGAGTGTTTTAACATTAGGTTCCCTCTGTCTACCCTGCTGTATGCGAGAGATAGCGTGAAGCTGATGATCTTTACAAATAATTGCGTTCAAAACAAAATTAAATTGTCAAAGAATTTTACAATCACAATAAAACTGATTAATGATGACGATACACTGGATCACAAATGAAGAGATGAAATAACAACGATTATAAAATGATTTGTGGAGCTTATTGTAAACGTACGTACGTACATACTTGATACCGTTACACAAACAGAATTGTCTGTTTGTTAACGAGTTATCAATGTTCTAAGTATTTAAACAAATACCATCACGGCGTATTTGGGTATGTATGTTTAAACCAGGGGGTTCCCAACCTTTTCTTGATCAAGGACCACTTTTATATCATTCTTGGTAGCAGGGACCACTATCCATGTAAGTATAATAAAAATTAACTGTGACTATTAAACAGAAACTTCGCCTCAACATCTCCAGTCAATAAATTAAAAATCGTTCGCAGACCATATTCAGGTTTTTGCGGACCTCTGGTTTAAACAATACAGCTGTTTCAAAATTCTAAAGAAAATTATTTATATATTATATGTTATTATTCTCTAGGTCCCGGTCATTGAGGTTATATAGATTGTGCGCTCCTCCTAGTGGTGTCCTTCTATAAGCTAAAAATCGTGTTCAGTGTCCAAGACAAATGATAATAAATAAATAGTTATGGTGAATTCTTTTAGTTTTTTTCGACATAATTAAAATGTTTATAGGCACTTCTACATTTTCTTACATTATTCCTTTTAAGCTAATACATGTTATTTAATTAGGAATATGGTACAACATATTTGATGCAAAAACAAAGTAGTAGAAGAGGTACTGAGAGACGGTTGGTTTATCTTAAGTTGTGTGGGTCGCAAAATAATAATTTAGATTTATTATTCTGAAACCAATATTTAATTTCCCGGCCGTGGCGCAGTGGCACGAAGTGTGACTGTAAAACTGACTGGTTGTGGGTTCGATCCCCACTCGAGGAGATGAAATATTTACTTAAATTTATATTTCCATTTTCTTCGCTCTGGTGTCAAGGCAAAGCGCGGCGTTCAATTCTGCCACTCAACATGCAAGGCCTTCAAAATCGGCAGAAAGTGGGGAACGGAGTGTCTTAACACTAGGTTCCCTCTGCCTACCCTGCTGTGTGCAGGATACAGCGTGAAGCTAATTTAATTTTATTTTTCCAATATTTAATTTTTAAAGTTTGTCAGTATTTTTTTTTCATCGGACATTCCAATAATATTAATATTGATTATTTAATATTAACGTTACTATCCTTTAAAAACTCAGTAATAAACAAAACGGTAGTCTATATTATCTCTGCAACATAATCAAATACTAAGGTGTTTTTTTATTTTTCGATTATTCATCCATTAAAAATTCTTCAGGATTCTGATTGACAACAATAGTAAATTTGGTTCAAAAGAGAAGTTTAAAATATAGAGTTTCTGAAGAACATATGTATATTTAAAAATACACTATAAATATATTCATTTGTACAATATATATTAAATAGACAATATTATTAAGTTCGAAATCATCTTACGGTTAATCAAAATTGTTATTTATGCTACAATGCTTATCACCTAACAATGGGCGACTAATCTGCTTCATCATATTAATGTTACTTTTGTAAGTGAGATTTAGATTTACGAATAGCGGTACCAAGAGCCAAATAGCAGTCGTTGAATAGCTTCATATTAACTAGATAAGATCTATCGAAGTGAGTGCCGTCAAAACGATTGCTCTGCCTTCCTATATGCTGCACCACGCTTCGTTAACCTGGAAATTTTAACCTGACTGACATCTTGTATTTTTGCCGCTTCCCATTTCTATTTAAGAATCCGTTAAGCTTTGTTTTCAGAATTGTATTTATGAAATAATATAAATGTTGATTAAATTTCGGCATCTAAACTTATAAATCTGAAGAATTGTTTGTTTGGCTGTTCGCGCTAATCTCAAAAATCACTGCCTTAGATTAAAAAAATATTTTTGTGTTGTTAATTTGTTTATCGAGAATTGCTATAAGCCTAACTATAAGCCTTGTATATATATGCCTAGTTGCGATGTAGCCCACTGTAAAGAAAGTCTCTTTTTCCTCCATATTAATATGCATACATAGAAACATTCCTATTAATAAATAAAGATATTCTTTCTAAATCATTAAATATTAATATTATATACATATATAAAAATATAATACAAATACGTATCTACAGTCGGCATGCATCAATACAGAACCATTAACGTTCCGTCCGTTGTGATCAACTCATCACTCGCGCCGCGGTGACACGCGCTAATCACCTAAATTACCGAAACCGACAAGAGCGCTCAGGCCTTCGTGGAAGATTAGATTAGATTTAGAGCTTTACTATTACCATAGATTACATTCGATCAATATATTAAAATTATATAGGTATGCCGTCATGACATTTAGGCCGGTCATGACAAAAGCCCGGCGTTGAGTTTTGCCATTCAACACACAATGCCTCGAAAAATTCAACGGAATATGGGGAACGCAGTGTCTTAACACTATGTTCCCGATTTTTTCCTAGGCATTTCGTGTTAAGTGGCACTCAACTTCACCCCGGGCTTTTGCCTTGGTGAGCGAAAAAATGAAAATATTTATAAATAATATTTTATTTTCTCGTGTGGTACTCAAGCCTACAACTAGTCGCGTTTATAGTAATACTTCGTGCCACTGCGCCACGACTGGCCTCAACCCGTACTCGTAAAGATAAAAAAACATTATTTTTTTTCTAAACATGAGAACATTTGAACAAGAATGATTTGAGGCCAGTCGTAGCACAGGGGGGGGGAGATTAGTTGTTGGTACGATCCCCACTTGAAGAAATTAAATATTTATTTTAATTTTCTATTTCAATATCTTCGCTCTTATGTCGGGGCAAAGCGCGGCGTTGAATTCCGCCAATCAACAAGCAATGCCTCCAGAATTTGGCAGAGAGTGGGGACGGAGTGTCTTAATACTGGGTGCCCTATATCTACCCTGTTGAATGCGGGATTTTTAAGTTTTTTATTAGAACATTTGAATTTGTGCAAGATTTTGGTTAAAGGTTTACGGTTAAAGGGGCTTTATTGGGCATGTAACTCCGAAACTCGCAAGCAACAAGCAATCGCGCGCGCTATGTAAATCGAACTGACAGACATGCACATCAGTGTGAGTGAGTGACGCGGCTTGAACCGTTCCATCCCAAATAAATCACTGTACGTACCTACCATGTAATTTGGAACACGTGTGTTTAAGATGATACCGAAACTAGATTATGGAGATATATAAAAATATATTGAATTATTCTTGTCTTGTTGTATCTTATGTCAAAAAAAAAAAACTAAATATTATATTAATAGCAAATACTGATATAAATGTGAATATGATCAACATGTGTCCGTATATAATTGTAAACGCGAGAGGTTGTCGGATTTACACTAAAGGAAATATTTAATATTTCTAATTTCTTCGCTCCGGCGTCGAGACCAAGCAGACCGCCACTCAACATTCAATGCCTCCAGAATTCGGTGGAGAATAGGGAACGGAGTGTTTTAACACTTTTTCCGCTGAAGTTCTCTTTGTCTACCCTGCTGTATTCGGGATACAGCGTGACACTAAAAAATGTATTCATATATTAAAACAAAATGAGGTGATATAAACAACTGTCTATAAATTATTGTTACTATTCAATTGTGGGTTGTAAGCTGCGAAATACAATATAGCCTCTTGCATTTGAACATTAGTACGATGTCTCTCAATAAGGCCGGCGACATGACAGTCGTTCTATAATACGAGCTAGGCTCTGGAGCTCTACAGTCGACACAACTAGAATTCTACGCTGTCTATATTAAATATTTAAGATAAAACTTGTAAAGACCTCTCAGGTAGAAACGTATTTACGTTTTATACGTTTCTTTAATTAGTGACAGTGTACATATAAATTTATTTTATTAATACTTAAAACGAGAACGATATATAATATTTATATTCTGAAAATTCAACATAACTGAGGACTTTTTTCATTCCTTACGTTCTAAAATCTATTCATTACAGTATAATACATATAAATAATACTGCTGACAATTAAAGATAATCATTATAAATTTCACACACAAAATAAATTGGAATTTAACACAATTTCAATCTAGGTATCTTGAATATGTTCCAAACGTAAAACGTTTGGATATTCATATTTGGCACCACGTGTAGGGCCAGCCAATTTAAAATGTAGTAAAAAGTGTTGAAAAAAAATAATTATACAATTTCTTTGTTACACTAAGATTATTACACAGAACGATTCTTTTGGCAGCAATGAAAGAATACTTACTTTTTCTTATATTTGTAAAATACACGTCTAAAAATATTAACCTAAACATAAACGAGAATTGATGGATTTCAACAATATTCTTTATTGACGTAAGCCGACTAATGTCGACGGTTCGCCGCGGGGTTGTGAATTATAAATTGGCTAAAAACAACCTGAAACATCCAAACGGCAATTATTTCGAATTTTTTGTGCAATTCATACCTACCGGCTTGTGTTTATGGCAACGCTTAGTTGAGTGGAATGAGTGTGTAAAACTGTTGGATGGTCTCCAAAGAGTACGGAATAAATGATACAAATAAAGTCAAATTAGTAAATATACCGTGGAGGTAAATCAAATTATTATCCTTGCGCAACTCTATATATTTGACTGCAGGCCAAATAACAAAAAAAAATCTATTGGTATGAAACTTTTATGATTGAAAAGAGCAGTTTTTGAGTTTCTTGCTGGTATTATAAAGCATTTTGCAAAAGAGTGCAATTTTCACTCCAAACACACACCCTCGCTTGAAATTTGTTTATATTAGTATGTATTGGAGCGCAAAATCCATAAATTTGATTTCGTTTGGTAATATTTTACAACCAATCATTTCGTACACTAAATTTTACTGTAAAACAGCAGTATACTCGTACTATAATTTTCAATGCGATCTATAAACACCACACGAGTCTCACATGTGAATTTATTCCGAGAACTTTGATCGTAGTTAAATATTCGATTGTGTTGTCTTGGAACGACTGGGAGTGTAAATAACGTGGAAGACTATTGTATGCGTTTGAATGTATTTTGTATTGAATTTCTTAGAGATGCGGTATCACGGTAACTTAACGGAAGCGATATACGGAGCCGCAAGTGTGGTGAAATCCTGCTTATTTTAGGTATGTTTTTTTAATGATAGAGTAGAAAAAATAATCTTATACTTAAAAAAATTAAAAATATTATATGTGTCCGTAAATATGTAGCATTCCCTCGTGCCATATGTTTATGTCTAATCAATTATCTTTGAGCAGGGGAAATTTGTAAAAATGTCCCTGATAATAAAAACCTAAATGAATTGTACAAGCGTATAGGAATTTTAATGTAGCTTGACGAGAACGTATTGCTGACCGCTAGTCAGAACACTTGGATAGAAAAGGTGTGGGTTCAAATCTCGCTATTTTCAATTTATTAAACCTTTTCTAAATAAGTATTATAAGAAAGTTTTAAATTTTTATCCTGGTGACACAGTCAAATTACGTCGATACGTCGCGAGTGAACCTAAATTATATAGTCGTAATTTTAACAAAAACGCTAGTAATTTATAAACAAAACTTTTGTTAGTTTTATAATAGGTATGTATTCTGAAATAATAATATTAATGCTATTATAGAAACATTAAGAAATCAACAATTATTAAAAAACGTACACAAAGCTCGACAAATGAACATAACACGTTATATATTCATTATACGATGTTTTTTCATTTATAGTTCCTAATTTTACGCTATAATAGAATACCGACAATACTAAATTGCGTGTTGGCTTTCAGCTGGCATCGCTCCAGTCGTTTCAATTTTATCCGGGAAACTGTTTGTAAACATCCCTAAATGATAAACGCGTAATTTAACATCGCGTCGCAGCGAAACACGAAAAATTGTGCATTCATTTATTTTCTCGGCCATAGAAGCGTGAAGACGTTCATTCTCGTAATTTATGAGTTCATATGAACTTCGATATATCCACTATGAAAATATATCGCTCTTAAATTTATGTTCATATAAAATTTATTGTATGAAACCTCTTATGGCTGTTGTTTTAGAAGCTTTATTGAAACGTTCTCACAAAGACTATGACGCAATTTGTATAGGTTATTTTTAATTATTACAAAAGAACAACAATGTTTTACATTAATATCTTCGTGGTGTAGTTGAGAAGTCTGATTGTGTATATGTCTGTCTGATAATTAATAGGCGTTTTGGGCAATTTTTTTAAATGGTTTTGTTTTTTCATCCTGTAAAAATTAAGCACGGTGCGGTGTTAGGTTCTGCCAATCAATTTCTCTTACAATGGGATAACCGTGGGATATGAGCTGTTAGAGACTTTAACTAAATATAGTAATATAAAAGCAGGCTTCAGACATTTAATGCCAATACATTTAAGCGTACGGTATATAATTTTAAAGATGAGGACTTTTTCTCTTAGCATAACACCACAGATAAATTATGACTTAGATTATTTAGCAAAACGACTTCATTATTAATTAAATTTAAAAGTTTATTTTAAAAATTGCATAAAAAATATGATATAGTGCTTTAATGACACAAAAGTTTAATAATGTTCTGAGTTTATTTATTATTCAGCATAACTTAACGAGTGTTGCCTTTGCTACATAACTGTCAAATTTGACAAGTCAGAAACCGCCAAAATCCAATTCCCACGAAGCAACAATACAGTGGGAGTTCGCGATAGCATCGCAGCCTTCGTCGCCGCTGCACATAAATCTGGCTTTGATACATTTTGGTAGCAAGCCAAGTGTGGCGCATTGCAAGCCGCCCAGTACTTTTCGTTTCTCGTTCTGAAATATAACCGCTTTTAGATCATACTGCGTTGGTTTCGGGTAAAAATTGTTTTTATTTTAATTTTCAATAGTTATAATATTTATAACGACCATTAATTTTAATACACAGTTAATCTTTAATACATAGCTAGAGACAGTTCAGTTGGTTAATGTGATGATTGTGAGTTCCGAACTCCGCTTGTGGAATTATATTTGATTTATAATAATTTCCTTATTCTGGCAAGACGTCAATTAAAAAAGTAGAGTCTCGAAAATAATGGAACAATAGAATGTGCAGAATATTTTAATACTATGTTCTTTATTTCCGATCATAGCAAGTAGGCCTCATTAACTCACGGCAAGCTAAAAAGGACATTCAATAATTCTTATGCTTGATTTGAAGAAACTGGGGAACAGAGTGTCTTAACATTATGTTCCCTCTGCCCACCCAGACAAATGCGGGACACAGCGTAAATTTGATTATTAAAAAGTTTGATAGCCGCAGTGTAAGATTAATGTTACACAATGGCCATTGTATAACGGCGATGTCTTATTGATGAACAGAAGATTTCGAAGCTCATAATGAATGGGCCGTATTACACCGACGCGGATAGCATCGCTTGCCCGGCGTGACTAACAATCGCTCCCATCAATCTAGACCTAGCTTGAGCGCTGTGGGAACGGAGTATTTCCTATGTTCTCGACTAAATTGTTTTTGATAATAGTCGTCGTTGACCCAATTTCCAGTCATTTATATAGTTCTCTAAATAGTTGTCTGTTAAAAGCTTAAAATTTATGTCGGGTGTTATTGTTGTGTAGTTGTAAAGTTTGAATGTTTGTGGTGTTTATGTGTTCGATGTTGTTCGTTGGTCGTTGATTTCATTTCCCCTGTTTAGTTAGATGTTAGTAAATGCGACAGGTTGTAGGTTTGATTTCCACTCGAGGAAACGTACCACAATGTCACAGTACTACATGTGATTACGAAAGTACGGAATGAAGTGCTTCTGCTTTTTTCATACATGAAGGAGGTGTGCGAAGATGACAATATATTAATACTTACATATTACAAGCTATTATTTATTATAAATAAATTTAATTTTAAAATACTCTCTTTATGAAGAGACAATCCTTATTGAGACAACCAAAATTGTATAGAAGTTAAAGAGTAAAATATGCTCTCAATTCAGCATAGGATGCTTCATCTATCATAGAAATTTGTAATATTTATAAATAAATGAATAAATCAGCTTCACGCTGTATCCCGCACACAGCAGGGTAAGCAGAGTGCAACCTAGCGTTAAGACTCTCTGTTTCTCATTTTCTGCCGAATTCTGGAGGCATTGCGTATGTGAATGGCAGAACTCAACGCCGTCTTTGCCTCGTCACCAGAGCGAGGAAATGAAAATATAAATTTAAATAAATATTTCATCTCCTCGAGTGGGGATCGAACCCACAACCAGACGGCTTTACAGTCACACTTTGTGCCCCTGCGCCACGACTGGCCTCACTATCATTTTACATTTATCTACTTTTTTTCCTTTAACAATTTATATAAATATTACGAAGTACAAAAATAGATATTTTTTCTTTCTTAAATTTTACGTTGTGGTTCTGCCCATGCCTAGAGCTAAAATAATGATTTCAAGAAATTGCGTGTTGCGAGGCGAAGAGTATTCTACTGATCTTAAATACAATACAATAACTAAATTCTCTTTTCTCCGCGTTTAATTTGAGTTATTATGTTCTGGTCTTAAGTGAAGTACTATCTTTTTATACATATATCTATAATATTTATCAATATGTGGACTTATGCATCATATATGAGGTAGCACTGTCATTAGTGCTATAGCATATAATATGTAGGTATTATAATAAAAAAAATCGTTGCTATTTTTCAGAGTTTTACTTTCTTTTGTCACGACTACGAATGGACGAACGAGCAAAAGAACAGGAAACAAATCATCTGGCGTTTGTTTGCTGTTATTTTTTAACAGATATAGTTAGATAGTTCATAGTTTAATTTATTTCATATTAAGCAATGATGCTCGTCTTCCATTTTGGACTATAAAAATATAGTTAAGAATATTAAATATTAAGTGCTTACTGTTACAAATATAATTCTTATTTATTTTAATTTAAAAGTTCACAAGAAAATGAACTTAAAAGCTAAAAGTCGGCAATTAGGGGGCTTTGCTTGGCTGATAAGCTTGTTAAGTAATAGGTTTCATTTTCAACTCGGTGAAGCAAGCTCATTAATCAGCACCGGTGCTTCCGTCGTCCAAAACGTATGCGGTGTGGCCTGCTCCCTCCGGAAAAACAGTTTATTTTGATTGTTTTTGATATAATAAACAAAGAAAGATCAAACAACATCATTTTTCTTAGACATAGATTAATCTTTTTATCTCCTATGTTGCTACAAACAAAGGTGACGACAAATCATCGTATAAAATATAATCGAAACAGTATTATTACATTACGTAATAATGGAATAGCTCAATGAAATTCTTTTAAAAATATATTAAAATTATTAATTGTGACTAATTAGGTACAAGAAAAATGAGCATTATTTTGAAATAATTATTTCATCATAATATTCATCTTAGAATTATTATTGTTTGATGTTTATATTACATTATTGAAGATCTCTCTTAGAGTTTTGTAAAAGAGGTAAAAGAGGTTTGTCATTCCTTCGCTCTGGTATTGAGGCAAAGCGCGGCGTTGAGTTCTGCCACTCAATACGCAGTGCCTCCAGTATTCGGCGGAAAGTGGAGAATGGAGTGTCTTAACACTAGGTTCCCTCTGCCTACCCTGCTGTGTGTGGGATACAGCGTGAAGCTGATGTATAAGAACAAAAGCAATTTTCCAATTTAATCCAACAAGTATTTAAAAATTACAACTGATGTACACATCAATTAACTTATAAACGTCAGTTGTACGTAAATTGGCGTCTCTGAGCGACGGCAGCATATCATATCTCACCGATCACCGATCACTGTCAAAATTCATTAAGGTTTAAGGCGTCTGACGGCTAGAGAACACGCTGTACATCACGGTATTGCCAATGCGATGCGGTAACTTGTATGTAGGCACATAGGCTGTCAACCCGCCGAGCGCTGCTTCACCGGAATTGATCTGTAAAATTGATTTCCATCCGCCGCTGACGAACAAAGGCACGACGACAGACTTGCCAGCAGTACGCTTCATTGCCCAAAAGGATTTCGATTGTGTATCCTGATAAAACGCTGAATGAATCGTACGATAAGTTAAGTTTGAATAAAATAGTAGCGTTATTTTGTTATGTAATTTAATATAATGACTTTGTTTCAGTCCTATTGGAAGGGTTAAAAAAGGGTTATGTGTTACATTTTTTGTTTCAATTATAATAATATAGGATCCGTTATTTGTCTCAATTTTGATTCGTGAAAACATTTGTCTATAGGTATATTCGATTTTTTTCCACTTGAGGATCTGTTTTTCAAGAATTAGTCACCAGCTATAATTTTTGAAATATTACCTTTTGTATGATAATGTTAAAATTATTGTTTAAAATAACGTTTAACGTTACGCACGTACTTTAGTCGCCGCTTACGACACCACCACCACCAGGGTGATCCTATTCTAGGCCGGGATCACACGGCATAAAGACTTTTAGAGTCATTCCGGGCAGGTGGGCGTACTTTTAGAAAAATAAATAGGCCTTCGTCGCCAAAGGGCACAAGGGTG
The DNA here is from genome assembly GCA_917862395.2 of Heliconius sara. NCBI lineage: Eukaryota > Metazoa > Arthropoda > Insecta > Lepidoptera > Nymphalidae > Heliconius > Heliconius sara. The sequence continues at coordinate 7,576,280 of OU860796.2, read as the reverse complement.
TGAATGAAACGCGACGGTTGTGGGTTCGATCCACACTCGAGGGAATGAATTATTATTTCTTAATACATAAGGCACAGAGTGTGGCTGTAAAATCGACTGCTTGTGGGTTCGTTTCCTCACTCGAGGAGATAAAATATTTACATACATTTCTTCGCTATGGTGTCGAGACAAAGCGCGGCGTTGGGTTCCGTCACTCAAAATGCAAAGCCTCTACAACTCGGCGGAAAGTGGAGAACGGTGTGTCTTGACACAAGGTTCCCTCTGCCTACCCTGATGTGTGTGGGATACAGCATGACAGTGGCGTAGCTGGGGGGGTGCGAGCGGTGCAGTCGCACGGGGCATCAAAAGGAAAGGGGCATCAAAGTCTACAATCAATTCTTCTAATTTTTCAATCAAGAATCAATAAATGTACAAGAAAATGGGAGCATTAAAATGAAAAATACAATCTCGCTATAATGTCAATCGAACATGAACTAGTCGATACTATTGATTTTGAACATGTGAATAATGACTGCTAGTCAAAATAGTTCTAAATGTTTGCAATATTTTTTACCAAAATCTAATGTTATAACTTATATATAGTTATAACAGTTTTGAAGCAATAAAAAATGATATATTTACTGTACTGTGTTTTGAAATCTGAAATTATTTTGACCATTTTAAAGGGCATCAAGTCCAGCTGCATCAGGCAGCAAATACCTAGCTTCGCCACTGCAGCATGAAGCTCCGTTGATAAAAAATCGAAGTAACTATTGGATGCTTTTGTTAGTAAAATGAAAATAATTATGTTGAAACATATTTCGTATGGAAATTTACAAATAATATTTTCAGCAATATTAGCAATGCTGCACGTGCGGTTTTGTTTCCAAGTATTTTAAACACGCTCGGCAATATTACGTAATATAATGCTAAATGAGATTGCATCCTAAAGTTTCATAATAACACTAACTTAACGATGTCAGCCAAGAATTTTTATTTTTAAATATTTTTAAAAGTGACTTAGTACTTAATACTTCCCTACAGAGATGCTTACAACATAAATAAGTTGTAATAATAGTTGTTGTTAAAAATTTTAAACGTTTTCTTAAGGAGTATTTTAAATAATATTTATTTAATTTACCAAAAAGTATATATTAAATCAAATGAATTGCTTACTGTTAAAATAACAGGCTACATATTATTAAGAGTTGTACTGAGTTGTTGAATTTTTCAGCTAAATATAAAATAATATATAAGAGGCTTAATGCCGCGCTTTGTCATATTATTAGAACGAGAAAATGAAACATATCACATTTCCACGAATGGGAATTGAACATATAGCTGACGTGCTTAGAGTAAAACACTGCACTGCTGGACCACGAAGGCCTCAATTTTTAAACCGTAAAACCTTATGTTTTGTTGGTACAAAATATAACTTTCAACGGTTAACCTCAAGTTATTTTATTAATTTATTATGGTTAATAAATTAATTAAAGTACTCGAACTTGAACTGATTAGAGTTCAAGTTCAAGTACTGTTTAATAAGCTAGTATATAAGCGGATCCTATACCAGAGCATTTTGTTTTTATTCTCTCATGTCTTATGTAATCCTTAGCTTGTTTGTTTGTTAGGATAGCAAAAGTAATCGGATTCGAGAGGGATGCCATCGTAAATCTGTCGAGAGCGGAACGGGTTACAGGAATGCCACCATAAATTGACCATCCATAGTTTACGATGCACTTAGAAAGGAAACAGGGTCGGTGTTCCCATACTGAGATACTTGAACTTTGTCAGCTTCTTTGGTATTTATTCACCTACGTATTCGATTAGTTTTATGCATTGAAAAAGATTTCACAACAGTAAAGCCACATAGAGTTTTACATTTTCACATCCTATCGCAACAAATCTGATAGTCTTAAGACTGATTGTAGATAAATTATTAAAAAAAAAAAATAAAAAAAAAATTCCACCTAGATCTGGAGGCATTAGGTGTTGAATGGCGGAATTCAATGCTGCCCTTTGCGTCGTTATTAGAACGAGTAAAATAAATATATTAAATGTCATATATTAAATAAATAAAAAAAATAAAATAAATTAGCTTCACGCTGTATCCCGCACACAGCAGGGTAGGCAGAGGGGACCTAGTGTTATGACACTTCGTTCCTTTCTGCCGAATTTTGAAGAACTCAACGTCGCGCTTTGCCTCGACACCAGAGCGAAGAAATGGAAATATAAATTTAAGTAAATATTTCATCTCCTTGAGTGGGGATCGAACCGACAACCAGTCGGTTTTACAGTCACACTTTGTACCACTGCGCCACGACTGATACTGCGACACCACTGTAATATTAACGGAACTCACAATCTATATACTATGAATTTTGTTTTATTATTATACATTTAAGACTGTGTCAGACATAAATTCTATAGTTAGTTATAAATTCTAAAAGCATTAGGTACCAAATGTTCCACTTTAGTTATTAAAGTAAGTTACAGAACCCCGCGGAGGCGCCTGCATGAATCCCGCTAATTAAAACACGAGGAGTTATATTCATTTTATTGCTATAAGTGTCGCGTTGGTTTCACGAGGATGACTGTTTTCATGTGCAATGTCCTAGAAAATCGTAACATATACTTGCATAAAGTCTTTGTTTTAGATATTATATGAATATAAGTAACTTTGATACCTATACGAGTATAGAGCAGGGTACGTTATATACTCATAGAATAAGGTAGGTAGAGAACCTCGTGTTAAGACAGTCCCCTCTTTCTGACGAATTCGAGGCATTGTGTGTTGTGGTGGAACGCCGGGTTTTATCCCAATATCATAGTGTAGAAATTTGAGTGTAGAATTAAATATTTGATTTCCTGGAATGGGTATCGAACCCACAACCTGTCGTTTGAAGTCACATGCTTATGCCCCTGCGCCACGACTAGCATCATTCGGAAATTCACATTCTACTATATACACAGTAACATATAATACAATACAGTACTTTTGATCTGTGTTTCATTGATTATAAAATATTCTTGAAAAACATAATGTAAATAATTACAAGAATTTTAACATTATATTACTTATTAAATTCAAATTTAAAGCGTGGTAGCAAAATACGACGACGAAAAGGTAAACGGTAGAGACTCTTGGTGAATCCCAAGCAGGTAGAAATGATTTCGGTGGGACTAAATCAATCACAGCTAGATGCGTCTTGAAGCCTCATTGAAATGCAAGGAATCCATTTATTACTTCGCATTCAATTTACGAACCCTCTGTTTTCTTTCGATGAATTGCTAATGAACAGGCCCATTAGACCGTCTATTGCAGTTTTTTTTTAATATATTTATTATATGTGTATATTATTATATCTATTTGTATATCCTTTTTATATATATTTGTATACATTATTTACGCGTTATATGTATATAAACATTACTTTAAAATGCTTATTTAAAATCTGCAATCTTTTACGTAATTTTAATGTCAATATCAATATATATGCTGAAAATATTTATATTTTTTTACGATCAAACTATTGAATAAATTTACATGGAGTTCATTAAACTAATTAGTCCACAACACAATTTAATTCAGTTCCTTTTTTTTGTGCGTCGTATGTTGCGGAGAAGATTTGCCTACGTAAAAAAAATATAAAATAAAAAAAAAACATATCCTGAGAGTTTGGATTTCATACTCATAAATACTTGAGAGATTGAGAAACAGCACCGGTGAATTAAAAACTCGCTGATTTCTATCTACAAACAAATCTATCTTTGTAGAGCAATTCATTGTTTTGAAATATTTCGCAAAACCGCACAAAAGACCATGAATTTTATTTTCTTCATAGGACTTAAAACTTTTGACGTAAACACAAATAGTTTTGATAAATAGACTATAAATAGACAATTTTTTCAGCTTCACGGTATAATACTAAGCGCTAGAATTACGTTTTTGTTTCGAGAGGATGAGTTAGTTTTGCTGCCATGAAATGAAATATACTCACTATTTGGTTTCAGGATTTGCAGTGATATGTGGAACGGTTGTTGTGTATTTACTTTGAAGGATTAAACATACAGAGATGGAAAAGTAGAGCAGGCGGCTCATACTTAGACTTTGCTAAACGGCCAGTTCTACTGAAAGCCTTCCAAACTTACACTGCGTTTTAACTTTCGTATTTTATGTTGTTTGAACTAATATTAATGCACGTTGCCCCTATATATTTTAACCCAAATATACAATATTGTTATAGTAGTAAATATTTTTTAGTCAGAGCGCCTGGTCGGTTTTCAGGAGACGCGGGTTCGAGTCCCGCTAAGTTCAAATTTTAATACCTTTTTTAAATAAGTAGTAATTAATCAATTTTTAGGTCTTTTTAATAAGAAATTTTAAAAATATTTTTGGTAACCGTCTACTATGTAGTATTTAGTATTATTTTAAAATTCTTTACTTATTAATATATACCTAAGTGTATATTACATTTTAGACAATATCTCGTCAAGCACCTTTTTTAAGGTTCCGTACCTTTTAAGGAAAAAAGGAACCCTTTAAAGATAATAAGATCACTTTGTTGTCCGTCTGTCTGTTTAGCTTTCTATCTGTCAATACCCTTTATCTCAGGAACGCTTGGAGATATCGAGTTGAAATTTAAATCATATACCTAGATCAGCCCCATGATTTATGACACTTTGAAGGTTATTAAAATTAATAAGGTACTTCCGGTTAACCTAGAATTATAAAATTCAGCTGACACCTGAGTATTAGTTCACGTAAAATCTGAAAACTATATATTTATGGTTAAATCCTAAAAAATAATAGCCTTAAAAGAGACAGAATTTGGTATTAAAACCGCAAGTTCCAGTGAGGTATCAGATGAAAGGACTCCGGCTAAGCTAAGCCTGAATTTCACAAAAAGCTCGAGACTTTTTGTACGGAACCCTCGGTGGGCGAGCCAGACTCGCGCTTGTGTTTTTTAAATGTAATATTAAATATATATTAAAATCGTGTTATGTGTTATTATTTATGTATCTGTAGTCTGCACATAGCAGAGTATTCAGTGGGAACCCGGGAATCTAGTGTTAAGACACTCCATTCCCATTAAAACACTTCTGTTAAGAAGAAAATATTAAATATTTCATTCCCCCCAGTAGGAATCGAGCTTTTGCCATGTGCATATTAATTTTAATTAAAATATCTTGTAAGGCCTTATAACTTTTATAAGAAAATGTAAAAGACGCACAAGGTAAAGGTCAGCATTGTAACTTTATCAAATTGATATCGTTTTTTTTAAATATTAAGTAATGAAGATAAAGAGAATATAAAAAATTGAGTTATAAGCCTTTATTTACATGAAGTAACAGTAATTGAGACCAGTCTTGGCGCAGGGGCATAAGAGTGTGACTGTAACGAGACGGCTGTGGAACCCACTCGAGGAAATTAATTATTATTTATGAATATTTTGATTTCTTCGCTCTGGTTATGTTAGACAAAGCGCTGCGTTGAGTTCCGCAACTTTACACGCAATGCCTCTAGAATTCGGCAAAAATTGGGGAACGGAGTACCTAACACTGGGTTCCCTTTGGCTGCCCTGCTGTTTGCGGGATACAGCGTGAAGCCGCTTTGATTCGATTTAATTTTGTTTTCAATGAATATTTTGAAATAACTATATTTGGCTATAAATATTCTGCAACTATAAAGTATGTACTTAGTAAGTGATTTATTTATTTACAAAGTATGTTGTTATATTTTAAGTATCTGACAGTTGGACTGCGTCTGTAGTTGAAAATTTTAATGATCCAAGCTTACACCAGTGAGCGGCAATTTTTTTTTATATCATGCGAAGAAGACCCCGCTTTATATCAATTGAGACCGCAAAATCTTAGTTTCATTGACTTCTTATATTGCTTAAATTAAAAGCTGTTTGTGTTTTTAATCACTTGAGTCGTGTTTACTCGCGGATGTCGGATTAAGAAAGTGTATCGAATTACAATGAATGATTAATGATTATTTCTGTTTACTCAGATGTCATGGCATTGCTAATGCATTTCCTTTTCAAATATATTTTTATTTGAGGAAAAGATATAAATAGTGCTTTGTTATAAACATAATTTTTGTTATCATTTATCACTAAATGTAGTTCAATATGACATTATATGTTCAATATGACATAAGTATGTACATATAATGGATATGTAAACACGACAATGTTTTGTGTTCTGTTGTTTTATATATTTCTGTTTTTCTTTCTTATATGTTAATAGATGTGACATAATTTGTGTCATAATGTCTTTTTTTTCAACTCAGTACTAATTTAATAAAAATATAATTTAGTAGATTTATTTAATTTAGTAGATAACTCTGTTATAATTTGCTTCATTCAAATCGTGCTTGCAGTACAAAAGTTTCTAATAAAATATGAAACATCTCCTTTTAGAGGCTAATAATCACTTTAGGAGTTCCGTTATACGTACGATTACGACGTTGAGTTTGAAGAGAGGTAATTAAAAGTTAGAATTTCTATTATAGCTGAGAGCGGCGGGAATGTGAACTGTGCCAAGTGTCGGATTTCGGACGTGCTCTGAATGCACTGCCTGTGACTTGACGGTGCCTCTTTGCACACGAGCTACGGATTTACCTACTTTTTCCATGTTTTCACCTTTACTTGTTTATGTTAAATAAATATTATTTTATGTATATGACTTTGTCGATCGAAATAATCGACGCATTACACTGTGTCGTAAGAAATTATAAATCATTTCTAAAACGGAAAAAGATCAGCTTCACGCTGTATCCCGCACACAACAGGGTAGATAGGGAACGTAGTGTTAAGACACGGAGTGAGTTCCCCACTTTCTGCCGAATTCTGGAGACATTGCGTGTTAAGTAACAGAACTCAACGCCGCGTTTAACCTCGACACCAGAGCGAAGAAATGGAAATATAAATTTAAGTAAATATTTCATCTCCTCGAGTGGGGATCGAACCCACAACCAGTCGGTTTTACAGTCACACTTCGTACCGCTGCGCCACCACTGGCCTCAAGACAGAAAAAGATGAATACTTAATAAGAAAAACGGTTTTATATGAAACGATTTAACCAGATTAATCACGTGTATTAAGTACTAGTGGCCCCCGCGTGGCTTCGCATGTGCAACACACTTCGTTATTTTTTCACCTCAATTACTTTTGTGATCTAATAAAAATATCATTTTATAGACAATATTACCATATTGTTAGCTAAACTTTTAACCAATTCAATAAATCACTACACGCATATAACTTCTTATATTGACATTACTATATTATTTGTCAACTGATAGAAATAAATAAGTACTAAAACTTAAACGAAGCTTGCCAGAACCCAATACCCAATAGTCAAAATTGCATTTAAATCGGTTAAGCCATTTTTTAGATTACTGTGAACAAAACCCACAGGCAAAAAGATAAACATAAAATAAAGAAACATTATTTTTTAATTTATTACATTAATAAAGGCTCCGATTATATAACACGTAACATTTTTACTTATATATCTCCCATGTACAGACACAGATCCGTTACGATTTTATTATATACATTAGATAGATATAGATTACACATTTTAACCGACCCGACCCTTCTTTCTTTCTTTTCTTACAGTAGTCCGTGGTCACGGACCTGGACTAAATAGTTTCATTTAAAATGTGTAATAACCGGGAAAATCAAAGATCTTATTAAGAAAAACTAGAGTTTTGAATAAAGGTTTAAATTGGTTTAGGTAAAAAGAGAACATTTCATAGAGGTCTGTTAATCCTACACTTGGGTCGCAAGTCCCAAGCAATCTTCTCATGCCCTGCCCTTACAACACAGTGGGCCCAACACCCACACGGTGTCCTTGTTCGGTGTATGTTCATAAAAACATATAACGAGAGTAAAAGAGCAGTAGAAAGGTAAATGAAATCGAAGCTGTCATTCTCGTAATTATGAAAATAAGAGAGAGATATGAGACGAAAGTACTTAAAATAACTCTATATTTGAACTTTTTAAATTTTTTTTTATTATATATGCATGTTAATCAAGAATGCCATGCAGTAATAATTATAAGAGATATTTATATAATTATTTATATTTAATTTTTCAGTTCATTTGTCTGTTGACGAGGACCTGAGTGTGCTTTTATATTTTTTTAATTATCTCATTGTCATATGATTTTAAAAAAAATCATATGACAATGACTGAAACTTTTTAAAAACAATAAAATATTACCTACAGTAAATGCATGATTAAAAAAACTAAACCCAACGAGGTACTATATTACTCAACTTGAGCAGACGAATATATATATACTTTTCCTATTATTTTTTTTAATATAATAGTAACCCCAGCTGTACTAGCTTTCATTTTTAATATCCAACCTAATACGAAAATTCAAAATAAAACTATGTGATAGCTAATTGAAAGGTATTTGCATTTCTTTATGAAAGACTCAAAATCATTTTGCATCTTGAAAGATTAAAAAGCGAAAGCTTACGAAGGGCTAATTAAAAGGTAGGGGGGCATGCGACACTGTTGCCTCAGGGTTATTTACCCTCTTTGACATTTACATTCTTTGGTAAAGTACTTATGAAGAATACAGCTAAAGTCTTTATAAATAAAGTATTCAGGTAACTTCATTAAATACATTTTGCCTTTGCTGTTAATTGTTTTAAAAGAATTACATTCTAAAATGTTTAAAATTAACGCTTGCAAATTGTAATTAATTATTTCAAGAACAGAAAGCCATTATGGTCATTTGAATAAGACTTTCTTTTTTATCTTTGTCTTTTAATGTATGCTGTATTTAAATGTCCACTTGAATTAATACTATTGTGATGTCATTGTAATATGTAATAATAAGTCACTGCCTACATATACCTTTAAAATACTCAATTAATTAGAAAAAAATATCTATAAAAATTTAATTGATGCCAGTCGTGGCGCCATTCGAGGAAAATAAATATTTAACATTTAAATTTCTTCGCTCTAGTGTTAAGACAAAGCGCGGCATTGTGTTTCGCCACTAAACACTCAATTGGGAAGCGGGGTGTCCTACCACTAGGCTCCTTCTGTCTACATGCAGGGATACAATGTGGAGCTGAAAAAAATAAACTTTAGGTCCATAGTAAGTTATAACAAAACAACAGATAATAAATACTTGTATAGCGACATTTTTATCGCGCTTCGCATAAAACATGTTGCAAATTTCGTTTCAGGTTAAAAAGTTATGGCATTTTAATTAAAATTACAACTCGCTTTTGGACAGTCTGGGCCGCGTACGCGTTCTGTGGACGTGACACTTAACAATCTCTACACCAACAAATATCAAAACATTGTGTTAATAAATTCTATATTTAAAAATTCGATTCTATAAATTGAGGCCAGTTGCGGTGCAGGAGCATATTATATTTTTCTTGTTGAGGCAAAGGGCGGCGTAACGCCACTGCTACGCAGATACAAATAAATAAATAAGAATAATTAGAAATAAATTACATTTAGAATATTAAAGTGAGTTGCTGGACTGATTTCGTGTATAGAAATGTGTTTTATAAAATAGTATGGTTTCAAGGAATATAACATGTTGACTGAAGACTACGATGAAAACTAGTAGTTCTGGAGTAAAATCAAAATTTTGTCCCATTAAATTACTTTGAATCAATTATAGTCTAACGACTATAAATGGGCTAAAAAGTCAAAACCAAATAATTTTATTCAAGATAAGAAGTTACATGCTTCATTTTTTGAACGTCAAATAGTTTACCACCAGTTCACTAAAGTTAATGCCGCAGACTTGAGAAGAACCGGCGCAAGAAACTCAGCGGTATTTATTTTTTAAAAATCAATTATACAAAATCACATTTTAACGTTTCTGACAATGATTCTTTGAAACAGACTGGCGAGCATTTCATTCCCAAGGCGTGTTATCATTTATATAATCATTAATTTGGTAATAACCTTTAACACACAAACGTCTTTTCACAACTCTTTTAAATTGTGATATAGAACATTCTCGGACGTTTTCTGGGATCCTATTGTAAAAGCGGACACATTGTCTCATAAAAGAATTACGGGCCCGATGTAATTGGGTTACCGGTGCAATAAGTTTACTCCTATTTCTAGTATTGATATTATGTACATCACCAATTTTGGCAAAATCTTTAATATTCTTCTTAATATACACAACATTTGTTATAAAAATAACATTTTTCAATACATGAACAATTCTAAAATGGCGTATGATTACTTTTTTTTATCATTTATTCAGTATTTACTAACCTGATACATACGAGTTATATACTCGTATGTATCAGGTTAGCAAATAAATAATATATAATTTTATGAATCAGCTAAATTAGGTAGTTAATATAATTATAATTACAGCAATTAATGTAATGTAGGGAACTACGTTTATTTGATATAAACAGTCATTAAAATTGTAATTGCATTTAGTTATTATTATTTAGATTTATTACAACTTAGAATTATTATTTATATTTATTGTCATAATTGTAATGTACAAACGACATATTAAATACTACCTATAACTCCGTGGTATGGTTGTTTAATTATGGCGTTCCGAGCGTGCCAGTTGGGCTCATATCACTTCGCCAATGTCACGTAGTGCGTAGAAGACAAAGAAAATCAACTTCTAATGCAAACAACAGTTAAATAAGATGTCACTTATACAATAAATAACTACCGAATATTATTATTATAATTACCACAGTCCCATCCTCAAATAAAAACAATGCCACGGCGCGACACCGAGTAAACCTGTAAAGTAAATTCAGTGAGCTCTGGTCAGGAAACAGAAACGCATCGCAAAGCGGCCTCTAACAAAATAAATATATTTTGTCGATTCGAGTAGAAATTTGCAAGTCTGCCAAGAATATTCGTACCAAATCGTTTTCCTATAATTGGAGTAGGTACATGTGAATTTTGTATTCAGTAGCGCATCCGCCGCGGATGGAACTCCGCCATTTCGCGGCAACCCCGTCCTCCATCATGCGTACGTACTTATTGAAGTAATTTGTGTAACTCCGTCTCGAAGTATAAGTCTTTCAAGTTCATTGTTCGGCCTCGTTCAGTTCTCGAACCAAAAATTATTATTATTGCAAAGTTCTTAAGATAATTAAAAACTTGCGAGAAATTTTATATTACCTTCTTTTAAGTTGGATTATCTTTTCTGACATTAGGGGAATGTGGCTCTTTGTGCTGTAAAAATTCAGAAGAAACGTTCACTTTCCCGTAACTTCATAAATTATTAAGCTGTCCCTCAAGAGGATTTGTCAGCCGCCGTCTTTTATAGACAGGTCCGCCTATAAAACAAATTGATCCGCTGTGGCTAGTTCAGCTTGATCAGTACTTTGTAAAAGTATAACGTGTAAGTATTGAAAGAGGATAAACGAACACGTGGGTAGGACAATAAATATGAATACAATAAAGCTGAAGTCTTAAATATAATTATTATTAATTATATTAATTTCCTTTTTAGGCCAGTCGTGGCGCAGCGGCACTAAGTGTGACTGTAAAACTGATTGGTCGTGGGTTCGATCCCCACTCGAAGAGATGAAATATTTACTTAAATTTATATTTCTATTTCTTCGCTCTGGTGTCGACTTTAAGCGCGGCGTTGATTTCTGCCACTCAACACGTAGTGTCCAGACCTCCAGACGGAACCTCCAGAATTCGGCAGAAAAGTGGGAAACGGAGTGTCTTAACACTAGGTTCCCTCAGCCTACCCTGCTGTGTGCGGGATACAACGTGAAGCTAATTTAATTTAATTTTTGATTTCCTTTTTACATGAGCTACTGTCCTGAATATAACAAAGAGAAAATATAAATTCGAGAACTAATTGGCTAATGTAATCCGCCGTTACCCACTGTTACATGCGGGCTATATGGGGCAACCACCTTATGAATATTTTATTTAACTATTTACATTAAGGAGTACGATCTCGAGTAAAACAAGGCTTTTTATAGGGAATCGTAATTTAGAAACATGAGGTCGGTTAAAATTTTTAACAGTATTTAATAAAATACCACTGTTGTATTAATATTAAGATATATATAGTCTGATTGAGTTCAAATGTTGTCACATTAAAAGTTTGACCTATGAAATATTTTCATTTTCTACTTACAGGTATAATTTTATGACTGAATTTAGAGATCTACCCGTATCGTAATCACGAACTTATAGTCTTTAAATGAGCACGGAGAACTAAGTCACTTAGAGTCACTCAGATTATGTTAAACTTATATATTACGTTTGCTCTAGTAAGAAACTGCGTGAAATAAAAATATAAAATATATATTTTTAAAGGTCCATTTGACCTGTTTCACAGCTGTCGTGCTGGTGTTTACAAAGACAACAATTTTCGGAATAAATAGGTATCTCGCTGGCGTTGACTACAGCTATGTACCTATTAATAGCGGCAATATCACGTCGTACGTTTTGATTTGTTAGGCCTTTATTTGTGGTCTAGATGTATGGAGGTTTGGAGTAGTGTAGATCAGCGGCTTATAATTGTTATTAAATATTGATGATTCGTCAATAATAAATTGCCAATTTGAAGTTCAACATATACATATTCATTTTTGATTGGTAAATTTAGTAAAAAATGTCTTAATGCCTTTACAGATTTTTCCATAAAGTGTTCTACCAACCGCCATAAAATTTATATAGGACCACCTCTGAAATTAACCTACCATACACAGTCCATTAACAATAGACGAAGTATCAAAAATCCAAAGAAAATATACATCTATCCATCCAAAGAAAATATACAGTCGAATTGAACATCTCTTGTTATTATATATCTTTATTATGTATCTCACTCACAACAGGGCAAAGGGAATCTAGTGTAAGACACTTCGTTCCCTACTTACCGCTGAATTTTGTTTATTGAGTGGTGTAACTTATCTATGGTGTTGAGTTCCACCCCTTCAACCAGGCAAAGCGTGGGCTTTGCCGTGCCACTTGAGCGAAAAAATTAAAATATTAAATATTGCATTTCCTTCAGTGGAAACCGAACCCACATCCCCCTCGCGTTTACACACACGCTTGTGCTCCTGTGTCACGACTTTCTCAATTAATTTCAATCCTTTCTCAATTTTTAAACATAAATATTAAGGGTTGAGGCCGGTCGTGGCGCAGCCGCACAAAGTGTGACTGTAAACTGATTGGTTGTGGGTTCGATCCCCACTCGAGGAGATGAAATATTTACTTAGAGTTGTCTTTCACTACGTTCCCTCTGCCTACCCTGCAGTGTGCAGGGATACAGCGTGAAGCTGATGTATTTATTAAGGGTAAAATATTTAAGCAATGTTGCACTAACCCACCTAATTCAATTGTAGTTAAATTTACTTGTAATGGATAGTTTTAGGTGGCTGTGTATTTTCGACGGGTAATGTACGGGGAATGTTATTTGAGGACGGCTCGGTGACAGCGCTGGGGGCTATCGTAAAGTAAGTAGTATCGTAAAGTAAGTACGTAAGCAGTCAAGCTCACGCTTGACTGCTTACGTACGGACGTCACGCCGCCGCGCGTCCCGCCGCCCTCCAGCGTGCACATCGTTTCCTATGTTTACACTTTACGGAAAACTATTCAAGCAAATAGCTCCTAAAAGATAGCATTTAATAGATTATGTGCTTGTAATATTGAAGTGTACTCGTATATGCGTTAGTGTATCTGGAGATATATTTTTTTTTGGTAGTTGATTTATTTTTGAACTGATATGGTCGTGTAAACGATGTTTTTCTAATTTTTCGGTAATTTGTTTTTGTTAGTAACATTTCTGGAGTGGTCACCAGACTTAAAATTACATTAAACAATATTTAAAAAGATATTATATTAATGTAATTTTGTGTTTTATTCTTAGTTTGATGTTGTATCTAATTTACAACATATAGGAGAGGGAATCTAATATCAAATGCTGCGAGTTTTCGAGACATTGCGTGTTAAGGTGATGGAACGCAACGCAACGCAGCTCAAAACATCAAATAATTTACTTTTAATCATTTATAGGCACACAGCGTGTGTAAATTAAATAATTATTTTAATTGAATTATGGTTCGAATTATTTACGTGAAATATAAACTACCTCAATTATAAAGGTTAAATTTTATATATAAATACTGTAGCATTATTGTGACATGTCTGTTCACAAATGTACACAAGTACATATTGTGTTAATTGTTTAAATGCCGCAATTGAGAACAATGACTTTATTAAAAATATCTGGATCTGGATTGTCAAAGAGCATCTTCAGTTTCTATACGTCGAGCAAATGGCAATATTTTTAACGGTACCAATTTAAAAAATTTCGTCATATATATTAAGAAATATAAACTGATTAATTAGTACGGATATATATGGATGGATATGGATGTTTTTTCTATAACTAAGCGGTATATAGCGGTAAATATTTTTAAAGGGTGACGAATGTTTGTAAATTTGAAACGTAATCATTCTATTTCAATATCATTTATTATAATATAATATCTTTCTCGATTTGTAAAGCTTTCATTTGTATTTTAATATATTTACAACATACACATTTTGCTTAAACATATAGTATTTCATGTTTACGTAGAATAGGAAATTTAAGCTAACTGCCTATATAATATACAGTACTAAAACCACTTCTAACTTACGTTATAAGCGGGGCCGTCGCGACTGAAGAAGAATGCACCACAGCTCAAGCTGACAGGAAGCCCGAAAGCTCATTTCACGGCAGCCGCACTCATATTTTACACTCTCCGAAATACCTCTACACCAACTTACCTTGTATTCCTTACTGCTAGGTGTTTGAGTGCAATTTACCTGCGCTCTGAAATATTATGGTAAAACTAGTTTCGTTATTATGTATGCATGCATGTAAGGTATAACAAAGAATGAGGATCGCTATTTCAAATTATAAAAGTTACTCATCGTTGCCCCATTTACATACGAGCTTATGAGAATATAATTGCTTTTTGTGTCAGTTATGTTAATGGCGTAGTTAACAATAAATGTGGATTTTTTGTTGATTTATATCAATAACTCGATTCTGCTTTAGAAATGTTAGGAATTGGGTTAGTTTGGGAATGAAACCAAAACTACAAACATAATACGGTTTTTTATCTATGGCTTAATCACTATAGATACATCTAAAAATCTAGCAACATTTTTTTAATTTCTGATAACCATTATTATCTTATCTACTCTACATATGCATTTTATTTGCCACATAAGCTACTTTTTCATTTACAATACGAAGTATTACCTAAAATATATTACTCCTATATAAAAAAGTAGTTTTTGTAACAGCTAAAAGTATAATAGCACTGTTTATACGAAATTTCTACTGGCAATGAGTAAAAACGTATTAAAATTAATTTATCAATGTAGGTTAATAACTCTGTACGCCAAAATTTAATGTATGATAAATATTTAAATGTTATTTATGACACCTTTGGCGGCCAGATATCAAATTGAAGCAGCTTCGATAGTAACTATTAAATTATTCCATTGACAGCGGAGTGCATTTTAACCAGTTACGAGAAACACTCAAAAGATTTTGGCAAGCGTTGTTACGATTGTTTACAATATTGTTGAGTTTAATCATAATAGACATTTATATGTGATGAAACGAAGCGAGCTGCCAAGTAGAGGTAGAGGAGGCGAGGTCGGAACAGCTCCACGTCGACACCGACACCTCAGCGGTGGGGGTCCTCGGCGGAGTGACCTACATCCGCTTTGGCACCGGTCACAATCGGCGCTTCAAACTTAATTGTCCCGACACTTCGAGCTCTCCTAACGACTGTGCCGCAATCGGCCGATTTAAGGGGAGCACTGACAGCGAACGTCGAGTGTCTTTGGCCAGATATCCAAACCTAATAGGTTAATCGCCGCGGTAAAATAAGATAATTCTATAAATTGAATACCAAAATCACTAAACTTTTACGGCCAGTCGTGGAGCAGGGATAGAAGGTGGTTGTGGGTTCGATTCCCACGCGAGGAAATTAAATATTTAATATTTTCATTGAGTTTTGAGTTCCACGACTCAACACGCAATGCCTCCAGAATTCAGTACAGAAATGGGGAACGACGTGTCTTAGCACTACATTTTCTCTGTCTTCCCTGGTGTGTGCGGGATACACGTGAAGCCAAAAAAAAAACTTTACTATGATAGCCAAAAGCTTTTTTTATAGTATAACAAAAAGCGCCGCACACCGTCTAGGTGCCGTGTTGCGGACGCGGCCATATATAATGAAAGACGTGGGATTACAATTTGCCTTTGTGACAGCGTCGTCCAATTACATTAATCTGGCGTGCTCGGGCCGTGGCGCAGCAAGAAACTTGATTAAAAATTCTATTAGTTGAAAGGCTCAGACATCTTCTTAATAGATAAAGCACACGTCGCTTAGGTGATATGATTTACGTGGAATGAGAATGAGACACTTATAGCAATAGTTGTTCTTTCTTTTTTTCTTTCAGAGTTGTAAAAGGAAAGAAAGATATAAGTTTATCATAACGAATTAAATTTGAGAGCTCGCACAGAGAGAGTGGAAAGTTTTTACATGTATGTAAATTTTTTTAGCTTCACGCTGTATTCCGTACACTGCAGGGTAGGCAGAGGGAACCTAGTGTTAAGACACTCCGTTCCCCACTTTCTACCGAATTCTGGAGGCATTGCGTGATGAGTGGCAGAACTCAACGCCGCGCTTGTCCTCGACACCAGAGCAAAGAAAATGAAAAAAAATAAATTTTAAGTAAATATTCCTCCTCTCCTCGAGTGGGGATCGAACCCACAACTAGTCGGTTTTACAGTCACACTTTGTGCCACTACGCTACGACTGGCCTCACTGTTGTATGTTAAATAGATTTTGTATTTATTATTTTGTAGTGAATATAAAAGCGGATTTAATTAATTTGTACCTACGAGTATGTACAATTATTTTTTACATATTATTTTGAATAATTAATACACTTAGAAGTGTAATGATATTGTAAATTGTATTAATATCTTTCTATATGAATCTGGGAAATATCTAACTGGACTATGTAGTTGAGGCTAACTGAAACTGCGTCATGCATTAAATTGATTTTGTAAATAGGTGATAACTACAAGGGTGGTATTCCACTTAGGAAAGAAAAATACTTATTAAGAAAACGTATAAAAATTTGAACTTAGAGGAATTTGAACCCGCGAATCTTTGGTAACCGTCCAACCGCTCTGACCTACTAAGCCATTCTTCCACATTTTCTTAATCAAATCACATATTCAATTCAGCTACATGACGATAAGAACTAAACTGAAAAATCTTAAACTTACTTTAATTGCAATCGCAAAAGCACAAGCGTGTGACTGTAAGCGCCTCAGGTTGGAGGCGCGATTCATTTATTCGCTTTGGTAACAACACAAACCGCGGCGTTGAGTTCCGCCACTCAAACTCTAGAATTCAGCGGAAATGGGAGAAACGAAGTTTCTTCAGGAAAAGGAAGTGTGAGCCAAAATTTGTAACTCCAAAAAAAATCTAATAAAATTATCTCTGGGTTCTCTTTGCCTCTTTCTCAAAATAAAGAAATACTTGAATGTAAAACCTTTTAATGAAATTTCTAAAATTCGCTATTTTTAATTTTTGTTAAAATTAAAAGTAAAGCGAATGAAAATCCGATAAAGTTATTTAATTATGTTATCTGCTTTTAAAGTTTAAAGGCGAAAGACGGTAATAGTTTTCGTGTTTTCTACTAGTAAGGTGCATTCATTTCTAATTTCTGTTGGAGAAATTGTATAGAAAATAAATGTACAAAAATGTCGGGGATTTAAAAATCTGAAAATGAAGCTTAATAAGTTTTCTTCTAAAAATGTTATTTATTTAATAATTAAAAACTTTTAATTAATATAAATTTATAACATTTAAAGCTCGATTATACTGATAACGGATTATCGAGTGCGTTGGAGATTGGAGCCAATTAAAAGCCATTCTCTTTGAAATGTACATAATATTTAATTTACCTGCTTACTCTTAAAATAATAATTATAATTGAGTGATGTTCGATTCAATATTCATGTCACGAAGAGATTTTAATTTTACAAATTATTCATTACGATATAAATTAATATTTTATAATGATATGTAATGAACATATGTCATTTTATAATTATTTTTTTTCATTAACAATAATTTATATATTTACTTTGTAAACAGCTTCACGCTGTATCCCGCATACAGTAGGGTAGGCAAAGGGAACCTATTGTTAAGATACAATAAAAAAATATGCATATATATGGAGCTTAAAATATTAAAAAAATACTGACCACAGATAGGTTATAACATGGCTATATATTATGTACTTTACGTACAGAGAATTTAGTATTTTTCTTCAGAAAATAATAAGTGTAGTCACAGTGCGCTTAAAATAGAAATACAAGAGTCGCTAAAAAGACGCAAATGTCTAGTCACTATAAATCAATGTGTGCAATAAAAAGAAAAATGTACCACCGAGCAGTTCCGTACAAAGCAGTTTCTATCTATGGCGCGGCCACTCAGTTGGATTTACGCGAAGACTGGTTATCTCCTGACCCATCTGCGGCTGCACGAAAATAGCTAAAACATCACTAAAATATATTGGCACAGTATAAACCCAGTGACGGCCATTTCCATGGAAAAATTGCTTCGAAGATTTCACAAGCATTTAGTACTAGAATATATTTTTTGTAGTCATAACAACAGTTAATGTTGTAGTAAAAACGAAAATTAATGTCATCTTATAACATAGTTTGTTATGTGTTTTAATAGTAGATATTAGGTGTTTTTTTAGCGTCACGCTGTATCCCGCACACAGCTGGGTAGGCAGGGAACCTAGTGTTAAAACAATTCGTTCCCCATTTACCGAAGGATCTGGAGACATTGCGTGTTGAGCGTCGGAACTCAACCTCCTCCCGTTCCTTCATACGTTCGATTGTCCCTCTTTTAACTTCCCACGTAATCTATTTATCTTGAATAAGGTAAACGAAATTAAGTACCAATAATAGAGACGTTACATTTTTTTTACTTAGTAGGTGTAGTTATGTCAGAATTTTTCAACAAAGTACATACAATTAAAACATCGTTATCGATATGTAATATCTTTTGGAATATAAAATATAATTATAATTTAAAATCGTCCAAACCATGGTCCAAGTAAAATATTCATAAATAAAGTTGTTAATTGACTCGAATTCCAGATTGTGGCAAGGTACAGAACCCGAGAAGAAAACAAAACAAATAAGCCTTTAAAAACAGCTGCCGCATGTGCGGCAAGTATAACGTTGACTAACATTCGCATTGTCGTTTTGGAATGCTCGAACATTTCAGTTGAACTGGAAGCACTTGTCGCTATTGTTCCCTGTTTCTCATTCAAAAGGCAGAAATGCTTTTAAATAAAATCGCATATTTTAGTTCTATAAGTTGTATCAAAAAATCAAAAATTAAATCCGCACACAACAGGGTAGGAGAGGGAACTAGTGTTAAAATACTTTGTTTTTGTGTTTCATCACCACGACTGGCTTCAAGTTGAATCATTTATCTAAAAATTTGTTTGACCTTTACTTTAAAAAAAAACAGTATGAAAATGCAAGTATCAGTTCTAAAAGTTATAAAAAAATGCTGTTTTTATATTTATATTTTGAGGAAATTATATTATATTATAACTTTGGAACTATTTGATGGATTTGAATAACAATTTTTTTGTATAGCTATTAGGCATGGCCTACAATAACAACCAGTCCAGCTAAACTATAATATGAAAGTACTGCGTCAATAAAATTTGACATATAAAAATTAAACAATAGAAATAAATGGTACAGATCCGTACAAATTATAACCAAGACAGTGAGGATTTTAGCAATAATGTTTAGTACAGAAGCCAATTTTGAAAATTATTTATTTTATTTTAGCTTCACGCTGTATCCCGCTCACAGTGTCCGAGACACTCGGTGCCTCATTACTATGCTTCCATTTTCCACTGTCCGCTGAAAGCTTGATGCATTGTATGTTGAGTGGCATAAATCAACGCCGCGGTTTGCGTCGTTAATAGAGTGGAAAATGAAAATATAACATATTTCATTGCCCCGGTTGTGGGTTCTATTGCCCTATAGTGGCAATAGAACCCACAACCATCGTGATAAGAGTAGCACGCTTACGCCCCTGCCACAACGGCCTTCGTCTGATCTCCCTTCCGGTTATGAGTTCGATTTCCACTAGGAGGAATAATTACATCTAAATTGTTTAGTTTTCCAGGCAAAATGCGGAATCGAATCCCAATATTCAACAAGCAATGTCTCGTAATTTAAGATCTAAATAAAAAGTAGTATTGCAATTATTTTTATATTGTACAATATCAATCTTAAATAATCTCTATATATATAAAACATAACTTAATATGAAACTCAATGTTAAATAGAAGCTAACGTTACACAAGTACGCAAACGACCACCGTGTATGACACATATAATGCTGCGTATAATAAAGTAGGGCCCATTAACATGTGGCAGCACGGCTGCGTAAATGATTTTAAAATAGTGCAATTTTCACACAAACAGTCAGCTTTGGCAGACTTGTTGCGGTGTTTGACTGGCCGATGTTATCTGCATAATGCGGTCGTCAGTGGCGTCGCGCGTACTCCGCCTCGTTATTATGGATTTATATTATAACTGTCGTTGAATCGCTTGTTTGTAGCAATTAATTTGTTAGGCGATTGCTTATTTAAAATATATAATTAATATTTTCATTTCTTTGCTCTGGTGTGTAAGCAAAACACGGCGTTGAGTGCCGCCATTCTATACGCAACGCCTCCAGAATTCGGCGGAAAGTGGGGAGCGGAGTGTCTTAATATTAGGCTTCCTCAGCCTACTCTGCTACACGCAGGATACAGCGTGAAGCAGATTTTTTTGATTAATTTTTTTATAATAAGAATGTGTTCAATGATAAGAGAAATCATTGTTTTATATTTACTGGGAGTAAGTTCTGTATGTTGTTTATTATGAAAAAAATTGAAGCCAATCTTGGTGCAAGGGCACGAGAGTGTTGTCAACTGCATCGCGTCACGTTGCGGGTTCGATTTCCACATGCGGGACACAGCGTGAAGCTAAGGCTGAACCCAATACGAATACAGCTCAGCAAAATTTATGATCGACGTGGTTGATTAAATTTCAAATGTGGTTGGATTGCGCCTGTAAATTGCTAACCACGTTGCGTTTTACGTTTATATTATATAACATGGTTGTATTCTATTATGGGAATTTGCAAGAAATCCTTAGAAGCAACGTACGCATCGTCAACATTTCCTGGCAAATTAGCGAGGACCTCAGGGTCCCCGGAGGGTTCCCGTTATATAGTCTTATTAGACGCATTATGCGCGGCACGTGCCGATTTCTGCTCGTATAAATCGCTGTACACAGTTCGTTAGATATTCAAACAATGACTTCATTAGTGCAGTAATAGCCTTGTATTTAAACACTAGTTGAACGACTTTAGCTCACATAATCAGGTACTATCGGTATAGCAAAAAGATGATAACGATTTAGTATCGATTTATTTGATAAATTTTAATATTCAATATAAATACGAACAATTAACTATTTGAGGCCGTCGTCGCCATCGGCCACAAGTGTGTGACTATAACGCGATAGTTGCTGGTTCGATCCTCACTCGGGTAAATAAGTTATTATTTATTAATATTTTCCTTTCTTCGCTCTGTCACCAAAGCAAAAGCTCGGCGTTGAGTTAAGCCGCTCAACACGCTAGAAACATTTGGCGCAAAAAGGAGAAGGGAGTGTCTTAACATTAAGTTCCTTCTGTCTACCCACTGTGTGCGGGATACAGCGTGAAGTTGATTTTATAAAAACCTACAAATAACATATAAATAAAACTATAAAGAAAAGCTATTTTAATTTTACTGATACACGACAAATGATAAAAGTTTTAAAGGATATGATATTAGTCATTTCAATACATTTGAGTAGCGGTTTGTGTAAAGCGAGCCGGAGCGCCACCAAGTCACGAGACGTTGCGTGTAGTCCTGCCAATAATCGGGTATTGTAGTCGACTCATAATTAGCTGTTGAAATTGCGACTACCCGGTATTTTAGTATAGTTTCGTGCAAAATATCCATCGTAATATTTATTATAAATGTTTGTGTTATTGTACATACATTTGTTCATTTATATAACTTACATGATATGTTATCAGTTGAAAATTGGATAACTCATGAAAAATGGACAAGGAAAAATAGTTATTTTTTTATCTTCATTAACATGTACATATTATTTAAGTTGACTCGGAACTATGTAATTGAATGTAGTAAGCTGAAATTGCCTCAATTAAAATAATTGTTTTATCGAATTGGCAGTTAGACGTAGCTTAGGTGACAATATGTAACATGGTACAATCGAGATGGTCTGCTGATGATTACGATCTGAATAGTGGAACTCTTCACAGGTTATTAGTAAACCAGTTAGTTAAGGCTCGTTTTTTTTTAACAAATAATACGTTCTAGAGACGTTAAGAAACGTAATATTAAATAATACGTTCTTTATCATTAATATTAATAATCGATATAACTATATTGAGTATTGTATTACCTTGATTTGAACTCCTCGTTTAGTCAAGCTTGTCAGAAACTAAAACACAATTATGTGAGCAGTTATTGTGTCTTCAGAAATTAAATTTTGGGCATAATTTTTTTATTCAGAAACAAATATTCTGTTTAAATTTTAATAAGAATAAGATATCAATTTCACACTCAATGCAATTTCACAAAAAGTTTCTTTAGGTACAAAAAATATAACTTAAAGGTTGTCCGAAATTAACACAATATTTGAATTAAGTAAAAAATATAGGTTTTAGTTTTTTGATTGCGATATTTTTATTAAGTCTTAGAGTACATAACCATGTGTTATTTATGGAATAACACATCGGGAAAATGGCCTTCACGACTTTGTATACTATGTGTATACAAATACACACGTTTGTCGAAATTATACTTCCTAAAATCCACAACAAAAATGGACATCATGTGAATGCATTTGTTGATCGACAATCACATGTGGATTCTCAGAATTCCAAAAGTGCCAATTTTGGCGAATAACAAAGCCATCCAGGTAAAAATCTGCTTCATCACTTAGGATGACTGAGGACGAAATGTTTAATAATTTCGGAAACTCGAAACAAATTCGATTGTTTCGAGTTTAGAATGTTTAGTAAGTTTTGTAAGCATAGAGACATACATCTTTAGTGATTTTAAGCTGTAGAGAGCTTCTTATAATTCGAAGCTTTTCCCAATGCCGCTGAATTAAGGTTCATGGATTGTCACCGATACTCTCACGTTTCAGACGCAATGCTTAATGACTTGTTTATGAACGACCAGTTTGTCTGGCGTCTCCAACGGAGACAGAGGATCCAGTCTCCCTGAGCATTTCAATTAATTTCTTCATAGTAGAAGAAATTCAAATATTAATACGATCATCTTTGGCGGCCGCCAAGCTTTCATTATTATCGAAATATTGTTCAACAATGAAGACACGTTAATCACTTTCTTGTAACGCTTTTTACTAAACCTTAACTGTCAGTTGAGCCGAATTATTTTTAGGATTGCCAACACATTACCACATAAATTGGCGACACATTAAAATCTTGCGTTCATTTTAAGATACCCTTCACAATCACGTGAGACTGCCGCTTACTCTAAGCTCTCTAAGCTTGTGTAATTAGTCGCGAAGTTAACATTCGCCGTGGGGGGTTACAATATAGATATGTACCATGTTACATAAATGGGAAGTAAACACCTATTTAAATATCAATCACTGGTATTAATAAATAATAGTGATTAATGATATAGAATGAATGTTCGAAACATTGCGTTCATTTAACTAAAACAATTTCAAGTTTAAAAAACAATTGGGTATGGCTATATCAGATTTTAATTATGAAAAAAAATCAATTCGAAAAAAAGTTCCGTACCTCAAAAAGAAAAAACAGGACCCTTATAGGATCATCTTGTGGCACGTCTGACGAACGACGTCTAGGAGCTTTACCTACGCATCGTGTTTGCTGCATTTTATATGAAATTTTCCATATAATCAAAATCTAATTATGTGTATAATCAAAACTTATACGAATAAAGAAAAATATCCGAACAGTTTTTAAATTTTTACAAAAAAAAACAAAGTTATTATTGTTGCTTTATTTCATACAAAGTATGTTCATTCGCCCGCATTTTTAAGCTTGTCAAGTTTTTTAGATAGTACTTAATACTGAAATTGTTCCGCTAGCCGTATCATTAGTACCGGAAGCCATGTAATGATATCTTTTCTTAAGCTTGATGGTATTGGCAAAACTGTAAAATAACAATTTTGTTTTAAGTTTAATGTAAAGAAAATCATCGAAATAAAAAGGCCATTTACTGTTGTTACATTCTTAGAGATAGAGATGACACATTCCAATGGGCAGTTAACGATTGAATAAGAAACTATAAACTTCTTTACTCTGTAACCGTTTTAAGTTATTATTATTATAGCTACATTTTAATAATGTATGAAATATTTTATCTTTTCAGATCATATGCGGGAGTTTTCATGCGGCAATCTGTTTTACCGGACTTTATATATTAATGAAGAAAAGAATACGCTTTACGTTGGTGCTATGTAAGTTGTTTATTTTTTTTGTATATGTAGTAGTAAATAAAACCAAAATCATATTCTAGAAAAAAGCTGTAATATAATATTCTAGCTAGCGAGGGACCCGTTCGTGACTTCGCTTAATTTATATTATATTATTATTATATTATATATTTTTGAACCGATTCAAATAAAACAACACAAACGCACGGACAAACAGTACAGTCTGTAAATACTTGTACAAAACCGCGCTAAACAAGTTACTGGCGGCCACTACTAAATAATAAAAAAAATGATCCTTACAAACGTGGTAAGGTAAACGAATGTATAACTAAACATAAGTTTAGAATTTGCGGAGTTCTCTTAGCAATTAATTTATCTTATCAATATGTACAAATTATGTATGAACCGTGGCCGGTTGGAAGTTGCCAGCATGGTGATTTACTTGCACGAAGAAATGAGGCGAGTCATGGAAGTCAATTATCCATAATTTCCGTCAAGTTTTATTTATTTCGTTTCCGTTGCTACACGTTATTGTTTTGCTAAAAAAGCAATTTAAGTAGTTCTAAATTTCAACTTCACGCTGTATCCCGCACACAGCAGGGTAGGCAGAGGGAACCTTGTGTTAAGACACTCCGTTCCCACTTTCTGCATTGCGTGCTGAGTGGCAGAACTCAACGCCGCGTTTAGCCTGGACACCAGAGCGAAATGGAAATATAAACTTAAGTAAATATTTCATCTCCTCGAGAGGGGATCGAATCCACAACCAATCGGCTTACAGTCACACTTTGTGTTACTGCGCTACGACTGGCCTGAAGTTTTCAAACATTTTATAAACAACAAATTTTTAATTTGTTGTTATAAACAAATGTTTTATAAAGAAAAAGATTTTATGTCAGTTGTTATATTTAAATAATTTTGACTACAA
Organism: Heliconius sara; assembly: GCA_917862395.2. Lineage (NCBI taxonomy): Eukaryota > Metazoa > Arthropoda > Insecta > Lepidoptera > Nymphalidae > Heliconius > Heliconius sara. The sequence continues at coordinate 7,550,722 of OU860796.2, read as the reverse complement.
AAGTAACAGAAACAAGGCGAGTAGTTAATACACAGGATTATTATTCTTCTTTGATATTTTTTTTTGTATAAGTACATGCACTTATTAGGCGCGAGGCAGTCAAGTTTAAATAATAATGGCGTACACTTGTGCTATTTAAATGCTATCAAACGTTGATCTGTTACTTTTCATTCCTATAGAAAAATCCTCAGTTATATCTAGTTCTTTCGAATAGTAGGAGATCCCGCTGCAATAATCCACAGATATTTCAAATTTATTTTTGTGAATGATACAAGCTACCATGATCAAAATTTTGACGCAATATACTTTAATTAAATTTGTGGTCATTAGTTTTTGTAAATAAATTGATGGTACATGTTCTTTTGTGATTCTAATGTCATTTGAAAGAGAACGATGTAAGGAGTAGAAAAAATATTACTTTCCAACTCTCAGTCAGCCGCAACTTTAGATTGCGAGATGTAATGAAGTGGTGCAGATTTTTGCATCCAGATCTCAGGCTAAAATAAAATGGTTGTTTTCATTTTCTATAGTTAAAACACGCAAGGAGGTACAATAATAATATAATGATACAATAAATTGAATTTTAGCACTGCTCTGCATAACATTTTATGATAATATTAATTTTAGATTTTTCTGTCAAACACCTGTTCTGATAAAAAAGAAGTTTCATCTTGAATTTTAATAAACGATTAATTAATCAAAAGCCATACTTCGTTGTCATGGCAAATGCCACTTAAACAATATTTAGTCCAGTTTAGTTCTTAATTTGTAGCGTTCCGAGCGCATACATGAAGGGGATTTGTACGATAGAAAAGAAAACTATATCTGAATGTCCAAAGAATTAATGAAAAATAGCACAAATAAAACAAAACTTACCTGTCTCTGACATTACGCATAGACAATTTTCATATATTCGATCGACGGATCTTCCGACGATAGTTGAGATGTATGTGAGTGAGATATGTAATAACTTACCTAAAAAATCGATTAAATTAGAGAAGGTAGTCAATTTTTTTAATTAGTTTTTGTTTTAAACCAGTATACAATACGAAAGGCCTATTATTGAGGTACATTGTGAAAGAAATCACGAGCACAGTTCTAGCAGTCCGGCTGTATTTGCCATTTTTCTTTTATTTCCGCTGCAACATGTATGGAGTTGAAATAGATAAGTACTAATGTAATCTATCCATAGACTACCCTTGAGCCGTCGATCGAGTTACACCCGATACATAATTTAATAAATAAAACGTTAAAAGATATATAACATTTTAAAGTAATGGGAATCGAACCGAAAATATGTTAAAAATATTTAATAAGTAGCCAAAAAAAGCTATTCTCTCTTGCCAAATTATCATTCTCAGCAATGTGTATTCTTTGTGACTTGTGTCTATGTCTATGTTCAAGGCGCTTGGACGGTTTTCGCTACGTTAATTTTTTTATACGTTTTCTAAAAAGTATTTTTGTTTCCTAAGCGTAAAACAATTTAAAAATATTAAAAAAGGTTTCTGAAATGTTTTTTTATCTTATTTATTAATTTTAGAAGAATTTAGGTGATTTTTACAGTATCTTGTATGTTTTATATTATTACGCTTTTCTAAAATTATAATATTTTTATTCCAGGGATCGAATATATAAGCTAAATATGACTGATATAAGTCAGTCACACTGCGAGGTTAGTACTTTTGTTACTTTATTTTTAGAAATAGGCACGAGGCTTAAAGTTTCTTTGTAATGAAAAGCATGAAAGTTTTATGAGGAAATAACGGCACACAGAAATTAGATTTAAAAGCTGACTTTTCAAAATCAAACTTTATAGTAGAGTTAGTTTTTCGTTTGATGTATGCTTAAGAGAAAATTTCGAATAGGTTTTTCAAATAAAATAAAATTTACTTCAAGCTTATAAAGCATACTTGATAACTAGAAGACTACTTGGACTGCCTTAGCATATATTTTTTTCAGCTTCACGCTGTATCCTGCATATAGTAAGGCAGACAGAAACTTAATGTCAAGTCACCCCTTTCCTCACTTTCCGACGAATTTTCGTCGCATTGCGTGTTAAGTAGCGGAGCTCGACACTACATTTTTTACCCTTTTTTCGCACAATATTAATAAATAATAATTCATTCCCCCCAAAAACTTGGAATCGAACCCACAACCGTCGGCGTTACATTATTATATGTACATACGTACGTTATTATATGTACATATGTATATTTATATTAGCTCATAAGTTATGTAACATAATAATAATATCGCAGAGAGACGCGCTACTATTAGAAGCGAGCAACGTAGCGCGGTGTGTAAGCAAAGGCAAATCAGAGCCGTTTGAGTGCAGAAACCACATCCGAGTACTGCAGCCGCTAGGCGACGGCGAGCGCCTCTACGTGTGCGGAACCAACGCACACAGCCCCAAGGACTGGGTGGTCTACGTGAGTCAATCCCTAAACCATTAAAACAACTTTTGTACAACCCCTCCCTCCTCCGGTCCTCCTCGTGGTCAGGATAATAGCTCATGCTCATTCAACTGCGATGGCGCTTGTATTTCAAAACACCTGTTCTTTACATAAATCCTGTTATTATACTACGGCTTTGTGGATAATCTAATAAAGTGGTGATCTTAAAACATGATAAAATATGTTTTTTTTTAATCGCTATGGCTGCTTATTATGGATTCCATTTTTACAATATCTGGTATATTTGTAGGTTGCTTTGCGTTTATATTTTTAATTTTTGTTGATGTTTTTAAGTTTGAGTATAAAACAATTTTAACTAACAACGTTTTAAAATTGATGATGATACTGAGCAGTATTTTACTATAACCATTAAAAAAATACGTTTCGACCAGTTAAACCTCACGCACCTCCCGCGGCATGAATACGTGCCAGGAGTAGGGCTCGGGGTCGCCAAGTGCCCATACGACCCGGCGGACAACAGCACGGCTGTGTGGGTCACGCGAGGGAACCCCGGCGGCTTGCCAGCTTTATACGCGGGCACGAACGCCGAGTTCACTAAAGCTGACCCGGTCATTTTCCGCAATGATCTATTCGATTTTCGTACTGGCCAAAAAAGGTTCAACTTCAAACGAACACTGAAGTACGATTCTAAATGGCTGGATAGTAAGTACTAATTTGCTTAATTAATATCTTTATTGCTTTTAAATGTTTAATAAAATCAACAGAGATTTATAGACGATGTTGTTTATTAATAGTAATAATAATTTGGTTTATATTAATCTTATATATGTATGTATAGATTATTTCATTTAATAAATTAAAAACAATATCTTTATAATATCATCTAGATATTTTTATTTATTCTTTTATATTATGATGTGACTTGTGCGTCAAAGTTGCAACTGCAGATTAAATTTCATTGCATGCTCGGTCAATGACCTCAATTGGATCAACAATGTACGAGTATGTACATGTTGTAAATAACGATAGATATAAATAATGACGCACTCAATCAATGTTAGTTATAGTTTACAAATATGTTCATTTGAGTTTCTAATTTGTTTCAGAAACCAATTTTGTTGGATCGTTCGATGTTGGAGAGTATGTTTTATTCTTTTTTCGTGAAACCGCAGTAGAATTCATGAACTGTGGTAAAGCAGTTTACTCTCGTGTTGCCAGAGTATGTAAACAAGATACAGGGGGCAAGCATATTCTGAGCCAAAATTGGGCTACTTATTTAAAAGCCAGGCTTAACTGTAGTATACCCGGAGAGTTTCCGTTCTATTTTGATGAAATTCGTAAGTGTATTCAATGATTCAATTGTATTTTTCGTAGAATTGTAGAGTTATTTGAATTTATTTAGATTATATTATATTGATGTACGTATTTATATATATACGTTATTGTAGATACAAAATGATAACAAAAAAATCCGAGTTTTTAAAGAAACAAAATTAAATTTCAAATAGATCTGACTTAAATAAAAAATAAAACAGCTTCACGCTGTATCCCACACTCAGCAATGTAGCGAGAGAGAAACTAGTGTTAGGACACTCTATTACCCACTTGTCGCCGAATTCTGGAGGCATTGGGTGTTTATTGGCGGAACTCAACGTCACGCTTTGCGTAGACATCCTGAGCGAAGAAATAGAAATATAAGTTAAATAAATATTTCATTCCTCGAGTGGGGATCGAACCCAATACCAGACGATTTTACAGTCACACTTTGTGGTCCTGCGTCACGACTGGCCTCAAAACAGATTTAACTTAAACAATAAAAAATATATGTAAGAGAACTAAACATCTAATATACTTTTATATTTGAGGTAAACGCCGTATATAATTTATTAGTAGCTATTTAATTCCTTATAGTGTTTATGAAACTAAAAATTTAAGTATTATCTACACATTGACATTGTTTGTTAAATTACTTTAAATGTCTCCATCAAAATTAATGTATTGTAAAAAAAGAATTCTATTTTTTTCCTCTTTAAAAAACAGAGAGTGTATATCAAATGCCAGGCGACCCGAGTCGGTTCTACGCTGCATTCACGACGGGCGCAAGTGACGGGTTAATCGGTTCCGCAATTTGTACATACACCATGGACGATATTCAAGAAGCTTTTGCTGGACGATTTAAGGAACAAGTTAGTATTACGTACACTATTTCTGCTTTATAATTAATTTTCATTTTCAGTACCATTTATTTTTTTAAGAAAATTTAAAATAATTATTATAAATCATTTTCGTGTTTGTCTTTCGTGGTGTATGTTCACTTAGTCATACACTAAACAATACAATATCTCGGAAAGGGGGTTCATAACGAAAGGAACAGTACCAAAATTCAATATTACAATTTGATCATAATAAAAAAAACAAAGTAAAATTAACAAATAAAAATTAAAATTAAAAAAAAACAAATAGAATTTAAACGCACATACTCAGAAAAATTCCTTACTTTACAAATATCTTCTAACAACATTTATTTAGATTTTTTACCTTGTTTAATCATAAGGCATATATATTCTTTCTTTCTCAATTTCTCAAATTTCTCAAATTCTCAAGCTTCTAAAGCTTAGATATTTGGGACTTACGAGTGTCTTAATTCATTATAACTTTTATAATTAGCTGCTTAAAGGGGGCAACACCAGCTCTTTTAGAGATATTTCTATCGAAATCTTTGTTAAACATCATTAAAATAACATGACGATAGTGCTTACGACATCCTGCATTAGACACGCTCAAAATATCATAATTGATATTTTACATGAAATAATTTTAAGTTCTCATTTGTTAGGGATTATTTTTATAAATTATTCTCTTATCATTTATTTAGATAAACAATTTTTTTAAGAGCTTTAGTTAACTGTTATAACTTGCAATGAAACAGTATATTTTGCACAGGCAACGTCAAGTTCAGCGTGGTTACCAGTTTTGAGAGCAAAGGTTCCTGAGCCTCGGCCGGGAACTTGCGTTAACAGCACAGAAGCATTGCCAGATAACGTACTAAATTTCATCAGGTAATTTTACTTCAGTTTTGTATACATTTATTAATCTAAAAATGAAGAATATAGACATGTATCTGATACAACAAAAAACTATATAAAAAAACGTACTTTTATAATCACTTAAAAATTTTGAAATATTCTGTTATTGGAAAATTTTATAATGTCAACTTCTTGTTCAATTCAAATATGAAAGTTAACAGAATAGTAATATTTTTATGAACAACATATACATACAGTATAAAACACATTATTTATAAGATTCCGCACAATTCCGTCCGCAATTTCTGCCAAAGAATAGCTATATAAATACGTTATACTATTTAATTATATTAATCAACGTTAATCTCTAAATACACTTCCACCGTGAAGGTACAAACTAATATAAACCTAATATAAGGTTAAAGGAAAATCAGAGTATTTCGTCTTGTTCCCTTAAGACTAATCGCAAGGTTAGCTTTGACATTAGTTTCGCGCGGTTCCCTAATTGGGTCACACACCTACCCACGTCTTAATTGATCGTAACATAAAATTACATTTGATTTATTATTATTAGTATTTCTAGCTGCACGCTATATCCCGCACATAGGGTAGACAGAGGAAAACTAGTGTTAAGACACTCCGTTCTTCATTAACTGTTATCTGGAGACATTTGCTTGGAGACTAGAGCAAAGAATAAAATTATTTCATTTCGCCGAGTTGGAATCAAATCCACGTTATTGGACTCTAGGAAATCTATATTAGAATAATAATATGAATTATATCTGATTTATTATTATTATTACCAGCTACACGCTATATCCCGCATACAGCACACACAGGGTAGGCAGAGGAAAACTAGTGTTAAGACACTCCGTTCTTCATTAACTGTTAAATTCTATAAGCATTTGTCTTTGCGTTTATAAAGAAATTAAAATATTTCATTTCCCCCGACTGGGAATCAAATCCACGTTATTAGCCTCAAAGAAAATCTATAATAGACAATATTACAAATGTCATCTGATTTATTATTACTTTTGTGTTATAATTTACATATGTATGTATAACCACTGAGTTTGTTAAGCGCTTCTAATGGTCGCACGCAGTCTGACCCAATTGTTTAATTGACCAAATTGATTTCGTGTTGATTTATAAGCATGAGTTTTTAAAATAATTACGTTTAATTTAATTTAAAAAAAATACATTTGTATGATTTAAATTATATAGTTAAACATTATACCTACATATTTTTAATTGTGTAAGATTTATAAATGACAAAGGACGGATAAGCACTTACAGTAAGGGAGTTATGGGGGTTACAACCCTTAACGTTAAAGTTCATTTTCTCGGAATTTATTAAAGATTCTATATGAAATTTAAACTGAACATGGCTATTCATGATTCTATTTCAATATCTATTTCTGTAAAAAGAGAATGTTTGCTTCAAGTTATTCTGGAGTTTATCGCAATCAGATTATTCAGATCCTGAACAACAATGTGCATAATATCTTCTTAGAATTGCAAATATTCATAGACCCTATTCGAACACTACGAGGTCGTCCTTATAAAACACACAATATAAAATGCTAATCCACATTATAGGTAAATAGCTGTTTCGTCGTATTTTTACACTAAATAAAATTTCCAAGAGGCGCAGGTTCAAATCCCGCTACGTTGTTTTTTTCATAAGTTTTCTGAAAAATATTTTTCTTCCCCATATGTGGAACACTTTAAAATTGTTGAAAATATGGTAACTGGCGTAGGTGCAACTTATTATAGAATTAACATCAATATTTCAGCTGGATATCGATAACTCTTGATTTCAGTGAATCTTTATTTTGAATCGTCTAAGTAAAATACCAATTTGGCGATCACTTGAAGTATTAAGTTGTTAATATTAATATATTAATTTTTATATTTTGATCTAGTACTTAGGTACTGGATCAAAATATAAAAATTAATATATTTATTAATTATTTAATAAAATTAATAAAGTACAAAAAATGCTATAATGACAGTTTTTCTTAAAATGTTTTAATAATTACTAAACAACATTCTGATGATTACATGGACTATATAATAGTTGTTTTTAGGTCACATCCACTAATGGACGCAGCTGTGAGGCACGAAGGCGACGCGCCGGCATTTTACAAGCGGGACCTAGTACTTACTACTATCGTAGTTGATAAACAATTTGTTGACATGCTGGGTGATGATATCACTTATACTATATTTTATGCTGGCACAAGTAAGTTAGATTTTTTTATATAAATTATTTATCGAAATAGTCATAAAAAAACTTAATTTTTGTTATATAGTTATTGTTTTATAGAGACAAATAGAACAGATTTTTTTTTAATTTTTCCCCATACTTAGGAAAGGTATATGACTTACATTTTTATATTTATTACATTTTTCTCCCAACATTACGTAGGTCAAGGAGAAGTATATAAAATAGTGCAATGGACTGGTGGCGGATCTCGTGTGGCCGATATATGGCGAGTGGCGGGTGACGAGCCCGTCCGCGCGCTGGCTCTATCTAAACAAACGCACGGCCTTTATCTTGCAACAGATAACCGATTACGACAGCTGCCTTTGCATGCGTGTACACATCGGTAAGATTAGATTTAAATTTGTGGTTTTTATATGTATATATATTTTTATTTTATTTATTTTTTTGTTTCATAGGAACTTTCAAATAAAACATTAAATTTGTCGCATTTTTATTGATATAATAAAAATATATAAAGTAAGTTAAGCAATAATTAGAATATTATTACTTATCGCTTAATATTTTCATTTCTTCACTCTGGTAACCAGGCAAAGCGAGACGTAGTGTTCCGCCACATATTGCCTTGCCTTAACACGCAATGACTCCAGAATCCGAGGAAGTGGAGAACGGAAGTATCCTAGCACTAGTTTTCCAGGTTTCCTCAGCCTATATCGCTATATGCGGGATACAGCGTAAAGCTAAAATAAAATTGATTATTACAGACAATTAATTATAAATTACATCCAAAATTTCAAGAGTTCTTAAAGAATATTGTAGTGTATTAAACCTAGGCAATTTCAAATTACTTTAACATTATACCTAAAAAAACGCGTACACTGTAATGACTTGAATCGTTAAACGAAACTGCGCTACACCAGCATCTGCTCGATTCGGCAGAAACATTATCTTACATGTAGGGCGTGTATATACTGTTCATACAAATATTAATGAAAATTTTCAATAATAATCTAGAATAATTAAGTTATAGCTTAATAATTAATTGTTGGAAGCAAGCTTTTTTCATTTATAAAAACAAATACTAAAAAATAATTATTGTTATTTAAGACTTTTAAAGTAGCAATTAGAACGACTTTTATGAGTTTACTAAATGAATATTTTTCTTGGAAAATACTACACATAACACTTTACACTTTAAAAATGTTTTAAAATATTTATAAAATAATAATAAATAATAGTTCTAAATGATGGGTGGATAATTTAGGACAAAGACTCGAGATTCGACTAAGCAGAGATTTTAACAACATAAATAAATTTGATGAAAACGAATGGCTTTGTGGTCAGAGCACTTGGACGGTTTCCTAGAGGCTCGGGTTCAAATCTGGCTACGTTCAATCTAATGTATATATATTAATATTTTAAATAAGTAAATTATTGTTTCTTAATTTATTACTTCTTAAAAATTAGTTCAGCTAATATAATCACGACACAAGCAGGTGTTTTTCGCAATAATTCTCATTAATATTCTGTACAATAAGAAGTTTTCCATTTGTACTAGCTACGACAGTTGCGTACGCTGCGTCCTCGACCCGTATTGTGGTTGGGACAAAGAAGTTGAAGCTTGCCGTCCGTACACGCCGGGACTCCTCCACGACGCCACTAATTCAACGCCATCAATCTGCGAAGCGAGCGCTCCTCTAAAAACAGTTCGAGCTGGCTACGGTCAAAGTGTTCACTTGTCGGCTTTTGGAAAAACGCCAGAAGCACTAAAAGATCAGAAAGTCGCTTGGTACCACCATTCTAGAGAAAGAGGTCGTTACAAAATCAACTATAAGTAAGTTTAATTAATGTTACATTTAAATTTCGCTAAAATCTTGGATGTCTTTTAAATAAGAAATGGATTAAAATTAAATGCAATTTGATTCAGCAAAATTGAAATCTCGGCAATTTGTGATAAATTTAACCGTTAAGAGACGTGGCAGTGACTACAGACATAAGTAATGGGTCCGTATAATAGAACTTGTCGCCCGCAACTTCTTTAGCGTTAACTATAAAGAAATATAAACCGTTTTTTCTAGATTTGGAAAATTGGAAAAACTCTTTCTCTTAGTACTAATCTAACACCCTAAGAAACCTAGATGCCAAATTTAAGCTTTCTAGCTGAGATCAGTAGTTGCCTGTATGTGTCGATCAGTCATCGAGTTTATGACGTAAGACTTGTATATGTATATGGGTAATAAATCAGGTCTCACATCGCTCGACTATGGAAACAGAATTTTTATTTTTAATAATTTTGTCTATTATTAAGGTGTAAATATTAATTGTCTATATTAATATGGTAATATTATTTGACATACAAAGTTCAACTCTGCTTCAAGTGGAATACATTCATGGTTTTTTGCTTATTGCACTTTTTTCCTAGGGTACTACTAGTTTTTATTAGGGTTTTCTAAACGCAAAAGCACTGCGTTAAGTTCCGCTCCACTTAACACATAATGCCTCGAAAATTCGGCGGAAAGTGGGGAACGGAGCATCTTAACATTACGTTCGGTCTGATTATCTTGCTATATATATAAAAAAAATTCTTACGTATAAGAAAATACTTAAACATTATATTTGTTGTTGCAGTTGGGATCGTGTTCTACAGACTTCAGAAAGAGGTTTAGTGTTGCTGTCGGTGACCGAATCAGATCGCGGTCGTTACGAGTGCTATTTTGGTCCCACGCTAATAGCTTCTTATAATCTGGACATTGATATTCACAGGTAAATTAATATTACATTATATAGTCTACGTACCTTACATTTAATTTTATTTTTTTGTTTATTTTCTGAATATCTTTTGTGAATTACAAATTCTTCGTAGATGTAGACAGCCAAATAAATCGCAAGAATACAGACAAGTTTATTCGGATTGGTGTCACGAGTTTGAAAAGTACAAAAGTGCTATGAAGGCGTGGGAGTCTCGGCAAATGGTAAGGAATCATATTTGTATAATATAGCTTTTTTTTCAAGTCATTTAGCATTTTTTTTAAAAAAAAATTATTATTTTGGTCCTAAATTTCGGATGACGAATTAATTCTAAGAAATATTTTTTTTTTCACCCACCTAAGATGTATTTCTTATCTTTAAATTACATATAAATTTATCTTTAAATACAGATGCCAGAATTGAAAATTAATCAAATAACAGAACTATTGAAAAACTCTTGAAACTGCTAGACAATTTAATCACTAAAATAAATATAGTTTTTTACCTGAAACTTTTCTCATTTGAATAGCCTTTTGACCTCATTTGTATGAACTTCAAAAAGACACTGTTGTTAATTATGGATAATCATCAGTTATAGTCTGTTGAACTATCGATTGGTGTGGACGTTTTTTAATGCTTGATTGTCATTATAGTTCGTATATTTGTAAAGGACGCACGCAATTGGCTATAATCGAAGTGAATTTGATAGTTTCGTTGTATGGAATGCTTTTGAGTTATTGACTAAACATGACAGATGAACACTAGCTGTCGTGTTGATGTAATTGTTACAAGCAAGTAGTAAATTATGATATGACTTTGAATCATAATATATGATATCTATTCAATTCCGACAAAATTATAATAATTCAGTTATGATCATAGTAAAATAATTTTTTTATCTTTTTTTCTGCATGAAATTTATTAAGGAAATAAATTAACGACACTGGGAAATGTTTAATTCGATTGAATTTCTGCAATTTAATTGATGCCTAAGTATTTAAAAGTAATTTTATTATAATTTCTATTTTAAATAACTCCATAATATTGTTATAATCAGAGTACTACAAAAGGCAAACGGTAGCACAATGAACATAACAGGTGGACATGGACACTTATAAGCTATATATGTATATATATTTAATATGTAAGTTACTTACAAATGTAAATAAAAGGCAGAGGTCAAAAGTTTCAAGGTTTACCATATTCCACATTAAATTATTCGTAAATCTTCTTTTTTTCTTAAACACGTACCGCTTCATGAATATCTGCTAAATCATGTAGGTATAAAAATGGATTTAGTAAATGAGACAAGTTCAAAAATATAACTAAACGACGCATTTCCCGACCTTTATTGATAAGATGGAACGTGTACAGAAAATTGATTCTGAATTGCCGATTCAATATTATTTTGTGATATTTCAGCAATGTTCGAAAAACATGAATGCGTCGAGTCAACAAAACAGCATGAGCAACGAAATCATAGCTTCACTACGGTGATAGGATATGGCTCGTTGGATTAATCATTTGTTTTATTTAACTATCCGACATTATATTGGTAGTAACACATATTAATTAGATAAACACAATTCGTGAACTACAAAAACAAAACAACTAAACAGTAAATGGGTACAACAATTAAATACTGAACAACTTTCCCATTTATTGAATATATATAATTTTATCCATTGTAGAGTCAAACGAAATTGTAGAGTCAAATGAATAAACGAATTAAACTACAAGCTACAATCGTTTTGCAATTTGCCTATAGAAAATGTAAATAATATTAAAAACAATTCCCCTTAAAAATCAAGGAAAAGAGAAAAACATCGCATATTCGAAATGCTTCACATATAATTCGGTAAATGATTATCACAATACTGTTTGTATACTGATTGACAGGACATAAATGATGAAGCTAGCGTGAGTCAGGAGTTCGTAGGCTTACAGGCGAATGTGGGAAAATATAATTTGGTGAAGGAATGATCGGCGAAAATAGATATGTCGGAGAGGAGAGGTCTCCCGTCACGGAGACTCCGCTCCCTGATCGATGACTTACTTTTATTTGACTAGATATGCAACTTTGTATTTGATGATTTTATTATATTGAATATATATTTGATTTTAATGTTCTCAACGGGTTCGTCGTGTCTTTCTTTAAATTGAAGTGCCCGTACTATTACGGGTTCTATAACCTTTTAATTTAAAATCGCGCTATATACTTATGTAATATGTACATTTGTTTTATTTTCTTTACTTTAAAAAAAAAATATGCAATCAATATAATGTCGGATTGATATATTAAAAACATAAATATAGAGCAATCAAAAATGTTATTGTTGAAAGTGACTGAGTAACAAACATAGTGCAATAAGCTCTGTTTTATAATTAATGCATAAACAAGTATTACCATTAAATTCACGTACTTATTGGAATTTATATGTAAATAAATATTGAGTCGAGTGTATGGAGGTAATTCATAAAATACAAAATGCTGTGATATCAGTTTGCGTTTACGTGTCTCTGTAAATGAATGAGTAGGGAGGACTAATTGTTAATGTATTTAGCATTATTTTCATCAGATATTTTTACTTGAAAATTGTTGTGTAAAATGTGATAAATGTATTCAGTTATTTTTTTTTATTCTGGTATGCTCAAGACCAATTCCTACTTATTTTAAATAGTTTATATATTATCATAGAACATAAATAGTTATTAATTAAAAATAATGAGTTCACATTTCACTCACGTCCAATCAATGTTTTTCTATAGCAATGAGCAATACAAACGCCAATTTAGGTTATAGGATAATAATATATTTATAATAAAGCTTATTTACATTAATAAATCCAGTGTCGCTTTGAATCGCGGTAACTTAAATGTAGTTACGTTTTTGGGAAATATTAATAGACATTATTCAAAATTACGATATTTTTGTTATTTATTTATTTCCGTATGAAAAAAAAATCATCATGAATTGTGTTTGTTTGTCGCCATAAAATGTAATTTTAGGCCCATTTCGGACTTTTAAACCGAATTTAATAGAAATTATTCAAATTGTTTTGTTGGTTTGTTAATAGATAATCTCGCTAGTATAGTGCCTTGTGAAGCATGCTTATATAGAATAGAAAAAAAAGATATTGACTAATATTTTTGTCATTACGTGAAGCAGTAGGTGTTAAGATTTCACTTAGTAAGTTGAAAATAAAGCAATAAACTTCCACTGATAGTGTCGCCAGTATTAAATAATTGTTTGCTATGAAATATTAATTAATTAATAATTATAGTTAAGTAATTTGTTAAATGGCAGAAATTGCTTAAATTTTTGTAATATTGTTAATGAAGTTCTAGTAGTAGGAGAACAAGCGTTTCTAACATAATATGTATTTATCTTATCATTTTCTAATGTATGTATTTCTGTTTTTTTTTTATGTTTATTGATAATGAACATACATAAATAAATAATTATTGTTAATTTTTCTCTACTAAATAGTTACATAGTTGAGAAAAATTGATTGTATTTGTTTATATTTATCGTGTTATGTGCAGTTATTTGTCATACTTAAAACATAGCATTTTAAAACCAATATCCTTATTATTTAATCATTTATTTTTCTCAAGTCCTTAATATTTGTGATTAGAATTTAAGTTTAATATTTTATGTATTAAATATAAAATTTTATTTGTTAATAATAAAATGCTAAATAGGTATCTATGAAAAGAAATATAATGTATAAAATAATTCCAATTAAAATGATACGGATGACTATTGTAAATAAAATTTGTGTGGTAGACAAACCTCGATTTTAAAACTATGTTTATTGTAAAATATAATAATAAGTTAGTTTGTAAGCTATTATTTTATAAAAAGAAACACGAAATAAATTATTTTAGATCTATATATTTCTTTTTGTTATTAAAACCCTTTATTAAAAATCCAATTTTAAAATATAACGATATAGCAAAGTAGTAACTATTTTATATTATAATTAAATTTATTATTTTTTGCCGAGAAGTAACTGAGTATTTCTATGTTTACGGTCAATGAAATCGTAATTTGAGTATCGTAAATGCCGTCTGTCTTAGATTGGCGAACATCATACCATTTAATTACCGAGGGGACTGAATAATTGGCGACTCGCCTCTAACGGCCGCGTTTTACGGCCAAATTAATAGATTCCCACTGCATCCCTCCTAAACCTCAATTTGATATAGCTACACTTATATAACAATTTCACTGATATATATAAATAAAATGTCAAAAGTATTCAATATTTAGAATTCAATACATTTTAGAATATAAGGAAAAATCAGCTTCTCGCTGTGTTTCGCACACAGCAGAGGAAATCTAGTTGTAACTTGTTAAGATACTATTTTCCGCCGCATTCTGGAGGCATTTGCCTCGACACCAGAGTGAAGAAATGAAAATATTAATTTAAATAAATATTTAATTTCCTCGAGTGGGAGTCGAAGCCAAATCTAGTCGCGTTTGCAGTCATTAAATGTTGATTCTAGGAACAAGAATTTTAATATAAATGTACGAAAATAACAGGATTTCGAGGAATTTTTTATTTCAGACTATGGTATTTTCGCTGCTTCGAAGTTAAAGTCAAGGTTATCATTGTCTTATTAAAGATTCGCAATCTCCAATTTACAAATTTTTTGTGGAACTAATCAGTTTGTAAACTAAACAGTATAAAAAAAGGAATAAAAATCAGCCGTCAGTCAACAGCACAAAGTGTGCCTATAAACACGACTGGCTGTGGGATCAATACCTATTCGAGATAATGAAATATTTATTACAAATTTACATTTTCATTTCTTCGCTCTGGTGTAGAAGCAAAACACGACGTTGAGTTCCGCTACTAAACGCGCAATGAATTTGGCGGAAAGTGGGGAGCGGAGTGATTTAACATTAGGCTCTCTCCGCCTATATGCGAGATACAGCGTTAAATAGAAAAAAAATATTTTGACGTTTTTGTGAATGTTTTTGATGTGCAGGTGACTTATTGTAAGTGCTGTATGTATGGGATATTTCTTGGCACCAAGACACAGAAGAGTTTGAGGTCCTTTAGTCGCGGGTCCTGATTTCGTGAGCTCCTACGGTATAGACAGGGCTGCCTATTGTCAATAAAAAATCATATATCATCAATATTTTTTAATTAATATTTCGTTATCTTTGAATTTACACTACACGTGTAACAGTGATAGTCTTATTACTATTCTCGCTAATACGATAGAAGCTATACACAGCTTCTATCGTATTAGCGAGAATAGTAAATAAACAATTTAAGATCGTAACGTATCTTAAACTGTTAAAGTAGTGTAAAGACATCTTAAAATAGTTTTAAATAATTTTGATATTTTTAATTTATTTGAAAATAAAATAAAAATATTTAATAAGTAGCATTTTCTCTTGCCAGACTATAATTCTTAGTAATTATTTTTGGGTAGCGGAAATTTGTAAAAATCTCTGTAAAACATATGGCAGTAATCAGAGAGCCTCGTCGGTTTCCAGGAGGCGCGGGTGCGAGTCCTGCTACGTTCAAATTTTTACACGTTTTCTAAATAAGAATTCATTTTGATATTTTTTTTATTTTGGCTTGTATGGGTTGAGGGACATTTGCAAGAATGTGACGAAACGATTGAAATCACCAAAGTCGGTGAACCTGTCTCCATAACGCCACTTAAATGTACAATTGGTAAATATGTAGTTATTACAGTGTACACGTAGAAAGGATGTTTTCAGGCATTTTTATATAGATTTATTTCAAACGAACGAACGAAACGAAAAATCTATGTATGCACTTGATATTTCCTTGAAGCTAAAATCGTTCTTTATCTCTGTGTTGAATTAATTACGACTTAAACTTATGATTTATAAAGATAATCTCCATTAACAATTCAATTTTGTTTACTTTATTGTATAAAATTTTGGGTAATAGTGCTTCAAAAATATATATTTTTATCAACAGTCATATAACTAAGACGTTTCGAATAACATTCTTTGGCTTAAAATGTTATCAGTGCAACTGCTATATATCATTCGCAGGAAACTAATGCGTTGAGTTTATTCAGATGACGATAACTTTTTTTTTAATAAACCGATTTTGATGAACCAAACTTTAGTACTTAAGTTGAGTTAAAACAAAGCAATTGTTGAAACTTTTAAGTAAATCGGTTCAGTACTTTCAGAGAAAAACGTGGACAAAAATATCGACCGACAGACAGACAAGAAATTTAAAAAATTGTGCTTTCTATTATTCTTTTCAAGTTTCCTCTATCCATTTCAAAGAAAATTACTAAATGTACAGACAAAATATTTTTACTGTCTTTTTAAATATAGAGGATACGCAACAAAAGTTACATGCGACTAGGTAATTTAGAAGTTATAACTTCACTTCACAACTCCTTCATTAATATGACTAATATTCTACAAACTAAAATTTCTCCTGGTAGCAGTCATATCGCTGACATAATTAAGACTAGTATGTGGTATAACCTTCTGACATACTATAAAGTTTATAAGAGATGTGTTTCAGAAGCACGCGTTAACTTTTCGAATTAATTACAATACATTAAAAGGAAAACTTTGATATTAATTTACGCAAACCTAGGGTATGTCAGTCAGTTATTTAATTGTTCTTTAAAACTGATTCCACTTCGCTTTGTTATGTATTCATGTTATTATATTATCTATTCATATTATCTATCCCGACTTTGTTACATTATGGAGGGTAATGTGTTTATAAGTTTATGTATGTATGTACATAATTAGGTTTTTTTTTAACTAATTTAAAAACTGTGCAGGAGATAGTACGCAATCATTACAGTTATTTTACAAGGAATATTATGAATCCTTCAAATCAATAATTTAACATTTAAGGCTGTTTCTGAAGGAGTAAATTAAATTATTCACTAACATCAGCACATTTAACACAGTTTTAAAATTATGATGAGACGTACATTACATAGGTAAAAAGACCATTATGGTACAAAAATAAAAATTAACTTGTGTGTATTTTATAAATATCAAATATCAACTTTTTTCGTATTTTTGATTCAAAACAAAAAAAAATGTTTTTATAGAAATTACGATAATGTAGTAAAAAATATTGTCTGCCAATTCTGTTTATTAATTCAATAATCATGTATTTTAAGCGGGCGAAGCCGCGAGCGGGCCGCTAGTAAATAAATAAAATAAGGCAGGGGAACCTAGTGTTAAGACACTCCGTTCCACACTTTCTGCGGAATTCTGGAGGCGTTGCGTGTTGATTGGCAGAACTCAACGCCCTAAATGAGATAATTCTAAAAGAGGTAGCCACAGTTCCCTATTTGGCTATTACTCTAGAACTAAAACACTGGTTAAAGTTAAATGTGTATATTGCTAATATAGTAAGGTAGGCTTTGTACTTAGATTTTTTTCCCGTAGTCCGTAGTGGTCACATAACTATATTTACATAAAAAAAATTGAATGTGACAGAAGAGGTTTCTCTGGCACCTTTCTTATCAGTGCAATCTAAATAAATCACTAACAACTAATGCTGATGGACAGATTTTTTTTAATTTTGCAAAATATAAGATATGTTATTGACTTTCTTTTTTAAAAATATCCAAAACTGTTAAGGCAACACTGCTCAAGCAACATAATATATTTTAATTTCGTTTTAGACAATATTGTAGAGTTTCACATTAGATGTTCCTAAACCCTCGAGTCTAATCAATAATACTCATCAGACTAAACATTTTTTATTAATGAACCATATATCTAATTATTATAGTTTACCTATTTCATTAGAGTTCCACATCAGATGTACCTAACCCTCGAGTTGAATATAAAAAAAATTATAAAAGAAGATACTTAATAATAAGTTCTTTGATTTTCACGATTATTACACATATTAAATGAAACTAATTTAACCGGATTAATCGCGTATATTTAAGGTTTTTACATTTTTGGAAACCCGACGTTTCGAACACTTTGCAGTAGTCCGTGGTCACGGGTAGACTACCCGTCCCGTCCCGTACCCGTGAGGTTAAATTAGTTTCATTTAATATAAGATACTTAATTATTATAGTCTAGCTATTCCGATAGAGCTCCATATCAGATGTTCCTGACTCCTCGAGTTTAATAGGTCTATCAAAAATACTCATCAAACTGATCTATTTTTGTTAAGATACCATATATTTAATTCTTATACTTTAGCTGGTTTATTAGAGCTCCACATTAGATGTTACTGACCTCCGTTTATTATATATCAACAAAATATAGGCAGATACTACTGCAACTCGCATCCACTTGAAAAACTTGCGCATTATGTATTATTTTATCTTTTCTAGACTTTCCTTACAAAATATATATAGTGTTTAAACTATGATGGCTCTGAAATGCAACCACTGAGAGCAGGCAGACTGAAACCATTCACATGAGGGGACTAGTCCGCAACCCATAGATTTCAATCTGGCCGTATCCCTGATCGTTACGAAAAATCCCGCGACCTGTAAGTCTATTAAGAGCGAAGAGTCATAATTCTAGGCTCCCTCTGTCTACCCTACTAAATACAAAATTATAAAATAAGATATATGTATATATATGTGGCGTTATGTAAATGGTGCATATATAATAAAGTGCTTAATATATCTCAGTTTATTTAAAGCCTAATAGAATGGTAACTACGTATACTTATATAATAAATTCAATTTACGTTATTTTGAATTCAAAATAGCGTGGGAGCGTCACGATCGTGAATTTGAATTAATCTTTTACAAAGCCGTGTTAGTAGTTGGGGATTAAATCCTGTGTTGCTATAATAAAATGCAAATTGACACAGATTTAATCCCGACTTATGGCGTTAAGTCCAATAACTGTTAATAATCCAGATGACAAATGCGATCCGTCGCCCATACCTTTGTTAATAGACCTTAAAAACGATAAGTATAAACTATAATAAGGTTTGGTGATTTTTGGTAGGTATAATCTGATTTTTTACGTTTACTGCATTCGTTTACTTGAAAGCTCTGCGGTGGGCTGGGATGGGATGGGATGGGATCAAACATAATATTAATCATAAGAATGTGATAATATAAATATATATATAGAGTATACTCTATTTGGGACACGTTTGGCCCTGGAGTATACCCCTGGAAATCCATGGAAGTGAGGGCTGGATATCATGATATAAGTTGGTTTGTGGTTTTCCGACATATTTCAGTACAATGATTTATTTACGTGATTACTAAATTTGAATGAAATAACAATGAACAAAATTTAATTGTATAGTGTTTCTAATTCCAATAGATAAGCAAACACGTATTAATTAAACTTTTTTAATTTGAACAGTCGAAGTAAGGTGTTGACGCCTCGAGGCCACTCTGCCTCATCGAGATAGCTCTTTCTCAATTTAAGGATCTCGGCCGAGCCCCCTGATAAGCTCCAGATTTAGCGCTGAGCGAATTTGTTCGGGTAATTTACTTTCCGAGTTGTGAAGACAATAAAAGTTGGCGGGGGTTTTACTTTTGAGTAGCTTTATTTTGTTTTGTGTAATGAAGACTTATTTTACAAGTCAAATTCTCTGTTTTGAAACTTATTTTTTGTTACTCTTAAATAACTTTATGTGACAGTAGTATATTTTTTTTGTTATAAAGCGAAATTTAATAACGATTTCTTTTTATCTCAGTTATTGTTAAAATGATTTTTAATATGAGATCTATAAGGAAATTTTATAATATTTTTATATAATACTAGCGACCCGCTCGCGGCTTCGCCCGCTTTAACCACAGAATTATTTACTTAAAACACTAAAATTATATTCATGTTTTAATATACCTATAATGTATATAATTTCAACGCACTTAAGATTTCTAACGTGAAAATTATTAAAACCTTAGGTCGCATTTTCGTACCTCCCATAAGAGAGATGCAACTGTCAATATATTAATTTCTTTAAACTTTTGCCTTAAGCAGTCCTTAGGGCCTAAGTTATGGTTATAGCTATATAGTTATATCAATACTTACAATAAAATCCTAACTCATCGGTGTCTGTACATGGAAGATATATTAGATAAATTGTTATTACGGACATTTAAAAATGTATTAGAACTTGGTCAGTTTGTCTGTTTGTCTGTGCGTTCACGATAATCTCAGAAAGGGCTTAACCGATTTAAGTGCAGTTTTGTAATTTGGCTAACTTCCTTTAAATATTTAGTATTAGTTTTATTTTAATTGGTTCACACGAAATTAAAACCAGATTCACGCTGTATCTAGCGGTAGAGGGCACTTAAGTGTTAAGATACTGCGTATGATATATGACTGACGTGCGAAATGAAAATATGATTAAGTTACAATTCAATCCTCCAAGTGGGAATCGAACCCATAACGTCACGTTACAGGCACAGTTTTGTGCCCCTACACCACGACGGCGTTCAATATTTATACAGTATGGATGCGTCAGCGCTTCTTTTACGGAGACAGTATATAGGATAAATATAGGATATAGGATAAAATATTTTTAACCCATACCTAAAAACATTAATCAAGGTACCTCAACAGTTTAGACGTAGGATTTTTACGCATAGATACCAATAACGTTAACACATACTAATACAAAATATTACTAAAAGCTAAGCAACTTTGAACTTTGCCGCCAATACCTACGACTCGTATGCGGCGATTTCCCTTATGTCTGTTTGCGTCTTTAATGACAAACAGCGTTTTATTTTAATATCAACGATAATATATAATTTATTTTGTATAAAAAAATAACTTTTTCATTTTTGAGATTTTTAAAATTGTATTAGGCTATTATAGAGTAGTTAAAACTATGCTTTCATTTAAAGTGGTGCTGACAAAAATACTATATAATTGAGCATATTTAATATCTATAGTGATTTTTTAGTGAATACAACCAATAGTTATTACAACACTGGCAAAGAAAGCATATTTCATTTCATATTTTATGAATATTTTGAATATTTTCGCGCCATTATGATGAAAAATTAGACAAAATAGTCTAAGTTTTTCGTTCAATTCAATATGTTCAAAATTAAAAGCTAAAAAATGTTGATCGAAAATAATTATACTGTAAGAGGACATCTTTATATGTCCTGTTTTAACCTGTTTTTTATGATATTATGTCAAATAATATATTCTATAGAGGAATCACACATTCCTCTTCACACTTTTTACTCTTTAACTATAATACGTAATAATATTTATTAGAGGTTACTCTGTACTAAGATGGCAGCTCTGTTCCCGCATTTACGTCCCTGATGTATCGATATAAATAGTAGAAATATAAATCATTGGAAAGAACAGGGGAAACGCAATTACATTGCATTTTTTCTTTTTTTCATACTTGAAATGTATTAACAAATTTACATATAATTCATTTGTTTTGAATATACCATTAAGGTTGATTCATAAAATATATTTGGTACTTCCTTAACATGATTATTTCATGTATTTTTTTTATATACAAAGTTTTGATTAAGTTCTTGAGAAATATATGTACTGTAAATGAATGTAACTTGAGAAATATATGTACTGTAAATGAATGTAACGTACGTACGTGCCAATGTAGTGATATCCCCACGTGATCCATCTAAACCCAATATAAACTTTTATAAACTATAGCAACCAGCTAGCGGCTTCACCCGCTTAAATTTGTAAATTATTTGTTTGTTTCGGTACAGGGAATTACGTTCCTATTTTAATAAATAATGTATGCTTGCAGCGCACTTTTGATTTCTAATGTGAAAATTATTAAAACCACGGTGGCATTTTAGATTTTCATTAGAAAAATTATTATTGGGGGCAATTAACAAAGTAATAGAACCAGAAACAATAATATTTATAAATTTTGTTTGTTTGTTGGTTTTTCTGTTAGTCGACGCTTATCTCAGAAACGATTTAAGCGATTTAAAGAGCTAAGACGTGAGCGCGGTGCGGGAGCGGTAAAATCGGTTTAATTGTTTTTATTGTAACATTCGTCATGTATGAATGGTGTAATAATTAAAAAACTGACCTTTATAACTATTTATTTATATCCTCTTAGAGAAATGATAGCTTTTTTGGGCACTGTTAATTTTTTAAGAAAATAAATTTGATCAAAATACACTTATTTATCTATTTATCTATATATATATATATATATATATATATATATATATATATATATATATATATAAAAGGACATGTACCTGACTGACTGAGGTAAGACACAGAGCAGAGCAGAGCCGTAACCACAGATGAGAGAAACGTGAAATTTGGACAGATGTTTATTTTTATAATCTGGACATCCACTAATAAGGGATTTTGAAAATTTTTTACCCTAAACGGATGAAATAGGGGGTGAAAGTTTGTATGGATTTTTTTTAAAACAGCACTGATTTTCATAAAATTTGAAAGTCAGCAGATTCTTTAAAATATTTCATTGAACACGTGTTTCATAGTTTTTAGAATTCATCCCTAAGAGGAGGAGAACAATGGACGGGGTTGAAAGTTTATATGAAAAAATATTTAAATCGCCACCGATTTTTATAAAACATTAAATTCAGACTGTTAAAAATATTTTATTGAACACGCTTTTCGTGGTTTTTTTAGAATTCACCCCTAAGGGTGCTAATAAGCAGCGAAGTTGCGCGCGCCCGCTAGTTTTAGGATAAAAATTAAAATAATATATAATATCTTATATATTATATTGTTATACTGAAATAACATATAATATATTTATCAAAATGAGAATGTATTGTTTTGTTTTATAGCTCCTGATAGTTATTACAACACATGCAAGGAAAGATCATTTTAGAAAGTTGTTTAATTATATTAGAATTATAAAAACTATTAACATTTTATGGTGAATAAAATATTGTCTGTGTTTTTCACCTGAAAAACACCAAGGGGAGAAAAAATATTAAAAATACAGATACCACATTAGTATCGATACTGTTGTACTGGTAATAATAAATGAAAAAAATGATATACTACGTACGGGATACCTTTGTATGCAAAGTTTAAAGCTATTCATTATGACAGAATATAAAATATATATATTTTAGATGTCCCTCTGTCGACTACGATGGTGGCTCTGTTTGCACATTTTCCTTTGAAAATTAGTTATTGTAACATAACTCTAAGAGTTACACATGGCATCGTCAACTTTTTATATTGATGTTTTCTATGAAATTATAGTACATCACTTTGCTCTATTGTCAATAATTTCCACAGCGTACGCGATATAAGGTATTTTTTTGGTATTGTTTTACACCTTAATCGTCTAATTGTAAAAGAATTTTCCAAATTGGTCTCGTAGTTTCGGGGCCTATTCAAATCAAATAAGGAAACAAAAAATCTAATCGATTGTCTTAATAATTTTAGTGATATCGATGCACCTCCCCCTCACGCCCGCAGAGTTACTCGCCACGGTGCGCGAGGCCACACGACACACACTCCGCATTTTTTATTATTACATGATTTTCTTTAGATTGATATTTTTAAATTCGTTATATCTTTCGAATGGGAAATCCGATTTTATTAATTTAAATAGCATTTTACAGGTATTGAAATTATCTTTAATAAGATATCATTTAATAGGATAAGGATTAATGCAGAGGTAAGAATAATATGGTTTGATTATTGTCGGCACTTTTGTTAACTTATAAAATATAAAAAAATGGTTATATTGTCATAACTACAGTAGTTGGACATATGCTATCGCGGACTTTTATATAGATATTGATGCGCTCTATAATACTGTACAACATTGTTTTGTTCTATCATCAATAGTTTTCGCAGCGCATGCGATGATAGAATTGTTAAGATCAATTTCTTCTCACCTTGGGTTACATTATTGCATTTTTATTAGGGATCTCAATTTTTTTTGAAAATGAAATATAGCCTATGCTGGTCAGTGTAGATGCAGCTTTGTAATAGTGAAAAAAATATTGAAATCGGTCCGGTAGTTTTTGTGTGAAAACTCTACAAACATACACACATACATACATACATACATACATACATACAAAAATACAAATCTTACCTCTTTATAATATTAGTATAGATATTACAAGTACCATGGTGTTATTGTGTAAATTATTTAATTGATTTTAATTTGGTAATAAATTGAAATCATGAAATTATTCAGCATTATAAAAAAAACACTAAGCATTAAAACAAAAATTGTAGTCGTTTTAAAAATAATAATTCTCAATTTATATATATTTAATATTTATCACTTTTTCGATATCGAACACTAGACTACGATCGCGTCAGCATTAATGGCATGTGTCAAGGCGAGTTTGAGCTGTCACCGCCGCTCATCTATCAACCCCATCTGACTGATCCACCCTGCGTGAAATACTATGATACCTACCGAGATTGATTATGTATATCTCTTCTTAAGGATAGTGACACTTAAGCTATAGCTCGGATATTGCGAACTAACTAGAGGGAAATTAAAAAAAACAGCTTCACGCTGTATCCCGTACACAGCATGGTAGACCTAGTGTTAAAATATACCGTTCTCCACTCTCCACCGAGTTCTGGAGGCATTACATGTTGAGTGGCAGAGCGAAGAAATGAAAATATAAATGTAAGTAAATATTTTATCTCCTCGAGTGGGGATCGAACTCACAACCGATTTTACAGTCACACTGTGCCCCTGCGCCACGACTGGTATTTAATGAATTTGAACCCTCACCTTTGGAATATACGAGTACTCGTACTATCTAACCTCTATGTACAAAAAACATATTATTATATTCATGGTAAAACCATGTCAACAAAAGTTTATATACCGTAACAAACAAAATAACTGAAACTGTAGTTTTCTACAATTTTTATCACATTCAAGTTAATGAATATTCTGTCAAATTATACTGTATAGTTTTGTATTTTATTTATAAATCAAATTATGTTCCTAAAAAAAATATTTCAATTTGTCATATGAAATGAAATTTTTATATAAAAACGAAAAGTAATAGGCTTTATATATATATACGATATACGTTAATCATTCTGAACTCGTTTAATGTTCATTTTTAGTTCCTTATAAATATATATGTATATTCTTATATAAATACTTATGTTATGCGGCTTTACCCGCTTGAACTGTACTAATATTTATTTAACATTATTTAAATGTAGTTTTCTATACTTCTATATACTTAATAATAAATCTTTATTTAAAGCTTAGGAGACTTTTATTTGATTTTGCTCATAAAAATTGTCGTATTTAATAGAAAAATGATCAGTTTTTTCATATCTAACTAAGCGGTAGGGCGGCGGTAGGGTATGCGCGCACGAGAAACGCATTTTGTCCAAATTCCGATCCCACAGGAATTTCTGGATAAAAAGTAGCCTATCCAGCTGCACAACTCCCTCTATCTTTTAGCGAAGGTCCATTAAAAATCGGTTGAGCAGTTTCGGAGATAAGTTCGGACAAACATAATTAAACATTTTAAAATTGTTTAATTATGTTAGTTAGTTTAGCGTAAATAACTTAAAAAGACGATTATTTTCAAATCACAGACAATCAATATTATTTATTTCTATCCTAATATATTATATACATAAATAGTAAATATATCTTTGTTTTATTGGAATTTGGAATAGAAAAAAAAAAAAAAAACAGCTTCACGCTGTATCCCGCACACAGCAGGGTAGGCAGAGGGAACCTTGTGTTAAGACACTACGTTCCCCACTTTCTGCCGAATTCTGGAGGCATTGCGTGTTGAGTGGCAGAACTCAACGCCGCGCTTAGCCTCGACACCAGAGCGAAGAAAATGGAAATATAAAATTAAGTAAATATTTCATCTCCTCGAGTGGGGATCGAACCCACAACCAGTCGGTTTTGCAGTCACACTTCGTGCCGCTGCGCCGTTAGTCCGTTAGTCTCTTTTGTGTTTTTTATACAACGTGACATTGCTGAATTGAAAATGCCACCAATCAAGAACTATACATATATAACAAACTGTAATATAAATAAATAGTACCAATTATTACTTTTATAATGACTTAAAAATGTTATTTACAGAAGTATATTATGTGTATTGTAATAAATTTAATGAGATACAATTATACTGAAATATTAAAAAATACCAAGTAACTTCTGAACTTTCCTTTCTTTCCGCTGACTCAAGCGGTGTTCGTTCTGCTTTATAAGTTGGAGTCGACACGCTATGCACCTCGTGGCATATAAGTACCTATATGAAAATATTTTCTTATATTATCTTATCTTATTATCCTTTTTTTTCTTGATATAACAACATACATAATATAATAATATTTATAATGAGGCCAGTCATGGCGCACAGGCACAAAGTGTAATTGTAAAATCTACTGGTTGTGGGTTTGATTTTTTTTAATGTGACAAATACCATCGTATGAACTAAATTTTAAATATTAAAAATATATAGTATATTTTTTAATAGATAATGTGTGAGAGGAGAGGTTATAATTCACATAAAAAAATTACACAAATAACAAGGGCTGTGTCGTAAATATTTTCAATTTAAGCAACGCTTGTTAGTTTAAATTAAAAATATTTACGACACAGCCCTCTTATTCTTACGAGAGAACTTTTCAAGTGGCCCTGCTGAGGTAGGGTACAAAAATGAATAATTATTCTGTCTCATGAAAAAAATCACTTCGCCAAGTAATGAAAACTCGAGCTGATGTTCTCGAGAGGTGAAGTTCCGGTCCGACGGATATTACGGCAATATATTTCAATTACACATAAGAAAAAGAACAAGTCGTTTGAAGTAGCTGAAAGGCCAGATTACAGTCGTGGAGGACATAATAAGGAAGACCCGCTAACGAGAGAGACGATAACTTTTGGAAAAGAAAACGTGTGCATTGAATGGGCGATGTTTCGAAGTAATTAAATTCTGTTTTGTATTCTCAGGTGCTTACTTTTTTATGTTGAGAGTTAGTTTTTTTGTTCCTTTTTTGGATCTATTGATAAAAATAAATTGGCAATGATTACAGACATAGGCAACGAGCAAATGAATCTTTTTATATTACAAAATAACTTTATATTACAAACAAAAACTTTTTATCACACATTTATCTCATCTCACTTGACACACTAGTAGTGTTGTTTTTTTTTATTAATGTTAGTTTTTATCCTTCATTTTCTCTCCTAAATATTGAAAGCATCCACTGCGATTTACCTTTTTAGATTAGATATATAGAGAGATATTAAAATATTGAGAGAGATGTTAATATAATTTTGTCGCAGTGACAGCTTGTTGTGACTGTAAAACCTTTTAACATATATTTTATAATTGTATACAGTTAATTGGTTATCTCTTTTGTGTTTTTAGACAACGTGACATTGGTGAAGGGAAAACACCACCAATCAAGAACTATACATATATATTAGCAATTACTACTTCTATATTGACTTCTATATATATTGCAATAAATTGAATGAGATACAATTATACTGAAATATTCAAAAATATCAAATAATTTCTGAGCTTTCCTTTCTTTTTCCTGATTCAGGCGGTATTCGTTCTGCTTTATAAGTTGGAGTCGACACGCTGTGCACTTCATAGCATATATATATATAATTAAATAAAAATATTTTATATATATTTTGCCATATAAAAAATAAAAATATGAATATTGCTAAAAAACACCAACGTACAGACAGTTATAGTAACAGCAAATTTATGTGTATACGTCTAGTTGTAGCAAACCTGGTATGACTACAGAAGATTTGTGCGACTCACCGGAATTTAATTACGGGATGAGCGTCCACCATAACGACGCAAAAATATTTATTGTTAGTTAATGCCTCATAGGGTCGCACTCAGCCGGAGGATTTCGTTAAGTACACATTATAACGGTACATCATGCTAGATATAAGTGGCTAGCAGTTAAAATATTGTTTCTATTTTATTGTAGGTAAAATTATTTATAAGATTAATAACGTTTTATTTGTAAGGTTTAAAAAACTAATATACAAAATAATATTTACATATATGCACATATTTAAATAAAACTAAAAAGTCGTAAATAATAATTTGTTTTAACTACTGAAGAAATCGTTGATATTTATTTTTTTTTTAAATTGAAAATTATAAATTTTTGGTTTGAATTGAATTAATTTGGAATATCTATATTTCTTCGAATTTATTACAACATAATTGAATTTTATAAGCGAATAATTCTAATATATTTTTTAAAAAACTTTGAAGTTGTTCTCCATGGTCAAAATCTGAGCATTTATTTTGGGCTAGTTTGGTACATATTTTTTCTCAATTTATTGAGAAGAAAATATTTCTATGGAAATGAAATTTTAAAAGCCAACACGTAAAATCTCTGTGATTAGGCGTTTATTAGTAACTTATGGAAACGACCAGACTATATTTAAATTTATTATTTTTAGTGACGACATTATTACGGTCAGTCGAAGTCGAGCGTTATGTTTCCAGTCCATTTCTCGTAATAGCGCTGCTTTTATAACCGAAGCGTAATGAAACTCGTTTAAATATCACAAAAGTGGTTGGATTACGGCCGCCAACCACTTTATACTGCTTAATTACAGCACTCGACAAAAATAATTGGGAACTTGGGGAATTACAACCAGACTTTACGGGTGATTTGAAGATTTTTTTTAAGAATAACGCATTTTAATTATATTTCTGTAAATATATTCGCTCATACGCGATAAATTATTTTGATTATAAGTTTGATAACAAAATAAGCTTATGTTTGTGATTTATTTTTTTACGTTATTTATAATTAATTGCTGCTTACCGTTTTTGTGAGTAAATATTACTATAAAAGTCTCTATGAAAAAAAAAACGTTATTTACATGTAATAACTAAATACTATTGCTGATTAGCGATAAGACTTTCTTTGACAATTTTATTTTTATTCTTTTTCTTTCACTTTCCTAATTGAAATGTTTAATTACATGGACTTCATCATTTCTTAATTAGATTTAACACTTGAATAAGTTACACTGTGCAAAAGTAATCCAGCCTGGTCTGTCACTGACCTCTTCGTTAGCTGATTACAAATGAGTTCACGATTTAGTGTTCGATGTACTGCAATATATCAGATCACGCCGCTCGTTTACGTCATGATCAATAACTTTGTTTATGTTCAGGATGAAACTTCATTATAATAAACGAAACAACTTACAACTACTGGTAGGTATCTACATACATACATTCAGAAATTATTGTAATGAGCTAAAGTTGCATAATGAACACCGTTTGTTCAGGAAAAGTGGTCGTACGACCTATTTACTAAGGTAGAGCTGATTCAGTGAAATTTTGTATTCAATTAAGTATCAAAAGTAAACATTGATTCAATTGAAATCTCTTGTTTTGTATTATATTTTATTTTCCGTAGCAAATAAGTATTTCAATGTTAACAATTTGTTGAATACGAACGTTTATTGTTAGATTAGGTCTTACAAGATCGGTCATTTATGAAGAGGTTATTTTAAATAGATGATTTCTTCTAATATCAATACTGTCTATAAACAATCACGATATACTCTTAGGAATTAAAATTAAATTAAATTAAATCAACTTCATGCTGTATCCCGCACACAGCAGGGTAGGCAAAGGGAACATAATATTAAGACACTCCATCCCTCACATTACGCCGAGTTCTGGAGGCAATGCGTGTTGAGTGGTGGAACCCAACGCCGCGCTTTACCTCGTCAACAGATCGAAGAAATGAAAATATAAATGTAAATAAATATTTCATCTGTTTGAGTGGGGATCGAACACACAACAAGTTGATTTAACAGTCACACTTTGTGCCCCTGCGCCACGACTGGCCTCAACTTCTCCTCTTAGAAATCTGCAATAAAAATTACTTTATTATAAAAAAATGTTGAAAAACGCTAGTAGAAGTTCATTTGGCGGGCGGCGTTGTGCAAACTGATTAATTCTCGGGCACCGGCGAACGCCAGAAATATTAGGTCCGGATATGAGATTGCTAATTCCACTAATGCACCGGACAAATATCGCAAGTTTCGGCTAATCCAGCTGAGTTGCACTAGAATTATACAAAATTATTTTCTGTTGCAATTGCCGAATACGAGTTCGGGATCGTTATCATTTATAATCAATGAAAAAGTTAAGAAAATTGATTTAAATTGATTTAATATTTTATATAGCATTTCCATATATCAAGTCAAATCAGTTTCACGCTGTATCCCGCACACTGCAGGGTAGGCAGACGGAACCTAGTGTTAAGACACTCCGTTCCCCACTTTCTCTCGAAATCTCAAGACATTGCGTGTTTAGTGGCGGGAGTCAACGCCGGGTTTTTGCCTTGGAGCCAGAGCGAAGAAATGAAAATATAAAGATAAATAAATACTTCATTTCTCCAACTGGGGATCGAACCCACAACCAGTCGATTTTACCATCATTTCATCATCCTCATATTTGTTAAAATGTATAATAGACCGCAATTCCTTCAAAATTAGGCGGAAAATGCGGATCGGAGTGTCTAGCCTTCCCTCGTGACGTTTAATTTGTAAATGTTAAGTTTAATTTTAAGATATATTAATATATTGAATTGATTTATTTATTAATGTATTGAATGCTCATTAAGAATGGGAGTGGAAACTATCAGTCATACGTTGATCAACCCTTACGCACAAGTGCAGTCCATTCATTTACCGGATGGATTAATTTCCGCTGTGAGATCGTCCCAAAGGGAAATGCGATTGGAACAAAGTGGAGGGCCCGTCTGATATTTCATTTTAAACTCATTTATCCCGAAAAGGGTTAAGGTCCTTTTTACAGGGTTAAGATTATTTTATTATACTTGTTGTATGAGTTATTATTTAACGGAAACATTAACAGCAGCTTGTTTCGTTGTTGTTGTATAAAACACGGTATAGAAAATATAATATATATAAATGAAGACTCCATACAATATTACAGATATAAATTTCGTAACGTTATCAAGTTATTGTGTAAATTAAATTTAATAAAACTTTGGACAGTTAATTCATATGATATATTAAAATTTTTTTTGCTGCCATTTACAAACAAAAAGACGTTTTATTTTTAACTTGTTACTTGTTACTTTTTT
Source organism: Heliconius sara (assembly GCA_917862395.2). Classification (NCBI taxonomy): domain Eukaryota; kingdom Metazoa; phylum Arthropoda; class Insecta; order Lepidoptera; family Nymphalidae; genus Heliconius; species Heliconius sara. The sequence goes on along the minus strand of OU860796.2, from coordinate 7,519,240 downwards.
AACACAAGAAAGTCTGTTATTTCTCGCATTGGCCATCCACCCGCTGAGATTTAACTTATTACTGTGTCGGCACAGTGCCAGCGCGTAGCTAGATGATTATTACCTACAAAACTTGTCGTCGTACCACATACATACATCTCCGTGATTTACCGACCGAGTGGTTACACGGTGTACACACTGGCTCTCCCAACTCTGATTCAATTTCAAAGCTACTTCGATTTTCTAAATTTATGAGCACAGTTTTATGATGCATTTTACGATGCCTTCGGTCAAACATGCGACTCTTACGTTTATACGCACGCAGCATTTTAACGGTGACTTAGGTTTTATTGATTTTTGAACGACCATTTGAGAATAATTTGTTCTTTTCCAATGGAGTTGTAATTTAAGTAGTTCACATACATAAAATATAATAAAGTTATTTAGATTTATAATATAAATATATTTTTAATGAATCTAACAATAAAGATGTTAATAAGCACTTCTTATTTTCTATACTCCATCAGTCCTTATTCAAAGTAGGTATACTTAGGATATAACATTACCAACATCTATTTAAATGGTGTAAACGTAATTTGTGAGTAAACTTGTGCGTATAATGTTTTGGGAGATGACATATCCGAAACAACAGTCGGGATTTAATTAAGCCGACTCCAACGTTCACTGTTCAAGTTCAAATTAAAAGCGTAATACCTGTCCATAACCAAGAGAAAATTTAATTTCAACTTGAGATCGCAAGTCACGACAGCGATAAACAATAATGAAACAAAACGCAATTACTTCATAAAAACAATAAAAAATATAATGTGAAAAGTACGAAAATATTATAAAAACTAATGACTGAAAAATATGAACAAAAACGTTTTTTTATTAATGTTGTAAAGATGGAACCTATTTCCATTGTAAGTGCTTACCGTTCAGTAATTACAAAACGACAATAATTATATAATTTAGTAGTCAATGTATCGTAAAAAAATTGTAACGTTATGTAATTTATTAAGATTAAAAAAATTTAACTTATAAATTTCCTTAGCTACCAATTAGTCCCGGGAGTTGCATTAAAAATGGTAACGTTTACTGAAATCCGTAGTACACTGATAGATGGTACTTAGAGCAGATGGAGTCGTCCCCGAGAGTGTCTTTCGCCTCACGCCGTTGAACGTGTGCCAATGGGAGCTTAGCAAGAAAATTTGTTGAAGCAAAAACTCGACGAAATGTACACAGTATCGAGATATTCAATGTTAGTCTTTATAAATAATTTATTTTAATGTTCTTTTAGTATTTAAAAATTTCAAAAATAAATATAAAAATAGCCGGTTACGTACGAGTCAGGTTCGCCCAACCTATGTTTCCGTACCAATGTTAGGATTGTATGCCAAAGTAAAGTAAAACTTATAAAAGTTAACAAACTTAAATTTGCTTATCTCATATACACTCATTTTGTATACAATGAAATACAAAAATAAGTATGTGATTATTTTTTTCTATGAAATACCTATAAATTTTGTCTGAACTTTGTCCTTCATTTAAATTTCATAAATGTAGGTCGGGACGGGAAGTAAGTACCAAGTAAGTAAAATGCAATGAAATCGATGCATAAATGCTCATATATCATTTGTTGCATAAATTCACATATATATATATATATTTTTCTATGCTTCAAAGGACCATAGATCTGAATATTTATTTCAGCTTGATACCTCTACACGATCAGAAGACCAATGCTCTAAACAGACGGATAACAAAGTGATCCTTATGAAGGTTCCGTTTCCGGGTTCCTAAAAATTGTGAAAATAAGTATCTCGTACACTATGTTCTCGTGGAAATAATGGAGGTAAATTTTAGTTACGATCTTTAATGCTAATGCTTCATAGTTACATACCTTGTGTAGTAATGGAAAAAAAAATTGTTCATAATGCACACAAAAAATATTTTGAAAACTTTTAGAAAAAAGTACTAATATAGAAAAAAAATCCTATTTACCAGTATGTAAATTTGAAGTTATACTTAGAAAACAATCGTTACAAGCTTTTATAAGGTATATTAGAATTTAGAAACATACAAGTTACTCATAATTATATTAATTTTTATATTATAAAATGATTATTCTTTTGTCATTTAATAGTCTCAAAGATTTTAAAGACTATATTAAATGGCAGGATTTTCTAGTTACAGTTAAATTCAGCGGTCGAATTGGTTTTAAAATACGAGAAGAGAAATTGCTGCACTCAAACGCCGCTCTGACGTTTAAATGTGCTTTTAGGAGCTACATGCTACCACACCACACGAAGTAAATGAAATAACTTGAAATAAATTCATTTATATGTGCACATTAAAATTATTTTTATAAGAACATAATAATCATATGATTTTATTGCAATAGGCCATTTTGTTATCACTTCTTTTACGTAGAGAGGTAGAGGAGTGTTAAGAAACTATCAACTACTGTAGTGTATGATAGTTTGCTAAGTGTCTTGGTTGACGAAGTCCATCATCGCGCTATTTTAATTTAACCAGATCGAAATTCAAATTAATAAAATTATTTTTAAGCTAGCGACCCACGTACGACTTCGACCGCTTGATATTGAATAATATTTAGGGAAAATTGGTTGCTTATATACTTAATAAATCATTATAATTCAAATCTATTGGCATTTTATTTTTTGGTCGCAAAATATAGTCGTATTTAATAAAGATATATAGTTATTTCATATCATTGTAGGTAGGCGGTAGGTAAGTGCGCACGATAAAAAGATTTTTACCGCGTAAACTTCGATCCCGCGAGAACGCTGAAATAAAAAGAATATCTTTTGATGAATCGGTCTTATATTTTCATGTCCGTCTGTAATAAAAATTCAAAATTATTTTTTTTGGAATTTCGTTTCTTAACAAGCAATATGTCGAAAATTGGAAGGGAAGGTGGGAAACGGAGTGTCTTAACACTAGATTACCTCTGCCTACCTTGATATATGCAGGGTATGACGAAACCTAAAAATACATATATTGAATAGTCCAGTCATAATGAGGAGATGAAATATTTACTTAAATTTATATTTCAATTTCTTCACTCTAGTGTTGAGGCAAAGCGTGGCGTTGAGTTCTGCCACTCAACACGCAATGCCTCCAGCATTCGGCAGAAAGTGGAGAAGGCAGTGACTTAACACTAGGTTCCCTCTGCCTATCCTGCTTTGTGCAAGATACAGCGTGAAGCTTTAAATAGTATAAACTATTTTATAATGTATAATAACAGTTACATGTTATTGTCGCTCAATAAATATATTTATCATGTCTTTATGAAATGTGTGTGTTTTTTTATTTGGATATTGAAATAACAGTAATGTAATTATATGTACGAGCGCATAGAAACATTAAAGTTCCTTTTATTCTGTAATCAGGTAGAGTGGAACACAAACACTAATTTTCAGTACACCACAGCAAATTACATTCTAACCGACCATTATTGTAACCTATTATATTAACTTTTGCTGCAATTTCGTGCAGATTCTTGTAAAATACCAGCTGCTAACTTCTAAATGATTTGTTTTTGAATATAGTTTAAAATTAAATTAGTATGAACTCCAACGTGGCGTAGTTAAGTATTCCTACTGGTGGACTGTACGATTTTAACTCGGAACGTTTATATTTATCCTCTTAGCTACTCACAACTCCATTTACGTGGACTTTATGAACCTTGCCATGACATTTCCATTTGTCACGTAAGTAAGCGGAAAATATAAGTTATAAAAATTGACAAAATTAAATTTTAGGATGTTCTCCCTGATTTGTACTGCAAGTTTTCAATTCTTACCAAATTTCATAATAGTGGATGCAGGGGTTAATATCCTAGGTATAACAAGTTTTGATTATGCGGTGAATTAATTCCACAAACTTAAATTTAGGGGCGCATGCATTCACTTTACGCTGTATTCCGCAGATGACAGGGTATGCATAGGGAACCTAGTGTAGGTAATCTGTTCCCCAGTTTTCGACGATTTCTCGAGGCGTTACGTGTTGAGTGGCGAAACTCAACTACTCAATGTAGCAAAAACGTTACATAAGTACTTGTAACTTTTGATTGCGTTCAGTTAGAAGCTTGATTTTTTTTCTGTGCTCTAAAGGACTGCAGAACTAAATATTTAATACCAATTTCCTTGAAATCTCTACGTGATCTCGAAATAAATGGTCTTGACAGACGGTCATGGCGTGATTCTTCAAGGATTACTTAGTTTTCTTTTGAGTGCAGAATCCTGAAAAGTGATTTTGCATAATTTTTGTGAGGAACCTGATTTACAGTTTCTTATACTCTAAACGTTTTAATAAAATAATTTAGGGTCATAAAAAATAGTAATAAATAAAGTAGTAATAACCATAAACTTATGATTTTTAAAATTTTTATCTTTTGGTTTGTAAGCCCGCCATCCTTCCGTCCCTCTATCTGCTTGGGTGCTTATGCGCGCCCATCTTCTGAAGTACTGGAAAAATAAATCATTTTATTGTATAGCTATTAATCTATAATTGAATTTTGAAATTTGACAGACATAGTGTGTAACTATTTATGGTCTACATATTATATTATAAGAGATAAAGAAACTCTACTGAATGTAAATGAAAGAAACTACACTGTACATACACAGTGGACATATATTCAGATGTGCAAAACACATAAAAATTGCAATGCAAAGTAAAAGTTGAAGATCTGGACTATCTCACAAAGACCGTAGCACAAACAAAGTTTTAAGAAATAAGAAAATGGCACACTTTCAAAAGTTATTCATTATGGTAGAGAGTTTTCGTTAACACCTTAAAATTTTTGAAAATTTAGTTATCGTGGCGCAGTGGGACAGCGATTGTTTGTGAAGGCGTGGTTCTGTGATCGATTTTTTCTCGGGGAAACGATTATATTTAATTAATATAATAAAAAACAAAGCGCGACGCTTAGTTCCGCAACTCACGACAAGCAGTCCGAAAATTCTACCGAAATTTTTCTTTCTAAATTTAAATGGTAATGGTAGTAAATGGAAGTAGTATGAATCCTTGATCTGATCTTGTAAAAGATTGTTAATTAACATAGAATAATTGTAAAATTTTTCAAACAACCGTTTTGTACATAATTTTTGCTTATTAGTGTTACCGTATTAAATTTGATGATGGCACTATAAATTGATAATGCCATTCTGTGATACTAACTGCATAATGGTGTACAAAACAATATAACAAGAATAGTGGCGCCGAAGTTAAGTATAGTGACTTTAATGCAAGGCGAATCGAAGAGAAATCTGAGCTAAGGTTTAATGGTTCCGCCTTGATCCTGGAGAGTCGAGAGCGCAGTTACACGACTAGATTTATTAGTTCAATTACCTTTCCCTGTTCAAGTAACTCTGCTTACTTGAACGAAGACGCCAACAACTATATTTTACGAAGGTCTCTCACATATTTCCTTTTATGGATTTTAAATAAAATTAAATAAATCAGCTTCACGCTGTTCTTACACACAGCATGATAAATAGAAGCAACCTAGTGTTAAGACACTCCGTTCCTCATTTTCTGTCGAATTCTGGAGACATTGCGTGTTGAGTGGCAGAACTCAACGCCGCACTTTGCCTCGACGCCAGAGCGAAGAAATGGAAATATAAATTTAAGTAAATATTTCATCTTCTCGAGTGGGGATCGAACCCACAACATGTCGATTTACAGTCACACTTTGTGCCTCTGCGCCACGACTGGCCTCAATGGATTTTAATAGAATTCCAAAATATACTAAGTATACATTACATTTATAATTAGAATATTATATGTCTAATGTTATATTGGATGGTAAAATTTATCATCATAACTTTTAATATTATATATAAATAAAGTAATAAATTAATTATTAATAATAGTTCATTCTTTAAGAATACAAAGTTTCAAACCTTACCTTAGTTTGTAGGTTGGTACTTTCACAACTATGAATATTCTATACTATCTCCTAAATACAAATAGGTTTTAAATATACCATAAAGTACATAAAAGCATATTACGATCTCAAGCTCGTATTAACAATTTTTAAGAAGAGCTGTTAGATAAAATTTTATGAGTGCAAACTAAGGTATACAACGACTTACATTAACGTTTTCAAAAAGTGCCGAGTAAAGAATAGTTGACCTGAATTTCAAATTTTGTTTTATACGGAATGCTTGTAATAATGTCATTCTTTATAGTTGCATTTTTTATATGTTAAGTTATTATAGTTTTGTTTCAATTAAAATTGTTAAAGAAAAAAAAGCTCATCCCGATTATTAAACAGTGAATTTACTTATAGTTTTTACTATAATTTCACTTGATATACCTTACATATATCTTATTTTTGTTTGTATATTTTAATTAATAGTAGATAATGAACGGTGTTCAAAATATTATAATTTTTGGTATTTTCCATCTCTATTAAGAAGAATGAACATTAGTAGTTAATTTCCTATAAAATAAATGCTTATGTCCGGAAACTTAAGTTTGTCAACTATACTTTTCAGTAGACCTACTGTTGGCAAGAAGGGAAAAACTATTACATACGTATAATTGTAGTCAATTTTATACAAATTGAGTGCATACGGGCAGCGGCAACCAAGTTGTATAAAATTTCAGTTTTTCAACGTTTATAAGTTACTTTCCGTCTCAATCCTCATATTAGTAGGGAACCGTAGATGGGCGAGTTCGACTCGCATTTTATAGATTTTTGTCAAATTATGCAAAAATATTCAGTGTAGGGTACATTTCCTACTTTACATACGTATATGTATGTACAGTAGTACACTATATGTCCTACTACACTAGAGAAAAAAATGTTAAATATAATATAATAATAAAAATATTTCCAACCCACAATCAGTACTCGTATAGTTATATATCAAGTATGCATATTAACAGTGCCACCATAATGGCTATTACACAAATTATTTTCCTCGAAGAATATATTTTATATTATCAATTTCGACTTTTATTACAACTTTTTTATCACCTAGGTAAGTGTTGTAATCAAGAAAAGGACGTAAAATTTTAAAAGACAAGAAAGAGAAGCTATTAAAAACTTCCAGAGCGAAAAGCGGGTGAGTGAAACGTATCTTATTATATTATTCAGTACATTATATAGAGGCTCGTGTACGGCAGAGAGTCAGCACTAAGTGGTGCGACGCGACGATAATACGTCAAACCGCCGCCTGTGGTCTAAGCGCCCGCCCGCTCTAAATTAATAGCATTGTATAACGTACGTTAGGCTATTCTACCTGTGCATATTTATATATCTATACGTACATAATTTTATTTATACATCAGGGAACCTATTGTTAAGTCACTACGATCCCTATTTTCCGCCGAGGCGGTTGATTGGAGGTCAGAGCGAAGAAAATAGATATTAAATATTATATATTGATTTCATTCATTTCCTCGAGTGAGAATCGAACCTACCACCTGTGGCGTTTACAGTAACGCTTTGTGCCTCTGCGCCACGTCTGGCCCTTTCATTCATTAATATATTTCTTGTTTATGGACTTTGAGTTAAGATTGCTTTAAGGGGCAATTACGTGATGTTGCAGCTTACGATAGTTTTATACAATAAAAATTTAAAAAATCTTTAAATTGTCTCACGTCGATTTGACGCATTTGTCCAAATTGGCTATATAAAAAAAATCTAATTCAAAACATGCACTTTTTTGGGTAGGTGGTATATATTTATAACAGTAATATATACCAATATATAGTATAAAACACTTTCATTACTGAGTTAAAAAATGTACAAGTTCTCTGACGAATAGCAGGCGCGTGTGCTATTTATCGTACAGCTTCGATCATTCATCTTCAGCACGTGGCAAATTGAAGATGCACAAGACGATCGCGTTTTCCCACCACCTTAACTTGTGAACGTTACTCATGGTGGGAATAACTATTTTTGGATATTATCTATTCTTTTTTTTTGCGGTATCCCACAAACAACAGGCTAGGCAGAGGGAACCTGGTGCTAAGACACTTTCGTTCCCCACATTCCGTCGAATTGTCGAGGCATTGCGTGTGGAAAGCTTCGCTTGGCTCGTAGTAGATCAAGGAAATGAAAACATTAAATTTGATTTGATTGATACCCCCAAGTGGGTATCGAGCTCACAACCATCGCTTTTACAGCCACACCAGCACCCAACGGCAACGACATCCTCTAATATAGTTGAAAAAAATATTTTAAGATAATATATAGATTCTTCGCCCCTTATTCTTACGAATAAATAATATACTTTCGTAATTTACTGGTAGGGTAGGGCTTTCTCGGCATGTAAATATAATTCTCACTTTATGATCGTAGTAGAAAGTACTTTAACTTATATAGAAAATCGGATTAACTTCGTATCTAAGCCCCCTAGGCTACAAGAAATTAATGAAACCACCGCTTACCTCAACTGCTCTAGATTATCTCTCAGATCCAATTTTGAGCGTTATAATGATGATTGAGACTCAATTAAAGCTTTATACGTTTTCAATTAGAAGGAATTACGTATCACATTCTTGTAAAAATATACATTTATTTGGGGTTGTGTAAATTTTATGAGATGTATTGTTTTATGCTGAATATTTATTACTTGAGGCCAGTGGTGGTTGAGCTGCTGTAAATGCGACAAGCTTATGGCTCCGATCGCCACCTGAGGAAATGAACTATTTAGTATTTTAATTTTTCGCTCTGGTGTAAGAGGTAAAGCGCGGAGTTGAGTTTTACCACTCAACACGACTTCAGAATCCGGCGGTAAATTGGATACGGACTATCGTAACATTATGTTCCCTCTGCCTACTCCGCTGTGTACGTTATTCAGCGTGAAGCTGTATTTATAATTTATTATATCTATAAACAAAATTCACATATATGAAAAAGGGTAAGCAAGTTCTAGTTATATTATTTTCTTCGTGATAACTTTCCGTAAATAGGATTGGAACGGCTCGCCAACGATGTATATTAAATATTAAAGTTGACGTCATATTACATTAGTGTGCTCGGCAATATAGCTATTTATTTAGTCAACTATGGAAAAGAATGAACATTAAAAACTTTTAAAAGTATTCTCTGGTACTTTATTAAAAGAAAGCGCAGTAGGTAATATTTCATATTACGGTAAGCTTGGAGTTTGTTTTGATAGAATTAAAGTTGTCACTGAAAATATAAAATCCATTCTTTTCGAAATTTATTAAGCACATATTTTACGTTGTTCTGTATGTATTTTGCGTGTAACATGAAAACAGTGTGGCGGTAGTATTTTCTAAAGAGCTTCAGAATGGTCTCCGTCTCCTCGAAGTTGACCGCCGCTGCAATTGCTTGATGCGATAGAGAGAGATACTGCCTGAGGGTCTTACCGTAGACTTTATTAGTGCCTAGGCGGTTTAGAAGGGTGGGCGCGAAGGAGTCGTTCTGGAGACAGTATGAAGAAGTCGTACTAGCTATACTTTCAATCGAATTAGTCTTATTTGGGAGGACTTGAACGGCCATATTGGCAAGACTATAGAGACGTATAAAAGTATTTATAGCGGTTTTCCAGGTTTGTATCAACCGCTAAGTCAGAAAAGTTCAGATGCCTAGGATCCATTATACACGAGTCTGGACTCGTCTGTTCCTATGTTCGAGACGGATAAGCTCTGAAGAAATGGCGGGAGTACAATTGTGTGGTTCGTGACTTCAAAATTCAGTTCAAGATCAACGAGCTTATATACAAGGTCACGATCTGACCAGTTTTTTATACGGCAGGGAATGGTGGTGGTGGACAATCTCGGCACATTTAGGAGCTTCAGAGAAATGAAAATGCTGAGCGGATCTGTGGCATAACGCAGTCATTCTTTCATTCAATCGATGTATCTTGACGTGACGCATTACGTAAAATCCTTGAATGTCGGATAAAATGCCTTTCTATATTTATTCCTAGACCCCTAGCTGCCGATGGCGCAATGTCATGATGCAGAATATGAGAGACAATGGACTAACCATTGAAAATGCCGAAGATCGAGCAAAGAAGAGTAGAGTAAATGGGAAGGCAAACCTTGGCAACAAAGGCTGGAACTAATGCCAGGTAGAGGACGAAAAAGATTCATATATTAAATTCACTTAAAAAATCTGGGATTATGTACAATATATTACAATTTTTGGAACATCTTAAGAATAAAAGTAAACAATAAAAATATTATATTAATGAAACGACAAAGGATGATATTGCAAGTACAAATGTCACACATATCATTGTCGGATTGTGAGATATTAGCGTTACAATCAATCACTGGTGTGCGCGTGACATGGGGGTAATTAGGAGAGAACCGACGAGACACAATATTCTGGAAATCTTCCGTGTTTCCTCACTCACATATGAAACTGTCATGGCGAAACAAAGCGAAATGTTCTTTATTTTCACAAAATAATTGCTTATTTACGTCATAAATATATTTGATATTTTGGCGCAGTGGCACGAAGTGTGACTGTAAAACCGACTGGTTGTGGGTTCGATCCCCACTCGAGGAGATGAAATATTTACTTAAATTTATATTTCCATTTCTTCGCTCTGGTGTCGAGGCTAAGCGCGGCGTAGAGTTCTGCCACTCAACACGCAATGCCTCCAGAATTCGGCAGAAAGTGGGGAACGGAGTGTCATAACACTAGGTTCCCTCTGCCTACCCTGCTGCGTGCGGGATACAGCGTGAAGCTGTTATTTCTATAATCATTAAATAAAAATAAATTTGTAGCATTTGTTGTAATTACTTTGTGAAATATACTAAAAATACCTATCAAAAGATAACCAACTTAAATTTTTATTCACATACGAAGTTGTAAAACAACATCATTTTAAGCCATAAAAACAAACATATTCTTAATATAAAGGTTCAGATGAAGGAATTCGAACCCCTTCTCATAAGCACCGTCAGCCCAAAAGCACCCTTGAAGTGAAATATAATTGTCTTTCTTACACCAAGCGAAATTTTTACAACCATTTTATTACCGGTAGTTTCTATCTTCATAATTTGTGAAGTACTTACTTTAGCAAGATAATAGCGTTTCGTAGATCGTGAATCTTCTTAATTACCAACAATGTTGAAATTAAGCTTTTAATGAGTTTTAATTAACAAGTTTCAAGGAGCTGCGATAAAATATCTCATGATATCTTCGATAACAACAGTATTTGTTTTTTGTCAATGACAATTAAATAATATACGTTGTAATATTAATATTGACTTATTTACAAAGGGAAAAATTGTAGAATTGTACTTTTTAAAAAACATCTAAAATCTATTCTAACGGGGTTTTATGTTTTCTAAAAAGTATTTCTGTTTCTAAAGTGTGGTATTACACATAAAAAACCTATTGTACTACCATTATTATTTTTTTCTTCATTTGAACACAGACAGTTTAAATCATAGTAATTTTTACACTACAATATTTAATTACGAAGATGCAACGAGAGATCTCATTTTTAAATCAGAATTAAAGTACTTTCATTCCACATAGTTTTAACAACGGACACTTTACAAGGCATAAAAATAACTTTTGCTTCCTCTTGGGTTTTGTGTTTCTTTAGACAATAGAAAGTCTTGAGTGACATAGTTTACTGTCCGACTATATCAGTCTAGTTCTTCTGCAGTCGTTGAGATTGCTTAAAATATTTATATGTCAAAACAATATTCTACTATTTTAAATATATGGTGCGGTCGCGGCGCAGTGGTCCGTGTCGCGTAGTCCTGTAAAAGCGATAGTAGTGAGTTCGAAAATTTGCGCGACTTTGAGATTCGCCAGCATCCAATGCCTTGAAAACTGGCAAGAAAGAGGAGAACTAAGAGAGTATCTTTCGTCGTTTCTAGGTTCTATGAGGATATAGAGACCCTCTCTACCCTGCTATGCACCCGGAAAACCGTGAAGGTGCAAAATTATTTACACTTACGCGATACTTTCTATTACTTATTAAATGCTCTTAACTTTTATTTAGTATATTTTTTTATTTTATATTTTTTTAGTTACTTTTTTAGTTTTTTTTTTTATTTTATACAGAAGAAGATAACTTATTTTAACTCAACTATATATTAACTATATATTATAATAGCATAAATATTTCGTGATTTATAAAACAAATCCCTCCGAGACAAAATTGGTCTTTTATAAATTCTCACATTTTATTACTCAAAATAAAATAACACTAACAGTAATACTAACACTCTTATTATATGTGACGCCTAAACAAAAAGAAAATATTAGTATAATGTGAATATTGTGACTCCCAAACGCGATCTTACAACACAATTTTATATAAATTGTAGTCTGCGCGTTATTCTAATGTATAATCTAATAGTACTGTAAAGATTCATCTAAATCCGTTCAGTAACCTAAAAGAAACCCGAGACAAACTAGAATCGAATAATCAGTTAGTACTACTATTAAAATAATTTAAAACTTGTTGCTGCATATGAAACTGCGTCAATTGCAGAGCAGAGATAGATAATACGTTTCAACGATAATATATAAAATAACAAAAGCTTTTAACATTTTAAACATAAAATATTGTACAAAGTAAAGCAGACACGCGAATAACAAATACGGCATTTTGAGCAATGGAGCCCATATACGATGAATATGGCCAAATGAGTTATAGGTAATTTACGTCGGTCCGTATCGCTCGTTTCGGAGCAAATGTGAATATCAAATGAGTGTTTAAGCCGCCCATTTGGATCACTCTCGGCTGATGCCAATCATTTCAAAATGGACGCTTGCGGTGTTCACTCGATGACTGTTAATTACTCGATCGCTTTATACTGATTAACTTTCATACATATCGAATTCAATCGTTAAGTTTGTTTCAATAAAATAAAATACTTATTGAGAAAATAATTATTTCAATCTGCAGTCAGCGTGGTAGGTTGCATTTTGCACGACTTAATGGTAATTACTAAAAAGTATTAAACACTATGTATACTTATATGTGGTTACATAGCTATATAAAGTTCATTTTGTTTATGTTAATGCTTAATTGATTGTCTGAACAACAATTAATTTTCAAAATTATGTTGTTTTTGTATATTCAAATACAATAATGTTTCATAATTAAAACAACTTGAAAGATGTTGAATAAGATCAAGATTCACTGTGATCGTTGAGTGAATACGTGTCTGCTTGTTTATGTTAGAATACAGAAAGGGGAAAGATATCCGGCAAAGTTGTTTCATCACAATATCACAAGTTGGTACAAAGTCTTGATCTACAGATTGAATACATTCGAGGCAAGCCGGAATTAAAGGGTCGTATTGTTATTCACCCCAGTAAGCCATCCGAATAAACAGACTGCGTCTTCGTCTAATTGTAACACTTGATCGATTTAAGTGAAAAACAAAAAGAAAGTTTTTATAATGCTTTCTGTGGAACTTGTAAGACGAGATTATGGTGTATAAAATAAACTGTTAGTTAAAACACGACAGGTGTGAGTTCGATTTTCGCTCGGGGAAATGAAATATTTATTTTTTTTAATTTTCCAGAGTTCCACTACTCCACACGCAATGCCTCCAGAATTCGGGGGAAAGCGTTAAGTGAGACATAGAGGTGTGTCTCTTGCCATTTAGATTTCTTATTTTATACTACGCAGCCGCTTATTTTTTATTTAATATCATTTAAGTGTATTTGGGAAAAAATTGGTTGGTTATTTAGGTACGGTTTGCTATAACATTATTACACTTAACAAAACGTTATTTTAATCTGTTTGGATCTTATTTGATTTTCAGTTTCAGTTCAGTTATTTCACTCCATCATTCAGCCTTAACCCCATAAAAATCTGTTCAGGACTTCCGAAGATTAGCTAGGATAAATAAAAAGATGACAACATTTAAATGGTTTGTCTGTGTTTTGGTATCGTGTAAATAATTATATACACTTTAATTAAGAATAAATTAATTAAAATTATTCTTATATTCTTAGTAATTATTAATAATATCCATCAACTCTACAACTTATCCAGTCAAGAAAGGGATAATAATAATCCATAATTTGGCAAAAATAGCATACCCAAAGACTAAAAGAGAAAGATAATAATGTAGAAAACATTATTCGTTTTCTACATTATTATTTTTCTTCCTACCTACAACAAACGCCGGCGAAATATCGGAGATACTTCAAATATTTGTCATGTAAGATTTGTAGCCTTGAAATAGTATCTATTGTGTCAACTTTGTCGTACAAAAAAGGTTTAAATGACTATTGCTATTACAAAACATGCATTATGTTCCGGATGTTCATCGACAGTTTCAAAATTTTATATCTGGCCTTATTTAAAAATTGTGTGCGCGCGTGTTCCTTCGCTTCGCTTCGCTTCGCCTTCGCCCACGTTCCTTTTTCCGCGGAGTCCTGGAGACATTGCGTGTTGAGTGGTAGAACTCCACGCCGCGTTTTCCCTGGACAGCAGATCAAAGAAATGAAAATATGAATTACTTCATCTCCTCAAGTGGGAATTGAACCCACAACCTCGCGTTTTCAGGCACACAACTGGCCTCAATCTACCTAGTTATTTAGTTAGCATAATGTACCAGTATATTATAATAGTGGATATGTAATGTTTAGAAATAGAAAATCGAGATCCAATTTTTAAATTGTAATCAAACATACTAGATGATTCAATAATATCGAGACGTCGAAAACAAACGCAGAATTCTTTTGAGTCTCTCTAATATTTTTATATTTTATAAGTTGGAAAACGAACCAAATGTATAGACAAGCTGTAAACTTGATTATAGTATTGAAGGAAACAACAAATACGAAAAAATCAAAGCAAAAGAAACTGTATTTGAAACAATATTGAACAGTCCCAATTTTGTGAAAGTGAACGAATAAAAACTTCTAATTACCTGATAAGCAAACATATTATAAGCTTGAAATAATGATCTTCAGAGTATTATAGTTAGTATTTAAATGTTAAATAAAAGGCATGAAAATAATATACCCACTGTATTAAAAAAAAATAAATTTTTTTTTGAATGTGCGTGGACATGCAAATTTCGAGAACTACTAAATCGATAATAAGGAATCTGAAGAGTCAGTCGTGGCGTAGGAGGACGACGTGCGACTGAAAGCGTGACAAATAGGAGATTTGATCTCCTCTCGAAGAAATAATATATTTAATATTTTCATTTCCTCGCTCTGGTAACTAGGCAAAGCGCGGCGATGTGATCCGCCTCTCAACACGTAATGCCTCCGGAATTCGGAGAAGAGTAGGGAACGGTAATTTCTTAATGGGAACGGAGTGTCTTAACACTAGGTTCCTAGATGCTCTCTGCTAAGCTATGAAACTAAAACTGTTCTCTAAGTGGAATATATTTCAATCATTTAATTTTATTTTTGCACAAATGTTAGAAATCCAAAAACAATAAATATGACACACATACTATGATAACCTGATAGCATCCTATTCTGAAGTCTAACTGAGGCTTCAAAGAACGAGGTTAACAAATAACAATGTAAAAATCTAAACAAGACAATAACAATCGTGTCACAGCCGCAATAACTTATCTTTTTTGCGCTGTTACATTTTTTAGCTAGTGACATCCTATTTGCCCCCGTAACGCGTAATAACGCAGTCAAAATAAATACGATACGATAATACGATTCAGTTCTACGACATAAGACATTGAGTAATTTAGTACAATGTAAATATACATGTATAATATAAGGATAGGCTTGTTAAAAAAATAAAGATCTATACAATTTCAGCTAGTAAGCCGTAAGCCAATTTTACTAAAAAAAATAACATCGAGAAACAAAAGAAAAATAATGCTATTCAATCGCGTAAAGCCGACAATCGGGGGGCAAAGCGCGCGGCGGCACCGCGTCGCCCCGCGCACACGAACTTTGACAGTTTATATGACCCGTGTAATGGTGCCTTAAACTAAATAAACCTTTGCATTTGGCTCGTATCGCGAGCGCCGTCACGCCCCTAGCTTTGTCTCGACGCCGAGATTACAACTTTCCGACTCTATCCGAGTAAATAGAGTGGCCTCTAAAAAGATCCTACTTTTGCTACATAAAATAAAATAGATACGGCTATGGGATAACTGTTGCGTTTTACTCATTTTTAATCGGTGGCTCGGGGTTACTTCACTTTATCTTAAGTAGGTATGCTCACAATATTATAGCGCAAAAATATTATACTGTGAGATTTATTGCGAAAGCAAATATGATGGTATTTTAAAACTGTGGGCAGTAGTTGACTGATGTAGCTGACATCGCTCCGGGCGGCTTGGACTTAGGCCGGTCGTATGTATATGCAAATTTGTACGAGAAATTGAGTAACATCGCTTTTGGTTCAATTGTTATGTAAATGGCTTGAAATTTAATTTCAGATACAACAAAGGTAGAAAATAACATTTATTTTTGGATAGCGAAAATGAAATAATAAATGCACTGCATTTTTAGATTTGTGCTTTTAGCGAATAGCAAAATTTATATGATAATGGTTACTGGTTGTGATATTTTTGTATCAATTTAAAAATATCCGTGGTTCAACACTACATTTATATATTTATCATACAGTATTATAATTTTTGGCAGGTCAGTGAAATTTAGAACTCTTTGCCAGTTAATAGAATATATTTTTATTTTGATGTAGAAGTATATTTTATTGTAAGCTAAATAATATATTAAGAAATCTTCTGAAGTGAGTATAGATCTTAAAACACGTTAATTTAGGATTTTTTAAACTCTACTTATCGCGTCTAGGCAGGAGGTGAACATTGTGTGACGACACACCGTGTTCATGGCACTCAAATACGAAAGATTTTATTATGAATGGCAGAACTCGACGCCTCATTATGTCTTACCAGTGAGGAAAAGTAAATATCAATTATTAATTCTTTAAGTACAGTCCTAACCCATCGAGGCTACAATCAGACGTTAACTTACTGCTCCTTGAGGGCCTTAATGTCATGCAAGTTCTCATAATAGAAAATATTGAAATTCCGTCAAATTCACATACCACTGTATATCTTACCAACCACTAGATGACAGGGACCTATTGTTAAAGTTATCAACTGCTTTTATAGATATCGATCAGGAAAAAAACTAATTACTTAGTTTAACATATTCCACTGAAAATAAAAGAAAATAGATTCACATATTGCTATACGATATGATTTCTTATAAGAGAAAATTTTAGTGAGCCGTTAACTTCTCATATCCCTTGTCAGCAGCGGCAAAACAAAGTAATTTCGATTCAGCCTTAGCGGAAACGCGCCCTAGCAAATATACATTACGATTTGTAAGAAAACACGGATGTTTATATCATAACATGTTTGCATTCAGCCGCTCAAGATTTGCGAAAATAAATATGACAAAACCTATAACATGTATGTAAATGATTTAATTAATAAAATGATATATTTCAGCTTTACGCTACATTTAGAAGGATCCGATGAAGCATCAACGACGCGCTAATACTTGATAACAGAGCGAAGACATGAAAATATTGAATAATTAATTACCTCGAGCGGGAATCTAATCCAAAACCTGTCGCGTTTACGGTCACACACTTTTGTCTCTGCGCCACAACTGGACTCACATGGTTATTAAAACTGATTTCCTCAAATTCGAATGAAATTGTTACATTAGAGAGTTAGATTTTTATATATTTGTAAATAAAATCAGCTTCACGCTGTATCCCACACACAGCAGGGTAGGCAAAGGGAACCTAGTGTTAAGACACTCCGTTCCCCACTATCTGAAGAGGTCTGGAGGCATTGCGTGTTGAGAGGCAGAACTCAACGCCACGCTTTGTTCGACAACAGAGCGAAGAAATGGAAATATAAATTTAAATAAATATTTCATCTCCTGAAGTGGATCGAACCCACAAACAGTCGGTTTTACAGTCACACTTTGTGCTTCTGCGCTACGATTTCTTTTTCATTATATTTGGATTTTTAATATATATTTAGTTCCTTATAAATGATATTTTATCAAATCTAATCAAATCAGCTTCACGCTGTATCCCGCACACAGCAGGGTAGGCAGAGGGAACCTAGTGTTTTTAGACACTCCGTTCCCCACTTTCTGCCGAATTCTGGAGGCATTGCGTGTTGAGTGGCAGAACTCAACGCCGCGCTTTGCCTTGGCACCAGAGCGAAGAAATGGAAATATAAATTAATTAAAAAAATGATATTTTAAAATTATAAAAACAAATAGTATATACGAGCCTGTATAGAGCTAACATAATTAGAAATCACAAATTACATTTGTAACTAATATCACCATTTGAGCCAATTACATATGGTTTAATCAAGAGTATTCGCGAAAGGGTTTCATGGTTCAATCAAACTTTCACAATCATCACGCCTATCTAATCTCCAGGGTAACAATGTACCGTTGGGCTCACGGATCACCGTAGCAGTCTCATTTTACGCGAGAAGATAACAAATTCAATACTTGTACCTTGTGTTGTCCGAAATTTCGAATACTATCGTTGCTTGTTTGTTATAAAATCATACATTTATGTCAAATTTGAGAATCCGGCATTGTGCTATTGTAGATATTATCAGGAAGTAGTCAATTTTATGTCCTTACTGTTATATGACGTGTGAGAAGGTATATTATTTATCTAATACTTCTTGTTAATTATTAAATGCTGTACTGATAGAAATGTCTTATGTTATAATATATTCACTTTAATGGGTATGTTCATTCATTTTATAAAATCATCGAGAAGTAATAGAAGTTAAAAAAAAACGACACAAAAATTGCCAATATTTATTTTTATATGTAGCTTATTATTATGTTATATTAAAAAATTTTTTCGTAAAGTCAATTTTATAGAATATGCGTTCGTCAGGGAATGATATTCGCTATAGTAGACATTTTTAATTTCCGGCGGCCCCGGCGCTTCCGCTACGAAAAAGTGTTAATTGAATACAAACGCGTTCGCGGAGATATACCTGGTATAACTGATCTAAATTGTTGTTGATATTGATAGACTAGAACGGTGAATTTATATGCACAATTTTTTTAAAGATTCAGTACTCATATTTTTAAATATTCAATTTTATTTTCATTTTTTTCGGTATAATATTAGATATACACTAATATGACATGACTATGTGTTTTATAAATTTTATTACATAAAATATTCAAATGGTCAAAGCAACGCTAAGTTGGTTAATGATATAAGACATGTAGTATGTGTGTATTAAATATTAGCAAATCGATAAACTAAAAAAATAACTGGAAAAATATATTAAGAAGACCCTCAAAATAGTAGATGAATCTATTCCTTTGAACTGGTTGATCGTAACCAATCTGGAATAACACGGATTCGACGAAAACAGGGAAATCTTAATTGAATTATTCTTGTGGTGCAAAAATAAATTGTTATGACAATAAAATCCAAAACTCACTTAAATTTTGGATCATATGGAACATCATCTATTTATGTTACTTTACTTTAGCTACTGTTTTATTATATTTTTTCATTTGTGAAAAAAAAATCAGCTTCACGCTGTATCTCGCTCACAGCAGGGTGCCTACCCTGCTGTGAGGGAACCTAGTGAAAAGATACTTCGTCCCCCACTTTCTGCCGAATTCTGGAGGCATTGCGTGTTGATTGGCAGAACTCAACGCCGCGCTTTGCCGACACCAGAGCGAAGAAATGGAAATATAAATTTAAGTAAATATTTTATCTCCTCGAGTGGGGATAGAACCCACAACTAGTCGGTTTTACAGTCACACTTCATGCCACTGCGGCCGACAAGCCTCAAATTTGTGAAATTAGTGTAATTTACGTATATATGTATGCATATCATATGTGATATTATCTCGCATGGTGCTGGGTGAGCAATAAGAACATAATGCTACAAAACGCCACATTACAAGTGACTACAAGTGAGTGAACGTTAGCTTCAGCCAGAAGGTCGAAAAAAAAACAAGACAAAAACTATTTTAAACTAATTTTTATTAATACAAATAATTACATTTAAACTTATTGCTAAAAGTGAAAGTATGACCTACTCGATGTAAGTTTTAACAAATTATGATTTAGAAAATACAATAAAATATGTAATTCACAAATTGCAATTATGCATTCCCACACTGATGATGTCAACACTCAACACTGTTCACATTAAAGGAATTCCTGTATCGGCGATCTTCTTGGAAAATATATATGTAACTAGTGTATATAGAAGCTAACTACTTAAGCAATAATATAAACTCTACTCCGAGCGAGAACTAAATTCGCGACCATCCTACACCGTCACTCTACTGTCAAGAAATAATGTTAAAAAAATAGAGTTTAAACTATATATGTAATGTATGCATTATTGTTACCTAGAGTAGAGCCACGTATATTGTGAGCTAAATGTCTCAAGAGTATGCACACCACTCCGGTTAACACTTTGCGACCCTGCTGCATTAAAGTGAGATATCTAAAGAATATATAAAAAGAATAACACCGTTAAAAATAACTTGTATACAGATGTTATATCTGCATCAGTGTAAAATTTCTAAATAATGGAAGCTGTCCGGGGCGGGACGTTGAAAAGATGTCACTGGAAAACACCCGGGACGGTGGGAAAATTGTTCCTGGAAAAATTAGCATTAGATATGAGCCGATGTTAATGTTGCTTTCTAGTTTATTGCTTCGCACTATTCACGTTATAGCTACTCTAGCATCTTCATATTTTTCTGTTATAAAGTATTGTTTTAAATATGGGTTGAAGGCATTTCCTCATTAATAAGAATAAAACAATAGCTTTCAATTTGTGGCACCGCGTAACTACGACTGACTGTAAATGCGGTGGTTGTGGGTTCGATTTCCTTTCTTAATTATTTTTTATTGCCACGCTCTAAAACAAGACATGTCAAAGTGCGGCTTTAAGTCCTTTCACTCAAAAATCCTCCTGACAATTGTGCGATGCTTGGGAAACGGAGAGCTTAGTGTTAGCTCTCTCTATCTGGGTAGTTAACCCAGATTTTTGCGGTTGGGGCGTAAAGCTTAAAAGAGTCAGTAACTTAATTATTTACTTATTATCTACTCATGACAAAAAGAAAGTTATAATAAACTGGTGTGAGTAATAATTAAATAATTATAAAATTTTATTAATGGTGCACTCCCTATTGCCATCATCCAGAACATAAAGAAGCCCGAAACATTTTCACCAATTGGTGCAAAAATAAAGTGGGAGCCACCAGATTTATAGGGCGCCGAGTGCGTGCTTTAATAAAAAATACAAAGGTATCTCACGACAAGTTATTGCTAGTCTCGCAATATATTTGACTCTTATGCGCTTATATGAAAGCTAAAAGTACATATTTTAAGTGTGGATACATTAAAAATATATATATTTAAATATATATATTTACATATCAGAATGTTACATGTTTGTGTTGCTAGCATTAAAATAATATTTTTTTTTAAAACACTTTTTTTTCATTATTTAATATGTATTATTTTATATTGAAGCCAGTCGTAGCGCAAGGGGCACAAAGTTCGACTGGTTGTGGGATCGATCCCCCCTCAAGGAAATGAAATAATTCATTTAGATTCATATTTTCATTTCTTAGCTCTGGTGCCGAGATAAAGCGCGGCGTTGAGTTCCGCCACTCAGTACGCAATGCCTACAGAACTCGACAGAAAGTTGGGCACGGAATGTTTTAACACTAGGTTTCCTTCTGCCTACTCTGCTGTGCCCACGCGTTTCATGGAACTAAGATGCGATGTTTTTCATTATTTAATATTTATTATTTTATATAAATTTGATAATCTATACATATTCAACATTATTGTATAGCCAATCTCCACGCAAAAGGGGACCAGGAGACGGTGGGTCGAGAGGTTGGACAGTGTCTGTAACTCAAAACTGTCACGATCACGCGGGTAGCCTGTTGTACAACACGCCTTACCCTTCCCTGTACTTGAACATCTGTTTTTTTCGCACAATATTAATAGATCTTCTCTACTTTTTGTTCGACGCCAGTTCAATGGACGAATTTATTTTTTTATGTGGTCAGAGGTCACACTTTATACCTATGTGTGTATATTATAATAATTTAACTAGTCGTGGTGCAGTGGCACAAAGTGTGACTTTAAAATCGACTGGTTGTGGGTTCGATCCCTAGTCGTCGAAATTAAATAATTATTTTCATTTATATTTTCATTTGTTCGCTCTGGTGTCGAGGCAAAGCGCGGCGATGAGTTCCGCCACTCAACACGCAATGCCTCCAAAACGCGGCGGAAAAACGGGGAATGGAGTGTCTAACACTAGGTTCCCACTGCCTACCCTGCTGAGTGCGGGATACAATGTGAACCAGAAGAATATTATATTTTAGCATATTATTATATTTGTAATATGACAATGTGTTGTTTACATATATGTCATATGTAGGTATATTGAAATCAGATATACAAACTTGTTATTTGAACGAAATTTAACTTTGAATTTAATTAAATGCAATAAAACAGCCGTTAAACTGAAACAACAACCTTTTCATTTTATATTTAATGCGAGTCGTAATCTGGCATGAGTATTTCTATTACAACAAAGCATAAAGACAAGCAGCTAAAAGTAGAACGACAACGTCTTAACTTTTGGCCGGATTCGGAGTTGGCAGGGGTCGGCCAGATTCTGATAATGTCACCATAACAGATTATATCTTGGCACCAAGTCAGCTCTCCCGCAGATAGTCGAGGAATCACAGACGCATTTTATGCGATTCCATTGTAATTCTAATGACAATAAAATATTCTAAAATCGTGAGAATTTCACAGATGACTTATTTTTACTTAATTGTATAGATTTTTAAAATATTTCAAGATTATTTCTTTATAGAATCACAAAGATTTATTTTCTTTATTTTGTATGTAGTTATTTCGAGATTTTATCTTTAGAAAACAGTAATAGAGTCGAACGGGTCCTGTTACTGTATTGTAATGTGTTCTTACACATATATTCTTATACAAGCGGCCCACTACACACACCTATAATACTTTTATTATGCTGCATTTGCACACAGATTGGTAAATTGTGTGCAAAAGTGCAACCGCTATGTGGCTGTTTGAGAGGATGTCATAGGCAGCAAGGGCGCCCCCGCGCGAATTTAACATTGGCTTGCGGCCGTAAACAAAGCATTGAATTAATTTTACATTAATAATTTAATTAATATTAGTAAATATTAAACAACAAACGCCCAATATATAGGCAGGATTGGCGTGACGAGGTCCAACGGTCGAAATACCTCCTGATTAGCGTACGCAGAGCATTTCCCTGCGATCGCCAACCCTTTTTTATGTAACATTATCAAATTAGCGATCTGGAATTACTATTAAACACGATGCAATTGCACTTACAACATTGCCTAAGTATATAAGATATAATGGCTATTAGTCATGTCGTGTTGATGATGCAATCTGCATGAGCTATATTGAGGAATTTAGATTTACGTAATCTGTGTTTCGACACAGATTATGAATATACGTATATATAGATACATACGTCGCTCGTCTCCTCTATTTCGATCCACATGATTATTTTCATTGGTATATTATAATAATACATAAAATATATATTTATAAAAACGTGTAACAGTACTGTATTGATATATCTTTGCCTAATATCAGAAGAAAACGTTTTTTTTATAACCTAAATATTATTACTGAAACTAACTGAAGGTACTCAACGAAGTACGCAAGTACATAAAAAGTTTAACAAATTATAAGACATGCTTACTTTGCGCAAAAACATTTAAGCATTTATCTAGAAACTAGTACCGTACAATTTCAAGTCTAGATTTATTATCTAGAGAACTGGTTTAATTTCTCAAGTTAATACTTTTAACATTACATCTTAACCGAAGTTCGCTGAAGTATAATCCTATTAATGGAAGACGGTTCCAGGTGTGGCCCGCAGCAGACCACGTGTAATTGCGGCAATAAATCCTGCCGCGACGACTTATGCCACCCACTGCTGCCTGCGACCCGACCCGCGGCAATTAAATCACGATGAATTATGGAATACCATTAATTAATAAATATTTTGAATACAAATAGGAAAACACATGTTTAATTACTTAATTTCGGGTAACAGTTTTTTTTTTAATTAAAATATATGTATATAAAGTGAATGTCTATTAGTGAACGCTATTTAGAATTATGTGTTTTTATTAATAAGTGATTGAAATTCTTAATGATTGAATACTATAATAAAAATTGCCTACTAGATTAGAGACTTAAACGATTTCTTACATTCTTGAGCCTAAAATGTAAAAGGGTGAAAATGATTTCGGGGTCCACTGGGGAAATAAGGGTCATACAAAGTAGAAATAAGCGGGAATGCACTCAAAACGCATCGAAATGAACGAAAAAAAATTGCTAAATTATGTCAATGTCAAACAGCTGTCACATCTGTCATGAACAATGATTATTTTTAATTGATTCAAAATGGATTTCATTTTTTTTTGTGATTAATTGACATTTTCATAATTTATACTGTAATTTTATACACTAATAAGTGCGTTAAAATACTTAATTAAAATTAACAATTTTTTTTATTTTTGTCGGACTGTCATTTATTATTTATATCGATGACGTATCTAAAACTAATTTTCATTTATTTTCTCCGCTTCTAGATTGTCAATTAAGCTGATTTTTGGTATTCTAAAAAAATCCCCATTTTTTCAGACAATATTTCAACTCTTGATATTTGGGCCCAAGTTTCCGTTTTCTTTACAAAACAAATTAAGAATACGTAGCTGATGACGGTCTACATACAAGAACCATATTAACTGATATAAAAATAAATAAATCCCTTAAAAATAAAATCAATTTGCTACCATCATAACACAATTTCACTTAAAGCAGTATTTGTCAGGCCACGGCTTCCACCTGGAATCTTTAAATAAATTTAAAATAAAAAATAACAACATATGTCTAATAATTTAAATCAAAATCTCGACCACTTAGACTCTATTGTTTTTACCTGATCTTCTTACAGTACCTTGATACTGTTTTTTCAAAGGTCAATCGAGGTCTCTTTTGCCATTCTTTCGTCACTCATTCGTTCGACGTGCCCAAACCAACTGAGCACGTTCTTCATTCTCACCGTGATATCCTCGCTAGTACCTGCCATTCCTACGAAGAGATTGCATCGGCATCATCATCATCATCTTTCTCTCATTCTTCTTCTGTAATACCCACGTTTCGCTGCCGTATAACAGCGTCGCAGCTGTTCTGACGTTTCGCCGTTTCATCCAATACATATAAGACTTCGTTTACTCTGTTACCGGCAACAATACGCCTTTCCACATTCATCTCGTATCTGCCAAAATATACCGTATCCCCAAATATACCACTTCATTCACTTGTTCTATAATATATTGCCATTTATACTGATATTGCATTCCCTCCTTTTTTCATCTCTTTTAAAAACCAGAAGCTTCCATATTATTTAGACCATTATTTTCGCATCCTTCTTTCAGAGTGGTGACTAATGCCTGCAACTCGCATTCTGATAATGCAATAAACACTGCAGCATCTGCTTTCAGCAGGTAATTTGCATTCAAGTACCTATTTTCACTCGAATATAATTTTGTTTTACTCCTGGGAGATAGCTATCCAAATACTAATTGAACAACCAAGCTGACATGCGCAACATTGTTTAACACCCGATTGGATGACAAATCTAGGCGATATGCCAGTTTCTACTCTTACGCAGACTAAGTGATCTGCAAAGAGACTTTACAGCCTGCAGTAAGGGTCCGCTCACATTGTACCGGGATAGTATCCCCCATAATTTCACTCTTACAACTCTGTCAAACGGCTTTTCCAAGTCCACAAAACCACCAGAAAGCTTTTTGTTAGCGGTCAAAAATTTTTCCGTGATCATGCGAAGGGAAAAGACCTGATCCATATACTCTCTATTTTTGCGACACATATTGAATCTGTTCAAATTGTGTAACAAAAATAGAGAGAGAACATTTCAACGAAAAATAGTTCGAATATTTATAGCACGCTATTAATTCACAAGTCTTCAATTAATCATTTTCATTTTTTTACTTTGCTATCAATTTAAATTTTAAAAAATATTTTCATATAACAGACTTAAAGAAAAATTGTTTTATCCGCAAAAAATAATTCTCCATTTTGTCTGTAATTAATTAATACCAGACCAGTACGCAAATTTTATTGATGCAGCTAAATTTTCAATTTCATATACCTACAGGAGCATGGGTGTGTAATAAAGTCACTTTATTTTCGGGTGCTGCTGTCATTAAGTCCGCGATGTCGTAACCCCTTGATGGTGGTCGTAACTTGTTTATAGTATTGTATCGCTTAAAATTAGAAAGCATTAAACAGCAATTTTTTATTCATTGCTGTACGTACGAGTACTATAATCAGCATATACACATATTTATTTACATAATAATATTTATTACATATTTATTTACATAATAATATTTATTTAAATTTATATTTTCGTTTCTTCGCTTTGGTGTAGAGGCAAAAGCGAAGCGGTGAGTTAGTGCTGAAACACTTCGTTCTCTATTTTCCTCCGAAATTCTAGAGGCATCGTGTTGAGTAGCGGAACTCAACTTCGCTTTTGCGTCTACACCAAAGCGAAGAAATGAAAATATAAATTTAAATTAGTATTTCATTTCCTCAAATTGGGATCGAGCCCTCAACATGCGTTTAGTACATACTACTGAGATGCAAATAAAGCGAACAATAATTATATACGTTATCTAACATCAAAGCTTTTATTTTCTAAAAAAAAAATTAAATAAATGTTTACTTATTTCCTTTATCTTAATAAACGCTCGAGTTTACTTTCTTTTCGGAGGTGAAAAAACAACGCTTTATTGGCTGCTCTTGCCGTCTACCTTCGTCAGTGTCAATTAACATAGGAGGATCATGAAAAGGTAGAAGATAAAACGCCACTAAAGATAACATATTTTTAATGAAATTAAAAGATCTTAAAAATATTAAATTTTAGAGTTTAATAATGATAAAAAGTACTTTTAATTTAAAGTCTATGATTTTTTTACATAATGTGCATTTATACTTTTGAAATATATTGTATCATCATGTTCAAAAGTTTAGGTACGAAACAGATATTATTTTTAGTTTTCCTAATAATATTGGTATAGTTATTATAATAAAGATATAAGAGACACACCATATTGCAATGAAAAGGATAATTATCAAAAACTTAGGTAGGGTTTGTAGCTAAATTCCTACTTAAATTTTATGTGGTCCTTAATTTATACTGTTTTAATAGTTTAAGGTTAAATGATGAAATAAATCAAAATAATTCAACGATATTTTAAGTTAATGTAACTTAAAATATTTATATAATAAAATTAATAAAAGCACTTGAGCTCTTATATTGAAATGTTTTTAATTATTTTAAATCTATTATTATAATAAATTCATAAAATATTATGTTTTAGAAGCCAATCGTAACGCAGGAGCACCAAGTGTGACTGTAAACGCGACAGGTACCTTTTTTTATGGAAAGGTTGTGGGTTCGATTTTTTCCACTTGAGTAAATGAAATATTTAAATATTTCCACTTTCTTAGCTCTGGTGTCAACGCAAAGCGTTGCATGGATTTCCACCAATCAACATGATACGCCACCAGAATTCGACGCAAAATGGGTAACAGAGAGTCTTAACACTAGGTTTCCCTTTGCCTAAACGCTACAAAAATATATTTTATGTTGAAGCATTAATACTTTTCATAATATTATAATGTTCAAGTATAAGTAATCTATAGTATAAGTAATACTTATAATAAGTCTGTAGAAAAGTCGTTTCTGTACATTGAAAATATTTAAAAAAAAATTAGGGTGTTAAAGGATAACTAACAGAATCCATTTCCAACATTTTTGGAATTTTTGTCTGTTTGTCTGTTTGTCTGTTTTCCTGTTTATGTGAACACGCATCACGTCAAAAGTACACAATATATTTAAGCAGGTTTTATACGTAAAAGTTACCAGTAAATCAAAGTAACATTTAGTGTTTATTTCATTGTAATAGCTTCACTCTATCAAAAGATATAAGTATTTAAGTTTCCAAGAAGCTTATATTTGAGATAGTAGAACTCGATACTAGAAACGCTATCTATTTTATATTTTAAGTAGGTAGGTAGGTAGGTGGGTAGGTAGGTGGGTAGGTAGGTAGGTAGGTGGGTAGGTAGGTGGGTAGGTGGGTAGGTAGGTAGGAAGGTGGGTAGGTAGGTAGGGGGTAGGTAGGTCGGTGGGTAGATAGGTAGGTAGGTAAGATAGGTAGGTTAGGTAGTGGGTGTAGGTAAGGTAGTAGGGGGTAGGTGGGTGGTAGTGGGTAAGGTAGGTAGGTACTGTGGGTATGTAGGTAAGGTAGGTGGTATGGTCGTAGGTAGGTGTAGGTAGGTGGGTAGGTAGGGTAGTGTCGGTGGTAGGTCGGTAGTGTACGTGGGTAGGTATGCGGTAGGTAGGTGGAGGTGGGTCGGTAGGTCGGTACGGTTAGTGGATGTCATGGATGTCTTGCTGCTGGATGTCTGGATGTCTGGCTGTTGGATGTCTGGCTTTTATGGCTGTCTGGATTTTCATTTTTGTGGCTGGTGTGGATCGTGTGGGATGTTGTGACCAGATGGTGTTGATGTTGGATGTGTGGATGGTGTGGATGTATGGATGTAGTGTATATTTTTTTCAATTATTATTACCAGTAAAGTATCGATACTAATGTGATATCTATATATTTAATATATTTAATATTTTTTAGTAAGTTTTATAGTTCTAACTAATTCTAATTAAACAACTTTCTAAAATGATTTTTCCTTGCATGCGTTGTAATAATTACAACATAATATATAAGAATTTATATGTTATTTTAATTATTATCTTAAAATAAATAACTGTATTTTGATCAAATTGATTTTCTTAAAAATTAGGAGTGCCCAACAAAGCTATCATTTCTCTATGAAGATATAAATAAATAGTTATAAAGGTCAGTTATTTAATCATTACACCATTCATACATGACGAATATTACAATAAAAACAATTAAGCCGATTGTACCGCTCCCGCACCGCGCTCACGTCTTAGCTCTTTAAATCGCTTAAGTCGTTTCTGAGATAAGCGTCGACTAACAGAAAAACCAAGAAACCGACAAAATTTATAAATATTATTGTTGCTGATTCTATTACTTTGTTAATTGCTCCAATAATAATTTGTTTAATGAAAATCGAAAATGTCATGGTTTTAATAATTTTCACATTAGAAATCATAAGTGCGCTGCAAGCATACATTATATATTACAACAGGAACGTAATTCCCTGTACCGAAACAAACAAATAATTCACAAATTTAAGCGGGTGAAGCCGCGACCTGGTTGCTGTATTTTATAAAATTTTATGTTGTGGTTATAATAGATGGATCACGTGGTGATGTCAATACGTTTTAATCATTGGCATTGGCATTGGCAACGTACCTAACGTTATATTAATTTATAGTAGATATATTTCTCAAGAGAACTTAATCAAAACTTTGTATGTAAAAAAATACATAAAATAATAATACAATATCATTAGTTAGGGAAATATCAAATTTATTTTATGAATCAATCTTAATGTTATATTCGAAATAAATGAATTGTATGTAAATTTGTTAATACGTTTCAAGTATGAAAAAAAGAAAAAATGCAATAAAATTGCGTTTCTGCTTTTCTTTCCAATGATTTACATTTCTATATATGTGGGACGTAAATACGGGAACAGAGCTGCCATCTTAGTGCAGAGTAACCTCTAAAATATATATTTACGTATAGTTAAAGAATAAAAAATGTGAAGAGGAATGTGTGATTTCTCTATAGAATATATTATTCTACATATATCATAAAAACAGTACATGTAACGGTATCCTCCTGCAGTATAATTATTTTTAATCAACATTTTTGAACTTTTGTTGTTGTGGTATGGGCTTAAAATATTTTATCCTATATATTGCCCCCGTAAAAGGAGCGCTGACGCTTCCATTCTGTATTAATATTAAAGGCCATCGCGGCGCAGGGGCACAAAGTTAGGTTAAGTTACTTAAATCGGTTAAGCCCTTTCTGAGATTATCCTGAACGCACAGATAAACAGACAAATTGACCAAGTTCTATTACATTGTTAAATGTCCGTAATAATAATTTTTCTAATATATCTTCCACGTACAGACACCGATGAGTTAGGATTTTATTGTAAGTAGCGATATTACTATAACTATATATAAATTCTGTGGTTTAAGCGGGCAAAGCCGCGAGCGGGCCGCTAGTATATAATAAAGGCGACGACTACATTATCATATAAACATAAAATTGTATTATTAGTTTACATTTAAAGATAGTCCAGGTAGGAAATGTGTTATAGAGGGCGTTCAAAAGCTCGCGAGGAGCGAGCGTGTCCGGTTTCCGGCGTCCCCGACGATTCAATTTAGGCGGCCCGCGACAAACTCCATTGATTGTTTCGATATTCCGGTCACAAATAGAACAAACTCTTACGATTTTCAAGTAGGATAAATCTTGCCAAGTTAGAGTACAAGCGTTTCCTATTTTGGGACTACATGTTGTTTTTCAAACTTTTCAAAATATAAAATAGAAAGTAGAACATGTACAAAAATGTAAAAAATTACCAGTTTTATATGAATGTAATGAAAATGTTTTCCTCTTAAGCGTTAGAAAATCTTGAATTACAGTATAACAGTACTTGTTAGTTTAAATACTAATATTAATCACTGAACATATCTTATATTAAAAAGTTAATCACTGAACATATCTTATATTAAAATAATGCAGCCATTTGTATTTTCTCCATGTAGTCCCCTGCATATGCCAGCTTTCCGCCGGCGCCG
This sequence comes from Heliconius sara, assembly GCA_917862395.2. Lineage (NCBI taxonomy): Eukaryota > Metazoa > Arthropoda > Insecta > Lepidoptera > Nymphalidae > Heliconius > Heliconius sara. The sequence goes on along the minus strand of OU860796.2, from coordinate 7,488,385 downwards.
GTGAGGCACAATGGTAGCCGCTGTGATTTAGTTTTATTGTCATTCACCCCAGTCACTATATTCTGATTTATTCAAAGAATGTCTTTGCTATTTGTCCGTAAAGTGTTATTGTAGAACACCATAGCAAATATTTCGTTGTAACTCTTTTTTTTTGAAAATGCAATTTAATTTGTATATATATATATATATATAAAGATAGTAGACTATAAAGTAAAAAATATATTTTAAGATGTATATTTTATATGGGATTCAAAGAAATCTTGTGAACTACATGAAGAGTGGCAAGACCAAATGTCTTTTTTTTAGCTTCACGTTGTATCCCTCATATAAAAAGTAGGAATACAGAATCTAGTGTTAAAAACACTAGGGTCCCCACAATCCGCTACACGTGTGCCACTTTTCCTTGAATTTTTGAGGCACTGCGTGTTTAGTGACGGACCTTAACGCCGCGTTTTGCTTGGTTATCATAGCGAAGACATGAAAATATTAATAAATAATAATTCATTCCCTCGTGCGTAGATCAAACCCGCAACCGTCGCGTCTACAATCACACGGTTGCGAAACCGCGACACGACGACCTCAACAGAATTTAATTTAATTATAGTGATTTAATTATATACATTATAATTATAACATATATTTAATTAGAAATCTTAAGATTTAAAAAGCGTTGAACTTCGACATCTCCAACCAACACTATTTTCCAGCCCCAATGAGTAAAGGTCGGTACTTAAACATTAATACCATTTACTAGCTGCCCATTCCTCTCGACCGTGACGGGATATGATAGGGGGTAGTAACCTTCACACTATTATTATTTCTAATTGTTCGCCTTGCACTGTTATGCTCAGGTATTTGAATAATAATTTCATACCGGCCATTACATTATTAAGGGTAGTATAAACCCGACATTCAGTCGCCGCCGATGTTTTATCAGTGATTAAAAATTTATATGTGGAATATTTTAGTTATCGCTTATTTGAGTTAGTAGAGTTTTTTTAAATAATTTGTAGTTTTTTTTATAGATTGTAGCTTTCTCATATGTAATTTATTGTGTGGTATCTACTTACTTATTAGCTTGACGTTGTATGTCCCGCACGCAGCAGGGAAGGCAGAGAGAAGCTAGAGTTAAGACACTCCGTTCTACATTTTCCGCCGAATTCTGAAGGCATTGTCTGTTGAATAACAGACCTCAACGCCGCGCTTTACCTGGACACTGGAGCAAAACTATACTAAATATTTCATTTTCTCGGTTGAGGATCGAACCCATAACCTTTCACGTTTACACTCACACTGCTTCAACTTCGCTCTGTGCTACGACTGGCACAGTCTCATACTTACTTATTATTCTCATCAAAAAAAATCCCTTGATCAGAAATATTAAGAATCAAGATTGAACAACGATAACTGAGATCATGCATCGGGCCGCTATAAAAATTGTTACGCTGAAATCATAAAACGATCTGTTTCGGCGATGAATCGACGCTGTTAACCCGTATCACTTGTAACTGCCTCCACTTCGTCCGAAGAGATGATCTTTTGCTGAGACGTGTCCGAACGATTCAATATAATAGAAGAGACATTCTTCAGAGTAAGGTTCGTCAACTGATGTCAAAAATTTAAACAACATTATTAAAAATTGAATTTACAACGATAGTTTAGTTAAATTCATTCGGTGGAAAATGGGGAACGGGAGTATCTTAACACTAGGTTCCTTCTGCCTACAATGCTGTGTGTGGGATGAACCCTGAAGCTGATTATTGTATTCAATATTTAATTAAACGTGTCATAAGAATCATTGTTTAGATATTTATGTGAAAGAACCACACATTATTTAGGTTTTTGAATGAAAATATAGATGTTTTTTTATATGAAATTATAGATATGAGATAAAAAATATTAAAAGATATAACTTCTGGCTTTAATACACTATATTCGCTGCACGCATGACACGGAAATAGCGACGCGATATTTCGATTGTAGATAGATAACAATAAAACTAAATCATCGGGAAGTTATCTATCTTAGCAGACTACGGACACGGATAGCGAACATGTGCACCAAGACATATTACTAGGGATAAAACGTTAAATAGCGCAGTGAAAATAATTCACAGATTTTTTAATTGTTTTTGCGAAGCATTGCAAGATGAGTGGCGGAACTCAACGCCGGGTTTTTGTTTTGATGCTAGAGCGCAGAAATGAAAGTACTAATAAATAATTATTCATTTTCTTGAGTGGGGATCCAACCCACAACTTGGACTCCAGCGCCACAACGGACTCTATTTCTAGACCGCTTTATATTTTAATTGACTCTATTTTTAATTTGACGGCTCATTTAATTTTAAGGTGTAAAATGGCAATGTCGATGGAGCGCCCTATCTCGATTATTCAGATTTTGTAGGCGCCGTTTTAAAAAACGATAAAAATGAGGCTTAATGTCGCGAGCTGATATTATGTCAAGGGTGACATTTCACAAATTGCCGCCCACATCAATTTTCGATTAGCGATAATTGGGGTCGATTATATGAAAAATGCGTTTACACTCAGCCAAGCGAAGATTAAAATGATTTTGATGTTTCATGTCGCAAATGAAATGTCTCACAAAATTCAAACTATATAAAAACATTTAACATTTAAGATATACAACATTTAAATCAATATTTTGTAAATTAACTAAATAAAATATTAAGTCAAGTTAAAAATGACAGTAACATCACTTAATCACTTAACGCATACGCATATCTTAAGCAAAAAAAACGACTTGGCGCGACCTTGTAATACTTAAATAATTTTATTTACACAGAGTTTTTCCTTAGATTTTTATTAAAAAGGAAAAATAAACAAAAGAAGTAATTTTAAAATATTTTTTATGCATTTTACATTATATTTATATTAATATTTCTTTAAAAGTACAAAAAATCTAAGAAAAACGTTATATTTATGTAAAGAAAGGCAGTAATAGAATTGGCTACAATAATTAAGTATACTTTACAACGTGCAGATTATTAAGAGAATATATCTTTATATGGTATAAGCGAAACCGTGAATCTGCTAACACCACGGATAGTAATAACGCAGTCAAGTTTAATTATTGGATATATTAATAGAGACCAGATAAGAGCTGATTTCATTTTTCTCATAAATAGAGCAAGATGGGCCGTTTCCTTCGATAACTTAATTCAATCTTGGCTCCCCTCGTCGTATCGCCGAAATGCTTATGCTTTCGTACAGAATTATAAGATAATGGCAACAGATTCTTCGTTGTCATTCTTGCTGTATAATTTTATAGCTAAATACTTGGTGTATATCAGGTATATTTAAAAATAAAAATTTAAATAAACACTTAATTTTCCGGAGACCGGTCGTGGCGCAGGGGCACAAGTGTGACTGTAAATCGCCTGGTTGTGGGTTCGATCCCGACTCGAGAAGCGGAAATATTTACTTAAATTTATATTTCCATTTCTTCGCTCTGGTGTCGAGGCAAAGCGCGGCGTTGAGTTCTGCCACTCAACACGCAATGCCTCCAGAATTCGGCAGAAAGTGGGGAACGGAGTGTCATAACACTAGGTTCCCTCTGCCTACCCTACTGTGTGCAGGGATACAGCGTGAAGCTGATTTATGTTTATTTATTTTTACTTAATTTTATAGGTTCAAAATGAAAAATATATATTTTTATATTTATAAAAAAAGAGGCACAGGTATTATATCTTTTTGTTAACTTTTGATCAAAATCTTTTACTTATATATTTTTATCCGTGCCTAATAAGCCAACAGTGGAAAATAAATAAAAAAACCACAAATCCTTTTACAAGAAAATATAAAATAATATTCGGTTAGTCCGCTTTTGGATGTAGCCATCCACATATCATTGTCCAGACAAAAACAAAAAAACTTATGTAAGCTAATATGATATATGTGGCTGACTCCTCTGTGCGAATCTCTAGATTGGCGTTATTTGTTATACAGTAGGTATCTTACCACGTTTATAAAAAATGTCTATAGAAAGAATATTGAGAATATAGCAAGTGAATTTTATTTTGCTTAAATAAAAAATATATTAAAATAAATCTATCATAACAGTTATTAACAGGTATTTTTTTATTATATTGAATTTTAGAAAAGGTACAAGTTACTAAAATGTATGTTATTTTTAACATTTTTAAAGTAAAAACGTATAAAAAGGCGCTAAGTCAAATTTTTATTGTTTTTCTAAATAAGTATTTTAATGTTTATGAATTAATAAAGCTTACTTATGTAACTAAATTATATAAGTTACATATTTAAATTACTCAAACCGGTCGTAGCGCACGGGTACAAGTGTGAGATTATAAACGCGACTGGCAGTTCGATCCTAACTCGAGGAAATTAAATATTTATTTAAATTTATATTTTCATTTCTTTGCACTAGTGTCGAAGCGGAGTTTCGCCACTGAACACGCAATGCTTCCAAAATTCGGCTGAAAATAGGGAATGGAGTGTCCTAAAAAACATTTTATCTCTATGCAGTGTGCGGGATAAAGCGTGAAGCTGATCTTTTTAAATAATAATAAACTATAACTACCAATAAGGAAATATGCTTGCTGCTTATATTTATAGATTTACCAAATAATATTGCCCGATATCATTTGGTAAAACTGATATCAATAGTGTTATAAATTACAATATCAGTGGTACTGGTATTAAATACAGTATTGTAAATCTCTCCCTTTATTCAGTGAGCTTGATTGGCCCTCGATCACGTAGCATAAAAGGAAATACAAAATAAAGCAATCACTCTGGTATACCTAAAAAGTAACAAAATGGAAATATTTCATCTATCATTGTTCATAGTTTTATGCTCTTTTTAACGTGGAATAAAAACACCTAATGCTATATAAATAATAAAACAAATTATATATTATATAACACATATATTTTTTATTGTACTAAAATATAAATAAGAAAACAACAATAAAAATATTTATTACACAACGGTGGACTATATCTATTATATAAGAGATCTCTTCCAACCAGTGAAAGTGGATGAGTGACAAGTAGCGGCCGAATATAATATTAAATAGAATCTTATATTCTAAAACATACAGCTTTAAAACTAACAAAAACACGCTTTTCTTTTTCCAACGCTACAGGTGCATACAACGTTACATATATTCGAAATTATATCAGCCTAAGTTCAGGTAGTTTACTAGTGAGTACCTCTGAAAAGATATTCAGGTCCTGGTTCCATCATCACACCAGCTCGATAATACCATAATATTATTGTATTCTCTCTTAAGTTGCGTATGACTGCCAATTTTCATGAAAATACAATTTTTTATTAAATTATTATTATTATTATTATTATAAAATTCTATTTTTTAGATTTTATAATATAGTTAGAAACTTACAATTTCAATAGTAAAAATCGTATTGAAACAGAAATAATTACATACAATAAACATACTTAATATTTCTTTTATAAAATCTTAAACTATGCCAATCAACATATAAAATGCAGTTAGCCTATCAGCTCGAAACCTTATCAACTTATTCAATTTGAGCAGAAAGATATCTGCTAGTTCGCTCTGAACACTAGGCCGAAAGAGTCTAGTAATCCGTCAAATCCAAATGAGATTTTCCTTCTCTATTCACGGGATTCATATAACCGCCGCTGCGTCGCCACCTCCGGTGTCTGCCGTTGCTATATCTAATTGAAAAAGACACGAACGATCTGTCTCGACAAATTTGAGCCAATATTGCAGAACTCTTCAGATGTTAAACTTTATTATATCCATCTAGATAATTTTAAAATCATGTTACATTACAAGTATTAAAATGCTTTGTTTTATGCCTTTCAAACAGGCCCTGGCGGCGTCGCCCGCTTGTTTTATACGAATACTTATTTAAAACATTAAAATTTAAATTTATTCAGCGTAAAAATTTTAAATGTATACAGCGGAAAATTTATTGATTATTTTAATATTATGGTTGTCTATACTGTTATACATTTAAATGTGGTTATTTAAATCTATTGGAATTTTATTTAATGTTTCTCGCAGTAATCCTAATTCTGGAATAAAAAGCCATGTTACTCCATAAACCCCTATATCTTTCAGTGGTAGTCCCACAAAAATCGATTTAGCTATTTCGCAGATTAGCCCAGACAGACAGATATTTTTTTTACTTTTAGTATCATGTAAATAACTTTAAAATTATTTATTGTGTTATTTGCTCTGAGAAATACGATTATTTTTAAATAAAAGACAGTACTCAAATTTATTAATATAATATAATGAATTTTTATGTTAATACCATTAAAAAAATATTATATTTAAACCAAAGAAAGTTTTTATCTGCCTCAACGTTTATAATCTAACCTTCTAATCTTTAAAATCTATAACAAAACGTTTAACCTAAACCACCAGACAAAATTAAGTATGAATAAAAATTACAGTTCAGTTATTTAACTGTACTATTGAAATCAAATTTTTCAATCTAATATAAGAATCTACTCATTATAAACGAAACAACAATAATCAAGAGTTATTCAACACAGGTAAAATTTACCATACAACCGTGTCGTAGTAATAAATAGATTTTACTAAAATTGAATCAGATTGAACAGGTTGTAAGTCGATAGCGAGTTAGGCAAAGTTGCGTGCTTGCTGGCATTGAGAGCGACTGGCACGCACCCTCTGATTTAGACATTGTATACAAAATCCTGTTGTACTTAAACCCTTTTTCCAATTACAAGCGTTCAGTTTGAAAACTTTGCCTTTTCTTTATAAACTCTCGTCATATAAATAAACTAACAGTAATATACTAAAGGGCAGTCGTGGCACAGTGTGCGAGTGTGAACGCCACAGGTTGAAGGATCGATTTCCACTCGATGAAATGAAATGTTTAAAAATATTAATCATTTCCATTTCACATGCAATGCTTCTAGAATTCGGCGGCGGTAAATGTGGAAGGGAACTGTCTTAATGGGAACGTGTCCTAACAATAGGTTCCCAGTTCCCCTCTGCCTACCCTGCTATGTGCGGCTTACAGCGTGATGCTATACAAATATGTACTCCAAGCATATAATATGTACGAGTGTGTATTTACTGTTTACGTTATACATCTATGCAGTATACGATGTTATTTCAGGGCCGGAAGGCTCTATTCGTCTTTACTTCAATGGAAAAACGTTAAGTCATGGGAATATGTTAAGATATCTATAATAAAATGATTGAAGATTTCTATTAATTTTACCCAAATAGAAATATTACCTTATATTTATCATTCCTGTGTTGATTTTTTTCTATAGAAAACATCGTAAACATTCTAAATTTAATAAAATATTTTTTATAATCATGAAAGAAATCGTTTTTAAAATATACCATTGCTTTTAAAGGAAATTAGATACGTCGATATTGACGTGGGTATACCAATGAGCCTCTCTAAAACAATGGGAAAGCGGAAATTAACTTTGTGTAAGGATAAATAACTAGGATTTATATAAAACCGATTATATGTTTTGTTATTCACTGAAATAAAATGAATAAAAAATTAAAATATGTTCAATATATTTTTTCCATATTAAACAAATAAAATACGATCATTTTATGAATTGTTATTGACGTTTCGTTTGCGGCACAACTTCTGACTGTAAACACGAGGGTTGTGGGTTCGATCACTATTCTATGGAATAATTCATTTTTATTTTTTCCATTTATCGATTCAGGGATATATCGTGAAGCTAACAATTAAGACGGCCTTCAGAACTTTTTCATTTTAATATTTATAATTTTCATTTTAATAATATTTGCAATAACCTAACGCATACTATATTTAATAAAATTGGGATAAAACCATATATTTTTTTATACATGTGTACATTTTATTTAAGGAACATTAGAAGAACATCATTGCCCAAAGAAGGACTGATATTTTATATAAATTTAGACTTGGACTCTCAAAAAATTGCTTGGCTTATAAACATGTTTACTTTATAATAAGTTTAAAAACGATTAGGTACCTTCAAAAATAAGGAATAAACGTTTATTTGACCATTACTTCAATAAATTAACGCCTTCCGGCTGCTTTCCAATATGTTTACACAAGTTTTGAGGATATACTGATGCTAAGTGATTGTAAGAGAAGCCTGGCGCCACGGAAGTCGTTCCCACGTGACGGCCGGAAGCGCTTGGATCGTGTTCCTTCATTACTTCACATCAGTTTAGCTGTCCGAAGCCTTTTATACAATGATGTTTGATACGAATAATTTTAATTATATCTTTAATATATGTTAAAACATATTAAATTTTAATTAAAAGCAGATCTGCGTTAGGAAATGTATTTTTATTCTTTCATTTACCTTCGTAATAAAATATAAGCAGTGCGACATTCTAGAACCGTACAAAGTTTCAATAGTCATTATTTAACTAACTATATTTTATTTGTGTCATTAAAAAACATCATTAACCTATTCCCAAAAAGTTTGCATCATTAGCTTTCTTTATTACTATTATTAAGTTTGTAAAGTTATGAAGGGATCCACCATAAAATGTTTTAAGAATATCTTTTGCACCCAAAAGTAATTTACAAAACTTTATCAGGAGTCGTTATAAATTAAGAGAATCTTGGAGTCCAGACGTGAACGCCAAATTGTGTTGGCTCTGACAAAATGTCTGGTAATATTATTGGTTGAAGTGCGTCGTTGTTTTTGTAATGCTTCTTCATGGCTGGCCCTAACGATTATACGTTCTATTGTGCGAACGGCGGGCGCTGCCAAGACCCCGTGGAGAAAGAGCTAAACTTACAAAAGTTTCCGACTTGTTCGAATGGCCGGCTTTTGTTAAACCAACTTATTGTTCGAGACAGATTGCGGAGGATCAGCTTTGCTTTGCCACGAATTTTCGCTGAATGATACATGAGTAACGTTCTATAACTCGCATAGTAGTATATAAATGTATTCTGTGTTGTCTAATGAATGTATTCTTTATAATATTGACATTGTTTATTAAACAAAAAAAATATAAAGTACAATATTTTTCAAATTATTAAAGAATCAGCTCTATAAATAAAATTTAACTTTAATTTTTTTACAAAAAACTATATACGTACATCGTATTTACTCATGTTACTTATGTATATGTTATAAAAATAGGGGAATTAAGTGCAAATAATTATTTACTGGTACAATACACATATTCATAACTCAAATAAAAGTCATTGTTAACACATTAACATTAAAACCTTTTATAAAACTCCGTAAATAAGATCCCGCTTTCAAAATATCTATACATTTCTAAATATTTTCCACATCCAGTAAAATATTTAGATTTTTTTTTAATTAGAAAGACTAAGATAATTTATGAAATAATTTCTGAAATAAAAGACAATTTTTTTTTCTTGAATATCTCGATTTTCCAAATCATAACTAAGTAATTAATATTTATGATATCAAAGTATGGTATAATACAGTTGATTTTTCTAATTGCATGTACAAATTTCTTAATAATATTTTAAGGTAACTTCATGTTGCAAAGTTATAGACGTCAAGACGTCGCCGTTACGGTCCGGTGATGGTTCACAAAAAGAAAATGTTACCCCTTTTCGGCTTGGATTTGAAAACTGATTTTTACATTAAGTACCTACGTTTCCTAGCTTCTTAAAGGAATATTTTGTTAAAAGTAGACAAGAAACGTCAAAAAAAATTATACATTTTATTTCACGTATGAAGCCCCTCGAAGAATCTCTCATAACGTTCAAATATGTAGCAATATATTGAGTAATAACTGAATAATATGTTTTGTGAGATAGAATTCATATTTCATAAGCACTCGCATAAGAGAAATATTGCTTAAGAAATGGTACTTTTTCCTTTATTCCATAGTAAAGATAAAGGCCCCAACCGATAGCGAGGGAGGGAGCTGCGTTGATGTCGGCCCTATACAGATTTGTTCCCCAAAATATGCTTTAAATAAAAGCTTAATTTGAATTAACTTTTCATTTATAAAAAAATACAATTATTTTATTTGCTATTTAAATTATATTTTCTAAATATGCTATCCTATAATGCACCGCAAAATATTTTTATATACAAGTGCTAACTAACCAAATACTTATTTATACTCGAATAGTGATAAGAAGATTAAGAATCTTGTGTATACTTGACCTAAACAATAATTATTTTTTATTACTGTTGAAATTAATACTAAACGTTATCATGCCTTTAATGGTTCAATTCCATATGTAAAATTGTTATGAAGACCACTAAAATATAAAGAAGAATTAAATTGCGCTTTGCCCCCTCATATGTACGAGGCCACAAAACATTTGATGGATTTTGTAACAATAAAATAAAATAGAGCCGTTTACTTTAACATTACAATACCGTATCACATAATAAAACAATAAATATGTTTCGGATATTATTAGAGATTGCATTACCATAACCGCTTTGTTAAATGGAGTCAAGATAATTTGTGGACAAAGTTCGGCCTGTAATACCTCGCAAATTGCCGGATAAGACTGTGTGAGACAACTGTTAGCTTTTAATTAAACTGCTGGTTACGCTCGCGGGGGAACCTCGAAATGAGAAAATTATTCTAATCTTATAAGCCTGTTGGTGTCTCGCATACTTCACAGAAATTAATATCTTGCGATTCGGCCCGGACGAAGTGGAATATATCATTTTAAAATATACCCTCTGTTCCTCCAACAAATCTATTACGCGTAGCCTTTGTAATAAGTGCTTACGTACATTGAAAAGTGATAAGGAGATCGACTAATATGGCAACAGGGAGGGCACAGAGTATCGTTCAATTTAATGAAAAGTATAAAACGAGCGAAATTGGCGGAGCGAGATTATTTCCTGTTTCAATTTGAGAAGCGACGCGGCAGTGTCTTGGGAGAAGTATTTCATTAGATCTGGAAGCAATCGGCGGACGGGTCAGACGGCACCTGTGCCGTTCGCTCTGCACCACCAAAATAGTCTCAAGTTACCTTTCCTTACATAAATCCATAAAGCATTTCGTGACTATTAAAGAAAAGTCGTAATACCGACCGTTTAACGTCTTATTCTGTTTCGAAACTTTAGAATACAATTAATTTATATTTGATCAAGTTAAAAAATGTGGACAATTTTGCTTGAAACTTTTTTCATATACATTAACGGGAACTAAAAATATGTTTAAGATTCTGTACAAATACTACAAAGCTTATAAAATTATTTTTGTCTTGAATATTTTATTTATGGTGTCACGTGGTGAAAAACAATAAATTGGTATTTTTTTATTATTTTTTAGAAACTTTCTTAACACTAATACCCGTATATATAAACCGCTATCAAGACTGAGATTGATCTTGAAATGTTGTTTTCATTCATCGATATATAATTTATGAATATTATCTCAGGAATTTATAATTCCACACTTCATACATAATTCTTTCTATTGGACCTCAGAGCGAAGATACTGATTAGAAATTAATATCAATTATTATTTTTGGTTTTATTTATGTTTTTTTAGGGGCCAGTCGTTTCGGAGGAGCTTGAAGTGTGACTATAAAATCGACTGGTTGTGGGTTCGATCACCACTTGAGAAAATAAAATGTTAATTTACATTTATATTTTCATTTCTTCGCTCTGGTATCGAGGCAAAGCACCGCGTTGGGTTCCACCCCTTAACACGCAATGCCACCAGAACTCGGTAGAAAGTTGGGAACGGAGTGTCTTAACACTAGATTCCCTCCGCCTACCCTGCTGTGTGCGGAATACCGCGTGAACCTGAAAAAAATATGTAAAAAATAAATATAAGTTATTATAAAAAATTATATACTTTTTAAATGATACAGTGACGTAGCGACAATTATGTGCATCTACCCTCGATTCTGTCTTCCAACCACGCTATGCAGAATTATTGCTAGCGTAGTTTAGTGAGTCGGACCGCTTGTCAAACTTTGGTAATTTAACTTCAAAACAGGTTCCCGTCGGTGTGCCACGGCGGGCATTTGTTCAACCGCATTCGAGTAAGTAACGCTATGACAATAACATCAGAGCAATTTGCCAATTCAATTGGAATTATTAAATATGCATTATTGTTTCCCGTCTTAATAATTTGGAAATATTTTGATTTTGACAGTATACAGTTATAGCAAATATTTTTTTTTTATTTTTCTTTTAATTACCTTTAATGTCTTAAAATAGGGCAAACTAAAGTTGAGCTTCGTTAAAATTTTGTCCAAAAGCCACCTCTATAATTTGTTGTCTAAGAGCCATCTTTACCAATGAATTTGAAATAAAAATAAACTAATTTAATTAGTTATAGTATAAATTACTAAATGTAATTGACCAACGTTTTGAATTACTTCCTTTTTTTATATACAATAAAAAACAAAAGATTTTTGATTAATTAGAAAAAAAAAGTTCTAATGTAAACCAGACTCGCCCACCGAAGGTCTGTACCAATTTCGGAATTGCAGGTCAACGGGAAGTATGACTTATAAACGTTGACAAAGATAAGTTTGCGCTGATTTTATATGAAATGAACTACAATTATGAGTTTGTAATATAGTCTATACTAATATTATAAAGAGGTAAGATTTGTATTTTTGTATGTTTGTATGTATGTATGTATGTATGTGTGTATGTTTGTAGAGTTTTCACACAAAAACTACCGGGCCGATTTAAATAATTTTTTCACTATTGGAAAGCTGCATCTTTACTGACCAGCATAGGCTATATTACATTTCCAAAAAAATAGAGATCCCTAATAGAAATGCAATAATGTAAACCAAGGTGTGAAAAAATTGATCTCAATAATTCTATCATCGCGTGCGCTGCGAAAACTATTGATGATATAACAAAACAATGTTCTACAGTATTATAGAGCACATCAATATCTATAAAAAAGTCCGCGATAGCATATGTCTAACTACTGTAGTTATGACAATATAATCATTTTTTTTATATTTTATACGTTAACAAAAGTGCCGACAATAATCAAACCATATTTTTCATACCTCTGCATCGATCCTTATCCCATGAAATGATATTTTATGAAAGATAATTTCAATACCTGTAAAATACTTTTTAAATTAATAAGATCGGACATCCCATTCAAAAGATATAACGAATTTAAAAATATAAATCTAAAGAAAATCATGTAATAATAAAAAATGCGTAGTGTGTGCCGTGTGGCCTCGCGCACCGTGGCGAGTAACTCTGCGGGGGTGGGGGGGATTTGTATCGATACCACTTAAATTATTAAGACAGTCCATTAGATTTTTTGTTTTTTTTTATGGACAGGACAAGGCAAACGAGCGTTTGGATCACCTGATGGTAAATGACTACCGCCGCCCGCGGCCCCGTGCAACACCAGAGGAGTTACAGGTTCGTTGCCCACCTTTAAGGTGGGTTGGACTCCGGCGCCCGGCATTACCTGATGCGAAACGCAGTGGCATAAAGCCACTACTTCACGCCGGTTTTTAATGCCGGGGGTGGTAATGATCCAGTGGAATCTGCCCAGTCGCCTCTTACGACACCACCAGCACTAGGATGATCCTATACTAGACCGGGATCCCACGGCAAAATTGTTTGAATTAAATAGACCCGATAAGGAAAATTGTTTTACAACTACACGATTAACGTGTAAAAAAGTACCAAAAAAACCTTATATCGCGTACGTTGTGGAAATTATTGACAATAGCGCAAAGTGATGTACTGCAATTTTATAGAAGACATCAATATCTAATATTTATATTTATATTTTAGATGCCTATATATATATATATATATATATATAAGATATATATATATAAGATATGTATATGTATGTATATAATTAATAGTTTTAAGCTTTGCATACAAAGTTATCCCGTAAGTAGTATATAATTTTTTTCAATTATTGTTACCAGCATAGTGTATTGATACTAATGTGGTATCTATATTTTTATATATATATATTTATATTTTTTCTACCCTTAGTGTTTTTCAGGTGGAAAACATAGATATTTTTTTTATTTGATAAAATATTTTATTCACCATAAAAATGTTGGTAGTTTTTATAATTCTAATATAATTAAACAACTTTCTAAAATGATCTTTCCTTGCATGCGTTGTAATAACTATCAGGAGCTATTAAACAAAACAATACATTCTCATTTTTATAAATATATTGTATGTTATTACATTAAAACTAGTGGTCGCGGAGCAACTTCGCCTGCTTATTAGCAGTCTTAGGGGTGAATTCTAAAAAAAACCACGAAACGTGTTCATTACAATATTTTTAACAGTCTGAATTTAATACAAACTTTCAAGTAATTCCCTGTATCGAAACAAACAAATAATTCACAAATGTGGTGAAGCCGCGAGTTGGTTGCTATAGTTTATAAAAGTTTATATTGGGTTTAGATGGATCACGTGGGGATATCAATACATTTTAATCATTGGCACGTAGGTACGTTACATTCATTTACAGTACATATATTTCTCAATATATATTTCTCAAGAGAACTTAATCAAAACTTTGTATATAAAAAAAATAGATGAAATAATCAAGTTAAGGAAGTGCCAAATATATTTTATGAATCAATCTTAATATTATATTCAAAACAAATGAATACTTGAAACGTATTAATAAATTTAATTAAATTTATTAATACGTTTAATATAACGTTATAACGTTAAATATATTTACTTATTATAGTTAAAGAATAAAAAGTGTGAAGAGGAATGTGTGATTATCTATAGACTTTATTATTCTACATAATATCATAAAACAACAGATTTAAACAGTACATATAAAGGTATCCTCCTACAGTATAATTATTTTCAACCAACATTTTTGAACTTTTAATTTTGAACATTTTGAATATTTTCGCGTCATTATGACGAAAAATTTAGACAAAATATTCAAATGTTTTTTTTATTTAAAAAAAAAATTATTAACGATAAGAATGTTGGTAGTTTCTCAAAAGGTATAAGAATTTAAAAAATGCCCGAAATATGCTCTCTTCGCAAGTGTTGTAATAATAATAATAATTCTATTCACTAAAAAATCACTATAGATATTAAATATACTCAATTATATAATGTTTTTATCAGTACCACTTTAAATGAAACCATAGTTTTAACTATAAAAGCCTAATAGAATTAAAAAGTACTATAAAAACCTAATACAATTAAAAAAATGGAAGGAAAAAGTTATTTTTTCATAAAAAGTAAATTAGGTATTATCGTTGATATTAAAATAAAACGCTATTTGTCATTAAAGACGCAAACATACGAGTCGTAGGTATTGGCGGCAAAGTTCAAAGTTGCTTAACCTTTAGTAATATTTTGTAGTAGTATGTACGTTATTGGTATCTGCATAGATGCGTAACTGCGTCACAGAAAATACAGGTTTGGATCCTACGTCTAAACTGCTGAGGTATCTTGAATAATTTCTTTAGGTATGGGTTTAATAAACTATTATATTTTTAATTATTTTTATATAATAATAGTTTATCCTATATACTCCCCGTAAAGGGTGCGCTGAAGCTTCCATTCTGTATGAATATTAAAGACCGTCGCGGCGTAGGGGCACAAAATTGTGCCAGTAACGTGACGTTATGGGTTCGATTCCCACTTGGAGGATTGAATTGAAATTTAATCATATATTCATTTCACGTCAGTCATATATCATACGCAGTATCTTAACACTTAAGTTCCCTCTATCTTCCCTGCTATAGGCTGGATACAGCGTGAATCTGGTTTTAATTTTGTGTGAACCGATTAAAATAAAACTAATACTAAATATTTAAAGGAAGTTAGCCAAATTACAAAACTGCACTTAAATCGGTTAAGCATCGCATCGATTATCGTGAACGCACAGATAAACAAACAAACTGATCAAGTTCTATTACATATTTAAATGTCCATAATAATATTTTTTCTAATATATCTTCCACGTACAGACACCGATGAGTTAGGATTTTATTGTAAGTATCGATATAACTATAACTATATAGTTATAACTACAATTTAGGTCCTAAAGACTCCATAAGGCAAAAGTTTAAAGAAATTAATATATTGACAGTTGCATCTCTCTTATGGGAGGTACGAAAATGCCACCTAAGGTTTTAATAATTTTCACATTAGAAATCTCAAGTTCATTGCAAGCATACATTATAGGTATATTGAAACATGAATATAATTTTAGTGTATTAAGTAAATCATTCTGTGGTTAAAGCGTGCGAAGCCGCGAGCGGGTCGCTAGTCTGTAATAAAAATATATATTTTTTTTCCTCCATTTGTTCAGCAAGTTCTAAGTTCTTGCCAAATTTTATGATTATAGGTACATATGAGATATTCCCTGTAGATTTTGAAAGTTGACAAACTTATGTTTACAATCAACCGAATGCAATGGACAAAATGAATTAAAAATATAAGTTAGTAATGATTTTTTTTCTATGAAATAGCTATAAATTTAATTTTTTCGATATTTTTCCTTTATTTGTATTTTTCCTTTATTTCATGAGCTAAGGCTAACCACAGCAAAAACAAAAAAGCCTTAATGCCTGTATCTTTTGATTGCGTTGACTTATAAGCTTTACATATGTACATGTATTTAGTGCGATGCCGTCTTAGCGCATGGGCACAAGTAGTGTGTGGTTGCGTGGTTGGGTGGAATTGATCCCCACTCGAGTTATTACTTATTAATATTTTTTTTTCTTCGCTCTGGCACCTTGGTGCCTTGCGTGCGTTCAAATCCGTCACTCAACACGCAATGCCTCAAGAAATTCGGAGGAAACCGAGTAACGGAGTGTCTTAATACTAGGTTCCCTTTACTCGTACAGTTAATTACAAGCTTTACTCTTTCTGTGTGCAAGGAATAGTAGATCTGAATATTTAATTTCAATTACATCTTGACACCTTCCCCCATCTTGTGACAAATGGTCTTGAGAGACGGACAACGAACGAACAGACAGACAATAAAATAATGCTATTAGGGTTCCATTCTTTTCCTTTTAAGGTTCACAACCCTATAAGGTAAAATCAAATTTAACAAAATGAAGTCTGTACCAATCATCATTATCTTTCTCCCTTATATTTTTTGTACTAACAAATTATGTGCTAATATAGTAGCATAAAATATTTATTGTAAATAGCTCTCATGCTTAACATTCAGTCCGCACTGGTGCTACCCTACGTTATAGCTCACTACGATTTATTATGGTGTTCAGTTTAAAATAGAGCCATTTTATCTGAAATATTGTCATCTGTTTTAAATATTTTAGTTAACGCGTCCCAAAGGCGACATTGCAGGATTTCATCTGAAGATCAAACGGTTGAACGAATATACTTTTAATATCGTCTTTAAATTGCAAATAAGCTTGCATCGCATGTGAAAGCTGTTACTTCTTTTCTTTTGTGATTTTATCTTGTTCTTTTTTGCTTAAGACTTATGGATTGGTATTTATTTCAAAGATTTCGTTCTTGTTTCTGTTTCATTTGTATTTGCAATATTTAGTATAATTACAATTGGAAATATTAAATATTAATCACAGTGTATCGGAGTGCAGTCGCAATATGCCAGACTAAATGTGGCCCTCGTGGGAAAACTTATACTGCCGATACCGCCGACCGGGACGCAATCTTTTAATAGATTAAAAGCGGACAAAAGCACTCTTTTGTCTTTTTATTATATTTACTCTGTGACTCTCTCTCTGCCTTGTGAAAAATAAAGTAAAAGATTAAGAAATCCAAAAATTTTACTTCTAACAATTGCAAAACCCTGCCTAAATATAATAGAATGGTGTTAATAGTACCTTTTGTTTTCTCTTCTTATAATTTTTATTTTTTCTTCGCTGAATTCGGCACACAGGCAGAGAGAAACTAGTGTTAAAACATTTCGTTCCCCATTATCCATCGAATTCGGGAGTTATTGCGTGTTTAATGGCGGAACTCAATGCCGTGCTTTTGCTTGGTTACCACAGCGAAGAAATGAAAATATTAAACGTTTACAGTTACACTTTGTGCCCCTGCGCCACGACTCGCGTCACCAATATTTTTTTTAAATAAAACCAAATATTTATATTGAAATTTTTCATTATAATAACTTTATCCACATATCTGAGGAAGAAAATTAAAGTTACTATTTTATCTCTGCAATAGATTTTAATAACAATACATCAAAAAATAAACATATATATATATATATATATATATATAATGAAAATACTATTTCTCTTACAATATCTATCATCTAATATAGTTATATCACCTATACATTATCATCACAATATACTGAAGATCACACATAATAATCTTGTTTATTTTGCCGAGTTAAAGGTATCCAGGTGTCGTTGTTCTCACGCAGCAATTAACGCTCGAACTTAAAGAGTTGTACTTAAGCTGAGGGGAGGATTCAGAAAAAGCTTGATGTATTCTTTGACCTTATTTTGACGTAAATACTGAGAGTTTGTGTTTAAGTTACTATACTAATTGATGTTTGTAAAGCTTCTCTGAGACGTATAAAATCGTTTAAAAATATTTGTGATAACGCCTCATGGTATCCATACTATTGCTCTAGTTCACTGGCTCCCAACCTGTGCTCCGCCTATATATGGTACGCGAACGATTTTAATTTTATGACCAGGGATGGTGACTCGAAGTTTCTGTTTGATTATCACAGTTATTTTTTATCATACCTACATGCATAGTGGTCCCTGCTACAAAGAATTATATAAAAGTGGTCCTTGATCAAGAAAAGTTTGGGAACCCCTGCTCTAATTATTCATTAAGTTAGAGGTTTCATACACATCAAGAGATTCGGATTCGAATCTAGGCACGTTTTAATTTTTAAATATTTTTTGTGTGTTTTACTAGTCCTATTATATATACTACAGTACAACAACAATAGGGTACAGGTATAAGAAAAAATATGTAATAAATAACAATATATATGTATATAATATTACTACGCTAAAACATATATAAATTTGTATAAGGGAAGAAAATATTTATCGTTGTAACTAAAAATATATATTAACAATAACGTTACATATTGTAATACAAATTATAATTCGAAACCAATTTCTTTTTCGTCATGTTTAGTAATTATGATATTTTGACTTTTGATTTTCTTCACTCTATTAACTCCTAAAATGTGAGAAACAGCTAAAGAGCTTCACGCTTATCCCGCACACAGTAAGGCAGGCAGAGGGAACCTAGTGTTAAGACACTCCGTTCCCCACTTTCCGCCAATTCTGAAGGCAATATGTGTTGAGTGGCATAACTCAATGCCTTGATTTACCTCGACACCAGAGCAGAAATGAAAATATAAGTTTAAATAAATATTTAATTTCCTCGAGTGAAGATTGAACCCATAACCAGACGCGTCTACAGGCACACTTAGCCCCTGCGCCGCGACTGGCCTCATAAATTTTTATAAAAGGTAATAAAATTTTATAAAAATATATTTAGAAATCGAAACTTTTTTTAGTTATAATACTGTGATAATAATAATCAGCTTCAAGCTTAAAATTGAAGTATTTTTTTTTTACTGGAAAAAGGATATTTTTTTATAAAATATTTTAAATTATGTTTAACACTGTCTGATATTATAGCCAGAAGATCATATTATACCGCAGAGTAAGCGCATGGAGTTCTTAAACTGGGCCATAACTCTACACGCAACGTTAACTTGCGAGTCGGTCGCGACGGGTCTCATCGGGTAATAAAAATATTTATCTTAATATTTCTCTTTAAAATTTTAAATTATAATTGACTAAGAACTAAGGTACTAATAAAACGTATATAAACGTAACATTGCTGTAGACATTCTAAACATTCTCACACACAAAGACTATTAGTACTTACTATATCAGTTATTTTAGTAATAAGGTTACTTAGTTTACATTTCTTACAAAAAAGAAATAAATATATTTTATGAAATTCATGTTTAATGAATTAAAAATGGACAAGATCGTTTAACTGAGTGTTATAACGTTGAGACATACCCAAAGAGGTGTAGATGTAGGAATAGGGAATCGGGAGGACCGTTTCATGACTTACCTCTTAATTTTATCAATTTTAGTCAAAGCAGTTGTTGTAATTTTTTAAAATTTAAATTGAAATACATACATGACTACCATACTTCCATGATAAAACAGTACACACTAAAACCCTAGCATTTAAATTATCAAATAACTATTTGAATTTCAACATTAGATAAATTAACGTTTGACGACGGCTCTGTGCAAAGACGATAGCTAGAGATATATTGATTAAGTTGATTACGAGAGCAGCGTCCAATTATCACTTCAGTTGAAATACGTTCCTTGATTTTAATCGTACATTTTCTGTGAATCGAGCTACAAAATGGCAATCCCTGTAGGCATTCGTTTAAAATAAGTACCTATAATTCGCAAGAGTTTACCCTCGCCGGCTCAAGGGAATCGCGCTCCGCCGCGCCGGTTTGAAATATTTCTGACATACAAACACAGATACCTTCCACGTACATAATTTGACTAAAATTATATCCCAAATGAGGTTTAATTTTATTGGAGGTCTAAGTTATTTGTCTTGCAAATCCATATTCTTTGTTAATTAATGACGTTTCGTTTCATAATTTTAATTTTGTTAATGGGTTACTCTATAAATTACAAATACGTTTACAACTTTATGACAATTGGGAAGAGTTTATTTTTTCGTTAATAACTAATTAATTTAAAATTTACCTTAAATTGTTTTCACTCTTAAATAAATAGACTATCAGATTCAACAATATATGTATTTTCAAGAAGTTTTTATGAGGCTGTAGTGGCGCAAGGGCACGAGAGTGCGACTGTAACGCGACGATTGTGGATTCCATTACTACTCAGGGGAATTAAATGTTATTTATTAATATTTTCATTTCTTCGCACCTAGGCAAAAGCGCGGCGTTGAGTTCCGCCACTCAACACGCAATGCCTCGAAACTATGAACACTAGCTTACCTCTGCCTACCTGGCTACACGCGGGATACAGCGTAAAGCTAATTTTTATGACAATACATTCTCATAAAAAAGTTTTCAAAGAATATTATAACATTAAACCCAATAGTTTTGTATGTACGGCACATTAATTTACCAGCAGCCTACGCTGCCTGCATCCATACAAGCATATCTACTCGTACATACTTGTACATGTGGAGCCATGCGGCGGCGGGATGGCGAGCTAGTCACCGGGTCCGTTTTATTGGCGTCACTAATGAGTTGCTAATTCAATTTCACGGACGCAGACCGACGCACAGCCCCCGGAAAGCCCCCGGACCCGGCCGCAGGCAGGTCATTCCTATTAACATAAATAGCGAATCTTTTGTTAGCGTTTCCTGACTTTAACTGATATTTAGATACATAGCTTCACGCTGTTTATTGCACACAGTACAGTAATAGTAGGCAGAGGGAACCTAGTATTAAGATACTCGGTTCCCTACTTTTTTGATGCTGAGTGACAGAAATAAACGCCGCGAAAAAAAATGGAAATATACATTTAAATAAATTACTCATTTCCATATTTAAATACACGAAACAACAAAAAGGCATACAAAAAAAAATGCCTCCATTTGTTATAACTACCATCAATACGCAGCTAGATGTTGTAACCTTTTGTCCATACATTAAGTTGGTTAACGACTAAAGTATCTTAACATACTATGTTTATAGTTTTAATAGTTTTTCCGTATTTTACGTACATTATCAAAAATGCACTAATAAAGCTTAGTAAAACAACCCTACCATATATCTGATCGCTACTATTAACTTAATGTGGCACATAAAACCTTTGTGTTTCGGTTTATGATGATGCGGTCGTCGCACGTTCAAAGAAACTTCTCTGGCGGCAACAAATTTGGGAAACTTTTGATTCCCCACGCAGCGCCAATCTCTATTCTGGAAGTTACGATGCTCTTTGTCTAATTCGGTTATATTGAATCGGTCGACTTTAAGCAAGAAGCTTAACGAAATTATTATTAAAATTTAGTTGTTAATACATAAGATATTATTTATTAAAGGCCCTCGTGGCGCAATGGCACAAGCGTGTGACCGTAATCTAGTCTAAACTGCGGTTGTGGGTTCGATCCCTACTCCAGAGAATGAATTATTATTTATTAATATTCTCGTTCTGATAACAAGTCAAAGCGCGGCGTTGATTTCCGACACTCAACACACATTATCTCAAAATGTCAACCGAAAGCGGAGAATTGTGTGCTAACACTAGATCTACTACTGTATAGTACACAGCGTGAAGCTGAAAAATAAAAAATAATAAGACTTATTACCTTAAGCTTTGCATTAATCTCCAAAACGTTGTAAAACATTGTAATTTTCTATTTATTATCAAAAACATCTATAAAATCAAAATTTATTGTTATCAAAAAATAGTTTAAGACTTACTTAAATATTTTTAGCACAACTTAATCCTGACAGCTTCGTATTAAAAGCTTAGACCAGGTTGCTTGAAAAGAAGAAACTAACTTAGAAGTTAGCGAACTCAATCACTAGAAAAGGTAAACTTTGCGCAATTGTTTTCTTTTACAGTATATTGTAGCACGTACTCCGAGATACAAGAACTGATAACAATTTGTTTCTTACATGTTTCATATGATTGGAAAACTTAATGGGTATTGTTCTCTTGTTAGCACAGAAAAATAAAATTAAATTCGATGCACTTTTGAGCAACATATATATATATATATATATATATATATATATATATATATATATATATATATATATATATATATATATATATATATATATATATATATATATATATATATATATATATATGTATACAAGAGGTCAACTTAATTTACAATAAAATACAATTGTACAAGTTACTTAACTTAACTTACTTAACAACTTAATAAAGTTGACCTCTTGTATTTTTACATGGTTTTATAAACCTTCTAATAATAAAACACAAAGTCGTATCGTATTCCGCATTTCAATGTCAGATGCAAAGTAGCTAAGCAAACAATTGTATGAGTGGGCGCCGTGTACTACTGCCAAGAAATAATCTCTTACGTGACAGTCACATACATCATATATGGAGCAGCTGCCAAAACTGTCTGCCAGAAGTCCCGCCTTGAGTAACTTACCAACTAAAACAATATCAGGTACTTAGTGAACTTATCCTTCTGCAAATCTTAAACTTCCTTTTCTACTGAATGAAGATAATAATTATTTTTTTGGATTTGGTGAGTAAATGCTATTGATTCAAATGTAAAATTTTGAAATCGTCACTTGTTTTAGCTTCATGCTTTCCGCTGCAGCTAGAGAGAACTACTTTCGCCTTGTCGACTGTCGACCTCTTCATAATCTTCTTATGTCCTCGGAGACCCTCATGTTTTTTACGTGACCAACCAAACTGTGTTTTCAAAGGTTTCCGCCTCTCTCACTCACTGTTCCTCCGTAAGTCTTTTTTGCCATTTATTCTCTCGACCTTAAATTAGGTCTGATTAATTCTTGCAGAATTAATTAGTATAAAGCATATACATGAAGAAAAGTTCTCACAGAAGCAAGTATATTAGCAAAATCAAGTTCAGAAAATAACTAACATGTGAAAGCTCAAAGGCAACCTGAGCAACGATACTGACCCATTTATGTAAAGGTATGCCAGTGGGATTTCTCGGATCAGTATGGATTAGTCTCGCGCAAATCTCTATTTAGTGGCGCGATCTCTGCCCAACCAAACTGGGCCAATTAGAGATTACACAGGGTAGCCGAATATCGATATCCTTGAAACTATCAATGGACTGCTCTTCAACAGTTACCGTCGATGTAGAAACTCAACGCTGGTTCTGTTGCCGGCTGACTTTAACAATAACTTATTGATGCATTACACGACACATGCTTATAAAATTATAAACCAGGTGAAATATAGAGTTGTAATATTCCTTATTAATGAAAAAAAAGAAGGAATTAATGAATAATATCATAATAAAATAGGGAACGGAGTGTCCTAACACTAGGTTCTCTGTGCCTAAACTTATGTGTGTGTGGCATACGGCGTGAAGCCGTATCCTCTATATATATCCGTATATAGCAGTAGCGGAGAGAATCTTATCAAATTAAACACAATTTATTTCTGCAGCTAGGAATAGACTGCATTTTTGAAATAATGTTCTATTGAATTGTATATCCAAAATAAAAAAAGTCATATGTCGAATAAGCTTTTATTTAATAAATTGATAATTTATCTTATAAAGAGATAGTAACAATTTCTATTTTTTATAATTAGCAAAAAAACATTTTTAACTATATGATAATTTCATTATCCATAATTAGAGATGTAAAAGTGCACAACGTGTGATTAAAATTGTCCTTTACATTATATAATAAAATGGATATCTGAAAAGATATTATAGATTTAAAATACAGGGGCAGATAGGTCGGCGCTTCGTGAACCGTTCTTATTGCGGGTGACAGCACGCGCGGACCCAGTGGGCTAGACGAGTAACTATATTAATATCTAATGTCCATATGAATTTATTATAAAGCTCATTAATCTTATTACGAGTACTAGTTCGAATTCACAAAATATACTTATATGGATAGTACTTCTATCGAGGAGGGTGTAGGTCGTGATTTACACGCTGTAACCAATACTTATGGAACAATTATAAGAAAACTATTATTATTATTTCAATAAATGAGATAATATCTTGAGTATTTGAACCCGCTTTAACAGGCTACAAGTGTAGACATGATATAATTTTTGACTAATTTTATAGTACCATAATTATTGTAGTCTATGAAAAATATTTTTTTTTCACTAAGTACAATGGCGCCATATAGCCATGTTAGATTTTCTTTAACGGGTGAAATTTTACTTCAGAATACTTGGACTGCTAAGAAGAATTTATATAATCAAAAAAGTACTAAATACATTCAGCGGTTATGGAGGCATGAGGTAATAAAGAATATCACGAATATACATACATACATACATGCATACAAGATACACGCGATAACCCTTCCTTTGCAATCGGGAGAGCTTGTGATCTTCTTTTTTATATAATACATAATTTAAAATAATTACAGATAAAACAACATTACCGCCAACCGATCTCATATCTTTTTTTTTTTTTATGGAAAAGACACGGCAAACGAGCGTGCGGGTCACCTGATGGTAAGTGACTACCGCCGCCCACGATCCCGCGCAACCCCAGAGGAGTTACAGGTGCGTTGCCGGCCTTTACGATGGGTCGGGCGCCGGGGCCCGGCATTACCTGATGCGAAACGCAGTGGCATAAAGCCACTACTTCACGCCGGTTTTAAATGCCGGGGGTGGTAATGATCCGGTCGAGTCTGCCCATGCATGTTGCCATTGCTGGCGACGTGACTCTACCACACGTACTTTAGTCGCCTCTTACGACACCAACAGTACCAGGATGATCCTATTCTAGGCCGGGATCACACGGCACGAGGCATCATATAATCATAAAATAAATTAAATAAGTTGCGTTTGCTTACAAGAAATTATGATCATAGAATATATAAATAATATGTAAGTACGTATATAATATATAAGTTAAAACTCCTGAAAAAAAAAAACAAGAAAGCAATTTAGTTTAAAAAAATAAACGGACGAAGCCGCCAACAGATCACTAGTGAATAATAATAGAGAGCTTACTTACTTTATTTCTATATAAAGTAACAGTCTGGCAACGTAATTATCCCCTAAATCCCAGGCCAATTTCAGCGTTTAAGAAAGATAAACGAGAAGGAAACACATCTATCCGTCGAACCTTGAAACTTTGTTTAATAATTATATTTTGCTCGAATTAACTAATGGTATAAGAAAGAAAATCAGAGATTTAAGTTCTTGTTTACCTTAAAAAACAATATAAAGAATATAAATGACATGACATTCTGCATAATGAATAATTTAGATGGAGTAGTATTTTTATTTGATGGCTTAAATATCGATATTTTATAATGTAATGTAATTTTTCAATGTTGTATTTATTTGTCCACCGTTGGGTTCCATATCACAAAAGGAAAAAATGGATCCGTACGAATGGACCCTTATAGAATCTTTTTGTTGGCCGTCTGTCTGTCTGTCGAGATCGTTTATCTCGAGATCGCGTGTAAGTGTCGAACTCAAAATAATATCAAATATTAAGGTCTATGGTCCCTTGACGAGATATGGTCCCTATATGAGAATTTATGCACCAATTTTGGAGCATTTTGTTTTCACTGCATTGAGTTTGTTAAATTCGCCGCGTAATCAATCCTATAAGGTACCGTGAACCTACGAAATTTGGCTCGAAATGAGAACGTACAATAAAAATAAAGAAAAATATTCGAAACGTGACAAATTTATGGTTATTTCATAGCAAAAAAACCTTACAAACTTATGTTTGAAATGAACTTTCATACAAAATACAAGTGCATGTCTTCAAAATTAAGTTGGTCAAATTTTATGCGTTGTACTTTCTTTTAGAAGCTGTTGTGGCACGGCAGCACAAATTGTGGGTGCGATTCCCATTCGAGGGAATGAATTACAGGCAAAGCACGGCGTTGAATTTCGCTACTCAATAAGCTTCGAAAATTCGGAGGAAAGCGGGGAACAGAGTGTTTTAACTCTACTGCTGGCCACAGCGTGAGACTAAAAATAACCCTGAAATTGGTACGAAATCGATTGGAGTAGGCGAGTCCGATCCGCACTTAACCAGTTTTTTTCACTTTAAGTGAATGACACTTGACTCTAATACAATTTTTCCAAAAACTAATTCAATGTCCGTAATATTTTTTGTATGTCATATACAGAGTGTTTTTATTAGCATCGCTTTAAATAAAACCACAGTTTTAACTACTCTATGAAACCCTAATACAATTAAGATCTTTTTGCCTAAAAATGAAAAAGTGATTTTTTCAAACAAAATAAATAATAAAATTATATTCTAGATTAAAACGCCCTTTGTCAAGAACGACACACGCACACATAAACGGAAATCTAGTCGTAGGTATTGGCGGCAAAGTTCAAAGTTGCTTAACCTTCAAGTAATATATGTAGTAGTATGTGTTTACGTTATTGGTATATATGCGTAACTGCGTCACACGAAATATAGGTATGGATAAACATAGTGAAATGAAAAAAATCCTACGTCGAAACTGTTGAGGTGTCTTGATGAATTTCTTTAGGTATGGGCTTAAAATATTTTACCTTATATGTTGTTCTTGTAAAAAGAGAGCTAACGCTACCACCCTTTATATGTAGACGCCCATTAACAATCAAAACCCACATAAAATCAAAATAAACATAGATTACCTAAATATGATTATGTAGTTTATAGTAGGTGAGCTATGTACTTGTAGTTAGAAGTAGGTATGTACTTATGTAGACATGTAACCTTGCAGTGGAACGGAGCAATGCAAAAAGCAAGCACGTAAATAATTCATTGTTTCAGTTCTACTTCTACAGAGCCGGATAACTTTTAGGTCACTGTATGAATCAAGTACAAGATAAACTTTTTAAAAGCAGATACAGTCAAAAATAGGCCAAAACTTTGGGTTTTAGGTAACTGACTTATCAGACTGACTTTACTGTCTGTTGTAAGTTAAACGTCTGAATATGTATGAGTATTTATAAATTGATGGCTTTCTACTAAATTTACTAAAATTTACTGCATTATATTATTATAGATGATTAGAATGAAACCTACACATGAAAACGCAGCAATGACTCTTTAAGATTACGTATTGTCTACTAATTAATAACTAATAGATATTAATAGTATTATTATATGATTTTTATTATTTCTGTTCTTCAACTTCTGCACAATTTCAAGACATTGAGAGACGACTCCCTAGTGCTTTATTTTTTTCTATTTACAAATAACAGCCACGAGGACCAACGACTTCATTGTTTCGAATTCTGACTTTTGACCTACTGTGCTATATAACCATGCCATTCCGTAAACCAATTAATAATAATTTCCAAAAAATGTCACCTAACGTCCATTATTTAGTTAATTTAATAAAAATCAAAATATCTATTTTCTCTACACATACTTAGGTAATTTAGGGCAATCCAACATGATGTACCGTGGCAGCCGATCCAGTCAGGACACGGAGAGGCTTATAACTTCATTCCGCCCCGCAATTACGTTGCAGTCGGTTTTTTGCAGCGCAAACTGTGTGGTATTCCAGAACATTTGAACAACTGCAAACATTCGTCATTAGTTAACATTATTCACTTGAATGCCTTGTTTTTCAACGTCTGCCTTTTAATGAAATGCTTTCAAGTAAAGCACCTACTTAAGTTCCTATTGTTTCGTGAGGCGTCGTTTTCCATACACGAATAGATTGTCTTCTTTGGGACTACCTATTGAAATATTAATGCTAATTGGTAAGAAAATACTAAAACGCAAAAAATAAAAATAAGCTCGCGTCAGCCGTTTACCTGGAAATATCACAATATTTATCTCGTCTCTTATAAAGACTTTATATAGTATGAGAAGCAAAATCATTAAAATTTCATGTAACATTAAAGTATCCCCATAATACCTCTCCCCGTCACACTTCCTTGCGATGAAAATAGAAATGCAATTCCCAAAACACGTAGGGCTGAGCCACTTTACGCGCTCGGTGCGTACGTACGTGATTACAGTCTAAATATTCCACTTTATTGTACAATCCTCTCTTTGTAATGTTAAGAAGAGGATACGCTTTAATAATTTATGCAAATTTCAGTGACTAGGTCTTAGTATATTTACTTAAACTAATGTACAGAAGTGTGACTATAGATTATTATATGTTGCTAATCATTTGCTTAGTGAATATGTTGCCTTACACGCATATTGAAAAATGGCTCAGAAGATCTCTGAGATCAATCTTGATGTGTTGTTTTCATTCATAAATTGATTATCTGTGTATGTTAACGGCATCTCAAGATCGGTCTCAGACTTGTGAGCGATTTATAAATACGTACCTTAGATATGAGGTTGTTGTAACGCAGTGGCACATGCGACTGTAAGTGCGACGTTTGTGGGTACGATTGCCACTCGGGGGGGTGAATTATTGAATATTTTAGTTTCCTCCCTCTGGTATTAAACAAAACACGACGTTCAGACATTGAACTCAGTGTCTCGAAAATTCGTCGAAAAGTGGTTTATATAAAAAAAAGTCTAAGTACGAGTCTAACTCGCCCACCGAGGGTTACGCACGAATTTCAGGAAAATATATGTCGACGCAAAGTACAACTTGTAAAAGTTGACAAACTTAAGTTTGCTGGCATATATACTAATTTTGTATAAAATGAACTACAAATATAACTTTGAAATGGTATTTTCTGTAAAGTACTTATACATTTTCACTTTTCCGATTTTTCCTTTGTTTGTATTGTAAGTTCTATCTACGTGCCAAATTTCATGACCATAGATCCCGACGAAGTACCCTAGTAGTTTTGATTACGCGGCGAATTTCACCATCATCAGAAAAATCAGCAAAATTTATGCATAGATGCCCATATCTTTTGATTGTATAGAATTTTCTACTTCAAGGAACTGTCTTAATATATTGACCAGAATATTTGATATTAATTGCAGCCTGATTGATACCTTAGCTCGATCTCCAAATAAATGGTATTGGCAGACAAACAACAAAGAGCTTCTACAGAAGATCTTGTTTACTTTTTGAGGTACGGAACCCAAAGAAGAATATCAGAACACAAATAACTGCATTATAACATACGAGACTCGTAACTACAAATAGATAGAATTCCTAAAATACCCCAATACTTTAATAAAATAGCGACATGCAATATACACGCACGATTAACACAACCACTGTGCCTTAGATAAAATCTGAATTCGAAATGGGTCATTATGAACCGTAGGTATTTAATTGGCCTAATTAGTAGATGAAATTAAAATTCATAAAAGCCTAGCGAGGCTACGTAAATACACTTTGTTTGTGCCAGCGGCTAAACAACCTGTTATTAGAGCAACATTTGAACAGTTATTTCCATCAAATGTTGCATGCTTACAAACAATTGAAATATTATTCAGCCGATGGTTACGTATTTCCATTGTTGATTTCAAAATGGTTTGATTTGACAACAATCGGTTAAAGTACAGCCGAGTAGCGCTTGCTGTGTTCCGTGAAAAATGCCGATACTTACTGTGTAAGTAGGTATAGGAAAATATTGTTCGTATAATATTTCGAATGCAAATGACAGTCTCATGTAGGTATAATACTGTAATAGTAAACTAATAAAGAAAAATTGAACATGATTATATAAGTTTCGCTGTAATATATATTTTTTATAAACTGAAAAATCCATGCAAGATATTTTTTTATGACGACAATTAGACGGACGTTCGATATTACAATTTAAAAGTATATGAACACATGTATTATAATGTATGTATATATCACATTCAAGCGATATTTGAACTACTTACTCTTCACAATGGCGAAACCGCAGGTAAAAATAAAAACTAGAAAGCAAAAAGTAATATTTAAGTAGATGATTCTTGTTACATCGGATTTTTTTTTGTTACATATCATCTAATACGACACGTTACATTTATTTCTTTTTACCTTTTTAGGTATTATGATAGAAGGAACAAAATGTTCAAATAAACAGAAAAAGGTTCTGATAGGACTAACGCTATTATTGTTTGGATATAAAACTGCGAGGGCTAAATCAAATAATAAAGGTAAATTGTGTTATCGTCCCAGATTCATATAAATGAAAGCAGTCCCGTAAAAATGTGATTTATTGTAGGTAAGCTCATACCTGTTATTTTATTTTTCCATTACAAAGTTCAAATTTACAAGTAGTTTTGATTTCGTCACTAATATTAAATTTATGTTAAAAAATTACCGACATATATTATATAGCTTAAAAGTGATGCAATAACTTTAAACTAACAAATAACTAAATAACAAAAACAGCGCGATGAGGATGATGATGCAAATAGAGTCGAGTTCACAACTCAACTCTATTTGGGAATGATTATATTTCAATTATTTTCACATCCTCGCCCTGGAAGTGGCATTGGGTTTCGTTGCTCAACACGCAATATCTCCAAAACTTGACGGAAAGTGGAGTGGAGTGGATGGACTGTCCAAACACTATGTTGCCTGTGCGTACCCTGACTGACATAAACGTAAAAAAGTGAAGCTGAAAAATAAAAATAAAAACTGTAAAAAAGAAATAACCTATATTATAATTCGGAAAAAATATTAAGAAAAATAGCTAAAATATAAATCCGTTCAAATTATGAATCTGGTCTCATCAACTGTTTTCGATACCTTTAAATTTTTACTCGTAGCACAAAAACGCATATTATATTAAACAGTTTTTTTTTCAATTGTTTTAAAAAAGTAACTCTTCTGCTTTAAATTGCTGTTATTTTTTTAATCTATAAATTTTATATTTAAAAAACTAAAAATGGTTATAAGTTACTAAAAAATAAAATATACACATCAATTTGTGAAGAATTTATTAATCTGTTAATACAATATCTAGGCATTATCAGCCAAACTAAAATTAAAGTAAGCAAAACAAAGCTATAGTTTACTCCAGACATTTTTGCTAGCATTACTAAGAAGTGACAATCTCAAAAAAAAATTGAAATCATCATTACAAAATTAATCCACTTGCAAACATCTTAAAACAAATATTTTTAGAATACAACAAAGGCGTTATTACTAAATACGTGTGCATCAAAAGCATTAAGAAAATAATATTATTAAGAGCTTTCTTTAATATAATTTGTTTATTTTTGAAATGTATTTATTTATAAATATCCAAATTTCATCAGCTATAGATAATTATTAATTCAAATAATTAAAAAACAATATAATATACACTATGCGACACAATAAAAATTAACAGTATATTTCTCCAATATTTTTTTTTGTGTCACATATTATAAAGAGAATGAAGAGAATGTTTATTTACCATAGCTCTTATAAACTAAGGGTCATTTTACACGAATTTTTATAAATACTCAAATATATTAAAATTCATGTATAGCCCCTTAGGGGCCATCCATACGTGACGTCACACGTTAAGAGTTCAGTTCGGTTCTTAGTTTATGTGACATTGAACACGAAGTAGCGGGAGGTCCTTAAATCGTGTCGTGACGTACATTTCTAAATAAAATGTAGACATTTTCGGGACTGTTTTAATTTAATAATTTCTAAATGTAATATTACCAAATGTAATATTTGAGTATTACATATAGTAAATGTGACCAACTGTCAAATTTGTGTAACGCAATTAATGGATAGCCTTTTATGGTAGTTAGAGGTGAAGTTTGTTAGCACGGACGGTGATCTGGACCGCGTCTGCGTGGCGCTGCCTTCAAAATGTTATCTACACGAAGTATGACTTCAGCGGCTTCAGATGCTGACAGGAGAACTTGCCGCTTCACTACGTACGATTCAGTAATACCAAGTTTCTTCATGTCTCCCACACGACCATTTTCCATATCTAAAAATGTAAAGAAATATCTTGTTTAAGCTCAGTCGTGGTGCAGGTGTACAAGATGATGAAGAGGGACAAACGTAAACCGCGACAGGTTTGTGTGTTCGATTCCCACTATGAAAAATAAAATAGGAAATGAAATATTCAATATTTGAATTTCTTTGCTCTCGTGTTAAAAAGCAGAGCGCGGCGTTGAGTTCTGCCACTCAACCAGTTAGCGGATGTGGCAGAAAGTGGGGAGTAGAGTTTCTTAACATTAGGTTCCCTTTACCTGTTACACGCGTTTATATACAATGAAACTAAAAAAAAAAAAGATTTATTGTAATGAACATATTTAACTGAAGCATATTGTTTCACTCTGAATGATGCAGTTGTGGTTTTTACATTGTATTCCTATGTACGATACTTTACACTCAATATTCAAAACATAGTGTCGAGTAAGAAAATCAACGCCACTCTTTGTTTTGTGATCGTTCACTAAAAAAGAAAACGTGGTCCAAATTACCTAATCCCATAGTGTTTTCCCCCTGGGCGTGGTTGGCGCGCAGGCGGGCCACCAGGTCGGCGCTGTCGTAGCCGGCGTTGTCGGCCACGGCGGCGGGCAGGCGGCGCAGCGCCGTCGCGAAGGCCTCCGCCGCCGCCGCCTGCTTGCCGGCCGTGCGCGCCGCCGCCCGCGACGCCGCCTCCGCCATCAGCATCTCGCTGGCACCTGGCCGAATAGATAGACGTCTTACTATCTTATTCTAATAGCGTTTATCATTTTAAGGTTCAGTATATCCATACATTGAAAACTAAACTTTAAATTAACTAAGAATATTCTAAAGTATTATCTATTTAAAAAGAAACTTGAAAAAAAAAACAAATATAAATATTAGTACTTACCACCACCAAACACCACTTTAGGTTCCTTCACAGTCGCAGCCAACACGCATAGAGCATCGTGTAGGGAACGTTCAGCCTCATCAATCACTTGCTGAGTAGCTCCACGAATTACGATAGTGCAGGCAGCACCAAGTTCTACTCCAGAGAAACGGATCAAACATTCATCACCAATAAGTATCTGAAACATAACAACGGCATACATTATATTTTTGTGATTCTTGTCACATTCATTTTAACAGAGCTAATATATAATTTAACAAAAAATTAAGACAAAAGAAAATTATAAAAACTGTTAAAATTACTTATATCTGTTGCGTCAGTTGCGAGTTCGATTGCAATTTAAGGAAACTATATAGTATTATACTATAAAGTACTAGTACGTCCTCTCTCTGGTAACAAAACAAAGTTTAATTTGCAATGTCTCAAAAAATTTGCAGAATGTGAAAAAGAGAATGTCTTAACAATAAGTGTCCTACGTACAGGAAGCTAAAAAAAAATATTTTAAACTATAGATTAATATTTCCTTTGAAAATAAAGCCTTACAAATACTAACAATTTTAGTTATACAGTCTCAGTTATATAAAAAAAAATTAATAATTAAATTACATATAAGTTTTAAATACCTGCTCAATGACCTTGCAGTGGCCAAGTTTGACTTTATCAGGTGAATCAAATGTAGATACAATTTCGCCTCCAGTAACAAGAGCGAGACGTTCGATACCGTCAAAGTCAGCATGTTCTATAGCCATCACACCAGCATCAGCAAACAATTGCTCAGGATAATTGTAAATCAATTGCCTATAAATTGATAAATTACTTAGTAATTCCTATAATGGTTCAAAAAACATGACAACTTAATTTTTTTTTCAAGGGAAGGCAGAGGGAACCTAGTGTTAAGACACTCCATTCCCCACTTTCTGGAGGCATTGCGTGTTGAGTGGCGGAACTCAACGCCGCGCTTTCCCCTCGATAC
The DNA here is from genome assembly GCA_917862395.2 of Heliconius sara. Lineage (NCBI taxonomy): Eukaryota > Metazoa > Arthropoda > Insecta > Lepidoptera > Nymphalidae > Heliconius > Heliconius sara. The sequence goes on along the minus strand of OU860796.2, from coordinate 7,454,089 downwards.
CAGATCGAAGAAATGAAAATATAAATGTAAGTAAGTATTTGATCTCCTTGAGTGGAGATCGAACCCACAACCAGTCAATTTACAGGTACACTTTGTGCCCCTGCGCCACGACTGGCCTCAGCTTAATTTAATTTTAATAATTATTACAATTGCTTGAAAATGTTATGTTATGATTTCATGTTTGTGATTATGTTATGGTTCATGCTTTACAAAAACATCAAAAAGTTATAATCTACACATATAAGAAAAATAGAACTGGTTACTCTCTGTATATTGAAGATATGTGAGAAAATTGAATACTGAAGACACTTATCAATGTAATATGACCCAAATTATAGATTTTTAGATTTCTGTCTGTTTGTCTGTGTGTTTGTTCACGTTAATCTCAGAATGCCTTAACCAATTTAAGTGCAGTTTTCACTATTATATTTTGGCAAACTTTCTTTATCATTTAGTATCGTTTTATTTAATCAGTTCATCAATATAAACATTGTGTCAATATAAAGTATATAGTTTAACAAAATTGCTACATAATAACTTTTTTATTGGTTGAAACTTTGGTTTTCTATTTATGTACATCTGTAGAACACGAAAGTCTTTTAAATTAATATATAAATAGTTGTGTATTTCTAGCAAGTAAAGCTGCAAGTAGGTTACTAGTATTAAAACAAATTAATACCAATAAAAATGGTAGCACACATAAAAACAATTATTACAATATTTAAGTTGAGACTCTTACCTATTAATAAATACATTGCATTTGTGACCCAGGATTTTGTTCACTTTATCCTTCATTTTTTCCTTCTCAGCCACCTCTAATTCAGCAATTTTAGCCATGGAGTCCACTTTGATAGTTGAACCAAACACTTTTATTTTGTCAGTGTCCATGGGAGTATTAGCTATGAGAATGTTGGCATTTTCTATTCTTTTAGGTTGATGTACTCCAACCTATAATTAGACAACATAAACATATTATATAATGTTTATTACGATTGTTTGTCACAGCTTGAGGTATCAATAAATTTATTTCAAAAAATATTTTCTTTCCCCACTTTCCCCAGTATTCTCGATACTTTATGTGTTGGGGAGCCAAACTCAACACTACACCTTGCCTTGGTACCCGAGCAAAGAAATGAAAATATATATAACCCTCTGAATGGGAATTGAACCTCACAACTGTCGTGTTTCAAGCACATGTGCATCGCAATGGCCTTTTTTTTGTAATATTTTTACATCTATACATATTTATTAAAACGCCAAAACTTTATCCTAGGACAAGGAGTAAAGCTAGAAAAAAGAAAGAAAAAAAAGTAGAACAAATAAATGGAGTTGTATATTTTGGAAGTATGTTTAGTAAAAGCAGGTACAGAATGGACACGCAGAGGTGTATTACTGCTGGATAACAGAAATAACTGAGCTTCGTCCACATTAACATGCCTGAATGTGACCATAAAAAATCAAGAACCTGTGACGTAATTTATGAATGGCACTTAAGGGACAGCAAAACATCAGCATAGCTGCAGAATTAGCCATGTGGGCTTTGAAGAAGAAGAAAAGGAAAAATCTATAAGTTGTGAGGAAGCAATCTCTTTATAGCATCAGTCAGTGGAATTAGTTTATACTCAATGAAGAGTAACACCAAATGACATGTATTAATAATGCAAGGAACATCCTTGCATTACAAAATTTAACAAATAGGAATGAGTGTAAAAAGGATATATAATGCAAGAAAGCAAAAGGGCCTCTGCAGAGGAGTTGTTTGACTTTAAGAACGATGCATGGATGATATTGGAACAATAGAAAGGGCAGCAGGGTCTATAGCATTTGGTTCTCCAATCTCTCTGCTCTACTAGGAATAAAATCTGAAGATAACACTATGAACATACCTTTTTGTTAAGCAAAAAACCTTCATCTAAGAAAGATTCCTCAAGTAAACCACCAGAAATTTTAATGATTTGTATGGCTTTAAGATTTCCAGAACCTTTTAACCTCAAGACTGCATCAACAGCTAGTTTAGTAAAATGCCTAAAAAAAAAATGTATATACGTTAACTAACAACAAAAACTCCACCCACTTTATCTAATTACTATTATATTTATATAATTCTAGTTCAAATTTTAGCCTGTGTTATTTTCATGTATAAGCTATATTACTGTAGTTTCATCTAAATCTATTCAGTAGTTCTAGCATTAAAATGGAACAAACATCCATCCTCATAAACTTTCACATTTATAAAATTAGTTGTAAAATATTAATGGTACATATATTCAATATTGTATAATTAGGTATTTTAATTTTCAATACATACTCTTTATGATTAGAAAGAATTTTAGAGCTAAGTGTGGTACGAGCAATGTTCTCCAGATCACTCCTTAAAGCTGCTTCATTCATGTTTTTTTCATGATCAAAACTAGCTTCAGCTAAGGCCTGCCTGGCTGCTTCCACAGCAATGCGCCAACCAGCAATAATTGTTTGTGGGTGAAGCTTCTGTTCAACCAACTTTTCTGCTTCTCTTAACAACTCAGCAGCTAGAGTATTAAAACAATACATTACAATATAATTAACATTATTGTACATAAAAATATTATACAGATTATTATTTCACAGGACCATTTAATTTATACATATTAAAATAGAAATTTATTCTATAAAATAATATAAACTTATATCTATATTATTAAGTGAAAATAATGTTACCTAGAACTGTTACAGATGTAGTACCATCACCTACTTCTTCGTCTTGAACTTTAGACATATCAACTAAGATTTTAGCGGCTGGATTGTCAACTCCCACAGATTTTAAAATGGTAGCACCATCATTTGTGACTTCAACCTATGAAATGTAAAAAAAATAAGTATTTAAAGAGATATTTACGGACTTGTACCATGCAATCAATAGCGTTAGCAAATAATATACTTGGCCTGCGTTTCTTCCATAAGATACCAATATTTTATCCATGCCTTTAGGACCAAGGGTACTTTTTACTAAATCACCAATTGCAATGGCCCCGATGAAACTGGACATACGAGCCACCTCGGCTTTTTCTTCTTCAGCCTCATTCTTTAAAATCCTTATAGGGTTTAACGAAACCTGCAAGTAAATTGGTTAAAAAATGTAAAAATGTGCACATGTGCGGCTACATCAAATAGCCTGATTATTATGAATGATACTAATAGCAAAACTTTGCAAATAATAATCTCTTACCATTGTGAGTTATAGGTTGAAATTAAACAGGCGTTGAATTACGAACTATTATAAAATCCAAGAATTGTGTACAAATTTATTATAAGCAAGATATAATACGGTATGAATCCTCAAGCTCCGGGTTATAGATTAAAAATAAAAGAAAAGATCAAAAGACAATTTTACAGTATGATAAATAGTTTTCATAGAGTAGGTAGAAAAAACAGTGGTACCAACAAAAGAAAATACTAATATTCTTAAAATTCTATCTTATAAAATATATGAATTTTAAAATACACATAACACTCTAATGATATATACATAGCATAAAATGTTCACGTATCATATTGTTTTTGCCATATAATAATATATGTAGGTAATTTTTTAACCGACTTTTCCAAAAGAATTCTCTTATATTCAACAACTATATTTTTTGTGTGTTTGATTTCTTCATCATTTGGGGACCGATTATAAAAAAATATATTTAAAAAAGAACATACTTCCCATGTGATCCCACTATATGTGATGACACTAGGTCAGGAATAAAATGTTTTAAATATTACAAGGACTTATAATATGATCAAGTTATTCAAGCAAGCTGATAACTTGCCTGAATAACTTGATCGTATTATTGCATTTTGTAAGTCAATTCCTAAGGTTTTTGTTTTTATACATAACTTTTAGATTACATAAATTATATAAATTACCAAAAAAGAATATAGAATGTACGGAGTAATGTAGAATGTATGTAAAGAATATAGAATGTACGTAGTAATGTAGAGTAATAATAGTAGTAGTAAGTAGAATAATAGTAGTAGTAATAGATTTTACCAAAGCACGTTCTTTTGTAATCATACTCCGTGCTACTTCCAGCTGGTAAACGCTCAGCATCAGTGCAGTTTCCCAAGCCATACCCACCGCCTAGCTTCAAACTTGTCTTAAACGCATAAAAAACTGTAATGCTGTTGAACCTGACGATATTCCGATCAGAGCGTGAAAATCGTTGTGTTCTCTTAGTATGTTCATGCTTACTGACCTTTTTAACCAAATCGTGAAAGGCGCCACAAGAGTGGCGATACATCTCATTATCCCTTTTGCAAGGGTATTATCACTTTTCAATCTTATAAGTCATGCTATGAAAAACTTTCAGTCAGTCAGTAGAGTCAATATAGATTGTAGCCAGGATCGGGTATATGATGGAGGCACATATAGAAAAAAGGAAAGCTTAATTTGGCCTTATTTGATCTACGGAAGGCCTTTGCATTGCAATTTTGCGTGGTTTCTGCTTAATTTCTTTTTACCATTATATTTTTAAAAATAACGTTTAGACTAGATTTTGTATAGCCTGTAAAAATATTTAATCTGTAGTTACCATCATGCTAAAATAACAATAATTCGTAATTCACTCGTTTGTCGTTTCCGTATCATAAGTGTAAAGCGCCATATTTGTTTGTGATTGTCTTTCTTTCATAAGGTATTCTATTTTTATTTTAAATCTGTAATCTATATTAAAAAAAATAATGGATAACCCAAGTGGAACATCAGGACCAAGAGTAAGCGATAAACGCTTAGCTCAAACTCAAGCTAAAGTAGATGAGGTAGTGGGTATTATGCGTGTCAATGTCGAGAAAGTTTTGGAAAGGGATCAAAAATTATCGGAATTAGACAATAGGGCTGATGCCCTGCAACATGGCGCTGCACAGTTTGAACAACAAGCTGGTAAGCTAAAAAGAAAATATTGGTGGCAAAACTTGAAAATGATGTTGATTATTGGTGCTATAGGAGCGGTACTGCTCATTATTATAATAGTCTGGGCTACATCAGGATCTGGATCGTCTAGTGCGCCAGCACCAGCACCAGTGCCATCACCAACTGCAGCTCCTGTATCTGAAACAGGGCGATAATTTTTCTGAGAAATATATCTTATTTTGTCTTACATATGATTCATACAACAATTGAACAATTTATGACTGATTATATTGATTGAAAGCAAAAAAAAATTATACTGTATTAAACTAGACCTTTTTAAAGGATTTGCATAGCTTTTGTTATATTGTACACCATTTTTGAAAACGATTTTTGATATATGATATATATTCTATAAAATAAATTTTAACTGAAAATATAAATGACCAGTGCTATTTATTCCTTTAAAATAAATATACTATTTTTAGAAACATCACTCTTAAGATATACCTATGTAAAAGTATGTATGTAATTTTATGCCAACTTTTGAAATATTGTATTAAATAATATAAAATGTCTATTTATATAATGTCTAAGATGTTTTTGGAACTTATTTATCGCCTATATAGGCCTATTTGTATGTAAAATATATTTCCAAAAAAATACAAAAATTGTTTCTATATGGATAATTTAGTTATTTGTTGTATAGATTGTTATAGATGTGTCATCAAATGAACTTTAATATTGCTTTATTTTGTTAATGGATGCTGGCTTTATTTCAACTAACAAGCACAATTTGTATAAATTACATTAAATACTAAAGCACAAAAGTTAATTGATAGTTTTGTTTGTAACTTGATATTGATTCTTAATTGTATTATTTAAGGAAAGGAAGGGATCTTGGTTTGATTCATTTACCGATTTTGCATTTCTGTCTGTTGACAGCTAACACCCAATGGGACCAAGAATTATAGTAATATACAGAGCCTAAGGTCCATCAGTTTCCGATACTGTCTTTATAGTAAAATATGTAAGTTAATCTTGTATATTAAATCTACATTAATATCTATGTCTAGGTGTTTTATATTATATAAAAGAAATAAATGTATTTTATTGCATTGTTCTGTGATTTCTTAGCCAACTGTTATCTACATGTTCTAGACATTATCAGCACTTAAAGAAAAGATAAGACCAAAGATTGTACATACAAGTATTTTTCTATGTGAAATGTATATCTTTCTTTCCAATTTGTTAAATTGTTGGCTTAAGCATTTAAAACTTTGATCTTATAATTAAGCTTTTATAATATACTAGCATTCTGCTACCTTTAGTACTTTTAACCCTTAGCACAATATGTTCTTTTGCTATTACGCTATACTTGAACTATTATTTAATTTACTTATCCACTCAGTTTTTTTATATGACCTTTTTAAATGTGCTAAAATTGCGTAGCAATATATTTAGTATTAAAAAAATATGATTTTTTTTTGATTGTCATAGAAAAAAAACTGAAATCGCTCAATAACATGGTGTGCCGACTATACAGCAACATAAGAGTTGAAAGGGTTAATGTGCTGCATTTACCAACCAATTTATTTTGTATTTTATACATTCAGTCATGATCAACTTGTTTTCATCACTCAGACCAAATCAAAAAATAAGCAATTAATTATTATCAAAGAAAATAACAGAATACAACGCCAAAGAGTACATAACTTTTGTTTGAGAGTAGCTTAAAACCCAGGCTTTTTTTAAGTTATGTTTAATTACACCTCTTTTTTTTAGCCCCATCCTGCATATAGTGGGATAAGCAGAGGGATATAGATAAGATATTCCATTACCGGCGGAACCATACGTCGTCGTCATTTCCTAGAATGAGAGTTGAACACAACCGTCACGGTTGTTATAAGTAATGCCCGGTTGTTATAAATGGCTAATATTATATAGCCTAAAGCACTCCTGAGAAATGCAATTTTCATACAAAATAAAAAAAATTCAACCTGAACCAAAAAAGTTCCAGAGATCTTAGCGTTTAAACAAATAAACTTATATTTCCATGGTGTCGAGGCTAAGCGCGGCATTGAGTTCTGCCACTCGACACTCAATACCTCCAGAATTCGGCAGAAAGTGGGGAACGGAGTGTCTTAACACGAGGTTCCCTCTGCCTACCCTGCAGTGTGCGGGATACAGTGTGAAGCTGATGAAAATAAAACGGGTTAAAATGTGCAAAAATTTGAGCAAAAGCAGGTTTTGAACCCACTCCCACTCTTGGATAATAGTCAATCGCTTTAGCTTTGTGCTCATTTTTTTTGTTGTCGTGCATTTTTATGGAGCCACTTATTTTTATTGTACACCCATGTGACTTGATAGAATTCGGGAATATGATGTTAAAAAGGACATTCGTCTTCACATAACAGATATGAAATCCAAAATTATACCATTTTTTGTTGTCAAATAATTAAGATTTTTTTTATTTGTTAACATTTAAAACTTACAGACTGAGATTACAGGGCCCCCAGATCTACGTCATTTGGTAAAGCTGAAATTTTGACGTCAATTCATAGTGTCATCACTGTATGTTAGATATACTGTATTACTGTATTATATAGAGTTCTCAAAATTTCCGCTTTGCTAAATGACGTAGGTCTCTAGGAGACCCTATGATTTTGGCCTCATATAAATTGTGCTTTTGTCATTTTATCTTGGAAACAATGCATTTTTAGTGTTACAAGAGTTCAGTTTTTTCTACTATTGTAGTAAGCTTTTTCTGGATTAGGATTATGGAGATGGATGGATAGATGGATTATGGAGTCTTTTTACCAGGTTGGTATGAAGCATTCTACTCTGGCTGACTTCCAGTTTCTTAGAAGCATAGCCCAAAAGAGGAAATTCTATTTTCTACTATGACTAAGGTTGTGATTTTAAATAGACTAATATCTTAAAATCTTTTAAATTTTTCATCATATCCACTAATAAACTCGACTACAAAAACAATGTCTATATTAAGATATATGTAGCTAGTAGTTAAAATATGATGTAACTGTTAGTGACGTATTCGGCTATGAACGCATATTTTGCCACTAACTAAATAATTATTCATAGCAGTAGGTGGTGTCTATAGTGTATCGTCACAGTATGTAGGAGGGTTATTTGGACTTAGCAAGTTCTTACTCCTGCGTGACAAATACAGTACACCTACACCTCAAATATTTCATACAAGCGACTTAAATGGTAACTTATGAACGTAGGAAACAACCAGTTCCGTCTTTACCATAAACCCATACGGGACCCATACACAAGGGCTTCGACATGAATGACCCGTAAACAACAGTATGGTGTTATATTTTAAGACCTACCACCTACCTATACCATTCTTTTCATGGCTTCCCTAATTTTTATTTTTAGTTTTGTCTAATATCAACACGCAATGCCTCCAGAATCCGGCAGAAAGCGGGTATGGGAATGTTTTAACACTGTAGGCTTCCTCTGCCTATCCTGCTGTGTGCGGGATGCAGCGTGAAGATTTGATTTTATTAATTTTTCTCCAACATAATTAATAAGTTCTGTTAATTTAGGACTTCCTTTACTTAACTATATTGTATATTAAATGTATAATAATGTGAATAGTAGCCTGTTATAAAACTTATTAATAATGAAAAAGTCACACCATAATTTATTGAAGTACTTTGTTCGTATGTAGGTAGAAAAAATACCACACGTTTAGTATTTGCATTCAAAACATTTCTTTTGCTTAGTTAGACGATAAAGAGTAATTACTAGAACGAGGTCCTATATATGATACGCGACATTGAATAACAATGATATCTCGTTAATTAAGTTAGTGGTTAGGACAATACTACTAAATATAAGTAAATATAGACTTAAAATTGTTGAAATAAAATATTCATAAGTGCTGGTTAAATAAGAGGCATCCCACACACACACACGATTTTGGGAACCTAATGCTGTATACTCCGTTTCCCAAAAAGACACTTTCCGCTGAAATTTTGAGGCATTGCGTATTGAGTTCCGGAACTCAGCTCGGTGTTTTGCCTCATTTCCAGAGTGATGAAATTAAAATATTCATAAATAAACATTAATTTCCCTGAGTACGAATCCACAACCGTTGTTACAGTAACTAGTTTGTGCCAATGCGCCACGACAACCTCAGATAGATTACAATTGTGTCTAAAAATGTACAGAACTGCACATACATATTGTGGTTTATGACTTATGCGATTATGGTATTTATTGCTTTGATAAATAGGTGCATTGGCAGACATTGTGATTTCAAAAAAATATAATATTAAAAAATCCATAGTATATAGACAATGGTAAAACGTATGATGCGGTGATGATGGAAACTACATCAACTTACCGAAATCAATGCAGCAATGGTGTCCCTTCCCCACATTGGAAATAATAAAAAAAAGATAATGAGGTACACACGAGGTGCATTTGCTTGTGGAATAATGTATGAGCATTTAGTACAGTACGGCCAACAAGTGGCCGCCCTGATGTAAATGGCTGCGAAAATTAGATTTTAGGATTTTTCTTACTTTTGATATACATATTTCTTCCCGAGCGAACATTGCATAAAGGTTCGAAATCCTAACTGCAGGGCGGCCACGACTTTTAAACCGAACTATAGCTTATGATAGCGCAATTAGGAACGTGCAAATTGCGCACAAAAGAGTCATCTGAACAGGCCCAATGTCTTATTTTACCTTATGTCTATTTAAACTGTAAAAACGAAATAAATTGTAAAAGTGTTTTCATTATCTTAAACGTAGAATCACATACCCACGCACCTACATATAGGACGTGTGACCATATTTAATTTCAACGAAATATGAGGCCTGTGGAGTTTAATGCGGAAACCAAGTCCAAGATGTAATTCGTTGCGCTCTGCTTGTTGACAGAGTGACAAATCATCATCGACCTTCGCAGCTACAGTTTTATGTCAGATAAATACCGCATGTTTATTAAAAAGTAGTTATGAAATAAATATGATTATGTTCTAGACACATGTAAAATATATTTTTAACAAAAACAACAATGCAAATTTAAGACTTATGTGATTTTCTCATGGATAACATTGTCAGGACTGGACCAAATTATTGAATGGACCCACACGGGTTTTATACTAGCTTTCATATAAAACAAGAATTATTAAAATCAGTTCACCCACTCCAAAATTGAGGAAACAAATATAAAAAAAAGTACAGTCTAATTGGTAACCTACTCCTTTTACAGAAGTCGGTCAATAAAAGAAAATACTAATAATATGGTGTAAAATGTATATTTAATATATCCGATTGTTGATATATTCTATTTTTTGCAAGGATATACCTATTAACTGTCATGCTTAGTCTTGCTAATTACTTAGTCTACTTCGAAGTTACGGAGTAATTGATATAAAGCTAATCGGACAACATTCAAGATTTATAATATGTGTCATGTCTTCGCAGCATGTATAGAATAAAAGATTTTGAATAATGAACAGGTCGTTTGGTCCGTACCTACCCCAGAATAATCTGGTGCCGGAATTAAGTGTGACGAAAAATGTCCAATAAGCTACTTTCCTTTTATTCACGATGGCAATGACTGGCGAAATAATATATATATATATATATATATATATATATATATATATATATATATATCAAACTAACTTTAGTTGACAGATTTTACGTTTTTTTTAATTGTTTTACGAGTATCTCTAACCTTAATAACCGTGTGCTGTATGAGACGAATTATTGCTTTATTTCCTAGGAATTTAATAAAAAAAAAAGAAAATTAAGGATATTCGATCTTTGTTTGCTAAAACCTCTCTTATTGGTCAGCAATCTTCCATTAACGCAACAGGTGAAAAGCGTTCTGATATACACATATCTATATCCCTGGTTTTGTCAGTTCTAGACTCGGTCTGAATGCAAAATCCAAGTCAATTTGAACATGGATCTATCTAGAGATATTATTAAGGAAAGTCCTGGCCTCCAGTAGCCTTTAACAAGCGATTATATTAGTTTTATCAGAGTTAAGTTAATAAGATAATGTAAGAAATGTTTTGTAGGCGTCGCAAAACCGGACCATCCATTCATAGCAAAAATTGGCTTTTTGATACTCACTTGACATTTTAATAGATTTCTGGAATTCCGTAAAACACCGGGCGATATTTTTAAGACTCGAATATTGTTAATAATTATTATTGAACAGTGTTTAATTAAATTCGATTTTAATTTCGCTTGAAATAATTTCTTTAAGGACCATTTTAATGCGACTCTCTTCGTGAACTCTTTAATAAAGGTTTTCTGTTATTAGAGGAGTTATTCCCGGCTTTTAATGCCGAGGTCTGGTTATCTGGCTTTGACTTACCGATACCTACTCCACTTTGCTTTCATCTTCAATATTTGTGCCGTGTGATCCCGGCCTATAATAGGCTCATCCTGGTACTAGTGGTGTCGTAAGAGGCGCCTAAAGTACGTGTGGTAGAGTCACGTCGCAAGCAATGGCAACACGCATGGGCAGACTCAACCGGATCATTACCACCCCCGGCATTTAAAACCGGCGTGAAGTAGTGGCTTTATGCCACTGCGTTTCGCATCAGGTAATGCCGGGCCCCGGCGGCCCAACCCATCTTAGTGGCCGGCAACGCACCTGTAACTCCTCTGGGGTTGCACGGGGTCGTGGGCGACGGTAATCACTTACCATCAGGTGACCCGCGATCGATGGTAAATTCATTGGCTTTTAAGAGACTTAAGAGAAATGAGAATTGAACACGCGCCTATTGGCGACAAGTCCTTGTTTCTTTTCAAAAAAATTTTTACCCTATATAGTTATAAGAAGTTGGAAACAAAAATTTTGGCTTATTATACTTTATTTATGAATAGATGAAAACCAAACAATGATAACAACTCGATTTTAAGGGAAGTTTGCTTGGCTGAATCGGCTTAACCGACAGTGAAAACTGTTGGTTAAGCCGCTTCTGAGATTAGCGTAAACAAACGCACAGACAAACCATCAAAAATTAAAAAATATATTATTTTGGGCTCTATTATATTTAATAAATAGCCTGAATAACTGTTTTTCTCACATATCTTCAATGTATAGAGTAGTTAGTTACAATTTTATTATAAGTATAGATATGTAGATTTTAATATATTAAACAAAAAGATTCACGCTGTATCCCGTACACAAGAGGATAGGCAGAGGGAACCTCGTATTATGACACTCCATTCCCTATCCCAGCCGCGGTTACAATCATATATTTGTACGACTCTACTTTAAAATAAAATTTGTTGCGATTTCAATATAAAATTAAAGAATAAAAAAGTTAAGCTTAAGCATAAAATAGTGTCATTGCGGAGGCAGGACGGTAGATATCCGGCAGCATTCCTAATACACCTTGTTATTGACAGCGAGTATCCGTTGTTCTCCATTATAAACTGTCCCTAATTCGCCGAGTCATTGACCTTTTAGCTTTCTTAATTCTTATTATGTTTTTATTATTTCATTTTTTGTTGTCATACAGGAAATGTTTAAATAATATTATGTATTTGTCACGAAAGATAAAGATATAAATGGGTACTGTACTTATATAGGATAAATATAGGTAAGTACTCGATTGTACATTTAAAAAATCACATTTTCCAAAATTAATATTCAATGATTTGTAGTTAAAATAGTATAGATACATAAATAATTTTGTCTACTATAATTACTGTTAGAAGAACAGAGCACTTTCAAGTTTCAATTCTTGAAAAGGCATTTAATGGAAATTTTCAAATTAGGCTGGAAAAAAAAGATCTTTTTTAAAATTTGTTGTAAGTACTTAAGTAGGTAGATTCGTTACTAGATAGCTACTTTTTTACATCCTTTAATGTCAGTACATTATAATATTGAATGTTTTATTTGTAAATTCTAAATAAGCGTTTGTCAGTACTTAGAAATAATTGTCCCAGAGCTATTTCTTACAAGGAATTCATTTTAAAATTCCTCACACGGTCTCCGCTGCAGAAAGATCGTGCCTTCCTTCGGTTACTTGCCTACTACACGGTTACCGTATTTTCTATACCTACATCAATCTCAGTAACATGTCTATGGGTAGTACCTACTATCTATGCACGTACAATAGAAATCTACTATTACGTATATGTAATATGATGGATTTTGTGTAGCGCGCAGCTATAAAAAGCGTTGCTGGTGTACCGCTCAAGGCCACCAGTTAGTACTCGTTAGAAATTGTCTAACATTAGTTACTATTGTATGCTGGATTTTATTATTTTTATTCAACTTCTTTTTCAGGCCAGTCGTGGCGCAGAGGCACATGTGTGTGACTGTAAACGCGACTGGTTATGGGTTCGATCTAAATTTAAAGAAAATAAGTTAAAATTAATTAATTTAAATTCATATTTTCATTTTTTTCTATCTGGTATCAACCCCAACTCAAATCGCACGCCACTCAACACACAAATAACAACGCTGCGGAAAATGTAGAGCGGAGTGTCATAGCACTACCCTCTACCTACCTTACTATGTGTGAGATACAGAATGATTTTATTTATTTTAATTTCTTTTTTATCTTTCCCCATCTCATTCCTCCATCAGCATTTTGGAGTGTACGGGACATTCTAAATATTATGATCATTACTTAGAGGTAAATCAAATCCACAATCACAGTCTACAATTAAACAGATTCAAAAGGCGAAAGAAAGAATAGAAAGAAAGATAGAAAAAAAGAAAGAAAAAAAAGAATAAACAGAATAGATAGGGGAAAGCGGGGATGTTAAGGTAAATAATATTAATTGAAATTAATCACAACTCTTTGGTTATTCAATTATCATTGTCTGATCAAATAATCACCACGCTAACCCCCACCCCATCCACCTTATATGACTTATATACATAGTGTAATGTTTGTAAAATTTATAAACACAACTGAAACTATAGCAAACATAAAAACGGTTATTACCTACTAACCAACATGAATGTCAAATTTGAAGAAGATGAATTTTAATTATAAACACATTTTTTCAAATTCAGCATTTTCAGCTTTACAAAAAAGCAAAAATAACATATCCTGTTTATAAAAACCGTGACATTAAACAAATCACTCATCAAATAGCGTTCGTGTTATAAAATCATTTCCTTTTCAGATGATTGTGTTAAATATTATTTTGAGTTATATACATGTGTTTTTTTATAAGAAAAAACTTCCACAGGCTCACAGATGCGCGTGCTTTTTTTAAAGTGTTTTTTTTTTAATTGAAGTTGTATATTTGTACAAGACCATAGGCATATGTATTTCTGAGGTTTCTTGTAATTTAAAGTCCATTTTTCCATTTCTTTTTCTTTTTTTAGATTGTATTATGACTTATTTTACTTTATTCGAATATTACGCAATACTACGGCGTTGAGTTTCGCCTCTTCCGCAGAAAGTGGGGTACGGAAGTATCTTAATGGGGACATAGTGTCTTAACACTAGGTTCTCAGGTTCCTTCTGCCTACTCCGCGATGCGCGGGATACAGCGAAAAGCTAATAATACAAATTAATTTATATAATTATTTTAAAAAGCAACTGTAGCTGCAATGCAAGGTACTCTATAATATGTCAATTTTATAAGAGCCGGATGAAATGAAATGACCAAGTTTTTCAAATGAACAGGTAGTTATGTACGTAGAAGGTTAAACATTGTTCACGGGTTAGGTAACTTCCATGTCTACATATGTACATTGTATATGGCTTGCTGTATCTAGCTACCTACGATAATGACGTAATATACGTCACATACAAACAGCAGGTTGACCGCGATGTCTTCTTATGTATAACCTTGCAAAATACTGTTAAAAGTCAACGTTATCAGTTTATACTTACTTATATGTATTAATGAATAGGTTTTTAAGAACTTATAAATTATAATAAATTACACATATAAGTACATAACGGCCATTTCAACTTTAATTTCACAAAAAATAACAATTAATACTTTTTATTTCAATAATTTATAAGTGCAAAATATATTTCAGATAGATCAACGTTGTTAATCAACTTGAGTTTGGAAAGACGCACCGATGTTTAGCCCAACATTAACGATCCCAATCGGGACAGATATAGTCCCGCTTTCACACGGATGGATTATTTCATATACTTTAAGAAATCTTGTTTAATTACTTCATTTTTTTAATTGACAACTAACAATTTCAAGAAAATATAAATAAATAGATACATTTCTAATTAGTCCTATTCCTAAGTTATATCCACTCTAGGTAAAGATTTAACCGCCTTACAGGGTGAAATAAACGTTTTTCTATTAAAAATGGTTTACATTGCCATCTATCACCATTGTAAACTTTCATTTAACTCAAATAAATGGATATATCATGGAAAGTAATAAAAACTATAGTTTATTGGTATTTTTTCTATATCTCGCATTAAGAGAAAGGATCCCACTTTTTTACTTAAAACGTATAAAAACCCCTCTTTTCCCTCAGATAAAATCTGACATGCTGGCCAATACCTATGTCACATAAATTTCCGAAAAATAATTAATCATGTTCTATGTGGAATTGATTAAAAATAACCCCTGAATAATGAATATGTTCAAATACACAAATACACACAAACATTACCATAAACAGTAAAGACATATTCAGATATAATGATTCATCAATTAAATAACACGATGGTAGTCAGCAGTCACCTCCATCATGCGCTAGGCATCTCGAGCTCGAGATCGTCGGCTGAGTAGTTGTGGAATGAGCGAGAAGTACGGTGTGGGACGAATGACGCCGAGTGAGTTGGAACGTGAGGCTATTTAAAACTGCGCGCAGGCCCCCTGGCGCCGAGTCGACGACTAATGATCAGTCCTGCCTTGTCTACTAGCGAGTGCGAAGCGACACCGTGAACTGTGTTTACACTTAAACGTTTCCCGTCAGTGTTTGTTTAGTTTCGACAGTTTCCACACGACGCACACGTGAAAATGGCTGACAGTGGTCTGAAGAGAAATATTCCTATCAAGCTCGGAGACTTTTCAGTTATCGACACCGAATTCTCAAGCATTAGAGAAAGATTTGACGCCGAAATGAGAAAAATGGAGGAAGAAATGAGCAAATTCCGATCGGAGCTCATGAACAGAGAGAGCAATAACTTTTTCAAGAGCTCTACAAGGTATTTGTCTAGATTTTTTAATTTGATAAAGGTTTAAGTAGCCCCAAATTTTAGTTATTAAGCATGTCTTTTCGGTTTATTTAACCATGTGTTAAATTTTGTTGATTCATATCCGCAGTAGGTGATTCAATATGCAACCTTATGAGAATATTGGAATTTTAGTAAGCGAACATATTTGTACAATTTACATTATTATTCTGAATGTTACTTTAACGTCGCCGGCCCTGTTTTCCTAAAAGGGAATCTTGAATTAATGTGATCGGGGATTTCGAAAGAGTTGTCCACCTCGGGCGACCTCGGCGACAGTTCCACGAAAGTAGTTATATTCAAAAGGCATTATTCGGGATCATTCCGCGGAACGGCATCAACTGCAGACATCTTAGTCGGCTCCATTTAAAGCGTGCAGCGATACGTAAGCCCGACGCGGGATGATGTCATAAATAGAAATAGCGCCGGCCAGCACCTATCAACAATTAACATACGAAATAGGGAATTCAAAAAAAAAATTTGTACTACAAAATGACAAAAATATAAGTATATTTTTAAAAAGCAGCAAGCAATTAAATTGATATAATATTGTTTTTCTACATTGAATAACTACGTAAATGTATAAAAACTGCATAACGCTAGCTTGTTTTTGCAAAAACCGGTTTATGTTTATTTCATCGATATAAAACTTAATGTAAGTAACAATATACCTACGCGTGTTCAGTAGGCACTGAGGTAGTGCTGCGTCTCGATAAATATTAGTCTGATCGCACTGAAATAATGTTTACTGCGTGAAACCATAGACGACCCAGTTACAAATTGGTTCAAACAAGTTACGTGACGTAATAACGCACTATTGTAATTAAAAAACGAAGACTTGGCAGGTCGAAGAGTTCGGTGAACATCAGCAAGGACGTGGCTGGGACGACCTCTATTTATTGATTTTCTTAGAACTTCAAATATATACGAGACATTACATATAGGTACAACTTTATTGGAAAGTTTGGAATAATAAATTCGGTCACGTCAGTAATATATTTTAGGTTCTTACTCAATTCTAGCAATGAGTAACTGGTCCGCCCATACATACAAGCTTTCTTGCTTGTAACAACGTGGGTAGTTAGCATTTGTAATCGATTCGAAGTTTGAAAATAATATTGTTTAACAAATCGATTAATCATTAATTGTTGATTTATATTCATAAATTTATTTATTTAAAATATTCATATCTTAAATATATTTTACGCTAATGCCATTATCAAAAAATTAATTTTATATTTTTTTATTATAATATTCACATTTTAATTTTGTTATATTTTTAATGCTTATATTATTATTATTTTGTATTTATATATTTTTATGAAGCTTTTAAAACTATAAAATTATGAAACCCATTCTGAGATAAGGAGTTTTATGTTTAAAACATAAATCTAACAAAATATATTGCTTTTTGCATGTCTTACAATTTCGAATCTGTTTCCTCCGGAGGAGTAACCAAGTCGTCAGAGAGGTAAAATATATATAGTATAATATCTATAGCATAAATTATAGTTTTTATGTTTAAATAATATACACAGGCACATGGTCCATACACTCTTATGTAAGATTTTGTATGCATACGCACTTGACTAACATATTATGTACCTATGTATAAAAGAAATGCATCACGCATAACTGTATGTATTATATTTATTATTAATATGAAAACGATCACACACTAAAACCCATATTATCAAGTATCTTTTTCCAGTGGATACTATAATCTACCTTTAGAACGAGAAAAAAAATATTTATATACCATTTCATGTTCTACGTACGTACTAAAGAAAAATACCTACAGTATTTTGAGATGTTTAATTGTTTTATGCAATACCAAATTTTTAAAATAAAAATCTTAAAATATAAACAAGTATTTTAAATAATATTGTTGAAAGCATTCAGATACAGAACAACAAATTCGAATCACTACAAAAATTTCTCAAATAATGTTGATTAAAATTATCATTAACGACTTTACGACGTTATGATAACGCATTGGTGCTGTTTTGTATTATATTTAAGAACAAATATTTTTTAATATGACTTTACTTCAAGAATAAACATACAATATATCTGTTTGTGTGTAACTTATTGTTGTTTGCTACACTGCAATATTGGACAACAATTTTGTGATATATTGGATAAGTTGGTGAGATCATTTGTTGACAATAACCTTGTAACTGTATTGGCGAGCATGACATCAGCCTTGTGAACTGTGATCATAATCAATTACTACAATCGTAGAAAAAAAAATATTATTTACTTAAATATGTAATGAAGAACTAAAAATAGATATATCTACTATACATACGAGTATTTATAAGTCTCCCAGTTAAAAAACAATAGGTATTTATCTTTAACTATACCTGTAGTGAACTTGCCTCTGGATAACGTATCCAGACAGCAGAGAGAGAGAGAGAAAGCGTACAATAAAGCGGTGGCTTGTTACACTTAAATTAAAGCAACATTTTTAACATGTTTAATATGTTATTCCACACTTAGGAAAGAAAAATACTTAATTTAGAAAATGTATAAAAGTTTGAAGGTAGCGCGACCTGAACCAGCGCCTCCTGAAACCGACCAGGCGCTCTGACCACTAAGCCATACGAGCCTAAGAAAGTATGGCTTAGTGGTAATAAAATAATTTATTATCGGCACAATTATAATATTATGTAGATTTAAAATAGACAAAACATACCAAAATTCATTTACAAACATGTGCTTCTTAGTATTTCACAAATGGGTTCCGAGAAACAACCGCGTTAACTCAATTTTCCATGCCGACTTCTTTATAAAAGGGGTTATTTTATTTCGTGTTTATCGTATAATCGGCTCGAAAAGTTAGTATATTAAATATTTTAGACTTACAGTTACAACCCGACGGCATGAATATTAACGGCATAAAATGTGCATGTTTTGTCACGATATTCAAATGTTTCCAGTAAATATTCTCAAATAACGTGGCAACAACGCGGTCTTTGACCGGGAGAGGTTTTTTTTTTCAAGTGTAATCAATTTTACAGACGGTTCGATATCAAGTTGTACCTAACGAATATTACTGTAAATAAATTAAAAATAATATAGCTATAGCTATTATTTCATAATAATCCACAATTATTATACGAAGTACTATCTAAGTAAATATTTTATAATCTGTTTTAAAAATTACAATATTTTGCTTACAAAGAAACAGATGCAATTAATGAAACATTATAAAGCTCCACACGATTTTGTAATCACACATCTGTACTTTCGATTGTTTCGTTAATAGTTTAATAGGTCAAATTTAATACTTTATATGAATACAGTTAAAAGGCGATTGCTGTAATTTAGACGAATTAATTATATTTTTATTTATAAATAATTTTAATAAATAAATTCAAAAATAATAAATGAATGGTGTACGTTTTCAGCACCACCACATCGTCACAGCACAGTGACAGCAGACAGCTGGCTGAGCCCAGCCACTGGGACAGCTTAAACTCTCCTTTAATTCAGGATGAAGGCGATGGCAAGTCTCTTAAACTCAGATTCGATGTCAGTCAGTACACGCCTGAAGAAATCGTCGTGAAGACAGTCGATAACAAATTATTGGTAAGGTTTAGATTTTTGTTACTACTTTACCACTGGAGTACGGAGTGTCTTAACACAAGGTTCCCTATACCCACCATTGATGATTGCCATTTTTGTCTATAAACTATAATTCTTGGAACTCATGAGCATTTTAAATTTATGTTTCTATCTGTCACATGGCAGGTATAACGGACTATATGGTCAATATAATTATATTATACATATTTTTAAATAATTTATCAACCCGTTTTCATTGCTGAATAATTCTAATGATAACCAAAATATATTCCAGGTCCACGCCAAACACGAGGAGAAGTCAGAGACGAAGTCTGTTTACAGAGAGTACAACCGCGAATTCCTTTTGCCCAAAGGAACCAATCCTGAGGCTATCAAATCGTCGCTGTCCCGCGACGGAGTCCTGACTGTGGAGGCGCCGTTGCCGCAGCTCGCGATCACCGACAGGAACATCCCCATTCAGAAACACTGAGGCGGTTGTCGATCCCTCTCTCGACAGCAGCTATTCCATACTACTGTTAATAATAATTTATTATAATTTACTATAAGGAGTATTGGATATATTCAGATATTTATTTCGAATCTTAATTATATGGAATCTCATCGTTTTTAACATGTGTATTGTTAGAGTTTTGAATTATTTTTTTAATTATTCCAATTATACCTGCTCTTGGCAGCGGAGCACAGTTGCGTTAAGCACTGTACGCATTAAATATTGCTTTTAAGTCAATGCTTTTTCTGTGATCGTTAAAAATGATGAAAATTATTTCGATTTCACGAAGAGCACTTTTTGATATTCAAGCGGCGTGCTGTTTTGCACCGTTTTAAATGTTTACCCACGATTTATATCTGAATTCTAAAGTGTATTCGGCCTACAACCACTTAGAATGGAGCTTATATGAAGTGTTCGGTGATTTTAGTGCAATTGGTCCTATAATAGATTCACCATAACTTATAAGATGTAATGTTTATTAATCTTACATTATTTATAGGCAGTAATAACAATAATAGTGATGTGAACACGATGTTAACAGCTTTTTACTGATACACATTTATATTTTAGTACAACCAGTTGTTATAAAAATTGTAGATGTCAATAAAATGCAGAATTAATGTTTGTAGTTTTTTTTTGGTGATATTGTCCATGACATGTCCAGTTTCGGTTTAGTAGTACAGTACGGTAAACAAGTCGTGGCCGCCTTAAAGTTAGGTTTTCTAAACTTTTGCGCCATATTCACTAGGGAAGAAAATAATCAAAAGTAAGAAAAATCCTAAAATCAACCGCGCACCCATCTACAGCTAAGTTTAGGGCGGCCACGACTTTTTGGCTGTACTGTACACAAAATATATTCGTTAAAATAACGTAATCGTGCTCTTATAAAAGCGTTTTATATAAAGGAAGGTACATAATTGTGTTGTAAAACATTGAAAGCAGATACTATTGCAATTACAATCGATTAGTTACGGTTGATTTACCTATACTTAGTAATTTGAATGTCACGAGAATTAAACAAATTTAATAAAATAAAAAATCAGCTTCACGCTGTATCTCGCACACTGCAAGGTATTAAACTGCCTATTTAAAAAAATACTCTCAGAAAAAAAATGATACCACCACCATCGTTTACATTCAGGCATTGAAGCACCATGCCGGATAATAAATATTTATAAACATATTGAAATTATACCTATACTTGTACATAAAATATAGCACAATCACACGACGACGTAATAATTTTTATTTTTTGTATACATTTAAAAGCAGCTTTTTCCAGCATGTAAGAGTAGGTGGAATCTAGTGTTAAGTCTCCGCGTCTCCCACACATCACATCGCCCAATTTTCTGCCTGTACTGCTGGAGAAGCTGAATTTAATGCCGCGCTCCGTCTAGTTGCCCAAGCGGATGAAAATACTTCAGACTCCCCAGGTGGGAATATAATAGATTTTTTTAGCGTCTCACCGTTTTGTACCAAGCAGCGTGTTAATCGGATAAACTGTTTAGTTTATTTAGCAGCGCTTTTGCCTTGACATGAAAGCGAAGAAATAAAAATATTTTGTTTCCCCAAGTGTAAATCGAACCCTTAATCTGTAAAAGTAATAATATTTTTCTAATATTATAAACTGGTTGCTACCAGCCACTTTGCTTGCTTGAATTTTTTTACCCTTCCTACACTATTTCTTAAAAGATACCTATTATTAGTTTTTAGTTTTCATTATAAAAACCTTAAAAATCAACGCGATTTGTTGAAATGAAAATTTTAATAATTATGGGTCTAGTCGTGGCGCAGTGGCACAAAGTGTGACTGTAAAGCCAACTGGTTGTAGGTTCGATCCCCACTCGAGGAGATGAAATATGTACTTAATTTTATATTTTCATTTCTTCGCTCTGGTGTCGATGCAAAGTGCGGCATTGAGTTCTGCTACTGAACACGCAATGCCTCGAAAGTGAGGAACGGAGTGTAACACTTAATTCCCTCTGCTTACCCTGCTATATGCGGGTTAGAGGTAATCTAACAAACACCATAGGTATCTATATATGTATATTGTTTTTCATATAATATATACTCTATTTTAAAGGTGACTTGATAAAACACATATGTAGATACTTATTATAGAATTAAAATGTGGATTAAGAAACAAAAAAATAAATAAATACATCCACTATAAGTTTGTAATTGTAAAAGTATCACAAACCTACAATCAAAACTTACTTATAAAATCAAATCAAATCAGCTTTACGCTGTATCCCGCACACAGAAGGGTAGGCAGAGGGAACTTAATGTTAAGACATTTCGTTCCCCGCTTTCTGCCAGATTCTGAAGGTATTGCGTGTTGAGTGGCAGAATTCGACGCCGCGCTTTGCTTCGACACCAGGGCGAAGAAATGGAAATATAAATTCCATTTCTTCGCTCTGGTGTAGAAGATATGGTACGGTAGTAATTATTCTTTAATGATATTAACTAAGACGACATGTATAGGTGCACGCTGTTGTAAAACATGTTGCCATTTTAAATGTGATATGATTACTACAAATATTAATATGCCTACACTTAGGTAAGAATGTTAACTAAAATATACACAAATTATAGGTTCTAATTTTAATATTGTATTAATTTGATGATATCACTGATATCGTTGTTAGTCGAGTCAACGAAATTCAATGAAATTATCGTTGTAAATATATCGCTATACATAAGACAGACGATTGTGCTTTATACAAATATGCTATCTAATATTAAATTTTTTCGAGGACAGTCGGACGACGAGACAGACTGACGAGGACAGACAGTGGCACAGGGGTACAGGGGCACAAGCGTTCGATTCTATTTGCGGCATGTTGTGAGTTCGATTTTCACTCGAAGAAATAAAATATTTAACATTTTAATTTCCTCACTCTGATAACGACGCAGGCGCGGCGTTGAGCTGCGCCCCTCATCACGCAATGGCTGCAGAATTCAGCAGAAAGTAGGGAGCGGAATTGTCTTAACACTAGGCTCCCTGATTCCCTCTGTCTGCCCTGCTAAGTACGGAATAAAACGCGAACCTAAAAATATACATATCTTTCACGCAGTCAGTCATTAACTTACTGTTGATGATAACGTTTTATGATGATAATATGATATTAATAATGCTGTTCCAAACTTATTGTATACCTAACAAACACAAAAAAAAAATACATTGCAGATCGCACACCAAATGTAGACTAAGCAACATACATAAAATTAAATAAACAATTTTTTTCGTTTGACCCATACATTTAAAATCATTAAATATTAAATAATTCATCATTACAATCATAATTTTCAAATGTTGACAGTAATAAGACTAATGTCAGCACAAAGCACGTCGGCCGGATTTGCAAATTGTAAATAACGTTAACACGCACCGAAGAATCGTGATTAATTACCTTCGGGTGCATTAGCTGAGCTGCCAAATGTGTTTCAACTCCAACAAATATACGACAAGGTCGATACCTACTCATATTTACTTGCAAAATTCGACAGTAATTTTCAATGTTGCAATGTCGGTGTGGACTCGCTTACATCATCGTGATGCATCCCGTTGGTATGCCCCAAATAAAATGCTGTTTATGTGCCGTGGACTAGAATAGATGTTAATGCCTATGTTATATAGTGTGCGGTCTGTCCGTACATTATGTGCCAAATTTTATCACTTCAATCTGAGGACGACGTACAATATGAAGCCGGCTGTATTATCTTAGGTATTTTGTCATAGACAAAAATACTTTTAGGTATCTATTTTTTTTTCAGCTTCACGCTATTTCCTGCTTCTAGCAGTGTAGGTCTATTCTACTATTCTAGGTTTGTAGTATATTATATTCTCAAAGTAAACTTAAGACCTTAATAAAAAGAGGAAATAAAGGGTTACGATTAAGCATTACTTTTAGTTTTTTTTAATGTGCAATACTAATCTAAGTTACTATATATAATTAATATAACTATTTACTATAAATGAAATATACGCAATAGTCGGTTGTTCTATTACAAATTCTGTGAATCCAAATCGATTATTTTTGTATTATGTTTATGCTATACCCATATTTATATATATTATTCATCAGCGATTCCATATGAAGTCATAAAAGCAAGTGTTCAATTCCCATAGTGGTGCATTATAAATATATCGAAACGAATCATATACAGTCACGAATACATTTTGTTGTTGACATCACACAAACATTACAATATAATGTGACGCCATGTCTGACTCAGCTCAACGGTTACGACTTATGCGTTGTGGGGTTTCTCAGATCTGGTTAGGCATAGTACAGCGTTAAGTTCCGTCTGTACTATAATGTTTTGCCACGTTAAAGAAATGTTTCAAAAATATAGTTGCTATTAAATAATAGTGCACTGGTTGCTAATTTTATTATTATGTTCGTGCGAATAAAATTGTGCTGTGCGTGTAAGACCCATATCAAATTTGAAGTTGTGTCGGCGGCTCTGAAGCCTACACACAAAATTATTGTAACCTTACTACTCGTAAACTTAACGATTAATGTATAAAAAGACTGGATACCATATACATTTGAGGCCACTCATAGCGCAGGGGCACAAGTGTATGACTGTAAAGGCGACAGGTCGTGGGTTCGATCCCCACTCGAGGAAATTAAATATTTATATAAATTTATATTTTAATTTCTTATTTAAAAGTTTGTTTTAACACTAGGTTACTAGGCAGAGGGCCTACTCTGCTGTGTCAGTGATACAGCGTGACTCTGATTTTGATCATATTAAAAAAATAAAGTTTAGCATCTATTTAATTTTAAATAAAGACATACTTTCAGGAAATTTGGAACAAATTCATTTGTATCCGATTAAATTAGTATAACTACCTATCATAAATGTGACTGTTTTTAATATATAGTGTTTGCTGCAATGTGCAAAATTCTAATATTTGAAGAACTAAAATGTATAGTTATACTAGTAAATTCTAAATCACATTAATATAAAAGCTTTAAAACTCTAGATTTGCTTTCAGTTGTTTTAGCATTTTTGTTTTATTATAAAAAAACACATTATAGACTACATGTCAACACTTTTGACATGTTCCATTCTAATAACTGTTTCATATTAAATTGTGACATAATAACAATTTTAAGAATAACTTAATATTACAAATAAATAACATTTTTTTTTTTTAAAAATAACTTTTTTTTTTAAAAAAAATAATAATAATATTAAATTGTGACATAATAACAATTTTAAGAATAACTTAATATAACAAATAAATAACATAACTAAAAATGACAATAAAAATGTATTGTTATGGCACAAGCAATTACATTTAATTAATTACATTTATACATATATTAACAACAATAATTGATTCTAAAATATCTGCAACCTATATCTAATATAAAAAATATTTTCAACAAACTAATAAGTAATACATATATTCAAATCACACAAGATTTGACTACTAAATAAATAATAGATTTAATAAATCTTTATTATCAAAAGATCTACGAAACGGGCGGCACGGAAGAACATCTAGTAAGTACCATACCTAGAAAGAAGTGGCATACTTAATTAAAAATATTCAGAAATTAAGCTCATTAACTAAAAATGAGTACTATCAACATTTTACGAGTGAAGGAAACTAGATGACGTATGTCGGGTAAATGCCTGAAAAGCCTAAATCTGTTGAAATATGGCAAATATTTTTTTATATTTTACTTTTATTTTTGTAAGGAAAACATAAATATTTATAAATATTACAAAGCATGGCACATTATATTTATTTGAAAGAAAAAAAAATATATTTATGACAAGACTAGGCAAACGAGCGTTCGGGTCACCTGATGGTAAGTGACTACCGCCGCCCCCGGCCCCGTGCAACTTCAGAGGAGCTACAGGTGCGTTGCCGGCCTTTAAGGTGGGCTGGGCGCCGGGGCCCGGCATTACCTGATGCGAAACGCAGTGGCATAAAGCCACTACTTCACGCCGGTTTTAAATGCCGGGGGAGGTAATGATCCGGTCGAGTCTGCCCATGCGTGTTGGCATTGCTGGCGACGTGACTCTACCACACGTACTTTAGTCGCCTCTTACGACACCACCAAGTCCTTTCTTTACATTAAGCACTCAAAATTTTACATAAATACTTATATTATCTTTTATTCAAATTGATCTTTCAGAAACAAAAACCGGATAAATAAAGTTCAAAATTATAAATGCTTAATTATTAATTATTTTCAATGAGTTATATCATTTTTCTATTTAACCGACGATCTGTATTCTTCGCATGCTTCACGCAGAACTGCTTGAAGCTTTTAGCTGCACTCCTTCATAGGAAATACTTTACAACTAAACGCAAAGTATTTTCTGGGAAGGCATGCATCTTTATCATTCTTCTTTTTTTCACGTCTTCAAAATGATTGTTGGCACTAAATAAAATAATTTATTTCTTTAACCTCATCCACGAACACGTCCCTACTCTTTCCCCTAATTAATCACTTACAGTACAATATTTGGTTATTCTACTCCTGTCGTTACAAAATAATAAAGAAGTAAAAATCAGCATTTACATAGACAGGTAAGATACTAAAACTTACAAATAATTTGTATGTGTTGCTCGATGTGGTTATTTCAATGGTGTCTTACATTTATGGGCCAACAATAATATACCATATGTAAACTCATCACATATCATTATAATCATCAATCAACATGAATTATTATGTAAATTTGATATAATACGTAAATAATATAACACTACATTTCTCGATTTCCGGTCAATTTGGAAGACATTGCGTGTTGAGTGGTGAAAATCAACGCCACACTTTTTCTTGTTACCAGGGCGAATCCTAGTTGGAATCGAACCTACGACCGTCGCGTTTACAATAAGACCCTGGACCCCTTAGCCACGATGGCCATTGTTACTAAAAAACTCACATTAACGCTATTTACTACTGGGTAGTACTAGATTTTAGTAAATTACATTTTTCATTTAAACTAAATGTAAAAATGTATTTACTAAATCCTAGTTTAATTTAAAGCAAAAAAAATAAATAAACATTATTTGATATTATATTTATAAAAAAAATATGTGATTTTCAATTTAAATGTAATAGTAATGGGTTGTTTTTAATAATTTTTTAAAATTTGCTCAATTGAAATATTTTCGAAACAAATATGTAGAAATTAAAAAGCTATTTTTTTATAATACTCAATTTACTTTTTAAACATATTTATAATTAAACTTTTGCCTTTATACAATAGTATTCCTAGAGAGCTTATAGCGACTAGTTTCTTTATTAATTCTAAGGCTCTTTCTTTGGTTGATTTCTCAGTAATAAGATCTACAGGTTTTAAACTTTGTTTGCTCATCTGAAAAGATATAAATGGTGATTTACCAACAACTTTTCTTTTTATTTTAGAATTTTTTTGTTTCACGAATTATTGCAAACAGCAGGTTTAACTTGTGACAATTATGTGATGAAACTCAACGCCGCTTTGTTTCGTAATTTGGTAGCTAGTAAACAGCTAGTATTTATGTCATCAACTGTAAACGAGACAGGTGTAGGTTTGATTTCCACTCGGGGGAATGAGTTACTATTTTTTAATATTTACATTTCTTCGCTCTGGTATCAACGCAACAAGCGCGGCGTTGAGTTCCGCCACTCAAGGGTAACTGTGTATCTTAACCCTAGGTTCCCTCTGTTTTCCCTACTATATGCAGGATACAACGTGAAGCTAAAAAAAAGTATTATTTGTAATAGGAAATTCTTTTCACGTTCATTTCACTTTGAAAACTCAGTCCTTCTTGCATACTGCACCAGACAAAGTCAAGCATAAACTTACCTTAATGTGAATTTTTTTCATTATATTTATTTCACCTCTAACATTATTTATGTTAATTATTAATTTTTTGGCTGCATTCTGTAATCTTAGCATAACAGGAGAATCAGGTGGTTCGAATTTAATTTGATTTTGAATACGGCCGTAGTCACGTAAAACGTACATAAGTGTAGCCTCCAAAACATACAGCTGTTGAAGATGACATCCCAGCACATTGATACATTCAATTATACTGTAACCAAATTTATTTATATTATGTAATAATTCGACGACTTTTATTATATAATATATTTATATGGTCGACGAGTTGTGGCTGCCCTGAAACCAGCACATGGCTGCACAGATATTAGATTTTTTTTTACTTACCTAAGTGACCCAAGTGAAAGTTCAGAAAGCATATCTTTACATATCTATAGAAAGCGTAACTACTTACTAAACACGATTTTATATTACAATATATACAAAACAAAATAACATATTTTAGGTAAATACAGACTGATACACATAAGTTTCACAACTTGCCTGTAAGAATCCCCTTTACGTGCTTGAAGTCCCGCCACAGCATTCACTTTCCAACCTCTCTTATGAAAGGTTCGCAATCCATGTCTCAATCTCTGTCTTTCAAATGGTAAATCTATGCCCATATTAACCATATCACTCTCTTCTAGAAGTAAAAATGTCCTCAGATCCATAGGAGATTTGTCAAATGTTTTTTTAAGACGATCACAGTTCATACCATACAGCAGATGGTTTATTTCTAATAAATATCTTGGCCTGTAATATTAAGAAATAAATTAAGTCTTGATCGTACTTTTTTTTCAACTTATTGTGTAGCCCACATATAGCATGGTAGGCAGAGGGAAACTAGTGTCAAAATATTCTGTTCCCTTTTTTCTGCAGAATTTTCAAGGTATTTTGTGTTGAGTGGAGGAACTCAACGCCACGTTTTTGTCTAGTTACCAGAGCGTGGAAATTAAAATATTAAGCAATTAATTTGTTTTGAGGATGTTGTGGCTAAGCAGCACAATATGAGTTGTGGGTTCAATACCCACTTGGGGGAAACAAATTATTTTCATTTTATGACAAGAAAAACCGTGCCATTCTGCACACCATGCCAAAACTCTTTTAATGTCCACATTAAGAACATACTTATTTTCATCTCTCAATCCTGGGTAATAATCATGCCATGTTGAAATGTCTTCTAAGACACCACAACATAAATCTGTTTGATCAGTTTCATCATCTTCAACATATTTAGCAATGATATGTTGGATTTCTTTGTAATTATAAGATTTGCAGATTGACTGTGGTGTTCTATTAGACATATCTACAATGTTCAATCTTGCGTTTTTGTTTAACAGGAGTTCAAGGCATCTTGGTTGATTATTATATATAGCCCAGAAGACCGCCTGCAAAGTTTTATTACAAATAAATTATTTCATTAACATAACAATAAAGTAAAATTTGGAGGCCTGTCAGTGGCACAAAATGTGACTGTAAAACCGACTGGTTGTGGGTCGATCAATGGACGATCCCCACTCGAAGAGATGAAATATTTACTTAAATTTATATTTCCATTTCTTCGCTCTGTTGTCGAGGGCAAGCGTGGCGTTAAGCTCTGCTACTCAATGGCAAAATGGCTCTGCTACTCAATGGCAATGGCTCCAGAATTCGGCAGAAAGTGGGGAATGGAGTGTCTT
The DNA here is from genome assembly GCA_917862395.2 of Heliconius sara. Classification (NCBI taxonomy): domain Eukaryota; kingdom Metazoa; phylum Arthropoda; class Insecta; order Lepidoptera; family Nymphalidae; genus Heliconius; species Heliconius sara. Next base: position 7,424,414 of record OU860796.2, on the reverse strand, counting down.
AACCCTAGGTTCCCTCTGCCTACCCTGCAGCGTGCAGGATACAGTGTGAAGCTGATTAAAGTAAAATTTGAAAATGACATCACGTAGTAGCACAGCATGATGATCGTAAGTTTGATTCCTACTTGGTGGAACAAATTATTTTCATTTCCTCACTCTGATAAAAAGAAAAATTGTGGAGTTAACAGTTTTAGAGACAAGTTATATGTGGGATAGTGTATATAAAATTAATTTTGTGTTAAAGAATTTTTTTTACAATAATAATTATAAATTTAATATTGCTATCTAGTTAATTATTAGGAAGACATATTTATTAAATTAAGTATACGAGTACTTACTGTCCAACCTTGTCGATCTCTCATTTCAATATTAACTTCTTTTTTAAGTATTAATTCTACCACAGTAGAATAGCCACAATTTACAGCTTTCATTAAGGGAGTCATACCATATTTATCACCAATATTCAATAAACATTCATGTTGAATCAAGTTCAAAACTATATTGTGTGCTGCCAATTCACTTGCATTATTGTTTGAACATGCTAACATAACAGGTGTCACTGAGTCTAGGAAATGAAAATTATTAAAGTCAATTAATTTTACATGTATTATTATAAAAGTAGTACTGATATATAATCATAAGTACATCAATAGTGTTTATATGCAGCAAATAATGGATATGTATTATATAGATGTGACATAAAATATATATTTTTTTTATTGTATGTTCTTATAATAAATGAATCTAAATTAAAATGTATTTTTAAATAACAAGAGACCAGTAGAGGGTCACAAGGATGCAACTGTAAACAAGATAAGTTTTGTAAAAATCTCCCTACAGAGATGCTAACATAAATAAGTTGTAAGAAGCGTATGAAAATTTCGACATAGCTCGATGAGATGGTTTCCAGGAGGCACGGCTTCAAGTCCTGCTATGTTTAAATTTTTATATGTTCTCTAAATAAGTATTTTTCTTTCCTAAGTGTGAAATAACACTTTAAAAATGTTTAAAAAGATAGGTTTGTTTGATTTTTTTTTGGTAGAAAGTGGGACTGAACGGTTGTAATACTGGAAAACAAATGATTTAACACTATGTACCCAAGTATCATCTGGCTATTCTACTATGTTGTTAATCTGGTTAAAGTAGTTTTGACTATGATTTATAAAAATTATATCAATTAAAGGTCTTATAAAGGTCTTATTATGTATACTCTATTTTAAATCATTAGATTTTAAAACATATTAACAATATACCTGCATATGCATTAGGGTCACTTCCTCTGCTTAAGAGTGAATCAACAATTTTTTCTTGAGCATGAAAACAGGCATGAAACAACGGTGTCCAACCACTTTCTAGTTTAGCATTTACATTTCCTTTGAGATCTAAATTTTATATATAACAATTACATTAGGAGTGATAAAACATAAATAAATCTGTTTATAAATCAAATATATTTTTTTCTATATAATTAATCTCATGTTTTAATTACCTGTGTCAATTATATTAATGACTTCTTCTAGGTTTCCATTTATAGTTGCGTCTTGCAATCTATTTTCAGTTTTCTTTTTAAGATTCTCATATTCTACTGCAAAGTTATTGGTGCGGTTCTGAAATAATAGTAAAGAAATTTCTAGCATTATAACTTCCAATATGATATTCATTGTAAGTAAAATATAATTGTTCATGTAAAATCAAAACAATAATAAAAGTAAGCGAATGAATACGTTGGAAAGAAAATTTACATTACCATTTTTTCAAAAAATCCATAGTCGTCACTATCTGTATCATCATCGGATAAACCTGCTGGTCTAATGTTAGCCATATTATATATTTTTTACTTGTTTGTTCCGTAGACTAATAATGCGTAAGTATACTTATATTTTAAATGGTTATTTTTATCAACGAGAAATGAATGAATAAATTTTGTGGTTTTTGTTCAAACGTATTTCCAAATTATAAAATTGCAATTTGACATTGACAATGACTTTGACAAATCTATTGATTATTGCTTCTTTACAATTCATTATACGCATAAACGTTAACCATACCATACCATGAACGTTAACCCATGACAACCTAGCAATGCCGTTGGGCATCCATTATAATTACTACTACTAGCTTCACACTGTATCCCTAGCGGGGTAGTCTGAGATAACTGAGCACCAAACGCTACGGACTCTGCACACTTCTTTCGCCAAGCCCACTGTCATAAATCTTTTCATACATTCCCTTCCCTACATGCCCTTCTGGAGTTCCTCATGCTTTTTACGTGACCTTCCTATGGTATCTTTGGTACTGTGTTTTCGAAGGTCAATGGAGGTCTCCCTCTACCTCTCTAACTGCTCAATTTTCTGTCATTCTTTCATCACTCATTCGTTCAAAGTTACCAAACCAGCTAAGCAGAACGTGCTTAGCTGGTGCTCTTCTCATTCGCACCGTGACATCTTCGCTAGTACCTACCATTCTGTGTATCTCTTTATTGAGGATTCGATCAGCTAAGCTGACTCTGCGTACCCAACGAAGAGCATTCATCCACTCCACAGCATTCATCTTTCTTTCATTCTTCTTCTGTAATACCCACGTTTCGCTGCCTTATAACAGCATTGCTCAAGGCCAAACGTGCAGCTGTGCTGACGTTTCGCCGTCTCATCAATGCAACTAAGGCACTGCTAACTCTGTTACCGACAGCAATATGCCTTTCTGAATCCACCTCGTATGTTCCATCTCTACTGAACATGCTTCCAGAATATACCACTTAATTAATTTGTTCTAATACCTTACTTTTTACACTGATCTTGCATTCCGTCGTTTCTTCCATTTATGTTTATTTAAATGCCTTTTTTTGTTGACAAATATGGTAAGATTTTATACTGATATGTTTTATACGTATCGCGATTTTTGAAATTAAATATATTTATATTTATCGAATATATTGCAATCGCAACAGCTAATTAAGATTTACTTTAATACTGAATCAATGTAATTAAATAAATAAATAATAGCTTAAAAAACACACGAACACTCTTATGAGAAAATGGAATGGAAAAAAGAACAAATTATTTTTTAAAAATTGAAATTAAGAATAATATAAACTAAAGATTTTTTTTATTATAAATAAATATGGACCGTGTCAATACATCACTTAAAAGGTATTCCACGCTTTTTTACGTTGCAATACATTTCTTTCTTAATTTTCACTATTCTTAATTCAAATTTATTTATTTTTTTTAAATTTTTAATATAATATCTATTGTTAAAATTATTTTAATGTCTAACCTCAATCCCCAGGACTTAAAATTACGCGTCATAATTCTGCTACTGTGGTCAACATAGAGTTTACATCAACAGTTATGAGCAACTTCTGTTTTAAGGACTTCGGGCAAGGTGAACTCATTTTCACTCAATAGACATCCTTGTTTGATATATTTTCTGAATTTAATGTTTCAAATTTTTTGTTAAAATAATTTATATTAACTAATGCTAGATCATCTTCACTTAGTATCTTTTAAATTTACCCTGTAATCCGGCACATGGCTGATTAGGCAGAGGGAACCTGGGAATGTAATGCTCTAGTCATACCTATAAAGAAAAAGTTAGTTATTTCACAATGTATGTTTATAAGTAATTTCGAGCCTCTGTGTCATAGTGATCCTCATGTATGGACCCTAAGTAAAGCATGGTAAAGACTAAAGAACGAAATGAATCTCATTTTGCCTGGATTATTCTCTATGTAAATACATAATATGTATACACATATATTTTAAGAAAAATTTTATAAACTAGTAATAAAAAAATATATAAGTATATAAAAAATAGTGTATTTAAATAATGAATACATAAATGTATCACATAACAAAAGGTGCGGACCATAAGTCTGTAATGTAAGAAAAAAATATATATATGTCGGCGAAGATGCGTGGCTTTGATCGCGGCGACCGGTATATATATACATATATAACAGCCGGTCAAGTGCGAGTCTGTCTCGTCTACCGAGAATTCCGTACCAATTTTAGGATTGTAAGTCAACAGGAAGTACTAGTTATAAACTCAAATTTGCGTGCGTCTGCATTCATTTTGTATATAATTAACAACACATATAAGTTTTAAATGAAACTATTTTAACCGGATTAATCGTGTATATTTAATATTTTTATACATTTTGGGAAACCCGACGTTTCGAACACTTTGCAGTAGTCTGTGGTCACGGGTAACTTATTAAGAGCTTATTACACATATAAGCTTATAATTTTTTTTTTCTATGAAATTTTTCCCCCTTACCTTCTCTTTGTTTTCCTTTATTTGTATTCCAAGTTCTTACTTTGTGTCAAATCTCAAAATAGCTGTTGTCACGGGTGTATAGATTTTGATTATGCGGTGTAGAATTTCATATAAATCAGCAAAAACGATGAATGAAAAATACTCTCTAATCTTTTGATTGCGTTGATATATGATTTTTTCTGTGCTTCAAGAGACCGTAGAGCTAAAGGTTCAGTAATTATAATTTGATACCTCCACGTGATTTCGAAATAAATTTCGTGTTCAACGTAATCCTACAAGTGTTTCGTTTTTTTTCTTTTGAGGTACGGAACTCTAAAACAATTTTGTGATTATTTATTATATAAGTGCCTACCAGCAATTATTTGACTACTGAAATACAAAACAATTGTAAAAATGTGTTAACAAAAGAGCCACTCACAATTTTTAAGGAACGCAGAGTGAAAGCTCTGAAGTGTGGTTCTTAAGCTTAGAAGTCATTCTTCGCGTCGGAAGGTAAGGATAATAGGCAACAGTTCCAATTAAGCGACGACGAGGGCGTTTGTTAACATTTAATTAACGTCAGGCAGCTATTGTGTCGCCGTCGGGCTCCAGGGCCGGCGAGCTTCGTCTGTTGCGTCTTGATGAGCCCACAAGTCGCAGCGTTTCGAATTACAACTGACTCTTTGGAGTATATTTTCTAAGCATTTCTGTTGTTCGTGATACATCGCGGTTTTAAATGTCAGCTTTTGTTCGTGTGTGATTGGGGGAGCGGCAATAGAAAGGAAATGTTTATACGGTAATAAAGAAACTGCACAGGTATTTAAGATTGTTGTTAACGGTAGACGGTAAGACCAGCACTCTTCACAGGTGCCGCTTGCTAATGATGCGATGCCTTAGGGCAACTTCGGCGTTGACATGAGGCACACTCATTGGAACATCTATAAGCATCCTTTTTGTAAAGATATACTTTATTACTGAAGCATTCTTATAAACAAATATTTTGCTATGTTTATATTATTAATATATTTTTATGCCTTTTAATTATATATTTGCAAGGATACTTAAACTACAACATGTTGAAATTATAGGTGAGTACATATCAAATGTAACCTTCAGTATCGTAAGAGTTGAATAAAGAGTTAAATGCATTTTTTTACGTAACTATATCGTTTCCAAACTGTCCGAGAAATATTTCCGAATGTAATAAGAATTTTTCTGTGCGGCGTTGAAGGTATGAGATTTGATTTATCGCAGTGGGCCGGGCGAGGCGCGCTGACCGCCGGCCGCCGGACGCGTTATTAAACTTTTCCCCATATTAAACATTCCGGAGACGAATACATTTTATTGTTGCCTCGGACCGACGTCAGAGGCCCCTACAAAGCGAAACTCAAAGACGGCAATTGCGAAATAAATTGAAAGCAATTTGATATTGCGTTGTAAGTAATAGCCGACAGAAGCCCGCAACCCTATAGGAGTCAGAATTTACAAAACATTTTGCGGTTCACCCGAATCTGCTTCTTTGTTTAAATTTGGAATATGGATATATCTGTGTATATGGGGTTACTTGTTTCTTAACGATTGAGACCGTCGTGGAGCAGGGGCGCCAAGGTGTGATTGTAACGCGACGGTTGTGGTTTCTATCCCACCTCGAGGGAATGAATTATTATTTATTAATATTTTCATTTCTTCGCTCTGGCATCAAGACAAATGCCCAGTGTTGAGTTCCGCCACTTTGAAAAATTCAGCGAGAAGTGGAGATCAGAGAGTCTTAATACTAGGTTCCCTCTGCCTACCCTGCTGTATTTAGGATACAGCTTGAAGTTGATTAATAGATATCATGTAATATAAATCAATAATTACAATGCGATGAAAATAAATGATTCATGAATATAATATGTTTAAGTTAACATTATAAAATTGCACTAACTCATCCAACAAGGGGAAAGAATATCTCCTCGCTACTCCTATAATTATAACCCCCTCAAATTAGATATCGGATTAGACTGGTCAATGGAGATAGAACTGGAACAGATGATACACAATTAGTGAGATGTCTGTTAGTTGAATATTGTTTTTCCGCATCACGCTGTCCCGCATACCTATAGCAGGGTAGGCAGAGGGAACCTAGTGTGAACTGTGATGATACTCCGTCCTCACGTCCTACCGAATTTTCGGGGCATTGCCGGTTGAGTGGCGGAACTCAAAGCCGTGCTTTGCCTTGACACCAGAGCGAAACAATGAAAATATTAAATATTTCATTTCCTCGTGAAATGAACCCACAACCTGTCGCGTCAGTTACGGTATTACAGTCATACTCTTGTGCCGTTGCGCCACGACTGGCCTTTGAGACTAGTACGTTGATAGATATAGTTAAAGATTTAGTGACAGAAATATTAAGTATTATACATAATATGTAAGTCTCTATTTCGATAAGATTTTAACTATGATTATTGTAACTATACACCATTCTATAATATATATCTTTGACTGTAATCAAAGAAACCCAATTTGATCCACTTATAACAGTTGCATGGAACGAGCTTTGCCTTATTACGAGAGCGAAAAAATTAAACTATTAATAAATAATAATTTATTTTTATGAGTAGGAATCGAACATTGAGGCCGTCGTGGCGCAGTGGGACAGGCAGTGCCACTGGGCCACGACGGCCTCAATTCGAGCGGAATATTTACAGATATTTAATTATATCTCCCTATACAAGATATAGATAAGATAAACATCTAAGGTAAATAGACTTTATAATATACGTAATTTTAATTAACACATACAATAGAACTAAAACTGTTTAATAAAAAGAGTAATCAAAAAGAAAAATATCCATTGCTTAAGGCAACGTAAAACTACTTAACTGTTCAGCAATTTAAAGTGGATATATATTTAGCCATTGCTATAAAAGTGATATAAATAATTGAATGAAATAGCTTCTTGTGACTTATTCAGTTGGATTTAAAAGCTAAGGAGGTAATTACATTTTGAACCATTATCTAGCAACTGTTGATTTCTATATAGTAAGTTTGTAGTTATACGCTGCATCCCCCGCATAGTAGGGTAGGCAGTGGGCACCTAGGAACCTGATGTTAAAATAATCCGTTTTCTTTAGGACACTTCCGTTCTCCAATTTTCGCCGAGTTCTGTTGAGTAGCGGAACTAAACGCGGTGTTTTGCCTCGTCACTAAGGCGAGGAAATGAAAACATTTAATATTTAACTTCCTTGAGTGGAAAGCAAATCTCACAACAGTTTAATAATTAGTTAAATTGTGATTATCGAACTCTTTTGTCAATTTGTCTTTAATTTTAAGAGTATTTGTATTTTTTTAACAAGTCATATTTTTTTTATTAAAATACACGAGAATATTTATGTCTTATCAATTTAACTTCACATATAATATATATTAATTACTTTTGAATATAAATTAATAAAATTTAATAAATGCTTACCTTATTTTTAAAATACATTCTATAGTAGGATTTGGTCAAAGTAAACTATAATTCATATTTCAATTACATTAATAAAATAAACAATACTTTCAGCTTTAACTTATGCGCATAAAAGTATTAATATAAGAACGTAACAATATTGTAAGAAGCGAGAGAGTTACGAGGTAGACTTATGGCTTCCATTCAGTGGAGGAGAGATAATGCTTGCAGGCAATCACATAAGTGGATCAAATAGCTGTAGTCCATTTGGATAATGAACTGGAGACTAGCCTCACTGAATTCTTTTATTGTATAGCCGTTACTATATATAGACAGTATTTAACCTAGCGTTTATTAAGAAATGAATTTGTATGATATAGGATTCACCTATTTTACCATAATATGTTGTTATATAAATTATTAAAGGAAAAACATTCGATTGACTAGTTGGTTCTCAATATTTTTTTATATCTTAATAAGAATTTTGTTTGTATTTGTCATATAAATATTAATTTTATGTAGGTACATAATAATAATAAGGTTTTCGACATAATAACGATGTATAAATTAAAATGATGAAATCATTATTATCTGATTGAACAAGGTGATGATTGATGGCCTATAATTTTCATACTTAATTTATAATATACAATTTTAAAAATACCGATATAATTATAAAGTATAACAAAAAACTAAGTAAACTAGAGCTTAAATAATATATTTAATGAAAATCACCGAGACTTTACCAAATTGAATCATTTTCATTTACGTACAACATACAAGCACGTTTTGAAGGTATGCCGTATACATACATACCAATAGAATGGTATCTGATCAATCCATTATCAGCCTGTTACCACGTCCAGGAGCTGTAGACGAGCTGACGACACACATTTTCAATTTCCCCCTCTTGCTGTTAGCACAGTTTCGTCACCACCATAGTTTGATCCACTAAAGCTTATTGTTTCAAATTGATGATTGTATTACCTACATATATATATATATATATATATATATATATATATATATATATATATATATATATATATATATATATATATATATATATATATAATTTAAAACAATAAAGGCTAATTTAATTATAAAATTGTTTTGCTATCTTTGTTCATGTTTTTATTTAAGAGTATCTGTACACAATTTACACCTAGTGCATTACTGTCAGCTGCCATATAACATATTATAGTCCATTTATAGTTTGTTTGTTAATGACAGATTACTGGAAAGTTTGTATTGCTTAATCTAACAATGTAATAGTCATAAAACAACACTTAAATAAAAGGCACAAAAATGTACAAATTTTTTATATTTCATATGTTAATTACATCGAAAAATATAAAATATATTTAAAAAATCACATTCATACGAAATAACATTTATGAAACAATGAGTGTGTGCAAGCTCTATAAAATTTAACGAGCAAACTTATTAACCCATTTTACTATGGACAAATTGAAACCGCCGACGATATCATAACTTGCGTGATACAATCAATTAATTTAAATTGCTTCTTTCCAATTTACAATCGAGCACTCTCTGCCTCTGCAGCAAATTGATTTTAAACATTACGTTGTTTAGAGGCGGGGATCTGTATGAGCTAGCGCAATAGCGTTTCCTCCAGCGAGTCTATTTGGGCGAGATCCATTACTTCGGAGTGGCGGCAAGAAGCAATCTCATTGAATGACCGCCCCTCCCCCCTGTGCACCTCCCCCCTCCCCTGGTCCACACCAATCGGTAAATATGCGTGTTAAATATGTATGCGCTGTTAGATGCTCGTAAGTGTATTAGATTTTACTTGTCCCATCATTCGGCTCTGTACGTATATAAATATTTATATGAACATAAATTTATTGCTATCCCAGGACGACTAATAGTTTTTTCTATTAATAAATATTGTAACGTGCGTTCTAATATTAAAATTATTAAATTTTTGAGGCCAGTCGTGGCGCAGCGGCACGAAGTGTGACTGTAAAACCGACTGGTTGTGGGTTTGATCCCCACTCGAAGTGATGAAATATTTACTTAAACTTATATTTCCGTTTCTTCGCGTTGAGTTCTGCCACTCAACACGCAATTACTCCAGAATTCGGCAGAAAGTGGGGAACGGTGTGTCTTAACACTAGCTTCCCTCTGCCTACCCTGCTATGTGCGGGATGCAGCGTGAAGCTGATTTATTTTATTTTATTAAATATAATATAATACAAAATAACCTGTACTAATAGCTGCACTATTTCGCATTATGCTATATGAACGGATGTACTCCTAAGTTTGTCTGTATGAGATTAAATAACTTATATCTGACTGCGAAAACTTGGAATGCACTTCGCGAAGTGACTAGACTTTTCCATTAAAGGCAATTATCAGACACAACAGAGGAACCAGTGCCTTCAGTTCAAACCCGACCCCATCTTGGGGACGGACCTGTTAAAGATAACGTCATAAAGTCGCCGGAGTAGAGAGCCGGACTAACATCTTTGCTTTTGCGATCCCCTCACCTCACCTCGGGATAATGGACGCCTCCTACTCGCCTCCGCTTTTGTGAATTTACTAAATACAATTTGCTTTAGTTTAGTATTGAGTTGATTAAAATTTAAAATAATTCTTATATAAATATTAACTGTCAGTGTACAAATTTAGAGGAGTTTAATTAAGTTCTATAATAAGATTTTAAGGGCCTTTTCCAAGTAAAAATTTTATCATGGTGGCTATTGAAAATTCAAATTGAATAATATATTAATTTTTACACATAATATGTATTTTTATACTTATTTAGAAGAGGTATAAAAATTTGAACGTAGCGGGACTCGAACCCGCGCCTTCTGGAAACCGACCAGGCGCTCTGACCACTGAGCCATACGTTCTCGCTAAGCTACGTCGAAATTCTTATAGGCTTGTTACAACTTATTTATGTTGTTAGCGCCTGGTCGGTTTCCGGGAGGCGCGGGTTCGGGTCCCGCTACGTTCAAATTTTTATACCTCTTCTAAATAAGTATTTATCTTTCCTAAGTGTGGATTAACACTTTAAAAATGTTTAAAAATGTATTTTTATATTTCAAGTTCTTAAGTGTAAAATAGCAAATAGTTATTAGTCACATTATTTTATCGATTATCTTATTTTCTGTTTCTTTACATTTTGTTAAGCAAAAATAAAAATATAACCACTTCATCACCAATTATACGACAAAAGGAAAATTTTAAAAAAAATACCAAAAATATAAGTGAAATGATAATAAAAAAAACCCTCTCATTTTTAATTGCTGTAGTTAGATTGACGTTATCAAACCTAGTAAATACATGAGTAGCCCTAATGGAGGAGCGTTGATGGTCCGTCACTCTACATTTGACTGGACGGCTTTCACGTTGACACTTACCTGACGCCTGTGAGCTTACTGCTGTAATATGTCAATTTGAAATACTATAGTGTCTAAACGAATGAAATATAGAGCAATATCTAAGTGCTTGGACACATTCGCTCTCTATTTTGCAAATCATATGAAAAATATATTGTAGAGTCGAATGAGAAGTGAATTTAGTTTGCTGTAGTAACGCCTTTCGTAGTGATGTATTTTTTTTGTAGTGAAAAAAAAGATCTAAATTAATATCAATCAGAAATAATTTTACGTTTATATATAATTTTCTACCGGAAAGTTTCGTTATAAATAAGTATTTAAAACCAAGTTATAAATATTATTTTATTCTCAATATAATCTTTTAAAGACACCACTTGATAAATAGGATTTAAGATGAGATAGGAAAACAGGCTTATAAGAAAAGTAACGAACTAACGCTAACGAAGCTAACGAACTTATGTGAATTTAAAGTATAGGCCATAGAATTAAGAAGAAAACAAAATCAAGAAAAACATAAATAAATGGGTCCGTATAAGATTTCATGTACAGCTACAACAGCAAAGGCTAAGCATGTTATTATATTTCCCTTTGTATAGAGGGTGTTGATATAAAAAGGTTACTTTAACCACAATTTTCTTTTTATATAAGTACTTTTAATATTAAACACAATCTGTGGAATAAAGCCCATAAACTACTATTATTTTTTATTAACATAACCGTTAAACTTAAAAAAATATATTATGTAGTACATAAATTAATAATTATTGAGGCCAGTCTTGGCGCAGTGGCACGAAGTGTGACTGTAAAACCGACTGGTTGTGGGTTCGATCCTCACTGGAAGAGATGAAATATTTACTTAAATTTATAGTTTCATTTTCTTCGCTCTGGTATCGAGGCTAAGCGCAGCGTTAAGTTCTGCCACTCAATACGCAATGCCTCCAGAATTCAACAGAAAGTGTGGAACGGAGTATCTTAACACTACGTTGCCTACCCTGCCGTGTCCCGCAGATACAGCGTGAAGCTGATTTCATTTGATTTCATTTTAAATTAATAAAATAGCTATTTACTTTATCCCGTATTATAAACAAAACAATTTTCTTACTAAAATTACAAAACTTGATAGCTATATTTTAGAACACACAGAAAGATCATTGATCTAATATCAACTAGTAATAAGCGCTCATCAGTTCTGATAGCGGCTCGACGACTCCAAAGAAAAAACGCGACATCTTTTTAGGCTTATGTCCGAGTGTTGAGTGGGTTCACAAATGTCACTAAAAGGCTGGACGTCGTTGTTTATCCGGGGAACATTAGGCGGGTAACCGGACACGCGCGCTCTGAGTGCGCTACAAGTATCCGCTTTCAACTCATTACGGCTCGGACGTGGTGCGTGGGTCGGGACTCCCCCCCCACGGATCAACCCATTCCACGGACTCTTTGTCCTTCAATCCCTCTTACAATCTTCGATCGAATTCCGAATACCCATACGGCTAATGTTGTTTATTCGCATTAAGCACAACAAAAATAAAGAAATGGTCCGATTATTTCGTTTTTTTCGTAATGAGTATTTTTGAATATATTTTTATGTTATAATATATTTTAAAGTGGTTCGTGTAGCTGGATCGCCTGAATACGACAGATGGTGGTTTTAAATGACACCAGTTAGAATATTTACATTTATGATAATATAATATTGGTAGATATGCTGGCGCTGATCAGATTCCGTTCCTGAATTCCAACATACCATGTGCAATGGCATCATATTTTGGGAAAATGGTAAACGGAATGAAGAAACACTATAGTATTTCGATAATTAACAAATTGATGTCTTTATTTAAATAGTAAAACATATTGTTTAAATAATACTGCAGAATCTAAGATTTTTTACCAACACGAGTTATTTTAAATTAGCAGTAAAATATATATATTGTGTCTACGTCAATGTCCGTACTTTGTTTAGTTGCCAAATAAAGCGACCTTAATAGGTCTCTTAATGAAGTCGTCAATTTGTATGAGAATTATTGCTGGTTTAACTTTATATGTGATATAAGAAACAAGAAGGTGGCTTGACCGCAATAACAGTTCCTACAAATAGAATCTATTGATATTGAAACCGAAAAAGGATGATTATTATATTACACTAGCAGGCGCGCGCAGCTTCACCTGCTTATTTGCGCCGTTAGGGATGAATTCTAAAAAAAAACACGAAACGCGTGTTCAATAAAATATTCTTAACAATCTGAATTTAATTTTTTGTAAAAATCGGTGACGATTTAAAGTTTTTTCCATATAAACTTTTAACACTTTATTTGAACCATTAGGAGGGAGTGAATTCTAAAAAACCATGAAACACGTGTTCAATGAAATATTTTAAAGAGTCTGACTTTCGAATTTTATAAAAATTGGAGCAGTTTGAAAAGAAAAATCCATACAAACTTTCAACCCCTGTTTCATCCTTTTAGGGTTAACATTTTTCAAAATCCCTTCTTAGTGGATGTCCAGATTATAAAAATAAACATCTGTCCAAATTCCACGATTCTACCATCAGCGGTTACGGCCGTGCGTGCGTCTTACCTCAGTCAGTTAGGTACATGTCCTTTTATATATATAGGAGAAGATAGATTAAATATTTTTTTTGCCTGAATTGTAGCATAAAAATGGTATTTTTATATGTGGAACGAAAATGACTAGAATAATGAATAACAAGGTACTTCTGAAGCAGGCACGTTGATGTACTCTGCTAACTTTGTTTAGTTAGATATATATATTTTTAGGTAATATTTTTAATTTGTCATTTTTTATACATATACACAAAACTACACACACGCACACTCACATATACACAAAAAATAACAAGCATCGTCCAGAAAAGCCTAATTGAAATAGTACAAATCCCTTAAATGTGTACCAAATAAACAATATACATATATATATTTTTTACTGGCTAAAGGAAGTTTTCCTAACAGAAATCACGGCGTCCGGAGTTTGTACCGCAATAACATAACCGTTTGGACAAATTGTGGCGCGGACCGGGATTAGCGGCCTTATGGAACAATTCGCGTTACAGCCAGCTTCCTGGGATTTATATCAATGTCCACCCAACCATTATAAAGTAGCGAATTGAATCATGTTAGCTTTAATGATTTGATATTTCGATTTCTTTATTTATCTTATTTCTTTTTTTTTGAAAATTAATGAAAAAAAACTTAAATCAGCTTCACGCTGTACACCGCACACATCTAAGTAGGCAGAGGGAATCTAGTGTTAAGACACTCTGATTTCCATTTTCCGCCGAATTCTGGAGGCAGTGCGAGTTGCGTGGCGGAACACAACGCCGCGTTTTGCCTCGACACCAGGGCATAATAAATGGAAATATAGATTTGAAATAAATATTTCATTTCCTCGAATGAGGATCGAATCCTCTATCAGTCGCGATTACAGTCACATTTGGTTTTCCTGCGCCACGACTGGCCTCTCTCTCTTCTTTGTTTTTAACGGACTTGGTACAGTAGTTTTTTTTATTTAGAACTTAATAGCCTGAAAAAATACTCTTGTTAATAACGCTATACGACTAGTTGAAACTATACTATAGTTGCAATTTATATTTTACATATTAATATTAATCCTAAATAGAGAAATAATCCAGTATAATTATAGACTTTAGTAATATATATATAAGTATATATACACAAATTTAAACTTTTTGTTCCATACGTACGTACTTGAGTACCTACGTAAGTATTTAAAATATTCAAAGAAAAAAAAAATTATATATATATATTTTTTCGGGTTGACGCTGTTTCTCACATTGCCCGAATGGGAAACAAACCCACAACGGTTACACGCTTCGCCATGACGGCCTTGATAATATTGCTATTGACAAATTTTACTAAGATCAGTAGGCATCTATGTAAAATATATATCAATAAAACTAAATATTTAAAAAAAATTGCAAATATAAGGTGGGACTACTGGTAATTCTATTTCCATTTAACCACAAGGACAAAACATATATATATTTTTTTAATTAGAGCCGGATATAATCAAGAAACTAGTTGTGTTATTAATTAAAATCTTAAAGTCTTTTATCTTACGCCTATGCAAAAAGCAAGCGCAAATTAGTTTTTTCCTGTCGCAAGCAGTTTTGAATAGTAAACAAAATGAATAGGCCGCCCTGAGTAAAGTTTAATCCGTTTTTATTATAAAGAAAAGAAGTAATTACGCTACCTTTACCGCTGCAGAGGGTTGGAGTTGGACGTAGAAATTTCCATAGATTTATCATAACCAAATTAAGTTTATAATTAAAAACAGGAGTTTTGTATAGACGTCATTTGAATATGTAAATAATATTGTTCTTCGCATTGCTTATTATGGTAGAAAAAAATAATCCGCTAAGTTCTCAGCTTCTTGCGCTCGAACTTTTTTTTCATGTTATCTTATTTTTTGTTATTGTTATTATTCTTATTTTTTTCAGCTTCACGATGCATCCCGCATGTAGCAGGGCACGGCAAAGGGAGCCTACCTAGTGTTAGAACATTCTCAACGCTGCGCTTTGACTCCACACTACAGCGAAGAAATTAAATAAATATTTTATTTTTTTTAAATGGGCGCTGAACCCACAACCAGTCGTGTTTACAGTCCAAACCGTTTTGAATACAATAGTCCCACATTTGTGCCACGACTGACCTCACCGCAATTAATAATTTCCAAATAAACAAATTACATATTAACTGAAGCAAGTATAGAAGCAACGCTTTATCATTATTTGCGCAGCTAATGGAATAATTACCACCGCGGAGGGATAATTGCGAAGGCGTCGAGTGCTCCTACACGCGGTAATGAACCCGGAATTGTTTACGCTTAAAACCACACACACGCATTGTTTCGTAACAATAACGACTTTTTCAAAGTGGCTGAAAAATCATAAAAGAAGAAAAAACAAAAAGGACAATGTGAATCGAAAGTCGTTATTAATATACATAATCGTGTAATAATTATGTATATTTCATTTTACGTAGGTCCTACTTTACGTAGGTAAGTGAGCGTAGATAACTTTATGAAATACTTAAGTAAAAATATAAAAAAGAAGAAAAGAGTAGGGCTAACTGTTGTAAACATAACAATAGATTCTATTTACAAGCACAAAATAAAAAAAAATATATATTTATTTTGAATTTGAATACTCAAACTATAATTACGAACTTCACACATCGCCTAATCTGAATACACCTAAAATCAATTTGGAGCTCGTAAGGCAAAACGGTCTCACCTAAGAGTCCCTAAAAGGCTCGAAGGCGGGCGTCCCTGCTGCCCGTCTAGTTCGCTTGTGCCCGTTTATAAACGGTTTTATTGCTTTCGGAGCAACCGAACATTATTAAACTTTTCCAATTTCGATTTATCACGTAGCTGTCGGAATTTAATACCACCCTACCTTCGGCGGAGGCGATCGCCCGCCGCGTGATTACAATACACATCGTTAATAATACGAGCGAAGTCGGCTTCGGAAGCTTCAGAAGCTCAGGCTGTTGATTATGACGTGATGGGACCACGGCGGGCCTCTTTCGAGACAGGCTAAGCGAAAAATGGACACAGTTTAATTACTTATATCACAGCTTAATGGCGTAATACTTGCCTGCTTAGAGATAAAGCGTTTATCATATAAACCTCCCGTATATTGCCGCGCGGTATGTTTCTGTAGCGAATTTCATAACAAAATGAAGTCTCATATCAGCACGGGTTAAAATTATGAAGCTAAAACTGAAGGTTATTGAAAACGTGACTTACATTTATATGGGTCATATGAAATGAAATTTCATAGGTACATATACGTGTATGCGAACTGTATTTTATTAGCAGTAAAAAATAAAAATATTCCAATACGTATCTTATTTGTGTTTCTTATTCGTATTGTATTTTGTTATGCAGAAGCAAAACAGAGACGGCTATATTATTTATTTAAAGAATAACATTATGGATTTTTAATTATTGTTAAATTCTTCTTCGGTTGAATATGTGATGCAGGCGATAGGGTACAGTGAACACGTGAGGATAGCGCGGAAAGGTGCGTGGTCGGGCACCAGTGTATAGTGAGAGGTCGGCGATGCAATCTACTCTCATTCATAGGGCCAATCAAGTACCGACCCACCGCCACCCGCTTTGTGTACCTCCACACGAAACAGGGCCGCATCTAGCATAACAACAATTGAAATACACAATATATATATAGCTCAAGTCATATGTAATCGCTAGATGTTGTTGACTATACAGATAAACCAATTATTCGTCTTTCCTACTAATTGAACATTTTTAATTACCTTCTATATTTATTGCAAAATATAACTTTTTGTCTGTTTGTTTACCTTGTGTGTACCGGTGTAGTCATAGTAAAAATTGTACTAAGATATTTTCCTTTAAAACAATATTAATATAAATTATGATTTATTTACATTATAACAAATACGTCCCTGGTGCTCGAGCTCACGTACGACCGCTCGTAAGTTCAATGGAGGTGTTGATTAAAAATATTTCCCATGTGCGGGTGGATAAGACCCAATTGGGCAAGCAATCAGCCACCCGCCGCCGCCCTCGCGACCGTCTACCGCTAATCATGCGCGACGTTGCTCGCCACTCACTCTCCACTCTTTGTTTATCGGGGCGATACTTTCAACTTCTCTTATTTATGTCATTTTTTTCAAACTTGAAGTTACTACTGTTGAGCTCAATTGGTCTATACAGCAACACCGATTGGTTAGGGGTACAAGGTAAGAGGGTACTCTGAGTCTTGGAAATTGCAAGCTCTATGTGGCTGCTTGAGAGAATGTCGTCGGTGGCCAGGGCGTCCCCTAAGGGACTCGGACCTAGGCTTGCGATCCTCGATCAGGCTGGTATTAAATTATTGCTGTTCTATTTATGGAATGCCTCTTTTATTGATATTATGTTAACAATGTTTTTTAACGTGCACCTTAACATAAATAAAATTCTATAAAAATGTCATATTTTTCAAACCTAATTATGTAATATATTTTTTTTTATTTATCTCAATATTCAAAGAAAAACAAGGTAGGTACTTAAATAAGTATATGTCATTTTTTTGGTTTCCGGTGAATCTAAAATTTATTTAGACAAACTGACAAAAAAAATATTTTCTTTAATATTCACATCTGTAGTTTAAAAAAACGTCACTCTTTTCAATCCTAATCTTTAAAGACAGTGTATTGTGTTACTTGTGAGAAACGTAATAAAAATGTCAACTTGAACCCATAATCAACAGTGAACAGCCCGGAATGCTCTAACTACATAAATGTAGGCCACAGTAGGCCGATTTTTTAAATCAATAGCTTTTCAGATTCAAATATTTTTAAAATATTTTAAAATTTCTTTGAAATATACATGTAATATAATATACGTATCTTTTAAATGTAAATTTTAACATGCGAGTATGCGAATGCTGTAGCCAAATATTTTCCATACCAAAGCTTCGGCTCACACAAAGTGATGCCAGTGGGCAAAAACGTTAATTATCTAAGAGTATTTCAATAGAATGATCATAATAACCATTAAGATAGTTAGCACAAAAAATATTATTTACTTAATAATGGAATATATTTTAATAAAGTACTAATTACATACATTTGCACTTCCAAACAAAACCAAATGTTTTTAATTAGTAGCAACTCAATGTGATATTTAATTACTACAAATATCTAAAGAAAACTTTTTCACAATAAACCCATAATAATATTCTCCAATTACAAGTATCGATTATTAATTCAACACGATAAGTGGAATCGATACATCGAATTTCTACTACAGAACTACAAAAAACTGATCCAGAAAACGATTGCTGCTTCAAAGCGCTCACATTAATACGATTATTTCTCGTAAGAACTCTACAGCACCGGTTGAAGCTTCGCAGGTTTTTTTTCTTCTGATCTAAATTCATTAGAAAATGCGCGCACGTCGTATCCGTCGTATGCGCCGCACAAATGTCGCGCATCGCGAATGCCGCGGTTTTTGCGCGTCACTCTGTCTAACGAGATTGAAATAGCCTCTTGCTTTTTGGAAGGAGTTCCATTCTAAAGAAACTAAAAGAAAAAGAATCAATAAAATGTGCGGTTTAATTCAACGTATATTATCATCATTGGAAAAAGGAGTGCTCGTCAAGGGGTTTTACCGTATTTGGTCAAAATTGGTTCAGATATTGAACATTTTCCCCGGGTCCCGTAAACCTAGTGGCCTTCATTAAATGAAAACGATAGTCAACTAATTGGATTTTTTATGACTTTTTTATATGATCTGTAATATTTTTAATATATTTTTGTATCATTAATTACATTTTTAATGAATACTATGTTAAGTAATATGTAATAAGTATAAGTTTTATTTTTTATATTACAAACTAAATGCTTTTAAATAAATATTTGAGATTGATATTAAATAAAATAAAAAAAATCTTTAATTATTCTTAACCAGTTATATCCAGTTAATCCAAGAAAAAAATAGAGGTATCAATCAAGAGCCGTTGAATACAAATTAGGCACTGTTTACTTTATTGAAGCACCTACTTATTGTTGGAATAGTTTTTATGCATTGTACCTTCTAAGGACTTAGTGCAGCTGTTCAAACGGGTTGCCATATTCAACTCAGGTATGTGGTAATTCCTTTTGATCCGATTTAATTAGCTACTTTTCATTCGATTTTACTGTTATCTGTTGGAGATGATATCTTTAAGGCAATATTACAGCTTTAAATGCCGATTCCTTTAAACTTGTCATAGTAAGAGTAAATAATTGTTTTAAGTTATTTAAAGTTATTTTCATTTTTATCAGTGATTTTTTTCTGTATTGATAATTTTGCAGATTCTTGTAAGATTTAATAGTAATGATTTTAAAATACAATTATATTTAACATAGATATTTTGACCCTAATTCTGACTGCTAAGCTGAACGTTCTAGTCCATTCGGGTTTTATATCCGAGCAAATATTTTAAATAATTAATGAATGTATGTACGGGATTAGAATTAATTTAATTTAAAATATGTAAAAAATATATATATGAGAATTGAAATAATGTTTAATATACTAAAAAAAAAATTATTACCTTTGTACGAATACAATTACAAGTAGATAAATATCGAATCAGTTGTGAGTTGAGTGCTTAAATGCCATAAATACTAGATTATAATAAGCTCTACACTCTTTATATATATATATATATATATATATATATATATATATATATATATATATATATATATATATATATATATATATATATACTTATAAGTTCTATACACTTAACAACTCTCACTAAAAGTTGTTATAGAAGCCTTTTTTATTTAAGACCTTACAAAAACTGCATTTATATTACAATCTCATTTTTACGTACTTCCTTGTTACCTACATAAATAAATAAACGTAAAGCCGAATTGCAAAATTATGAAATCATTTCATATACTTGCCTTTAGAATTATTTTAAACGTTACTTTACTTGTCTCAACAGACTGGGTATATTAATTATGTTTATGGAACGACCGATTAAAATTGTCGCGACGCGTCGTTAATGTGTCCGCGTCGCGTCGTTAACGCGTCCACACCGCATACTAGGCACCTTATGAACGTCAAAGTCACATATCTATGTTTTTTTTTAAATTTAATATCATGATTTTATAGCCATAGAATAAGTTAGTTCACGTGGCGTTGACACAATCGTGTGATTGTAAACGCGACCGGTTGTGGGTTCGATTTCTACTCGAGGAAATGGAAATATTTAATATTTTCTTCGTTCTGGTGTAGAAGGCAAAAAGCGGCGTTGAGTTCAGCCATTCAACACGCAATGCCTCCAGAATTCGGCGGAAAATGGCGAACGGAATGTTTTAAGACCTCTCTTAGCTCACCTTGCCGTGTGCGGGATACAGCGTGAAGCTGAAAAAAAATTAACGCAGTTCTCCTCATTGTATCACAACGAGAAGCAATACGCAAATAGATTGATTATAATTATTGATAGAAAAATCTGAGCGACATGTTGCTCTTAGCGAGAAGTATACTAAATACCAACATAAGTTTAGATAACGATGATGAATAAAATATCTTTTTGATTCAATCCTTCAATTTTCTGCGCTGCAGTGGATGAAAGAACTCAATATCAATCCTTTCCATAACTGCAGTTTTGTAGTCATCACACAATATTTTTTTATCCTTTTACATCATTATCGATTTACTTAATAATCGTAAAATATATTTTATATTTAATGTAGATATACTTTTACGGCCATTATCACAATGAACTCATTTATTACAAAAATACGATTTTGTCATTAAAACACAAACGTACATAAGTAATTTTTTTATAGCCAATAAATTAAAGGTAGAGGAAAGAATAAAGGAACATTTTAAGAATTTGTTACTAAAAATTTTTATGATTTCGTATTCATTCCATTATGAAAACGATTAAATGACAATAAAATACAATAATAGTGTCCTGCTAATGTTTTCGGCCAATTGATAAAGAAATTTTATTTAAATTGGCATAAAATCAATTATATTAAGTTTTATCTAAAGATTACAGTTTATGATTGTACTTTTAAAGTTTAAGTGCCACTTAAGATCAGCTTACAATCGACTTTTCCTTTAAAACTGTTCTTTATATTCTAGAAGTAAAAGAGCAGCTTTACTAGTTAAAAAATGCGTTTTCGCTATAAACATTGAATAAATTTTACAATACGTAATCTATTTTACATGTAAAAAATGTTATCGATTTTTTTTCTTGACAACTGTGTTTACATAGAATACAGATTTGAAGTGAAGTTATATTATTTTAGGCCTAAAACACAAAAGTCTCTGAAGAGATCTTCTCTCCGCAACCGTCGTGTTTTTATTGAGTACCTACGATTGTGTTGATTAAAAGGAGACAAATGTCTAGTTGAGTGATTTTGGAAATTATTGTTATTTCTTTGAGAAAAGAGAAGAGATTCTGATTCTGAGATATTTCTTAATAAATAAAATACAATATATTTCTTGTTTTTTTGTTTGCCTATATTAACAACAAATATATCAATTTCTCTAATTTACATGGATAATTTTCAATAAAAAAAATTCTATGAGTATTAATCTTGCGTGATTCACGTATTCTTCCACACAGCAGAGAAGGAAACGTAAAACAAAAGGAATCTCTCAAGATATTCCGTTCTCTTCTTTCTGTCCGAATTCAAGACATTAGGTGTTGGATAGCTCTCTTTACGCCTGTCCTTTTCTTGTCTTACCTTAGCAGAGAAATGACACAAAGCTTAATATAAATGATTATATGTATTTCAATTGATTCATGCAAATTTTCGACCTCAGTTATAACAGCTCGCTTTAGCAGTTACAGTTTTAATTTTGCTTAATGTGAACATCAAGAAATTAAAAGAAACCGTTAGTGGAAGTATAAGTTAACGTTAAATATCATATAAATTTTGATGAGATTTTGAACCCCCTATTACCAAACAACGCAATATCAAAGATAGTTTTATGAAAAGAAGGATGATGTTTTACTTTTTGTGCTAAATGTAGAATATGCAAACTTTATAAATATTATATACTGCCAACTTACAGTAACTTAATTTAATTTTATATTAGTTTGTTCAAAAGTTGTTTGTTTATAGCATATTGGATTTCTGTGATATAGTATGTAGGTAGCAGTAGGTATACTCGTATGTATGAATGTACGAAGTATGTACATAGATGAAAACCTATAAAAAGAAATGAAACAAAAGTATGCAATCACGTGTCCAATATAAAAGTGTTAAAACTTTACATATTTTTTGAGCTTCACGCTGTATCCCGCATACAGCAGAGTGGGTAGAGGGAACCTAGTGTTCAGACACTCCACTCCCCACTTGAAGAATTTTCGTGACATTGCGTGTTGAGTGGCAGGACTCAACACCGCATTTTGCCATGTTACTAGAGCGAAGCAATGAAAATATTAACAAATGATAATTCAATACCTCCAGTGGGAATCAAATCCACAACCGTAGCGTTTACAGTCACACGCTTTTACTACTACAAAACGACTCACTTTACACGCATTATAATATTTAGTTTATTTGTTTCATTAAAACATTTTCTAAACATATTATGAATAATATTAAAAGCATAAAACAAGACCTCAACCGTATAAGCTTATAGCGTGTAGGGAAAACTTTATGTATTTATATAATATAAGAAGTTTTAACAAATAAGTTTTACCACCTACTTGTGTACCAATAGAGACGAGAAGTGAAATGGAGTTAAGTGGTCTAATGTATGTCCATAGTCGACGTCTCGGGCAACACTTTTAATGGATTCTGTCAGTTTTTGCCTTTATTTATATACCCTATTCATATAATAAAATGTTAATAGAACTCTGACCCAGCTAATGGTTTGAGAGATGATTGTAAGATGTTACGTTATGTTTATTTTTACGGAAGCTTCCGGTTATTTAATTTCAAAAATGTGATTTTATGTAAATTTAGTAAATGCATTAAAATCAATAATTATTTTTAACAAACAAACTGTTATAATTTTATGATATCAATTTTATATAAAAAAGATTCTTTTGTTATTTTTAAACAACCTTGTTAATAACTTGTGTGAATGAAAATGTTTTGTCGAACAGCAGATAATTCAGATGGATGAATTTTCTATCTAGTATCAAGACAGCCTGTTCTGTACTTTCCTTCTGAACTCGTGGCACTGAATACTTAGTGAAACGAGTGGACGGGTGGAGAAGGGGAGGAGTGGAAGATTGGAGGAGTGGAGGAGTGGGTGTGCAGAAGCTCCATAGCTACAATTTTTTTGTTTAATCCTTATCTATATTTTTTATGCCTCAAGTTTCTATTTTCAATATTATCGTTTTAAAATAAATAATAAATATATATATTCATATAATACTGCCCTCAACGAATGAGTTTAAATGTAGCTACAGCTTAAACTCGCATGTCTGGAAAACAATTAAAGTTGTACAATGAAAACGTTACACACAACACTAAGCGGCGAGCCATTGTGCCCCTATGAGTATTAATCGAATAACTCGACCGGCGAAGGCTACAACAAGTAAACCTATAGAATAGCAATGTAAAATGTTCTAGATGCACCTTATCTGAGACTTCTATGTGATTTATACGAAGTATTAACCTGTATTATGTTTCAGTCTTAAATATTATAGAAATGATTGTGGTTGTAGTTTTACAATCTTTGTATTTAAATAACCATAGTCTAAGAAGATAGGTGGTATTGTAATATGCCTAATAATGATGTTCTCCTAATTCGTTTGCGTGCTAAGTCAGCACAAACGTGTTAATATAGCACGTCGCGTCGCATAGGTCGGCACCGCCAGTGTGTTAATTAACCGGCATCGTGTAAGGCGACGCTCACGGCCGCTCTAATTGCGCGATTATTCCTCCGCGACGCCTAACTGCTGGATGAAATTTAATTAAAGTTTGTTGTTTCAAATAGATTTAATTAAAGTGATGTTGTAGCGAGAGCGAGTGGCGCGCCGACGCCGGGCCGCGGCTCAATCCGCGTGAGTGCTGCGCAACTTTTCTAATTCATTACTCCTGAAAGCGTTCCCGTGACGCCGAGCACTCTTAATAATTTGTATTGTGTAGTTATAGTCGCTTTAGTGAGATTCCGCTCCAACTTACTCGCACTTTCGCCTCTTTAATAGCTAACCCGATTGCGCTTTACCACGCTCCTTCCTCCTCGACGTCCTAAATTCGTTCTTGATCTGGCTACTAATGGATTATAATATTCTAATTTTATATTATCTCCACAATTGGTAACAAGTAATTATTTCACTCAAAAGGGAAGTATCGGCTGAATTATTCATATCAATAGTAAATTACACGATATTTCTCCATTAGCGAGACAGTTCTGCCGTTGAAAATTATATCGGAATGGACACTCGAATACAAATGTCCCGTTAAAAGCAACATTAAGATAAAAGCAATGTGCTATAATTCTTATTAATTATTAACAGATCGTCAATTAGAAAGGTATGAGGTTTGAAAACCTTTTGAAAATAGGTGATATTCGTCTATCTAAAAATAACAGTCGTAGCAACGATACGAGGCGGCCGTAAGCGACGAACGATGTTCGCGTCAATTACGGCTAATGGAAAACTTAAATTATGATAAAAGCTAAACGTACGAATGATGCTGCGTGGCGATATCGGCTTCGGCACCACTCTAGTGTCCTTGTCTCAACGCTTGCCAAACTACCTCGGAGCTTGTTCTCACTTTAATTATTTTATACTATTATAAGGAGAATTGTTTTCTTGTTTCTGAACGTTAATTGGAAAGAGCTGTAAGCTTCCTGTGTCAAATGTGGTTCTCTTTTGTATGAGATAGCGCAGCGATTTTGGCGGTCAGGCGGTCATCATCACTTATTGTTATTACGGTATTGTTATTCTTAATACCCAAGATGAATTTCCAAACTACTAAGTACTACTAAGTACTACTAAGTATTTTAAAAATTATGCAACGTAATATAGTGCAAATTACGTTATATATTTTTTATTTTTTCACATTTTTAAAGTTTTATTCTTTACTTAGGAACTACATTAGTATTTTCTATTTCATTCTGGACACTTAAAGGTAAAGGAAACCAAAGAAGGTTCCTTCTTTGGTTTCACCGAGATATTTTTTATTAAAACAAAAACGTTATATTCCCTAAAATTTTATTACCTTTTTTGTAGGTAGTAACGTTCCTGCAAAACATTCATAGTATATTAATTTATTAGCTCCGTATGATTAAATACATTAACATTATGAGAATCGTCCTTAATTTCTTGTAGGGGTTCATTGCCATTCGATTGTTCATTGTTTGAGTCGATGAAACAATTAAAAATGAACGCTACCAATGAACTGTTCGTTAGGCGAACGCTCGTAAAATGCTTTCGACATGACTAAAATTTTCCGCACACACTGACGGCCGCGGCCTGTGAATCTGTTTCGTAAAAACGATCGAAGCAATCGTGGTATGGTTGCGTTGAACGAAACGGAACATTGACTTCGGTGTCTGCTAGTCAATTTCCTTGATGAATTCACTATTAAGGATATTAAAAACGCCCCGTTTGTCGCATTCCGTTTCTCCAAGGCAACGGTTGCCTAGATTGTAATATAATTGAATTTTTAACATTACAATATGGTTCATCTTGTTATCGCTTAGTCGTTATTGAAATCTTTACCATCTCGGATATTCCACTTTCAATTTAGGCGTCCTTGCAAGTTTACGCATTTCTTTCACAAGTAAATTGCTCTGCTCCGTCGGAGGAGTCATAAAGAAAATTGCTATACAGTTGATAAATAATTTATCTAAAAGCCCGCTCCAGTCACCGAGACATGCCCGGGATAGCATTGCTTCCACTTCCACCCAATATTACTCTCCTTTTGTACAATTTTGCAACAGGGCCGTTCGCACGTTCCTTTCCTTTTATGGGCAATAAGTGGAACGCAATTATATTTATGGAGGAGAAATGGTTACGAAAACAAATTCCACAGAGTATTATTCCATATGGGTAATATACATTTAATCTAATGAACTGTCGAAGAGAGTGACGCTAAATCAATTGTTATCTTGAACATGTTATTCTAGATTAATCTGTATTTTAGAAGAAATCAGGTCTCTAATTGTTTTCTATTGAATATATTCTAACGAGATTTAAGCTTGAATGTATAATCCGAGTTTCAGACTAAAAGATTTCTCCGTATTGTAAACTTGGTGAAATGTGATGTAGCTAACTACTAATTGGAAGAGTTAGGTGTACAGTTTCTGGAGCGATGGAGCCTAATTAGTGTGCCCAGCGGCCTCTCATTACGACGCTTGGCTTTAATTACCCACACGAACAGAAGTACGATCTTTTACTATAAAAAAATGAAATCAGCTTCACGCTGTATCCCGCACACAGCAGGGTAGGCAGAGGGAACCGAGTGTTAAGACACTCTGTTCCCCACTTCCTGCCGAGTTCTGGAGGCACTGCGTGTTGAGTGGCGGAACTCAACGCCGCGCTTTCCCTCGGCACCAGAGCGAAGAAATGAAAATATAAATGTAAATAAATATTTCTTTTCCTCGAGTAGGGATCGAACCCACGACCAGTCAATTATACAGTCACACTTTGTACCTGTGCATTACGACTACTTGTATATTACTACAATTTTTATAATTTTGAATTCAGGTGTATAGCCTTTGTTATACCTTAAGCATTGGTTTAATATACTTTCAAGATATTTATTATTTTTTATCATCTAGGTATTAATATATCAAATATTATACATATTTAGAAATAAAAAACACATAAAATGCACAGGGCACACACATAAATAAATATGTGCATGTTACGTATGTAAATTTAAAATAGAGTACCTGGGTAGTGATCTTAGAGCACACGAGCTACGAGACCACTTTGACTGAAAGTCTTCGTTTAAATGTGGATATATAGTCACACAGTAGTGAGAATATTTTAGATTTATATGTAAATTTTATTTCATTAATGTCAAAAGTCAGAACTCAAAAAAAACGTAGGTATACAAGTATATATTTTTTTACTTATAACTTTTTATATAAGAGTATTCGGCGAACATCGAAAATAAGATATTACTAAATTTACCGTTTCGTTCGAAACGTTAACAATGTTTGGTACCTAATTGCTACCTATCGATGTTGTGTTCAACTGCTACGGGAAAGTACGAGTGAGCATCGTTTTCCCTTGATTTCCATGAGATTAAATCATTAGATCCTGACTTGGTGGCAATGAAACCAATAGGATAAAACGCTTTTTTAAATGAAAAATAAATAAATCGCTCCACAAATGACAGAGAAATTGACAGAGAAAAATAAAAAAAATGTAGTAAAGGGATATAGAAAAAACAGTCGATTAAAAAGTATTTGCCTAATAATATTTGAGTTCAAATTAAATGTACCCAATTAGGTTGATTTGATACTTTGCTTTGAAAGGTTTTGTAGAATTATTATTGTGTTCATTGAATTAGACTTTAAAGAATATATTCTGAAAAAACAAATCCTTTTGACATTTTCAGTCCAGAGAAACTGCGATCTAGGCTTGGATGAATTTTCAGTAAAATAAATGAAAATAATCAACTATTCTCCTAGTCTCCTAGATAAGTTCTTAACTTGTCATTATTATTTATTAGAGAATTATGCCGGTTGTAAAAAAATCCCCCTACCCCAACAGACGATGTCTCAAAATATTTCTTTGCATTTTTGTCAATTTTGGAAAATTTTAGTTTATTTATTTTAATTAATAATATTTTTAACTCTATTATAAATCGCTTATAGAAATATGGTTTTATGATGGTTCTATTTTGATATTTAACATCTCTACATAATAACATGAGCACGTGAAGATGTGGGGAAAGTTTCGAATTAGATCATTAAAACGAGTGACACGAACTTTTGTAACACCTCATCTTATTATATTTCACTTTATAACAAATATTATGTTACACTTAAAAACATACGTATAACAAACTGAGTTTGTATTATAAGAAAGTTAGTACATCGTGAATGAACATCCAGACACCTAATATGATTATAAAGAATATTTTCTATTTCAGAAAATATGTGATTGGAATTATTATAATTACATAGCAAAAATTAAAATATGCAATTTAAAATGACCAGTTATATACTCAATTTCCTCAAATGCAGTGGTAAGTTGTATAATGCTTTTTTAGTATCAAATTTGAATTTGAGCCAATACTAACGCGGGGGCACTAGTGTACAATTGTAAATGTCACGTTTGTGAGGTTATGCGTTTGATTCTCATTTGAGGAAATGAAATGTTTAATATTTTCCTTTTGCTCGCTCTGGAAACGCAAAGGCAAAGTGTGACGTTCCGCCACTCAATGCGCAATGTCTGCAGATTTCGTCGGAAAGTGGAGATCGTAAGTATTTTAATGGAAACGGAGTGTCTTAACACACCACCTACTGTGCTATGTGTGGGATTCAACATGAACTTATAAAAAAATATTCCGCTTTATTCAAAACTGGTTCTTTTATATGAAATATGATAATTACTTATTAATATAATATTTTATATAAGTATTAATATAATATTAATTATATTATTACAATTTTGATTAAACTTAATTAATATAACTTGCATATCATCCTCATCTTCATTAATGTTTATTCTCTATATATAAAAGGACAGTAAAAATATTTTGTCAGTATATTTAGTAATTTTGACAGAAATGGATAGAGGGACACTTAAAATTTCTTGTCTGTCTGTCTGTCTGTCTGTCGATATGTATGGTCACATTTTTCTCTGAAAGTACTGAACCGATTTACTGGAAAATTTCATCAATTGCTTTGTTTTAACTCAACTATCCTAATAAAAGTTTAAGTCATCAAAATCGGTTCATTAAAAAAAAAGTTATCGTCATTTGAATGAACTCAAGGCATTAGTTTGTTTGCGAATATGATAAGATTTTTGGCCAAAGAATGACATTCGAAACGTCTTGGTTATATGACTGTTGATAAAAATATATATTTTTGCAGCACTATTACGTAATATTTTATACAATAAAGTAAACAAAATTGAATTGTTAATGGAGATTACCTTTATAAATCATAACAATTAAGTTTAAGTCGTAACTAATTCCACACAGAGATAAAGAACGATTTGATTTTCAAGGAAATATCAAGGAAATATTTTTCGTTTTCGTTTGTTCGTTCGTTTGAAATAAATCTATATAAAAAAGCCTAAAAACATCCTTTCTACGTGTACTCTGTAATAACTACATATTTACCAATTGTATATTTAACTACTTTATAAACTGTACAGGAGTTAATATGCAATCATTACAGTTATTTTACAAAGAATATTATGAATCCTTCAAATCAATAATTTAACATTTAAGGCTGTTTCTGAAGCAGTAAATTAAATTATTCACTGACATCAGCACATTTAACAGAGTTTTAAAATTATGATGAGACGTACATTACATAGGTAAAAAGAACATAATGGTACAAAAGTAAAAATTAGCTTTATATATATTTTATAAATATCAAATATCGACATTGGTCGTATTTTTTAATTCAAAATAATAAAAAAATCTTATAGAAATTACGATAATGTAGTAAAAAAAATCATATTAGAAGTCATTATAATTGTCAATCAATTCTGTTTATTAAATCAATAATCATGTATTTTAAGCGGGCGAAGCCGCGAGCGGGCCGCAAATCAGAAATAAGAATACTTTGTATTACTCGTTATTATATTTTCATAATTACAATCTATGTGTAGACAGCGCAGAAAATAATATTTGCTTTTATGATAAAATGATAGCAAAGTCATTTCTGTACATAAAAAAAAAAAAAATAGGTGGTTAATATATTGATAATAACAGCTACATAACCACTCTACAGAATCTTTATCTTGCATTTCTTTGAATCTTGTTTTTCTGTTTGTCTGCTAGTTTGTTCTCAAATCACGCGCAAACTACTGTACAGAAATAATGTTTTTTTTTGTATGGCGACAGCTTAGGATTTGGAGGTACATATTTTTCGGTTTTATCCTGGTATTCGATGTAAATATCAGCTTCACGCTGTATCCCGCACACAGCAGCGTAGGCAGAGGGAACCTAGTGTTAAGACACTCCATTCTCCGCTTTCTGCCGAATTCTGATGGCATTGCGTGTTGAGTGGCAGAATTCAACGCCGCGCTTTGCTCGACACCAGAGCGAAGAAATGGAAATATAAATTTAAGTAAATATTTCCTCTCTTCGAGTGGGGATCGAACCCACAACCAGTCGGTTTTACAGTCACACCACGTGACGCTGCGCCACGACTGGCCTCAACACTCTATTCGATGTAGGTTTCATAGAAAACCGGAAAAGTTAAATTACTTGTGTCTGAAAAATCTGTGTATATTATAAACATAGGGATTTATGCGGAAAATCTAAAATTCATGTGCGTGTATGAAATAATTAAACTAAAACTAAATGCTCCTATTTATAATAGAGTATTTTTGTGAACCAAATTAAATAAAATGCCAAAGGAATTAAATTACAATAGATATGTGAACTATGAGACCAGTCATGGCGCAGGGGCACAAAGTAAGACCGTAAAATCGACTGGTTGTGGGTTCGATTCCCACTCGAGGAGATGAAATATTTACTTAAATTTGTTTCCATTTCTTCGCTCTGGTGTCGAGGCAAAGCACGGAGTTAAGTTCTGCCACTAAACACGCAATGCCGGCAGAAAGTGGGGAACGGAGTGTGTTAACACTAGGTTCTCTCTTCCTACCCAGCTGTATGCGGGATACAGCGTGAACCTGATGTGAACTGTAGGTACGACAATATAGATTAGCATACAAAAATAACCAACCAATTTTTGCTAAGCACACTTAAATAATGTAAAAAGAAGCCGGCAAAACCGCCCATCGGCCTCTAGTATATCAAATAACGTTATTATTGCATTAATTTATTTTTTATATATTATAAAAAAACCTAAATAAATCACACTATAATTAATTAAAAGTAAATTGTAATAACCGAAGCATTTAATTTTAAACCTAATAAATGCAGTATGCACGGTAATGGTGAACTACGTAGAATTGCTAGCCCCCATTCCATTTGCCGTGAGGTTGTTTATTCAGCTGTATTAATTAGCGGACAGGTGGATTACGAGGGAGATGAAGCGTAACCTAATTAGAATAGGATACTTGTACTCGTACGTACATACATACATATACATACATATATGTACATTTACTTGTATGCAAACATACAAAGTATTTATCTACATACTTGTTACGGAAATATTTTTTTTATTAGCGACTCGCTCGCGGCTTCGCCCGCATTTTGCTCAAACAAAACTTTTTAAAATGATATGGCTTTTTCATTTATATGGTGCTTGAAATAAAACAAAACTATATACAGCTAAATGTTAAGGGAAGCTTCCAAAATACATCTGTGAAAATTCTAATTAATTCGGTTATGCCGTTTCTGAGAAAAGCGTGAACAGATCCATAGACAAACAGACAAAAATTAG
Source organism: Heliconius sara (assembly GCA_917862395.2). Lineage (NCBI taxonomy): Eukaryota > Metazoa > Arthropoda > Insecta > Lepidoptera > Nymphalidae > Heliconius > Heliconius sara. The sequence goes on along the minus strand of OU860796.2, from coordinate 7,392,323 downwards.
AAAAATCATTGTATTATGTTCTATTTCGTTATTAATTGGCACCAGTAACTTTTTTTCTTTTATATCTTCCATGTACAGACACAGAGACACTAAAATTTTATTACAAGTATAAAGAGATGTACTTTGTATATTAATATATTTTTTTTATTATAAAATAAAGAAAATCTCCAAATATATATTTTTTGTTATTGTTATATATGCCAGGCCAGGCCAGCTTACAACAAACAACAATATTTAAAATAAGACGATTAAAGGATAAATACAGACATTCTCTACTGAATACCAAAATTTTACATCCACTGTATAGACTACCTAGAAACAGTTATTGCATCGTCAAATATTAATTGATCGACGGTAAACAGTCACTGCTGTCTATTTATGTCCAAGCAGTGAAATCAATTAGGTACGTTTGCGAACTGCTCCAATAAATACTGCTATCGTTAATTAGAATCAATCGTGGGATTGCGACGGAGTCTATTCTGAATAAGTCGAGTCGAGTCGAGTCTCCGTGTAGGCGAGCTCTGGCTGACAGCAATTGGCTTATTAAGAGAGAAGCTAACAAAACTTAATACCTCGATTCATTAATTTTATTGGGGTATCGAAAAGATTTATTCACGTGTTCATTGTGTTGACACGGTTTGAGTCGACGTTTGTAGAGTACAAGATTGATTAAGCTTTATTTAATGTTATTAAATACTGGTTTACAGTTAAAGAACGGTATAGTTAGTAAGTGTGCTAACGCCTACCTGATATGCCTACCTGGTATTATAATTTGAATATATTTTGTAAACTATTTATTGGGATAATAAAAAACGTATTGGTTTTGAATCAGCAGAAGAGGAGAGAAGCTGCCTAGATGTTAAATATAACTAGGTAATACGGCGTTTTAATAATTTGTTATTAATGATATTTTAATGGAATATATTAGTATAATATAATAGGTTTTTATTGCACACACATAAAACAAACAAGTTAATTAATAATATGCAAATAAATGTAATTCCAATTAACAACATTGCGCTACGCGTTGTTGTATAAAGCCTATTAATCATATTGCTAAACGTTGATTTGAATATCGATATGACTTATACATACAATACGCTACATACTTACAAATAAATAAAGAAAAAATAATTTATAAGTTAATGTTTTTTTTTCCTTCACGCTTAATCACTCAGCAGGGATGAAAGAGAAAACCTAGTGTTAAGACACTCAATTTCCCATTTCCCGACGAAATCTGGAGGCACTGCGTATTGAATGGCGGAACTCTATACTAAATATTTCATTTTCGTGAACGGGAATCGAATATACTACCTGTAGTGTTAAACAATCACACACATGTGCCTCTGCACTAAGACTGGCCTCAAGTAAGTAATAAATATATGTACAAGTTTGTATAAAAGTTAAGTTACTTTTTTTATTTTAATATATTTTTGTTTTGTATTAATTGATGTAAATTTTTTTAATGAATATGAAACAATTGGAAGGTTATTTATTTCTTGTTATGACACAATTCTAATTTAATTGCATTTCGGTTCCGTCTTTTAAATTAGTTTTAGTTTCTGAGCTTTATTTCCTCAATAAATGTTTTTTTTATTATATTTTTTATAGTAAGGTAAGGAAAAAAGTAAAGAATTGTAAGTGCCATCGTGATGATCGTGGCAAGAGTCTACATAAAAAAACGATAATTTTCAGAAATTTCTATTTAAGAGTTTAAAGCTGAAAATTTTTTTTGTTTGTAAATACCGATATCTTTTTTTAACGGAAATGATATGGCAATGGGCTACGATTAGTCAGAATCGTCTAACCACACTATCCCTTTTATTAACTACAACCCAGCTAGTAATAATTTTAATAATAATATATTTAATAGTAATATATTTAATATCTTTACTTTAAGGCACGAAATACTTTTTTAGCTTCACGATTGTAATGTAAATACATTATCTACACAAACTAAATTAACATTAATTTTATTAAATGTACACCAAGAATTTAATTTAACAAAATATCTAAAGTGTTATATCACATATAAAAATACAGTAGATAGTGACCCATTACGTAATAGTTCACCACTATCGTGTTATTACTTCCCGTTAGCTCACACAGGACCAGCTCGAGCATTCACGAAAGTCAAACGAGATGAGACGGGCTCCTCACTCGTTATCTGTAATTAGGATCAACAGTGGAAGACCTTCTAAAACATTTGGACGTCCGACCCAGCCACCCGCTCCACTGCGCGCGATACATGCTTATATAATTAGATCCTGTATACTTAATTGAGATTGAGAAATCATATTAATTTATATTAAATTACTAGAATTTTGAGGCCAATCGTGGCGCAGCGGCACGAAGTGTGACTGTGAAACCGATTGGTTGTGGGTTCGATCCCCACTCGAGTTAATATATATCGTAATTACAACAATTTCGTTAAAGTTAATATAATCGTACCAACATAACTCCTCAATAATATTTAAATATATTTCAATGAGAATAACGCTAATGGGTTGTTGTTACTGACTTGGCTTAATTAAACAAGCCGAGAGTCGACACTCAGACGCATAATACTGCTAATTAAACGCGGGCTTACAGAGATCCGAAAAAGAGGCACTCAAACACGCTTAGCTGGTATTATTACAGTGTATTCAGGAGGCTCGGCAAACAGGCTCTCGTCGCCGAGGGTGCTACTCTCAAGTTTCGCGTTTAATTAGACAGATAGAGGCGCGGACGGGCCTTATTAGTATTGTCTACGGGGGCCCAATTAACACCCGGGCGGTGCCGTGGGTGGCTCCAAGTTCGTTTTAATAATCAAGGGATACCCTTGCCTTCGTTAGTCGAATAACAGGATCGAGTTCTCGTCACAAAAATCTGTATACATAATATCTACATATTAAACATTCCCGCATCGATACCGCCTTGAATGTCTCCTACGCTTATTAGTGCCAGCCTCGTAATAATAACTTCGTGTTTCCAAAAATGTAGCTATTATAATACATTTCTGAGGATGTAATAAAAGATAATTGCTTTGTAATTACAAATCCGCCATCCGATAGCTACTTATTTGTATCAGCGACTATAAGGATAATAATAATAAATTATTGTTCAGCGGGCCGTCTTTGTCAGTGATGGTTTTATTAATTGTTATTTCCTCTTAATTATAATAAAAAAGCTTCTTCTGTAATTAATTGTGCGTTGGTATTATCAATTAAATTGGAGCTCGGGCAGCTCTGCAAACTTGCACCGTATGCTGCAGCATATCGCCGCATCTCCACCATAAAACAGTCATTACTGAAAGAGCAATTTCTCTCATTAATGAACACTGCAAAATGTATTCCGTAGTTCCCAATTATGTGTATTGCTTAACTCGTAATATTAACATGCATATCCTAAATTAATATATTTTATATACTACCTGTAGGTATATTGTATATATCGTGTAAAAAAAAATCAGTTTCACGCTGTATCCCGCACACAGCAGGGTAGGCAGAGGGAATCTAGTGTTAAGACACTCCGTTCCCTACTTTCTGCCGAATTCAGAAAGCATTGCGTGTTGAGTGGCAGAACTCGACGCCGCGCTTTGCCTCGACACCAGAGCGAAGAAATAGAAATATAAATTTAAGTAAATATTTCATCTCCTCGAGTGGGGATCGAACCCAGACACCAGAGCGAAGAAATAGAAATATAAATTTAAGTAAATATTTCATCTCCTCGAGTGGGGATCGAACCCACAACCAGTCGATTTACAGTCACACTTTGTGCCTATGCGCCACGACTGGCCTATATATCATTTAATTACTCAAATAAGATTATAAGTCACGTAAGGCATCGTATAAAATGTATGTATTATTATAACTTTAGTGTACCTTTAACCTAAAGTCCATGTAACGAAAGTAAGTCGTTTTATTGTATATTTTTAATTAGCTATACTGTAATACAAGTCAATTACTTAACGTTTCCGTATTCGCCAAGGTACGAGCATATCCACATGCGATTGTAAAATAAATTGGCTCACCACAAATCCGGAATAGTACTTTATACGGGTTCTTTAATCATCGATTCCGTAGAAATGATCCGTTAAAACTACTGTCAATTACAACAATTCGTTTAAGGTAACATGTTGCAGCTAGGCCTTCTAATTAAATGTCACTGTTGATATAATCACATAGATAAACGAATAACTAATAGTTTTAATTTTTTTTAATGTTGTTGTATCATATACATTGTTGTGCGTTCACAATTCATAAAAAATATGTTTGTTATAATTAACTATTAATTATTATGTTGATGTATTTTTTGTTTCCAACGTTAGACACATATGTACGTACCACTAGTATAGAACTTTTTTATCTGAAAGTAATTGGTTCATATTTATTTTTATAGTTATTTATTGTAGGCCAGTCGTGGCGCAGCGGCACGAAGCGTGACTGTAAAACCGACTGGTTATGGGTTCGATCCCCACTCGAGGAAATGAAATATTTACTTAAATTTCCATTTCTTCACTCTGGTGTCGAGGCTAAGCGCGGCTTTGAGTACTGCCACTCAAGAATTCGGCAGAAAGTGGGGAACGGAGTGTCTTAACACTAGGTTCCCTCTGCCTACCCTGCTGTGTGCGGGATACAGCGTGAAGCTGATTTATTTATTTTATTTATTGTTATAATTTATTTATTGATCGTTATTATTGTACTTAATATCTACAAACATTTATAAACCCTATTTAGTTTAAAATTACTTTTAGGAAAAATTGTGTTTAAATCAAACAGTTCATAAGATTTGACTGTAACATGATTATATTTTTCTCCGTTATTAATATACATATATCTATGTTCTTTGAACTATAAATATATATATTATATCAGTACATTATAAATTAAAGCTTATATCGTCATATATCTACATAATAAAAAGAAATTTAAATTTAAATAAGTAAACAATTTAATATTGTGTTATGAGATTTATTTAAAAAAAATATATAAGAATAATTTTTTCAATTTAGTTTTTTCTGTCTTTTAAAGTTTAAAACCATAGGTAGTCTTTCTGCTCTTCTCGTAGCCGCGAGCTCAAGTGGTAAAACGTGCTTGGTAATAAGGAGCCACCTATTCATTAGTGTTTTAAGAAAGTTATTAGTGCCGACAAGTCGAGCGTGCGCCTGCGCTTGCATTTCTCGACACAATTTTCTGTGTCAAATACTTCTAAGAGGCTGAAAGACAGAAAAAATATAGCTTTGGTCTCAGCAAACAGAAACATATATCCCGACACAACAGGGTAGGCAGGGTATCACTTAGTGCTAAGACACTTGCTTCAACATTTTTCCATTGAATTCTGGAGGCTTTGCGTGATGAATGGCGGAACACTGCGCTTTGCTTTGACGCCAGAGCGAAGAAATGAAAATATTCAACATTTCATTTCCTCGAGTGGGAATCGAACTCACACCCTGTCGCGTTTACAGTCGCAGTTTCTGCCCCTGCGTCACAACAGTTCTCATAAATAAATATTTTACAAATTTATATTAAAAACCATGTTGTAAAATATAACATATTACGATATAAATTTAATTAAATATATCTAGCATACATGTGAGATAAAGACTTACCTTTATTTTTTCTTTAAATTTATACGATATTATATTAAACGAACATTTTACATTTCTTGTAAAGTAAAATATGACAAAATTATACGATAATAATAAGGGTCTCAGAATCGTAGCGGGAACATTACATGCCCTAAAAGTATGGGCAAATTTGTTGATATTTCCTATGACACTACATAAATTTTTATGTATCATATTTAGAATCTTTTTTAGTACGCATTTGAGGTTAGATTTATCATTATAATATTCAGTAAAAATGCGCAGGCGCATATAAACTTTTATGACATGGCCATTGACTTAATACGATTATATTCGACCTAGATAAGGCACTTTAACGATGTCTTAAGATTAAAAAATTATATCTATCCAAGTTTATCTTAATTTAATTAGCTTCACAGTGTATCCCTGGGTAGGCAGAGGGAACCTAGTGTTAAGATACACCGTTCTCCACTTTCTTGAGGCATGGCTTATTATCATTTGGTGTTGCTATTGAAAAATATTTTATATGTATTATTATTACATAAGTACTTTAAAAATATATTTTAATGTTTACTTATATATATATATATATATATATATATATATATATATATATATATATATATATATATATATATATATATAAAATATACAATATCCTGTATTATATTTGGAGCACCTGATCTAGTGTCTTAATAACACAAGTTTGACGTATGGCTCCTGTACTTAAATTCCAACAGACGCCGAGACTCCAACCTTGAGTAATTACAAATTAAATGCCAGCGCAATATTACGTATTAAAATATCTGAGACAATTTTGTTTCTCTTTCGGCATTGAAAGAACACACGTTAAAGTATTTTATCATTCAGAGTAATTATCTTAATTAACATTTTTAAATTGCTGCTTAAATACAATAGAACGTTAATGGTTGGAAATGTCTCATTGAATTTTAAAAATGTTAGAATTTTTATACTCTGTGCCTTTACATTAATTATAAGTGATATTTGAAAAGCTAAATAGTTATTTAAATGAATCATTACGGTTATTTGATCTTTTATACTTTAATATAAATAGATACACTATAAAACTTTTCAGTTTGTTACTTTATAATATTTTTTCCATCTCGAAACGTTTAATTAGGACTCTATATTAGCAATGCGACAAAATTAACTTACATTTTATACTATAATTTTTATTTCACTGCTGTAAAAGAGCGTCAATTATATGATATTATGCCGAAAACATTTTTAATTTTGTATGATTAATTTTGTAAGAATAAAAAAAAGTGATTTTTAAAATATATAATCTGCATTTACTGCACGCGCATTTACTTATTGAATGTTCGAAAAACTCGTTATTCCTATAAGGGATATTAGGTTTATCGAATAAAAAGTGCGAGTCGAACTCGCCCATCGACGGTTCTGCACCAATTATCAAAAATGGTCAACTGCTTATAAAAGTTGACATGCCAGACAAATTAATTAACTATGTTTTGTGACGAACGAACAGACGGATGGACAGACGAGCACACAGTCATACGGACAGTTTTTTGTTAAGCCTAATTAACGAAAGCTTAAATATATTTTTATTTAGGTAAACAATATATAACTTGTATTAATATAAAAAAAAAACATAACATAAAAGAGTTTATCATTAACCTAATAAAGCTTTTAACTGACATTTCACACAAACAACAATGTTTCATTTAATAATTATTTTTCCACCGATCCCCTTAAATTTTACAACCTAACGTTAACACGTAATCTTTGTAGTAAAGTAGCTCATGAAATCCCGCTAATGGATCAAGCGAGACGATGCTTTAAAAATATCCATCTAATCTCGGAGTCGATTTGGCTAAAACATTCCCGATCCATGCCCGCGCAGAAACGGGAAATGGGACGTCTCGCCCACTTATGACGGGCTACGTTGCACCATAAAACATACTGACGCTTAATAAACGCTTAAAAATCATTCTTATAATAAAATACATTTTTTTTCTCTATAAATAATTATGTTTAGGAAGAAAAACGATTAAACATTAATATTTTTTGTAGCTTCACCTTATCCTGCACCGAAACCTAGAAACCTAGTGTTGAGACAGTTCTGTTCGGCGCTTTCCGCCAAATTCTCGAGGCACAGCCTGCCTGTTGCTGCTGCACTAGAGCGAAAAAATAAAAATATTAAATACTTTTTGAGTGGAAATTGAACCCACAACCTGTCGCCTTTACAGGCGCACGCTTATCGCCACGCCACGACTGTCTTCAATATAATTAGCAATAATTTAACATTAAAATATCAAATTAACTTAAATGAACGTTATAATAGCTTGCTGTCAAGATTTCGTATCTTGTATTTCCGAAATTATAATTATTATAATTAAGCCTCTCAAAATTGCGATTTCTTGTAATAAGTGAACGTAAATAAATTGCATGTAACTTGATAATACAGCATTATTCGTGGGAAAGAGTTGCCAGTACTCGTGGTTGTGTGCTCCGTCACCAATCGAGGAAAAATGCTTATATTAATAGATATGCTTATATTAATATATGAAATGTATATATAGTAAAATTCTTGAATTTCGTAATTTTACTTATTTATTTTACATTTAAAAAAAACAAAACATTATTACAATTTTTATTCGATAAACCTTATATACATCACGTCGGTCTTATTTAACGCAAAAAAAAATATTTTCAAGTAAAAATAAAGAAAATAATAAATAATACAATTTTACCAATACACAAAATCTTTCAATTTAGTTAATAGTACAATATACTTTCAGTTAACGTTTCGGTGAGACCGGGCCAGAAGAGGGAGGTGGATGGTATTTATTCAGCATTAGAAAGCAGGCACTCTCTGTTGATGCGGCACTGACATATCCGTTAATGTCTTTTCCATTTCCCGCCACTATACGCCATCCCCCTGACTGACGGCTTGACCGAAATGTTACTTGCGAATCGTATTATGCTAGTTTTCAAACAATATATTCTTTAATGTTACGAAACTATATTTCTATATATTTTTAACATTTTTAAAGTGTGAATATACTTAGGAAAGAAAAGTTAAGTACTTTTCTTTTTCTTTAGAAAACGTATAAAAATTTTAACGTAGCGGGACTCGAACTTCTGGAAAGCCGACCTCCTGGAAACCGACCAGTAGGAGGCGGGGGTTTGAGACCCGCTACGTTCATTTTTTTTTACGTTTTCTAAATAAGTATATTGCTGTATAGTTATTATTAAGGCAGTGACAAATGGAACCCTAAATACAATTAAATTTAAAATAAAATTTGTAAGTAACTGATAAAAGATTTCACTCAATTTTTTAAACTTGTTAGTCAAAGTGTGGGCTGTGGACATTATCTTGTTTTGTGTTTTGCGGCTTATCTTATGTCATATTTATCTTAAGACATTTCTTCGTCTATCTTAAAACTCCGTGGTCGTGTACTTTTTAAACAAATAATTATTTTATAAGCCCTTTAGTGTATGTGAAATCTTGCAGGCTTAACTTTACCTACTTCCAAATTTTTACTCAACCTACATACATAAATAAAGTATCAAATGAAAAGGCTTGAATCTTAAAATATAATAACACCATGAAAAACATCTAGAGACTGTATATGGAGGCAGAAGGCGGCCAGAGGGCTTAACTGAGAAGGGTACCTTTCGTGCTAAATGATATCTAGAATCAAGGTGCAGTCGTTAGGCGGGTAAAGGGATATCTCAACTAAGGAGTAAAGGACGGGTCGTGTTTGGACTCGTTTGATTTATTTTGGCCAGCACTCTAGTGTTAAATGATATCGAAACTCGAAATCGAAATCAATAATGATGCATTAATAATAATGAAAAAAATAGTATGTACAAACAGTAAAGAATATAATTTGTAAGATTTTTTCATAAACAAGCTATATAAATATAAGTTGTACTAAAATGAAAATATAATTTATGAAATTGTAAAAGCTTGTGGCAAACTCATAAAATAACAGGGAATTAAAACTAAATGAATTTCTTACGTGATTAATCAATTTCACAAATGTACATGTTTTCATTTTAGTAAAAGTTTAAAAAAAAACTTGTTTTATATATAAAAGTTTTTAATTATTATTTTATTGCAAGTATTTAAGACATTTAGAAACGGATACACAATGTCAAATTGCTTTGTTCAATACAAATTATTTAAGAATATTAATCTATTTTCGAAACAAACATAATGAGATACAATAAAAAAAAATAATTGAAACAAAATAATAAATTAAAATAAAAGATCAGTCGGGCAGAAAGAGCAATATGGAGAGTCTCCCTGTTGCATAGCCCTCGCAGCCCTAGCGGTTGTCCGCTGCCCTTTTGATTGCGCAATTATTTGCGTGTTTATATCTAAACATAGACTTTCCATTAGAAATAGAAATAGCACTTATCTTAGGTATTGAAAACAATTCCTAATTTCTAAAACTCAATTTGAATTCTATGACAGAGTAAAATAGTCATATACAAGAACATGTTTTTTTTTTACTAAAAAACTACTAATGCCATATTTATTGTATTAGATCAAGAGATAATAAAGATGATTTTATTTCTGTCAAAAATCACAGGCTTTCGAGGTGCAGCGGTACAGCGCCTCCATTAACATTTAGGGGAATGAATTATTTAAGATTTTCTTGCTCTGGTAGAAATACATAGCATGACCTTCAGTTCCGTCTTTCGTTGAATGGAAGCAATACAATGTCTCGAAAATTAGGTAGGAAATAGTATATGGTATATGAAAGAGACAGCGTTACAATTTTGGTAGATATAATGATGACAGAATTAATGTGTGAAGTAGTGAGTAAATGACAGCTTAAATAAAAAAAATAAAAAAAAGAACAGAGGTATCTAATATAAACATACAATATAAAATACAGCTTATATAACATATTTTTATTTTTTACTAAGGTCATTTACCTAATTTGAACTAATCGTTATTTTAATCTATAATATATATTTTAATCTATAATGTTATAGTGTAGGTATATAATTTATAGTTGATACCACTTACTAAAATAAATTGTTCTATGCATTATACAGTTAGATCGTTTCCTAGATTGTTGCCATTGTGATAAGGTTTTTTGTTAGCGCGGTTTTGAAGGGGGCTTTAATTAAAAATGCTTGTTTAGCGAGAGTGGAGTGACTTTTTCTGTTCTGATTTAAACAAATAGCAATAGAACATTTGTATTTCATTGGTATTATATTAATTATAATAAGTTTCTTTGCGGGTAACAAATAAAAATACAATTTTATTTAAAAAATATTCTTTTTATTTCATGATGAAATTTCAACAGGTTCGTTTGTTTATTTAAAATAGAAAATAAATAATATCGTCATAAATATCAAAAAATATTAAAAAAAAGAGTGCAATAGCCTTACTCTCATCTCATTCATTGCCGCCAACGTATTTATACATTACTCACGGCTCAAGTATCCGATTATATAACACGCAAAATTTCAATTACAACTTGTAATTAGTTTTTCGAGAGTTTTTCTTTCAGCCGGAGGGAGGGTGTGTGGAGAAGCCGGTGAGTGAGCGAGACGGCGTGTCTCCCCTCTCGCTCCACCATGCAGCTGCGACGCTTTGAGTAATGTCCATGCCACTTATTTGATTATTTTTATGCAATCTGCGCAGGAAAATGAAGGATTTATTTACTGCATACCCACCCACTGTTAATTAATTTTGTAAAGTCCGAGCGCGCAATGAACGTACCTTCTATATTAGCTTTCTGAATATCATCTCTTAGTCCCTCTCCTCACCTCTCACTCATGCAGCGCTTACTTTAAATTAAAAACTAAAATTATTATTTTATTTTGTAGCGGGGAACAGTTAAGACACTCTTAATACTAGGTTCCCTCTGCCTACCCTGCCGTGTGTGGGATACAGCGTGAAATTCAAAACAATTACTTAATATTCTGGTACAGCTAATGTGTTATTCCAGTCATGGATACAGGATAATATTGTTCAGATTTTGACCCGCCTTATGGATTGGCAGCGCGGTTGCCCTCTAATGCACGGAAGCCGGGCCACGCGAATTAATGGTAAGAATAATGGCGATCCCATTATGGATTGCCGCCAACATACTTTAGTCATGAAAAGAATCGAAAGTTACATTTGCGATACTGTGAATACTGAGAGCGCTTGGACGCCACCACCCACTACCCCCGGAGGGTGGCGCACAGAGTGCTGTAGAATAATATACGAAATATTATTAAAATATCATAAGTAAATTTATATCTTAAATAAATAACAATTAATTTTTAAATATTTTATTTATGTATTTTATGTATAATAATTAAATAACAAAATTTAAGAAGCTATAGATAATTTGTCTAAAAGAAATAACAAATAAAGCTGAATTTAGTATTTAATCATTTTATTTAATAAATATTACAATTTAGTTGCAATTAAGCATTAATACAAAAAAAACCTAATAAAAAAAAAACAATTCATACACTCTTCAGTTTTCTCTGTTCCTTGTCACAATTTTCTATATAAAAGTTTGAATAAAAACTCTTTTAAAACAGCTTTTAAGAAAATTAAAGCATTAATAGCGGCAAGTCTAACAGGGGTCTTAGGTAGTATATGTATGTCTTAGTAGGCGGCGGGCGGTGTCATCCCGGCTCCGACACCCGCCTGCAGTCCCGGGCTCCAGGGTTGAAGGCTAGCGCGCCACTAATTGCCAATTTGTTCGATCCTTAGATCTGACATAATGACGCGAGTTCGTTTATTCAAATGATTCAACGGAAAGCTCTCTGTGGCTCCATTATGTGAACTCTCATCTCGTGTAAGACTATAAATGTCAGCGCGTTTGTTGGTTTTGATTGAACATTGAAAACTTTATGAGGTTATAGTTGTATGCGAGATCCTTAGAATCATCGTGTTTTTAAAGTGTTCTACTTTTGTTATTTGTTTCGGGGCAAATTGTTGGAGTCATGAGTTATTATTACTAGATTGACGTTTTAAATTTAAACTAAATGTTGATGAGGGCATTTTTTAAAGTCATAGAATCCAAAACAATGGCTTTTAAATTTTTGTCTGTGTTCCTGTTTGTCTGTGCGTTTTCTAGCTAATCTCAAAAACTGTTTGACTGAATTAAATGCAATTTTCACTATTGGGTCTGGCTTGCCTTAACATTTAGTGTTGTTTTATTTCAATCGGTTTACAAATTAAAAAGTTTAAGCTACCTTCCAGTTAATAAAATAAAATCAGCTTCACGGTGTATCCACATAGCAAGGTAGGCAGAGGGAACCTAGTGTTCCTAACCAAGACAAACCGTTCCCCACTTTCCGCCAAGTTCTGGAGACATTGCGCGTTGAGTGGTGGAATTCAACGCCGCACTTTTGCCTCGACACCAGAACGAAGAAATGAAAATATAAATATAAGTAAATGTTTAATTTCCACGAGTGGGGATCGAACCCACAACCAGTCTATTTAATAGTCACACCTTGCCCCTGCGCCACGACCAGTTAATGAAGGCAGTCAATAAAATACATTGTTAAAATATTATTAGGTACAAAACAATTTTAACTTAACAAACCATTAATAGAGACGACAGGACGTACGCACTAAATAAATAATATCTGCTTTTAGCCTAATTTGAAAAAAAAAATAAAATAAAAAAAGTATGCACGTGTCCAACTATACAGTGATCAGGATTATTAAGAATCAATTAAAAAATTGCACGGTTGGTGGGTTTTAATACTTTTTAAACTAGAATTTGAGTACATGTTATAGTAAAGACGAAGATAATAATAGAGAATATTAATGAGTAAAGAAAGTATAATTTACAACTGATTATAATTTACAAATCTAATAGTTGATTACTGCTCGCTATAGAAAATTTAGGGCTTAAATTAGAAGACCTACAAATGCGTGAACAAATGGCAATATGTCTCGACAGAAGCCAGTCATAATAAAGTTAATGGATATTATTTTTTCGACACTTTTAAAAATTGACTTGAATAAAGCCAAATTAAAAAAAAATAACCAAAAAAAATATTTTTGAAAGTCCAGATTGTAAAATAATTTTTTTCCACAGATAGACCAAAGAACTCAGATAAAGCCTATAATTTTTTGTCATAATTATGAAGAAAGGAACTCCATTTTTTTTTTATTTTAGTATTTTGCACAACATGCAAAGAAACATTATTCATTGTTTGCATGCAATTGATTACTATATCTACCTATGAAGTTCTCTTAACAAAATTTTCGTAGTCAAGCACAAAGAATGACCGATGTGTTTAATGTTAAAGTCGATTACAGCTATTAGCTCAGTACGCTAACTAATTAATATTACATTTTCAATAAACCTCCTCGTATAAGATTCTTCGCGGAGAAAAATCTGAAATTTAATTAAAAAGTTTAAGTGGATTTTTACAGACGAACGTGCGCTTCGCAACTCGGGCTAACAGAAGCAAATTCTATTCTTTTTGTAATTTAATTCTTGAAACTTTTACTGTAATTATCAGCCTACGCCACTAAGAATGATACCTCCTATATTTTGCTTATAAATAAAAACTTACAAGGACTATTAATAATAATTTTCATAATAAAAAAATCTACTTGGAGAAAACTTGTCAAAAGTTTAAGTGCCAGTGCCACTATCGTATGAAGACGTCGTACGTCGTCATTAGCGAGTGCGCCGGCGTCGCCAGATACAGAGAAGTACGCACACATTTTTGTGAGCTCATTAAAATTACATTACTGCTCTTATTTAAACAGCAAGCAACTAAACGGCGCTCGTTAATGCGTCTCGTCGTGGAGAATTTTATGGACATTCCCGGCAAACGCGGTACAATAAAAACAAGACTTCGACCTAATTATAAAGAATAAAACACATATGTTTAGTCACTTTTGTGTTGTTGAATATATTCAAAAAGTATCGGGTTCGACATTTAATTGCTTAGGTTTTTCATATAATCGCTGAGTATAGACGAGGATAGGATTGTATGTTTTTTTTTAAATTTCGTTAGAACTCAGAATAATAGCAACGAATTAAATTAAAATCGATATTGAATTCAATTGTGTAAGGTATGTTAATTTCTTAACATGTGTTTTGTACGTGTGGTAGAGTCACGTCGCCAGCAATGGCAACACGCATGGGCAGACTCGACCGGATCATTACCACCCCCGGCATTTAAACCCGGCGTGAAGTAGTGGCTTTATGCAACTGCATTTCGCATCAGGTAATGCCGGGCCCCGGCGCCCAACCCATCTTAAAGGCCGGCAACGCACCTGTAGCTCCTCTGGGGTTGCACGGAGTCGTGGGCGGCGGTAATCACTTACCATCAGGTGACCCGCACGCTCGTTTGCCGTGACTTTTCCATAAAAAAAAAAAAAAAGAATCCCCTTTTAAGCGTTTAACAAGATGTTTCTTCTAAATATTGTCTTCATGTTTCTCACGAACATGCGGAGCGCTTTTGTTTAACAACCTGATGTATTTTTAAGTGATTCAAAAAGATTATATTGTTGGATGAGGTCTCTTTCCAATTATCACAATGTGCAAAGCCCAATGTACTTTAAAAATCTAAATATCTTGAATGTACGTGAGAAAATTTTAAGTGTTTATTGAAAAATGGAATGTTTCGTCGTTATGTTAACGATTTATAAGACATGACTACTTTAGAGTTCAGACTTTTTATATTTTAGTAAATGTTTTATTTTGTTTGATAATTAACATTGAATTAATTACATTATTGGAAGAAACATAATTGTTTTAATCAATTCTTTGTATATTTTCTTCACGACAGAATACATCATCGGGATTTTGGGCTGTACTGTTTTGGTTTAACGAACTGTCGCAATTTTTGTTTTCGTACCTTAAGTATAGGTAAGGTTGCATTGGTTTTAGTAAGAAATTATATAAAACGATTTTATTATTTAATAAATTCATTTTGTTATAAAAATATTATTTAATATAAATTTAATTATAAAATTATTTGATATTTTATTTTTATATACTTACTTTTTACTCTACGTATTTTGTTTTATAGCTACTAACTTTAGTACTTCTAATCTTAATGGTGGCCAACTACTTTACAGGCACATCTGAAGGCCATATAATAAATAATTTTATTTTTTTTAGAATCTCCACACTCTAATAATGAATACAAGTTATCTTTATCATAGTTAATCAAAATAATAACTTTTATAATTATTTACTCATCAAAACTATATTTGAAATTATATTGAATCAATTATGACAACAATAATAAATAAATATATATCATATAATTATTAAATTTATATTATAGTATCTTAATTTCTCGTCCCGCTTTGCCTCGACACCAGCGAAGAGATGAAAATATAAATGTAAATAAATATTTCATCAAGGGGAGTGATTATTTAAACTATTTTGATTTTTCCGCTCTGGTAAGACAAAAGTGCCACCACTCTTGACATTAACATTGGTTTATCATTTATCTTTTATTTCGCTATAAATTGTGGGAAATTATGAAAATAAAAAAAAAATAGTAACCTATAATAAGAACCCACATCGATTTTTTTATATTTAATAAACATTATAAAAAAGTTGTATGGATGGGGAAAGGAAATAATAACACGCATGTAGAGTCGTTAAATAAATATATTTATTTACATAATAACGTTCAAATTAAAAATAACTCTGTCGATGTTTGAGATTTGTGTATGTTGTTTCTATGATACAACGTGTTAGACGAAACATACTAACCTAGCATTAATTCTAAGTAACGACAGTTTGAATTTTTACATAAATACATCTTTAATCGTAAAAATTTCTATTTTACAATAATCATGTTTATTTAATGTTAAAAATTTGAAGCAAATAGCTAAACATTTTGAACCTCATCAATATTTAAAACAATATATCCATCTGGAGACCGTGTAGGTATTTTTTAATATTATCAGTGTATGCGTTTAACATTCACAGAAGCTATGGCAAAAATAAGAAAGTACAATTTACAAAATATCTTAATATTTATACAAATATACTTAACTATCAACCATTGCACCACTTCGGAGTACCAATAATGGTAGCATTAAAAGAAAAAAATCTATAGAAGTAGATTTTTTGTGAAGACTACAATCATAAAACAGAAAATATCTTTGGTACAAAATAACAATAAAAATCTACTTAACCAATTCATAAACAAAATGGATCAAAAGATAAAACACCACAATTAAAGTTCATACCTTGTATGATAACAATATTTAGGCATATCACTGTATATACAATTTTATAACAATGAGATCGATTACATCAACGATCAAACATATCAGTGGACCTGGCTCGTTGTTGGAAAATTTATAACAAAAATTTTATTGAATCAATCAAATTATCAAAAAAAAAAACGTTTTAAAATATACAAAAAAAATAATTTCAACTATATATTCAGAGTGGCTAAATTTGCTAAGCGCGATGTACTATGATACAATACCTAGAGTAGGAGGCGAGTTCGCTCTACCCACGCGACGCTATCTTAACATGTAGACTCAAATCGTATACATAATGGAAATATCGTGTTCTGACAACGTTATCGCGTCTCATCCCGGACATTTTGTAAAGTGGCCTCATCCATGGCCCGTCTATCCTAATATACTTCTGCTTTTAAACTATGTTTGAAATACTTCGATGTAGTAATGCACTTTGCAGGTTTGCATAAATTCATCGTACACTCGCTCAATGTTATAACAGTTTCTAAAAATTGCACTTGCATTTAACTGCATTTTTTTTAAAGTTAGTTAAAATAAAATTGCACTTCTTTAATAGCGTTAATAAAGCGTTGTGGTCGTAATTTGGTGAACTCTGTGTATCATTAATGGAAAATAGAAAGTCAATTATCTAGGTGAACGTGAAATTGAGTGACAATGTTCTGTTGGGCGACTCTACGCGCGAATACTTCATGGCGACTAACCGAACCAACCGGAACTCAGTGAGGCTTCACCTGTAGATAAAAATAACACTTTATATATACAAATAATTAGACATTAGAAATCATAAATATTTAATTAATGTTCACAATAGTATAATAATAATAACCCCTTTATTTCAGACCAGTAGATCCATATAAAATTTACAGTTAAAGTTAATATAGTATACGAGTACTTTCTGAACAAATACGTAAGTAATAAAGAAGTGAAGTTTTCCTTTTATTTCTTGTTTATTTTATGCGCTTCTTAAACTATGTTAAGTTAAAACATAAAATAAAAGGTTTTAAAATCTAACCGAGGCAAGTAGTCGGCGTTGCATTGTCGGTCATCGTGCAGCATCACACACGTCGGGATCAGGTGGGCTGCCGTACCCGCTGGACGCGTCGTCAGCACCGGCGCAGCCTCCGTTGTCCTTATCTACTAATGGACCCACCGCTCCTCCCGCACAACCACTCGCTCCCCCGACGTATCCACTGCTTGGCGACTGTTAAAATACGTTAACAATGAAAATATACACGAAATTAGATTAATTAGGAATTATGCTTAAATATATTTTTAATAAGTTTCTTCACGATGTATCCCGCATATACATAGAAGAGGTCAAGTGTTAAGACACTCCGCTCTCCACTATCCACCAAATTCCGGAAGCGGAAAACAACGCCGCGACACCAGTAAATACAATTTTGCGATACGCTACAAAAAAATTAACCAAAAAGAACACAACACTAACGCTAATTCGATTTCAATGTTAGCAATTCTCCTGTCAAGCGCCCCACAGTACACCGTGAGCGCAATCAAAAAGTCGATTAGGAATGTCGTGCGGCTGAATGGGTTCCCTCTACTCGCGCGACTCATAAAATGAAATAGATTCCCCCACATTCCCATTCCGACAAGCGTTCGTACGAGAAAGATTAATGATCACAAAAGAAACATAATAAAGTGGAGATAGAATCTTCCACTAACAGTGTCCTTGTGGGAGTTATTTACTCCTTCGGAGCCTACTTTTTCACATGTCTTTATTTAGGATGGGTCGTCGGTTTAGAAAAAAGCTTTTTAGCTTTGCATTATACGTGTAAGCTTAACGAGACTTATTACAGTAACTGAGTGATTTGCTGTTTCTTATAAAATTCAAACAAGCGTACAAAATAACGTAGTCCGTAATAAATTGATAAGTGTATGCATAATGCTGTAGAGGAGACTGTTTTGTTTGACGATACGAAAGCTGAGGATATGAATTCTATATTAATAAATAGCAATATACCCTCGTCTTGCTTCGATCAATATTCTAAACTCTATACTAGTATAAAATGCACACAGATACCAGAGAACCTATATGTCTAAAGTTATTTTATTTTCAATACATCAAATTCTTTTATAAAAAAATCTATAAAAACAAATTTTAAAAAAGCCTTCGGTATGAGGGCATTGATATATAATTAATGTGAAAGAAAACAACCCTGAACTGTATTGTAAGTTACATTAGCATCGTTTATTGGTCCACGTCAGAACAAAAGCTGGTAATTGATCGGACGTGGCAGTCCGTCTTGGATCCACGTGGTGGGAACTTGCAATATGATACTTTCATGAAAGATAATATTCACATAATTAAAGACCACGTATAAAGATTATTAATAGATACAAATACTTTAAGTAGATACACGTTTAAATGGATATTTCAGTATTTATTAATTTCTGATCAATATCATGGAGTTGACGATGTAGTGGAAATGTTTCTATGGCATGGTATGGTCATCCGGCTAAAGATAATCAAAGCTTTGGCTTTGATATATAACACAACAGGGTTTTGATATAAAATGAGTATAATAGATATAAGTACAATTTGTATTGTATTTTTTATGAAATAAAGTATAGAACCTTTTTTTTATAATAATAATATAGAATTTTAAGGAATAACCTATGGAGATGTAAAGTATGGACTTAACTACTACTTAAATCATTAAAAAAAATTATTTAATTGTAATTAAAACTGCATAAATACTCATATTTAATAAAAATGTACATATATGTAGGTACATACAATAATCTAAACACGCAACTACCTACGTAAATATGATGACATTAATTCTAAAATAATGAAAAACGAGCAATCACAGTTTAATTTCGTCAAAAAGAATTTATAATAATAGAAACGTAAGTAACCAACCTGTAATCCACTGACTTGCCGCCGGATGTGCGCCAAGCCGCTGGGGTTAGCCGCCATGCTGGCAAAAACCAGTCTCTCTTCATAATCATATTCGCAAAGTATTTTGTTGTCACAGAGATAGAATCGGTCACCCACACAGAATCTGTATAAATTTATAGACTCTTTGGTAATGCGATACTAGGTATTAAATACATTCCATCATAATTAACTTAAAAATAAATCAATTAATTTGTGTAACTTAAAATATAATACCGTATACAGAATATAAATTTAATATATTCATGTTTTATATATATTATAGATTAAAAAAAACAGCTTCACGCTGTATCCCGCACACAGCAGCTTAGGCGGAGGGAACCTAGCGTTAGGACACTGCGTTCCCCACTTTCTGCCGAATTCTGGAGGCATTGCGTGTTGAGTGGCAGAACTCAACGCCGCACTTCGCCTCGACACCACAGCGAAGAAATGGAAATATAAATTTAAGTAAATATATAAATATATAGTATAGATCTTATCCGAAAGTTTTAGTATAGTGAACTAAACTTACCTGTGATTACACTGTTGACAAGCAAAACATTCTAAGTGGTAAACGAAACTCTTTGCTCGCATAACCATTTCGAAGGCGGGAATGACTTTGTTGCATGCCACACAGTTGCCTGTAGCTCCAAATAGCCTGTTAATACATAAAAACACATTAAATATAAAATGCAATTTGAAATGTGAAGGTGGATGTGATGGTTTTTTACTATTTTTAATGACGCCACTGACGTGCTAAGTAAATTTAAATTCAAAAATACTTATTTTAAGTGCCACACTGGTCGTTATTGATTATTAATGTAAACGCGACCGCTTACTGATAAATATCCTTGTATGGATTACAAATAGCATCAGAAATTCAATACGAATCCTCTGTTCATAGAATTTATAATCTATTCAAAAGCAAATAGTGTCAGGTTACGTACTGATAAAGTTGAGTTTAAACTTGGATGGTTACTCTACAATAACATACATGATTAATAAAGTTATACTTTCTAATGTAAGTGAAATGGCAGATTAATTTATAATGTCAACGAAGGTGGCTTTGATTTTTGTTTTTACTAATTATAAAAATAAAAACACAAAATTTAACAAAATTAACACATTTTCAATGAAATTATGTTATTTCTTGCCTACGTTTAGCTACGATTGAGAATCAATTAAAGGTCTAAACTACCATTTCTACTCAAGGTTATTTGAAAGTACATATGTTAGGATTTAATTAACTTTTTTTAATTATTATACATTTTTATCACCTAAGATAATCTCTCTTGCAAAGCATAAGGTCGGCTTTATAGTACAATTTGGAACCGACTTCTCCCAGGCGACAGTCACAGCAGCCGCACTTGAGACAATCCTCGTGCCAGAAGCGTTCCATAGCTTTCAATAAGAATCTCTCAGTGATGACCTTCCCACATTGAGCACATAGCCTCGCTCCACCTGGGTTGTTGACCACACCTCCGCTCAGTGCATATTTGTTTTCTTCTTGTTGATCTGAACAAAATAAGAAATCATAAACATTGTAATGCTTCTTACATCTAATATTAGAGAAATTTGTATGAGAAACATTTATATTTTCACTCAGAATAATAAAAAACATCAACATTTTTATATGTTAAATTTATAGTATTTTATATTAAGAATTAAAATTTCACATATGTTTTTAAAAAAATTAGAACCGAGGAACCAAATTTATTTGTTTTGTACGGAGAGTGTAAACCTTAGGATTAAGTAGAAACGCAAAGCATTAAGTTATAATTGAGCTCGAAATCTTAGCATTTGGAACTGAAATTATTATGAATCAATTAATTTTTGTTTACAACAAACAATTTAAGAAACAAAATCTCTATTTAATAAATCAGGCTATAATTTAATGCTAATTATGAGAATTGTTAAACTATATATTACCACGATACAGTACATGGTTAATACTAAATTAGATCAAAACAGCGCTTGTTTTGATTAATTTAGTTAACTACGCAGTACATACGCATTCTGTCTCGCTACGAGGCAGGCAGATAATTGTCCATAATACGCGATTCATTACGGCATTCATCTAGCTCGATTGTTTTCTCCCGTGTAATTACCTCAATTAATTCGAGCAGACGCGACCGCGTGACGTGCTCGACTCTTTAGTGTGACGTCATTGCGCACACGCAAAAGTTAAAAAAATAACTAAAATCAAATAATTCTCCTTGATTTGTAGATATATAGTGAATGTAGGTAAAGACTAACTTAAACTTATTGCCAAATATCAATTTTGTATATTCGATATTGCTGCACACAATGACGTTTCAAATTAAATTTAAAAAAAACAAAAAGATTTAAAAATCAATTTCCCGTTTCGTTCTCATAATAATGATACGTCAAACCAATCAGGGATCCAATTGAAGGGGTAACTAGGTGGACATAACTCATCTCGATCGATCATTCGTTCATCGCCAATACATCTCTCATTGGAGTCGACGTCGCGACAATAAAGTTAATTGGACTATATTAATGGTGGCTCGTTAATATATAAAATAATAAAGATGACGTACGACCTCCGAGCGTTGTAAAACGCAATTAGCGAACAGCGGGAAAGGCACAGCGTGGTCTCTGGATAGTTCTTGTAAGCACTTATTAATGTACGGGTACAGGGCAATATAAGTGAACTAGCTTTTCTTGGTTACTTGGGTTGTGGGATTTTTTTTAATACTGTTGAACGGGTTATTATATGGTATTGTATAGGTTTAGAATTGTAGAAGTCACGTAAAATCAATAAATATTATTCATGCAAAATCCCTTGACGAAAGAAATATAGCGAACATATAAATAATTTCAAATTATTTGTTTAATATAGATTTTATCATATTTTTTTCCAATTGTATACATATTCAAGGAACATTTATATTCCCATACATGAATAGATATTACTGTATTTTTCTTTTCTACTTATCATTAAGCAAAAAAAAAACATGATTTATTCATCTTGTTGGGAGTAAAATTATGTCCATTTAACATAGTATAATGTTAATGCTGTAATTATTGATTGATTATGAGAAATAATTGATTTTAATTGTCTCCCCATACATGCTTACAATGTAACGAACAACTGCAAAATGTTTTCAAAGAATACTTATTACAAATTCCCACAAGAGAACGCAAAAAGTCAAAACAATACCTATTTCTTGTATCATTATAAATGTTTACTCGTATATATGTATGTACATATACGGAGAGTGAGCGATTAATAAATGCCACGATATTGCATTGAATCTGCTTACGGTCTCAACTATCTAGGTGTGGTTCATAATGCGTTAATAAAAACCTAATAAGCGATGCAATAAAGTGGAGCGAGTTAATAATGTTGGATTTACATAAATGTCCGTTAGTGAAGGAAGTCGCTTTGTGTTTTCCATTTTTATTGCTGCCGCGTCATGAACTTGATAGAGATTTGGCTGCGGACCGGCCTGCGTGTATAATTTTGCCAACGCAGCCGGCAGCCAATGTATTACAATAATTGTAATGAACACGTATCCGGAAATGGATGAAAAATAACTAAATGTCGAAACATACATTATTGGATGCATTATTTCAATTTAGTTTAATAACCACCTTTTTTATAATCAAAACCGCAAATCTGTAAACAATAATCTATGCTATTACAAGATACATTATTAGTACATAGATTAATTGTTAAGTAAATATTAATAATAATAAATAGAAGTTAATAATTTGAAATAAGATGAATGAATTATGTAAAAATTTATGAAACATGCCTCATACTAAGTTACTAGATAATAATAAAAAAGCTAAAAAATGTATATCCAGAGTGGAGACAATGTAATTAGCAAGTGTCATATCGCTAAAAAAACTAAGCGTAGTGGTGCGTGTCCCCAGTCTCCACAGTAGGTAGCATACCTTGGATTCAATTAAATGTCAGGTTATTGTAATGAACCCGCATCACGACCGCCCCGCAATCATTCCGTGCAATTTACAATCGTTCACTGCGTTCGCAATTAACGTGGCCTTCCCGTATGAGCGAAACGTGATGAATACTCGATATGTTACGCACAGCCACATATTATACTCTATAGTAATTATTTGAATTTCAGTTGTGTTTTTCTATATTATTATTGTTTATTTTTTTCTTACTTTTTATATTTTTAATGTGTTATTTTTCATTAGTTATGAGAAAAAAATACTAGAAATTGGAATATTTTGTGTTTCTATAAAAGTATTATATTTCTTTTTAATTTTGTGTTTTTCTTATAAGATTGTAAATAAGATACAGAAAAGAAAGAGATATGATAAGCTTTATATAATAGAATAAGTTAATGAAAATTACACAACATCTAAACTTTTAATATAATGTTTTTACCATAAAACCAACATTAACATTATCAAATCCAATATTTGTTTACTTATTTATTTTATTTATTTTATATACCACATATTAGATGATATTTTACAACCGACTGGTTGTGGGCTCGATCCCATCCCGACTCGACCGAGATGACATACTTAAATTTATAGTTCCATTTCTTCGCTCTGATATCGAGGCTAAGCGCGGCGTTGAGTTCTGACACTCAACACGCAATACCTCCAGAATTGGCAGAAAGTGGGGAACGGAGTGTCTTGTGTGAACTCTAGGTTCCCTCTGCCTACCCTGCTATGTGCGGAATACAGCGTGAAGCTGATTTAATCTAATTATTAATTTTACACCGTTTAAGTGAAGCAAAAAATAAAAAAAAACAATCACAGACACAATAACCGCGGTCGCAGGCAGCTATTCCGAATGGTTTATGGTTTATTTAGTTTCACTTGTCGGTCACTCATTAAACAATGGGGCTGATTGCGTTGTTGCGATATCCATTATGCGGGCGTAATTAGATTTAACCAAATGCGGGTTTCGCCTTAATGATGAACGTAAAAACGTAACTAGCTCGTACTGAATATCATTATTTATTATTATACTTTCTAAAATACTGCATGTATTAATATTGGGGCCAGTCGTGGCGTAGGGGCTCAGGTATGTGACTGTAAACGTGACTGGTTGTGGGTTCGATACCCACTCGAGGATATTAAATATTAACACGCAAAGCCTCCGGAATTCGGTGGAAAGTAGGGAACGAAGAGTCTTAATAATAGGTTCCCTTTGCCTACCCTGCGGTGTGCAAGATACAGCGTGAAGCTGATTTATTTTGATTTATTTATACTTTCTAAAACACTGCATGTATTAATTTTGTTAATAATAAAGATACGGTTTTAAAAACATTTCATTTCATATATTAATCTCATTTTCTGTGAATAAATCAATTCAATTGTATACTAGTTCATAGTTGAATTTAACATTTGATGACAGATAAATAATTGGTATGACAGTACGAACAGTTTTGAGAGTAAGAAGAGTTTGCATGACGTATTATTTTTTAAGTAAATTATACTAAAAATATCAAGAGTTAATCCGAAAGAAATCGCAATCATATTTTTATGTGAAAAGCTCATTAAGAAAATTCTAATATATTCAACATCTTTATTAAAATTCCAACTAGGCAATACCTAAAAAGACCTCACAAGTACCCCGCCCTTCCCCTCGCGCTCCTAAATCCACCGTCGTTAACATTTCCGTTATTAAAAAAGTACGAGACTTTGTCATCAGAGAAGTTAGTTTTTTTAATTAAAATTATGAAATTGATATTGCCTTTACGCTGGAGCTCGCTTCCCGACGCAACCTTGTGAAAGTTTAAATTAATTTTTGAATTAAGCCTAATGGCAGTGGTAAACGATTTCTAAAGAAAGAGTTTTCTGTTTGAGCAATTAAAATTCCAATTATTTTATGGCAGAAAACCGTATCTTAATTGCTTTTCATTACTGGTATTAAAGATAATATATTTTTCTAAGAAAACATGATTTTTTTAAAATTTAATTTTAACTTTAAGTAAGTATTAAGGATTAGCACAACAAGCGTTCAGGCCAACCAGTATGTAACAACGATGAAATGTAGTATATGACGACGCTATCGACGTAGAATAGAATGAAAAAAAAGTTTGCTACTTCAAACTGGGTATATTGTTTTAATCGGAATGTTTCGTTTAGTATTCCAATCTCGATTCTCTTATTCAATACCTATTTTCCTATTACAAGTACTACCCCTGTCTCATATTTTTCTTTCATTTGCGCTCATCCAAAGCGCATATACCGTACTGATATTTTACGATACATTGTGTAAAATATCATAAAAGTTTTTAAATAGTAGACAATTTTATTTTTGAAATAGTATTAAATTATAATAAATATACAGAGAAACGTCTGATATAGAAAGTAAAAAATTAAATATGAATACGATTTATATGATACAAATAAAATAAGACAATGAAACGTTTACTAAGTCAACACAATCAACGTCGTAAATAATTTTCGCTGAGAATAGCAGCGAGGGCAAGTAAAGCTTGACATAAGTGGGCAATAAACTTCAGCCAATTTGGAGATTCGCATCTGGAGGCTCTTATTAAAGCCCGAAAGTTAGTCTTTTTCATCCATCACTCCTAATACGTATGTGAGTTATTGTATGAAAAATTGAAGAATAAATTGAGTCGCTGCAGCGGCGGCGAGACATAAATCCCAACTGAGCCCTCAATATTGTTTTAAAGGGGAAGTGGCCATAAATTTTATCAGGGCCGCCCAAGCCGCCCAAGCCGCCCGAGCCGCCGCGGGCGCCGCGCTTCCGCCTCGCCGCGTCGCGCACCACTCTGCCATAGTGCGCCATGCACGCTTCTATCCACCCAACTGTCTCCGTAATTTTCCGCAGTTGCTTGTGCATTCAATACTCTTGTGAATTTATACGTTAAAAGTATAAGATTTCACGCGGTGCTTCTCTTGACGTATAGACACAGTAAATCGTAAAACATAAAATATGTCAAACCGTTATGTGACATTTTCAATGCAATTAAAAGAATTAATAGGCCGTGAGGTCATTTTGATGCAGCATGACAGTATACGACTGTACACGAAAATTGTGTGCTAGGTACTCATCCGGAATAATTGATAAGATTAATATTAATATGAAAAAATGATTTAGATCGATTTTTTCCCCTATTTCGTAAGATAAAACTGGCCATTCGACAAGCAATATCTCTGCAAAATGGGTTAAAAAATGAGAATCTGTATAATCTAGGTTTTATCGTCCTAATAAACGTTATGAAGAAGTGTGGCGCTAAATTCTAATTAATTAAATATTCAATTTAAGTATCTATAGTAATATTCAATGAATACAATAAAACTCTAAGACGCTAAGACATTCCATTTACCGTCTCTTCGATTTGTTTAATAGCCGTAATACCTGATTTTGATTATGTTACGAGTTCCATAAAAGAAAGAAAATAATAGTAACAGAGTTAAGTACCTATTACAAAGAAACTAGTACATAGGTCATACAACGTATACGTACATTTTTGTTAAGATTTGAAAAATCCGAAATAATGTCAATTAATTCCGCGTACAGTAAATAGATAAGGCAGCAAGCATCGTGACCTACAATAAAAAATCGCTTATTTTTATCAATACGATCTGGATGTTGGACATTTCGCATAAATGTGATATTGCAATATCGTTCGTCCCCTTTTTAATATCGCGACGGACGTAGCCGGCCGGTTTATGGCACAACCCTTCCCGTTTTATTCACGACCTGTTTGTCCTAATATAAAAAATTACATCAGCGAAACACAAATCTTACTACTGCCTTGTTTACATTTTTTGCTATTATATTATTAGTAGTACAAACCTTTCTGGTCTAACTATGACTATAACAAAAAAACAGCTTCACGCTGTATCCCGCACACAGCAGGGTAGGAAGTAGTACTTAAGACACTCCGTTCCCTACTTTCTCCTGTTCTCAAATTTTTTCGAGGCATTGCGAGTTGAGTGACGAAACTTAAAGCCGCGCTTTGCCTCGACATCAAAGCAAAGAAATGAAAATATAAATTTTCGATATTATCGAACTCACAACCAGTCGCGTTGACAGTCACACTTTATGCCCCTGCGCCACGACTGTCCTCAACTGTTTCATTATTTTTGTTATATGTAATCGAATCTCACTTAACTAATCATTATGCTCTACTTACTATTAGAATTGTCGGGTTTGTGCATGGCCGGCGGATCACGAATCATATTGAGCTCGTCACTCGAGCATCACACGGCAGTAATTATCCTGTAACAATAGGAAAAGACCATCAACTATAAGAAGTAATATCGTATTATTATGATGAAATATTATTTTGAATATATTATTTATTAACTAGAATGGTTATTTGTGTATATTTAAAAAAAATGTATAGATTTCAATTTATTACATATAAAATAGTAGCTCGACTGCTAAACAAAATATATTGCTAAGAACGTCGGACTGGAGCGGCACGCGTCTCGTAGCGAAACCTCATTAGAATAAACGATATCCTCTCCTTACGTCCACTCTATGTGAGACCTTATTACTCCGACAAAATGCCGTCAAACGGCAACATATTAGCCTAACTAGGAAAATATACCATCTACGCTAGAGACAAGGCTTTATTTGCAGCACTCAGAAGTTATTTATATGATATAACAATATCTTTATTCCTTATTCTAAGGGTATAGAGTTCATATTCGGATGTCAAGAAAACGTACACTATTAGAAGTATCTCCCTTAAAGGTTGAGATGTCCATGCAAGTTGTAAATTGAAACTCGAAGAAGGCACCAATATCGCCTGTGGCTTATAATTTGATGTATTCCTACATTAAAGAGCACTATTATAGTTTATTCGCTTAATTTGTCAATTAATTAAGGATTACTTTTAGTTGTGTTTATTGTAAGATAGCTTTTATTTGTGTTTAACGAAACTAATATAAATATGAACCGAACCGAACTTGAGTAAACCTATTCGAAACATATTAATATTTAAATATTTCGCTTTTTTTATATAGTTAGATAAAACGCTAGACGTATTTGGGTTCCTTCACTCATCCGTCGATGTTTTTATTTACAATAGATAAAATAATTGAAAGTGAACCTTCAGTGTGATTTACTCTATGGTTCCAATAATAAACTAACATCCGAATAATTCAGCAATTGTATTGCTTTGCCAATGTTACTTTGAAATAAATATATTTTAAATATTCAACTTATGGAACGTATGTAATATTTATTACCTACATATATAAAGGCAAGCCATTTGTTAGTTCTGTATAAAGTTGTTATATGATTATAATTAATTATAAAACACACTTTACCAAATGGATATCAAATTCAAAAGCGAAAGAATAAACTTTTACTGCCACATCGAAATTCCCATCAGCACCTGTTACAAAGGCGGCTATCAAATTACCCGCGACACATCCGCCGCGAGCGGGCGCGCCTCCATCCATAAATACGATATTCGTTATGCATTTCTCATATTCATGAATCCGTTTTATTGGCCCCCAATAAAATATGAACATCTCAGAATGGATATGAGAGCGGGCAAATCTAATATGGATTGCTTGCGCCGGATTCGGTCCATTTCGGTGGGAGGGTAGGCAGCTGTGCCGCACCAAGTGGCCCAAGCAGTACTGATTTAAGATCAATTTGAAATAAAACTGTACACTCCTTTGAAATATGTTATTAATCTAAATTTAATCAGCTTGACGCTGTTTCGCGCACACAACAGGGTAGGCAGAGGGAACGTAGTATTAAGACACTCTGTTGCTACTCGGTTTACACTTACACTTGTGTCCCTGCGCCACGACTGACCTCAAAATAGAATATGTTATAAGCCGTCACGAAAGCGAAATTAGAATCTCATTATATTTCACTGTTAACCTACACATGTAAGTATATGATGAAACGTGAAATAATCTAAGAAGAGGGAACCTATTCTGTCACCAGAAAAGACACATAAGACGTAAAACAAATAAGTAATAGTCTCGTCGTGGCACATGTCGCGTAATGCCGATGTAAAGGTTGCTGACACACTAAACCAAGCATAAAAAGACCAATTCTTCGCAGACGCGTCAAAAATTCAGCAGAGTGTTGGGATACGTGGAATAGATGGCGGCGACGCAGCCCCAAATAAAATATTCTATGTCAAACCGTACGTCACCGGCTCTCGACTTGTTCTCACCGAGAGTGCTTTTGGGAAGTCCCATATTTATTCGCTTTAACGTCAGTACCAAGGGTCTTTTGTGCCATCGCCGATTTACAAGCGGCCAAGCGGGTACTTTATAACGTTGTGGTGCGTGACGTGGGTGTTGATTCCTTTACTTAATCATTTTGCGTACATGATCCTGCGTTACTTGACAGCATACACCTTCAAATTACGGTCTCAGTAACTGAAATATCACAATCTTTAAGTTATATATTTGTTGTTTAGTATTTAAAGTATAATAATAAATACATATATTTGTAAAGGCCAGTCGTGGCTGAAGGGCACAAAGTGTGACTCTAGACGCGACTGGTTGTGGGTTCAATCCCCACTCGAGCAAAGTAAATATTTATTAATATTTCCATTTCTTCGCACTGGTGCAACACGCAATGCCTCCAGAATTCGGCAAAAAGTGAGGAATGGAGTGTCTTAATACTAGGTTCCCTTTGCCTACCCTGCTGTGTGTGGGATACAGCGTAAAGCTGATTTATTTATATATTTTTATATATATGTTTGGTACAGTAAGTCACTTGTATAATGAAGATAAGAAATTTTTAATAAGCCATTATTTATATGTATAACTATTACGATTCGTTATCAACACGATCAATTAAGCACCATTACGTTAAAATTCACCCCGCCATCAATTACGTGGCAACCATCGAAAAACGATACGTTAGGTTATGGTGGACATTACTTTAGGTTTAATAAATATTACAAGTGTATAATTTTTTTGCTTACTAATAGTTATTGTTCAGTTAAAGAAAATTACTAGATGGTTCTGTGATTTTTTTTTGGATAATTGATTGACATAGGATCTTTTTGGTAGAGGATCTTTATTATCATAAAGATTTCATTTTTCTATCAATGTGACTGATATAACACAATAGTTTATTAGTTTCTAATAGAAATCTATGTTAAATCTTAAAAGTTAATTGAACTATAAGCAAAAACTAGTACTATATACTTTTTAAAAGTTTTAATATGCAATTTTGGAGTTAAAAATGTTCACACTCTATGGAAGAGCTTACTTATGTATGATAAAAGTAATACATTTTTGATAACACGCATGTGCAAGTTAATTTTTTTTATGAAAAGGTTCAATAAAAAAAAATACAAAAAAAAGACTTATTCGAGCTAAACTAATTTGACTACACTTCCTTCTGACTCGGCACTGATCGAATTCATTATTCACCGGCGGAGAGCAATTAAACCTCCACTAATCAATCTCAAACTTCAACTAAAGCTGAACTCTAATCAAGAAAACTCTTATACCGTGAAAGCTTTTCGAACAAAATTTAACTTAATTAAAAATGTAAATTAAATTCCTAGGCGCTTCCACAAGCATCACGTCGGCCCGCGCCGAGCGCTCGGGGCTTTTGATTGCAGCTAAAAGGTTTGGGATTAGTGCGCGAAAGAGCTTTCAGTGCATTTGTAGAGCTTTTAAGTGGGAAGCTTCCGCTTAAGACACTTACATACAATGTAAATTTTATGTACCGCCTTAGAAATGTGTAGCGTCACTTTGGTACCAAATTGATAGGCATGTTTATTTTAAGACAGTTAGAATTTTTCAAGAGAGCCTACATTGATGACTTCACGCTCTAGACTAGGCTAGGAAGGAACACTCTGATCCCCACTTTAAGGGGCAGAACTCAACGCTGCAAAGAAATGGAAATATAAATAAAAAATATATTTTATTACTTCGAGTGGGGATCGAACCCACAACCAGTAGCGTTTACAGTCACACTTTGTGCACCTGTGCCACCACTGGCCTAAATAAGAAGTATGATTATTTTATAACAGTTAGATTTTTACAAGACGGCTAATAAATAATAACCGATATCATATATTAACTAATATCTAAACATTTAGAATTGGCTTAAGGTTAAAGCGATGCTTATGATAATAGCGAAAGGGGTAAGGGGGCGGCGGGTGGCGGGTGCGTGTAAAGCAAGCAAGGAAGTTCAGTGTCCGGAAATAAACCGCCCGTAAAATTGTCAATTCCGAGAGAGGATCGGCGCCTGGACCCGACAATTTTGAATAGCTTTGGACCATCCGATTCGCGGCGCCTGTTACTGTATTCATTTAGGGACCTTTATATTATATGTTATAATAAATGGACTCAAGTTAGCTATAGACACCATTAACGTGTAAAGTAGACTATTAGCGAATTATGTCATTAATCAAAT
Source organism: Heliconius sara (assembly GCA_917862395.2). Classification (NCBI taxonomy): domain Eukaryota; kingdom Metazoa; phylum Arthropoda; class Insecta; order Lepidoptera; family Nymphalidae; genus Heliconius; species Heliconius sara. Next base: position 7,360,297 of record OU860796.2, on the reverse strand, counting down.
TATTGCTATTTGATTCAACCAAACTGGATCATTTTTACAAAGAATAAATAAACAGCATTCAGTTTTAAGTTGCTTTCGCATGTAAGTTAATATGTACGATGTTAAGATTTCCTTAGTCTTATATCAGCAAAATACACATCAAACCTGACTACTGATCAATGATCAACGAATCAATTCAGAAATTGTTGCCTGTTTCGAATTATTTGAAATTTATAATTTTAAAATATAAATTAAAAAATATATTTAACTTCAAAAAGAACATTATAAGAACATAAACATTATAAAAATGCGTTACAAAATCCTAAACACAAAGAATATTGCAACCTAGTCGTCCCATCTTCGGACTGCAAACGCGCACCTAGCCTTACTGAACCCTCGCGCTTTTTGAACTGAAATCATCGCAACACTCATCCGTGAAATTGATTCTCGAGAAAAGAAAAGACGAAAAGATAAATAAAAAGGAAATAGGAAAACACAAGCTAAGATTTGGCGTGAAATTGTTTTTCAGCGCCCGCGCCCGCGCCCGCGCCCGCCCACCGCCGACGCGTCTATGGCGCCCAGCTCGGGAATTTCCCAATTACAGAGTGTAAATGTATTTACTTGATTACGTTGGCAATGCGCTTAACTGTTACGTAATGAGTCCAAATGCGGTGGAAATGCTTTAAGATGTTCCTAGCTATAATATGTTCGTATATTTTTCTTGTATAGTACAGTTCCTGAAATTGTTTATTTTGCATTCCATATAGTTTAATGTTATTTTAACATTAAACATTGTAAGTAAATATTAGAATATAAAATTTTAAATAAAATACAAGATAAAATTCTACATGAAATTTATTTTAACAGAAACACAAACGTGTTTCAGCATCAGATAGTCCGAATTGGTATCTTAAAACACAGTGACATCTCATCCACTACGTGATCCATTTGGTTGGTAAGAAGCAATCTCATTCAATACCGGCCTCCCCCTCTTGGTTAGGGTTGCTAACAACAAGAAACTGTTCTCAGATTTAAGTCAAATAAATGCAATAAAATAATTATACTATTAATATTTGTCTTAATTATAGAAATAAGACGATTTTACTGTTGTCTTAATAATATAAATTTTATGCAACTACTAAATAGTTTTGGTTTTATAAGACTTGAATATTAATTATATCAGTGAATAAATTCAACAAAATAAAAAATATTAGGGTGGATGTAAATTATTATTATTTATAATTACGTCATCTTAGTGGAGATGAGACGTCCTGATGCTACTATTAGACATACATTCTGAAAAATGTTTATATTTAAAATTGAAATATTTACTCGAATTATTTAGACAAAATGTACTCAAATACTTAAGATTATATTACGACTGACATAAATTTATAAAATGTCTTCTGCCTCCCCTGCAAAATGTCCAAGATGTATATACAATAAAATAGAGCAATAGTATGTATCGATTTACATTATTTTTCTTATTAGTTTCACATTTAACCGTCGCCTTTTATTGACATATTGTCATTATCTTTCGTTTGCTTTGTTTCAGCTGCTACTGGCTGGTCATTATACCTACTCGTAATAAAGAATCGTAAAATATAACTTACGCAAATTAAAGAATTATACAAATCAAAAAAATATACTATGTTTTTATTAATCGTAATTAAATTAATTGAAAATTTGGATTTATTTTTTAGTGTCTCGTACAACCTAATTAAACACTCAAGCGGTACAAAAATATCCAACCATTTCTCTATCAAATAAAAGAATTTATAAGTTGAAAAACTATGAATATGATTATCTACACCATTCCAAAGACTATCATCCAATAAAGTGAGTAGGTAGCAAAGGTATCAAATCTTTTTCGTCCGTACTGAAATTGAATATTTATCCGGATAGTATCTCTATTCTGGAACAATTTTTATGTAGGGAGAACACGATCTCGAAATATTCGGGAGGGCCACTCTACAAAGATATTGGCAAATATCTTGCCTACATTACCTTTATTGTCTCGCGACGTCGCGCACTCTGCCTGATTCTATCTCAGATTATTTACGGTTTCACAATACTCTTATGTAATACGAATACTAATCATCGACTTACATATGCCGGAGATAGATATGAGGTTTGTAATTCATAAGTTTTTTTTGGTTTCACGAATTATTTTTATTTATTAGTGCTTAAATTAGAGTTGAGGATCAAATAACCTCACAATAATTTTAAAAATCATAAATCAATAGCATACTACAAGCGAAGTTTATGCTCCACAGTCTGTATCATATAAAGCAATATATATATAATAGTAAAGGGGTTTTAATGGTTCTTGGCGTAATGGTGATTGCATTATCCACGTTTCGTGACCCGCCAGAACATACATCTTATCGACTTACAGGTAATCTTTATTGACCTTATAACTTTAGACATCAAAAGCAACAGAATTCAATTGAGTAAACTTTACTAGTTAGGGAGTCAAGAAAAAAATATGGATTTTAATTTTTTTTTATACAATTCATACCTAAAATGTAATAAATTAAGTGTACGGTCTTTAGGCGGTTACTACTGTGTATTTTCCATTACATTTTATCACTCTACAATTCAGAAAATGAATATTAATGTTTCGAGATAAAAAAAATCGATTACCCGCTTGTACGTAGCACAAAAATTGGCTTATAAATGAGCCAATCTTTTAAAAATGGACACGATGAGATTCGAAAATTTATTACGCGAGTTCTTGTGGATGAATCGTAAATTGTACATTGTGTGGAATTTCACCAGAACATTATAAAATTAATTGGTATTTATACTAAAACGTACTATATCGTCGTCATTATTGATCTAGGTCAGTGGCACAAGTGTCTGACTGTAATACCGACTGGTTGCAGGTTCGATCCCCGCTGGAGGAAATTAAATATTTGTTTAAATTTATATTTTCATTTCTCCACTCTGGTGTCGAGGCAAAAGCGCAGCGTCGAGTCCCACTACTCAACAGGCAATGCCTCCAGAATTCCTCTAGTTTTCGATAATATTTTAAATGTATTAAAAAAAAATAAACAATAAATTACAACAAAACTGCTCAACACAGCTAGAGAGCGAATGTTAGATGGTTATCATTACTTATGGGAAATAATTTGTTGTATTGCAACGCTCGGAGCGGAAGACGCATAAATTCGACGAGCTAGTGGCTGGCTGACACCTGTGATTGCATTTACAATGCTAATTCACGGCACAATATCACGTCAACAGCCGACGCACCTCTCGTTTTCAGAATGCGCGCCGTGTGAACACGCTATCTATCACCGCGCCCAAAAACATGTAAAAACAAGCATTATTAATAGTTAATATATTTAAGAGGCCACGCGTGGTGCACTGTGAACGCGACAAGTTGTGGGTTCGATTCCAGCTCGAGGAATGGATTATTTAACATTTAAATTTCCTTGCTGTTGCTGTTGCTGTTCTAATTTGAGGAAGAGCGCAGCGTATAGTTCCGCCACTTACCCTGGTTTCCTCTGCCTTCTCTGCTATGTACGGGAAATATATATTTAAATATGAATTAATAAATACACCTGTGCACCTATGTACACACACGCGCACTTAGAATTTAAACATTCTTATACAAACATAATCACGAAAGAGGGCCCATTAGTGTTCTATATATAATTACATAACGTCGGATATAAGCGGCCACAATCCATTATCGAGTAGTTAATTGATAATTACTTTCTTCCATTACCGAACAAAAAACGCAGTGATTAACTCCGAATCGCTTTAACGAGAACAATGGGCCGGCATTCAATTAAAAACCCTTGTCGAATGTCGACGGCCCCACGAAACGGATTCGAAGCTGACTCAATCTCGTATACTTGGAATAAGGAATTACTCGCGTGCGGAAAGTTTTTAATTAAATACTCACTCGATTTGTAATTAAGAAGTGATTCGATTGAGCACAATAGAGTTGCATGAACGAATGCAAAATAAATTAAACCTTTCAATTTTAAATAATACTATTAAGTTATTGTTAATTATTATATTATTGTATGAGATCAGTTGTGGCACAGGGTCAGAAATTGAAACACGGCAGGTAGTGGCTTCGAATACTACTCGAAGAAATAAAAAAAATAACTTCCTCGCTACGGTAACGAGACCAAACTCGGGGTTGAATTCGGCGATTCAACAAGTAATGCTTCGAGAATAAACATTTTAATGGAAGCGGGGTGTCTTAACACTAAATTCCCTGGTTTCCTCTGCCTTCCCTGCTACGTTCGGGATACAAAGTGAAGCTAAATAAAAATATTATATTTTTCATTCATTTTACACCAAGATTTGTGTTAGTTACATCATAAATAATCATTCTTAATCATATAAAACTTATTGCAGTAAATATCAAGATAAATACTCTTGAACTTTTAGTTACTAGTAGGTAATGTAATATAAATAATGTATACGTAATACGATATTAACATTATACTTACATATATCATAAGTATCATTTAATAGTAACCTTAAAACGCATACGGATGGATGGAGCTATAATGAATTAACTTCAAAAAAGGCTTAATGTTCAATAAAAATTTGCTAAAGCGGTTCAATATACGTCTTAGTTATCTCTAAGTGATTCCCAAATGGTCCCACTGTAATCTACTAGACATTTAATTTCGCCATTTTAAATGAATCGCTGAGCTCATATCCTATCCCGAAATCCTCGCCACGATTGGCTCGTTCCGCCGTTCGTATAAATTCTGAAGGAAAATCATCTGCAGAATTCCAATAGCAGAGTGCTGATGTCCAAATTTGTGATATATCGATGTGAGGGTCGGCGTGCCTGTTTATGAGATATTTCATAACGCGAATTCGAATAATTCTTTACGTACTGTCGCTATTAGGCAGGTCTGCTGTGTGTGTTATAACGAAAGTAGTAAAAAATAGGAGATATGATAAGTTAAATACCTACATACAGTAACTATACTCCTGGTTCACAACACGAAAAGTGTAAGTTCATAAAAAACGGTTAATTGCGAGTCGGACTCGCCCACTGAGGCTTCCGTATCAATTTGAGGATTGTTAGCGGATATAAACGTTGACAAGCTTAAGGGGCATAGAAAATGGCGTAGAAATTATTGCTATACGTGAACACGTATAGATTATAATATATATAAGAGCACTTTAAATTCTTTCTATATTAAAGATATAATGGATCCAAAAAAATATTATACGTAAATATTATAAGTAGCTTTATATACAAATAAACATAATCGTAGTGGGTATATGTGCTTACGGTTATTCCTACTATAATTTTATTCCTACTATGAATTTATTTGGTTTATTTCTGCGCTTTTAGTATGATTTTTTAACATAAAAAAGAACCAGGCATAAATCAATCTAATTCTGAAGAGTAAGCCTAAGTCAGAATCCCTGTTACTATCCGACATATACATACGTACAGTCTCTAAAAAATACAAACAAAATATTCTAAATCTCATCGAGAATATTGACTGTTTATATTTTTAAGCTTTTAAGCAAATAGATGAGCTGGAAATGAGGAGCGCTCCTCGAGGCGTACAGGCGGCGTACAGGCGGCCCGCGAACTAGAGCTCACTTGCTCTATAAACAGGCTTCCGTATTTTTCAATCAGAGAGCTGTCAAAGCGTTCTGACACCCTCATCCTATTGGCTCGCACTCGCCGAGCACCGAAATTGGTTTTCTACATTCAATCCATACAAAGTTTAATGTTATTCGTTTGCGATATCACCGGGATGCCGCCGATGTTTACCGACGCGCCAAATCATATTGGGTTTGCAAACTTTTGTTTGCGGACTTTATTTCATTTCAGTGTTAGTTCAGGCCGAGGGAATATAATTTTAGATATACTTGGAGCTCGGCTCGGCCGGAAATAGGACTTTCATATTTGGTGTTTATTGAAAATGTACATTTTAAGAACGTGCTTAATTTATATTTGTAGCTGCGTCATCCGCGCGCAGTAAAAGGTAAGAGAGGCAGAAGATCCCAGTTAACCGTTGACAACAGTATCAAAGATACTGAAGAATGGATGTGTAAAAAGCAAGTATGTGACGAACCACCGGAGGGCATGTATGAAGAAGTTGATGACGGAGGACGAGGCGAAAGAGATACCTCTTAGAGATGGTCGCGTTTGGCGCTCCGTTCTCCCTGACTACGCCGCCAGGGATACAGCGTGAAGCTAGATTAGAATAGATTAATTTATATATCGTAAAAGTGTACCTACACTTGCAAATATTGTAAACTGTACGTGTGAGTTACAAATTAACCGTTCCGGATATCAGAGAAATCAGAACATTGAAGCGTAGCGTCACAGTAGAAGGCTACATTGTGGCCACGAGCGTTTATAAATTGAAGGGCTACTACCTGCGGCTTAATACACCGCTGTTTCCGATTCATTTCCGGACGGTGCGCGCAGTGCCGGATATTGCTTTTAAGGTTGCGCCGCACACCGTGCTTCGGAACTCGCGCCCCGATATCTATGATGGTACGCATGCTTTTAGTGAGCCTCGCGACGCTATCTCCAACTTAGAAAAATAAGCTAATAATAATCATTATGTAGAAATTATTAACTATTAATATTATGGTATTAAGAAGTTATTATTATTGTTTTATTTTTTTAATTTTATTTGGGAAACAGAATATAACATTTTTAAATGTTGAAATTTTATACAATCCAATTAAGTTTCCACACAATAAGTTACAGAAAAATCATAATAAAGCAAATAAAATTAATTAAAAAAATATATGAAATACACTATAACGACTAACAATAGCATACGATAGGATTAAAATATTAATTAAAACACATGATAAAATGTAATAATTATACTTAAAAAAACTGTAATAAAAGCGATGACTATAAATTAATGACATTAATAAAACATTTCATTAGCATTTATTGTAAATTAATATACAAAATAGCATAATTATGTTCTATGTTTTCTTATATTTTTCCAATGCGTAGTTAGGAAGGCAAAAATGTTATATTAATTAAGATTTCCAAAGAAACATGCATATTCAATTAAAGAGAACCGGAACATAATGTAGTGAAGATATTAATATAGTAACAATATTGTATTTGTAAAGGACCGTCAATACAACAAATTATATATATTTTTTTACCGTAATAAATCATTTTTATATATGTGTAAAATAATAAAAAAATATAATATATTTCAGAATCAAGTTATTCTTAATTTGATCGTAGACACAAAATCATCTTCAATAATTCACATATTAGGTATACGCATAAAATATAAGGTACATAATGCAGCACAAAATTTTTAATTAAACTCTAGACATTCTTTTAAATTTAGTCGATATCAAAATTATGAGCATATATTAACATAAATATCACTAATAGAAAAAAAAACACAATGTAACATAAAATAATATTCACTAAAGTGGATTATAATAAGTTAGTGTTATATTACGGTTAGGGTAAGTCTCCCTTCCAACAAAATAAAACCGTGCGATCCCTTTTAATACGATAATGTGCCTCTATCTTTCGTCTGCAGTCACACACGACCCTCGTGTGCTAATTGAATTTAAGGAATAAAATCCAATCGGGCCGATTCTTTATTATTCAAGATCCAATTTGGATAAGGCCTGATCGGTCCGCGGGGGGCGGACCGGGGGGCAGTCGAGAATAAAATTGGTTTTGTCACTCAAAACATAAGACTACCTTTAACTTTCGCAAGAATGTATTATATTTCGGTATATAATAATAATAATGGAAGTTTGAAAAAGTAAGAAACATTATAAGGTGGATCGGATACGAATGTCTACATGTTGTCTATAGTTTCTTATCAAATACCACATAAAAAATACAATAATTAATACAAAAATATTTTATTTAAAATTAATATATAATAGGAGAGCGGTCGGGTATACATATGAACTTGCGCATTTGAAACACTTTAGTATCGATTATATCGAGTAACAAATGTAAATTTTACATCATTCAAATTGAACATAAATCGTTTTTTAATATTTATGTTCACTTTACATTCAGATATTATCATTTCAGTCTGCATAAAATAAAAAAAACAATATTTTATTTTTTTATATATCGCTTTATACCACACATAACAGGGGTGGCACAAGAATCCCGGGAACCTAGAGTTAAGACACTTCCGTTGCCCATTTTCCGCCGAATTCAGGAGACATTGCATGTTGAGTGGCGGAACTCAACGCCGCTATTACTTAGTTATGTAACCAATACAATATATATAGATGCTTTAAAATATTTAATAATAATATAAATATGTATCTAATAAAAAATATATTTAAATAAGTAGTGAAAAAGGTATTCGCCCATCCTATTTTGCTAGCCACCTATAGATTGTTATCGGGCAAGACAGATTGTCCGCGCCGCTTTGGCGGGAATCTGCAAAGAAATGTAATACTCGAGAATGAATTGAATTTTAAAAGCTACATTATAATTTTATATTTAATATTTATCGTTACTTGTTATAAGGCGGCCAGGCTTTCTTTTGTTACTTTGCTTTATTTTATATTTGAAAGAAATTAGGTAATTTAACATATATTTACGTTAATAGAATACAAATGAAAAATTTAAATAGCTATGTAATGTTTAGGTGTATTACTAACGTTGTATTCTTGGCCGGGCCGATCGTGGCGCAGGGGCACAAAGTCAGACTGCAAAATCGACTGGTTGTGGGTTCGATCCCTACTCGAGGAGATGAAATATTTATTTACATTTATATTTTAATTTCTTCGCTCAGGTATCGAGGCAAAGCGCGGCGTTGAGTTCCGCCACTTAACACGCAATGCCTCCAGAACTTGGTGGAAAGTGGGGAACAGAGTGTCTTAACACTAGGTTCCCTCTGCCTACCATGCTGCGGGATACAGCGTGAAGCTGATTTGATTTAATTTAATATTCTTTTATTTTGATCACTGTTTGTATTCTTTCTCGATATATAGTCACGATACTACACTACACGGTGTGTTATTTTATCTTCGAGCTGCTATAATTGATTTTGAGAGTAGCAGGAAGGGAGAGCGTCAGTAAGCAAACGCTCATGACCTACCCCAACTGCGGCTCTTTTAAGGCATCGTGTTCGATGTCTTTTCATTAGATTATAATAAAAAAAAATTCGTCAAAACACCAGTAAATTCTTGTTTAAAACAAAATTTTCTTTTTTTAATAAAATGAGTATTTAATATTAAGTGCACACAATATTATTATAGATTTACAATACTTATAATATTTGTAAACAAGTAATTATGTAAGTCACCTCATTTAAATAACTATTACCAAGAACATAAAACAGTAACTTGATGTTTATTTAAGGCCAATAAAGGTCAATGAAGCAGCTAGCGCTGTGTTATAAGACAATAAAACTTAATGGGTTTGATATTTAAATGCGAAAACCACTTTATGTAGGTATAAAATATATTAAATTTATTTATTTATTTTATAATCACTATTTTAACTTTATATGTATGTTTTTATTATGTGCTAGTAATTATAATTAACTAACATTGCTAAAAACATTAATTATAACCTCAAAAACTGATCAAATTTATTAAAAAGCGATTGCCATTGAAGCGAATAATTGAAATAAGATAAATACATAAACTTAAGAAATCGCTCAGAGGTCGTTAAATAAGCTATGGTGATTAACTTATTGTTATTAGTAATTCCATCAAAAGCATAAATGTGAAATGATATCTAAGTTAAATGTTAAGTTATGCATCGTGCTCGATTTCACCGATAAAATAATTGAATCTATATGGGTAGTTGTGTAACCCAGGATAAACTTCAAGCCCTAAATTTAACTCGACATTTTTTTACGTGCATGCTTTCTTATATTTGCTAGTTTTTATATATATGTATATATCATAAGCTAGGAGATTTGACTTTGCGTGTAGACTAACTGGTTTACGAGTGATGAAAGGCTAAAAAATGGCTTAAAATAGTTCGTTTAAATTATACATTGCATGTTTCCAGCTTTTTAACTTGGCTGAGCACGCTGGCGCGTGTCTTGATTATATCCGTCACACAGAGCGTTAAGAAACATCTCTTAACTAAAGCATATGATTTGTTGATGGTAGACCCGACCCACCCTCGGCAGATGATAAAAGTGAAAAAAAACTTCTTACAAAAAATTCATTGGCTAAATCCATCTTGGCTATATTAATATTTTAAAAAATCAAATCAGCTTCACGCTGTATCCCGCACACAGCAGGGTAGGCGGAGGAAACCTAGTGTTAAGACACTCCTTTCCCCACTTTCTGCCGAATTCTGGAGGCTTTGTCTGTAGAGTGGCAGAACTCAGGGCCGCGCTTAGCCTCGACACGAGAGCGAAGAAATGGAAATATACATTTCAGTAAATATTTCATCTCTTCAAGTGGAGATCGAAGCCACAACCAGTCGGTTTTACAGTCACACTTCGTGCCGCTGCGCCAAGACTCGCCTCTAATAATTAATATTTTAAAAATTTACTAAATCGTAAATGCATCTTAATATTAATATAATAGCTTAAATCTATATTTTTTTAATTGATTTACAATATAATAATAACATTATTTATTGGGCGACACACATCCTTTTTTTAAAAGTACATAACTAAGATTTATAATTTAAAAACAGATAAGTGGGATCCACAGACGATCATTGATGGTGCGGAAATTAAATAGCCGCTCATATCCGGCCCGTGAATTGTGCCGGCACGTCGCTCTCGATTGAACCGATGCGGGATCGAAACGCCGTGTTCGCAGTCCATTCCGACTCTACAAATTGTTATCCCCACTTCAGTTCGTACTTCATATTCTATGGAGCGAAAATATTGCGTTTTATTCTTTAAAAGTTTCATCCCATACACTGTGAATCTTCATAGCTTTTCAGTGCCTGGCTTTGCGAATTTCGTAATAACATTGTATATTATAAATTGATTTTTGTGTTTTATATGCGCCATGTATGTGTGATTTCTGCGGTAAATTATGTTTATATTTTTGATGTTATATCACAGATAATAAACTATTACATATTTATAATTTTAAACTTAAGTTTGTTATCTTTTATAACTTGTACTTTCCCGTTGGCCTACATCCCTGATATTGATACGGAATCCTCGGTAAGTGAGTCCGACTTGCGCTTGACTTGACTAGAATATCTATAGTAATATAATAGAAACAATTCTAAAGGCAAAAAAGTAAAACTCAGGGTTGAAGTGTTTTGAATTTAAATAATTATCTATATTAAGAAATTCGCATCGACGCATGAAAGCGGGAAATAATGATTTTAATTAATTATTTTACAAACTTATATAATAAATTTCATAACAGAAAACAGGAAGCTTTTGTAGAATGATGACAATGAGAAAATATTTTAGTGAAAGGGGCTCCCGCTAGTGCTTGTGAGCCAATTAGAAGAGTTAGGGTGGCAGTAGTAGGAGCTAGAGCCGGTCCGCGCCGCGCCGACGGCCCTCCGCGTCCAATTAAACTCACACCCGACGACACATACTGCTAAAGCCCCGAACCAAGTGCCTGCGCGTAATTGTGTAACTCACTTCCAAGCAAATCTCGTCGTTTTAATAACACAGATAACATAGGTAACAATAGAATTTTGTTAGATAGAGAACACCACAAGAACGGCCCCTCCATTTAATAACTATTCGTTAATTAAATTCACACAGTTCTATCGCTGGTAGCGATTAGAAACTTTCAGCAGTATCACAACTGGTTAAGGCCCAGTTTGTTCCGAAATGGAGCTTGATCCGAAACGTGGATGCTTGTTTAATTACAACAATAGTGCCCCTAATGGGAGTTTGCGTTAATAAGTGCAACAGAATGTAATCAACATGCCTCGTCGCTCTAATGAGCCCAGTTCCTGGCAAAAACAAGCGACGTCGACATTTTACTGGAGATTAATTAGGCGTTCTGCCTATACAGGGACTTGCCACTGGCCGCAACGGAAGCTCTCTGTTTCTAGCTTGCTGCTGATTAACATGTTTCTTAGGCGTTGTATTCTGATAACTCTCTTAATTAACTCTATGAAAAACGCTTCGCAATACTTTTCTATAATATTATATTCTTCATTAAAAAAAATCTAATTTGGGTAGATAAGCGTAACAAAGGCGGGCTCTCTTGGCACCGCTTTTAAGTAACTTCCAATGACGACAAAGTATACAAAACCTGTAAACGTCGTTAACTTAAATAAGCACGTTTGATTACGCCGTAGCTGCTACCCCATTAAAACTTAACGAGGGGCAACCCCGGGGAAAATAACTAACCCAATTTCCCTTTGCCGGGAAATCATTAAAAGTCTTAAAAGGGTCTTTTCATATATTTTTTAGCCCGGAGCGTACGTGCAAATAAACACATTTTTACATACTCGAACAAACAATTCTCTTAACGAGACGGGAGCGTAACAAGCGCGCGCACGCGGTGTCCAGTCCAGGAGGTGGTGGCCGCCGCTGGCTCCCGCGCACGCGCACGCTCTAATTGGGGGTATGCTGTTCACTCCTGGATTATGTCTCGTTACTCGTGCCTACCTATCCCATCTCACTGACACCGCCGCGCCGCTGATTTATCACAACCTATACATTTAAATTGACAACTAACCCTTTCCCGGATTTGACAGCTGAACTAAAGTAGCTATCTATACGTTAACATTCATGTCACTAAACATTATTTTAATACTACACGTGTTCTATCAGCGTTATACAGCATGTTTGTCTTGCTATGTAAATTAAGTTATTATAAATATATATTTATTATAAATATATATTATAAATATATATTTATTTATTAAATTTATATTTATACCCGTTGGTCTAAAATCTAAATTAAAACGATTGTTGTCGCTTGAAATCCCGCTCAAGATTATTGTTATATTTTATTAATTATAATAAAATGTACATAAAAATAACCCTGAGTGGAATGAAGATATTAAATATTTTATTCCACCGAGTGGAAATCGAAGCCACAACCAACGTATTTACAATCACATGCTTGTGGCCCTGCGCCACAATGGCCACTATATTTAATATTTTAGTATCCTCACTGGAGTAATGAGGCAAAGCGGGGCATTGGGCTCCGCCACTCAATATGCAATGAGTCGAAAATTCGGCTGGAAGTGGGAACCGGACATTTAACACTAGGTAGGAGGAAGAACAAAAAATCTTTTCATGTTATACATATCACAGTTTCTAAAGCTGTTGACACAGTTGAACCAAATACTATTAAACAATAAAAAATGTATTGGAATAATAGTTTTATTGCAATTTCCATAATATATTTAATTAAATTAAAATGATTTCAAAACACAAATAGAAAACTATGCCATTACTTGGAAACGTTCCCAAACAATAAAACATTTCCCATTATACATTTTTCCACAAATAAAAATAAACAATAAACCAATTAAAATACGGCCTAATTAAAAATAATTATAATTAGCGACAGTTTCAAGCTTCTTAATTAATTATTGGATTTTCCAATTAGTTCTCTAGCGTTCGCTCTTTAATTAATGGATGTGTACCGTATTAGAGTCGGTTACAATCTGATCCGAGACTCGGCAATTACCGACGACTACAAAACACATCGAATTTCGCGTAATTGCTGAGAATATTACTGAACTAAATTGTTCTCGACTTAATTAATTAAGCTTTTGTTTCAAACTAACAGCAAAGTGTAGAGTTGGCAATTCTAAATTGGATCTTGTAATTACCTTACCCTCTTGTGCAGAAACTGTCTACTTTCAATTATAGCCGAAGCTTACTTAATGGAATCAATTATAATTGCGACACAATATGGAACCTAATTAAATCACATTTGTATAGCTTGTATACAAAACGTGTTTGTACGTTCGTATTAGAAATTCGTAAGCTTTATATATAGATATTAAGTAACGCCACACGTTCGACTACTTTCGCTAGGACATTCCATGTGTGAGATCCGGATACATCATATATGTTGATAAATGATATACAGACGCATCATTTTTCTTAATATTAAAGCCTTATATCTTTATTATTAGAGTAAATATTTATTTAACAATATATTTTAACCAATAAAAATCACATGAAATCTACAATTTGTCGTTTAATTTGACTTTATTAATGAACCATTCCATTCATTATAGAATATTAAATTGTTATGTTATTAAATACAATACAATACAACTACACTAATTAATAGCGGTTACATCACTATTTAATGACGAAAAAAAAAAACAAACAGAACGGGTCCGTCTAATTAGTTACAGACTTATTAGTGAGATAAAATGTTCTACTTATTATATTACTACGATAAAACTGTTATCATTATAAATTATAAGTACATCATTAATTTTATGATAAGTGGTATTTTAATTAAAAGCGTGGATGGGTATTGTCACTTTGTCATATGAAAAAACCGAAACGTTATTAAAATTAGCTTCACGCTATATCACGCACACAGCAGGGTAGGCAGAGGGAACATAGTGTTACGACACTCTGTTCCCCACTTTCTGCCGAATTTTGGAGACATTGCGTGTTGAGTGGCAGAACTCAACGCCGCGCTTTGCCTCGACACCAGAGCGAAGAAATGGAATTATAAATTTAAGTAAATATTTCATCTCCTCGAGTGGGGATCGAACCCACAACCAGTCGGTTTTACAGTCACACTTTGTGCCACTACGCCACGACTGGCCTCAACCGAAACGTGTTATTATTATAATAGTATCGATTGGTGCATGTAACAACGATGTGAAAGCATGAAAGCTGCTTATCTCTAATGGTTTCGCCCTGCTGTAGAGAATAAATAGGTTGAATTTTAAGTGATTTCAGCTGCTCTCGAGTGGGGTGGCAGAGTGGGAGGCTAAGAACAAAGTTTAATTAAGACACAACAATTAAAATAACAAGCGACGGGCGTGGCGGGTCATTATGCGGAGCCATGAGAGCGCATACAACGTTCCTAATCCACTACAGTGTTGCTTTTTCTTTTTTTTTTCACTTGTAAGCGTGTGACAAAGTAATGGTGCCGTCATAATGTTTGCCAAGGAAAATTAGATAACATATTTACTGAGATGTTTTAAGTCATGATGCTTTAGCAATATACATTAGTTAATCATAGATTATCATATAGGGTCATACAAGAATAATTTATGTTTATTATAAACAGATTCGAATTCTTAGATAATAAAGCATTTCTAAAAACTATGTATTTTAATTTTTTAATTACTTGTAATTACTTGTAAGAAATATAAATAAATGTTGCGTATTTATATAATCTATACTTATAATAAAACTGTAACTCATTGCTCTCTGTACATGTATTTTTTGGGGTTATTATGAATATAATAATATCCAAAACAATGATTTTTTAATTTTTGTCTGTTTGTTAGTGTGTTTGTTTACACTAATATCAGAAATCATCAGGCTCAGCCTATTGACTTGTAGTTTTCGCTATTCTGTTTTGGCAAGCTTCCATTAATATTAAGTGTTTGTTTTATTTCAATCGGTCCGTAAATAAACAAGTTACGTCACTATAAGGAATTGCATTCGACAATAATGCTACAAAATAGTGTTGAATAGATCAATCATTTAACCGTCAAAAAAGTACGTACCTATATTATTATTATTTATATTTTTTAAAAACATATAGTACCTAACTGTTATCTACACTTTTGAATTTTAACATGCTTAGATATTAATTTACTGTGATAATAATCTGTGATTCTTAATAAACATGTCAGCTGTTGCAATGTTACTACTAGGTAGGGAACTATGTATGTACATATAGGTATTTATTTATTTAAGGGGATATTTCTAATTAAATAAAAATATAAATGTAATTTAAGGTAAAAAATACTGTTATTCACTTACATTGCTATAAATGACTTCATTAAGATTTTTTTTGGAGAAGAGCATTTTTTGTAGTAACTTAAAAAAGTTACAGTCTTTCTACAAATATGACATAAACAAAACAAATATAAAATAATCGCGATCAAATAATATTTCTATGTAACTATCTCATGTAATACAAATATATTGTTATTATTAATTTTTTATTAATAACGAAATCACAACATGTCATATGTTGTGATTTCGTTATTTACTAATAGGTTTTTTATACTTTTTAAAGGCATAATAAGATATTTATTTATAATATAAATATTTATAAAATAATATACAAAAAATATAAATCAAAACATACATAAATTTTTATATATATTTAGATTTATATTTTCTTGTAATTGAATTGTTCATTTCATTGAATTAAAATTTTGAGTAAAAATTCTACAAAATACAATTTTAATATATATTTTTTTTCACTCATATTAATAATGTAATAATGTATAAATAAATAAAGGAAATAACTATGGCATACCTGTAGGGTTCCTGTTTTTCACCGAAGCAAAATCAAGTAAAACTTAATTCCGAATATGTCCTTTTGAATCACAACAAAAACAATATCACAGTTACAATTTAGACACTTAACCGAAAATTGCTTGTCCACTTCAACTGTCACTTTGAAAAGGATTTACGACCTAACGAATGAAAAAGGCTCAACAAAATTGACGTGGCCGAGTGCGGTGAGGATTTACAAATAATGGCGCGTCGGTCTATTAAAATAGTTTACAACAGTTTAGAAAACATCGGAATGTTGTTAATGAGTGAGCTCGAGTAAAGTTTGCGGCGTGTAGCGACGAACTTACGCGTGCACACACAACGGAAGCTTGCGACGGAGTGAGCCGAACGCAAGTGAAACCCGAAAGCCAGTCGCCGAGTGCTGGTGTTGGATCGGCTCTATGCCGAGGGCGGGCGCCGGTACACGGGGTGGAAAGGAACAACACTCTAATATAATGATGGGGTCGGAACACTTTAATGCTTTAATTTGAAACGTACACTAACAACGGCTTTTAAGCCTTTACACAATCATTTTAAATGGGATTTTTAACGCCTTCATATTAATCAATGCTTTTGCTATTATTGAACATTATATACTGACAAATAACATATTTATTCAATGATCAAGATGAATTCATTATACTATTTACATATTATTATTACATTTGGAAGTTTTATTATACGTTTTATTTAACACTAATAATATTATACACTCTCAGGGAATATCAACCTAAATTCGATTCCACCCCTTCCTCCATACCCTTTTCCGTAGAAAACCAATCTTCTTTACATTCCCTCGTCGACAAATTTATGCTCGTCCATACGTCCCCCTGATAGGTAGCTGTTTGTGAGAAATAGAAGCGATAGCTGGCCGAAGTAGCGGACAGTATACATTATTAAGCAACCGGTGGTGAGTGGCGGCCGCAAAGAAACGGTAAGTGAGCGTACGGTGTCCACACACCGTCTCTGAGAATTTAATTTCCCCGGGCGGGCCGCCCTTGCCGCTATTGTCCGCTCAGTATTTCATTACGGCTCGAGCTTTTCTATTAATAAATCACTCTTCGCCTGCGCCGTTTAATTACGTCCCGGATCCGGCCAACGTCTGATTACACTTTCATCGAACATCTAATTGGGAGTGCAGTCGGGGCGGGAAGGGAACGTGTGTATTCTTTGTTCGAGAGATATTGCTCTCGGCCGATATTACGTATCTCGATCATGCTATAATATAACAGCAAATAAAGTGTGTCTGTATATTGAACATATTAAAAAAATTATCTCTTAATGCAAAGTAAAATTATTATATATATATTAATGAATTATAGCATTTACACCTGTCTGTAACTCTCGCTGTAGGCTCAACACTTTAGGAGTTTCACGTTCTACACGAATATGTAGAAATAACACAAATTAGGCCGAGTATAGGAAAGCTAATGAAAAACAAAAAACGCCTCTTGCACTGTCATTTACTTTTTTAATACAAGCAATTGTCAATAAAGAACATTTCTCAACATAAAACTGTATATATGGGCAGCACTGCCAAAACGGGCAACTCGATACCTAATCGTTATACCATATACAGTAACACGAGGTAATTAGTATCTCGAAAGCTATGGTAAATACGTGGCAGTACAATGTAGCTAGCTACTCAAGATGTTTTTTAATTTCCTGGACCGGACGGAGCGAAGCCCCGGCGCGACTTGGAGCGGCCGCGCGGCTGCGGCCCACAGGCCCGCCCGCCCGTTTAACTTATTGCCACGGTTAACGAGAATACGCCGCTGTGTGCCGGCGAAATTGAAGGATTTACTTCGCGTCCCTCCTTTATTAAACGTATTGCACACTGACTCCCTCCTTGTGTGTATGTATGTGTGTGTGTGTGTGTGTGTGTGTGTGCCACACTACACGCAGAATGCCGAAATTACATTTCACATGAGTCGTAATAACAAGGGCGGGCGTAAATCACGGCCATTATTAGTTTTACTTGTTACATTTGGTATTAATCATTAATGTACAATACACACAGGGCACAGTACCTTGCCTAGATGTCTCTAGTTACACTTTTTCGTGGCAAAAAAAAATAAATTGGTCTTTTTTTCAAAGACTGATTGCATCGAAAGCGAATTAAAAAAAAGCAGCTGGTTAGGGCGCAAGACGCAATATGATCGGACTTCACGAAGCTAAGCGTATCGTTTAAAGTTTCGTAATATACGCGCTCGGAGGCGAGTCCGTCCTTTATTAAAAACTATTCTCACATTTTTAATTAAAACTTGTGTTCTCCACTAAAACTTTATTTAAGCAATAAAGGCGGCGCAATTAGCGGCGCTGTCCCCGCCGGCGACTTTACCTACTTTTTCTCTGCTTTAATGAGTGTTTTTTAATAAAGCCAGAGACTGCTGCAAGTTTATTAATTTAGCTTAACTCGTGTCACGGCACCGGTTCAGTATTTCTGCTTCAGGTCACATGCTATATAACTATATGTTTTAATTTAAAAACAACATGCGATACCTCTAATTCTTTTAATAAGAATAAATATTATACATAGAAAAAACTAAAAATTCTATAAAAATATGTTTGTCTTTTTCAAGGTACCACACATCAAAAGAAAGAGGAACAGAAAGAGGAACCCTTATAGGGTTACTTGGTTGTGGATCTGTCCGTCTATACAACATCAAATATACATGTTTACGATCCCTAGGAAAAAAACAAGCGTCTAAGTCAACGCAATCAAAAAATACGAGAATTTATGTATCGTTTTGCTGTATTTTGTATGAAATTCACTACGTAAACTATGCAATTTGGCATGGAGTGTAGATCTACAACAAAAATAAAAAATTAAAACAGAAAAGATATTAAGGATAAGTTTTTCATGGAATAAAACCATTAAAAACTTATATGTGTAGTTGATTTTGTACAAAACAAGTGCATACGGTACGGAACCCTCGGTAGGCTAATTCGACTCCTACTTGATTGGATCTTAAATCTATAATAATCAATTACCGCAATTTATATACAGATATATTTTATATATCTATATTGATTAATAAAATATACAATTTAAAATTATAAGATAGAACCTTATAACATTAATAACAATTATTATAAGTAATTCTAATTTACGAGAAGGCGTCGTTATCTTATGGTAACTTAAACTTGCGTGCATTTGCATCACCGGTATCTTAATATGCAAGCATTAAAAGCAAAACCAGTCCAGTGACATATCATGGAAATATAAATAGAATAACACAAACAACAATTTAATAGCCCTACATAGAAAATTTAATTAAACGTAGAACTTATTTCAATTATTTTGCATGTTTTGAAAGAAATGAATATTCGCTTAATTAGCAATTAACGAACTTGCTTACAGATAGGTATGTTTTGTCAGCTTCACGTTGTATTCCGTTGCAGAAGGAACCTAATATTAAGACACGCCGTTGCCCACCTTCCGCCGAATTTTTAAGGCATTGCATGTTGAGTGCCAAAACAAAACTTGTTACTGAGAGCGAAGAAATTAAAAAAAAATATAAATAGTAATTCACTTCCCCGAACGGGATTCGCACCCACGACCGTCGCGCTACAGCCACACCGCCAAATAGGTGGGTGGGTAGGTAGGTAAACGTTTCGAGTCCAAAGTAAGTATCATTGTCGAGCAGAACTAAAAGCTCGAATGACGCGCGCTGCAGCCCCCGCCGCCCGCTAAGTGTTCCGGCCATAATTACATTCCCGTGTCTAACAAATGGAGAATCGGTGTTGATTTGTGTTTAGAGTCCGTGATCCACGCTCGCCCGGCCGCGTCCCCGAACCCGCACTCTAGCGATCGATATTCGATGCACGTTTATATTACTACTATGTTATTGTATACTGTACGGCCACTTGTTTGTTTTTTTTTTAAATGTAATCATATTATAGGAAATTCTGATATTAGGTAAGTATATAATTTAGATTTTATTGTGTATATTTTGTATTGTCTGCGTTTTATAATTAACTGAGGTATTAAAACATTTGCTTAAATGCAAAATGCATTTTTAGGGTTCCGTACATCAAAAGGTGAAAACGGAACTCTTAGAAGATCACTTTGTTGTACGTGTCTGTCTGTAGCTATATGATTTCATACAAATTGAGTGGATATGCCCGCAAACTTAAATTTATAACTTTTTATAAGCTGCACTTCCCGTTGACCTACAATGCTGAAATTACGACGAGGTACAGAAGCCTCGGAGAGTCCGACTCGCACTTAACCGGTTCTTTTAAAAAAGACCCTTCCTTTGGCACATTCACGCCTGGTGGAATGAAATTTTAAACAGAAATGGAGCTTAGGTAATGTATTTCGTGCCAGCGGTTAATTACTGGTATATACGTAAACTAAGTGCAGAACGCCACACTCAGTTAGTACTTGGACTGCCTAAAAGCTCGGTAGATCCAATCAGCACAAGGATTTTCCATTACGAGCTTTTTTTTATTTACATTTTAGACAGGTAGCGATAATTTGCAGGAAGGATTAAAAAGAAAACACATAAGCAAGTTCCTTTTTCAATCGAACTAGACTAAGTGAGTTCCGAGGAAACTTAACTAAAGTGCGACATGGAGCGAATGTCTGATAATTTTCTGTGCTTACTATATGTTGCTGTTGAGACCAATCTTCGCGCAGCGGCACAAAGTGTGACTGTTACCGCGACTGGTTGTTGGTTCGATCCCCACCGAGGCATGAAGGAAATACTTATTTAAATCTATTTATATTTCCGTTTCTTTGAGGCAAAGCGCGGGGTTAAGTTCCGACACGCAATGACTCCAGAATTCGGCGAAAAGTGGGAACCATAGTGTCTCAATACTAGGTTCTTTTTGCCTATCCTGCTATGTGCGGGATACAGCGTCACGCTTATGTATTTATTTTTTACTATTAGAATTACAGTGAAGCGTGCAGTCGTTAGACCGGTCGTATCTCGTACAGCCCGGGATAGTCGCGAATATTGGCCGCACTAACAATGTGCGTCTTTATAAGTTTTTAACGAGCTCGACCAGTATAAATTATGTGCGGTGCGGGCACTGGGTCTCGTTATCTCGCTAACGGCGCAATGGCGGAAGCTTAATGTAGCGAGAGGTTTATTGTAGCCACTTAGGAGCCGCGGCGTAACTCCTTCGACACGGTAGCCTTCATTCAAACGATTTGCTAATACAGTCTCAGTCAGTACAGAAAAATGATATTTTAAAACCAATTATCAGTTTAAATTGAGCGCCCCTTATAAAACGTATAAAAACATGACGCCTTAAAATTTGAGCGTAACATTAAAAACCTCATTAAAATGTGAAATAATATTTGATTAGCATGTAAAAGCTATAACATTAACTTTATATATAATAATACGGATATGAAATGAATGAATTTAATTAAAGGGTGCTTCATAATCACATTACTAATTTAAATGGCGAATAGTTATTGTTTAAATTGTTGTAAGAAAATAATTTTACAAGTTATTGTTTCTTTTTAATATTTTTCACTATGTTGGGTACCGGGTACTTACCCGTTTATGCTAATATCAAAACGCAATATGCTAATATCAATATATTTTACGCTAATATCAAAACATATTGGGTCTATATTATGGTCATCATGAAAAATGGTTCTCGTCTTTTGTGAAAAGTGGAGTTTTATAGCGCAAATAAATACGACGAACTTAACGACTTTACACAAAGAAGTAATAAATTAATAGCCTCTCGGCCAACACCCCTTAACGGCCACACGTTGCTTAATAATTAAGCAAAGTATGGTCGTCGAGAGCATGGTCGTGGAATAGGAGGAGCCAGATGGAACGTGCCTATCCCAGAAATTGCATACCAAGAAGAGCCCTGGGAAATTAATAAAAACTGTTACACGAACAAATCTGTTCTAAACTAAAGTCAGGGTGTCCCGGAAATATATCTATAGATAAGCCCTTGGTTACAATAAAGCGATGGTTACGATACCTACTTGGGGCAGCAAGTATATCCAAATTATATTCATTTTCTAGCTCTGAATCGAAAGTTTTTGGAAAATTTAAAATTTGAGAGGAAAGCGGAAGAGAGAGTACTTTAACACTTAGTTCTCTCCATTGTGGGAAAGCACAAAGCTGTTTTTTTTAATCAATACGCAACTATATAAACATTTTCAAACCACAAGTCACGTTAACTGTTGAACACGTTAACTTAAATAATAGTTCAGTATAACTAATATTACAAGCATTATAGGAGTGCCTCCAGAATTATATAATTATTAGTGTCTTAACACTAGGATCAATCTGCCTTCGCTGCTGTGAGCGGGATACAGCGTGAAATTGAGAAAAAAAATACATTGTTGCTAGTGAAACCGTGTAAGAAGATTGTATAATATAATAAATGAAAAACATAATTATTTAAAGTAACTTAATTTACTCAACATATTGCTCCGTAGATTGTTATACTAGAATCATTAAGGGCAGTTGGGGGTTAATAAGTAATGTATAATATAATTGCCTACCAGGGTCGCATTCAACGCTTATTAAACTGCCGAGAAAATGACAAGGTACGGTTAATATCAACGGCGTTCAACTCGGAATGATTCATTCTGTTTTTGAGCTGGTAAATTTTAGAATGATGTTAATGTAAGTTTAGAATATGAATTAAGAATTCTAAACTTACATTCTATATTTAATATATATATATAGAATGTAAGTTTAGAATACGATTTTTATCATTGTATAAATTTAGTATTAAGATTGTATAAAAAACGCCACGAGTTAAGCCACCACCTATTATTACGCCACCTATTATGGACAAATTTTATAATCATATTAACAATTTACCATTTTAGGTCATATATATATATACAGCTCTGGGGACGTCAAGTCGAAATAAAATAGGCTACCTCATAATGAATGACACGTAGTATAGAACTTCCTTGATTTTTGCGAACATGTAGGTACCCCTACCCTATTTTGCTACTCTATTTTAATAAGTTAATATACCTATATTATAAGCAAGAAAATTGTGTTTGTATCCGACGTGGCCCAGTGACACAACCGTGTAACTGTAGACGCGATGGTTGTGGGTTGGATCCCACTGGGGAAATCGAATATTTCATATTTTCATTTCATCGCTATGGTGATAAAGCAAAGCGGTAATCACTCACCATCAGGGCCCGCACGCTCGTTTGCAGTGCCTTTTCCATAAATAAAAATTGTATTAATAATTTTAATTACATATTACATGTTATAAGAAATTACATGTTATTAATAATTGAGGCTAGCCGTGGCGCATTGGCACAAAGTATGACTGTAAAACCGACTGGTTGTGGGTTTGATCCCCACTCGAGAAGATGAAATATTTATCTAAATTTATATTTCAATTTTTTTCGCTCTGGTGTCGAGGCTAAGCGCGGCGTTGAGTTCTGCCACTCAATACGCAATGCCTTCAGAATTCGGCAGAAAGTGGGGAACGGAGTGTCTTAACACTGGGTTTCCTCTGCCTACCCTGCTGTGTGCGGGATGCAGCGTGAAGCTGATTAATAAATTACAATTATAGAATCCATATATATTTATTAACATTTAAAAATCATATAAGTTAAATTTTATATATTCTGAGATATGATGTTTACATTCTCATATAATTAACAACCATCTCTGCTCATATCTTCAATGATTGTTTTGAAATTTTAATTAGGAATACCAATTAAGATTACGAGCTTTTTATTTCGTTACTAATCAAGTAGTTAATTAGGATTTAACGTAAGCACCGCCGCGCACCGCCCCCATCCGTTGCCTATAATAATCGGTAGATATGCTGATAGTGTAATGAGAAACACGCCAAATAATATTATGTATTATGGGGATTATAATAATAGAGGTCAGTAGTGGCGTATATTATGGTGACTGGTTATGAATTCGATTCCTATACAAGGAAATGACATATTTATTAAAAACGTATATTAACTGGTGTCGAGACAAAGCGCGGCGTTGTCCCACCACTGCGTTGTCCACAATGCGTCCAGAATACGGCGAAAAATGTGGAATTTAGTGTCTGAATACTAGGTTCCCTCCGCCAGCCAGGGTGGCTGTGTGCAGGATACAGCGTAAAGCTGATTTTTTTATTATTTAACAAGTTCTTCAATATTTTATTTAATTTCGTGTGTATACCTGATTTGCGTGATATAAATATATATGCACCTAAACATATATTTTTTACGTGATCCGTCATGAAAAGTTTTCGATCATCCGTCATTGTCATAAATATTTAAAATCACTTCATAGAACACTCATATTTATTTTTAAATTCAATAACAATATTGAAAACATCATCATATCAAATATAAATATTAAGAAAACCTTGAATACAAGTTATTTATATATCCACTTCCGCTTTTAAAAAGAAATCTGATATCTATATCCCGTTTTAGAAGCGACAAAGTAACAAATCAATATTTGGAGTGAGTGCTTTTTCGTGCAATGGAGAACCTTTTATCTGGACAAGGTCCGCGGCGCAAACACTCAAAGACAGAGACATTCACTTTAACATAACGCGATTTAAAAACCCCCACGTGCCACCACAGCTTTTATGCTCTTTGTTGATTAAAGTATATCCCCTGTAAATATTACATTTCTTCTATCCTCTTTTATTTATTTTTTTACCTTTTAATGCTTCGTGTAAATGTGTCAATATTTCGGGCTTCGCCCTGAATAAAGTTACTGTTATATTAAAGCCAAATTATATATTTTTTTATATATATTGCATCTTATTTGCTATTCTAATGCTTAAACTATATAATTGTAAAGCCTTAACACAATCCGTTCCGTATCTCTTGCTTACAATTGAAACAAACACGTATACTTTTACATTTATAAAACTAGCTACCCAAAAACGGCTTCGTCCGCGTATTATATATCCAATTTTTAAGTCTTTACATAATTTGTAACCTATATATAATTCTGATATATAGTTTTGTAGTTTTTGCGTGAAAATGGAACAAATATCGGTAGGATTAAAGGTATTCCAATAGGTAATAGTGTAAATCAATGTAAAAAAAATGTAATTACAATATAATCAATCTAAAACTCAATGTAAATAATAAATATTCAATTGCAATATAATTATTGGTCACTGTCAATTTGCAAATTCGTTTCTTGATTAAACACTATTTAATATTCAAGCACTGGAAAAAAAATATTTAATTAAGTCGGTCGATGAGGTTTAAACGGTACGGACTTAGTGGAACTAAACCACAAGCGTTAATTATTATCTGCGAGAGTGCTCTTTGTTTAGTTGCCAACTCTAAATTAGTTTTCGAAATGGATCATTCGCACCCTGCACCCCACCCCCACGCGGCCCCATTCCCGGTAATTGGAACGTTCCAAGATGACACCACTTCGCCTCTAATCAGTTAACAAGATACCCACTACACACTATTGTCATTCCTTCATAATGCATCGTTTAATATCTACATATTATAAGTAAACTCATATTGGATTAAATATTTATTTATATTATTACTTATTGTAAATACATATAATTTTTATTGTTAAGTGTAAATTTAATAAGGAAAAATATTTTATACGAATAGCTTTATATACATTTTTTAAAGAATAATATACTAAATGTAGTGGCGTAACCGGCACCAGTACTGACAATCACCAATGTACGACACTTTTTATGGTTCCGTACCGCAAAAAAAACAAGCATCGAAAAATAAGCGTCACTTGATTGTCTGTCTGTCCATCTGTCATGACATTCATAATGAGATCGCGGGGAGGTATCAAACTGAAATTAATATTTATGTCTACGGTGTCTTGAAGCACAGAAATAAATCAAGTTTCTAAATCAACGCAATTAAGAGATAGCAACATTTAAGCATCGTTTTTGCATAATTTAACCTACTACTATCAAGTGATAACTTGCAGTACAAATAAAAGAAAAATAAGATTATAGATATTTTACAGAAATAATCATTACAAACTTGAGGCCGTCGCAACGCAACGTTTATGGGTTCAATTCATACTCGGGATAATGAAATATTTCGAAATATCGGCATTGAGTTCTGCCACTCAACACAATGTCAGTGTCTTAATGGGAACGCAGTGTGTGTGAAGTTGCCGTACGAAACTTATAATTGCAGTCATTTCATTAAAAATGAGCGCATACTGACGCAAACATAAGTTTATTAACTTTTTATATTAGCTGTACCTACTTCCCGTGGACTACAACTCTGAAATTGGTACAGAACCCTCAGTGGGTGGTGGAGCCACACTTGAATTTGATCGGTTCTTTAACATTCATTAAACACTTGTAGAGTATAACCCGCCCGTTTCAATTTTACATAACTTACTCGTTTCTTCTATCGTAAAACTTTAATTTATATAAAGTAAAGTGACATTATTATGTACCCAATCACATTATGCAAAGTTGCCTAATCTAAAATTCTCACAGCAGTTAACAATAATGGCTGTATAATAAAGCAATTTATACGATTAATTATATTACCAATTTCGTATTTTATCAGAATGTCGAGAAGTTAAAATTAATATATTATCTATATTCCGTAGCCCAACGAATCTCATCTCTTATAAATTTACAGTCTACTGTATACGTAATTAAATTTATTGTAATAATATTTTATATTTTTTTAGTGTTAAAATAACAAATTTTGACCGCCTATTGTTGGCGCTAAATGCGGAGGATGTTGGAAAATTAAATAATATTAAATTTAATTATATGTTGTGATACAAAACTACTTTATAGAAAAATTTTTCTATAAAAAAACATTTTTGTATCGTGATTCTATTATAAACATCGCTTACGTTGCAAAAACAATAAGAAATTTCTAAAAATGGAACGAAAGTTAATAATAAACAAAATAAAGAATGCTTTTATTTATTTTTATACTCACGTTCAATGGGTATGGTGAACGGACACTTATCTTAACATTTCGTTCATTAAGTCGTTGCCGATTAAGGCTCATTAAATTTCATTACAGCATTGGTCCCGCGGCGGCCGGCCGTCGTCGCTTAGACGGATAATCTCCAGCTGTCAGGCGTTAATGCGTTTTAGAGTACGTAATTTGAACCGGCGAGATCGGCGGTAATTAACGCCGGTAATTAAACTAAGTGATTATTGTAGATCGAGAATACTTGTTGCTGTTGTATTTTAATTGTGAGCACAAAATGTATGAAGAGGACCGAGGAGTAAGTAAGTCAAATCTGGGACTTGCCGATAACGATAATATGGAATATATTTTAAATCGCGTCAAACAAAACAAACCAAGCCACAGTACAATTGTGTTCAAATATTTTCAAAGCAAATAATCCTTTTTGCTGTGGAAAAATAAGTCGGCCTCAATTTATTCACAAAAAAAAAAGTAAAATTCTACAAGGCAATGATATACGCGTATAGGTGCGAATGTTTCTGATTTCAAATAAAACGTAATTTAAGTTAACACACACATGGGAATCAAGTGAAAGCTTTACGTCACTTCAATTTCGCGTTAGTGAGTGTGCGCCTCAAGTAACCCGAAGGAAGGGTAATGTATTCTGAGATATACATAAGTGAAAACATTTTAAGAAGCTCCACGGACCCACTGCATCACCCCCGGGGTTAGGGCCTAAAAGCACTATCTCCAAGCCAAAGCCTTACAACTCTTCTCGAATTCAACTTACTTTGCTCTGCGCGAAGGTACCCATATGGATGTGTTTACTGCTATCGATGATTTTGATACTTGTGATTTTTGTGTAAATAAACCTTCTTAATAGAACTTATGTAATGTGATTTTTTTTTCTAAGGTTTCGATATATAGAACACAATCGGATTAAAAAAGTAGAAAATAAATGTTTTTTTTATTATTTATGTACGTAATTTACATATACCCTTAAGTACCTATTTTTTTAATTTTTGAAATTATATTTTTAAAGACATGAACATAGTAACCATATCTAATTGTTTAAGGTTATGTCGATTTGTATCTATCATTTTGTGTTGATCACTTGTTTCAATAATATTTATAATTGAATATATCTTGCACAAACGGACTAAGCTTCTTTCATCGCAGTATTCATATAAATTCATGTAACGAATTCAGGTTTAGCGTCGCACAACGCTGAGAAAAACTGCATCGCACTGGGTCGCGACCGGGACACAGACACACTCCAGCAAACTGCAACTCTATCACGATTCCGTTTCTATGTAAGAACTTGGTGAATACCTCGAATGAGGGATTTCGAATTCAACAGCATATCCTATCTATACATAGGAATAAATTTGTACCTATATAATTATTTACATCATTTTAAAATTTTTGTCTGTCTGTCTTTCAGATCGTCCGGGATGGGGATGATCTCTGGAATAGCTGAACCCATTTTTATGGTATTTATTAAATAATGCATAACAGTCTTGATAGCAATACTAAAATAATTTATTAATTGTCCCTATATACAGTTAAATAATGAGAAAAGTGCGTTGACACCGCTTGTTTTAAATATAACTCTTAACTACACCAAAATTTGTCATAATTAAACCAGTCTAAGTCACTAGAACAAAATATTAATAGGTATAATATCTTGTTTTATAGTATCTTTTTAAATAACTATTGAAACATACTTAATTTTTTGTAAATAATTAAAAAAATTTTTTTTAAAAAGAATAACATATCAACAAAAACTTTTGTCTTAATTCCATCACACCCACTCACCGTCAGTTTATCATGATATGGTGGCGGCACTGTGGCGGAAGCGAATCTCGATGTTTTGTAATGGAGCTTTTTAAAATGGAAGTCGAACTTTTGTCAGACACTTTTAGCCACGCCGGAGATACATTTAAGCTTTTTAACTTTTCCACTCCGGTAATGTATCCCACTCTTTCCTAACGTCGTCGTAGAGGTGTCGTATAAGTTTATTTTTTATTCGAGACCGGGAAGTAACAACTTTTTATTTGTTCAACTCGGAACGTTCCCAGTCAGTCGCGATAATCCTGTCAAAGAGGTCTTCTATCCAGCTTTTTTATTCGTCCACAGTGTAAACATATTGCCTACGAGCCATTAAGTAAATGCACTCGGGCTGCCACTCGGCACTACATTAATATTGCATTTCTAACTCTCCCTCCATAGTATACCCGCGTCGCCGCAACCACCGCTGCTTTTCTGGACGTAATAAATACCTGTTCCATTGACAGCCAATAATTATATATACATGTGTATAACGTACTTATTTAGATTATATCAATTAATTTTAGACAAAAATAATTTATTATATAATTTTTTACTTTAAAATAAATACAATTTTGTCATTGTTACATATATGTATTTGTACCTACTTATTAAGAAAATATACAGTATGTACATATATACAAATATTTATTTGCATTTTTATTATTATTACCATAGCTCAATATTTTGTCCTTACATGAAATATCCAGCATGGCATCAGTGTTTCTTATATAAATGACATCAATCACTCAAAATCAATAAGTGCTAGTAGGTAATGTAAGCGCTTAACGAGCCGCGAGCAGAACTCCTGAGCGGATCAGCAAATGGAGTGCTTCATGCATAATGTAGCACCGACAGAGTGTTGTTTTGAAAAGCATTCAGAATTCGTTATTTTCATCACGCCAGGTGATGCCTGCACACCTCATGAAACATTAAACGACATATCAATGCGATAACAGATTCGGCACGCATCGAATTATCCCGTTTCGATACTTCGCCGCCGATCCGGGCCAGATCATCACTTCGCTATAAAGCGAGGTCTATAGCCTGACATAACTTTATTAAATGATAACAGGAGATAACCAGCACCTCAGAATTAATTAATCCACTCTGAGATTGCATCTAAAGGCCGTCTCCACCCGTGCCTCACCCCCGGGCCGGGTCGATCCGTTTCCAGCCACTTAAACTTCACGCGCCGCGCTCTAGCTTCCGTTTTAATTACAAAATTAATTCAAAATGTAATTAAAGTTAACAATAAGGCTGCAAACAATTGAAGTTATTTACGTTAGTTTATGCTTTATGGAGAACACAACCTCGTTAGAAAAGCATCTTGAAATGGATACCTACTGTAGTACTTTACCAAGTTAAATGTAAAATGTAAAATTAATTAAAGATCTTAATTTATTTTGGTTTTATATTAAAGTAAATAAAACATACATCCACATTGATTCGTAGTTCTAGATTACAATTCCATTTTCCGTACTGCAGGAACTATTTAAAATGTTCAGTAAAAACGTAAATTACGCTTTACATAAATACCGGGCACTTTTTTTCTATTTTCATAAATACAGATAACATAATAATCAAAAGATAAAATCAAATGACATGTCCTAAAAGATCACCTATGTAGTATGTAATGGAAATGGTGTCAATAGACAGTTTTGCGGGTTGCGACTCATCCACTCAACCTCGCTATACAAGCAATAAAGCTCTGTTGAAAAGCACTTAACGGGATTGATTCAGACCATTTACCATTCTTTAAACAAACACAAAAACCTCTCCATTATCGTAAATTATAAAACCTTTTAGCAAATCGAAGTTAAAGGAATTATATAAAAAAAACTATGCTTTTTAGAATATTTTATTGATATAATGTAATTTTATTTACATGGGTGTATCTAGAGATATTTTCTTTGGGTAGGGGACGTACTATAGCATTGAACATATATGTTCGTATAAAGGTTTTTTTTATTTTTCATGACATTTTTTTGTTAGTAAAATTTGTGGGTGGGCACGGACCACCTGCCCCTCCAAAAGACTAAAAGACGTCTATTACTATAATTATTATTATAATGATATTTATACTTTCACTTGCTGATGCCAATAACTTCAGTTGTATGGACTTTAAACATTTTAGCCTAATACTTTCCCTTATCACTCATCATCCTTTTGACTTAAAACTAAGGCGTCTTTACCACATAAAGCTATTTCCCGCTCATTTTATTAGGTTTGCTTTTACGTTAGAATTATGTAAACAAATATCTATCAAACTGAACAATAAAGCAAAGATGCAATTTTCAAATATATTATAGTCTAGCTAATCTCCTAGTCTACGTCAGAAATGTCAAATCCTCGACCTTTGTATGTCAATAAAAATTACTGATCAGGCTAGACAAGTCTTATTAAATTTCTAATACTTTAGTCTCTTCATCAGATATTCCAAACTATTGTAATATTTTTTTTCAGCTTCATGCGTTTTTAAAATGAGATTAGGTTTTTTTTTTTACTTTCACTTGTCAAATGATCCATCATACTAAAGAACCATGCTTGGCTAAAGCTTGGTACTTTGTTTCCTTTGCTTTTCCTATATTTTATTCATTAGGTTTTCTAAATCTTTTTTATACATTTAGGAAAACGCTTATCAGCTAAACATTTTTTTTCTAAGGAAAAGACTTCCAAATTCCTTAAACTCTAGCTATTTCTTTAAACAATCAAAAATGTTTTTCTGGCTGCACACATTGTTACTTGTAGTTAAACTGCATAATTTTGGATTAACAAGTGCAAATAAATGGTAATTTATCGTAAAAATTGTAATTTTTAATTAAGTAACTTCTACTTTGTAAACACATAAAGTAATGATAATGCAGTGACAATAATTCACCTGAAACTAGTAACTATAACCAGTTTAATAAGTTCTTTGATTTTCACGATTATTACACATTTTAAATGAAACTATTTTAACCGGATTAATCGCGTATATTTTGTAGTTCGAACATTTTGCAGACCACGGACTACTGCAAAGTGTTCGAAACGTCGGGTTCCCCAAAATGTATAAAAA
This sequence comes from Heliconius sara, assembly GCA_917862395.2. Lineage (NCBI taxonomy): Eukaryota > Metazoa > Arthropoda > Insecta > Lepidoptera > Nymphalidae > Heliconius > Heliconius sara. The sequence goes on along the minus strand of OU860796.2, from coordinate 7,328,187 downwards.
TACAAAATATACGCGATTAATCCGGTTAAAATAGTTTCATTTAAAATATAACCAGTTTTTTTATTTATGAGTTGAAAATGCTTTTGAGCTGAATTTCATTGTTTGCATATTCCAAGACTTTAAAAATGTTATTTTGTATTTTATTTCTATAATTTTATTTGTTATGTTCAATGCACTGATATATTTTTTACTTTTATATTTTAGTAGGTATACAAATATATGTTTAACTTAAATAATACAGTTTTATTTTATTATTTGCTTTGTAGTAAGTACAGTAATTAATAGCATTACTTTATATTAATTTCTATGCAATTTATGTTGAATTCTACACAATGTCAGAGTAAACAATGAATATTAAATAAAAAAAGGAACTATCTTAGAAATTACAGAAGGAAGGACAGAATAAATAGTAGAGGCTTCTATGTTATGTTATGTTCATTCTTGCATTTTATTTTTCTCCAAATTATATGAAAATGATTCTTACTACATATTTAATCTAACCTACCCATGACTATACACAGATATAATTAATATCCTAAAAAATATTAAACAAGCGAAGGTACAAAAGTATGGCCTAATGTAAATCAAAAAGAACCTATAAAAGAACCTACGTAGCAACTATTTTTGTTGAGTGAATGTATGTTAACATAGCTGTTAGAACTTGATCGCCACTGAGGAAAATGATAGTTAAAATTATTTTCACCTTTTATCTTACAACCGTAGTATTCTCAAAAACACCAATATAATTTAAGCTTTTTTATGTTAATTTATTTTAGTTAAAGTTTTGCCGTGTGATCCCGGCCTAGAATAGGATCATCCTGGTACTGGTAGTTAAAACAGTTATATATTATATTATACGGTAATCCGTAATATTTTAGCACATTAAATACATAATACAGGACTATTACAGGCAAATATAATTTTAAAACGTCTACTTTACTACTTAATACTGGCAACTCTTTAAGATTTTGAAGTTGACATTGACATTTATAGATTTGAATAATTGGAAAACAGCAAAAATAAGCATGATTTTTGCGGCATGCGATAGGTATGTTAATTCTAGATACTGAGTAAATATTTCATGACAATATCGGATTAAATTTTATTCTAATTAACATCACAATGCCAAATACACGAAAAAAAGTTATAAAAACTGTGTATAAAGATGATGAAAGTAGTGGAAATGAGGGCCACGATTTTAGCGATTCTGGTTCGGATGCGGTCATTACTGATAATGAGAGTTCTGATGATGAAGAAGAGTACCATCAGTCGTCCGAAGATGATTTCCAATCGAAACAACCTAAATCAAAGCGACAAAATGTTAAAAAAACCAAAACAAAGTTCACAAATTCATTTATTAACAAAATAAATAAACAAGATTTTGATATTAAGGAAAACATTCCTTTATTTTCTGTTAAGCACATGTCTGATGCTGATAAACTGTTACCTTCGGTTCTTAATCTTTCTGAAAGTGGTAAGTCAATTGTCTTATTATAGACCGTGTTAAGCTTTTATGAGCCCGCTATAAATTTAACAATTCATTCTTATTATTGAAATGGATGTTTTATATAGTGAAATTATATTAAAATTATTATTGGTGAATAACCTAATAAAGTACTTAGAAATATTCAATAATTGATAGTAAAATAGATAAATAGTTTGAATATTAATATATATAGAACATTGTTTTCTCACATTTCAGCCACTGTGGCCATTGTGAAAGAGAGGCAGTATCTAAATACAATTTTGCGGGTTTGATCCCCAGTCAAGGGGAAGTAAAAATTTTCATTACCTTGCTCTGGTAACACATAGTTGAGTTCCACTCACACCCCTCAACATTCAATGTCTCTATACTGCAATAAATTGAAGATCTGAGTATATCTCTAGCTACTCTCTGTATGTGATATGCAAGACAGAGACAGACAGTCCAGCCCCTTTTTCTTTTGTCCACATTAATGATTATGTATGCTTATTACAGATAGCAGTGACGGTGATGATGATTTACCTAGAGTCACCAAGAAAAATAAGCCAATATGTAGTTTTAATAATGAAACTATTAACTCTGAAAATGAACCAGAAACAAGATTTGAATATAAGGATGTAAATAATAATAATAACTTGCCAATTTTTTGTTTGTAATTTTGCTTTAAATTTGCTTTTATTAATTATTTTAAATACAAATTCCAGGTGTGGTCAGAAAATATCCAGGATAATAGTGAAGAAATTGCTAAAAAAACATTTATGGAACTAGAACAGCATAAAAATAAAATAGAGGAAACAAAACAATCTATACAAAATTATAATTTGAAAAATTATAATATGAAGGAAACTGAAGTTAATGATTTACTTGCTCTTGGAGAAGATGAAAAGCCTGCTAATATTTTGACAAAACCAAAAAGAAAACCAATAAATGAGGACAGTGATTCAGAAATGGAAGATTGGGAAGAAGTTAAAGGTAGGTAGGTAAATCAATGGCTAAGTTGCAACAAGATAACTAAAAAACACATTTTCTAACATAAGTAATAAATATATATTTTTAAGATTCACACTATTATACAGGTAGAGTTCAAATGTTGTTAAAACCAGTGCTGCCCACTTTCAGTTCAAATTTTTGAGACATTGTCTATTGAGTGACAGAACTCAATAATACAAATTGTCCGTCTACTAGACCAAGGAAACGAAAACAATTGATTCCCCCAAGTTGAATTAGATCCCATAACCTTACTTGTTGCTCAAGTTGGAATGATATCATTGAAAGTTGATTCTGGATAAAAATACAAAGACATATTGAAATGTTTGGCTTATAACAATTATATGGAAAAAATCATTCAGTCATTTAGTTATAAGAAAAAAACTTTCATCTTGTTTTACTTGTCTTATGCGACTCGGCTTCATACTACAGTATGAGGTCAGGTACTTAGTGCTAAGATACTTTATTCTCCATTTTCTGCTCATTTTTGTAGCTGACAATGTTTGGAGTTACAGTCAGACATTTTTCAAATTCACCACAACTGCTTATAAGCATAAAAAAAATTATATTTATTTATAAATATTTATTGCAGATGTTAAAGGAATACCGCACCAAGGGCTACAACTCATTGTGGGAGTACCTGATGGAATTTGTAGGAAAACTAAGAAATTAGACATTGAAATGATGATGAAAAGAAAAATGAATAGAGTCAATAAAGAGTATCAAGTTTACATGCATAAAGTACATGTTTTATGTTGGCTCGGACACGGTAACTATGTCAGTCAAATGCTGAATGACCAAGATATATTAGCAGCAACATTATCTCTAGTTCCATCTAAAGAATGCTATCCAGGTGAAAGAGTGGACATGAAGTATGTTGAACAAATAACCAATTGGTACAAGGATAAAGTCACACTCAAACAAGACAAAAATGAGAACAAGTTCAAACCTAAAGCACCCCCATTAAAAGAACTTCTGCTCCAACAAATAAAAAGTAGAATTTTTACAACCAAAAAATATATAGTTTTTGTGTTTGTATCTATGTTAAGAAGTCTTGGATTGCAATCGCGGGCTATGTTTAATTTTGTAACACTGCCAATAAGACCACCTCCTTCAGAACTTTGTTCATTGTCTACTAAAGAAAAGGACACAAAAGTGAATGAAAAAGAAGTTAAAGGGAAAGTAAAAAAGAGTGCACCTCAAAAATCTGGTAAAGTTAAAAAAGAAAAAATCGAGCAGCTAGATGGGAATTGTGATAGCTCGTGTGAAAGTGATAATATAATGCAAATAGATGGTAGTGACGACAACCCAACAGTTAAGACTCGGCGGCAAAAAAAAATTGCCGAAAGTAATGCTGGGAAACATTTGAATACGGACGATAACCCTGAAGAAGAAGTGTCTCCACCAAAACGACCCAGAACGAAAGCGGTAATTAATCAAGAGATAGCAGGTGTAAAAGTTGAATCGGTAAATAAGCAAGTAGATTCTAAAAAAATAACTGGATCGAGTAACAAAACCGCAAAATGTTCGCGAAAGTCTTTATCACTCAAACCCCAAGAAAACCTAAAAGAATCTGTTAATCATAGTGATGAGGCGAAAATTGATGATAAAAATTCAAAAGATGTTAAGACTCCTCGAAAGACTAGAAGCAAAGATACAGAGAAAAAATCTCTTGAAACTCTTTCCCCTCCAGCAAATACTGGTATTGTAAAAGAAAAGAAAGTGAAAAAAACCAGCAATCCACCAAAGATAGTTGTTTCTTCTCATAATGATACCAGTAGTATATCAAGCAAATATTTTGATGCTGACCAATCTTTACTTGAAACAAAACAACTGGGAAGAAAACGATCACGTACATCTGAACCTAAGGCATCAACAAACAAAAGTTGTGATGATGTAAAAAAACCACGAACACGGAGCGCACATAACATTCCAGAAAATAAAAGTAAATACTTTAGCGAAAATAAAGAACAAAATAAAAAAAATACGAGATCTACAAAAGGAAAAATAGATAATAAATCAGATAGTCAAAATCGTGTAAGCCACAGAGATCTTGCAAAACAAAAAAATACGTCCAAAAATGATGTAACCAATGACCTTGTAAACATTATTAAAGGAAGAGTTAAATTGGCAAAAGACGAAGCGAAAAAGGGAATTGTCAAAGGTAATTTACATATATGAATACAACCTAAATATTTCCTTATTTTTCTTAGTTCACGCTACAGCGTGTTCTGCACACATACGAAATGTGTGCATGGTAAGGTATGTACATGGCAGGAGTACATTTATTATTATCTCATAATTTTTATATTATCGAGGCATATACGAGAGAGGCGAGACTACGTACGTACGTACGTACGTACTACGACGTAGCGTTTAGCTACGATTGTGAGTTCGAATCTGACTCGGAGGGAATGAAATATTTGATATTTTAATTTCGTCGCTTTGGTAACTTAGCATGGCACTGAATGCCGACACTCAACACAGGCATTACCTCAAGTCAAAGTCCCCTGCTGTATGCGGGATACAGCGTGAAGTTAAATAATTTTAGTCAAAATAAGAAGATACATGCTTAATTTTTTGAATGTCAACGAATTCATCCCAGTTAATTCTCGATTTTTTCTTTTTTAACTTTACCAGTTAATGCCTCAGACCTGAGAAAATTGGGACCAAAAAAACTCAGTGGGGCTTTGTTTTTAAATCAATTTTATACAAATACTATATATCTAATTATTTGTGACAATGATACCTTTAAATCAGACTGTGTTATCTATACTAATATAATGAAGCGTTTTGTTATTGTACCATGGATCCGACGTTTACTTGGAATTTAAAGATTTAAATGTCTTAACAATGTCTCTTAAATCGACTGATTTAAATTTGAAATCTCATTACATTTATATATATGGGTATGCTCTCCTTAAGTAATGATTCAGCGACGGTTGTGGAGGATATATGTAAGTGTATCGGTTGACACAACTGGAATATTAGCGAAGAATTCGGTGATCATTGGGGAATGGAATTGTCTTAATAGAAATGGAGTGTCTTAATACTAGGTTACCAGGTGCCCTCTGCCTACTTTGCTTTGTTCGGGATATAGCGAGAAGATATAAAAATAAATAAACTTTATTTTTGTTATTAGAAAAAATTAAACAAGACACAGACGAGGACAGTGACTATTTGCCAGTTGAGTCGCCAAAACGCAACCATTCCGAAAGTGATGATGATTTTAAACCAGTTAAAATTAGTCCTAAACCCAATACCGTCAAGAAAATTGATCGCCGTGTGCTATCGACGGATGACGAACTACCATTAAATAAAATTGATGTTTGGTGTGAAGTGTTTGTGGAGGAACTAGAAGAATGGGTTGCAGTTGATGTTATTAAGGGGAAAGTACATTGTGTCAATGAAATATATGTAAGTATTAACATTAAATATAATATGCTAGTTTATTGTTGCTACTAATACAATAAAAACGCGAAATTTATGCTTGAAAAAAATAGTAAGAGGAAAAAATGTACTAACGACTTGATGAAGTATCTAAAACAGACAACTTAGGTTGTAAAAATTTGTCTAGTTCAATATTACGATTGTATATATTTATGTTTTACATGCTGTCTCTCTCTCTCTCTCTCTCTCTCTCTCCTCTCTCTCTCTCCCTCTCTCTCTCTCTCTCTCTCTCTCTCTCTCTCTCTCTCTCTCTCTCTCTGCGCAGCAGAGTCTATAGCATATAGTCTGGTAGTCTGCTATAGAAAAACTATAATTAATAAGTTTTTTTTTATTTTTTTATTTTATTTCTTAACACTACAGACACTTGGTCCGTACACTTTTTAAATTTATTATTATATCTAATATCCTTATCATATATATTAATTACATTGTCGTTTACATACAATCAATATCTATAATAAGCAAATTATATTTTTATCTTTACATTATTTTACAAAATTTTACTTAGATCTAAGGTTAAGCGAGTGTTTATATTTATATATATATTTAACAATTTTACATATTACAATATATATTTAATTACATAATTATAAGTACATGCTACACTTTTATCGTAATTGATTTGGATGTGAGGAATTTTGCACTAGGATAAGGGCATGACCGCTATGGTGGAAGAGGTGACTGCTATAAATTATATTCCACAATGCTTTTTGTCGTTGCCTTCGTCGCGTTCCGAATTAACATATTTACTGCGTCATTAATAAGTTTACACACAACAAAATGATATTGTTTACAGAACCGTGCCACACATCCAGTTAACTATGTTATCGGTTGGGACAATAATAATTATTTGAAAGACCTAACACGTAGATATGTTCCTCACTGGAACACTGTAACGAGGAAGCAAAGAGTTGAACCAGTATGGTGGGAACAAGCTATAAAGGCCTGGCTCGGACCGAAAACAGCAAAGGACAGAGAGGAAGACGAGAGATTAGATACAATGCAATTAGAGGCACCTCTGCCGAAAAGTATTGCAGAGTATGTAGAAACACTTTATATACCATAGAATATACATTAAAATTGAGGCTTTTTTTGGAGCAGTGGAATAGGATGTGGATATAAACGTTTTCCTCGCTCGAGTATCATGGCAATTCGCAGCCACGAAATAAGCCACTATCATGCCTTCTTGAGCGTTCCCGCGCTTGACTCTTTGTTTGTTAACAAATGCGGTAATATCCCATGAACAATCTCAGCGTCGATCTAATGGCACTTTATTTAAAAAAAAATTGATAACTGATATGAATTTTAAAATTATTTTTGTTGTTTTGAACTAAACCTAATATTTCTTAATTGCCTGTTATCTAATTACACTAAATTATACTCTTACAGATACAAGAATCATCCTCTGTACGCCCTTAAACGTCATTTGCTCAAATTTGAAGCTTTATATCCGCCGGACGCGGCTACGCTCGGGTTCGTGCGGGGCGAGGCGGTGTACGCGCGCGACTGCGTGTACGTGTGCCGCTCCCGTGACACGTGGCTCAAGGAGGCCAAAGTTGTTAAACTTGGCGAACAGCCGTATAAAGTTGTGAAGGCACGCCCTAAGTGGGATAAGGTGACGCTTTATCCTGCAAACCTAGTATCAACACTCAACTTTTAGCCCCAATGCGTTCTAAGTGCTGGAATTTAACACTGCGTTTTGTCTTAATAATTCATTAATTCATTTCGAGTGGATATCGAACCCACGACCATCAGATCAGGTTTTACTTTCTTATTTATGCATATTATGTTAATACATATTAATTTTATTGCTACTTAACTATGCCTGTATATTTGCCTGTGTAGGAAAATAACTTGATATAACTTTCTATTTATGAATTGATTTAAAAAAAAACAAACACTAAATAGGAAGGGAAGTATACCAAAATACAGTAGCATAAACTGCATTTAAATTGGTTTGGCTGAATCAAATGCTGCAGCAGCTTTAAATATTGCCTAGAAAGAAAGGCAAATATGTTACATAATTATATTTGTTATTTTTTAACCGATTAATACTAATAATTAAATTTAATATTTGCAGCTATCAAACAAATTAATAACAGATAAACCACTAGAAATATTTGGTCCATGGCAAGTACAAGATTATGAACCGCCTGTAGCTGAGAATGGAGTAGTTCCAAGGAACCCTTATGGGAATGTTGAATTGTTCAAAGATTGCATGTTACCCAAAGGCACAGTTCATATTAAATGTAAGTAAATAAACTTTTTATTCAATGTTACATTTATAGTAAATATCATTTTTTTAGAACTACACTGTAAACATTGTAAATAATCTTTAACGATTTTTTGGAATGGATTTATTTTTTTTATTTATTTTTATTATATGCAATAAAAACATATATAGAGGCCGTCGTGACGCAAGGGCACAGGAGTGTGATTGAAATGCGGGGGTTGTGAGTTCGATCTCTACTCGAAAAAATAAATTATTATTTATTAGTAATTTATTTTTTTCACTACCAAGGCGAAAGATCTGCGTTGATTCCGCCACTCAACACGCACCATACATTGAAAGTTGAGGAATGGAGTAAATTTTTCTTTTTTTTCCAGTACCTGGTTTAAATAGAGTAGCCAAAAAGTTAAACATAGATTGCGCGCCGGCGATGACAGGGTTTGAGTTCAATGGCGGCTGGTCCCATCCTGTGTATGACGGTTTCGTGGTTTGCGAGGAGTTTGAACAAGTTATTACTGAAGCATGGCTTAAGGTTCGTATACATTTAATTTTCAAGGATCTACATAGGAAAGTATTTATATATAACTTATAGTGTATATCACACATAGTAGGGTAAAATGGAGCTAGTGTCTTTTTACTGTTCCGCCGAATTCTCAATTTCCCAATACCGCTTTTTACCTCGTTACCAAAGCAAGGAAAATATTAAAATCGCTACGACAGCATCAAGCGCTTAGTAATAGAAGCAGTACTTTTTCAGTATTTAGGACTGTATTGAATGAATAGCGTTTTTTTTTTCTAGGACCAAGAAGAACAGGAACGTAAAGAGATCGAAAAAACTGAAGCCCGCGTGTATGGCAACTGGAAGAAACTTATTAGAGGTCTACTTATTAAGGAAAGACTTAAAGCCAAATATGGATTTGAGGAACCGAGTACATCAAATAATAAGAAAACAAAAGGCCCTAGACTTGTAGTGAAGAAAAAATAATGTTTAAGTAAGGGAATAATTTAATTATAAATAATTAGAGTAAGTTTGAAATTTTTTCGGGTATTAATAAATAGGTTCAAGGTAGATCCGGTTTCAGTTGAGAGTAATGTGATATAGTATTGCCATTTTGTTTATTTTTTATGTTATACTAGTTTTTGTCTGAATGTTTTTCTACACAGATTGGTCTTAGATCTTTGAAAACTAATCCGCCTATATTGAAACAATTCTAGCAGTAATCTCTAATACGATTTAGATATAATAATTCATTAGTTGTTATTTAAGCATGTTTACTGATTATAACTTTAAGCATGTTAACTATATTATAGTTTTAAGTATTTACTTTCTGACATTATTAAACTCCATCCCGCAATCACAAAATTGTTGATTTCTCATTTTAATTAATATTTAACTATTTATTTTGAACCCGTGAAGAAAATTCATATTTAATCATATTACCACTTGTATTATTAAAGAAAATCTCAAGTACTAAGTTTTTACTCTTTTTTAATTATTAGCCATAAAGTTTTACTTGTATTGTTATTGTAAGGTATTGAATGCAATTAGAAAATAAGTGTTAAAATATAGAAAAATAAAATCAAACACTCAAATTCTTGTAAATGTAACTATTTGCGTATGTTTTTACTCAATTCAGCATTTTGTCTTATTAACAGAGTGAGAAAATCAAAATATAAAAATTACCCCGAGTAGAAATCGTACCCACAACGTCACGTTTACAAGCCCACACCGTGCCACTGCGCCACGATGGCAACCAGATTAAGAGCAAAATATAATAAATATAAACTTATTAAACTAAAAAAGACATCGCTAACAATTATGATCGTCGATTGTATGAATGCAAATATTTTGAATGTTGCTTGTTACTTTTATATACGAAAAATGAGGCCGGTCAGCACAGTGGCTTAGCGTTCTAAGTAAACGAGGCGGTTTTGAGTTTGATACACACTCGGGGAAATCAATTATTCTCAATTTTTTAAAGTGTTATTCCGCACTTAGGAAAGAAAAATACTTATTTAGAAAACGTATAAAAATAGCTTAGTGGTCAGAGCGCCTGGTCGGTTTTCAGGAGGCGAGGGTTCGAGTCCCACTACGTTCAAATTTTTATACGTTTTCTAAATAAGTATTATTCCGCTATGGTAACAAGACAGCGCAGTGTTAAATTCTACCACTCAATAAGCAATATTTCAAAAATTGAGCGGGAAATGAGGAATGGACTATCTTAACACAAGATATTCTCTGCCTCCCTTGCTAAATGCGAAATTCATTATGAAGCTTAAAAAAATATCTGGTAAAATTTACTTTTATAATATGTACCTGTCTCATAAGTTTTAAGTATTATTAATGTGCTTGTTTACCTTTTGACATAATTTTAGTAGTAATCAGTCTTGATCTTGTTATGGTTATTTAGTTTTACATCTCCTTTTTACCGGTTGTCCATTAAACATTCTTTTTGTAATACTGAGTTTTATTAAAATTTGATATGTTGTAATTTCTTGGTTTCTAAAGTGACGATAATAGTATAATATTGTATAGATACTATTGCCGTGCTGCAGTCCTTAATTATGACGTTTTTGATTGCGACTTCACACAATATAGGTTATAATTAATTTATTGTTATTTGAGTAGGACAATTAATATTCATATAGAAATGAAAAACATTTTACTCAAATTTTATTTAATAAAAGTAATATAATAACGAAATATTACATATGCAATAAGCTGTCTTATTTAAAATAATGTACATTTTATATTTAACTTGTGTTATGTTGCAAAAGCGTCAAAGCGTCTTGTGTTATTATGTGACATAACTTATTGCTGTTAAGTTAATAAAGTGACAAAAGTATAAACAATATATCTTTGGTGTAAAAATAATAGGAGTATATAATAGCTTCAGATCTTAAATTGAAGATCTGGTCGGTCGAAACGATTGCATTTTGCAATCTTTGCCGCGTTTACAGGATAGTTTATCCTCATATCTAAAAATGATATTTTGAGGATATAATCACAATGCCATTTTTAAAAGATGCCAATTTTTTTATATTTTTTTTTAATTTTTTTAAAAAGTGTTTACCTTACATACTTACTAATTAATTATAAATTCTATGCAACTTACATACGTTACAATATTTTATGATGAATTTATAAACTAAGGGCCCAAACACATTCATCACAGTTTGTACATATGAAAGGAATGTAACCTTAATTTATATTTTCCTATCATAAAATATCTTTCTTATCATACATTGAAATCTTTTATATTTATGAGTCTTATTTGATAATATCAACCAAGATTAAAACCAGTTTAATTCATGGTATGATGAACAGAATGTATCATTATGTAATAGAATAGATTCCTTTCTCGCTCCACACATTCTTTATTATTATAAAGCCCAGCTTCATAGTTTATTAGGCCATAGTCAATGTGCCTGCACCCAATCCGAATCCAACACCTTTGGGTCCGAAGTTTCTTCCGTAACAACCACGGCAGTAAATTTCACCGTTGGGTCCATCGTTCAAATTAGTGGAATCCTGAAATAAAAATAAATATAATAAAATAATTTATACTCACTACTATCTATACAAGAATAATTTTACATTTAGCCAAGTTTCTTAGTTTACATGTTCTAGTCAGCAATTTCACACGATTGCCAGTTGAATTGATAATTATTTTTAAATTATCTGTGCGAAAAAATGAGTAATGCTTGTCGAAACAGTGAATCAGTATTAGGTCAGTTGTCATTTGTCAAGCTGACGTATAAAATTTTCCTATTTTAATTACAATTGAACATTCAAAAAGTGTTTAATAGGTATAGCATTTTTTTTTACGTATATTTATAATGGCTAATAAAGTCATAAAAGCACTGTTCCTTTTCATAATATATTTCGCTCGAGATAGTTCAGAACAATTTTCGACAGAAGATTGTGCCTCATTGGGCTTCATAAAATCTAATCTGTTATGTTCTTCATGTGATCAACTTAAAGACTTTAGCTTAGATCAATTAGTGGAACATTGCAAGGAATGCTGTCATAATGATGAATCGACGCCAAAAGAAAAGAAATACGCGAGAGCCATACTCGAAGTTTGTACATGTAAATTTCCAGCATATCCACAAATTCAAGCTTTTGTGAAAAGTGATCGGCCAGCTAAGTTTCCTAATTTACAAATCAAATATTTACGTGGACTAGACCCTATCATTAAACTCCTTGATAAGGATGGTATTGTAAGAGAAACTGTAGCAATTGAAAAATGGAATACTGATTCTGTAGAAGAATTCTTAAACACGCATCTAATGAAAGAAGAAGATGATGATCGAGGATTTTTAAAAACCAATTTAATTTGATTGTACTAATAAATAAATTATTTTTTGAATATCTTTGTTGTTTTAAAAACCTTATTAAATGCTAAGCTCATAGCATATATTACAGTATATGTATACTTACAAGAGATCTGCGGCAATCCGCACAAGAGAAGCACCGTTTGTGCCATGTGCCATTCTTTGAATGCATTTGTTCTGCAGCATACACTGGGAATCCGCATCGAGGACATCCTTGTCCTTTTGCAGCCTTTTGTCCGGTGAAGGGCATTTGTTCTGTACTGTAAAGTAAGTGTAATATTAGTATAATCTTTTACATGTAAAACTAAGCAAAATCTATTAATTGTTTTGTAACTTACTATGTGATAGCTGGCTCAGCATCTGTAGAAACCAGTGTTGGTGCATGGCCATAACCAAAGCCTCTAGGTCCAAATAGCTTTGCATAACAGGAACGACAATGGATCTCTTTGTCAGGCCCATCACATGCCAACATTGAATCCAGTGGACGATGACATTCAAAGCAGTTAAAGCATTTCTTGTGCCACATCTACAAGTACAAAAAATAAGAAACAATTTAGTTTCAAAATTTAATAAATAAATAATAAAGAAAACTAATTGCTAACTTTTAAATCTCTACTTACAGTTCCCTTAGCCAACTGTTGCTCAGCAGCAAAGACCATACCACCACATCGTGGGCAACCTTGTCCTTTAGGTGCCTTTATCGAGGTGGTGTCTGGATTGTAGAATGGACGGTTAGCTGAGATTTCATCTTCACTAAAAATAAAAAATATATTAATTATGATTAAAACAAATGTGTCGTGTAAGGATGTAAATCTTACAACTTACGTTAAACCATCAGTTTGAAGGAATCCAGAGCCACAAGCGAAACCGTAACCGTGGGGTCCCCATTTCTTTCCGTAGCAAGTTTTGCAATAAACATCAGAATCTGGTCCATCGCATGCGATAATAGAGTCCAAAGTTTTAGTGCAATCGCGACATTTGAAGCATTTACGATGCCATTCTCTGCCTTTAGCCAAGACTTGCTCCGCTGCGTATACTACACCACCACAACGAGGACAGCCTTTACCAGGAGGCGCCTGTATAGCAGCAGTATCGATCACCGTTGTTCTAGGTGCTTGGTCACTGTAAACGAAATATAATTGTTAATATTGACATAAAAAAATTAAATATTCATAATGAAAATTATATGCATGAAAATTATAATGGATGTGGCTAAAAGAGACTCCTATAGTTGTACTATATTATGTAAAGACATATTTACATCATATAATAGCATAATTAGGCAATATGCATATTGTATGCGAGGATAGATCGTATTGGCTCTAAAAATAAACGTTATAATTGAGTGGAATATGCATCAGATTAAATGTGTTGTAATGTAAGGCGCGTGGCCGGCCATGCCTATATGTATCAAATTAGTTCGTTCGAGAACGGAGAGCGCGTTCTATTTTCACGTTGGCTCCCTGCCATCTCTTGTTTGTATTATAAGCTGTTTTTATGAAATGGAACGATGGAAATAACCTAAACCTGTCCGTAACCTGAGATGATGATATTTGACATGCAGTAACCACAATATTTATAGAGATTACGTTATATTTTAGTATTAATATTGTGAGATAAGTATATTTTGTTTATGATAACATTTTATACTAATTTTATTGTGTACTTATGTAGTAAATTTCCAAACATTATTATTGTTAAAGTTATAATAATCTCACCCATTTGCATAAGGATCACTTTGCAAAACTCCGGCTCCTTTGCCGTAGCCGTAGCCCTTGGGCCCAAACTTCTTGCCGTAGCAAACTAAAACCGAAAAAAAATGTTACTTTTATTTATATTTAGTACCTATCAATATGAACATAAAAATATCCATGCTAATTGTTAAAATATTATAGGACAATATAATTTAAAATAGACTAAAAATGACAAAAAGCAAATGCGTAACAGATTTAATTATAGTTAAAACATAAACATTTATGTGGGAAGTTAGCTGTGATGCAAATTGGATAGAGGAACGAACCTTTGCAGTATATATCTTTGTCAGAGCCTTCGCAACAGTTGGTGGAGTCCAGCCGCTTTTGGCAGTCACCGCATTTGAAACACTCCCTGTGCCACGCCTGGACATACAGTGAATAATGAGGGTATGGGACTGACCATGCGAGGGTACAGGTACAGGTACTACAGGTGGGTACACGCGGTTACCACAATGACACTTGTATTTAAAACCCAAACTGTTCTCAATGAACAGGGCATTCGGGCATTAAATATAATTTGCTGAAATACCTCGACAATATATTTCTTTATCTGGTCCATCACAATGCGTTGTTGAGTCTAGACACTTGTTGCATGTAAAACATTTGAAGCATCGCTTGTGATATCCCTACGGTACAATTGACGTTGTTATATTATGTTAAAAAGCTGTGTGTACTCTTGTGTTCAGAAAGAGTAGCACTATGAAATAAATTATGTTTCCTTACGTTTATAATGATTTTTAGCTTCAAAGTAGAGACGAGAAATTATGATAATGTTATGTTTGTTAATTTTTAAAGGATTTTAGAAATAAGTATCTAAACATTTGTATTGAGAATCTTACCCGCCCGCGAGCCAACATCTGTTCAGCAGCGTACACATAGCCGCCACAACGTGGACAGCCTTCACCTGGTGGTGCTTTTGCTATGACGCGCGGCTCCAAGCATGCTCCATTAGTTCTTACGCCCCTGTATGTATACAAAATAATTGAAACTACTTGCCCACCAGACAGAGAGAGCTGGTTGAGCAATAAAAGAATTGTTACAAGCCCATTGAGCTCTGAAGCTTTCCAACCACTCTTATAAAGACATCACACGAATTACAGCAAAGCAAGATGATGCCGGCGGCGCACCTCCGCCGTAATGGGAGAAGGTAAGGGCTCCCGACCGCCTGCACCATGCCGGCTCGTTATTAGCCTATAGGTATATATTACAAAAGTCTTATCAGAGGGCGCTTTCCTTATCCCATCACATACATTGGTTTTTATTAAGTACATGATAAGCGTTAACATTTTTTGGTTAGTTTGGATAAGTTGCGAAGAAAGTTACGAATAATAAGAATGAGAAATTTTTTGCATGCGTTTAGGGTGCGACTTGAGCGTTACTAAGCCGTGCATAGACTAGGCCTTAAATTGGGTTCTCACCGTAATTCTGTTGTTTTCGGATCACCCTGATCAGGAAGAAAAGGATCTAGGGGGAAACGTGAAGAGCCAATGCAATTCGCTGCCGACAAGCTTTGAACTTACATTGTACTCAACCACATTCCCATTTAACAACTCGGAATTGGTAGTCGACTTGTTTTATTACATTTTTTTATAAATTATAAATATATAGACCGATAAACAAAATAAATTAAGCGATAGCGAATAAATAATCCTAACTATAAATAATTTAATGTAAGTACGGTGGCGATCGCGAAGCACCGCTGGATGGCCGAGATGCGTGTCGGCGTCCCGCTAGCTCTGCTGGACGGCTGCTCGCGCTCAATTCCTGTTGCGACATAAACGGAGACTGGTCATGCATATGTCGGGCAGCGCATAATTTACAGCCGAGCGCGCACTTTCTGCTTATATGAGATTATGTACACGCGGTTAATGTTGTTACGTACGGGCCCGTAGGCCGGTCGTCGTAGCGACCTTAGATAAGGAAAGACCCTCAGTGGCGCGGGCGGCGGGAGTTCGAATAAATGTTGTACTTACGCATTCTCTCCTTTTAAGTGGTCACCGCTGTCCATGGAGAGACAACCAGCACCACCGCCAAATCCGTAGCCTTTAGGTCCGAACTTGCGTGCGTGGCAAACTTTGCAGAAAAGTTCACCTTCGTGTTCTGAGCAGTTAGTAGAGTCCAGCAATTTCTGGCACAGACCTAGAGAAAAAGTAGAAAAAACATGTAGAGGGTATTTAATAAGTAAAAAATTGGCACTTTCTGATTTCCACATATCGGTTCTGTTTTTTGATTGAACCTCTTATGAAGTTGGTAAACTTTTAATGAAGCGATGATAAAATTATTATTGAGCTTCATATAAAGTCTATAAAATAATAAAGGAACATATCTTTTAATACATGGTAAGGCAAGGCCAAAAAAAATTCGTTGTTTTTATTTTTCGCACTCTTAAATTCTAAAGCAACTTACCGCACTTGAAGCACATCTTGTGCCATTTGAGTCCACCGGCGACACGTTCTTCAGCCGCGTATACGGACTTGCCGCATTTCGGACACTTAGGGTTATCTGCGGGTTTGAAAGGCATTGTGCTCGCTTAACTTATCCTGAAAAGAAAATATAAAAAAATTAGGCAAAATTTTTCATTTATCACTTCATAAATTGCACATTTAAACCTATTCAATTAGTCAAATATAAATAACAAAATATTTTTAGAAATATGATCGTATGGTACTTTATAGACCTATAAACGTTCGAAGTTCCAGTTACAGTAACAGAAATTCTAATGCAAAAATAAATCAATATTGAATCATTTGAGAGCTGTAATTATTGCACGCATTGGCTTAAGTCCAAGTCGCCTGCATCACTGACATGAAAAACTTGCACCGTATTGCTCAACTCGCACATGTACCTAATCTATATGTAAGATTTTACAGACGTTTGCCTAATTCTGTGAAACTTCACTAAAGGAAGCGGAATGTAAGGCGGGCGGCGCGTGGGCCGCGCTCGCTCCTAATTTGGGGCGTCCAGGTAAAGTTACGCTGGAGCGGCGATGCAACTCTATAAATAGAACGCATAAAGAAATAATCGTAAAATCACTCGCGCTTTAGGTTAAGTTTTGTTAGGATTATGTCACTTTCACAAATCACGGACCTGTTCGTCGAGTCGCTACGAGAGTCGAGCTCCCGGACGCGTATACAGTTCAGGGCGTTGGTGCCGAGACTGAGGTGCGTGGAGGTCGAATGATGCGCGAGGGCAGCGCACCACCGTAGTCTATGCGCGAGTTGCACACGGCCCCAGTGGAGGGGCGTCCGCGCCGCCCTCGCGACTACCCCCACAGTTTTAAAAAATATTTTTTTCTAGCCTCACACTTTATTCCATTTATAAAAGGATAAAAAAAGAGTCCCAAAAAAATAGTTTTTGTTTTCGGATATTTTTGTTTTCGGATTCAGCGTCTTATTTTAAGTCTTTTATAAAATTCGGTAAATAAATAATCGGTGATACGGTTAAATGTAGTAAAAAAATGGAAGTATTTAAATTCAATGTTTAGGTACATTGTAAACATTAAATGTTTTAAAAAAAATTAAAATATGCTTATTGTTCAACTATAAGTAAGTAGCCATATATTTAAATACCTCTTTATACTTATTAACATACTTTTAAATAAACGTAATCAAAAAATATGAATGTCATCAATTTTGCTGTATTTTGAAATTCGTCGTGTAACCAAAACTTGTTAGGTGCTTTCCGTGCACCTACAGTTATGAAATTTGGGACGAGTGAGAACTTATAATACGAATAAAGGAAAAAAATCAGAAAGTGAAAATTAATTTAAAAATTTAAATTTGTAGTTAATTTAATACAAAATGAGTGCAAATGTCCCCAAAACTAAGTTTGTCAAACTTTTATAAATGGTGGCTTCTCGTGGATCCTGAAATTGATACGGAAGCCTCGGTGGGTGAATCCGACTCCCACTTAACCGGTTTTTATTTTGCTCAGTTTAATTTAATAGTATTAGCCGATGAAATATATATTTTAATTTTGATGGCCCCAGAATATATATTTTATTGACTCGCCCTTAGATCCTTGCAAAATTGATAAAATTAATATTAAAATATTTATTTAAAGTGGAGAACAAGGGTGTGGCCTAACATGCATAGTACTTATGATTTCATATCTATGTTAAAATTTTAAGTATTAAATAAAATCAGCTTCACGCTGTATCCCGCACACTGCAGGGTAGACAGAGGGAACGTACTGAAAGACACTCGGTTCCCCACTTTCTGCCGAATTTCGGAGGTATTGCGTGTTAAGTGGCAGAACTCAACGCCGCGCTTTGCCTCGATACCAGAGCGAAGAAATGGAAATATAAATTTAAGTAAATATTTCATCTCCTCGAGTGGGGATCGAACCCA
The DNA here is from genome assembly GCA_917862395.2 of Heliconius sara. Lineage (NCBI taxonomy): Eukaryota > Metazoa > Arthropoda > Insecta > Lepidoptera > Nymphalidae > Heliconius > Heliconius sara. Next base: position 7,309,596 of record OU860796.2, on the reverse strand, counting down.
CAACCAGTCGTTTTACAGTCACACTTTGTGCCGCTGCGCCACGACCGGCCTCAAGTATTAAATAAAGTTTATATATATATATATATATATATATATATATATATATATATATATATATATATATATGAGATATGCAAGAGATTTATTAGCATAGATATGCAAGAGATTTTATTATAGCAATGTTTAATAGAAGTATATATACCTATTTTTTTTGTTTAATGGCCTGATTTTGCGATGACAAGCGCAAAATAATTTGCCAGTGTCACGTATAGTAGGAAAAACACGAATGATATGAAGCAGTAAGTTTTGAGATATATTATGAATTATATATATGGTAGTGGATGTACTGGTTCAAACATTAAAACAAACAAACGCTATGTATACCTATATACGGCAGGTAAGTATATGCAATAATTTTTAACGTCATAAAATGATAAATTCTATTTGTATTGACACGTCTATTTTTATTTAATCAACAAATATGCATATTAGTCATAATCCCAATTCAGCATCATCAGACACAAATATAACAATATGTTTGACTCATAAATTTGGCAAGATCAAACAATGGCCATTGGTCACTATTGCCATTTTTATTTTTGTATTGTTACACTTGTGATAAGGGTACGTCCTCACAAGTCACTACAATAAAATTAAACAGTTGTAGGAACGCCTGTAACCTTTGTATGTCACATTTAATATTTAGATGTGTTATATTGTATAATAAATATGATTACATTAATTATTAATTATACAATTCGAATAAAATGAGCCGCATAATCAAAACCTAAGGGCACAACCCGTGGACAATCCCAATCCCGTAAAATTTTACACAAAATTAGAATTACAATATAAATAAAAAAGAAAATCTGAAACGTGAAACCCTACAGGCAGTTGATAGAATAAACCGGACAAGCACGAGTCATGCTCGCCCACCGAGAGTTCCGTAAAAAATTGGAGGTCTTGAGCTTTTTTCTGAAATTTTGGCTTAGCTCAGCAAGAGCTCTTTCATATGATACCTCACTTGAACTAGCGGCTTTAATTGTTGGCCCCAAAAAATAATAACCTTAAGAGATTTATTTTGTTAGGATTTAACCACAAATGTAGAGTTTTCAGATATTTTCCTGAATTAATACTACCTGTAGATGGTAGTTACCAATTTTCATAATTCCAGGTCATTTCACAAAAATTTATACATTTGTAGTCGATGTCTCCCTCTCCTCGATCAGCGAATTCGACCGCACTTGATCGATTTTTTATAATAGTGAACTTTCTCTACGGTACACATTTAACTCATTAACGATTATGGCCAGAATACACTAATTTCATGTACAGTTTTTTGTTTCCTTATATAAATTTAAAGACAATGGTGTGGTAGTATTGATAAACAATGAAATATTTCTACGAGGTACACAATTAGTCCGGTTGTGGATCTCAGTGCTGCGTACGCTGCCAACTTCGGAACACCTGCCCATCTATTAATATTTTTCACTAAAATAACATGATGCGTGCATTATGCAAAGTGTGACATGTAAAAAATATTATCTTGCAAGCACATAAGAGTTAGGTACGTAGTGAAGTCATGTATTTCAATTGTACATTCTAATTAAATATCTAAAGTTAAAAAGTAATATTACAATGTCAATATTGCATAATGACTAAAGTGTCTGTTCGTCTGATTGTTCGTGTCAAATTGTCATTAAATCACGCAAACTACTCGACCAGGCTCTCTGGCCCCCGTGATCTCTAAATACGCTGATGTATCCTATTCAGCAATTTTACCTACTTATTAATACTTGTATTTGTACCCGTAATGTAATTTACCCAATTGATAGTTGGAATATTTTTTTTCGCCTAATTTTTTGAAGATTTCTAGAAATTTTGAATAAGTAAACGAAAATTGAATCGATATATCCATATATAAACATGTTTCATAAAACTTTAAATCAGAAGATGCTACTTAGCAAGCTATTACCATGGTGGGGCTGAGTCCAACGCCTTCTAGTGAGGAGTTCAGAGCAGTTCCGGGGAATTAAAGATAAGTTCCTTGCGACCTTAGTGAATGTTAGTGTGTAGCTTTGAATCACTATTCACAAATCATGACAAATCTTTTAAGGGCTCCTCTAGCTTTCTTATATTCATCGTTGCATTTGTATAGATTCTCCTATTATAAAACTGGCGCAGTTGTGTAAATGAGTTTATTAAAATATATCTATGTAATAAGTAAAAATTAAAAAATAAAACTAAAGAAAAAGCACCTTTTAAGTATGAGGCGGTCGTTCGGTCGGTCGGTACTCGTCCAGCGAGGCGTCAAAGGAAAGTACACTATCATTATTTTTTCCATGAAAAAATTACATATTTTTACTTTCCGGATTTTTCCTTTATTTATTCTGTAAATTCCCATTTCGTGTACTACGGAAAATAACCTATAGCTTTGATTACGAGACGAATTTCATACAACAAAACCTATACATAAATGCTCGTATCTTTTTGTCGTGTTACGATATCTCAAGATATATAATGATCTTGACAGACGGACTTTACATTTTGAGGCACGGACTTAAAAAAAGGAACAGAAAAGGGCACGGACGACCAATGTCTGGGGTTTTAGTTAATAATAAAAAAAAAAAATTAATTAGCCCCTTTGGGATTTCGTATTAAAGGTCACAATCACTGTCCGAGGAACTCTCCTCTTTCTAACTAAATTTAGAAGAACTTTCTAGAAATTAATTGATTTTTCTAGATGGGCCAAGACCTTACATTTGAAGATTTCTCTGTTATTTACAACTCCTTTGCGAGTATTTTATACTTAGTAGAAATTGGCTTTTAATCTATTCTTTGACATCTTATTGGTAAGTCCAAAGTACTCGTTCATTTAAAAAAAAAATTTAGGGATATATCTTCTTTACCTTGAAACAATAAATTCTGCCAGTATGACACCGGTAAGGTTTTTAAAGTGTAGAAAAATATACGATCTGGATGATGCAACATCAACGTCTTTACGGATTTTATACTGTTTCTTAAATGAGACCATCATCAATCTTAAATAGATTGGCTTTTGTGTGATTTTTTGAAGAGCCTTCTTTGACACTCACTTCACATATGATTTCTAATAACTTGTCATGATGACGTGGCTATTGACCGCTATCTAGGAGTAGCCAACCTTGGTAGTTACTCTAGCCAAATTACTTTAAAACCGATTACTATATATTCCAAATTGGAACTATATGACTCTAATTTGAAACACATTAATAAAGAATTAGGGTGTGCCATTTTAAAGGTAATTGAAGTCAAAAATCCCCTATATAATATTTTGAACTTTCTAGGTAGATCCTGAATTGTTTTAGTTTTTGCCCAATTAATAAAATTAAGACAGTAGTAGTAATATGATACAGCGTTATAAATTATCAAATTTACGATAAACTTTTAATTTTAATTCTGGGATCTTAATACATCTAAGAATAAAAAAATAACTGTACATAGGTACTGTTTATAAGTTAAGAGTATCGATTTAGAACACACATGGTGTCCAGCACAAGGTTACTTAACTAAAATAGATCGTTGACCATATTTGCAATCGGTTTCCATATAAGTAGGTATGTATGTAATATTTGTGAACTTAACCAACACAAATAATTTTATTGAAATATTGAAGTTGTTGTTAAACTGCAAAACGTGACAGGTTGTGAGTTCGATTCCCACTCGAGGAAATAAAAAAAAATATATATTTTCATTTCTTCTTTCTGGTAACGATACAAAGCGCGGTGAATTCCCCCACTTAACACGTAATGCCTCCAGAACTCGATGAAAAGTAAGGAACGGATGTATTTTAGCGGGAACGAAGTGTCTTAACATTAGGTTCCCTGCTATGTGGGATACAGTGTGAAACTATTAAAAAATAATAATTGAATAATTTTTTATCACGTATTTCAATTAATATTTATTATGTATTATATAGTTAAGTTAAAAATGAACAAAAATACCCCTTTTGCATGCTAATAAAACTGATAATAATTTAAGCTATTGAGTTATTTCTTGATATTTTTCACCTAAAATCTGCCAACGCAGATTACATTTTTGTTGTTGAATTATTTTCATCGTAGAAGAATATGAGACTCATATGTAGTAAATATGTAGTTAGTTACTATTGTACACTGTAATTACAAGTACTAATAGCAAAATTTACAGTAGATCATTGCTAAAAAATGACTGTTTTAAAAGCCAGCCATTGTGTTTTAAAATAAATTAATGTCATTAGAACCTAGAGTGAATAATAAGAAAAAAAATAATCTATAACATTTATTTAACCATTGAGATAATAGAAATGAAGAAAAAAAATCCTGAAATAATATTAACGAATATGTTTGAGTATGAATTTGGATTTTTATAAATTTTTACAACATATTTTGAAAAACTAACTACTAACTGATTGGAACAAATGAAACAAATAAAATATGGTATATTAGGTGGTAGACGGAAGCTACGAAATAGAGATAGAAAGGATCCCGGGGAGCATGCATGAAAAGTATGTGTACTTATTATTTTTCTAAAGTGTAGCCTTAGATTATAATATTTATAACATTATATCATCACATGGCTGTGAAATAAAAAAAAACATGTCTGAGAAATAGAGTCTTGGCAAGATTTCAAAGCTTTCCATATCACTCACGCCCCTTTGTGACTCGTCGCGAGTACCTGCCACCGTATGTAGGAACACAAAAGTTTCTAGTTTTTTTAAGCATTGCAATTAGTTAAACAAAGGTACTCGACCAAAATGCTACGTCTATTATAAATATTTAATATTCTAAAAGTATCCCAACACCATTCAGTAAACAATTTTATAACTAATACCAATTAACAATTTTATAATTGTCAATCGGTACTACAATTTTAAGCGTTCATCCATTTTGCTAAATAAATAAGGGCTCTCTCAATATAATAAAAAATATGAAAGTAAAATTAAATAAATAATTAATTAGAATGTTGATGGAATGTAAAAAATCGAGAAACATTCAGGTGTTTACGGTTCAATCGCAGGTGTGGTCAGTCTCCGGGCGCGTGGGTTGTTGCTAAAATAACGCGGAAAGCATTGCTTACTCAGCTCTACAAAACTCTTCGCGTGTTACTCATCTTCACTGTAGGTAGCCGCCTACGCTGTATCAAAATTTCATACACTACTTTTAGACAACCGTAACGCTATAGACGTTTCAGCGGTGTGTGTGTTCTTTGTAATTTATCCTATTTTTTAATTTTGAATTCTCCCTAATAGATAACTATTTAATTAATTATGAATTCAAATATTTTTTTATAATGTAATTATTATGTGCCATTTTTTTTGTAAACATTAATATTAAGTATACAATTAATTTTAATATATATTTTTTTTTATGGAAAAGACACGGCAAACGAGCGTGCGGGTCACCTGATGGTAAGTGATTACCGCCGCCCACGACCCCTTGCAACCCTAGAGGAGCTACAGGTGCGTTGCCGGCCTTTAATATGGGTTGGGGGCCGGGGCCCGGCATTACCTGATGCGAAACGCAGTGGCATAAAGCCACTACTTCACGCCGGTTTTAAATGCCGGGGGTGGTAAATGATCCGGTCGAGTCTGCCCATACGTGTTGCCATTGCTGGCAACGTGACTCTACCACACGTACTTTAGTCGCCTCTTGCGACACCACCAGTACCAGGATGATTCTATTCTAGGCCGGGATCACACGGCACATATTAGATTTGACACTATTATAGTGCAGTAGACACATGTGGTACATAGTCGTGAGTCAAATTTTACCTAGGAATATTTATATTTAGAACATAGCTTGTTTTGATAACATACAATTCTTCTAATAAATTATTTATTGATATTTCTTTATAATAATTTATTATTCTTTTTAGTTACTGTTTATGGATGGAAAATGTCACAATTATTGTTTTTTTATTCTGAGTTCTGGTTCTGAGGCCAGTCGTGGCGCGGCATCACCAAGTGTGACTGTAAAACCGGCTGATTGTGGGTTCGATCGCCACTCGAGGATATGAAATATTTACTTAAATTTATATTTCCATTTCTTCGCTCTGGCGTCGAGGCTAAAGGCGGCGTTGAGTTCTGGCACTCAACACCCAATGCCTTAAAAATTCGACAGAAAGTGGGGAACGGAGTGTCTTAACAGTAGGTTACCTCCCTGCTGTGCATGGGAGTCAGCGTGAAGCTGGTTTATTTAATTTATTTTGATTGATGATTGCTGGTAACCATTGTTTTTCCAATTCTTTATGCGATTTTCTTTCAAATGATGTGCGATTCACATAAAAAACATATGAGAATTTTCTCCAAAAACGCAATACGAAAAGGCAAACCTAGTGTAATTTATCTATTCTACTATCATGTATCATTCTTAAATATAAGTTTCAATAAAAAAACAGATACCTGCAGATTGCAACGTGATCGAGTCGGATCGGGAGTATTAAGAAAAGTAGAGATATACTGAGAGTATTAATTATTTAATGCAAATTAGTAGTACCTAAAAATACCTTTTGAATACTTTTTTTTATAAAAAGAAAATATTTCCTTTCTTTTTAAATAACTTCAAAATCTTTGTAAACACAACGTCGGGTACCAGTGTCAAGGTAATCAGTCAATCAATACAACTTGAATTTGAGATAGCAATAAGTTATCTAAACTTAAGTCTAAATATCTGATTGCTACATGGCTTGAATTTCAACTCGATATCTCCAAGTGCTGCTGAGATAAAGGCTCTTGACAGACAGACAAAGAGACGGATGGACAACAAAGTAATCTTATAAGAGTTCCTTTTTTCCTTAAAATCTACAGAACCCTTAAAAGACTAGACACTACATTTCTAATTATTATTATTATTATTTACTACTTTTACTTTTTAAATTTGTTTTATTAATATTGGTTTATGCATGAGGCCACTCGTGGCGTAGGGGCACAAAGTGTGATTATAAAACCGACTGGTTGTGGGTTCGATCTCCACTCGAGGAGATGAAATATTTATTTAAATTTATATTTCCATTTCTTCGCTCTAGTGTCGAGGCAAAGCGCGGCGGTGAGTTCTGCCACTCAACATCTAATGCCTCCATAACTCGGCAGAAAGTAGGGAACGGAGTGACTAGGTTCCCTCTGCCTATCCTGCTGTGTGCGGGATACAAAGTAAAGCTGAAAAAAAAAAGAATATTCCAATGTAATATTGAATAATTAAATTGAAAAAAAAAGAGTTTGCAATATTGAAAACGCAAAACAGACCAGCGCAAAATCGATTAGCAGTTAATTTTACCATCATATATTATTTTATGATTGATACAATGTGTTTTATTACAGACTACAGGTTAACATAATAAAAATATATAAGATTTGGAAAAGTCGTAAATAACATCTCGTATGGAATTTGAAAAAGCATTTGACGCAAACAAAGCAAAGATTATGAAAAATAATCTCAACGTACACTACGTAATAAAATAAAGATAGAAAAAAGAAAATCTTTAATGAAGAATTCTAATTAGTATTAGACTACATTAAATTATTAACGGTTCCGTTTTGCCTTTAGTCCGGTCCGTTTGACCTGCATCTGACAAACAAAAAGGAACAAAAGACAATTGTGGAAATCAACCAGTTCTTTCCAATTTTGTGATTTAATTGAATATTTACAGATTTTATACTACTGACTACTTGTCTAGTAATATGCAGAGTTCTTAAAAGTAAGCTTATAGCTTAAATTTGTTAATTACAAGGAGTTTTTTCTTAAAATAGTATATATTTTGGAATCCCTTGCCATAATGTGTTAATCAATTTCTTTAAAAATATGGACAATTGATGATTATAAAAGTACGTGAAACGTAAGATGACAAAAGAAGAGCAAACGTGAGTTCGCTAACCTGCTATGATTTGTTTTAAAGATAATTAGATGTAGCTGAGTTAGTTAATACATTATTTTTCATCAGTCATATTTGAAAGTTTTATAATTAATAAATATAATTGTAACTGGATTTTGAAATTAAGTTAACATTCAACATTTATTTGTAAAATAAAACTTCGACCTAATTTCTCTTGTAAGTACAAAGAGAGATCGCGTTATTTCCTGACAAAATGTGGCGGACATAACAGAGCTATTTCTGGCTTAGAAAGCCAGCGGCACACGTAAGTGGACAGCATTTGGTGAATTTCTTGGAAATATAGATTTGACAATTTTAATATTTTCTAAGAATGTTTTTCACATATCAAGAAAAGGTTGATGTCTAGAAAGGTATTACATTTTTTTAGACATGTCCAATTATTAAATATATTTAACAGTTGATAAGTATAAAAAATATTTTTCGTGATTAATAAATATAGTTTATATATACGAGTATATGTGAATCCCAAATATCCTCAATAACTACAGAAACATTTTAGTCGTCACTACTAAGATAACTTACATCAACATACAACAACAAAAAATCTCAAGTTAATTTCCTTTGAAGAAAGGAGTAGTGGGAGCGTTGACAGACAGCTTCTGATATGTTTTACCTGTGTGACGCGAGAAGACAAATGTCCATCGAGTGTGTCACACATATTTAAAAGTTCTGTTCAATGTCAAACGAACACCGGAGTCGTGGAGATAGGTGTAGTGTCTGTGCCAAAACGTGACTACAATATTTTACGATGGCTAATTATAAAATAATTTGTTTGCTTTACTGTAAAAGGATAAATTGTGTAAATGGAGTCTTAAGTCATTTATATATGCAGATTGTGCACACTGCACAGTGACGTTCACGGAGCCACGGAGGCGCTTTTATACGTACTCGTATATATCGTTATATATACGAGTACGTATAAAAGCGCCTCCGTGGCTCCGTGAAAAAATGGTCACGTTGTGACCATTTTTCGGTAGACTCAAAACGGGGCATTATAAGGGGCTGTTGTTTTTTTTTAGAAGTACGCTTTCGTGTTTTAGAGTATCTTCCGTTTTTTAAGAGATGTGTTTATTTATTTTTTAGGATAACTTTTTAATTTTTCTCGACATCCTTCATGCCTATACCTATGTAGTAGCGACTTTGATAAACACTTAACGGAGTATATTTTTTTAAAATATATAATTGGTAAAGAGACAGTGAATCTACGAAAGAGATCACGGTGATCTAAAAATATTAACTAGGTACCAAAAATAAATGAAATGATGAAATAGAATCAATCATATTTCGTTAAATGTTGCCAAAACATAATTAGATTGAATGGTAATAATCTTAATATTTATATACTAACATGTGATATTAACATACTTATTTTACTATAGGTAATTATTATTAATAAAATAAAATTTAAATCTTACAAGACTAAAGTTGTAGAATTTTTTTATAACAATCTTAACATTGATACTGGTAACTAATGCGTTCATACGTTCTGGACATATTAAATCAACATTTCGCTAGATCCTGTTAAATACGCTTTGCACATTTTGCACGGCCATTATTATTGGAACAAATTAAAAGAGAAATGATTCGATGCCTTCTCAACACTTAAAAAATTGTGTTACTAAAGCTTCACTCTGTATCCTGCACACAGTAGGGTAGGCAGAGAGAACCTTGTGTTAAGACACTCCGTTCCCCATTTTTTTTTTTTTTTTTTTTTTCTGCCGAATTCTAGATGCATTGCGTGTTGAGTGGCAGAACTCAACGCCGCGCTTAGCCTCGACACCAGAGCGAAGAAATGGAAATATAAATTTAAGTAAATATTTCATCTCCTCGAGTGGGGATCGAACCCACAACCAGTCGGTTTTACAGTCACACTTCGTGCCACAATTGGCCTCATTCAATTTTTACAATAGATATACGTGGTATGTTATAAATTTTTTTTTTAGCTCTAAACTTTATACCATATAAGGTAATCGAGGGTATTTCCCATCCACCTACAGATACGAAATTTGGTACGAAGGGAGAATTTACAATACAAATAACGGATAAAATTTGTATAGTTGATATTTATAGATATTTCATAGAAAAAAATCACTACAACCATTTTATATTTGAAGTTCATTTCATACAAAATGAGCGAAAAAAATGTTACTAAAGTCCCGAAATTAATACGGTACAAGTATACAATACGGAGGCAAGTCCGATTTGATCAATTTTTTATATATGTATTTAGATTTAGATACCACGTATATCTATTGTAAAATATAATAAGAATATAAATATAGATTTAAAATTAATAGGTTCATATATAGAAAGCATATTTAATTAACCTCCAATGACGCTATAATGTTATACCTTTTAATTTAAAAATGTTATGTACATTTTGTTTCACAGATATTAGAAACCAAAAAAGCAATGGAAGCAATTTAGCGATGTTGCCATCCGGCTAAGAATACAAAATTGATATAAAAGAATTTATTATTGATTTGTAACGAAAATTAAAATTAAAATTTCTTAACTGTGTTTAATTTTACTTCCCAATCAATTATTGTTAATAATTAGATATCGCAAAAGCACACACACACACAGCAATTCACGATATTCTGAGAGTCTACGGCTATATTTACTGCGATTAGTAGTTCCTACTCCTCATATGCTGACATGAGCCAGTTTTGGACGCGAATAAAAATATACATCGAACGTCTTACATTGTAAGAGACAAGGAAAATTTTTACGCAACGACATACGTATTATTATACATATAGAGGCAGTTGCTATGTTAAAATAAATTTTTACTTTTTGTGATATCTTTGTTTTTTTTCTTTTTGCTATGTACATTACTTTTACTTTTTATAACATAAAATGTATATAAGTGTAACATTATAAGTTGTTTTAATTGTGTCTCGTCTCTCCAATGATATACTCATCTATTTTTAAGCGTGCAGCTCAAAATATTAAAAAAAAAGGCGTCACGCTGTATCCCGCACACAGCAGGGTAGGCAGACGGAATCTCAAAATATTTCATACTATAGATACCATAAATAATAATTCTGAACTTTCTTAAATTGAAAAAGAAATGTCGTGTAATTAAAATATATACGACCGAAGATAACTGTGTTAAAAATAGTTAAGATTCATTTTGATACAAACGCAACATAATTTTATATTTCAATCCGCAGTTTCTTTTTAAATTCACGCTGTATCCTGCACATAACAGTATAGATAAAAAGAACTAGGGAACCTAATGTTACAACACTCAGTTCCCATTAAGACACTTTTGTTTCCGTCTTTCAGTCGATTTGTGAAAGCATTACATGGTGAGTGGCAAAAAGACGCGCTTTTGCCTCGATACCACAGCGATAAAAATGAAACTATTAAATAATTCACTTCATCGAGTCTAAATCCAACCCCCCAACATGTCCACTATATTATTTAAAATATATGTTTATTATTTTATTTTTTTGGCAATTATACAAAATTGCAGTCATATTCATTAAAGTATTAAATACTAGTACGATTTTTACGACAATGTTATTTAAAAAAAAAGTACAGTCTCGCTTATCAATATCATATGACCATATCTGCCTATAAATGGTAAAATACAAATAATATTATTAAATAATACTCACCAGCGCTGCCATCTATTTCACTAATGATAGAGTTACAAGCTAAACCTTATAATTATTATGAAAAGTAGAAAGCCCTTTTTTGTTAGAGCTCCATCTAACGGAGCCTAAAAATATTAGAAAAACTTGAATAACGCCGTACGCCATCTATTGGCGGGCGGTCGGACGGGGCAGAGGTGCTGAAGGCTCCACCACCGCTGCCCGACTGACTTCCGTAGGCTTCTACAGTACGCAATCTATTAATAAAATCCCACGCTATGAAATAGAGAACGGCAGGCTCATTTCTATTTTAAGGTTTCGTGCGTCGTTATAATGAGAATAACGACCGCGTTGCTCGCGATTCGTTAGGAGCAACGTCGTTATTTTAGCTCGCCGTTATTTTGAGCTTTAGCTAACGGATACGTTTGCGGTGGTAGGAAACAGATGGCATGCAAGTATATTTAGTTTGGGACGAATATAATTCCTAAGAATGTTTTTATGTACGTATGTCGACGCCGAGTTTGCTTTATTAACAAAATATTTTTAATAATAGATAAAAGTGTCTAACAATAAATTCATTTAATTAAAAAGTAACGAATATTTCACATTTAACCCGTTCCAGATGACCTCGGTTTATAATATACCAATAAGTAATATTTTCGAATATAAAATTTCGTAAAAAAATATTTTCTCGGTTCTCTGTTTAAAATAAAATCAGTAGTATAAACATTTTTTAAATATTTTTTTCACATTTTAATTTTTTTTTAATTTACAAATATTTATAAGTGTTAAATTATGATATTTTAATAGTTTAATTATATATATTTTTTTATATAATAAGAACTTTACAATAAAGACGAGACCCTCGTTGATACTCTGCTACAGCACATTAGCCAACGGCGTGGTGTCGCCTCGTTGTCTGTTATTTTACCTACGTTTCAGAGAATGTGCACTGGATTTGCACAACTTAATTTCCCTTGCCCCTTTTGTCATAAACCCTCTAGGAATACAGCATCACGCCACAGTACATGGTAAAATTCCTAACGCTTTGAAGCTACATTCTTTATCCACACAGTGAGAGATTGGAACTCATTGCCGGCATCTTTTTTTTAATATGGCTTCCAATGTGGGGGTCTACAAAAAGAGAGTCAACAGGTACTTACTAGGCAAGCGTGCACAACCGTAACAATCGCGAGCCTATTCAACATAAAATTACGAACAAGCGCGAGTGGAGATTTTATTAAAAAAAACTGACTATTAAAAAAGAGTATGTTGATAAACTTAAAGATTGGATGGATGCTGTAATAATGTAAGTAAGTAATAAATTGCCAAAAAAAGAGTAAATAAATTAGTGAAAAAGAGTATCTTATATTTAAATTCTTTAAATTAGATTATATCTATATGTCAGACTACTACACATCAAAGATAGTATCATGTTGCAAAACTTTTGTCAATTATGTCAGCTGTATATATATATAATCGCAGAGTTGTTTTTTTCAAACTGATTTTACATAATCACGTTCTACATAGAGAATCACTGTTATCTTTTAGAATAAGGTTATTTAATTTATTTTTATATAAATATATTCTGTATTTCCTTGTTCTTTTATTTCCTACCTAAATCCTTAATTCCTATTTGAAAATCAAACAAACGAGAGCCCACGAAAATGAGCGAAGTTGACTCTATATCAGTATTTTTATCTTTATCTATTTAAAGTAATATTTTCTATTACTATATATATTTTGATTACAATATGTTCCACACTTTTATACTATTACATTTCATATTTCACACTTTTTTATTTCTCTTAAATACATTGACGTGAATTCAAGTACTCACTTAAATTTAAATTAATTGTAGTAAAACTGCAGCATAATGTGACGAATGTCGTGTGAAAAGAAACTGAGAATTCTTAAAATTTCAAATATTAATAATATACCTTTAACAGTATTATTTTATTATTATTAAGAAGATGCTCTTCTTTAAATTAATTATGACAAGCAATGAATTGTTTATCTTCATTAAGAATATAGAATTCGGTCATATCTTTTATATAATCGTCCAAATATTGATTAAAATGACGATAGGCATTGTCGTGGCGCGGAGGTACAAAGTGTGACTGTAAACCGACAGGTTGTGGGTTCGATTGCCACTCGAGCGAAATGTAATATTTAATATTATAATTTCTTCACCTTGGTGTCGAGGCGAAACGCGGCGCTAGGTTTCGCCATTCAGCACGTAATTCCTTCAAATTTCGGCGGAAAATGTAGAACGGAGTATCTTAACACTAGATCTCCTCTGTTTATCCTCCTGTATGCGGGATTTATTATTTGTAGTAATAGTACCAACGTAACTAATTGGTAGTTATATATGTATATCTCATTTATATTTTCTTAAAAAAATTGATCGAAATTCGAGAAGGTGGGTCCTTAAATTTGAATGGGACACCTACAAGTTTTTCCTTTAGATTTTTTCTGTTTAACACTAGGTGATTGTTATTTTTCAAAGTTTCAAAGAAACATATTAAAGACAAAATAGAGTTCAACGCGTTCACGTCACGTGATTTCGAGTAGAGTCATCATTTCAGGGACTTTTGACCGTTAATTGACCATTTTTGTTCCCTTACATTATTTCAAATGATAATTTAAATATTATAACACCATGAAGGTGCAATTGAAAATATCTATAAAATGGTTTTGAATTCAAATCCTACATGGAAGTATATTTACAGTTAACAATTATTTTCTTTTCTCTGTTTTCTTCTTTTTAGGGTTTTGTATTAAAAAAAGTGACCCCTATCACATTGTTATCCGTTTGTCAATACCATTTATATTAAGACCTTAAGAGCGTGGAGGTATCAATCTCAAATTAATATTACATATCTAGATCTCCAGTCCCTTGGAATACAGAAATATTAAGCTCTTAAGTAGACGAATCGAAAGACACGAGCATCGAGCAACGAGCATACATCGTTTTTATTGTATTATGCATGAAATGCGCCGCGTAATAAAGGACCTATAGTGAATGTACAGATATGAAATTGGATAAGAATTAAGAATTACAATACAAAGAAAGGAAATAATCTCAATAATTAAAATTTATAGAAAAAAGTTACTACAAAGTTTTATTTGTAATTCATTTCATGTAAAATAAGCGCATGGAACTGCAAACTTCAGCTTGTCAACATTACTTACCTCTTAAAAAAAACCTTTAGTATATTTCCAGTTGACCCATAAAATAGGAAATCTGACAAGAAGGGAAAATAGGAAATCTTACAGTACAAATAAAGGAAGAATACCGGTTAAGTGCAAGTCAGACTCGCCCACCGAGTCTTTCCTACCAATTTAAGATTTTTTCTATGAAATACATTTTTTTTTTCACTTTTCGGATTTTATTAATTGTTTGTATCGTAAGTTCTCACTACGCGCAATTTTACAACAGTAGGTCACCGAAAAGTACCCTAATTTTTTTTATGGCCTGGTGAGTTTTATGTAAGATGCACCAAAATCAGTGCACAAATACTCGTATCTACTTTTTATTCTTCAAGGGACCATAGACATATATATTTGATATTAATTTCAGCTTGATACCTTAACGGGATCTTAAGATAAATGCTTTTCAAAGACGGACTACAAAGTGATCCTATAAAGATTCCGTTTTTGTCTTTTAAGGCACGGAACTCTAAAAAAGCGTAAATAAAAATTTATGTTTATATTACAAAAATATCATTTGTTTTATTAAAAAAGCGCATTGTTGAGTTTGTCAACTTTTATAAGTTGTAGTTACCTTCTTCTCTGACCTACACAATCCTAAAATTGGTACGGAACCTTCGGTATGCGAGTCCAACTCGCGCTTGACGTATATTTAGTATTGTATACTTTAAAATTCATCAGCACCTTTAAAACTAAATCTAATAGTATATTATTAATTTTCAATTTAATAGGTTTACTTATAGCTTTTTAGTCCCGATCGTAATCGTAATTGAACTCCATGTAAGTATTATTTTCTACTTACATAAATCAGACCAACCAGGATACACAAATTATTATAATAAATATTATTGAATAAATATATTTATTTAATATGAACGCTTTCCATTGGCTCATGCTCTATAATTCATACTATGTATTTCTGCTTCTGTATAATAAACCATCAGTCGCCCAGTCGCAAAACTTTAATTTAGAGCTACATAATACTATAATAAAATTTCTTTGTGGTCGTGTCAATTCTAGCCAATAATTAATGAGGGATAATTTGTAAAATCTAACTATCTACAGAAAATTTATTTAATATAGAGCAGGGTGGGTAAGTAGAGGTAACCTAATCTCAAGACAAGCCGTTTGATTTCAATATACCTATATTTTTTACGCAAAAAATATTTTTTTTTTGCGTAAAAAAATGAGTTTTTTATATTTTTATTACTCTTCTATATTGCTCAAAGAATCAACTAGTTACATTTATTATTATAGTAAGAAGTAATAAATGCGATAAAATAATATTATAATAGTTGAAAAACCTTGATATATGTTTACATTGTTTCGAAGATTAAATATCAGCGGGTTAGGTGGTAAAAAACTGTTTTATTGAGTAACGTATTTCAAATATATTTTGAAGTAAATAAAAGGGTATGTTGTAAGAAAAAATAAATTAAGAAAAGAATCTTTTATTATAAAATTCTATAATAAAATGGAAATAAATAATATTTCTTATGCTAATTACAAAACCAATTCGAAGCTACAAAGGTAGTATAAGATATTACCAGGTACAGGTAAGTTTTGGAGTTTTCTTGTTATTTAAGAGAACGCAATCTTACACATCATACACGAGAGCTTACAGTCTTAGTATAGCATCCACAGGTTTGTATAAATTAACTTAAAATTAATATCACTTTATAGGGCGTTGAGGTGACGCGCTTACTTGCCGAGGAGAATTTTGCGGCCAGCACCGAGATTTTGACCAGATTGAGAAGCGCCCTTGTTGGACCCAGCTTGAAGACCAATCACAGTCTGTCCGGCCTTCAACACTTCTTCAGAGAAATCACGCTTGCATTCATCAGCGGGCTTGGGGCCAAGGTATGGGCCGTTCCACTCAGGGTGTCTGTAGGTCTATAAAAAAATTATCCATTAAAATTAGATACAAGGTGCCTCTTCATCTGACCTTGAATAACTATTTGAGAAAAGTGAGATAATGTTGTGCGAAGATCGTAAATTTTAGTTTATATTGGCAGTGTTTCAACTTCTCGATTCGTAAACGTGTCTGGAAACCAAACATTTTGTTCCGCGCCATCCGCTACAGCCATATATGTTTATCATAAGCTTAAACATGTTCGACTTCCAAGTCGTTAATTTCAATGTAAGAGTTTGTAATATGGTCTAAAATAGATTTTGTTGCCTCATTCGTTTACTAATATTCAGGATTTTTTATAACTTTAAAAGCAATGTATAAATTATACAATATTAGTATTTAACAGTAATATTATAAGATTGTTTCAATTCGTACCTCACGTCCAAGGGCGAAGAGTGTGCTAACAACTTGTGCAATGTCTTTCTTCTCCCAAAGGTCAACGGTTTGGAAAACATCGATGTCAGGGACACCGTATGCTTTGATTGCCCCTTGGAAGCTGTAATGGTAAACCTTATTAATATAATTGGCATACAAATAGTATAAATTTTTACACAACACTACCACGACAAAAAAGTATCGTAAGTAAATAAAAGGAAATAATGTTGACGATTCTTTTGATAAATACTTGTATTGTCTTTCTTAAGGATATTTTTTTAAAATTATATTAATAAAATGTAGAATTCATCTTACTTGGTAATGTTCTCCATCATCTTGAACTGTCCACCAGATGAGTTGATTTTGTTCACAGAGCCAGGCTTGATTTTGTTGATAAGTTGGCATAAGACGGTTCCGTCTTTAAGCACATCTTCAAAAAGATCGCCAGGGGGGAACTTAGCGCCGAGTACGCTTTCAATCCACTCTTGGCACTCTTTTTCCTGCTCAGGGCTGCGCTTGGCGGCGAGCTGTAGGACAAGAAGAAGATTTTGTTGTTAATAATATTTTTTCGTTGACAGAGCCAGATTTGAGCCGTTTATGAACTTTAACATGTCAATTATTTTTGAAGAAAAAATTAAATTTAATATCAAAGACGACAAGTGAAAAATTATACTGCTATGATTTTTCACAACATTTTTATTATTTCAACCGCATATTGTTGAGAGAATATATTAACAGAAGTTATTATTAGTGAACTGACCTTAGCGCGGACTTGGCGTTCCAGAGACATGTTTGTGAGGTGTGTTGTGCTTTGTAAAGTGATGATCACTCTTCCGATAACACGGCTAGACTGAACTCCTGAAAATTGACGCCACGTATTTATAGAGCGTTCAGGCTGCGCCTTTCTGGAAAACTCTTGCGCATAACAACCCACCTCTGACGAGGGTACGGAATAAGCTTCTGACTCAACAACCTTTTTCAAAGGCGCTACTATAACATTATTCAGAGAAAGCATATCTATTTTTACTTTTCCTTTTATATCGTCTACATTTTGTCTACCTACAGTAGTTTTGAATGTTAAAGTTTTTTCTTCAGTTTTAATACACTTTTACCTCAACTCACCTTTTATCTTGTTCCCAAGGGGAGGAATCGATCCTACAACAATCGCGTCCACAGTCTCAGCACAGCATGCTGAGGTCATTGTGCCACGACGGTCTGCCTATAAGACTGTAAAAGTTTTGTTTTAGGTAATTAAAAACTATGAGTAAAGTATATGGTATTTTGACAACATGTACGTAAGTTTAAATTTATGATGATGAATAATGTCATTGCCTCATCCTTTTTAAATAGTATCTCACATCTCGAAGTAATTTATTTTAATATTAAATGGTAAAATTAAATTATTTCTTTTACCTTCATGCTGCATTTCGTACACAGCACGGTAGGCAGACGAATCCTATAGTTAAGACCCTCCGTTTTCTATTTTCCGCAGAATTCTAGAGGCATTGTGTGTTGAGTGGCGTAACTCAACACCATGCTTTGTCTGTACACCAGAGCGAAAAAATTAAAATAATAAATATTTCATTTCGTCGAGTAGGTATCGAACACACACCCTAGCACGTTTACTGCCCCTGCTCCTGGACTGGCCTCAACGCTACGCTACTTTTCTATAAGAAACTGTGGTATATAAAGACAGAGATAAAGTGCATAAACTTTTTATTATTGGAGAATATACATGTTTTAAAAAGATTTAATTAAATTAAATAAGT
The DNA here is from genome assembly GCA_917862395.2 of Heliconius sara. Lineage (NCBI taxonomy): Eukaryota > Metazoa > Arthropoda > Insecta > Lepidoptera > Nymphalidae > Heliconius > Heliconius sara. Next base: position 7,290,817 of record OU860796.2, on the reverse strand, counting down.
TAAATTATAGTAATTTTTTGTCATAAACAATTTATATTTATATCGTTTGTGAATATTGATCTCGAGGCCAATCGTGGTGCAGAGGCACAAGTGTGTTACTGTAAACGCTACAACTTGTGGGTTCGATTCCCACTCTAAGAAATTATATATTAAATATTTTTATTTTTTTGCTCTTGTATCGAGGTAGAAGCGCGGCGTTGAGTTCCGCCGCTCAACAAGCAAAGCCAAGCCCAGAATTCGGCGGAAACAGGAGAGCGGAGTGTGTTAACAATAGGCATTTTCTGTCTACACGTGTTTGAAAAAAATATATAACGAGTTTAGTAACTATTAACATTATGTTCACATGACATTTTTTCATATTTTAGATAAAATATTCTAATTTTACTTGACTTATATAAAAGTAACAATGACATTTGAACAGCTTAAAAATAAAGCATATTATATTTAGCTTATTTTATTGTATTATCGTATAATTTTACAGCTGAAGATATTTGAATACGTATACCGCCTTCGCAATACGCGTAGACTTGCCGTCAGGGAGGGCGTGATGCTCGGGCCACTTCACCGCCAAGGCGTCTAGCCGCCCACCGCTCCTTTGAGAACCCGCTGATTTATCATTGTCGCCGATCCCCCACGCGTTATAGACGGTGTTATGCATACTTTACTTTTTTATATTTAAATATGTTATAAACATACATACATTTTATATAAATATTATAAAACACTTAACACTATGATAAATCAGTTTTAAATTTTTATCACTATACTTCGTATTTGATAGCATTTTAAAATCACTTAAAGTGAGTACTCTACAGAGATCTGTATGTACTCTAAAAATAAATGGCAAACGTCATCATCCTACAATTCTATTTTAAAATGTATAGGAGCTTCCAGCATTTAAAATGCTTGTGTTCATTGGTAATTTCGTTTATACTCACTTAGTTCGTAATAAATCAAGTTAAAATATAAATAAAAATAGTAACGGAAAAAAAATTTTTATGATTATTTTTGGAACTATGGTAAAAGAAATAATGATAGGTTCTCAAATTAATAAAGAAGTGATGGCTTCTGGCGGCAGTACAGTTGGTTGGTTTGTGGTTGGTTGTTTTATTTTAAATATTTTATCCACTAGTACCTACTATACATAAAACATATGTAATAGATACAGGTACATTTAATTTTAGACACACCTACATACATATTTTCAAATATGACGTCATAATCTACTATTAATCGAATTAATTAACGTCTGACATCAGACACCACGTGCAAAGGTTACAATTAAAATAAAAGTATGAGATATTTATTAGTAAATATGGTATTTTTAAAAATTATAACATAGCATACGTGATATTTATAAAATAAGATTTATCTAAGTGTTTTTTGCTGGATATTTATATTTCAGTAAGAAAAAAAATCTTGTAACCATAAACTTCCAAATATTAATCAAAATTTACCTAATTTTGCATTATATGTTAGTGGTACTTTTGAATAAGGCGCTTCAATAATGTGTTGAAAATACTCATAAACATTTCATGAACAATGTATTTCAATGATAAAATCATTTGGAACATTTCACAAAATTGTATTACACATGATGTAATAATGAAATTAGTTGTATAATACTGGTCGATAATTTGGGATTTCCTTCAGAAAATTTCTATAGAAATTAAACGAGCTTTACGCTGCATCCCGCTCGCAGCAGGGTAGGCAGAGGGAACCTAGTGTTAAGATACTCTATTACCCATTTTTCGCCAAATTCTGGAGGCATTGCGTGAAGTTATGCTTCGACACCAGGGCAAATGAATAAAAATTATAAAAATTAACTTAATATTTCATTTCCTCAAATAGGGATCGAACTGACATCCATCTAGTTATTACTAACACGCTTGTCCCCTGCGTTACTGGCCTCATAAATTAATGAAATGACCACACTATTAAAAGTTAAATATGGAAGTATATGTATATATCTTGTAAATAGGAAATAAAATAAAAATATTTATTGATTTCTTTATTAAAACCACCCTCCATATAGCCATCAGCACTATTACATACACTCAGGGTACAACACTACAATGCATAATACATATGTACAATAATTTACATACATATTTACAATATTGTTCGACTTTTTATTGTATTATTGATGACAAACGAACAACATTATAAAATATCACCAAATCGTAATTTAATAAATAAATCTTTGACAAATAATTAATATTATTAAAACTAAAAAAAAAATAAGAAAATAAATAGGATTGACTACAACTTTTATTTGACTAGATTATCGTTTACCTATTTAATAGTTCTTATCACAACGCAGTCGTCTGCTAATATCAGAATTATTTTATATGATTTTTACTAGGACTAGAAATGACCAAATAGTTACAGCTTATTTTACTTATTATGTAGAAATCAGAGAGCGTATACAACATACTTTATATACATAAAAATTATGTCCTTATTTCACATAATTTTGCATATCCAGAATAAAATCCTCGAATGTCTGAAACAAACGGATTACACAAAAAACTCTTTTTTGAAGTTATAATAGAACCCACTCCTCTCTATCAATGTTAACATAAAACATCTAAGTCTTTATATACTTAAATATTGCGATTTACCTACATTTAATGGACACAATAGTTTGGCACTTGGATAGTCATTCTTCACTTTTTATATCATAAATTCACTACACAAAATTCATTAAATTGTCATATATGTAGTTATCGTCCTGACGGTACTACCAACACTGCTCTGAACTCTCGAAACTATCCCATTTCTTAGACTTGAGTCCTAGTTAAACTTCTGAACATTGTATTGGTGATGAGCAGGCGGGTTGTTGAAATATTGTGACCATTAGAAAAGATGGTTGTTTGTTTTAGCGAGGGTTCCAAGATGGTCGGAGAGTAAATAATTGGGTGGGGCCACCCCAAGCAGAGGGAAGCCCGTGGGCTGGCGCAGAAGACCGCAGCCGCCCGTCCACTTGCCGCTCCCCACGCCACTCACTGGTGGCTCGGAGACTCCGCTACCTACACCGTTTAGCTCCTCGCATAGTTTGTTTGCTGTAATTAATACATGTACATTCATTATATTATATCACGTAAAATATATATTTATTAAATATTTTATAATTAGAATAGTCTTTTAAAAGCAAAACTATTAAACGTTATTTAGGTATGTCTATATTGTATCTATTTTAAAAGTTTGTAAAGATTTGTATCTTCGAAATATGAGTCCTTTCCGTCCAGGAAAGAAAAAACGTGTAACAAATTTTTATCTATACGTAATACTTTATGTAAAAAAATACTTTATTTACATTAGCATTTTTGTTCTAAAATCATTAAGTTAATCATTAAAATCATTAAATAAGGCGGTAATCTAATTATGTTTCATTTTGCTTTCATTTTTTTTTTGTTTTTTTTTCATTTTGTCTTTCAGCTAGAAAGACAAGAGTTCAATACTTCATAAAAAATATTATGAATCATCTTGTACTTAAATCGAATCTAACCAACATATTAATCAGCTACAAACAACGAGTAGAGTTATTTGTATAGAGTTATGTGTCCTTACCTTTTTTAATATAAGAAACTATTTTTGATTCCTATCATGATAATCATACCTAAAGAGATTTTTAATATAATAGATAAAGTTGAATAGAAATCCATGATAAAAAATTAATTGAATTAAGAAAATAATCTCGTTCCCTAATACCCTATATTACTGTCCTATTGTTGTTAACTTTTAAAGATAGCCTGTTTTTAATAATACAATTGTTCCAACATATCTTTATAATTTAAATTCATCAATAATATATTTAAAATAATTAATTTGTAATAATATTTGCTATATAGTAGAACAGTATAATATATCTATGTGAAGGCGATGATTATTAAATAGTCTAGACTGTAGTCTTTTAGTGTATTATTTATATTGTATTTTTCTATGATTATTAGTCGAATTAGATCACCACCACTACAGACACTTGGTTCGCATTATATATTTAAAATAAATACTTCATATAAAAATATTATACGAAAATGTATATACCTAGAGTAAAAGTTACATTAAATGTTAATGATATTAAAATCAAAATCACATATCTTCAATTAAAATATCCAAGTCATACCAACATCAGAATTAATTTAATAACAAACGTACGTTAATTACAGAAACGGCACTAAATTGCAATTAGGGCAATGAAAACTCGCGCAACCGAATCTGGCCATTTTGAAATCAGGGTGCAGGTAGGTGCAGGTGCGCTCGCGGATATGAAATAATAGCGGTAACGCAATTACGCGCTAATCACCTAATCCTTGCCGCCGCTCCGTTGTTTATTCAAGCCTGAGTGACAATCGCGCGCACAATTAGAGCAAATGAGGCGAAGCGAAGCGAAAATCTGGCATGGTTTTGCGTGACGTGGTGGCGGTAATCTAATTAAACCAGCCACAAGTCATTATACGCCCTCTAGAACACTCAACGCGGTAGACGTTACTCATCTGCCACACAATCTTATTCTTTGACATTCCGTTGTTACAATATTTCAATTGCAGCTGTAAATAAGAATTTGTTAATTCTAACAAATTCTTATTTACAACGTTGTGTTAATTCACAATTTTATTGTTTTTTTATTCCCGTTAACAACCATTTAATGACCGCTAATAATGTTTATGTATGTACATCATTGTTAGAAACTAAATTTAAAAGATTTATTTCTTCTACGCCTACAAGTAGGGGCCAAAGATTTTTTTTTTTCGGTTCATAATTGTTGAACTTGGCCTAATTTCCTTATGTCTTTAAATAAATGCACATTGAAATGTTATCATTGGACGATCACATTTCAATGTATCATCTAATTTTAAATTCTATTTTGAGGACACACATTTCTGTTGTCGAAATCAGCCTTGTTGTGTTCTCCCACGCAGTCGCTAAAATAGTGCGATTGGGCCGCGATATGGCGGAATGTATGACTCATATTTTTATACTATCGAAGATCAATGTCTATTAAAAAACTTAAAAAACTCAAATATTATAAATGCTGTAAAATTAAAGTTTAAAATAGAGGCTACTTGTCAAATCGATTTGAACTTCAGATTATTTTGTCGTCTATGTAAAAGTCGAGTCCGTTGTCTTGTTAATGTTTTACCAACAAAAACAACAAACACTAAACAACAAATATCAAATCTTAATAAGTATTTTCTTAATAAGAAGAGCAGTAATTTCTAAGTGTTTTATACAAAAGTGTGATACACCATATAATGTATCTGATGGAACGTGAGAGTCGTAAATTTTAATAAAATTACTTATATTCAAATATCTCAGATGATCATATAAGCCAAGAAGTGTGAATATAGTAATTATAATATTAAAAAATGCTTTCCTGGGCTTAAAAGTTATCAAGTATACTATTTACTCATTAAAACTGAGGCCGGTCGTGGCGCCGGGGCACAAAATGTGACTATAAAACCGACTGGTTGTGGGTTCGATACCCACTCGAGGAGATGAAATATTTACTTAAGTCTAAAGCACGGCGTGAAGTTATGCCACTCAACACGCAATGCCTCCGTAATTCGGTATAAAGTGGGGAACGGAGTGTCAATACTAGGTTACCTCTGTCTACCTTGCTGTGTGTGGGATATAGCTGATAGCTAGTGAAGCTGATAGTAATAATAAAAATGATAATAATATTTTCACCTTTCTGTTGTATCTTCCTATGCTGAATAAATATTTTAAAATAATTTTAAGATTCTTAGATTATGTTCTTGACACGATTCTAGAGTTGCACTCGTATATATGTAATTCTATAGTTATATCATAAACTAATATCTATATATCTACCTGCAGAAGTTATGGGCTTAAGATCAGGAGGAGACAGGTGTGGTAAAGAATGGTGAGTGATCTGCGCAGGCGGTGCGGGATGCGGCGACGTAGCAGGGGAGCCCGGCTTATCCCTCTTGCCCTCGGCCTTAACGGGTGCCTCGCCCGCCTTCTGTTGCGCCAACCGCTCCTGCTTCCGAAATTTAGCTCGTCGATTTTGAAACCATACCTGAAATTTTGGACAATATAAAGCTTTATTTTTTTTTTGGGCTATAGTAAATGTATATAAGCAAATATAAATGTTTATTATTTGGTTGTTAAGTTAATTATGTTCTTCTTGTTTAATTGAAATTTCTCACAATTTTGAAAGTAGGAGCGTAAATGTTTTTAATTCTAAGATGTGAAGGATATAGGAAAATATTTTTCAATAATATAAAAAAAAATATCATTTGTCAAGAAGACATTTACTATTTTTTAAAAGTATAAAAAATTGTAAATATCTTCTTGGCAATTGATATATTTTGTTTGTTGTGATGATTGTACAAAAAATTCAACAGTAGCAGAATTTCAATGTTTAAATTAATTCTCTTTGGATGACATCCAATAGTTGCAGATTTAAAGCCTACGACCATATTTCATAATACTTTTTATTTTTAAAATATTGTATTTTTCAGCTTCCAATATTTCACACTTCCCATATATAGATAAATTTGGATGGCTAGAGACAAGCTTGTATTAAGACACTTTGCTCTCCACTTTTCATCCGAATTCGATACACTGCGTGTTAAGTAGCGGAGCTCAAGGCCGCACCTTGAAAAATATTCATTACTTCCGAGTAGAGATAGACGGTTTGTGTAATGGTATTGATATTGCATCACCTTATCGTATAACAACCAGAGTTAATGAATTCATTCTCTTAAACAGAAAAGTTAAGAAAGAATATTATATTTTTATATAAGAATTTTAACTAGCAATACTATTAAAATTTAAAGTGAATAAAGAGCTATATATGAAGAAACATCGATAAAAATAATTCAAGATATGAATACAGAGAACATAAAAAAAATCCCACAGATATCTCACAATAAAACCGCCTTACAAAGTGCAGGTCAAAGTGAATAAACAAAGTTAGAGTCCGACCCGACTAATGGGAACGCATCCCATGCATCGCGCGCCAAATTTTAATGCAAACCGTTTTATATTCGAACGAATGCGCGCAAATCCGAATTGATCGTAATTCGATTTGGTGCGAGAGATAATTGCAACTGCCACTGGCACTGGCGCTGATTGGGCTATTGGGCTATGTGAAAAAACTCCACTCATACAATCATACGCACGCTCTGTTTGTTCGTCGTAGTGCTGGTTGATGATGTTTGCACGGTACCATGTTTTTTTTGAGTTCTGCTGAATGTGAAGACTTATTTTTGAACTTGTAAATTAGCTATTTAATTATAGTTTTAATTACAATAAAATTGTAAATGTTAGTAGTAATCACTGTACGTTGTTTTTGAGTTATTATTTATTGATATTTTTATTTCTTTGTTCTAACAGCAAAGCAAAAAGCCGGCGTTGACATCTGCCACTCAACACGTCATGCCTTGAAAACTTCGGTGGAGATTGAGGAACGGAGTGTCCTAACACTAGATTCCATCTACCTACCCTGCTGCATATATAGGGAATACGGGGTACAGGATGTATGCGGGAGACAGCGTGAACCTGTTTTGAAGGATTTATAATTATTATAGTGTTGTTCGGTAACATAATTTTTAATACTTATCTTATTACTAGTTTTATTTTAAATGTTGTGTGTCATAAGCATATTTCAAACTGCATATTTTGTAAAAAAAAACATAACCACCTATAAGATTACACCTAGAAAATAAAAAGATAAAAAGATTTACTTTCATGATTTCACGTTGATACCTACATATCACGCCTACGGGTGATGCGTCATTGCGTAAGCACTTTCAGTAAACTCTGTTTGGCAGGGTTATTAAAAGACGTTAATGAACTTTAGTTTTCTAGAAACAATTTGAATCCAGAAGCAATTCGTCACTACTCCGAAACTTGGCCCTGTCGTGATATTTTTCATTTGATATTATTATACACGTGGCAAATAATGTCAAACGCCTACACTAGCATCTAAAATAATTTCCTGTACATAATGTACCAGTATATTACTTCAATCAATTTTAATAAAAATATCACATTGAGTTATCACATTAAGAGCGCCCCAATCGTGGCGCAGGGGCACAAAGTGTGACTGTAAAACCGACTCGTGGTGGGTACGATCCCCGCTCGAAGAGATGAAATATTACTTAAATTTATATTTCCATTTTCGCTCTGGTGTCAAGGCAAAGCGCGGCGTTGAGTTCTGCCACTCAATACGCAATGCCTCCAGAATTCGGCAGAAAGTGGGGAACGGAGTGTCTTAACACTAAATTCCCTCTGATTACCCTGCTGTGTGCGCAATACATCGAGAACCAAATCAAATCATGATTTGGTTTCATTTGATCACATTGAGTTTGTATGGATATTTTTCTGGTCTACTTTCGGTTGAATTGATTCATAAATGACATATAATTATTACTAAACTATTAATTATTACTAAAAATAACTCCTTAAAGTAGAAATATGTCCCACCATATTAGAAAACCTTAAAAATTCGAATGTCAAAGACTTTTAAAGAATATAAATGTGACTGTCGAATTAATAGCAATAAGTTTTTTTTTACAAAAGTAGAGATAAAAATCTTTTTTCTGGCCATATTATTCAATAAAATTTCTATAGAAATGTTTATTGGTCGTTTTCAACTTCATAACTTTACGCGTATATCGGAAAACATTTTTTTTGTCTGCCTTATCAATGCGGAAACTGAAAAAATACATTTCGTTTATGTACCAGTTGATACAATTTACATTTTATATAATTTTGAAATATTTTCCAGATCAGCATTTTTGATATATTTAAACAGCAAACTATAAATATAATATACTTATAGAACGACATTGGTTTAGCATTTTGGTGAAGGTCACTACAGTCGTATGTCAAATAATAGAGCAACTGCATTAGCAATAACTAGTAACTAGGGTTGGGCATAATATTTCTTTGTATTTAATTTTTCAGCTTCACTTTGTATTTCATATTGCAGGAAAGACAGAAGGAACCTAGAGTTAAGACACTTTATTTCCCATTCTACATCGAATATCTAGGCATTGGGTGTCGAGTCGTAGAACTCAACGCCGCGCCTTAGTACCAAAGCCAAAAAAAATTTTTCATAAATATAAATTCATTCCCCCAATGAGAATTGAACCCACACTGTCGCGTTACAGTCACATGCGTATGCCCCTTCACCACGACGGTTTTAGACTTTTAATATTTGTTATAAGTTTTGTATAAAAATACACTTAAGAACATGATGCAAACTTCATGATGTACAGGTTCGTCGAAAGAGAGACGACGAGAGACTAGCCACTAGACAGTCAATGCACCATGCCATATTAATGAAAATTGAAATATATTTTTTATCATACTCTAATAGACTTTTCGAATAATTAATTATAAATCTACCACTGGCTCGTAAGGCAATCCTGCTGAAGAAGCCAAAAAAAACCTTAGCAGTTGCTTTTTTCAATAAAATAATATATAATTTTCTCTTTTTTCAGTCGAGGGAGTTTTCTGTTAAGACACCTCGTTCCACGCTTCCCATCAAATTTAATAATAATTTATTACAATGTTGAGAAAGATGACGCCATCTTTCAAATTATAAGCTTTATATATATTAACATTGCTATCATAGTAACTATTAGTAGACGTTAAGAGCGCCCATTTTTTTCAAAAGTTTAAAACGAATCTTTCCTTATTACGTGTAATAACACTAAGAAATAAAATTCTTCTTCTTTATTCTATATTTCTCGTTCTTGTCATATAGCTGTCATTGTTTTTATTATATATACAAATATTTAAAATTTTCGGCAGAAGATTTCATTATTTTTATATATTTTCGTTTTGTTACAAAGAGATATTAGCAGTTGTGTTCATTTTCCAATTATAAACGAGCTCGTCTCCATCATTTGGCGCGAGTCAGTCATTAAAATAAATTAATTACAGCTATTTATTTGACAGTTAATCAGTAAAACTAAGTACAACATCGTTCTGTTGTTTAGCTAGTATTTCAAAACGGTATGTAATAATACTTTTCAACCATGCGAAAAGGTACGATAGTAAGGTATCTAACGAATAAAAATAAAACGTGAATTTAACTTAGAACTTTTGAATCTAAAAATAAGCAATCAATATTTGGTTGAAAGTTGAGCCAAAAGTATTTGTAAAGACTTTTCCTATACACATTTTTTTATTAAATTTACTCTACAATTTGCAAAATATAATTTTTCCGAAGATGATTTAAAATAATTTCCTTGAAATCTAAAAGAAAATCCGTGCTACCGATTGGAAAAGTCCCACGTACGTGCTCGGCCTAACCAAGCGGGAAGGCTCGCTGGGAACTAACGAACAACGACTGCTTGATTGGCTCGCGGAGTCGATCGCCCAGAGCTCCACGCTCTCCGCATTATATCCGAATTGGAAAAAATCAAAGCTCCACAACGTATACGGCATCCGCAAACAAACAAATAATACGGAACTGCCACCAATACAAATGAGTACCGATACGACGCCGTGCGGAATGCGAAGTCGGAGTGGAGCCGAGCGTGGGCTTGACGCAAATAAACGTCCGCCGATGTGTTTGTAGGAATTTGTTTCGATATTTATTAAATTGATGCGTGCTTATAATACTAATATTGTGTGAAATTTAAGAAGCACCGCGGTGTTAGAAATAGTTTTATCTAGTTTGCTATAGCAGTATGCCATATTATACTTTCCTGCAACACATGTTATATAATTATATCTTATAGTTATTTTTTCAGTTTCACACTGTATCTTGCATATAGCAGAGTAGGCAGAGGAAGCCTATCTGTTGAATTCTGGAGTATTTTTGGCACTATCACCACGATCAAACAAAATATTAAATGTTATACATTTTCTCGAGTAGGAATCGAACCCATGACCTGACCATTGGGCCACGACTGGCCTAATATCTTAAAGTTACTGTTTATTATTGTAATATCCTAAATGAACAATGAGCAAATAGCAAATAAATGTCAATAATAAATACGGTGCAGGCAGCGGGCAATTAAGCTCCGGGTCAGGACAATTGGGTAGCATCGAAATGCACTTTGCAAATGAATCGAATTGCGAGAGGGGTGAGGTGGGGGTCCTCGAATGTAATTAAACGGAGATGCACTCTGCAGATGCCATCTCTGATCCACGCATTCCAGATATAGAGATAATAGCCCTTTCTAATTAAGAAAAATAAATTGATTTACAAAATATTACGTTATAATAATAGACAAAAATTAAAATTAATTTCTCATATAACTTAACTTTAACACTTATTGATACTCGGTTATCATATAAATAATTTAACAAATATATATTATAAATCTTAATAATTAAAAATAACATTAATAAAGGCAATAAGTATCAGATTTTTTTTTGTAACAAAAGATTTTTTTTTACATTATTTTATATATCTATCGTATGCATTTAATTTTTTTCGATATGATCACCTTTTGAATTCTTAAATATTTTATTATAAATATAAATATAAATATAATAAAAATACCATCAAAAAATGTCGACTGTAAAACTATGTTTACCTACATGTATGCACATACTTAAACAAAAACTAATTTTAAAAAATTATATATATTTATTTACTTCAAAGTAAAGAAACAATAATATAATGTATCACCATCACCAACTCCTCCTTCCTTTTTTAAAAAAAAAGAAGTGAGTTACAATTTATGAAAATAATCTAATGAATTTGAATCAAAGATACATGAGGGCTTTTTAAAAATTTCGCTTTCATATGGACATACATTTTCACAAAATATTTACATCAGTTTTTTCAGCAGAACTTAAAGTTCAAAATTAATATAACAATTATTATAATACATAGTAACCACATAAATAATCTCTCTTGAACTAATTATATGATTATATTAATAGATATAACTTTCGATAATAAAAAAAACCCATGTTATTAGTCATCGAATACCTATATTTATACTCATTTAGAAAATGTATAAAAATTTAAAAGTAGTGGAACTCAAACCCGCGCCTCCTGGAAACCTAAGTGTGGAAACCTAATTCCTAAGTGTGGAATAACACTTTTAAAAATGTTAAAAAAACGAGCTACATTTATTAAATATCGAATGTAGGTAATAAACTGAAATATGGTCAAAACGTCAACGTCCAATTCTAACAGATACCTTAAACAAATCCGTAAGGGTAGTAACACGGTTCCCTGTGTAAACAGGCAAGCAACAATGGCTGAGTATTAGAATAAACAACAGCGCCATGTGGCGCACCCTGACGAGTAAACACCAAACAAAGATAATACATTCAGTAGTACCCAGTGCTGCATTCAACTCGTTCTTCTTCCCTTCTTTGAATTTTAGGCATGATTAACACTTTATGTTAGTGGAATATTATACTTTGATTGCTTGTGAATTTATGTTTTAAATAATTATAGAAATAAGAAGCTCATTGAAAAAATATAGCAATAAAAACTGTTCTGGACTTTCAAGATCTGCAGTAGACAAATGGAAGGTCATCGACATTGTGACAAGACTTAGACAAACTGTTGACTGATGACATACTTCTCTAATGTCGCTTACTTCTGATTTGTAAAATAATTTTTGAAAATAAATAAAAAACTAAAAAATACCTTTTACTCTAATATATCGAAAAACCGCTGTATATATTTTTTCTATTTTTACCTTTTAGAAATCTTTTATTTGTAAATCGAGCTAAGTTAACTTCTTAGATCCCCGTGTTAAAGGAACGAATATTTTCACTATTGTCTTTCCTGCTTGTTTATAACTGAAGTAACCTTAACGTAGATAGACCAATAATTTTATTATCAACAGTAATATAATATTTATATCTATGTATGATACTTATCATAACTTCCAAATATAGAATATATTGAAATGTCACAATCTTATATATACTCTCTTATGACCATTACTTTCGCAACTTATTTCCTTTGTTTTCCATTATATTTTTCTATACTTTATTATTCTATTATATTTAATTAATTTCTATATTCTACTCCATTAGTTATTTAATGTGGCGGTCCGAGCCCGTTAAGTATTAATCACTTCGAAATTACTACTATTTTTTGACATACCCTAAAAACAAATAACAAGGCACAAACACAGTGGTCTGCTCTACAGTTAGCTCCAGATTCTTAATATTAACCAATATCTCAATAATATTTAAAACAATTTCTGCTATCTTACTTTCAAACCACAATATGTAGGTAAACACCACAGTATTCACATTTACAAAGGTCGTCTTCAATCGACACGTCAGAGGGCGCCGGCGGAGCGTATGAAAAACGTCAGGGCGCGCGGAATGATCTAATTGTATTCATTAGTCGGGACGGCGCGCAAATATTGACTGTGCGCTCGCCTCGGGCGCTTAGCCTTACTTTGATCCCATATCTGCACGGAAAAGCCGAATCTTGTGTGCTTTTATATGTATGTTATTTTTACTAACGAATGTTCTTTTATTTCCAAATATATTGTCTGTACATAGCCATGTAGTATCTGATTGTACTGAAATCGAAAAGTATTATTAATTATGCAACAAGATAGCTTTTTCACATACTTATTTATTAATATATATGGGTTTATTTCTTAAGATAACTGAGTATAGTAAATATTACTTATTAGAATTCTTCACATCCTGAACAGAATTTAAATAAAATATTCGATATGATTTAATAGTATGCTAAACGCGGGTTACTTAAAAATAGCAATGTTATTAAAAAATATTAGAATATGCAAAACAATAGTATCTAATCTTGAAATAACAACTAGAAACAACATCTTAAAGATTACAAAAAAGAATGATGGATAAAAAATTGCAAATTTTAATTTAATAACTTTATTTACCCCAATAATAGTACAAAGTTAATCAATCGGCAGAGCGGCCGAGCGATCAAATACCAAACACACCCCCCTGTTTATACTTAGCGGATGAAAAGGCAACATCGTACGCCCCGGAATAATATTAGCTACCCTCGATAATCTAACCAATCTAAGCACAATACATGTTATTGAAAAACCAACCGTATCTGGTGGTATTAAAAATGATTTTACTCATGAGTTTAAAGAAATGAGTAAGACCTTTTTTCTCGCCACGATTTTTTACTAACTGGCAACATGTGTTAACATTTGCTGATAATCCAAGATTAACACATCATAATAAAGAGATGAATGCAAAGTTTGTTTAGTCCGTCTGTCGGAAGTTATTCGATGGCGTTTAGCGAGTGACAGGTGTGTGGACGCAACTCATCGTGTTTAATTAGACCTTATTGAAGGTTCTCATAAAATATTCGTACTGATTTACTTATGGGTTTATTGAGATCTAACTAGTATTACATCATAAGAGGCCATTGTGGCTACGCGACAGGTTGTGGATTCGATTCTTACTCGAGGAAATGAAATATTTAATATTTTCATTTCTTCGCTCTGGTGTCGAAGGCCTTCAGAACGTGATGCCTTCAAAATTCGGAGGAAAGTCCGAAGCGGAGTGTCTTAATACAAAACTCCCTCTGCCTGCCCTGCTACATGCGTAAAGCTAAAAAAATATCACACGAAAAATATGAAATACCAGCAAGAGATATTCTTAAAGCAGAATATTGTAAGAACTTGCAAATATAAATGAGAAATTTTAATAATTTTTTACGAAGTTTTTTTTAATAGTTAAAATAGTTACAAACTTTTTGTTTTCTGTTTCTTTTATTGTATAAGTTTTTTTTGGTGTAAGTAATATCAGAGAATGATTTGTATTGTGTTTGTTCTCTTTTTTTATTAATTCATGCATGTCAAGTTAGACTATAAGTGCGGTATACAATTTATGTTGTAGTACCTTAAGATTGTTTAGTTTTTAGCAAAAGAATTATTACTGTATACAACGTTGGCTTCCTATTAAATATAAAATAAAAATACAAAATATGAATAGAATTATTTTAATGGCAGCGCCCTTATTATGAAGAAAATAATTAGTAAATGACAGTCTGAATTATTAATAAAGATATCAGAAATTAAAAAAAATTATCAGCTTCACGCTGTATCCCGCACACAGCAAGTTAGGCAGAGGGAACCTAGTGTTAAGACACTCCGTGCTCCCATGATTAAAGAAATGATTATAATATTTTCTATACACACATATATTTTTATCAAAAAATAAAATCACACTATCTCCTAGCTTTCGTCGACGTTTCTATCGTGTATTTAAATAAAATGCATAAGAAATAAACAAATGTTACTATATAAGTGACGATGATTATTTATCTTCGTAAATTTATTTTTAATGATCACCACGTCTGGATCGCAAAAAGTTCGTTATAAAGCGTAGCGACAGATGCGCCCTCGATGACGGTGCACGCTCCATTGCCTACCACTGAACTAACACTCTAAGTTACTGCTTAAACAAATCATCACATTTGTTTAATGTTATTATTATAATCTCTTGTCTTTTTATATAGTGTAATATTTTTATTAACAACTAACTTGAACTATATATTTCTTTCATTTTCAACATCATATTTAAAATATCTTTCACAAAATGTTAGGAAAGCTTGCCAAAAAAAACTTTACAATTACAATTAAATCAGTTAAGCCGTTTCTGTGATTATCGTGAGCAAAAACATAGACAAACAACAAATTTAAAAATTATAAACAAGAAAATTTTTATTATTGATCTATTATGCTAAGTACATAGCCTCTGATGTATCTAATATGATACTGTAAAGTTGCATCTAAGACTGTTTAGTAGTTTTTGCGTGAAATAAAAATAAACTTATATCTTCCCAAAACTTTCACATTTATAATATTTTTAGGGTATCAAGCTCGACGTGGCGCAGGCGTTCGATAGCCATGCAGGGGATTTTTAATAATTGTTTTAAACTGTATACTTCTCAGTCTACTTTCATAAAACAAAGCATAGCGCAGAGTTACAGTTCAACACAGGAACGAAGTTGCGGGTGGCATCTTGTGTAAAATAAAATTCTGACTGAGCATAATAAAAAGGTAGTACAGTTTAATTGGCTAGAATGCTTGGACGTATTCCAAGAAATGCGGCGTTAAGTCCCACTAAGTTCAAATTTTCGAATGCGAATTATCAGTGTTTATTTTTATTCTTTTATACATCTTAATATATTGTAATTAAATCACCAATAATTTATAAAAATATGAAAATTGTACAAATTTTCTTTAAAATATTTACCTTAAACTGTTATACTTAGGGAAAATATAGAATTCTGAAAAAAACTAAATTCAAAACAGCACAAAATTTCACTTTCAAATAACCGTTTCAGTAAAGGAACATCTGTCGATCAGTATCTCTTATTTGTTGTGTCACGTGCCGTGATCAGTGATTAGAACGCATTGTCTCGGCGCCGGCACAGTCACGGTGATCTGTCACTATCGATACAAATCTGTACCATTTTTAATTGCGCTGTGTAGGGAAGTGCCAGTTGTATTGATTGATTAATTGAATTGAAAAGTTACAAATGTTATAAAGAACCATTTTTCTAAAATCGATTAAATTAATACTATTACACAATATAGTTGAATAAAATTTAAATGGAGATCTGAAAAAGTAAACTGGTAAAGATTGTTTTTTTTTCGCTTTCAGGTATTCTGTTACAAAAGAAGAATCACAGTCAGAAAATAATTAAGAATATGAATAAAATTTTATTTTCAAGTTTCAGTAGTAGTAGTATATATTTATTTGCTTTCACTGTTATATCTATTTAGTTAATGTAACGCAATATAAATATTCATGCAGAAGATTTTTTACTCCTTGGTCACCTAACTTGAAATGCTTTTTTTCACGCTGTATCCCATATGTAGCAAGTTTCGATTTATTGAGTGGAGGCATTCAACGCCGGTCTTTGTCTTGATACCAGAGCAAAGAAATGTAAAATATTATATATTTTATTCGCTCAAGTGAAAATCGAACTCACAATTTGTCGTGCTTACGTTTGTGCTCCTGCGCCACAACTGGCTGCTGAAATACTTTTTTTTAACATTGTTGTTTTAATTTCCTGTAACAGGAAATTATTATATATTATAGACTAAATTGTGTACGGTGTACCTATCAATACATACAGTAGCACATAAAGGATATCTCAAAATTAACGCAAGATTTTAATCTTTCGCCATTTGTGCAGCAAAGTGTTGGCAATATTTAAAAAATTACAATTCGACAGCTGCCAGTTTACGGTTAGTGGCCGCAGTTCAAAAATTTCATAGAAAATATGATTGAAATAATGTTTTAACTTCGTCAACTGTGAAGAGATTAAGTGAAAAATCCGGGAGACTACATTTATTAAAGATGCCAAATTCACTGGTAGTCCAAAAACAAGCCGTTCATTTGAACGGCAATATTGAAGTAGTGCTTGAGAGTGTCGGTAACTACCTAACTCAATCTCAATTGAACGTCGTGGACAAGAGTTGCAAATTTCAAGAAGCTCTGTGCAGTAGTAGTAGTGCATAGTTTCAGTAAAGATCTATGTATCCATGTTTACAATATTTAATTGACAAAACATCGGAAGCTGATGAATGGTCGTGCACAGCGAAGAGAGTTGTAATTTCTTACATAACCGAAAAAAGCATGCTATTATAATTTTTCAAGCAAAATCATTCTCATAGATTTTTACTTTGATGACCTTGTTAATCGAAAAATTGCTGCTTCTGAGGATTCGAGAACATGTGACTGCTGGAAGACATATCCATCCACAACGTGTCACTCTTTGGTGTGAATTTTGAACTGGAGGCATAATTCGACCATATTTTTTTGCCCGATATAGTGTTATAATAACAGATGTTATTCTACCAAAATGAATGATTTTGATGTCAGGTTATATACGCTATCGTTTCGGTGTTCAAAATTAGCCCTTTATCGTGTATGATTTAATACCATTGGATTCATAATTATGGGATTATTTTAAATCACAGGTCTATCTTGACAAACCTACAACTGTGGGTCCATGTATTAATGAGAGATATCAACGCTGTATTAACGAAATTCAGCCTCATTTATGCACATGGTCATGGAAAAGTATGACAGTTGAGTGTAAGCTGTAGAAAGCATTTATCCGATATCTTACTGCATAAATAACTCTATTCTATGTACTTATTTATTATTTAATTAGGAGATTAAAAATTGATTTTCTATTTAACTCAAATTTTGACATAATTTTGGGACACCTTCACTAATGAATTGTTATAATTTAAAATTTTATTTGAAATTAATCGGTTAATTCCAATAAAATTTTTAATTATAACATTACATATATAGTACATTAACTATTTATTTTATATAATATAATAATCTTACAAAACTAGCCTTTGCTATCAATATTTTAATAATGTTTAAATGATCCTAACAGATGGCTATCCCATATTTTGATGAGGTTCCCTCGCAGTGTATAAACGGAGTGAGCAGTAAATGAGACGCGAATCTGATGATGGATGCAAGGGGGACACGGCAGTGACGCGGTAACGAGGAGACAATATCGGCACTTGTCCCTACTAAATCAAAGTAAATGATCCGTGAGAGTATTGAATAAGGTCAATACGACATTAATGTACATGTATAAGTTTGGCTCTACAACTGTACCTGTAGGTATGATGATAACGATTACACTTAAGTTATATTAAAAAAATCTGAGCAGTAATCGTCTACAGTAAATATTTACTGTAAATGCTGAAATATCTTTATATAATTTTTTTTTGTTGTTTTCTTGGACTGTGACAAAATGACGATAAAATTGAAATATTTTAGCGCTAAGTTTTTTCTGCCTTCCCAGCTATATAAAAAAAATCTGCTTATAATTTATTGCATAAAATTTCGTCCAATCTGTAGTTTTATATCCATTAATAAATAGAAGTTACTATAAATTTGATACTAATTATAACAATGCTATATTGACATACTATATATATAATTTACCGATTTAAGTTATTACCGATTTAAGTTATTGTTATGTTATGTTATGTTATTTATGAAATAAATAAATAAATAAATAAATAATATACATACTACCAATACATACTAACTATACCCATATAATTTGTAATACAATAAAACACATTACATTATGAGCAGTAAAATAAACTTATATTGACTTTATCGTACAAATAAATATAGTGATATCCAACATCGCAACGACGGTGATTCGTTTATAATATCCACATATTCGGTGCGTATGATATTTTTTGACGTTTCCCCTATGCCTCCCCTATAGCGAGAGCTCTAAATACAAAGAGAACGTTGAGTTGCTCTTTTACGAAATAACCAGATTCAATTGAATCATAATATTAAATTAAATCAAATTATTTATCTGTAATATTAATTAAATTATTTCAAACTATTAAGTTGTAAAATAATAATCTGTAGTTATCAATAAAGTTATAGAGCACAAATATAAAATCCATATCATTGCCTTTTGAGATTTTTAAAATATTCGAAAACCACTATAAACTTTTGACATCATTTTAATATCAATGTTACCACACATATATAAAACAGTAGCATGAAATAGAAATATGACATTCAAAAGAAATAATAACCACTATTTTATTTTTATATTATCGTGTGAACTGCAATTACAAGTCCCTAGGTAGAGCATCCGTAAATGTTCCCTACATACCGCGAGTACTTCTCACATTTAAATCGTAGTTTCATTTCATGGGGCTGCACTTGATCCCATAACATCTCTAGGGAGAAAACAGCGAGTCGCGAGCTAAATGAAAAATAATTGCGTGGGAGCTTTCACTATAATCAAAAGTAGGCGATGTGATAAAATTAAAATTACTAATAACTACCCTATGTGCACAGTTTGTACTGTTGAATACTATTAGCATTACATATTTATTATTATGTTTTAATAATTTATTATATCAGCTTCACGCTGTACTTCGCACATAGCTAAACAAAGGGAAAATAGTGTTGAGACACTACGTTTCCCACTTTCCGCCGAGTCCTGGAGGCATTGCGCGTTGAGTGGCGAAACTCGACGCCGCGCTTTGCACCAGACACCAGAGCGAAGAAACGGAAATATAAATGTATATAAATATTTAATTTCCTCGAGTTGGGATCGAAGACACATCCAGTCGATTTTACAGTCACACTTTGTGCCCCTGCGCCACGACTGGCCTAATGTATGATTTATTATTATATATTTATTATTATTTTTGCGTGTTACTTCAGTATTTTTTGTTATATGAAAACTATGGATAGTTATGGATCATATAGATACAATTATTAAATAGGTAAAACATAAAAGTATGATATAACATTTTAAGCCATATTGTAACGTACATAACTATACTTAGATAAGCAGTAAAGGAAAAATAGAGACTATTAAAAAACTAACAAAGTATTATATATAAGAAAAAGAGAAACACAAAAAGAGAAATGAAATATAACAACTAATCACAGTAAGCTCGAATATTTTGTTTATATTACAAAAAATATAAAAATCTTAAAAACAATGTAACTTGCAAATAAAATAAAGCAAAATCAACCACAACCGAGCCGACACTTGCGAACTCCCGACAGCAATGTCTCATGCGCCAGTTTTTAATCACTTAAAGTGCTAACGACAATTTTCCAGCCCTTACTTTGTGGGACCTATTGCGTAACGGTGATATATGCATAAATTATTTTTTTATTAATATTATACGATCTTGAAATATGACTTATGTAAACAACAATTTCAATAGTATTAATGTGCTTTAATTATAAAAATACGTTTAAGTATTGACTTTAATAGTTTTATTGAGGCCGGTCGTGGCGCAGGGTCACGCGAGTGTGACTGTAAACGCGACAGGTTGTGGGTTCGAGTCCCATTCGAGGAAATGAAATAATTAATGTTTTAATTTTCTTCCCTCTGGTGTCGAGACAAAGCACGACGTCTTATTCCGACACTTAACATGCACGGAATGCCTCTTAAATTCGGAGAAAAGTGGGGGTTCCCTTTGCCTAACCTGCTACAATAACTATACTAACCTTTGTATAACAAAATAACATGCACAATCTAATATTTAATAAAATATTTCGTATCATAAAATTATCTCATACTTCCAGTAAGTCCGTGTGAAATCATGATAATAATCAATTAGTAGGGACGATCAGATCTAGCCCCTGGGAGACTCAGGACGCAGGTCACGCTGCGCGAGCTAATCGCGCGATCGCCGTCGCCGTTTCCCACGATACATCTAGCTCGAATCACTTAATTCCTACCGTATCAAATGTCACGCCCGTCGTTTTGATTTGTTGATAAGTGATCTGGACACGAGGTGACACGCTTATTGAAATAGTAGACACTCAAACGCATCTCCGCTGGCTTAAACTACATAAAAAAAATTACTAATCTGCATTACTTTTCTTTTTATAATCATTATTAAAAAAATACAAATACAAATAGCTGTATTTGAAAGTAAATTATCAACCAATTGAATAAATATAAAACAGTCA
This sequence comes from Heliconius sara, assembly GCA_917862395.2. Taxonomy (NCBI): domain Eukaryota; kingdom Metazoa; phylum Arthropoda; class Insecta; order Lepidoptera; family Nymphalidae; genus Heliconius; species Heliconius sara. The sequence continues at coordinate 7,269,376 of OU860796.2, read as the reverse complement.
TTTAGAGAAATTTTGTCGAGCAACTGTCTTTAAAATGACAGGATAGGTACATGTACAAAGTTCATTTACGTGGACATTAATGTCCATTGATGTCACCCTTAGTGCGTCAGTAGGTCTTTGTGTATTGAAGTTGCGGGATATTTATAAAGAAAGACCGCGATTATATTTATAATAGAATAGTGACCGCTTGGAATTTCGTGTGCAGCTCTTTAAGACCTTTTTTGCATGCTATTTGCATTTACCACTTGTTTAAAACCAAAATTTCGAGACATTGCTGGTACTAAGTGGCATAACATCGCGCCTTGTTTTACAATTTAAAAAGGCCAGTCGTGGCGCAGCGGCACAAGGTGTGACTGTAAACCGACTGGTTGTGGGTTCGATCCCCACTCGAGGAGATAAAATATTTACTTAAATTTATATTTCCATTTCTTCGCTCTGGTGTCGAGGCAAAGCGCGGCGTTGAGTTCTGCCACTTATCACGCAATGCCTCCGGAATCCGGCAGAAAGTGGGGAACGGAGTGTCTTTCACTACGTTCCCTCTGCCTACCCTGCAGTGTGCGGGATACAGCGTGAAGCTGATTTAAATACTGTCATTAAATCAAAATCATGTTTGTTGTATGAGAGCCCCCCCAAATAATTATTTTATTATATTTTTAATAATTTTGATATAGCGGCAACAATAATACATAAGCTGTGAAAATTTTAACTGTCTAACTAACATATTTCATGAGACAGGTACGGCGTGGTGACAGACAGACAGACGAAGGGAAGGGAAGGACAGTGAAGTTTTAATAATAGGGTTGCCATTTTGCCTTTTGGATATGGAATCCTAAAAACTATAGACTACTGTTCCATTTCTATTTTGCAATCATCCTAACTAAATAAAAAAAAATGTTTTTGTAATTTAAAATTATTAAAATTATAAAAACATTTTTTTACAGTTAATTATAATATCATAGAGATATTATAAATGTACTTTTTATTACAAAAGAATATAATTTGGGTAGGTATACGTATAGATGAAGTATCATTTCTTAAAATAAAGCAATAACGATATAATCATTGTAATTCAAACAAACAATAACGATAATGATTTTATACCCTTGTCAATGTAGAGTAGCAAGTGCGTCAAATCACGTGGCAGAGCGTGCGTGGCGCGTGCCGAGCACCCCGCGCGCCACCTGCGCTATGTACGCCGTGCCATAAACAGGCAGAAATATAATAATTTCATATGAAATATAACAACAACAACAAACAATTTCATATGAAAAATAACGTTTATAATCAATAAATAACATACGACAATTTTATTTCATTTCGGATAAAAGCATCCATTTATATATTTTTTTAATTAAATGCAGTTTAAATTTCACATATAAAATCTACTAATCTATATTCTAATAAATATATGTATACTAATAAATATCTCCAAGAATGTTTTTTTTTTATTTTAGGTATTCTATTACAGTTATGTCATGGTTATAGAAAAAAGCATAATGTATTTATACATCATAATAAATTTTACCCGAAAATATTTACAAAACTATTCCTACCGTGTATTGTAATTCCCAAGCGTCGTACATATGATCTAAGACCTGGATTGACACTTTGCGGCATTCCCGAAGGCTGCCGTGTCAATCTTTATTGCATTCCAAGCCAGCGCCCGTCATATTTCAGTGACCACTGTCTCTTATGAAATAACAATGACTGAGACTGGGCAGATTTAGAATTACAATTCGGAAATCTCATCATCTAAAAATATATTTGTACTATCTAAGTTATATAACAAATACATATTTTTTATTCTATTGTTTAATTTGTGTAAAAAATCACTTTCTTCATTTTTGGGAAAACAAAAATATTGCTTTATAGAGTAGTTAAAACTATGATTTCATTTAAAGTGGTGCTGATAAAAACGGTCTGGATAGCTCACTATTAACAATAATGTGATGTAACTAAAATGTTGTACTACACTATATTAGAAGTTCATGAGTAAGTATATGATAAAAGAAATTTATTATGATAATATATGTAGAACAAATGAGTAAATAAATGATAGGTATATTATAACAACAGAAAATTTATAATATATAGAGTTTTATATAAGTTTGTAGCTTCTATAACTTTGTGTACCAAGAATGTATGTAATGTGGCTTGCTTTAAATTATGCACAGAAATGCAATTTCTTGTAAATAAATGTACTATCTTCGCATGTTTTATATGTATAATAGATAAAGGCCGTCGTGGCCCAGGGGCACAAGTCTGTGACTGCGAAGCGACGGTTGTGGGTCAATTCCCACTCGAGGAAATGAATTATTATTTCTTAACCTTTCATTCATTCGCTCTGGCATGAAGGAAAAAGCCCGCACGCCTCGAAAAATTCGACGAAAAATTGGGAACGGAGTGTCGTATCACTGTGTATTCTCTGTGTATACAGCGTGGCAGCTTCACGCTGTATCCCTTTAATTTTATTTTAGTAGATAAAATGATTTGTAAAATAAACTCTAGCAAAATTCGAATATTCACGATCTAATCTCTCCCACCATTCGCGGATAACAAATAAAACCAAAATCGTCCGCAATTATATAGAATTTATCGGCTCGGACGGCGCCGTGCAACGCCGCTTGATGGATTAAATTGCTCTAGCCCTATGACAACGTGGGCACGGAAAAATACGTAGTGTATTATGAAGCAGCTGGTCATTTTTCAAGTGATTCCTTTTGCTCTACGGTAGCAGGTGGCCGGGCTTTTATTGCGCACTCGGTTGAGCCAAATTGTGCGTTTGCTTAGCGCTTCGGACGGTCGGTGTTTGCGAACCGCCTCTGACGAATTTCAGAAATCGCGTGTTGAATTAGGACGCCTCGTTATATTTATCTTTTTGTAATTTTAACGTTTCCTGCTGGACCCTTGTGAATTGGTTGACCAATGGCAATTATTTTAGCTAAAAATAAAACATTTTTCGCTACCTTACCGGATTTACCTACTCTCCGTAAAAAAAATCTTCTTGTTTATAAACCTTCATAGGCTTTATAAAGCAGATATAGACCTATTCGCAATGGTTGTAGGTTCATCTCTGAATATTTAAAAATATAAGCGTCAGTTGTTACAATAAAGTAAAGGCAATATTAAAAACACAACTCTCCATAGTTTCAGTTGTCTACAATCAGGAAACGTACTCGTACATCAATATAATTTTATTACGTGTATATTTGTTTGCACTCTACAATGAATACTGTATTTACCGCGGGTCGTGTACACCCAATTTTAATTGTAATATGTGAATTCGCATTTTCCGTCGAGTTTTAATTATCGAGAGTCGCGCACGGCTGAGTTACGCGACCGCCCACGATATTTATGGCGGCTGCCTGCCATTCCAATACACTTTTTAACGTAATGAGCGCTACGGGGGCACGTTGATACATAGCTTTAGAGGTGAGTTTGTTGTTCTTTTTCAAGTAGGTAGGTATGGATACGCTTGCAATGTTTTCAATGAGCTTTATCTTTCATCAGTAATTTAGTTAATTTAAAATTAGGAGAACGTATACTAAATGTATTCATATAATTAATATATCAATTCTGGTTCAAACTTTCTATAATAGCAAATAAGAAAACTAACATACATACATGTATAGATCAAAAGATGATATGACAATAAGACTGAAACCGTCTAGGGCGTTGTCATTCAGAATATGAGATTAGTATAGAGTCACCAGCGGGTCGCTTGAGGCTGAACGTGATCAGTTCTCGCACCACTCGCCCGATTCCATTGTATTAAATATTCAGTTGGAGCAACGGAGAACACGCGTCGCGCTCTCGGCTTACATAAAAATGAGGGCCTATTATGAAATTAACAGTAGCTAACCGTAAATGTCTGTGTCTGCTACGTTTTTTTGGCAAGGCGCCGTCAGCCACAGCCGAATTACTGGACAGTAATTGGACTGTAGAAATGCAGTGACGGACGGAGAGGAAAAGCTATTTTTTTTTCGGCTTCCCATCGGGAGACCGCGGTATATTTTGATTACTTAAATCCATTATATTGATGAAATATGTTATGATTTTTCCAGTATATAGTAAGTTGCATAATGGGTTCAATCGTTGATATATAATTGAAATGAGAAATAAATTATATTTAATATACATATCTACATTGAAAAAGAATATGAATACTTGTAAACTAAGAAAAAAATGGTAACGTCAAAATTTAAGCAGTACACTTTTCAGTTAACAAAATTCTTTTATAGCATTTTTTAAATTACTTTATCTAATACTACGAATATAATAATTTTTAAAGTAAAAAAAGGTCAATCGTGGCGCTGGGGCAAAAGCGTGTGATTGTAATTGCGACACACACACACACACACACTCAACCCGCAATGCTCCAGAATCAACGGAAAATGGGAAGCTGGTGTGCATTAATGGGAACGAAATGTCTTGACACTAGATTTCCTCTGCCTACCTTGCTGTGTGCGAGATACAGGAGACGCTTTTTCCCAAAAATTGTATATAATTAATGATTATCATGATGATGATAAAATAAAAAAAAGATTTTCCATAACTCTTAAGAGTTTTCCTAAGCATTATAACGAGGTTTTAAAAATAGGTCCCTTTTTTTTTATTTAGCTACTTTATATTTTATTTTTATTTTGTTTATTTATTTAAGTAGACTATTACAGAGTATTAATAAGTATAAATTCAAGGTACAATCATAAACTCATTCGAATCTTACCGTGCACCAGCGCCATCAAACATTTCTATGTGTCGAAACATATTACAACAAATATCTATCATAATAACTCGCGCTAAGAATAACATGTTTAAAGTTAAATCACAAAAAAGTAAAAAAACGAGGGTACATTTAGATTAACAATTATTTCTATTCAATAAACTAGATACTTCGAGTGTATTAGCATATACAGGTTGATTCATATATATTATTTATTTATTAATTTATTGTTTGTTTTTTTATATCAATTATTTTATATAAATTATTTATTTAATTAATTTTTACGCCATACATAATTCTCTAAATCATAAGTCTATAAGAGTATAAGAATTCAGATCTTTCACGTATCCGTTTTAAGTAATCTAATGGTGCCAAAGTAAGAAAATGCCAACTTGCGAAGAACGCCGTGGAAAAAAGTATTGGTCAGAACACTGTCCAACAATTCCACGTTTTGGTTTTATTTAATTTTGTTGTTTGTTGAAACACCCGGGGGCATAAAACTAAACGTGAAAAGTATTAAAAAAATATCTTTAAATACCTGTACTCTAGCTTCCGTTAAGTCTATTTTCATCGCTATCTCTTCTCTCGTATATATATCTGGATAATGTGTCTCTTGGAACGCCCTTTCCAACTCCTTGAGTTGTGCTGAAGTGAATGTGGTCCGGATTCTTCTCTGTTTTCGTTTTTCAGTCAGCGAGCCTTCATGACCACCGTATACTTTGTATGGGAGGCCGGCTAAACAAAAAAACATTATGTAAAGAATATATAGAAAAAATATATTAGTGGGTTATTAAAATTAAGAACAAGACGAGGCGATAGTTGATTGTTACCAATTTGGCACAGAATTTTAAATTATATAAAAAAATGATGAATAGAAAATTGGTGTATAATCCTTGTAACGCAATTTGAATATCCTAAATCATGACCACATAATATCCTAAATCACTAGGGAGTGAAAACCTAAGATTGACCTATAGACCTAAAAAGTATAGATATATCAATCATATCCTACTGATAAAACACATAACTAAATTTATTTCGTTATAAAAATAGTACTGTAAAGAATTTATCATAACAATGCTATTGTTTTCTATCATTCTCGTAGCACTAAAACAGAGAAAAGGTGGTACATTTTCAGTAGCGGCCATTTTTGTCTCCCCTCCGACGTCACCCTTGTGTAGGTACTTACAACCCGACATACCTACACTTAGATGCCGTCTATTTATATATGTAAATAACATTCGTTGATTATATTAAAAGGAAACTCATAATTATATTGCAAATTTTTGTTAAATAACTCTTGAATAAAGTTAATTAGAATCCTAAAATAATGTAAGATATTTAACCTACATAGTTTGTAGCATTTAATAAATAAATTATTTTCTATGTAAATAATAAGGGCTATATGTATATGTTATATTTGATTTAACACTCGTTAATGAATGTATGAAAAACACATTGTAACACGATGTAATCAAATTTTTGTTCCGAGATTATAATTAATACATAAAATTAATTTAGTTTTATGATTGTCATTTTAGTATTTTAATAATATTTCTTTATAACAAATAACAGTAATATTTCTTTCTTTGTAACATTTTCATAATAAATTACATTGTAAGTAGTAATAGTAGTTCAAATAAAGCCTGTAGCAGTGTCATGTCGCGAGGCAAACGTATCGATCGTAGACGTCGCTACGCCTTGGCTACGTAAGAAACTGCACTCTTTTGTTATAGCAAGCTACGAACCCCGCTATATGGATTGCTTGCTCTTTTAAGTTTAATTTCATTTGTTTTAATTATCAATATTATATCTATTATTACTTATAATATATAATATAATTTGTTAAACTGTTATAATCAGCCAAAATAAGATTAAATTGTTCTTTTTACTAAAAATTCGCCGTTATTGAAATTTTCTATTTTACAATATATTGTTGTAATTTTAAATATTCTTTTTTTTTATTTAAAAAAAATATTTTTCATTAGATTTGATATTTTTATATAATAAATAACAAAAATATTGAGAATAATATATTGTTGTAATTATAAGATGCCAGTCGTGGCGCAGGGGCACAATAAGTTACTGTAAAATCGACTGGTTGTGGATTCGATTCCCACTCGAGGTAATGAAATATTTATTTACATTTATATTTTCATTTCTTCGCTCTGGTGTCGAGGCAAAGCGCGGCGTTAAGTTCCGCCACTCAACACGCAATGCCCCCAGATACAGCGTTAAGCTCATATATTTATTTATTTATTTGTAATTAATATATATACATTATTTTACTTCAAAACCCAATTTTTCATTATATTTGACATTCCCATATAACAAATAACAAAAAAAAAACGAATACATAGGCAGCGGGTACTAAGTGGAAGGGGACAACCAAACGTATTATTACTGTCATAAACCCGAATCCAACGAAACAGTTACCATAGACATTAGTATGGACGTGATGCGGAGCTGGGACCGCAAACCGCACGCGCAGCGACAATTACCTCAAATGAACCGGAATTAATCGAGACTCGCTTCTTGGCCGAGCTGCGGTCTCATTTGCATTATTAATAGAGGGTGCGGGGGAGGGGGGAGTGAAGGGGGCGGGAGGGAAGGCCGTGTCACTGCCCGCACACCGCCCCGCAATTTGCGAAACCTAATGAAGAGGATCTCTCCAAGATGTTTCTGTTCTTATGATGTTTAATTTGAGTTTGCAGTTCTTGGGTCAGGCGGGCTTTGTTCTCTCATTGTTATTGCAACCTTTATCATTTTATAGCCTTTTTCGAGCTCGAGAGGCTCTACGGTGCGTGCGCTTAATATGAACGTTGTGTAATTTCTATCTGTGTTACCGCAGTTAGTTTAATTTTTAGTGACCATGTAAAATTCGAATTTTTGTTACTGGGACTTAGTATTGAACTACTTTATTACGTACAGGAAAGGAAGAAAGTAAAAAAATAATCAATAAAACTGTTAATATAATTATGATATTACATTCTATTAAATGTTTTTTTTTTTTACTTTTAGTTAAATCATTTTAAATAATATTATAATTTATAATAAACATAATATCGAAAATTTAAACAAACCAAATAAAACGAAGCAAGAAATACCTATAGCAGGGTTCGTAACTTTTTGTAACAAAAGAATGCAATTTCTTAACATCATGATATAATCTGAAAGTTAGAGCTATTTTTCCTACAAATTATAAAGTACATATATGTTTATTTAATAAATTTACACTAAAACTAAACAGCTATAGTTAAAACAAGTACTATATAAAACTATAAACATAAAATGTAATATCCTGATCTCGTTACGGTAAAAGCACGTGGTGCTAATTAATAGTCAGTCTCCGATTAATTCGCAGGTGATATGATTCATGTACCCCCTTCTCACCCCCCAGACTTATTCCCACCCGGGGACCCTCCACTAATTACTAAACAGAGCGACTTGAGAGCCTTTGAGGATCTAAACAGTTACAATAGAAAATTGCCGTAAATATTATTATGGAATTAAATTTACTTTTATATTTTATTTTAAAAGAGTTTATATAAATTTTTGATATCTAATCCAATTAATATATTCTTAAATTATAATATTTAATTTAGCTATCAAATTGAAAGTAAGTACAATTTTTTATCCAATTAATAACACTATCGAGCCACTGTGCAGACCTTAAATCGATTAAAAGGAAGTCGATAAATATTAGTATATTTCGATGTAGCATTATTATTAATTAAACATTAATATAAAAAATCATTACCAGGTATCTTAATTTTTATATATTTATATTTTATTTATATTTAAAAATGGTACATTTCTTTCTCTGTTATACGTAAATCGTTTCACCATCCATCCACGCGGCCGTGGTTCATTTTTCTCGCGTCAAGCGCGAAGTTCGCAGACATCCATAATACAGACGATTTCGACGCGTCAAGACGGCATATTGCGGAAGGGTTAGCAGATTAATGGAAGCCTGAATCAAATCAACACTAGCAAAATAAAGAGACTTTTGAGTTGGATTTTTTTATTGTGTGTGTTGTGTGTGTGTGTGTGTGTGTGATGTAGTTAGGTCGCTTAACATTTTATTATATGTTATATATTTTTATTATTAGGAGATCTTCAAATTCTTCTTAATTCAATTCATAATATGACTTTTTAAGTATATATGCAAATCGCCACATTAAAGGTCAATAATAGGTCTTTTTTCATCTTCATGTTACATTTCGCATATAGTAAGTCCGAGTAAGCAGACGGCATTGTATGCTGTGTGGCGGAACTCAAAATGACGCTTTACCTTGGTACCAAAAAGAAGATACGATTAAAGTGGTACAAGAACGAACTCATTCCCCCAACTGGGAAAAGAACTTGCAAGCATCGCGTTTACAGTCACACACTTGAGCCCCTGCCCACACGACTGCCTTAATAGGTATCAATAAGTACCTATTAAATAAAACACATAAACCTAACCAAACATTAGAACACGGTGTACATTAGTATACGTTGTAAAAATATAAAAGTGGTGCGGAAAGCTAATACATTTTATATTTGCAAATAAACATGTAGGTAAATTTCAGTAATGGTCGTAGTAAAACAGGCACTCCGAAGCACAAGTTAAATTGTGATCGTAACGGTAGGCACTCATAAAAATGTATAAAAATGATTGTACAATTTCGTCATTTTTATTTGATATTTATTTATTTGAATAGCTACTTATTGATTGATATAAATTACTTTTTAATAGAAAACTATAGCTATTTTTATGTCAAAACTAGATATGGTCTCTATATTACAAAATAAATTCTTATGTTTGTGTAATATTTTAATATTAATTACTTCTTTTTTTATATTATTATTATTATAAAAATTATTTTTGTTTTTCTAACAATAATTTAAAAGATTTCTCTACTATTCAGAAAATGGTAGAGACGCTTACATTGTCGATGTTACGAGCGCCGCGCAACGCAACTCAACTGTGAGATATTGCCTTTTTTATGGCCCACTCCACTATACTATACTTACTGAGACAGAATAGATCACTTGATGCGATAAAATATGGCCGTAGGTGCCACCAAATCGAATTAACCCGTCCAGAGCATGCAAAGGCGCGCCGACGCGAGATCAGAAATGGCGATATTGGTTTAGGATATCCAACTATTCGAATTTTCCCTCTCCCGTTACAAATCAAATCGAATAAACATCCGTATATATATATACCTCAAATGTTGTTCGTCCTAAAAGTTTTAGGGTCACAGTTCGTCAATTTTCAGAAAGATTTCTTTGGCATCATAGTACATTTTATAATTGTAGTACTACACTAACGCGCTTAGATATTGATCTAATTTGACAAAATAAAAACTAAGAAATTTAAATAATATCTACATTTATATTTCTTAATCCTTGTGTTATTTATACGCCTGTCAAAATGATAAATAAAAAAACATGTAACTAACTGTAAACATGCTTTAAAAATATGTAGGTTATGGAGGAATACATTAAATGTATTAAAAATAACATAAGCTTAGATGAATCTAATCTAAAAAAAAATATTACTAAACGTAAATTTACTATTATGATTATAATACTTACACTTAAAATTAGAATAAGTTAGGTATACATATCAAGACTATAAATTACACACCAGAACTTACTTGTTTGATTTACTATTGTCACTGTTTTTCATGTGTCACTCACACAGCCTCATCCTTTTTTATCTACAAAATACTACTTGAAACTAGATGTAATAATAGATTTTCTTATATATATGATCCCTTTTTGCCCAACCGTCATAGGCAGTAAAATTACTAGTAAAACATTTTAATCATATAATTCCTTTAATTGTACAACAATTAATAGGCAAACTTGTAATTAATTTCTACGTGATTAACGGGTATAAGGCGGGCTTACTCAAGATTACGTGAAGAGAATTATTGTTGCGCGGCTTTGCGGGGGAGACGAAGGGAGCGCGGAGGGGGTTTCGTCCGAAAGCTCAGATCTAAGGCAAAAGCAAGACTAGCTCGAGCTTCTGTCCTCCCTCTAAGAATCTCGCGGACGCCGCCACCAATTAGGGGCGCAATCGCTCACGCGGCTGGAACTTGGCCCCCACACCACCCGATCCGCCCAAGGCACTCGTTGTTTCGTGACGTCGCGTTACTTCCTTGGCTAGTCCGCCATTTATTCAGCAAATGAAAACGATTTTACTTTGCCGTTACAAAATTAACTGATCACATTGTTCCAATAAGCGAAAGACTTTTGATCTACAAATAAATAACTGTGAAAAATTATATAGATAAGTGGAAGAAAAATAATGATAATAGTGGTGTTTTTTATTGAACACTAATTATGAAAATAAATCAAATTGTCAAAATCTTTAACTTACATGTAAAACGTGTTTTTTAATACATTTATATTTCCATTTCTTCGCTCTGGTCTCGAGGACAAGCGCGGCGTTGAGTTCTGCCACTTAACACGCAATGCCTCCAGAATTCGGTAGAAAGTGGGGAACGGAGTGTCTTTCACTAAGTTCCCTCTGCCTACCCTGATGTGTGCGGGATACAGCGTGAAGCTGATTTATTTATTTATTTATTTTATACATGTTTTACATGAAAGATCTAAAATACAAAAACATCAAAAACTTTTATGATAAGGGACATTATAGAATTTGAAATTAATTAAAATACTCATTTTTTATTTCGCTTTTACATTTTTATTACATTGCCGTAATGAATAGAACTACGAAATAAAATATCTACTGAATACTACTAGACTGAGATCCCAGGGCCCCCAGACCACGTAGGTCTACGTGATTTTAGCAAAGCTGAAATTTTGGGAACTAATAGTCTAATATATAGTTAACTAACTTAAATTAACTAACTAGTACTTACTAACTTGAAAGTGGGGTCCTTTCAGAGGTAGCCCCACCTAAAGGTTCACGCTCGTATTTAAATATATGTTTTTAAGAATAATGTAAAAAGTGTATATTTATTATTACCAAACCCTTCACGTGGGCCTTTACTCCTGTCAAACAGATGTCTTAAAGGTTGTTTAAAATTTAGGCAATCTACGTTATATTAGCAAGCGTTAATTTTACATATATTATTTAAGGACTATTTGGAGTATCTTATAAGCACCCAGGCCAATCCGATGGTTCAACCGGATGGTTGAACCATCAGAGGATTCCCAGACAAAGACCGTACATTCATTTGGTACCATTATAATGTTAACTACATATTAGACTAATACTCCAAATTTCAGTTTTGCGAAAATGACGCAGGTCTAGGGCCCCTGGGATTTTCGGCTATATAAGTAAGTGATAGCAAATTGACAAAGAACGACTAGGTATCTGGTAAAATTGTAAAGGACACCAGACGATATTTGTGGCGCGGGGGCACTAAGTTCGACTGTAAACATAACAGGAGGTGGATTCGATTCTTACTCGAAGAAATGAAATATTTAATATTTTAATTTCTTCGCCCTGGATTCGAGGCAAAACGTGGCGTTGAGTTCCGCCACTCAACAAGTAATGCCTCTCGGATTCTTCGGATAAGATTAAATAGAAGAAAATATGTGTATGTAGATATATCTCTGTACGTGGATTATTTAAAGTAGCATTTAATTAAAATCTTACTTTCAATATTGCATAATTAATATATAAATATATTTTTTAAAAATGATATATATTCTTGTAATTATTTATTTACAACTTTATGATATCACAAATTTACAATCAAATTGTTATCGTATTAGACAACACAGCTGTAAAAAAACGATATTTTAATATAGGTAAATAACAATAGCGTTAAACGATTATGAAAAATTAAGACTTGATTTCCGGAGGGCTTAATGCAAAGGGTTACTATTTATAAAAAAATAAAGTAACGTGATACCTTATAAAAGTATTATAACAATAGGAAGACGGATAGATAATATCAATAAAATTGATGTGTTCAGAAACATTAGAAATGATTATTTCTGAAATGATTCTCTTTTTTGTCAACCGACTTAGAAGTGTAAAACAATTTCAAACTAATCACAAGGACCTATTCCTCAAATATTTTTAGTTAACTTCCTGTCCAAGACCTAATTACACACTGAAAGATACAAATTCCTCTAATTAAAAAATCTAATTAAATCTGCTTCATGCTGTGTCCCACACACAGTTAGGTAGACAGAGGGAACCTATTGCTAAGACATTCTGTTTCCCACTTTCCGCTATATTCTGGATCGTTGAGTGGCGGAAATCAACGCTGCGTGTATCCTGGACACCAGAGTGAAGAAATGGAAATACTAATAAATACAATAGCTTATATCACAACCAGTCAAGTCTGCAGTCGCACTATGTGCCCCAGCGCCACGTCTTACCTCACTTCTCTAATTAATAGGATAATAAAAAAAATACATAGAAATGTTTCGTAATTTATATTACTGAACCTGTATACCATATTTATTTTCATTTAATAATATGTATATTAACTGTTAACATTATTAAGTTCTACGTATTAAATTCCTTATTACACGCCGTTAATTATGATCTTCAGTTTAATTGCAATTATATTATATTGATGTGCTTCAATTTTTCTCCTTCGTATATTCATTACCTAAGCCTAAATATAAAAACCTCAAATATCTTTGTCAAGTAACGGCAACTTCATAGTTAGCTCAATTATTGGTAATGTATTATTGGTAACTCTAATTTTTTAATAAATAATATCCATGTTTACTAGAATATTATAAGTACATACACTTCCACACAAATTAATAAGTATATATTATATATTCTTCTTTTTTGTTTTAAATATAACAAAGCAAATTATCTCTTTATATGTAAACATTTATCTTATAAGAACTTGCACCGACGGCAAGGATAAATAAATATAACTTACGTTGCAAATTCATAGCCGGCGGAAAAATATGGTGATTTCGCATGGTAGCATCCTGCGGTCGAGCACACTGGGGTGGTGGCGGCTGATAGCGCATGCCCTGATACCGGTATGCGGCCTGAGACATTTGTCCACACGAAGCCAGCTCTCCCCACGACAGTTCTCCACCACCAGAGCCAAGGCACCCACTCTCGAATCCACCGCCTGCGCCGCTAAGATACCCGTACTCCATATCTGCAGCTATTTACAAGCACTTCCTAACATCCAACCGCAAACCGAGAAGCCCAAAAATTCAGCTCCCGCCAAAAGCGGCACGCCACGCGGGGCGCTACTTTGTCGTGTCAGAGGTCGCGGAGGCTCACAGCCGCATAATTGGATGAGCAACGAGAATATCGAATTATGCCGATTACAGATGATATCGGATACAAGAATAGCTTGGCTGGCGCGGAGGACCGCACGCTTGCCCCACTTGAAATCGAATGATAAGCCTAATTCAATAAGGGCGAGCCTCGAGGAGGGGGCGGGGCTGCACCCCCGAGAGCACCAATAGGCGCCCCCGCTGCCCGGACAGGACGCCCCATTGGTCCCCGCGCCCTCTCCCCCTCCGCGGCGAGCTCGAGGGTGCATGTCACGACACTTGTCTACTTTTCTTTTCGCCGACAGTTTCTTTGTCATTGAGGAAAATAAAAAAGTTGTAATTAACAATCCAGGTAGGTACTAATGAATGGCTGTTGGTATATTTAATCTGAGGATGCCGTTGCATCGTAACTTTATCGTTTATACCTACAGCGAGCATCGCTGGGTATTTAGGTATACACACAAACTTTACAAGGATCCGTCGTAGGGAAACGGCTTCTTAGAGTCGCATGTGATTGATCGCTTTGTCGGGGTGGCTGTGGCAACTGCGCTTATAAGAACTTTCAGCTGCGTCTAAAGTAGGTACAATAATTCAATTATTTAAGAAAATCTAGCTAACTGTAAATTTTATGTTGCAACATAATTCTTTAGCGATAGATATAATTTATTTAACTTTTATAGATCAAAGATATTAAGAAATACAGTTACATTTATTATTTAGAAATCTTTTTTTTTAGTTTCACATTGTATTCCATATATAGCAGGGTAGGCAGAGAGTCTATGATAAGACACTTCACTCCCCACTTTCCGCTGAATTCTAAATTCATTGTGTATTGAATGAAGGAATAGCGCCGCGCTTCGCCCTTCAAATATTAAATATTTCGTTTCCTCGAGTGGGAATCGAACCCACAACCTGCCGCGTTGCTTGATTAATAAAAGAACATAATTGCGAAGTGTGATACATAAACAGACAAAAACATAGTCTTTAGGGTATAGAATACGTGAGAAAATAGGACGTATAATATTCGCATCCGAACGCAACGTCGCGTCGTCCCGCGGGACGCACGACGCATCCCGCCACTTTATTTATTATTCATCGTAATTGCAATACTGTTACTCCCTTTTTTAGTTTTCTGTTTGATGTATTAGAAAAATGCATAAAGTATTTTATCACTCTTTCATTTCTCGTTATACTATTGTGTGCATATGTACAAACACTATTGTAAACTGACCAAAAAGTAGATAAAACCTAACAAAAAATAATAATACATTGACGTACAAAATTATCACATTTAATAAAATCTAAATAAATCAGATTCACGCTGTATCCCGCACACAGCAGGTTAGGCAAAGGGAACGTAGTGTTAACACACTCCGTTCCCCACTTTCTGCCGAATTCTGGAGACAAGAAAATATTTCATCTCCTCGAGCGGGGATCGAACCCACAACCAGTCGGTTTTACAGTCACACTTCGTGCCGCTGCGCCACGACTGGCTTCTCATTTAATATATTCTAAACATAACTTATAGAATATTATTATTTAAACTATTATACGTATATAATTTTTTTTGCAATTTATATTTTATTTTATACAAAATGTCTAGGTACTATAATTTTTTGAAACTTTTTCCAGTCTTACGCTTAACTTTCTTCAGCTTGAAAATTAAACTTACAGCCATCCAGGTACAGATGTCCCACTGTGCCACAAGCATGGTATCCAGTTTCAATATTTTTCATTTGTCTGCACCTTAATTACCTAAACGATTAGACTTATTTTTTCCTTACTCCTTATTCCTATTGTAATCCTACGTTGATCCTCAATTCTCTTCTGAAAATATGGTTTATACGAAAAATGCTATTTTTAAATATCCTTTGTTGTATCTAATTTAGATCAGTAGGTATTTTTATTGAAAAAAGGGACACAAACTGAAGTAACATCTGATAGCAAAGTTGTTACTTTCACCCAGACAAATTCTTGCAAGACAAACGTCTATAGTTATCTAATTGTTTATTATACTCCGTCATGGCGTACTTGAGATGTGCTTGACTACACGCGATAGCTACTGATTTAAATTACTTTTTGATAAATATTTATATTACAGTATAACCTTATTATAATGACGCTCAAGATAACCATCTCCTCGACTTAACGAATTTTTTGAAATCTCCCGAAACTGCCTGTAAGAGTTTATACAAAATATACTTTTACATTACATTCATAATGTAAAGATATATTTTTTTCTAAACCTTTTTATAACAAATTTTCTATTTTGCTAAATATAAAAAGGAAGTATCTCTATAAAACGAATCTCATTAACTTATGTATAACTTTTAAAATAACGAATCCTATCAGTTTACTATATTCAGATACATATTAAATTCATATCTTGACAGGTTCAGGCTTGTTAAATCTTTCGTAAGACAGTTATTATTGTTTGGGTTTCAGAAATGTAAACATTGTGTTTAAAATTGTTATTTTAAAGTTTGCAATGGCTGATCAATATTTTTTTTTAACATTGTTAAAAGGAATCGTAGATCATCCTAACCGTTATATGACGAACTCTTCATTGAAACAAATTACTTACGAATATTTTCTGATTCCCTTCAGTATCGTTAAATTTAGGTTGCGCTGTATGTAAACTATTTCTTGAACTCTGATCTCATTGGTTAAATGCAGAGTTAATTTTTGTAAATGTATACACATTATCACTACTTCTGATAACACGAAAATACAGAGAAAGGCGTGATCACTCATTTTCTAAAATGGGGGAGATTGATTTGCTTTGTTCTGCTTTTGAAACCACTCTTCCTTCATTCTCTGCATACAAAATAGACATAAAAAAAAACAGATAAAAAATGATTTTTAGATCCGTTTATGTTATGATAGAGTAGATTATAAAAAAACATATTAATTTGATTTAAAAACAAAAAATGTCTACAATCCAAAATATAACATGAACACATTTAGATGGCTAATACGTTATTTACTTCGCGAGGAAAGAATAGAATGGATAACAAGTGCCGGGTAATATATGTGATCACTTAGCGACCTGCAATCAAACAACTGCTGCGTAGTTTTTCACGTTTGCCGACATTTTTTCCTGTTATAAGTTTTAACTGAAATGGAAGTAATTCATTAATAGGTTCAGATGTTAAATTTACGTTGCTATAGTATTTACTTTTTGTTAAGTTGTATCTTAGTATATGTATATCTTATATTTGTTATTATTGTTTCTTTAATATAAAAAAATGGGTAAATATTATACATATAGTATAATGGGTATTTATTCTGCAATCCCTACCCAAGGTCTATTTCAGAAATTAGGGCCCCGTTTTGATTTTGAAAATTCATAAATAGGTATGTGGGACTGCAATCAACACTGGTTGTGAGTTCGATCCCCACTTGTGGATATGAAATAGTTTTTTAAATTTATATTTTCATTTTTTCGCTCTGGTGTCGAGGCAAAGAGCGGCATTCAGCTCGACTACTCAAAACGCAATACCTCCAGAATTTGGCGGAAAGTGGGGAACGGAGCGTCATAACACTAGGTTCCCTCTGCCTACCCTGCTGTGTGCGGGATACAGCATGAAGCTGATTATTTTTTATTATTACAAATAAGTATTTATATGTACACATCCACTTTCATATAAACCTATACCAAACCCATATACACGATATTCATAAAAATAATATAAAACTAGAGAGTTTATTTGGTTGAACGCCATAATCTCATATACTCCCGGGACGATTTGAAAATTTTTTTTTTGTTGGGCAGACATTTTTTGAGGAAGATTGGAGGCTATATTATATATATTTTTTTCTATTTAACACACTGCGCCTGCGATCAAAGTTATATATTCTTTTCGTCTGACCAAGAAAGTTGGCCTATTATAAAAATTTGTTCCCAACTATCAAAGTAACTTATTTTATATCATTATTATACATAAAGAATAATAGATAAACGATTCATAAAAGAACATTTAATATTTTCTTTTATGAATCGTTTAAACTAGTAAAAGCTTATTATAAATAATAAAATTATTATAATAAACATTGAAACCTTAGCTGGCGGATTATAAATCAAAAAGCAAACAAAGAAGTAGTAATCGCGCTCTCTTGAAGTGTCGTTGCAACTACTAATCGGATAATGCGTGGTTATGGGCGAATGCGTGCGTCGCCTAATTCAATTTGCGCCCCCGAGGCCACATGCCGGGCGGCCCCGCACTCGCTCACTGTTTTTAATTAACGAATAACTAAACTATACGTCGTAAAAGTTTTCGTCTAACAAGTTATACTTTTGAATCTTTTGAACTGAGGTAGAATGATTATATACATATAGACAAAAAATAAATAACTTAGCACTTAGCCGCTGTTTTCTGTGCTTAGGCATGTATGTTGTTGAAATGAGAAGGAAAAACAGCATATGGACCTAGTGTTTCTAAGAGTTTATTAGATATAAATATAAAATATAAAATTAGAATGTCATCTACCATGATTAGTGTAGAAGCAGTAGAAATGGGAAGGATGATGAATAGCTAAAAAGTACATAAAGTACTATTATATTTAAGGATTTAACCACAAACGTATAGTTTTCTGATTTTTTCCTGAACTAGTACTACCTGTAGATGCTAGGTGCCAAATTTCATAATCAGGGCATTTGGAAGTACCCTATTAATTTTGATTTCCTTTATAGTGTCATATCTTTTTTTTAGGTAAATTTCGGTCATTTATTAAAGTGCCTACATTTATTATTATTTATCTAAATATTATAATATTAGTCGTAAAATATAGTTAATAAGATATTTACGTATGCTTATGCCTACATAACTATGGATAGGTTATGCTATATTTATAAATCTTTTAACAAGAAAATACATTTAAGACCTTTTTTTTATAAGAACAACGTAATAAAGTTGTAGCTCTACATAATCTGTACAACAGACGTTACAGTTTTCAGCCAAGAGGGTGACGGTTATGACGCGGCACCTGCGCCGGTGATTGATGAGCCAACCATCGCCATGATTGCCACGGTACTATCCGACACCTTTAAACATAAGTATAGAATATTTTCAACCATGTACAGTATGAACGCAAAGAAACGAGTAAACTAACAAATTAAATTAAATCAGCTTCACGCTGTATCCCGCACACAACATAGTAGGCAGAGAGAACTTAGTGTTAAGACACTCCGTTAACCACGTTACGGAAATTTCTAAAGGCATTGCGTGTTGAGTGGCGGAAAGCAACGCGGCGCTTTGCCTCGACACCAGAGCGAAGTAATGAAAATATAAATATAAATAATTCTTTCCTTTCCTCGAGTAGGGATCGAACCCACAAACAGTCGATTCAACAGTCACAATTTGTGCCACTGCGCCACGACTGGTCTAAAATTAACTAACAGTTTAAAGTTTCAGAGAAACTAACACTTATTTTTCAATTTAAAACTAGTTTAATATGAATATCGTCTAAAAGATCTAAGAAGTTTTATTTCTGCAAATAAGCCGTACCTTTAGTATATAAGGGACTTTGAATGAGTATAAATTCACACTTTATCCCCAATTTAATATTACTTATTACTTAGTTATAAACATACAAACAAGTGCGTCAAAAGAAGGTACCTAATATGTAGCAACATAATTAGTACGGTTGGAGAGTTACATAAATTCCTAGAACTAACCGCACTATCGATTCAACTGGAACGCTTCATTAGCCCAACAGACCGCTCTATTTACTATGTGCAGCTCCGATAGCTCTTTAGTTAACCTTAGATCAGTGAAGGGGAAGAATCCTCCAGACGGAGGACGCAGGTCCTCTTGCTTGTCAAAGTGGCCGCCGCTGGATTGTTTGAACAACTAATGAACGGCTCTCCCGAGACGGTGTGTTTGCTTCGACGCCCCGAGCTCTCCTCGCCTAGCTTTTTCGTACGTTTGGCTTTGCGGAGTGCCGAACACCCCCCGGCCGCCCTTCGGCCGTGTGTTTACTCCCTCGGTGTAGTATCGGACTTTCGAGTGTAAATGGGTAATTTTGGAACAAACTTGAGGAAAAATTTGAATGAAATGAAATAGATATAACGTCGCATTGTGTGAATGTTTATTTGTACTTTTTTATAGGTTTTAGCGGTATATAGAAATAGATGAATTATTTTTTTTATCTACTTCATTATATAACACTACGTGTAAGATAAACATAATGAAATATTAGTTAGTATTAGTAATTTGAAATCATTTACTATATGAGTGAATCTTGTGACAAATTATCCCATATACATATGTGTACCCATTTGATGATACTCAACATATAACGTACTTAGTGCAAATCAGAACCCAACGCATTTTATATGATAAAATTATAAATATACTAATTAATATAAATACACAAATAAAAATCATATTAGAGAATAAGGAACTATCGTAGCGCAGTAGGACAACGACTAACTGTAGGTTCGATCAACAACTCGAGTGTCTTAAGACCAGATTCTTTAGCTTGCTTATTACCTTGCTATGCGAGAGTAGCTGCTTTTCTTTGCTAACGTAAAAATCAAAATCATTAACATAGTTATCATCTTATATATTTTTCATGTATATATGTACATTGTGCATTGATCGTTCAGCCAATTATGAACGAATATTCAACAAGTTTGTATAAAAACGTTATGGTAACTTATAAAATAACTTACTTCTCTTCAGAAAAATGATTCATATAACTTTCAAGCAAATGGTTCAGTACCTTTTGAAATAATCAACAAAAAATAATATGTTTAGATTTTTTCTATTCCTTAGTTAATAAATTATTTTTTTATTGACACGTTCGATAATTGCTTTTTTGACCTTGCTTCTGTATCATGCACATAGCAGTGTAGGTAGTCCCCTCTACCTACACTGTATGTGTATGTGCAGGTACACATTTTCCTTAAGAGATACGGAACTCTAAAAAATACATTATAAGATCACTTAGTCGTCGGTCTGTCTGCTGGTCTGTCGTCCGTCTGTATGTCAAGCGTCTCAAGACGACAGTACCTTGATTTTCTGAAAATATCGTATTTCTACATTTACTAAAAAAAACGGATTTTGACACTACAAAGGGAGTCTAGTTCAAGTGCTGTATGAGATGAGAAGACTCTATCTTGAATTTCAGAAAAACCTTAAACATTTGTACAGAACCCTCGGTGGCGAGCGCGACTCTTTTCACTCTCACTCTCACTCACTTGTCCGGTCTTTCCTCAACAAGTACAGAACCCTAAAAAATAGCAAAAGAACCACAAAATCGTTATGACTGACACTTTAGAGAAGAGAAAACTTAAGAAAAAGGAAAAAAGCAACAAGATAAAGACAGTAAAGAAGATAAGAAAAATGTTATGGATTTTTTGAAAAAGAAAAAAAAATCAGATGCAACCAATAGTACAATTCTAATTAATATGTGCGTGGAACTTATGGACTTTACAATAAACGTAAAATAATCTATAAATTAAATATAATACAATCTAAAAGTGATAAAATCTATTTTTTTTAATGAAAAACTAAGTGATCTTACATTACTAATAAACAAAGACGTAGGACTGAGGGGACCGGGTGAAGCTAAAGTCCTGATTATTAAATTAAAATTTAGGATACTTGATTGTATACCAGAAATTATTAAACAAAACTCTGATTTAAATATAAATCATGTAGTTTTTTTAATTGTAAACTAGTTATTGATACGGTCTGTTTCCTGAATGAAATGCTGGCTTTGATTTTGACACCTTCTCTTCTGTAAATTTAGTTGATATTATCATCATTTGTCTTTCTTCTGAAATTTTTATCACCCACCCTGAATAGTACATATTTAATTTTCCAAGCAAATATAATTTTATAAACAGAAAATTCAAATTAAAAATATAAATTTAAACAAGCATCCATGCATTATATAATTATTTTTGAAACCATATATTAATTATGGGCAACGCGCAATGTTGCAAAGGGAGACAATAACAATAACGAAAAGATGAAAAACTAAAAACAAAGTGTTTTAAGACGCTTTGTATATAGAGAGAATCGTGTTAACACGAAACTCTGACTGACTACCGTGTGAAGAAAAGCATGAACCTAAAAGAAGGATACATATCAAAAATATTAATAAAAAATTCTATCTAAAAGAACAAGCATCCGTGCATTATATAATTATTTTTGAAACCATGCATCAATTATGCGCAAAGCGCAGCGTTGCACAGGTAAACAATAACGGAAAAGTGAAAAGGTAAAAACGAAGTGTCTAAAGACGCCGTGAAAATAGAAGTCTTGTGTTAACAAGAGGCTCTCTATCTACACTGCCGTGTGAGGAAAAGCGTGAACCTGAAAGAATATATAGATAATTATACAGTACTACCGGAGAGTCGTGATCGCCCTGAAGTTAGGCTTTCTTGGCTTTTGGACATTGTGCACTAGGAAAGAAAATAATCAAAAGTGAAGAATAACCCTAAAATCAAATCAACATTGACTACGTTAACATGCGTCTACAGCTAACTACCGAGCGGCCATCACTCGCCGACCGTACAATACTAAAAATATAATCTTTCATAGCGAGTAGTGACATCTATTGCAAAAATAAAACACATGTTTTAAATTACTACCAATGTGCTACCATCTATGCACAATTTATAAAAACTTGTAGTGTCCCTTGCTATGTCTCAATGTACTTGATCAAAAATAAGATGTCGCCACTATATAAAGTAAAATAAAAATACTTTTACCTCATCTACATTTAAATGTGCACCTTTTTATAATTTATTTTCGTGTATTTTACTTCGATAGTTTTTCTTAAATTTTCATGAACGTGAAAAAAATATAGATGGCAGACCTATACATTTTTCGGGTTCATAAAAATTGGCCTACAAACACAATTATTCTTTTATTTTTTATTCTGAGTCGAATCAGTAAAAACAATGTCATCGGAACTAAGCAGACTTTTTTGTTTGTTATACGCAGGCTCTACAATCTTAGTACAACGAAGCTGGAAACTTTTGACTTATAATATTAGTAAATTAAGAAGTATATAGAGTATCGAGGCTTTAGACCATTATAGACAAGTTTTTATTTTGTAGCATTATATTTGCGTTAGTTGATACTAAGAAATCCAGAGGTCGCTTTAGAATTGAATATTTCAATTAACATCAACAGATGTCACTGCGAATTGAATACGAACAATAATATTAATTTAATTTATTAACTTTATATATTTATAATTATTAATATAAAATTATATTTACCACAAATAATTTTTTATATATCTCATTAGACAATTATATATTTTTTGCAATCCGTTTTTCACTATCTGTGGTACTTTGAGTATCTCTCTACTCTATGGTATTCTTTAGTCTATTTATCTAATAATTATTAAATTTAAATTAAAAAAGTATATGTTGATTTTGGTGTTGCCGACGAGCAACAAATTTCGGTATTCAAACAGGATATTTTTGTAATAGTTTATTGATTTATATGTACGATTTTCGAGTTCGAGTACGAGTACGAGTTGAGCTCAAGGTCCGCGGGTAAATTAATTTTACTATTACTGTTACAATTTTGTTTGTTGTTGAGTTTGTACTCGTTACTTGTGTGTTGTGTGTGTGTTTCGGCAAGATTTTTAGGGCACATTATGTCTTCAAACAATCATTGCATGAAGAAAACCCTGGCTATAATGGTATCAGACTGATTTCAAAATTAACGGAAAGCCATGTGAACCCTGACAAAATTAACAAAATGATGGTTAAATTTGCTACTCAAAATTTTAGCCGTACAGTAGCTTCAAACCTAGGATATGTTGCCGGTAACAATTACTAGTGCTTTAATTAAAATTTTTAGTCTTAACTTTTAAAGTCAAAGTCAAATAATTTTATTCAAAATAAGAAGTTACATGTTTCATTCTTTGAACGTCAAATAGTTTACCATAATGTTAATTGTTTGTTAATTATCTTTAACTATAATTGAATAATTAAAAACTGTAACAGCTTTAAACACCTGTATTTCCGTACACAGCATAGGAGGAAAAGAGAACCCAGTTAAGACATTTCATTCCCCATTTCCCACTGAATTCAATAATTAATTTTTACTATTGAATTTAAGAATAATATTGTTCTATTTGCTTCAGCAAATTGATAGAGCAATAGTAAAAATCTTGAAGATTATCTGTTTAAGTTAAAAAGATGAAGAACTTGTTATATTTTTTTTTAATCAAGTTATATAATACTATGCTAAATTAAAATAAAAAATATATATTAAGAACATATCATTTGTGAGCCAACACATAATGACAGAAGTAAAAATCCAATATGGAATACATTCTTAATCATGAGAAGTTTAAATTATTAACATTTTATTAACATAATTTTCAGATAAAGGAATTCTACCTGCAGAATGTAAACAATCAGCTGACCTTATATTATTTTTGGACAATATTTTTGACTCCATAAATGACAGCAAAACAAAAAAAATTATGCGAAACGACTGCTTAGTCCAGGTCAAGGTACCCTTGAAATTTTTTTTAGTGCAGTAAAAAGTCAGAGGTGTCGCAACAGCAACCCTACTTGTGATCAGTTTGAGTCAACAAATGTCAACTTTTAATAAATAATTTAAACAGGAGTTTCCACATCCTAGGAGTAAAATGTGAAAATGACCATTGCCAATCATTACATGATCTCATCATCAATGACTAATGTCTTCGACCTGCACATTTGATTTTAAATGTATATTCAATTATGCAATGACACCTTTGAAGGTAAAAGAAACCGATTCTCATTAAAAAAAACAAAATAAACATTTTTAAATCATACAGTTAATGTATGAGTAATTTATTTTCCAAAGATGAAATTGAATATATACAATATAGAGAATATGCAGGTTGACAGTGGCATTGCACTCCCAGGGAAGAATTTATTAAATTAATTTCAAATATCCAAGATATGTTAAATAAAACAGTTAAACAAAATTTAGAATAAAGAAAATTAAAAGAAATAATCAAAACTACAATATTTATATTAATTGATTTCATGATCATTGTATTCAATAATGTGTTTTACATAAAAATAAATTAGTTGGATATATAATTTATATTGTGATTTCTTGATTGATGTATAACTATTGTAAAAATATCAATAGGATATTGGCTGGGAGAAAGCAAATTGATGATGATAGTGATAAATTCCTAACAAATGCAGAAGAAATTCAATAAATGTTTTAAAAGACACCTAGTCTGATTTAAGACAAATATTTTACCGTTTCCGAGACATTATTATTATTATTACTCTTATGTCATTTGATGATGACAAAATTACAAGTTCAAAAATATATATATTTAATATATAAGCAATTGATTATGTACTATGGTATTTAATTTTTTTTACAATGGCTAATGTCTCAGAAACGGTAAAATTTCTGTGCATACTATATGGGGTTAAAATAATTGGAAATTACCTACTCTTTTACCTGTATCAGTTTGTCTATCTATCTATTAATCATGCTGTATATATATTTAATCGTATTTAAAATAAATTTATTGAGTAAAATGTAAGAAAATAATTTACATATTGTGATGTAGGCGACGGTCAAATCTCAATTTGCCTATGAATAATATTATATTATCCTAAAATCTATTGTATAAATGTGTGATTCAATAAAAACAATAAATTGGAGATGTATTTTATTTTCGTATACTTTTTCTACATCTATATAATATCTGACATAAAATATGTACGTAAAAGTATATATATACGACGGTATATATAGTAGTATACACAGTTATATACATATACATATATGTATATAACTGTTTTGTATAGTTGAGACTAAGACATATAGATGGCGTTGATCCATGTTACCACTTTTGATGCCGGAGTTTGGTCTCTATTATAGTATATAGAATGTACTCTGTGGTTATACGTGAAGGCTGTACTTTTACTGGATCTTTTCTTAAATATATGCGTATATTCCATAATTTTGCATAGTTTTCTTTTTTTCGAAGAATTTTTTTTCCATAAAGCGTTACATTGAAACACCGCAAATGAAGTGAAAATTTTAATTCCTTGAAAAAATTTATCCGAGTAAATATCACAATCATAAATATAGCATTTTTGCCGAACATTTGCAAAGACAAAGTTGCGAAACATTAAACCCTTTATTAATCCTCACCGACTTGACAGTTTGGAGAAATGACATTTTTTTTATGTTAAATTTAAATAATAAATTGAATTAATGTTAATTTTTTGATGTAATCTTTACTAAGTGAGGATCAAATCCTAATGTTTGAGACTTATGAGTATGAAGAAAATAAAAGTCAATTACAGAGGTTAAAATCAGCGTTGCCAGATGTTCCGATTTTTAGTCCAAAATTTAATGTCCCTAAAGTGACAATCTCCATTTTCTCAGATTGTTCCACGTACTGTAAGAATATATTAAACTAGTAATTAATAAATAGAGAAATAGTAAATTAAATACTGATTAAATTACTTTTCTATGTCCCGCTTTTGCTGAAGAACTGTAGCAATGGAACGCTCAAGAAAAAAAATCACTTACCTATTTTTAAAAATATAACATTATTAATATATGCTTTAAAAATTATTTGCTTTTTAAGCTAATGAAAATATTTAAAGAAACAAATAAAAATATTAAAATTAAAATCAACATAATGTAAAGAGGATAACCATTAAAATAACTGTATACTTTAAAAGTTTTTATTTTTGCGATAATTTTACAACCAAAGCTGTAGTACACATCGGCTTATAATAAACAATTTTATTTGTAGCTGATAGATGACAAAAAACATAAAGAAAAATAAACCTATTTTTTAAATCCTGCAGCTTTATTTTATTTTTAAATATTTAGTAAGAAAAATACTCATGAACAAATTTTAATTTTTTTTATTACCTATGGTAGAATATATATAATCGATACAGGATTTGAAATGTTAAATTTAATTAGTTTTATTTATACCAAAACGTTGTAAGAAGTTCTCATCAGGTCTACTTCAAGTGAAACTTATAAACACGAGCATTAATTTTCCTAATTAGATTAACCAACATCGCGTAACATCCGACGCGCCTCGGTTCTTAAGCTTACTAAACAATCTCCCCTACAAACGTTACCTAAAATTATTAAATACAATATAAAATAAATTAAAATCAAAGGTCACTCGCCATACACCACCTCTCCTTGTTTGAAACATGAGTATTCTACAACATTATTAAATGTTGTTAATTTTTTGAAGAGAGAGTGAATGTATAACAAATAATTCTTTGATATTATACTAAATACAAACTTATTAATAAGTAATTCTAAATATAAAGTTTGGTCGAAAACAGGAATGTATAAAACATGTGACTAGAATTTACTAAACTTAACATCGACCTAAATAAAAATTACATATTTTAACATTTTCATTCAAAACCCACTAATATTAAAAGTAAACACACATTTCCGCTATACATACATTTGATTTGGAATTTACTAAAAATTGAGATCCTATATTATATACATAAAACAATTGTGATACAAAAATATTTTTCATTATATCTATTCAAATGCTTATACAAAATTCAGAAGATACACTAACCATATATCACTAGTTGTAAGTATTTTTGAACCGTAATGTTCATACGAAAATTATTCCAGTTAGTCTAAATTAAGACTAACGATGTACAAATGTTTGGTATATAATAATTATAAAAAAAGCAATAAAACACCAGAGATCTTATAACAACATTAACAAAGAGTACTTAAAAAGTAATTTTTGGAATCAACGGAGATCAAAATATAGCTAAAACATCGAAACCTGCAAACTGTCAAGCCGTAAGCTTATTACAATTATAAATAATGGATATCTAAGCTATTTTACATAAATAGTAATTTGAGATCAAGGGCAACTCTTGAAAGCTATGCTCATCCGTTAGTATTGAGGAAAGGTAAGCTATAAATAGGGAATCGTTTATTTACAACCAGAATATTTCTTACACACCCAGGTGCGTTGCGAAAAAAACACACCAACATTGAAATTCATTCAAACTATTCACAACAATACTCAATACTGATGAGATCAATTGACTTCATATTTGTAAGATGTGGCCGTAGGCAGAAACAACAATAGTTTAAAGTTTTCGATCAGAAGCGTACATCCTGGACGTCCGTCGGCGTGTCTGGAAGCTGTGTTTGTTCTGACGTCGCCTGTTTCACTGGTTGTATGTGTCTGGTCCTCGGTTCTTGTGGCTGGGTCTCCCTGGCGAGCACCCGTTCCACGTGCCTGGCGACCAGCTCGGCGGCCGCGGCCGGCGTGCGTGTGAGGGTGCACAGATCGTTTATGGTCATGCGCACACGCAACCCTCGCGCCGCCGCCGTTATACACGCCACGGCGATCAGAGACGGTGGCACTAACAGGAACTCGGTCTCTGTTAACAATAATAACACATTCAGGTCATTAAACTTCCAGAGTCAAGAAACTTACACTAACTACCACTTTGTTATAAACACGTTACTTTCGTCTACGACCAGTGGAGTACCTATATTTAGGAACATTTAAAATGTGTAGGTTGATATAAGTTTATATTTTAGATATAAATATTTTTTTATGAATCTTTTAGATGCTTTGTCCGTAAATAAAGACGCCGAGCAGGTAGCGCACATCTGTTGCAATATAATTATCCTATACTGGACAGGTGGTCGGGCACCTTGCACTCTAGCGGCCTTGTATTGGTTTTATTTTGGTGACTGTCTGAGAGAAAAACAATACCAGATACATTGACTCGCTCATAACTGACAAACAGAAAGTAATCCGTTTCGCGACGTGAATTACTTATATTGAAGGTAAAGGTCGTTTTTCTTAAGGGGCCCAAAAAAAAACGGCGCGTTACATTTTGCACAATACGAAGGCCATTGTTGTTTGAGAATAAGGAAGGAAAATGGAACAGCTGCCAGATTTGTGCACGCCGTCCCCGTCTGCATGTTTCTGAGTTGCGTACGTCGCGACAATAGCTTGAGAATAAAGGTAATTTACATCTTAAGTTCAGTAGCCAAGGGCGCAGCTGCAATTTTGGTGCGACCGAGCGCTTTCTATTGTTATAATAATACTCTGACGACTTCCAATATAGCACCTAATCGATTGGACGTGTCTGATTTATATGGATATTTAAATTGTGAAGATAATATAACAGTATTTCCAATTACAGTTTATCGACAACTAGTCAACTTTAACTATATTTATTATGAATGTACCTATAATGCGATATATTTATAGAGTATATATGTTTTATTAATCAATCGTCTGCATGTAAATATTAAGGAAAACAGTTTGGTTGACCTAACGGTGCCTCCTTAACAATGAAGTTTAAAAACTTAGAATATATATACTATAACTAAGTCAATAAACGTAAGTCGAGGGAGCCAAGGTGGCAGATGTATCGACACCTGGCACGACCCTTCCGTTTTGCTGCCTCCGAATAGGTGCGAGCGGGTCACTGCCCGCCTACAAGTTTCTTACGATAGCCCTTTACGAGTTCCTTAACGCTAGCTGGAAAAAAAACACTATCACAACATGCAATCTACTCATAATTCTCATTAAAATGTACTAACGTTTTAAGGTCAAGTTTGCAGCTAACACATACGTTGCACTGTGAACAACCACGTAAGAAAGTCACGTTTTAATTGCAGTTTTAAATATTTAACCTTATACGTCTAACTAAAGAGCTTCAGGCTTCATTGATTTTTAAGACTTTAAGGGAGTATGCAATTTACAGTATAGTCATAAAAAAGACGAAAATTTATATGTCAACAAACACACAGCAAAATCACTAAATAAAATAGACTTTTAGTCTTAAGAATTTTTAAAAGATATGGATCAAATATAATAATATGAAAAATATTAAAAACAAGGATATTTCGTGATTCAGCAGCGCATATTTTTAAATATGTATATTTATACTGTACAATGTACACGGCAGGTACCAGTAGTTATTAACGAATCTAAACCGTACGTGTGTGATATCAAACAATCTCGCGGGAGCACCGGACCGGAGCCATCCGTTGTGCGACAGGTTGTCTGTCGGTTGGAGCCAACATCTGCTGAACACGAGTCAAGGGGCCACGCGCCTTAGAACACCCCCGTCTTACCCTACTCCTAATTACCCCCGGCGACGTAATGAGCGTTCCTCCAACAGACTTTATGAACCGTTAAGTTCCGTTTGTGGAACCTGTCTCGCTACACCCCTTAATGGGAATCCCTATTATGAACAAATAGATGCAAAAGTGCAAGGGTTGCAAATAGTTTATATCATTATCTAATTGTCTGGAACTAGTTGTAATATAATACAGTATACGCCTAATGTCTCATTTTGAATTTTACTATGTACCAATTTTTTTTGGGGTTTAAAATTGAAAGGGCCCGCTTAGTAAGATTATTGCATTTTATTGCTACTCGTATTTGTCACTCACTTAATATTTGAACAATAAAAATAATTATTTTTATACTTAATGGATAATATTAATATGAATGGGTCTACAACCTAGTCAAAGTTTATGTTAAAATTTATTATTAACGTTATATATTTATATATTATAGAGTTTATCATATATAATTTTTAAGTCATAGATAATTTCCAAAAAAAAAACAATATCATATATTTAGCCTATCTAAGATAGCACAGTAAGAGACGGTACACCAGGTGCTCACTGAGACGGTCTTTGTCGGGCACCCTCTGTAGAAAGTGGGGACAGGATTGGGTATTTGGGTAACAACAATTGTCGCGGGACGTCTTCACGTATTGTCGCGAACTCAGCTGGCGCGGTCGCTCCCCTTCGTGAGCCGTCCCATAAGTCACCGCGGCCGTGACACGGTTACTTGAATTACACAATAATAAGAACCGATGCTTGATTGCTATCTTTGAAGGTAATTGACTTTAATAAATATATATATAACTAATATAACGTACATAACGTTAGAACGTACATACGCACGTATTCGTTTGTATGTTAACTTTTTAACTGTGTCTTTATTCTTACTTAAGTTAATAAATAGGCAGCTAAATTAGATGGTATAACTACAGCAAAATATATGTACCTATTTATTATTGTTTATATTTTATAATTGTATAAAAATACGGTAAAAGCAGGCGATACTTAAATAAACTATTAAATCCATAAATACTTTATTATAATTAGGCAGTGGACAGCAATGTTAATAAACTACTATATAAAAATTATATTCAAATTTTCTTACCTCTATAATATTAAATATATCTAAATATTTGTTACGTTTTGTAACACCGTATAAGCCCGTAAGTTTTAATAGTAAGCTAGGGGATAAACAAAGGGTCAAGAAGTGTAATTAACCTGCTAACACATACATAGGGTGAAGAACGATCGGTTACAATAAATAATCGTAAATTGCCGGCATAATCCTACAACAGTGATTAAGGTTTAAAATAGTTGCTTTTTTGCTGCTATATATGACATAAATTATATGTTATTATTTTTAAATCTTCTCTATACATATAACAAAATGGTAAATGATCTATGTCTGTATTTGTCAATGTCATTGAACGTAAAATATATTTTTTTTTGGAAGTTTTGTCTGTGTCTTTGTGCACGCTTATCTCAAAAACGGCTTAACCAATTTAAATACAGTTTTAAATATTGTATTTTAACGTACTTCCCTTAACATTTAGTGTTTGTTGTATTTCATTCGGTTCATAAATAAAAAAAATCTGTATTAACTATTTTGTCCGAGAAAAATTGCTACAAAGTTACGAATGTATAGGTATGTATGTTTATGTGTCTTTAAAATTGATAATTTCATAAGAACACGAAAGAAATTCAGATTAGTAAATAAATAACTGTGTAGTTCAAGCGGGCGAAGCCGCGGGTAGATGGTATCTCATATTCCCTTTTTTAAATTAATGTTTTTTTATGTCTAATAAAATGTTTGAATTATTTTAAAAATATTATGTATGTTACTTTTATCTAGCTGGTTGGACGTCCTTGCTTTAAAATTAATGATATTTTATAACTAACTACCATTAGATGTGGGAATAACGAGATCTTTTACATTGTACGAATATGTTTAATTAGTTGCACTTTTTATCCCGTAAATTTATAGCAGAGTGGGCAAGATCCAGTGTTAAGACACTCCGTTCTCCATTTTACAACGCAATTCGGGATACTTAAATAGAAATACCCCTACTACGAATAATAATATAATACTAATACTAAATAGCTTCATGCTGTATACGAATACTATTTTTGAGAATATTATTTTCGTGATAAATATTGAAGTCGTCAATTCTTGAAATGTATAAACATATAAACTCCGTGTAACGTCCGCACTCATAAAAATAATAGTTTATCTTAGTATATCGATACCATAGAAATGAATAAGATGTTGATAGGGGTTTGGTTAACAACTTCTTAGGTACATAGCTTTTTTGTTTTCTTTATTACGTTGAAATTTATTTTAATTTTTGCTCTCTTTCTTCTTATATTCCAAAGTACACAGAAAACAAAGTAATAAACAGATAAGTCGTAAAGTTTACCACTGTCCAATAATTTGTTTGATTGCTAGAAGCTTATCTAAACCCATCTTTGGGCTGGTAAGCATTATTAAGAATTAAATATTTTACCGATTGGATGTTCCGATCCAGATCCAGAGGATCTTCACTCCAGAGTGAAGATCTAATAAAATATATCAACACTATTTATCTATGTAATATAGATATTATTAATCTTCAATAATATATTAATTTTTATTTTTAAGCACATACAATAATAAAATTGTTCTTAATTTGTGCAACAACAAAAAAAAAATTGATAAACGACAAAGCGTGTTCATTAATGTAACTTTTCCAACATGTTTGAACACTAGGACAGGGCTGTGTCGAGCACATGGCGTGGAATACCATAAATCAGATCGAATCCAGATAACGTAATGGCTAGTAAAGTTAAACCAACGCAGTTCGGGCCTCTCGGGTTATCAGCGTACATTTTATATTTTATATTTAGCTATGGTTCATGATAAAATTAATGAAAACAACCACTGGATTATTCGACACTTTAAGTTAGAAGTTATAAAAGACTTAGACTTGGTAGGAAATATCAATTCATTTAATTACCCCTCGACAATTTCTCAAAAAAATTGAATGAATGAACTGAATTGAACTAACTGAATATTTTCGACGAGCATAAAGGTTAGACAAAAAATATATTAAAAATTTTGGTGTATAGTAGTAGTAGTAGCATATGAAATACCTTCATCATATTACGTAAATTTATAATGCATGCATCCTCATTATATATTTAATAAATCTTTTATTTTATCTTTAATATATGTATAACATACATGTAATATATGTATAACAGGTAGGTTCTATATTTTTACTATTATATGACACAAAATGACAATATTTTAACTTATTATGTATTAACTAGCCTTTATTTAATTAGCCTTTGCCTAAGTCTTCGCCCACGTGGTCAAATGGGAATAACTAAGTGTTGTGTCACACATGACACATTCTAAGAGGTAACTAGCACTGACCACCACTGCCCTATAGTAAAGATATAGATATTATTTTAATAGCTAGCGTGCTCAAATGATGTATAAATTAATTTTGAGTAAATATATTTTTTTAATGCTAAAAATACCTATATGTTCCACAAATAAAACATAATTGCAATAATTTGTTTATTTTAACAAAGGGAATTTTATAGAGGGTCATTTAGTACGTGGGGTGGTGGCACAAGGTGTACGATATCACAGCACGGGCGGCATGTGCGTTCCGATACATCAGCCCTCCCTAATACGAACATTCGTGACCAGCGGAGTGCCGACGCACGCACTCTTAATCGCATTGTAATAGTAAGAAGACATTTTTTTATAACAATTATATACACTCAACGATGTGTTTGGTCTCTTTTGGATTATCGATTAACCATAATTAACGCGAAAACAAGGAAGGCCAATTCTTGTCAACCCGCATAATATAGTTAAAACTATTGGAAAACTCACATACCAAATTATAAGTAAAAACATTTTTGGAGCCAATCGTGGCGCAGAAGCATAAACTGTTACTGTAAATACGACAGGTTGTGGGTTCGATTTCCACTAAATAGGAACGGAGTGTGTACGCTAAAAAAAACATTATTTAAACTTTTATTACCTGTGTAACAGACTGATGTAAGAGTGAGAGCGTGAGTTCGTACTAGTGGATTGGAACGGCCCCACGATACTCGAGCGAGAAGAGGCTCGACGAAGTCGAAGGCCGTTGCTATCGATAGCTGCCAATTAAGTCGTTGTAGCAGCATTACTTCCCATTGCTGTAACAAATATTTTTATTAATAATCAGTTTATATTATCTACATAGGTACTAATAAAAATCGTAAAATGTCATATCCTAGGAGTTTCAAGCTGCACACATCGATTACTCCAATTATAATTCTCATAATTGTAAAGCTTCATTTAAAACATATTAAAGAAGCTAAGAATACCTTTAAGTGTTCGTAACCGTCATACACTAAAGCACAGGCGGAAACCGCAAAAATAGCGAATCACATTACATTTGAAAAAGAAAAGGGCAAAATGGGGAAGCAGTATCTTCCCTAGATACTGCTACTTATTTATGTAAAAAAACTTATAAGTTCAAAAGGGCAAGGACGGAAGAAATGAAACCTTTTAAATTAAAAATCAACTTATATTTAATAGTCTGTTTTCTTTTAAGCATGATTAATCTTTTATAGATAACTACAATTATTTATCAAGAAAAGGAGCATAATTTTATTAGTTTTTTTTAGTAATATATTAGACCTGAATGTCTTGAAGGACCAGTTAAAAAAATATTGATTGAGTATTTAGTGAAACTAAATGAAGATTTATCCTCACGAATCATATTTGAGAGCTGTAAGTGAGTTGGTACTTAAGAAACAAACAAAAGCTCTTTCTTTCTCTTCTTTGCATTATTACTCCCATCCAATTGTGGGGTTTGCTTTCTTTGTCTTTACCTGACCTGATCAAGAAAACGCTGCAAGCATTCATGTCATTCCTGATGATAAGAGGAAGAGCGAAGATGAGATGTGTTTATATTCTCATCGTTTCCTCTCGGTTTAAGAAACGATCACAAAGCATTCTCTAAAATGTAACAATAACAGACAATTTGCTTTAAATATAAAAAAAATCCCATAAATGGTACTATTAACATTGGTAACACCACAAAATGCTAAATAGAACGCCAAAGTATGGGAAACTACTATTCCATACATTCTAACCTCATTAACATATACTGCGGCGTGGACTTATCAGGATCAACGCACGAATTAATTGCAAGGAAGCGTATGATAGGACACCATAAGGTACGTATCAAAGAACGATGAGTACTTTCTCACGGTCACGGTTCACAAAGGATACCGTACATGCTGCCAAATGTCAGAGTCAATTATTATTATGCAACGTATACCTATGTATCTTGATGTCTGGTTGTTCGTGGGAATTAAATTTTGAAGTTCATAAATAATTACTAAGATCGAGGTGCTTTACGCTAGATACAACGCTTCCGAATGGGTGACAGTTTGCGTGTGAACAATGTGGTTAAGTCAAAACACACCACAAGGGTGTTCTAATCGTTCAGATCACACCTGTCTGCCTGCTCACACAATATTACAATTATAAATTTGTGACAATCATTTCTAATGACCGACTGTGTGAATATTTCCAACACAATAATACGAGTTGGATTATAATGAATGCACTACTAAACATATCAAGTGCTACGGATGTAAGAAGAATCGTCTTATCATGACGTCTCGTAGTCGCTACCCACATTTCCGTCGGAAGTTGCAACTAACTCAATACCTCGTCATAATATGTTGCAGCTCTTTTCTTGAAAGGAGGTGATATGACGCATATGTTCCCCTAGAACTTCGTCGGTTGCGGAAGAGGTAATTGCCGGAAACTTAACAAACAAAACTTTAAGGAAACGGGTAATGTAATGGTGTCCCCTAAGGCCTAAGGGTAAAGGTACGACATTTGACTCGACTAATCGGCTGCATTCAGGCAAAATCAAAACAATGCAGCGCCTTGTGGTTGTCGCAGGATGTGAGGCGATGGTGCCTCACGACGCGTTACCTTACAATTAACCTTTCACAAGATATTATCTACTTACACTGATATGACGCGTATCACCTCAATTAAGAATTTTTAAAAATTATATTTTGGTTTCTTTTAAGAAAATATTTGCTGATGTCGTTTATAGATGCAAATTATACGATGTTGTGTATTAAATTTATATTTGTACTCACCCTAACTTCATGTGGAAAAACAGAGTTGTCAGTGTACGCGCAAAGGAGATCTACAGATAAGGGATGACACTGTCGGAACTTGGAGGCCAGTAGTAAGGCAGTGACGGCCAGCAATTGCAACTGCTGTCTTGAGATAGCGCGGTGAGCCAAGAATCTATCCATATAGCTTACAGCGAGGGGAAACACCTGTTCTTCGCATTGTTGTTCCTCGCAAACCTGTTAAAAAAAATGTTTTTAAGTAAAAAAAAAACTAACAACATGGTTTTTAAGTATTTACATAGCAATATTTTGTTTTTCATAGACCAATTAGCAAAACAAATATTTTTTATTAATGATTGGTCAACACGCTATTAATCATCGTATATTAAGTATATCGTAAAAAGGACTCGCATAGAGCTTCATGTGGACGATTTTTAGTCCCGTTTATTCCTTCGCAAAGATTTCGTTTTGAGATTGTGTTGCTCACTGAACTCGAACTGTCGTAAAAACATAGAAGTAAAAAAGTTTCCGTTTACAAAGAGCGCTTCTAAGGGCTCACGTCTAGCGTAGGCACACGTGCATCACTCGTTTTACAATACTATTATTAACAGTATTATGTAGAGATTTTTAGATGGTTAAAAAATTATAATTGAAAACTTATCATTTTGCCCTTGTGGAGAGAAATATCTATTGAATACTGATAGTAGAACTGCGTTGACAAAAAATATCAAGATTATATTTAAATAAAAATTTACTTGCCAAGAACCAGATTTTCTCTGGTAATGATATATAAACACAATGGCGTTGGACTACCGTGATAAATTTACAGAATGGAATAATATATTATTAGCGACAAATATTAACTAGGTATGTATGAATTTGTGATACACTTACCATATGTTTATTATTTCCAAAAATGCGTGGCATAAAAGAAAATATAATTTGTATTACATTTAATTATATATTTATTACAGTGCATATGCATGTGTGCAAGTATAAATACAATATAAATTAAATATACCTACCAAATATATTTAAGAAACTGGGTAGGTATCAGTAAAATACAAAAAGCGAGTAATCTACCGCTTAAAAACGCTATCGCATCCAAAAAAAAGCCAAAAAATCTATGGTTTAATTACTTAACGTACCAAAATTTTCTTTAATTTATATAAGATTTAATAAAGATAGAAATTCTAGTTCACTCACGGTCTCAGATATTTAAGGTCATTCACTTCAATTTTAATCAGCTGTTGTCGGAAGTTGTAGGCGATAGTTTAGACAATGAAAAGGGCGTATATTCATATGCTAATGTGATAAATAACTACACAAATATCATGAATACAATTACAAGTAAAATAAACTTACCTCCAGCATCCAAGTCGTAACAACTTTTCGCATAAAAGGTTGTATATCTATTTGGACATGTTGAAAATAATCTGTATGTAGTGCGTGGACCCTTTCCAAAGTCAAAAGGTTGAGTAAAAGTCTGGGATCGCGGTCCAGAGCCCGGTCAGGTCCAGCGATACACATATCTACTGTTCTCCCACTGCTGCTGCTGTTGTGTCCAGAATTTTGTAAATTCTCTCCACAAGACAAATCCATTTTATTAGCACAAATTCACTCGATAACACCACAACTATATAACGTACTACTCGTTGAGCTACTCTTAGACTGTTCTTAAATAACACAATGTTTATACGTAACGCTAAATAAGTTGAGTTCACTTCAATGCTTTCGCTGCCACACAGCCGCCCGCCGAGCAGCCAAACAGGCAAGTGCGGTCCGTCAAACTGGTGACGGCGACGTCGTGTATAGGAACGTGCGTGTAGGGTCCAAAGCCCTACAAATAGAATACTCCCCTCTACTACACTACGGTAGTAGAGTAGGTAGATTCGCCGCAAAGTATTTTTTTTTTTTATTTTTTTTATGTAAATAATTTTATACAATTGTATTCAATGAAAAGACATTCGCCCGTAGTGTGTTCATTTAAAAAAAACAATTGAGTTTATTATTTTGGTAGAACATACTTTCGTCGGTTTTGTAGACGTTTTAACAAGAATTTTTAGATTAAAATGAAAAGACCAAAAAAGCCAAAAGACTATAAGTATAAGGTGTTTGAATTGCGAATTATGTAGAATGTAGCCCGACATTGTCCAATTACTTTTTAATGCCTTCTTATTTAAGTACTAGCGACCCGCTCGCGGCTTCGCCCGCTTAAACCACAGAATTATTTGCTTAATACACTAAAAATTATGTTCGTGTTTTAATATACCTATAATGTATGTTTGCAACGCACGCAAGTCGCATTTTCGTACCTCCCATAAGAGAGATGCAACTGTCAATATATAAATTTCTTTAAACTTTTGCCTTAAGGAGTCTTTAGGACCTAAGTTATAATTATAGCTATATAGTTATAGTAATATCGCTACTTACAATAAAATCCCAACTCATCGGTGTCTGTACGTGGAAGATATATTAGAAAAAATATTATTACGGACATTTAACAATGTAATAGAACTTGGTCAGTTTGTCTGTTTATCTGTGCGTTCAGGATAATCTCAGAAAGGGCTTAACCGATTTAAATAACTTAACCTAACTTTGTGCCCCTGCGCCGCGATGGCCTTTAATATTAATACAGAATGGAAGCGTCAGCGCTCCTTTTACGGGGGCAATATATAGGATAAAATATTTTAAGCCCATACCTAAAGAAATTAATCAAGATACCTCAACAGTTTAGACGTAGACTTTTTTTTTCATTTCACGATGTTTATCCATACCTGTATTTCGTGTGACGCAGTTACGCATAGATACCAATAACGTTAACACACACTACTACAAAAGTATTACTAAAGGTTAAGCAACTTTGAACTTTGTCGCTAATACCTACGACTTGATTTAGGAATGAGGCGTATGCGGCAGTTTCTCTTTGATAGGCTTATGCCTGTTTAATGACAAATAGCGTTTTATTTTAATATCAACCATAATATATAATTTATTTTGTATGAAAAATAACTTTTTCACTCTTGGGATTTTTTTTATTGTATTAGGCTTTTATAGAGTAATTAACTATGGTTTCATTTAAAGTGGTGCTGACAAAAACACTAATTGAGCATATTTAATATTTATAGTGATTTTTAGTAAATAGAACTAATAGTTATTACAATCAGCTTCACGCTGTATCCCGCACAATGCAGGATAGGCAGAGGGAACGTAGTGAAAGACACTCCGTTCCCCACTTTCTGTCTGAATTCCGTAGGCATTGCGTGTTAAGTGGCAGAACTCAACGCCGCGTTTTGCCTCGACACCAGAGCGAAGAAATGGAAATATAAATTTAAGTAAATATTTCATCTCTTCGAGTGGGGATCGAACCCACAACCAGTCGGTTTACATTCACACTTTGTGCCGCTGCGCCACGACCGGCCTCGACTCGACTCGACAGCGTGCAGCTGATTTATTACAATACTTGGGAAGAAAGCATATTTTAGACATTTTTTAAATTCTTATACCTTTTGAAAAACTACCAACATTCTTATCGTTAATAAATTATTTTTTTTCAAATTAAAAAATTGTCTAAGTTTTTCATCATAATGGCACGAAAATATTTAAAATGTTCAAAATTAAAAGTTCAAAAATGTTGATTAAAATAATTATACTGCAGGAGGATACCTTTATATTTACTGTTTTTTTTATGATATAATGTAGAATAATATATTCCATAGAGGAATCACACATTCCTCTTCACACTTTTTATTCTTTAACTATACGTAAATATATATTTTAGAGGTTACTCTGTACTAAGATGGCAGCTCTGTTCCCGCATTTACGTGCCACATATATAGAAATATAAATCATTGGAAAGAAAAGCAGAAACGCAATTTTATTGCATTTTTTCTTTTTTTCATACTTGAAACGTATTAATAAATTTACATACAATTCATTAAAATAGATTACTCGTCCTTTACTATAAAATAGATAGCGTTTCTAGTATCGAGTTCTACTATCTCAAATATAAGCTTCTTGGAAACTTAAATACTTATATCTTTTGATAGAGTGAAGCTATTACAATGAAATACCTAAACACTAAATGTTACTTTGATTTACTGGTAATTTTTACGTATAAAACTTGCTTAAATATAATGTGTACTTTTCACGTGATGCGTGTTCACATAAACAGGAAAACAGACAAACAGACAAACAGACAAAAATTCCAAAAATGTTGGAAATGGATTCTGTTAGTTATCCTTTAACACCCTAGCTAATTTTTTTTTAAATATTTTCAATGTACAGAAACGACTTTTCTACAGATTTATTATAAGTATAGATTATACAATCAATGAGTCGTGGCTACCCTGAAATTTGCTGGCTGCGCAGATTTGATTTTCAGATTATTTCGTACTTTTGATAATTTTCCTACATAGTGTAAATTGCGCAAAAGTTCATAAAATTTAACATCATGAAGGCCACGATTCGCCGGCCGAACTTTACCACAAGAATTTTAAAATGTCATTGTTTCACTAGCCTACTTGGCCAAAGATATTTCGAAGAATTATTTTTCCCGTGCGTTACTAGTTTTTAGGATATGTAGTGAAAAATAATAATATTTGTAAAACACTTTTTTCTTTCCTCTAAAATGTATTATTAACTTGCGCCCACGTGCATTAACTATTCTACGCTAGGATAACATAAGAATTATATATTGTCCGATCATCAAAATTTTAAGGAAGTTTTCCAGTCTAAACATTCCTTGAAATGCCCAAAAAAAATATCTTGTATTTATTTTTAAAGTATTATTTACTTACCACATTAAGTCACTACTCATAATTTGTAGATTTTTTTTAGGAAAATGCTCCATATTTACAAGTACCTAAACAAAGTGACATTGTGATGTATGGCTGAACAAATTACCTATTGGTGTATCTATGTTATTGAAATTGATAGGACACTTAGAAGTTTCATAATATAGTGACAAAAACGAAAATGCATATTAGATTTCATATTTATGACAGCGAGTTAGCTAGCTTATATAGATTCCCTACAGGTAGGAACCACACCTATACCACAACTTTTCAATTTTCTTTTTTCTCTTTCACTTTATATAACGTTTTTATTTTTAAGGTGACAGAAACTACTACTCTCTCTAAGAGAAATAATTCATATTTCCATTTCTTCGCTCCTGATGTCGAGGCAAAGCGTGGCCTTGAGTTTCCACTCAACACGCAATGCTTCCAGAATTTAGAGGAAAATAGAGAACAGAGTGCCTTAACACTAGGTTCCCGTCTTCCTACTCTACTGTGTGTGATAGACAGCTTGAAGCTAAAAAAATAAGAATGAAAAATACGAAAGCAGAAATTTAGAAAAAAAAACTTTTATTCCTTTTACTTTATTGTTTGCTGCTTTCATTACACCTCTGCATGGTACACAGTAAGAGATCTCTGCAGATCAATGCATAAAAAACTATTGTAAGATCGAAAATTATTTTAAACATAACAATAAAATAAATATAACAATAAAATAAAAGAGGTGTTATTCATTCGGAGGGCACGTGACCAAGCCGGAGGAGGGCCGAGGGCGAACAGCTGCGGCTGCGCTTGCGTCCACGCCGGGTGCGCGCGATCCGGTTGACATTACAATAAAAATCCCAACACACCTGACGTCTTAAACTAGTCATTATTGTAATTCTCTTTCGGATAGAATCACAACAAGTTACCACGTGCTCTGAAAGCAGCGTGTGCCATTGAGTCCAATTATAATTATAATCTCATGAATATGCAAATGCTTTCAAAATCTAACACACATTATAGTGCAATGTCCACTACATTGTCCATAACTAGTTACTCTTCAGATGTTTCTGTAAATTTCTTATTGTAAAATGGTATATATCCACATATAACTTTCCAATCAGTAAGATAAACCATGCTTATGAAACTAGCTGTAGTAAAGCCAGCAATAGAAACCGCAAACCCAGATAGTTGGTCCCAATGTTTTTTTCCAAAATTCATATCCAGTTAATACAGCGGCCAGCCAGCAGCAGGAATTTTAAAATAATATTATATAATATGATTAGTGGGCTAATATATTTTATATAACATTGACAATTACTTACAAATTTTATTAAAAATGGAATAT
The DNA here is from genome assembly GCA_917862395.2 of Heliconius sara. NCBI lineage: Eukaryota > Metazoa > Arthropoda > Insecta > Lepidoptera > Nymphalidae > Heliconius > Heliconius sara. The sequence continues at coordinate 7,227,025 of OU860796.2, read as the reverse complement.
GACAAATTAAATCTTTTTTATCTCAAAACGGTAAAGGTTCTGAGAGTTAATACTTAATAGGTACAACTTTTATAACATTTTTAAATATATAAAATACGGATTTATTAAGCAAAAAGAAGCAAATAACTTGGTTATATGCGGTTGTAGGTAATTATAATTTAGTTGTTAATTTAAGACATCACAAATCGATAAGTATGTAAGTGAAGCGAGCAGAATGCGAAGTCCCCCTTTTTATTACATTTCAATTATTTTACAATTAGATCAAATAAAAAAATGCGTTAAAAAGAACCGACCAATAGACAAATATGACCAAGAAGTAAGAGAAGTAAAAAAATCGTAGTACAATGTTGTTCTTGATGATATGACCGAACGGATCAATTTAATATATACACAACCAATGCAACAGACGAATGTGGAAACGATGAAGATTCTAGTCGAGTGTGGAACTGTGTATATCCTAAATATAATTATAAAGTTTGATATATGGGAGACCACACGTAACGTGGCCCACAAGCGGCGGGTAAACGCTACAGGTTGTGGATTCGATTCCCACTCGAGAAAATGAAATATTTAATATTTTCATTTCTTCACTCTGGTATCTAGGCAAAGGGCGGCGTTGAGTTAATGCCTCCGGAATTGGGCACAAACTGGTAAGTGGAGTGTTTTAACACTAGGCTCTCTCTGCCTACCCTGCTGTATGCGGGATATAGCGTAAAGCTAAAAAAAATATATAAGCAATATACATTATACTGGTTTGCTTTTCGAACGTGCCAGTTGAGAATATAATAATATGGTATGGTTCTTTGATTATGGCGTTCCGAGCGTGCCAGTAGAGCACATTTCACTTCGCCAATATCACGATGTGTGGAGAAAACACGAAGGAGGTTGTACGGTAAAAAAGAGAAAATGTTATACAATAGGAGAATGCATGTTTAAAAAAAGATCCAGTTTAAAATTGCCTTCACCTATAAAAAAAAATCATTTATACATTATATACATAACACAGAGGGTTAGTAGTATGAAATATAATACAAAAATGTTAGCTTACAATTTAATTTTGTTATATCTAATATATTTACAAACACAAGCATTAACAAACATTGAACAAACACAAACATTAACAAACATTGACCATTAAGGGGGCGGGAAACTTTATGAGGAAGGAAATACAATAATAGATAAAAAATATTTAAAAAAAATGTCATTGTTTTGTCACCCTAGGACACAGAACACATATACCCAAAGGGATGCCCTAGGATCTGGCAACTTTTGACAACTGTCAACAGTTGTCAAAAGTTGCCAGATCTTAAAGAGTTCCTTAAATAACAGGTAATCATTTTTACTGTATTAAAAATAAACGGAAAAATAAAATTGTAAAGTAAATTAATCACGGTACGGCAACATTTTGATATTACTTCAAGAAGCCACTTTATATTAAAATAATCGTAAATAATTAACATAACGTTCACTTTTACTAATTTAACAAATGTTCAATATGAAATATTTATTACTGAATTAAAAATTTAATTAATTAAACGTAATTCTCATGTCAATTTCTAATATTTAAGAACATTATTTAAGTATTTGAAATTCAAAACTCTCAAAATTTAAGATTCTCTTTAAGAAAAAGAAGAAAACTTCTGATTCTTATAACATCATAATTAATAGTTTATTTTAAACAGAAAACTGTGCAAATAAATTTCACCTTTTGGAACCTTCATTTCTACTTTTAACTTAAATAACATATATTACACACAATTTGTATTCCGTATAGTTTTCTCTCGATATTTTGAGGATAATTTATGTATACATATTGGCAACTTTGCTTAAAAATCAAATCTAATGTCAATTGCAAACTAAGGCCACGGTTGGTTTGTATTGTAATTGTAAACATTAAACTGAATAGCGTTGCTAGTTTCTTGTGCCAAATTCACTGCAAAACATTGTTATGGCCTTAGAAAAAGATCCACTGGTTAGCGAAAGATCGGGTACAGTGCGCGAGGTCGGAAATCATGCTATATGGAGTTTATCTTCCTGTAAACCAGGTTTGCCACAAAGCTTGTTTACTTTTAATAATGTTTGTTATTCTCTGAGATTTCTAACAAGTTGGTTTTAAGGTATTCTCAGTTGCTTATTGTTGTCAGACATCATATCTAGTGTTATACTAAACACATTAGGAATACCAAGTAATGGTCTTCATAATATACTGCCTTCTGAGACAGTGTAAGGTTTGTTTTCATTTCATGATTCAAGTTTAGTTTTTTTGTATTTAATCAATGTCATTTATTTTAGGTTTCGGTATTGATCAACTTCGAGATGATTGTATGGATACATATTGGCAATCAGATGGCCAGTTGCCCCATTTAGTAAATATACAATTCCAAAGAAAAACAATGGTCTCACATATTTACATCTATACTGATTATAAACTTGACGAAAGTTATACACCTAGTAGAATTTCTATAAGAGCGGGAACACATTTTAATGATTTACAAGAAATAGAAGTTATTGAATTGATAGAACCAAGTGGTAAGACACAATTTATTTTTTAGCTTTATCCTATATCACATACAGTGGGGTAGGAAACAGAAACCAAGATTTAAAACACTCCATTCCTCACTTTCTGCCCATTTTTGGGGCAGAAAGTAACTAGTGGCATTCCCATTATTGCCACTAAGTTGAATCAATTATTTCCTTATCCTCTATACTAGATACCTTATACTATATTTATAGTAATCAAAGTCACCACCGTTGTATTTACAATCAAACACCATGCCACAACAGTCTCTTATAATTTTAATTACTTGTAATATAAACTATATTTTGTTTTCATTTTAAGGATGGGAAATGATACCAATAAAGGACATTCATGATAGACCAATTAGGACATATATGATTCAAATAGCAGTTTTAAGCAATCATCAGAACGGGAGAGATACACACATGAGACAAATAAAAATACATTCCCCCTGTGAACCTACATCTTTTGATATAAATAAATTTAGAAATTTCTCAACTGTCCAATTTCAACAGTACACAACAATTCGGTAATAATATTAGTCATAAAAATAATAGTTAAAATAATAGTGTTTTAATTTTTTTATGTTATAATAAAATGCATTAAAATATTTTTTTACATATTTTAATCTGATTCCTCACTTTCTTCACTTGCTTGCTGAAGCCATGCAAAGAACTTAATTAAAGAAATCTGTTTGAGTATTGGACTTTCATCTTGCTTTAGGTCTTCAAACCATTCTAACAAGGAGTCTTCATCAACAACATCTGCATCATATAATAAATGAATTATCTGGCCAGCCTTTCCAGTCAGCCATTCATTGTTGATGCAACTGTCCTAAATAAAAATGTATATTTTTAAAAAAAATTATGAATATTAATTTTATTAAAAATTATTAATATAATTAATATTAATCAAAATTTGAAAAATTTATCTGCACTGTATTTAATTTCACATTTTACTAGAGATTTTGAAATGTATGCAAAAATATTTTTAACAAACTAATTATGGTACATTAATACATTAATAAAAAACAAAAAACAGAAAACTACTCACTTCAACTGCTCTCAAACAATCCATAATGGAAGATTTTGTTTTTATGTAGTTTGCTAAAACTGGATGGAAAAATTTTAAAATATCCTTGACAGTATTCAGTACACTCTTGCTAGAAACCAATACTGGCATGCTAAGCAATGCCCTTATAACAAAAAAGTTTACTTCATGTAGCTGTATATTATAGGCATATCTCGATGAATTTATTTCTAATATGAGGTAGTCACACTTAAGGCCTTCCTCATATCCTCGTGCCAGACTGTCTATAACTTCTTGGAGGAATACTAGAAAAATATTGAACATAAATAAAGTTGCTATATATATTTAAATATAATTTAGTTTTAATGCTTTACTCTGCATGTAAAGACAGAAAGAAACTAGAGTTTTGACATTATTTTTGTTTAATGCTTGAATTATTGGAATTGAATCTACAACTACATTTATTGTTATGGAATACTTAGTTTATATTGAATACAATATAATTTTATGAAAAGATAGAAATATTTTTTTTTAATTTGGTAATTTATGTTAACTTACTATTAGTATCATCAGGAACAGGAGAATCGGGTAATGTTGATTCAGCGCTACTGTCTGAAGAATAACATGATTCACTATCACTCCACTCTTTTTCAAGTCCTATAAATTCATCATCTCCATCATTTGAAGACTCATTCTCCCATTCTGTGGTATTTTCTGATGATTGATGATTCTGATTCTCTATAAAGTATATTTTAAAAGTAGTAATTAATAAAAGTGACTTTTAAACAAGCTCAAAAAATTTATTTTAGTAAAACTAGGCAATATTTTTTATTATTGTAATGTGAGTAACATCATGCATGCAAATATTGACTGATAAAATATGTATATTTATTAGTCAATCATACCAGTGTCACTAGGAGATCCTTCAAGAATATTGCCTTTTAGTTGGCTACCATTTTTTATGCAAACATTCTCTGAAGAAATAATTCCTTGCAAATTAGAATTTTCTTCAACTGTGCATCCTTCAGCAATGAAGCTATTTATAATTTTGCAATTATCTTTAACAACAACATTATTCATGATGTAACTTCCTTCAATAAAAACATTACTTCCAATAACACAGCTATCACCAATCATGGTTTTTGTTATCTGAGACATATCACTGATGTGTGTTTGAGAGCCAATCAATACATCTTCAACAAGAGTACAAGATCTAGAAATAAACTTTTATTATTTTAACATAGCAGACAGAGGAAGAGTACGAACATAATATGATAAATATGCATTTATTTATTTTAATTAAAAAAAAACATACCTGCTTAATGTTGAATTAATTTTTCTAAAAATGTGGTTACCCATGTACATATAATTATTTTTATAAAAAGACCCAGTTTCAATTGACAATGGGTATACCCAATTATGTATTATATCCCAACTAAAAAGAAGAATGTTTACATATTGTTAAACAGTAATGTATGACAATTTTGCCAAGTTATTGAAACAAACAATATATTAAGTGTTTCTTACCTTACAGTTTGGTAAGTTTTCCAATTTGTTACCGATGCAGCATATTGATTACCTTTTAATAATGCGTAATACAAGGAACTGGCTAAAATGTCCTCATTAATCAAAATACCATGAATAAAATCTTTTATAGTTTGAAAATCAAAATTATCAGAAAACAAAGGTGGTACTGACGGTGAGCACATTGCTATATTAGCATCTACCAAATTATGATGCAAGAGTACCTCTGAATGATTCAATACACACTCCTAAAAATGAAAATTAATTATGCTGGAAATTTTTATGATATTGTTTATACAGTATTGTCTATTATGTGAACTGATTGAGAGATGTAGGTAGGTGTTCAGACAATTATTTTTTTCATCATATTAGTAAATTAAAGTAGAATGTAAAACTAATATATGATATTAAAAGATAGCTACACAAGCAAGTGCTCAAAGACACACATTGAGCATTGTATGTAAGATAGAATATGTGAGAAAAATGTGGGCATAGTAATTAAGAAAAATTATGGTTTGGTTGATCAGCATTTGGACGGCTGTTGTAGTATATATGTATTACTTACTAATGGTAGACAGAATGTAGTTTCTTTTGATTTTGGCTTATATTTTTGATGTAATAATATTTTATTACTTTTTCCATCAGCAGCTAGAAGAAGACTTTCATCATTGCTAATTAAAGGATGATCCCAAGCAACTTCTTTATAGACCAAAGTCATTGCTGCTCCTTTGTCTTTCTTACATGTTTGTCTGTTAAAAAATATTACATATTTTTACATTATAAACATAATGCCATACATTTCATTACATATATTAAATAAATAAAATATTTTATTTCTTGAATAAAACATAATATTTTAGTTACTAAATAAAAATACTTGTGTTGTTCCAATAAAGCCGCAAAATTCATATTTGTTATAGATGTTATTCCTAAGAGTACAAAGTATCCTCTGACCAAACTGGCAGCATCTACTTCTCTCATAACATCGCCCATGGTTTGGCATGTATCAGAAGAAATTATTTGTACATCCAACATTAAGCTCCATGGCACTTTCTTTTCTTTACACTTCCTTAAAACAGAATCTTATGTAAATTTATTGCATACAGTAATTTTAATCTGGTTCATAATATAAAATCTGTTCGTCTTACTTCACATATTCCTTTATTTTTATACTGTCCTTACAACAAAATAGAATTGCTTCTCCAACTCCTCCTGACACCAAAGAGTCCAAAACATAATCAATTAGACACACTCCTGCTAGTGGAAACAGACCCTGAAGAATAATTTGAATTATTATATTGTTTAGTGATTAAATAAATAGTTTTTCTTATACGTACCATTGGTTTATTATTGGTAAAGGGATTAAAATTATTGTTGAATGAATCCATAACAACAACCGCTTGGATAACATTTTCATTCTCGTTTTCCATGTTTCGTTTTTAATAAATAATTAGTCTCATTTACATTAAAATTATTTGAAGTTTAAATCAAAACTTAAAAGTTGGCATTTGGATTTGGCCAAAATAGGTTATAAGTGATGTGACATGACGATTATGAGAAACAAAAAATTGTTATAAAAAAATATATTGACTTTTATTTTTACGGTACAAACATCATTATGAAAAAAGTTGCAGAATAAATAAAATTAAATAAAGTCGATTACAAATTAATGTCGATTTCCTAAATCGATTATTATCAATCATTTGTGTTAAATACAGCGCATCACTAGATTTCTGTTTTTTTTCCCTATAAAGTTCGGCCTCAGGTTCTTGCACTGAATAATACGAGTAAACAATATAGATATTTTAAAAACATACAAATTTATACCATATAGTTAATATACTAAAAAATCCAATAAAAGATATTTATATTAATGTTAAAACAGTGAAGGAGTTTCTCACAATGACTAGGATGTATTTTAACGAATGTCGATGTATATAAATTCAGTTACTATTGGATACACCAAAAGCCAAACACGCTGCTTAAGTGTTTTTAGTCTTTCTTATGTAAATAAATTTTACTTTAAAAATGGATTACGATTTAGGTCGAATTGATTATACTCTGTGTGGTATAACTTATCCGGACGCAATAAAAATTTTACCAGCTACTGAACAAAAAATACAACAAAAGGCGTGTAAATATTTCTCTATTATATCAACGACTTGACAAAATAGATATAGATTTTCATTGCACTTTATCATTTATTTACAGTTCGCAATAGGAGACAAGAATGGAGTGCTACAATGTTTGAGTATAAAAGATGAAGAACCAGTTGTACAATTTAAAACATTACCAGGAAAACCTATTACATCTGTTCAACTTCCTTCATTTATTGGTAAATTATAAGAAATGTTTTAACAATTAATCCTTAATATACCTACCTCTATCATATTTTATAAAATAAATATAATATGGCTTTTTTGAATTTTAAGGACGCCTCTCAATGACGTTAAAATACACTAGTCCCAGTGATTTTATATGGAGTTTACATAAACACTCGAAGCATAAACATTCTATTGTAAAAAATATAATTGGCGTAGTCAATCAACTATTACATCCCTAATTTCCTACTTAAAAGCTATTTAAGAAACCCTTTCTTGTGCGTGACGTGAGCACTATAAGGTGTTCATGATACTCATCATTATATTAAATCATGCGCAAACTAAGATAATGCTGTGGCGAAGTGATATGTGCTCTACTGGCACGCTCGGAACGCCATAATCAAAGAACCATACCAAGATAATGCTGTAATTCTATTGAAATTCACAGACAAAAAAATTAATATCCATTTCAATTGTCTGATCCATTTGAAAAATCCGATATAAATGATAAAAAGCACTAGACATTTAAGCGTCATTATTTTTATTATAATAATCTTTTTTAATCAAGTATAATATTAAGGTATAAGTAACACATATTAATGATTACAACTACCTATGTATTTCCCTGACTACAGAAGACTACATATTTTTTTGCTGACTAAATATTTGTTACTACAAGGCGACAAATAAGAGAACGTAATATACATACTGCAGTTGTAACAAATTTTTCCAACTTGGAAAGTCCTGTTTTTTACTTTAGGTTGTCGTTATTTAGAGTGCGTGTAAGGCTACATAAAACCATAGTATAAAGGAACATTCTATAGTTAGATTTATTAAGATGTGTAGCAAATTTTAATAAACTTTGACTTGTCTATTAGTTTCTAATGCTAGAGTGAGAGTATGTTTTGTGTATCTGGCGGATTTTTAATATCGCCTATCACAAAATTTAGTTTTACGTTGCATTAAAAAAAATCAAGTTATGATAACATGATAACTCTGAAGACAAAGACCATTTACCTCAAAACTCGACAAAAACTTGCAAAAGCCGGCAAAAATTATATGAAAAATATGACGGTCTAGCCATCCTATTTGCTCACCGATTGCATAATGGCTCGTACTAAAAATAAAAAATATATTAAAGATCAACTGTTTACCACACTCGACATTGAATAGAGGAGCTTAAAACATTTTTAACCATGAAACCAGCGTTTCAATAAGTGCATCAGCTAGCTAAGAAAAGTCATCCGAAGGAAGGAATTATTGGTCATATCTTGAATAAGAGGCATTTGAGTAGGCTTTACAAATACATTATCTTACGCTTATACAAGAATATTACTTTATAAATTATTTTGATTGAAAATAAATTTGAGATGCATACCTAAAGATTTTACTTTTTTTCTAATTTTATTAAGGGACAAACGCTGATAAAATATTTGCCGCTTCGGGCAATGAAGTGAAAGGTTACACTAGAAAAGGAAAAGTATTTCTAAGCATTGAAACCTCGGTATCAGAAACGATCACGTCTATGTAATTATAGATTTTTTAATATAATATCATTTATCACATATTAACCAATTATTTATAGTTCAATAGTATTGTTATCCTTAGATGCGTGCTAGGCAGCGATTTAATATTATGCTGCGGAAGAACTGTAACGTTCTATAGAGAATTGCAGGAATTGTATTCTTGCATATGCGATGACAGAGTTTTGGATGCGGTAGCTTTTGCAACACCAAACGTATGTACTACATAGTTCCATAATACCAAAATTATCATATTTGAATAAAGGATTTTAATATTTTTTGTGTTTAATATTTTATAAGTCTAAAATCTTGTTATTCATTCAAAACCTCTATCACTATCTAGACACACGGCAGTGTGTCTGCCAAGTTCGATAAAATTCACAGTAACTGCTTAATTAAATGTTACTTCCATCAATACTCTTTATAGAATACTCGTGTTAAAATACTTGTCATAACGGCAAATAAGGAGGCCCAATTAATCGAAAATGGGCAAATACAGATGCGAACTCACATATCCGCTGGGCCCATGCGGATTATTATACCACTCTCCTTACATACTACTGATGTGTGTACTTTTTATGGTGCCGCTGATGGATCTTTAGGACTTATATTTCAGGAAAAGTAAGTTCATTCATTTTTCATTATCTTGCATCATCCGCACATTAAACGATAGGCCTTAAAATAAGCTAATTTGTTCTTCACTTCTTCTCGTTTTCCTTTTGTACAATTGTGGAACCGTTGAGCTCAATATTGTACTTTGTCTTACACTTGTGCATGTTTGCTTCAGAACAAATCTATCATACAAATGTTTGGTGAATGGACACGGCTTGGGATCAGTAATGTGCATTGGTTGGTTTATAAATGGCTTCGGTACTCATCTTGCTGTTGGACGGCATGATGGCTCTATTCAGCTGTACCTGGTTAACACCGATAATTTTTTAGAAAAATTGAGACTCAAGTTTACTTACGTAAGATTTAACTGTTACTTAAATTAAAATCTAAGTTTTAGTATGTAGATACTTATACCTATCTTTTAACATTGCATATTGAAATTTAATTTCGAAAAAAATTTTATTAACCTGTTTATATATATATATATATATATATATATATATATATATATATATATATATATATATATATATATATATATATATATAAAGGTAGTGTAAAAATTTGTAGGTGCCTATCTTTACTTGTAACATTTATATAATCATCTAAAAATTTGTTACAATATGTCAATTAAAACTACAGTTGTAACAAAAATTTAACTCTTTCAGTTTTCAGTTTTAATTTTTCAGTTTTCTGGTGAACCCGTGACATCAGTGGGCGGCGGTTATATTGGGTCAGAGGAGCCGGAAGTACTTGTCTCAACATTTTCAGGAAGAATCTTCGGTTTGAGATCACGCAAATTAGTCTCCACCTTAACTAATGTATCTAATGAGGCGTTGGCTTTAAGGCGGTCAAAACTGGAGTAAGTTATTTAATGTTTCATCGTAAATATCAATTTATGGGCACTTCTTTAACAAAGTCCAGACACAGATAAAGAAAGCCTTATTGTTTTTTATACGTCAAATTAAAATAAGTAATTTGGAAAATTAAGAGGTCTTTTGGTAACAAGGTAATTAAATATTTAGAAGAGAAAATATATACATACTATTCTTAAATATGTTGCATAGTTGCATTTATTGGTAAAATTCAGTAAAGAGTCATCTTCAATCTTCTTATTTATTATAGGACAGAAATTGCTCGTTTAGAAAAGCAAACTGCCCACGAACGAGAAAAATATCAAAAAAACACGCATTCCTTATTTGGAGGTGTATCAGCACCCCCTCTTCTTGATATTGAATATGAGGTAAGTAAAACTATGTATGTTATTAGTAAAACTATATACAGTCTTACTTTGTTAACATTTTTTAATTTTATAAATACATACATACACATGTTGAGAGTTAAGGTCGAGAAGATATCAAATTTTAATTAGTAGCTAACCTATGTACATACATACTGCAATGATCTTCCACAGTAAATTTTACATTATGATTTTTGATAAGGCAGACTTCGCCTTCATACAATAATTAGAATTCAATTATAGTAATTTATAATCAGGAATCAAATTCAAATACAATATCGTTCATTAGCTTTCAGGTGCCGGTCAAAATGCATGGCAAGAAGCAAAAATAATTTCGGGTGTACCTTTGGACATGTTATTTATTTATTGCGAGTGCAAACTTGAAATACAAACAGATAGTGCAGCGGTACTAAGCACATGTGCACAACAGGTACAAAAACTATCTATATACCTACATAAAACAAAACTGTAACTCATCGCTCTCTGCACATGGAAGATATATGAGAAAATCTATTACTTGGGGGAATTTAGTAATGTAGATAATAGAACCCAAAACAATGTTATTTTTAATATCTGTTGGACTGTGCGTTTGTTTACGATAATATCACAAACGGCTTAACCTATTTAAATGCAGATTTCACTATTAGGTATATTTTGGTAAACTTAAATTTTTTTTTGTGATTTATTTTATTTCTGTCAATTTACAAATGAAAAAATCGTGTCAATTTAAAGAATATTAAATATTTTCTGCTGAATTCTGGAGGCATTGCCTGTTGAGTGCATTGCATTGTAAAACTCAATGCCGTGCTTCGCCTCTACACCAGAGTGATGAAATGGAAATATAAATTTATGTAAATATTTCATCTCCCTGAGTAGGGATCGAACGCACAAGCAGTCAGTTTTACAGTCATACTTTGTGCCCCTGCGCCACGACTGGCCTTAATCTGGACTTATTCCTAAAATATATATGAATATTTTAAAGGCTTGCTTAAATGTAATAAAATTGTAACTCATCGCTGTCTGCACATGGAAGATATATGAAAAAGGGCTTGCTTCACTTTATGAAAAATATCTTAACATGTTTATATATTTCCTTTTTTACATAATTTTACAGGGATCAAATAAAGCAGAACTATTAGCTACCATTCGCTGCCAAGTGGGAACAAGGCGCCTTTGGCTACGTATTCGCGTTGTTTCTGTTGAGGAGACAAAGATGGAGGGCACTTGGGTTTTAATATATATTTTACCAACTGGATCTCCGAGAGTAGCGAGATTAATAAAATTTCATTTACCGATTCTACCACATTATTCTAAATATGAAAATGTCGAAGTGGAAAATGCTAAAAGGTTTTTGAGATTATTTATTTTGATACATATAAGGGATTGTATTGGCTGCTACTCGGCAGGAACTCTAAATTATCTCTGGACATCAAACTATTGATTTATAAAACTGTACTAAAATCCATCTGGCCATACGATATGCTACTGTGGGGCTCTGCTTGTGACAGTAGTATGCAGATGATACAAAGAGCTCAAAATAACATTCTCAAACAAATGGCCAACTCACCTTGGTTCATAAAAATCAATGTAGTCCACGAACACCTGGCTATTCATACAGTGAAGAATGAAATAAAGTTTTTATCTTCTATATATAAAACCAGATTCCTCAAACACCCAAATCCACAGGCTACCTAATTAATCGGCCAGAAGATGACAAGCCGGCTAAAGAGATGCCACATTTTGCAAACGCCACAGTAGTTAAACTATCTGTGAAGCTTTATCTAATGTGATGCAAGCTTCACCCGCCAAAATCTTTCAACTAATCTGCTCATAGTCTCCAGACTAATGAGCTCAAAAAAATTTTTTTTTGATATAAGTATATATTTGAATAGTAAAATGCCTAATTGATAATGTCCATATGCACTAATAAATATTAATATATTTTAAATTACTATGATACAAATAAAAAATATATACGAGAGTGTTTTTGTCAGCACCACTTTAAATGAAACAACAGTTTTTAACTACTTTATTAAAGCTTAATACAACTAAAAACGTTTTCTTTCCCCAATAATTTAAATGTTTTTTTTAAAATAAAATAAATATTAAAATTATCGTTGTAAAATAAAACTATACCCTACATATGTTCCCTTGAAAGGAGCACTGACGCTTCCACTCTGTATATACACGCCAGTGAATAGTGAATAGATTAAGAGCCGACAATGCACCTCCTCTTATGTAACAAATAAACTTGTTTTCCACACTAAACTGTAAAATGTCTTAATATTTTTCAGGAGGGCATGGTGTGAAGTACATATATCAGGTGGTTTTTCCGCTGCTGAAATGTCCTCATGGTTAGCCGAAATATTGCCAGGGGAATTACCGCGACCTTCGAGTAATATTGCCTTTGCACGTTCCCATTCCACTCTAGGGACGTTTCTTATTTGTAAATACCAGTAAGTACTTGATTAAGTCATTTATTACTTTTATAACTGAACTTATAAAGAACTTCAAAGCTTATCGGGTATTAGGTAAATATTTTTTTTAATAAATTATTTTCTTTTGTATAAAAATTGTCACTGTAAAAAGTTTTAGTTTTAAATTTTCTTTACTTAGAAATCAACATAAAATATCTTACTTTAATTATATTAAAGGTAGGCTGAGACATATACACATATTTTTACAAATATTTTTTATTTATGCCAAAACAGACGCGGTTCAGCAACTTTTAGGTCCGACAATATATCAACAATAATTATCATCAAGTCAGTTATTTCAAACTGTTGCATTAAAAGAAGTATACGTGTCAATATTTCTTGTGGTATGTATCCTTGACATAAAAGAGTAGGTAGATACATCTTTTTAAAACACCCCTGTATAAAAATTAAAGTAAACACATTGTTTGATTTTGTTTAAGACATTCCCGAAAATGCATGCTTGATTTCATTTCAACATTTACGTGAAAAATTACAAAATGAGTATAAAAAGAAAAAACAATTGGAAATAAGGAAAGCTCTAAGGTAAATTACTTTCTTTATAGACAATCCAAGAAATATAAAAAATATAAATCTAAACTCTATTTCAAGTTCTTTAGATCTGGATATGAATATGATAAATGAGGAAACACAGCAAACACTGTGTGAAGATTATCGAAATATATTGAAAACTTCAGACGAAAATGATGAAGAAACAGTTTTCGACGAACTCAAAGGTAACTTTACTAATTTATATTGTCTACTAGCGGCCTGCTCGCGGCTTTGCCCGCTTGAATTATGCATTTCAGAAATATAAATACTACAAACAGCCTTAATTATTAAATAATTGATCAGTTTTTAAATTAGTAACATATATTATTAGTTAAATATATAATTGGTATACAGAATATACATAGAAAACACGTTCTTAGGCATTTTTATATAATCTATAAAATAATCAACATTTTCGGTCTAGTTCCAGTCATACTCATGACCCGAGAGACTTCGTACCAGTTTCATGAATGGAGAAACACCAAAAGAATAACTAATTAAGTTGTCATTTTGTATCAAATTAAGTACGGATTCAAATTTGTACCTAATGATTTTTTTGTGACACAAATACAATAAGTAGTCAATTTTTGAAAAATAATTTTGGAATTTTCCTTTATACGTGCCATAAGTTTTAACTTCTTAACAAATTTCGTAATTGTATATCAACGGGAAGTACCCTGTAGTTAGGATAGAAAATACGACAAAAAACGAAGCGCAAACCCTCATATTTCATCGTCATTTGATTGCGATGATTTAGAAGATAGATTTTATTGTGCTCTAATATAGACTTGAACATTGAGGTATCTAACCTTTAACCGGACACTTCTACTTCCAGACACTTCTGTGTCTATCCAAGAACATGTCTATGTTCTTAATTTCAAATGCCATTCAAATTTACCATTACAAGCAATGGATAAAGCCATTGTCCGCAAGAGATGCGTAAATTGTGCCAAGATTAAGAAGGAAAACCGTACAAATGACAGCTGATCTGTAAAGTTCATCTCTGCTATACAAAGGAAAGAAATTGTGTCGCTGATTTTGATAGCCAGTATAATTTTACTATTTGAGTATTTAGGTAAAATAGTATATTATTTCGTTGAAAAATAAGAATATGTGTAATAATCATAGCGATTTGTTTTATTAAAATCCCTACTTAATTTATAAATCATATAATTATAAAGATGAATTTTGTGACAATAAGTTACCTCTTGCGACCATAGGGACAGCCGTGTCCCATAAAAAAACACAAAAACTAAAACTGACTTTAATATTTTCTTTAAAAATGTTTTTTACATCCACAATAATATAATTATATTAAACAGTTAAAATGATGGCAATACCTCTGAAAACCTTATCCTTACCTTATCAGTCCTGAAAGGGATAAAAAATAAAAATTATTCTCGCAATATAGAAATAGTGCAGGGTAATCGTTTACCTATTATGCAATGTAATATCATACGGAATATGAAACGACTTAAAACTGAAGATGCTCTTAAAATACAAGTTAATGCGTGAAATGATTACTTAATTAGAAATTATCTTTATATCTAAAAGGGCATGTACCTAACTGACTGAGGTAAGACGCACGCACAGCCGTAACCGCTGTGCGTGCGTCTGAAACGTGAAATTTGGACAGATGTTTAGTTTCATAATCTGGACATCCACTAAGAAGGGATTTTGAAAAATTTTAATCATAAAGGGATGAAATAGGGGTTGAAAGTATGTATGGATTTTTTTTTTAAATCGGCACCGATTTTTATAAAATTTGAAATTCAGACTTTTATAAATATTTTATTGAATACGTGTTTCATGGTTTTATAGAATTCACCCCCTAAAGGTTCAAATAAGGGGTTGGAAGTTTATATGGAAAAATCTTAAATCGCCACCAAATTTTATAAAAAAAATAATTCAGACTGTTAAAAATATTCTATTGAACACATGTTTCGTGGTTTTTTAGAATTCACCCCTAAGGGTGCAAATAAGCAGGCGGAGCTGCGCGCGCCCGCTAATATAATATAACAGGTTCTTAAAATCGTTGTGGACCTAAGAAAATAAAAAATATGTAAAAAATATGCTTTTTAAGTGTCAAAAAACTGTTTAATTTTCCAGGAACTATTGAGAAATGGTATATAGACTGGCGTATGCAATTCCTTAATAGTAATAATTATGGGAATGATATCGATAAACTAAAAGAAGCCTTGAGGTTTTGTCAAGTCGATGAAGTGGAACAAATTTTAACATTAAAAAACAAATTACAATGAATGTTCATGTGAACAGTGAACCATACCATAATGAAAATTAAAAAGGTTTATAAATAACATTTTGTTTCTGTAAATAATTTTATCCTAATGATCTAGAATTATTATTATTAATAATAATATTCGAACCGCAGTTAAAGGAAGATAATGAAAATAAAATCATGTGAGAGCTACCAATTTAAGCTGACGTAACAATAGTAACATACAATAGATCAGATTTAATTTGCATTGACAAAACAAACAATTAGACTTAGATACTTAATAGAGGTATCAGTATGATTCGACTATAACATAGGAGCAAAAAAATAAATACCACCTTTCAAAAACAGAGATTCGACGTCTCTGGAACACACAAAGCATAGTGATCCCAATTATAGTAGGCTCCTACTGTTATAGAGCGGTATAATCAGTAAAAGCTTGTACAGGTATATATACGAACTTAACATTACAATAGATATAACAATCCTTCAAATACAAGCAGCCCTTCACACAACTCCATTTCTTAGTCCCTACTAAAAAATATGATGTGATATTGGGTGACACCGTGTTTGTGAATAATACAACAAATAATAATATTCCCTTTATTGCTCTTTTTTAGGGATATTTTCTTATTTAATATTGTTTTATTATAATACTAGCGACCCGCTTGCGGCTTCGCCCGCTTTAACTACAGAATTATTTACACACTAAAATTATATTCATGTTTCAATATACCTATAATGTATATTTGCAACGCACTTAAGATTTCTAATGTAAAAAATTTTAAAACCTTAGGTCGCATTTTCGTACCTCCCATAAGAGAGATGCAACTGTCAATATATTAATTTCTTTAAACTTTTGCCTTAAGGAGTCCTTAGGGCCTGAGTTATTTTTTTAATTCTTATACCTTTTGAGAAACTACCAACATTCTTATCGTTAATAAATTATTTTTTTCAAAATATTTTTTTTTTAATATTTTGAATATTTTCACGAAAACTAATGATTTTATTATGACGAAAAAATTAGACAAAATAGTCAAAATTTTTCGTTCAATTCAAAATGTTCAAAATTAAAAGTTAAAAAATGTTGATCGAAAATAATTATACTGTAGGAGGATACCTTTATATGTTCTGATGAAACTTGTTTTTTTATTTTATCATGTAGAAAAATATATTCTATAGAGGAATCACACATTCCTCTTCACACTTTTTACTCTTTAACTATAATACGTAAATATATTTTTTAGAGGTTACTCTGTACTAAGATGGCAGCTCTGTTCCCGCATTTACGTCCCTGATATATCGATATAAATAGTAGAAATATAAATCATTGGAAAGAAAAGGAGAAACGCAATTTTATTGAATTTTTTCTTTTTTCATACTTGAAATGTATTAACAAATTTACATACAATTCATTTGTTTTGAATATAACATTAAGGTTGATTCATAAAATATATTTGATACTTCCTTAACATGATTATTTCATGTATTTTTTTTATATACAAAGGTTTGATTAAGGTCTCTTGAGAAATATATGTACTGTAAATGAATGTAACGTACCTATGTGCCAATGATAAAAATGTATTGATATCCCCACGTGATCCATCTAAACCCAATATAAACTTTTATAAACTATAGCAACCAGCTCGCGGCTTCACCCGCTTAAATTTGTAAATTATTTGTTTGTTTCGGTACAGGGAATTACGTTCCTGTTTTAATAAATAATGTATGCTTGCGGCGCACTTATGATTTCTAATGTGAAAATTACTAAAACCATGGTGGCATTTTAGATTTTCATTAGAAACATTATTATTGGGGGCAGTTAACAAAGTAATAGAACCAGAAACAATAATATTTGCAAATTTTGTTTTTTTGTTGGTTTTTCTGTTAGTCGACACTTATCTTAGAAACGATTTAAGCGATTTAAACAGCTAAGACGTGAGCGCGGTGCGGGAGCGGTAAAATCGGTTTAATTGTTTTTATTGTAATATTCGTCATGTATGAATGGTGTAATGATTAAAAAACTGACCTTTATAACTATTTATTTATATCCTCATAGAGAAATGATAGCTTTTTTGGGCACTGTTAATTTTTTAAGAAAATTAATTTGATCAAAATACACTTATTTATCTATTTATGTATATATATAAAAGGACATGTACCTGACTGACTGAGGTAAGACACACGCAGAGCCGTAACTGCTGATGGGAGAAACGTGAAGTTTGGACAGATGTTTATTTTAATAATTTTGACATCCACTAATAAGGGATTTTGAATTTTTTTTACCCTAAACGGATGCAATAGGGGTTTTCATAAAATATGAAAGTCAGCAGACTCTTTAAAATATTTCATTGAACACGTGTTTTTAGAATTCATCCTCTTAGGGATGAATTCTAAGAACAATGGACGGGGTTGAAAGTTTATATGAAAAAATCTTTAAATCGCCACTGATTTTTATAAAACATTAAATTCAGACTGTTAAAAATATTTTATTGAACACGCTTTTCGTGGTTTTTTTTTAGAATTCACCTCTAAGGGTGCTAATAAGCAGACGAAGTTGCGCGCGCCCGCTAGTTTTAAGATAAAAATTAAAAAATATATAATATCTTATATATTATATTGTTATACTGTAATAACATATAATATATTTATCAAAATGCGAATGTATTGTTCTGTTTAATAGCTCCTGATAGTTATTACAACACATGCAAGGAAAGATCATTGTAGAAAGTTGTTTAATTATATTAGAATTATAAAAACTACTAACATTTTGATGGGGAATAAAATATTGTCTGTGTTTTCCACCTGAAAAACACTAAGGGGAGAAAAAATATACATAAAAATATAGATACCACATTAGTATCGATACTGTTGTAGTGGTAATAATAAATGAATAGAATGATATATGACGTACAGGATACCTTTGTATGCAAAGTTTAAAGCTATTGATTATGACAGAATGTAAAATATATATATTTTAGATGTCCCTCTGTACTACGATGGCGGCTCTGTTCTAGTTTGCACAATTTCCTTTGAAAATTGGTTATTGTAACATAACTCTTAACAGTTACACATGGCATCGTCAACTTTTTGTAGATATTGATGTCTTCTATGAAATTATAGTACATCACTTTGCTCTATTGTCAATAATTTCCACAGCCTACGCGATATAAGGTTTTTTTTGGTATTATTTTACAACTTAATCGTCTAATTGTAAAAGAATTTTCCAAATTGGTCTCGTAGTTTCGGGGCCTATTCAAATCAAATAAGGAAACAAAAAATCTAATCGATTGTCTTAATAATTTTAGTGATATCGATGCACCTCCCCCTCACCCCCGCAGAGTTACTCGCCACGGTGCGCGAGGCCACACGGCACACACTCCGCATTTTTTATTATGATGATGATATAATATTCTTTAGATTGATTTTTTTAAATTCGTTATATCTTTTTAATGGGACATCCGATTTTATTAATTTAAAAAGTATTTTACAGGTATTGAAATTATCTTTAATAAAATATCATTTAATAAGATAAGGATTAATGCAGAGGTATGAATAATATGGTTTGATTATTGTTGGCACTTTTGTTAACTTATAAAATATAAAAAAATGGTTATATTGTCATAACTACAGTAGTTGGACATATGCTATCGCGGACTTTTATATAGATATTGATGCGCTCTATAATGCTGTACAACATTGTTTTGTTCTATCATCAATAGTTTTCGCAGCGCATGCGATGATAGAATTGTTAAGATCAATTTTTTCTCACCTTGGGTTACATTATTGCATTTTTATTAGGGATCTCTATTTTTTTTGAAAATGTAATATACCCTATGCTGATCAGTGAAGATGCAGCTTTCTAATAGTGAAAAAAATATTGAAATCGGTCCAGTAGTTTTTGCGTGAAAACTTTACAAACATACACACATACATACATACATACATACAAAAATACAAATCTTACTTCTTTATAATATTAGTATAGATTTTTTTACACAACTGCATCTGTATTGAAAGAGGAGAATTTATAACTGCAAAAATAAATGGAGGAAGGCAAAAATAAATGGAGGAAGGAAGGTTTGGGAAAGTTTAATTTGTTTTAGTTTTATCTATTATGGCGGTTGCGTTGCCTTGTGTTCGTTGTTTCGTCTCAATTTCTTTCAGAGGTTCAGCCTGTGTCAATGAAGGGTAGCTAATTTATATCCCTGATCAGTTTAAGAGTTTAGGGCCCTGTGAGTTTGGCCTTCATTACGATCGCTCCAAAATGGTGAATCAAGGCCTCGTCAACTAGAAGGCTTTATGGTTTATCTTTGGGTACTAGTCCCGAAAGTTAAGTCGATCGTTCGAAATTTGATCTTTGATTCTTTTCGCAACAGGTGGTGATTTTATTTATGAGGTCCTAGCCCTATTGGCCTCTACAGCAACTCTGTGTGGGTAAGGAATAGGCTACTCTGTCTTCGAGAAATTGCATGCACTTCATGTGTGATGTTGACGGCGGCAAGAACGAGTGTCACCTTTTTAAAATTTAACTTGTTTAAAGTATGACAAGCAACTGAATAAGTGTCAATCTAGGATAAATTTGATGCCATATGATAAACCTCGAATGATAATAATAAGATGGTAAATAATAAGCCTAAAGCATATTATACTGACCTACTGACTGACATACTCACTGACCGTAAATACTTTTGTAGTTAATTTGTATGTGGTAGGAATAGAAGCTAAAGATGTAACGGTGAAATTTTCTATAAGGTATAATATTTCTTGGTCTCTAGTTTGCTAAAAGATCTCTACCTCTTTAGACTATATTAATTATTTTTTTTTAATATATGTGACGCTAGAAGCTTCCTCTTATCCAGCAATGTAATGTGCCCAGCATCCACACAGTAAACCCACCATTCAACATGCAATGCCTGCAGAACTTGACAGAAAGTGGGTAATGTAGTGTCTTACAACTAGGTTTCCTCTGCCTACCCTGCTGTGTGCAAAGTACAACGCAATGCTGATATATATATTTATATAGACAAAGTGCAATCATTCCACAGAAGTGTCTCACATGTGGGTAGAAAGTATATTTTATAATTTATAAATTACTTGACCCTAGGCTCTCTAACTATCCTGCTGCAAGCAGGATAAAGCATAAAATTAAAACAAAGTAGCTTTAAATTTATATCCTTCTAAATGCTTTCTGTCAAAAGTAAAATACGAAATATCTATTGATATTATAAAAACAAGAACATTTGTTTGGTCTATTTTGAATTGAACATACACAACAGATATCAATTTGTCATTAAAATGTAATTTATAATAAAAGTAGTATAAATGTTGAAACTATTTATTATATACTATATTTACAATAAATCTAAAATTACACAAGCAGTATTTTTCTCATTTTTGAAATGGATAGTAATCAAGACCTGAATTGTATTTAAATTTATATGTAAAGCGATTTACTTGAGTTTTACCAATTTCAATCATATTCTGAACTTCTTCCCTATAGGCAGGAGGTTTAAGTTCCTCTTCAAGAGTACATGTGTGTTCGGAATTTTCTTGGACTTTAAACATTCTTTGTCGTATAATATCTACATCTCTGCTATACTCTTCTTTTAATTCAGAAACTGAATTCGTAGCTGAATCTATTTTGAAAATGAAATAATTTGCTTCTCTGTGTACCAATCCGTGAGCACTGGTTTTAAAGGGCATAGCTCTTAAACCTAGATTTTCTATATTTCTTATGATCCCCCCTGTGTTAAAGATAACGTGCGATATTCGCTTTAACGCTGTTTTCAATTCAGGTTTTGGCATGGCACGCACCATCATAGCTAATTCGTAAGTGGGCATTTTATTATTTAATTATATTGATGTAATAGGATAATTACAGCAAACACACAAAAATACTATTAAAAATAAAATGTAAAGAGCATGACAGCCACAGAAGTGAAATGGTACAGAATACAAATATTGAAATCATGCTCATTTGACATTTACCGTAGATAATACATAGGTATCATTGGATCCAGCAAAAATTGCAGTCGGAGTACGGTACGGTATTGTACATATCGCACCTTTAGAATTATAGTGACCTGATCAAAAAAACCATGGCTTTTAGTTTTTGTCAGAAATTTACCTTGTTCCCCACTTATGTAAAGTGAACCAAGTGTATTAATTCTAAGTTCTCTCTACCTAATTTCTGACAAAAACTCAAAATTATGGTTTTTTGATTAGGTCACTATAATTCTAAACGTGCGATATATAGTACGGTACGGTTAATTAAATATGGTAGCTATCAAAATATTTGATTCAAATACAATTTAAATTTACATATTTATTTAAGCGAAAAAAAATAATAATTTCATATACATTCAACATTCTTTTTACTATTCATGAGTAAACTTGCAAATTAACTTTAAATTGTCTGATTTGATGAAGTGCTAGATTGTTCAGTATTAAATTAGCAATTAAAAGTGGTACATATGATAAACTGAATTTGAATTTATAATATTAATTTTTATAATTGAGCTCATTTATAAAGCGTAATTGTGTGGTTCACGATTCACGATACAATTTGCCTTTGATGTTACATATATATAACATTAAAAATTAAATTAAATCATCTTCACGCTGTATCCCGCACACAGCAGGGTAGGCAGAGGGAACCTAGTGTTAAGACACTCCATTCCCCACTTTCTGTCGTATTCTGGATGCATTGCGTGTTGAGTGGCAGAACTCAACGCCGCGCTTAGCCTCGACACCAGAGCGAAGAAAATGGAAAAATAAATTTAAGTAAATATTTCATCTCCTCGAGCGGGGATCTAACCCACAACCAGTCAGTTTTACAGTCACACTTCGTGCCGCTGCGCCACGACCGGCCTCGGTAGATATAACATTAAAAAGGAAAATTTATATTCAAAAACATGAATTTGATCTAAAAATTACGTTACTAAGTAGTGTAAATTTATAGTACGGTTTTTATTTTGTAATATGTGATTAATAATATACTGTGTTGTAGTACGGTATATTATTTGTCCCAGAAATAATTTAAAGTTATTTTTATTTGATTTATTAACATGATTTTTAATATTTTTTTATATATGGAGCTGCACTTATAAAGAAGAACATTATGTCCACAATTTGCAAAACTGATATTTTTTAGTAATCTGTGCCATTTTTTTTTAGTAGGACATGGCTGCGGCGTATGTTATGCTTGTAGGATTGTTTTGAAAACCATTGTAATAACCCATTGTAAATATGGGTTCCTTCACAAAATTTATCTCTGATTTTTGTAAGAATTGGGAAAAATCAGGGCGGGAGCTTTTGTGAGTATTAAGTGAATAGTACCAAATATTGAAAACAACATTCTATACCACATGTTGATATCAATTTTAATAATTTTTGTATTATTATAGATTATATTTTGACATTAATGATTTGTTTATTATCTCTTTAACAATTTTAAGCGCTAATAATTTTATTAATAACATTCGGTGCATTATTTACTTAAAAGACACAATATAATAAGTACTAACCATTACAGCAGTTTGTTTATTTAAAGTTTACTATAGAAAACCTTGCTTATGTAATAAAATTATACATTTGTTACCATTAAAAAATATTTTAGAAGATTGAAGCCTCTATTACATTATTTTAGCATAAAATCACTGACACAACACATCAAAGAAGAAGGAAAGACACCCTTATTTTCCAAGTCTGGCAAACTATCTGGGATTTCTCAAAATATATATGACTTATTATTAAGCGGACTTCGAGGATTTTTAAAGAAGGATGCAGTCATTTCAGTGTTGAAAGATATAGCTGTAGGTATATATAATTTAATTTACTTGAATTTTAATGTTAACATATAAACATTATTTATGTTCTTTTTAAGGTTTTACATGCAGATATACCATCCATATTATTAGATGTAGTATGTATACTTGATGCAGAAACATCAATGGATGTTCAAAGTGAAGAGCGTAATAATTTTTGTTATATTGTAAGAGAATTAGAATCATTTATCTCTGATAAATTATTAAAGGAACGCTTAGAAATTGATACATTGCAAGATATTGGTACTTTGAAGGACAAACATTTTTACACAAAATTTATTAAAATCAAGACAAAGTTGTAGTAAGTACAATAAAAATATTATATATTTCTTATGCATAGTATATTAAGTATGGAGACAACATCGAACTATAAATGGCTGTAGGTGTAGATGTAATAATTTCGTTATATGTATGTAAAAAGAATGGGATATTTATTTTATTTTATTCCATTATATGTATGTAGAAGAAGAGTGTGAGTTTAAAAAAAAATATTAACATTGATATCCCTCTAATGTTAACTTGAACTAATAACCATTACACTGACTATGTACATTGCTACAATAGGAACATATAAATATGATGACACATTAGACTATGTACATTGCTACAATAGGAACATATAAATATAAAAATAATGAATGTAAAGTGCAATAGAATCCACGGTTTGATTATATTACATTATGTGTATTAATGCTTTAAAAGTATATCATAAGAGAAGAAACAATTTAGGATACCATAGATTTATGCTGTGGGTATTGGTGTGAGAGTGTGGCAATGCAATTGCCTGGGTAGTAATAGGAGCTCAATCTAGTCACTGGGACTTGCAACCTAAATGTAGGTTTAACCCGGTGTCATCTGGGTAGAAAAATATTGCACGGACTGCAAAGTTAAAAGTTGAAGTAGATGTTAATTATTCCAATAATTTACTTATAAAAATATATATTTTTGTATAGTTTTTAGGTATTTCTAGTGTTAAGAAACTCCATTCCCCACTTTCCACCAAGTTCTTGAGGCATTGTGTGTTGAGTGGCGGAACACAACACTGCGCTTTGCCTCAACAACAGAGCGAAGAAATTAAAATATAAATGTTAATAAATATTTAACTTCTTTAAGTGGAGATTGTATCCACAACCACTCCATTTTATAGTCACATTTTGCGCCTCTGAGCCATGACTGGCCTCTACCTTAATCTATTATAATAAGGTAATCTATCTTAATTCCATTAAACAATGGCATTTTTTGTAGAGAAAAAGATTATCTTTAGAATTACATCACTACAAATAATTATTTTTGATAAAGTCATCACAGAATCTGTTAGTGTAAATAGAGGAATAATATCATCATCAGATTTAGATTATTTTGGTTCAGTGTCAATACTACTATGTCTATATTGACTCAAATGATCTTCCTCAACAGGCACTGAGTCTGACATGAAATCAACATTAATTGACAGTTTGTATTTCTTATGTCAGTCTACTTTTTAAGGTGTGTTTAACACCTAAAAAAAAAAAAAATGTATGAAACTATATATTAGATACTTCTATAGTAAACTTCTGAGAAGAATATAAACAAAATAAAGCCAGTAGCAATTGCAGTCTACCACAGATCTAACTCCCATGATGCCAGGTAAAGAAGCCAACCAACACCAAATTCAAAATGACTACAAGTGATGATTGTTCTAGATGGGCCAAAATAGTTCTTTTAACAAACTATACACAGATTTCACTGTTATAACTCTCATTCACACCTACTTTATTGCATACAAGTTAACTCTAAATATATTCCTCATCATTTTCAGTTACAAACAGCGTAAATTTAATTTGTTTAGAGAAGAAAGTGAAGGGTACTCTAAGCTTATAGTAGAATTAAATCAGGAAATATCTGAAGACATGGAGTGGAAAACTATTCTTGAAATCATCCAATCACTCATCGGTAGGGATAATATCTTACTATATATAAAATTTGCTTAAATTATTTTAATGTAAGAATTATAATTATAACTAATGAAATTAAAAATATTTACAGGTTGTTTCAACTTGGATCCTAATAGGGTTTTGGATATCATATTGGAATCTTTTGAAGCTCGACCGCACTTAGATAAACTATTCATTTCACTAATAAAAAATTATATGGGTAATCCCCAAGTTATATCTGAAGTTTTGGGTTTTAAACTGAGTAATATGGAAGTTTTAGAAAATTATAAAGAACCACCGGCGCTGATGACTGTAATAGCTTTACTTTTACAACATCAAGTAATATCATTAGATGACATCTATCCTTGGGTATGTTATATCAAATGGTTTCCGATATAGCTATAGCTAGAAACTAGTTAATCTCTTGTTATTTTATTGTCTTGCTCCTGCTCCTGTAAAATGTTTTTTTATGTTTCAAATATAGTGTTCTTATCAAGCTAGTGAGTTTCCTATCAAATATGACTTCAGCAAACTTAACTGCTTAATTGCTAGGCTCAAATAAGAATTGAGCTGAATTGAAATATAATGTAAAATCTTTTTGTAGTTACGTCCAGATGATTCAATTATGGCCAAAGAAGCTGACAAAGAGCTTAAAGCTGTACAAGATTATATTCGTAAGATTAACATAGTTTCTACAAAAGGACCTCAGAGTAATGCCCCTGCTGAATTTATTGAAGAGAAATCAGATCCTCAGGTAAGATTTTTCTTCATGACTGTTTTATTTATGTGACCAGAAATTATTAAGATTTTGTTTTATTTGATACAATAAAATAATCTAGTTGTCTAAGTAGTCTAGTCTAAGAGTATTCTGATTTAAAAATAATATACTTATTGAGTATATTAATTATTCTGTAATAATATAATCCATTGGTAAACAAATTGAAATTTTACATGAAAGTCCTTGGGGAGTGTAGCACTAGGATGATTTCTTGTAATTCATATGAAAAATATATGTATATCAAGTTTTTATGTTTTATTTATCACACAAATGAAATTTATATATACAAAAGACTAAAATTTTACTAAATCATAAAAGCCAACAGTGGTATGTAATGCAAATTTTGTGGTATGTTTTAATACTATAATATTAATACTATATTATTTAACACCAAAAAATGTACATTACATTTTATTATTATATTGTTACATTGTATTATGCACTAAAGGCAGCATTGGCAAAATTGACCAAATTTTAGTACCTTTTACTGTATTTCTAGGAATATTGGAATAATCAAAAGCTAGTACTCTGTGAAGCACTGTTGAATGTAACAGCGTGGAAGGAATTTGCAGCATTATCTGCTAGATTACCAATTACGAGTATACCACAAAGACCTACAACGGCTTTGTGCAACATGTTGCATGCATTGATTGAACCACTTTATAGAGGGTAAGATATGATTTTTTTATTTATATTTTAGTTTCTGGCTATATCGTGCATGTAACAGAATGTACTCGTATAGAGGAACTTAGTGCTAAGACACTTTGTTCCTCACACACTGCCCAGTTTTTGAGGTATTATGTGTAGAGTGCCAGAATTTAATGTTGCGCTTTGTTTTGTTTCTAAACTGAGGAAATGAAAATGACTCCTTTTTCAGAAAATGAATTGACCTAAACCTAAAATTACCTACCTAATTACTCTGAAATAAAGTAAAGTTGAGATTTTTTTATTTTATTGTGTTCTAACATTACATTAAAGAAAC
The DNA here is from genome assembly GCA_917862395.2 of Heliconius sara. Taxonomy (NCBI): domain Eukaryota; kingdom Metazoa; phylum Arthropoda; class Insecta; order Lepidoptera; family Nymphalidae; genus Heliconius; species Heliconius sara. The sequence goes on along the minus strand of OU860796.2, from coordinate 7,199,494 downwards.
CTTCTGTTATTACCACACCTTACTAATTATCTTATACAATTTACTTGATGTATTCATGTTACTTATATTTACTATATAGCATAATCGTCGTCGAATAAATAATCAGTTGTGGCGCAGGGTCACAAAGTGTGACTGTAACATCGACTGGTTGCGGGCGGGGCAAAACACGCAACGTGGGGAACGAAGTGTCTTAAACTAGGTTCCCTCGGCCTATCATGCTGTATGCGGGATACAGCGTGAAGCTGATTTATTTTTATTTATATTTACTATAAAATTTATTAAACGATTGAGTGTCTATTGCTATATTTTATAAATATATATATTATTATTATTGTAGGCAGTGTCGTATTGCACCAAGAATATCGGGTAAACCAGTTCCTGCTTTAGAATCCCACTTAGCACCACCTGCATGTAAAACATTCGAGGACATGAAAGAAACTGTTATACCTGCACTTATACTTCTTGGAGCATCTCTACATTATGATCCCATATTGATGTATAAAGTAAGTACCAATATTTATTTTTATTACATGAAAATGCTTTAATTGAAGAGAGCCTCAATAATGTTAGACATTGTTTTTAAGTAATTACTAACAATGTAAAACTTATCTAATTAACTATTATGATAATATTATTTCAATAATTTTCTTTTAATCACACTTTCGATTTTAATATAACAATTTTAAATTTTCCTTTTTAAAACATCTAAATACTAAATAGAGATGACAATTGATTTTTTTTATGTTTAGGTAATTCGTATACTAAGGACAGCAAGATCATTAGACACCGATCTTTTGCATCATGAAGCTTTAACTGTGCTTGATACTGCCATACTTCCAGCACTGACTCTGATGGAGGGCAACTGTTGCATGGCTGAGGAAGTATATACTTTACTAAAGTTATATCCCTATCAATGCAGGTACACTATGTTACTTATAGTCTATTGTTGACTTATTGTCAATTTAAACAAAAAATCACATAATAGTTGTGATATTGAATTTGTACCGATTTTAAGAAGTTTTTTTTTTTCTAGGTATTGCTTGTATGCTCGGTGGAAAAATGAATCGGGTGAGAAAATACCGTCTCTTATGCGTGTACGCGGAAATGCGCTGCAACGCATAAAACATATTATGAAACGAGTGTCAAAGGAAAACATTAAGCCACAGGGTCGTCTCATTGGAAAACTTTCCCATGCTGCACCTGCGTTTCTGTTCGATTATATGCTTTTACAGGTAGTGTATATATATATGTTAATTTAAATTAATAAAATTATTAGTTATTAATAATAAAGTTTATATAAGAACATCAATATTATTTTTAATTTTATTAATGTGACGGATTTCTTGTATTAATCATGAAAAACATAGAAAATTCGGAGTTACAACTTTAGGTATAGTTTAAAGGATGCATTCATCCTTTAAAATATACCTGAAGTTGCTGAAATAAGCGTTATATTATGTACCTAATCAAAATAGTGTGAGAAAATTATTTACGGTTGATTTGATTGGCGGATGCAGTATCCACTAATATATACATATACATTGCTTGAGAAGCAAAACTAGTAAGGAGTGGGAGACCTCCCGCCCCACATCCCCCCTCCCATTTATGTATATTTTTTGAATGCTCTGTGATAATTTGTTGTAAACAATTTTAAGATGCATGTCATATGTACAAAAGACAAGAAATTGTAGCTCGTAAATTGTGGTAACAATTGAATATCACCTCATATACTTGAGAACGGAGTGTCATCAACACTAGATTCCACCTGCGTTAAGCTACAGAAAACAAAAATATTGTATAACAGATCCAGAGTTACGACAATTTGATCGGGCCGGTGGTGGAGTCCCTGAAGTACTTGACGTCGCTGTCGCTGGACGTGCTGGGCTACTGCCTGGTGGAGGCGCTGGCGGCGCGGCGCGGCACGGTGGGCGCGGCGCACCCGCCAGCGCTTCAAGCGCTGGCCGCTTTCGCCGCCGCCGCCTTCAAGAAACATAACATTGAGCTCACAGCGCTTTTGCAATTCGTTGCTAATCGCTTGAAAGCGCAGCAAAGGTAATATTGGAACATTTCTAGCGCTATATAAGTACGCATATTTATCATTGCATTTTGACTATTTAGTGTTATATAATTTTTATTAACAATTGAAATTAACGTGAATAGATCCGAAATGTATATTTCTAAAACGCATTAAAATATTGATTACATACATAACAATTACGAATATATAATATTCAAGCATAATCTTTAAAAATAACTTATATATATACATTGATAACGCTACTGTATTTTTAATTTTGATTCTAGCCACGATTTACTTATTTTAAAAGAGATAGTACAAAAAATGGCGGGTATAGAAGCCGCGGAAGAAATGACACCAGAACAATTAGATGCCATGGCTGGTGGAGAACTACTTAAGGGAGAGGTAAATGTTTAAGTAGTAGTAGAATAGATACTAGAATTTTTGATTATTATATAGAGCATTCTATTACTTACATCTTACAAATCTTAAAGACAACTCAACTTTTGTAAACCTATGGTGCATCGTTATACGTTAAAATATGTTGCATTTAACTTCATATGTACATGTATGTATATATATTTATTATCTACTTTCTTATATATATTTATTATCTTCTTTATTCTACTACAGCATCGTATTCTAATCTAGCTACTAGGTGTTTCGTACTTATCCACTTCCACTGGTTAGCTAGAGCTTGGAAGAAATGTCTATTAGACATAAGCCTCACTGTTGCTTTTTTATACAAGTCCAACATCCAAAAGTTGCCTGGAAGAGATCGCTTTAAACGATAAGCCTTGTTTTATTTTTTTATTATTTTTAAGATTTTACATTGTTTATTTTTTTTAAGATGCAATAAAGTATATTTATTATTTGTTTGCGAAAACATATGTATAAATGTATATTAATCTGACTTTAAATTTTTAGGCTGGTTACTTTTCCCAAGTTCGCAATACCAGGCGATCCTCAGCAAGATTAAAGGAAGCAATAGTAGGAAACAATTTGGACATTGCACTCTGTATATTGTCTGCGCAACAGAGACATTGCTGTGTTTGGAAAGGTAATAATATTATTTATTAAATAAACGTAAGTAACGAGTATAATGAAAAAAAAGAAGATATTTATATTGTTTGTAATAGAGTCCAGCACTGCTATTATAAATTATAGAGTAAATCGTTTATATAGAGTCCCAATGTAATCAGAACTATAAGTAGATGTTTTGCTGTAGTCTTGCTATTTCAAAAAGTACAACCTCTGTTAAAATAAATAAAGCGTAAACGTCAACAGCTTAGATAATTATAAGGTACTTGACAAAAATACTGAACAATTCTAAATATACTGACGTTTTGAAAACATCGATAATTGCGAATATCGATGTTGTCGTTTCGTTATTTATCGTGCAATGGTATCGCATTTGATCGACGCAAGTATCGATGTCAACATTGATGTTTTTTAACATGGAACCTCCCTAAGGCGTATGTATGGTTAATTACTAAATAGAATACGCAGAGGAGGCCCCCCGCGCCGGGGAGCCCCCCGGCTCTCAGCTGAAGGTGGTGGGGCGGCTCGCCGACCAGTGCCAGGACGCGCTCGTGCAGCTGGGCACGTTCCTGGCCTCCTCGCACGCGCCCGACGAGTACGCCGCGAGGCTGCCCCCCCTGCAGGTTCATATTTTTATTTTATTAGAAACTATCACATAATGTTAATATTAAGGACAGGAGATCGTCGTGGAGCAGCGGTACAGCATCTGATTTCTAGTTTTCACTATGGGGGCTGAATTGCTGAACTGCTGGTAACGAACCGAAGATCCGCTACTCAACCTGCAATGTCGCGGAAATTGACGTAAAATGGGGAATCCTGGTACTCATCACCATTATCGGCCTGTCTTCGTCCCAATGAAGGATATAAGGCTTCTTCAATAAGTTACACCAAACAACACATCAAAATTTAACTATAAAAATTACTGCATTTAATGTGCGTACTCGTTCGTACGTGTTGCCGCGTGATGTCACGCAGTAGCGGGCAGCGTCGTATTTACGTGTGTGTTTGATGTGCAAAGTGGTTTGCGCTTCATATTTAAAGTTGTTGTTTTTGTAATTCTTATTTCTTTAGGAATTATTCTTCTTAAATTAACGTAGAAGAAGAAGAGTTTTGTAAAATGACAGTCAGATAGCCTACCAAAAAATAGATATTTTTTATTGTGCGTGACATTTGTCCGAGAACCGTGATTATGTTGGAATATAAGTGACTAAATAAGTAAACGTCTAACTATTCATTTATATTTTAATCAAATTTAATTAAAAGGAAACTATGTTTTGCCGTGTTTTAAAGGACAGAAAAAACAAAAATTTTCCAAGTTAATAATGTCCAAAAAATATTAAATAATAATGAAGACAGTTTAATTTTTTGGAGTCTAATTTTAAGATACTACACTCCCCACTTTTCCGGAGGCTTTGAATGTTGAGTGAAGAAAGTGGGGATCGTACCCTTAACCTGTCGCGGTTACAGTCACACGGTTGTATCCCTGCGCCATGACTTGCCCCTAGGGAATATACATATTTAGATTATACATATTTCAAGTAATATTTTAATTTAAAGATTAATATATTAAGTTAATATTGTATATGTAGTCCCAATGAAAATGTATATATTTTTAAATTAATATAAATCATTGTAAACAACAAGGTAGACATTGATTTTCTTGCCCTAAAACCTTAGGTGATATATATAAGGAGGTAATGAATGAAATTTAATTTAATTTTGCAGGAATTGCTGCGAGATTATCACGTCGACGCTGATGTGGCATTTTTCCTACATCGTCCAGTTTTAGCTCAAAAAATTACAGCCAAGGTAGAGGCTTTGAAAAAAAGTTCCGAAAGCAAAAGCGATTCGTTAGAGAAAAGTATTGAAAGGTATAATATAGCGTCGAAAGAGGCGCTGGAGCCGATCGTGACGTCAATAACACCTCTGCTACCTGCCCGCGTGTGGGAAGATATTTCACCAGAATTTTATGTTACATTTTGGTAATTATTGCTTATTTTTTAAATTAATTATACGATTTTTTTGAGACACGATGATGACTAAAATTAATTATTAATATATTTTTAAATTACTTTATATATTTGTATTAGGTCACTATCAATGTATGATCTTCGAGTGCCGGTAGAAAGTTACGAAAGAGAAATCGACCGCTTAAAGACCGCCGCCGCCAATGCAATTAAGGACTCCTCCCAAGGAACGAAAGGCAAGAAGGAACAGGAGCGGTTCAACACGCTGATCGACAAGCTGCAGGAGGAGCGGCGGCGCCAGGAGGAGCACGTGGCGCGGGTGCGCGCGCGCCTGCAGCGCGAGAGCGGCGGCTGGTTCCCGGCGCGCGCCGCCAAGTCCGCCAAGAACGAGACCGTGACGCGCCTCATGCAGCTGTGCCTGTTCCCGCGCTGCGTGTTCACGGCGCCCGACGCGCTGTACTGCGCCGAGTTCGTGCACGCCGTGCACGCGCTCAAGACGCCCAACTTCTCCACGCTGCTGTGCTACGACCGCCTGTTCTGCGACATCACGTACTCCGTGATGTCGTGCTCGGAGGGCGAGGCGGCGCGCTACGGCCAGTTCCTGTGCCGCGTGCTGCGCACGGCCATGCGCTGGCACGCCGACCGCGCCGCCTTCCACGCCGAGTGCGCGCACTACCCCGGCTTCGTCACCAAGTACCGCGTGTCCAACCAGTTCACCGAGGCCAACGACCACGTCGGCTACGAGAACTACAGGTGAAAAAATGTCTATACACTTTAATATATTTGCCAATACAATATTATAATATAGTTATGTATGGGTAAAGACCATTTTATTTAGTATTAGACTACTTAAACGTTATAAATAAATATACATATGTATTGTAATATATTTTAAAGTGTTATTTACTCACTAAAAAAAGGAAAATATTCAGGAACTTCTTGAAAATTAAGTTTAAATTTAACTTGCCAAAATAATTTGTAAGAAGCGTATAGGAATTTTACGTAACTCGATAAGAACATATGGCTTAATTGGTTAATGCGATTAAACGGTTTTCATTTTTTGAAAATTAAAATTAAAATTTTATGTATCCAAATATTTTCCGTTCCTAAATAACATATCCGACAACGACTAATTTCGCGTATCGAGATAATTATAATTAAAAAAAATTGTAATTTATATTGTTATGACATCCAGGCACGTATGTCACAAGTGGCACTACAAAATCACAAAAGCGATGGTGGTGTGCTTGGACTCTGGTGATTACGTGCAAATCCGCAACGCCCTCATAGTGCTCATACGCATCCTTCCCCACTTCCCGGTGCTAGCGAAACTTGCGCAAATTGTCGAGAAAAAAGTTGAAAAGGTGAGTAGAAATATGTGTGAAGTATGAATTCTGAATTTAAGATATTGTGTGGTTAAGCTCAACTCATCGCCGTTGTCTTACCAATAAAAATAATTTAGTAAGGATTGAACCCATAACCATCATGTTTACAGTAAGACGTCACAATGCTCTCACATTTAAATGCAATTTGATTATAATTTAGATATGATTTTTGTACAATATGGCACTGTACTAGATTTATCAATAAAGTTACTTGGTACAAAACGAGACACAATCGGCGCCGGCGCAGGTTTAATCTCAACTGTCTTGTTATTATTACCATCTATCCTCAAAATTAATATTGTATGATACTGAAAATGAATAAAGTATATTTGTAAACCTGTTATGTTCCCTCACTATCAACTTTTGATTTTATGACAAGGCATGAAACCTGTATTTCGATAATGTAAATATTTATATATATTATTTTTATATATAAATTATTATTTTGGCTTATAAAGCAACTGTCCTATAGGTTAAGGAAGAAGAAAAACTGCAAAGGCAAGATTTATATGTCTTGGCAACGGGATATAGCGGTCAGCTGCGTCACAAAGTGCCGCATATGATGGAAGAAAGTGACTTCCATCAGGTAAGTAAGCTGAATAAAAATGTTATATCTTTATAGAGGTTTATTAGAAGCTTATCGAATTGTAAACACTGTTTATTAATAATTAAAAAAAAAACAGCTTCACGCTGTATCTCGCACATATTAGAGAGTAGGCAGAGGGAAAGTGTAAGTGTTAGACACTCCGTTCCCCACTTTTTGTCAAATACTGGAGGGAGAAGGAGCGGCGGAACTCGACGCAGCGCTTTGCCTCGACGCCAGAGCGAATAAATGAAAATATAATTGTATATAAATATTTTATTTTTTCGAGTGGAGATCGAACCCATGAGCAGTTGGCTTACAGGTACACTTTGTGCTCCTGCGCCTTTTATGTATGTACTATCTATACATGTCCGGATGTGTCTGATTGGTGTCAGTCTGTAAGTGTACAGACATAGTTGAAAATGTTTTGAACTGTACGAGAGCGACACGTGTGCCCGCAGATGGTGACGCTGCAGACGGCGTCGCCCGCCAAGCCCGCGCCCGACGCGCCGTCGCCGCCGCACGCGCCCGCGCACGCGCCGCCCGGTACGGTACCCGTGTTTAAGCACTCCATTCACACTACGCCACTTTACGCCGAATTCCGCCGGATTCTAGAGGTATTGCTCGCGCCTCGTTACCAGAGCGAGAAATGAAAATATTAAATGTTTTATTTGTTTTAGTGGGAATCGAACTCGCAACCTGTCGCGTTCAAACGCTTGTCCGTGCGCCACGACTGCCCGTTCATTAAATTTCAGGCCTTGATATTTTTCTTTTGTTTTTTTAATTCTAACAGATACGGAAAAAAGAGAATCGAGAACTAGCGATAGGCGCCGCGACGATTTAGACCGAGAGAAGGAGCCTAAACGTGAATCACGATCGTAAGTAACTTAAAATAAAACTATTTAAAAATTGCAAAGTTATGGTTATGTTGTTTCACAAGCATGAGCGCGACTTTTAGTCAATTATTCTGTTAATTTTAATGGATACTACGTAGAAACGAAGTAATTTATTGTTTTCTGAATAGGTCTGCAAAGGAGAGAAATAAAGAAGAAATAAGGAGCAAAGACCGGTCACCGAGAGAACGATCGCATAGAGTGAGAGCATTTTACAAATTTACATACAACTCTATGAAATATTCGTTGGTAGATCTGTACATATGAATGTTTTATTGAGTTGTATGCATATACATAAAAGTTCCTCTTATTTATATATATTCTTGCTGGATTCAATATATAAAAGAACTGATACAGGGGATCTAGTATCCAAAACATAAGGTTCTCTCTTTTCGCTTAAATTTAGATTTTTTTCCCAAGTGGGAACGCAAAATCACAATCGTCGCGTTTACAGCCACATGCTGTGCTATGACAGCCTCAGTAATTAATAATTATTATAATGGGAGGTTTATGTGTGTTTGTCGACGTAAGGATGCTTATTTCATGTGTTATAGGAGGAGCGTTATTTGGAGACAGTGTCCCCACCTCATGATCACCGTCATCCATCAGATGACATAGATCGTGGTAAGCATTTTTTTTGTATTGAATTTCTTAATTTTTTGTTGTTAATTATTTAAATTATCACCGTAAAAAACGTATACCACGAAAACTTTATATTTCATTCATACAATAAACAAAATATTGGTTTATTAGTACAAGTATATTATTTACACCTTATCACTAAATATATTTTACAATATCCTTTTATAAGTATATATTTAATAGTATTTTTTTTTTATTTTAATTTAATTTTATTGTTGAATCGGTTTCCGTCCTCTGGCAAGACCTCGCGCAGTATTTCGAATTCAGGAAAGTGGAGATCTGAGTGCCTTGATGTTAAGCTTTCATGACCTACTACAGGAAATACGGGATGACCCACGGTTCATCCCGTATTCTTTTAGCTATAGTTATAAGTAAAAGTTTAGTTCCATAACCTGTAATATACAGGTATATTATACCTATTTGTTTTTTTTTTATAAATAATTAATCTGAAATATTATAAGCATATTACATATGTGTAATTAATATTTGTATCACAATTAGGACTAATACATTCTCATATGTATATAGCATTGTATTGTCACATTCTCTAGGTATATCATATAAAAAAATATCTTTATTAAATTTACTATAGATATTAATTGATTTCAGATGTGAAACGTCGTAAAGTAGAAAGCAGCGGCAACGGCAAGGTGAGTATCGTTATATATAAGTGTCGCATCTCTCCGGCGCCGGACTGCGCTCACTGGACACACTGGCTCAGTGAATAGACTGTGACTGTGGACAAAGTGATTAAACATGTGATTTATGTTCAAGCAAATAAATGTAAGTAAATATTGTGTGAAAATACCACTATATAAAGAGACTGCAATTCAAAAAAATTAAAATTAAATAAAAATCAAGAGGTGTCACACGAAAAGGAAGTCGAAGAGGAGTCATTTTTCAACGTTTTGTCCACTGCAGAAACTGAAAGAAATATATTGAAAGTCACTACTGTTTCCGAATGAGGTATTGAAAAACTTATAAGGAAGATAAACTATGTTCAAAGAAGTACATTAAAAAAAATCTGATATGGAAGACAAATTTTCACTCATCCAAAAATTACTTCAAATATAAAATCCAGATCGTACGAACAAAATTGTTGAAAGAAAAAGAGAAAAAAAAAACTAAAATAATTCCAAATAAATTCAAGATCACCAAAAAATATCAAATATAATTTTTCATTAAAATTTTAAATGTTCGACGTAGAGTGTAAAAAGTATAAAGAAACCCGTGCGAAAGCGTGTCGTAAGTTCAGTCAGCCCAGGCCAGTCGAGCACCGGTAAGGTTTTGCAGTATATTAAATGCTAGAGACAAAAGGTATATTTTATTGAGGCAATTGAAATGGGGAAAGAAAAAAACGAGCGATGTATGAAAATTTCCAAACTCCCCCTGAGTTTGCCGCAAGTTTCTTGTTGCCGCAAGTTAATTTCCATTATGGAACACCGTATGCGCCGATGGCGTCTTCGGCAGAAGAAATGTAGAAACGACAACATTCATCATTATCCAAGAGAAATTGCAGTCCTTCGTGCAAATTTTTGACTTCATTAACAAAACAAAACATATTGGGACTTCGTTAACGACAGACAGATACAAATATAGAAACCGCATTAATATGGAAACATCATAAAACCTAATTTTATTGAAACTTAAATATTTTACAACGATCCAACAAAAAAAGTCAATTTAAGCAACACAAACTCACACCACTATGAAATTTTGAAGAATTTAGCAGATATGAAGAAGTAATTTAGAAGAGCACTACGTCCTGATTCGCTATCCTCTTACTGACTACATCAATAACTCAAATATCGTGCAGCCACCGCTACGGCCCGTCGTTGAAAAACCTATCAAATCACATTAAAAGAAATTAACTATGTCATCGGCTGGAGAGGAAGAAAGAAGATCGAGGTCTGATACAATATTATATTAAATCTGGAACACTTCGTCCTGAAACTATTTTAGACGAGTCCTACAACTTATGCTACCTGTTACGAAGACACGTGATCAAATGACCACTTCACATAAGAATGAAACTGCCTTACTGATGCTAAATATTGACTTAATATAATATATCTTTTGTCTCTCAGCTTATTTTAGTTGAAACTTAGTTTTTTTTTGCGGAAATACAGATATAATTTAGTGGATATTAAATTAATATATATTTTCTGAATGAGCAGGGTAGTAAAGATATAGAAGAAAGGTCACCAGAGAAGGAAAAGAGAAAGGCTAAATTGAGAGGTGACGAAAGGAAAGAGCGTCGGAAACGGGTAAGTGTTCATCGAATATTAAATAAATTTTATTAGTTTCAATAAGTCCTGGACAGACTGTCGAATTGATATTTATGCACTAACATCAAATCAAACACCGTTACGTGTGATAAAGTAGTTCCAAATTTAATTTAACTGTGATGACATGCTTTTAGAAAGAATCGTCCATGACTTCAAAATAAGTTAAAAAAAAAATTTTAGCTATTTACTTATTCACTCAATATAATATTGAGTCATTAATTAGATCCCTAAAAACTTACGTCATACATTTCCCAGTTGGCTTGCATCGGACTTCTTAATTGTATCTTACTTAACATGCAAAAAATATTATGTTTTAAGAATAGATTCGATAATAAAGTGGATTTGAAATTTTTTTGGGCCGCCTTTTGGGCTTCACACAATGTCATGTGCATTCACTAAATTTAAGTTGTGACTGCTTGCTTTCTATTTGTGGTGTACAATAAAGTATATATAAATAAATATAAGTAAATAAATCACTTTTTGGATTTACTTATCAGTAACATTTTTATGTTATATAATTATAAATATATATACTTACACAGATTCCAAAAAATATTAATATTTTTACTTTGTTATTTTTTTGGGAGAAACAAGTTAATCCAAAGAGAATTGTCTTTTTTGCATCAGGACCGAGCTGATGAATCAACTATACTAGAACAAAAGCGGCGTCGCGAGGAACAAAAAGGTATAAATTAATAGCTTAATTAAGAACTAAAATTCAGGGATTTCACTTAATATTTTTTCGTAAAAAAATCCTAATGAAAATAGGCTAATATTTTGCATCATTACAAAATATTGTTATTGGTATTGTTTCAGCGGTCACTAAAATGAGCAGTCATCAGAACGGCTCCCAAGAAGATCATCACTATGAAAAATATCACAAAAGGGTAATTAGTTACTATACAATTTTGTTTATTCATTTTAAATATTAATTATAATATGAAATTTATTTAATATTTTTTGTATTGAAATTTGAAATCCTATTGTGCAGGAAAAATCACCGTTTCGAGATCGCTCACACGAGGAACCGAGAGACAAACAATATCCTTTTTTAATAAATAGATTATAATTTTTTTGACGAAATCTCAAACATGTTAATTTCGCGATTGATCTTGTGAGTTTATATATAACCTACCGCATGGGTTTCGTACTCACAACCCTCCCGTTCGCAGTCAGATGCTGTACCTTTTACAGCGATACGCAACCCTCGAAAATTATAATTCATTTTCAAATATAACCGCCATAACCGACTTTCGCCACGATGGCGTTTATACTTTTTGATTTTACTCAACAATTTGATTCGACGTCAGCGTAGCGTCTCTTATTTTCATCTATCTTCAGAATTTTCATAAATCAAAAACAATTTATATGTATAAAAATACATTTTTAGGAGTGTTCAGATAATTATTTATTCTTTGTTTCCTTAACCTTCCATTACTAGGCGGTCGAACGAATCGAAGATAAGAAGATAAGAAGTATTCCGAAGAAAATAGTGTGTAAAGTAATTAAAAATCTCTTAATGAAATAATTAACGTCTCGAGATTTGACAAACAGTATGTTTTACTATACTGCAATAAACTATCATGAAAATTCATTAGTTTTACTCATATGTATATACAAATATGCTTCGACAATAAGCATGCCGTCGTGTTCCTACTAGCTGATAGTAATTGATGACTCCTTAGAAATCGAATGATCGCTCGTTACAATCATAGGTTTCATGAGATTATTATCCTCAACTTATAATTGTTTAATAAACACAATGACAAAATAAGGAAACGTTAAGTTTTCTTGGTTAACTAACTAATGCAATTATTTTTTTATTATTTGATAGATTATTTTTTATTTTATTCTATAAAAAAAAATAGCTTCAATGTGTATCCCGCACACAACAGGGTAGGCAAAGGCACCTAGTGTTAAGTTTCGCCACTTACTGTCGAATTCTGGAGGTATTGCGTGTTGAATGGCGGAACTCAACGGCGCACTTTGCCTTGTTACCAGAGCGAAGACATGAAAATATTATATATTTCATTTCCTCGAGTGGGGATCGAATCCACAACCAGTCTCGTTTACAGTCGTAATTTGTAGCCAAATACAAATAATCAAATTTAAAAAAAAAAAATTAAATATTTTTTTTGCAATAATCGCTTTAACTTCCCGATTTCCCGATTATGGTATGTCGAGCGTGCCATAAATGACTTAGCGACAGACGTTGCTGTATTTTTTCAGGGAAATCAAAAGTGTTCGGCATATATTTTGATGTCTCTGAAATTTCTCTTCTTTTCTCTTTAATTCCTACTTATATTTCCCTAAACTTCAATAAAAAAATGCGAAAATTTTTAATCTACCATAAGATAAGTCGATTACATCTAAAAAGACGTATTTAAAAGATCAGATTAACGATTAAAATGCGTGGGTCCTATCTTCTAGTTTCTAACATATGTTTTAGCTATCTCTTGAAAAAATATTGGAGCCAAATATTACATGTAATATTCATTTATATATAATATAAATATGGTGGTTTTATAATCTGGCTATCGGTAAATTTATCTTTCCTTTTCTTTTTTATACTTTTTTTTATCTTCACGCTATATCATGCATATAGCAGGGTAAGCAGAGGAAACCTGGAAAGACACGCCGTCCCGGTAAGTGGTGAATCTCAACGCCACACTTTGCCTTGTTACCAGAGCGAGGAAATATAAACTAACTCATTCCCTCCCATGGTAATCGAACTCACAATGTTTCTTCCCACAAAAAAGTACGGCGAATACAAAACACAAAGTAGTAACACACTTTTATAAGCAAACATTGAACATTAAGGGGAAGGTGAAATTTAATGAGAAACGAAAGAAATCACAGAGCGGAAAAATTTGCATATGACAATTAAAAAGTATACAGAACTTTTATCGAAGCCATATAGCACTAAGTTATTCTTGATACAACTATTATCAACGTGTACATATTTATAGTAGATATTTTAAATAGTGCTAGATCATCGTTGACCTAAAAAAAAAATTGCTAGTTAAATATCAGATTGAAATGAAGCTTTAATTTTGCACTCATAAGATTTTATAAAGTCATAGATTGCGGTAATTCAGTAATACATCCAAACAATTGCTTTTGAAAAAAATATTGGGCCATATTAAAATTTTTAGAACTTTTTAGAAATATTTAAGAACAAAAGTTAGTTATTTAATTTAAAGTAATAATAGATTCGCTGGGTATCCTAAGTAATAAGACCGATTAACCTGTTCTATAACACGTGCACAAAGTTTCCTTAACTAAACATTTTTTTATTTACATAGTATTTGTTAAAATATCTTCTATGTTTGTATTTTGCGCACAAGTATCAGCTTGTACAATATATACGTTGTTTACGCTTTCTGTAAAATGGAACGTATATAACCTCAAGCTGTATTATAATTTTGACGTCAGACTATAACTAAATGATTGTTTTTTAAAATTATCATCCAGTAATTTTGGTCATTCAGGAAAATTTTAGCAAAATATTTAACAACTAATTATTGTTATTAATAATTATAATACGTTAATCCTTTTGCTAGTAAAAACTAGAATAGGTATCATATTTGATAAGTTATTATAAAATCAATATTTTATTTTTGTTCATCTCCGTTTAAAAGTACTATGACAAAAAACTAAATAAATCTAGTAGCTTTTATTTTTAATTTTTCGTTAAATATAACTCTTTTAAGTATTTTTGGCTTAACTGATTAAGAATAAAATTTTAAGGACTAAAGGTAAAATATGAAATAAAATTATCAATAAAAATTTCATATATCCTCTACGTCATATCAAAGTAACAAATAATGAGAATAAATGTACAGTATAAAATATTAAAATATATTAAAAAGACCAAAGCAATTTTTTATATTTGCCTAAAATATAAAAGCTATTAAATAAAATATAGTACGTGGTTTTTTACATTTACCTGAGGTAATAATATTGTTACCTAGTTACACGTAAAAAAATGTCTATTTTCACTTTTAAATATCTCAGCTTAACTTCAATTGATATTTTTTGTGTATGGCTCTATAATCTATGATTTTATTAGTATATCTGTAATGGATGATTGAAAAGTGATTGTCACAAACATAAATTGTACTATCTGTGCAATAAGAAAAATACAGAATTAACGTTAAATAGCTTATAATTCTCACAATATAATGTTTTTAATAAATGTGAATACGAGATTTGGGCAAATATTGTAAAAGTTGTGTTATATCTATGCTCGTAAGGAAGATGAAAGCAGATTAATTTAGTGACGTCGTTGTCGGTGCTTATCAAATTTTGCAGCCATTTTAATATGAGGCCACGTGACCTCCGCATTTACTTAGTATTAAATTAATTTATTAGCGTTATAGGTACTTATAATACGTAAGGTACGTGTTATTTACTTTATAAATAGTGTTTTGTTATCACGATACTCAAATTTTTACAACAAACGTTTAATAAAAAACAGTAGTACAGCTTGGTAAATTTAAGGTTTAATTTTGGTTAGTGTTTTATACGGTGTCTACTATATATGTATATATTCAGTGTAAAATGTGTCATAATTTTTTTTAAAACGTACGTAACGGCTAAAATGAATATATTTTAACAATAATATTATACGACTACTTGTGTGATAACATTTATAAAATGTTGCCAGAACAAGAAATGTTATTCTTACTTAAAACTACTAAGGGTTTTGGTAGTTTTTCTTTATGCTATAGCAACACTTAAGACAATAGTAACATTTACTACGATGTTACAATACTATACGTTGTTACTTGAATTTTTGTATAGTGGAGAGTATAAAATAGCGGGGGCAGATATAGTAGAGCGTATTAAATATGTGATGTATTTTTCACTAACAGTTTTATATATATTTAAAGTATTCTTACATTGTCTTTTGTATACTGAAGATTCATAAACTATAAAATGATTGCAATATATTAAGGTTTGAAAGACGCGTCCTTAATAATAAGTTTTGGCTAATCGGGCCATAGCACGGAGAGTATAATATCTATTAATCTGTATTAATTTACTAATAATAGTTTAAGAGGTTATAACACGCATTTATATTTTATAATATTTTGTACACAATGAGATTGTCTCGCTTAATATCGATCAAAATGTAAAAAAATTGATGTGATTTATCTAGTTACTATATAAGTAATGTTTAATATACAATATTTAGTGTTTTATTTTCTTTATTATTTAAATTGTTACGTAATTATATTATCCGAAAATTTTGTCAATTTTAGTAAACCTATACGATTTGTAATATTTGAATCTTGATTTTATTTGTTACAGTTTTTAAAATTGACAATGGAGACTGAAAACAAAGTATTCGTGTCAAATATAATCCGTTCGAAAAACACTTTAAAAAATAACCTTAAAGACATTTCTAATATTGTACCTGCTGTACCAATTAAAAATACATTAATACATACTACTATAAATAATTGCAATTTTGTACCTAGAAGTGATAAGCAGTATGTGCCAAAGAAAAGAATTACTACAAAAGTAAAAACAGTTAAGGACATTAGAGAAGTACTTGAGTCTGATGTTTACACTTACTTGCCAGCTGATTTAGAGCGGCAAAAATCCTTACTTTTGCGTAAGATAAGAGTTGGTACCACAAAGGACGAAACGACAAAAGAACTCGCTAAAAGTATATTAGAGGCACCTGCCCCTATTTCAAGGTCTTCATGGCAAATGATAATGAATATCAATCCCGAACAATATCCGTTTTCTTCACAATATGTTCTTTGGAATAACAAATCCATTCAAGTGAATGGAAGTAAAGGTGGAAAAAATAAATTTATTTGCAAATACGATATTGCCAAAGTAAAATGTAATATGAGTCAAACTGTGATAAAACCAGAAATTTTGCCTAGAAAAAGAAGCCTTCTGCAAAATTCCTTAGAGGTTAATTTTAAACCTGGGCCGTTATCAAAGAAAAAACGCCTAGATACTTCATACCAAAAGTACCAGTTTGGTGATATGAATTTAGTTACTTTACCTAAACCGGGTCTTGATATTCAACCGTCGTTTGGCAAACCACTGGCTCCTGCAATTAATACTTTTATACATCATACGTTTTTATTGCCTGCCGAAGGCATAATATCAAAAAATTGGGCTGATTTTTCAGTTTCAGTTGTAGGTACCTTAAAAAATGGAACCCCTGTTCAAGTTACAGAAAATTGTAATATTTCTTTCGACCTTGACTATAAATGCTTTCAACGTAGAATTCTTATGCGTCAGGATAGTGATAAAGAACAGCAATTTAAATTTAGTAGTGATGAATATCATGACACAGAAGACGAATTAATGATTACATCAGAGGTCTGTAGTATCATGAATAGAATTTTAGATTCAGTAGAAATTAGTTTAAAACAAGAAGATATGTATTCAGGGCCAGATGATCCTAGAGATGTAGCTGATCTGAATAATACTTGTTACGGGAGCAGCATAAATCAAATTAGGGATAAAGGTAAACGAAAATTTGGAGAACTAGACAGGCTTGATGTGACTGTTATTACAATCGAGGAGTCGTCTAATACTAAAAACAGTATAACTTGTTTGAAAACTCATTGTCGCCTGGGATGTGTCTGCGATTCGTTAAAATCTTCATACATATTAAAAAGACACTGTGGCAAAATAGAATGCATGTTTAAATGCAAATGCGACTTTTCAAGGTACAAAATGACTGATTCATTTGATGATTGCTCTGATATAATACCAGACTTAATTAATTTCGACAAGAAATTAGGACAAACTTTGGCAAAAGAGGAACACAAATTTCACCAGACTGTTATCGTTACTAATGAAAAAAGTATTTTATTAAAATCTCAACGGCGCAACTGGAAAACGTCAAAAAAATATGCTGAGTTTTATAGGAATATGCAACTAAGGGCTATTGATCGCAACAAACAAAATTTATCAGTAGTGTGCAAAAAAATAGACTTAAAAAATATTGAACCTTGGTGTATGGTTCACAGTTTGTACAAGTGTTTTTGTAAGGGCAGGTTTACAGAATGCTATTATTCAGGTACACTTAATGTACCAAATGTAACGAATGTTTCAAATGTTATAGATAAAAGTGAAAAAAATATTGAAAATATAAACTTAAGTAACGCAACACCAATAAATAGTATAAAAGCAAGCTTAAGAGCTAGGCCAGAGTCAAGTACTGCTCGAGACAACATAGAAATATCAATGTTGCATACAGAGCCGCTGCCATTGGAATATACATCTTCGGAACTCTATGAATCGCTTAAGTGTGCTAGAACGCTGTGTTATGAAGGGAGAAAGTATAGTGAAAAATATTATCAGGCTACAAATCAAAAGATTTTAGATATGGAAAGAAATGACGAAAAATTACATAAAAAGATGATTTTTTTGATGAAAAAATGCAATGCGTCCTATCCCGATAGCGAAGATTCACAGAGTGTTGACTATGTAAATGCACCGCCAAGTTTAAATGATTTATTGAATAGCGTAATTACTCAGAACTCACAAGGATTGGCAGAAGATATTGCTAAACCATTAGAAAAAATAGCACCCAATATGAAACGAATACCAAATAAGGAATCATTAGTTTCATGGCTTGAGTGTAATTATAAATTTTATAAAGATCAAACAGTTGTTGATCCGATCAAAACTGGTCTACATCCTCCCAAATATGGTAAAATTGCGTTGTATCCTTGGAATTTTATACTTAGTAGGTATAGAGATAGAAAAAACCTATTTCTTATATCTAAGCAAAAGCCTTTTCGTATCTTTATGGCAGTAAATAAAAGAAATGCGTATTTTAATAATTGCATTGACATAAGCGATATTGCTTTGTCTGGTCTAGATAAATATCCTGATACAATTAAAAATTTACTTACAAACGCTACAGAAACAAAAGATAATTTTTATATATTATATGGATTATCATTTTGTTGGGAACTTATTGGTTCCGTAACAAAAGTAAATGAAAATATAAAAGAAAAGGAAAATACAATAGATTCCCAAAAAACAAACAAAAGATTCAAGGAAAATACATTAGAAAATGTGGCGAATCAAGAAATATCTGAAAGTAATAATATTTCAGATTCTGATTGTGTAATTGTACCTGCTGCTAATAAAATAAGATACGAAAGTGAATTCATACAATTTACTAATGAAGAACCAGAAATGAGTTCTAATCAATCTAAATGGTTTTTAATGACTATAGAAAATGATTTTTCGGAAATTCAATTTTTCAAGAAAGGATTTTTTGTTAAATACGAAAACCTTATAAAAGCAACAACTGTTGCTAAGCGATTAGGTAAAACTGTTAGACTTTCATCACAACATTGTAATACTAACAATCCTCAATTTGGAATCTATGCAATACCCAGTACTCAAAATAATTATGTTTTTATTGGTCCATATGAAAAAGATGATTCTTTAGGTATAGAAACAGTAAAAACTAAGGATGACAAGAAACAAGCGCAATGTACACGAGGCACGTGGATAACAACAAATAAAATTGATAATTTTAAAGTTATTGATAATCCATTATTATATATACCATCTTCTAAAGTAAATGATAAAAAGATGATGATAGCTTTTGACAGTAATCCCAAATCAATATGTGAAACCCGTAAGGCCAGCCCGAGTGAATTAACTGTTAATAGTTTAGATGACAAACATACGCAACCAAATGTATCATCAGAAAAATCGCCCAAATTGTTAAAGCCTATAAGAATACAAAAATCGAATAATTTTCGGTTGGGTATCATAAAACAACAACCTTTGGTAATGAACAAGTCATTGATTATTAATAAAAGGGATTCAAATAAAAGCGTCCAGAAATATAGCAAAATAAAAAGCCTATCACAAATATGCAAAACTGTGATTATGCCTAAAAAAATCGTACGCGAAATTGCGTCTCCAAAAAAAACTTGTAATATGGCTTCCGCATCTGTAACCCAAACAAGGAAACACGAAGGAGGTATGTTTATTTTGAAACCAGAAGAAATCAACAAAAGATCTTTAGAAAACGGATTATCGTCTATTTCACAACCAGGATTTGAGGAAGAAACAAAGTGCGAAAGTACTATGGATATTGAAAATTTTCTTTCAAAAACTGATATTTACGTCCCACCTAAGACTGATGTTTTCGTTATATCCGATGATGAAGATGATAGGGAAATAAATACCGAATCCTGGAAGGAAGTATGGATTGTTTCCAAAAATATTCCAAATCTTGGATCGATTCCGGGAAGACAGAATGCAAGCAATCAGTTAAGCTTTGAATTCCCAGGTTTTACATATACAGACTTTTATGCCAAAGAAGAAGCTTTTAATAAAATTAATCAGTAAGTTTTATAAGGATTTTTTATAATATATAGATAAATACTTATTTAGAAATCGTATAAAAATTTGAACGTAGCGGGACACGAACCCGCGCCTCCTGGAAACCGAAGCCAGGTGTCCCGCTACGTTCAAATTTTTATACGTTTTTTAAATAAGTATTTATTTTTCCTAAGTGTGGATTAACGCTTTTAAAATGTTTAAAAAATATATTGTTACTTTTCTTTTTATTTACATTACTTTTAATATTAAACAACTTTTCAGAGTGTTAGCAAGAAAAGTTTATGTACCAAAATATATTTGTATACAATGGGACGTCGTTGAATCTACATCTGACGCAAAAATTAGCAAAAAATTGCAGTCTAAAAATTTAAATTCTGAATATGTAAGTATTAAACAGGGTTTTATGTGACAGTAAATTTTCATTCCAAGGATTAAGGGATAAATAGCATTATAATTATCTTGTATTTTGTTGCCTCATCGTTAATGGGGTGACAAACGATTTATTCATGATATTTCTGCATGCTCACCGGAAAATAAAACTTAATATTATTTATTATTTTTACGCCACCTTTTCTTCAAACACCGAAGCTTGAACATTAACCAAATTTTCACAATTATTGTTTTTGTCATTCTTACATCACTCAATTTCTCAACTTGCTCAAACCACATGAACAAAGAAGAATCATTTCTGTACGATTTATCATTTTACTTTTTATTAATAGGTTATGTATATGTTTAATTTTAAATACACAAAGAACTTGTTGATCCGGAATAAAGAACGCTTTTCCAACAAATGCAAACTATCAATCTATTTCAAATCGTTTAAGGGTAGAACTTAGTTTAAATGGTTATTAAAACCATACGTAGATCAATCTAAGGAACATTTAAATTCATATTTCAATGCAATTAAACTTTGATGTAAAACGCAAAAAATTCTGACGTATACTTTAAACTCTTTATTTTGTATGTAATAGACACGATGTAAAATATCTGGGCTATTTATAAAGGTAACGGGGCTTTGCAATAGCCCGCTTGTAGTTGGTTACATATGTGCCTTAGATAAAAACGTAAGACATACCCATGTACCATTTATAATTATTAAATTAAATATTTGATAATGTTTTTCCTCATTTTCAGGTCTTAACTCGAAAAGGTTTGGTAAATAAACATAATTTGATAGAGAAACTGAAAACTATAAACAAATTAAGCACTCCTTCAAAATGTTCAGAAGAAAAAGTAAGTGAAAATATCGACTGTAACAGTAAGGTTTGTATTTTATAAATTCTGAACCTCTCTTCTCTACGTATAGAGCATGTTCAAAATGTTTACGATCCAAATCTATATTATATGAGTGGTTATATGAGTTCCGCCACT
This sequence comes from Heliconius sara, assembly GCA_917862395.2. NCBI lineage: Eukaryota > Metazoa > Arthropoda > Insecta > Lepidoptera > Nymphalidae > Heliconius > Heliconius sara. The sequence goes on along the minus strand of OU860796.2, from coordinate 7,177,950 downwards.
CAACACTACACTCCACAACCACGAAATACCTGCAGAATTCGGTGGAAATTTGGTAAATGGAAGTGTCTATATGGGAACGAAATGTCTTAAGAATAGGTTCTCTCTAGCTATCCTATGCTATATGCAGGATGTAGCGTGAAGCTAAAAAAAAGTTACATCATAAATTCCTACGAGAGTTCCTACGAGGTTCAAAAGTTCGTGGAATGAAAGAGTTCTAAATAAAATAAAAGAATAAATCTATTTTTCCTTTTCAATATAATCAATATAATCAATCAAATGTTCCTTAAGCTGAATACATTTATTGGATCTATGAATTAACTTTTCTAAACCGTCGAAATAATATTTTTTTCTTTCGCCTCAAAACGGGCCAAATTGACATTCTATTTCACCACCATCTTATTCTCCTTCACCACGTTGTCGTCAGAAAATTTCCTTCCCCTTAGGTGTTACTTAAATTGGGTAACAAATGAAAATCAGTATGGGCCAGGTCTGGACTGTAAAGTGGGAGGACTAGTGATTCGAAGGCGTGCGTGTGCAGAGCAGCCATTGCAACTCTACTCTTGTGAACTGGTGCGTTGTCTTGCAAGAGCAACACACCCTTAGCCAACTTTCCTCGAGGTTTTATTTTGATGGCCTCCTTTAATTGGTTTAGTATCGATGCGTAGTATTCTCCAGTTTTGTTTCTTTCCTTTTCTTTGTAATTAATCAGTATTATACCCTCACACTCCCAAAAAACAGTAGCCATCAACTTTCTAGCCGATTGTGACACCTTGAATGTTTTTCGGGGTGGTGTGCCCTTTTTATGTCATTGCATGGACTCCTGTTTTGATTCAGGCTCAAGGTGATGGACCCATGTTTCATCTCCAGTAACAAGTCGTTCCAAAATCTGTGCCGGTTCATCTCTACACAACTCCAAAAATTTATATGAAGCAACGACGCTCTGCTGTTTCTGAAGCGGTGTGAGCATTTTTGCCCATCTTGCACTGACTTTTATCATACCCATATGGTCAAGTTGGATCCGCAGAATGGTGGTACCTGATACTCCAACTAATGCAGATAACTGTTTTTTCTTCAAACGGGCGTCTTCCACTTTTTCGCTGATGTCTGTTGTAGTGGTCTCAATTGGCCGTCCAGAGCGGGGGTCTTCTTCAATCGACTCTTGACCATGTTTAAAAAGACCATGCCAATCCTCCCCATAAACGGTTTGCATTTCATTTAAAATGGTTTGGCCATTCTCTCCTTGCTTGGTAAGGAACTTTATCACGGCACCGTGTTCAATTTTCTTCATAGTTTCAGTTTTCTTCCGGATTGACTTGTTTGTTCGTAAACGAATGACGCCACAGGGCAACTCTATTAATATACTAATGATGAGTCCCCAAGTAGTATGACATTAAGCGAGCCCCCCTATCCCCACTCCATCCCCTTCATTCCACGAACTTTTGGACCTTCCCGCGGTTTTGAACAAGAAAAATAGAAACGGAAGAGGCTGTCGTGGCGCAGGGGCACCACGCGAAATGTAAATGCGATGATGTGCTACTTCTGCCTACCCAACTGTGCGCGAGATACAATGAACTGAATTTGCGTCTTCCGAATTACTGTCGTTGACACAAATGAAATGGGTTCCAAGTCTAGTCAAATAGTTGGTTTATTATATAATATCTTGTACAAATATTTTTTTCTTTAGTTTTTGTTAATGTTATACAAACCATTACCATATTTTACATTTTTCAGGAGAGCATAGAGGTAGGAGAATTAGAAGAAACCAGCCAAACGTTGAACGACGAAAGCTTTATTCTTTTAGATAAAGCATTCGCGAAAAAAAGAGAATTTCTTGAATCGTTTTCCAAAACAACAGATGAAACACGAAAAACATTGTTAGAACAACTCAATAATATTAAATCTGACGCCGAAGATTTATAATGGATTCGCAGTTGATGTCTGCTTTTGTATTATAAATACTACTTGTCTTAAACCGAAATATGATCTCAAAGATTTTTATGTTTATAAGTCTATTATATGTTACTGAATGTATATATATATATATGTATGTGTGTACCAGTATATTGTCGGCTTAAAATGTCAACCTGCTGACAGTTTATGTAAATTATTAGGAGAGAAAAAAAAGTTTTTAAAAAAAACTGAAAATTTTGCTTGTATTTTCTTCTATATGACATAAAGTGAAGGTCAGTTTTGTGTTTTTATTAACTTACGAATCTTTTAAAAATATATGTAACGGAAAACAGAAATTAGATGGTGTACATTCTAGGCCGGCAATGTGTAGACTAGATTAGTTAAGGATAAAAAATATATGTACATATAGCATATATACATTATTTTGGACTATTGGATGTCTGGGGTCTGTAACAACAGGGTTGGGTATGCATTGTGCATAGTGAAACATTTTTGATTGGAATATCAGTTCAAAAACAATGATTTTTTGGTAAATTCATTTTAAACTGATTGTTTTGTAAAAAAAAACACCTAGCAGGATAGTAATCTGTGATATTGCTTTTAATTTAGTTTCACAATATTGTTGTATGGGCATTTTCTTTATCGTATTATAGGCGTGGTTTAAAAAAATATGTCCTGACCATTTTTTTTTAAACCGCGAGTATTTATTTCATCTATTGATTTCTTTTCATATACACAAGTATCTTACTTTTCGATTCTCCTAAAAGTAATTATAAAAGAAGTTAAGTTGTTGGTTCAGATTTCAAAGCGCCCATATCAAGAATATATTTAGATTAGTAATATTTGAAAATCGGATTTATAGAAATATTACGTTTCTATTTTACTGTTAGCATGAGGTGTCATAAGTAATGCTTAGCTCCTTAAATGTAAAAAAAAAAACTATTATTGCAACTTTAACAACTTGTGTTACAAATACTACATTCATTGTGTATAGGTGTCATAAAAAATAAAACCTAGCAAATAAAATTAATCATAAATTAGATAGTTACACAGATATAAGTACCTAACTTTTTTCACTATGTTATAAAAATGTATATGGTAGTTAAATATCAAACATTGTTATTTGTATTTCCTTATGCCACATCTTGTATCTTGTAAATTGTTGCAATTTTATAGATGGCTAAATACTTTTCTAATGCTGGATTTTGGAAGGTCATTTATAATAAATATTATTTTTATTTATTGCAGATTTTTATTTAACTTTAAATTCTGTAAAAAAATATGACATTAAACATAATAAAAAAAATATATGGTTTTCTAGTAAATTTTAGAAGGAAAAAAGATAAATGAAACACTGACTCAATAAATACATCCTATTGTTTATTGAATTTCATATTTTTTTAAACCTGCCAACCCTGAAATTTAGTACTAATGTTCCATCGCGCCTTGACGATACCCTGAATGACTACAACACAGCGTAATAAAATACCTCGTGTATTAGAAGCAAATGCATTCCACGAAAGTACCAGATATTGATTTCATAGAATGTTAAAAATCTTTATAAACCAATACGATTTGGTCATCAGTTTCAATATTCTTTGACTACTTAGTTAATTCAAAGCTAATTACATACAATATCAGTTCTAATTGGGGGTCTGGGTAAGACAACATCCTATGGAGTACGCGCAAGTGCTCTTTTCTACTATATTATTATTTTTTTAATAAATTGTTGTGTGTATGTAACTAATAAAATATTTCCATAAAAATAAGATGCAACGGAAACAGTGACGCTTAAAGGAGGCATAGTATGACATGCAATAATATAAACCCAGACGCAGGTCACAAATTCTACTATATAATATTAGTTTTTTTTTATAAATCACCTTTTCTCTATGAAAATATAAGTTGTCAAATATGCTCAATACTTTTCCTAGATACAATACCATAATCTCCTAAATTTATGGTCATGTTTTACTCATTAACTATTGGAACAGATTATAAATTATTTTGTTTTGTAACACACAAATAAACTAAAGATAAAAATAGTAAACAATTAATAGAATGAATAACCACACAATAAAGTTAAAGTTCTAAAGGCATACAATATATACTGAGATAGGAACTGTAATAACTATTTTTGTAATTTTTAAATAACTTTAAACACAGCGTGCAAATATAACTAATCGAATACTATTCTGGTACTAAAACATAATCATGACGTTATATATTATAAATACAGGTAGCATTATTTATATTATTGTCGGTGATTCTAATCTTAGCCTTTATAGGATCGGCGAAATTTTACAAAAATATAATATACCTACTACACAAATTTGAATGTAACTGAATATACATGTTATTTCATTAAGAATAACAAAAAATACTGACACAATTCTATTAATTTATATTAATTATTTCCTAAATTATCATTTTATTGATTTCTTATTGAATGTTAGCACAGTAGTTAATAAGAATGTATGTATATTCTGCGTGACAGATAGAAAATAATTAAATTATTGATTGAAAAATATAAAAAAATAAATTATGTGATCTATATAACATATTATAAGCTTCATAAGCAAATTTTTGACTTTAGCTATGTAACATTACAGGTAATAAATGCTCTAATATACTAATTTGATCGTAAAAAATAATTTTTAGAGCACGCAAATTGTAGACCTATATTCTGAAAACATTACATCTATGAATCAGCCAGCTCATTTCTTACAGTTAATAAATTGTATTATAAGAAATTATCAATTTAATTATAAACATTTTATTGGACAGGCTGAAATGGATACGTTGTAAAGCTATTGCATTATGATTAGGTATATGGCAAATACATTTTGTCAATTCAACTGAAATTTACAAAGAAAGTCAGTGTAAATGTGACACGGCACAAGGCGGCAGTTTCTACGGTCAACAATTATTATTGGATGTATAATGTTATGCGACATAATATTTATAAGAAACTTTACATATTTATGTCTGATATCTATTTTTATTGCTAAAATTTGTGATGTCACTACTACACTGACGTTCTTATATATGAAAATATTGTAATATACATTTAGAAGAATATATGTTTGTATAGATAGGTTAGGTTCTATCTGTTGACTGTCGCCTCGTGTTGTTCCGTTGAGGGATGACGAACTCAGTGTGTCGAGGTGCATTGAAGGGGTTTGTGGGGGCGAAAGGCGCAGCGGGGGCGGAGGCCGGGGCGGGTCCAGGCGCTGGAGGCAGCGTGGCGGAGCCCTGCCGCGACAGCCCGCGGCGCACCGGGCTTGATGTTGTGGAGCTTCTGGAAATCATTTTAGTTATTCATCTCAGTTCAGGTCGACGCTCATCGTGCGCCATTGGGGTAGTATCTGATTTAAAAGTGACGCGACATGGCTTTTGGTTTCGTTCCCCATTAGAAAGAATGAATTATTTACATTTCCTGGCTCCGGTAAGCAGGCACAAATGCTTCATTGCGTTGCGCCCTTCAACACGCAGTGTCTTAATGCTAGGTTTCCTCTGCCTACCGTTCGCAGTTACTTATGTGTATTATTGAGTTATTGTATTATATGAATATTATTGAGGCCAGTTGTGGCGCAGGGACGCTGTAATCGCGACAGGTAGCGGGTAGTCGACTCACTCGAGTTGCCGTATTATATACAAATTTAAAATGTTTTAAGATCACCTAGGGCTAGTGCTAATGTCGGCGGCGGCCGACTGCTGTCGCGGCGGCAGTGCGGGGGGCGCGCCCGCCCGCGCGGCGCCCGGCCGCGGTGGAATCTGTTATTTATAAATTAATCAAATTTACTTTATATTACACAATGTTAAACAAAATTTATGCAAAATTATGCTATTATTAATTTAGCCACTCAAGGGAAAAATAGTATCAATAGAAAGCTTGAAATACACAAAACAAAAAATCACTAAACAAAGGTAAAATATAATTATTTTTATGAAAAAATTAACATTGGCACTACTAACTTTCACGCAAAAACAGCTGACCGGTTTTTTATGAAATTTTACCGTAATATATCTATAAATAACACATTGCCTACAATATAATATATCTAGATATTGGTATAATTTGGCTTTTCTGGCGTTAAATTATTATATAAAGATCAATAATTTCATTAGTTGTTAGTTACTAAAAAATTATATTTCCATTTCTTCGTCCTGGTGTCGGGGCAAAGTACGGCGTTCCGCCACTCAATACGGAATACTTGCAAAATTCGACGTAAAGTGGGGAACGAAGTGTCTTAACACTAGGTTCCCTCTGCCTACCCTGCTGTGTGCGGGATACAGAGTGAAGCTGATTCATTTGTTGTTCTATCATTCTATTTATTTTGACGTAAGTCGGTTTTCAATAGTTTGAATTAACTCTTTTATATAACTATATAAAGGTCTGGGTATAATTAATGTAGATAGGTGTGTGATTAGCATTAGTCAGTCGCACCGTGGGCGGGCAGGCGTGCGAGTGCGCGCGCGCGAGGCGCGGCGCGGCGGGCGGCGGCGGGCGGCGCGGCGGCGCGCGCCCGCCTTCACCTGCACACACAAACTTATGAAGGCCCGCCCTTTGACGTGACGCTATCAAGACCATCCAGGTCAACAGCAATAAAACCAAGTCGAAAAAAAAATATAGATGGTGCCATCCACGAAGACTTGCCCCCGACTCTTCCTAGTTTTCGCTTACAGCAGGTACAAGTGAATTAATTTTATTGTTATGTTTTATGTTAACTTTAAGGGCACACGCACACTACGATTAATGGACTTCTCGGAAGAAAGCGTGGTGGGCAAGATACTCTACTTAAATTTAATATTTTTTTGAGTCGTTCAATGTGCGTGTTTCATGTTATTATTAATTAATATCAGATTAAAGCAATCATGTGAATGCATAGCAAACACGTAATCGTATAACAGATGAAGATCAATATATGCAAAAACATAACGTATCATAGTAATTTTCGTAATGTTATTTTATGTATTATACTATATTTATATTTAACATAGTATAATACATAAAATAACATATTATTAAATTTTGAGGCCAGTCACGGCGCAGCAGCACAATGTGTGACTGTAAAACCGACTGGTTGTCGGTTCGATCCCCACTCGAGGACATGAAATATTTACTTAAATTTATATTTCTATTTCTTCGCTCTGGTGTCGAGGCAAAGCACGGCGTTGAGTTCTGACTATTAACACGCAATGCTTACAGAATTCGGCAGAAAGTGAGGAACGGAGTGTCTTAACACTAAGTTCCCTCTGCCTACCCTGCTGTGTGCGGGATATAGTGTGAAGCTCATTGATTGAATGTAAATACAGTATAGCACATAAAATAACATTACGTGTCTGGTTTTTAGGTACAACACAGTGAGAGTTCCTAGATCTGTTGAAAATATAGATATATAAGTAGAGCAACTTCTCTGGTGAGATTGACGCCGGCAGTCCAAAAAAACAGTGGCGCGTCATCGTGGTGACACTATCCATAGACAGTTATTTTTAAAAAAATACTAATTGTTTTTGGTAATTTATCAATATCGGAAAAAAAATATCTTTAAATATCCTTTTAGCAGCGTGGGACAATTAGAAAGCGTCTAACAATGATTGTAGGTTCGACGACTGATTTCTATCATTCTTCATTAATTATTTTAATATCAATGCTCTGGTAGAAAAAGCACGGCGTTAAGTTCCGCCACTTAACATTCAATATCATGAAAATTGAGCAGAAAGTATAGGATGGAGTGCCTTAGCACTAGCTTCCCTCTGCCTAACCTGCTACAGGAGTAAAACGTGAAGCGACTTTTTTAAAGATAACCTTTATATTCAGCCTCCGGACTCGTCTTCTCGACGGCGCTCTGGACACTGTCCGTGCTCCGCCTCCGCTCCTTGGCCTCCTTGTCCCGGGACAGTTCGGGCAACACTCGCGGCCGTTCCGGCAGTGCGCGTTGCCTGTCCGGCGGCACTCGGTTATTTTCAGAACTATCTCCAACACGTATGTCTGAAGGTCTTCTATCGATCTGCTGATGTAATTGCTATCTTATATAAAATTCTTTGTATGCGTGTTCGTCACCCTACCTTTCTTAAAGAGCTGGGCCCAAATTATACTAACTGGCTAGGATGAAATCTTGTTCAATTATTTTAACAACTTTCTGAATGGTCTGAAAATACAACTGGATCCGGTAGGTTGCATTTAGATTATAACGTAATAGAGACGCTTAAGTATGAGAAATCAGTAAATCGCGTATTATTATAAGTTATTGAGCATGACAGGAACGAGCAAAATGTCATTGTTTTTTGTGTTTTTTTTTAACCAGATCTAGAATAACACGGTCCGTTCTTTCTTGCTACCCCTCTAAGTATGAAGGATGTTAAAACAAACTACTTATATAAGATAATTTCCTCTCATTTGGTTAATTGATAAATAAATAAATTTAATAAGTTACTAATTACTCGTGTAGGTTTGGTCACGCCGCCCTGTGCCGGGGGGTGGGCGCTCTCCGGGGGGTGCTGGATGCGAGCCGCCTGTTCCAGTATGGCCTTCTTCTGCTCCTGTCCTGCCGCGAAGTACGAGAATACGCACAACACCGCGTAGCATATTTGGTCCGCCTAGATATAATCAGAAAGAGTGATCATTTCGTTTCTAAATTCTGGATGTTACATTACGGACTATCCAAAACTACTCACGTTAAGGGGGAGGAAAGGAGGCGACTACTTGTAGTTATAAATATTTTTAATATAAATAGATTCATTGTTTCTTGAAATATATTTAAATCCGGAAACATATTTTCATCTTACATTAGGTATACTAAGATAAAAAACAACAGGTTAATGTGTAAAAGAAATTAAAAATACATAAGTATATATGAATTTCAACGTCAAATTAGTAAATATTTAATTGCAAATTAATGTTAATATTCATCAATTAAGTATTAATTACAAAAGCGTGTTCATCCCAGTAACTAGAATTGCTAAGAGAAATGTATAATAAAAAAATTATATTATAGAATAATATAAAGCTACTCGATGAAAATTATTTACAATTAATTACCTACGGTATTTATATCATGTACGCAAAAAGATATGGTTAAATAAAATATATATAAAAATAAAGCGTGGAAATTACCCTGACATCAGTAGAACTGTTGAAAAGAAATATGACGAAGCAAAGCCATAGAATATTAGATAAGAAAATGATAAAAAAAAAACAAGACGTGTACATACATCAGGGTGAGCTATGAAACGTAATGTGCATAATTCTGTTGATTTCCATTGACTTCGCTAACGAGATAGTACCGAGTAAGCCATATTGAGAAGAAACGATGGAGATCAAGCACTACTTTTTCTGCCTACAACATAAAACAATCCATGAACTAAAAAAAGGGAATGACGTGAAGTTAGACGAATACAACGAAATACTCACCATTATTGATTTATATTTCCTTTGTATTATCTGCCTTGTTTTGGGATCTGAAAATAGTATGCAAATTAGGCAAATATTTCTAGTATAAAAAATATAAAACAAATTAAAAAAATATATATTTAAATGTACTCACTAAACTCTTCTAAAACGAAGATACCGCCGTTCTGCGTGAAACACTTTCTTATATGATCGAGCCGCACGAAGAACTGAAAAACAAAATAATATGGTATAACATAAAACCTGTAAATACTACCATTGCAACTACGAAGGCATTTAGCAGGGAAATATTACCAGATTAGCGTCCAAATGTTCGAGTTTTAAATATATTATGTACAGACACCTTGAGTGTAATTGAGATTAATTATGTTAAACGTAATCTGGTAATGGTTTTCTAATGTCCTATAGCATTCTTCCCTTTAGTGCGTATCGGAGAAGCGTGCTAGCCTCTTCCTCGTCGGTGCGTATAGCAGTACGCTAGTGAGAAAGTTACTGCCGATTTGTGACTCTACAATAATTAATATAGATATAGTAGATTTTACTAAGTGATTTATTAACAAACTGAAATTATTGTTTAATTTTATTAAAGCTCGAAAGCACGGTACCACTTTTTATTATAACCAATTGTTATAATACAATATCGACGTTTTTATTTTATTTTAACGCGTGTTGCTTAGTGTATTATAATCTTTAAAATATAAGATTATATATATATTTTAAAAATGACATAAATAATATTTTGTGGTATTCAATATATAATTTAAATGGAATAGTAAGCAGGGTACATTAAAACTACGAAATACGTGGTAACTACTTCTACTGTAAGTTAGATATGATATGCATCTAATATAAAAAATACATTTTTGTTTATGTAAAAGCAAGTAAGTAATATAAAAAGGATAAAATAATTGAAGCGAGTACAGGTACAGGGTAACTGTTGTTAATTGTTTTAAAAGGGTGGTATTGCTAGTGCACGCCAGCATGCTACAGAAAAATAAGCAACACGTGAATATTACTCTGTATGAAGCTACAGACTGATTTCTTTTTAAGTGTCCGTTAAATGAACGTATTTTTAGCTATAAACTAAAGCACAAATGTAATGTAGTTCGATAAACTAAGCAATTTAAATAAGAGAGTCCACTAAGCTTGCTTCGAAGTGTAAAGGCTTAAGTTAGAGGTGGGTGACGATGAATATTGTTTTTAAGTAATCATTTTGATAAAATAAAAAATATATAACGAAAGACAATTTACTTATGTATAGTTATTTTAAGTAAAAGTTGATATCTTAATTCTGCAATGTGATCATTATCGTCCACCTCTAGATTACCATTGAAGGATAATATTCGCCGATGGGGAAATAGAGAGAGGAGAGGAGCGGGGAGGAGAGTGAGTGGGAGCGAGGAGGCGGCGGATCAGAGGCGCGCCAGAACTTGTGAGATGGCGAGTGCTCTACGACTGACCTCGTGACTGGCGTCGGGAGAGCTCTAGCTCGACGCCCGCTCGGGTTGTAGGAGGGACCGATCGGGACCGCTCGCCGGACGATCCGTGATACGAATGCAAGCTATCGGGTGCGAATGAACAAACAATGTCTAAGTGCATGCACGAACGCGCGGGCGCTCGCCGCACTCGGGAACTAAAACAACGCTCAACTAAAACAATCGGTAAGCCTCAAACTACAAGTACGGCCCTACGACCTCGACCGACGGTGGCCGTCGAGGTCGCAGGGTGCGCGGTCGTCGGAGGAGCCAGCCAGTACTAGGTTACGAACCACTGAGTATGTAATACCTCGAAATCCTTCAGCGCAGGCGCGGGTTGGCGGGTCCGGAAAGGGTAGAACAGACAAAAACAACATATTAGTTGAGAGCGGCCGAGCGCGTGTCAAGGACCATCTCAAAAGTTCCTAGCGAGCACGCCTCGCCTCGCACGCGCGGGACGCAGCGCATGCACCATACCACACCTAGCCGTAGCTACCGGGTAGCTCACTATCACATACAGTTACTCATACATTCAAATATAATAAAACACGATCATCTTCCAACATAAGCTGTATTTAATTTATATAAAGATTTTATAAAAAAAAATAAACCGCAGTCCACAAAAATAAAAAAGAATACGAGAACATGATCAGCACAGTGAAATTATATTGTTAATATATATACATAAAATAGATAATATAAAAATCGAAATAGGAAAGTTTGAGTGGTCCTTGCTAGGTATTTTATGTAAATCAATACATTTAAATTAACTGCAAAAATTCTTTTGCAAAGGAGCGTCGTCTAAGCGATTCATATGATAATGTTTGCAATGTAGCTGATAAAGAGAAAGTAATCAAATTCTTCACGTACGACATGATGTCCCCGTGAATGCCGAATGCGATAAAATATAATGCATATTGAGACGGTAAAGCTATGGCCAGCGAGGGACTCAGCCCCATAGATTGCCGAACATTTTATGTGAACGACATTCTTTATTTTTTATTTAGAAATTTCCCAAAATTAAGCATGAACATTGACAGACAACTTACCTGGTCATATCAATGACAATACCAAAACTGAAGTACCTCTAAATTCATTTTATATTCAGTTTTGAGTTTATCATTTTTTTAATATATGTAAATAAAGCTGACAAAAATATATTAAATATATATAACCAAAATTACAGTTAAAAGCCTACCTTGCTATGATGGAAGAGAAGCCCGACGCCCTCCATGCAGACCTTAAACATTGGTGATATGCTAATATTATAAAATATATAAAGACTATTATAATTTTTTGCTAGAAATGTGTGAAAATATTGTCAGTTTTTTTGTAAAAAAATATAATAAGTAGGTGTAGTGCTTAACGATAAGAATAATATAATTATATAACATTCAACTGGTCGTAATATATCACAGAGATACATTATCCATACGTCTGTGCTAGTCCTACTAAATGTTGAACTATAATATTTATAATTATTAATTTGTATATCTATTAAAATTAATCTTTATTTCTATTAGTTACATAACATCACACGAGAACGGCTGAAACAATTTCGCTAAATCTTTTTTGTTGGAAGTCTCCGTAATTGTGAAAACAAAAAAAAAAATTTTTTTGAAAAAAATGTTTTTGTTTTATAAAAACCTGAGTACCAAATAATATTATTATGATACCAATTCGGTTCAATCACGGGCAAAATTCAAATTAATTTTTTTTCTTTATTCAAATATAAATAAGTCTTTAAGACGCACTCTGCAATCATCGAATGACCAAGACCACAGTTTTAGAAGACAGTTCTGCTGTGGAGAGACAGCAAAAAACTCAATAGTTTCTTTTTTTAAATATTTATAGTAGCTAGGACAGGAGGATGGACGCCTTTCGGTAGCAGTAAACAGCTTTTCGTCGATTATACTAGTATAAAACAAGTGTCATACCTGTATGAGTCCGCCCTCACCGGTGGCGCAGTCCTGCACGGGAAACTCCCCGCCGAGCTCTGCCGCATCCTGTCGCCGCCCACTTTTCTCCATCGCTTCTTTGATGCTGTAGTACAGCGCTTTGCACTAAACCATCGTTAATACCATTATATATATATATATATATATATATATATATATATATATATATATATATATATATATATATATATATATATATATATATATATATATATATATATTAGCTCGACGCTGTTGTGTACTGTATATGACAAACAGGAAAGCCCCAGTTTTAAGGCACTTCGCTCTCCACTTTTTCCTCTTACAACCAGAGCGAGGAAATGCATTCCCCATGGTGGAAATCGAACTCATACATTTAATAACATATATTTTTATTTAATATGATTAAATTGTACTTGGTTGTTAGATCATTGACTCTCATGTTCTGCATCCAACCATCGTAGCATGGCACTTCCATCCGCCATAGTTCCTAGGCCGGCGCGCATCTCAGACCACACTCTTGGAGCTTATCTTACGTGAATATATATATATATATATACTTATGTTCGTTAATAATTTTAAAATCAACATTTTAGCATGAATAAAGATATAACTGGACACTCCAGAAATAAAATGACACCCAAAAGTATACGTGTATGTACAAAGATTAGATTTTTCATTTATTGTTTATGAGGAATTTTTGTGTAATATGAAAGAAAGACTGACTAAGGTATTCATTTTATAAGAATTTTAAATACATTTTCAAATAATGTATTATAATAGTTCTAACCTTCTTAGTATAATATTTATGTAGTTGTGTTTGGCCACCATTTTTCCTCCAAAGGCACAGAACTCGAATTTTCGGACTATACGTCATGTTCACCAGTCGCTCGTACCACCACCTTTCAATAATTGTCCCTGCGACAAATATTTTATTTAGTGTATTTTTTTATTTTTAAATAATGGGAGTATAGTTAAGATGAAGAAGTGCTTCTAATTATTTTAATTATTATTGTAAGTATATTAAAAAAGTATTTTTTTTTTCTTTGTAATTTGACAAGCTTAAATTACATATATATATTATTTATTTATAAACATTTACTTTCATTAAGACTGCCTAATCCACTCAAGACATAAATACTTTAAAACTGTCAGAAACCATGAGATGAATGGATGCAGACTTCTGATTTTTTTTTATAGAATATCTCGTAGTTACTGGAATTGCAACATTTTATCGAGGAGGATAGATGGGCGCGTAAAATAAAATACAGATTTATTTTCTATGTATTTTCTAAGATTAGGTCGTACCAAATTATGTTTTTTTTCTTGTAGATGTTGAAGTTTTCACACTATTTTGCGTTTATATACCCCAGCAAAGAATACACGATGTCTATCGATTATTCGGTATACGGCATACTTACAAATAACTATGTATGTAGTGGTATATTCTTCAGAGAATATATCAATAGATATGTAGTAGTTTGTAAGGAATGACGCTTTTTTAAATGATGTTAGGTTTAATTATTATCATGAAATTTAATAAATATTTCATCTTTGTCAAAATTTAAGCGTACTTGGGGGAAAAATATATGTGACCGAAAGTAGTCAACTATTTTTAAAAAATACGTGTTCAATATAGATTTCAAAATTATATAGTACTAAGTACTAGTAAAATGAGCTACTAATAAAAATGCTATTTAAAGGAAAAGAAAAAAAATTTAGTAAATATAATTTTTCTCTTGTTTACCCTGAGTAGAACGTAAGACGAGTCCGTCGTGGCGCACCTCCATGAAGCGCAGGGCGCCGGCCGCGTCCGCCTCGTGCACCGTGAAGGTGGCGCGCCGCACCTGCCGCGACCCCAGCGCCTTCAGCGTTATGTCGTTCCCGTGCTGCGACACACACCGCATGTTCAATGTATTTAAGTTATTTCCCGACTCCGGTAAGCAAACCGCTACGTTCATATGTGACACTCAAAAGTCAAGACGCAATGTCTGATAAATAAGCGGAAAATATGGAATGGAGTGCAAGACATTCCGTTTCGCATTTAGTATATTCACATTAGGTCCCCTCTACTACCTGCTATGCAAAAAATAATGAATCCTTTTATCATATCAATTTTTCAGTTCTGTTATGTCAATATTGTCTATTGTATGTCAAGATACATTCTATTGATTATTATGTTACTTATAATTAGATTTAAGTATTCCACTAAATACGTGTGTATAAAAATTGCATAAGTATTTACCAAATTATGAACTACGTCGAGAAGATGATTGACTTCTTGACTGTAGACCAGTCCAATATGACTTTTAGCAAGCAAGCGCCTTACTTTATTGCGAACTATATCGGACTCCACACCAAACAAAACCATTGCTGCGGTTAGGTTGTATAAAGCAGTAGATAGCAGCCTATCTTCTTCATGTTCTAGGCGTTTCCTTTCTGTCTCACTCAGACATTTGTAACGTTCCATCATTTCGTTAGCTCCTTGATCCATTCCTATCATATCACGTTCTTGACTTACGGCGTCTAAAAAGGCATCTTCCCAAAACTGCATTTGGTCCCACAGGTTTGATCTTTCCTTACCTACAATTCAATAAGTTAATACTCAATTATTTCCATTTTTTTAATAAAGTGACCATTGTCAAAAAAAAATATGTATAAACCAATAATACATATTACAAAATTATATAAATTTTTACCAATAAGCCCTTGAAACAGATAGGTGCGAGCTGTTTCGGGTGAAGTGAGTGGTGAAGTTGTTGGCACTCCGGCCATTGGCCGTCCGCTTATTGATGACTTGGAGGAAAACACACTCCCAGTCCTACCCTTTCCCGGTGCTCGTCCCACCTAACGAAACAATATGAAGATGTGAAGAAATATTGTTTATATTTAGTCATTTTATATTGTTTTCTTTTTAAAATTTCAATACATTCTCCCTGATATTGCATATGTCAATATTGATTATTATGTTAAATATCATTAACGCCAGTCGTGGTGCAGGGGCACAAAGTCTGACTGTCAAATCGACTGGTTGTGGAACCGATCCCCACAAATGAAACAGAAAATGACAGGAAATGAAATATTTATTTACATTTATATTTTCAATTTTTTCGCTCTGGAATCAAGGTTGAATTTCGCCACTTAAAACCTAAGTGTCTAGAACCCGGTGGAAAGTGGGGTACGGAATGTCTTTACACAAGGTTCCCTCTGCTTACTCTGCTGTTTGCGGGATATAGTATGAAGCTCATTTTAAATATCACACTTCTGAAAAGAAAGCGTGCTGGAAGACCAAAACACATTGCGGTGCTGATGAGATGAAATACTCTACACAAATAAAGGGGGTGAAAAGCATGCAAACACAAAATAAATATTACCAACCGTATGCATTGCTTTAAACTAGTTTCCTATAAAACTGACCACAAATAGTTTTTTGAAAAACAATGCTTTACAATTTCTTTTTATCTTTATAATTTCATAGTTTTTGGACAAATTTTTGCCATTTTAGGTATTGAATTTGTATTTCATAGCTCATTGTTAGTATATAAATATAAATGATAATAATCAAAGAAAAATAAAAAAAAACTATTTCAAGAATTAGTAACGCGTAGCTTGTTCATTATTAAAGATAATATCTGAACTTTTCCAAGTAACGTAGCTGGTAAATGTAAACAATGCAAACGATTATACAACGCGGACCAAGCGTACACCAAGCTACCGGCTACAACTTACATTGAGGAACATGACGTCAGTGTCAGAGAGATTGGACTTAAAGGAGGCGCGGTGGTCGACGAGCGTGGCTCGGTTGGTAGTGATGGAGCCGCTCTCCTGCGAGCACTCCGACGTCGCCGCCTGCGACAACCACGCAACCAAACCTTATAGCTGACCCTTGCTCGTGCTTCAGCAGTTACAATTTATTTAGCTTCACGCTATATCTCGCGTGTAGCAGTGTAGGCAGCCGTAGTCGAATCAATTTTAGAGAATGTTGTATGTTTATTCGCTGAGCTCAATACTGCGCTTTGTCTTGTTCTAAGTAATTCCCCCGAGTGAGAATCGAACCCACAATCGTGGCGTTTCATAATCAGACGCTGCTGCTGCTGAAGAGCATAAAAGTAATCGCAGAGCATGGCCTCATAAAATCTGAGGTTCGAGTGAGGTAGCCAGATGATGACTATTTGAATTTAGACATTAAGAAAATTTTAAAATCAACACGTATACAACAAATATCACTTTATTAAACACAATAGATAAGCACAAATTATATAAAAATAAACCAAAGCTATGATCTATTTAATTATTTTTTTATTCAAGACATATATATAAAAACTTAATTTGATTTTCAAGAAAGGTTCTTCGATAATGTTTTATAATAAAAATGTTTTATAATATCCACAGAGGCATTGTATTCAGATACCACATCAAACAAGGATAACACCATTAGCTCAAGCAAATAAAATAATCGTAAAAAGTAACCAATAAGAAGTCATCACAAAAGATATACTTATATATTGTTGTACACAACATTCAGTATACAATATAACATATACAAGTACCCAAGTACAGTAATACCAGACATGCGAGGAATTACTCGTTCACAGACAAAAATACATCAATAATGAAACCCACAGATATTTGAGACCGTGCAAACATTAATTATAAAATAAAAATACAAATTAAATTTACATATACCATTGACAATTAAATTTTTCTTTGATAATTACTTACATCAGAATCAAAGGACGTCAATTTGCTGAATAGAAGATTTCTTTTTTGATTTAACATATCTTTAAACATTTCTGTGGTACTTTGTGTGTCGGCTTCCATTTCTGGATAATTAACAACTGGCATTTCTGTAAATAATGATTGTACTGTTTGATCTATTCCAAGATTTAAGATAAAATATGTTAAAACATACATAACCAACGAAGAAATCCAACACTGTAATAATATGTTAATGAGTGGAGAAATTCATCACCCAGAGACACTTCTCAGGGGATTTTGGAAAACATGTAAAAATTTAAACGTAGTGAGACTTGCATCCGCGCCTCTTGGAAACCGTCGAAAGCACTCTGACCACTAAGCCATACGTTCTCATCGAGCTACGTCGAAATTATTATACGCTTGTTACAACTTTATTTATGTTATCAGCATCTCTTTCTTTTCGGTTTTTTACAAATTTCCGCTACTCAAAGAGTAAGAGTAACTTATTGTTTGGCAAGAGAATGTTATTTATTAAATATTTTTGACATTTTTAAAGTGTTATTTCACACTTAGAAAAGAGAAATACTTATTTAGAAAACGTATACAAATTTAAGCTAACCACTATGCCGAACGTTCTCATCCGGCTACATCGACATTTCGTGCGCTTGGACACGGTGCCCTAGAGGCGAGGGTTTAAATCTCGCTACGTTTAAATTTTCATACGTTTTCTAAATAAGTATTTTTCTTTCTTAAATGTAGAATAACACTTAAGAAATGTCAAAAATATCATCATTAAATTATCATTAACGAATATTTAAAATAGGATTCCCCATTTTATCCTGCATAACTAGGTAGGCAGAGGGATAATATCTCTTATACGCTTGAAGCACTCAAGAGTATTAGAGAATTAGAGATATTATCATCTCAACGCCGCGAAAAAAAAATCTGTACCTGATTGAGAACTTTTTCTAGAAGAGGGCGAGGAGGGCGTGTCGAGCTCTTGGCGAGCGTAGTCCGAAAGCACGGAACCAGCCATGCCGCCGTGCTCGAGGCCCGCCAGCTCCTTGCTCCAGTAGTGCGTGTGCGCCATCTCCGCCAGCTGGAACACCGACGCCATGCCGCCGAGCCCAAAGTTCGAGTACGTATGCTCCAGGCCGTGAACCACCGCTTGTAACACTTTGAGCATGCCTTTCCATATTGACTTGCTTATGAACTGTGGATTATTTTACTCTTAAATATATATTTATATGGGCAAGGGCATAATGTTGAGGATTAGGGAAAACGTTATGAAAACGAAGTGTTTGTTTTATTTGGATTTGGTTTGTTTTATTTGGATACATTTTGGATTAGTTATGAATATTGCACGTTAATCAAAGTAACTATATTACCAGGACAAAAGGAAGAAAAAAGAAGGTTAAAAACATGATATTTAAAATATGTAATAGGATTTCTTGGGTAAAAAAAACCAATTATATTGAAACATTAAAAAACTTACCACATCGTCCACTTTATCATTTGGTGTTGTTTTGCGGTTAAAGTTCCTGTTGAGTTTGCTAAGAACCATATTCCTGTAAGATTCATCTTCCATTAACTTCTTTAAACGATTCAGTTTTAGCCAACCAACACCTTCTCCTTCTAATACATGTTGAACTAGCTATAAATAGAAGAACAGTCAACATGAGATGATAGCAGTAATTGTTCATGTACAAGTAAACAAAATCAATATTTTTTGGGCCAAAATGAGCTACTTCACTTCATTTCGTAGCATTAAAATTTAAAACACCTCGATCCTTACTTTCCGCTCATTTTTCGAGACTCGCATTGAGTTTTAATTCGACACGTCAGGATCAACTATGCATTATAAGTAATAGAGGAATAGTTACGTCGTTGAGGAAGGCCTGGTTCTCGCTGTTGGCGGAGCGCGCGGACGGCGCGGGCGCGGGCGGCGCCGGCGCGGCGTGGCGGATGAGCGGCGAGCGCTGCACGAGCCCGCGCGCGCCCTGCGAGAACGGCCCGAACGTGGCCAGCGGCGCCTCGGCTGGCCTCACTTGTTTGCCTGCTTCGTTGACATTATGTGTCGTTAAATGCTAATTTCTAATTATTTGGCAAGAACGAGCCCTTAAAGCAGTTACGCTGACGACGAGCTCAGCTGTTTCACTTGTAAAACATTTTATATAATTTCTAAAACACTTTTACATGTTCACAGTTACACATATATAATACATATTTTTCTTTATACGATCATTCTATAACAGACATCCAAATATGTGTAATTTTTTAAGCAAATCAAACAGAAAGAAGTGGATCAAATATGACAACAGATTTTAATACACTCATTAATATAAATATGGGTCAGATAGGTAGCGTGGCTAGCTACTAAATTAGACTTAGGCAAATATATTTAAGTATATAGTTCAGGAGATGTGCACCTTTTGAACCAAAGAAGTCGCTGAACATACTAGATGTAGAAGCCGCGAAGCCGTTCAAATCAGAGCTGATATTGGAGAAAAAATCACGGTGAGTTGTCGCTAGGAGGTTTGTGGTTTGAAGCGCAGTTGAATCCCGCCTTGCAGTTGGTGCTGGTCCTTCTTGGCTCTCACCCTAACAAAGATAACGTAATTGTTTCATATTTTAATCGTGTATAAATAAATAATTATTTGTTTTGTACATATTGAATATTAGGTGCATATATTGAATATTTATTTATGTATCTTACAGGAAGTGAAGTAAGCACCTGATTAGTTAACTTGGACACATTTTTTTTTTTTATGGAAAAGACACGGCAAACGAGCGTGCGGGTCACCTGATGGTAAGTGATTACCGCCGCCCACGGCCCCGTGCAACCCCAGAGGAGTTACAGGTGCGTTGCCGGCCTTTAATATGGGTTGGGCGCCGGGGCCCGGCATTACCTGATGCGAAACGCAGTGGCATAAAGCCACTACTTCACGCCGGTTTTAAATGCCGAGGGTGGTAATGATCCGGTCGAGTCTGCCCATGCGTGTTGCCATTGCTGGCGACGTGTCTCTACCACACGTACTTTAGTCGCCTCTTACGACACCACCAGTACAAGTAAAATTACATTAAAGTATCACCACCTAAACACAGTTACTAATCAGTGCTTATCAGTAAAAGCGTTGGAAAACCATGGTGAAAAAGAAAATTGAAGTACTTTAGATAAACCTTCACTACCTTTAGTAGTCCTTTTTTTGCTGCTACCTCCTTAGCACTCTTGGTAAAGTCTCCAAACGTAGACTTTCCAACGTATGTGAGATCTTCTAGTGTATTTTTACTGACAGCAGTAGCAGTTTTGCTGGCTTCCAAAGCAGATTTTGAAGCTTCCTGAACGCTCTTAGATGCCTCTTCTGCCGCTTTCTTAGCATGTGAAGTGAGCTGAAAATTGCGAAACATTTATATTATATAATATTATTGTAGTCTTAGTATTTATTACTGAGAAGTAAATTTCTTTAACAAATCCACTAATACAATGGCTAAAACGTATATTTTGCAAATGCTTATGTATGAGATTGTAGTGGATTGAAAAAACTAAATTATTTACCATTACTCACTAGCCATACTCGCATTACAATTGTATGTTTATGTCATATAGTGCATTACACTATAGGTGCATTTTTAGTGTCGTCATTTCTACTATGAACATGAGTAGTGCCTGCATAGTAATATGTTCTTTATGTTACAAAATCTAATTTCTAATTTCTACAATGTTTACGTGAAATACTCGCTTTTTTGTATATTACCAACATATGAAATTATTTGACAAAAATTACTTACAGCTGTAAAAATATAATAAATTTGATATTACGTCTATTTGATATTAGGCTAAGGCAAAATTTGTAAGTTCTATGTGTGATCAGAATTCAAGAAATCTATTGTTAATGCAGTACACACAGCGTCAAACACTAGCCGATACCTTGTCGAAAGGTGCAAAAAGGTTCTTATCTTCTCCTTGTGCTACTTTTCCTTTCTTCGTGTTATGTTATCATAAAATAAATCGAAATATTATAATATGAAAAAAAAGAGATTACAAAACATTTACATTAAAAAAACAAAACATTATCTTTAAACAATAAACAAAATAAAATGAATATTTAACATATTTTTCTACATACTTGTAAGCATTTATGCATACCTTGTCCATATGAGCCAGTAATCCTTCTTGACTACTTTGCCTCGTTGTTTCTCTTACTAATTCCTTTGCTTGAGCAGCAAATTGTTCCAATAAAGACGTCTGTGATGCTTGTCTTGATACTCCGGTGTTAGAGCTCTTTAAGTAGTTTTAAAAATGTCATTAAAAATGGTAAATTTATATTTTCAAAGAAATTAAGATATTATATTGGTGAAAATTACTAAATTGGTTCAGTAAGGCCATATTTTTCGTGTTAGATTGAGTATTTTAGAGTGCTAAAATTGTTATACCCTTGGCCGTGACTGAGACTGGGCGTGTGCGGGCCCGCGTTGGTCGCTGTCCTGAGGCGTGCGCGGGCGCCGCGACGCTACAGTGGCTGGAGTAGTGGTGGAGTTCGAATCTGATTCACGACCTAGGCTGCCGCTGTCTGTATCCTGTATTCATTCAACATTGAAGTTTAATTATTCTCTTTCACAGTGTCTGATTGTGAATGCGACGGTGTGGTATAGATTATTTATTTTCATTTTCTCTGAATATTAACAAGACAGCGGGATACAGCTCAAAGCAGAGTATTTAATTGTACTTACGCTCTTTTTGACCGGAGCTGATTGGTCAGCGGCACGTTCAGGCTCCATAGCACCAGGCACGTCGTCATCTGACAGGTCACTGTGCTCCGAACTGGAGGCCGATGGTGATGGTGATGTTGACTCTCTTCCCTCTTTACGTTCTTCTTCTTCTTCCCCGAACATGAGGGATGATGGTGGGCTGTACACCTAAAAGTTTTTTTTATAGATAGCATTTTTTATTATAAAATAAATTAAAAATTCTATCTACATACTAACGTAACTCATGTTGGTAAATATAAACATAAACCACGTTTTAATATGATTTCCATGCAAATGTGCCTGTAAAAATATAATAAAAAATGGGTGCCTTCTGCAATTTCGCTTGGACTTATGATCACACTCGCACTACATTACACTTTTCCTTTTACCATCCGCTTAAAACCAGTCCAAAAAAAAATTTACGATACGTAAATAATTTATACAATTATTTTTTTTAATAATACAAGTAATCTTTTTAAAGGTAACATTTCTAATAATTAGGAATAATTTGTTTGGAAATATATTTGTAGAGAGCTGCCACATAAATCAATCATCCCTAGTGTTCGAGTCCTTTCTTTTCATCAGAAAATTCATAACATTGAATAATTTCCCCCAAGGCGGTATATATGTTTTAAAGTTAATTAGGCTGTTAGAGTTCCAAATCAGGTATATATTTTCGAAATAAATTATACCTTATATGTTATCAAGGACTAATAGCTATATAATCATAAAAAAAAATTAAATCAGTAGTTTTCACGTGAAAAATTTGAAAACTATGTTTTTGGCTTCTATTACTTGTAATTTAAAGATTTATAAAGATCAATGAAAGTAAATATTTACTTTATATTCAATGTACAGAAACAGAAAGTTATAAATATTAACCAAAATTATGTGAACCACTATATTGTTATATTAAATAAAATTAAAATTTGTCAAAATATATAACGCTTAGTACTTACAGTCTTTGGATCCAAAGATGATGATAAGGTCATCGGCACTTGTACTACAGCGTTGTACGTCTCACCAATTACATGTTGGTGAACATTTCCTCCTGAAATTATTAAATATCAAAGAAAATAACAGTATGTGGTGAAAAAATAGTAAAATGTTTAAAATAAATGTGACTAAGTTACTATAGTACCCGGTGATAAATCTGAAGAAGCCATCTCTGACACAAAATCGCTTAAAGAAGAATACGACGAACTCGTACTTTCTGCAGCTTCTGAATCGGATCCGCTTTCATCTAAAAGTAATATAAAATAGTGTACTTTATCAATATATTATATAATGTTTACAATGTCATGATACTCTCGATACAGGACTTTCAGTTGATGTCAAGAATATCACTGTGTTTTAAATATTTATTATAAAGATCTATTTAAAGTGACATGTTACCAGTTGGTTGATTTTCCTGTCTTTGCAATTGTCTTAAAGCTCCATTTAACGAGCTGCCATCATCCCAAACTGCAAATCGGATTGGTTGAAGTTGATCAGCAAACCACTTGGGCTTGTCACCGATTTGACGAGGATCAAATACTCCAGTTTGGACCCTCAGAAATGCTACGTTACAGGGCGTTAACGACCATTCAGCTAAGAATTCAACAGCCTGTAAAGAGTAGATAGGTTTATCATACATGTTTTCATGCATGCATTCTTTTTATTTTTATTAATATTTATTATTAAGCTATTATGTATCTATACTAATATAATAAAGCGGAAGAGTTTGTTTGTTTTAAACGCTAAGATCTCTGGATCTACTGGTCGGATTTACTTTGTTTTTGTTTTGTGTGAAAACTGGATGCCTCAGAAGTGCTATATTACATTACATATATATTCTAGATATATTAAAATACTTTCTAATTTGACATGCAATTTTAATAACAACCGACCGTTGCTAAGCAATGGTTTGAAAAGTTTGTTGTTTTAAGAAAATATCACCCAAAATGAACTTGTTTGCTTGATATTCATCCATATATATAATTTACATAAATACTATAAGTCACTTTTAGCATTTTATCTAGTTTAAAATTATAGTGTACCCCAAGATCCCAGCTCAGCCAGACCTACGTCATTTTGGCAAAGCTGGAATTTTTAGCATTATTAGTCCAATACGTAGTGAGGACGGTATGCGTACTCACTAACTTGAAAGCGGGGACCTTTCAGAGGTAGCTCAAACTAAAGGTACCTAAAAACCATGCCCACCTACGTTAAAGTAGCAAGGCTCGTATTTAAGTATGTTATTAGGAATATTGTAAAAAATACATATTCCTTATTGCCAGACCCTTTACGTGGGCCTTTAGTTCCACCAGACGCCCTAAAGGTTGTTTAAAATTGAGGCAAACTACGTCATACTAGCAAGCCTAAATTTTACATATATTATTTAAGGTACTATTTCGAGACCCATTATAAGCTGCCAGACCAATCCGAAGGGCCAATCATCCTCCCAGACGCGATAAATCTTCCGTGGGAGTGAGGACAAAATATTCCATGTGTGTGTAGCGTGTTTTCTATATAGTCTGTGATCGTGTTGTCAAAGTTGACAAGACAAATTACTAATGTGAGAATTAAAATATTAGTATATTGTAAATGAATATAAAGGAAGAACATTTTTTATGGAAAAGACACGGCAAACGAGCGTTTGGGTCACCTGATGGTAAGTGATTACCGTCGCCCACGGCCCCGTGCAACACCAGAGGAGCTACAGGTGCGTTGCCGTCCTTTAAGGTGGGTTGGGCTCCAGAGCCCGGTATTACCTGATGCGAAACGCAGTGGCATAAAGCCACTTCACGCCGGTTTTAAATGCTCCGGTAGTGATCCGGTCGAGTCTGCCAGGTAGAGTCACGTCTACGTGGCTCTACCACACGTACTTTATTCGCCTCTTACGACACCACCAGTACCAGGATGATTCTATTCTGATCCTATTCTATATTTTTTTATAATATAAACCTCGTTTTAAATATGAAAATTGTTTTCATATTTAAAACGAGGAATATTTTAACTTAAAATTTAAAAATGTTTTTATGCACTCGGTTTTTTTTATTTTCAATAATATTTTTTAAATATGTTTGTTCATGTAAAAAGACCTAAAAGTCAACTTCTTCTCAAACTTCAGACACATTTTAATACTATAAAAATAAGTTATATCTCGGAATTCATATTTATATCAGTATTATTGTTCTAATATCAATAATATTAGAACATTTTGTCATCCGTCAGATTATATCCACCATTTTCATTGAATTTTCGCGATTCCGTTGTTATTTTTATTTTTGTTGTTTTTTAAGTAAGAAACTTAAAAGTTTTGTTAAATTTAAAATCATTTTCTGGTTGTTCTGTTTTTGTTATATTTTGTATTGTTGTCGTTATTTTGATATTTTCATACTCATGTTTTGAACATGAGTAAATTTGGACCAAGCAACGCTTGAATTTTTTCTTCACCAAAGAAAAAGAGATCAAAGAAATGTCTAATGAATTCTATATCTTTAAGTTACATGAAATGAAATTATTACCAGCCGATGCAATAAAAAATACAACAGTAGAAGCTCGACAAAGTTGCATTGACCATGTGATAAAAGAAGAGCAAAAGATGAAATAAACTAATATATAATAAAGCGGAAGAGTTTGTTTGTTTGTTTAAACCATAAGATCTCTGGATCTACTGGTCCAATTTACTTAGTTTTTGTTTTGTATGAAAGCTGCATTCTTCAGAGGTGCTAAAGGCTATATAACATTACATTACACATAAATATTAATATATTAAAATACTTTCTAATTTGACATGCAATTTATACTTATTTATTATGTTAATAACAACCAACGTTGCTAAGCAACGTTTTGCATAATTTATATGTTGTTTTAAGAAAACGTCACCCAAAATGAACTTGTTTAACGCATACATGGCGTACGCTGATTCAACCTTATGAGATACATAAAAACAAAAATATTGTTCTTTAAATAATGTTTAAAAAAGATCCCTGATGGTATATGTTTATCTCTGAAACTACTGTTGAGCAAAAGTAACCATTTTAATTAATTTACTTTAAATTTATTGGGCTTTTGTTAGTGTATTTTTTTTTATTTTGATATTTATCTTTATAATAGTCACTTTTAGCATTTTATCTAGTTTAAAATATAGTTAACTGTATAACATTCTTATAAATAATTAAGATGTACAACAAGCAATACTACTGTATATATAAAACTCCACGTAAAATAAATTAAATACAAATAATAAAATACAATAAAGTTTGAGTAACAGAATTTTTTTGTTTACATTTTATCTCATGCCATAATGAATCGAGTATTGCCTTCGGGCGGCATAATATGAGCGACGCGAATGTGCCGAAATTTTCATACATTTACAAAATATTGTTAATTTTTATGTAATTATTTGCTGTTAATAATTAATTTAAACAACACTTTGGTTCTCTTCTTCTTTTCTTGGCGTGGTGTAAAATTTGGTCCTGCGCGACATTGCCCGCTACTTTTTATATTGAAAATTTACGATCGTAAGTTATTTCATCATCAAATTTAATAAAGATGATTTTCGGCTTTCATCAATACTAATATAATAAAGTGGAAGAGCTTGTTTGTTTGTTTAAACGCTACGGATCTACAGGTCCGATTTACTTATTTTTGGTTTTGCTTGAAAGCTAAGTTTTTCCAGAAGTGCTATAGGCACATATAATGTTATGGTGTACGTATTAGTTAGCCTTTAATCACGAAATAACTATAATAATGAACGCGATCAATTTGCTTTAAACACGTGCGCTGCAAATATAGTAAAATATATGTCAGTACATTGTATAAAAGAAATGTTCGATTTTATTAGTTCTAAAAAAAGACCGTGATACGGTATACATATCTATCTCATATAAATAAGTCACAATAAGATATTTTGTGATAAAAAAATAATTGAAAATTGCAAGGTGATATTTAAACGTTTTTTATTTGATAAAGATATTGAAACTTACGAGAAAAGTTATTCCATCATCAAGGAATTTTTATGAAGAAATGCTTTTTCTTTTATAACATGTGTTTTGAACGTATTCTTTTTGAGAAAATATAAAATTTATATAATTCAAAGCTCCGTTTACGGCCGCAAGTATAGGCATGAGTCCAGCAGAGGACGCCTTTGCCGCCGATTTCGTCCTCGCAAGCAGCCATATTAGTGTTTGCAGTTTCTCAAAATTATTTAAAGTATAAATTATATTAATAATAATATATTAATAATATAATTTATATTGATTATCTTATTGAAATGCTGGATAATAAAACAATTATAAGTGGTATGCGAGCGAAGCCGCGAATGGGCCGCTAGTAATATATAAATTTAATAATAATTTCGCACATACAGAATAATAATATGGAAATATGCATCTGTATTGAGGCACTTTATAATCATAATTAACTTACTTGTGTTCTAGCAAATTTATTCAAAAAAGATGAAGTTCTGGGCCGCGATCGAAGAAAACTGTTAATTTGGAATGCAACGACAGGCCTGGGATATAAGCGCAATGTCCGCGTGTGTTCCATAAAGTTTGCCAAAATATTTTGCGAGTTGAAGAAACGAACCTGAAAATTGCATACATTTTAATAGTTCATAACGATTTCATCTATAAGAAGGCGCGTAAGAAAATGTTTAAATGAAGTCAAAGCAAGTAATAACTTAAACGTACATGGAAACTGAAACTTTTTATAATATAATAATTATTTTTAAACAATCACCATAGCCACTCTTGTAGCGATGTCAACAGAGTCCACATCATTTCCATATATGAGCGGGTTGAAGGGCTGCGACGGGGAATTCCCGTGTGAGTGCGGGGAGTGCGGGGACGAGGCGAGCGATAGTCGCTGCGTGTGCGCACTGCCGACCGACACGCGCCTGCTCTCCGGCGTACTGTGAGAACCTGAACCTTCTCGAAAGCTAGCTGGTTGTACTCTAAACATTTAGAACAAAATATTTATTTTACATCGATTTTGTTTCGTCTTAAGCGTACTAAGTATCTACATATATCTTCCTTCTACAAATATATAATAAGGCGTGTTAGTTACAACTAACACTATTTAGAAAAAAAAGGATTTAATTTTTTTTTTTATTTTTTGATGTTTTCACTGCATCTTTGCCGGAGCAAATAAAAATAAGTTTTAATTATCGCCCTCTAACACTGCTGAACGGTAGGCCCCATAGAACACTAAGCACTCATTCTTATTATTCATATATGCATTATAATTTAATATTACTTGAATAGAATACTAAATTAGGATTAACTGGACGTTATCAGGTCATTAATTAGCTGTTAGGCAGTACAAAATTTGTGGATTCCACTAGTTGATTATAAAAATTCTACAGTGACAGAAAGGCAAAGCGCAGCGTTGAGTTTCGACACTGAACACGCAATGCCTCCAGAATTCGGCGAAAATTCGGAGAATTCGGTGGGGACGGGCATTTTAACAGGAACGGAGTATCTTAACACCAGGTTCTCAAGTTCCCTCTGCCTTCCCTTCTAATAGCGGGATGAGAGGTGAAGCTAAAAAGAAAGAGACACATTTCAAAATTAATCTTACTTTAGTGTAGCACCACCGACGCTGTCTCGTCTGGAAGGCAGTAAAGGAGCTGATGCTTGTTCCGCAGAGCTTGTCGTTAAACTGTTTAATGCCTGTTTAACAAGTAAATTTAAAGTTTCTATTTAATTTCTTTTTGTAAATAACTCGGTATTCAACACATTTTGTCATAAAAATATACAAAATATAATTTGTTTAAATTAATGTTGACCATTGAAGTTTTTACTCATGTGAGTAGATTGTTGAATATGTTTCCGAATCAAGACTATAGTATTTAATAATTAGCATTAAACATTATAGGCATAATAATATATTATACATATACACATATATATGTAATTTATACGTAAATACATAATATTATGGATAAGCTTTTAAGTTACTACTTTAATTCCTCTAAGACTACGCTTTATTTAGTATTTATTACCTTTAAGTTAGCCGTTTTATTTGTAAGATTCACAAAAAATATTAATTAACCAACAGTACAAATTCAAATTGTAAGTAATAAGAAACTTAATTTTATAATACAGTAGTATTATGTAGTATACACTTCGTTTCTTCATATTCGATTATTCTTAGTGGAAGTTCCAACATTCCTCCATTAAGACGTGTATTATAATTAATTATCAATATGTTATGTGATATTGAGCAAATAATATATATTTCCTCTCGTATGGTGTATATTTCACATAAAAATAGTTTATATTTATTTAGTTATTGCAAACGATTATCAGTTAGCATATACTTAAGTAATACATACATATATAGTACCTAAATTTAGCATTTAATAAAAATATTGAAAATACAAATTAATTTTATTACATGTACCTAAATTAAATAATAAGCATCGTTCAAATTGAAACACCTCAATTTCTAGAAAGAGAAAACAGTAATCAACGCGTAACTTCCACGTGACGCGAAAAAATCGATATTGCATAACACATGCTGACGTTAGGTAGCTTTATCTGAACATGCGGAATCATAATGAGGGCTCTATATACTTCGCGGTAGACTTGTGACTTTGTTATAATATTAAATATATTCTTATTTATCTTCCCTTTTACTCAATTCAAAGTATACAGCCCACATTTTGATTCATATATGTATATAAAAAAATCAATAAATACTAAATTTTAAATTATAACAGGCATAAAGAACATTGCGATTCGTGGGTGTTCGCCATATTTACATTTTATATTCAATAATTATAATATAGCTTATACACAAACACAACTTTACATGCGTAATGCAAACTAAGACGATGACTGAAACTGTATGGAGCGTTACGTACACTATGGGAAATATTTAATTTAAATTAACGTGTAACTTTTAAAAGTTACTGACAAAATAGCAAAAAGAAAATTTGGCTCACGTACGATATGCTAACACACAGTTCAGTCAACTTTTTTCTTATATGCCCCCTCTTAGATATAATGATTCGTATGTGAAGTTTCCGGGTTGATTTTTATTATAGTCATGGTTCGAATTAGAATTTTGTCTTGTGTATCTTCTAAAAGGTCGGCACATGTTATTATAAATCTGGCACAAAACTGTCAAAATGTTGTGATTAAATATCAAATGGTGCAATGTAAAAAGAATATATATTTACACCAGTTCCGGCGGTTCCCATGAGTTGCATTGCCTAGCGGAGTAGGGAAAAAGTGAGTTGCATGTTAGTGAAACTGAAAGTATTAAGAAGGGCAGAGTTCCATTTGGGTTTAGTGTGAAAGATAAAAGGTCAGGTATGATAAAATTGAAGAATATTTAATTCATCGAACGTTCCTTATATTGTATAAATAATATTATTTTATGAATTTATGAATGTCTTACTATCGCGTATTATAGATTAATGTGAATGGCATTACGAAGGTACGCCCGATAAATTATTAATACTTAAATAAATAAATATTACAACCATATATTGATATAAGTAAGAGAAATATTCAGGGAGCATATTTGAGTTATTCTAGTACTTGCGTAAGGAAAAGTATTGAAAATCAAAACAGCTGACACACTTGCTTAGCACACGAATAAAATGCGCTCACGAAATTGCGTGTAAAAAAGAAAATTAAGTGACATTAAATATTTTTAATTATCCATATTATTTTGTTTTTATTTGTTATACCTGCTTAAGGTGATTTTTCAATACTGAACTCTCCGGTTCGGGGAGTGGAGGCAGCTCTTGATCGGTACCAGTGGGGCTTGTTAGTTTTGTAGCGTCCAAATCTACTAACCAGATATCGTCGGGCAATCTGAAAGACATTGTTAGTTATAGTAATAATTATTTTTTTATTAATTTTATGCAATTTATCGATAACATCGTACTTAATCTAAACGAGGCTAAATAAAACGAAAGTCAGTTACCAAAAAATAATCTTACTTGAAATTTTTCTTATACGTAAGAAAAGTAGCAGGAATCCCAATAAGGAATGGAGTAGGGGCTAGTAGCAGTTGTTCAGCACAGCTCATACAACTCGGTAGAAGTGGTATAGCTGGGAACATGTACTCCAACGGGTAGAGCATCGACACCAACGCCATTACGGACATGGACAGTGCGTTGTAGTCACGTGACTGAACCACCACTTTGTTCTCCAACATGATCAGCGTTAGTACTTTTAAACACGTGTCGACACCTGTAAAATACATACACGTCATTTATGTCCTGAATCTTTTGAAAATGCTAAAAAAAAGGAAATATTTAACTAGCAGTTTATTTGTAATTAAAAAATAAATTAAACTTAAAAAAAACTTAATTCATAATAGCACAACTTCAATTATATTGAACATTTAAATATCTCCCTAAAAGTTAATTAACGAGAAATTCATATTTGCATATAAACAGTAATAGTATATTCACAAATATTTAATAAAAATATAGAATTGTTTGAAAATATTTCCATTAATAAGAATGAGTGTTCGTTAATCAGAAGTTGATCAGAAGAGTGACACACATACCTAGTAATTCCAATGGTAAATGTAGTGGAAAATCAACAAGAGTAAATCGTGTGTGGTCTGGTAAAGCAAATACTAAAGGTGCGTGGGCTGTAGGTGACAAAACTTCAAGTTCCAGCCTAGTTTTGCCTGGCACCGGCACTGGGGCGGAGAGTAACCGTAGAATCCATGTCTCGATTTCCTTTACGTCGTGCACTACGATAGTTGGGGTGTTGTCGTACGCTTGTCCGGTTAGTACTGACCATACTGTATCTCTGAAGAAAAATACACGTGTCAACTTTTTCAGTTTAATTATTAATTAAGCTTTTCATCATTTAATTTCCTTATACCTCCTTACCAAAAAATATTACTGGCATATTATAAAAAAAATACATAGTAGATTTAGCTTTAACTTAAAAAAAATTGAGTATAAATTCTAATATAACCCATATGTTTGTATGTCACAATTCACACCCACGCAATAAAGACGCGCTTATATTATCCCAAGGACTATTTCAGTGCGTGGGTTCCAATAGGATGCGATAAAATATCGTCTAATTATAATATGACTAAACTAATAAACATAACTTTTGAAGCGATAAATCAGAATAAAATACCTTTCTAACCTTTCAAAAGCTTAATTTAACATTAAAGACCTTTATAAAGATCAGTACATATGTACATATATACTTACATATAGATTGTCATTTAAAATAATCAATTGCGAAAGGTAAATAGTAAAATGACTTGCAATCGAGCTTACCTAAATATTTGTCTGGACGCGCCCACGCGTCGCGGACTGGAAGACTCATTGCAGGCATCTATTAATTTTTTAAGGATAAAGAGGCACTCTCGGAATGTTGAAAAAAAGGGGTGATGTGATAAAAGGCATATCGAAGTCAGGGAATGGTTCCGCACACGCTGTAAAAAACATCAGTTACGAAAGATTACACAATGGTTATGTATTGTTGTTTTATAAAAATATTTTAGAAAGTATAAGTTATTTTTTTAGCTTAACGCTGCGTCCTGCCGCCATTCTGCGGTAGGCAGAGTGACTGAAGAAACCTAATGTTAAGACACTCCGTTCCCATTAAGACATGTCCTATTTCCGCTTTCTATCGAAGTTTTGAGACATTGCATGTTGAGTAGCGAAACTCGACGCCGCGCTTTGCCTCCTTACCAGAGCAAGAAATGAAAATACTAAATATTTCATTTCGTCAAATCAAAATTGAACTCCTTACGCGTTTAGTGAAACACGCCTGTGTCTCTGTTCCATGGTTGACCTCAATTTATACAGATTAAATTTCGCCATTACCTACTACTCGATTTCGTGAATGAGGTGTACGCGGCGTTATCACTTTGATAGGTTTGTGTCTGTATGCGTTATTCTTGCTAAATGGCGTTTTATTTTACAACGAATTTTTTTTTTAAAATCTCTTTTCTTTTAATTGTTTTGGGTTTTTATAGAGTAGTTAAAACTTTTACAATACAAATACATTAAGTTTCTCCACACTACACTTTTCGCGCACTTAACACGCTATATCTCAAAATTTTGATATAGAAAGATGGGAACACGGTGTTTTAACACTAGGTTCCCTCTGTTTACTCTGCTATATGCTAAATATACATAGGTTGAAGCTAAAAAAATCTTATACACAATTACAGATGCTCGATTGGTAGCGTACTTGTCGTTTCCTCGTCGCCCTGGGGCTGGGCGAGTGCGAGCCGCCGCTCTCGGAGTCGGGCGGCGCGGGCGCGAGGCGCGGCGCCACGCTGCAATCGCGCTCCGAGTCGCTCGGCGCTACGTTGCTGCTCCTATAGTCACTGGAACATTCGTTTTGCATTACATTTTTTATACTTTTTATCTAAAGGACGTATGGTTCGACTTATTAATCAACGTATTTTAATATTTAAGCAAAAATCGGAAATTCAAAATGCTATTGTATTGAATACCTCGTCTCCGATAATACATTATTTTACTTTTTGTAAAAATCTTTATAAATAAATATGTTGTTATGGATGTATTTAATTTTTTAACACGATTTAAAGAATAAAATACTTTTTTATTAATAGTATAGTACACATATCCTTATTTATTCCATAACTGCATGTGAGTAGGTAATAAAGAGAAAGGTTCTTATTTAATATTTTTATAAATAAAATACTTCAAATGAATGTTCACCTGGAGAAGGCAGAATCGGAACTTCTTTCCATAGATTTACGCCAAGATTCTCTACGCAACACGCTGCGCTCACGAGGTCCGGGCGCAGGAGCTCGTTCAACAGCGCGATAAAAGTTAATACAAATTCCATAACGTGTTTTACCTATTAAAAATGTATAGACATTAATATCTACCTATACGATATCTATGCAATTTTCTTTCACAAGATATGTAGGTACAATCTGCGAGATCTAAGCTGAGCTTTGCATTTGTGTGAGTGTCCGTACGAGTATAGAGTGTAAGAATAACGTCACTTGTTTCACCGTGCTCGTTGTTTACCGCACACCGTTTACATTGCTTTTTGACAACCGGCCTCGACTGGCGGCTCTTGTACTGATGGCAGCGTCAAATATTTAATTCTTAATATTTATTTATTGTTGTGGTTAATAAAAAGTGAAAAAAAAAACACTATCACACTATCAGGTTCTTTGTGACCTAATGGATATTAATTATTAGTCAAATGATACTTCAGACGAGAATAACAATAATGAAGATGAAATGTCAGGCACAAAAAAATTAATATGATTTTAAGTAATTCTTTTTACTGATGCCTATTAGGCATGAAAACTTTAATTTTAAAGGGTTTTTTGCTGTCTCTACTTTTGTAATCACACAACACATAACACAAAGGGTCAGCTTAAGCCTCACGAACTGTATCTAATATAATAATTAATAACTATTCAGATAAATAATAATAATAACGAATGCTCATCTCTTAACTTAACTTTAAGATAAGTATATGGACATGTTTTTGTTATTTTCTTGGCCGAGTAACAAACATCCAAACATATAAAGTTTAGAATATAATATTATAATGATATTAACAGGATAATAAAAATACCTGAATCTTTATCTGTAAGCGTAAAAACAAATGACGTAGTGTCCCTGGTCGTTATGTGTGCGATTTGTCGTCTGGGGCCCACCGATACACAGCCTTCCGGCTGGCAAAAGTAGACCATATCCAACGGCAAAGGAAAATCATCATGATTTGTCAATGGATACCGTCGGAGCAGTTCTGGCGCCTAACATGAGATATCAATTAGAAAACTGTAAATACTTTCCGAGTATCATAATAATATAATACGATTAGACTGTTATAAGCATATTAAAATAACATAAAATACTTTACAATATGACATTGCATACCTGTACTGGAGCCAATCCTTTGCCTGACGTATAAGGCTTAGCCCCGACTATAGTTAAATAATCTACCAGCCTTGGACATAAGTGTTGCTTTTGAATATCCATATTATTGATATGCCCAACCCAGTATTTTTCGATTCTCTATACATGAGCTCATCTATATCCATTATATTGTACAGTAATATTGCTTGGCGTCATTATTATCACTTGGCGACTTATCTAAAAATATTATATAATTAAAATTATAAAATATGTTTATAAACTATGAATATGTCTTCAATTTTAGCCGCCACTATGGCGGCACTGACAGGCAAACAGGGTCTGTCTGTAAATACAGTAGTTGTGGGTTCAATTCCCACTCCGGCAGATGATTATAGGTACGTATGTACCGGTATCGGTAACTTATATGTATTATATAGTTTTTATTCTCTCTCCGCTTTGGTGAGACAATGCTCGGCGTTGAGTTCGGCGTCACTCCGCCTACGATTTCTTGGAAATTAGCAAAAGAGTGTTAAACGGAGTGTTTCATCACTGATGCCCTCTGTCAAAGTCCTGCTGTATGCGGAAAAAAATAATCCATAAAAAATATTCAATATGATTTAAATAATATTAATAAATTGATCTGAGTTTTGGAAACGAAATACAAAAGAATACTTCAAAAGCAATATCAACGGTGTTTCTGCGTCTTGATTATAACTCAGTTTCATTTCTTAACTTAAATCGGCAAAATTTTCCTCAATTTACTATAGAAAACTTTGTATTCTAATTGCTGCACGGAAACCATTAAAGCAGAAAGTATGAGCATACCGAGCACAAATTAGAGTCAATTTTTTAATTCGTTCAGATTCATCCTAACATCTAAACTAAAAAATTACGAGGGAAAACCCACATAATAATTTTTGTTCACATTAATGGAAAGCAATTAGGTTCACAGCGTACACTAGCTATACGTATAACGACGTATCCCGGTCGGTTTCCCTTGACCTATTTACCGGTACGACCTAATTTTATTGCAACTCACCCATGCCACTGGGATTCTCATCATAATGATGTATATGCTATATGCTATAGATATTTTATGAACTATATACTAGCGACCTGCTCGCGTCTTCGCCCGCTTTAATTACTGAATTATTTATATTATAATGTACCTACGTTTGCAAAGCACTTAAGATTACTAATATTATTTCAACCTTAATGCAAATCGCATTTTCGTATTATTATCATTTCTTATTGTATCGATGTTCCAATTATTTTAAAAAACACACTTAAACAAATGACACAAACAACAAAAAACAAACGAAAGAAATTATAAGCAACAGACTACTTACTATATATTCTAGGTCGTAGAACAAGAAATGCAAATAAAAATCGTTTAAAGGATACTAATGAAAGCATAGAGGACACGGAAATTGGATAGTAATTTAAATATATTTTCTTATTGTAAGGGATGTGTGTCCATAATGATATTAGTCCTTATCCTTTTAAATAAGTTATTAATTTTCTACGTTAAACAAAGATAAACTTTGCTCAATACAATATTTCGAAATTACAAATAGTTTTAGAGAAAAGCTATATCGACTCATGTTTATCCCTTACTCTCAGTGTATAATTAAGTATATTAGTTATCTTGGCCATTTAATGTAGATCAAAATGTTCTTTACTGTTGTTCATTTTAATAAGTACTTTAGAAGACCTCGCGCCCCGCCACACTTTGCTTATGAAAATAGATCCGCCGCACCCGCCTGGCTCCTTTCTCCTAGGTATGGAAGGAGAGCTTGCTCATCACGTTGCCCAACGCTTCTCTCTACTTCTCTCTGTTTCTCTCCGTTCCTCTCAGTCTATACAGCTTCTCTCTGTTTCTCTCCGTGTCCCTACGTTTCTCTTCTATTCACTCAGTTTCACACAGCTTCACTCAGTATCTCTCAACTTCTCTCCGTTTCCCTCCACTTCTCTCCGTATGTCTCCGAGTATCTCGGCTTCTCTTCTCTCCGTTTCTCTCTACATTTCTCCGCTTGTCTATGTTTTCTCCGTTTCTCTCCACATTCGGAGAAAAGGGAACCTGAGGGGTCTCTCCGCTTATCTCCGTTTCTCTCGGCTTCTCTTCTCTCCGTTTCTCTCCACTTATCTCCGCGTCTCCCCGATTCTCTACGTTTCTCTCCGCTTCTCTTCTCTCCTCTTCTCGTTTCTTTTAAAAGTCTTTCTTCTCTAAAAAACTCTACAGGAGTTTCTTTTCTTTTCTTTTAGGATATTTTTGTTATATGTCCGTTCGTCAAAAGCAAAATTTTGTTTGCCGAACTTTTGACGAACGGTGTGTAACAGTGTGTAAATCACACATTTCTTTTCACACTTATTCTTTAACTATAATTTTTATATAATTCTGTAAATATATTTTTTAGAGGTTACTTTGTACTAAGATGGCAGCTCTGTTTCCGCATTTACGTCCCCCTGATATATCGATATAAATAATAGAAATATAAAATATTGGAAAGAAAAGGAAAAACGCAATTATATTGCATATTTTCTTTTTTTCATACTTGAAACGTATTAATAAATTTACATTTTTTTTTTTCCATAAAAAAAAAAAAAAAAAAAAAAAAAAAAACATACAATTCATTTGTTTTGAATATAACATTAAGATTGATTCACAAAATATATCCTTAACATGATTATTTCATGTATTTTTTTATATACAAAGTTTTGATTAAGTTCTCTAGAGAAGTATATCTATTGTAAATGAATGTAACGTACCTACGTGCCAATGATTAAAATGTATTGAAATCACCACGTGATCCATCTAAACACAATATAAACTTTTATAAACTATACTTTTATAAACCAACTGGCGGCTTCACCCGCTTTAATTTGTGACTTATTTGTTTGTTTCGGTACAGGGAATTACGTTCCTGTTTTAATAAATAATATATGCTTGCAGCGCACTTAAGATTTCTAAAGTGAAAATTATTAAAACCATAGGGTGGAATTTTCAATTTTTTATTAAAATTATCAAAAACTATTATTGGGAACATTTAACAAAGAAATAGAACCAGAAACAATGTTATTAAAAAATGTTGTCTTTTTGTTGGTTTTTCTGTTAGTCGGTGCTTATCTCAGAAACAACCTAAGGGATTTAAGGAGCTAAGACGCGAGCGCGGTTCAGGAGCGGTAAAATATGTTTAATTGTTTTTATTGTAACATTCGTTATATATCAACGCTTCACGCTGTATCCCGCACACTGCAGGGTAGGCAGAGGGAACGTAGTGAAAGACACTCCGTTCCCCACTTTCTGCCGAATTCCGGAAGCATTGCGTGTTAAGTGGCAGAACTCAACGCCGCGCATTGCCTCGACACCAGAGCGAAGAAATGGAAATATAAATTTAAGTAAATATTTCATCTCCTCGAGTGGGGATCGAACCCACAACCAGTTGGTTTACAGTCACACTTTGTGCCGCTGCGCCACGACCGGCCTCAAAATTTCAATCGTTATATATGAATGGTGTAATGATTAAAAAACTGACCTTTATAACTATTTATTTGTATCCTCATAGAGAAATGATAGCTTTCTCGGGCACTGTTAATTTTTCAAGAAAATAAATTTGACCATAAATAAATGTATTTACATTTATTTATTTTAAGATAAAAATTAAAATAACATATAATATCTTATATATTGTATTGTAATAACATATAATATATTTATAAAAATGAGAATGTATTTTTTTGTTTAATAGCTCCCAATAGTTAACGCATGCAAGGAAAGATTATTTTAGAAAGTTGTTTAATTCTATTAGAATTATTAAATCTACCAAAATTTTTATAGAAAACAAAATATTTTCTCGAAAAACATTAAGGGGGAAGAAAAAATATTAAATATATAATTACCACATTAGTATCGATACTGTACTGGTAATAATAAATGAAAAAAATGATATATTACGTACGGGATACCTTTGTATGCAAGGTTTAAAGCTATTCATTATGACAGAATATAAAATATATATATTTTAGATGTCCTTCTGTACTACGACAGCAACCCTGTTCTAGTTTGCACATTTTCCTTTGAAAATTAGTTATTGTAACATAACTCTAACAGTTACACATGGTATCGTATACTTTTTTGTAGATATTGATGTCTTCTATAAAATTGTAGTACATCAATTTGCTCTATTGTCAATAATTTCCACAGCGTACGCGATACAAGGTTTTTTTTTGGTATTGTTTTACACCTTAATCGTCTAACTGTAAAAGAATTTTCCAAATCGGTCCCGTAGTTTCGGGGCCTATTCAATTCAAACAAAGAAACAAAAAATCTAATCAATTGTCTTAATAATTTTAGTGATATCAATGCACCTCCCCCTCACTCCGCAGAGTTACTCGCCACGGTGCGCGAGGCCACACGGCACACATAACGCATTTTTCGTTATATCTTTTGAAAGGGATGTCCAATTTTATTAATTAAAAAAGTATTTTACAGGTATTGAAATTATCTTTAATAAAATATCGTTTAATGGGGTAAAGCCAATCACTCTAAATATCTTCCTCCGAGTGGGCTTTAAACCCACACAATTGTAGCATTTAAAGTCTGCCGTTATCACTCCGGACTACAGTGGATAAAATAATGTCCTTTACAAAACAATCTTATCTATATCGATATCTTCAATATAGTCAGCTATTATTATCATCGACGTCAGAATTGCGTTACTAAGGCTCATAACGTCATCACTTACGTACGTAGATGAATGAAAATTAAAAATATTCATATTTACTTTTAGGCGTTTAAACTTTAGGCACTGAATTCATATAAAAAGTTAGAGTTGCAACATTGTTAGGTTTTTACTATAGTTTAAGTGGTAAGTATATCATCTTCACGTATCTTCGGTATGACGGTTTCGTCAAACTCTACTTCTCAGGACAATATCGGCGAATTTTGTCTTATCGCAAAGGACTCGGGTTAGGTGATAGTCTTATACTATTATAAAAATGTCGAAAAAATGTTTTTGTTAATGAAATATTTGTACAACAGAAATACTTTAGGTGGTGAAAGATTACTCGTACTTACTCTTATTTATATTTCATCAACAAAATTTTTAAAAATACGTTTGAAACTATGATATTTTCTCTAATGATCGTTTATCCGTTCATACACACACACATCTTAAAAACAACTGTACGAATTTTAATTAAAATTTATTGTGTTGTACAGCCATTAGGCCGGGGCAGGATCTAGGCAAATCGGATAAAAGCTAACAGAAATAAGTTATGTAACAGGCTGCCTTAAAGACGTGTAAGTAACGACCTGTCCATCGTGATGAAATTTTCGGTTGATATATATAAAGATCAAAATTTGGAAAAGTTGTTTGAGAACTACATAAGACTCGCTAAGCTATAAAAAAAGAGAAATGGCTTCTTAGCTGAAGTGTTGGAGAATGACAATCCAAAGACGGGGAAGAATATCTGATATGAAGCACTAAGAGATTAGTTGAACAGTTTTTGTCAAGAGGCCATTAATTTATTTTACATAAGTAGTTTAGATAGACTATATAGATATCTATGTATCTACATTTTCCGTTGGCACAAAAATCATAAAAGATATACGCCTAAATATAAGTTAATATCGATATAATAGAAGCTTTTAACTATGATACATGTTTTTATTAACAGATAAAAATCTTTGAAAATTGAGGTCAACTTGGCGCACAGAGTAAACACTGTGAGCATCATATATCACGAAGGCATGATTGATTTTAAATTATAATACCCTCCCCTCTCCGGTGAAACAAAAGGCGGCAATAACTTATAGTCATTTAATAAAAACTAATAATTATTTTCTATAATAAAATTCATAACGTCGTGAAATAAGATTTTAACCTACCGTTTTATTGATAAGTATATTTACCTATCATTCCATAGATATTTTATATTATTTTCCA
Source organism: Heliconius sara (assembly GCA_917862395.2). Taxonomy (NCBI): domain Eukaryota; kingdom Metazoa; phylum Arthropoda; class Insecta; order Lepidoptera; family Nymphalidae; genus Heliconius; species Heliconius sara. Next base: position 7,136,977 of record OU860796.2, on the reverse strand, counting down.
GCAAACGACATAAAAAGTGACGACGATAGACGAGCATTAAACAGTCGAGAAAATTAGATATTTTCTAAATGCTAACGGCCACCCGCAGGTTTATGAGTAACATCGTTAAGCGGAATAAAGGCAGCTCTTGCTATAAAAATATATACGATCTCTTTTATTAAACTTTTTAAATTAATGATCTAAGTAAGTACTTAATAGCTATAAAACAATCTGTAATCGTTTAACAAACTCAGGCAAAAGTATTTTAATTAGAATGTATTTATTGAATTTTAAGTAAATTTTTATGATAACAAAATACTAGACAAAAGGATATGTTTTATAAATAAGAAGTTTAAACTTGTAAATAAGTAATAGAAAATAACCAACCAAACCAACGGTAGCTGTGTTAAAAATATATCAGTATGTAAATTTTGCTCCAGTTCACTAATTACCACCACCATATGAGATAGTATATGTCAATTGCCAATTGTCAAGTGTAGATAGTTCAAAATATGATAGTAGAGAAAAAAAGAATTGAAAGACATTTATAGAATTTTTGTTTATGTACAAAATAAAGTACTTAGATATTATGTTTGATTTCTTTTCTAACTTGAGTTTAATTCTGTTAGCTCTACTGGCTTTTATAGCGACAGCGAGTGGGTAGGGGAGAGGGCACTCTGTCCCTGGAATTCTGCTTGAATTAAAAGGTTCCTTGTATAAAAAAAGGCTTGCCTCAATATTTACAAGGATTCCGGCACATGATAAAATTGAGGACGTCGTGGTGTAGAGGCGAAAGTGTGTGATAATGAACGCGACGGTTGTGGGTTTATTTGTCAATTAATTGAATAATTCTTTCTTCTGAGTAAGAATCGAACCTACAAGCGCCAACAAAAATAAACTTTATTTTGTCTAAAAGTTTACATTCATAATTACCTACATAATATACATAAGTTTACAATATTAGTACATAAGTTTACATTCATAATTCCTACTAAATTGTTCGTCATCTATTGTTAAGCAATTGTAATAGCGAAAAAAATAAAAATGTTTCGTTTATTTAAATATTTAAAAACCACTGGAATCCAATATTTATATTTAATTTAAACTTAAATTTAAAAATATAGAGCTTAAGTAAAAAACATTATTTAAGCAATTAAAAAAAAACGTCTCAACCTACACACTCGAATTGTTCAGTTATTTATTTTGACTTTGACTAGGTCATTTATATATTACGTGCTTTTCATCTAGTTTATATATATATATATATATATATATATATATATATATATATATATATATATATATAGGCTAATATTAGGCTTACATAAATTATAAGTATTTTTAAACATATATTTTTTATTAAATATTGTATTTGTGAACCTAATTTGAAGCACAACATACTATTAGTAAAGTATATACACCTACAGCTTAACGTCATGTTATATGTTCAGCCATAGCGGTATGTGTAGAACTGAAAATATATTTCAAAAGTCATAGCTTTAAATTTTGTAACTCAACAATCCTGTAGAGTGTAGACGAATAAAATCTGAAACAAGTTACGTCACATAGACGACGAAGTAGCGAAAGTGACGTACTAATATCACTTTAGAAGGCTTCGGGAACAAAAATCTTTATACTATAAACTAACATTAGGTACGTTATATCATATAATACAGTTGTACTCACCTTTATATTAAAAAGAGCGGTCGCATAATCCTAAATTAATCGTCCATCGCACGCGAATGTGTTATTTGTGAAATGGGAATAAAATTTCAGTGCGGGATGCCGCGTAGTGCATATCGCGAGAGCGCGGGTGCGAGTGGTGACAAGTCACAAGTGCCATGCGCGGCCGCCCACGCTCGATAAAGCCGCCCGCCGCGTTGCGCCCTCGGACAGTGTAGCCTCTACTAGAGACCTTCACTCGCTCTGAGTAATGTTATCGATGATTTATGGCATGTACTAAGTATATAATAGAATTGTGTATTGATTTCGTAAAGTTGAAGTAGTAAACTTTTTGCTTTTCAAATCAGTTTTTCGCTGCAGAGTGAACATTGTGTTAGGACACTCCGTTCCCCCTTTTCTGCTAAATTCATCGAGGGGGAATCAAACCCACAACTAGTCACGTTTACAGTCACACACTTGTGGCCCTTCTCCACCACTAGTCTTATTGATTTCCAGCTTTCCTTTTTATTATATAAAATTATTTAAATCTTACAAATAACATTATGCGTCCTTGTTCGTATACAAAAACTATTAAAATAAATTAGAATGATTTGTTGTTCTAGTCTTCTTTTATACATTCCATCCAACATGACGAATTTGAGCAACTCTACGTTACACTTTGCTCCACTAAATAGAATGATGCAAATAATAATAAGTATAGTGTGATAATAACAGAAGAAGTTTTTGAAATGTATTGTTATTAGACAAATATGATTTACTAAATTTAGCCTCCAGACGAATACAGCATTATGTTATTTTATGACATATGTCATAATACATATGATTGTATAGATTTAATTGGGAAAATATGTTACCAAGTACCTGTTAAAGCCCATATTCGAAGTACTCGTCAACATAAACTTTTTGCAACTTCCATATGTAGAACTAATGCTGGTGTTAGGGCACCACTTCTTATATATATATATATATATATATATATATATATATATATATATATATATATATATATATATATATATATATATATATATATATATATATATAGATTAACATATAATTATTTGAGTATTAGATTTTGTTAAACAAAAATAATTTAAAAAAGATTTTATGATTTTGAAGTCAGTGAAAAGTAAAACAAACAGACTTAGTAATTCGATATTGTAGTAAAGTTGTTATAGCAAGTTAATACTTGCCACCTACTTCAAAATTATATAATCTTTTTTACTGAGTTTAACAAAATCAAAGTACACTTTGCTTTATGTAAAATTAGTTTTTACTTTTTAGTTCGTTGCGTGAAGTCGGTTTCTTTTTTGACCTTAAAACGATGCTTTTTAAGTTAGTGGTTGTCCTAAATATAACTTCAATGTTAATTAGTTATTGTGCATACTAACATTTTGGCATATTGACAAGAACGTACTTATGTACATAAAAAATATTCGGGCGAATTGGCAACCATTCCCTTTTTTTAAAGTTAGTTGTAAAGAAATGCAATAATGAGGAATCTCATTTCTGACAACCAATTTTAACAATGTTTTTCCTCATAACTATTACAGTACAATTATACTTTTTACCAAAAGAAAAAATAACTTGTTCAATTTCAACCGGATCCCATAATCATAACGTAACCAAATTTTCACCAAGCTATCCTTGAAGTGTATCCTTTCAAATAAAAAGAATTATCGGAATCGGTTGACGTGACATTGAGTTATTCGTCCATTTGTAGCACAACTACTTAATGCAAATTTAAGACATGTGATTTTCTCATAGATCCCATTGTCAAAAATGGATCAAAAAAAATTGCGTCCACATGGGAGCACTAGCTTTCAAATAAAATAAATCATCAAAATCTTTTTTCCATTCCAAAGTTCTGAGGCAACAAACAAAAAAAATACAGTTTAATTGATAACCACCTTTTTTTTACAGAAGTCGGTAAAGAAAACCGATTTCAATTTGGATCCACCAAACTACCCTTGAAATATACTTTCTGTAAATCGGTTAGCGAACTATTGAGTTATACGTCCGTTTGTCGCGCACATACTCATAATTTTCTCATGGATAACATTGTCACAAATGGACCAAATTAAAATGACCATATTTGGGAATCGTATTGATAACCTTCTTTTATAGAAATCGGTTAAAAAGTTATGTCAATATAAAGTAATGGCAATAATATTAACAAATAGAAACCATATTTAATAAATTGTAAATAAATAATACAATTTTAAGTCGCCGTCGAAAAGGAAACGAGTTTGCGTCAAATCAACATTCGACGATTTAGATTTGTCTGCCTTAGGGTAGACAGTACTATTATGTTATTTCAATGTGATGCCAACATAAAAATGTAAAAAATATTTTGAAGCCTGTATGGAAATTCCCCGATAATTTCCCAGTCTTTTTCAAACTGGATGGCATTTAATCAAAAAATTCTTCAATTATGAATGTTCTCGAGTACATATAATATAATAAACATATAGACAGATGGTCTATGGTGACATTTCTTTTATAAACGTAAAAAAACAAAATGTTATTATTTTATTTATTATTGGTTATATATGTTATTTTTATAGTAGTTGCATTACCTACCTATTTGTATGTATGTGTAAGTTCAGATTTACAGTAAATAATCTACAGCAAAATAAGTATTTTAATAAATAAGTTAAAACTATAGCTAACAAGTCCGTCAATTGTAGAGTTACACAGTGTTGTTATATACAGTTTTAATAGATTTTATTTTATTATTATTAATAATTAAATTAAAAGACCCAGACATAATAAATTATTTATTTAATAAATTATTACAAATACAAAAATGATGTAAATATTTCAAATTTGTTTATAATTATTTTCCAGAATCTTCTTTGAGAGATACTGTTCTATTGAAGACCATCTGAAAGTAAATTAATCAATATAAAAAATATATACTCGTGTATACTTAAATCGGTTAGGTGATATGTAATCGAGGATCCCTACGTAAAGTATAGGAAGGGAAAAATCGAAGTCTCTTTTATTATGCATAAATAACTTTTTTAATTTTGAAAAATGTATATATTAAGACAATAGTTCTTAGTAGTTTAAAACAGAGACTTTACCTACGGACCATCTAAATGTTTACTTAAATAGTGTTTTGCGTCACTCCTGGAAATATTATTAAGTAGTGTATCCAGCATATAGTAGAGTACACAGAGGGAACCTGGGAATCTAGTGTGACCATACAGCATTCCATTATGATACTTTCATTCATTTCCACTGAATTTGTTAATTGAATTAAGTAATGTTTGTTTTGTTTCACGATGACGATCACTGCGAATATAGCAGGGTGAGCAGAGGGAACCTAATAATAAGACACTCCGTTCCTTACGTATAGCTTAGTTAAACTAAGTTTACAAGTTTACACGCGTTTACAGTCAGACCTGTATTACCGAAACTGAATTTACATGATTCTTAATGTAAAATACTGTTTCTGAGAATTCAACAGCTGGTTATTTAGGCCTTAGGCCTCCTTCCATTTTATCCTACCGATTTATTTGCAACACTTGTCCATTCTGGTCCAGCTATCATTTTAAGAAGTATTATTAATAAAATAAACAAATTTATTAAATCTGTCAACATACCAAATTGGAAGTGGTATCAGGATCAACTGAGAAGAATCCAATTCTCTCGAATTGAAATTTGTCGTACACTTTAGCTCCGGCCAGAGACTTGTCGGCTAACGCACGCAGTGATTTGAGAGTGTCACTGCGACAGTCTGAGAGAAAACCGTTTGGAACTTCTGAAGGATCCTCGGGATTCTTATGTTTGAACCTATTTACATTTAAATACGTATTACTTTACTTAAAATAAATTATTATATTCTTTTCAGCTTCACGCCGTATCCTGTATATAGCAGGGTAGGCAGAGGGAGACCAGTGTTACGACACTCCGTTCCTCATTTACCACTGAAGATTCGTGATATTCGTAAATATTACTATTATTATATTCAAGCATCAAAATCATATCAAAATTCGAATTGTATGTACATTTTTTTTGAAAATTCATCTTTTTCTCTTTAGTAGTTTTCATTAAAAGAATTATTTAAAAGCACACCAGCTGTGCGCTTTAAGTTTTAAGTTTTGTAAGTTACAGTAAAATATATTTAGTAGTTTATTCACTCTATGTATAAGTAATGCTATACTAGAATTAATTAATTAAGGCATTTCTTTTGGAGTATATTCTTTTATAGATAAGTAAAATATATAATTTAAACAATAGTATGCTACTAATACTTTAGCAATAAAATTTAAAATTAAGATAGATACCAAAAAACAGTCTCAATAAAATAATAATAATACTGACGATATTTTGTATTTAATAACATAATTTACCTAATTTTATTATTCCTATTTAGTTTAAACCAGACTTAATCGAAGAAGTAAAGAGATTTTTTTTATCTTCGTTATATCCCGCATATAGTTAGGGAAGGCAAAGAGAACCTAGTGATGACACTCCGTTCTCCACTTTGTTATCAATTTTTGAGACATTGTTTATTAGAGTGAGGAAATGATAATAATTAATTCTCTCAAGTGAGAATCGAACCAAAGCCGTCACATTGATATCCACAAAAATACTTACAATGCTTCATATAATCGTACTTCAACATGAATTGGCTGTGAAACCCAATGTATGAAAGCTTTCGGTTTCTCTGAATTTTCCGTTGATTCTGCGGTGCATTCTAGTTCAATCACTTTTCCTGAATTATCCTTTATAACTTTTGATACCTAAAAAAATGTATATTGTTATATTGTAAACACAAAGGCTTTTAAACTCGTTTTTATTAGCGTCACCTGTTTATTTCTATCAATAAATTAATATAAGAATAATTTGCAAAGCTATTTTAACTTCTAAACATCTAATACAGATACCGATACTTTGCTAGGATGATCAGAATAACAAGAAAATACTTTTAAATAACAAACAATACAAATATTGCCATGGAAAAATGACAGAAGATCCATACTCCATATAATAAATAGCATGCTAAAGGAATCATGATTGAGGCTCGAATTTCAAATAACGTCGCTTCATGTCTTTCGATTTTCATTTGTCATTTTAGTCTTTTATTTGTAAACTTTTTATCGTATTTTGTAAAGTTATAAAATTAATAAATTATATTTACAAATATATATTTCTTTATTTGGACTAAAAATTAAAAAATTTCTTCTTGCTGGATCTTGCTTATAATAGAATAGTCATAGAGAACCTAGAGTTAAGCGTAGAGACATTGAGTGTTGAATTCAACGCCTCCTTTGTCTTATTACCAGAGCGAGAAAATGAAAATTATTCGTAATCTCGACCGGGAATTAAACCCACAATCATCCCCAGGTTAAATTTATATTAAATAAATAAATAGATACTTGCCTTTAAAACGTATCCAGCATGACGCAAACCCACAGACTGATTAGGCGTCAAACGTCGGTAACCTTTTTCAGGTTGTTCTTTAAAATCATTTGATTCTATGTATAGAACTTTATCAAAAACTACATTATGAGAGCTCTTTTCTGGTTCGCTTGGAAAATCTGGTACTTTCACTGTTATATGGTCCTTGCTAGGGAAATTGCTGATAGTTACTTTCAATGGATCTAGAACCACCATGACCCTGTAAAAATTAACATGTAAATATACAATTTGTAAGCCATTCTTTTATGATTTACTACACATACGAGTACAAGAAGCCGGTCGTGGTGCAGGGGCACAAAGTGTGACTGTAAAGGCACAAGTCACACGACAGGTTGTGGGTTCGATCCCCATTAAAGAAATTAAATATTTAATTAAATTTGTATTTTCATTCCTTCGCTTTGGCGCCTATCCTGCTTTGTGCGGCATACATCGTGAAGCCGATTTAGTTTTTTAACTATACTGTTTTATTTATACAAACATCTAAATTATAATTTAATATTGCTACTCCTGCTAATATGTCAATATTAATTTATAATAGAACAAAAGGCATTATTACTTCGTAAGTATTTTCACTAAGTCCCTAAAGATTTTACACTGTTTCTGTAAAAAGTTATGGCCCCATTAACACCGCGAGGAGACATTTTTACGAAAAGTTTTTTCAAGCATTGGGCCCCCAATAATTCAAACGACTTTATGTTGTATGCGATGGTTCAAGCTGATAATGCGGAGCATCAGCCCAAAGATGAGAAAAGCCAATCGGTGTTTTGGCGTGAAGTACTGTCTCGCCCTGCCGATGATGCTCAGTTTCTTCGAAAACAACTAGGCGTTTTCAAATAATCTCGATATTGGCAGGTATTCGAAACGATAAGGCTCAATATACTAATACTGGATGCGGCTTCAAAGGGAGTGTGAAAACTGGCGTCTTCTTGGGGAAAAATTGAACCAAGTTTATTTCACCCCATAAGGATTCATTTCCGAGGAATACCTCAACAGAAGACGAGAAGAGAAGAGAGAAGTTTATCTCGGCACAGCATTTTTCCAGGAAAGCACGTCACGGCCGGAGTATACAGCGTCCACTGTGCTAGATCTACTAACATGTCATTGATATGCAGCGTAGGAGACAGAGACAGCATGCAACCTTGGGGAACGCCAGCATGTACAAACATGTAATCGGAGCAAAAACAATCGACAGCGACGCTTATGCTGCGCCCAGTGTCAAAACTGGGACTACAATTGCATAAAATTAAAGGTAAATTAGAAAACGGCGGAAAACTTATTGAACGTCAGTGATCAATCGGTGATTCTTCAGTCTGGCCTGGAGGACTTACCTAGGAGCGCTAAGGTTGAGCGCGTCGCGCACGGCCGCGTCCAGCAGCGCGGGGTCGACGGCCCCCAGCGCGCCCGTGACGCCGAGCGCCGCGCAGAAGGCGCTCACGGCCGCCGCCGGCACGCCGCGCCTCCGCAACGCCGTCAGCGTGAACAGCCTTGGGTCGTCCCAGTCTGGAACATTTATTCAAAATAAGGAGTGTTAATCCATCTTCAGAAGAACATGTGTCTTATGTGTACCTCTAAATATTTTTTTATTAACACTTTGCTGACCGGCGATTAATACAGAAACTTTCTTATACCTAACTTCCGATGTGATGATCCGATACACCAGTGGTAAGTTTACGAAGGATAAGTTAAATTTTCCTTTTATTGTTTTTACAGAACCGCCTGCCGTGCTCAAAGCCCTGGCAGAGAGAGCACTGCACGAGTGGCAATAAATCAACCAGAAAAATCGATGTGCAGTGCTCACGCCGCGATTGCCCGGTTCCACACTCTGGGGGTCACCTTCATGACGACATAACCCATAAGTGGGTTCTTTGCCTTGCGGCGGAACCTCAATTCGGTTCGGAATTCTCCGACGTCCAGCCATCCTTCTTCGCACTCTTTCCCACCTTACCCATCCGTCCTTTGAATTTACCACGCTTCTAATCTGCCCAAGAACTTCTCACCCGTATCTTTCTCATTCTTCGAGGAGACCACAACCGAATACAGTGGGTTGGCTGTTTTTAAACGTTTCTCTTTGCCTCCTCATTGCTTGCTTCAGATCCTTTATTTTTTCTTCATTCTTTTTCATCAATCCTTCGTATTCTTATAATTTCTTCACTGATCTGAATTGAAAGATCAAGTTCCCTAGTAGTTTTCAATACACTGTTCCCTTCCTCGTTCTCTACCGTGTCTTTCCTACCGTCTACTTTCTGACTCCTTTCCGTTTCTGATTCCTTCACGAGCTGGTGAATCTCTCAATGGCACTTGTAACCTTCGATTTTATGTCAGTTTTCAAATTTCGCGAGTTTCCTAAGTGAATCTTTTGTTCTAGAAGTAATTTTATTTTTACATTATTTTATATTGTCTGTAATTAAAGCGATAACAGAAAACAATAATAAGAGCGCAACGACGAATTCACTCATTACCGATCATCAACGGTTGGACACGAAAAGACGAATTAACTCGTCACCGGACAGCAGTGTTAAAAACTAAACGATAAGAAAACACGTTTACACTAAATATTATCTAAATTATGTTTTTTGATAAATGTAGACCTAATATAAATGATAAATGGATGGTGAACCTATTGAGCGCCAAATAGTTTGTAGCCAATAATGCAAATAGCTTTTGCTATATGCTATATGCAAATAGCTACCAGCTTTGCTACAAACATTTGCCATACATCCAGATGTATGAATGAAAAATGTATAATAATAATTAATTGTATAATACCATTTACTATTCCTTCTTCAATTAGTTTGGCAATTTTTCTTTTGGAAACCACAGTGTAGTTTACGTTAAGTCTACCATACTCCCACTGCACTGGACAATATATATCTAGAGCATTGCAAAGCCAATAATAGGATGATCTGCAATGAGAAACAATTATTTGCAATTAACCCCACTTACAGTATGTTGGTGATTGACTGGTGGCAGTTCTGAAGTCAGGCGTGCTGCGCAAGTTGTGTAGGTTTGATTTTAGGACTTCATTATTTTTCCCCCGAATGCGCAAAAGTTAAGAGTACTAATTTCAGGACGGCCATGACTCGTTTAGTTTACGAAGAAGAAGAGCTCCGAAATTTCGGTTGTTTAAAATAATAATAATAAAAATGTTGCTACAGTTTAAATATACAATGTCTATGCATATGCATTACATTGATCATAGTTGGCACAGTAAAACAGTTTATAATAAAATGCGAATGATAAATTTTACTTTAAAAAAATTTTGATATATTGTTTGACAACATTTAAATTATATAAATATTTACATAAACTAACTGTAATGAAAAATAAGACAAATAAAAAAAATATACCTCCTTGACTGAAATTCTTTAGTGCATAGAGAGTGTGTGATGTGTTCAATGCTATCACAAAGGCAGTGTGTATAATCATAAGTTGGATAAATGCACCATTTGTTTCCTGTACGGTGGTGTGGCTTGAATTTAATCCTATATGCCACGGGATCCTGTTTGCCCTCTTCTAAGGTGATCTTCATTCTTAACGTAGCTTCACCTTCATCGATTTTGCCATTTTTCATATCCTATAAGTGATTTCATATATTATACTAGGCGAAGTCGCTCGCCCGTTAAAATAGAAATAATTTAAAGAAAAATAATAGAAATATTTTTAACATTTTTCAAGTGTTATTCCACCCTTAGGAAATAAAAATACTTATTTAGAAAACGTACAAAAATTTGAATATAGCGGGACTCGAACCCGCGCTTCCTGGAAACCAACCAGGCGCTCTGACCACTAAGCTATACGTTCTCGTCAAGCTACTCGAAATTTTTATACGCGTGTTACAGCTTATTTATGCTGTTAGCATCTCTGAAGAGATTTTTACAAATTGCCGCTACCCAAAGATAATTAATTACTAAGAATTATCGTCTGGCAAGAGAGAATGCTATTTATTAATTCGAGTCCCACTACGTTCAAATTTTTTTATACGTTTTCTAAAAAAGTATAATAATAGAAACAATTTAGAGTTGTATATGACACATTTTAAGTGCCTGAACTGTAACTCTTACCACAGTGCAAATTCTGACTGGGTGGTGTTGAAGGCTATTCAGTTTCATAATATATATGTTAAGTATAAGTTTATATATTAATGAACATAATATCAAATTCATAAAACAAATTATGTATCAGGAATAAAAGTATCAAATTCTGTGATTTTACTTTACTTTCCTTTATATGAAGGATTTAATTTTATTACATAAACCAAATTGGTTGGTAAAAAATAAGTGAATATTTTAAAATGAATAATTAATTACTTGTTTTGGTTTAAAATTGTTGTTATATTTTTTTGTTATCTTGATGTGATCTGACATCTACACAAATGGCCTCATATCCACAGATGTGACTTCATATCAACAAATATGGTTTCACATCTACACATGTGAACTCACATTCACACATGTGATGTGACGTCCACACAAATCATTTGACATCTACACTTGAAATCACACATCCACATATATGAACACACATTCACATCAAATCTCATAAATAGATAACTTCTAAATACATGAAACAAAATATAATAGTGTTTTTTTTAAATTGCTTAGATTAGCACTGGGTGTTACAATTGAGAAATGAAACTGAATTCTGCACATTGTCTTCTTATCAAAGCAAAGAAATGAAAATAATGTACAAAATACAAACATGAGCCACCGATTTTACAAACGGATGCTCTAATATCTATCACTTACTTCAAATAATTGCAAGCTTTCTTCAATTGGTCTATTTCTCCAGGGGGACGGTGGTGGGTTAAATCCTTTAATCTCTTTTGATTTTTGGTGACATACATATGCCAAATCTTTCTTTATTAACTTAACAGCCCATTCATAGAGTTGATCAAAGTAGTCTGATGAATGTGTCACTTTGTATGGTTTATAGCCTAATAAAAACATATGTATAATTAGTAGTGGTGCCGCCGAGGCACACATCCTGAGCAGCATAAACGTGAGCTAGCGTAAAGACTGTAAACGCACCGGCTGAAAGTTCGATTTTGACTCAGAGGAATGAATTATTTTACAGTGGATCTTATACCTATTATACTTTATGGACAAAAAAAATTACAACAAACATCACAATAACATTTTTCAATCCCTTTTCTATATTACATAGTTTGTCAGTAGGATAAACAAAGTACATAACAGCTATAAACTATATAAAAATTATATCTGTGTTTGTATTATGATTAACATACCAAGCCATTCCACCATATCTTTAATTCCAATAAAAAACTTCTCTTCTTCCTTTTCTGGATTGGTATCATCATACCTTAAAAAACACAAACCATCATGTGCAGCTGCATATCCAAAATTAATATTAATAGCTTTGGCATGCCCAATATGGAGAATGCCATTTGGTTCTGGAGGGAATCTAGTTCTTACTTTTCCACCAGTTATTTTCAAATGCTCTTCTAAAAGCTTTTTAGTATTAGGAGTGACTACATAACCATCACTCTTAAAATTTTCTCCCAGGAGCATGAAAAGGTAGTTTTTTCATTAATTCTGGCATAGATAAAGATCCACTGACTTCTTCACTTGACTCAACAGTTTCACTTTTATTATTACCTGTGGAATTAAATAAAAAAAATGTGTTTAATATTAACAAAATTAACATTCAAAAAATATTTTTTACCATAGGGTGGAACAAGTCCTTTAATGTTGAGCAAAGTTTATGTCTCCAGTCAACATTAATCATAAATATAACAATGGCCATTGTGGCGCAATGGAACAGCATATAATTGCCAATATAGTTAGCCTCCCAATTTGGGGTGGTTGTGGTTTCAATCCCCACTTAGAATGTCTCTGCTCTGGTTAGACAAAGTGCTCCCAATTTGGGGTGGTTGTGGTTTCAATCCCCACTTAGAATGTCTATGCTCTGGTTAGACAAAGTGCAAAGTTAAATTCTGCCACTCAATACATAGTGTCTTGTACTTTGAGGGAGAAGAAGAGAAAGGACTGTTTTCACAGGTTTTCGTGGCCAAACCTATCACATGTGGGATTTAATGTAAAGCTGAAAAAATAACAACTCACCTGGGCTTTCTCCTTTTTTAATCTTCTTATTAATCTCAACATTTTTTACTTTTTTTTCAGCTTTAGGAGGAGGTGCTAAGTCAGCTTCTGTTTTGGCACCTAATAAATCTAAAATCTAGAAATATTACAAATCAAATGTTAATAATAAGCTTTCAATAGTTGGAATATTATGCAATAATTAGTCATTCTTTTATAAGCATTCTCTCTCTATCATAAGCATTTGTGTAAATATCATATATATTTATCTTTATCATTATGAATATAATAATACAAAGGAAATATTTGTTTTAACAGAAACAATGTATAATGTCTACGTAATATTTGTTTTATTACAATAAAATTACCTGAACATCAACTTCATTCTTAATTGCTTTTCCGTCTGCCCACTTTAAATCTGATCTAACTGCCTGCATAATAATACCTGAATTAAAACGATATCTTTTCTCTAATAATTCTTGCTTATACTTAGCCATATGCTTTTCTACAGCTTGTTCTACTTGCTCAGGAGTAACAACTACTCCAACACCACAGGTGCTTTCAAATTCTTTAACATTTATGTTTGTCTCATTAACATAACTTAAAAGATACTCTAACGCAGCATCAATCCTCAGTGAGGAATCTAATTTGCCTTCAGCAATATATTTACAAAGAAAGGGTATTTTATCAGAAATTTGAGGCTTTATTTTAGTAGCCAGATGGTATACTAACAAACCAGCGCCGTTTGGTAAATTTGAAGGATTAACCTAAAACAAAGTTTTAATTTGTATTTATATAAATACAATAGAATTCAAATATTATATTAATATATTATTAGTTCTTAACCTCCTGTATAGCGGCAAGCAAAAATTTGGTAACGTTGGCATTTTTTAGAGTTTCCTTTGCCTTTTGCTCACTTAAACCTATTTGTTTAAACTTTTCTACGTTTTGATCGCAAGACATTTTTATAAAATATATAAACTTATTAATTAAAAAAATACTTTCTTCAAATGGACACCTGACTACCGCTCACTAAATTGAACAATATGTAAGCTAAGCAGCAATGATGAACTCTCGTTCTGTCATTTCATGACATTGACGTTGAGAGATTGACATCAAACGTTTATTAATTTCCGAACTAAATTTCTAAATTCAGTTCATCAAAGCGCAAAAAATTAAAGTTCCTTATATTTACTCATTAATAGTAAATTAATTAAAGAAGATGAATATTATATTAAATACTTAATAAAACAATAAATAAATAGTATAGATGAGTTTAATGAGTAAGTGCTTACAAAAATATATTTTAAGATTCTACTTAAAGTTTATAATAATAAAACATGCTTGAAATTTAGATGTTGTAGCTACACAAATATAGATCTCAAAAAAGTTTATAAGAATAATGTCATTCATCGCACGAGTTTTTGTTTTAAATAATGCCGCGAAACGACGTTATATAACGTACTGCTTATTTTGGGTTATAATAGTATTAGCATGTAGAGCTTCATTCTCCGACGCTGTTTTTGATGCCACAGAAGCTTTAGCAACTTTTAGTCATTGATATTTTTATTTACTCCTTTTAAATTATATATGTTACGGTGATCTTTAATATATTCATGTACTTATATTGATATTTTGAACAAAATCTGCACCTAGCAAATTTTATATACTTTGAATGAGTTTTTGATGCAGTTCCAATATGTTTTATATAAATACATCATTGATAGCGACATCATTGCTAGCAAAATGATAAAAAAGGCAATGACGCTGGTGAAGACAATTAGTTACTCAAGTAAGATTAAGACGTTTCAGTATAACGGAAACGTTATAAATATTATTATTGTTATTTATGAAGAAGTTAATGACAGTGGACGAGGTGAAAGAAGTATGTAGAGACCGTAGAGTTTGGTGCTCCTTTCTCTCTGACTTCTCCACTAGTAATACAGCGTAAAGCTAAGTATTTAATTTTAATTCTATACATATATAAATATATCATTCTTGGTACCACAATATCATTTTCCTTCAGATGCTTATCATTATTCTCACTAAATGTCATTGTCCAAATACCATTTTTTTAAATGAATAGGGGTAGATCATTCATGCCACTTCAATAAACGTGCATTATAATGTACAAGCTTAATTTGTGCCGTGTGATCCCGGCCTAGAATAGGATCATCCTGGTACTGGAGGTGTCGTAAGAGGCGACTAAAGTACGTGTGGTAGAGTTACGTCGCCAGCAATGGCAACACGCATGGGCAGACTCGACCGGATCATTACCACCCCCGGCATTTAAAACCGGCGTGAAGTAGTGGCTTTATGCCACTGCGTTTCGCATTAGGTAATGCCAGGCCCCGGCGCCCAACCCACCTTAAAGGCCGGCAACGCACCTGTAACTCCTCTGGTGTTGCACGGGGTCGTGGGCGGCGGTAATCACTTACCATGAGGTGACCCGCACGCTCGTTTGCCGCAGTTTTAAAAAAAACATATTTTTTAAAACCAGTGTGTAAAGTTAACAGTAGGTTCCCTCTGCCTACCCTTCTGTGTGCGGAATACAGCGTGAAGCTGAGTGTGTAAAGTTGGAATTATTTAGTATTTTTTGGTTGAAAATAAAAATAAAATTTATCTCTCATTATTATTTTAAAAGAATGAATTTTAAAAAGAACATTTATAAATAATTATATTGCATAATAAAAACAAAAACATATTATTAAATCCTAATGGGTAGAAGTTGGGTACAAAGCTCTTAATGTTTACCTTTTCAATGCTGGCAGCTTCGTGGGTAAAGTTGGTGCAGCTACATTTAAGTTAAACTACTTATTATTAGTTTTTTTTTTTTTTTTAAGAAAGCAGCATTTTTTGTATAATGTAAATTATTTGACGTTCAAAAAATGAAGCATGTAACTTCTTATTTTTAATAAAATTATTTGAATTTGAATTTGTCTTTATGATATGATTATTACTTGATAAATATCCTTCTGTACAACTTTTCATGAGTCCAAAGTGTACAACGATATGAAATTTGAACGAGATAAAATTTGACATTTTAAAAAAAAGAAACAAAAAAAAAATGTAGAAGTGTATTGTACGTGAATACGTTTATGTAACGTGTTATATTTTTTAAATAATATATTTTTGTTTATGAATTTGGGAAAAAAATAAAGGAAACAAATAATTATTGCTACAATATAATTTTATTAATTACAGGTGAGTAATATGATATACATCGAGATTTCTGGTAAAAGTTATACTAATTGCAAACCTCGATACGCAGGAAAATAGCCTTAAATGGCATCGCTTTCCCTGGTTCCGCCCGCTATGTGTCACTGTTCTAGTTTATTGAAATGAATTCTTTAGCTATCCAGTAGTATAATTTTGTTTTGTACGTAGAGTATAAGTTCAAAACTACAAGGCCAGACTGGATTTTTTGGATTGCCCCCGTCTGGTAGCAAATTTATAGACGTATTCACATCAAAGTCTAGTACTGTAATTTAGTTATGAGGCGCTTTCAATCGGCATGATGTAGTTTATCTAATCAGCATTCAAAGCATAGTAGTAGAATTGCCTTTAGATATAACAATATTGTAATCTGACATTGCATATCTACTATAGAAGGGTTCCATGTTTCTCTTTATAGATACGTACAGAACACTGAAAACACAGAAACCCAACTGTATAGATAAATAATAGAAAACAAAAAAAATACAAGCATATTACTTCAGTATTTTGTCAAAAGTAGAACCACCTACTGCTACCTATATGATATACCTATAAAAAAATAAAATAGAAGCAGTAACAGTCGGAATCCAATATCCAACTTCAATTAAATCTTTCCAATTACGCTTATAAAAACTACTTCCTTCTTTAAGTTGGTTGAAAATTTAAAAAAGTATTCTTACGTAAGTTTTCCAAAAACCATTTAAGTACTTAAAATATAGGTAAAAAATATTCAGAGTTTTTTTTATCTATAAAGAGATATCAAGTATTAGTATTTCCAGCCACTTAGGATCAATAATCACAAATTAGGTAATGATCGATGTTTCTTTATAAATATTTTTGCTTAGTGAACTTCAACTATTATTCTGACAGAAACACATTAACAGAGATTAATAAGCTTAAAAAATGTCATAATTCAAAAATGAATATTTTACGAATAAATGACTTTGGCCGTTATTACATACCACAGCGGATAATGTTACCTATCATTGGGGTGATAATACCGATCAAGTGTTGTTAAGGCATAAGCAGCGGATATTAACTTCTATCCTGTAATCCTGTAATCGTATCCTGAGCACTCAGCGTAAGCCCTGATGTCATGTAGTACGTATTAAATATATATAATACAGTTCGTTGTTCTGCCGGCGTCTGCCCAACATCAAGCCCTCATCCACTAGTTGCAAGCTCTATATAGTTTATCCTGGCTTTGGCTCCATGAAGCCTTAACTTACATGATAAACTAATAAAAAATATTTTAGAATGCTAACCGGTTAAATCAATCTTGAAACATTTTCGCAAAATAATCGAGTCAATAAAAACTTATCGAGATAATTTTAAGAGCTGCAGCCTCACGCTGTATCCCGCACACAGCAGGGTAGGCAGAGGGAACCTAGTGTTAACAATATACACTCCGTTCCCCACTTTCCGCCGAGTTCTGAAGGCATTGCGTGTTGAGAGACGGAACTCAACGCCGCGCTTTGCCTCGACACCAGAGCGAAGTAATGAAAACATAAATGTAAATAAATATTTCAATTCCTCGAGTGGGGATCGAACCCACATCCATTCGATTTTACAGTCACACTTTGTGCCCCTGCGCCACGACTGGCCTGACTAGTTGATGATTATGTTACAATAATTGTAGGTCAACAATAATTTTAGAACTATCAACTAATAACAACTAATAACTAATAACAACTAATAAACACTCTTCACTTATTGTTTGACCTGGAAAAAAATATTTTGAGTTGGCACAATTTATATTATGCTTTCACTTTTGACTACATAAGCGACGTCCGACGACGACGACGACCATCCAATTTTTATGTAAATGCGTAGGTATATAAGAACAAGTAATAAGCGACATTTCGTACTGGCCGGTACTGACCGACCTAACCCGGTTTTATCCTGCTTATATTAACATAGCTATGTCCTGTTTTGCTATTGAAGCAAATGTTTTTGTTTTTCTAATGATACCGAAATTGATTGATTGATTGGTAACCGTAACGTTTGAGAATTTATAACTTTATAATTGTTAAAAAATAATTTTATAAAATTTTCATAAAGAAAAAAAAGCGAAGTAAACTGAAAAAAACTTTTAAAATATGTAATTTTGAAAGTTTTTTTAGCTTCATGCTGAATCCTGCAAATAGCAGGCATAGGGAACCTGAGAACCTAGTGTTAAAGCAGTCCGTTCCCACTTTCCGCGGGATTCTGGAAGCATTGCATGTTGAGAGGCGGAACTCATCGCCACGCTTTGCTTCGTTATCAACATAATGTTTCAATTTCGTTCTCTCATTTCTGCTGCGTATTTATAAATAACTATACTCCAATAACCCAATTTCTTTTTTACTTATTAAATATTTTTTCTTCTCGTAAGGTAACATAAGATGGCCGATAGATTTAAGGTCGGAAGGGTAATATTAATATTACGGTTAAAGAAGCCTTAATAAAGGCTGATTGTAGGAACTGCCTAAATATTTTTATTAAAAACAAAATAATTACATTTTCCATTGTTTAAAACTTATTTTGTTTTGGAGTATTTATCTGAAACAATGAAGTCACAAACACGAGTATGCTCTTGTTGTATGTGACTTGGTACTATGAGAGCAGAAGATATTAAAAGACAATAATTATGTAAATCACGAAGACATCGTGTTACGGTTCATTGATAAAATCGCTTAACTGTGAACTTGTCTTATCACATTTATTTTATTCTTAGTAAAGTTAACATCTTTTTTGCATAGATTCAAATTATAAAGAGTATGTAATTCAAAGAGTATGAAATCTATATAGCCTAATACATTTTTTTAGATTTTTTAGCAAATATCACTAAGTACCTAAATGTTACAAATCTTGTTTATAAAGGTAAAACACAACTAAAAGTTTAAGTTGACCTGTAACGACGTATAAAGTAGTAGAGTTCATAAGCGTGTCGATTTCAACTTCTCAAAAACTTTGATGAAATATTAATGATGTTGTCCCACCAGTTCCTTGACTATTATTTATATTAGGCTTTATATTTATGTCACAGTATAATTATAATACTAGTGACCGCCAGCCACTAGCTTGCATTGATTTTATGACCTGCACGACTTTCATTTGTCAACAAAACTGCCCACCATATTGAAGAACTTGAAATTTATTATCTATTTCTTTATTTTAGCTAGTCTTTTATGGTTTTTCATTACACATTGTAAATTTTGTATGTCAATGGGAAATGTCTAATAAGATTGGCAAAATAGCCTTGACGCTGTACAGCTTTCATTAAGCCGAACTTCAGGGGCATCAATCTTTAAAATCAATTATAGCCTGTCTTGCCCCAACTTTTATAATAAAAAAACCATTAGAATCCATCCAAGAACTCTAAAGATCCAAATTTGAAAATTGTACCAAACCATAAATAATATATAAGTATATAATTTATATTATAAATATATAATATGTAAATCATTTATATTATATCTACTAGTGTTTATTTATCAAATTTATCAAGTTATTTTTTTTACCACAGACACACTTTGTCTACTGTTCGACTCTAGTAGCCAGATTATAATATGGTTATATATCTACAAATTTCCATTTTCGGATTTTCCCCTTTGTTTGTACTGTGAGTTCTAATTTTTTGGCAAAATTTCTAAATTATAGGTTTTCGAGAAATACCCTATACGTTATATTTTTAAAACATGAGGGTTATGTTGTTCGCCCTATTGGTCTTTACAGCAAAACTGGGAAGGGAAGAGGGTATTCTGTCCTTGAGAAAATGCAGGCACTACGTGGCTGCCTGTGGCTCTCTTAGGCTTGCGGCTGTCGATCGGACTGGAACGTACAGCTTTCGATTTCGTGGCGTTTCTACTACAAAATTCAACAATCACCATGCATAAGCACTGTGCTCCATGGACTTCGATATTTAAAGTATCAACTTTATACCTCCACGCGAACTTGAGATAAATGTTCTTGACAGACGAACAGACATACAGACTGAAGGACAACATAGTGATCCTATAATGGTTCCCTTTTCAACTTGAGGTACGGCACCCTTAAAAGAAAACTAAATATATTTATGCAGTCTCTACTACTTTTTATAACTGTTTGTACGAATAAGTCTATACATATTTTTACAAATTTATATATACTAAAAGTAGTTAGATAGTTATATTATAAAACTTATATACTGACTAGTATACTTACTTTTGTTATTATTAGTTGAAACTTATTAAAATAAAAAAATGTGCCATATTTAGTTTTAATAACATATAAAATTTTCTTTCCCTTTTCGATATAACACAAACAAGTGATTATTTGTTATTGTTTGTACAATGAAAATTTGTTTATTCAAGCCTTTAACGTAAGCTAATAACTAATGATTAGAGACTATATAAAGTGCCGAACATAATATAAAACACTGGTTCGCTGTCATTAAGGCCGACATTGCGTGGGAGAGTAACACCTGATAATAATTTGATAGATAGGCGTATATTCATATACATACATGTACGTACATGGACAATGTACCGTCCACAGTCGGTCATCATCTCACCTCATTTGGGAACTTTATGACTCTCAGTTACGACCCTGGTCCCTGTATATCGTCCAATATAGATATTATGTTATTCAACATACATATATGTATATGTTATTGGACATCTATGGCCTGTAGGTTTGGGCAATGAGGTAAGTTTCGCGGTTGTTAAGCCGCGTACAGAACAATTAAATAATTATAGATACTTAAAAAATATATTAAATTAGCCTCACGCTGTATCCCGCACACTGCAGGGTAGGTAGACGGAATCTAATGTTAGGTTTAAGTTAATATTCCGTTTTCCAGTTGTTTTGCACAGTAATTTAATTAAAATCATAAACTAGCAATTTTATCATATTTTAAATCTAACATGCATCCTTTATTATAAAAACGTTAAAATCCTAAATAAAAAAAACTACCTATCTTCTTATAGATAAGGGATAATTTATCAATAAAACTACATTTGGAGTAATAAGCTAATAATATTAATTTTATAACATATTAATATCGATATTATCTAGTTTCTTATTTTAATTTTAATAGGTGAGATTTTTTCCTCCCTCGTGTATGGATAGATCCCTTTACTGAGCTGAGGCGAACCGCAGTAGCTCGGTGCGTCTCTCTCAATATACTCGCGCGCGCCAGATTTGATCACTCATCGCGTTTTATTACGCACTTTTCTTTTCAATATCAGTTCAGAAGCTATTATTAAATTAAATAATGAAGTAATGATTCTATGCCTAATGGATTTAATATTATACTATATTCTGATAATAAATATATAGCTTAAGCTGTTAAGTTCTTCAATAAAGCCCCTTAGAAAGTTCTATTTGTTAATTGAAATTAATTTGTAAAACGCCTGAAGCTTCATTTAAGCTAATATGTTGCTGTGAAATTTATCTATAGTTTTGTCTAGGAGCTAAGAAAAGAAAACTTTAAAACGAGACTAAAATAAATATAAATAATTGATAAAATTATATATAAATCTTAACTTACTTGTCCATCGGGTGCTGTATATTTGTACTGTCCTTGTGCAACCTGTGATTCTTGTTCAGGGATACCCAAATTTTTTATGAAGCCAGCTTCTTCAGCACTTATACCATTTCCGGTTTCATAACTGAAGAAAAAAAGCATATAATTTATATATGTAAAAGAAGTTTTACTGTCTTAACATGATCGTATTTCGTATACCTCCGGTACTTAGTCTGCATTAGTATGTATAAGGTACTTAGTATGTATAAGGTACAAAATATGATTTCTGTGTTTCCTAATAAAATTCATAAATATTTAACGAATTTAAAATTTTTAGACTTAGTCACTAAATAAATGCTTATTAAAGTTATCGTATATACTACATCGAATATATCAATTTAACGTTACAGTACTTAGAGGGTCATGCTACATGCTTCTATTCATACAGCATTCATTATAAACTCAAAATATAAAATTCTTTGTAAAGAAATCGTCACAGAAGTCACTGTAATAATTAATTATTGTCCAAATTAATTGATTAAAAACTGATAGAATCATGTACTTGTATAATGAAAAAAAAATCTATATATATTCTATTACAATTAAATAGAACGCTTATCAATCTTCGTGTAATATATGCCAATAAGATCAGAAGCAACGAGATAGGTCGTAGAACTTTGTATAAGCATATATAGCATTTTAATATATGCTGATATTTTTTTGTTAAATATGTCTTAGAATTATCAATCACTGTAAAGAAGATAATTCGAAGGTCAATTATTCACACAAAGATTCGAGATGAAGAAGAGCAGATTTAAGTATTTGTAATGACATTAAAAATTATTTTAAGAAAATTATATTAAAAACTATTTTGTGACCATTAGCGTATCTAGAGATATTTTCTGGGGGAGGCCTGGACTTTAGCTTCGAAATTTGAAAAAAAAAACAACATCTATATATATATATATTTATATAGATATATATATATATATACATATATATATATATATATATATATATATATATATATATATATATATATATATATATATATATATATATATATATATGTTGTTTTTTTTTATTTTTTCGAAACAAATTGTTGTAAGTGATATTTCTGGAGTGGACACCAGACTATTCTGGGGTGGCCACGGCCATCATTCATGTACTCATGCTTGTGACAAATAATACGTGGGTGGTACCGGAGTAAAACAATGAACAAAGCATTTTTATAAACGAAATTATACGTAGTACTTAGCCCTTACTATACGTTAATAGAAAACATTACTTGCTATTATTATAAATATTATACTTTAAATGCTTAGTTAGTGGCTAAATCGCCTTGACTTGTCATCAAAACATAATATTTTGTCAAATGTCATTTTGCTTAATCATGACATATGATACAATATATTTAAACATGCATACATTAAAATGCAACTTTTAAAAGATTGACTTAACACCTGTTAACGAAATACACAAAATAAGGTCAATGTTAAAGGTCAAGTAAATAGTGCTTAAATACTAACTTCCATTTATAGGATCCATCAGGGTTGAGTATATGTTCTTGTCTTATGATGGGAATGGGTTCCGTCGTATACACCTGCTGTTGTTGCTGTTGTAATTGTGGTTGCTGATGATATAAGAACGGCTGCAAGCTGCTAATGTCTGCAGCTGTTGCAGCAACAATCACAACTAGTAGAAACTGTAATAAACATATTATAAAATTAAGAAAAAAATAAATAGAATAAAACGCGATGATTTCGTATTGAAACTTACGATATATTTCATTTTGTTTAAATATCAGGTGCAAGTTGGGAGCTTACAAAAAGTAAAGAAGGAATGATGCACCGAGGATTAACCCCACTGAGCTGAGCACTCAGCGTAAGCCCTGATGTCATGTAGTACGTATTAAATATATATAATACAGTTCGTTGTTCTGCCGGCGTCTGCACAACATCAAGCCTCTGTCCCTCATCCACAATAGTTGCAAAATCTGTATAGTTTATCCTGGCTTTGGCTCTATGAAACCTTAACATCTTGTTTTTAAGCATTCTGAAATGATAAACCAGCAAAAAGTGAATAGAATGCTTACCGGTAAAATCCATCTAGAAACATTTTCCTCGACACCAGACCGAAGTAAGGAAAACATAAATGTAAATGAATATTTCTTTTCCTCGAGTAGGGATCGAACCCACATCCAATCGATTTTAAATACACTTTGTGCCCCTGCGCCACGACTGGCGTGACTAGTTGATGATTATGTTACATTAATTGTAGGTCAACAATAATTTTAGAACTATCAACTAATAACAACTAATAACTAATAACAACTAATAAACACTCTTCACTTATTGTTTGACCTGGAAAAAAATATTTTGAGTTGGCACAATTTATATTATGCTTTCACTTTTGACTACATAAGCGACGTCCGACGACGACGACGACCATCCAATTTTTATGTAAATGCGTAGGTATATAAGAACAAGTAATAAGCGACATTTCGTACTGGCCGGTACTGACCGACCTAACCCGGTTTTATCCTGCTTATATTAACATAGCTATGTCCTGTTTTGCTATTGAAGCAAATGTTTTTGTTTTTCTAATGATACCGAAATTGATTGATTGATTGGTAACCGTAACGTTTGAGAATTTATAACTTTATAATTGTTAAAAAATAATTTTATAAAATTTTCATAAAGAAAAAAAAGCGAAGTAAACTGAAAAAACTTTTAAAATATGTAATTTTGAAAGTTTTTTTAGCTTAATACTGTATCCTGCAGATAACAGACATAGGGAACCTCAGAACCTAGTGATAAGGTAGTCCGTTCCCACTTTCCGCGGAATTTTGGAAGCATTGCATGTTGAGGGACGGAACTCTTCGCCACGCTACATCATAATGTTTCAATTTCGTTCTCTCATTTCTGCTGCGTATTTATAAATAACTATACTCCAATAACCCAATTTTTTTTTTACTTATTAAATATTTTTTCTTCTCGTAAGGTAAGATGGCCGATAGATTTAAGGTCGGAAGGGTAATATTAATATTAAGGTTAAAGAAGCCTTAATAAAGGCTGATTGTAGGATAAACTACCTAAATATTTATATTAAAAACAAAATAATTACATTTTCTATTGTTTAAAACTTATTTTGTTTTGGAGTATTTATCTGAAACAATGAAGTCACAAACACGAGTATGATCTTGTTGTATGTGACTTGGTACTATGAGAGCAGAAATATTAAAGACAATAATTATGTAAATCACGAAGACATCGTGTTACGTTCATTGATAAAATCGCTTAACTGGAACTTGTCTATCACATTTATTTTATTCTAATGAGCAGGGCAGAGAGAATTAAAGACAAAAGATGAGACACGAGAGAGTGAGGTATGATAAAAATAGCAGAGAGGAGAGAAAGAGAGAGTAGAGAGAGAGAGAGGAAAGTGAAAGAGAGAGAGAGAGACGAGAGAGAGAGATAGATATAGATAGATAGAGATAGAAATAGAGAATAATAGAGAGGAGAGGCAGGAGAGAGAGAGTTAAGAAGAGAAGAAGAGAAGAAGAGATAGAGAGAGATAGTAGAGTTAGATAGATAGAGAGATAGAATAGTAAATGATGAGATATGTATATAAGATATTAATTATATTATAGTATAGATATATATTAATTTTATATATATATATATATATATATATATATATATATATATATATAGTATGTAATTCAAAGAGTATGAAATCTATGTAGCCTAATACATTTTTTTAAATTTTTTAGCAAATATTACTAAGTACCTTAATGTTACAAATCCTGTTTATAAAGGTAAAACACAACTAAAAGTTTAAGTTAACCTGTAACGACTTATAAAGTTGTAGTTAGAGTTCATAAGCGTATCGATTTCAACTTCTTAAAAACTTTCATGAAATATTAATGATGTTGTCTCACTAGTTCCTTGACTATTATTTATATTAAACTTTATATTTATGTCACAGTATAATATGGTAGGATAATTATAATACTAGTGACCGCCAGCCACTAGCTTGTGTTGATTTTATGACCTTTGGCATAGGTACATGCACGACTTTCATTTGTCAACAAAAACTGCCCACCATATTGAAGAACTTGAAATTTATTATCTATTTCTTTATTTTAGCTAGTCTTTTATGGTTTTTCATTACACATTGAAAATTTTGTATGTCAATGGGAAATGTCTAATACAATGGGCAAAATAACCTTGACGCTGTACAGCTTTTATTAAGCCGAACTTCAGGGGCATCAATCTTCAAAATCAGTCATAGCCTGTCTTACCCCAACTTATACAATAAAAAAATCATTAGAATCCATCCAAGAGCTCTAAAGATCCAAATTTGAAAATAGTACAACCAGACAAAAAAAAATAAAAGTCTATAATTTATATTATAAATAATATATAAGTATATAATTTATATTATAAATAATATATAAGTATATAATTTATATTATAACTTACACTTTGTCTACTGTTCGACTCTAGTAGCCAGATGATAATATGGTTATATTTTGTTTTTTTTTTTTTTTTATGGAAAAGACACGGCAAACGAGCGTGCGGGTCACCTGATGGTAAGTGATTACCGCCGCCCACGACCCCGTGCAACCCCAGAGGAGTTACAGGTGCGTTGCCGGCCTTTAAGATGGGTTAGGCGCCGGGGCCCGGCATTACCTGATGCGAAACGCAGTGGCATAAAGCCACTACTTCACGCCGGTTTTAAATGCCGAGGGTGATAATGATTCGGTCGAGTCTGCCCATGCGTGTTGCCATTGCTGGCAACGTGACTCTACCACACGTACTTTAGTCGCCTCTTACGACACCACCAGTACCAGGATGATCCTATTCTAGGCCGGGATCACACGGCAAAATATCTACAAATTTCCATTTTCGGATTTTCCCCTTTGTACTGTGAGTTCTAATTCAAAATTATAGGTTTTCGAGAAGTACCCTACACGTTATTTTTTTAAAACATGAGGGTTATGTTGTTCGCCCTATTGGTCTTTACAGCAAAACTGGGTGGATAGGGAAGAGAGTATTCTGTCCTTGAGAAAATACAGGCACTACGTGGCTGCCTGTGGCTCTCTTAGGCTTGCGGCTGTCGATCGGACTGGAACGTACGGCTTTCGATTTCGTGGCGATTCTAATACAAAATTCAACAATCACCATGCATAAGCACTGTGCTCCATGGACTTCGATATTTAAAGTATCAACTTTATACCTCCACGCGAACTTGAGATAAATGTTCTTGACAGACGAACAGACATACAGACTGAAGGACAACATAATGATCCTATAATGGTTCTCTTTTCAACTTGAGGTACGGCACCCTGAAAAGAAAACTAAATATATTTATGCAGTCTCTACTACTTTTTATAAATGTTTGTACGAATAAGTCTATAAATATTTTTACAAATTTATATATACTAAAAGTAGGTAGATATTATAAAAACTAGTAACTAGTATACTTGACTAGTATACTTACTTATATTAGTTGAAACTCATTAAAATAAAAAATGTGCCATATTTAGTTTTAATAACATATAAAATCTCCTTTCCCTTTTCGATATAACACAAACAAGTGATTATTTGTTATTGTTTGTACAATGAAAATTTGTTTATTCAAGCCTTTAACTTAAGCTAATAACTAATGATTAGAGACTATATAAAGTGCCGAACATAATATAAAACACTGGTTCGCTGTCATTAAGGCCGACATTGCGTGGGAGAGTAACACCTGATAATAATTTGATAGATAGGCGTATATGCATATACATACATGTACATACATGTACGTACATGGACAATGTACCGTCCACAATCGGTCATCATCTCACCTCATTTGGGAACTTTATGACTCTCAGTTACGACCCTGGTCCCTGTATATCGTCCAATATAGATATTATGTTATTCAACATACATATATGTATATGTTATTGGACATCTATTGCCTGTAGGTTTGGGCAATGAGGTAAGTTTCGCGGTTGTTAAGCCGCGTTCAGAACAATTAAATAATTATAGACACTTAAAAAATATATTAAATTAGCCTCACGCTGTATCCCGCACACTGCAGGGTAGGTAGAGGGAATCTAATGTTAAGTTTAAGTTAACATTCCGTTTTCCAGGTGTTTTGCACAGTAATTTAATAAAAATCATAAACTAGCAATTTTATCATATTTTAAATCTAACATGCATCCTTTATTATAAAAACGTTAAAATCCTAAATAAAAAAAACTACCTTTCTTCTTATAGATAAGGGATAATTTATCAATAAAACTACATTTGGAGTAATGACCTAATAATATTAATTTTATAACATATTAATATCGATATTATCTAGTTTCTTATTTTAATTTTAATAGGTGAGATTTTTTCCTCCCTCGTGTATGGATAGATCCCTTTACTGAGTTGAGGCGAACCGCAGTAGCTCGGTGCGTCTCTCTCAATATACTCGCGCGCGCCAGATTTGATCACTCATCGCGTTTTATTACGCACTTTTCTTTTCAATATCAGTTTAGAAGCTATTATTAAATAGTATATATAATGTGATTAATTATAATATACATACAATGAGTGAATTTATCATATTATGTGATAACTGTCATATAGAAAAATAAATTTTGTTAAGGAAAGCCCCTTTTAAATTTAAGGATATCTAGTTAATTTTGAGATATTTTTTTATAGTATTAATACTAAGATCAATGTATATTTGTATCGATATAACTCACTGCATCATATAAATTGTTTGTTTAATCGTTATTTAAACCACAAGCAATGAACTTTTAAAATATTGGCAAAAAATCCCCACATAACACTAAATGTATCAATATGGGTCGTAAAAGCTATTTTATTAAAGCTGAGTCAGTGATTCGAGCTTATCTTTAGCGTGCTAACACAAATAAATTTTATATTATAAATCCACGGCTCTTTATACTTTGATACATGTAAAGATATTTAGTATGCTGTATGATTATTAAAAATAAACATATTGTACGTTATATTATAAGGTAGCAACAACGACACGCTTTTGAATTTGTTTATAGAATACTTATATAGAATACTTCCCGTTGAAATTCAATCCTGAAATTGACACGGAAGCCTTGGTAGGCGACTCCCGCTCGCACTTGACCGTTTTTGTACCTATCTAAAATTAATACTAAATTATAGTAGGAACAAAAATAAGTATTAAGAAAATGTGTGAGTATACGGAAACTCTCAGAACTCCTTTTCATCTGTCTGAAGTGTCCCTCTAGAATTCTCTAGACGACAGTGTTTTGATGAACTGGCTTATTACATACATGTAGGAAAATATACGTGCATAGATACATATCTATACTAGTAAATATAAAATACTATTATTCTGGAATAAAATACTTAAATGAGCAAACGTAGGCAATGACCATGACGACTACAACGCCTTCACCAAAGTCATCCTTAGCAAAACTAGTGCTCTATCCAAAGCAAAAACCCTTTAAAGTCATGGTACTAGGACAATCAGGAGTCGGCAAGTCAGGTAAAAGATTTACTTACGGATAAATTAAATATAATTTGTAGCCTAAACTGAAAAATATCAACTGTGAACAAAGTCTCTATCACGAGTTCCGACATATTGAATCAGATTTGCTTACATACCTCGCAACATTTATATCTATATAATAAATAATAATAATATACATATATCTAATTAATTCACTGGTAGAAATTAATAGATATATTAAAAAGCTTTTAGTTCTCAATTAAGATTTATCTCCTCGATATTTCTATTCGTGTGATTGCTAATATTCTATGGGTAATGATTGATTCTAATGAAAGCCCCATAATTTAGATATTATAAAAAACATTTTTTTATAATATTAATTATAATTTTACCATACACCTAATACTGTTCTAGCACTTGTCGTGCGATTTATCACAAAAAGGTTCATTGGCGAATACGATCCCACCTTAGAAAAAATATACGCATATCAAACAGTAATTGACAACGAAACTGTTTATTTTGAAATCCTTGATTCGGCTGGGGATCCTCATGTAAGTTACAAGATATTTTCTTATATTAAGCAGGGTAGGCAGAGGGAAACTAGTGTTAAAACACTCCGTTCCCCACTTTCCGCCGAAATTTTCGAGGCATTGCGTTTTGAATGAAGGAATCAATGCCGGGCTTTTGCCTTGGTAGGTATCAGAACAAAGAAATTAAAATATTAAATAATAATAATTCATTCTCTCGAGTGGGGATCGAACCCACAACCGTCGCGTTACAGTCACACACTTCGACTTTTATTTTAATTAAAATCTCAGTTTCATTTTAAGCACATTCTATATTAAAAATAAATAATATAGAGGTAATTAATAATTAGATATATTTCAGGAGAGCGAATATGCGAACTTAGAAAGTAACATTAGATGGGCAGAAGCATTTATTTTGATGTATTCTGTTACGGACAAGTGCTCGTTTGATGAGTGCCATCGCTTAAAATTTCTCATCAATTACAACAAGAGACGGCGCAGGCTCACAGCCAGTATGAAGGTTACTAATCATATAATCCTAAATATCTATTTTTATTTTACAGATTATTTTATTAAATAGCTAGTCCTGGGACACGGGCACAAACGTACGATTGTAAACGCGACAGGTTGTAGATTCGATTCCCACTCGACGAGATAAAATATTAAATATTTTCATTTCTTCCCTTTGGTAATGACACGACGCAAGCTTGGGTAGCAGCTGCTTACCCGGCAGAGGGAATGGCGGAACCTATTGTTAAGTCACTCCGTTCCGATCAAGACACTTCTGTTCCCCACTTTCCGCCGAAGTCTGGAGTTATTGTGTGATGCGTGGCAGAACTCAACGCCGCGCTTGACACTTTTTACAGTCGGTTTTACAGTCACACTTCTTGCCGCTGCGCCACGGCTGGCCTCAATTAATAATAAAAAAAAGTTAAGGCAACAAAAAAAAATTAAAAAAAAAAAAAAACATTTTAAATATAACATGCAATTTAAATTAAATACAGCGAATTAAAATATATTGAAACTCTCAGTCCGTGACAGTAATAAGATCTCGCACATGTTACAAAGCAATTAATGATCAGCTTACGAGTTTCCGCGTAACTTTGCCATAGTTAAGTACCTACTGTTTGAAATTTCCATTGTTTTTAGGCTCTGCTGTAAGGGGATCTAATTTTCAAGAATAATAATTAAAACATGATTTATGATAACTGTTTTGTAAGGATATTGTTTTTGTTGGATTTCGATTGAGTTTATTTTTTGTTGAATTAAGTCAAAATCATGTTCGCCTATTACTTATTTCTTAATTTATGTTAAACTTCCCGATTTTACATACGGAGAATTTCTTTTCTCTTGATTAAATAACCCACTCCATTTGAAAGTTTCAGTAATAATAGGTCGACCCTACTCAATCACAAATTTTGTTTATCTAGATTATACAATATCATCATTTACATTTTCAAATATAAATTAATATCAACATACATTTAAAAATATAAAAATATCCTCTCCTGAGGATGAAGCAATGGTCCAGACCATTGGTGGCTAGGACTCCAGAGACATGAACCTCCCTACAATACACGCCTGCTCAAGTAATATGCCTTCTGCATCCGGTTCTTGGTTCAAGTGCTAAACGATAACCTCTTAAGATGTTGATCGACAGTTTTCGCTATTAAACCGTTAACTGAAACAACTGTCGGCACAATGACAGTACGATGACATCCCACAAGGTAGTAACCTCATGGGTTAAGTCCAAATAATAAATAGATTATTATTATTATTAACATTTTCAGGATAGTATTTTGGAAACTCCAGTGGTTCTTGTGGGAAACAAAATGGACCAAGTGGGAGACCGTATGGTTAGCACTGATGAAGGGCAACGGAGAAGCAAGGAGATAGGATGTGTTTGCTTCCACGAAATATCTGTTAGAGAAAGTATTGATCAAGTGAGTATTATATTAATATGTCATTAAAAGATTAAAAATGTCGATTGTCGTCAGGAAATTGATTTTATATCCTTAGGTATAATTGCAATATCTAATTTAAAAAAATTACTGCTTAGTTGTTAAAAAAAATATACAAAAAGAAGACACAGTATCCCGCACACAGCAGGGTAGACAGAGGGAACTTTTGTGTTAAGACACTTCGTTACGTACTTTCAGCTGAATTCAGGAGGTATTGCGTATTGAGTGGCGAAACTCATCGCCGCGCTTTATCTCGATATATATAAAGATATTTTCTTAAGTAAACGCAAGATGAATATTAAAAAAATGAGGCCAGTCGTGGCGCAGGGGCACAAACTGTAAACGTGACTGGTTGTGGGTTCGATCCCCACTCGAGGAAATGAAATATTATTTGAATTTATATTTTCATTTCTTGTCGGATCGTCTCGGATGTCGAGGCAAAAGCGCGACGTTAAGTACCGCCAACACCCAATGCCTCCAGCACTCGGCGGAAAGGGGGGAATGGAATGTCTTGACACTAGGTTCCCTCGTGAAATTGATATAAAAATCAATAAATATCATAAGTAAATATAATCTTAAAATATTTATTATTTTCTTTAATCAATATTTACCTTTCATTAACGCCGTTCCAAGTGTTCAACTTGTATATTATATTAATATAGTCCGTTATTACAGTCCCCTTAAACCCAAACTAAGTTTGAGATCAATTAAGCACCCTTAAGCCTTAGAGACGATCGTATTTCTGGTAGTGACGTTTTACTTATTTAAACGTTCACTGTGTTTTTGTGATAACATCTTATATAAATTAACTTTCTTTAATATTACGCCAGTCGTGGTGCAGGGGCGAAATGCGACTGTAAACGCGACTGCTTGTGAGTTCAATTCCCACTCGAGGAAATTAAATATTTTTTAAATGTATATTTCCATTTCTTTGCTCTGATGTCGAGGCAAAGCGTATACTTCCTACTTCGGTGGAAAGTAGGGTAACGGAGTATCCTAACACCCTTCCCTCTGCCTACACTGCTGTTTGCAGGATACAGAATCAAGGTGATTTGATTTTTTTTTATTTTTTAATATGATTGAAAATATAATAAATTACAGGTATGGAGTGTATTCCGTGATGCGCGTCGCTTTTGGAGAGTTGGAAGTAAATGGTCTCGGGGACGCAGTGACCCCGATAAGCACCCCACAGCTCTGGGTCGCCCGCTCGCGCGTGCCATATCGGACACCACGTCAGAAACCGTCGATGTCAACCCTACATATTGTAAGTAAATATTGAACTAGTTCTACTATTGAATCGGGACCATTTACACAATCTATTGCTTTTGCCTGAATAGATTTTCATTGCCTAAATAATTTATTTGATTTATAGTAAAAATTTAACAGAACATTTAGTTTCGATATGAATACATTTTAAAATTTTGTAAGCGGTGCCATGTAAAAAAACAGGCTTAGTAATTCAATGTTTTAGTAAGGTTGTTGTAGCATTAGCTTGACACCGACTACAAAATTATAATTTTTTTTAAATTAATTTCACTTAATTAAAGTACGGTTAACTAGTATTTCGTTGTTTGTAGTCGGTTTTTTTTTTGTTAAAAATGAATTTATGTTACGATTTTAAGTGATGCGTAGACCTTACGAGGATGCTTTTCAAACGAGTAGGTAGTGGTTGTACTATGTAAAATTTCAATCTTAATAATTATTTTTATGCAAACTAACATTTTGGCATATTGGCAAGCACCTGCATAAAAAATATTCGGGCGCAATGGGAACATCTATTTGTTTTGCAATTGGTTGAAAATGAGAACATCTTCGTCTCGTCTTTTAAGTTGGGTAAAATGAAATGCAATAATGAGGAATCTCACTTCTGACAAAAATTTTTAACAATGTTTTTCCTTGAAACTTTTACATTACAGTTATATTTTTTGCTAAAAAACAACAAACTTCTTCAATTTCAACGGGACCCATAAATAGAACCTAACCAAACTTTCGCCAAAGTATCCTTGAAGGATATCCTTTCCAATAAATAATAATAATAGCTTGATATTAAGTTGAAGCCAGTCGTGGCGCAGTGGCACGAAGTGTGACTGTAAAACCGACTGGTTGAGGGTTCGATGCCCACTCGAGGAAATGAAATATTTACTTAAATTTATATTTCCTTTTTTTCGCTCTGGTGTCGAGGCTAAACGCGGCGTTGAGTTCTGCCAATGAACACGCAATGCCTCTAGAATTTGGCAGAAAGTAGGGAACGAAGTGTCTTAACACTAGGTCCCCTCTGCCTACCCTGCTGTGTGCACAGCTTGAAGCTGATATATGCTAAATTAAGTTATTCATCCATTTGTTGCGCACATACTTAATGCAAATATAATACTTATTTAATTTTCTCATAAATACTATTGTCAACCGGATCCCATAATCAGAACCTAACCAAATTTTTACCAAACTATCCTTGAAATGTATGTCCTGTCCTATAAAAAAGGATCATCGGAATCGGTAGACTTGATGTTGAGTTATTCGTCCATTTGTCGGGAACATATCTAATGCCAATTTAAGATTTGTGCGATTTTCTCATAGATATTATACCATTGCCAGAAATGTTTTTTTTTAAAAATGGGACCATACGAGAAGCACTAGCTTTCAAATAAAAAAAACATTAAAAAAAACCAGTTGAATTGATAATATTACAGGCCTAACCTATAGGTTATATAACCTATCCTGTAATATATACAGAAGTCAGTTAAACATATGATTGTTTTTAATCGATGCAAATGATTTTTTTTTGTTTTTTCAGCAATTAAGTAATTGACGTTTTCTTTATATATAATACTGTATATAAGTGCGTTAAAATACTTCGACTTAATTAAAATCAACAAATATTTTTTTTTCGTAGTACTGTAATGGATTATTTATATCCATTACGGATCTAAAACTATTTTTTCTCATTTATCTCCTTTTCCAGATTGTCAATTGAGCTGTATCCCAAAATTGAAACAAATGTCCATTTTTTTTAGACCATATCTCAACTCTTTATATTTGGGCCCAAAATTTTCCATCTTCTTTGTGCGCGCGCAACTTCGCCCGCTTATTAGCACCCTCAGAGGTGAATTCTCAGAATACCACGAAATACGTATTCAATAAAATAATTTTAACAGTCTAAATTTTTTTATTTTAACGACGATTTAAAAAAAAAGCCATACAAACTTTCAACCCTTATTTCATCCCTTTAGGGTTAACATTTTTCAAAATTCCCTCTTAGCGGCTGTGCGGAACATGTCTTTTTATATATATATACATATATATATATATATATATATATATATATATATATATATATATATATATATATATATATATATATATATATATATATACATATATATATATATATATATATACATATATATATATATATATATATATATATATATAGATATAGATCTTGAAATTGGTATGGAGTACTTGGTGGGTGAGACTCACTCGTACTTGACTAGTTTTTTTTTGTAGGCACCTTATAACGTAAAGTATTAAAAAATATATTCGTGCAGCTACGAATTTATTATATAATTTATTATATAATTTTATTATTTACTATGTTTGGTTCTTGTTAAATATCATGTTATAATTTTATTTATTTGTGAAAATGAGTTACATTATAATATGAAAGGACGACTGCGAGGTGGGAGTCAATAGCTGCAACATAGTTTAATACTAATGCAGTTATTACCGATTTAAGTTATTGTTATGGGGGCCGTTCAAGTATAACGTAGGCAGTTTTTTTGCAATTATTGACCCCTATATGTCATCAAAAATAAGCAATCCTCTTGAAAATATTTCATTGAACACGTCAAAAGTAAGCAAACCTTACTTAGTAAGCAAGCTTACGTAATACTTGAACGGCCCCAAGCACGAAAATCTGAATTTAATAAATATTATGATTATTATTACAATTAAAATTATACTAAAACATTTCAATTAAAATTTTACCCCTTTGAAGGCACATAATATCGTAAATGGAATTATTATATTATTATTGTTGTTACGGGATACAAAGGGAAGGAAGCAAACCGTAAATTGCTTTATTATAATATAACACGTCGCTACCACGTACACAGCTACGTTGCTTTCTTTGAAAACAAAGGATATAATTTGAAAGGACATTAAGCGTGTGTCCTTAAAAGAATATTTTGTTATTTTTTTAATTATTTTTTTAGTAATTCAATATACAGTTAGTGGCTTTAATATTCGACACTATGCGTTTTAATTTTTTTTCCGCTATAACATCATTTCTAACAAAAAAAAACAGAAGTCTTGAATTCTTCTAAAATCATAAATTATTTATAAAATTACGGTAGGTACTGTCCAATACAATTTGAACGGATCCTTGCTACTTGCTGTAAAGTCTGTTTTATAGACGAAAGAAGGAATATAGCTAAAGACGAAAGAAGGAAGTAAAAGTAAGAAAAAGGATTTTTAACATTTTTAAAGTGAATTCCACATTAATAAAGATAAATATTTATTAAAATTACGTATAAAAATTAAAAATTCGACGTAGCTCGATGAGAACGTATGGCTTATAAAATATTTTTTATTATTATTATTGTTTGACAAAATCAAAGTATGGTTTACTTTACGTAAAATTAAAATAGGTAGTGGTTGTCCTATGTCAAATTTCAATCTTAATTAGGTACTATTTTTGTGCAAACTAAAATTTTGGCACACTGACAAGAACATACCTAAAAAATATTCGGGCGCATTGGGACCTCTCCCTTTTTGTCGGTTGAATATGAGAACATCCTCTTCTTTGAAGTGGGGTGAATAAAAAATGCAACGATGAGAATTCTCACTTCTGACACCAATTTTAACAATTTTTTTGTTTTTCTTTGTAACTATTACAGTACAATTATGTTTTTTACCAAAAAAGAAACAAACTTGTTCAATTTCAACCGGATTGTATAATCAGAACCTAACCAAACTTTCACCAAACTATTCTTGATATGAATCCTTTCCAATAAAAAAAGAATCATTGGTATCTGTTGGCGTGATATTGAGTTATTCATCCATTTTTTGTTTGTTCTGATTATGGAATCCAGTGGAAGTTATTTTTTTTTTGTTAAAAATTGTTTATGATTATAATTGTTTAATAATGTCAAATGTTTGTTTGTCAAAAATATTGTTTTTCTTCTTTTTAACTGTCAGTCAAAATAATAAAACAAATGTTATTTAAATAGTCCTACTTATAAAAGAGACAAGTTGTCTATTATAAATTTTTGTTATTAAATGTAAAAAAATATATAAATTGAATATTATTCCACCTATACAGAGTGATTATCTCATCACCACTTCAAATGAAACCACAGTTTTAACTACTCTATAAAAACATAATACAAACTAAATAAAAAGAGATTTTTCAAAAAATAAAAAGTGATTTTTTCAAACATAACCATCAAATTATCAACAACAACATAAAATTATCGTTGAATATAACGGCATTTGTCAAGAATGACTCACCTCGGATACAAACCTATCAAAGCGGTAACGCCGCACACGCCTCATTCACAAAATCGAGTCGTAGGTAATGGCGGCGATGTTGAAGTGCGTAAAATAGAACAAGTGATTTTCTCGTTCTAGTACGTTTTTAGAGGATGAAAAGCGGCAGATCGGCAACGTTTAGTAGTTTTTTTGTAGTAGTAGGTGTTTACGTTATTGGAGTCCATTCGTAATTTCGTTACTACGTCACACGAAATAAAGGTATGGATAAACATCGTGAAATGAAATAAAAATCCTACGTCTAAACTGTTGAGTTACCTTGATTAATATCTTTAAGTATGGGTTTGAAATATTTTTACCCTATATGCTGCTCCCGTTAAACGAGCGCAGACGCTTGCACCCTATATATATATTTACTATGCCTACAATTATTTATATAGACTACAATTATGAATATAATATGTAAATTTACAATGGCAATTGTCTTATACATTTCAGGTCGAAGGTTCACGGAAGCTGAATTAGAAGAGTTAGATGAAATGGGTATCGTTCGCAGTGACTCTACATCTTCATCGGGTCATTCAGAATGTCTGGATGAGTTCCGAGCTCGAGCAAGTACTGACTCCCGACTTCCTCCTCGGCCTGAACGGCCAAGATACCCACCATCCACCGGCCCGATACCGAATCCAATAAGAAGAATGAGTGTTTCTATGAGAGGAAACAATGCGAATACTTATTAATAAATCATATGTAAAGACATATGAAATTAATACGACGACCGTATGTTAAACAGAAATTTTATATTGAATGTGGCGGTAAGAAGAGGCGGTAAACGCCCCGGATATGGGTTTGATTCCCACTCGAGGAATAATTTCGGTGAAAATCGGGGAACAGAGTGTTTTAACACTAGGTTCCTTCTGCCTACCCTGTTATAAGAAGTGTGAAGCTAGAAACTGAAATATTATCTAATATATTTATTTAACGATTTAAACGTGTTTTGATTAGTAAGAGTTTAAAAAATATACCGTACTATACATGTATAAAATTAAATTTAATTATATTATTGGTACTAAGTAATAATAAAACCTAAGATCACTGCTTATATAATTAATAATATATAAAAACTGCATTTGAACACACGAATATAAAAAAACAAAGTATTAGTGTACCAATAAATAACAATGAATGAAAATAGTACTTAAACGCTTTAGCGCTTATTTTGGGCAGGAACCCAGTGTTAAGAAATAGATAGAACAAATAGATAATAATATGTTAAATTTATGTTAAATTAAACAAGTAACATATTAAATAAATAATATAAATTTAAAACGTCGTTTATATTTAGAATTTATTTATATTATAAACTTGCTTTACTTGAACTATACATATGTATTTAGGGAAAATTGATTGATTCATTTCAGTATTGTTTTATATTCATAACTATATTATAAGTTCAAAAGTAATGTTTGTCTTTGAAGGTTAGGCCAACGCAACCATTTTAATATATTTGATTTAAATTTATATTTAGCGAGGATGTCACGATGAGGATGAAAAAGAACACATTATAGAAGATACTAAAGAAAGGTCACGTAAAAAGCATGAGGCGTCCCCGGTGGGCATGTATAAAGAGGTTGATGACAGTGGACGAGGCGAGAGAGGTATGCAGGGACAGTAGCGATTAGATTATAATTTAAATTTATATTTAAAATTATAATTATTATTTTTTCATATGCTATTTATTATAAATTTATATTTATCTTTCGTTCTTTTCGCTCGTTGAGCTCGTTGAGTTTTTTCGGCATCTCCACTTTTTATTCAAATTCAAAATAATCAAATATTTAAGTGTATTTAGAAATTTAGAATGGTTGGTTACTTCACTTAGGTTATCTATACCGTTGTTATGCATTTAATAAATCGTAATTTTATTCTTTTGAGATTTCATTTGATATTGCATGCAAAAACTATCGTATTTAATATAGAAAACTGTATGTAATTATTTCATATAGTATCTTTGTACGTGCGCACGGAAAACGTGTAAAAAGGTTTCCCCGGGCAAATCCCTATCCGAAAATCTGGGATAAAAAGTACCCTTTGTGTTGCACCATAAACCCGTCTATCAATCACTGAAAATCCTATAAAAATGAGTTCTGGACATTGGCTCCGGAAAATAGAAAGAGAGACAGACAGAGAAATATATAAAACTGTATTTTTTTAATCTATGTATCATACAAATACCACATTGCATTTGCAAAAATACAGTTATTTTAAAATCACAAACAGGCACTTCTAATTTATTTATAAGACACGGTCAATGCAACGGAAACCTTGCAATTATCAATTATTTTTTGTCACAAAATATCTTATTGTGACTTATTTATAAGTGGTAAGATGTCGTGGTCTTTTATTAGAATGAATAAAATTTAATATTCTTATAGTACGATGTACTTGCATATATTTTACAAGCAGCCCGCTCACGACTTCGCCCGCTGAAAGTACATGATTATTAATTTAATAAACAGAATTAATTGACAACTATAATGACTTCTAATGTTATTTTATTTCTACATTATCGTAATTTCTATAAGAATTTTTGATTGTTTTGAATTAAAAAATACGACCAATGTTGATATTTGATATTTATAAAATACACATAACGCTAATTATATATTATACGTATATAATTTGTGTAACATTACGTTCTTTTTATCTATGTTATGTAAGTCTCATCATAATTTTAAAACTCTGTTAAATGTGCTGATGTCAATAAATAATTTAATTTACTGCTTCAGAAACAGCCTTAAATGTTAAATTATTGATATGGGTAAGAATTCATAATATTCTTTGTAAAATAACTGTAATGATTGCATATTAACTCCTGTACAGTTTTTAAATTAGTTACATATATAATATTATTAGACAAATGTACAATCGGTAAATATGTTGTTATTACAGTGTACACGTAGATAGGATGTTTTAGGCATTTTTATATAAATTTATTTCAAACGAACGAACGAACCGTATTAACGAACGAATGAACTTGATATTTCATTAAAGATCAAATCGTTCTTTATGTCTGTGTTGAATTAATTAGTTATATAGCCTATAGAGCACGTAATAATTCTATCTCTTAAAGACAACCCACATTAACCCTTCTTGTGCTTAAAAATAAAGAAGGGGGAAGATTGAGGCCGGTCGTGGCGCAGCGGCACAAAGTGTGACTGTAAACCGACTGGTTGTGGG
Source organism: Heliconius sara (assembly GCA_917862395.2). NCBI lineage: Eukaryota > Metazoa > Arthropoda > Insecta > Lepidoptera > Nymphalidae > Heliconius > Heliconius sara. The sequence continues at coordinate 7,096,407 of OU860796.2, read as the reverse complement.
TTCGATCTCTTCAAATATAATTTAAGCAATTTCTCCAATAATTTTCAAAAACTCTATTATAAACAAAAAGTTTTTACAAATGTACAATATACTTTTCACATTGAGCTTTACACAAATAATAGTATATTTTTTTTACTGTTAGACAGACGATATCTGACATCGACATGACTACACCGTCTTAAAAGATGGACTAATTAAAATTAGGCATTTATTTTAATAGAATATTTATAATTTTCAATGTTACACATTGTAAATTACAAAGATTTATGTATTACATTCAATTAGTAGCAAGATCCTTTATTTTCAAGATTTTTTAAGGAAACTATTTAACCGGATTGACCGCGTATATTTAGTATTTTACATTTTTGGAAGCTCAATCATTCTCACTCATTTTCAAACAGATGACGAACTGATAAATCTACCCAAAGTGACTCAACAAAAAATAAATACTTATACGTATATAGGTATTTTTTACTTTTTTATAGAAAAAGACAAGGCAAACGAACATACGGATCGCCTGATGAAAAATGATCACCGCCGCCCACGACTCTATGTAACACTACGAGAGCTACAGGTGCGTTGCCGGCCTTTAATGTCATGTAATAAATAATATAATAGGTATGTATGTATAAAAGTCAATAGGTAATCAAATATATTTTAAGCTAAAATACCAACTGTGCCTCTATAGCCTATAGGGACACTTTTTGTTACGATATTATGGATATGGATATATATTATTATAATCATAATAACCTTTCTTTTAGCGGTGTTCTCCGTGGACATGAATAGACTGCCCTTTTAATGTAAATAGCATAGAATATTATCACAAAATAGTCTAGTTAATCTAATCTAGCTTCACGCTGTATCCCTAACGGAGTAGTCAGAAAGAACTGAGCGTCAAACGCTACGGTCTCTGCATACCTCTTTCGCCTCGTCCACTGTTATCACCTCTTCGTATATGCCATAGAAGGTCCACCGAGGTCTACCTCTATCTCTCTTACCGCTCACTTTTCCTTCATAAAATTTTTTGCAATCTTTCGACGTGCCCAAAATAGCTAGGCGCGTTCTTCTTCAGTCTCACTATGACATCGATTCGATTAGCTAGGCTGACTCCCCATATCCTACGTACAAGAGATCACATTTTAACAGCATTCATTTTTGTTTCATTATTTCTTCTTCAGTACACACGTTTCGCTATGGTATAACAGCAGCGGTATCAACTCTACTCTACGTGTACGGCCAAACATGCTGACAATTCGCCGACTCATCAAAGCAGCCAAGGCACCGTTAACCCTTTTTCTGGCAGCAATACGCCTTCCCGCATTCATCTCGTATCTTCCATCTCTACTGAACATACTTCCCAAATTATAAAAATAGATTAGTTAATACTTAATTATTAAAATATAATCATATTAATTAACAACATTTACATTATCTTAGAGAAATACTAAATTAAAGTATTTTACTCTACATAGCTATGTCAAATTTAGTTATTTTATGTCAGGTTTTATGTATTTAGGCAGCTTAAAATTTCAAGAATAAGTTAGTGTATTTTCAAATACATAATATATTGTGTGAACGTAACTTATGTTTTTCGTATCTTTCAATATTTTACAAGAAAGACTAAGTAATCTAATATGAACACGATTTAATTTTTAAATGTAGCGTTATTTGAGGGAGCTCAACGCCAATGACATTGTAGGTACCTATATAATATTAGTAAATGTTGCTTAAATTGAATGAATATCTGTAACATATCTAATCCAGTAAGTACTTACTATTATGTAATAACTAAGATTTTAAATTTTATATTTCATGTAAACCGTTGCATCAAAATCGCTACATTGTAAACAATCCATGTATTAATTTGTGCTGGATGTTTCTCAATGTCTCATTTATATAATGGGAAAATATCCGGCGTTTTGTTTCTTTATATAGAAATAGTTGCTAACGTACTTTTATTGCTCTCAATCCGATACTTGTACCTAACGACTTCATAGAGGTAGGCAACAAGTGACGCGATGGACCGAATGGAAAATTTATGATTTCTTAAGGTCAAAATGCATTGCCACGTGTATAGATTAGGTTATCACAATAAGTAATATTTACTTGTTTACATTTCGACATTCAAGCATTTTCTAATGACCGTCTTTCCCAATTCCAATAAAATATCCGATACCTAAGAAAAACTAAAAATACATTTTTCTTTGTAAAATTATTTAATGTGTACGATATATGTACTTGGCATATGTTATATTTTATAAAAACACTGTGTATACTTTTTTATAATAAAATTCCACTATGTATACATTCTAAGTTTAAGACTAATAAACAATACTAATAAGTAAAGCTCCGTGTTATTTACAAGATAAAAATGTATGAAACATGTTGTTCATTCAATTATCTAACAAATAAGTGGATAAAAATATAGCCATTTAATTTTTTTTTCAGCTTCACTACCCGCTAGTGTGGCGGGGGCTCCACGTTGGGAAACAGTGTTCTAATGCCAGTTTTAGTATTGATGGTTATAAGGACAGAAAAAGTATGCCCATAGTCCTAGTAGATTTAGTAATTAGTCCCTAGTTGGTGAAGCCTTTGTGCAATGTCTATTTTCTTTGTTCAAGAATTTGAAACTAGGCTTTTTGTGTAGTAGAGACATGATATATGTATGTAGACCATATAAAATTGCAGCTTCACACTTCTTTTCGCATAACAGAGGACGCAGAGGGAATCTAATGTAGCGCAAGGATATATTTGTTCTATTTTCCATTCAATTTAAAAAAAGAGCGAGTTGAGTGGCGTGACTCAACGTACGCACTAAATACATCGCACTACGTGAAAAAACAACAAAAATAATACAATTGCAATTCTATTTGGAATTTCCTACTTTCTTAACATCTCTGTTATACAACACGACATAAATCATAGGTCAATCGATTACCAACACCGCACAATACGAGTGAATTTCAATAAGATATAATTAAATTTAAATACATATTATCAAAATAAAAAAATATAATCTAAATCTGGATCTTAAAAAAATTGGGTAGTAGTATCATATTTTAAAATAATTATTGAAAAAACATACTTAAATGTCTTTTATAAAAATTAAAATTAGGCTGCCATTGCGCAGTGTAAACGCGCTACTACTGCAAATTATCTCAAAATTTAAAAAGAAAAAACTAAATTATCAATTTATAAAATGTTACTATGCAAATGTTTTGTCTAATATTTAAAGATATAATAAACAATATTATCATTTTGTGTTAGCATTGAAATGAGCAAATATGAAAAAAAAATTAAAAAAATTGCCTTATTTAATTATATCATATCTAATTAATTTTTCTATGGACAGATTTTGCTGACCCTATTTTTTTTATTATATCTAATTTCGAAAGTTTATCTATAAAAATGAATTGACGCAGTTGGAATGTGGAAGTTTGGGACTTATACGATGGATACAATGTATCCAATAGTGGTGATGGCTTAGAGCAGGAAAATGGAGAAATGTTCACTTGCACTTAAATTAATAATAATTTAACTAACAAGTATTACAACGAAGACAATAAATTATAAATCTATCTACTATGTAGGTAGTAAGTGTCTACAAAACTTAAGAACATCTTAGGAACGTAGTCAATTGCGTAAAACAAATCCAATGCTTTGTTTTATTTTTTCAAAATAAAAATTAGAGGAAGCGGAAATTGAAGCCTGAAATTGAATTGAAAGAAAATAAAAGACTTAATTTTAATTTTAAGTTTCATCAAACAATTGCAAATTGCCAATTGCTTAATTATTTTAAGAAACCGATATTAAATAGTCACATGTATAATTAATAACTATTAGTACCTACTCCTGGAAGAATATTTTTTTTATTACATTTTTGAGAATAATGCAAATGGAATGCACTTATTATTCGTTAAAATCTCTCATCTCTCTCATTGTTTGTTAATCTATGTCTGTTTTAAATTTATAACTCCAACGAATATCGCATTAAGTTAACATAAAAAAAGATATTACAATGAACCAAAAAAAAAATAGTCTAAATACTACTATACTACTAATACAGGATAGCCATCCGACTCTACATTTATAGCAAAAAAAAAATACTGCACTAGAGATATTTTTGCATCAGAATGGAAAAGTGGAGCCACGGCCGTGTAAAAATATCCATTAACGAACATCAACGACGCTCGTTTGTTTACTGGCGTCGCCACGTGATGTCGGTGTGACCGCAGGATTACAGACGAGAGCTCCGTACAGGGGACCAGAGTAACCAGGTCGACGCGTCTAACCCACCGCGGTCCGCGTCTGTGCTCTATTTATATCCCATTTGACTACTATTCGTCCTACATCCCTACGCTACTGCAATTGCATCTGACTGTTAACAATATGCAACTGCGTATTGCGTATTACACAATAGACTTCTATTATTCTGTTTGGCTGGCGTGTTTGGTTTGTTATGCGCGAGAACAGTGCTGACCACTAGTTTTTGATGATATTTCAGAGTGACGCAGTGGCACAAGCTTGTTGTTGTTATTGTAAACACGATGATTGTGGGTTCGATTCACAGTGGCGGGCATGAAAGATTATTTGTTAATATTTTCATTTGCTCCGGTAACGAGGCAAAGCGCGACGTTGAATTTCCGCCACTTAAGACGTAATTCCTAAAAAAATCGGTGGATAGTGGGAAACGGAGTGTCTAAACACTAGATTCCCTATGCCTATCCTGCGATATGCGGAGTACAGCGTAGCGATAGAAATAATAATAATAATCAAAATTTAAAATATTTACCGAACCAATTTTAACTTAATAGGCAATAATAAAATGGTACTTTCATATAAATTGTGTATGTATTGAATATGAATTAGTAAATTTTATTTTACTTTAATCTTGTCTAGTGGTAAAGTAACAAGTGATAACTGAGCAGATAGTATCGACGTACGTTGAGATATTCCGAATGCGGATTATTGATCACTTAAAGTCACTTTTATTTCTTAGTTGTTATTAATTTTAACTTTTCATGTGTAACCTGCAAAATAAAAATCAGCTTCACGCTGTATCTCGCACACAACAGGATAGGCAGAGTAAACTCAGTTAACCTATTAAGACGATCCGTTCTCCACTTTCCGCCGAATTCTGGAGGCATTGCTTGTTAAGTGGAGGAACTCAACGCCGCTCTTTGCTCGGCACTAGAGCGTAGAAATTAGAATATACATTTTAAATAAATATTTAATATCCGCAAGTGGGCATCGAACCCACAACCAGTCGGCTTACAGTCACACTATGTGCCCCTGCGCCACGACTGGCTCACCTGTAAATTAAAAGAGATTATAATTTAATTATAGAGAATTTAATAAATAAAACATTTCATAAATATTTAACATACCTACTACAAAACTAGAATAATTTAATACTACCTCAGTCATGTGGGTTTTATTTATAGCATTAATAAGCTAAGCTTGTACTAAAACTGACTCTTTATCAGTGCGTTAAAGCAGTTTATTTAATTAACATAAAAAATTCTATAACTATTAATAATATGAGCTACAGATTTTAAATTTAAGGTAAACTATGTGGAAAATGTAAATAGTTTGTTAGGATAGGTACTTTGCTAAGAATGTAAATATAACGTTACGTGATTTCCTGTTACTGACATAGAACCGACAATGTATCGAAGTTGAAATCACAAATATATTTTATTAAACAATAGTCACAGAATAAGGATAAATACAGTGCATGTGCTACTTTTGAACTTCGCGTCGTACCCACTATAGAGGATGCCGCTGTGACATATGAGTAATGAATATTTTATTGCCTGTTGTTGTACCGTTCATTACATAGTGTACTAGAACCCGCTGTAAATATAGTACCGGAGTAAGTCGTTTTAGATCCTTTAGCTTCTTTGCAGTAAACAAAATGGAATGTAAATGTAAATGTGAAGATTTTACGCGATAATATATCATTTGTAGTCCGCCGATACTGAAATAGTGATAAGACAGTGCTTTTGCTCACTGAAACAATAAATTGATTGGATTTTCTTTTACTTTCTTACTATCCCTAATTGTCAATCAATAAAGACATTTTTGAGGTATAATACTAACTTTTAAAATTTTTAAAGTAATATAATGATATTATTTAAGAAAATTAAAGTACCAACCAATTTACTTGTACATCTTCTGTGCTCAGTCACAAATAGATTGAGAAATATTACGCAGACGTCGAATAGAGTATATGAGTAGCTTTTAAGTACAGTCACTAAAAGTAATAAAAGTACTCGCATACACACAAATACGATACAAGCTTACAGCGCTAAGGCACTAAACCTGGCTTTGATAGCAGTTTAAAGGCATAATCATGAATAGAGCCCTGTAAACGAAACCGACTCGTAAATGTAAGAGTCTCATCTCAACGGGCTATTTCGCAGATTTCTGTTTTTAGTTACATAAATAACAATCCTCTTCTAGTTTGGTTCATTTGCTCGCTTACAGTCGTAAACTTTCCCTTCTTGGGAGTCTCTAATAAATCTACACGATGGATGCATTCCAAAGTAACTTAATATCTGGATTCATTAAAAAAAGGTTTTTATAAGTATACTTTAAGAAATTTCATATTCTCGCTACAGTAATAGATATACATGTATATTTTTAATTAATTTTATGGTTAATTTCTTGAGTTCTCACAGTAGTAACTATTTAATCTAATAAATAATTATACTGAACGCTATACTATTCTCTTATATATAAAAAAAATAATTTGATTAATTAGTGTTTAAACGTAGTTACATATGCCGTCTTTTTTTTCTACAAGTATATAGGTATGTATATGTTATCTCTTTCGTTTAAATAAACTAAAATTTAAATAGATAAAACATCAATACTTATTTAGAAAACGTATTTGAACGTAGCGGGACTCGAACCCGCGCCTCCTGGAAACCGACCAGGCGCTCTGACCACTGAGCCATACGTTCTCGCCAAGCTACGTAGAAATTCTTATACGCTTGTTACAACTTATGTTGTTAGCATCTCTGTAGGGAGATTTTTACAAATTTCCGCTACCCAAAGATAATTACTAAGAATTTGGCAAGAGAGAATACTATTTTTTAAATATTTAAACATTTTTAAAGTGTTAATCCACACTTAGGAAATATAAATACTTATTTAGAAAACGTTTTCTAAATAAGTATTTATATTTCCTAAGTGTGGATTAACACTTTAAAAATGTTTAAAAATAGATAAAACATCAATTAAGAAAATGATTAAGATATCAGAGTCCAGCTGTAATTATTTTTTAATAAGAAATTTATATAACAAAACAATTGTATAGTTATTTTTAAGATCCATAAAAAATATTGCTGACCTGACTGCGAATGCAAAAGAGAGTAATGTGTTTATCAGTTTATTTATTTATGAACACATCTATGTTTATGTATTCGGCATTGTAGAGACCAAGCGAACTGGCTGATTTTGATCACTCTTATCTATTCTTCTTAACCTTACGAACACTAAAGACATGATAATCATAGATATGCACCACAGCATCAAAATTCACACGCTTTATTGTAAAAAGTTAAAAAAAGGAAAAATCATCGAAATATGTCAAGTAGGGTAACGTTGAATAGGTATTCCAAAATTATTGCTGGGTTCCTTTCATTAATTTATATTTTAATATTTGTGGGGTAGTAGCAGTGCTTGCTAGCCTACTGTTAATGAACTGTGAAAATGAGCTTAAATCCACTCACGATATTTCCCGAAAATTTATATATCCTCTATAATCCTAATAATGAAGCTAATAAATCTTTATAAAAAAATTGAAATAAAAAAAGGATATAATACATAAAATCCTACTGCATAAAATTCGCTTACAGTCGAAAATATATTAACAATCGAAACTTATTATTCAACCAATTAAATTTTTACAAGCTGCTCTATAAATGGGTCTAGACTGCTAATCCTAAGTCGTGGGCGAGTCCGACTCGCACTTCACCGGTTTTTTTTAATTATTTTAGATTAATAATGCTGTAGCCTGCAATAGAATACTATTTAATTAACAGAATCTGTTCCAGACGACAGTACCTACTAGAAGTAACCGCAGAAATAATAGACGTGGCACTTTAGATAAGCTAAAAAGGAAGAGACGTAGCTACAATCTAGATAGGTGCGTATCAGGTCAAAGGCCACTCACTAAAAGCTATTTCAATCACTTAGTTGCAGTTAATGAGGCGTTGTTGATTAGATGTTAATAGCTGAACAAAACAATGCCGATAACTGGCCTTGCTGGCGTTCTAGATTGTGAACATCAATCCAACGACAATATTAGATCCGTTATTGTAAATAGACTCTTGTTGGTCCAATTTAGAGCAGAAATAGAGCAAAATTTATACAACTTTATGAATTTTCTTATCGCATCAAAGATGTTTTCAGATCATTACCGTCAATCACTATTATGATTACGCTAAATCTGAATCTAAATCAAAGCCACTGTCCACTAGAATCTTAGGCTAGAAAAATTTACAGCGATTATGATGTGACACAGGTTAAATTGTTAATGACGCAACGATAAAGCAACAACATTATACATAGAGTTGTTAGATTAAAATTATGTTTTATAGTTTTAATATTACTAGTGGTCCCACGCGGCTTCGCCTGCTTCTGTCTTATTTAATATAATTAAACTGTATTTACGGGAAATTGGTGGGTTATGTCATTATTTTTATCTATAGGTACTGTATTTTATTCGATAGTTATCTAAATACGCGCGCAAGACAATCGCGGTTTTCCTCGTTTAAAGTCCTATACCGCGTTAATTTTAGGATGAAAAGTAAATATAGTTACAGAACCTCCTCTATTGGACAGTGAGTCACATAAAAATCGGTTCCGCTGTTCAAGAGATTATTCCAAACAAACAAGAAGACAGATTTTGATTGTCGTATTTAATATAAAAATGTGAAATTATTATCATTCATGTCCTAAGTACGCGCGTGCGCAAGACGCAGTATTTCCGTTTATGTTGCTCTATAACTTCCTACATTGGACAGTGAAGAAAATTTATCCAGACAAACAGATATCGTGTTAAGAACTATGTGTAATTGACTTGAATAATAAAAATGTATTTATATGTTATGTATTTTAATAATAAAAACACGATTATGTTGAAATCACAAACAGATACAAACATCAATTTTGTTTATATGTATAAATTAAAATTGTCCACTGTCCCGAAAATATCTTTGATAAGGCATTTTATCAAGTCAATAGAAAATATCTATAATGCTTTATACTTTAGCTAAGGCGGCATTTCATTATTTCTTATAGTTTAGCTGGACCACTACAGTTTTGCATCAGGTGTGCATGTCTTTAAAATCAAAAGTTGCCTAGATACTGTCTAAAGCTAGTAGCTCGACATCAAAAAAGTTTCATTCAAATCAGTCTAGCAGTTCAGAAGATGCGTGTACAAACAGACAGACAAAAATTTAGAAAATCCTACATTCATGTTCTATTAAGTCATTTTAAGTCCCCCTACATCGTTTTTTCGCAAATACAAATATTCAATGTACATAACAATTGTTTTACTGTTTTATTATAGTATATATAAAGCAAAGCAATATTTAGAGACTAGTTAAGAATTTCGACAGAGATTCCCGTAAGCGTCTGCCGGCGCCGACCTCAGCCGTCACTGGTTATCTACGCTAATTAATTTGAGGAACAGACCAATAAATGATAATATAGAGGCTTACAATTTTGCACTAAAGTACAAATTCGATTTCATTACACTGGGCTTTGTTCCTATGCAATTACCAAACATCAACAATTAAATAACAAAATATAATTTTCTATTTTATGTACTTACTGCAATTGGCTCTATAGAATTACAAAAACAAATGATGGCAACAACTACTAAACAAATGATGACAATCCTCACATCTGTATAGGTAATTAGGTATCTACAAAACTGCTATGGATATTATAATTAACTATTAGCTCTTAAAGAAAACAATCAATTTTTTTTAAACATTTTTAAAGTGTTATTCCACACTTAGGAGAGAAAAATACTCATTTGGAAAACGTATAAAAATTTGAACGTAGCGGGACTCGAACCCGGGCCTCCTGGAAACCGACCATGAAAACAATCAAGCTTATGTAAACGATAAATTTATACTAAATTATACTTTAACCGCAAGGTTGCCAAATTTTAGCTTCGGTTTAAAATTTGGATAGTAACAACTTCATAATCATTAATTAAAATTCAGACCTCTGAGTAAAGTGAACACTGAATTCTAAGAAACTGTTAAAAGAAACTACCTGCATACAAATAAAACGCATCTTCATCCTTCATAAAAAGCACACACAGACAGCTTTAATAAATAAAACTGGTCAAGTGCGAGTCGGACTCATCCACTTAGTGTTCCGTACCAATTTCAAGGTTGTAGGTCAACGGGGAACGCAACTTATAAGTTGACAAACTTAAGTATGCACTATTTTCTATGTAATGAACTACAATTATAATTTTGTCTTTATCTATAAAATAAAAATAAAAAACGATTTCGCGGATTTTCCCCTTTATTTGTACTGCAGCTTCACAAATTTATTAATAATAAGACCACATGTAACATCATATATGTTTTGATTACGCGGCGAATAAAGTTAACCAACTTAAATTTGAGCTCTCATTTATATGAAATTTATATTGTAATTTCTCACTTGGTGCCAAAATTCTAAACGAGAAGTACCCGATAGGCTTTGATTCCGCGGCGAATTCCATACAATGTGCAGCAAAACGATGAATTAATTACTCGATTCGATCTTGATTCCTTTACTATGCTCTAAGGGACTATAGACCCAATTATTAAATATTAAATTCAACGATACCTCCTGAGATAAATAGTCTTAATAGACGGACAAACGGACAACAAAGAGATTCTATAAGAGTTCCATTTTTTCCTTTTAACGTATGAAACCCTAAAAACAAAAGGATATGGCAGGTTTTACCAGACAGGCTGCCAATGACCTATATATAGGTACCAACATGTCTTAATACTAATAGTACTAAGATATTGTTTAAAATAAAATAGGACAGTAATATGAAAATATTTTGTTGAACGTTTTTATATTCACAATAAGATTAGTGAGTTTATAAAGTTCTTAAGATTAAAACCAAAAATACCAAACGTAATCGTTGCAATGTACAAAAATTTATTCCATATGTAATAATGAGGTACTACAAATTGTTTAATAAATCATTAATTAATTTACTTTCTTCATATATTAAGTACATCATTTTCTGAATTCCGAAACTTATTTATAAAAATAAATAAAATCAGATTAGAGGCCAGTCGTGGCGCAGCGGCACGAACTGTAAAACCGACTGGTTGTGGGTTCGATCCCCACTCGAGGAGATGAAATATTTACTTAAATGTTCCATTCCTTCGCTCTGGTTTCGAGGCAAAGCGCGGCGTTGAGTTCTGCCACTCAACACGCAATGCCTCCAGAATTCGGTAGAAAGTGGGGAACGGAGTGTCTTAACACTAGGTTCCATCTGCCTACCGAAACTTATTTAGAAAACCTATAAAATTTTTCTTTCCTATATGTGGAATAACACTTTAAAATAAAATTGTTAAAAAATATTCCGAAACTGTTGTTCGATTGCCAACCAGTTGCTCTTAGCCATTATCTGAAATATATATTTTTTTACTTTGCACTAACAACATTTGGTGGGTAGAGGCCCTGACCCCTGAAGTATATTTAGATGACGAACACGTGAACATGTGATTATTATTTTACACAATCACCCACAATATTTAGAAAAATAAAAGCAAAACGTGGATTTGAATCTTAACCAATGCCACTGTTTGCATAAGATGACATTAAAAAAAGGACATCAAAAATATACATACATACATACATTTAATTTTTGATAAACCTTTCAATAATATTCCACCACAAAATGCCTAGATTCTCTTATAATAGGTACTTTTAAGATAATAGTATGCAATACATCTCATCTCCACTCTACAAGTGACACAACGGGCGACACAGTTATACAAAGATTAATTATCCTTAACAAGCAGATCTATCAATTGGATGTCACTTCGCCACTTGTAAATAGTATTGCTATTTTAAGCAACTATTATTATTATTGCAAAGAAATAACTATAAATAACTAATGTCAGTGACTCTTTGTAGCCGTCTGGTAGACGATGCCTGTCACTGAACCTCAGCCTCACCGCGGGATATTCCATCCCTCATTGTTTACATATTATTCAAATGATAGCTCGACAAAAATAGATATAAATGTATGTATAAATAACAAAAGAAACTCATTCCTGGTCATTTCTTTCTGGTATCAGCTACACATAATGTACTAAAATTTGCCTTTTTTTAAGTGATCGCGATTATATTAAGTAATAGTAATTAAACAGTTAACTACTTAGACAACAAAATTAGCCTTAGAAAGGCATGTAAAAATATGTGTTCAGAACGTTCGTATTTATGAAATGTGATCAGCTTCTAGTTTAAAAAAAATAATAAAATCAATGACAAGGGTGCAAGAGCTAACGTAAGTTTGATACACGATATAATACAAATATATGTAGATATGTTCTTATATTGATACATACATATACAAGGCAATACGTACTATACTTATAAAAAATATAAATATTTATAAGATATCTCATATAAATATAAGTTCGAGATCCCATTGCTTAAATCTGCATGTATCCGTTTTTTATGAAACTTATAATTAAGAATGATACATGATAGTAGAATAGTTTACACTAGGTTTGCCTAGAATTATCCTGCCGCAATCACCTTAAATAATTTTTTTTCGTAATGCTTTTTGGGAGAAAATTGCACTCATATGTGAATTCTATCCATATCATTTGAAAGAAATATTATATAAATAAAATCGTATAAGGAACTGAAAAAGCAATAGTTGCTAGCTCTCAGTCCGCAAGCGCGGGTTGCCTGGTTTAACAGGTCACTTAATGTTAATAATTTGTACTCATGTGTTTTTTTAACGAATTATATATGAAATTAAAGCTTATTTTTTCTCAACACTATAACACATGGTTGCCTGGACAATATATATAGCAAAGGTTCCCATCATTTGAAATATTTTATTCCGGTTCCGTTTAACTATGAGAATAAACGACGAAATGCGCGGGCTCCCTTGTGTTTTAAAGTAAAATATGATATAATAGAAGGTCAATCTTAAAATCAATGTTCATTCTAACTGTTCACCTGTTTAATTATGATTTTAATCATGATAAGTACATACACAAAACTATTTAAAGATTAAATCATCCTTATTTTTCAAGTGAAATAATGAATCCATGATATTGAGTCTTTGCTAAATCTGTTTTCTAAATACTAATACTCATTTAAATTATCATTTTAAAACGACTAAATTATCTAATTAAATAAATGTTTACAAATTTCGATCAACTATAAGGTATTCATTAGGAGGGGGAAATGGCGGATATTTTTTTATTAATTAAGAAAAAATAGAAAATCATAAGTTTTATTAAAAAAACATATCCCTGCAGATTTAAGCAATGGGATCTTAGGCCATAAGCATATCTAGTTATATATAACAATAATTGGATGCTAGACAAAATATTACTGTATAAAATAAACTGTTAGATATATATTATATAATGGGTAGTAGTAGTAGTAGAAGTAAAAAGTAAAAATAAAAACGTGTTGGATGTTCAATTAAATTTTAAATTTATAGACGAAACATTCGTTTACTTTATTACGTAATTCTCAAATTATTAACCAATTGAATCTTTGTGATCTTTTTTTAAGGGCACATATACAAACAATATTAATAAATAATATAGTTATTTTTCTACTCATATTTTACTATAATCAAGTTATTTTAATTATTTTTTTGTTCACTATATATAATAGCCTAAGCAAACTCTAATTCTGTAAGTATTATTTACAAAACACATAAAATATATTTCAGTACAATTACAGTATTATATTTTAGTGTAGACTGACAAAAATAATTTTGCTATTTTTTTTATAAGTTTTTATTTATAAATGTAATGTAAGAGATAGCCACTACAGCCGATAGCTTAAATACGCAACGCAAATGTTTTTTAAATTAACATTTTTTTGTTTATGATATTATCATAGCAGTCCATATCTAAAGAAAATAAGTGAATTTTTAATATATTTCAATTTTAGTTCATTGACTTAGCATTACGCGCTAAATCGACGTTATAAAATAAAGTAAAGGAGCAGCTTCTAACTGTCTAATTTGATATTTTTTTTTATAAACATGCATTTATTTAATTTTACAATTGGAGCACTTAATTATGCACTAGTAATAGTACATATTCACTAAATACTAACACACAGTACGTACTCAAAGACTCAACTACACTAGTGCACACTCACTCAAAGCACTCAAGGACGTACCAACATTAGTGCAAACACTCGGAATATCACAAAATTATTAATTATATAAAATTACAAATTATAAATAAATTAATCATATAAAATTACAGATCTATTGCTTCAATTTTAGTTCTAATTTAATTTATCTGGGGGCACAGCGGTGCCGTACCATCCTTTTCTGGAACCATTTTGGTATATTTAAATCTTGTAAGTAGAGGGAACCTAGTGTTAAGACACTCTGTTCCCCATTTTCTGCCGAATTCTGGAAGCATTGCGTGTTGAGTAGCAGAACTTAACGCAGCGCTTTACCTTGACACCAGAGCGAAGAAATGGAAATATAAATTTAAGTAAATATTTTATCTGCCCGAGTGGGGATCGTACCCACCACGAGTCGGTTTTACAGTCACACTTTGTGCCCCTGCGCCACGACTGGCCTCAAATATTTGTGTATTTATTTATTTTATATGAAAATCTCTTGAAAGATTTAGTTTTCAAATTACCTTCCAGTGAGCTATAAATACACACTAGAACCCTAAAATTTCAAACTTGTAGGTCATATATTTGCTAAGGCAACGTTTCATCATTTCTATGCTTACTCACTTACTGTTCATCAAAATAAAACTACTGACCAGAAACATCTTGTACAAAACTAGCCAAGTCTCGATGGTGGTGTGTGTTTCTCTATAAAAAGTAGGGTAATATCTAAGCCTTGGGTAAGGTAAGCGTTTTGGAGATAAGCGTAAACAAGCGCACAGATAAAAAAAATATTATCAATAATCATTGTTTTTCGTTCTATGTTTTACGTCATTAAATGCTACCAATTACATTCTTTCTTATATATCGTCCATTCACAGAGTTAGACACTCAACTGTTACGATTATATTATAAGAATAGATTGGGAGTTGTTATAAGAGCTGTCATAATTTTTATATAATTTACACATAAATAGTTATTTTGATATATTGAGCCCTAAATTGTAGAAAATTTTATTATTTTTAAAGTCGACACCAACCAAGAAAAAAAAAACACATTAAGAGATAACTACCTAAATAAATCGCGCAAAAGCTAAAATATTTTTAAAAAATCCATGTTGGCACCGAACTCTCTATTTGATTATTTGATACCGTTCTTTTTATCGCGAGCCAACCCTTTACATGTACACAACCGGAGTGGGGACTCGAGAAGGTTATACATAGATGTATCTAGAGATATCTTCTAGGAGGGGCCTGGACTTAGCTTTGACAGGCCTATTCTGGGGTGGGCACTAGAGGTCGTAAACCGGTCGATCCCAGGACTCAAAAATACCGAGATACCAGACCATCAGACTCCAGTCAAAATCGAAAATGACGTTTTTTTTTTAATGATCCGATATTACGACCCCTAGTGGGCATGGACCAACAGTGGGGGCGCCACCGTTCCCTATCCCTACTCCTATAGGAGTATATGGAACTTACAGGTTGTTAGATGTACCGTCCGTACCACCTTCTAAACCTTCACTGTACCGCTTTATTCTGTTGATATAATTGTGAACAAAACGGTGTACTGACTCTTCAACCAGTATCGATACGTATGGAAAAAATACAGACGTGTCACTACTATTCAAATTGAAAAATGTAATAAAATTAATCACATTTTCCCCATTCGTCCATTTTTTTCATTCGGCTTGAGGCCGATTTGTAGGTAGGTATCAATTTAAGGATATTTAAATATAATCATACCGATGATAATAATGTTTATTTAAATATGATTAACAATAATGATTAATAAGAATTTTTCTTGATTTCTTAATACTATAACAATACAAAGCTAGTTTTATTGTAGAACCATCGCGTTTTGCCATTTCGAACCAAATTAAAAATATTCCTGATAAGAATAGTGAAACTCATTTTAAATAAAAAAAAAAAATTCAATTTCGGTTATCTACATATTGTTACCATTTATTTAATTTTTTTCACGCGTTAGAAACGTGAACTTATTATTAATTGTAATAAATAATACAACCAGTAGGTTTGTGTTAACATTTAGATATTGTTGTTACGCTATTTATTTTCAAAGATAAAATAACGATTTAGGTTACTATTAAGTTTACATATATTTTTAATATTTCAAAAGTTTTAAGAATGGTTTTACAAATTCAATTATAATATAAAAGGTTTTTGTAGAGTCTAGATTGAACTTTTCATAGTTCAATTCTCTAATGATGGCGTCCGAATGTTAGTTCAGCGTGTAGCTTTCCGGGATCTATCGATATAAAAGCGTAGAGATTCTGTATTATAGTTTTCATTATGAAGGATTCTAGGTTATTATAAGATTCTCAACATTTTTTATTAATTTTATTTATAAGTGGTTTATGTCTAACTTACCTCACATTCTATTTATATAGGTATCATTTAAAACCCATTAAACTGTACAGGATTAGATACGAAAGCTTAATATTATGAAAAACCGTAAAAACTATTGCATTGCAATTATATTGCAGTGTTAGAGTTAGAGAGTACGAGTTATACTCGTGTAATAATATACATTGAAATGTTAAATGAAAAAATATTTTTCATTAAGATTAGAGTGTATTCTAAGTTTAATAACAATAATTAATTAATAAAAGAAAATAATTTAAGTCATTTATGATATTCGTTTTCTAATATGTTTGTACACATGTTTTTATAAAGTCAGTGCATTACTTCCATTCTCCATGGTTATTTTTTTTATAAAATATATCAATTCTATTAATCATGACCTGTGAAGTAACCTGTAAAGTAAAGTTTTTTGGTTACCTTTTATCTCACGGCTCCCTGAATATTGTATAAATATATTTAATGTATCAAAAGATAACTCAATTGGTTTTTTTTGTAGGTTGAAAATGATAATAATCAAAAAATAATTCATGCTGTATCTTGCTCACAGCAGAATAGGCAGATTGAACCTAGCGTAAGACACTCCATTTCCCACAAAATTTTCACAAGGTGTTTGAAGCGGACGGGGCGGACGCGGGGGGCGGGGCATAGCTGCGCGTACGCCGCCCATCTGTTATAAGCGTGCGCGCAGTACGCGCCGGTGACAGCGTGAGCAGCGCCACCGAACCAAGTTCTAGCGTGCGTGCCACGACTGCGACCCGATCAGATCGCGCGCCGATCAGCGCCAGTGCCCGGTCCTAAAGCCAAATCAATTTTGAAAAAAAGGTAAGACTTGATGTACCTTATGGTTATGTTAATTGGTTTGTTGGCAAAACCGTTTCATATCATATGCATTTATGCCTTCGTAAAGTAGAAGAGATTTTTTATAAATATTTTCTTGTTTAAGTTTTTTTTTTATTTATTGGTTTAGCAAAATGTTAATAATAATCAAATTACCGATTTTTTAACTAAATTGTTTTTATTTCTATTCCTTTCTAACACGCATTGTTGTGTTTGCTGAAAAAAAATGTATTTTACTGTTAATATAAAAGAAACATAATTTATATATTACATTGGATAGTAAGTTAAATATCTTATTTTTCTTGTTTAAGGTACAAATAATAAGTTATCAATATTTTAATTACTATCATTAAATGTGGCCTTTATATACATACAATCTTAACAAAGTGAGATATAGAGCTTGTTTGCTACAATAACTCATTATAAATAACTAAAAGTAAATGCAGTCTCCTAAAAATTCTAAGCACACATACATAGGAACATTAAAACTGCTTAAAAGAATTATTTTTTACTATTGAAAGGAAATACATTAAAAAACCGGTTAAGTGCGAGTCGGACTTAGCCACAGAAATTTCCGTACCAATTTCAGGATTGTATATCAACGGGATGTACAACTTATAAAAATTGACAAACAAGTTTGCGGGCGAATGGCCCCATTTTGTATGAAATTAACTATAAATATAAGTTTGTAATTATTATTTTTTATATATCTATATATTTTCCTTTACTTGTATTGTTCGCACTTCGTGCCAAGTTTCATAATTACGAATATATATAGTCCACGGAAAGTATCCTATTGTATACAAAATACAGCAAAATCGTATCTTTTGATTACATTTACTTAGAAGCTTAATTTTTTCTGTACTTTAAGGTACCATAGATCTAAATATATGATATTAATTTATTAAGCTGAAATCAACTTTATATCTGCACGCGATCTCGAGATAAATGATCTTGACAGACGGACAAAAAAGTGATCCTATAAGGAATCCGTTTATCGCTTTTTAGGTACGGAACCAAAAAAATAAAATAGTATATACTAAAAATAAAAAACATAAACCATGTTGTCTCATAATGTGTGGAAATCTTCATACTATATTTATATACTTAGCTCGAGATCGCGTGCAGATATGAAGTTGACTTCAGCTTAATATAATAATATCATATATTTAGATCTATGGTACCCTAAAATACAGAAAGAAATTAAGCTATATTTTGCATGAAAAGCACATGATCGAGACTATCAAGTAAGTGACCACAATAGTAGCACGTTAGTGAATAACGAATAAAAAATACAATACTTGGAGAAACCCAGTAAACAAAACGACTTTTTTTTCCCCAAAAATAATAATAGTGTACAATAACAGAAAACATTCATATAAGATTTTAAACTGAAGTAAACCTACTAATTGAATAACAACAGAAATTTGACATAATTTTGTGAAATAATATCTAACTATTAAAACTTAAAACAAAAGATAAAACACATTTCAATTATCTAATGTAATTAAATCAAAAATGTTACCAACAGCAAGAATGAAGTAAAACAAACAAGTATATTTATATTTTCTTTCGGAATCTCTATCAATATAATAAATGCAGAGTATGAACTTTATGAGGTCACATTTTAAATTGGGGTCGGAGGCGTTCATCGAACGGGCCTTAGGCTACCTGCGACCTTGGCTCCCAGACTAATCCAAGTATTGGCGAGACATAACCATTTGAGTGACTCCACGATCGATTGTGCATTCAAAACAACAACAAGTCAAGCACGAGTCAGCTTATCGTATATTGCAATTAAGAAAGAAATAAATAGCTTCTCCGTCGATCAATGATTAATTATCAATTAACAATAAAGTTCATGATATTTATTTCTTAATATGAAATTAATTAATTTTTCCAGTCGTAGTAAGCTGTCACTTTAAAAATTAAAAAAAAACTGTTATTGTTTCAAACTTAATTTAAACATAATACTCCAGTCACAACTCTTAAGTGTGGGATTTAACTTAGATATACTCGTATAGCATTAGCTTATGTACCGAGATGTACCAAAGGCACTGACCGCCGAGGCGATCGTCAATTGGGAGAGCCGACGATACACTTGACCCCACAACTCTTGAATTACCTATCGTCTCCTTATTCGTACTGCCGTGTCTCGTTGCTAAGAGACTTTGTAGAACAGGTACATACATGGTCATCCAACAAATACATGGGTAACTACGTAATCGATTCTAGCCCGGATGCTTTAATTTTTAAATTTCTCAACTCGGTGGTTGTAGCTGATTGCACCGAACATGCACCTCGTATAATTCTAGGGATCGAACATAAATAGTTATACGTAGTTGCAAATTTCAAAAGTATGTGTGGCAACTTGTAACGATGTGTAATAGACGGTTATGTTGCTAGCTAATTATAAACTTATTTGATATTTATTGCCCTGTTAATCATTCTGCATATAAATATATATATAATATTTGTACAATATAAATAATTTATATAAAACACCAATGTCATAAACAATAGATACCAATTATAAAGTTCCGCTCATTTAATTAAAAATATATATTTTATTTAATATTTGCAAGTAATATAAAACTTTTCAAAGTATACATATTCTTACAACTTAGTAGTATGCTGTAATTTTTTATCAAAGCATTAGTCGGCAAGGCTGCAGACCAAGATGTAATTATTTAGTCAAGTGCACGAGCACCGAAGCGAGCGTCGCTCGAACAACTCTAGGGTTACCCATTACACTAGAGTATTTCATAAAATATTTTTATATAAATAAATACTATTGATACTAATCAATGTCTTTATTTCGATAAAAATATATTTTACGAAATTCAAGTAAATGTTTATATTTTTATAATACAGATAGAACTACTACGTTACTATAAAAATGTAAACACGGCTACTCAAGAAATCAGAAAATGCGATATCGATGCTAGAGATGGCTGGAGCACGTATCGTGCAAGTGATCAATTGAAAGTGACACACTACACACTAGCAACAACAAGACTACAGTGAACCATTCATCGTAGCGTTCTTACACGTGACATTTGTATATATAAATGGCCACCTTATTCTTATTCTAGCTTTGGACTTAAAAATAGTATCTTTATATAGGTAGTATTGTTATGTAATTATCAATACTTAAATTATCTAATAATTAACATCTAGCCTGCAGTGTTTATAAAGTTTTTGTATGTTTATTGTTTTTTACATATACAGCAAATATTTTTTTTATATTGTATCCCGCGCAGCAAGGTAGGCAGAGGGAACCTAGTGTTAAGACATTCTTTTCCCCATTTTCCGTCGAATTCTGTGGGCATTGTACGTTGAGTGGTTGAACTCAACGACACGTTTTGCCTCGATACCAGAGCGAAGAAACGAAAAAATGAAATAAATATTTCATTTTCACGAGTAGGAATCGAACCCACAACCTGTTGCGTTTACAGTCACACGATTGTGATCTTGCACGACGACTGACTTAAGTAAATACATATATGTATAGGTTAATAGTAATTACATAATAATATCTATATAGTTGTTAGACTATTACATAAGTATAAGTACGTACACTAGCTTTTAGCTGCGACTTCGCTACCGTGGCCAAATGAAAGAAGAAGAGTTATTTATACAAATAGTTTATAGACAAACTCTAAGTGCCTGCGATAACTCTGACCGTAAGGACAGCGTGATATATTCAATTCATTTTCCTTAACATTTTTACTTTTATTTGAAGAATTTTTTATTTTTTATTTTAGTCGGTAGCGACTCCCTGAGATAAGCGCGTTAATCTAAACAAACTTTTCAACTGTACAATATTTTTTGTTTAGATTAATATAAGAAATACGATATAAGATTGGATATAACCACTACAAAATAAAAAAAATATGAAATTTTATAAGAATTCATTTAAATTAATTTACCATAAACCTAAAATAGTTTCTAAGGTAAATATAACTATAATACTGACCTACTTTCAATTAATGTCATTGAAGTTATTTTTAACCTGTTCGAGTGATTGGCTTAATGCATCAAGTACGCTTGGGGGAGTTAAATTGATTAGGACTAATAATACCGGCTCCAGTGTAGTAGTCTTCCTATACTTTGTAACATCTTCTTGGAAGATAACGGAAGCACTATTAAGTGACTAGTTGTAGTACTTACTAGTAACATGCTGACCAGCTTAACTTATTAACTTTAAAACTGGAAACGACGCGTGTCTTTTAACTAAGTGATCACAAAAAGTAATAAATGAAAATGGTGATGCACGATAATGACAATACGATTTAATACTGCACCCACCCTACACTATTCTTAGAATGGCACTTAAGGAAAGGAAGAAGCTGATTTGCATTTTTATGAATGATGAAGGTTAAGTCATTCATTTTTCTTGTTTCATAACTCACTAACGATTTTGTTGCTAATAATATATACTTGAATAAAAATAAATAAATCAGCTTCACGCTGTATCCCGCATACAGCAGGGTAGGCAGAGGGAACCTTATGTTAAGACACTCCGTTCCCCACACTCAACACGCAATGCTGGAGGCATTGCGTGTTGAGTGGCAGAACTCAACGCCGCGCTTTGCCTCGACACCAGAGCGAAGAAATGGAAATATAAATTTAAGTAAATATTTCATCTCCTCGAGTGGGGATCGAACCCACAACCAGTCGGTTTTGAAGTTACACTTCGTGCCGCTGCGCCACGACTGGTCTCAATATATACTTATATTATTGTAAAAACAAGATAAATTATGTTAATCATAAAATGTTTAGATACTTAGTCCTTTTTATGTACAAAGTGTACATTAAACTGCGAGGTTGATTGTTCAAGTCATATTAAATTCCTTTATTCGATATGTACTTAAACTAAAAGTGGCAATAACATTTATAATGTGAAGCTAAAATTATTATTTTTATATGTAGAAAGAGGGAACCCGGCGTTGAGACACTCCATGCCCCGCTTTCTGCCGAATTCTGAAGGCTTTGCATGTTGAGTGGTGGAACTCAACGCCACGCTTTGCCTCGGTACCGGAGCAAGGAAAATAAAAATAACAAATATTTAATTTCCTCTAGTGGGAGTCGAACCCACAACCTATTAGGTTTATATGCTTGTGCTCCTGTGGCACGACTGGCCTCTATATTGAAAATATATATCTTTTAGCTTCACATTTTACTGTGTTTATCGGGGCAAAAGTACCCAGTGCCAAGACACTCCATTATCCACCTTCAACTCGCATTTAAAACTTCACATATAATCGTGCAAATGCAATTAGTGCCTACGCGAACCAACACGCGTGGTAAAATAAAATTTAACGATCTATTCTTTGAGCGAGAAATAACCCAAACCAAGATTACAATGTTCACCTACATCATACGTGTAGGTTATACTTACTTAAAAATCGATCTTTACATAAATATTACATATGTTATGTACTTACTAATATTTATAAAAAAATTAACCCAGCTTCACGCTGTATCCCGCACACAGCAGGTTAGGTAGAGAGAACCTGGTTTTAAGACACTCTCCGCCACATTTTCCGCATTCCGCTGAATTCTGGTGTTATTGCGTGTTGAGTTGTGGAACTCAACGCCGCGCTATGTCTCGACACCAGAGCGAAGAAATTAAAATATAAATTTCGAGTGGGGATCGAACCCACAACCATTCGCGTTTGCAGACACACGTTTGTGCCTCTTCGCCACGACTGACCTCTATATGCATAATTAGCATCAATTTAATTTTACCAATAAGTATGAATGTTTATCAAAATTTCTGTAGTAAAATACTATGAATTTGACTCTGTTATTTTTTTTCCTTTTTTTCTCAACAAAATGAAACAAAATTCAGTAGAATCTAATTCATTAATTTTCTTTACTCCATTAAATACTTAAATTGTAAGAAAACTTTTTAAAATATTTACGGACAGACAAAAATCAGTAGTCAGATTATCAATCTGACTATTGATTTTTTTATCCTTTTTCTGAGAAAAAAAATAAATTTGATCTTTTTTATATTTATTTATGTATCTACTTAATGAATTTTACTTAATGAAAAAAAGAAAAAGAAAATACAAGAGTTCAGATACGTAAATATTTAAAGATTCACTTTATTTTTTTGTTCATCTGTGGTGTGTGAAGTGTTAAAATCATTAAAACTTTTTTTTGTTGAAATAATTTTATACAATTTCAACATTTCATATGTAGTATGAAACATACAAACAAAACGTTGTTTATATACACATATGACAACAGACCGCACATTTATCTAAATACGTAGGGAAATCCTCAATATTTGAAGTAGATCTAAAGTACAAACTCTTATGTGACTTGAGGAGAAGCAAGATATAATTTAAGAAATTACAGTGCTCACCAATAATAAGTTACAACATGTTCAGCAAGTGTCTTGAGGTATGCCATATACCTCATTTATATTTACATAGTAGCGAAGACATTTTTTTTTTTCGTTAGCTGTGACTTAATAAATTATATTAGTATGTATTATATATAAAAAATTTTGGATTTCCTTTTTCGATTCATTGTATCTCTATTTTGATAGTAGCAGCCATTTAAGAAGATGATGTTGAGTCTCAGAGGTGACATTTACCGAAATTTATACATTCCCGAGAATTCGAATCCCCAACTATTGTGTTTACAGGAAGACAATTCTAAACTAGTAACGTAACGGTTACATTCGCGATATATGGATTAAATATATACCTTTTACCCATTACAATTCTATAGCATGACTCATAAAGCTTTTTATAGAAAACTTCATTAGAAATAATTATATGACTCTCCATGTCTTTGAACTCATTAAATATATTTATTATAAAAGCTTAAGTGCTATAATGAAAACAACAATAATATAGTCCGCGACTCACATGTTTCTACATGTATGCATTTCTTTCTTTACAAGTAATTGGCTCTTACTATTTTTATATATATTGAGGAGCGATAGAAGAGATTGCATTTCAAAAAGTGCATTTTATTATAAAAACATTTGTTTCACTTAGGAAATGAGACGATAAAACTGTATATTGAATTCGTTATCATCAGTAAAGTAGCAGGGCGGTGCCCGTATCATGTTACACTTACCCTTTAGTATAAAAGCGTTAAAACTTCTCGAGTTACGCACATTCACGACTCGGGTAACAGAAACATACGTTTTCAGAAGGTATTGACCAGAGTAGTAGAAAATTTGATTACCAAGTTTTTGTCATTAAATGATATTATTTCTAGCGATTTTTTTGTTGTACCTCATAAATAAAATATAATATGTAATTATATGATTTTATTACAAAACGAAATTACATAATAAAAAAATAAAATAACATATAACACTACTTACATGTCTTGTTTGCAGAATTTGAAATGTTGGTATCAAAAATTATGCAGCTGGCGGTCGTTGTGCTGGCGATGCTTTGGGATTGGAGATGCGACGCCGCAACCACCGCCATCAAGCTCTGCGGCCGAGAGCTTGGTGACATCATGAGCAGAGTCTGCCACGTGTACAATAGCCCATCTTGGGCCGTGCCTACAGGTAAACCACTCTTAATTATAAAAGTAATTATATTTGTTTTTAACTATTGAACTTTTGACTACTAATATTCTTACAATTGTCACAAGTTTATAACTATGTCTTGTTGCTCTTGAAAAGTGTACTCTCTTTAAGAAGAATCACAGTCTACTGCCTGACGAGTATGTATAACTTGATGTAAACAACAGTGGTTACATATATATTATTTTTGTACATATTACGTGATTAAACTAATTCAAAACAAATACTTTGGATCATTTTATACTAGTTGTTGTGTGCTTAAAACCGAACCCACAATATTATTGTACATATGATATATGATATTTATACAGAAAACAAAAAAAAACCTTTTAAATATTTATTCATGTAGCAAATAAATTTATCTATATCTATATCTTTTACAACATATTTTTCAAAGCAATACCCTTAACCCCTTAGGCTTAGGAAAAGCGGAGGCCAGGTGGGCAGGGCACACCCCTGAATCGTTTAGAGCCAACTCCAGCAATATTTACTAATAAAAAAATTTACCGCAAATAATAAAAATAAAACTTTACATGAACAAATCTCTTCAAAGCTAAAGTCCAGCATTAGTTAGTTAATAAATTAAACCCTTAATTACTTCGATTATTTGATTAAATTTATAATCTTATATAAAAAAATATGAAGTAGCTTACACGCGCCAAGATCAAATTTAGAACGTGTCAGCTTTTTGCGCAGAAAATAACTGAACATTTAGAGATAGCTACAACAATATTAAGGCTATCAAATCTTAAACATAAAAAAATTATCGGCAATGTTATTTTTAAATGAAAAAATCAAAACATCGCAAATCATGTTTACTATAAGTACATTAATAATACTTAAGCTTTCGACAAATAGACACGACACGCGACTTAGATGACCTATAACAATAATATCCGGTTGACAACTCGATTTATAAACAATTACTAGCATAATTACGATGAATACTAATTATATAATAGAAATATAAAAGTCATATTCGAGGTACAAGCGTGAAGCGTTTGAATGTAAACGAAACGGGTTGTGGGTTCGATTCCTTTCCGTCATTAAATCTTAGACTACATAAATGTATGTATGTATGTATTTTGTTTATTAAAACGCATTTTGTATATTGAATAGTTTTTACTTAAATTATTTATATAATACAAATAAAAAAATAAATAATAGTAACACTAGTAGGCCGTCGTAGTACAGGGGCACAATCATGCGACTGTAATAGCAGCAGTTGTGGGTTTGGGTCCCACAAGAGGGAATTAAATATTTAATATTTTCTCGCTCTGGTAACGAGGAAAAGTGGCAGAACAACGCCGTGTTCCGCCACTCAACACACAAAACTATACATGCCCAAATAGCTTTAAAATTATATTTTGTAAAGTATTGTTATATACATTTTATGCTATCTGTATAATTCAGGTATTCTATACAATATAGAATACCTGGGGCGTACGGGCAATGTATGAAATATTATGTATATTATAATCTATTACATACTTTACCTAGATAAGGTATTAATTCCTTGATATTATATGCAGTACCTACTATTCCATCAGCATGGAGTAAAATGAATAGATTTTAGCCTATATTCCAATGTTCGTACTACAAATTTATTTGTTTTCAAGGGCACGTGACATTAGGTTTACAACTTATATACTTAAAAATAACAAACCTAAACTAGCCTGCACTTAAAACCGCTCAATCTGTAGCTACAGTGCACAAACATTTAATGCCTACCCGCACATCCCCCCCTTCTGTTCTCGTCTTACCTTAACATACATTACCGGCTGCGCATCCCATCTTTTATAGAATACCTAGCCAAAGTATGAAGAAAATAATATTTCACACTTTACCTTTACACGTTTTAGTTGTTTCAGATAGGAGGAGATATTGTATATTATTATTAATAATTTATAAACGTTACTTATATTGGGTAGGTGGGAATTTTTGAGGAATTCCTTATAACCACCGTCGTATCCCAAGGTAGAGCCAGTATTTTAGTTTTCGCTATCAATACTTAAGCATATTGTATGTGCCGACCGTACAGATGGATTATACATCACTCAATGTTCCAAAGGCTTTATGTAGCGGATTGAAGTAAAAACAACACTCCCTCGTGTCCCCATATTGCCAGCATATATGACATTGAATAAAATAAGAAACAGAAAAATGTTATAAATAGCTAGAGTAATTTTATTTTATGATAGTAGCAAATCTAAGCACATTTCTTTTTTACTTTCCTTTTATCGTAATCACACAAATTCAATCTCTACCTCCCTCCCTCCCTTTCCCCGAATATATATTCATATATAGAAGTAAAAGCTATTTTACGAGTGTTTATAAATAAACATTACTAGTTACAATCAATAGGAATTGATTAATTGCTATCTGACCTCAATAGATAGGGAACTTGGCAGTCCCCCTGAAAGCTTTATCAATTATTTTCTATTTTTAATGTCATACTTAATGCAATGTTTCAATTATATAAAGTGGTCTAGAAGATGTATGTAAATGGATATTTTTATCATCTTATTGCGCGACCTCTTGAATGTTTACATCTAATACTTAATCACAGGAAAACAACCAATCCACTTACCCTCTTATTTAATACTGACCCTACATAAACATAATATCTGACACGAACTGATTTCGTGATATATAACATTCACATATGAGCCAAGGACGCCAGCAAACGTAAGCACGGTGGAAATTTCCATAATGAATATGGGCTAATAGCAGGGCGTTGTAACATACTTTGATAAATAGTTTTTTTTATACATATTCATAAATCTAGATGTTAAAAAGAAATTGGTGAGATCTTTAATGCCAATAAATTATATTAACCTTCATGTATCTATATCGCAAAAAGATTAGTAATAGATATTACCTGTATCAAAAGTGCTAAAGGTCTCTTCAAGTATCCTTCAGTTGCTGAGTTATGAAGATTTTATATAGTTTTATAATTTATATATCGTTTTATAATTTATAGTGGTAGAGCAACCCGCTGCAGCTGTAAGGCGTAAAAGAAGAACAGGGATTGCTGACGAATGTTGCGTCTACGGCTGCACATGGGAACAGCTCAGTTCATATTGCGCTATAAGTGTCAAGTAAGTTGTTTCGCTTATAAATGTTGACAGAGTTTAGTGACATATATAACTTAGAATTTGAAAAAAAAACGTACAAAACATTCGCGGTATTTAAACCCGCGCCTCCCGGACGGATTCCAAGGGTTTAAATACCGTTTTCTTAAAAAAATATTTTACTTTCCTAAGAAGGAAATCTTAAAAATTGTAAAGACAAAACTAACATAATAATGCATAGCACGTAATTGCATTGCACGTTTTTGTTTGAACAAAATACAAAACAATATTCATCACAAATGTTATGACCAATTTGACGTATTCCAACGGAAAAGTAGCAATATTTATGCCTAACCGCTTTCTCTTATTAACATTAAGCCAATATTTAAAAAAAATATAATAGCTTTGTGCTGAACTGGCATCCCTCGAAGCAATAGAGACTGAGCAGGCTAGTAACTGGCAACTAATCAACAGATCCGAATCACCGCTGGACTCGATGGAGGCGCACATGATCGCGGACCGGTCGGCGGAGGCCGAGGCGTCGGTGTCGCCCGCAGTGGTCGGCAAGGACAGCGGCGAGGCGCGGCGCGAGGTGGGACGCGGTCGCAGTCGCGGGTACGGGCGCGCACGGGCACGGGGCCGCTGTTGGTGCCGGCGCAAGAGGCGCTCGGGCCGGCGGCGATCCTCACTCATGGGTAACACGGTGTGTCTCACCTACGCTTTCTTGTTCTTTTTTGTTAGCTACGGTAGCATCTACGCAAAATTTACTTAATTTGAACACTGAAATTGAATCTGTTATGTGTTATACAATATGAAATAGGATAGCAATAAATCATTTAAATATGTATATATTAAATATTTAACTTATATAGTAAATTATTATGTCTTGAAAATGATTTTATGAACTGAATATTATACTTTAAAGCGATATTTGTCAAAATTTTAAAAAATATATGTCTGTGTTCTACACACTTGCCATGAAAATGGTTTCGACTTTTATGATTAATAATTGTAATTACAGAAATAAAATATATATCTTATACATTTATATGAAAAAATAATGATCAGAAAAGAGAACAAGAAAGTGATAACTAACACTCATATTAACGCTTTTTGCATGCGTACCACTAATACCTCACGTAACAATCTAAGTACAACCATTCATACATTCTCATAATAATCATATGCTTTTTCTTTTACTCATATTCATAGAGCGAAAGATAACATAAAATGCGCTTTTGAACTTTAGCACTATAATAAAATTGATTATGGATATTAAATTACAATTAAACATTTTCAAAGCATGTCTCAAGCACGACGGTATTTAACGGATGGTTTAATATATTATTTAAGATTCATTTGAAAATATGTCATGAAATTGGACTGTTAGAGTAGATTAACAAATACCTACTTTTCCTTTTGCAATATTTATTTTCTTAACATAATTTGTTTACATGATAAAAATGTTTTAGGAGCTCATAAGAAGTGCCGCGCGCGCTGCTCCCGTACTGGGCACGGTATCACCCCTACTGACTTGGGGCAGAACCCTCAACACTGATCTGCCTACGATCGAACGAGATCGATACGCATACGTCGCGGTATACACATAAATTCATCGACACAGCAGAAAGAGAAAATACTTGTTAGTTTGCAATGAAGCTCACCGGTGCGGCGACTTTTCCTCAGGTTAAGATTTAAATCTGTTAGCGTACTAAATAGATGTAGCAAAATAGAAAGTGTAATGGAAAAGAACATTTTAAATTCCCATAGTCACTAAACAAGTAATATGAGTTTTATACGCAACAAGTACCTTCCTAGCGATGTGTTCAAATATCTAGTGTTAGTAACGTGTATCATTGACGAGGAGTTTTTAAACGTATTCCATTATATTATTTCTTATTGTGAATTATATATTTACATATCTTTATATATTATTTGTATACGTCTAAAGAATTTTGCCAAAAATTATAATGAGTTCAATAGATACCTCAGATAATGTAAATCAACTATATGTACACAACATAACTTTTTTATATACTTATGTTTACTGTATACGAAACTGAAATTACTGTCTGTAAAGCCTGTAGCCATATATTATTTCTATATCTACTGTATACGTTATGTACTCCGTCTAAAAAGTAGCTATTGTATAGAGCAAAGATAGGTATGGGACTAGTACATTTCTTTGCTCAGTGCTGTAAAAAATCCTTATATAAAGACAAATTGAACCAAGCTCACCCTTTGATATTTTTTTAGAATACTGATATTATAATTGGCTGATAATGTTTGTCTTACTCGAAACAAGGCACATCGCCTTCGTAGCTAGTTGTAAAAAAAATATTGCAATGTCCATAATAAATCACAGCACCATAATAGATAATATGTTATAAAACTATGAATATTTTATTTTTAAAGCTTTATGTAACACACCTACCATATAAGATATAAAGATCTCTTAAGCATCTGTGATAATTCCAATTGATAAAAATAATTCATTAACTTATGAACTTTAGTTAAACATTTAGTTTAAAGTATTTCTTTGTCGTTGTGATTGTAATGAATGTGTTTTGTGTTTTAGATGTATTATGATTTTATAGTAAGAGCAAGTGACTGATTAAATGGATGCTGTAAGTTTACGTGTCATTTTTGTTCTAAAATCCACTATTAGTTTTATGCCTTGATATTTGTTCAATACATCACAATATGTTTTTTTAAAAATTAGGTATGTACTGTAATTGTTACATATTTATTTGTTTTGTTATAATTATGTAAAACTCTGCTTTGCACACCTGCATAAAGTTGGCTCTTAGAAAGCTTTCGAGCTTTACGCCCGTGTTTCTTGCGTATTTGTTTATAGTGTGAAATAAAAAAAGTATATAAATAAAATTCATAAATATGTTTTTGTGTACAAATGACAAAAAGAGAAAATAGTAAATAATATTGTCATAAATTCTATAATACTCCAAAAAGTAAGTAAAGCCGTCGTGGGACAGTGTGGCAGTGACTATTAATGCAGAGGTGACTTAATGAAAAATTATATTCAATCCCAAAAAATTATTAAATTCAAATTATTTTAATTCTCCCGTTTTGAAAGAAATTATAAGGTAAGCAAAGGGCGGCGTTAAGTTTACAAAATTGGACAGCACTGCCTATCCTACTATGTGGGAAAAATCCTAAAGTTATAAAAACTTATTACAACTAAATGTGTTTTGAACTTCAAATAATACTATACAAATACTGTTTGAAGTTATCAACTTAACCTAACTTAACTTAAGCTTAACCTAAAGATTAAATACTTGACTTATATATTATTGACTTAGATATAAAAAATAACTAAAAACGTAATCAAATAAATTTTAATATGTTACAATTACAGTAAATAAATAATAACAAACTTTTAAAGATCACTTAAGTCCTTTTCTAACACTTCTTTCTTAGATTTATTCTCATTATTTATCTTGTCTTTAGAAAAGTACTTATGCCAAATAATGTACTTAAACACTATTATTGCAATCAAAATCACAACTAGTCATAGTGGTCCTTTATCATTATTTTGTTTGGATTCCAATTCACTATTTCCCCCGTCAGTGCTATTTTTTCTAATAGGAAGTAAGTTTAGGCGTATATTATTGCCTTTTTGCCTCATTTGTACAATTTTACCAATTGACTTTAAATTCCTTTCTATGACTGTTGATATGTTTTCCTATACAAAAATAAAATAAATTATTTCCATTTTATTGCAATAATAAATATTTCGATACTACTTCCACTTAATTCCCAAAAGCATAATTAGCATTGATATTAAGAGCCAAAATTTTGAGACATTGCTTATGATTAGTGACAGAAATCAACACTTTGCTTTGTTTTACCTAAGTCAGTAAAAGTAAATAATTTAAATATATTATTTTCCTTGATTTGATATTCAGCTTAAAACCATTGTTTGTATTTAACAGCCTGCTGCTCTTTCACTGCACCACTACATCCTCAATCTTATATTTGTTATAACATAGACTATTACCATAATACCATAAGCGTATCACACTCTATCCCGCACACAGCAGGGTAGGCAAAGGAAACCTAGTGCTAAGAAACTCTGTTCCCCACTTTCTGCCAAATTCAGAAGGCACTGCATGTTGAGTGGCAGAACTCTATGCCACAGTTAGCCTCGACACCAGAGGTAAAGGAAAAAAAGGAAATATAAATTTAAGTAAATATTTCATCTCCTCGAGTGGGGATTGAACCCACAACCAGTCGGTTTTACAGTCACACTTTGGGTCACTGTGCCACGACTAGCCATTGATTTTGACTGGACTTTACTTTTAATAGTAGCAAGATTTCATCAAGAAATTATCATTTTTCTTCTTCTATATATTATATAAACATACCAATTTAGTTTGTTCCTTTTCTTCACCTGAAATAACAATTCGAACTTCATGATTCTTTTCTAGTAACTTTGCTACCTTTTTAATATATGTTAATAAGTCATGATCAGCTATTTTAGATGATAAAGTTATAAGTTTTTGTCCTTTGAGTGCATTATTATCAGACATTGCTAGCTTTTCTTTCCTTTTAGAAAGTTCCTCCTCATGATATTGTGCATTGGTCATCATTCTAAAAAATATAAAGTACATAAATATGTAATTATAAAATCATAAATGTGTGACTATAAATCATTATATAAGACAAAAACGTATTTTCTATTATCATTTCTTTAACAATAATGTGAGTGAGATTTAATGAAAATACACAAAAATAACTTACTTATATATAGGCCTTCTAGTTTTCGAATCGACATCTTGTATTTTAACCAATTTTAATTCACGTCTAGATGACAAACTTTGAGCATTCTTAAGATCAGTGATACTAACTGAATTGTCTGGGCTAATAAGTGTTATTCGATTTTCAATATTTGGTTTCTTAGGAACATTTTTTCCATCTGCAGTTATTCTTGTCCCAATAGAACGAGAATCAAAGAATCTTTTAGTATTAAGAAAAATACGTAATTTATTCATTTTGTTCTCCTTATCTAAGACTACTTTGGTACTATCTGAAACTCCAATCTATTATGATGCGATAAGTAATAAATGATCTAGGCCTTAATATAATAATAATACATTATATAGCATGTCGTCATTGTATCCAGAAGGCTATGAATTTTCATTTAGTTTTCACGTTAATTACTTTTATGTAAAACTACACTTACGAGTCCTGACATATGTCAAAACAATGACAAGTTGACATTGACATTTATAAAAAAATCTTTGGCTAGAGAAATATTTTTAATAATGATACACAGCTGGTAATGGAGTTCTAAAAATATTTGATTGATTGCCATAATTTAAGAAATCAAGCAAATATTTTTAGAATTTTTAAAAGTAATTATAATAATATTTATGTTTTAGATCACAAAACTAAATCTTGTTAAAGTATATGGAATACTAATTTTACATTTAGCACACAGTAAAAAGTGTCTAATACTCATCTTATATTATAAAATGCAAAAACATAATCATTTCTGGTTAGATTCGGTATGGGGTGAACAGATGCGCTATATACAGTGTTTTCTTGTCAACACCACTTTAAATGTACTAATTACTTTGTAAAAACATAATAAAAAAAATCCCAAAAGTCCCAAAAATCCAAAAATGCGTTTTTCAAACAAAATAAATAATTAAATTATCGTTGTAAAATAAAACGCAATTTGACAAAAACGGCATACGCACACATAAACCTATCAAAGGGAATCCGTCGCAAACGCCCAATTCCAAAATCGAGTCGTAGCTATTCGCGGCGAAGTTTAAAGTTGTTCAACCTTTAGTAGTATTTTTATAATAGTATGAATAACGCCGATGTAGACAAAGTGTATGGCTTAAATGTAGCATTTGTAAGCGAATTGAAAATACCGAGTTAAGAAAATAATAACATTGGTGTCTAGACTCTAGAGCAGCTGTCCCTAACTTTTCTTGATCAAGGATCACTTTTATATATTATTCTTGGTAGCAGCGACCACTATGCATGTAACACCACACCACAAATTTATTTATTGATATCTATAAAATAAAATCTTAAAGTGGACCAATATAAAAAACTCATCGATATCACAGTCACACAATTATAAAAGAAGTATTTTATTAATAAAGAAAACATTAATAGTAAAGAAAAACTGAACGAAGTTCAACCAACGACATTCAAACGTGTTTTATTTTACCTTCCCTTAACTGCATGTAAATACAGCCTCCTAGTATATAGTAAATTTCTTCTCTAAATAAAAAAAGGAATGAAATAATATATTTACTAACGATAATTTCATATTATAATATAAAGAAGCTTACCGGATTCTGTTTCTATTCACACCGCAATTTCTATTTACCACATTTTATCCAATGCTTACTGTTATAATCTATGGTAGACATACCGAAATCTGCCAAACAAGTTTGATTTGATTTCTTCTAGTTTGACACCGGGAAGGCTAACATGGTGGGTGTAATATTTGATATGAAAATCCTAAAATATTTGTGTAATCTTAAAAGTATTTAGCAATTTATTAAATGTCTGATATATTTAACTTTTTCAGTCGGCCCACAAGACATTTATTATCAAGCGCAAGCTCGCTAAAAAGCTAAAACAAAATCGCCCAATTCCTCAATGGGTGAGAATGCGCACTGGAAATACTATTAGGTAAGTTAACGTTGTTTTTGTTTTATTATTTTTAATTAATTTAATAAATTTGCTTAGTAAGCTACCAGCAAATTTAAGAAACGCCAAAGACTTTGTTTAAATCTCTAATAACACAAGAAATAATCATCTATATTTTGTAACATAACTCGTGATTAAAATGAAGTATTTTATATATTTTTGCTGAATTGAAGTTTCGACATCGTATAATACTATCGAAACGTATAATATTATAGAAGCGTGTTTTGTTGACGTATTGACAATGCCGATAAATGATACATTTGAAATCAATATACTGCCTATTAAATATTAATGAATCAACTATTTTTTGTTTTTGTGTATGCTTATGAAATTATTCTTGCATTGCAAATAAGTATTGTAACTTTTTCGTACTAAAATTACTTTATAAAAACTTTAGATACCAATATTAATGTAATAGGTTTTAAACAATTTAATAAACAACTGACTGTTTGATACCCAC
Organism: Heliconius sara; assembly: GCA_917862395.2. Taxonomy (NCBI): domain Eukaryota; kingdom Metazoa; phylum Arthropoda; class Insecta; order Lepidoptera; family Nymphalidae; genus Heliconius; species Heliconius sara. Next base: position 7,061,007 of record OU860796.2, on the reverse strand, counting down.
GCCATTCAATCAACAATTTGACTACATAAAAAAAATACCAAAATAAGAAAATCACATTTATTCACTGTCATTATTTTTAAAATGTTGGTCCAAATCATATACAGCTCTAGTCCCCTACCAGACAGTGTATCAGGGGAAAGGGTTTTCTAATGATATAAAAATGCTATTAATCTGATGGCTAGATACTACTTGGCTGTGACGTATAATGTTGATTTATTTATTTATCATCTTTTTTATAACTGATTGTCTATTTTTACATAATATACCTCTATTATGTTTTTTTTTTATATATTTAAAATATTACACCTGAATGTAAATTGAAATTGCATAGATATATTTTTAATAATAATTTGAAGACATAATAGGTTAAAGCCAGTGGTAGTGTACAGCGCAAAGTGTTACTGTGAATCTGACTTGATGTGAGTTCAATCCCCACTCAAAGCTATGAAATATTTATTTCCTTTTTATTTATTTCATATAATTATTTCAGGTACAACGCTAAGAGGCGTCACTGGAGGAGAACTAAGCTTAAGCTGTAAGCTTGATGTCTTGTATCTGTTAAGTGAAATAAACATCTAAAACCTATACTTTGTATTATTTTCTATGAAGATTAATTAATCCAAAATTGAAATATGACATGTTTAACATAATATTTTTCTATTGGGTGCTTGTTATTCTCAACCACCAACATGGCTAGACTGATTTGAATAACTTTTTGTGGTATTTCAGTAGGTTGGATGGTTTGCGAATATATTTTGAGCCAGGATTACAATTAAATGATTTTGCAGTTGGTTTATATTTTAATTGATGTAAAAAAAACGTAAGAAATTTGGAAAAATCTCACTAACAGGGGTTATTCAGTGTAATGAGCTTATGGCGCGCGACCGCGTGAAATGATTTTCATAACAACTCATGGTTCAGAAATTTTGAATTTGTATATATAAGACTCGAAGTAAATTATAAAAATGTAGATAGTGTGTCTAATAACCTCATATTTATTATCATGGTTCTCTTTTAGGCAGCATCCACCAGACACTGCCTTGTTATTGCCAAATATAAGCTATGAGCTTTTTCATTAATAGCATAGTGATTTTTAAACTACATCAGCTAATTTAAATAAGAATATAATTCACATTAATATCTATAGCTAAATGCATTTTTTATTACATGATGGATGCTGAACTCTAGAGATTACTTATAAGTAATTTTCTAAACATTTTAGTCTGCATTTTGCAAAAATGAACAAGTATTCTTCACAAAATTATTTATTTAGCCTCGTGCGCCAATTAAGAAATAGTACATTTTATAGCTTCACACTGTATCCCCGATATATATGTAGTGGAATAGCCAGAGGGAATTTAGTGTTAACCCTGTTCTCCACTTTCCAAATTTTTTGTCATTGCATGCTGTTTGGTGGAATTCGACTCCACTCTTCGTCCTCGGTACCTCTTGGAACGAGAAAATCCTTATATTGAGATAATGTACGTTGCTGCACCATGGCATAATTTACATATATCTTGTATACAGAAAACGAATTTCAACTATTATCTTCACAGATACATAATTTATATGAATTTTAAGAAATAAAAAAAATTAGTATATAAGTTAAATTTTTATTTTCTTCGGTCCCTATGTATATAAATAACATCAAAGCATTATGATTCATAAAGCTGTACTTATAATAAAAAATATAAGTATCACAATTTAATACTGACTATGTGAGGTGTTTAATCCCAATAATAAATATATCTATGTCAAGTAGTTTCTTCTTTTGAGTCTTCATCTTTTGTTTGTTTTGAATGCTTAAAGAGCTCTTCTAATAATAAATCGTTATCGAGTAAATCTCCACTGCCGGTGGGCTGGAATAATAGGTTCATAATTAATATTATTATTATTATTTCTGAATAATTTAAGTTGTTTATTTTAACTTCAGCAGTACAGCATCTTGCTGTAAACGCGATAGTTTTGGGATCGATTGTCTCTCGGGGGAATGAATTATTATATCTCTCTCTTTGCTAAGACAAAGCGAGATATTCAGTTCCGTCACTCAACAAGCAATGTCTTGAAAATTGAACGGTACCTGCTCGTGGAACGAAGTTTCTTCACATCTGATGCCATATGCGGGATATAACGCGAAGATAAAAAAATATACATAATTATAAAAAAAATTAAAAAAAAATACCTGTTGAGCGCTAACAGAGCGAGCCATGAGCTTCTGTAAATACTTGTCTCGACGGTGCTGCTCGCGAATACTGCGGAGGCGATCGAAGTCATCCATCGCGTCGTCATCATCACCGCCGTCCACTTCGTCCACTGTTAAATTAATTATTGTAACATATTTATAATTTTCTTTTTTCAACAGAGGGGTGTGACGCCGAGGTAGTCGGGAAATGAATACAATTAAATTTCTCGTGCGGGGATCGAATACATCACCACGTTTACATTTAGATACAGTACCACTATGCCACGACGGCTTAATAAAAATTAAAAAAACCGATATGTAGTATAATCTGTATATTATACGATTTTTATTAGCTTGCTTGATTAACCATTTTAATAATTTAACTGCATGCATATCAGCAACTAAGGTAAAAACTGTTTAGATTAAATTAAATAAAAAAATGTTTAGATTAAATTTAAATCTGTTTAAAATTGCAGTAGTGAATTCAAATTAATTAGCCTTATTTGTATCAAGTAGTTTTATATTATTCATTTATATTAAAGTAAATGAGCTGTAATCGCAATGGTTGTGAGTTGCACCCTCATTCAGAGCAATATTATATTTTAATTATTGTCATTTTCTCACTCTGGTAAAGCAAAAACCGGGAGAGATCCCACTGCTCAGTTTCAAGAACCCTGCCCTGCTATCTCATTATACAGAAATCGGTAAATGATCATATAGACGTCGAGTCTACGTTTAATATAGAAAAAGATAATTTTCACATGACTTATTTTACCATGTTTCGCAACACTATAGTAGTCTCTACAATTAATGTATCGAGAGAGGGTTAAAAAAATTAAATCAAAAAATACTAAAATATTTTATAATATAATATAACAAAATTCCAAACTTCCTTCAGTAAGGATTTTTTTCAACCCTTTTGTGTTATTAATTATTCTGAAGTGGGAATGGCGCAAACGCCCAGTGAAGCTAGGAAATACTTATTACATACTTAAAGTCTGAGATGCCGGCGGCGCTGAGCGACGGGCCCACGTCGCTGTCGAGGCGCGGCCGCATGTTGGGGAAGGAGGCCTGCGTGCTCAGCGACTTGGCGGTGGGGCTCACGTCCTCCGCCCCGCCGCGCACCCACTGCGACGACGGCGCTGAGCTTGACAGTCTAGTGTCTTCTAGATAAACAAAAAAAAGTTTAATACATCACTGAAGCTGTCGTAGCGCAGCGGTACAGCAACTGGACGGTCATGGGCTCGATTTCTATGAGCGGGGATAAATTATTAACATTTCCTCGATATAGTAAAAAGGCAAAAACGCGGCGTTGAGTTGAGAGGTTAAACAAATAGGGCATATCATTTCGAACGTGACATTAGTTCAATATAACCCCTTAAGTATTAAGTATGTCCTCAGTCATTAGCGTTACTGAAGTAGAGAAATATTTATGTATACCTATTAGGTATATGACAAGAGTTTTAGCAAAAAGTACTTAATTAATTGAAACTCATGCCTTAAACAATAACATTAACGCCATTCTGTTCTTCATTTTGTATTTTTTAGCTTCAGGTTATATCCATAGTAGCCAGAGAGAAAGGAGCGCCAAACGCTACGGTAAGTATACAATACATTATATTATATGTCATATATTAAGTTTAGATACGTATCTAAACTTAATATCACAATTACTAGTTTTACAACCAAGTACCCTATAACCTACAAACGAATATTCAATACAAAGGTGACAGGTGAAAGGTTCAATACAATGACTTTAACTTTAACTTTTTAATGGTTTTTGAATTTATATTCTAACTACTTAGGTTATTTTTACTTTACCGAGTAAAGGCTAAAGCTACGAAATACACTCACTTAGAATGAATGAGGACTTGCTAAATTAAGTGCCTCAAGAATATTTCCACCACACACACTTAGGTCAATGGCCTCGACCATGTCATTAACGTTAACTTATAATGGTAACTACAGACAAAAGGTGTGATGTATATGTATCACGAGTTTTTTATATTAAGTTTAAATGTATTGAAAGTAAAAAATATTTATACAATTATTTTCATTTATGTTATTGAGCTACCTCAATATGCGACTTTTTAAATATATTACTTTATTATAAAGTCCTCATAACGGAAAGGTATAAGGTGTCTTAATACTATGGTCTCCCTACCTACTCTTCTATATGCGGTATACAGCGTATAACTAAAAGCAAACAGGTTAATTGTATACAAAAATCCGATTGCATTTATGCAATCGGATTTTAATAAAATCTACTATAGTTGCGTTTACTAATTTATTAGTAAACGCAACTATAGTAGATTTTATTCCCAATTGGAGAATGAAATAATTAATATTTTCAATATCCTCGTTCTTGTAACGAGTTGAGTTCCTCAAGTCAACATGTAATTCCTCATGAATCCGGCGGAAAAGTAGGGAATTGGGAGGTCTTAACGCTAAGTTTCCAGGTTTTTGATGCGCGTTATCAGGGTATTAGCAGTAAAACGCAAGTAAAAGCGGTTCAAAGCGTTGTTGACACAGTAAAAAAAACGCCGCGTGTAAAGAGCCTAAACTATAATAGCATAAAAAGTGAATCAAACAAATAAATTTCAGTAACACATTCAATATTTAAATTTATATCATGGACGGACGTGCTACAAATTCCTTTTACATACATACATACTCCATTTCTGATCTAATCTTTACAAAAAACCTACGCTTACATCACATATCAACTGTATCTAGCTTACACTTACGTCATGTACTTATCATATAAATGCAAGACACGGGGGCGAAGTGTTGCAAAAACCGTTTTGTTTCAGAATATCACTTTATCTTTATAAATGTGAAGCGAATTACAATAACAGTTTTGCCTTGATTCGATTACAAGGAAACTAGGCTGCTGATCGCGTGATCTACCGTGTGCGGATGTTAAATTACTTTTTTCTTGATTGCACCTGTATCTCAATATGAGGCCAGTCGTGGCGCAGAGGCGGAAGCGAACGCTTGTAAACAGGGACAGGGTTGTGAGTTCGATTTCCACTCAAGGAAATGTAAAATTTAATATTTTCAGCGCGACGTTGTGTTCCGCCACTCAACACGCAATGTCTCCAGAATTCGGTGGAAAGTGAGGAACTGAATAATACTTCCGTTTCCCACTCTCCGCTATTTAAGATATTAATTAGTACGAAGTGTATTAGCTCTAGGTTCCCATGTTCCCTTTGCCTTCTCTGCTATGTGCGGGATACAGCGTAAAGCTAACAAAAAACCTGACAACTATCATAACTTTTGTACCTAAACCTATTTCACGTACATTCTCCGTCTTGTATGGTTTTTATACCAAAATGTTGTTTTTATACCAAAATTTATAACTGAGTAGTTTATTTAGTTGAAGAGCAGTTGAATTAGCGAGGACATAAATATCTTACTTGAACTGTGATTTGAATTTCTTGAAGGAACATCTAATGGTTCACTCGGTGTGGGAGGTCCTTGTGCGAATAAACTCATTGCCGTCGGTCTGAAAATAAGCAAAAAAATAATAATAAGCAATATTACATTATAACGCCATTTCTAGTAAATATAGTTTATATTTTATGTAATTATGTATATGTTTTGATAACCCAATAAATACCAATCAAGTTCATAGAATATATTTACAACATTTTTACAAGTGTTAATTCACTCGTTTTCCAAAGAGGCGCGGGCTCAAACTCCGCTACATTCAATTTTATACATTTTCTTAATAAGTTACATAGAATTTTATATTTGTCACAAGAAACACCATATGACTAAAATAGGTTACGTAGTAGATCACGGTTTACTATCTAACACATGCTGATTAACCCACAGTCTTTAAAGAACATAAATCTTATACAAACACCACTAAATGTCTTGAAATTTATTGTTTTCCTACATTATTAATATTATATTAATAATATACAACTAGAAACGTACTTAATACCTATAATAACATTATCATGACGCAATGGAATAGCATTAATCTGTAATTGCGACGATGGTGAGTTCGATCTCCACTTCAGAATAATAATTTTTAAACTTTTTAACATTCTGAAAGTGTTATTCGACACTTAGGAAAGAAAAATAGTTATTTAGAAAACGTATACAAATCTGAACGTAACGGGATTTGAATCAGTCCATCCGTCTCAGACGGTTCGGTTCCAAGAGACGCGGCATCAAATCCCACGCCGTTCGAACTAAATCATCAAATAAAGCTTCACGCTGCACAGAACAGAGTAGGCAGAGCGAACCTAGTGGTGAGGGTCCGTTCTCCACTTTCCGCCGAAATCTCTCCATTTTCCACTTGCATTTTCCGACGCGTGTTCAGTAACGGAACTCAACGGCTTTTTGCCATGGTGCCAAAGCGAAGAGATTAATAAGTAACAAATTGATTATAGTAATAAAAGAATATAAGTTTGAAAATATTTAATCAAATAGATTAATTAGACACTTTACTAATGTACTTCAAGGTAGGCACTTCTTAATGTCGAGGGCCTCGAGTGGCTTTTGTATATATATTATATACTCGTAGGTATACCTAGTACTTAAATTAACAATAACTTGATCGGTCGACGTGACTCTGAGAGAGAGAGACAGAGGGCACAAGCGTACGACTGTAAACGGCGACGGCGACGGCCGTGGGTTCGATTCCAATAGCAATGAAATATAATGAGGAGCGGAAGTGTCTTAAGTTTCCAGGTACCCACTGCCAACGCTTTCTTCGAAATAGAAAAAAGAATATGTATAATATAAACACGTCGTACCTACATACATACCTATCGATTATGTAAGAATGTTAATCTTGCGAATCACCCGTTTTTCATTACATGTAATCAACTGTATAAATGACAGTATTTAATAGATATGAACAGATGTTCTTTTGAGTATTTAGTATATAAAAATTATAACATTTCTTTTTACCTCCACCGCTTCTTAGCGTGTGCATGTTGTTCTAATATTAATGAAAAATGTGCCTGACTAAATGCAATAACTGAGGGTATTAACTGTTAATGTCATTTCGGCGGAATGTTAATAAATATTTTCTATAAATTGCTTTCCTTAATCTCTTAATTCTAAATAAAAAATAAAACAACTTGAATTTCATACGTAATTAAAACTGAAACAACGATAACGAATTTATGATGTATGCTTTATGATAGTTACAGAAACAAATCCTCTAATTCTACTCCAAAAGTGCATTTTTTCTTAAATATTTCTTATTTTCTTAAATTATACTTTGCAATCCAAAATTTGCTTGCCAAATCTTTGACTATTTATGAAAGCATCTTCATAATAGATTTACTTTTGCTCAAATAAATAGACAACGGATAGCTAGATTAATTTTAAAAAAAAGTATTCATTAGATATAATTTACGAATTTAGTCACGCTAGCTAGGAAGCACGCTAGTTAGGAAATAACCATATGGGTCACGAGAAAAAAAATGAGTTTCAAACTGACCGCGTAGTCAGTCCAATTCTATTAAGATGAAAAAGTTCATATGTAAATTTTCCGGCAGAGTTGGATAAAGCGCGTCCTGGAGTTTTGTCAACATATTATCTATTTTGGAGCGAATAATTGACATTGTAAAAGTCTTAAAATTCTCCATGTACTGTCAAAATCAAAAATAAAAAAGCCTTACACTATAATTTAAAATGAAATTATTGGAAAATAAATATGACATAACATATTCAACTATAACATTATTTCTACTTCAACTATTTTTCATTTGATTTATACAAAAATCATAATTTCACGCTATTCATTTCATGTAGGGAATATAAAATAGTAATTTTTAACATAAGCTTATTTTTCAGTTTCACTTTGTATTCTCGCACAAAGCAGTGTAGGCCAAGGAAACCTTGGAAACTAGTGTTAAGACACTTCGGTCCCAGTTAGATACTCCTACTCTGCACTTTCCGCCCAAGTCTGGAGGCATTGCGTATTGAGTGGCGGAACTCAACGCCATGCTTTGCCAGAGCGCGGAAACGAAAAAATGAAGGGGAAACATTCGGGGAATGAAGTCCCCGAGAGGAAATCGCACCCAAAACCTGTCGCGTTTACAGCCTCACACTTAAACTGGCCTCTAATATTGACTTAAACATACGAGTGTATACAAAGTCACTAATGAATAAGCGGAAGTTCACAACGCGCGCTATATTATGGTAATCAGTAACAGCAATCGGAGGTGATGACTAGTCTATGTCACCGTATAATATATAAAAATATGACATCATAATACAGGCAGTAAATATTATTCTAGTCGCCAGACTCAGGAATTTGGATAACGTAAACTCTATGCTACATTAAAACTAACAAAAAATTAAAGGGAACCTAGTTTCAAGACACTCCGTTCTCCACTTTCTGCCGAATTCTGGAGGCATTGCGTGTTGAGTGGCAGAACTCAACGGTTTACAACAATAAATTTTTAAACATGGTTAAACGCGTTAACCTCGACACAGAGCGAAGAAATGGAAATATAAATTTAAGTAAATATTTCATCTCCTCGAGGGTGGATCGAACCCACAACCAATCGGTTTTACAGTCACACTTCGTGCCGCTGCGCCGCGACTGGCCTCATTTTGGCATTTTTATAAAAAAAAAACTAAAGTCATACAATATATTTACTTTTCTTCGAAGGAAGATAAGCAAATCATTTTTAGTTATTGTTTTCCTTAACTGTTATTTATAAATTAATTTTAACATAATAAAACAAAAGGGACTAAAAGAATACTTTAAGAAAAAGGTGAGATCAGTATTGTCAAATGAAATTTAAATCATATTTTTTTAGCCCTAATACAGTATGGCTTACGAATTTGAAGGAGGTTTCTAAAAACGTTCCGATAAAATAAAATAAACGTGACCAAATACTATAACCAATTTTTTAAATATTTAACTTCGTTTTCTTATTACTTATCTTTATAAAATAACATTCGTTGGCATAATATTTATCAAGACATATAATTCGGGAAAATCCATCACGATGCATTAAGATACAATTGAAACCATCATATTAATTTAGATACTGCGATATCTATTTTGGTGTAATGTTACCTTGTTTCTGGCCGTTGTCCCATGCTGGTTATAGTGGCTTGCTCGTCGACCTCTTCAATGACTTCGTTAGCGATCTTCATACTGCCGCCGCCCGCCGTTGCTGGTTTGTTCAAAGTTGGGTTACTTGCCGATATTAGGAAACGATTACCTGTAAGAATAGAAATCATGCTGATGAATGATGATGATGATGAATCATGCTTATATAGATATATTTGTTTATTATTTATAGTCCTATATAGTTGATGATTTTTATTTTAAATATATATATATATAGAACAAGTTTATTTGCTTAAGAGTTCAGTCTAATTAAAAATGTATATCTAATTCCAATCCGACTGCAAAGCAATATATTAAGTAAAAACTATTTTATTTTTTTATAGTCATCAAATGGGCTTTTCTCATTTGACTTTTAAATTACCTTGTATAAGTGACTTCAACATTATTAAATGTTTATCACCAAACAGTATTACAGAAGTTACACTTGACCGCATTCGATAATTTTCCTCTTTAAAAGTAATATCTCATTATGAAATATTAGTTATAAAAGGAAAATGATTAAATAAATAATGTAAATCATTGTATTTATTACGTAAGTTACAAAACAAATAAACAAAACCAAATGAGTAGGTATAGTTTTGGTTATAAACATTAGTTTATAACTTTATTATAAGCTATAATAAAGTTATAAACTATAACTACCTACTCATTTTTGTTTAGTTTTTTTTTTATATACTACGAGCAATAACCTTCACATCCTCAAATGATTTAACCAAGTGTTTATTTTTTTATTCTATTGTAGTAAATCATATGCTAATTGGAGCAAGGACTTGAAACAAATATTAAAGAATTCAAATGCATTATTTATTCCACCTACGATACGATACGAGAACTTAATTTAACTATGAATACAAAAAAGATTATAAGTTAGGTTCACAACCGGTTCGTAGTCATTTAGTTCATCAAAAAAATATAAGATGACCGAAGAATACCTTTACTACAATAGTAATGTGATTATTTCTTAAATATTGACGGTACCTACCGCCATCGGTTTGCGTGGCGACGGGAGTAGCAGACTGCTGCCTCGGATCGTCCTTCGAGAAGAGACGTTTTAACATGGACGTGACCGAGTTAACACGAGTCATCGGTGTTTGTTGTAACGACGCCATAGAGTTACTCGATCCCATAGAGTTCCTATCTTCTTTCTTTCCGCGCTTGCTCCCTCTTGACACGATGAAATGGATTCCCGACTGTGCATCATCATTCATTTGTAATTGCTGAATGAATAAAACAACAATAATACATATTAATTGTTGTACGTACAGTCCATTTCAAGGTGATGATGCTGAACAACTTGTTTACGTGATTTATGACTCATTCGTTTCATGTATACTCAACAGAAAAACCGAGTCACTTAAAGGAACTTCTTGTAAAATACAAATAAGTAAACCTTTATAATAGAAATACTGTTTCTTTAACATAATGGTTCACTGATAATTTATATAAAGTTTACATTGCACATTGAAATATGCTTTATTTACAGCGACATTAAGACACTACAATTAAAAAAAGGGATTTAAAAAATTAGAAACGTTAATATAACAAACAAAATAAGGTTAATGCAAACATTAGTTGCTAAGTACAAAGAATGTACACAATAATTTGTTAGATGGCAAAAGCAAAAGGAATTCAAGGTTAAACAATTAGTTTAATAGATTAGAGTAAAGACTAGAAAAAATATATGTAGTCTATAACACACACGTAACACCAAATATGTAAAAGTACTGTTAACATAATATGTAGTTAAGATTTAGGATATCATTTCTAAGATAGTTCAACATACGAGGACCTACCAATTAAAATTGAATTGATTAATTCTAATGTTTATATTCAATTCTAATATTAATAAATTTTCTAATATTAATAAATTCTAAATGTATACATAAAAATTCTATAAAAGGGCTGCCAAAGCTATGAATTTAAGTACGAGATTAATTATATTATTACAAGGAAATATCACTTTGATAATACCGAGTAATCTGATTCGAATTCTATATAAATAATCACTATCATAAACAAATATATATATATCTATCGATAAAATTTACAAGGTTAAAACTAAAATGGTGACAGATATACTTGTTGCCAATATTTTAATCAGTAATAATCATTTACCTGACAAAACGAAATCCGCAACCGGAAAACCCAATCACCATATACTGAAAGTAAAGCTTTAGGGGAAAACATATTTATTGGCAACCCTCAACACCGACACACTGCCAAGCTCCATAAAACGTCAGCCACAAATCGAATGAAAACTGAAACGAGCTAACGACCCTATATTTACGAAAAGAAAATTACATTGAAGTGATAATAAATTAGTCTTGTTGTTTAAATAACAGTGATTCGTAGAACAACATTTTAAGATTATATTTAGCGTCTTTTATCCGAATGTCGAGCAACCGACACTCGAAAGACAGATGTTAGTTTAGATGTTTTAAGCGTTATTGGTATTTAATATGTAAATTGTATTGTGACGAACTATACTTTGTTTTCTATTTCAATTAAGATAAAATTATGTATATACATAAATACTGTTTAATTTACGTATTAATAAATATGTACGACCGAAATAATACGAATCGACTATTCGAAAATTTCTTTTTTCGAACACTCTATTCCTTCAAATAATGGAGGATCTACTGTTTTAAAAGTTTTCATTTTATTAGTGGCTGGGTGAGTTGAGCGTGCAGCATGCTTATAAATGTCTTGAATCTAACCTCGGGCGCAGCGAACTTGTAACTCACGGTGTTAGAAGGTACCATCTCGTCGATCTTCACGCTGGAGGGGGCCACGGTGACCATGCTGCGCTGTCGAAGGGGGACCGCCACGCGTGCCGTGGAGGGCTCCGGATGTTCCTCGCGCTGGTTCTCCGTCGCTATGGTGTATGGCAACTCGGATGGGAACACCTCGTCCCAATACTGATCCCTGATCAGCTCTGGATGTTCGTGATGCATTTCGTCGACAATCATGTATGAAACCTATTTATTTGATTTATTAATAAAAATTGTATTGTAAAAATAAAAACCAAGAAATATTTATAAACATGACAAAAGAAACATTAGTTATTTATATTAATCTACATTAAAAATCATTGGAATGTGCACTCGTTATCGCGCATTGGTTTGAAGTATTACACCTGTCTTGATCGCAAGAAAATCGATTAAAAATTCAATTAAACAGCAATGTGATTATGATTATGAACTTATGTTTTTTTAATATACCTGTAAATCCCTGTCAATGATCCAATTAACTTCGAAGTCATCGTCATCTTCACCAAACGGATTTATAAGGGACTCTGCTACTTTCAGCCATCCCATGTAGAAGAAGAATTCTAGCGTTGTAAATATGGGAAAATAAAGGTCTATATTACTTATATAGACTGATGATGAATGTGATTGCAGCTTATTATCGATCCATTGGCTACCCAATGCAGAAGTTATAAAATATGAATAAACAGCAATGGTTACTACCTGGAAAAGATCACCAAACTTAACTATATCATGTTATTTTATATATATTTTAAAGTGCAAGTTAAGGATTGAAAGTCTAATTTCAAGAGTCATTGGTTAATTTTCTTATGTACAATTTTTCTATAAAGCAAACGTTTTACATATTATTTCAAAGCTCGTTAAGTAATTAATAGTAGGTATTTTTTGTGACACAAACAGCAAATTAAAAAGTATAATGAATGTGGAACACGCAAAGGCGTGGTAGGATTGTCAGTGAATCACTATTGATGTAACATTACAATCGGCCAAGAAACAATTCCAAGGTTAAACATTAAAAACTGACATATTTGACTATTGTTACCTGTGTGTAGACTAGTGGGACACTTATAGTGTCGTAGCTAAGCAAAAGTCCTGCCTGAGCTCTGAATTTATTTAATTCATCAATAATTGTTTTCACAGCGAAATCGTCACGGATCCTGCCCTCTTTCCGGGCTCTCGTCACTATACTAGTGGCCCAAACGATTGGTAACCTAAAAAGATTAGCTTTACATAATATTCTTGTCTATAATAAATATATATTATAGAAAATAATGTACAACAAACATTTCAAATTATTCATACCAATGTTTTGATGGCTTCGGAAACTTGTCATTTAAATTATCTAAAATTATCTTTTCATTTTCGAGTAATAGGCCGGCTTCTACTAAATTATTTAGTGTTGGGAATCTTTTCTTCACTCGAGGAGAGATCATAGTTAGCACCATTGTAAGACACACGCACACATAACGTACTATAGTACGACGCATCAGCCGCCCTCGTTCGTCCTGTAATTATGCGACTATTAGGCTTCATTCAATATATTTTATACGTAATTTTATTTCCTAGAAATCATTTCATGTCAATTTCCATAAAACATGTAAGAATAAATTATATATTATACATTGTATTCACCGAACATTTTAATGATCGCCTGTTATTATGAATGACATTCATATAATTATATAGGAATATGAATACGTACAAACGATTGTAAATATAAAATACACTAGAAACACATATCGTATCCAACATCTATATAACTGTAGTTGCATCAATATTGCGTCTTTCAATTACAAACATTATCTTTACTTTGCGACGATTGTTAATTAGATCCGGAAAACATTTGTATTATAAATATATGTATGTATAATATATAAGCGTGTATATCTTTTGTTTCTGTTGTATAAAAATGTGCATCGTTGTCGCGGATGACTTTTTCGAAGTATACGATATAACATTGTCTAGGGGTTTATTTATTTTTAAACTATATTCACGCCCAAAAATTTTTTATATTTCCCAATTATTGCAAGCCGAAGGAGAGCCTCTTAGTAAATTATCAATATATATAGAGAAATATTCGTATACATAACCAAATGTGTCAGAACACATGATATTGAAACTTTTATTTTGAGCTTTACACGTTTTTGTTAAAATTATAAGCATAAACAAAAATAGTAAAGAAGTGTGTAAAAATAATTCTTATATATGATGCAATGTTTATTAAATCATGATCTGATTAATATCAGAATTTCCAACTCATGTAATTTCTTAGTAATAGGCGCTACTGAAATTTTATAATATATTCTAATGAAAAATAGCTGATATTGTATTTATCTCAAAAAAATTACAACGAACATACATATGTATATTTTTTTACTTATTGTTATTTACATTCTGTTACTCTTCATTTTTCTCGTTCACGATCATTTTTAGCACACATTAAATCATATTTACTAAAGTAATAATTAAGAATAGTTATTATTAGTTACATTTAACATATAAAAAAAAATTACAACTTTAAAAATTAAATAGAAAGAAACATTTGTGACTAACTTAACGATTTAGTTAATTCATAACATAATAAATTAATAACATATCGTCTACATTAAACTTCAGACTAATTCTGACATTTTAGCAACGTGACAAGCTGATAATTACACATAGCCACATTAAAATAAAAAATAATGAGAAGCTAAATTAATAAATGTAACAAAAAAAAATCTAAAATCAGTCAAAAAATTATAATGCTACAAACGGAAATAAACATATTATTTATATAATATGAATCACTGATAAAAAAACCCATTGATAATCATGTTTATCGAATAAAATAATGGTTTATTGTTAATAACGCTATATCAATCGCTGTCAAATGAATGAAACAAGGTCATGAGCAACGAAATAAAAAACAAAGAAGTACTAACACAAATTAATCATTAAATAAGATGATTTCGTAAATATTTTAAACATTTTTCATATAGCGATAGCTAGTGACGATATTCCTATGGTTTTGTAATCAATGGTCTTGGATGGAGCAAGGTGTTTACGTAGCTTTATCGCGTCATCGGTTCATCATAAACAGTATCCGCGCTTCAAGGCTTAGTTAACAGACACCACTATTAATCCTTTTATGGCAGTTAGATAACTGTTGCAAGGTCACCGTTCCTTTAACATCGTTAATTATAAAAAAATTACATTGTTTTGTAATGAACAAAGCATAATATAAATCGTAATATAATAAAAACCAGAAAAAAGATCCTTCGACACCCCTCGCTCCGCTCAATGTAACGATCAAAAAATTTCGATAATTGAGGATTTTTTGATTTAATGAATAATGATATTATATTATAAATTGAAAAATATAAGACCATAACTTTTGCAACTTATTAATTATCTCTATGATGCCTGTTTTATCATTTCCTTAAAATATAGATAAGAAAATATTAATATTTCCTATTTCAAGAATATTCATACATCAAATAAGTTTCACCTTGCATTAGCCCACGACATTGATATCTTATCTTACCAACAAATAACGAAATAAAATGTTTACATATAAGTACTTTAGAAAATCTAGAAGAGTTTTGAAGTAGTGTATAATAATGTAACGGGTGACTTTCGACTTGATATGTAGGAAAAGCAATCGTTTTAAGATTACAACTAGCTGATTTCCCTTTACAACCACGGTCTATAACCTACATTGGGGCCATTCAGGCGACTAGGGTGTCAAATCTATACTAATTTTATACAAGTTTCGTTTCTAATACAATGTAAATGTGATTGTGTAATTTTAAGCTTATAGATTTATTAAAAGACTAAATTAAAGTACCTTACAAAATTATAGAAAAAACTATCACTAACACTTCTCTAAATATATTTGAAAATTCATAACCAATAATTTTTAATTATTTTATTATTGAATGCTTGAAATTTTGGATATAATAAATAATGAATTTCAAAAAAAATTCTCACTTGTCCATGTATAGTTGCTGACACGAACACGGCGATGGAGTCTGGCCACGGAATAGTTGTATATTGATTCCACCATCGATTCATTACCACAGTTACATAAAAACCTAGCACAAAAGACAACGGAATTACGTTTCCGTGAAAACTACAATAATTAACGATTCCTTCAAATGTCCTAAAAAAGGAAAAGACAATTTGTATTAAATCATATTATCTTATAAGTAATAATACTAAATAAAATTAAAAGGGCACATACTTTTTGGAATCTTCGTCGAGAAGTAATCGATAAATTAAATTTAATATATAATATAATAGAAGAAATACTAATAAATCTAGCCATATTAGCTTATATATGCTTCCTCGCCATCTGAAAAAAAAGTATTATTTTCAAAACTTTGATAAATAATAATATATATAAAAATATACACGACTACTTTTGTTTATTATAGATAAATCATCCTGACGCGTTATTTACCACGCACTTTCTAAACACAGCATCGAAACAGGTGTGATTTCTTGGAAAAGAATTCATCTTTAAAAATTGCAATAATATTTATTCTATTATATAAAATATTATGTAAGCCAACCAATGTGTTATTTCAGGTACAGATAGCTTACTTAAAATTTTATAAGAATCAAATATTTTGAGATTTTCATATCAAGAAAAATTCATCGTTATCTGTATTGCAGAAAAAAACTGGGTTTAATACAATACAAATATAATTGATGTCTATCTGTACATAGAAGATATATAAAAAAATGTTATTGGTAACATTAAATAAAGGAATATAAATAAAAACAATGACTTATTTATCGGCTTGTCTGTGCGTTTGTCGACGCTAATCTCAGAAAAGATTTAATTGTAGTGTTTGATTTATTTCAACCGGTACAAATAAAAAAAGTTATACCATTTTAAATAATGTTCGACTTAATTGTTATAAATAACTGTTTTATTGAATTAACTGAAACCTTTCAATAAAGGTGTAGACAATGTATTTAAAATTATATTGTTATTAGAAAACTAAAGAAACGCAGATTAGTAAAACACTTGTACAATTAAAATACGTGTAAGCATATACATCTTTTCTACCATCAACATGCAAATACAATATTTAATCAAATTAAAATCAGCTTCACAGTGTCAAGCTCGCAATCCCGCACACAGCAGGGTAGGCAGAGGGAACCTTGTGTTACGACACTCCGTTCCCCACTCTCCGCCAAGTTCTGAAGGCATTGCGTGTTGAGTTGCGGAACTCACCGCCGCTCTTTATTTCTACACCAGAGCGAAAAAATGGAAATATAAATGTAAATAAATATTTCATCTCCTCGAGTGGGGATCGAACCCACAACCAATCGATTTTACAGTCACATTTTCACACTGGCCTCAAATTATATATAAATATTTAATAACATTTAAAAGTATAATCTTAAAAACTAATATATTAAAAATGTGTAAGAGCATCATAATATCCCAAGGAGACAGTATTACTGTTTACGATCTTCGGGATTTTGTTAATTATACATTTTATCTTGCTGGTATGGAAAATCACTGACGATAACTTAATCATGTTATTCTGTGAAATAGTGACTAAATTAATATTAAAATTATATCGACGATAATTTATTTCAACATAAATCATATTTACCATGACCTTTTTCGCCCCATATAAGAAAAACCCCATTAAGCAAATTTTCTGCATTTATCCCATAACATAAGCTCCAACTCAAACGTTAACATGGAAATTACGTTTAGACATAACATTACGTCATCATGCCATTCAAATTCATTGCGAAGTATTAAATCAGAATAACGAGTGATACGTTCGACTATTATTTAATGTTATAGGTAATTGATAATTAAAATGCTTTATGTAATACAATTATTCATAAGAGGATTGAAAATATCACTTAATATATATGTATATGTATATAACAATGTATGATACATTGTACAATGCGCTTTTTCTTGTAAAATGGTAAAATCAATTTACCATATTGTGAACCTTAATTTTTTTTATTCACGATCTTTAATACATTATTGAAGAGTTTCTATAACAGTGATATGGTTGGTATGATTATTTCTATAATAGCATTTAAATAATCTGAATTTGGCTTCAAAATGTAGTAAATGTTTTTTTTACTTTTGTTTATGGAATACTTAGTTAAGTCTTAATTTTAATATACCCCGCATTTATAATCCGCTCTCAAATCTGTGATCGATCTTGAGATGCCGATTTCGAAATTCATCTCGAAATCAAACTCAGACTTGAGACCGGTTCATAGAAATGGTTCTTAACAGCACATTTTATAATTATTTTTAATGTATCTGTGAAATCTTAAAACGTTAAATCGTATTTTACAGAATAGGTGTCGTATTTTGAAGACTGGTCGTCAGTTATTACGTTAAGTGGTAGTTGATAGGTTCCAATACCGCTTAACAAAATCATATCCTACCCACTTTTAAAGTATATTCCTTTGAGTAAAATTTGAAATTAAAAGTAACACAAACACGTTCAACAAGTGCCAATGATTAAATAAATTAAATCGAAACGCTACTTGTTGCAATATGGTTTTTTTTTTAACTAATAGGTACCTACTCAATACCACGCTATATCTAGGATTTTTTACAACAAATAAAAAACACGCACAATTGAATTAATTTTACAAAATAATTAATATAAAATTTAAAAAAATATTTTTAGTAGAAAATTAATTATATGTTTAGATACAAAAGTTTATAAATAACATACAACCAAACTCTTCTCGTGCAGTAAGAGGTGCAGGGTCCATTTATTTTACATTATATATTAGTTTGATTTACTATCTCTGTTTAATCTTCTTTGTTTGTAAAGAAAATTGTTGGTATACAGTGAATAATTGGGAAGAATGAGTCTCGTTGAGTGACTCATTTCAAGTGTTCTCAAATATTTGTACACTTACTACCTAGGCCTGTCGTGGCGCAGCGGCACGAAGTGTGACTGTAAAACCGACTGGTTGTGGGTTCGATTAACACTCGAAGAGAAGAAATATTTACTTAAATTTATATTTCCATTTCTTCGCTCTGGTGTCGAGGTTAAACGCGGCGTTGAGTTCTGCCACTCAACACGCAATGCCTCCAGAATTCGGCAGAAAGTGGGGAACGGACTGTCTTAACACTGGGTCCCCTCTGCATACCCTGCTGTGTGAAGCTAATTTAATTTTCTATTTTTTTACTTACTACTTATAACATGAAAATGTCGTTTAGCTTTTTTATTATTGCGATATAAATACTTGCAAAGCATTTAGCTATAACAATACATAAATACACGTACAAAGAAAATTACTGGTGTTTCCCCTCGTTCACAACACAGATATCGATCCCGTCTTTTCGTCTGGCCCTCTTTGTGATTGAATTTTTGGATTGCATCGCATTTAATCAAGTAAATATTTCGGCACGCATTACCTATTGTTGTATACGTATACGTATAAGGAATAATAAAAAAGTTTTTTGACAATTTATTATAAAGGAAATAATGAAAAAGAAAACATTTTTTTTTTCACCCAAAAAGATCTACCTCGTTTTGGAAAAGTATTTCTCCCTATTAAGCTGTTAATCAGATTTTATTAAAAAAACACACAACACTCAAATCGATTGATTCTTTCAGGAGTTACGGTGCCACAGGCAGACACACAAACAGACAGGTCCAATTTATTATCTCTTATAATAATCCCTCCTGTTGCATCGGAGGTCAAAAACAAAGTTTATTTGGCACTATCAAATATTAATAAGCAATGTATTGCCCTTAATCATGATTTTATTTTTTAATTCATACGGCATTCGCCATTGCGAATTGACATCATTATGTCTACTTTTTATATAAAATGAGATTTGTATTTACTTTATATCAATGAAATATGAAAAGACCTTGTGTGACGAAAACCGTATAGACATAGGTCTATACGGTATATATGTATATATGTACGTACGTGTACGTGTACGGTATATATGTATATTTACTACTACTACTTTACTTCACGCTTTATCCCTAGCGGGGTAGTCAGAGAGATGTATATTTAATTTGCCTAAAAATAGAGTGCTACTAATGTACTCAAAAAATGGATGACAATCGGTGCAATTTATATTTAATTATCTTTACTTGGCAACCATCCACCATCCATACATTTCAAACGATTTCAAAACCACAAATTAAAATCTTTTAGCTATCATTGAAATTTAAATTTAAATGAGAAAATAAATAAATAAATCAATCAATACAGGGACATATTGTCAAGTCCATCTATTAATATTGACGAATTTAATTGCGTGTTGTTAACGTGATTCTCGTAATATAATGTTTAGACATTATATATATATATATATATATATATATATATATATATATTTGTTTGTCAGTCACATAAAAATCGTAATAAGACAAAAGCACTATGCCTTCTTTTATTATTTCTTGCTACGCAATACATGATACTGCATTGTAAACATGGGCGTACAATAGAATAGAAAGGGTGCAACATTTACACGAACATATCTGTTCTAAGCTAGAGTACCGAGTCGCCAGGGTTTCATAGCACGCGGGTGCTTCTGCTACACGAGCTAGAGCCGCCTCTGGCTGATAACTTGAGAAGTAAATTAAAGTTCGAAAGTATTAGTGAATAAGCCACGTACGATCCTACATAAAACTAGAATTGCATGAAGTTCTACTTCGAAGTGAATGATTCTTATCTGATTTCGGAAATTTCAACGACAATAAATATATGCTTCGAAATAATCACCACGTAAATCCTGCAACACGGGTAAAGCGGACGGACGGCTCAAGGCGATATGAGCAGCATCAGGATTGCACTCAAGAAAGTTAGGATCAATAAAGTTTCTCGAAACCGGTGAAAACAGGAGCATATACTTATGTGTTTCTAATAAGTACAGATGGTAGGATCGCGTCGAAAAGCATTCTTCTCATTTCAATAGTGTGCTAAATCAGTCATTAAGAGGTTTTTGTACACCATTTTCTCTTATAAGTATATAATAATTTGCTATGAGTGAAATGTAAAGAAACAAGTATTGATCGTCCGATCTTTATAACCTAATAGATATTATGATGTGAAGTTTCACAAAAATTAAAGTGGCTTTGTGCCACATTTTTTAAATAGGGAATAAAAAAACACCATTAGTTGTTAAAAAAAAAAAAAATAATAATAA
Source organism: Heliconius sara (assembly GCA_917862395.2). Taxonomy (NCBI): domain Eukaryota; kingdom Metazoa; phylum Arthropoda; class Insecta; order Lepidoptera; family Nymphalidae; genus Heliconius; species Heliconius sara. The sequence goes on along the minus strand of OU860796.2, from coordinate 7,039,774 downwards.
TAATTAAAAAAAAAAAAAAAAAAATAACCTGTATAAGTTGTCAGTTACAAAAACCCATGAGCGTATTGCGTGATTAAAATTATGTGGCATAGGATAACATTTTTCTCAATACATGTACTTTTTGTTTCAAAATTATTGAAGTTAATAACTTAATGTATGTTTAAAATTTAGTAGGTTAGTAACATGAAAATGTACGAAAAATATATAATTATATAAGTAGATACATAAAGTTTTTATTTTTTATTTGAAATTTAATCAAAGGCCATGTGTTTTTATGATTTTATTTACAAATATATAAGATTAACTTTAAGTAAAATTTAGGATATTAAACAATTTGGCGAACGTTGGGAAACTCATTAATGAAAATATTAATCATTAACTTTAAAGGTGATGATGTATGAAATAAACTTTATTAGACAGCTAATTTTTTGGAAGGCTCGTAAATCTAATATAACAACTCATAATTATTTTTCATTCTAAAAGAATTATAATATCCACAATAATTATCAATGTGCATCTACTAGGACATGTTTGCGTCTATCTTTCGTTAAGTTAAAACAAAATTACCGTTTACTGTATTGTATAATATGACAGTAATTTCCAGTTTTTTTAATTTCGTTAAGTAAAGTGTTGTCTTATGTTAAAAATTCTACAAATCTAGTTTATAAACATAATAAATAACAAGATTGTTAAATACAATTACCTGTTTAAAACTTTCAAAAATGTTCCAAATCCTCGACAAGTCGCAACTTCGCCGGTGTAAGTAACGGTCATGTTTTTAAATAAGGAAAAATTTCTGTAATATATCTAATATAATTTTGCTTGCGTCCTTAATAGACTTCTTGTCACTTTTAATAAACTCACTTTTTCATTTTGTTTCTCATATATGAAAACGAAGCTAATTTGTGCATTAATATGACAAATAATTAACGTCATATGATCATGATAAACACTGTAAAACACTTGAAAATATAGATTCCTTTGATCCGGCACAGTCAACTATCACAACAAAACAAAGCCGCATTGCAGACGGTCTTTAGATTTTTATCGCACATATGACAATCCTGCTGTATTCACGACAAGACTATGAGCTCGACTAGGATTTGCAACGAGTCAACGACGCGCTCTTAGTACGCTGACAAACAGCGACTATAGACTGAACTGCTGAACTAAATCGAACGAGTTCAACTATGAATTACTTATCACACTACCGAGTTGTGTGTTCATAAAGATAAATCTATTCGATGTTTATTCTACGAGACATCGAACGGAGCGATATTTTGATTTTTTTTTTATTATTATATTGAGTTGTTAGTGATATTAATAATTTCAAATTATTGTTTTATAAAATTTTGCACTTATAATATGTGCAAATGCAAATATCACTTTAAAAGTTCATAGAATAATCAAGAATTTCTTTAGCTTATACTTATGTAAGATTTAACTTTACAATACATCATTTCTTATTCATATTATCGAAAAACATTCAATATATCTAGTAAAGTAATACTAAGGAGAAAACGTTGAAGAAAAAATAATTGCATCGATTTCAATAGATTCAAAACATTTATTGATATAATAAATTAAGACACGAGTATAAAAAAGTAAATATATTTAAATATTTATTACAGTATGTAAAATTTTTATTGCTGTAGACTGTAGTGCTAATATTTATAAAGTGGATGTTCATGTTATTATTTTTTATCTGTGTGGACGTACGAAGTAAAAGAATTAAAAAAGTAGAAATGCCAAAATGGCTGAATATAAGTTTGCTTTGTAAAATTGAGTAAATGTGAATGTTTAGATAGCTTAATAATACTGTGCTTAATGGTCTACTAGTCCCGACATAATGAGATATCTTTTTTGAATACCTATTTTTCGCGATATAAGATAATACTCGGACAATGAGTGAAATTGCTAACACAGAGACGGCTCCAGTGTCGGAGAAGCCGGTCAAAGAAAACGATGAAATTCAATTCCCGCCCTTCCCTGGTATGCCAAAAATAATTACTTACTAAATATGTAAATTAAATTTGTAGGCTTGTTATTGTTAATATATTTGTCAGTTTTTAGCAATTTTACAAATATTTTGTCCGTTATAAATAAAACCATTTAAGTAATGTTTATGTTTAGTAACTAAGTGAAAGGTAAGTGTTCCTTTTGCCAAATTACCGCAGAAAAACCCGAACATTTCTTGTTTATATAAAAAATAATAATTATGAAGTAAAACATAAAATTTTATTTTTATATATTTTTTTTAATAGAACCAGAAGATAGCGACTATGACGATGATATACCTGAGGATGAAAGAGATTATTACAAAAATAAGTTTAAGGGTGAGATATCTATTATCTATATTCATTGTTATTGAGGAATGAAAATGCATGCAATGTGTAAACATTTTGTTAATTTTCAGATTTAAATACTGTAACAAGTTTACGGTTGCATTGCACAGCGTGCGACAAACATTTAGGATGTTCCGCTCGCCATGACATTAGAATGCGTTCCCATCCCATGTTACGTACTTTAGTGTGTCATACTTGTCACATATTTTACAATAGTGGTGAATTTGAAAAAGGTGATGATGGTTCCGAATTGTACTGTAGATGGTGCGGCCAAGGTGGCCAAGTATACTGTTGTGCTGATTGCCCTCATGTCTTTTGCGCAGTAAGTACTCATCTTTGTATTTTATAATTTGCTTGCATTTGACCAATACAGTCTCAAGTCTGATGTTAAGTATTAAAATGGTCTATGATGTTACATGCTTGTGGATAAATACCTAATTGAATGAATAGGCTTAAAATTCAGTTTTCAAAACCCCTAAATTGAATTACCTTAAACATAAGTAATGATCTAGTATTATATCAGTTACTTTGCTTAAAGTTTTTTGTTTTATAGAAATGTATTAAAAGAAATTTGGGTCCAACAAAAATAAAAGAAATAGAAGAAGCAGATGACTGGAAATGTTTTAAATGTAACAATAGGTGTTTGTGGGATTTGAGGGCCACTTGCTGGGCCTTGCTTCGCTATTGTGATCAGAAATCTAAGTAAGATTTAAAATATATCTATGACAACTGTGCATACTTTTGATTTAATTGTTTTTTTTTTATATAAATGTTTTGGTTTCTTATTAGAATTACATATGTTACACAAGACCCAATTTTAAAAGAGGCATATCAAAAACACTGTGCTCAAGATCACTCTGAATGCTGTAGGAGTAAATTTAGACGAAAAGAAAAAGAAATAAAAAAAAAGGAGATGGAAGTTATTACTAGAAAATCTCTAACAGACTCTGTAATATCAAAAATTCCTCCAACAATACAGGTATTTTTTTTTATTTACTATAAGTGGCTATGAATATAATTTTTAAACTACTAAAAATGGTAGTTTTTAATCTACTAAAAATGGTAATTAAATTCGAAACTAATAATTGAAATTTGTATTGACATCTACCTCCAATTTAAGAACAAAAACTAATTACTAAAAATTTATTTAATGGTTATTGCAACAAAATTTTAGGATTCAACCATGGTGTAATCTATTCTACTGCCATGTATTGTTCTTTATCATTGTTATCATAAAAAAAAATTAAAAAAATATATACTTACAGATGTTTGCAGTGGGACCATAAACTAATCCCACATCATAATAATTCATAACACAAAGAACATAAATAAGAAATATATTCTGTTACAGGTCAAGAAATTTGCATCAATTAGTATGGAAGAGAATACAAAACTAGATCCGAAAAAAGCTCAAAAGCGTCCAGCTAGCCCAAAAAATAAAACTATATTTATTAAAAATCCTATAGCTATACCCACTAAAACTGTTAATCATATGGCTATACCAACCCTTCCCAAAAAAATAAGGGTAAGTTGTTTCCTGTTGTGTTATTTTCTTTTAAATAGAAAAGAAGCCACTGTAGTTGGCAGGAATATTCGCAGGTTAGAGGATACCTGTATTAAGCTCAAAATAGGAAAAGCAGACAAGTGTATAGGTGACCTGATGCTAGTTATGAAATTTTTGGATTTTCACAAGTCTACACTCAAATAACTAATATTTTGATAATTTAATGTTTTGATGCAATAATTCAAACCTAATTCCTCCAAATTATATATATATATATATATATCTATGTGTATATATATATATATATATATATATATATATATATATATATATATATATATATATATATATATACATATCTATCTATCTATCTATATATATATATATATATATATATATAGATAGATAGATAGATATAGATATATATATATCAATAATTATCATCTATCATATCATAGGTTTTGTATTATACCTTTAGATATTTTGAAAACTTTATACAGATTAACGACAAATGACAGAACTATTCAAAATACTTGTACTAAATCAATGTAACCTAATCCTTAGGTAAAATATCGAAAGCGAAAAATCGCAATTGCTTTAATTGTTACTTTTTTGAAAACTAAAAAATATATATTATTTATGTGTTTTGTAATCTTGAAGAGAACTCTCCTTGTTAGTTGTACAAAAAAGCAATAAAAGATACTTGCCATTTTTTACTTTCTATATTTTACCTAGGGACTGTCGAAATATTAGTAAATATACACTTTTATGCATTTAAATATCAGTATAGTATAAGCATTGCTATTTACTGCACATACTTTAAGCTTGTTAATATTTCTAATTGTTTTGTTCCTATTTAGTAATTTAAATTATATATAAGATTACTTCAGTATATCTCTAAATTCATCAAAACAAATTTATTATTTATTATAATTGTTAATACTTTATTTACTACACTTAAACAATTAATTATAAATTTTTCTTTCACAGATGCCTAATTCACCTGTTATAAACCCCGTAAGGTTCAACAACGACAGAAAGATGCAACAAAACTTCAGCACTTTTCCGAGAATCCGTGCAAAGGCAGTGGCGTCACCATTGTCACTGATGTACAATGGTTATACCAACCCTCCCGGTGTTACAGCATACAGCAATGATAACATTAATTTGTCACTGGATAATTTGACACAGGTAAACAAACAGAAGAGAAATTTTACATTTTTAAATATAAATTAATAAAAAAGAACATTTTTAAAAATATAATCTACAGGTTCGATTCCTACTCGGGGAAAGGAGGAGGAGGGGGGGAGAATATTTAATATTTTTATTTCCTCGCTAGGGTAAAAAGGCAAAGCGCGGCGTCGGCGTCGATTTCACCACTCAATGCAATGGCTCAAAAATTCGGCGGAAAGTGAGTAACGGAAGTGCCTTAATAGGAACTCAGTATAGAATATATACTATAGATAAAACATAAAATAAGAGTGTACTGGATATTGCATATAGTTCTTCGGTTGTTACCACAGGTTTGATATTTATTTATGTAATTGTTTTTATAATAGGGCCTAGATATTGCTGCTGTATCTGCAATGGCAAACAACTCACTTGATGATGATGTCGTCTGCACGCCTGACTTTCCCTTGGAGCCATTGTGTGAGGTAAAAAATGTTATTATTTGGTTGCTGGCATATGTTAGCTTTGTTATGGCAGTCTTTAATAATTGTGTTGTATCAATATGGTATCAATAATACTAATAATAAATTATGGTTTTCATGTAAAAAGTTTATAATAATTTATTTTTATTAAAATCAGTATTGCTTAAAACAAAATATACAAATGTCTTAGTATTGGTTGAATGATTGTAGGTAACGGAAGATGCCGGCGACGACGACGTGCAATGCATGACGCCGGGCCCTGTCGCGGCGCCCAAGTCGTCCACGCCCCTCGTGGCCATCCGCGCCTCCAGCGCGCTGCCCGACCTCAGCCCCGACAACATTGTGCAGATGACGGACAACGACGTCACCGTCAACGCAAACACCGGTGGCCTCAAGTTCCGCGTCGACCCGCAGACGCTGTCCTCCAACAAGATGTACCGCCTGCCCGACGGCCGCATCTTCGCCATCAACGCCAACCCCAGCATGCCAGGCGGCTACTCCGCCACCATCGTGGCCGTCACCGACAACGGCGCCTCCGCCAAGAGCGCCAAGGGCACCACGTTCGCGGCGAAGCTGAGCGCCGTGTCGACGCAGGCGCAGGCGGCACCCGCGCGCCGCCCCGCCAAGCGCGGTCGGCCCCCCGCCTCCGCCGCCCCGCGCCGCGCGCCCGACCTGCGCGTGCCCGTGGAGTGGTACCGCTACAACCTGGTGGACGCCATCGACGCCATGGAGTACTCGCTGTCGCGTCTGCACCAGCTCAAGAAGGACGCCACCACGCTGCATTTGCGCACGCGCTCCCTGGCAGAGATGCGCACCCTGCACAAGGCGCTCGAGCGTTCGCTCGGCACCTCCGTGTCGCGCTTCAAGGAGATCCGCGACAACCTCAACAAGGAGTTCAAGCAGTACGTGGCCAAGAAGGTCGGGGGCGGCGGCCACCTCAGCGATGACGACGATGTCGAAATACTGCACGAGGACGACAACGACGATCCCATCTTTATTGACGAGAACTCCACAGAATCTAACATCAACGAGAGCCAGGAAGTGGATCTGACGGCGGCGGGCGGCAGCAGTGAACTTAATGACAGCGCTGAGAGGGACAAAAATAGTTTGCAAAACGAAACAGAAATATCCTCGGATGCAGAATCATTCTTAAAACGCCAAAGTGAAAGTTCAAATAATGAAAAACAAAACGAAACTCAGGATGATATTTCTGAATGTGAAGGTGGAAATATGATGAGTTCGGCAAATAAACCGAATGATAACAAAGATTCAGGGGAGAGTAGTGAAACCACACAAAATGGTGTAAATCTGCAAGAGTCTTCAATAAATCAACAAGAAAATATTAAAAATTCCCCTAAACCTAAAACAGTAAAAGATGAGAAAAATGAAAAGATTGATGAGGATATTTTAAATGAAAGTTCATCTGAAAATGATAAGAAAAATCTAGACTCCGAGATGAGTGAAGAAATGATAGAGAGTTTGTTGAAAGATGAAAACACAGGCAATGGAGAGGATGCATAAAGCATTGACCTTGATTGATAAGAGCGCTTTTATAGGCGATAAGCGATAAGAATATGCTTTGCGTCATCGAATATAATATACATAACTCCTATAGATTAAGTAAATAAGTGTGGTTCATTGGAAACATTCTTGATGAAAGTCAGGAAGTATTATTTTTCCAATGAAATGGTAGGTTGAATGAAATATTAAGGAAACATTTTTGTTAATACATATATTATGTATATCTTAATGGCTGTTAAATTTTTGAGTTGCAAATATATATGTAATTCATACTTTATAGTTTTTCTTAATTAAGAATAATGTATAAAATGTAATGGTAATGGATAAAAATATTCTATTTTCCAGCTATCCATTTGTATGATTATTGTTTTGAGGTCAATTTATATTTATTTACATTGTTAAAGTCAACTTATTTCAGTTTATAAAATATAATTTTGAACATAAATAAAATTTAAGCTCAGATATATAATATATAAGAAATCAGATGTATGTTAAAATTGATCTATCTAAAAGTGTGTAAACACAAATTTACATTAATAAATTTTGTAACTTATTATAGTATAGAAAACTTTCGTAGAATAAATTCATTATTAACAATACCTTCTTTATATTTTACATTCTGACATTTATTAGAAATTCTCACAAGGTATAGAATTTATTATGGCCTTATCTTTTGTTGAAAATGACAATTTGTAAAATGCTTAGATTTTTTTTCTTTTTCATTCTTTATATATATATATATATATATATATATATATATATACATAAAGAATGAAAAAGAAAAAAAATCTTAAATTTATTTGTTACTTTTTTAATTATTTTTTATTAAGTAACTAATAAATGAAGAAACAACCCAGCCTCGAAGAGAACCATAGCCAAACATTCCAAATTTATCTTTTTGCATAACTAGTATGAACTGTGTAAATAATTTTACAATTATCTTCTGAATTTAAAATATAAAATACATAATGTAATTCATGACAACTCTGATATTGTTGCGGAATCTAAAATTAAAATATGGTTATTATTGATTATATTAACTTTACAGACCAATCAACAATAAGGCAAAATAATTGTTCCAAGATTACTTATGACTAATATTATTTATATTAATTTACAAAAATTAAGATTTATGTATTTTTCTTATACTAAATGTTAAAATTCTTCTAACATAATTTTCAAAAATGAGAATTTTATTTGCTTTGTGCTTATTACAATTAAGTGATAAAACATTTTTGTAACAATTTAGTAATACTTAAAATAGTTCAATCTTATGACTACAATATGAGATGTAAACTGTGAAGATCTTATTTTTTATAATAGTTAATTGCTTATATATATATATATATATATATATATATATATATATATATATATATATATATATATATTTATATATATATATATATATATATTTAAGGAACTACATATAATTCCATTGAAAATCTTAGCAACCTAATATACACATATTAATATATATAATATTTCTTAATACTAAACATTAAATTTACTGTGAAAAATAAAAGAAAGTTTAGATTATGAATTATTTTAATTTCAAAACTTACAATTATTAAAATGCATTTAAGGCGTCAAAATATTTAAGCTAAAAGTAAAGCTGATTGAATCAGGCTCATTAGTAAAGAAATAGTTATCACAATTATGTACTTGTCGGAGAGCAAACATTTGAAATATAAAAGAAAAACAACAATATAATATTATGTGGCTTAATATCTAAAGTGTCCCTTCCTCGAGCGCTCCTCGTGGTACACTCGCATGGGGGAGTAGTTGCCGTTCGATCCGCCATTCGTGTTTAGTCCTGTAATGTGCATATAACTATTAATATTTTTTTCAACTTTAAGCTGTGTGTGTGAGGTCTAAACTGAGCTTTGTATTTGTGTGAGTGTGATATAGTACAGGTGTAACGACACTTGCTTGGACTAAACTGGTTTATATAGCTTTTTGACAGCCCTAAACCTCTTGTACTGATAGTAACGTCACATATTTAATTCTTAATATTTTATTTTTGTATTCGATTTATTAAAAGAGTAAAGTTGACTCTTTCATTGTACAAGTATGGAAAATTGTATGTGATCAATCAGTAAAAAAAATCGTGGCCTCAACACATAAGGGAAAGATGCATTATTAATTCAAAGGAGAGTAAAGATTATAGCTTATAATTTATTTATGTTAGATTATTTTTTAAGGGTATATATAATTCAGACGATTACCAGAAATATTTTCAAAAACAAATTTTATAAATAACTCCAAAAAAAAAAAACAAGTTGGCTATATTAATAGGGTCCTAAAGTATATCATATTATGATCCAAAATAAATAAACATTATAATAAATTGTACACAATGTATAAATATTCTTTTTGTTTCCCAAAACATAAAATATAGTATTATTCAAAAATTTATATTAATTTAAAAAAACCCTACTCCAAATTAGTTTCGACGTGATCCAAAATAAATAAATTGTTCATTGGTTACTCTGTTATCGAATAATTTGAAATGAAAATAAAACATCAACATGAAATGTTTTTAAAACATCAAAATATTTTCATTATTTGATGTTTTTATTTTACAGCAATGCGCAGTTTTGGCGCTAAGCCACAAGGGTGTGGCAGTAACGCGGCGTTGTGGGTTTGATCTCCACTCGGGACAATGAATTATTATTTATTAATATTTTCATTTCGCTCTGGCATAACGAAAAAGCCGAGTTGATTTCCTCCACTCCACAAGCAATGCCTCGAAAAATTCGGCGGAAAGTGGGAAACGGAATACGGAACATTAACAGTAGGTTCCCTGTGTCTACCCTGCGATATGCGGGATACAGCGTGAAGCTGATTTTAATATTAACGATGACAAATCTATACTATAAAATAAAATAAATCAGCTTCACGCTGTATCCCGCACACTGCAGGGTAGGCAGAGGGAACGTAGTGAAAGACTCCGTTTCCCACTTTCTGCCGAATTCCGGAGGCATTGCGTGTTAAGTGGCAGAACTCAACGCCGCGCTTTGCGACACCAGAGCGAAGAAATGGAAATATAAATTTAAGTAAATATTTCATCTCCTCGAGTGGGTATCGAACCCACAACCAATCGGTTTACAGTCACACTTTGTGCCGCTGCGCCACGACCGGCCTCAATATCTATGCTATTTGGCCATATTATCAAATTTCATTAATTTCATATATAACAATAAACAAGTATTCTTGGGTACAAACCTAACCAAAAAATGTCCTAGCGATCGTTAGCTCTTTTTAGCTTTAGATCGTAGCATATTTGATCAAAATATAATATTCGCCATGATATTACAAATTATGTTGGATATGTGTGCGTCTATATATAGTGCTTCTATACAGAGTGCTTGTGCAACACTATGGTTACCTCATACCTCACCCACCTTTACCATTTAGCTGTCCGTCCACTGTGCTAGCTTTTCATACAAATTAATATATTACACATTGAATGCAGACACAAGTAAACAGTTTACGACTTAGCTTACCTTAGCTAATTAGTTTTCGTATTCATTGGAATCTACTAAATTTTTACTTGATGTGACATTATTGCGCATGCTTTATATTATATATTTTTAAATACAGACCCGTTTGCATTATTATTGTAAAGATGGAAACGACTACAATGTGATCAGTAACTTCATTAATTTTTTTAGCGTGTACTCAATAGCTGCAACATTACCTAATACGATCCTGAGCCTACTTTATGGAAATATCGGAATTGTAACAAAAGATCCCAAGAAAGAAGAGAAGATATCAAAAATGAAAAGACCTTATCTGTTACCTTTATTTATTTTAAGGTATAGATCAACAATCTATTCCTTAAAATAAATAAAAATCTAATCCTTATGAGTTGTTGACTTTACGTAAACCCTTATATGAATGCGATTCGTATTAGAAAAAGTGCCTGTCTGTTAAATTAATATAAACAAAGTACATTTCCCGAGGTGTAACCTGAGCTTTGTATGAGTGATACTAAAAGTAGACAAAAACTTTTAAAAATAAAATGTATTATTATTTTTCATTATAAAATATATCAATGGGTATTGTACACCGGAATATCATATAATAAATATATTTTTAATACACTATTTCTTAAGCAAAGTGTATTAAAAATATATTGTCTGTATTTTTTTAAGATAGAACTAGTATTTTTTAGACTTTCTCACGTTTTAGGACTTGCTTTATTCATATGAACTACTAGGGCAGCATACCTTGCAGGAGGTGGTGGGGCGGCGGCTGCGCGGGCGCGGCGCAGCGCGGCGCCAGCAGCAGGTGGTAGAGCGCGAGGTAGAGCGCGGCGGCCAGCAGCGCCGCCACGCCCAGCGCGCGGTACGCGGCGCGTTGCGCGCGCAGCGCCGACTCCAGCGACACCAGCCCGCTCGCCACGGCGCCGAGGCACCGCCCTGTTCGCACCCATCACATTATATAGGGCTTTGCCTTGTTACCAACTAATTTAGCGTCTCTGCATATCTTTTGTCGCCTCGTCCACTGTTATGAACCTATTCATACATGATCTTTGTTCAGTATCTTGGATACTGTGTTTTTCAAGGTTAATCGAGGTTTCCCCCACCTCTTTTACCGCTTACTTTACCTTTATAAATCTTTTTTGCCATTCCCAAATATACCACTTCATTCATTTGTTCTAATACCTAACCATTGATACTGAGACCCTGATATTGCATTCCGTCAGTTTTTCATTTCTTTCAAATATCCTTAACCTTTGTCTTACTTGCATTCAGGCTCAAACCATTTTTATCTTACTCTTCTTTCAGAGTGGTAACTAATACCTGTCGCTCGCATTCTGATAATAATGAGCACTACTGTACGCAGTACGCTACACTGCTGTACGCAGACAAATTACATTCAAGTCACCTACTTTCGCTACCATGTTGCTTCGTTTCACTTCTTGAACCTTCGTTCGTTTCTTCGTTTCACCATTATTTTTATTTCCTTGTTACCAGAACTAGGTGTTATAGCTGCTTTATGTCATGTGTAAAAATTAAATAAGTTCTATTATTATGAATATTATTAAATATAACGAAGTATTTTCTATAGGTTTTTTTGAATAATATTCAAAATCAAAATATTATTTTTTCAGATCTTCACAAATTTTAAAATGTGATGTCATACAAAAAGTCTGTATTGTTAGCAGAACTGATTTCACCTTGTAGTAGATTGCTTCCTTTAGGACTAACGCAGTATTTTTTTTACTTAATTTGACGATTCAAAACTGCTTCTTATGGATAAAAAACATTTCAAATTTGAGTTGAACTACCCCCACTCACAACTATTCGCTCATTGTCTTAATAAGCTTACCAATACAAAAGTGTGCGATGACGGGCAAGGCCTGCCCGGTGGCGGTGTACTTGCGGGGCACGAGGTGGCGGAAGTAGAGCACGGCGGTGACCCACACCAGGCTCAGCGTGAACACCTCCAGCAGCTCGCACACCGCGACCCACGAGTACGACTCGCTGTACGCGAGCCCTGCGACGGAACGCGTGTCTCATTTATTATGTATTCAATATTTTTTTAGCATCTTTTCGCGTGTCTCGACACGTCAACATGTAACCAAAGTGACGGAAGACAGAGTGACGGAAATTTGTTTGTACAAAATTTGTTTGAATCAAAAAAAAATTCACGAATCAGAATCGAATTTACAATCGTCTTGTTACTGTCGCCTCAATATTATTTCTTAAGTATGGAACAATTAGGTCCATATTTATAAATCGCTCTCTAATTTAAGATCGATTTGGTGATGCCGTTCTCATTAAGTATTTATATATATATGACTGAGAACTGCATCTTGAGATCACACCTAAGACGCGCATTTAGGCCTTCTAACAAATATTATACAGTAACCTTTATTTTAAGACATTAAAAAGTTTTTTTATTATATATAAAATAGTACATGTAACATTGAAACTTTTCAATACTTGAATCTATCACTATTAATTAATTACACTCTATATATTCTGCACACATAGTTAGGCACATTTAAATGCAAATAACACATCATTTATTGGAAACTAAAGACTTAATTATCTTCATTTAAATACATCCTCAGTGCTTGAATTAAAAGTGTAATATCTTATTTACAAATATATGCCTAATTATTCGGTACGAGTGTTTATTTTTTTTTCATCTTAAAGGACTGGACCGGTTTGGATGAAATTTTGTGTTTATAATTTAATGAAATGAAAATGAAATCAGGATATAAACTGAATAATGATACTAAATTTAAAGCATCTTATATTTTATTACGTTTTATTACCGAGCACGACAATGTCTGCAGGTTCCCTAATTTCGTATATAAGTGACAGGTATAAAAAAATATATGTACAGACCAGTATATCTCAAGCAGTAGAAGGTAAACGCGGTGATAAAGACATTGGAGTGCCCCACGTAGTCGACGAGCGCCTCCGCCCACCACAGCGCGGGCACGGCGGGCAGCGCCGCCAGCGTGCGCGTCAGCCCCACCTGCACCGCCGTGCTGTTGAGCTCCACCACCGTCCTGTTTCACGGATATTTCATCATGTTACATGTAGAATCGATGTTTTTGATATTGTTGCTCTTGCTTCCAATTTAGCACTTAATGTCTCAATCAGTTAGTTCTCACTTACCACACAAATAAAAACCTTGTGTACGTTTTTATTTATATATGTTTTAATTGCAGAAAATTCTTCTATATTATAATATAGAAGGCCTGTTTAATAAGACACATTATACTTAAACTCGCCATTAAAGGAAACTAAAATAACCTTTTAGAATACATACATTCTAATTTTAAAATAATAAACTTTATTTTTTCAATTTAATAAACTTTAGGTTAGGTTTCAATATTTATCACTTTGTTCTATTTCTTTTAAATTTAGAAATATGTTTGTTTACTCAATATTGCAAGTACAAGAACAGAGGCGCGTTACCAAGGCAGGTAGGTGTCGATGCCGCTCCACATGACGCCGAGCAGCACGAGCACGGCGAACACGGCGGCGGTCTCGGCGCCGTAGCGGCGCACCGCGTTCATGGGCATGGCCAGCACGCCCGTCGCCGTGTGCCACCACCACTCCGGCGTCGACAGCGGCATGCCACTGTTGGTTTCATGGTACCACTATTACACTAATATTGTTTAAGCATCTTTCAATAATTAGAAAAAAAAATTAAATAAAATGTTGTTGTTTTGTGTTACGATATAAGTGGATTAAAAATTTATTAACTTGAAGTTATAAGCAAAGTGAATGTAGAATTTTTGGAATGTCAGTGACACTCTTTAGGGGCTTGGAAAATGAAAATAATTATAATTATTAATTTAGACATTCTCCGGAGTCGGAATCCTAAAGAATCGCGGTTTATGTAAGACATTTCCCAATAAAGCAATCATTCGTTTCAATTCGTATAGCGTTAGGGCTATGATAATTTTATGAGTATTTTGCAATATTTTACTAATTTTGGCATAGTATAGCATACATAAATCAAACAATGTTAGTGATTTCAAGGATTTTTTTTAAAATTTATATTTTATTTTTTTTTTCAAATTTCACAATACTGCAGTATAACTACCTAATATTGTTTATTATACTTCAATGGTAGTAAAAATTATCAAAATTAAAATTTAAACTCAGACTTTGTACGATTTAATTAAATATCCCAGCTTTACATTGCGCGCTAGTAGTGCTAACTGGTGAGCAAAAACCTGTAGCCTGCATTATGCCACGAATACATCAAATTGTATTTAAAATGCAAAATTGAGATGCTAATGCCATACTAAATGGTGAAAGTTGATGCATTGTATGCAAATATAAAGTGAATAAATGGTGAAACCGGAACTATACCCACTAGATATTATCTCCCATCACACTATTTTAAGTAAAATTTTAATCATATGTTAATATAAACATCAAAATAAATAATTTATTCAATGTTATCTCCTAATTTATTAATGGTTGAAGAAACTATTAATTCGGGATTCGTGGGATCGAACCCACAACCACACTGTCGGTTTACAGTCACACTTTGTGCCGCTGCGCCACCACTTGCCTCTAATAATTCTCACGATAACGATAATGGATCTAATTCAAATTTATATATTAGTAGAATTCAAAAAAATGCAATTCAATATCAAAATTAATAACAAAAACTTAAGTGAATACGTCATTATGACGTCCTAATTTTCACTTTAAATAATAATGAATGAAGTAATAACAAAATGTATAGTGAATTGAAAGTTTGTGAAGCGTTTGTTTTCAAGTATGCATCCACGTGAAAAATATACAATGTTTCAGGATACAAAACTACTGTAAATAACAGTCGACACGTCCTGTTGACGTGCTTACATTTTATATTATTATTTTGTGTTTATATTGCGGCTGCATTTCAAACTAATGAGAAGTGGGCTAGTGGGTGTAGATATTGTTGTTTTCTCTCTTATTGTTGCAGTAATATCTTGCAGTGGAAGCATTTATATTATTTGAAAATATATACATTTATATTATTTAATCATGAAAGCATTTTTTAATGTTAAGCAAGTATGTATAATACTTATATTTTAATTAATTTTAAAATTTAAAAATTATTTTAATTTAGTCTGTAGCTCATTATACTTTATAATATTAAGCATGAACAACAATAGCAAATCTGAATAGACGTTTCTCAACCTACTTACGTGAGTCATTACGATAAACTGTTTCATTCATTATTTAATAAAAATATATTATTAAAATTATATATTTTTTAATAATATTTAACGCAGGAAATGTAAAGTTCAACGTAAAAGAAAATGTATATAAGACATTGATCTTATAAAATACTAAAGTTTATAAATAGCTTTAGGGTTTATTCTAAATATAACGTGGGCGGTGGTAATAATAATTGCATTGTGGTAAGCCAACCGAGCCTACAGATTTATGAATCACAAAATAGTTTTAACTTTTATTATATATTAATGTGTTATTCATACTATAATATTATTATTTATTTTAAAATATATTTTTTATTACATTTAAATTATATAATTTTTGTTATAGAATAAACATTAAACGTATGAGCTGTCTGACTGACGATAATATAACAATAAACGCATACAATATAAGATTTAATTAATAAATCAATACTTACGAATCCACCAATAGTATGATAGCACCAATGATCATAAATATCGCGTGCATCAGGAATGGCACCAAGTATGGCGTGTCTGGCATTTCTGATGATGCTAACCCTGCCAGCGGGGGGAAGATTGCCAGTCCTAAAGTGCCAAACGCCATTTGCCTGCCAACGTCGCCACGGCCAAGTGATGTTTCTCTTGTCGCTATGACACAAGCTGTTCCCAGTAAAGCTAAGGCAGCCGTTGGCCAAATATCTGCTAGCACTCTGTAAATAATTATATATTGAAGTTACGTTTCGCTTTGTATTTTTTTTTGGTAAAGCAATTACACTCTTTTTCCCGTAACGCAGGGATAGATAGAATAGATGAAAACCAGTGTCAAGTTTTATACTCTGTTAATCACTTTCTGCCAAATTGTTGCCGCGTTCCCCCGAGTGGGGATTGAGCTTACAACCCAGCACATTTACAATTGAACGCTGTCACACTGCGCCATTTTTTATTTTTTATATTACATGAGGATTTCAACATACATAAGTACAAAAGGCAACGCGGCGTTTGTATCAAAGGTTAAAACACTTGTAGGGATTCATACTGTCACCCTCAGTGGATTAGATTCAATACCTGGATTGAAATATTAAACATTCCGGTCAATGTTAAAGTAGCTTACGGAACTAATCCGAGGGTGTTTATAACAAATTCCTATATGAAAACAAAAAACATGCAGTTGTCATACAATATATTAAATAAGCATAAATAAATGAAGGAAAGTGAGAAAGCGTAATCTGCAAATGTCATTTCTATTCCTTCACTGTGACTCCATATAGGTAGCGATGATGTTGAGTTACGTAAAACCAATATCTTTGTGAAGGCATACGAAGAAGAGTATAAAGATTATTATTTTCATTTATGGAACTCACACGGCAATTAGGAACACCGTAATAACCATTGAGAGAGAGAGAGAGAGATAGAGGCTAGTAGTGGGGCAGGGGCACAATCCCGTGACTGTAAACTTCGTTGCGGGTTCGATCTCCACTCGAGGAAATGTAATATTTATTTAAATGTATATTTTCATTTCTTCGCTTTGGTGTTGATGCAAAACGCGGCGTTGGGTTCCGCCACTCAACACGCACCGCTTTCAGATTCAGAGCACTTTAGTACTATGTACAAATTGCTTACCCTGCCGTGAGCGGGATATAGCGTGAAGCTGATCAAAAATCACATTAACAAGGCTAGCTACCTCACGACGAAGTAGGTCCAGAAGGTGTAGGCGGGGTCGCCCAGCACGCGCCGGCACTCGGCGTCCGCCAGCACGGCGCCGGGCTCGTCGTAGGGGTCCAGCACGCGGCAGCGCACCGCGGCGCGGCACGGCGCGCCGCCCGCCGCCTCCGGCACGCGCTCCGCCGGCACCACGCACTTGGACGCGCCGGCTGCGGCAGTATTGTTTTATTTCAATTTATATACTATTTGCACTTTAAAAATCCTTTGTGCTAAATGCTCAATATGATAAGGTAAATACAAATTTGTGTTAAAAAATTTACACCAGAGATATTGATTTTTCCAACATATACAATAATCCTTAAGTACCTACCTATAGCAAAACATAATGAAATTAGATAATACTTATAAGTACTTAATTAAAAAATAATGCAATTGAAACCAACATTTTTCAGTCAATGAATGTAAATGTGGTATTTGCGGTTTCGATCTACACACGCAGTAGAACAAATATATCTAAATAGCAACCCATTCGTGTAAAACAAAATATTGCATACCTTTAAAAGTCGGATATAAAATAGAAATCAGTGTGTTTGGACACAAACTTTTCTCAATGTATATATGTTAATAAAATATAAGGCTCACCAGTGCGGTATATGCACCAATTATTCTCTATGGTTGAATTATCTTCAGGCGGTTCAGGCGCGAACAGAGATAATGGCACTCGTAGTCGGGCGACGTGTTGCATATACACCAAGCAATTACCATTGTAGCACAAATGAGGTGGCTTTATTTCAAAAGCTTCTTCGTCTTCGCCGTCGTCAGTCACCGGGGGTGATAAAGACTAGATGCAAAATTTTATCACTAAGCAAATTGTAAAAAATAATCTGAAATAACTTAACTATCTATGAAATTAGAAGAGGATTAGAGTGATTAGTTATTTCTATAGAGCTACGCGCGGCTTTGACCGCTTGAATTTATTGCTAGGTTAAAACCAAATGATACCAATTCTTTACATAAATTGCAGCCTATGTGATATTCTGGTTTATTGAAAGCTATATTCATGTAAAATTTAATTTAAATATGTGCGTGGAAGTGGATTTTATCTTTTCTTTCACACAAGGTTATTAGTTCGATTTCCACTCGAATAAATAAAAAAAATAATATTTTTATAGAAAATAAAAAACGTTCTCGGAACGTCGAAACTTTCGAAACGTGATAAAGTGCGGCGTTGAGTACCGCTATTTAATACGCAATGCCTACGGAATTCGGTTTAAAGTGGGAAACGGAAGTGTCTTAATTGTAACCGAGTGTCTAAGCACTAGGTTTCCTCTGCCTACCTTGCTATATGCCGGGCACAGCTGAGAAAACTGAAGCTTAAAAATATATCTACCTACTCATTATTACTAAATCATGATTTACAATCGTACATCATATTTTAACTAAGATACTGTACCAGCAAACCAGCTTATCATTACCTGCACCGCCAAGTATTTTTTCTATTTACAACGTCCTACATCCATGCCATAGCTTTTGCCTACTCATAGCTTTTGTAATGCAACGATTGCTCATTTCATTTGCGTCGCTCAATATGAATCAGTCCTCAATAAAGGATGTCACGAGCTTGACATGATGTCATTTTCTAATTTACAAGTGGATAGGACATAACTTATTTAGATTAAGAAAGAAGTAGTAGATTCATATTCTTTTTTAAAGAAGTAAAAGCATAGCAAACCATATTTGATTATCGAAGTGGCATATAAATGTATGTGAAAATAATAAAATGTATCTCAAATATTTAAAATTTTTCATTACCTCGATACAGTACCGTATATACCTAAGTATAACTGTAAAGTATTTGCTCCACATTTTAACCGTACCTTTATGAAGGAATCGCATGTTGAAAGGCAGTTGTAAATGCCATATTGCACTAAACCAACTATACGTATTCATATTTTTAGAAACGTTGTCGAAGTATCATAGACTACCTTCCAATAGAACACATAATATACTTGACCCTATTACAATAATGTGTAAAAAATACATCAAAATTTGTTAAATCACTTGCATTTAACTTATGTTTTCTTCATACCTTTGACAATGCGTTAAATAAGAAAATAACCTATCGGCTAAATTTTTTGTTGTCGATATTAATGTGCAAATATTGCAATTTGTGATCGAAATAAACATGGCGGCGGAGTTTGTCAAAACAAAACGAGAGAATTCCGCTTACTTATTATATCTTAAAGATATTATATTACTTTAAATGTGCTGATCCGATGAACTTCGTTATCAACGAATTTCTTGTTAACATTTAATTGGAACCAAATTCAGTTCTAATTTTAGATACAAATTTCTGAAATGTAATAATATTTGTTTTTCGTATCTTTTAAATGTTTTATTAGTTATTTTGTTTTCCTATATCCTAATATAGCATGAAGATCGTCACTGGAAACGGCGTAATTAAACCTTTGTTTTATGTATATAGAGATATAAACCGATTAAGAGCTTTGAGTCCCATGCTATCGTGGCATGAATAATATTAGTTAGATACGCCATAATGAGTCCTCTGTTTCTCAATTAAACGTATAAAAAGTATTACTGATATACCACAATTCCGTTGGAATACAAAACATAAAACCCAATTTATTTCCTAGAATTTAGTTATTCTCTCTTTAGTTCTATAGAGAATTGTAAGGGAGCAATAGTTTATGTTGTTTTTCGTCAGTCACTTGATGAGAAACGGAAGAGGTTTACCTTTACATATTAATAGATGTATGATTTATAACTTATAGAGTGTTTCATGAAATGAAATATACTTACAGAGTTAGCAACGCTGTTGTACATAGGGCTAAGAGTCGTAGTAGTCGTTGGAATAGAGAACGGGCTGGTCACCCATGTCATGTTCTCATCCGCACATCCATACTCGCACGACGTAACCGCTAACACTCCCGACTATAGATTTTTACAAAAGAAAGATTTAATATTTAAAATAACATATATTTCTACAGAAGATAGTTTTTTATTGTTTGTAATAAAATAATTATTAATATAATATTAATCATGCACAGTAATAAGGTGCCTATTACAATCTTTATTTTAAGTCGTAGGTTCATTCCTACATGAACTTAACAAAAAAATAAGTTGTCAACAAACGTGTTTGTATATACCTAATTTTATACACTTGTGAATGGTAATTTTGGTAAATATCATGAATACACTTTACGGTTGAATTAAATACAAAATAAATATTTTAATATCATTAACATAGTCAAGAGCCCCTCTGTAAAGTTTATAATACTTTTCAAATAACATAATCACAAAATATATTCGTGCAGCGACAAACTGCCTCTATTACTGTACATTGCAGAATATAGAAATTAGTTGAATAGGCTGCAGCCTGCTGGTATCCGCCACTCATGTTAATTATAGTAAATATAAACATAATAATTAAAAACGTTGTACTGAAACAAAATATAGACTTTTGAGTTTGTAATATAAAAATGTTACCTTTTCGCCTTCCCATCGATTGCATCGCATGCCTTGTGTACAAACTTCTTGCATAACGTAGCCCCCATCAGCGTCACACATAAACAAAACTTGTGGCCGCCGCGCCTGTTGCCAGATAAACATTAAATGTGTAATTTTTTGCAAGTAATTAAATGTGGCCCATTTCTAAAATAACTGTTTCTTCTCATATTACATGATAAAATTAGAATAGTATATAATAGTATATATAGTACCTACTGTACTTTTAAAATAGGTAAATATGAATATTACAGGCGCTACATATTTCATTTGTTAATGTATTACTCATACATTTCTATTATATAAAACCTTGACATATAAAGTTAATTACAACGTCCTATGAAATCATGTTAATAGAAATATTACGTAAAATTAAAAAGAAATATGACGTATTTTGTGCTATTTGTAGTATTTTATTATTTCCCTTATTTTAAGCTTCACGCTGTATCCCGCATACAGGAGGATAGGCAGAGGAAACCTAGTGATAAGACACTCCGCTCCCCACTTTCTGCTGAATTTTGGAGGCATTGCGTGTTGAGTGGCAGAACTCAACACCGCGTTTTGCCTCTATACCAGAGCGAAGAAATAGAAATATAAATTTAAGTAAATATTTCATCTCTCAAGTGGGGATCGAACCCACAACCCTTTTTTTGTTTAACTATTATAATTGAATGCAAGTATAACGTTACATATAAATAAGTTTACATAACTCAATCTAAAATAAATGTAATTTTGTCTAACAATAATGCTTACCTCATGTCGCTCTGTATAAGGTACAGCGAGCAGCAATGTGTAGAACAGTGCACTCAATATAAGGCAAATAGCAGTAACAACTCGCAAGAGTTTTCCTGAACCACTGGGACCAGCTCCTCCGCCTGTTGACCCTCGCCCAACTGATAGTCTAGAACATTTCTTAAATTTAGCATCTGATAAAAAATAAATTACTTGCTAAAATGCTTGTGTTTTAAAATGTCTATATCAATATAAAAACGCTAACTCAAAATCAGCCATTAAAGATACATACATATCCACTTACAGCCTAGCAGCCTACGAAAAGTAGTTAAAGAAAAATAGCAATATAATATTTTTCCCTCCATTGCAATCCATTTTATTACATAGGTAAACGTAGCGGCACCGCTTTCTACTCATCAAAAAAATTACATCAAAGAAGTCTATTCTATTTGCATATTTTTTTAGCTTCACGCTATATCCTGCATAAAACAGGGAAGGCAAAGGTAACCTGGGAACCTAATGTTAGGACACTCCGTTCTCACTAACACACATTAAGACACTCCCCACTTTCCGCTGAGTTTACGTGGTATTGCGTTTTGGGGCGGCAGAACTCAACGCTGTGGTTGAAGATCCATATTTAATTAACTATAATTTACTATAGATATATTTAGATATTAAACTTACAATGATTAGGTAAAGGACAATACAATTTAACACACAATGCCTCCAGAATTCGGCGGAAATTGAGGAGAGGAATGTCTTAACATTAAACTGCCTACCCTGCTACAAACCTGATACAGCGTGAAGCTGAAAAAACCGATAGAGACCAAGGTCCTTAAAGAAATGTTATATTATTAAAGCACTACTTACTTATCAATTAGGGGTCCTAATACCGCAGGTCCCAATAATGCGATACATGGTGCAACTGCAGAAATTAGTCGTGCTTCTCCTCGGTCCAGTCCAATGGATAGCATGTGAAGTGGCAGAAATGGAAATATACATCCTATACCTGAACAAAATAAAATAACAATGTTTATTTATGTGTATATATAAAATAGGTAAATTACATAATGTATTTAGGTAATCTATGAAATGAATATTATCATGAAATAGCCTTTAATAATATATATATCCCATAAAAGTAAAGAGACGTCATTTGTGAATCCAATGAAGTAGCGGAGCAAGAGGTGAACGTTCTCTGAAAACATATAGTTAGTATAGTTGTGTAGAGACTGTAGACCGATAATCCTTAGAAGGAAGGTTGTAGCATTGCATGCGGGTCCCACTATTCAGTACAACGGCCGATTGCGATTCGCCATTAAACCATTTTTTGTAGTTAACAAGTCTGAATCAGATGAACGTTGATATCACGTTTGTATGTGCAAATAATAATTCTTGAAGTTATACCAGTGTATGGCTTAAAGAAATAAATTATAATTATTTGCACGTTAATTTGATTCAGATATATATAGCGGGATACAGTTATCTCGCACATAATAAGGTCGGCAGAAGAAACCTGGGAATCTAATGCTAAGACACTCAGTCTCCATCAAGGCTTCCGTTCCCCACTTTCCACCGAATGCTGGCGTTGAGTGTCGAGTGGTGGAATTCAACCCTGCGCTTTGCCTCGATACCAAAGCGTGGAAATCAAATATTTAATATTTCATTCGTCGCGCTTACAATCGCACACGCTTGTGGCACTGCGCCACGACTGGCTTCATAATATTATAATACATACAGACATGATATCATTAAAAAATCCAAATCCTTACCTGAGAGGAAACAGAATAGTACACACTTCAGTGTAATGAGATTCTTGTTTACGAGCTGCTTCATTTTTAACCTGTTTCTAGCACATTCGTTAATTCTTCCAATATTTCAACATCTTTTATCTGAAAATAAATAATTTGGGTAAAAAATATGTTTTGATTATGAAAACAAGCGTATTAAACTATTTTAGTATTTATTCTGCTTAACAAATTTTTCGCTTAATTTAACCTTAACTGTAGTAATAACTAAAATAAAGGTGTAGAGAACAAATGGTTATCAAAGCAAACATATTCGAATTTTAGACAGAACACCGATAGAATACAATTTCATAATAAGTTGATGTAAAACCAAATATATATATTTTTTATAGTGAAGAGACTCAAGTCATAACTTCAATTCAAATTTAAAATGTTGACCACAGTTGGCTTGGCTTCTTCTTCACCACCAAAGCCACGATGTATTATAATTACTTTATATATCTTGAAACAACTTATTTCACATCTATGCTATTTTTTTGAATCAGAAATATGATAATAGTAATAAATATTTTAAGGAATCTCTCTCTCTGATAACAAGAAAAGCGCGGTGTTGATCCACCACTCAATACGTAACTTCTCGTAAATTAGGCAGTGTGTAGGAAATGAATCTCTGAATATATTTCAGGTTTCATTTCAATACCCACTTATATGCAGTATATACTATGTATACGTATGTATATGTCGCAGGATAATTAAAGCGAAAAAGAGTATTAGCTTTTAGTATGGTACGTAGATCAAACGTAAAACTATACAATCACTGATATATTCTCATGGGTACATCATTGAATTTATTCGAAATATAGCTAAATATTAAAAATAAATATATTATTCTTATTATCGTTCGAATCGAAATTATCGAAATATAACTATCTCGTAAATACTAGTTATTTTTGAATCACAAAAAAAAATTAAATGTGAATATGTTTATTATGTTTTTTATGTAAATATGTCTATCTGTCTGTGTACATTCTCAACGTCCTAAAATTACTCGAACAAGTTCGTTTCTTTACTACACTTTTACTTAACACCTAATTGAATACTCTTATTCAGCTCTACATACATATATTTTTTGGCCAGATTGTAATATATGGCATTAATCTCGTTTTGTTTTTGAAATAAATGTATAAACAAAAAAATAAAATAAATCAGCTTCACGCTGTATCCCGCACACTGCAGGGTAGGCAGAGGGAACGTAGTGAAAGACACTCCGTTCCCCACTTTCGGCCGAATTCCGGAGGCATTGCGTGTTAAGTGGCAGAACTCAACGCCGCGCTTTACCTCGACACCAGAGCGAAGAAATAGAAATATAAATTTAAGTAAATATTTCATCTCCTCGGGTGGGGATCGAACCCACAACCAGTCGGTTTACAGTTACACTTTGTGCCGCTGCGCCACGACCGGCCTCGTATAAACAATTATACTATTTCTAGATAAAATATAATTAATTACTGTAGCTATAAGATATTCGCCCACTAGCATTAAATTGGTACATTCTGCTTATTTACGAAGAGGGCATATGTCGTTATCTTAACATACACGCTTAAAATAGGTGACCCGAAATGACGTGAGCATCTATTGTCGGGATCTTATTGCGACATTGTGCACTGCTCTCGTCCCTACATAAATCTTTATAATAAGTGTCTCCATTTGACAATAACATTATGATTTTCTGCTAGACTTATTATGCCGTCATTCTCGCTTATTTCTTATGAAGGCGGGCTCATTTCTTGGTAAAAAACATTTAAAAATAGAAAAATTTCACATAGTTAAAAGGTAAAGTAGGTCAATTTAGTAAACATTAGCCGCATATCGCAATCACATATATTTATCAAAACAGCTGTTGCTGCAGGAAAATTTATATTGTCTATTTAAAAGGAAAACAAATGAAATGTTTGAAGTTTTGAAGAATTTTCATAACATTTCCCGTTAAATTTTTAAATTTTTCAGATAATTTACTAAAATAGGATGAGCACGTCCAATATTGTTGTGGTACTTATGTATAACATTTATTAGATTGATTAATAGGTGAAGGCAATTTACTAGATCTCTTTTTAACATGCATTTTCTTATTACGTAATATTTTCCTTTTTTTCTATATAATATCTTTAGTGTGTTTTCCATATTTCTTTTTCTTAGCATTGGCGACGTGATTTGTGCTTAAATGGCACGTTTGGAACGCCATATTCAAAGAAAAAAACAAACATTTCGATTGATTTTATATTTCTTCTCTTTTCTATAAGAGCAGATATTGCAGAATATTATTTGTGTTTATATTGCCAAATGGCGTGTCAGGTGTTATTTACCGTTGATGAACAACACGCGATAAAACTATAGGTCAGAGTAGACTTCTATCCATGAGGTCATGCACACAGCATATTTCCCAGTAAATAGGCGATTTTGCAAAATTTATACATATAAGTAACAGTAAAGGATATTAAAAATAGCGTATCTAACTAAGTAATTTCATAATATAGTGTATTAATTTGTCGATCACAACAATATTAGTATTTTACACATACAAACACTACAAGAATATTAGTTGACGTTCTTCTATATATCTACTAAGAAAGACAACTTTGTAACTTTGTACAGTGAACTATAACTTCGTATAGGTACATCATAGTATTAAATATATTAAATAATAAATTATTTTATATTTTCATAGTGTTATACGATCATTTCTAACTGTCATATTCCTGTCCTTGTCCATTAGGATGAGTAAATTGTAATAATCTCAAAAAAATATATATTTTTACAGAACAACTGGAGTAGGATCGTGCCGGGAGTGTGCGATGTCGTCACCGCTATAATCGGCGAAGGTCCGTCGCCATGCGTGACTGACGACGCTTCGTAACGTTTGATACCTAAGGGCAGTTCACACAATCATACGTTATTGTCATTATTGTTGAATGACGGCATATTTTTTTTTTAATTATGAAAAAAATATACATTTATTTATATGTGACTCTACATGCGTTTAATTGCTCGATTTAGATTGTTATTTGAAATAAGTATGGAATGGTTTTTATCAAGACTCATGAGTTCATGACCGAAACGATAGTAAGAATAATATATTTATTTTTAGAGTTCCGTATGTTTTAAGGGAAAAAAAGAATCTTTATAAGATCACTTTCTTGTCCGTCTGTGTATCTGTATGTCAAAAGCCTTTATCCCAAGTATGCTTGGATATTACGAGTTGAAATTTAAACCGTATAATACTCAGAATTATGGCCCCATGATTTCCTTAAAAAAACTCATAATTCCTTCAAAATTCAAAATCCAGTTAACCTAAAATAAGAAATTTGGTAGCTAGCATCTCATAGATAGTATTCGTGAGGGAGGTATCATATGAAAGGGTTCTGGCTAAGCTAGGTTTTAATTTTAGAAAAAAGCTCAAGACCGCCAATTTTTGTACGGAACCCTCGGTGGTTCCGGTTTTTTTAATAAACAAACAAAAAAGAAATGTTTAATGCAAAGAGAAATATCGATACAAGGTATAAAAAATATTTATAATATCAATAATTTATGGAGTAATTACAATTTATAATGTCGCGGAGGGATATTAATATTGTCATCTATATTTATAACTTACAATTTTTTACTTCGCAGTCTGTTAGGGCCGTAAAATAGGAAATACATATATTGTTGATAATTCGAAGTTACTTAGAGATATTTGAATCCGTAGGAATTGATGTTCTATTGTTTTATAACATACCTACATGAAAACTTATAAGCATTATGTTAGCTCCACGCTATATCCCGCTCATGCAGGGTAGGCAGAGGAATCTGGGAACCTAGTGTTAATACTCTCCATTCCTAAGAATTATTACGCTATAAAATATTTCGATTAACTCTTGTCACTAAAGTTATGCGAAAGGGATTTTATATAATTATTACGGAAATAAGAGCAGATTTTTTAAAACTTTATTGCACTTATAGATATGTATACAATTGATAATTATTAATACTAATCTTGTATTGGGTAAGATAAATTGCAGTTACAATTGACATTCGTTAAATAATTTACTTCGTCTTATGAGGCCAAAAGTTTATGTACAGACAGTATTCAAAGTATCAAAAGCGAAGATACAAAGGGGTACTTATAAAGCGGGCATGCATCACACTCAATGCAACTTAGATTCATGCTTCAAAGTAAAGTAGGTGTGTAAGTATAGGTTTTGGCAACATTATTCTTTTTAATTTCGAAGGAGGTTTATCCAATAAAATATTGTTTTTGTTTTTAATACATAAACATATTAAATATTGTAAGCAATTCTTTTTTTCTATTAAATTTGCGGGCTGTGCCTACGTAGAAATTGCAAACCAATCGAGTGTTTTTTTTCTTAACTTACCAAATTTTAACTATTCACAATTTTTTTTTCACTTTTCATACATACACCGCACAACTAAATCCCAATCCTTTTACAGAGCTCTAATAGAAGAAATACGTTATAAAAATAATCCGTAGGTTATTTTATATTAGCTTTATGTTTATTTATTAATTTACAATCACCCACTAAACTTTCCTCACTTCACTGTTTCTGCATTACAAATACGATCGTGACATTTGTGACCGGTTACATTTGCAAGAGATATAAATAAATGTTAAACAACCCGACAGAGAGAGTGGTCGGCCACAGGATGTGGTGATATATTGGGGGTTTAATTTATCTAAAAATGCTATTCAATTATAAATTCTTAATAGGTAGATGTCTTACTTGCGCCGATAAGAACCGCTCGGCGCGTCGTCACACTGCGAACAACGAGGCCGCCAATGGTAGAGCGCTCGTTTCTCTTACTTTTTACTTGCCTACGTCGCGATATGTTGTGCCGCAAAGTGTTTTGATCCAATTTGGAATGTCAAGTTATACTTGCAAGCATTCGTGTAAACCTTACAAAGACGTGTCAGCTTGTATTAAATGTTATTTATTGATAGAATGAAATATTAATTTTATAAAGTCGCTCATAACTAATACAAAATAATTAACCGTCAAGACATACAGACAGTACATACATCCATGATTGGTGAAGATATTAGTAAATTAATACTGCCACATACTTATCCTTAACATAGTTGAATGAACAATGAATACGATAAAGCACGTCTCATGAATGGTTTGCTAATAATCGAATTTAAATAATAGTAATTCATTCAATAAGAGATAACGTGACTCATTCGCAAAATGAATTGGTGTATAATTGTGGAGTCGCTGTAGAGTCATAACAAAATAGCAGCGTATTTATCCTCGGAGTGAACTCAGAACAGGTCTAGTAAAGCTTAAACTCTGAAGTTTAAGCTCATAGAAAAATATGAAACTTAACAGATCTATATAAAATAATAGAATTATGATATCAAAAGTATGAAAATAGCAATAAAACAATTTAGGAATATTAAATGTCATGAAGACGTGTAGTGACCTCATCGTAGGATATACGGAATTACGACAATGACGAGATCCGCAGAGTGGCAGATGTTAATATGATATTAGGTTAGGACAAACTCGCTAAAATGATGTCGATCAGAATTTAAATAATAGGCCGTATTTGATATAT
This sequence comes from Heliconius sara, assembly GCA_917862395.2. Taxonomy (NCBI): domain Eukaryota; kingdom Metazoa; phylum Arthropoda; class Insecta; order Lepidoptera; family Nymphalidae; genus Heliconius; species Heliconius sara. The sequence goes on along the minus strand of OU860796.2, from coordinate 7,010,795 downwards.
ATTTTTTTTATTATTTCGAAGTAGTGTTGATTTATATGAAATATAATGTAATAAAATTTAAATATTACTTATTATTAAGGATTTCTTTTTACAATTTAATAATTAAAATCAGATTAATCCATCTTGATATTGTAAAATTTAACAATCACAAATCAAAATAATTATTTAAAAAAAAAACTTTTTATTATTTTCTCCTTAAGCTCACAGTTATTTTTTGAACTTAGATATATGTATACGTACATAATGAAATCAAACCAACAAATATTACGTATACAAAACTATGAAGAGAACTTTTTTAACATTAGCATAACTGGAGGTCAGCTGCCGGCGATGGAACCGGTTTGTTGGCTCCAGTCCATTCCAGTATGAACTGGTGTGATGTCATCAATGACATCATCATCATCAGCAAAATTTCTAACATGTTACAATATATTTTAAAATAAAATAGTATATAAATACTTTAAATATAATATATTCGAATCAAACTTACACGAGTATAAAAATACTTTAATTCTTGATACAACCAAATATAATAAGTATATAACCGAAAACTTCTTATCGATAAAAAAATATATATTAAATGTTACTGATTTGCTTTGATAATGATGAAACTGAATGGATTGATGATGAAAATTAATATCTTTTTTTAATAAATCTCCACGCATCTCTCCTCCCTCTCTTTGTCTCTCATGCAAAGTAAGGCGAAAAAGTAGTGATAAAAAGAAACGGAGGGACGGGATTTTCACCAATTTTGGAGATATTGCGTCGGATGGTTGAGGATAACGATTCACCTTGATTTAAGGAGACAGCCGAAACAAAATCAAATATAATCATTTTCAATATTTAGGATTAGATCAATATTAGGTACCTTTTTTACTGATTTAGTTGTTTAAAAAAATAACACCGTCCGACACAAAAAATTGATATGGTGTTAACATTTTTGATCCATTTGAGGACAACATCTGCGGCCAGTCGTGGCGCAGTGTGACTAAGTGTGACTGTAAAATCAAGTGATTGTGGGTTCGATCCCCACTCGAGGAAATAAAATATTTACTTACTGATTTAATATTTCATCTTAATTAATAGTTATAAGTGGCTCGTTCTCTTTTTTATCACTCTTTGGATTTTGTTAATTAAGGATTTCAGAAACAATTGTCGATTATCATTTCGAATGGTAGCCAATATTCTGGCATACAATAAAATCTAGTGCACTAAATAAGCAAGTAAATAAATTTTTATAATGTCAACATATAACATGGATGAAAGCACTAAGTTAAAGGTAAAAAGTATAGTTATAACATAAATAGGTGTGGTAAAAACGATGATGGAATTTTGTTATTAACTGTCGACTCAAAATGGTGTATTTAGGTCGGAGGCCACTCCTGTGCGGCCACCGCCCGTCTTACCCCCTAATTTTAACCACCCTTACTTCACGAATAACGAATATGTTTCGAACACAAACAAGACTAAACACCTTGCGATCACTAAGCGTGGATTGATTGCCTATACATTTATAATTTAACTAGCGACCCGCTCGCGGTATCGCCCGCTTAAACTACTGAATTATTTACTTAATGCGCTGAATTACTTTTGTGTTTTAATATATCTATAATGTATGTTTGCAACGCACTTAAGATTTCTAATGTGAAAATTATTAAAACTTTAGGTTGCAATTAAATCGTAACTCATTGGTGTCTGTACATGGAAGATGTATTAGAACACTTGTTATTACGGTCATTTAACAATGCAATGGAACTTGGTCCGTTTGTCTGTGCATTTGTCACGCTAATCGTAGAGACGGCTTGGCCAGTTTAAGTGCCGTTTGTATTTTAGCAAACGTAAGGATATTTGCTAAAATACAACATTTAGTATTTGTTTTATTTTATTCGGTTCATAAATAAAAAAGATAAAACCAGATTCACGCTGTATGCTACCTAAGGCAGGGTAGGCAGAGGGAACCTAGTGTTAAGACACTGCGTTCCCCACGTTTCCCTGATATCCTAATAATATGTGCCATAAAAAATTAAGCCATATTTCTTAGTATATCAATATAAATAATAGAAATTTAAAACGTTGAAAAGCAAAGGAGAAACACAATTATATTTAGGGAGCTGTAGCTCCTCTGGGGTTGCACGGGGTCGTGGGCGGCGGTAATCACTTACCATCAGGTGACCCGCACACTCGTTTGCCGTGTCTTTTCCATAAAAAAAATATATATTATTTTTAATGTCACCAATGTTGATGTTTAAAGTAATATTTATTATGGAAAAACTGTTCATTGTTCTTTCTTAATTTTATTTATGGGTAAATAAAATAGGAAGATAGTGAAGTGATGAAGTAAATTTTCATTAAAATTATATAATTTAGCTTTACTTGCGAGTAGTCAACTAATTTGGTTGTGTGAGTTTTTTATTGATTTTCAAAACTTTTGACGATTTGATGATGAAAAATATTCTTTAACTTGAATTAGGCTTTAAATATTACTATTCTAAAATTCATTCACTACCATGCACTAGTTATCGGTATTTTTAATAATTTGTATTTTTTGGTTTATAATTTTCTTTTCTTCTAGGAAACTATAATGAATACCGGGATGAAACACAAGAAGGTGGCCCTATCACCATACGAAAAAATCAATAATTTCTGTATGGTAGTTTTTGCCTGATTGGCGAACAAACAAACAGACAGACAGACAAGAATTCTACTAAGTGGTTTTTGAGCTTCTAGTATAATCGATATGTAACCGACTTAATTGTTATTTTTCTTATATATCTCATGTACAGATGACATAGACAGAGATATTTAATATAAATAATAACAGAAAATTTATTTGATCGAACCATATCAATAAAAAAAAAAAATGTTTCTGGTTGGTTTTTAGGGTTCCGTAATTGTTAAGAAAAAAGAAACCCTTATCGACGAGAGAAAGAAAAAGGAAGATCATTTTTCTTTCTCTCGTCGATTTGTTGTCCGTCTGTTTGTATGTCTGTCATGAGCCTTTAATCTCAGGAACGCTTGGAGACATCGAGTTGAGATTCAAACCATGTACTCTACATTTGCTTAAAGATATAGCCGTTTGTATAGCAAAAAACGAGTATTTCGACACTGTAAAAGAAATCAAAAATAATAAGGTACTTCTGGTTGACTTAAAATTATGGAATATGACAACTAGCTTCTACAGCTAGTACCTACTAAATAAGGAAAAAGCTGAAAATTATACATTGTCGTTAAATCCTTAAAAAATTATTATTACTTTAGTATGGGGCAAAATTTGGTATAAAAACCGCTAGTCCAAGTGTGGTATCAGATGAAATGGCTCTGGCTAAACATGAACTTCAGGCGGTTTCGGTGAGCTAACTTAAATTTAAAAAATCTGTTTTTGATAGATCACCAGAAAATCTCAAATGGGTTAAATATAGTTTACTCAAATTAACAAATTACATTTACATCTATATAATATATTTCCATTAACATAATTTTATGGTACGCGGACTGTAAGTTAAGAACGATTGTGATAACTCATCTTAGTTATGAGTAAGAGGTTGTCGAGGTGCAATAGCACAAGCGTGTGACTGTAAACGCGACGGATGTGAGTTCGTTTCCCACGTAGTAGACACGTTTTTGCTCTGGTAAAAAGGCAAAGAGTAGCGTAGAGTTTCGCCATTCAACACGCTATACCTCGAAAATTCGGCGGAAAATGGAAACTACAGTGTATTAACATTAGGTTTCCTCTGCACCACTATCGATTTAGCTAATAAATGGCTTCCCTTTATATAACTCTGTAAGGCTTATCTACACACTATTATTTGTTTTTGGACAAAATCTTAAAAAAAATTGTAATATTTCTAAAATTTCGTTTGTTTCGAAAAATTAAATAATTTATTGAACTAAAGTACCGATCATATGATTAAGAGTTAATGAGGAACTTATTGCAATATTTAATTTATTTGTAGTCACGACTTTGAACCCTCCCTAACTAAACCTTATACTATAAAAATATTGAGGGATGTCCAAATAACCAAAATCGGTGACATCGACTTTTTTTTATCAGTCCGTTTGACATGGAGTGTCCCACATATACATATTATTGTAATATTATATAATTTTGGAATGTTTTGTATGCAGTGGCGTAGTAGTAGAAGGGGGCGCGAGCGGTGCAGTCGCACCGGGCATCAAAATGGAAAGGGGCATCAAAGTCTACGATCAACTTTTCTAATTTTTTTTTTAATTAAGAATCAAGAAATGAATGAAAATGAAAAATACAATCTCGCTATCATGTCACTATTACTAGTCGATACTATTGATTTTGAAAATTAATGACTTTACTAATGAAAAAGCGCATAATGTCCCGTTTTTAAATTTTTGCAATAATCTTTACCAAAATCTAATGTTATAACTTATATAGTTATAATAGTTTTGAAGCAATAAAAATGTATATATCTTCTCTACTTACTGTGTTTTGATATCTGAAATTAATTTTGACCATTTTATAGGGCAGCAAGTCCTAAGCTGCACCAGGCAGCAAATACCCTAGCTTCGCTATGTGCATTGTTTTTATGCAAATTATTTCGAAATTTATAACAAAATTAATTCTGTTTATCAAAATACGATTTTCATAATTAATTATGCGTACTCATTAATTATGAATATGTGTTAATCTACTACATTTTAAAAATAAAAATGTTGTAAGTACTTTTTTTAGTTTGACGCTGTATCCCTTACATAGCAGGGTTGGCAAAGGTAACTTAGTGTTTAGACACTCCACGAACATTGAGGAAAAGTTCAAAAGTCTAACTTCAGGGCGGCCTTGTTGACCGTACTGTAGTCTTATATTTCGCTTTACAAACTTATATTAATTACACTCATCTACAACTACAAATTAATATTAAGTTGTACTGGATTTTTTCTGTGGTACATCTATAGGTTTTTTAGATTGTTTTTCTGTACGCCATGGATCCTTAGCTTGATGTCCAACTTTTAATCAAAATGATATTGAAACGCCTGGTCGGTTTCCGGGAGGCGCGGGTTCGAGTCCCATGATAAAAGGACATATATCTGACTGACTGAGGTAAGACGCTCGCACAGCCGTAACCGCTGTGCGTAAAAACGTGAAATTTAGACAAATGTTTATTTCCGTAATCCGGACATCCACTAAGAAGGGATTTTGAAAAATTTTAACCCTAAAGGGTTGAAAGTTTGTATGGATTTTTTTTTTAAATAGCACCGATTTTTATAAAATTTGAAATTCAGACTCTTTAAAATATTTTATTGAAAACGCGGAAAAAACACGTTTTTTTAGAATTCACCCTCTAAGGATTCAAAAAAGGAGTTGAAAGTTTATATGGAAAAATCTTTAAATCGCCACCAATTTTTATAAAAATTTTAATTGAGACTGTTAAAAATATTTTATTAAACACGTGTTTCGTGTTTTTTTTAGAATTCACCCCTAAAGGTGCAAGTAAGCAGGCAAAGCTGCGCGCGCCCGCTAGTATACAGATAAACGGATAACAAATTGGTCCTATTTTATTTTTCTTTTGAGATGCGGTGATCTTTAAAAATAATAAAATAGTGACTTCATAATTATTTTATGTATGATATGCAAGATAAAAAACTCGAAATAAAGTTCATATTGAGATTTCATTTTCGGCGCGCTTATGAAATATCTAAGTAGCTACTTTAATAACATTCTTTTACGTCTCTAAAGTTGCAATTATAAAATTTGTGTCGGTAAAACAAAGTATTATAACATATATTCAGAAAGTTTAATTAATAATTCAAAATTCCAAATAAAAGAAATGTCTACTATAAAAAATGTAAGTGCTTATATTTAGCAATATAATATTAACAACTTAAACAAACTTAAAAAATATAATTGTAATACAATAATTACAGTGATTTTATAAACAATAAAATATTTATTACGATAACTACAAAATATACACGTTTTTAAAAGTTATTCATTTTACCTAGAATCATTTACCGGAAAAGAAGCTTTAAGCTTGTACAATCCTTTTGAGAAAAGAATTTGGGTCACTTTTTAAATATTCACTGTTTTTATTTATTAAAGAAACACATTTCGAATTTAAATTTTTACTTTATACGCGTTTCGTTCCTTATACGCAACGGATTAACGTCGACTACAACTAAAACACGAATGAAAAAAAACTCTGGAAGCAATTGTTTCTGTTTCGTTCATTATTTTTTATGCCGACAAAATTGAATATAAAGTTTAATGTTTCTAAGTCATTGAGCTAACTTAATTATTTTCACTATTAATTATTTTTAGTGAATTGAATAAAATACTATAGCTTTATTTTTTTTAATTTAACAGCGGTACATTTCATAAATTTATTGTTTTATTACAGAACGCAGAATTTCCTTATGGCAAACGTCAGTGTCAAATTAGCTTGCGTCGACTCCGAATTGCTATCTTCAAGTTTCCATAATTTTACTGACGAATGTCGATTTCAAACAAGATTAAAACCCTGTAATATTATATGTTGACGTAAAATAGAGCTACTAAAAGCTTGATACATTCTCACTGTACTAAAAATAATGTCAGCTTGAATTACTTTTTAGAATGTTTTACTCTAAAAATCGAATGAAATAATTAACAATCGTATAAAATTGAGTATAATGGCTCCTGGCAATAAGGAGCGGCATCCAGGACATACAGGCACTATACCTAAAACTAAAGCGAGAAATAATTGTAATGTGCCACAAGAAGCTGTAACTCCAACGCGACGAGACATGGCTACTAATCTAGTGACGGTAAAAGCCTTTTTAAACACAACTAATATTGCGCTAAGTCTGAAAGTTTTTTCAAAATGTTTTTATCGTTCGTTTGTACGTTATCACTGCTGAATGCTCACTAAAGCTGAAGCTTTTACTGAGCATATATAATATGTGTATTTTTAGAAAATGTGGAACGCCAAACATATTGGATATCTGCCAGCATATTCTATAATGTTTTAGACATACAGTGATTTAAAATTCTTTCTGTTCTATTAATATTTAATTTCAGTGTATTAAATTCAAGTTAGTTACCACAATTTAAATTGTCCCATATGGGTAGTTGTTTTTCTAAATTGAAATTAAAACAGGTAGCTAATATGTCAAAAATAGACCCATATTTACTTATTTCTACTAAGGCTACAATTTGTATATTATAATTACTGAGTGAACTAAAGAAAGTGCAAAATTTTTTAGACTTCTCTGGACTGGGTTCCAGTTTCAGAATATAATACAAGATCAAACTGTAATCAGACAAGAAAACAAACAAATAATACTTCTGACCAAGAGTTAACTGATTTAGGTAAGTCACTTTTATATACTAAAATAGAATTTCAATTCAATATTGTAAAAATCTATATTTATCTGTAAAATCATAGAGCTGAAAAAATTAATTGGTTGAACATATTACTCTCAGGGACATCTTGGTTTGATTTGAATTGAGGACTTTTATTGGTTTATAACCTTTTAATGAAGAAAGCTGTGTAACATCATGTGAATGTGACCCCGGTGTACCTGTGATCCAAGTTACCTTGAGCACTTAGACTGTATTGTGTATGATACACAACTCTGTATTATCTCTATTCATTGGAAGAGCCACAAAAACAAAAAAAAATAAAAAATATAATATTTTTTATTATATACTTCTTAGGTGGTTCTTTCATTTATTTATTGATGACTACATCATTATTTTAGATAATTCTGTATCATTTGAAAGTGGATTTGGGAGATTTGTGCCAGTAAGACCTCAACCCCGGGTGTTACCATTAACTGTTCAAAATCGTGAATCTTTAGCAGCAGACCACCATGAGGATAATGCAACTTCTTCCTCTCAAGCTTTACATCCATTTGCTCACCAAATGCAAAATGGTAACACATTTTTTTTATTTTTAAATAACATACATATTACTTAAATGCTTAGATATATATTTTAAAGCCATTGTGGAGCAGCAGCACAGTGTCTGACTTTAAGTGGAAAAATGGTGTGCTCATTTCCTGCTCAAAGAAATGAATTATTTTCATTTCCACACTGCTAAATTAAAAGCAGCATTTTGTACCACTACTCAATATGTAATGTCTAGAAAAAAGGCAGAAAGTATTAAATATATAAGGTTCCGTATGCCTATTGTGCTATATTCAGCATAAAAAAATAAAATCTAACTTACTATTTTAAAATATTAAAAAATTGTGTTCATTACTAATATATTTTTTTATTTGTTAGGTTTAATTCCACATTCCAATCATGCTGCTGCTGCTGTTATGATTGTGAACCCAACAACACCTAATGCTATTGTAGGAAATATGTCACAACAATTTAATGTAAGTCAAATATACATCAATATATAATGTTTAGCTTTTATGTAAATGTCATATATCTATTGTTTTAATATGTTTGTAGGCTTCAAATCAAAGCAGAAATAATCTGACAAGGAATTTAAATTCCACTCGCAATACATTTGAAGGAAACAATTCTAACAATAATAATACTCAAACAAGTAATTCAAGATCTGGAACTAAATCAGTCAACTTGATGAACAATATGTATGATCAAGGACAAGGCGGTTTCAACAACGTAAATGAGAACAATCATGTAAGTAACAGAAAATGAAAATATTAATAAAAAACATAATTGAAAGTTTAGATTGTGATGAATATATGTTAATATCCACATATTATGATCCTATAAAGATTCCAGTTTTAATTTGTTCATACTGAAGACTGATAAATAAATATGTATATAATTTTATGGAACTGATTAATGTAATGAGAGAATTTATGAATGTAATAGAATCCAAAACAACGTTTTTTGATGGTTTGTCCGTTTTTGTCCTCCATCCATCCATTTCTGAGATTAGCGCATGCTATAATCTATAATGGATTAGCCAATTTAAATGGAGTTTTTACTATTTTATTTTGACAAAAACTAAATGTCAAGGTCATTCCTTGACATTTCGTGCTTGTTTTATTTCAATCGGTTCATAAAAAGTTAATACTTTTTAATGCAGATGAAATCGTAGGCAAATTTGGTATTGAATAAAAATTTTTTCAGGTTCATAGAGAATCAGCGAGAGCGTTAGGCGAAGCGATCGTGGCTGCTTGCCCGGACGCCGCCGCCGTGGAGCGAAGACTCGGTCAAATAAGGGAATATATACGTGTCACATCCTCTCTAGTTGATACTATGAGGAATTCTGAAGATGAGGTTTGTATTTTGATATGATTTATTCATTTAATATGCAATGTACCAATATGTTTCATATTATATATAGTACAAATTATAATATAATTTAGGCTTTTATTCAACACACCAAAGAAGAATATGACGAATTAGTAAAAATGGTGATGCAGCTGAGAGAAAGCGAAACAAAACTAGAATCTATGCTTACTGAAAAGACATCTGATAGCAATGAGATACCAAACGAGGATTCAAATCCATGTAATGAGATACAAGATGCAATTGAATCCGAAAGCAAAATTGAGATTGTATCTGATAAAAATTCAAATCAAGATAAAACTTGCAATATTAAAACCAATAATGATAATAACGTTAATTTAAAGAAAGTAACTAATATAGAAAATGAACACCTAAACAAAACTATAATAAATACAAAACCAGGTGATGAGCCACAAATAGCTAAAGAAATAAAATTAAATGAGAATGAAGACCACATGGAACAAATTGACACAAGCACATTAGAAATAAAAGAAATAGATTCAATACCATGTGCAGAAATAGAGGTAAAAAAAGATGATCAACAGCTTAATGATATTTTAAGAAAAAATATCATGGGTTGCATGGACAAGATAGCACTCATTCAGGAAATGAAAACTAAAAACAAAGATTCTAGTAGCGTCGAAATTCAGGTTCCATACTGTCGTTGTGTGACGTGTGTCCATATGTCTTTCATTATAATATAGCATGATGTCATTTCAGTACAAAATAACCATTTTTAACATTTTTAATGTGTTTTAACTAAAGATAGAGAATTATGTTAGAAAAAATTTTCGCTATATTCAAGTTTTTCTACGTTTTCTATAAAATAACCAATTTCTAATTCACCTATTCACTGTGCGAAAACAAAGTCTTGTTGAACAAACATTGTAGATATATTGTTTTGAATAAAAAGCATTGCTTTATATCGTCTTATTTTGATTGATGTTATAGATTTCTTGTTGATCGTTTGTGGTTTTTTAGTAATATATCTTACGGTGTACTATGAGTTTTGTAAACATGTTCATATATTATTTTTACAATTTTCAGCAAGACGTAGTCGTAAGACCGGTGTCAGTTCAAAGTAATGGATCGGCTTACAGCGAAAATGAACTATGGCAGAATGAAATTAAAAACAAAATGGAAATCTCTCAGATTCGTCTGACTGCATTAAAACAGCAGCAGAAAAGACTTCTGAAGTATCAGGTACGTAAATCATGATAACTCTTGTGACCGATTTCAGTATCGGTGACCAATACGTCCCGCTCATGAGAATAGGCTGAGGTCTAGGCCTAATGTTCAGATTCTGTATCTTCCACTTTCTATTAATTTTTCGAGACATTGCGAGTTGAGTGGTAAAATTCAAACGCTGCGCTTTGTCTTCCTATCAGAATGTGAAAACGAAAATAATTAATTCATTCGAATGATTATCGAAACAGCAATCGTTGTATTTTTACGCCTCGCCGCGTCGGCTTAAGGATTTCGTTATTTGACCAACTTGATTCTCAATTGCTACATATTATTGTGTATGGTATGTAGAATAATTAACTTTGTACTATAACTTTAAGGCCGAAGCTAAGCAGCAATTAGAGGAATTTAATAAAGAAAGGCAGTCACAGGAAATGCATCATCCTTCTACGTCGCATGAAAACTACAATGGAATGCAGGTAATTAAAAGTAGATACAAAAACTAACACCACTAACACATATATAATTATAAGTGCATATCGTCTTTACATAGTATAAAACTAAATAACGTTGCTTAAGAGAATGTTTAAAGAGGAAGATGAAGGTTTATTCCTATAAAACATGCATATTCTAATAGATAGAAGCCGAAAATATCAATGTTTTGTTTGTGATTTTGTAAATAACATATTTAGAAAAAAATAAAATAAGAAGTAACAGTACGATCGACAAGTCGTGGCCGCCTTGAAGTTAGGCTAAAAGTTAATGAATCTTTTGCAGACAGTTCAAATATTTTATAGTAACACATTTTTAGACCAAATATATAGACCGTCGTAGCGCAGCGACACAGCGTCTGACAATAAACGCGACTATTGTGGCTTCCGTTCCTAACTGGACCGGAACAAATTTTTAATTACGTTCTTTCCTCGCTTTGTAGAAGATATGAAAAGGCGCGGCGTTGATTTTTCCCGCTCAAAACGCAAAATTTTGATAATTGGGTGGAAGGTCGCGAACGGAGTGTCTTGAAACATTTTTTCTCTTCTCTCTCCCTATCCCGTACTACGCGGGATGCAGCGTAAATGTAAAATGAATATATTTTTCAGAACTTAACCCTAAGTGGCAATTACCCCGCGCGCATGTACGCGGCCAACCAGATCGGCGTGGCGACGACGCTGCCGCAGGGCGAGAGCGTCAACAACATGGACTCCGCTCACTCTGTGCACAGCCACGACGAGAGGTTCTCACTGCGCGATGGCAATATTGCAAGCAGCGAAGTAGGAATTTTTATACATTTACTACTTACTGACTTAACTATTCTTTTCATTATTTATTTCATTTAAGGTTGTTTGTTCATAAAATTGATCAACTGATAAAAGTAATTAAATAAGTTAAATGACAATGTTGTAATAACTTTAAAGTGGGCGTAAGAAGAAAAGAAAATATGTAAATTAGCTTAGCTCATTTTTTCTCAGATCATATTATGATGGTTGAGAGCAAATGTGGCGCAGGGGCACAAAGTGTAAAATGGACTGGTTGTGGGTTCAATCCCCACTCGAGAGAATGAAATATATTTTTAATTTTATATTCACATTTCTTCGTTCTGGTATTGAGGCAAAACGCGGCGTTGCGTTCTGTCACTCAACACTCAATGGCTCCAGAATTCGGCAGTCACACTAAGTTCCCTCTGGCTACTGTGTGCAGGATACAGCGTGAAGCTGATTTATTTTATTTATTCATATGATGATATTTATTGAGTTAAATGGTAACTTCTGGAAAAGCAATAACAATTTGTGTATAGGAGGCAGCAGGAGGCGGTCGAGACAGCGAGGTTGAAGATGACGAAGGTATTCTGACTGAACGCGAGCGCGTACTGCGGCTCAAGTTGCAGGAGTTGCAAATGAAGAAGCAACACATGGAAAACTTGGTAAGTTAATACTGTTTTGTGTTGAATCTCCACTCCTATTAAATGTATTATAAATACGTTTTATTAAATATTTTACTTTTTAATATTTTTTATGAAGTAAAATATTTTTCTGTACGACAGTATTTAAATATTTTTTTTATTTCATCACAACAGTTAAAAAAAATCATGCTTATTCTTTTTTTATTTGTCTTATTTTGGTTTCGTTGTATAGTTATTATTATCGTTTCTATAAAATATTATATAATTATTTAAATATAAACATTTGTTTAAGTGACAGTCCTGTCTCTTATGTACACCTGGACCACATGTTTTTTTCTTAACCTTAACCGACTTCTTTAGATATCAATTCAACTGTTTTTTTTATATATATTTGTTTCCCCAGAACTTGACTTGACTATGTAAACCGATTTTGATGATTATTTTTTTATTTCAAAGTGTTTCCCCTATGGTCTCATTTCAATTTATCCTTAGCTTACAATCTTATCTATGAGAAAATCAAGTATTAAATTTGCATTAAATATGTGCGCGACAAATGCACGAATAACTCAATATTACGCCAAACGATTTGGATTATTCTTTTTTTATTGGAAGTGGAACTTCAAGCGTAGTTTTATGAGAGTTTGGTTAGTTTTTTTTTGTTAAAAAAATTATTAAGCTTTTACGCTGTCTCCCCCGCACTACTAGAGTAGGTAGGACACTTTTTCTCTATTTTCCGCCAAATTTTCGAGCCAGTGCGTGTTGAGTGGCGGTGATCAACGCCGCGCTATGTATGCCTCGTTAATAGAACGAAGAAATTAAAATATTTAACATTTTATTTCCAAAGTTGGAGTAGAACCCACAGCCATCGCATAGTAAACGCGACAGTTGTGTCCCTGCGCCACTACTTTATTGTATTTAATAAAATATCTATTGTAGAATTGGATTTATATTTAATTCATTGACTTATTATGTTATATTTTTCTTCAACAGGTGTCCGAGTTTCAAAAACTTCAAATGGCGACTCGTTTAGGCAGCTCTCACAACACGTATTCTAGTTCTAACGACGACAGCGCAGATGATGAACCTTCACGAAAATGTAATATACTAAATAATAACAATAAGTTTAACCTCAACTGTTTTTTATACTTAAAATCGTATTTTTTTAATTTAGGTAATAAATCAGGCGTGAATCTCAAAAATGAAGACCCTTTCAAACTAATGGAAATAAAAGCTATAAAAACTGCATTACAGAAAACCAAAGGTAGTTACCAAAAAAGAGAATAAATATTTTTTAGCTTTATTTATTTTTTAATAGAAGATAGGTCCGTCGTTGAACTTGGGTTTCCTTTGTCTAGCCCATTATATAACTATATGCTATGAGGCGTGTCGTAGTGGCGCAAGCGTGTGCGTTCACATTGACGCAACGCGGCGGTTGTGCGTTCGATTCCCACTCTGGGCGATGAAATATTTAATATTTTCATTTCTTCGCTCTAGTAGAAAGTGGGGAAGAGAGTGTTTTAACTCTAGGTTCTCTCTGCATACTCTTATATATGCGAGATACAGAGTGAAGTTGAAAAAAAATATATATAAACTTCACTCTATAGAATACCATATATGTATATGGTATTTTAAAACAGTAGAATATTTGAGAGAATAAACATAATATTTAAAAAAAAATGTATTCAACACTCATCTTAATCTTATTTGTAGATCTTATGCGGTCGGTGGAAACGTTTGAAGCGGATAATCTATCGGGCACTCACGAGGACAGCTTTCACATGCCTAGCCATTCTAATATTCATGACAAGTGAGTTTTTGTTGAATGTATAAGCTGATCTGTTTCTTATTTTATTTTTATTTCTTATTAGGGTATGCCTAATTACTTCTACGTATAATATAAAACAAATTTATTATGAGCTTTTTTGGTGTTTTAAATTTTTCAAACGACATTTAATACTGTTTCCACTAATAGATAAAATGATTGAAGTAAAAGATTTATAAAAAAATTGGGTAGACCCAGCAATATTCAAGATATCTAATGTGATGTCATGAAGAATATATTTATGTGGTTATCCTATTATCCTACTAAAAATAAGAAAATTGTGTACTAAACTATATTAGAGAACCAATTGACCCGTTCAATACGCGTTGTCATAGCAATGTGTCTAACGAATCACAAAACAACAGTAACTGTATACAAAAGTGTAGATTTAATGTATTTTTAAGGGTTATTTTAAAAAAATATTAAGCTCGGTACTCCTCTATATAAACCTTTACTGTGCTAAATTTCATACTCCTTAGTCCGTACAATCTTCTCAAAATGGTGTAAAGATTTATTTTACGTATATATAATATATAAACAATTAAATATTGCAGTAAATCAGAAGGAGGCAGTGTAGGTGGCTGGTCCAACGAGGGCAGTGTATGCCGCGTGCGTAACTCCCTACCGCAAAGACATAAGTTCACCAATGAGCATCCGCAGCATATGCAGCCTCATATCCAGCCGAATATACATCCGCATATGCAGCCGAACATACAGCCGCATATGCAACCTCATATGCAGCAGAATATGCATCCGAATATACAGTCAAATATGCAACCTCACATACCGCAGAATGTACAGTCAAACATACAGCCGCAAATGCAATCGCATGCTCAGCAAAGTAAGTGGCTTTTTGTGTTATTTTGTAGACAAAGGGAACCCGGGAACTTAGTGTTAACTCTCTCTTACTTTTAGTGTTAAAACAGAAAGTGGGAAACGGAGTGTCCGTTTCCTATTATCTGCGCCGCATGATAGAAAGCCGTCGTAAATGTGGTGGTTGTGGGTTCAATCCCCCCTACACACTCGGAGGAATGATTTTAGTTTCTCACTCTGTTAAGACAAATCGTGGCGTTGAGTTCAGCCACTCGACACACTGTGTCCTGAATGTATGCGAAAATCGGAAAATGGACTTAATACCATGTTGTCTCGGCATATTCTTATGTGTAAGTGTGTTTGACGTCTCTTCGCCTGCTTCATGGATTGAGTGACTCGCAATACCTCGACCGTTGCACGGAAAATGGCGAACAGACTATCTTAACACTAGATTTCCTCTGCCTACCTTGCTCTATGCGAGATACAGCGTAAAGCTATAAAAATAATATTATATTTTTTTATGTGTAGATCATGAAACCAATATAAACTCACTCCAAGAGCTAGCTCATGAACTACGTATGGAGACTGAGAAGATAATGGGAGAACGCGCGCGCATTAAGGATATGGCAAACAATAAAGGTACTTAAATAGAAATATATATAAATTATATATAAGATTTTGATTAAATTTACTTTGACTTTTATATTGGCTATAAAGCGACAATAACAGCTTGTTTTTCTATACATTATATAACTTATGAGGCCGGCCGTGGCGCAGCGGCACAGTGTGACTGTAAACGCGGTTGTGGGCTCGATACCCACTCGAGAAAATGAAATATTTATTTAAATTTATATTTCCATTTCTTCGCTCTGGTGTCAAGACAAAGTGCGGCGTTGAGTTCCGCCACTCAGCACGCAATGCCTCCAGAATTTGGCGTGGAATGTGGAGAATGGAGTTCCCTCTGCCTACCCTGCTGTGTGAGGTACAGCGTTCACGCTGATTTAATTTTTTCAATTTTTATATAACTTATGATATACATACATTATTGGGCGTTGGCACAGCGGTACTGGGTAGTCCGGCTTACCTCTTACGCATATGTAAAAAGATATTTTTAAGATATTTTTTATCGTTTTAACAAAATCTAGTCAAGGCAAGCCACATCTGCCCGGCTATAGTGGCAATGAGGCAGTTTTAAAATTGTTATAAAATACAATACGATACTCTAGTATACTCTAGTATTGTATTGTATGTTATGTGTAAAGAAGCGACACATGTATGATTTTTTTTTTACATACAAAATGAATTACTCTAATTCTAGGGAATGAATTATTTCCATTTCTTCGCTCTGATAACAATACAAAGTGCGCAAACACGCATCGTCTCGTGAAATTATGTGGAAAGTGAGGAAGTTGGTGTCTTACCACCAGGTTCCCTCTACTTTCCCTGCCACATGCAGGATACAGCGTGATGCTGTACATCACAGTCTGTCCCACAGAGCGTAAACAAAAGAAAGTGAACGAGGAAGTGCGCCCCGCGGCGCCCCCCGCGCCCCCCCGCGCGCCGCCCCGCGCGCCCCCCGGCCCCGCCGAGCGCCGCCAGCTGCAGCTGCGCGCCATGCTGGCCGAGAAACAAAGGGAACTGGAAGCGTTGCTTAATAAAGAGGTAAATACTTAGGACCTTCCTATCACGTACATACGTATAAGTTTTGAACTTTTTTGGCCCCTCTTTAGAACCATTTATTTATTTATTGATTACGTCACACGAATTTTCTAATTTCTTGACCCCCCCAACTGAACATAATTATAAAGCACATATTTGTTATAGAAAAAAATGTGAGTTTTCTTGATGAAAGCCTTTAAATTTTAGAAAGAAAAAATACGCGTGTTCACATGTTATATCCCAATATTGTATGCTATATTGGGATATAACATGTGAACAATTTAATGGCTTTTATCAGGAACTGGTCGAGATACTACGATACTATCTATAAAACCAATATAAAAATATTTTAATCTAACAATGAAAAAATATCTAACCTTTTTTTAGGTCGTCAACAACACTTCGGAGGTTCAAAAACTGAAAACTGATTCACGAGGGACCTCTGTGGTTAATCATCACTCCTACAACAGGTGAGTTTTTGATTGATAGAAAATTTACTATGCAAGAAACGCAACGGTTCTTAAGGCGTTGTCTTTCTGTCGGAGAAATAAAACCTATAAAATTATTCATTCCCTCGAGTGGTGATCGCACCCATAATCATCGTGTTTATAACAAGATGCTGTTCCAATACTCTAATTTTCAAGACATTGCGTGTTTAGCGGCGGGATTCAACGCCGCCTATTTTCTTATTTTCAGAGCGGAAAAATGATGAAAATTTATTCCTCCAAGTGGGAATCGGACCCACAACCGTCGCGTTTACAATCAACCCTGCTTCACGCCACCCATTTTCTTGTACTAATGCTTTAGATTTTTATTTATGTAAAATTAAAATGCTTAAGAATCGTAATTTTATTTAGTGCACATTATTTTTTCTAAGAATTCATATAAATTAATATATACTTGTTTTACAGCGAACAAGAGGAACCTGAATCGAACTCTGAACACGTGCAGTTAGATTCGCAGAATTCAAGAGATAATGATAACTTCAGGGTATGCAAATTCCTTTTTGCATTATGATGCGTTTAATGTTTTGTTTTTAGCTTCACACATTCTCTATACCAAGATGGATAGGCGAAGAGAGCCTAAAGTTAAGATGCTCTGTTATATACTTTCAGTTCTTGTTTTGCCAAAACGTGAAATTAAAAATAATTTAATTATTCTGTCGAACCAGACTCTACACTACAGAGGGAACCTTATGTTAATGCATTCAGTTCCCTCCCCACTTTCTGTTTAATTTACAAAACATTCCGTGTCGAGTCGCCATACTCAACGCCGCGCTTTATCATGTTAGTAGAGCGAGGAAATGAAAATAATGAATTCTTTCCGAATTCCGAATAGATATCGACTTGTAATCGTATCGCATCGCAAATGTTCCAGGCGGGCGGCGACAGCGCGCTGGGCCGCGGCTCCGCCAACACGGCGCCCTCGCGCCTCGGCAGCGCCTGCAGCGACAGCGACCGGGACAGGTGCGTAGTATGCAGGGTCCCGATCGATGCAAATAGTATGGCAGGTTTCATAAAGTCCACGCAGATAAGGTTGCCGAAAACCCAGTTCTATCTGTATAATAAATAAATGTCATGTATAAAAATATATATTTCGAATAATATAAATGTTTTGCTTTGCAGTGCTTCAAGAAATAAGTCTAATCAAAGAAATCGACTCCGACGTCGACCAACTCAGGATCGTCAGTCAGAAGATAACAATGTGAGTTTATACTAATTATAAAATTTACTTTTCCACAACAAAATATATCGTAAATACGGAATAACATATAACACACATAAACAATTTTTTTTTATATTATTTTTTCAGGTTTCAATGGCGAATAACAGCAACTCAAATATGCGCCATGATTCCCGATCGGAGTCTTCTAATATCAATATGATCCCGCCCGTCCAGAATAGTAAATATTTTTTCCTACTATATCACTTAATAATATTTATTTAATTACATGCATTTATTATATGTAGATTCAAATAGTGTCAATAGATTTTATTAAGGATTTTTATCATTTAAATAAAATAATTAATATATAGTACAAAATATTAAATAATAATTTATAAAACTTGAAGAATTTATTTGGTTGAACAGCAAATTTTAGAAACTTCTGGTTTTCTTTTTTATTTTGGATACTGTGTTCTTCGTGTAGAGTAAAGCTTAGGCTATATTACATGATGTTAAGGGATTCGGATAACTCACTGCACCTGCGGTCAGAGAGCGAATAAAAGCTAGTATTCATTTTTTTGCAGATGATAATGCAGCCAATATGCCATACCCTCACTTGCCACCAACATGTTGGAATACTAATAAATCGAATCAGGTGAATAATTTTTTTTCTCTTTTCTACATACATATTTTATGTAAATCTAAGCTGTATGATGCTTTTAAATTTAATGTCACTTAACTATTTAGCAATAAGAGAATGTATTGTTGAATTCGAAATAGAAAAAAAATTTTACATAAGTAATTTCAATTAACTGTTTTATACAATAGATAGATTTCTAGAGTGGAGCATGTTTATTTCGTTTCCTCAAGTGGGAATCGAACCTTCAACTTATCGCGATTACAGTTGCACGCTTGTGCCCCTGCTCTACGACTGGTCTCAATCGATTACAAAAATAATAATATATTTATAGGACATACGAACTAATCAGTTCACGCAGAACAGCCACTCGCAGACAATGGATCGTTTGATGGGCACTCCTCCGATGTCGTTCCCGCCCTCTTTGCCGTACAATATGATGATGCCTTATGGTTAGTTTTTTATTCTTCTTCTCTATTTCTCATTGCCTCCTTTGATGTTTCCGGAGAGGACTCAGTGTCTAAATATTCCGAAAGCGGAATTCAACTAATTATCTTATATTCTAACTTATTGTCGGAATTTAACATCGTATTTTGTTTCGTCGAAGTAGAGGGGCGGATTCTGTAGCACGTTACTTTACGTGTTGCATTATTTTAATGAAAATGTTTATTTAAATTTAGTTGAAAGTTGTCGTAAAAAATAATGTAGAATTAAATTAATATAATACAAAAGTATAAACTATTAGAATCCATTCCATAATATGGAAGATCAAAATTTATATATTGTTAGCAATCGCAAGCGGTTAATGTATCGTCTATATGTTTCTTAATTACTGGGAAAGAGATTCTACGTAATTACAATAATTGATATGTATCACCCAATAACAAGACTGTAGGTGCGGCCGGATGAGCGCGAGCAGCAGCTCCTCCAACGCTTTGGCTAGGCTGCTGAGTAGGGTAAAGGCCGATGTCCTTTCGGTTGTCTAGGATTCTCTCCCGGTTTTGAAATCATTATACAACGCCCGGGGTAAGTAGCCCAAGCTGCCTCGATTGACCACTTTTAAACCAGTTTATTAACCAGTATAGGTATATAACTATCTATAAAACAACTTTATATATGGTAAGGCAATGTTGGAGTAGGGGTGTGTGTGTAGACGTCAGCCTCATCCTGTACCCCACATACACTACGTTCTCCAGGTTTTCGAATTCTGGAGGCACTGCGTGGCAAAACTTAAAGCCTGTACTACGACTGGTCCGAACAACAATGACATCTTTGTGTAATTATGTGCAGAAAGACTCTTCACAAATATTGGTTGCATCTCCTGCAATATTTTACAAAGTTAAACAGACGTATACAGTAAAGCCGAATAGTTGTGTTCTTAAGTTAGCTGAAGTCGTTACTGCGGCCACGATTCGTCGACTGTCCTGTACTTTGCACCAATTAAGCGAAATGCAGTTGACACTATAATAATTTCAGGCATGATGGGCGCGTGCGCGTGCGGCTGCGGGCTGTGGGGCGCGTGGTGCTGGCAGCAGCTCGTCATGCAGCAGAGAGAGATACATCAGCTTAGAGAACAACTCAATCATGTATGTTATTTTTTACACTTTATGCCGTATTTTCGAGACATTGCGTGTGGAGTGGCGGATTTCAACGCCGCGTTTGTTTTTTTATGTTTTATTACTATAGCAATGAAATGTAAATGATTTAGTCCGCCGTATGGGAATCGAACCTACAACATGTTTACAATCAGACGCTGTGCCGCTTTGCTACGACGGATCTAGTACTATCCAAAATACTCAGTGTAAAGATAAACATTGCTATTTTGCTTTGTATTTTTGGTAGTATTTTTAAAATATAATTTAATTATTATATTTACAATTTTAGCTTGAAGAGCGTTGGCGAGCAGAAACAGCGTCGCATACACTCAACAATCAAGTGCCGCCAGGCAACCGAGCCAATAACTATTGGGATAATTTTAGAAGGTATTTATTGTACATATTTTGTATTTTTATATTATATGTATTTATATATTTAAAAAAATCATTTTTAATGTATTTTCTATCTAATTTCAGATTTTAGAACACGTACCCGTAATATTAGTTATATGTAATTAGTTATTATATTTTAAAATATATAAATATACACACATAAACCGTCCCTGCACATCTAGTTCATATGAGGGTAAGAAATGTGTGATAGTGTTGCCCTTGCTTAAATCGTGTTTTACAATTTATTTACGTTAGCCGCCTCCCTTACCGCCTAGTAGTGAATCATTATGATTTTTTGTTGTCTAAGCTTCAGGTAGGCAAAAAAAACCTAGTGTCAAGTCATTCCGTATCCTAATTTCTGCCTAATTTTAGAGACATTGCATGATCAATAATGGAACTCCGGGTCCTTTGTCTTGTTGGAGATTAGAGATTTCTAGAGTTTACAATCAGGCGCTGTGCCACTGCGCCACAACAGCCGCCATTTTTTCTTCCTTTTTTTTTACTAACATTAAACTGAAATACCGTACCATTTTTGTTATCCACAAATAATGATATCATGAGATTAAATAAAGAGCTAACTATATAAAATTTAAGCCTAAATGCACAATTCTTTAAAGTGGTATGCAATATCATTAAAATTTATAAAATAATTATTCCAAAATGTTCTTAGTAGTTTGCTTATAAATTTATCTAAAAATGCAATATTAATAAGTTCTTTGATTTTCACGATTATTACACATATTAAATGAAACTAATTTAACCGGATTAATCGCGTATATTTAAGGTTTTTACATTTTTGGAAACCCGACGTTTCGAACGTGACCACGTGGTCACGGGTAGACCCGGTCTACCCGTGACCACGGACTACTGTAAAGTGTTCGAAACGTCGGGTTTCCAAAAATGTAAAAACCTTAAATATACGCGATTAATCCGGTTAAATTAGTTTCATTTAATAAATGCAATATTACATTTTCAATATAAATAATAAGGCCGATGCAAGGCTGCAGGATGCAATTCTGGTATCAAGGCAAAACACGACGTTGACCGAAAAATAAGAATAGTTCAAAACGGACAAAATTTGTTTACTAGGTACTATTGTAAAATATTTTTTTTTTATTACAGTTTGTTAGGCCAGTCGTGGCGCTAGGGCACAGAGTGACTGTAAACGCGGCTGGTTGTGGGTGCGAATCCCACTTGAGAAAATAAAACATTTATTTTAAATTTATATTAATACGTTATCGAAATTTAACTAAAATTGGAGTAGTTCTCAATGTATATTTGGACGATGTGTCTTTAAATGTGTGTAAGACGTCTAGGCGGTACTGAGCGTGCGTTTGTGTTGCAGTTACTCGCGACAGAACCTGCTGTCCGCGAACAGCAAGAGCAACGCGGAGACGCAGGCCAGCGGCGCCGCGCACGCGCAGCCGCAGCCGCTCGTGGAGCGCTCCCACAACAGCCTGCACCACACCTCGTCCTCCACCTCGCCCTCGCTCACGCCCAAGCGCAACCCGCCCTCGCCCGACCGCGCCGCCAGCAACCTCAACCCCAACCTGGCCTCCGCCAGCCGCGACCAGCGCGACAAGGCCTCCTCTAAGCTGTTCGACCTGCTCCGCGAGAACATCTACTCTGAGGTCACGACGCTCATCGGAGTCAACGAATCTCACCCGGACTTTTTGATTCAACTGTTCCGTGAGTTGCAACTCATCAGCTCGGACCCCCTGCGCCAGAGGGTGTTGCAATCGATACGTGGCGTGCTGTCTCAGTACGGATCTCTCATTGATAACAATCAGAGTAACGACGCCGAGGACGCGGAGGGCGCCGACGAAGCCGTCACCACGTCGGCCGCCCCGGAACCTAATTGTCACGATTGTAGTGGCCAAAACGTGTGTTCGAGTACAGTTCAAATTGATAACAAAATCGTGAGATTCCTATTGATGAAGAGTGAAGAAGTATTTACTACTGAACTCCTAGAATCTTTGGCCTCGATCATCAACAGCAATCCTGCTGATAGCAGACAGTCGAGAAGACTCCTCGAATTATTATCAAAATATGAGGGTCTAAGAGTTTGTGACGTGTCCAGCGACATAATTGAAAACTTGCCGTTATTTAATTCGGCAAGTTTGGATGAAGAGTCGGCTCGTCTAACGAGCGAAGTTTCCGAGTCGTCCATCTTGCAGGACGTCGCCGGCTCCTTGAATCTGTTCAGCACGAGCGAGAGTCAGCTGCACTGCAACGCGTGCCCGTACGACATGTGGCCGGGTCACGTGCACGTGGACATGGACGGCAACGACCTCAACGACAACAGCCCGCGCTCGAGCCAGGAAGGGAAAGTTGATCTCATCAATTGTTCGGAAATGCACAACGGGGACTTAGCGGAGGCCGACCAGACCTGCCGCGCGGAGGGCGAGGCGGCCGGCGGCGCGCTGCCCGACGTCGTCGACACCGACGAGGTCACGCCCACTGAGGTAATGCGACACATCTTGTACTGTAGGTGTCTTCCCTTGATTCATTTTACTAACCGAAATAAATAACATTTCCATATATATATATTATAATAATACTCATATAATATGCATTTTAATCTGTACTATATGGAATTTCTCTGTAACATTGTTCTCCACATCATTTAAGTGTAACAATTTATCTTGTAAGTGTGAACGTAATATACCAACTCATTGTTAACATTGTGATAAATAAAGTTATTAAATTTACTTAAATAAACATTTTCATTACACAAATATTTAAACTTCTAAACAACTCTGTAACTAACTGGGCGTTTGGGATAAACGAGATATTAATTCGATAAGTGATACCTATTTGTACAATATGGCGTATATTCAATTCCATTCATCTTATGTAACCTAATTAAATTTTCTATGTACTTCTTTTTCTTAATTATATACTTTATATTCATTTTCAAAGTGAAAATTTAGCAAGGATATTCTTTACGCAAATAAAATATATTAATAAATATAGTATAAATAAAAATACAATAAATTCATTTTAACAAAAGTTTATTACAAAGTCAGGTACATAAAATATCACAGATGAAATAAAAACAGTTATACAAACAAATCTATCTAAATTTGAATTTAATTATAATTTTTATCTTTAACGTCATAAAAAGATCATAACATTTTGAAATGTTTACATTTAAGGCGGAAGCGGAATGGCTTGGGCTTGACCGTGTGCCAACAAGGCTGCACATGGAGGAATCATCTGAAAAGCAAAAAGGTAAACATAAATATTTTGTGAAAATGGTACAAACACTCAAACGTCAAACATAGATTTGATTTTATATTTGAGTGAACCTGAAAAAAATATATTGTTAAATCTTCTTATCTGCACCTGCAACAGAAAAACAAAGTAAATGGTAATTAATATATTTTTTTCTTTTTCAGATTAAATCCAAGACTCAAGCAGCGGACTTCTCCTATGTAACATTCACTTCATTTTTTAAATATTGTATCATGACTATTATTCACTGTCTATATTTACATAGCTTCATTTATGTAATGTTTATTTATTTAGAATGAATAAATATATAAAAGATATATTTTGTTTTTTTTTTTTATATAAATAAAAAGCCTCCCTTTTCCTTTTTTATCTTTATTAGGAAAATGTCTTAAGATATTAATTATATGTTTAATATATTATTACTTCTTTACAAAAAAAATCAGTTATAAGAAGTTTTTAGAGTCCCAATATTTGTTAAGTATCACACACATTCAATGTTCTTCACAGACACACTTGATAAAGGTTTCCTCCGTGTAATTTCCAATATAAAAGTTCCAATGATTCTTCTTCATTAGTTTCTAATTTCATTTTCTCAATTGTCTCACGTTCTAAGCCTTTCTTTATTTGTACTTCTGCAGATAAAATTAATATTTTTTTAAATTATGTTTCAAATTGGAATATGCAGAATTTAATAGAAAGCTAAATCATATGGAACATGAGACAACGAGATATATCTGGATTGTTGTGGGTGGGACGCAGTAAGCATGGGTTGTAGTTTGAAGGCGTTGGCACCATACCCTCTGAAATAAACCGAATATTGTCACACTGTGCCCTTATTTGTCTCAGCAGAAAACCATCAGGTTCCAATTTGTTGCTGTTTCAAACCATTTCTACCAGAAATTTCAATGAATATTAAGTTTCAATTTAGATTTTGCAGTATTAACATGTTGGAAATCACATGCATTCATGATGAAATAATTAAAAAATATATCAATGCTTAATGAGCACCCACCAACATTTAAATTATGATGAATTCAGGATTTAACAAATCTCTTATATAAATTTTTGCAGACAACAAGCTTTTAAAAACTGATATGATAATAATACACAAGAAAAAAAATTCATGTATTATTTCAAAATGTGGTTTTCAACATGTTCAATACACTATATTTTCAGAATTGCATGATGTTTCTGAATTGGAAGTATTTTTTTGTTTAATTTGTTAATAAATTTACCAAAATAATATAATAAATATATGCATAATATAGTTTTTATTGTTTTTATAACTAGGTCTGGTTACATTAAGAAAACAAAACATGTGCAATATATGAAATAAGAAAAAAATTCTACATTTTTACAATATGTTACTTATTTAATTGCAGTATGTTCTGCTTTTTACAGTTCATAAGCTATATAAAATAATATACAATAATATTATGAACATTCTCAAAGAAAACCAATAATCACATGTCAAACATGAACACAATGCACTCTGAGAATGAAAGAATATGCTTAGAGTATATAACAAAATACTTTATTAATTCTAGTAGTTTTCAACTAATGGTCCAAAAGTGAAAGGCAGCCAGATTTTCATTATGTTATAAACCTGATAATATCTCTGGGCATACACTCAACACTATTATCAGGGAATATAAATTTTAGATGGTGCTTTCTTTAGCAGTTATTGGGTAAATAAGGTGCATAAAACAGTATCTATTTTTCATTAAACTATAAACTTCAAAATTAAAGTAACCACTTTCAAAATTTCATATTCCCTGACTACACTTACTGGTGTTGAATGTAGATAGCCTCTCAAGTTTTATGACATACCGAAGGTCTGACTCTTTACGGCTCCTGATCTATATGAAACATTTCTTTTTCTCTTCATCTCTCAATTGTTTTTGGTAGTATTACATAAATTTGTTTAACATTATAAGTATACTTATATATTTTTCTAAATATATTTTCAAATATTTCTAACTGCCACTCAACATGCAATACCTGCAGAACTCAACAGAAAGTGGGAAATAGTGTGTCTTAACACTAGGCTCCCGTTGCTGACCCTGCTGTGGGCGAAATACTTTCCCACTTTCCGCTTAATTCATTGGCAGAACTCAATGCCGCGCTTTGGCTCGACACCAGAGCAAAGAAATGGAAATATAAACATTTTATCTCTAGTGGGATACAAACCCACAACCAGTCAGTTTTAGTCACAGTTGTGCCCCTGCACCACAACTGGTCTATTCCTAATATATTTTTTTTCAAACTTGAGGGTAATGCTGTTAGCCCTATTGGCTTTTACAGTGGGTAAGGAAGAGGATACTCTGTCCCAGAAGATATGCAAGCACTACATGGCTGCCTGAGAACCTAATATTAAGTTAACAGTTTTTAGTACATATAATATTTTAGTTTTATTGTTCATAATTATTAAGAGACTTAGCACATACTAAAATTGTCTGATATCAGTCTTTTTATATATAAATAAAATAAATAATCTATGTTTAAAAATTAACTTACAACTCAATATTTTACATTTATATTAAAGTTCAGTCACTTATTATAAAATATATAATGCTTACATAATATAAGCAATTCTCACATAAATTATGATATATATATTGTTTTCTATAGCTGAATAATTAATGTTATTTTATGTGATGGCCAAAAAGAAAATGTGCAAAGCAAAAATAAAATGGTATAAATACAATTTCCAATTTCTATAACAAACTTATTAGATTTAAATCATTGTTAAGCATTACTTAACAATGACTTGCAAATAATAAAGTAAGATAATACAATTAAATGTAAAGTCTTTACATCAAATACAAAAAAAATATATATAAATATCATTTTGTTTGATGATAAAAAAAATTGAAATAGTCTCTTTTTCTTTCTTAGAGCTATCTATCATAAAATAAAATCTTATTTTAGTTAAACAGTAGTATGTAACTATATTAGAAAATTGGAGGCTATTGGATTGTGTAAATGTATTTCAAATAAAAAGAAGTTGTGGTAGAAAATATTAAAGCATCATTCACAAGCATTTTTAAAAAACATGATTGATACACCTTATATTCAATCCAATCCGAATCCAATGGTATATTCTATTTTCATATATATAGTAATTGTATTTTTAAATTATTTTACTAACACTAATTTGGTCTTGGTTGAATTCTTTTTAAAGATTAGTACCTTTTTATGTCACAACTTTTTCTCTATAGAAGATTGTGTTGTTAATATGTATGACAACATTATATTAACTATGACATATGACTAATATTGACCATAAATTTGAGAATTGCTCATAAAAAAATATAACAAGACAACAACATATAAAATGCTTATTTACATAGAATCCAATAATACAAACATTCCAATATCCTTTAATAGCACTAGAGTAGTAAGATTCTCTTGTATTTTTTTGATTTAGTTTGTGTCAATATTTTATTTATTCAAACTAGTAAACACAATTATCGATTGTTCTATTTATATATTTTAAGAAAAGCTGATTGGAAAAAAGAAAGTATTACAATAATAAAAGCTGATGCAATGCAACAGGCATCAATCAGCAAACAAATAGAAGTAAATTACATTATGCATTATATATGTTTTGAAACAGCAACAACTTTAAATAAATTTGTACTATAAAGAGTAAAGATTATTGTTGGTATTTTATCCTGCTGCATTGATTTTGCAATATGTAAAGTTAACATTATATATGTATATCATAAAAAAATTATAAAATTTCATTGAAGTCCATATATTAATAGGTTATTCGGATAGATTTTGCATTATATTTAGATCTTTACTAAGTATGTATACTTCAATGAGATTTCAAAAAGTGATATATGAAAATTCTTACCTTCGCGTAGGCGCTTATTTTTCGGGTATGAACAATCTTCTGCACTTCTTTTTCTCGTATTGGTGTGAGATGACGACGTGACTTTGTCTCCTCCATTCGCCACTTCTATCATTTCGCAATCAACGGCTTCGGAAGTATTGTTTAGAGCAGTTTTCGGTTCATGGTAACCATAATAACAATTTGTAGATACGTGGATATTCTGATATTGGCCCATATACATGTTAGAATCAGGACAGACAGGAGCAGGTCTCAGAGCTTGAAAGTTATTTTTTGAATCTTGCATATGGTACAAATTTATACTGCTTGCTGGCATTTTAGATTATTCAATACAATTTTTAATATAATAGTATATTGACTTAATCCACTGCAACAAAACTCTAACAGATGCGATACTTTTCTTTTGTTAATGGCTGACTCGGCGCGATTACGAAAATTATAAAAATGAATATGATCACATCGCGCGCTTTGCTGTCAACAACTGTCAAATATGAAATGTCAATTTAGCGTCTTCCAATACTACCAACTTTGATTTAGAGTGCAAATATAAAAAAAATACAGCGAAATATTAAAAAAAATATATATATACCATAAAATAAGACCGATAGAAACAACACAAACTTTAAGTTCGATTTTTACTGTTTCTGTCAACTATACCGTACAATTCTTCTAAAGGGAAAATTCTTTCTTTTTCCTTATCAATATGCACTTTCCGTACTGAACACAACGTTTACAATATAGAAACTAAATACATTTTCTAGATAAAAAAAATTCTAACATTTAAACTGACGAAAGTTAAATGTGAGCCAATTTACTTTTACTTAACTAATGGCAATACAGGATCTTTACATAAAACGCAATATTTAGTTTTGCAAGATAATAATTAGAACAGTAGATTTACTAACAAAAATCCTTTAATATTATGGTATAAAACATTTTTGATTTTGTTTTGTGTGAATTTTATTAACCCTACTTAATCGATAATATTCTAGTATTAAATGAACATCTATCTATATCATGATTCTGTCGAGTAGTCTCGAAATAATAACTTACCCACTCCGGCACCGGTGGCTACTGTTCGAATTTCGATCAACCTTAGTGCTAAGAAAAAATATAAAACGACACGCAGCCGTCGCACAAACTTAAGTTCAATTAAACATCTTATGTGCATTTGTCGCGTGAATCAAAGCGAAGATATGAGTGTTGTAGAACACAGCTGCCGTTAACCACACGTGATCTATGTTGCAAAGAGTACGGTACTTATTTTCCGTTTTTGAAATCAAGAATAGGCAAAATCTTCGATTTACTTCTACATACATTTTATTTCTTCCCAGGCATCAAGATAGACAGAGAGATATAGACTTCTATATACATAATAATTATCATATACACAATTTAATTATTATTAAAAATTAAATCAATATCACGCTGTATCCCGAGCACAGCAGGGGAGGCTGCGCTTTGTCTTGACACCAGAGAGAGTAAATATAATTTTAAATTATTATTTCCCCGAGTGGGATCGAACCACAGAACACGTATACCCACAAAACACATTTTGTGCCCCTGCGCCACGACAGGCCTCATATTTAATTTTTATTTACTTTAATTATTATTTTTCTCATATATATTGAAAACATTTGAATTAACTTAATTTTTTTTAGATGTAGCTTACAATAAATCGTATTTTTTTAAATAAGAAAGAATCGTATTTTTTTAAATAATGATGTGGTTGTTAGCAATTTCTTTAAGAAAGAGTTTATTTTCATTTGTCATCTTGATGTCAAACCGACAAGCTGTCAAAACCTATTTGCAAAATCCCAACAGTGCAACTGACAACAGAAAAAATATTTCTTATTTTATAAAAATATTGATTACCATACAACAAATCATAATATAATTTACAAGCAACTTATTAAACTACTAACAATATATGAACCAGTTATTTACAATAATGTACAGTGTGACAATTTGAGTTTCATTTTTGCTCAAACAGTCAAACTTGCCTGAAATATTCTCTTAAAAATGGTCATAATTTCGTTATTAACATCTAATCTTTATAGAAAGTTTAGTAGACAGTATACACAATGGAAATACTATAACTCAATATGCATCAGAACTTATCAATCTTTTCAAAGGCATACTATTTACTCATTACAAGGAAGTGAGAAGTTTTATAGGCGAATATACACTTCTGCTCATTATAATGATAAAAGTGAAACTAAAGATGATAAAAATATTATCGATAAATTAAATTCGGGAGCGACAAGAAAAGATAATCAAAATTTTTTAAAGGAAAAGTCTCTGGGTGACATACTCATAAAGACTGAAACTGATGCAAACAAAGTAGTTACTAAAGTTACAATAGAGAAGGCAAAAACTCAAGAAACAGAAGAAGTTGCAAAGCAACCTGTCCTCAACCAAGCAACTCCAAGTATGTAATATTTTTTAAGTACATATTTTAAAAACTTTTGAATACAATTAATTGGTTTGGCCATTTTTTTCAGAAAAGAAAAGATTATTAATTGATTTCTCAGCATCATATACTGAGCGTAATTTTATAACACCCATGAGAGCAATGACAGAATATTTGTTAAAACAATCTGATTTGGAAATGTTACCTAAAGTTTTAAGACGATCTCCGTATGAGTCTGAACCACCTATAACTGTCTATTATCGAAAAGATGTTGAGGCCAAAGCTATTGCGGTAAAATTTTTCAAATATTACACACCATATAGATAGTTAATTACATATTAGTTTTTTTATATATATTTATATATTAAAGGTATGGGGTTCAAAAGACTCTCTAGACAAAGAACTACTTCGAAGAGAGTTAGACAGAAGGAGATATGAACAAGGTAGAGTCCTTACATTCTTTTTAAGCACAACCTTACTTCACTAAATATAAACATACTTTTATCATACCTTTTTTATAAATGACATCAAAATTATGAGACTGTTATGATGCAATACCACTGCGTCAGCCTTTGAATGATGTGGTTGTGGGCTAGATTCCCACTCTGATTTCCTCACTCTGGTTGATTTTTCCCACTGAACAGGCAATGTATTGAAATTTAGGAGAAAAATGGGGAACAGAATGTCTTAACTTTAGGTTCCATGTACTTATGGTGTCATATACAGATTACAATGTAAAGACAATAATAAATTGAAACTTAATTTTGCAAGTCATATCAAAATGAAACTATGGTAGCTTTCTAATTTTTATTTAATTAAATCTATTTAGTAAAATAAGTTAACAAACTATATAGACATATTTATTTGAGTGCTGCAGATGTGTTCACTGTTAAGAGAAGACTAAGAAACTATAGGAGAGAAATGGGTCATAAGCGGTTGAAACATGGAGTTGAGGAAATGGGCTTAAAGACAGTTTCTGGAAGAGTGGTGCTAACTGCTGTTGGGATGTAAGTATATCAATTATTTTCTTGTCTATTACCAATTTACCATATTGATCTTTTAATATTATATTTAACATAATAAAATTAATTTCAGTAATGGTTGCAACTTTCTATTTAAGTTGTGCGCTTGGCTATACACTGGATCCCATAGTCTTTTCTCAGAATGTATACATTCTTTAGCCGATACTGTCAATCAACTTATTTTGGCATATGGTATACACAAATCT
Organism: Heliconius sara; assembly: GCA_917862395.2. Taxonomy (NCBI): domain Eukaryota; kingdom Metazoa; phylum Arthropoda; class Insecta; order Lepidoptera; family Nymphalidae; genus Heliconius; species Heliconius sara. The sequence continues at coordinate 6,979,166 of OU860796.2, read as the reverse complement.
GTACAAGTATGTATTCATAATTTTAATACATTATAGTCTATGTACATAATATGTGTGTACAATTTATGCACAATTTAAAAGTAAACAATTACTGTTTAATCACTTTGTTCTCTTATTTCTATTGTAACTCATAATAGTGATTTTATGCCATAACAGTGTCTTTCTTTTATTATATTATATAACATGAAAATTATGATTTGATTTATTTGAATTTTTTTGAAAAAAAGAATATTTTATATGGTTGCACACTCCAATCTCAGAAACTACTTGTTCCAAATAAAAGAAATTTGTTGTGTATTTATTTTATTGAGGAAAATTGTGTTATAGAATATTATTATATTATTTTTTCAGCTTCATGCTGTATCCCGCACACAGCAGGTTAGGCAGAGGGAAGCTAGTGTTAAAACACCGACACCAGAGCGAAGAAATGGAAATATAAACCTAAATAAATATTTCATTTCCTCGAGTGGGATCCACAACCAGTCGTATTTACAGTCACACTTTGTGCCCCTGTGCCACGACCAGGCTCAAGGAGTTATATCATGTTAATTATTTCGATGTGATGCACTGTATAGTTAGCCTAGCTTAGCCTAGACACTAGAAAAAGGTATTTTGAACACTCAGGAAAGAAAAATACTTATTTAGAAAGCATAAAAAAAAATTACGTAGCGGGACTCGAACCCGCGCGTCCTGAAAACCGACCAGGAGTTTTCTAAATAAGTAGAAAAAGATACGCGCGGATAACTTCACGGAATGTCTGTCTTAGAATCTATATGCTGCTACACACCATATACCGCACATAGCAGGGTAGATAGAGGGTACCTGGGAACCTAGTGTTAAGATACTCCGCTCTCCATTTTCCGCCGGATTCTGGAGGCATTGCATTGCATATAGTGGCGAACCCACAACCTGTCGCGTTTACAGCCGCATTCTCCCCCGCCACAACAGTTCCTGAGATTGAGAGGGTGTTTGACCAAATAAACTCTTTAGCTTTATAACATAAGTATAGATAATATAAGCCATACCTTCAAATAGATTGCAGATCCTGACCATCCATATGGATACACAAATATGAGATATGTTTCGTCACTTATATCTGGTGTCGGTATATTCTGTGTCGGTTGTGGACTTTCATTCTATCATGGAGTCACTGGGATTATCGATCCACAACCCCTACATGATTTTTACTGGGTAATTTAATTTTAAATTATGATATCAGCTTTCAAACACAAGAAATACGTAATTAATATATTTATATTAAGACCATCACAGATAGACAACAAATTATGTTGATTTTCCCGTTGGGTAAGACACAGTATGACATTGAGTTATGCCATTCAATATGCAATGTTTTTAATTAGCGCGGAAAGTGAAGAATGTCTTGAGTTTTTGACAGTATTTTATCTTTGCCTACTCTTATAAAACCTTTAAAAAAACATATAGTTATAACATAATTAGAAGAGTTGTATTTCTCTTTATAATTGCTGTAATTTCTAAATTGCTAATCTACTTCCAGGCTTATTTTGTTCTTGGTGGAGCTGTAGTTTCAGAAGGAGCGACTTTAATGGTAGCCCTGAATGCCATTAGGAAAGGTGCCAAAGAAGCTAATATGACTTTATATGATTACAGTGAGTCATTGCAATTATTATGTAAAACATATTAATATTAATATTGACGTATAGAAATAAATTATATTTAAAAATAAGAAATTTTGAACTAAAAAACGCTTATTTAGACCTGGAAGAGATACATCAGATCTTTTTCTTCCGCATGACCACATAATAGTTTTTGGCCGTAAATTCAAAAAGTTTCTGTGATTTTATGGATTTGGAAAAAATTGGATTTGACAGAGTTGTAAGAATAAAAAATAAGATAGGTCCCCGGTACAATTTGGATGAAGCCTTGCTGCAGGCTGAAGTTTCTTTACAGAGATCACTCAGCTTGTGTGCAAATAGAAGCTGGTGTGTTGCCTTGGTTTGATATTCAATTGGGTAGTAAATGAGGTGGCGCCTTGTAAGTTTCTTTGTTCAGTTTATATTTAGATAGCTGTCTCGAAGCAACATCGTGACATAGATATGTAAATTAACGTGACATAGGTTAGCCTGTTGAATGTAGTACTGAATGTAGGTTAGCCTGTTGTACGCGATTGATGCAGTTTTTATCGCATCATTAGATTGCGAGTTGAATGTATTGACCGCCACTGTGAAAGAAACACGTGTGGCAATAAAGAATTACTAAGCAAGAGCGAGTGGTAAGAGAGATAGAGGGAAACTACGATTGACCTTCGAATGACGTAAATACTGTATTGATAATATTGGAAGAAGATCATGTAAAAATAACATATAACTGTGTATTAATGTGACTTTTGTGGATTCAATTGTCATTTGGGGGAATGATTATACAGGTGGAAGCGTCAGCGTTCCTTTTACGGGAACAGTATATAGGATAAAATATTTCAAACTAATGCCTAAAGAAATTAATCAAGATACCTTAACAGTTTAGACGTAGGATTTTTTTTTCATTTCGCCATGTCTATCCACACCAGCAATATGTCAAAAAAAATAGTAGAAGCTAGGGTACTGAGTGTCTTAACACTACGTTTTTTTGCCTACCCTGCTGATAAAGCATGAACATGTTTTTTTATTAATTTAATAACTACAAGTGACATCCAACAGTAATGCGGAGCTCAGACCCGTCAGTGAACGTGGTGCTGTTTGAAGACACGGCGGCGGTGGCGGGCGTGGTGGTGGCGGCCAGCTGCATGGCCATATCGCAGTACACCGGCAGCCCGCTGCCGGATGCCATTGGCTGCATACTGGTCGGCACGCTGCTCGGTGGCGTTGCCTCGTTTATTATATTGAGCAATGTTGGCGCTTTAGTTGGCAGGTATTTAACTCTTATCTTATATATATATATGTATATATATATATGTATGTATATATATATATATATATATATATATATATATATATATATATATATATATATATATATATTTCTGTATTTTTGCTTACCATTCTTCTCTTCTATACGACGGATTTGGATAAAATTTTGTGTGTAAGTAGTATAGACAGAAGGAATATAGTGTCAACAAGTGTCGCCCGTATTCGAACCATTGCCAGTTTAATATCACGCTTTCGGAAATATAAAAGTAATTTAAACGTAACCATTGCCTAGGGTGGGAATCGAACCCACAATCATCGCGCTTAGAGTCGAATACTATCCCACTGTCATTATATATTGTATTAATATTTTCGTTGAGTTCCGCCACTCCGCACGCAATGACTCCAGAATTCGGCGGAAAGTAGGAAACGGAGTGTCTTAACTCTAGGTTCCCTCTGTCTACCCTGCTGTGTGCGGGATACAGCGAGGAGCTGATATATGAAATATATAATATTTTTAATTTCAGATCAATTCGGCAAGAACAGTTAGATGAAATAAATAGTGTATTAGAACGAGACTTTATGATTCGCGCCATTCATGACGTTAAGGGTATCGATATAGGAAGTAACCTTATAAGATATAAGGTATTTAACTCTATTAATATGTATTATTCATATTTATATATTTTGAGGCAAGAGACTGGAATACAATAATTTTACTTCCTCGCTCTGATAACTAGATGAGGCTTGGTGAGGCTTGGCTCGAAAAATGGGAAACAAGGGAACTTAACACTCTGTTGGGATGTGGTGTGTCAATAAAAACTTGATAATTTTGTTTGATTTTCTTCGTAAAGTTACAAATAACTATTTTATTGTTTCATACCTAACAAAAAATAATATAAATATAATTTCAGGCTGAAGTGGACTTCGACGGTCGGGCATTAACACGATCATACTTAGAAAAACACGATTTAAATACACTTTTGGAGGTAAAATTATTCAAAGGAATCGATTATATTTTGGTTTACAATTGCAATTAATTAAATTTTTCTGTCCGTTGTTAGGATATGAAGAAAATTGAAACAATTGATGATGTAGAAGCATTCCTATTGAAACACGGAGAGAATATTGTTGATATGTTGGGAGGAGAGATAGATAGGATAGAATTGAAGTTGAGGGTAAGCGTACTTTTATTTTAGCACGCTGTTTCCCGCTTATAGCAGCGATGACCACTTACTGTTAAGAAACTGCATTCCCCATATTTCGCCTGAGGATTAATAAAAATAATGTGTTCATCCGACTGTGGATCGAACACAGAACCTTTGCGTTTTTAAAGGCGATAAAAAAATACATTATGAATAAAAATTTCTTATATTATTTTAACTTTGTATAAAATATTTCTTTTCAGAAAAAGTTTCCTCAAGTCCGTCACTGTGATTTAGAAATTTTGTAAGCGTGAGTAGAAATATTAAAAAAAATATGGTTACAACTTAAATAACTATAGATAAGTCATGTAGAATATGAGTATGTATACCTGACTCCTTTATTATTCTTGATTCCTGAATGTATTGGGCCATAGAGTTTAGCCAAATTGATTCTGTCATTTGTTTAATTTATTTAACATGAGGTTTATTTGAAGTTCACATTTATTTAAGGTATTTCTTCGTGTATGCTAAGCTATAGCTTGTATAACTATAAATACAGCATTAATTTATATACTATAAATTTGCTTAGTGATTGTTAATTAGATAGTATAAAGAAATGGAAATAAAAATATATAGAAAAATAAGTGCTTACCACATACAGGTGTAATAGTTGAGATGTTATGTAACTTTTTATAATAAGAGAGTTATAGTACATAATAATTTTACTTCATGTTTTAGCTTGACACTGTATTCCGCGCATAGCAGGGTAAGCAGAGGGAACTTGGGAACTTACTGTTAAGACTAGTGCCTCGTTGCCAGAGCGAGGAAATAAATATTGAATAGTTCATTTCCATGAGTGGGAGTTGAACCTTCGGCGGGAGTTCTCGTCACGCTTACAATCGCACACATGTGCCTCGGCGCCATGACTGGCCCTAAATAATAATTTTACTAAATCTCTTATTTATTCTATTATCATGTATAACATTGTTATTGTGTCCTACAATGTACTTATTACATCATTTAGTTATAAGTAAATGGCTAACGTAATAAGGAATATTTATATCCACCTTAGGACAAACCTTGTAAACAACATTTGTTTTGTGCAATTTTTTTAAAATTATTTAAAGGAAAATGACACAGATAAAAAAATGTTCTAAAATGTAACAGTAAAATGTTATTTACGAAATAGTGAATATCTTGTATTAAGATAAGAGGACGACAATAAACATAATATACATGTTTAATATTATTAGTGTTATTACACGCTGAGGATGAAAAAAATACTTTTTAAAAAATGTATAAAAATTTGGACAACGATTGAATGGTTACATAAAATCGCAGGCTGCGAGTCCTGATACGTTTTTTTATACATTTTCTAAAAATCCAATTCTACCAGCCCAGCTGTATTATTTGTATGATGTCGGGATTTCCCCTTTTTGTTGAAATAATGATACAAATTGAATGTAACAAAATATTTTAATCACTGTGATTTGTACATAGGTCTTACTGAGATAAGTATATAAATAACTGTATTATACGAGTAACTTCACTATGTAAATAAATGTTTTAAATTGCTGTTGTATAAATTATTAGTATCCTACGACATTTTTAGAGTAAATGTAGAGTCGAAAGCACTATGTATATTATTTACGTAAAGTATGTTTTTGAAAGTTTTTTTAATTCGAAATCTAAAAAAGTTGCTTAATAATAATACAAATATATATTTAAAGGGATAAATAATAAAAACTCATTTCAAATTATAATTTAATCTGTATAAAATACAATAATAATTCATTCCGATTACATCTATTAGGTAAGTCAATAATAAAAGGCACTTAACAAAAAAATGGATATTAATGTATGTTGTTAATTAACAGCAATTAAAGATAAAATAAACGACGGGTGCATTCTAACAAAGATATTATTTCTGTAATGTATTATACATTTATTCTCATATAAATTAGCAAAGTAAAAAAAACACATTTAAATTAGGTCTCCTACACAACCTATGCAGTCTTCCACATTTAAATAAGCATTTTAGTGTTTATTTCTTATATCATAACACAAGGCAGTTGATAAAAATGTTTGAACGTAATTACTAAATGTGGCCATAACTATATTATAAAGCATATGAGGGTCTATCCATAAATTACGCCACAAGAATTTCATATTTTTTTGACCTATCCCACATCCTTGTCACATCAACAATTGTGAGACACCTATCTAGTATGACGCCAAATTTTGCAATTTTACATCCGGTTTCACCTTAATATATTAAATAAAACCAGCTATTCAAATTGTTTTAATATTATATTATTGAAATGTGATCTCACGAAATTAAGGACTGAGGAAGTCCCTCTTGTCACAAAATTGTCACACTTCATCGACATCTTCCCCTCTTAACGTGTGACGTAATTTTGGGATGGTACCTAATATAATTATCAATTCACTTGCATAATTATTATTAACGATTTGGTAGCCTTTTTTAATTTATTAAAAAAAATCTAGCGAGCGACTACAAACAACAAGTTTCATGAAACGCTATCACAGTATTGTGTTTGCTATATTCGTTGAGCAGTAAATCACTACGTCGTTATCCTTATAATTTATACAATTTTCTTTTTAAATGCTAGAGAGAATACGTGGAGTACTTGACGAATTGAAATAAACTAACATAATATTAGATATTTATTTATTTTAAATGCAGAAGGCATATAAAAAGAGAAAATAAAGCCATTTATTTTTATGTAATAGTGAATGTCCCTATAATTTCCTTATTAACTGATAATATTTTTAGCTTTACGCTGTATTCCGCAGAGTGGAGGGAGCCTAGTATTAAGATTTCGCTCCCCGCGTAGCGACAATTTTTTTGAGATATTGCGGACCTCTACACCTCTTTCCGTCTTGTTACCAGTGCAAGTAAAAGAAAATAATTAGTCTCAATGAGTGGTAATCGAACCCACGACCATAATTTTTATACCCAGACGCTGTGCCGTTGAGACTTTCAAGATTAGTATATAGATATTTATTTTTTTAATTTCTTAAACTCCAAAGCAAATTACAATGACTATCCATGGATATCTTCATTTATATCATTATAAAGGCCCTATATTTTTTTGCACTTATATTGTTCAATTAAGTAAGGTTTGTTTCCATATAATATTAGTAAAAAAATATATACATTCTTTACTAAATTACGAAATATATAAAAAATAGAACAAGAGTATCTGGAATTAATTGCAGAACTTTAATACATTTTAACATAATACATGGCATGCATGGCATTTCATTTTGAATACACAATTGAAAAAAAAATATTTATTACAAACTAAATCCTCATAATATAAAAAAAAACCAGGATTATAAAATGTTTTTGTGATTCATATAACTTTTAAATACCAGGAATCGTTTGGGGTAGACACAAATTATAATGTGCTGTTTTATTCCAAAAATCTGAATTTTTCCATCCGCACCATCCTTTAGAAATAATTATGTTTATATCATCCGCACCCGTGTAATGCGGGTCTAATATTAGATAGCGCGTGTCGTTTGTTGTTGGATTGTAATCTATACCAATTATTGTATGTGCTAATACTCCACCACCTGCCAACATATTAATTATTGCCTATGTACTTATTTTTAATATTTTAAAATATTATTCCATAATAACGATAGAATTTCTTTTATAAACGTTTAATAAAAATTATGTGATATGAACCCGCGCCTCTTAGAAGCCGTTCAAGTATACTTAGTTATAATAAAATGTAAATTTTTATTCAATATCACCTTTATGCTACATAGTAGGGCAAAAAAGAAGAACTTGAGAGATTTTTTAAAATTCGTATTTAAAATCGAAAAATCTCTTTAAATTACTATTTAACTGTTTCAACTGTGCAATGGTAACTATAAAAAAATAGAATACGAACCAATCATAATAGGACTTCCATGTTTTTGAAAATGATGAACCAACTCTGGTGCATAGCTATTAAGTTCCGAGCCTGTATTCGCAAATATAATCCTAGATTGTACTCCTAATAACGTTTCTAAGCAAAACATCACTTCTGTGGATCCAATCCATTGCTTTGAGCCGATGAAAGAGGATTGTTTATCACCTATTTTGACAAGGCACTGTTGTATATCTCTGTGTGTTGGTATTTCTACTGTTGTATAACCTTGGAGCCTGTGATAAAAAAATATACCTATATATTAAGGATGAAAGATGAATAAAGACAAATAACTATTTATAATTTTAACTATTTATATCATACAGATGTAAATATGCAAATACACATACAACAATTATACATACCTGAACCAAGAAAATATAGTTTGCATTGAACGGTAAGCACAACCCCAGCCGTCGTCATTGAAGTTATCTTGCATATAATGATGATATGTATATCTTCCAGACACTAAAGCTATTATTGAATCTTTAACAGGTTGTACGGGAATGGCCTCATGGGGGTTCACCAGTTTGCTGGAATTTATTGGAAATGCGTTTTCCCGTCTAAACAATGGCTTGTCCAGCGGTAGTGATAGCAGTTCATGAAGCAACTTTCTATCTTTTTCTGGAAAATTCATTTTGTGTTTGAATTGTTTATAAGAATTATGTACAGTCTGCGAGATCTAAGCTGAGTTTTGATTTTGTGTGCATGTTCATATATAGTATAGATGTAACGTCAGTTGCTTGGCCTAAACCGGTTAATACTATGTTTGACAACTGGCCTACACCACCACCAAATTTAATTCTTAATATTTGATTTATTAAATGTGAAAGAAAACAAAATACTAATGCAGCCAAAAGAAACAAAATCGTAGATACAACTTGAGGACGCAATATCCTGTGTAGTTTTGTATGTAGAATTTTTTTTTTAAATAATATCCAATATTTTTTAAAGATTTTTTTATCTACTTTTATACTCACTCACACAAATACAAAGCTCAGCTTACAGCCTGATACGTATATTAATGTCTTAATTGAGTTGTGTTGCTAACATACTATGGTCCAAAAATCATTTGCTCGAGTAAAGTATACTAGTTGCAGTGTTTTGCAAGATGAACATCCTAGAACTTAATTAATTAAGAAACATTATTAAACTAATCTTAATTTCGGGTATTTTAGAAGAATTAGATAAGGTAATTTGGGTGATTTCTAAAATTTGCAATTATTGGACAAATTTTAAAGCCGTATATCTCCAGCGGGACGCCATATTTGTTGTATTGAACCTATGAGCGTGAACACGGATGTGTGGTGGGGGTGTCACTCACCCAAAAAATAGAATATAATTGATCAAGTCAACATTTGGCTAATACACTATAATCTTTTAGTTGTGTAGTGAATAATTTACTAGCAAACCATGTCTATATACCAAAAAAATTACTTACAAGTAGCTTAGTAAGTTGTAGTGTACTGGTTCTGCTGGCAGTGTAATACTAAAAAACTATTATTTTATATATCAACACTTACCCATACTTTCGTCTGGTATGCCTTTTGGTAGCACCCTTGTGATGAAATGACCAAGGTCTTGTGGAAGATAATGAAAAGTTTCTGGTAGCCTTAGGCCAGCACCATCTCCAATGCCCTCTTGACCTACATAAAAAAAATAACAATAATGTTTGAATAAGCATTCTTATTTAAAAAGGTTAATGGTTATTTATAAAATATGGATAATACAATAGACAAGAAACACCTTAAACAAAACAGATAACAGATGATAGGATAATATTGGAAAGCATCCAATTGTTTGGTCGCTAGCTTTTACAGCTAAATACTAATACTTGTAATGCAGTCTTGAACAAATTTGAAAAAAATTTATATGTATGTTCTTAAATCTTAAACAGTAAATTGTAGAATAAACCTTACTTGGTATTAATCGAAAGAAGATGTGAGGATGTTTTTGAAATATTCGGGAATATATTTTTTAGAAAACATCATAAAAAATGTTTTAAACATTTTTAAAGTGTTAATCCACACTTAGGAATGATAAATACTTAATTGGAAAACGTATAAAAATTTGAACGTAGCGGGACTCGAATCCGCGCCTCCTGGAAACCGACCAGGCGCTAAAGAAGACGTATAAAAAATATTTAAAAAATAGTATTCTCTCTTGCCAAACGATAATTCTTAGTAATTATCTTTGGGTAGCAGAAATTTGTAAAAATCTCCCTACAGAGATGCTAACAACGTAAATAAGTTGTAACAAGCGTATAAGAATTTCGAAGTAGCTTGGCGAGAACGTATGGCTCAGTGGTCAGAGCGCCTGGTCGGTTTCCAGGAGGCGCGGGTTCGAGTCCCGCTACGTTCAAATTTTTATACGTTTTCTAATTAAGTATATATCATAAAAAATAATGATTGTTAAATCAACAACAAATCCAATCACACATGTTTTTGACTAAGTATTGATTTTGTTAAATAGATTTATTTCTAATATAAAATTTTCTTAATATTAATAAAAATATTTTATAGTGAACTTACCTAATTGCTCTATTAAAACAGTCTCTAGTAATTTCAATGATCGACATGCTGCCTCCACTAGCATGCTATAAAGCTCAGACAATTTAGTATTTCTGTGTATGATTGCTAATGTGTCCACTCTCAACGGCATACTGATACAAAATGCGGCTGAAATACATACACAAATAAATTATAAAAAAGGTAAAATTAGTGTGTAATCTGTGTTTGTTAAATTATATGTATACTAGAGGCCAGTGTAGTGGATAATATTATTTAAATACATTTTATAGAAAATTACTTTGTTTACTAAAATAGTATAGTTATCTATACCAACTACACTAAATAAACTGTAATTAAAATCTTTTAAAATTATTAATAAAAAAAATAAACTACTTTTTAAATTAAACTATTTTAACCGGATTAATCGCATATATTTTGTATTTTTATACATTTTTGGAAACCCGACGTTTCGAACACTTTCCTGTAGTGCGTGGTCACGGCTACAAAATACACGCGATTAATCCGGTTGAAATAGTTTCATTTCAAATGTGTAATAATTGTGAAAATCAAAGAACTTACAATATAAACTACTTTATTATGTACTAACGTTTTCTTTGTGTTGTCATCATTTTCACTGCTGTTTTTACAAGTTTGTCTGATAACATATCTTTTGTAGCCTTTAGCACTAAATTTACAGGTATAATTTCCTGTAAAATGCAAATCAACTAAATCTATATTCTATACAAGAGACTTTTTTTACGATTCAATAAATATATAACACAATGTTTGACCCTGTTTACTGTCATGTTGTATGTAAAGGAGGGACAAACTGGATCAATACATGTTTTACTGCAAGCTCCCTCTGCCCCCACATAAATTGTTGTGTAACACCCAAATAATTATGATTAATCACAATTATATTAGTACTGTTATTTTTAATTTAGCCAAGCCAGGAGAAGAAAGCACATTGAGATTTGTATCTAATGGAATTGTAAGATCTAATAGAATTTCATGTACAATACAAATTTGTGTACACAACAGATTTCTGTTTAACACCCGTGTAAAGCAGAAATCTGAGGGGTTAGCAATTTCTATTTCTAGTTTTTAATTTGGGAGATTCTATTTTCTTAGTTTTTGCTTTAGTAATGTAATGTTACATCAAATGTGCCCTAAATAAAACAATTTACCAAACTATACTACTTGATCATTGGGAGTGTATATAAATCTAAAGTTTTATTATATCATATAATACAAATAAATCACAAACTTTAAATAATCAGTAACTTACAACTTTATTGGCATTATATTTCTTCTTCTTTGACTGTTCTGGGCCCACAGAGTCTATAAATTCTCCTACATTGGAATCCATACTGGTGCCTGTTACGCCAACATCCGATGCCACACCAAATAAATATACTGATGTTCCATCTATGTTAAATGACACCTGTCCAGATGCTATCTGAAAAATATTTCGTGTAAAGTATGTAAGAAAACTACCACAATCATTGCGTTTAAAGATAGATCCTGTGCTGGTCCAACACATCAGTCTCAAGAAATGTTGTTTGAAACATAATTTACTTATAATTACATAAGATTGATAGTATATCTACCTTCTTTCTTTTGTTCTGGAGTAAATTTTTTACCCCAGGTATAGTAGCCTCACAAGCAAGAGGCAAAATAGTATTGAGACGAACATGAATAAATTGTTTCCATAGTTCATCAGTTTGTAGTATATCATAACTTGTTTCTTCAAACTTATCATGTACCAAAAAATGAGCTTTAATCTCCTTTTCCTTATTAATTATTAGAAAAAGTGGATTGTCAGTTATATCCACATCCTAAAAAGAGTGAATGTTTGCATTTATATATTTTTAAATATAATAAGCAAGGTGAGTTGTTGAAATTCAGGGCATTTTGTGTTTTGTATAAGACTTCTGCATCACACATTTCTTACCAGAGATCTCATACATTCAGAGAATTCATACTTACTAGATTAAGAAATATGTGGTGTGAAATGAAAAAAAAATATTTCCTCAAATATAAATTGAACCCACAACCACAGTGTTAACAGTCAGAAAGTGTCCATCACAATAGCCTCATAAAATTGTTATATTTATAAAATTTTAGTTATGAATACTTTTTACCTGATCTTTAACATATTTAAATCCAGTTCACTATACATGAAAATAGGTAATTTTATAATTACCTGGAAAATTTCTTTAGGTTTTGAGTCTATCGATAAAGTCTCATTAAATTTTATAACACCACATAGCTCTATTTCGGCGGGCAAATGTAGAAGTAGTTGTCTATAAGTCTTCTTTTCATTTTCGAAAAATTCTAAGCTCATCCCCACGACGAGCAATGTACTGTCGTACATGAGACCATACAGGCAACCTGTAGTTTCATTTGTATCAATTTTAGACAAACGCTGTAATTAAAAAGTAAATGGTGATTATACGTAAAAGAATAATAAGAAGTTATTTAAGCGAACGAATAATGTAATGATGACGTCTAAGCTTATGACTAAAACTTAGAGCAAAATGTCAAACAGTACGTATTTTTTTATCATGTTAATAAATAATGTGTAAAAGTAACAATAACATAAAATATACCATCAATTAATTATAAAATTGTAAAGTTTTACCTCAATAACATATTTTGATATTTTGAGACGTGGTGACATTTTCGAAAACTTGCCATTTACAATAATCTAAATGTCTAATCTAAGTTACCATAGATACCTCTGAAACTTATATTGAGACCAGAATAAAAAATATAACCACAGATTATATTTAGAATATTTAAATACCTACTACGGTACAGTATACTTGTTTTTCTTATGGTTTTCCTTAATAAAAAAAAACATTTAGTGTTAAAGCAATGTTTTAATAGTGTTATGTGTTCTCTGTACAACGTGATATTAGCAAAGTGATGAGTGCTCAGATGGCACGCTCTAAATACAATAAATTATTAGTTTTATTATCAAAATCATTCCTTTTGTATAAAATAGCAGTACTAAATAATGTTGAATCCTAAAGAAGCATGCTCTCTATCAGACAAGCTAATAATACTACATTATTATATGATTTCGTATTATTATGTTCTTTTTCAACTGCAGTAGAGCTGAACAGTATGCAAATGTTTTTAATATACGTGTTCATAGCGTGCGCTGACTCAACCATATGAGTTTTGTAAATTTTCATATAACTTCGATCTACTGTAAAGTTTTATGTGGTTTTATTATTAATTCATATATTTCTTCGGTTCTCTTCGCTTATGCGAGTAGTAGATTAGTTAGATTGTTTAATTACTACTTTTGGGGTATTCAACCAATATTTGTCCTACAGAATCGAGCTATTCGTGCAATCTATAAGTTAGATCCTAAAGACTCCTTAAGGCAAAGGTTTAAAGAACTCAATATATTGACAGTTACATCTCAATATATTTTTGAAAATGTTTTATATGTTAAGAAAAACATTACTAATTTTACCAAAATTGGTGATGTTCATAATATCAAAATAGTAGGAACAAGTATAATCTTGGTGCACCTGTAACTCGGTGCATCGAATCCTTAATTGTTTTATGGAACGATGTGTATGCTTTTACAATAGGATCCCTGAATACGTCAGAGAATTTTCTATATTACGATTTAAAAAGATTGTGAAAATTGTGTTAAAGGCTATTACCAAATTAATGATTTTGTAAATGATAATACGCCATGGGAATGAAATTATAAACTATTTCAAAGGTATCATTGTCACAGATGAATAAATATGTATTTGTTTAAATTAAAATTAATTAAAAAATAAAAATAGTCCCGCTGAGTTTCTTGCGCCGTTTCTTCCCAGGTTTGAGGCATTAACAGTAGTGGTGGTAAATTGTTTGACGTTCAAAAAATTAAGCCTGTAACTTCTTATTTTGAATAAAATAAAATTCTTGGTGTGATGTAAGTATTTACATCGCATTAACATTTTTATTTAAGTGTTAAGTGTATTTTGAATTGTTATTGCTTGCAAAAATTATTATATTTAATATAGAAAAATGTTTAGTTATTCCATATAGTAGCTATATACGTGCTTATGGAACAAGTGCAAAAGGGTGTTTTCGTGGGTAAATCCTTATCCCATAGAAATTCCGGGATAAAAAGTATCCTATATGTTGCTCCATTACTCTTGTATAGGTTATTGAAAGTCGCATTAAAATAAGTTCAGCTGTTCTGGTATGTGTTCTGTGGTTCTGGCTCAGAGAAAACAGGCAGAGAAAAAAATTATAAAATTGTATTTTTTTTGTATTTGTGTATTATGTAATAATAAGTTAATAACCACATGTACTTGCAAAAATACAGTTATTTTGAAATCATATACAGTCACTTCAATTTTATTTATAAGAAACGGAAACCGTCCGTTATATTTAACGGAAACAAATTTGCAATTATCAATTATTTATGACACAAAATGCCTTGTTGTGATTTATTCTGGTGTATTATCTATCTATTATTATGGTGTCAAGGACTTTTATTAGAACGAATAAAATTTAACATTTTTGTAGTACGATGTACTTGCATATATTTTATTATTTATGCAGCGCTCGCAGTTTAATGGCGTTTATTATTGTTTTTGGTTATGTAAGGCTAACTAAAGAAAAACACTAATGTTATATATAGCACATGAAAATTGAAATGTATATCTTAAGGATAACTCACAGTACCCATTTTTGTGTTTAAATATATAGAAGGGATAATTGCGAAACAGATTTGAAGAGTACAGTATTATTCCCTATCATACTTAGTTTTTTAATAATATATTTCGTTGATTACGTTTATTGATAATTTTTGTTACCTTTAATTAGTATTTTTTTTAAATATTAAGAATTTCCTTTAGTTTCTTTTACTAATTTTGTTAGTTCATTTCAATTACTCAGATATTTTTTCTAATAATATTATTTTATTAACTTATTTTTTTTTTTCGGTTTATTTTGATTATTTACTTGGAAGATAATCATTTAAGTAATCATACTTTGTAAACAGTGTCTCATTTAAAACCACATGAACTCAGAAATATAAAGCAGTAGAAGTGGCTAAAAGGGAAGACAGAGAATGTCATCACCATAATCCAATTATATAACAAAAACTGCAAGAATATAAAAACTTTATTTCAGAGGTCCGTTTTTATACATGTTTCAATAACTTTTTCAATAAGTTTGCTTCTTTCTTTAGCTACTGTTAATGTTTTCTTCTCTGTTTCACTAGAAAGGTTGCTTCCACCAAATTTTTGTATTCCACAAAGATGTTCTTTATTCCAACAAATTATTAAATTAGCACCATTACCACCACTCATTTCTTCTTCATAAGCAGAAGGATCTGACAACACTATACTCCTGTAAAAAAATATAATTAATTAAAACAGCAGGGTAGGCAGAGGGAACCTAGTGTTAAGACACTTTGTTCCCCACTTTCTGCCGAATTTTGGAGGCATTGTGTGTTTAGTGGCAGATCTCAACACCGCGCTTTTGCCTCGATGCCAGAGCGAAGAAATGGAAATATAAATTTAAGTAAATATTTCATCTCCTCGAGTGGGGATCGAACCCACAACCAGTCAGTTTTTACACTCACACTTTTTTCCACTGCAGCCACAACTGGCCTCATTAATTTACAACATATTTATGGTACTAAAAATGTTAGACATTTTATGTTTCTAAAAATAAAACCTTGGTGAATGTTGGTATACAGCAAAACTGGTAGCAATGGGAAGACCATGTATTTTTAGTGGATTCCTTATTTTTGTATTTACATTAATCTCTTCTGTTTCTGCATCATAGGTTACCAAAGGTAGAGTCACTAAAACATTTTTCAATTACTTAGTAAATAAGTTGTACATACAGAAAACATTATATATTCCTAATATATTTTACAAATATATATAGAGGAACACAAAGAGAGACTAAATAAATGAGGCTATAAAAAAATATACACTTACACACTTTTAAGCTTGTCATTAATGTTATGATACAAGCATCAACTACACTTCCATCATTATCCAAACATACAATATCACAGTATACAACCCATGCAAGTTTATCAGGTATTATACACAGGTCTTTTAAGTCCACACAATTTGAATTTTTAAATATATCAGCCACTACATTGCTAATAACTTGTGCATGGTCTGATGGAGGTCCTGGTCTAAACTTAGAAGAACATAATGGAAGTAGTTCTACATTAGTCACTATAAAACCTAATTCAGGCTCTTCAGCTTTTGGTTTAGCCAATTCCTTAAACAAACAAAAAAATTAGATACATACCTACACAACAAACCATATTTATTAGTAAACAATGATAATAAATAGAATTACCAATTTTATACCACAAACTACTGTAGTATTTCCACATTTGACGACAGCAGAGGAATCAGCGGCTTTTATGGCATTAACATTCAGTTTTATGTCACGTTGTTCTTCAAATTTTCGGCCGTCTGGTCGGACATCACGATTAATGTAGTCATTAAAATATTTAACAGGATGAATAAGTCTAAAAAAGTAAATTATTGTTACCGTGATATCAATTTATATATTAGTTTTGTGTACATAATATGACAGTCAGACACACTTGTATATTTTAGCCATAATTTATATTTGTTTAAATATATCCATAAAAAATTGTAGTATTTTAGGACGTTCGACACATTTGTTTGTTATATGTTTTATTCAAAAAAAAAATACTCGATACTTTTACAAATTTTAGGTTATTGAGTTTGTTAATTTATATCAGGCTCTACAATCTTAGTACAACGAAGCTGGAAACTTTTGACGTATAATATTAGTAAATAAAGAAGTATATAGAGTACCGAGGCTTTAGACCATTATAGACAACTTTTTATTTTGTAGCATTATATTTGCGTTAGTTGAGACTAAGAAATCCAGAGGTCGCTTTAGAATTGAATATTTCAATTAACATCAACAGATGTCACTGCAAATTAAATACGGACAATAATATTAATTTAATTTATTAACTTTATATATTTATAATTATTAATATAAAATTATATTTACCACAAATAATTTCTTATATATCTCATTAAATAATTATATATTTTTCGCAATCCGTTCTTCACTATCTGTGGTACTTTTAATAACTCTCTACTCTATGGTAATCTTTGGTCTATTTATCTAATAATTATTAAATTTAAATTAAAAAATATATGTTGATTCTGGTGTTGCCGACGAGCAACAAATTTCGGTATTCAAATAGGATATTTTTGTAATAGTTTATTGATTTATATGTAAGATTTTCGAGTTCGAGTACGAGTACGAGTTGAGCTCAAGGTCCGCGGGTAAATTAATTTTATTATTACTGTTACAATTTTGTTTGTTGTTGAGTTTGTACTCGTTACTTGTGTGTTGTGTGTGTGTTTCGCCAAGATTTTTAGGGTACATAATGTCTACAAACAATCATTGCATGAAGAAAACCCTGGCTACAATGGTATCAGACTGATTCCAAAATTAACGGAAAGCCATGTGAACCCTGACAAAATTAACAGTAACTTCAAACCTAGGATATGTTGTAGGTAACAATTACTAGTGCTTTAATTAAAAGTAAAGTCAAAGTCAAATAATTTTATTCAAAATAAGAAGTAACATGTTTCATTCTTTGAACGTTAAATAGTTTACCACAATGTTAATTGTTTGTTAATTTCCTTTAACTATAATTGAATAATTAAAAACTGTAACAGAAATTTCCTTTCACTAAAATTGAATAATTAAAAACTGTAACAGCTTTGAACACCTGTATCTCCGTACACAGCATGGGAGGTAAAGAGAACCCAGTTAAGACATTTCATTCCCCATTTCCCACTGAATTCAATAATTAATTTTTACTATTGAATTTAAGAATACTATTGTTCTATTTGCTTCAGCAAATTGATAGAACAATAGTAAAAATCTTGAAGATTATCTGTTTAAGTTAAAAAGATGAAGAACTTGTTGTATTTTTTTTAATCAAGTTATGTAATACTATGCTAAATTAAAATAAAAATATATATTAAGAACATATCATTTGTGAGCCAACACATAATGACAGAAGTAAAAAACCAATATGGAATACATAGTTTATTACATTACAATCCAATATGGAATACATTCTTGATCATGTGAAGTTTAAATTATTAACATTTTATTAACATCATTTTCAGATAAAGGAATTCTACCTGCAGAATGTAAACAATCAGCTGACCTTGTATTATTTTTGGACAATATTTTTGACTCCATAAATGACAGCAAAAGAAAAAAAAATTATGCGAAGTAACTGCTTAGTCCAGGTCAAGGTACCCTTGAAATTTTTTTAGTGCAGTAAAAAGTCAGAGGTGTCTCAACAACAACCCTACTTGTGATCAGTTTGAGTCAACAAACGTCAACTTTTAATAAATAATTTAAACAGTGACCACATCCTAGGAGTAAAATGTGAAAATGACCATTGCCAATCATTACATGATCTCATCATCAATGACAAATGTCTTCGACCTGCACATTTGATTTTAAATCTATATTTAATTATGCAATGACACCTTTGAAGGTGAAGGAAACTGATTCTCATATTATAGCACCTCTATAGTATATGTGTGGATATTAAAAAAAACTAACATTTTTAAATCATACAGTTAATGTATGAGTAATTTATTTTCCAAAGATGAAATTGAATATTTGAATACAATATATATTGAATACAATATAGAGAATATGCAGGTTGACAGTGGCATTGCACTCCCAGCGAAGAATTAATTAAATTAATTTCAAATATCCAAGATATGTTAAATAAAACAGTTAAACAAAATTTAGAATAAAGAAAATTAAAAGAAATAATCAAAACTACAATATTTATATTAATTGATTTTCATTGTATTCAATAATGTGTTTTACATAAAAATAAATTAGTGGGATATTTAATTTATATTGTGATTTCTTGATTGATGTATAACTATTGTAAAAATATCAATAGGATATTGGCTGGGAGAAAGCAAATTGATGATAATAGTGATAAATTCCTAACAAATGCAGAAGGAATTCAATAAATGTTTTAAAAGGCACCTAGTCTGACTTAAGATATATATTTTACCGTTTCCGAGACATTATAATTATTATTACTCTTATGTCATTTGATGCTGACAAAATTACAAGTTCAATAATATGTACTTTAATATATAAGTTATTATGTACATATGGTATTTAATTTTTTTTACAATGGCTAATGGTAAAATTTCTGTGCATACTATATGGGGTTAAAATAATAGGAAATTACCTACTCTATTACCTGTATCAGTTTGTCTATCTATCTATTAATCATGCTGTATATATATTTAATCGTATTTAAAATAAATTTATTGAATAAAATATAAAAAAATAATTTACGTATTGTGATGTAGACGACGGTCAAATCTCAATTTGCCTACGAATAATATTATATTATCCTAAAATCTATTGTATAAATGTGTGATTCAATAAAAACAATAAATTGAAGATGTATTTTATTTTCGTATACTTTTTCAACATCTACATAATATGTGCAACGAAATATGTACGTAAAAGTATATATATACGACCGTATATATAGTAGCATACACAGTTATATATATATACATATATGTATATAACTGTTTTGTATAGTTGAGACTAAGACATATAGATGGCGTTGATCCATGTTACCACTTTTGATGCCGAAGTTTGGTCTCTATTATAGTATATAGAATGTACTCTGTGATTTATATTGATGTTATTAATTTCACACTTCAAAGTCAACTCCTCTTTGTTTATAGTTTTAGGCGTGTATATCATAGTCATAGATCGTTATAAAAAAATAAGAATAATCGATATTATATTAATGTTTGAAAAACATCGATATTTTGTAAGAAGAGTTAGAAAAGATTGATGTCGGGTTGCCGATAACACTGACACGCCCATTTGATTCGCTATCGTTAATGTTACGTAGGTAGCGGTTATAAACGGAACAAGAGCCAGGAGTTCGTTTCCTATAATCGTGAATTGAAAAAATTACAATTTTTATTAAATATTTGAATTAACGAGAAAACTTTTTTTTCTTAGGCACTTGCGTCTGACAAATGCATATCAAAATAATGTTAGAGTGAGTTTTGAGACGTATAGACAACTTAAAAATATTGTAGTTGAAGCAATACAACAGTATTTTTAAGATTTAGTAATATAATTATTTATACCTAATCCCCATCGCTAAAAAAAACAGTTCCGATACATGGTATATAATTTATACGAGGATTAAACAAAATACAGTGGTATAAATAAATAAAATAATGTCAATCGTGGCACACAGGCACAAGTGTTGACTGTATATATAATTTCTTTAGGGGTTCGATACCCATTCAACGAATTTTTATAAATTTAATTATTTCTTTCTTCGGTATAGTATCAAGGCAAAGCACTTCGTTAAGCTACTTAATATGCAATGCCTCCAGAACTCGGCTGATAAGGAGTGCCTACAAATTAGTTTTCCTTGCCTTTTAAAGGCTTTTTTAGTTTAAATAGTTGTTAAATATTGTCGTTGAGTTATATATATTTTTATTATTAAATTTTACTAAAAACATCATCTCAATGTTTTATGTTGGATACTATGTGCGGGATACGGTGTGAAGATAAAAAAGAAATAAATAAAAATAAGGATATTTTAAAAAACGAATGTAAAGCTTTAATACATATTAAAAAAAATACATAAATAATGATACGAAGTAATATTTTTTAACGAATATAAAATTGTACAATTTATTAATTAAGTTTTCAACATAAATTAAAAAATAGTGAGCATAAAACGGATTTCTGACAGTTTCGATCTGACATTTACAAATTTGACAGCTCTTTTTGATTCGGCAAGTGCAAGCTGAGGTGTGTTTTTAAGTTGTAATCAGATTAAATCTACTGGTTAAATGTATAATCAGAATATTTAGCTATTCAAATCAAGTTACTTTGTGAACGGAAAACTTAGATACGTGTATATTTTGAACTTTTTATTTACAATTATTGCAGATCACAATGGCAAAACCTAAGGGAGAGAGGAAAGGTAAATCAGCAATAAATGAAGTTGTGACTCGTGAATACACTGTTAATTTACACAAACGGCTTCATGGAGTTGGATTTAAGAAACGGGCACCGCGAGCGATTAAAGAGATTCGTAAATTCGCTGAAAAACAAATGGGAACCCCTGATGTCCGTGTTGATACCAGGCTAAACAAATTCTTGTGGTCTAAGGGTGTCAGGTAAGAGTGACTGTTATTTCTATTATAATAATAATAAAATTACTCTAAGCATTATACACTGTTATCTCATAATAATGAAAAAAAATAATAAGTTAGGTTATATTTATTCATATTGTAATATTTGTCAAACATTAAATTATTTCAAATTATTTAAGTTCGAGCCAAGTATGAAAACTTCCATAAAGACTTGTCTGGTGTAACTATTATATTAAGTATTATAGTGTGATACTAGTTTCAATTGGTTAACCTAATGTAGTATAAATATAATTAATTTTGCAGTTATCTTAATAATCCTTTGCTGAATATGCTTATATTTCCATATTCTTAAAGGCTTTTTTAGTTAAAATAGTTGTTAAATATTGTTGTTGAGTTATATATATTTTTATTATTTAAAGTTTTACTAAAAAACATCATCTGAATGTTTTATGTTGGATATAGTGTGAAGCTATATTAATTTATATATTTATTTTATTAAGTTCATTGTGTGGTATTTATATCTTTATTCTGCAAAGTTTCTAATATTACCAATAATTACAAATAAACATACAAATAATTGATTACATCCCATATTTAAAACCAAAAACTAAAATTTAATCTCCTATTAGTGTTGCGGTAGTTATTGAAAAAGTCTTGATTTCTAGTATGTTTACTATTTAAATCTTTTTAGATAAAAAAAGTTGAAATATGAAATTTAATTATCCTACCATAACTTAAAAAACTAATTTGATTAACTTTCAATGCCTTGAAGAAATTAATGATGCATTTTTATGATATCTCAAAATTTTTTGATCACTAACTCAAAGAAATATATGAATAAATTAACTAATAAACATTTTACTTTTTTTACTACTTGATGCCTCTATCTTTATATTTATGAGATTTTGCATTAAGCAAAATACATCTAATCTCTTTAAATTATGTCTTAAATCATCTAATCCATAAAGGTTCCTTGTGAGATGTTCTGGACCTTATATTTATATTTAACATGTCACATCACACTTACTATGCTGTAAAACATTTACTCATCATTTCTTTATTTCATTTTGTTTAGTTGGCTTGATGTTTACATCAGGTGTTACTACCACAATACAAGTTTTCAACTTGAATAATATAGAATATTAATATGTAAAGGCGACCAAGTTATGGCTTCCTTAAAAATGTATGTATAATAAAGAAGTAACTGTTTTTTTTAATGACATTATTTTTTTTTTCAGAAATGTACCTTTCAGAGTGCGTGTGAGGCTTTCTCGCAGACGCAATGATGATGAGGACTCAGCACACAAACTATTCACCCTTGTGACTTACGTGCCAGTTGCATCTATCAAGGGCTTGCAAACAGAAAATGTTGACGCTAGCCAAGAATAAACAACTAAGTTAAGCTTACAAATTGTTTTATTTGCCAACCCAATTTCCTAATTGAATTAATTTAACATGTGGTAATTTAGAGTTAAAATATAACTTATCTTCTTTGATTTTCACGATTATTACACATATTAAATGAAACTAATTTAACCGGATTAATCGCGTATATTTAAGATTTTTACATTTTGGAAACCCGATGTTTCGAACACTTTACAGTAGTCCGTGGTCACGGGTAGACTGAGGTGGCATTCGTCTGTCAGTTGATATCATGATATGATAATTATATCAACTGACAGACGAATGCCACCTCAGTCTACACGTGACCACGGACTACTGTAAAGTGTTCGAAACGTCGGGTTTCCAAAATGTAAAAATCTTAAATATACACAATTAATCCGGTTAAATTAGTTTCATTTAATAACTTATCTTATAATTTTCTTTTACTGTATCATAAATAATTTTCAGTAAAGTTTTTATTGTATAATTTGACCACACTATAATGATAAGCTTAAGTGGAAGAAGACTTGTTACGGTTTACCCATTGCATTGGTATGTCACCATGTCTTATCAATATAGTCCGCTAAGTTTATTTCTGATCAATGAATTGCTCTCTTCCTTTATTGAGTTTTACATTTTTATGTAAAAATATAAGATTTTGGTTTTTTAGCAGCAACACATCCTCAGAATCTTACAGACAGAAGTCCTCAAAAAGACAAAAGTCCTTAAAAGTTGTTACCAAGATGGATGTTTCTCGCTTACTATACACATTGTGATGCTGGTGCTGTTAAGCGTTGATTCCGTTTGACAGAGCTCAGACAGAGAGATGAATTTATTCTCTTGATTAGTTGTGGTTAGGCTCTCTTGATTAGGCTTGGCTGTTGTTTTTGTGTATGTGTTTTTTATGTTATTATATTGTATTCAACTAAATAAGATTAAAAAAAAACTATAAATAATGCTGATTGCAACACGTCCAAGTACAAAAGTAGGCAACCGCACGCCATAAAACATGTCGTTTGCCAAAATACAAAGATTTGTTAAAAATGTATAAATGAGAGCCGGTCGATCGACGATCCTTTTATTGTATGTAGTAGCGGACCCATTCGGCTTCGGCCGCTTGGACTATACGAATATTTATTAAATTTATTTATGAAATTATTTTCAGTTCTCAATAGGATTAGTAAAAAATATAAGACTAAATAATCAAAAGAAGCCGATGTAGAATATGTAAATAAAAATCTTATATTATTAGGAAAAATATCTCAATAATCGAAATGAATAAACAAAATAGTAAAAGTAACTAAAGGACATTCTTAATATTAGAAAAAATACCTAACTTATTAAAATTAAAAAAAAATACTGTATTAAAATAAACAAATATACTGTTCCCAGTTCTGTGACAGTCGAGGCGAAAGAGGTATGGAGAGACCGTAGCGTTTGGCGCTCCGTTCTCTCTGACTACCCCGCTAGGGATAAAGCGTGAAGCTCTATCTATCTATCTAATGAATATCTATCTATCTATATAAAAAAAGGATTGCAATATGTTCGTTACAATACTTATATGATTTTTGCGTAATTTTAAATATTTATGCAACGCATGACCGTTCTACTCCCATGTTTTAAAACTTTGATATCTTCCAAAATATCCATTTGTGTGATATGCTGTAAAAACCAATTTTAATCTATACATTTAAACACAAAACTGTGTGTTAACGTAAACGACAAGTAGAACAAATGTTTTTACATATTTGCCGTGCGTGCGTTTTTCTATATTAACTAAACATTTTTCTATATTAATACGATAATTTCTGCCAACAATAAAATCCCAAAAGATTAAAATAGCGATTTATTGAGTATATTTTTACTATAGTGATTTATTGCGCTATAGATAATCATCCAACCGAGCTGAAACAACCAACAATTAATTCCTAAATACACTTAAATAACATTAAATGAAAGGAAGCGAGCGATGCAGCGCAGGACCAAGGACTCGCATCACGCCAAGAAATTTTAGAGAAATGTAACTGAACTCTCTACTACTACTCGAATAAGCAAAGAGAACAAAAGAAAAATATAAATTATTATAATAATAAAACCACATAAAAATGTACAGTAGATCGAAAATGTACGAAAAAATAATATCAAATTATAGAAAATACATTAACAATAACTCGATAAATTTAAATTAAATATATTAAAATGGTTACGGTGGCTCATCCTTCAGCGATAAACATATAATACAATCGCGGACTTTTTAATAGATTTTTTAAATTACAATATTTTTGTACAACATTTTTTTGTCTCATAATGTTGAGTCAGCGTACTCAATGTAAGCGATCTTTTCTTAAAACAATATAATACCTTGTTGCCTAGCAACGGTTGCTTAGCGACGGTTGTAATTAACATGGCAGAATAAATCGCATGTCAAACAAAAGTATTTTAATATATTAGTATACCTATATCGAGAATATTACAAATATGAGATTTTTTTTATTTAAAAAAGTAATCTATGTCCATCCCAAGACCAACAAGTATCTCTGTATGGAATTTTAGCACAATCGGATCAGCGGTTTGGCCCTGATTGCTACACAGACAGACAGAGTTACTTTCGAATTTATAATACAGTAGTATGGATCATACTAGGTAATGTTTCGTTTTGGCCAAAGACAAACCTAAAAATTTTTAGACAGTAATTTACAACCACGTTAATATTCACATATGTATATCATTTTTGCGTGTTGAATATTACTGAGCTCTCTCTATAACCAACACGATTGAGTAAATTTCGGTGTTGTTTTTTTATATTTTGTTATTTCTATTGTTATAATGGTTATAAATGATTGTGTTTAATATGTTTAAAAAAAATTTGCCATATCTTTGGATATTGAGCAATTTTTATATTTTTTTATAAAACAATAAAAAAAGTAGTTCTTTATTACACTGAGTGTACCACTACGCAGTTTTAGCACAAAAATAAACCGAGTAGATAAGTAGATAAAATTGTAATCCTACTACACTGTAGTCGGATAATCAGAATAGAACGTATATACGAGTGCAAAGGGTTAAATGTGATTGTGCAAATGGGAACAGAACAGTCGGGCTTTGCGACTGTTATTTATATTTTAGCAAATATTATTTATAGAAATATTGACTTCCATTTTTTACTAAACAAATATAATAACAAATATAGTTTGAGAAAGTGCAAGTACTACATGCGGAGGTGTCATCGGCGGCAAGAGAGTCCCTCGCGGAACTCGAGCTTAGGCTTGCGGCCGTAAACAGAATTATGAATTATTTTAATTTAAGAAAGTATACGTCCAAATTACATGCTATAAACGCCAAAAGTTTATATTCACAAAATTACCTTGATGATGGAATTATTTTCACGCGTAAGTAATCGTCAAATAAAAAAAAAGTAAAATATCACCTTTTCTTTTTTTAAAAGCATTTCAATATATATTAATGATTTATGTAAACTACCGCTTACAAATTGCTCAATTTTTACTTATGCAGATGACACGGCATTGCTCATAAAGGGCAATGATTGGTCGGAGATATTTATGAACGCAGAAAATGCACTCAGATCGGTGAGGTGCTGGTTTTCTGATAACTTACTGACTATTAACCTAGCCAAAACAGTTTACATGCCATTCTCGTTGAAACAAAATACCTCACGTCCGGATGACACTTTCCTTTTAAAAGTTCATGCCGCAAATTGCTCTGGTAACTCCCAAGCTACCATGTGTAACTGTCCTCTGCTAAGAAAAACAAATACCGTTCGGTACCTTGGTGTATTAATTGATATGTCCCTGAACTGGAAGTCTCACCTTGATAGCTTAACTGCAAGAGCACGTAAACTTATTTTTATTTTCAAAAAACTGAGATCATTTGCAGATTACTCGGTTTTAAAGACAGTTTACTATGCTCTATGTCAGTCTATCTTTACATATTGTATTTCTATTTGGGGTGCAGCACCAAGGACACTTTTTCTACCTCTGGAACGGGCCCAGAGGGCTGTACTAAAAGTCATGACCCTCAAACCATTTAGAATCCTACATCTCAGCTATACACAGATTGCGCGGTTTTTTAACGGTGAGGACAGCTTTTTGTCCCTCCAAACCATACCACTACTTCGTGTACATAGGGAAAAGAAATATAAAGAAGATAATGTCAATTCTCGTCGGTCATACAGTGTTTGCCCCACATATAAATGTAATACTGCCTCTGCCCAAAGACACTATCATTTTATCGGTAGTCATCTATACAACAAAATTAATAAAATATGCAACATTTTTTCCTCTTCCCTCCATCTATGCAAGGAAAAAGTAAGTCTGTTTTTTACGTGCGCAAGATTACAATGAAACAGAGAATCTTATTAAAATAGGTTCATTGTGAGGCCGATACAAGCTTAAATTAATTTATGAGTTACTATAAAATATTGTTTCATTTGATGAGGTTTGATACAAACATGCACTCTTAAGTTTTCCCTAGTTATTTTTATTCTTATTTTTATTTTTACTATTTTAGCTTACTAAGAATTACACACTGATGTATATAGCCTATAGCATTCCTGAGAAATGCAGGTTTCCTACAAAACAAAAAAATGTAAATCCGACCAGTAGTTCCGGAGATCTTAGCGTTTTAACAAACAAACAAGCAAATTTTTCCGCTTTATTATATAAGTACCTATAGCTCTGTTCATGTCATCATATCTAAAAAAAAACTTCATGGTGTGTTTTTTTACTCGTAAGGTCCCTAGTCCCTACCTACATTGAAACGCTAAATAAAACGTA
The DNA here is from genome assembly GCA_917862395.2 of Heliconius sara. Lineage (NCBI taxonomy): Eukaryota > Metazoa > Arthropoda > Insecta > Lepidoptera > Nymphalidae > Heliconius > Heliconius sara. The sequence goes on along the minus strand of OU860796.2, from coordinate 6,951,263 downwards.
AATCCTTTGTTTTACATCACTTTTATATCGCAGTTTGTCTCATTTTCCGCAGTAGTAAATAACATCTAAATCCCTGGGATCTCATATCAACAGTCTAATCAGATGGGTCCTGATGTGTGGGAAGGCGTCTCTCTTCGTTAGAGGAAATTAACTTCCAATAGTCTTACTTGTGGTTTATGTGAGAATTAGTGCAAATAACTCACTTATGTATTTCTGACTGTAGGAAATTTGAAGCTGAAAAAAATTGTTAAAAACTAAAAATATAGCTACTGAAACGAAAATTGTTTTCGAAAATAGTATTTAATTTGACTACCTTATAAAGTTCTTAACCTTAGTCACGTTTTTCGGAATTCTAAAGAAATATATAAAGTAGAATCTGAATATTTTTTCTTTTTCTAATATCTAATCTTTTTGATATTACCAAGATCTTAAGTTTTTATTCTTTTTAAGCCATTTGTAAGAGCATTATCAAAGTACTTTGCATATCCTTAAATCATTTTAAATGTCCTTTACCCTTTTTAGGTCGTCTATCCTCATTTCCCTCATACATGACTGGTAACTTGATAATACCGATTTCTCTCGGCTGCGGATCTAATTATTCGTAACGTAATAAACTCGCATGTAACTGACTGTCAGATGAAACCGCAGTGGATGCGAGCGACATGGCGTTTTGCGAATATGTAGTTATTTTGGTGGTTTTTGTTCTATACCGTTTTTAAATATTGGAATTACGAAATACTGGGGGTTATAATAAATGTCTTGTTAACTTAATCACCGTGCTACATATTCATTTAAAAGGAAAAACCTTGAGCCTGCCCGGGATTCTTATAGGGTTATTTTGTTGTTATCTGTTCATCTGTCAATATGATTTGTCCCGAGTTCATGTGGAGTTATCTAACTGATATTAATATCAAATAGTCAGATTTACGCGCTTTACGATCCCATATAGCGTAAACAGAAATCAAGCATCTAAGTCAACCCAATCGAAAGATATGATGCATTGTTTTCGCATTTCGTATGGAATTCGCAGCGTTATTGAAACCAATTGAATAAAGAAAAAAATATTCAGTCTTGTTTTGATTTCAAGGACAATATTCATACCTTGCAAATAGAAATTTTTAAAACAGTTATTTTGTATAAACTTTGTCATTCTTTTTTTGTGTTATGTTCATATACCTTTTATCCGTCAACCAATTTAAATAAAGAAAACGCTAAATGTTAAGGTACGCATACCAAAATAAAATAGCGAAAAATTCATTTCCATCTTTGAAATCATTTCTGAGATTAGCAAGCACAGACAAAAAGCGCAGAAAAAATTGTGAAAATCATTGTTTACATTGATAGGTACATGCACAAAATAAGAGATTTTCTCAGAAATCTTCCATGTACAGACATATATATATAAAAACTATTACAAACATATAATTTTAGGTCATTTCATACAAAATGAGTATATACGCCCATAAATTTAAGTATGATAACTTTTATAAGTTCTACTTACCGTTGACCTACAATCCTGGTAGCCGTCTTGCACTTGGCCGATTTTTTTAAATAGCTTTCTTGCTTATTATACTACCATAACGCTATTAAAATAACATAAGGTTATTGAGTTTATATCGTTAAAATTGTATTTAATTGTTCTGTACAATTCACTCATCAGTACAAATTGCAACAATGGTTATTTATTTATTTCGTTAACTCATCTACTGTGAGCATGTCACCATTTTGCAGAATGTGGCATTCGAGGTGGAGGCCTGTCAGCCGCAACGCGAAAGCTGCGGTTTGCTTCCATTAGTTCGCCTAAACCTATTACATAAGACGTCTCACCACAGTTGCTTTTGTATGTAACCGTTATCTAGTTGATCGGAAATTATTGGTGCAACAAAGCTTTTAGCGGAAGGTTTAAGGGGTTTAGAGTTTGATCCGTATAAGCTATTTCTACACTCACGTGATTAACTTATCTAAAAGTGATTATGTGGAAATAGTAATAATTAAACGATAGGTAAGTACAACGAAAAGGAATATGTACATAATCATTATCATACAAAAATATAAGTAGATATGTCTATATTTACGGATTATACAGTATATTTCTATTTTCAGCTTCACGCTGTATCCCGCATGAAGCAGGGTAGGCCGACTCCGCTCTCAACTCCCAACCCACCCCGCGGTGAAACGATATTTTATTGTGATTTTATTTTTTATCCGTTATTTACTTGGATAATTTATGCTGGTTTCCTTTGAATACAGCATACAGGTACATATGAAACATACATACAGGTATATAACATATATAGGTATATACAAAAAGGTGATGAATAAACACACGTGCCCCTGTAATCTTTTTTGTATCTCGCAAGCAAGTCTCGAGTGATGCGGAAGATGCAAAGAAAATATGCTTTCCATAAGTAGTTTACATTGCATGGGAAAGAAAATTGAACTATATGTGAATATTATTTACTAACTACTAAAAAGGGTACATAAGGATAAGGTTAGTATTATATAAATGTAACTTTATGTAGATTATTCTTACAAAGACTCCTTAGCATAAATTGTATCGTATGTTTTTCTCCACGATAAATATTAAAATGAACGTGGCTGTAGCGTAGCTTATCTACGAATCTTTACGGTAGAGTGCGTTAATTATTCTTAGGTAGATGAAATCCTTTGAAGCTTCTTTTTTAAATAGCTTTAGCCGTTTTTATGAAAAATTAATTACCCATAGTCAAAGAGTTGTAAATAAGAATATTAGCATGTTGATCAACAACTAAAAGCTTACGTGGCTTTCAAAAATGTTGTTTATTTGTATATTACTAACAATATTATTAAATTACAATGTTTTTTAAGCTTCACTCTGTATCCCTCACATAGCACGGTAGGCAGAGGGATTTTTTGAACCTGGAAATTCTAAGACATTTCAATTAAGACACTTCCGTTGAGTGGCGGAACTTAACGCCGCGCTTCGCCTCGTTACCAGTGCGAATTCTGGAAACAGTTGCAGACCATGTTAAGCACTTCCCGTTGTTGAACATATTATTCATTAGCTTCAGAGCCATTTATTATCTAAATTATAGTTCCTTTAAATAAGCTAGTGTCAAGTCGTTATCAAAAATGGCAGGTCACTGAAAAACAACAACGTGAACGTGGAACATTATTTAATATTATTGTTACAAGCATTTTTTAATACTTAAAAAAATATATAAGGTAAAGTAAAATTTTAATGCAAAAATGTATGCAAAACATAATCACAAATAATGAAACAACACATTATGCGCATATGTTGCAGCGGATAATTGTTTACAATTCCTGGTTAGCGGAACTTCATAGGCTATGTTTCCTCGCAAGTTCAATTTACATCGTTTTAATCTATAAGTAAAATTAAATTGTAACGAATTGTTGTCTGTACATAGAGGATATACAAGAAAAATGTTATTGGGGACCTTAATTGATTAAGTAGAATCCAAAACAATGATTTTAATTTTTTTCGATTGTTTGTCTGTGCGTTTGTTATCGCTAATCTCAGAATCGGTTGAACCGATTTAAATTTGGTGTTGACTTTTTCTCTGGCAAGAACATTCTGGCAAGCTTCCGTTATTATATAAGCAAATTTGCTAATAACTATAACAGTTATTTTATACACTTGTTTTACTAAATTAACTTTCAATTGGACTTGGAATTTTATTTACTTAATTTATATTTATATTTCCATTTGTTCGCTCTGGTGTTGAGGCTTAGCGCGGCGTTGAGTTCTGCCACTCAACACGCAATGCCTCCAGCATTCGGCAGAAAGTGGAGAACGGAGTGTCTTAACATAAGGTTCCCTCTTCCTACCCTGCTGTGAGCGGGATACAGCGTGACGCTGATTTATTTATTTTATCTTTTAATTGGTGTGATGATAAAAACACAGAGGTTTCAAGATTTAAGATTGGGATCGGCGTTTACGGGGACGTACTTACCGTCTACCTAAATACTGTGTAAGGAAATATTTTTCTTTTAATATAACAATTTTAATGAGCAAAACCAAATAATTTTGCAAAACACTTAAATTCCGCCGTCGTGGCGCAGTGGCGTTCCCACTCGGGTAAATTATAATTTATTTAATTATTATTAAATTATAATTTATTAAGATTTTGAGGCGCGGGGGCACAAAGTGTGACTGTAAAATCAACTGGTTGTAGATTCGATCCCCACTCGAGGAAATCAAATATTTATTTACATTTATATTTTCATTTCTTCGCTCTGGTCTCGAGGCAAAGCAAGGCGTTGAGCCACCGCCGCCACTCAACACGTCCGCCACTCAACACGTGATGCCTCCAGAACTCAGCGTAAAGTGGGGTACGGAGTGTCTTAACACTAGGTTCCCTCTGCCTACCCTGTTGTGTGCGGGACAATGTCATTTTCGAACTTTTTGAGACCACAACTGTAGTCATGGATTCAAAATAAATGAACGGTAATTCTATCTTTAATATGATATCGTAGCATAACGTATTTGTAAATACACATTAAAGTAACTACTGCCCGTAAGAATATTCATATATATCTGTATTCACTTAGTTTTTAGGTAACTGTTAAATAAAAATGGAACCCTTATAAGTTAACTTGGTTGTCCATCCGCTTGTCTATCTGTCTGCCAAGAATCTTTAATCTTTATCGAGTTGAAATTCAAACCAGACCTACAAAAAAAGAGAAAATTAATAGGGTTCTTTCAGTAGACGTAGAATTATGAATTTTGGCATCATTTTCAGGTAGTACTAGTTCAAGAAAAAATCTGAAAACTATACATTTGTGATTAAGTCTTAAAAAGTCTTAAATAGCCTTAAAAGGGGGACAAAATTTGGGGTTAAAGCCGCTACTTCAAGTGAGGTAATCCGATAAAAGGGCTCTGGCTAAGGTAACATTGAATTTCAGAAAAAATCAAGACCTTCAATTTTTGTAAAGAACTCTCGGTGGGCGAGCCCGACTCGCACTTGTCGGATTTTTTATGCCTTTGTACTACACAAATGACTAGTACAAATATGATTAGATTTTAAAAAATTTTTTTTTCTCTATAATATGAATTTGTGCTTAAAATATTATTTTTTGAGATTACTAAAGCAAGACTAATGCATCCAATGTGCGGTTCAGGGAATGAAAATTCTGTCTCCATTCAGCTTTGAATTGGAGGGCGATAGTTGTTAAAGTTAGTTTCTTAACTTACATACTCCCTAACGACGTTTGTGAAAAATGATCAAAATTTTATCTCATTTTCGAGATAATAGCGTGCTGCTGTTCATATTCAAGGCATTGGTGATAATATATATTATTTACAATTTGGTATAAAAACCCCTCAATATGAAATGTTTTGATTTTAGGCTGAAAACAGAGAATGGAGTGTCTTGTCACTAAAATATATTTGTCTAATTTTGTTATATACTAAAAAACGTAAAGCTAAAAAAATATATAAATCAGATTCAAGCAGGTCTTTGTCACGGAGATTTTATTACAAATATGTTGTGTATTAAATAAAACAAAACTAGTGTGTATTTTTTTTCTTTGTCTTCACAGTATATACTGCACATGTCAGAGTAGGTAGAGGGAACCTGAGAACCTAGTGTTAAAACTCTCCTCTCCCATTACGACATTTCTCGTTCAACGCGTGTACATTTTGGTACCGGTTTAAGCAAAACGTGTGATATTTGTGATTGAGTTTTATTAAAGCCGTAATTTCACTTTGTAAAATGGCCAAAATTGATGGAAACGGGCGAAGGCGTGGAGGGCAACGGAGGTATTATCTCTTGCGCTTGACCGAGCTTCGATCACTGCCTCGCCGACTTCAAAAGCCTTGTTACCGTCTAATGACACGAGAACAACCGCAGTCTCCACTTATTTGTATCATTCAACTCGACAATCACTTTTTATGAGGGTGAATCGGGGTTTTATAGGTTTTGCAGGTAAACGTTCGACATTTCTTACAATCAATTCTTACAATCTCATAAAAACGAATACTTCAGTTTGAAATATCAAGTTTCTTAGTCGGAGAAACGGTTTAAAATAATTTGTACTTAAGAGATGTTTATTTCTTATAAATATAAAAAATGTAAATATTTAACCATCACACTATTCTGGGAGACCTGGCCCACACAGATTTCCTCCCTTCAAAATAGCAAAAAAAAACTACATAGGTATAAAATATATTTTTTATAATATTATTATATTCTTAACTATATATTTTTTGTTATATTTACTTAATAAAATATATTTTTAATTAAAATTTTTTTTATTTAGGTTGTATCTCGTGTACAACAGGGTAGGAAACCTAGTGTTAATACATTACGATCTCCATTTTCCGCCGAATTCTGGTTTTTTATCATTGTTTTTGAGATTCCCCGTTACGCAACTTTATTATACAGATATGAAGTCAAAGATCAAATTAAAATTTACTAAAATTATTCATATTCTAGGATTAGCTAGTTGCTATGGCTCACGGCAATATCAAATAATATAACGTAGAATGAATTACCGTAGCAGGTCGTAGACACATTTATGCTGGCTACGAATTGCGACTAATCGTTGGTCACAGCTGCACCTTTACCTCACATGAATAGGATTTCCTCCATGAAAAGCTTGAAGAGATGAAAAGGGTTTAAAATGTTATTCCCGTTTAATATTTACTGTGTATCAGTTGGATTTAGTTTAATCTCTTAGTCAATTATTTTATTTATATTAAGAATAAATTTTAAACTAAAAAATGTTAGTCAGTTTAATAAAATATACTTTCCCTTATACTTACTGATAAAGCTTGCTTACGTGACGCCTCTAGAAAGGATTTGGAAAATAGCAGCTTAGGTTTTAGGCTGTATGGAGACCAAATTATTGATTTTCTAATTAAAAGTAAACGTAGACCTTGATATATCAGTGCTATTGAATGTAGATAATTTTTCATATGTTAAGAAAGAGAGTTTTATTTGAAAACCTTTTTAAGCAATTATTAATTTTTATGTGTGTCCTTTTGTAGGCTTATATAAAAATGTAGCAGGGTAGGCAGGGGTAACCTATTGTAAAACGCTCACTCCCCACTTTCCGTCGAATTCTGGAGGCAAAACATGTTGAGGGGCAGAAATGAAAAAAGAAAATGAAAATATAATATTTAGTTTCCTCGAGTGGGAATCGAACCCACAACCGGTCACGTATACAAATCAAAGGTGCTAATAAAAAAAATGAAGCATTACAATTCATATTACGTTCATATTCGTATTTATTTAAGTTTTGATGTCTCACGTATTGTAGTATAGTTTTAGTTAAGTTACATTTGTATGTGTTGGCTTGAATAACGTGTGACTTCGTGATCAGCGTGCGTGATACATTCAGACGTGTTGAATCAACTTTGAATGAATCTATTTGTTGTTTACCATTTAAACATAGGAAACAAAAGGAAACTGTCTTTTTGTTTCTGTTTTGAAATTTATCGTAATTTCAATCCTTCCTGATTTCCTACCAATGAATATCAAAGTATAGTATAATATTTCTACCAAAGTATAGATTTGCACCTTAATACCTTTTATTTAATAAGATGATGATGTGTAAATAAAAAAAATATTTTATGAAGTTTTACTTCACATAGCAGAAACAATCTGGGAATCTAGTGCTTTAAGATACTTCCTACCGATTAACACACTTCCTTATCCTACTTTCCGCCGAATTTTAGAGGCATTGCGTGCTGAGTAGCAGAACTACGAAAGAAATCACAATATTAAATATTTCATTTCCTCGAGTGGGAATCGAACCAACAACCTGCCCACGCCACGCCACCAATGCCACGACTGGCTTTTGAAATGTTTGTTTATAGCGCAATGAAGAATAAACTATGTAACATTATAAATATTCAAAGGCGTAAATATAAAAATACGTATAAAAACTTTCAATTATGTGTGAGGTCAGTCGTAGCGCAGGGGCACAAAATGTGACTGTAAAATCGACTGATTGTGGGTTCGATCCCCACTTGAGAAGATGAAATATTTATTTACATTTATATTTTCATTTCCTCGTTCTGGTGTCGAGGTAAAGCGCGGCGTTGAGTTCCGCCACTTAACACACAATGCCTCCAGAGCTTGGCGGAAAGTAGGGCAATGGAGTGTCTTAACACTAGGTTCCCTCTGCGTACCCTGCTATGGGCGGGATATAGCGTGAAACTGTACTTTTAATTGTAATGCACATACATTTATTTTATAAAAAACAAACAAACAAACATTTTAATGCAACAAATAGGTAAATGTTTTCATATTACAAAGAGCGCTACGCAAATTTTATTTATATCATAATGACTCAATTAGCTTGCCACGTGAGCCGTGGCGGAGGCGTTTCTCCTAAATTATAGACGATCATGTTTTTCGTTGTTTATACAATTAACTTAAACTTTTAATCAAGGCCGTCGTGGCGCAGGTGCACAATGGTGAGACTGTAAAGTGAGTGGTTGTGTGTTGTTTTATATGTGTTGTGTTAATTATTATTTATTAATATTTTTATTTCTTCACTCTGGAATTAAGGCAAAAGCCTGGCGTTGAGTTCCGACACTCAACACGCCATGCCTCGAAAAATTCTGCGAAAAATGGGGAACGGAATGTATTACCTCTGCCTTGTTGTATGCGGGATACAATGTGAAGTTAATTTATTTATTTTTAACTTTTAACTGCTTACGTAGGTTAACTTGTTATATTTACCGATTGTAATGATCTATATTGACATACTTAACTACCACTACCCTATAATTTGATTACATATAACAGCGCTGTACAATATGAGTACAGTGAGAGCACCGTATTTTAAGTAACTGAATTGTCTTAATTGAACTATTTGATTATATTGTATTGAATTAACCATATAAAGCTCAAGCAGAGAAGGCAGCTGTTAATGCATTGTTAAGGGGCCCCCTGACTTGGGTCGCAAGTTCAATATAGAGTATAAGTAATTGCATTTGTAAGTCAATAAAGTCTTTTACTATATGAGTGGCTTCCTTGCACATAATTTGAATACATAAAATAATAACACTTATTTGTATATTCACATTTTACTATTAATTATTATAAAATAAAAACTATATAATTTCGTCAATTAGTCAAACGAAAATCCGAATATATCACTAAAGTAAATGTAATATAAATTTTAGTTCAAAGTATATTAAATACTTTGAAAAATATTTTATGTTTCAATTTGAGTGATCCATATATTTTTTCTTAGAACAAACACAAAAATAGAAAAATTCCTTTCAATAAGAAGAAATTTTATGAAACAATATAATAGTGTCGTAAACTGAGCCATCCACATGTGTGAATGATGGTTCTGCGCCGGTTGTAAAATTCGACCTGTAGTTGAGTCCAGGGTGACCTACTTTCGAAGCGGAGTCGCAGAAAGATTCACAAACGAATAGATAATTTACTAAAAGATGACCTTCAGTGGATTTCAGTGAAAGATATGACGGGAGGTAGTGCTGGGAAGACAATGTCGTACATATTTTAACGGGGCACGCCCCCTCCGTACAAAAGCATAATTTATAGGACCGCGCGGAGACGGGTGCTTGAGTTATGTTCCGATAGCGACGAGCTTTTAACTGCCTAATGGAGCGATTTACTCCAACCACCTTGCGCCTACTCTTGCTGTTTACGACCAAGTGCGCCTTTAAATACAGTGGATTGTGTAGATAACGGCTCATCATTTCGTTTTATTCATAAAATTATGTAGCTTTTTGCATCGAAGTTTCTATTCAAGTAACGGTGGAAGCATGGCTGGAGTGGGAGAGTAGTGGCTGCCATAATAAAAATCCAAATTAGCTTCACGCTGTATCCCGCACATAGCAGGTAGGCAGAGGGAACCTAGTTAAGACACTTTCGTTTCTTTATCTTCATCATTTCTTTTCATATACTTTTTTATTAAAAAAAAAATTGTGAGGCCAGTCGTGGCGTTGAGGCACAAGCGTGTCAATGTAAATGCGACAAGTTGTGGGTTCCTTTTTTATTATTCGTCAATAAACATAAAAGCACGGTATAGTAATGGCGTTGTATCCTCCGACAAAAAATTTTCATATATGGTTTTTATTTAAAGAGGTTAAAAAATGCTGACAGTATTATTATATTAGAATGTTTGTATAACGACTTTAATATATTCAAGTGTTAATACATTTTATTATTATGGAAGTGTGTGTGTAGTATTAAATAAGAAATAGAAAAAATAAACGGAAATAAAAAAAATAAAAAAATAAACACTGGATCGGCTGGGAAACGAAGTGTCTTAACACTTACTTCTCTCTGCCTACCCTGCTGTGTGCAGGAAACAGTGTGACGCTGATTTAATTTAACACTGGATCTAAGTTTGCACACATTTGTAGATAGGTACCTACAGCTCTTGTCACTTAAAACCTAATATAAAATTCTAAGCATAAATTTCAGATAACAAAAAAAAATGCTTTTTCATCTGAATTTTGTGATTTCAATTGAACTTTCAATCATTTATACTACGTGAACAAAGGTAAATGAAATATGCACAGTTTTATCTTATTTAATTTTACTGTCAGAATTTGTTGGTTTTAACTTAAGTAAATTAATTGCAAATATGCTTTTCCTACGTTAATGTTTACTTTAATGGTCTCAAGAGAATTATAATTTTACGTTGTTGTAGATTATATCATAAACTCTTATTAGGTAATGTAAAGTACTTTTTTATTTATATAAAACCATTATATTAGAGTTACTAATTAAAGAAGAGACATGGAACATAAGAGGTTTATGCCGATATAATGGAGGGTTTCTAATAGAAACAATACAGCAAAAGTTAATTATTTGTTAAAACTAGTTAGTATTCTCAAAGTAAATGTGATCAAATGTGATTACTTCTTTATAAAAATTGATATAAACCTTAAAATATATATAAATTATGATTATAACGATAATTTTAATTAAAAATATATGAAAGTATTTGGATGATAAATTATTCAGTGACAGTAAAATATATTGAATATTACAATATTTTTTTTCTTTTTGCCCCGTTGTCATCAAAAACCATACTTTTTATGTTGTTATATCTAAAATTAAAATTCCACTTCCATTCCACATTTAATAATAGGATAAATGTAGTGACTGGCCAGTGTTATAATTCCTCTTTGTAATTACATTAATACCCTGAAGCTAAATGAGAAGAGCTATTAAAGTATGCATATATCTGTGGCCAGTCGTGGCGCAGTGGCACCAAGTGTGACTAAAACCGACTGGTTGTGGGTTCGATCCCCACTCGAAGACATGAAATATTTACTTAAATTTATATTTCCATTTCTTCGCTCTGGTGTCGAGGCTAAGCGCGGCGTTGAGTTCTGCCACTCAACACGCAATGCCTCCAGAATTCGGCAGCAAGTGGGGAACGGAGTGTCTTAACACAAGGTTCCCTCTGCCTACCCTGCTGTGTGCGGGATACAGCGTGAAGCTGATTTATTTTTATTCATATATCTGTCAGTGTGTCTGTTGTGGCTTAAATTGATATTTATTTGTTTGAATAATTTATACTAGGTTAAACAAGTCGGAAAGTTGTTTGAATAAAAACTTGATACCTAATAGATAAGATTTTGAATGAGCACTCTCATCTCTCTGGTACTCAAGAAAATCTGTTAAGTCGTTGCATCAGCTTTTTTTATTATTATTTTTAAATATTATATCAGAGTTAAGCCTAATAAGAATTAATTTGCATAAATATCTTGTTGTTAAATAATCTATCTATATATATAAAAGGACATGTACCTGACTGACTGAGGTTAGACGCACGCACAGCCGTAACCGCTGATGGTAGCAACGTGAAATTTGGACAGATGTTTATTTTCATGAAGGGATGAAATAGGGTTTAAAAGTTTGTATGGATTTTTTTTTAAATCGGCACCGATTTTTATAAAATTTGAAATTCAGACTCTTTAAAATATTTCATTGAACGCGTGCTTAGAATAGGATCATCCTGGTACTGGTGGTGTCGTAAGAGGCGACTAAAGTGCATGTGGTAGAGTCACGTCGCCAGCAATGGCAACACGCGAGGGCAGACTCGACCGGATCATTACCACCCCCGACATTTAAAACCGGCGTTAAGTAGTGGCTTTATGCTACTGCGTTTCGCATCAGGTAATGCCGGGCTCCGGAGACCACCTCACCCCTCCCTGGAATATGATAGCGGCACTTAATGAGAATCTACCCCAGGAGGGTACCAGCTCCTTCGGTGCTGGAGAATTCCTCCTTGAGTCTCCTAACTCAGGCCGCCCTTCGAATTCTGGGGAGGGCACAATTCCGCGCTATAGACAGGGCAAACGAGACGTACGCTTCATGGCAACCCCTTCCACGCTCAACGAGACGGCACGGCCGGCCTTGTTTATTCCTGACGGAGACTTCCAAATTGCGCCGACCGAGCGACACAGCTATCTCCAATACCCGGCTACAAATAGAACTTTAACTTTATCCTCATGCCGGGGTCGGCTGTTTCGTAAGGGAGGACCTAAGTTTCCGTCGTCTTACCCAGTTTGAAGGCTCGGAACCTGTCTACCATTTCTGGTCCGTGTTGACTCGGTGATCGTGCCCGAGTCTACGCATGCCTTTACAGGTCCCACAGTGGTAATGCAGAAACGGATCGGCTCATGGAGCACATTCAATCGGCTATCCACGATATGCTCTCACAGATCCCCTTCGCTGAGGTCGTGATTACTTGGTGATATTTAATGCGCGCAATCGCCCGTTGGCTTGGAATCAGCGCACCAACGACCACGAGGGGAGGGCTGTAATTGACTTTGCTACGGGCATACGGATTGTCCCAATTGGTTGGGTCGCCTACGGCGACTCCCGGACGTGGACCAATCATAATGCTCTTTATTGGACCTTCTGCTGACCTTCACATCCGGAACAGTACCAGGTTGTCGTCGATGCCCCTTGGGGGTCTTCATGACCACTGCCTGGTACGGAGTGTCGTGCCCATTAAGCGCGGCAGCTACAGATCACCCGCAACTCGTCGCGTCTGGCACTACAAGTCAGCAGATTGGGATGGGATGCGTACTTTTTACTCATCTTATCCCTGGGGGCCGGTTTGCTTCTCTTCTGATGATCCTAGTATCTGTGCCGCTGCCGTTGCCGACGTGGTTCTACAGGGCATGGAACTTTATATTCCTGGCACTGTAGTGCCAATCAGTGGCAAATCACAGCCTTGGTTTGATACGTCTTGTAAGCTTGCTGCCTCTAGCAAACGCGAGGCATATCAAATCTGGCCTGAGGCACTGGTTACTAAGGATCCGGAGGTGAAAACCTCAAAAAGAAAGTACAACCGAGCCTCTAGGTTCTTTAAGCGGCAAATTGCTAGAGCAAGGTCCGAGCATATCGCCAAAATTGGCGAGAAGCTTGAGAGCTACCCGTCCGGAACTCATATGTTCTGGGCGCTCTCAAAGGCGGCACTTGGCAACTTTAGCTAGCCTTCGCTTCCGCCATTACGCACGGGAAGTGACATCTTGGTCCATACGGCAAAAGAGAAAGCCGATCTCCTGGGCGCTCTCTTTGTCTCAAACTCGACTTTGGATGACCAAGGAACAATGCCGCCGACCATCCCGCGGTGCCAGAGCTCAATGCCTGAGGTTAAGTTTAACCAAACCGCTGTTAGGCGAGCTCTGTCCTCTTTGGACATCCACAAGTCGAGCGGGCCAGATGGCATCTCTCCCTTAGTGCTCCGTTCTTGTGCTCCTGAGCTGACACCGGTGCTAACGCGTTTGTTTCGGCACTCCTACTCAGTCAGCGTAGTCCCAGACTCATGGAAGAGCGCTCTTATCCAGCCGATCCCAAAGAAAGGCGATGGGTCCGATCCTTCTAACTACAGGCCTATTGCTCCTCCCTGCTCTCAAAAGTCATGGAGAGCATTATTAATAGCCAGCTCTGGGTTTATCTAGAGGATCACCGATTGATTAACGGCCGACAATATGGCTTCCGCCACGGTCGCTCAACCGGTGATCCTATGGTTTACCTAACCCACCGTTGGGCTGCGGCTATTGAAAGCAAGGGAGAGGGCCTGGCAGTTAGTTTGGACATGGCGAAGGCCTTTGATCGAGTGTGGCATAGGGCGCTCCTGGCTAAACTTCCATCTTATGGGCTTCCTGAGAATTTATGCAAGTGGATCGCCAGCTTTCTCACTGGGCGCAGCATCAGGGTCACTGTCGACGGTTTTTGCTCCAAACATATGCCCGTGAACGCTAGCGTTCCCCAAGGCTGCGTGCTGTCCCCTAAGCTGTTTCTTCTGCATATCAATGACATGTTAGAGGACTCTAGCATTCATTGCTATGCAGATGATAGTACGGTGGACGCTGTTTACTCCGGCCGAGCAAGTCTTTTTCGGGAAAACGCTGAGCAGTGCCGAATTAAACTTGTGTCTTCTGTTGAGGCGTCCCTCGACAATGTTTCCTCATGGGGTGAAAGGAACTTAGTTCAGTTTAACCCCCTAAAGACACAAGTTTGCGCGTTAACTACAAAAAAAATCCCATTTATCGTATCACCAGTCTTTCAAAACACCCCTCTTACAGCCGCGCCCAGTATCAGTATATTGGGCCTTAATGTTTCGAGTGACTGCCTTTATCGCGATCATCTGGAAAGCAAGGCCAAGTTGGCCTCGAAGAAACTGGGGGTCACCAACAGAGCGAGACGGTACTTCACGCCAAAACACCGATTGGCCCTATATAGGGCCCAGGTTCGGCCTCTTATGGAGTACTGTTCTCATCTCTGGGCCGGTGCACCCCAGTATCAACTTGAACCATTTGATCGCGTACAACGGAGATCCATTCGAATCATTGAGGACCCAATGACCTGTGAAAAGCTTCACACTTTGGCTTTGCGTAGAGACGTGTTCTCGCTGTGCGTTCTCTACCGCATTTATCATGGGGAGTGTTCTGAGGAACTGTTTGACCTGTTACCTGCCGCCGAATTTTCTAACCGCACAGTACGTCACAAGTTAAAATATCATCTACACCACCTGGATACGTGGCAATCTACTACTGTGCGGTTTCGTAGGAACTTCCTTCCACGCGCCACGGAACTGTGGAATGGCCTACCCGCGGCAGTGTTTCCAGGTCGATACGACATGGATACCTTCAAAAAGCGCGTCTATCTCCACCTTAAAGGCCGGCAACGCACCTGGAGCTCCTCTGGTGTTGCACGGGGCCGTGGGCGGCGGTAATCACTTACCATCAGGTGACCCGAACGCTCCTTTGCCTGGTCCTTTTCCATAAAAAAAAAAAATATTATATTGCTATAAAATTTTATCACATAAAAATAATAAAAAAGTGGCTGTTCACTAGTTATCGACTTTGTTACGGCCGTAGCCACGATGTATACGAGTCCTGGGACCTAGAGGTGGGAGTTACAAAGTTTTTCAATAAAATGCGGCCCTCCGAGACAAAGAGACAACATTTTAATGGAGCACAGTAGGTACGACATTTACGGGCAATGCGCAAGTATTCCTTTTCTTTTTAAATCTTTAAGTTGAATGATATATATTTTATTATTGAACATATCATTAAATTAACAGCAAATAAATAAATTTACACGTAGCAATTTTTGCAATATATATTTAAATTGTTTTTCAGTGCTACAATCTGACATAACAAAGTGAGTCGTTAGCTTCCATACTCAATAATATCACTAAAGTAAAGATTCTGAAGCGACAAATGTGTAAATTAAAAATAAATAAATTAGCTTCACGCTATATCCCGCACACAGCAGGGTAGGCAGAGGGAACCTTGTGTTAAGACACTCCCTTCCCCACTTTCTGCCGCATTTTGGAGGCATTGCGTGTTGAGTGGCAGAAGTCAACGCTCAGCTCAAGAAATGGAAATATAAATTTAAGTAAATATTTCATCTCCTCGAGTGGGGATCGAACCTACAGCCAGTCGGTTTTATAGTCACACCTTGTTCCACTGAGCCACGACTGGCCTCAAATGTGTGAAGATAAAAATATTGTACAGATATGTATTTGCAGTAAGTAAAAACTATTAACAAAAAAGGAATCTTCGAGAATCGAGTATGTAGAAAATGGGACTTCATTATGGGACATTGTGTCAAGAAAGATAAGAAGAAAAAGGAAATAAAAAAGGCAGCACCCATCCATTTCTCGAAGGTCGTAAAGAAGCCTTACTACAATTCATATTTTCTAAAGAAAGATCTAATATATATATATATATATATATATATGTCTAACGCTGTAGTGTCGCTTTGGGAACGAAAGAAGGAGGCTTCGATTGCAATATAAAAAGTCGTCACTGCCATTGCATATGAGTATATTATGATATTGAGATCAGTTAAAACAAGTCATAGAACTACTAGTCCTTAACCCACTAGGCAAAACGTATAAAAATTTTGAATGTAGCGGACTCGAACCCGACCAGGTCGGCTTCCAGGAGGCGCAGGTTCAAGTCCCGCTATGTTCAAAATTTTTATATGTTTTCTAAATAAGTATTTTTCTTTCCTAAGTGTGGAATAACACTTTAAAATAAAAAAAATACTATTGTATTCTTTTTTTTTCTTGTCAAGTCTGCCCATAGTTTTATTTCAATTTTTTTTTCTTAATATGCCTTCCGCACAATAAATATTTTCAAGTATATTAGTACTTTAATACTGATTACTTTGTCACCTTTATAGCATTCAGCTTCATAAAATAACCTGTGTCCGTATTCCCTACTAAATATTAAATTAAGCATAAAATAGTCTAAAAATCCATACAACAACATATAATGAGGGTAGTAGTCGGTCTGCAGCGATAATCGTCAATTATATTATCGGGTTTTCACCCGTAGCGTTGTACGGTCTCTTTTACTAGGAATCTCGTATACCAATGCAGTATAATGTTGATATTTATCTTTAGCTGTTTATTTTTTAGTTTTACGCTGTTTCCCGCATATGGCAGAGTAGGCAGAGGGAACCTATTGATAAGACATTTCACTCCCCACTTTTCGATCGGTTTCCGAATTTTTTAGACATAGTGTGTGTTGAGTGGTGGAACTCAACGCCGCGTTTTGCCTTGTCACCACAGCGAAGAAATTAAAATATTAAACTCATTCTCCCTATTGAGAATCGAATCCACAACCATCGAGTTTACAGTCACACCCTTGTGCTCTTGGGTCACAGAGGCCTCAAGCAAGATAGTAATTTTTTTTTTTTTAATTTAGATTACATGTTAATGTAGATTTGTGGAATTGGTATCGTAATACTAAGTAATAATAATTGTTGAAATACTCATTTCTGATTACACAGTATTCATACATAGGAATTCTTGACTTTCGGCTAGTTTACTAATTCTACAAATATTATAAATTGAGGCCAGTCGTGGCGTAGCGGCACGAAGTGTGACTATAAAACCGACTGGTTGTGGGCTCGATCCTCACTCGAAGAGATGATCTATTTACTTAAATTTATATTTTCATTTCTTCGCTCTGGTAAGGAGGCTAAGCGCGGCGTTGAGTTCTGCCACAATTCGGCAAAAAGTGGGGAACGGAGTGTCTTAACTAGGTTCCCTCTGCCTACCCTGCTGTGTGCGGGATACAGCGTGAAGCTGTTTTTTTATTTTTATTTAATTATAAATGTGAAAGTTTGTGAGGATAAATGTTTATTTCACTTACGCGCAAAAACTATTGAACAGTGCTATATTAAATTTTACGATAAGATTAATAAAAAGCTATATAGCTATATAGCTTTTTAGGATCAATTTTTTTTAATGACTTTGTATAATTTGGCTATAATCTATACTTATAATAAAATTACAATAGGTCGTAGGTGTTTGGCCATGGAAGATATATAAGACAAAATGTTATTGGTGGCATTTAATAACCAAATACAATGATTGTAAAGTTTTTATCTGTTTGTCTGTACGTTTGTTCACGCTAATCTGAGAAACGATATAAGCGATTTAATTGCAGTTTTCTCTATGTAGTTGACAAGGTTTCTTAAGATACTTAGCGTTTTGTTTTATTCCAAACGGCTTAAAAATAAAATAGTTATGTCATTTGACAAAATATTGTTCGATAAAATTGTTATAAATAACTACTATTGCATTGGCAGAAACTTTACTTTAAAATTATATTATTTTAGATAATGAAAGTAACGCAAATTAGTAAATGAATAGAACTATTTAGTTCAATCGGGCAAAACCACGTTAGGGTCGCTAGCTTCACATAAGTTAATTTTTATCAGGTTAAGTATCATTGCTAGTAAAAAAGAGAATCTGAGATAATGTTAAGACACTCTGAGATAATGTTAAGGCGTGGTAAGTGCTGGAACTCAATGCAAGGAGAGCAGAACAAGGAAATTAAATTTTATTAAATATTTAAATTCATTACGAAAGATATTTTAAACTTAAAAATACATAATCCTCAAACCAAGTTTTAGAAGTAATCCTTTTAAAGTTAGTTTGCCTATCACTTAAAACTAGATTGCACCGTAACGGAATGAAACTCGCTATCTTAGTAAAAACTTAAGCTATCTTAACAGGAGTCGGTACTTTGTTTTGCTCGAATGCAGTTGGCCCAACGAGCTTTTGTTGGACGTTTTGCATTGCAGGTCAAGAGCAATCCTCGGAGATTGCTTCGGGCTATGCGCGAGTAGTGTAATCTATTTCGAATGCTGCATTTCTTACATTGGTAAAACATAACGTTCTAACATAGGTACACTTTGTTTATTATTTAATAATCAGCTTCACGCCGTATCCCGCACATAGCAGGTTACACAGACGGAACCTACTGCTAAGATACTCTGTTCCCCCCTTTCCACCGAATTCTAGAGGCATTGTCTGTTGAGTAGTGGAATTCAATGCCGTGCTTTGCCTCGACACCAGAGCGAAGAAATGAAAATATAAATTAAAAAAAAATCTTTGAGTGGGGATCGAACCCACAACCAGTCGCATGTACAGTCACACTTTGTGGCCTTGCGCAACGTCAGGTCTCATGTTTATTATCTATCGGATTCCAGTTCTTTAGCGACATTATATTAATTCAATTTAATGCGTTAATAATTTATCATTTACCAATTTGTAGTTATTAATGCTCAATGCTCACGTGCGTAACTAAAACAATATATTGCCTTTATTTCCGCGTAGTCGGCCATACTAATAAATTAACGAGAAGTTGTAATGGATTGTTATAATTGATTCGAAGAGTTGTCATTAGAAGAAACAATTAGGTCGATAGTGGATTACTAAGGGTAACTGTATGGCGGAACGAGGTATTTGTGTCACATCGAGCGATCGATCCGCTCGCTCCCAGCCAATTACTGCCGGTACCCCACCGAATATTGCTCCCAATACGTATGGTACTGGCAAGTGGTAGCACGGTGCCGATGTCGACACCGGTAGCGTAGAGTAAACGCCTATTGAAACCAGGTGCGACACTCGCTTGACATAATGCCGTCTTTGTTGATATTGTTATGTAAAATACTCGATACACTTTACTGATTTTTATGCATTATAATAAGAGTGGATTGATGTGTTGAATTTGTATATTTATTTGTTTTTGTCTGATTATATCATAATTAAAGTTTATGTTTAACTTCTTTATTGAATACTTTTACATAATCACCACTTAATATTTTGAATAAATTTATGAGGGTACGTGAATTTATAAACAGTGCAATCTTCCGATCGCTTAAAACATCTCGTTAAATAACAGTAAGCAATAGGTTAGTGCTTTGAAGAGTTCTTAGAGTAGCAACATATGCATATTTTAGTGGAGCACTTCAGACAGAGGACAAGGAATGAATTATAGTGAGAGTCACCCCTAAAAAATATTTTTATTTACGTATGTATATATATATATATATATATATATATATATATATATATATATATATATATATATATAGAATTCGTATTTCATAAAAATGTTACAAATAGTCAAACTATTAATGCGTTCTCTTATTTGGGATATTATTTTTATGTTAAAAGTAGACGTATTTTTTACTTATGATTTACTACTTTTCAAGTCAGCTACATTTTTTAGACTTGCTAGAATCGGGGAACTTGTGATTTTGGAAGGGAATCTTAACTAAATAACCTACGGGAGCTACGGCAGTACGCTTTAACGACTCTAGAGGCAAGAGCTCTCTACGCTCTGCTGCTTTTTGCTCATGCACTTTTCAAGTACGCACTGTTTATGCTCCAGTTCAATCCAAGCTGAAATCTAGCCCTAGATGGGTACCTTGAAAACCGTAATGAACATGTTTATTGCATTGTTATATGATTCTCAAGTTGTATTTTAATCGTGAAGTGGTAAATACAGGCGGGACAACTGTAAAAATATTTTTTTACCAAGAGATCCTTTCTTTCTTTCCATGGATTTATTGTTCAATATAAAAATTTAAATAATTTTCCATGAAATTGTGAAAATATAATCATTCTTAGTAATTCCCAAAGTAATTTATGTAAATGCTAGAAATTTCAAGAACAAAATTGCGTCTTGCTTTTAAAGTGAGCCTTACCTTCAAAGTGAACTACAGAAATTTAAGGGGACGTAATGCTCTAAACACGAAGGACTATTATTTACTTGTTTCTTATTTACTTATTTATAAATTGTTTTTTTTTTATACCCATACCCATACCCATAAAATATGTCAATAATTTCACTGTAAAATCATAGTTATTATAGCAATATTTGCAACCGTTGATTGAATAACGATGTCGTATCAGGACCGCAATCACATCGGACAAGATTAATGGCTCATTCCTGTTGTTGAACGGCAGAGACAACGCTAATGCTAATTTCATTCTCGAGAGAACTGACAGTTTCCTATTTTACTTCGTCGTAGAGCTCAATTGTGTTTTGTATGCGAATTGTAAATATTTGTTTTTGGCTTTATAAAATACTATCGAACCGACATTGTCTTATCCCTTTATAGCGTAATCGAGATTATATTGACATATCAGCCATGTTAAAATTATTATATAGCCACAATGAAGAATACAAATTGCCTTTTAAAATTATTGCTGATTCACGTCCGACGTAGGTAGTGCTGTTGTTATTTCAGTCGAATGAGTTGTATGAAGTGAAATAAATGAAACTATGTTACACACGCGATTGAGCAAATATTTCATCAACTTGTTGCCCCAGAGGACTTGGGAAAAATCATTGTATTCACGATAATATCCTTCGTACGCTTAATAGAAATTGGATTTTGTTTTGCGCCGTCTCACGGCTCTCACTCTGTTATATCGTTCATGTAACGCACGGTTGAATTTTTGAAACCTCGTCATGACTATATACGTTCGGAGTTGTATGACGAATATATTTTATGTTTGCTTGCCCCAGGCTCGTGCTAATCGCTGGTGCTGGGATATTTACTGTCCCGAGGGAGGCGTCATCAGATAATGTTATTCCTGACCATTGTCCTGCGCCACCTCGTATCAATTGCAAAATTTACGCATTGCATATAGTATTTCATATGAAAGAAATAAAATAGCAAATCGATTAAACTCACATATATTTCAATTAATAGTATGGCTACAGAACATATTATATTATATATAAATTAATAAGATGTACAAACATAATAATAAGATATTACTTCCCTTAAGTAAATAAACAACAATTTCCCTCAATTATTATTTAAGATTCAGAGTGTCGCACACAGGAGCCAGAGATTCGTCCTGGTCGGTGACTGGCTCGCTTCTGAACCAAAGAATGATCAACCGTCGTATTTATGTTGAATGTGACACTAAAGTTGTCAAGTTCGACAACAGAACACTAGCGCCACGAGTCAATTGACTGCATAAATAAAATATTAAAACATCCGTTTTTGCGCTCGCGCCGATACGGCCATGCTGATGAGTGGCGCGTCCCTGCGCCTATCGGCATTCTCGTTCACATAAAATAAGTTTACACGTAAATTTGACACGTTAGCCTCATAGCCTCAGCGCTAATTTTGGCCATGCTTCTGGGACCTCAGCCCAGCAGCAGTTCACATAAAATAAGTTTACACGTAAATTCAACACGTTAGCCTCATAGCCTCAGCGCTAATTTTGGCCATGCTTCTGGGACCTCAGCCCAGCAGCAGTTCACATAAAATAAGTTTACACGTAAATTTGACACGTTAGCCTCATAGCCTCAGCGCTAATTTTGGCCATGATAAAACCACTCGTAAATTTAATTCTCGAATCAAATACATTCAAATACAATTGATACCCATATCACACACTATTTCAAATCATCATCCATAGCCGATACGGCCACTTCACTCTGAATGCCAAACTTCGGAGCACTTTTCAAGTTCTCATGGGTCACTTTTCTGTTTCTACCTTTTCCATTTATTTTTCTTATTTGGTATCTATCGTGTGGCAAAACCTTTTTGATTTCAAAAGGTCCTTCATACTTTGCGCTTAGTTTTGTACCCAGTCTAGGCGGCTCTTTTAAAAGCACAAAATCACCTTTCTGAAAACGTATTACTTTAGCCTTGCTCTTATCAAAACGTATTTTATCTTTTGCTCCAGCTTCGGTCATCCTTTCCTGAACCGCTAGTCTCATTGATTCAGGATCAACGCGTTCATTGATATCGTCGATAATTGAGATCAATTCTGCAGGTACACATCCTTTTTTACCTGTAAGAAGCTCAATAGGCGATTTGCCAGTCGTTTTAGAAATTGTACAGTTAATCGCAAGTTGAAGATTGCACAAAGACTTTGCCCAATGTATTTTATTCATATTTTTAATAATAGTTAAGCCACTTTTAAGTATTCGCATTACCCTTTCAACTTGACCGTTGCTTCGACTTGTATACTCGGCACATTGATGAAGTTCTAACCCGTATTTATCACAATATGATTTGTAGTGAGAAACAAAAGCTCCATCGCCATCGACTATAATTCTTTTCGGAGCACCAAATAAAAAAACAATTTCTTGTAAGTGCTTAAGTGCATTATCTTGACTACTTTTTGCATGATTCAGAATGACAAATTTGGTGTAAGCATCAATGGCAACAAAAACGTATTCTTTCTGGGATGCATTCCCGCTCAACTTACCAGAAATATCAATGTGTAAAGTGTGGAAGGGTTCTGCTATTTTATCTATCGGATGCAGTTGACTTTGTACAGCACCTGAAGGACCCTTCATAGTCTTACAAATAATACAGTGATCTACGAAATAGCGTATAATTGTACTCATTTCCAAAAATTTTCTCTTATTTTTGCTAAGGTTTTTTTCCAACCCATATGTATTAGTGACTCATGGTAGCTATTTATTAGACTCCACTGAAAAGATCTGGGAACCACTTTAAGAAATTTATCATTAGCTTCCGATTTTTTTATATAAAATGCCATTATTAAAAACATACTCTCGTTCTAATTTATCATCATTTTTGAGATTATTAATAATATTACATATGTCTTCATCGCGCCTTTGTTCCATTATTAACCAATCGTCTTTAACTCTGACATTCATAACAATTGGATTTCTACTAAAAAAGTCGGCGTGTTTCAATCTTTCTCCCTTTCTATATTCAACTTCGAAATCAAAATTCTGTAGAAAAGCCCACCAACGATGAATTCGTGGTAATAGTTCCTGTTTATATCGAGAAGCTTTTACTGCATTGCAGTCTGTAATAATAGTGAATTTTCTTCCGTACAAGTAATGACGAAAATGTTTTACTGACCTTACAATTGAAAGAGTTTCAAGTTCGTATGAATGATATTTGGATTCTGCACTTGTTGTTCTCATACTAAAATATCCAATGACATGTTGACAAACTTCACTGATTTGTACTAATACAGCCCCAAGACCGCAAGAGCTTGCATCTGTGTGCAACTCAATTGGTAATTCTTCCTGGAAAATTGTCAACAATAGTGCTGAAGTTAAATAGCTAATAATCTTGTTTCTTACTGCTTCGTGTTTTTCATTCCATTCCCATTTAGTTCCATTTTTTGTTAAATCATATAGTGGTATCATTTTAGTGGAAAAGTTTGGTGTGAATCTTCGAAAATATCCAGCTAAACCATTAAATTGTCGTAGGCCTCTATTTTTAGAGGACTAGTTCTAATTTTACCTTCACTTACAACATATCCTAAATATTCAATTGAAGTTTTCATAAAAGAGCATTTGTTCAACCAAATGGCATCGTTAGGTATTCAAATAAACCATCAGGAGTAATGAAAGCCGTTTTCTCAATAGACTTAGAAGCAATTGGAATTTGATGAAAACCGGCCGCCATATCCAAACACGTAAAATATTTAGCATCTTTAAATTTATCAAGCTGATCTGTGATGATGGGCAATGTATAATGATCACGTACTGTATTCGTATTCATTTCTCTACAATCAACACATAATCGATCTTGTCCATTTTTCTTTTTCACAAGGATTATGGGACTCGAAAATGGCGAGTTACTTTCTCTTATTACATCTTTTTGTAACAAGTTATTATTTCTTTAACCTTTAAACGTTCAATCGGTGCCATTCTGTATGGGCGCCTTTGAAAAACTTTATCTTTATCTTTTAAACGAATAACTAGTTCACCCATGTTAATTCGTAAACTGGAAACTCCTTCTGTAAAGGACTCTCGATATCTGCAAAACACTTGGTTAATTCATCAAGATCTTTTTTAGATGATATATCAGTTTCAATCGCACCAAAATCTGTATACTTCACTTGCATTATATTTCGAGTTTCTATATTTCTTGTAATAACAACGGTTTGATTTGCAAGGTGTACTCCAATACCTGGAATACTTAAGATATCTTTTCCAATTAAAACATCTTGGGATTTCATGATCCAGAACCACAAAAAAAACGATGTCCATAATAATGTTGTCAATAGTACAGGTAGTCGATATTTTATGTAAAGATAAAACTGGTACAGATCCAACTGGTACAGATCCAAATCCTTTTAAATGTATAATAGTATCATATCGTTTCCCTGGTATTTGCAAAGCTATAGATTGTTTTATAAGAGAACAATCAGCCCCACTGTCAAATATGCCTTTATAGTGCCTACAACCGATGCTTACATTAAGAATATTACAAAGACTATTACTATTTTCGCAGATACTATTTCGTTGACCCTCTTATCAGCGTTTATTATTTTTTTTTTTTTTTAAAAACATGTGTCGCTCGTGTGTCCTGTCAACGAGCAATATGAACATTCCTTTTTTTTTTGTTCTTTTCGTTCCTCCAACATTTTCGCCATAGCATTTTAGGTACAATATCTTGCACGGTGACCTTTCTTCCCACAAACAAAACATGTACTTTCAGCGCTTGATTTCCATGATTCGTTTGTATTGTTCCGTGGTTTCTTTTGGGGAACAGTGTCGCGAGAGGTTGTTATTAATTTACGTTTCCGCATTGTTTTAGCTATAGCAATTAGTTCTGGAACAGATTGAGACTTGCTATTCAATAGTTCTGTTTGAAGTCTGTCATCAGTAATGCTGCCTATTACAAATTCCACAGCATCCTGTTCCGTTACGTTTGGTTTAACTATTCTCTTAAACATTCTCCACACTTTTGAAATGTAATCTGTAATGTTGTCTTCATTTTCTATTGTATAATTACGAAACTTAATAATTTCCGGTAAATATCTACTTTCTGGTTCGAATGTTTGCAGCA
This sequence comes from Heliconius sara, assembly GCA_917862395.2. Classification (NCBI taxonomy): domain Eukaryota; kingdom Metazoa; phylum Arthropoda; class Insecta; order Lepidoptera; family Nymphalidae; genus Heliconius; species Heliconius sara. The sequence goes on along the minus strand of OU860796.2, from coordinate 6,925,674 downwards.
TATCGTTCTTCATTTCTTCCCATGTTGTGGTTCTTAGAAGACATTCATCGGCCCATGTTTTCGCTCGGCCTTGAAGTACACCTGCAGCTTTCAGTCTAACTTCATGATCCTTCAAATTGTATTCAGACTGTGACTTTGAAACCAGCTCCACCCATTCTCTGATATCTGTGCCTTTATCTGGATCAAAAGACGGAAAATATACATTCGAGCAGAAGAATTTAAGTTGGGTTGAATCATTTTAACAATGTCACAAATTGTCGATCGATTTTCTTGTGATATTTGGGATAACATATCTGTCATCGTGTCCCTTAAAGTATTTATTAGAAAACTTATTGTAGGTAGTCTTGAAGACCCTGCACTGCTATGGTCCTTTTTTTTTTTTTTTTGCCGCATTATTTTCTTTATCCGCCATGGCGTGGTTGTATCAGTCCCTGCTTCTGATGAAAGAAATAAAATAGCAAATCGATTAAACTCACATATATTTCAATTAATAGTATGGCTACAGAACATATTATATTATATATAAATTAATAAGATGTACAAACATAATAATAAGATATTACTTCCCTTAAGTAAATAAACAACAATTTCCCTCAATTATTATTTAAGATTCAGAGTGTCGCACACAGGAGCCAGAGATTCGTCCTGGTCGGTGACTGGCTCGCTTCTGAACCAAAGAATGATCAACCGTCGTATTTATGTTGAATGTGACACTAAAGTTGTCAAGTTCGACAACAGAACACTAGCGCCACGAGTCAATTGACTGCATAAATAAAATATTAAAACATCCGTTTTTGCGCTCGCGCCGATACATATACAATAATAAAAATCGTAGCTATAATTTTCATCCAATGTAAACTTTTGTAGAGTTTGCGCAATAACTCGCGAGCTTTTAAAATATGTTAACGTAAAGTAGGTATTATGATAAATTTTACGAGGTTATTACAGTAAGCGTAAATAATGAGTGAGCGGCGGTTTTTATCGTTCATATATTTGACTTGCACGGGCGTTGCATGAAATTGTATTCTTCTATACTTTATTTAAAACAGAAAGACAATAAACTATATGTATATTTGTCAGTACATTGCATATATGTGCAATATAATTTTTATAGGTAATTGTTGAGTAAAGATTAATCAATATTCACCTCAACTAACCAAACGGACAGAACGACAGATGTATGTCTTCTTCTATCAGGCATTAATCCCGGCTTTTGTTGCTAAAGTCTGTCAGTCTTCAACATCCTCAGTGGTTAGTTTATTAGCTCTCATGTCAAGCATCATGACATCCAGCCGTCGATTTCTTGGGCGCCCAGGGGGGCTTAACTCCAGGGATAAGCATACATATTTCCCAGGCCGGCGCACAACGTGGCCATACCAGTTCAGTTAATGCTCCTGCTTAACCGCTACGTCACGAACTCCATGACTACCTGGAATGTTTTGCGTAAGTGGTCAGATCGCTTTACGAAGTAAATCCAATACTTCAGTGCTGTGATGTGAAGCTGTATTCACTGCCGTATAAAAGAACTGGTTGGATCACGCACTTGTATATAAGCTTCTTTAGTTTGCGCCGCCATTTGGTCAATGCAGTGCTTATCCGGGATTGGACTTCGTGATCGATGTCTCTGGACTCGTGCAGAATGGAGCCAAAGTATGTACATTCTTCCGACTTATCGACTGATTCAGGACTCAGTTGATGTTGATTCAGTCTGGGCTCCCATAACACCAACATTCAGATGTATTTTTTATTAAACTAACTATTTTACTGTTTTACGCTGTGTAAAATTACGACTACGACCGTAGCGTTTGGCGCTCGGTTCTCTCTGACTACCCCGCTAGGGATAAAGCGTGAAGATAAAGTAAAGTAAAAATAAGTAAAGAAATTACGATAAAACAATGAATATATAAATAAACAGTTTCTACGTTTATTTAGTTAAAATCTATACTTATAATAAATCTGTAGAAAAGTCGTTTCTGTACATTGAAAATATTTAAAAAAAAATTAACCAGGGTGTTAAAGGATAACTAACAGAATCCATTTCCCACATTTTTGGAATTTTTGTCTGTTTGTCTGTTTTCCTGTTTATGTGAACACGCATCACGTCAAAAGTACACAATATATTTAAGCAAGTTTTATACGTAAAATTTACCAGTAAATCAAAGTAACATTTAGTGTTTATTTCATTGTAATAGCTTCACTCTATCAAAAGATATAAGTATTTAAGTTTCCAAGAAGCTTATATTTGAGATAGTAGAACTCGATACAAGTAACGCTATCTATTATATAGTTTGGAGATTGGGTGGGTGGATGGCTAGGTAGGTAGGTAGGTAGGTAGGTAGGTAGATAGGTAGGTAGGTAGGTAGGTAGGTAGGTAGGTAGGTAGGTAGGTAAGTAGGTAGGTAGGTAGGTAGGTGGGTAGGCAGGCAGGTAGGTAGGCAGGCAGGCAGGTATGTAGGTAGGTAGGTAGGCAGGTAGGTAGGTAGGTAGGTGGGTAGGTAGGTATGGATGTATGGATGTATGGATGTATGGATGTATGGATGTATAGATGTATGGATGTATGGATGTATGGATGTATGGGTGTATGGGTGTATGGGTGTATGGGTGTATGGGTGTATGGGTGTATGGGTGTATGGGTGTATGGGTGTATGAGTGTATGGGTGTATGGGTGTATGGGTGTATGGATAACCCAAGGTGAGAAGAAATTGATCTTAACAATTCTATCATTGCGTGCGCTGCGAAAACTATTGATATTAGAACCAAATAATGTTCTACAGTATTGTAGAGCGCATCAATATCTATAAAAAAATCCGCGATAAAAACCTACGTCTAAACTGTTGAGGTATCTTGATTAATTTCTTTAGGTATGGGCTTAAAATATTTTATCCTATATATCGTCCCTGTAAAAGGAGCGCTGACGCTTCCATTCTGTATTAATATTAAAGGCCATCGCGGCGCAGGGGCACAAAGTTAGGTTAAGTTATTTAAATCGGTTAAGCCCTTTCTGAGATTATCCTGAACGCACAGATAAACAGACAAACTGACCAAGTTCTATTACATTGTTAAATGTCCGTAATATTTTTTCTAATATATCTTCCACGTACAGACACCGATGAGTTAGGATTTTATTGTAAGTATCGATATAACTATAACTATATAGCTATAACTATAACTTAGGTCCTAAAGACTCCTTAAGGCAAAAAATTAAAGAAATTAATATATTGACAGTTGCATCTCTCTTATGGGAGGTACGAAAATGCGACTTGTGTGCGTTGCAAACATACATTATAGGTATATTAAAACACGAACATAATTTTAGTGTATTAAGCAAATAATTCTGTGGTTTAAGCGGGCGAAGCCGCGAGCGGGCCGCTAGTTAATAATATATTTACAAATATTAACTATAATAGTCATATTATATTATAAAGGTACGAATATTGAACTACTCTTTGTGTTAAGCCTTAAATCGTGATAATATAAAAGCCTTACAGGAGCACAATAAAGAGGAACTTTTGCTATAACCATCATTAGGAAACCCTTTAAGCTTAACAACTTGGGTCGACCTATCGTTCCAAATGAAGTACGTCGATATCAACACTATAAAATATTTCTTAAGCTACCATATTGTCAAATTACAACTTTATTATTTATCTTTACATATGTATCTAACATAAAAATTGTCTATGAAAATGTTGAATTTAATTAAGTTCTTTTAAATTACTTATATACAAGCACAAAATATTAATTATTATCAACATTTATATAAGGGCTACTAGCGACCCGCTCACGGCTTCGCCCGCTTAAACTACTGAATTATTTTCTTACTACACTGAATTACGTTCGTGTTTTAATATATCTATAATCTTATTAAATTTTAATATATCTAATATATCTATGCGTTTGCAACGCACTTAAGATTTCTAATGTGAAAATAATTAAAACCTTAGGTTACATTTTTGTAACTCTCATAAGAATATTCAATTGAATGTTTAAAAAAAACAACTTATCAATATTTCCAAAAAATCATATCTCATCCGTGTCTACATGGAAGATATATGAGAAAACTGTTATTACGGGCATTTGACAATGTAATAGAACATGGTCAGTTTGTCTGTTTGTTCACGCTAATCAAAAGAGCTTAATCGATTTAAGTGCACTTTTGTATTTTCAACGCAAACTTCCTTTAACATTTACTACCTGTTTTATTTTCATCGGTTCATAAATAAAAAACTTAGAATCAGATTCATGCAATCAGATAGAAGGAACCTAGTGTTAAGACATTGCGTTACCCATTTTCCACCGAAGTTTTTGAGGCATGGCGTGTTCAGTGGCGGCCTTGGTGCCAGAGGAAAGAAATAAAAATAAATTTAAATTAGCTTCACGCTATATCCCGCACAGAGGGAACCTAGTGTTAAGACACTCCGTTCCCCACTTTCTGCCGAATTCTGAAGGCATTGTGTGTTGAGTGGCAGAACGAAATGAAAATATTATTAAATAATTATTAATTTCTCCAAGTGGGGATCGAATCTACAACGTCGCGTTACTGCCACACCCTTGCCCCTCTGCGCCACGACGGCCTCTAATGCTATATAATAGAGCATATTTAATATTTATAGTAATATTTCGGTTAATACACCCCAATAGTTATTACAAGACGTGCGAGGAAAGTTTATTTTTTATGGCTTTTGAAAAACTACCAACATTCTTATAGTTATTTTTTTTTTCAAATTAAAAAATAGTCTATGTTTTTCATTAATTAATATCGGCGGAAAAATATTCAAAATGTTCTAAATTACACGGTAATACTACATTAGTATCGACATTGTAGTATTAATAAATTAAATTAAATCAGCTTCACGCTGTATCCCGCACACATGAGGGAAATCAGGGGGAACCTATTCTTAAGACACTCCTTCTAGCTTCTACTCGTATAATTGATATGTTAACCAACCTTTTTTTTATGTCTTTCACGTACAGAAACGACTTTTCTATCTTTATATAGAGATTATTCTTTTATTTTCTTCTTATTTTTTGTTACAAGTCAAAATTTATTGTACAAGCAGATTTTTTTGTCAAATTATAGTCTACATAGCGCGACTAGTAGCTATAAATTCGATTTCAGCTGTCGAAAGAGCTATATATTTTTGAATTTTAAGTCGACGTCGCTTCTTCTATGCAAAATCACGCTCTAGATATATTTATTTAAATAAATTCTGCTCTACTTTGGAGCTATTTTCTAACAATATTTCATCACTAATGTATAATTATTATTACAAATTAGGACTGGTAAACGCCACTGGTTGTGGGTTCGATCCCCACTCAAGGAAATATTTATTTAAATTTATATATCTATTTTTTCACTCTAGTGTCGAGGCAAAGTGCGGCGTTGTGTTCCACCACTTCGCACGCAATGTTTCTAGAATTCGGCAAAGCTGATTTATATAATTTTTATTTTATCAAGTTAATGTTAACATAAGAGAACAATTGAAAATTCTATATTTGTACTGTCATAATATATTTCTACGTTATTGTTACTAACTGCTATATAAGAAGAAACTACCTGGCGTTCCATGGATCGGATTTCGTGACCCAGCACAGCGTGGGGGTGCCGGGCTCATCTTGATGCAGTTTAAGGAACTCACGGGATTGCCGCGGTCCAAGACCCAAGTTTGAGGGGTTTGAATGAGGACTAACGTACACCTTTACTGTCCGAGCTCCTCTCTCTACCAGACCAAATTATTGATTGATTCATCGAAATGATTCTACAAGTTCCGTGAATTACGTTCTAGATATGAATTGATGTTCTAGATATGAATTGATAATAGTTCTAGATAGGCAGTGATGGTTTAGCAGATTATAGTGAGATTCTAATGGTATACCTGTTGCTTCTATCATTACCGCGTTCAAATTAATTCTAACTTTAAGCCTACTCCGGGTCAGTTCGTTGGTAATTGTATATTCACTATTAAATTATGATTTTTGGATATTTACATGTGATATATGAGGAGTACAAGGAACTGTTAGTTTTACTAGTGCTACACGCTCTAGGTTTCATGAGTATAAGAAAATATCCTGTCTGAATGATAATCAAGAATTTTTACTGTTTCTTTAAGAGAAACTTAAATCATCATCATTAATCTTTTGTTATTGATTTTGCTTGTTATGTTTTACATAAATATAATATGATTTTTTTAAGTCAATCAATTTTTTGTAAAATAGTCGTATTTTCTAAAATATCTATAGGTAATATAACAATAAATGTATGTAATAAAGATATTTTAGAATTACGTTATATTACATTTTTTATTTAATTTACAAAAATTTACAGAAAACCGTAAAGAGCTATTTTATTATAATTTAAAATATAATGTTTAACCAAATAACATATGAATAAATAAATCGAGTAAAAGTATTTAAAAAGTTGTTTAATTGCTTTTAAAATTTAATAATATCAACTTGTTACGGTATCTATCTAATAATTAATTTTTAATAATGATGGAAGGTGTCAAATACTTTATGAAGTTATTTTGTTTGTAAGGAATTTTGGGTAAGCTTCACGAAAGTTAGTCAGTTTCCGCGTAAATGACGTAAGTTGCGACCTCGACTGATGTTGAAAATTAAGCCTATGTAGGGAAAATGATATGATACGTACTTTGTATTAGGCAATGGAGATAATGCTTATTTTTAATTGTTATAATTAGTTATGTTGTACCACTCAACATTTAGAACGTTTCGTAACGAACTCAACATTTTATGCCAAATAAATGGTTTTAGCAAATTCTATAATGTAAAAAATATGTTTTATTGACGGTATTAAAATTATATTAAACTAAAATATTTAACTTAAAGTGTAATAATTTAAAATATTTTTTATACGTAACTGTACGTTCTCCATCTTTTCCGCCCTACATGAAACTGTCAAACCTCCATTCATATTCAAATTGCTCTGCAATAACTCATGTTATTATGGAGGAGCTATAAAAATATCAAATACAGACCCGCAGCCCTGAGGACCGATCGTCCATACAAGTGTTCCTTTTAATAAAAATTATATTTACTTAATTGTTTGTAGCAATGTGACAGCAGGGTTTATTTTTCAATATATTTTAATTAATTATATTATCAACTTTCACGCTGGAGTTCCAGCTATTAATATTTAATACCATGCAGCATCCCGAATGCTGAATCTTGTTAAAATAAAAGGCACGTATGAGTGCGGTTCTCAAATTTAGTGCAAAACATTATTACACTTTACGAGCTTAAAGTACAGCCTCATATAACAAGGTTACGTGATATTAAAATTATATTTACTTAATGCGGCCTCGGCACGCTTCGCAACTATTCAGAGATACACGACGCTACTACAAGTATAATTACTGATTAAGGAACTCAAATAAATATATTATTCTTCACAGGGATGAGATGAAAGTCTGAAGAGTATACAAATTACTCTGTTTGAGAATTTGTAAATTTGTAGAAATCATTGAGCAATTGTTTTTTTATAGGGAACAGTAGGTAGCGGTATTTTGCTTAAGAAAGTTATTGATTTACAATAAGAAATTGAATCATCATTTGGGTTAATTAAAATTAAAGAGTCAATTTCAACGGTTATGAATAAACGACGCGATTTACATCGACACTAGAGAGAATAAATGAAAATATACATTTAAATAAATATTTAATTTCCACGAGTGGGGATCTTACCCACAACCAGTCGCGTTTACAGTCACACATTTGTATGGTATGTATATCCTTCCATAATAATATGTTAGTTAAAATGATGTTCCTCTAACTTTATTTACTTTTGATATTACGCCCCATTATTTCATAATAAAATTAATTTTAACGTGTTCAATTCTCAACCCATGAATAAAAATGGCAAAAATACTCTGAAGTATGCTTATGTTAATTTTAATGTATTGAAATGGCTACGAAAATATATTTTTCTTAAAAACAAATGGACCATAGATACGACAATTTAAAAAAAAATATTATTAAATAATAAAATAAATAAATCAGCTTCACGCTGTATCCCGCACATATAGCAGGGTAGGCAGAGGGAACGTAGTGTTAAGACACTCCGTTCCCTACTCTCTGCCGAATTCTGGAGGCATTGCGTGTTGAGAGGCAGAACTCAACGCCGCGCGTAGCCTCGACCAGAGCGAAAAAATTGAAATATGAATTTAAGTAAATATTTCATCTCTTCGAATTGGGATAGGACCCACACCCAGTCGGTTTTACAGTCTACACTTCGTGCCACTGCGCCACGACTGGTCTCAAAATATAACTTTAATATTAATAATTTCTCACAAATCACTCTCCATAATTGTTTTTAACGTTCGAGACCATGAAAATTGTAAAGACGCCCAGAAATTTATTAAGCTGATGAGAATAATAATAAAATTAAGGATACGCAGCCATTACACTTCAAGAAAACAAAGGGTAATTATTATCCTCTTTTACATAGAATAAAATTTTCTAAGGAGTTCGTTGAATGCTTAAATTGGTTGAAAATCATTTAAGGTGTTTTAATATTTTTGCGTAAGAGTTCAAGACATTTAGTAAAATCTCTCTTGAAAATTTGAATTTGGGCAGCACATTATTCTGAAATGACTAGCTATAAAGACTTCAAACGCAGGCTAATCGTGGCTTTCCGACCTTTCGACCAACCAAGGAGGGCACAGTGAGTATCTGTTGTTCAGAACAACATTGTCTAATGTTGTTAAGTTACTAATTCTTGTATGTTGTGTTACATATAGTAATTAAATCTATTTTGTATTATCTATTTTATATGTAGGATAGAATAATATAAAATAAAATACATGTTATTCTATTAACTGCACAAGTAAAGTAAACTACGGGTAATAATGTTTATCAAATAATTTAGTTAAGTAAATCAACGAAAGTGTTAAAAGATCAACTTAAAAATCATTATTCTATTCATAGAAAGAAAAAAATGATAATGGTGGCATCATTTATTTTCTTAATTCTTTAACTTCAGACATTATCCCGCACAGGAGAGCAGTTAGAACGATACAGATGTCAAAACTCTAACGATGCGTTTTGTTTTATCAAAGCAGGAAAATGAATATTTTTCAGTCTCCCAGTGGGGATCGTACTCACGACCAGTCACCTACAGCGCAGTCACAAGAAAGCTTTTTTTCACTGTACTCTAATAGCATTATAGGTTGATAAATTAAAATAATATATAGTACTTTATACAATATCTTTATAAATAATGATATAGTACTTCATTATGATGCTACAAAAATATGAAGATTCACAGCCGATTTCGACATTATACTCGTACATATACAAGGACAACCAGAATAACAAAAGGACAGGAGGATGATTTATACGTACATAAAATATTTAGGTGAGATATTTATTACGTGGAGAGCGGAGGTGTACCGCGTGTGTGTGACAACGGCCCAGTCGTAATGTCTCTTTTCCGGCGCCCGGCGTGGAGCGACGCCGTCTGCGTGCCACCGCGGTCGCCGCTCACCGGTCACATTTGGCGTCCGGTAAATGTCATACTCTATGATACCATATGGTTTTTACTAATTTATTGTGTCAATGTTAAGTATGTAGGTCGACGTGCTTGTTATGTTAATTTATGTATTTTCTCGAGTTTTTTTTGCCTTCTTTTTAAATATTGATTTTACGACGAATCAAAGCGAATTGTGATACTATTAGTTTGACAAATGAGTGAAAATTCAGTTTAATTTAATTAAATGATAATATCACTGTACTGTCAAAGTGCTCTACGTTTAATAGTTGGGCGGGAATTGTAGTGGATGGGCGGCGTACATGCTTTTGTTTTCGAAATAGGAATTGAAACGAAAAATTCATATAATTTACACACATAAGTGTGTATAGCATACTGTATGTGCCTTTTATACGCTTGTAATTTTTTTTTAATTTTAAGTATCTTATATGAATGTGTAGAGTTTTTGAGCTGAGTAAAAAAGAAACATTTTGTTAACAATCTTCACCCAGTGCATCTACATTTAGTTTATGTTAATAAGCTGGTGATTACTGGCAGGGCTGTCAGCATTTTCCCCAGAAATAGTAAGCTGCACCTTATCGAAGCGGGCGAAGGACGAGGTTTCGGGGTTCATTGCAGGGGTTGCGGGAGGTACAAAAGGCCTGTCAGTGCTGGCCGTTCCGCCGTAGTGAACGGACGTTACGTCGTTTTGGTGAATATACGTGTTCGTTTTCACCTTAATTTCGTATATCCATCAGTTAATCTAATTAAGTGATCCGTAAACTGACATCTCACGTACATATTGTTTAAATATTTTCACAACAAGGAATGCTACGAACTCTGTGAACACTGGAAAACTGAAGGGTATGCATTGTTAATGTAAATATTTTCATATTATAACAAGTTTTGTAATTACATTGTAGTTGTACTGTGATACAGTTGTAACAGATAGTTTCAATTTGGCTTTTATGTTCTATATGTTTACAAGAGTACTTGTAATGAAATATATATTTTAAATATATTTTTTATAGTCTAATAGTCTCAAGTAATTTCGTAGATAGCATTGCTAACTTTGTTATCTAGATTAAAGAAAACTATATAGGTTAAACGGATACTATGGTATAATTAATCCCTTATCTACCTCCACTGCAGTCTACCGTTATCGTATTTGATGGAGAGCTTCATTGTTCAATATTAATCATCTTCCTCGAAGATTAAAAATAAGTCCTCAATAGTTTACACTACTTTGGTTTGTTCATGTAATTAATTAGTATTTGAATTAGCCTTTTTTGATATTATATATTTTCGGAAATCACTCAAAACATGGACAATTACGTTATATAAGAATGCATGTGAGAATCGATTTTGATTAAATTCATGAAATATTTTGAATAATAGTTATAAGATTTCGTATTATTCATATTATTTGTTTTCATTAGTAATCGTATTACAACAATACGATTACTATTGTAGTCGTCACTATATTTAATTTTCTTATATATCCATTTAAAGTCAAGTCAAGTCATTTAAAAAATGGGTATGTATAATGGGTATAACGTATGCAAGAAAGGATAAATATTTATAAATAAAAGAAATATATAAATATTTACAAATGACAGTACAGTCATATTAAGAATTTATTACAACAGGTACGCTTAAACAACATTTCCTCAAATGTATGTAAATCAATTTTAATTTATCCCTCTCACGAAACAATGTCTACTGTATAGCCAAGTCAATATTAAATTTAGATTATTAATCAATGTAATATATTTTCAGGTTCACGATGTATCCCGCATATGGTTGGGTAGGCAGAGGGAACCTTGTGTTTAGACACTCCGTTCCCCCATTCCGTGTTGAGTGGCGGAACGTAGCGCTTTGCCCTGTTGAAAGAAGCGAAGAAATAAAAATATTTATAAACAACAATTCATTGTCCCGAGTGGGAATAGAACCCACAACCGTGGTCTATATAGTCACACGCTCGTGCCACTGCACCACGACGATCTCTAATGTAATACGAGTTGAAATCAAAGTTGACGAGCTTTCATTTGTCACGTGCGCCTTGATTGAGGACACGTTATAAGGAAACGTGTTTAAATTCATATGAGAAAGAATCTTTTATATAAAAAGGTTACATTTTTCAAATATGTACGTGCGAATGGTTTGCGACAATGGGGATCGAGTTCACATCGTGTCATCGTGTGTAGACCGTTCTTTTCGAACTTCTCCACGTTCGGCCCTTCTAAGGGCTTTGTATGTTGGGTTACGGAACATTACGCCTCATTTGATGGTAAGAGTCCGTATATATGCGTATAATAAAAAAAACGGTTAAGTACGAGTCGGATTCGCCCACTGAAGCTTGCGCACCAATTTCAGGTTTGTAGGTCAACGGGTAATATAACGTCGTCAAAAGTTTGTAAATTTTTTGAAGTTCACAAACTTAAATTTGCGGGCAAAGCACTCATTTTATATGAAATGAACTACAAATATAAATTTGTGATGAACTGTTTCTATGAAATGTCTATAAATTATCACTTTTAGTATTTTTTGCTTTATATGTATTGTAAATTCTCACATCGTACGTTATCCTATAGGTTTTGATTATGCGGCGAATTTCTTCCTAAATGCAGCAAAAAGGATGCACGAGCAGTTTGTTCGTATTTTTTGATTGACCTAGAAGCTTGATTTTTTCTGTACTTCAATGGAGCGTAGACTTGATATTAATTTCAGCTTGATACTAATTGTAATTGATATTTTATAAAAATATATTTTAGCCATATAAAATCTTTAACGTATTTTTAAGTTATTATTAACTAAAATATATAAGATATTATTTTAAAATATATAGGGAAATTGACATAAATAAAATTATTATTTTCTCTTTATATATCTTAAATTTGCCACTCGAGATTGTTTCTTGCTGTAGCATAAACATATTTTTCGCAGAACACAAATTAATTTATATATAATATAAATATATATCTTTATATAATAATAAAAATATATAATTGCGTATAAATTAATTCAGAAACAAGAGTAGTAGTATAAATGTAAAATACCTATTAAAAAATAATAAAGTCTTTCCATACCTTCAAAATGTTCATAAAATATTTGAATTTTATAATTTTTAAATACAAATATTTAATTAGAAATCTTATAAATAAAGCTATTTTTGCATAAGCGTGACCGCATTATTTATACGCGTCACTATTTATAAAGTCTTTTCAATGAAATACTCACTGTGCATGCGGAAAAGGTATTAAGATTAACTTTTCATTTTCTTTCTACGTTAAAATTTCTATTACGTCTTGTCATGAAAGGAGCTTACTCAATGCGTTTTCAAGTTATTAGGTTATCATAACGTTCCTTTGTCGTAAAGAAAATGTATCTTAGACCCTTTTATTGGCTGTAATGTAATAACCGACACGTATCGAGAAAGGATTGAGGGTCAACGTCTTTTGGGAATGTGAAACAGCATTTCACATATACGACTAAAAAAGTGTATCTTTAAAAGTTTTTAGAAGATAGCATTTACGAATGGATTCTGGAGGGTTAATTTGGTACTTCCGGTTGACCTAGAATTATTAAATGTAGCAGCTAGTTCCTACAGGTAGTACTAGTTCATGATCATCGTGCGCGAGTGCCACATTTGTAAGAACAACATACTTACGTCGAAGTGATCTTAACAATTGTTGTTACGTGACTAAGAAATGTCAGATGACCTGCTCTTTTCATAGTTATGAAAGAAGAAAAATTTGAAAGCTTCCAAGTTCTAACCAATCTATCTTTTATGGGGTTCCGTGCTTCGAAAGGTAACAATAGAACCCATATAGGATTACTTTGTTAGCCGCTCGTCCTTCCGTCTGTCAAGATCTTTGTTTTTAGGAACGCGTAGAGCAGATCAAGCTGAAATAATTTACATCAAATATTCAGGCCTATTGTCCCTTGCAGCTGTGATAAAATCGAACGCCAACGCAATCAAAAGATATATCCATTTATGGCGCAAATTTTCAAAATTTGCAAGGGAATCCAAACCTACAGTGTGCTTTCCGTGAACTCAGAATCTTGAAATTTGGTACGAAGCAACGATTTATAGAACAAATAAAGGAAAAATTGTAAACAAATATAGACATTTAATAGAAAAAAATACACATTTATATTTGTAAGTTATTTCATACAAAATGAGTGCATATGTCCGCAAATTTAAGTTTGTTAAGTTTTATAAGGTGTACTTCTAGTTGACCTACAAATTGGTACGGAACCCTCGGTAGGCGAGTCCGATTCACCCTTAACCGGTTTTTTTTTGTTATTATCGCATGGTTCAGTAAAAGTAACAACTTTTGTGTCCTTTCTGGGGTTTTTTTAGTAAAGTTCTAACACAAAGGAACCGTACAGTATTTTCTAATAATTTTAGTGACCTACCCTAGAATAGACAGTTAAATTCATCTTTGGGCTCGAAAAAATAATAAATATTTCATATTTTCATTTCTTTGCTCAGACACGCAATGTCTTTATGTGAATAGAGTGTCTTAACGCTAGGTTTCCAGGTCCCCTCTACCTACCTTGCTATGTGCGGAATGTCGTTTTAAGTGTAAGACATGAAGGCTAAATAAATAAAGACTGAAGTGATGAATACTTAATTTTAATAAGTAAATTTTTGATATAAATAATAATCTATCTAATATTAATTTTCTGTACAAACATTTATTTTAAAGTAATGATAAACATTTGGTTATCAGTTAGAATTATTTGCTGTGTAAATGGTAAGTAAGAAAAATATAGGTCAATTTAATCAAGTTACATATTAAATATTCAGTAATTTTCACGTGCGGGAATTTAATGAGCTTCCATGTGCTATCCCACGGGAAATTTTTGTTTATTCGTAATACAATAAGGCTATATCCACTGAATATCGACTTTTATTTATAAAGTAACAAAGATTAACAGGATTTTTGTTATTATCTCTACAATTCTATTCAATACTATGTGCATAGTCAAATTATGTTATTGTTAGCACGTTGCTTCCGATTTATATTACTTTTAGAGTTCGGTATCTCAAAATTTATTTCAAGATTGACCATTTATCTCAAGATTGCGTGAAGGTATCCAATTTTAATTGGAGGTATTAAATATCTAATTTTCAAGGTCTATGATCCTTGAAACAGAAAAAAATCAAGCTTCCAAATCAACGCAATCAAAAGATTCGGGCATTTATGTATCAATTTTGCTGAATTTTGTACGAAATTCGCCTTGTAATCAATCACAATCATAACAAACAGAGTACTTCCAGTGGGCCTGCAGTCACGAAATTGGGCACGAAATGGGAACTTACTATACAAATAAAGGAAATAATCCAAAAAGTTTATTGGTATATAATAAAAAAAAAACTAGACAAGTAGGAGTCAGACTCGCCCACCGAGGGTTCCGTACAAAAGTTGGAGGTCTCGAGCTTTTTCTGAAATTCAAGCTTAGTCAGAGCCCTTTCATCTGAAGCCTTATTTGATTGGTATTTAGCGGCTTTAATACCAAATTTTAATAATTAACAATATAAGAATTAAAAGGGTTCCCTTTTAAGGCTTATATTTTTTAAGATTTTATCACCAATGTATATCTCTAAACGTTACTGAGATAAATGCTCTTGACAGATAGATAGACAGACAGATGGACGGACAATAAAGTGATCTTATAAGGTTAATTTTATACAAAATAATTGCGTATGCCTGCAAATTTAAGGTTTGTCAACTTTTATAAGTTATACATTTCCGTTGATCTACAATCTTGAAATTGGTACAGCTTCTAGTAGAAACCTCAGTGGGCGAGACTAGGACTTAACTGGTTATTTATTAATACAGTATTGGAAGTAACATCTAGAATTTCACATAATATATATATTTTTTTCACAATATTAAGTATTTCATACATATTTTTCAGCGGTAACCGTAAAATAAGTTTAATAATAAATTTAGATAGGTTATAATGTTTGACAAAAATAAGAAAACGACCAAAAAATATATATAAAGCTTTTTAACACACACTATTTAACACATTCATACGCTAAATTTGTTATACCCTAATATTATACATTATCGGTAACTAGCGTAGTAAACGTGTATTATAATCTCGATCGCGAGCGGAAATGGCTCTGCGCGGGAAATGGAAAAACTTTATTTTCTCGTAGAATCATTAAAAATAAAATGCGAATCTAAAATAAGAAAATAGTCTGTCTATTTAAACTTTTCAAAGAATAGCAACATAAATAAGTTTTTAAGTATAATATTTGCAATTATTATAATTGCTTTAGTTTTGTTTTAAACAACTATATTTAAAAGTCACAAAGATATTATTGTGGCCTAGATTTCCCTCATCTATATAAAATATATATAAAATATAGATGAGTTCTTTTTTTTTACGTTGTATCCGGCACACAGCAGGGTAGGCAGAGGGAACTTAGTGCTAAGACACTCCGTGTCCCATTTGCCGCCGAACTCTCGAGGCGCGTGTTGAGCGCCAATTGTCTCGACACCAGAGCAAGAAGAAAAGAAATATTAAACATTTCATTTCCTTGAGCGGGAATCCAACCCACGACCTGTCGCGTATACAATCACACTGTATGACCCTAGCCTGTGCCCACGATGGGCGATAAGCTTATTCACAGTCTATTTTTGAACATATTTGTGTATTGTACTTTATGATGAAGTCGTATATAAAAAAATTGAAAAATACAAACATATTAGTAGTAGCTACATGCTTACGAATTTAACTTCCATTATACTTGCGAATCCTTTTCAAATGCCGTTTGTAGAGCGAAGAGCGAGTCTTCGCTCTACAAACGGGGAGACTGGAACGGATAACTTTACATGGACGACTTTTACTTGGGCCATTGAGCACTAACTGTGTTCACGCGACAAACTCACGCCCTCATAACTTGTCAAGTGGAGTGTCTTTGTCATAATATTTACAGCTTTATGCCGCTCCAGACAACGTTATTTTACTCACTTTATTTTTATTTGCAATGTAAAGTCGATGCAATCATTTAGAAATAATATTTTTATAAAATACTAAAACATGAAAGTGTACGTACTTGTACAGTGTTTTCTTATAAGTTGTATGTATTTTTTGTTCTTTTATAAATACGTTATTGTTCTGTAATATTATCCCAAGTTCAAAAGATATGTATCAGTTTCACGCTGTATCCCGCACTCACTAAGGTAGGCAGAGGGAACATAGTCCTAAGACACTCCATTCCCCATTTTCAGCCGAATTCTGGAGGCATTGCGTGTTGAGTGGCGGAATTCAACGCCGCCCTTTGCCTCGACATCAGAGCGAAGAAATATAAATTTAATTAAATATTTCATTTCCTCGAGTGGGGACCGAACTCACAACCAGTCAGTTTATATTCACACTTTGTGCCCCTGCGCCACGACTGGCCTCAATTTTATTATTATTACTATTTTATTTATTTATTTTAAAACATATTTTAAAAAATATAATGTTTTTATAAACTTCACGCTGTATCCTGCATATCAGGGTAGGCGGAGGGAACCTAGTGATGAGATACTCTGTTTCCATCTTTTTCAGCCCCATTTTTCAGATACACGAGTTGAGTGGTAAGAATTCAACACTTTTCGCGATTCACATTTTTCTCACCAGAGCGAAGAAATTAATATAATTTATTTCCCGATCAGGAATCAAACCCGTACAGTTAAACGCGTGGCGCAAACGTACATCTTTGCGCCATTAGGACCCCATTAATTATCCAAACACGTATATGTCATATTATATATAATAATAACATACATTTATTATATTAACAAGATTTTGAACTTAAACGGTCTTCAGAGGAGCACCGTTTTTAAATTGAAGTGAAAAACTCATCCTATTCTGAATAAATATCTATGCTTCTTATATAATTCTGTTTGTCTTCCTAAATCTCCTTAGAGTTATCGATATTGCTGAGAAATCCTTGGACACTTTCCAACAAGATTCAAACGGACAGTAAAAATGTCGAAACTTTTGGTTTATTGAATCAGATTTTACTACGCGGGTCTGTATCAACTGGTGAGCTAATGTTTAACTTGAACATTTCGGCGTAACAAGTTCCTGAAATTAGCCGTTACGCTGCGCGTTACGATGAACTCTTAAAACTTTAAAAACCTGTAATAAATTTTTTAATTTCTTCTTAAATATGATTATCTTGATGGATTAAGAATATAAGTAGCATGAAAATGGCGTTCTATTAGAGGTGTAAATACGGATTTTCTAATTTTATTTTCTCATATGAACACGGACAATTTTTCATGCTTTCGTCGTAAGCTTACATAGTGATAAATCGTTTCTTAAGTACTTAACTTTTGTATAAAAACTAAGTTCTGTTAGCACTGATTTTTACTTTAGATTCTTTTAATAATTACAAGTAGGTAGGTACATAGATATTTTTATTCGCCATTATAATAAAAAATATATATATGAAAATTACTATTGAATTACCATTACTTCTAATTAAATAATATAGTATTCTATACTTATTAAGAAAATATATAAAAATATGAACGTAGCGGAATTCGAACTCGCGAACTCGAACTCGAACTAAGCCATACGTTCTCATCGAGCTAGGTCGAAATTCTTATACGTTACGTCTTAATAAGTAGTTTTCTTTCCTAAGTGTGGTATAATACTTCAAAAATGTTAAAAATATTATAGTATTCTAATTAACATAGAGTTTAACAAAAGGGTTTGGAGTTTAAAGCACACCCTCCGACATCCGCATTCCTCTTCAAATTCGCAGTCAGAAATCGAAGCAGATGTTAAAAATGTTATATGTGATTCTCGTGGATATGTATCGAAATCACGCGTGTTAAAGGTTTTGCACGTGACTCCGTGGACTCTGTAAAATCTTTTAACTTCGAAATTTCTCCTCTAAAATATGTCTTATACCATGGTAATAGGGATCAGTTTTACGTAGGGCAATGTCAGTATTTTATTTTGAGTGAAAACCTATCTGAAGCTTACCCTTATCAGTCAAACTGTTCTCGATAAAACTATGTGAGTTCTGTCACTAAATGTTACAGTACTGACAGGAGAATCCTTCAGACGATCAGAATGTAATATCGCCAGCTTATTTGAATTATTTGTAGTCTTTATATCCTGCTATTTAAATTGTGAAGTATACATTTTTTTAAAGATATACATATTATGTAGTAAAGATTTTTCGCCATAGTATAAAATATAGAAGTTCAAAATGCTTTATTTTGTTACAAGTAAAAAATATCATGTTTCAGTGTTTTATATCAGCTATACTTAAGTATACAAATAAATTTTTAACAATATACAGTCCGCGAGGTCTAAGCTAAGCTTTATATTTGTGTGAGTGTTCACATATATTGTACGTGTGACGGTTTTTAATAATCGGCTTACATCTGTTGTACCGATAGCAGTGTCACATATTGAATTCTTAATATTTTATCTTTGTGTTCGATTTATGAAAAGTAAAAGACAAAGTGTGCACATTAATGTACAAAAATGCAAAAATTTATGTGACCAAGCAGTAAAAAGGACAAGAATATCATAACGTTATCTTTGATAATAACGGATTCATTATTAATTGAAGGCCGAGGCCGGTCGTGGCGCAGCGGCACAAAGTGTGACTGTAAATCGACTGGTTGTGGGTTCGATCCCCACTCGAGGAGATGAAATATTTACTTAAATTTATATTTTTATTTCTTCGCTCTGGTTTCGAGGCAAAGCGCGGCGTTGAGTTCTGCCACGCAATGCCTCCGGAATTCGGCAGAAAGTGGGGAACGGAGTGTCTTTCACTACGTTCCCTCTGCCTACCCTGCAATGTGTGGGATACAGCGTGAAGCTGATTTATTTATTTTATTTTATTATTAATTGAAACAGAGGAGAGAAAAAATTATGAGTATAAAATATTCGGTGCAGTAGAACTGTTGTTTTTTTATTAATATTTATTTTGATTCATCTCTAGTAATAAGCTTTATTTCAAAAGAAGAATCCGTTTCTATTTTGACTAATCGCACACAAATGCTAAGCTCAGCTTATGCCTTACGAACTGTAAGTCACTAATTATATAAGTTGATGGTTTCAAATAAAGGTTGCTTAAAAAATATTATTGTAAAATAAAACTAAAAAGTTAAAATAGCAACTGCCGAGTTTCTAGCTAGCTATTTTCAGCAGATCGACAAAGAAAGCCCGTGGTTACTTCGAATAGAGAATGACAATACTGATATTTTTTTAATATATATTTTTGATGTCAATTGAAAAAGTGATTGCCTATTTAAACAACTATAACCTTCATACTTGTATCTTCATTATAACTATACTTCGTTTTATTTTTATTTATCTTTTAAATCTTTGTCGGCCGGTCGTGGCGCAGCGGCACAAAGTGCGACTGTAAACCGACTGGTTGTGGGTTCGATCCCCACTCGAAGAGATGAAATATTTTCTTAAATTTATATTTCCATTTCTTCGCTCTGGTATCGCGGCAAAGCGCGGCGTTGAGTTCTGCCACTCTTAACACGCAATGCCTCCGAAATTCGGCAGAAAGTGGGGAATGGAGTGTCTTTCACTACATTCCCTCTGCCTACCCTGCAGTGTGCGGGATACAGTGTGAAGATGAATTTTAAATCTTTGTCGCGATGTAAAGTTTTGACTTCACTATAGATAAACCTGACGTTTAAGTTGCATTATTCTATAACGATACGTAGTTGGAAGGATTTTTCTTCGGATTCCAGGTTATGGTTCTTATTCTAGCGGAGGCATTACAAAGTTTGCTTAGTCGAACTCTAATGAAAAGCCTTTTAGGGTCAACATTTCGATAACGGGTCAACATGTTGAGTGAAGCAAATAGCTTTTCTACGTGATAATAATTATTAATTTCCTTTTTAGATGACGATAATTTAAAATATAATCAAGTAGAGTTTTCTATTTTTGATAATAGATTCATGTTTTTAAAAATATTTTTGGTGATTTGAATTTCACATTTTTATCACATAATATAAATTTATAACAGATGAGTGACCTTAATCGTTGATACAATATTGTAGTAGGTCAGAGCTCAAACACAAATCGACAATAGAATGCGGTTTTACTCTGTAAATCATTTCAACGTCACGTAAGTTGTAGGACTGTTTCTTCATATCGTAAGCTTTTATACTTCACGTTTTTGAGAATATATTTTAAAGAGTTAAGACTAGTTTAGTGTTTTGTAAGCTACTGAGTTAGTTTATATGTTGATATAAGCCGAAAAACATAAAATTAGTCGTATTTTTTATGTAAAATAAATGTTCTATCTATATTATCTTATAAAATATTTTAATACACGATTGCAATAGATAATGCTTCATAGTCACAGTGCCATGCCAGTGTTATTTATTGAACCGAAACCTTTGTGCTTAGTGATATAACATATATTTAAAATTCAATAAGTCAAATCGTATATTTTATGTGCCTTTTCCCCACTTTTCTCTATATTCTTCGATATTTCCGGCACATCTCTGCTAGCAAAGCGAAAGCAAATCGTTATGATGCAAAGTTTGACACCGTACGAGTTCTAGCGTGTGTGTGGACGAGTGGTATCGTAATTTTGAGTGCAACTAACTGTATATGTAAAATTTATAGTTGTAGCTGCTGAATTGTTTTATTTTTTTGAAATGTAAAGTTGATTGTAGCATAGTTAAAAAAAACAATTGCAGAAAACAATTTAATTTTTTGTGTGATTTTTTCTCTCTCTTGATGCAGTTGAGACGTGTGTTACTTTCAGTTATTGTAAATATTTGAAAGACTGAATGCGGGACAATATTTGTAGTAATATAAGTATGAAAATATATTATATGCTTAGAAGTTCTGTTGAAAAGACTGAGCTGCTGAATTACTTCGTATAAATTAGGCAAGGCTAAAATGAGTTATGTGTTATCACAGACTAACAAGTTACATTTACTTGGTATTTTTTTAACTTCGTCTTTTATGAGAGAGAAGTGATAAGCAAGTAGTCGTCTTTCATGGGGTAGTTTAGCAGTTATTTAAATATTTATATACATATTACGTAAATAATATTGATTATTTAAATATTATACATTATTTAAATATTTGTTTATCAGGAAAACGACTGGATGAGGCTTTATTTGTTGAGTAGGCAAAAAATAATAATAATATTACTCGTAGGTATATTTTTGTATTGAGAATTCAAAAGACCACGACTCGCCCTCAGGTATGGTAAAACATTAATAGTACCTAACAACAGTCGTACTAACAGAAGTATTCAAACTGATCAAAAATTGAGCACGAGAAGTTTTCAGTGCCCCTTTTCCATTTTATTGTCAAAAAGTTTCATTAAAAAAAAGTTGACGGGTGCTTGCCGCTTTATTGTCTAATTCATTTGTCCGGAACGGTCGCAAACCGCTGCGGGTAAATAATGGGCACGCTGGACTCCAACGCCTCTTGTTGAGTCGCTACCAGATTATTGTATACCAAGTTCGCCTTACTTCTAGTTATGCACTAAGTGAATGCGAAGAACAAAGTTTATTGCAGTAATATCAAGTTTGTTAGTGATACTTTATCGCTGCCTAGAATATTTACTGGCTAAAGAATTGTTCCGGCAATGTTATTTGTGTTTTAGTTAGTTAGTAAATTTGTATTAATGGTAGTAGTAGAGAGTATTCAATTAGATTATTAGTACTTGCCTTTTCCTCGGCATGTGCAGTCTTTCACCTAAACCTCCGTTAACCTCGTACTTATCGACCCAATAACCTTTGACGAAATATTCGATAGTGCCTACGACGCATGAAGAACAGAAATGTGGTGGGACTTGACGATATCCCAAAGGAAGCGTGGAAATCGTTCGACTCTCTTATTTTGAACACTGGAAAGATGGACACGAGTTGTATTTTTATTATTCCTTTTTATAAAGAATGAGCCAATGTTGACGCATAACGCAGGGCATGAGAGCCTGGGTTAAAAGACAAAGTTTATCCTAAAAATGGCTTTATCTAAGGAATGTATTATTAGATATAACATTATTAGATACTTTAATTAAAATTCAACATTCTTATTACTCTAAGAAAAATCGTTGAAAACTCGTTAATACTATAAATTTCAAGTTCTTGTAGGTTGTTATATAAAAATCTAATTTATCTATCAACCTCTTTGTTTTGCCAACGCACCGATCCACATGCAAAATTTTATGATTAAGGATATTTTATACTGTGCATAATTTATGTGATATTGTTTTAGTTTTATGAATTTAGATTTTAAAAAATATAAAAATTGTTGGTTTTTAAACAATTTCTACGGTAATTTGTCGTAAATAGTATTTTCTGTTATACATTTTTCGTCTATATATGATTAACTGTGTAAAGAAGCGGTGTATTATAAACTCAACGTGCTTTTCGTCTTACTAGACCAGCAAAAACAAAATCGTTTCCCAAATGAGAATCGAACCTACAAACATTGTTTTACTCTTATTATCTGTATTACAGTAAAAGTAAGCGGGAAAGTCACGGTAAATGTCAATAGTTTAGTGCTTAAGCTCAAACTTAAAATGATTACATTTGTAAATATCTGTCTTCTTTCTACTCATTTTCAGTGTAGACTGTGAAGCGTTGTTCTTGGCAAGCTAGTTCTTTTACGAACAGAGCCAAATTGTCAAATAAAAAACTTGGAGCGTTATCTTAAGCTTGAACAATACTACGTTGGAATATTTTAGAAATGAATTTAACCTTTTTGGCTTTATGTACTTAAGTTTAAGTCTTATCCTCTCGAACTCTACGTAAATGGGAAGGAATGTTAAATACCTGTGTACCTAGATGTGGCGTTGCTCAGCCTTACCTTGCTATCTAACTTTTCATGAGGCTACATCGCAAAATTCATTTGGCATTCAGCCATCTACAATGGGCCGCATATAGGATCTCTTAAAATACTTTGTATTCAAAAACTTACGGCACAGAATACACTTTGAGTAGTTAGTCCGAATATGCGTTCATTTCACATTAGAATACCTTCTCGACATGTAAAATAATTCCTACATGCTTATAGCGTAAAGGATTTAAAAAACGGTCAAGTTTGAGTTGGATTCGCCTATCACGGATTTCATACCAATTCCGGATTGTAGATCAACGGGAAGTGTAACTTATAAAACTTAGATAAATTTCATTCAAAATTTATTTATTTATTTATTTATTTACACTTTATTGTGCACAGTTGGAGACATAAACAGAATAAAAAAACAACAAAAATTAAGCAATTGATACACAAACGGCGGTCTTATCGCTAATCAACGATTTCTACCAGACAACCTTTGGGTTAGGAAATTTGTTATAAACTAGAGTGGGTGGTGTAAATAAACTTACATATCATATTAAATCCTAATACATAAACATCATACGTATATATTTGAAAAATATATACTATTATAATACACTAATAAATATAATAATACTATTTTTAAAAGAGAGCTGTGCATAATAATGTCATTTCAGGGTGAATCATCCTTCAAATCATGGTTTTTAACTAATTTTTTAAATATATTTAAAGATATTGAACGCCTAATATTTAGAGGTAGATCATTCCACAACTTAGTTGCTCTCACAGCATAGGAGTGCTCATAAAATCTAGAGGAATGTCTTGGGATTCTAAGAGCAAGGTTCTCG
This sequence comes from Heliconius sara, assembly GCA_917862395.2. Lineage (NCBI taxonomy): Eukaryota > Metazoa > Arthropoda > Insecta > Lepidoptera > Nymphalidae > Heliconius > Heliconius sara. The sequence goes on along the minus strand of OU860796.2, from coordinate 6,901,530 downwards.
GAGGATCTCAGTCTATTTGTGTGTGCTTCTAAAAATTCGAACATGTACTTATTATGTACTTATTATAAACAATTTATTTCAGAATTTCGTGATAAGCTCAAGTGGCTCCCTATCCGCCTTCGCAGGAATACTCATATTCTTCATCTTCTCTATTCCGTGCTGTTTAATCCTTGTACTCCTCCTTATCTAAAGATACAATTCAGATTCCTACATGATGTCCACTCACTTTCCCTGCGTTCCCAGAAAAATTTATTACTTGAAATTTCTCCTCACTCTTCTTCTTTTCTGACTAACTCCTTTACCATTAAAGCTGCCCGACTATGGAACTCCTTACCGATACCCATCAGACATGCCAAAAGTTTACAGAGATTTAAAGCCTTACTTAAAAACCACTTTATGAATATTTAATTGAGCCTTTGTATATTTATTTATTTATTATAATAATGATAATTACATATATATATGTATATGTATGTGTATGTGTATATGTATGTATGTATGTGTCTATGTATATTTATATATTTTAATCTTCAAATTACTTTTTATAAATGTTGTTTAGTGTTTATTAATATATTTATTGAAATTAATATTTATTTATAATAATTATATATGTATATATTTTATTATTATTATTTTAATTATTGTTTATTTTTTTTATTTCTGCTATTAAATATTCTCCTGCAATTTACTGCACCACCCACACTCTCTTTTTTATACAACTCCAGCGACCAAAGGTTGCCTGGAAGAGATCGCTTTAAGCGATAAGGCCGCTTTATTGTACATGATGTTTTTTTACTTGTTTTGTACATAATTTGTTCAAATTTTAAGTGCAATAAAGTATATTGTATTGTATTGTATGTACTTATTATAAATTCAACTTATAAAAATTGACAGCATAAATTTGCCATGCGCCCATTTTACATAATATAAACTACAACTACAAGCTTGTAATAATTTTTACCTGTAATATTTCATTTTTTGTATTTGAATTGAGATTTTTCAATTCTTGCCAAATTTTATAATTGATTTTTTTTTTTGGTTTTGATTACAAAGCGTTGACCGTAGCGTTTGGCGCTCCGTTCTCTCTGACTACCCCGCTAGGGATAAAGCGTGAAGTTAAGTTAAGTTAAGTTAGTTAAGATTACAAAGCAACTAAAGTTAACAAATTCATGTTTGCGGTTTGCACTGTTTTTACATAATAAGTAGCCTTAACTGACAGAAAGACGGACAACATAGTGATACTATAACGGTTTCGCATTTTTCTTTTAAGATACGGAACCCTAAAAAACAAAATCAGGATTAATATGTCGGTTAGATTGAACGAGTATTGGACGGTTCGTTAGCTCAGTCATCAGTGCAATGCCGTTCGGCGTATCCTGCCGGCGGAAAAATTGGCTTCAGCAAATACAAATCACCCTATCACTGTTGCACCATTTGTCACCTTTCTTTCTGAAATATAAGTCCTAAAATTGAATGGACATTATTATTTTAATTTAATTTTAAATAAGTTTATTTAACAGTTGATTTTTAATCACTTATAATGTATCGTCTACTCTAAATTTGATAGTAATTTCCTCTTTTTTATGAAATCCCTCATACGAATTTTGTAGTTATAGCATCAACGCCTCTCCATTTTATAAGTCGTATTTGCGAGAGTCAAAAGGAAACTTGATTGTTGCTTATTTAAAATAAAAGATTTTTTTTGCACTAGCTGAATATTTTGTGAAACCTATAATACTATACCTATTATAAATACCATTTTATTCTCGACTATCATAAAATATATGGAAGAACTCTTGCAAAAAATTAAACTAGTAAGTCCCGATTTCGGACTCAGAATTAACCTTTTATTAGTAGTAAGACAAAAGTAATAATTGTCGAACGTGCAAATAAAAACTCGTTGGAAAATACATTTATTGCGAATTGTGATGTCGTACAATCGTACGTCTACCTCGGGCCGCTGATTTCCAACAGTGGCGGCTGGCAGAAGAAATCAATTGGCTGGCGGGCTGGCTGGCTGGCTGACGCTTGGCTGTTCCTAGATCATCCATGAATAACTTAAGAAAATTATGGGAAAACATACAACAACAACATCACAAAAACTACGAAAAATTGACTACTCAGTTCAGAAATTGAAGAGAAAAAGATAGACGCTCTCGAGATGTGATGCTGGAGAAAGATGCTTGCAGTGTCTTGGACTGAATTTAGAACCAACAGATATAAGGCAAACAAAAAGCAACACATTATAAGGGAAATTGTATGATTCGGAAATTACCGCCGAAAAAGTAGGTTCAACGTTATAATTCTATTATAATTTAAAATTTTAATTCTCTAAGAATTTCATTCCCAACCTAATTTTGCTGCTCGACTCCACTAAAGCATTGTTTATTTAAAAAGAAGCGTTCTTCTTTCTCTAAATGAAGTGATGCATTGATAATGAGGATTTATCCCTATATTTCATAAGCTACGCCGGCTTTTCATAATAGAAATTAAATCTTGTATAAGCAGTATTTTAGTTAAATGTTCCTTTTTTCATTAAGTTTTCTTTTTATTTATTTACTAATGCAATGCAAAATGCTATCTAAATAGCCCAATATCCCACAGCCCCCAGATCTATGTGTATCATTATGGCAAAGCTAAATATGTTAGGATTATTAGTTTTAAATATCCTTTAGGATATCTGGCGGGAGTAAAAAAAAGGCTGACGGAAAAGGTCTGGCAATAATAAATATACTTTTTCTACATCATTTTTAAAACCATTTTAAATACGAGCCTTTCTTGCGCTTTGCTAGAATGACGCAGGTCTAAGGGGTCCTTGGATCTGACTCTAAGTAAAATTATGTGTGTGATATAATTTGATTTTAAAATGACAATACATAAACATACAATATCTATTCGTAGCTTCAACACTTAATAATGGCAATAAAAATAATTAATTTACAATGTTCATACACGAATGAAAAGTATATGCTTTAAAAAAGTCCAATTTAAAGTAAGTATCTTTTAAAGAGTTACTGACTTCATAAATCTAGCTGCAGCATTAGATTCATTTAGTTTCTTTTGTAATGACGTCTGTGCACTCAGCTATCGAGTCTAAGCGGTAAATTATCTAGCCAAGAATAGTTCTAACGAGAAAAGTAAATCTTTGTCATTTTGTAAAGGTCTAATAACCACAGAAAATATTTTCAAGATTAGTGGAGCAAGTCAACTTTGAAATTGGGACATAACTTAGTAACTACTTACGTAGTACTTTATCGTAACCGCTATGCTTTTTTTGAATATAATTTTACAGTTATAGTTTTAGATCAATGTCAAGTCAAATGTATTTCTGAATAGAAGTATAAATAATACGATTTTAATGTATAAAAATAAATAATCGTTCAAAATATTAATTGATAAATTAAAAATTATACAATAAGAAAATGTATATGCTTAAACAATTAAATATATATAATTTCCCACATGTTGAAAACATAAATATTGACTAATGTATTAATAATTCTTATATAATAACTTGACATAATGTATTAATAATTCTTATTTTAATACTTTAATCTTATATTTCATTTATTTTATTCATACAACAGTATAGCTTTCGGAATATTTGCTGACGTCATTCTTTCATGGTCGTTATTTCTGTATTAATTCGAACATTAAAACTATAAAATTCAAACATTAGTTCATTTACAAATTTTAATATTATTTAAAATAATAATATCTTATTTTTAAGCCTTTCATTTGTATTGTTGTTAATTGAAATTTATAATTAGTCAAAGGTTAAAATGCTTTTTAATTGACTTCTTTTTTCAAAAAGAAGGAGGTATATTTTTATTCGTTAACTATATGTTTGTTTAGTTTGTCGGTCGCCAAGATTAGAATTATGGAATGAGACTGACTGACTGTTACAATGATATACATAAATATATATTATTAAAGTAAATTTAACATTTTTCTCGTACTTCTTCCTCAACTTGTCTCAAATGTGAAAGCTATTTTGTAATTATTTATTATTTTATTAACACTCTCTCTCTTTTGGTTACCTCGCTACGGATAAAGTTAAAGTAAGTAGCTTAAAAATTAACTTCTTTTATATGTATATAATATATCGTAAGTATGTATACAGTTTACTCATGGTTATGGATTCTATTTCCATTCAAAATATTTAGTTTATGTTTAACAATATTTCTGTTGTCCTTTTCACTTCACAATATTACAAAAAATAAATTTAATTAATACTTTGTCCAAAAACACACTATTTGTCCATGATAATTTAAACGCTATTCATTATTGTAAATTAAAGTGATTGCTGGCTTCAATCAATCTTAGTATCGCGTTGAAAGTTAGAAAATAAACTTTGCAAATAAAAATGAGTCAGCAAGTATTAAATAAATATTAATAAAAAATTTACACTACATGATATTGATTCAAAGCAAATAGACATAATATTTGTAATATTTAAAATGTCATTATTTTACAAATTTGAAACCCTTAATATAGATTAAAGATAAAAATCGTATCGTAATCGTGAGGCCAGTCGTGGCGCAGCGGCACAAAGTGTGACTGTAGAACCGACTGGTTGTGGGTTCGATCTACACTCGAGGAGATGAAGTATTTGCTTAAATTGATATTTCCATTTCTTCGCTTTGGTGTTGAGGCAAAGCGGGGCGTTGAGTTCTGCCTTCAGAATCCGGTAGAAAGTGGGGAACGGAGTGTCTTAGCACTAGGTTTCAAGATAAACCTGATTTAATTAAATTATTTATAAAAATCGTATAATATAAAAATATAATCATAGTATTTTTTTAACTGTTACGTTTTTCAACTCATATGTTACTAATTTACTTATTTATATTTAGGGTCTTTTTTCCTGAAATCAATAGTGCTTTAATCGATAGCCTGTTATTCAGTCGTAGCGTTTCGTCTATACCTCTGGGCGATTTTATGTTACAGTGAAATGCTATCATGTTGTGGTTTGTACTTGGTTTATTAAATTACTTTAATGTTTCGAATGGAAATATTATTTTATGAACCTTAAATATATATATTTTGTGATAGTATATCACATGATATTGTTGTTAAAAAATATTTACACCTATTGCTAGTTAAAATTAACTTTCTGTACGTCAAAAGAAAAAAAATTAAATGGGATGTTTATTGTATGTCTGTCTGTTTGTCCGTATGTTAAGAGTATTTTTCTTAAGTTAAGACACAATCAAACGTCGTACAACCTTCTTCATGTAATCTAACAAAATCCACACAACGTGACATTGGCGAAATGATATGAACTGGCACTCTCGGAACACCATATCAAAGAACCATAGCAACAAACAAACTCTTTAAGTCAATTCAGTGTAAATCCATTATGAAGTTTGACAAGAAGTGAGAACTTACACTACTAATAAAAAAAACAGAAAAATTTAAACTATAGGTCTTACAACTATTAAAAACTTATATTTATAATACACTCTTTATATTCACTCATTTTCAACTATACATTATTCATATAGTTTATTTAAAATGTGCGTATTACGCCTGCAAACTGCTTTTTGTCAACTATTGTAAGTCTACCCTTGATCTATTATCATGAAATTAGTGCCTAGAACCTTTTGTATTTTTTTTAGAATTTTTTTAATAATGATTATTATAATTTTATATACATTTTTGACGGTTCCGTACCTTTTAAGGAAAAAAGGAACCCTTATAAGATCACTTTGTTGTCTGTCTGTCTGCCTGTCTGTCGGTCTGTCAAGAGCCTCATCTGAACGGCCCCATGATTTCGTGAAAAAAATAACTTATTTCTATATTTACTTTAAAAAAAGTTATGGCCGTTTATAAATCATAAAATGCTTATTTCGACATTATAAAGGGAATCAAAATTAATAAGTTACTTCTGGTTAACCTAGAATTATAACCTTAAATAGAAAAAAAACGCGTATTACGACACTATAAAGGAAATTAAAATGAATAGGGTACTTGCAGTTAACCTAGAATTATGAAATTTGGCAGCTAGTATGTACAAGTAGTACCTACTAGCTTAGGATAAATCTGAAAACTTTACACTTGTAGTTATAACCTAAAAAATTATAGTCTTAATAGAAGAGCGAAATTTGGTATTAAGGCCGTTTGTTCAAGTGAGGTACCAGATGAAACGGCTCTTGCTAAGCGTTCAGGCGCAGAAGTTCAGAAAAAGCTCGAGACCTCCAATTTTTGTAAGAAGTCCTCGGTGAGTGAGCTCGCCTCCCGCTTGTTTTTTTCTTTTAAATATTTAAAAACTTTTATATTCAATGTTATAAACTAATGACAATACATAATGTGTTCATTCTAAATTTTTACAAGTTTTTTTTACTGGCATTTTGCCAAATGGCCTTAAACGTTCGATAATAAATAAAAATAAGGTGCCTAAGTGTGCGGTTTCATTAGAGTTTTATAAATGGAAAAACAGTGTACGTTTTGTGTCATCGCATATTCATGGGACATTTTCGTGAGTCGACCTCTCAAGATTTGCGTACCGACTGAGTAAACAACGTCTAATGGAAGGATTTCAGAAGGTTACGTAGCTTTCTAAACATTCAGAATTCACTAATTTAATAAAATATCAGAACCCCTAATCCAGATTATAAGGGAAAGCTTTCTAATCATGTTGTAATCATTATCATTTATTAGAGCAATATCATAATTTAACATAATATCGCTTTACAAAATTCTAATTAATTAACTTTAACATTATTTTTAACTGATACGTTGTTTTATTTTTATAAAATAATGGTAATATTCGTGGTAATACTAATATTTGAAAAATAATGAATACTTAAAAACTATGTAGAGAGTGTTGCGGTTATATCATAGTATAAGTAAGATTCTATTAGATAGGTAAATACTGAAAATTTGTTTTTGCGTTATATCAATTTGTTTTTTATACAAACTCAAAGCGGCAAGTGCCCTTGATGTGTAATAAATGTTAATAATTTTATATATATGACCATCAATTATTGGATAAACGTTATTTTAAAATATATCAGTGGAAATATAATATCAATGTCTGAATGTGTATTGAAGTTAAACGTAGCAGTTCGGAAGACTTAGTTCACTGCAAAGTTTCTCAGCTCAGGTAATAGGAGTACAACATAACGTAAGAGGTTTAATAAAAGCATCTTCAAGAAGTCGAAAATCCGTTTAATACTTGAGTTTGCGACAGGGCATTATGCTTGTTAATTTTTAGGGTTGTCTTTCGTGTATCAAGACCGTTTATCTCAAGATTGCGTGAAGTGCGAATTAGGATAAGGTAAAAAGTCCGAAATTTGAAAATTTATATACAAAATGAGTGCATATGCAAACTTAAAGTTTAAGTTTAGTATAAATCCTTTATAATATCTTTCCGTTGACTAACAACCCCGAAATTGGTAGCCTCGGTGGACGATTTTGACTCGCACTTCGCTTCGCACAAACCGATTTTTTTTTTCTTATTTAATAAGATGAAATAATTTTATTAAATAAGAAAATAATAATTTATAGGTAATAACTGCCTATGGCAGAAAGGAAAACTGTTACTTTCTTACTTAGACTAATCATAGAACTAGTATATAATCTATTATACATTTTGTATATATATATAAAAAAAAAAAAAAACTTCATACTTTTCTCACGTAGCTGGGTAAGCAAAGGTAATCTAGTTAAAATATAATAATTTAAAATCAATAAATAAAATACAAAATCACGTTAACAGTCAAATACCGTCTCACTGCGCACCGACGACTTCTACGGTATGGGACAGTCTATACTATAGATGTCTAATCATAAAGAGGCAAGCCAAAAATGTACCGTTAATTCTCTCAATTCTGTGACGATCCGTTGATTATACATTATATATTTTTTTATTTTTCACGCATGGAGGAGTAGGCTCACATCAACAGTTAAAACATTCTACAATTTCTTCTCCATTTTAGATTTGAACATTCTTCGAATGTATATCGAAGTGTTAAATAAAACGTGTACGATAAGACTTTTCAACTATTCCATATAAGCTCCAGAAAAATAGAATTAGAATTACATTTAAAAGTTTTTTTAGCTTTACGCTGTACCCCGCGCAATCAGAGCGAGCCTGGAAATCTAGTGTTGACCTAAATGATATAAATTACGAGATTACGATTGACAAGACCTGGAAACTTCCGCTCCACATTTCGTGCCGTGTGATCCTGGCCTAGAATAGGATCATCCTGGTACTGGTGGTGTCGTAAGAGGCGACTAAAGTACGTGTGGTAGAGTCACGTCGCCAGCAATGGCATGGGCAGAGTCGACCGGATCATTACCACCCCCGGCATTTAAAACCGGCGTGAAGTAGTGGCTTTATACCACTGCGTTTCGCATCAGGTAATGCCGGGCCCCGGCGCCCAACCCATCTTAAAGGCCGGCAATGCACCTGTAGCTCCTTTGGGGTTGCACGGGGTCGTGGGCGGCGATAATCACTTACCATCAGGGGACCCGCACGCTCGTTTGCCGTGGCTTTTCCATAAAAAAAAAATTATTGTGTGTTGAGCAGCGGAATTCGACGCCGCGCTTCGCCTCATTGCACCAATGCGAAGAAATGATAATATATTAATTTCCTTTACTTAAATTTATATTTCCATTTCTTCGCTCTGGTGTCGAGGACAAGCGCGGCGTTGAGTTCTGCCACTTAACACGCAATGCCTCCAGAATTCGGCAGAAAGTGGGGAACGGAGTGTCTTTCACTAAGTTCCCTCTGCCTACCCTGCTGTGTGCGGGATACAGCGTGAAGCTGATTTTTTTTTATTAATTTCCTCGAGTGTAAATCGAACCCGCGACTTAATAAAAATAATCATTAATCTATTTTATTACAAAAAGCAATGCTTACTTTTTTATGTACGTCGAGATTACTAATGTCTAGACGTCAGACAAAGACCTGGAGTTATAGTGTATCACCATTTCGTGGAGCTCGCTCCGCTTTGCTGAAGCCCCCCTTTTTGCGGTCAACGACATGCGGCGTCATAGCCATTTGACACGAAGAAAAACAAGAACAATCGTTTGTTTCACCTTTAAACTGAAAGTGGTATTTCCAACTTTCTCAGTGTGCTAAATCAGGTGTAGCGTCGCGTGAGCTAACTTAAAATTAATATTTTTGAAATGATTTATTGCCTCACCTATTGAGAGGGTGGTTTTTTTGTATAAAAAAGTCTAAGTGATTTAAGTTGAAATTTCCTTTTTTAGTCGTAGTATTTTTTGTTTGACCTTCTTTCTTTATTTATTTGAAGTATATGATAAACTGAAATTCGGTATATTTATCTTATTTCATGTTTAGAGCACCATAAGCTAAGTTTTTTCTCTTTCTGTTCTAGGTTCTTGATCTTAGAATGTACCTTCTAAAAACATATTTAATAATATCTATATAAAACTGTAAGGTTGTTCTCTGTTCCATGTGGATTATTTACATGAATGATTTTCATATTTTTAAATTTTCAAATTTCATATACTTTAGTGATTTTGTTATAAAGAATACACAATTTAACGAGTCTTTGGCAAGTAAGTAAAAGGTACTTTGAAACTTTTAGTGAAATAAGTGCTTAAAATCTATATCTATATTCCAAATGAAAATAGATCTATACGGATAGATCTATTCACGTTATTTTATACTGTTTTGAAAATACAAGTACGAACTTTTATAATATACTAGCGACCCGCTCGCGGCTTCGCCCGCTTTAACCACAGAATTATTTAATTAAAACACTAAAATTATATTCATGTATCAATATACCTATAATGTATGTTTGCAACGCACTTAAGATTTCTGATGTGAAAATTATTAAAACCTTAGGTCGCATTTTCGTACCCCCCATAAGAGAGATGCAACTGTCAATATATTAATTTCTTTAAACCTTTGCCTTAAGGAGTCCTTAGGGCCTAAGTTATGGTTATAGCTATATAGTTATATCAATACTTACAATAAAATCCTAACTCATCGGTGTCTGGACATGGAAGATATATTAAAAAAATTGTTATTACGGATATTTAAAAATGTAATCCAGCCTATAGCAGGGTAGGTAGAGGGAACTTAAGTGTCAAGATACTGCGTATGATATATGACTGACGTGCGAAATGAAAATATGATTAAATTACAATTCAATCCTCCAAGTGAGAATGGAACTCATAACGTCACGTTACAGGCACAATTTTGTGCCCCTACGCCACGACGGCCTTGAATATTTATACAGAATGGAAGCGTCAGCGCTTCTTTTACAGGGACAGTATATAGGATAAAATATTTTAAACCCATACCTAAAGAAATTAATCAAGATACCTCAACAGCTTAGACGTAGGATTTTTACGCATCGATACCAATAACGTTAACAAATATAAAAGCTAAGCAACTTTGAACTTTGCCGCCAATACCTACGACTCGTATGCGGCGGTTTCCCTTTGATAGGCCTATGTCTGTTTGCGTCTTTAATGACAAATAGCGTTTTATTTTAATATCAACGATAATATATAATTTATTTGGTACAAAAAAATAACTTTTTCATTTTTGGGATTTTTTAAATTGTATTAGGCTTTTATAGAGTACTTACAACTATGGTTTCATTTAAAATGGTGCTGACAAAATTACTATATAATTGAGCATATTTAATATCTATAGTGATTTTTTAGTGAATACAACCAATAGTTATCACAACACTTGCAAAGAAAGCATACTTCAGGTTTTTTTAAATTCTTATATCTTTTGAGAAACTACCAATATTCTTATCGTTAATAAATTATTTTTTTCACAATAAAAGTTTTATTGAATATTTTGAATATTTTCGCGCCATTATGACGAAAAAATTAGACAAAATAGTCTAAATTTTTCGTTCAATTCAAAATGTTCAAAATTAAAAGTTAAAAAATGTTGATCGAAAATAATTATACTGTAGGAGGATACCTTTATATATCCTGTTTAAACTTGTTTTTTTATGATATTATGTAGAATACTATATTCTATAGAGGAATCACACATTCCTCTTCACACTTTTTACTCTTTAACTATAATACGTAAATATATTTTTTAGAGGTTACTCTGTACTAAGATGGCAGCTCTGTTCCCGCATTTACGTCCCTGATGTATCGATATAGATAGTAGAAATATAAATCATTGGAAAGAAAAGGAGAAACGCAATTATATTGCATTTTTTCTTTTTTTCATACTTGAAATGTATTGACAAATTTACATACAATTCATTTGTTTTGAATATAACATTAAGGTTGATTCATAAAATATATTTGGTACTTCCTTAACATGATTATTTAATTTACTTTTTTTATATACAAAGTTTTGATTAAGTTCTCTTGAGAAATATATGTACTGTAAATGAATGTAACGTACCTACGTGCCAATGATTAAAATGTATTCATGTCCCCACGTGATCCATCTAAACCCAATATAAACTTTTATAAACTATAGCAACCAGCTCGCGGCTTCACCCGCTTAAATTTGTAAATTATTTGTTTGTTTCGGTACAGGGAATTACGTTCCTGTTTTAATAAATAATGTATGCTTGCAATGCACTTATGATTTCTAATGTGAAAATTATTAAAACCATGGTGGCATTTTAGATTTTCATTAGAAAAATTATTATTGGGGCAATTAACAAAGTAATAGAACCAGAAACAATAATATTTGTAAATTTTGTTTGTTTGTGGGTTTTTCTGTTAGTCGACGCTTATCTCAGACACGATTTAAGCGATTTAAGGAGCTAAGACGTGAGCGCGGTGCGGGAGCGGTAAAATCGGTTTAATTGCTTTTATTGTAACATTCGTCATGTATGAATGGTGTAATTATTAAAAAGCTGACCTTTATAACTATTTATTTATATCCTCTATTATTATTTATATCTCCTATATATTATTTATATCTATTATTATTTATATCTCCTATAGAGAAATTATAGCTTTTTTGGGCACTGTTAATTTTTTAAGAAAATAAATTTGATCAAAATACACTTATTTATCTATTTATCTATATATATAAAAGGACATGTACCTGACTGACTGAGGTAATACACACGCAGAGCCGTAACCGCTGATGGGAGAAACGTGAAGTTTGGACAGATCTTTATTTTAATAACTTGGACATCCACTAATAAGGGATTTTGAAAATTTTTTACCCTAAACGCATGAAATAGGGCTTGAAAGTTTGTATGGTTTTTTTTTAAAACAGAACCGATTTTTATAAAATTTGAAAGTCAGCAGACTCTTTTAAAATATTTCATTGAACACGTGTTTCATGGTTTCATTCATCCCTAAGAGGATGAATTCTAAAAACAATGGACGGGGTTGAAAGTTTATATGGAAAAATCTTTAAATCGCCACCGATTTATAAAACATTAAATTCAGACTGTTAAAAATATTTTATTGAACACGCTTTTCGTGGTTTTTTAGAATTCACCCCTAAGGGTGCTAATAAGCAGGCGAAGTAGCGCGCGCCCGCTAGTTTTAAGACAAAAATTAAAATAATATATATTATCTTATATAATATATTGTTATAATGTAATAACATATAATAGATTTATCAAAATGAGAATGTATTGTTTTGTTTAATAGCTCCTGCTAGTTATTACAACACATGCAAGGAAAGATCATTTTAGAAAGTTGTTTAATTATATTAGAATTATAAAAACTACTAACATTTTTATGGTGAATAAAAAATTGTCTGTGTTTTCCACCTGAAAAACACTAAGGGGAGAAAATATATTAAATATATATATAAATATAGATACCACATTAGTATCGATACTGTTATACTGGTAATAATAAATGAAAAAAATGATATACTACGTACAGGATACCTTTGTATGCAAAGTTTAAAGCTATTCATTATGACAGAATATAAAATATATATATTTTAGATGTCCCTCTGTACTACGATGGCGGCTCTGTTCTAGTTTGCACTTTTTCCTTTGAAAATTAGTTATTGTAACATAACTCTAACAGTTACACATGGCATCGTCAACTTTTTTTAGATATTGATGTCTTCTATAAAATTATAGTACATCACTTTGCTCTATTCTCAATAATTTCCACAGCGTACGCGATATAAGGTTCTTTTTGGTATTTTTTTACACCTTAATAGTCTAATTGTAAAAGAATTTTTCAAATCGGTCTCGTAGTTTCGGGGCCTATTCAAAAAAAATAAAGAAACAAAAAATCTAATCGATTGCCTTAATAATTTTAGTAATATCGATGCACCTCCCCCTCACCCCCGCAGAGTTACTCGCCACGGTGCGCGAGGCCACACGACACACACTCCGCATTTTTTATTATTACATGATTTTCTTTAGATTGATATTTTTAAATTCGTTATATCTTTTGAATAGGATGTCCGATTTTATTAATTTAAAAAGTATTTTACAGGTATTGAAATTATCTTTAATAAAATATCATTTAATAGGATAAGGATTAAGGCAGAGGTATTAATAATATGGTTTGATTATTGTCGGCACTTTTGTTAACTTATAAAATATAAAAAAATGGTTATATTGTCATAAGTACAGTAGTTGGACATATGCTATCGCGGACTTTTATATTGATATTGATGCGTTCTATAATACTGTAGAACATTGTTTTGTTCTATCACCAATAGTTTACGCAGCGCATGCGATGATAGAATTGTTAAGATCAATTTCTTCTCACCTTGGGTTACATTATTGCATTTTTATTAGAGATCTCTATTTTTTTTGAAAATGTAATATAGCCTATGCTGGTCAGTGAAGATGCAGCTTTCTAATAGTGAAAAAAATATTGAAATCGGTCAGGTAGTTTTTGCGTGAAAACTCTACAAACATACACACATACATACATACATACATACATACATACAAAAATACAAATCTTACTTCTTTATAATATTAGTATAGATATTTAAACACTTTAGAAGTTATGCTTGAAAATAATAAAAGTATATTGCTAATAGATAATTATTATTAATTATATTTTATTACATAATTATTATGTATATTGTTATTATAATCATAAATTATTGTTATTAATTAAATCAAATCATATTGAAGTACAAAGGTATTAAATAACGGGTGGTATAGTGCGAGATATTATATTATCTATTACAATACTATCTGTGTCTACAATGATATAAATTACGAGAGACCTCCTTCTGATAAAGTCTGAGGCCAGTCGTGGAAATGCACAAAGTGTGACCGTAAAATCGACTGGTTGTGGGTTCGATCCCCACACGAGGACGTGAAATATTTATATTTATATTTCCATTTATTCGCTCTGCTTTCGAGGCGCGGCGCTGAATTAAGCCACTCAACACGCAATGCCTTCAGAATTCGGTGGAAAGTGGGGAACGGAGTGTCTTAACACTAGGTTCCCTCTGCCTAAATTATTGTGTGGGGGATACAGCGTGAAGCTGATTTGATTTTTTGATCCTTCTGATAAAGCATTTTAATAAACTAACTAAAATCATTAATAATAAGCATAATTTTAATTATATTTAGTAAACGATAAACATGTGTTTGGAAGTTATTATATAAATTAAAATAATTGAATTGTTTAAGAAATAAATTTAACTAATAAATAAATATGAATTTGTAAATAATTGACATTCTCGTTCTTGACATTCCGGTTCTCCTTAAGTGTGACTTAACTTTAGTGAACTGGTGGTTTAATTATTAGATTTAAAAAAAATAAAATATGTTACATTGTTTTGAAGAAAATTAAAATTACTTTGACATCACAGAATTCAAGGTCAACTTAGCTACTTTGACTTAGTACTTAGGTACACATTGTCTCAGGTGTCTTATATATTTTAAATGCTAGAAAGATATCAACATTTCTGTTTTTAAAGAAAATGTTATTTTTGTCAAATAATGCTATTAAAAATTTGAATTAATTGAATACGATTATTTAAATATTTAAATATTATATAAATATGATACGACTTAGGTAACAAGCAATTTTCATAGAGTTTCACACTCAACTGACTTTTATTTTCTCTCCGAAGAAAACATAGGTAAGTTATAACAACTCGTTAGCGTGAAAACCGTGTGTTGCCGTCAATTCTTTCTTGATTATTTTTATATAAGGCGCCCGTTTCGGAGTTTACGAGCGTATATGTCTTCTGAGAGCGATAACTTAGTCATTTTATGTTCACCCCTTCCCGGCTGTTGGTACTTTTGGAAGTTCAACGTGCAGGTCCCCGAGGTAAGTCATAAACACACACATACTATTCTATTTGCCATTTGAATACGTTTTGTTGAGTTTCATCTTCGTTAGATATCAAGAGATATTATTGCCTATCGATGATCAAAATGGAGGAGAAAACAATGCTGTATAATAAAATTATATGGGAAACAAAGATGTATCTTTTTATTTTGTGGATCATAATACGTACGTTCTTGTCAACAATTGAATAAAGAAATGAAGTTATACTGCGTCATTTTTGAACATAATTATGGCAACGTCAAAATCTATCTAATTGCAAGCGGTGTTTAGCAGTTCAAATTCCATTCGGGTAAAATATGATAATATTCATAATTTTCTCGAATGGAATTCGAACTTTATGCAATGAAAAAAGCTGCCGTATATTATCTTCTATAAAGTATGATTAAAAATGTGTAAACCAATAAATTCTTGTAGGTGGGAGCGAATTAAAGGTAACAAGCAAAAACACTAGAATATTCCTGGTAGCTCGTGAATCGTTAGAACAGCTGAATCGGTCGCCAGCCACACTTTATAGTTTTAATATCGTTGCGGTCTCAGGAAACCCGTGTTATGGAGATGACACGTTTTTACTACAAATTCTTATCTCTACAATTCAGAACAAATGTAAGTAACGGCTTTAATACAGTAATCATTGTTCCCGTACTGCTCGGAGGCTGATATTGTCTGGCGGGAATTAAAAAGCTTAATAAAAATAAAAGTTTGTACATTTACTTCCGCGGAGCAGATGCAAACAGACAAGTAACAGGCATAAACAGCGGGAACTTACGCTAACGTTTGTATAGAATAAACTTTTGTTTGCCTTATTGTGTAAACCAGTAAAAAAATGGCGAAATAGGCTTAGATGAAATGAAAAAAATGTTTCAGTTCGCAAGGCTTCGTTCTTTATATACTCCTATAAAAGAACGATATATTTGTGCGTCGAGTGTGTACATTGCGTACTGAATTGACAATTATTACGATTCAACTAGAATATTTTATTTTGAGGCCAGACGTGGCGCAGAAGCACAAGCATGTGACTGTAAATGCGGCAGGTTGTGGATTCGATTCCAACTCAGAGAAATGAAATATTTATTTAAATTTATATTTTCATTACTTTGCTCTGGTTTCGAGGCAAAGCACGGCGTTGAGTTCTGCCACTACACCACAACACACAAAGCCTCCAGAATTCGGCGGAAAATGGGGAACAGTGTGTCTGAGAATCAGGTTCCCTCAGCGTAATTCTAAAAAGAAAAACAATATATTACAATAAAATATTTACATTCGGCAGAAAATGATTTTTATACACATACATATATATATATATATATATATATATATATATATATATATATATATATATATATATATATATACAGAAAATTCACACAATCCAATTACAATTTAAATTGTTTTCCAAAAAAACTTACGAAGCAAGAGACAAACACTTTCCGGCCTTTTTTAATTACGTTCCAAATGCGCCGTAATGATTCAGAATGTTTTTATTAATTCCACCTGTTTTATATGTATATTGAGTAAAATTTACTGTTGGGTTCGGTAATAATAGGCCGAGATTAGGGCCTGACAATTTTAGCAAAGCGTTCTTTTATGTTTATGAGGTTACGTGTTCTGAAAGTAAGTGGACTTTCGATAAGAGATCCTGTATAAATAAATTTATCTATGTAAATTGCTCTAATTTAATATGGAATTGTAAATAAATATAAGACGGTGCATGCGTAAATAATTTCTTTTTACTTTTAATTTGTATATCTTCTTGTAACTACTCAAGAGTATAAGTTTTTTTTCTTAATTTAGGTTCATGCTTATGCCTATTCATAGCAAGTTAGACAGACGGAACCTGGAAACCCATAAGACACTCCATTTCCGTTACTCACTTTCCGCCGAATTCTGGAGGCATCGTGTGTTGAATAGCGGATCTCAACGCCACGCTTGCCGTTACGAGAGCGAGGAAATCAAAATATTAAATATTTTACTTTTACCTGGTTGGAATCGAACCCCACACGTTACGTTTACTGTCTTATGGTTATGCCCCTGTGTCATGACTGGCCTCAACAAATAAATAATTTTCACACATAAAAATGGGTGTAGATAATGAAAAAAATGAGATTTTGTTAATTAGTGCCTTCTGTTATTTATTACAAATATGAACTTACGCATACAAAAATTTTTACACAAACCAATTAAGTTTCCACGTTATCTGTTGAAATAAAATTACTTTTTTCCCATACTTTATATAATATTTTTAAACAAATTAAATGTATATGTGTCTCCTTTTAAACAAAGTTTTTATCTTTTTATTTTATAGATAGAAGCATACTCCGAAAAATATCTATATTCTATACTTTATTCCTTTTACCATAATAAAATGTAACAATATTATTAATTTTATAAGAGGCCAGTCGTGGCGCAGCGAAGTGTGACTGTAAAACAGACTGGTTGTGGGTTCGATCCCCACTCGAGGAGATGAAATATTTACTTAAATTTATATTTACATTCCTTCGCTCTGGTGTCGAGGCTAAGCGAGTTCTGCCACTCAACACGGCAGAATTCGGCAGAAAGTGGGTAACGGACTGTCTTATCCCTAGGTTCCCTCTACCTACCCTGCTGTGTGCGGGATACAGAGTGAAGCTGATTTGATTTAATTTAATTATTAATATAGTATACATAGGTAACAACATACTCTACAATTAAATTATATAAGTACTATCATGACAATAAATCAATAAATTTTCCTGTAATGAATTCTAGTATAAAATACGTTCTTAGAAACAAGTGTAATTAGTATAAGAGAGGGTAGACAAGGAAAAAGGCATAAATTGCGGCCGGGGACATACGACTGCGACTATAAAGTGGAACGGAAGGTGATGCGACGTGAGCCCCGGCCCCTGGCCTAGATCCGGACTTTTATGGCCAGGACGCTATCGACATTCTCATCTAACTTGAAACCTTAGAAGATCACGCGTGTAAAGAGTGCCTACAAAAATTGACCTAATTTTTTTGTAGATATCTTATAAAAATATTACTCTTTATAATGATATTTATTTAATTATTTATTATACTTAATAGCAATTACTTAATTTTCTTAATATTTATATTATTTTCTTCCATATAATCGAAAAAAACGAAAAGAAAGAATTCTATCCATACTTCATTGTAGGTTTAGAGTAAATCATCCGTACACCTAAAGCTCTTTTCAGGCCTATAAATAGTTTCATAAACAAAAATTCCCGTTACGAATTTCTATGAGATCAGAAAGAATATCTTTGTTTACGGTCAAACTGAACAAAACAAATAAGTATTTGGAAGGCAGTTCGGAATCTATAACTCAATGCCAAGTTTTCTGAAGTTGGGCAACTCTTGGAGGGGTACTTCGCCTACGGCAAACGGGGCAAGATGAAACCTCTATTTCGTTGTTCTAAAGTTACCTGTAAACAAAAATATTTTTAGCTGTAGAACAACAACAATAAAGATTTTAGATTAATATATTATTACAGGAAGACGTTAACAGAAAAACACAAACATTTTTAACGTTTTTAAAGTGTTATTCCAGGCTTTGAAAAGAAAAATACTTATTTAGAAAGCTTATAAAAATGTCAACGTAGCGGGAACGTAGCGCCTGGTCGGTTTCCAGTAGGCGCGGGTTCGAGTCCCGCAACGTTCAAATTTTTATACGTTTTCTAAATAAGTATTTTTCTTTCCTAATTGTGGAATAACACTTTTAAAATGTTAAAAATATTTAATAAATAGCATTCTCTCTAACAAAAGATTATTCTTAGTAATTATCTTCTGTTAGCGGAAATTTGTAAAAATCTCCCTACAGAGAGGTTAACAACATAAATAAATTGTAACAAGCACATAAAAATTTCGACGTAGCTTGATGAGAACGTATAGCTTAGTGGTCAGAGTGCCTGGTCGGTTTCCAGGTGGCGTGGGTTCGAGTCCCGCTACGGTCAAATTTTTATAAGTTTTTTAATAAAAACACATTTATTAGTGCATTTAAGAAATAGAAAAAGTATATAGACATATGCCATTTTTTTATATAATTTATTATTAGTTAGAATTTACCAAAACAGAAGGTGTTTATATATTAAAACAATACACGGTGACTGCACCAGACGGCGATACATGGAGCTGTATAGTGTTATCTATCAACCTCGTGTAGCAATTTCACTGTGATAAAGGAGCATCATTCTATTGTTTCTCTTGGCTTACTTCATATTTCGTAGTAAACTATCTTCGTAATATCGGGTTAAATAACATCGAGATAATAAGTTTTTACAAGAACTCGATAATTTTTAGTTATTTTGTTGTATTTGATCGATATAAGCTACATTTAATTGACTTTTCTTCCCTGGCGTACAAAATTTGAATTGCGTAAGTATGTTTTCTTGTCATTAAATGACTTTTTCTGTACGATAAAAATTTCTGAAGCATTTTATAGAAATCTTATTATTATCAATTAGTTGATCTCCATCATTGTTTATTAATAATTAACTGAAATAGATGGTACTATTACTGTAAGAAAATATTAGCAAATACTATTTACTATTTACCTTATTGAAATATGGCTGTAACAGCATTGTTATAAGCAATATTTTTTTTATATTTTTAAGCTCCACGCTTTATTCCATTTAAGAAGGGTAGGTAGACACTAGGTGTCAAGACATTCCGTTCTCTTTTCATGAGCCTTTGCGTTCCGACTGATATTCCATCCAAATTGTCGACGCATTGCGTATTGTGGAAATCAACGCCGAGTTTTGCCTATAAATCAATAACAAATTCGAATCCATGAGGTATAATTGAGATTCTTTTTAGTTCCATGATGTAGGCATCGTGGCCAGTGTCTTAAGATCAATTATTTACAAAGGCGTTACGTAGTGACATGATCGGGATACAACTGCTACGTTTTACCGCTAGTTTATCGAATATTTTACTCTAGTGGATACAGTATGGACAATATCTTAGAAGGATTGCATTTTTTTATTTAACTTAGGAAGTATAACTTTCTATTATTATTATTTATTATGTATGATATTCAGATAAAAGGTCAGTCGTGGCGCAGGGGGTTCGATCCCAACTCGAAGATATTAAATATTTATTTATGTTTATGTTTTCATTTCTTCGCTCTGATGTCGAGGCAGAAAGCGGCGTTGAGTTTTGCCATTCATTACGCAATGCCACCAGAATTCGGCGGAAAGTGGAGAACGGAGTGTCTCAACACGTAAGTTCCCTCTTCCTACCCTGCTGTGTGCAAGATACAGTGTAAAGCTGTTTTTTAACTATGATATTAGTTTTAGTAGATAACGTTGGTCAAGCAATGCTCTACGGAAAGGCGAAATGTTTAATATTCCAAATTAATTATTTCCAAATGAGACACTAATGAGTATAGAATATTGCTATTTAATGTAATTACTTTTGGAGTCCAATTTAATATTAACGGGCATGCAATTGAATCCGTGTATCGAACCAGATATATAGTTGTCCATTTAGTAATTGAGGTACAGATTATATAAACTTTGGGGGTTATGTCTTAGAAATATCATCCAAACTGGACTGAATGGTAAACAACTGAGCTACTGCGGTTTTCTCGACCTGAATAGTTTAGTATAATTCGTTGAACAGTCCGCTGGCTGTGTGCCGAATGTTGCAGTTAAATAATTTGTGATAACCGCTTTCATTTATTCAACTTTTAGTTGGAATTTTCATGAGTAATTTGACATTTTCGAAGTTAAACGTTGAAAATGTTATACAAACAGAATTGTCTGCTCGTATATCTGAACGCGTCGTATTGCCGCGTGATAGCGCGTTGTGAGTTACAGGAAAGATATTTTACTGTTAAAACTTTTAACGCTAACAGCTGCAATGCTCTGTTATTTGCTGGCACATAAAAATACATCAAAGTTAGTGCACCCTGACCGTCGAGCTCAAGCGATGACAGGAGTGCAGAACGAAGAATACAACTGTTACTACTGTAGTTTTATTTGAGCGGTTGTAAATAGTAAATACAGTTTATTACCAAATAAAAGAGATCTTAAACAGACATTGACTAAATTAAAATGAGTAAAAAGGAATTAAAATAGTTATAAAAGTTTACGTAGAAAAATTCTATTACTGATATCAGTAATGGCTGACCGAGAGGGCTAAAAAAACACATTTTTAGATTCATTGGATACGAGGAAATGGTCCCACTAATCTATCACGATCCTCCACTGTCGACACGTACTAATGGAATGTGAATAAATTTGTGGACAAGCTGAACGCACCGCTAGCAACACTCCAACGTCGATATTTCATTGAAGATCTCGCTTCCCTTTCATGTTTGTGTGATTTTATCAGAATTTTTTTCTTATTGTGTTATTGATTTGCTACATGAATGCTTTAATAGATCATTTTTAATAAGTATTAAAAATATTTGAAATAGCATAGCGTAATAAGGATTATTTACAAAAAGAATAAGAATTAAAACTTCTGGTTATGTTTAATTTTTTTTTTTTTTTTTTTATGGAAGAGACACGGCAAACGAGCATGCGGGTCACCTGATGGTAAGTGATTACCGCCGCCCACGACCCCGTGCAACCCCAGAGGAGCTACAGGTGCGTTGCCGGCCTATTAAGATGGGTTGGGCGCCGGGGCCCGGCATTACCTGATGCGAAACGCAGTGGCATAAAGCCACTACTTCACGCCGGTTTTAAATGCCGGGGGTGGTAATGATCCAGTCGAGTCTGCCCATGCGTGTTGCCATTGCTGGCGACGTGACTCTACCACACGTACTTTAGTCGCCTCTTACGACACCACCAGTACCAGGATGATCCTATTCTAGGCCGGGATCACACGGCACAAAATGTTTAATTTTTTAAAGTTCTTAAGGAACATGGGATCACATACCAACGTCTACAATTCGGCTTTGGTTACAGGATACATACGATTATGGGATTCCGTGGGCTTTTCCTTACAATTATGAGGTTTGCCGCTTTCTCAGATGAGACTGCGATATTCATTACTTACGTAGAAAGCCTACGCTTTTATCTCGAAAGATGTGCTTTTGTAATCACATTACGCAAATGAGAGACCGAGTATTCACGGATGAGCCGAGATAGGGTCGTGATCCCAACGAATGTCTATTACACTCTCGATCACTAAATCAGACTTTGTCAATGGTAATCCTCATTATATCTCTTAATGACGGTTTGTGTTATGTAAGAATGCTAATTACTTGAAAATTACATGAGATAAGAGAAATGAGAAAAAAATGTACTTATTTCCGTTCCAAAGCTTATTTATATTATATAGCTCGTGTAGCTCGCAATGCTTCTTGCTGCTGAGATATTCAAATAGTTGTGTAGCTTTGTAAATTTTCATTATAAGTGACACTTCAGAAAACTTACGATTTACTTTTTATATGGTTTCATGTATGGAGGAATAAGAATTATAACTCAATGATAAAAATATAGCTCTTTTTCTTAGTTTTACAACAAATGAAACATCAATTAATTTTCATATTTATGTGTCTACACATACACACATATTTACGCGCACGAAAACATAAACAAAAATTATGTGTCGTGTACCTCGGTACCAGTAAAGGTAGGAGTCTCGACTTTTCTTATTTGCTTAAAAGGATAAAGATCCGTTTAGATCTTAGATGGAGCTCTTCACTATATTTTTTATCAAAACAATAATTTGATTGCGTTTGAGCTTAAAAATAATTCAACAAAACGTTTTTGAATTATCAAATAACGAATTTATATTTGATATTTAAACAATCACTTGTTTAAATATCAAATATAATTACCTTGTTTCAATAATAGCTTAATAAGCATTTTAAAATATTATAACTTAACAGTAAAGTGAATACAATGCTCGACCTACATTCTTGAATTTCAAATAAAAAGCAAGAAACAATTATTCACAATGGAAGGTACTCGAAGTTATGCAAGCTACGGCTACGAGCTGCGTCGTAGTAACCGTAGCACGTAGCAGCACGTAGAAATGGAGTCACTCTCTGAGCATAGGATTGCTGCCAAACCCGCTAAATACTAATGAATGCAATGTATTTTAGATTTCCTTTAGGGGATAAAGGATAATGATAAAGTAAAATATATTTTTTGAAAACATTTCTTTGTGGAATGTATGGAATAGTTTTGAGCAGCTGATTCAAATCATTTATATAATTTTTTTTTCCACAAATATAATTATAAATAATAATATTTAACATATTTTTTTTATATTATGCGACATTTAATTTCAAATTACTTATACATACATTTTTTATACAGTAACAACCAAACGAGTAAGTGCTTTTCTAAATGAAAACAATAAACATAAAATTGTTATATGTAAATAAGTGGTCATACATTTTATAACTAATAGTATTTTATAAGTAATATTTAATGTTACATGATTAATATTTTAAGCTATAAATTTCCATTTAAATCATACTGTAAGTACTATGGCAGCTCTTTAAGAATATCTCTTGTTTCATATATCTGGCACATTCGCTGCGCTGTGCCAAGAATTTACTGTAGTAACTTAGATATTCACTTACTTCATACTGTTTGTTTTGGCGATGGAATAACTAGAGGTCACTAGTGGCGCAGGGATATTTAATATTTTCATTTCTTCGCTCTGGCGTCGAAGCAAAGGGTGGTGTTAAGTTCCGCCACTCAACACGTAATGCTTCGGAACAGAATTCGGCGAAAAATCGGGAACGGAAGGGTTTTATTGGAAATGGAAACATTCCGTAACCTAAAACTTGATCCCGAAGTCCCCTCTGCCTATCCTAATATTTGGGGGATACTTGCCAGCGTAAAACTAAACAAAAATATATAAATACTATTTCTTTACGCATATACTGCATACATTCAGAAAAATTGTAAACAGTGCCGTAGTGCCGTGCCCATGCGACGTTTTGTTTTACCAGACCGAGAACAATTATAATATTTGCGTTTACAGTTATACACAATAATACACAAATAATAAGCATAATTTTTATATATTTCCATGAAATAAAGATGTGTATATATATAATTATTGAGCTTAAATATATTTTTTAATTTCTTGGGTCAATTAATGAATTTAAAATTAAGAAAATCTAATATTTTTTTAAATACATATCAAAGCACCAGAATAGACTGTAGATCTGTACTGTTAAGTATGATTAGAGTACCTTGTGGTAGATGTTAGATAAAAGAAACCCCTATCATACCTTTTCATATGTTTCCCTTTTTGAGGTCTATTCTTACTTCTAAAGATTTTATTTTTTAAAAATTTCCTATTTCTCAACAATGATAATGGTAATTGTTGTTTAGCTTTAAGAATATTATCATATATGATGTAATATATTTTTGTGTAGATTATATAGATATATTTTTCATTAAAATCATTAAATCATTAAAAATTCTAAATTAGAGAGAGAAAAAGATGAGATGAGAGAGAGACCAATCTATATGTACGCTACATTAATTTTAGCCTAGATAGGAGTGTACATTAAAAAATGTAGCTGATAAAAATAGCTATTATTTTTAAATATCGTAATAACCTATTATTTATTTATAAGGAGTAAACTCAGTGTATTATTTTTAAACACGCTTGGCAATATATAGCGACGTCTCTTACTTATTTTGTGCAACAGTTATGGTCAATTTTACTTTTATTTAGTATGCAGAATAGGCATATGGGATATTTCCCGCATTCTAAAACGTAGTCCGAGCCCGTCGTGGTGCAAAGGCACAAGGGTGTGACTGTAACGCAATGATTGTGGGTTCAATCCCTACTTCGGGGGAATAAATTATTGTTTATTACTACTTTTATTTCTTCGCTCTGGCACCAATGAAAAAACCCGGGTGAGTTCTAGCACTCGACACGCAATGCCTTGAAAAATTTGACGGAAAGAGAATCTTGCCTGACCTTAGATAATACGTTCTGTATGCTTTAAAATTTTATAAAGTAGCTCCTATATTAAATAATATAAAATAAAAATATAGTGTCTAAGTACAAGTAAGATTATACTCTATAAATATTAAGTATATTTTATAGTTACATAAACATTATACGTGCTTTACCTTTGCTTACTTTCAAGTACTACTATTACTACTTTGAGTTCTTATAGATTTTAAAATTAATTTATAATACACTATACTTTACTTGCAAATCTAACAACAACAGAGATTTCATCAAAATATATGACCGTAATTCCTTACATTGCCTCACTAATATATGAAAGGACCTATGTAATTGAAGTGGAGGCAGGGCCCAGTGTAAAAATGACTGTATCAATTAAAAGCAGGGTACGCGCAGTTGGCCCTCATCCATCAGGCGAGGGCGGCCCGTGACGTGGACAAATTAAGTGCAATTTGATCCGCGCCACCGCTGATCCCACTTTCATTTGGATCTTATGCAGTCACCAAGAAAACAAAGACTTATCTAGCTCATTAGGATAGCTAAAACGTCTTATGTTTTATTCAGACGTCGGGCGAGAAAAATGCTGACCGGAGTAATTTAACTTTTAAACGAGTGACAATCGTTCGATTCTTATCTTCGCTTTTGTTGGCAGGTACACTTTTATTTATTTATTTGGATAAGTATTCTCGAAGAGGAATATTTAATATAGAAGTTTGAATGGCCTCTTTAAAAAGCCATGTCATGCTTTTTCTCGGAGACAGGGCAGGGCAGGTATCTAGAGTTGAAACACTCTCCTTCGAGACTGTAATGTTTGTCTTGATATGTGGAATTCAAGGCATTTGCCAGAGCGAAATGATATAACTTAAATGCAATAATTTTTCCGAGTTGTATACCTACATACGTTTTTTTTGGTATAGGGTATTATCTCGTATGTGTAGGTCTCGAGCCCCGCGAGGCACGCCCTTGCCGCCGATTTTGTCCTAGCTTTGTCAAGCAGCGACGCAGTCCTTGCACTTTCTCAAAATTATGAAAATTGATTCAATCTATTAATTATATAATCAATCTTATAGTAAATGCAGCATAATAAATTACTTACAGGTAGTATGCGCGTGAAGCCGCAAGTGGGCCGCTATTAGTATATATACTTGTAAAATAAACATATTATTTTGTATCTTATGAATTGGAGTTTTTACCATTTACTGTTCTGTTAATTTTAGTTTCAGAGTAGAAATATATGATAATATCTTAATGGGTCTCTAACTCTCTTCTTTGTCAGTCTTATAACAAATTTCTTAATATAAAAATATCAGTATTAATTAATAAGTACTTATTTGTAATTGTGAAGCATTTAATAACAATGTCATTAAAAATAAAAATGATAAATAAGCACGAAAAAAAGATACGGACACTCTCAGCCCTAATTCAAGATTTTTCAAGTATCGCCATTTTATGTCAAGATTAAGTTGTCGTATTTTCTTGTGTAAATGCATAGATTTTCGAGATGTAGAAACATAAAGCACGTTCATTATCATCACGCTTTAATATGATGAGAGTTGGCTGGCTTCCCACTGGCCAGCCGCGGGGTAATTTTGTTTTGGACTACGTGCCACGAATCGTTAGCGGCTTCTCGAAAATATCCACTAATTCTTACTACCTCAGTTCTTGTAAATTTGGCAAAACTAACAGTTATTATGCACTCCGATGTGCACAATCTATACAAATATTTTTAGTTAACTTACTAACTACGGTAGGGTCGCCTTTAATATTTAAATGATATTTTAAGCAGTAATATGTTTAAAGGATTATTACACAATTTTTCTAATTAAAAGAGAAAAGAAAGAGTGTTGCCACTAGTTATATGGTAATGGCATTTTTTAAAGTGTTATTCCACACTTAGGAAAAAAAAATACTTATTTAGAAAACGTAATAAAATTTAAACGTAGCGGGATTCGAACCCGTGCCTCGACGTGAACCGACCAGGCTCTGTCCACTAAGCCATGGTTTAGTGGACAGAGCGCCTGGTCGTCTATAACGCTATGTGTGGTGTGGAATAACACTTTAAAAAATGTTAAAAAAATATTTAATAAATAGCATTCTCTCTTGCCAGACGATAATTCCTCCCTACAGAGATGTTAACGATTTAAATAAGTTGTAACAAGCGTATGAAAGAAATCTTGATGAGAACGTATGGCGTAGTGATCAGGGCGCCTGGTATAAATGGTATAAAATAAATAAAAAAAGATTTTTTTTTAAATATTCTTTCGAACAATATCACTTACCTCCTTCAAATCCAATGTTATTTCGTACCTACACCCATATACGATATAGGCAGTCATTACGTGACGTGTGTTCTAGAGCTCTTACCCTTTTGAAAGTAAAGGGCACGCTTGTCGGTGAGCAGCTGAATTATTTACTATCCACGCTGCCGGTGACGTATGACGTCATGACGTTTGTCACGAGTGACACTCGTAACTCGGCTAATACTTT
Organism: Heliconius sara; assembly: GCA_917862395.2. NCBI lineage: Eukaryota > Metazoa > Arthropoda > Insecta > Lepidoptera > Nymphalidae > Heliconius > Heliconius sara. Next base: position 6,873,924 of record OU860796.2, on the reverse strand, counting down.
GACATGGAGCCTACGGATTTATGCCTCGCCACACACCACTTTTATACATTCTACTTTGTTTTGAGCTCGACGATAGAGATAGACTCGATACACATAGAGATTATCGTGAATGATCCAAATTTAATGTTTAACAAAGTGAAGTTTTGTAGATGGGTATAATGTATTTTAATGAGAAGCTTGTATTATACAAATGTGTTAAAACTTAGAAGTTTTTATATATCGGTCATAATAATTTTATATTAAATTATCATTTTTTTTCAGCTTAACGTTGTAACGCGCATGTACCAGGATAGACAGAAGGAGTTCATCACAATTCGCCGAAGTCTAGAGGCAATGCGTTTTAAATGGAAAATATTTCATATTTTCCATTTAAATTCCTAGAATGGAAATCGAACCCGCAACCTGTCGCTTTTACAATCACATGCTTGTGTCCGTGCGTCACGGATGATGTCATATTATAATTAAATAATATATTCCTAAAGTTTAACTTTAATTATCAGTATAAGATTGGCTTACAGCAGTAAGATCGGCCTCTGCAACACATGTAAAATGCGCAAATAGCGCTATTACAAAATAAACAAAAACAAAATCTTTTGAAAAACGATATACCTAGTCACGATTTTCATGCCCGTTGTATGTATGTGGAAAAAAATGTACATTTTATTTTTGCTTAAAGGAGAACTAACTCCCCGGGCGTATAAAAGTTTTGGTTGCAAACTATTTCATGTACATTAAAGACTTCTATGAAGCTGAGAATGCCTTACATTTTTTGAATATATTCATATGTACTATATATATATTTATATGTTGTTGTTATGTAAAATTTAAGATAATGTCTCATTAACACGGCTTTTATAAACAAGGAAATAACTAAAATAAAAGCAACAACGATACATAAAAATATTATTTATTCAATAAGACGATTACAAGCATTTTATAAACGTTAGTAGACAAGGTCCTACAGGAGGAATTGCACGAATTGTATAAAAACTAAGCGTTTTTAAAACATCTTGACGTTGTCCTCTTTTGATTGATACCAAATGAGTGTTATTCTTAGTATTCAGTTTTAAAATATAAAGTAATTAACCTCCTCTTGTGAATTTAATTAAATTCAGTAAAGATTATCTATTACAAGTATGTATAGGTACATATACTTGTAATATTATAAGGTAATAATAAATATATATATAGCCTATATATTAATAAATAAATAAAAAAGGGTATTCCCTTACGAAAATTCTGAATGTGAATTAGTGTATGCTAATATATTTTTAAATAATGCGTAAAAATACCACAGACACTACCATATGATAATATATGTATACATTTGTATAAAGATACATGTTTTACAGCAACGCGTTTAAGGCGTCAATTATGTATATATAACAAATATGTATGTAACAGGCGATTGTTTGTTGGCAGAAGTTTTACTAAAAATAAATATTATTGGCAATTATTTATGTAATAGAACTCAATTTTTTATATTAGATTGTCTGTGAGTTTGTTCATGTTAATCTCAGAAATGGATTAACGGATTAGTGCAGTTTTGATCAAATGTATTTTGATAAAATCCGCTTAACATTCAGTGTTTATTTCCATCGGTTTTCTTATTAATTGGCTAAAATTTTTATTTTCAATATATTGATATTGTATTGAAAATGATAATGTTTTTTAGAAAACATATAAGAATTTGAACGTAGAGGGATTTGAACCCGCGCCTCTTTGGAGGCCGTCCCATTTTAATGTTTTCTAAAAAGTATTTTTCTTTCATAAGTGCGGAATAACACTTGAAAATGTAAAAAAATATAATGTTATTAGAACACGAAAGTTATTTAGTTGAGTAATTAAATAATTGTGTAATTTAAGTGAGCGAAGCCGCGAGCGATAGTATGTAATATTTCTATACATTTACATATAATTTAAATTTGTAATTCTTTTTTTGTTTCAATCTTTGCACTACAGCCGCCAAAAGGAATAGCTACTTATAGTATAATATAGAAAATAGTAAGATACGAGTATAAAATTCATTTACTGCACTAAATAATTTATATAGAAAACAACCACTTTTACAACGGTATATCGGTATTCTGTAAAGCAATATACATATGTATATATATATTTCCATTTACATTGCCCTCTAAGATCGAATGCTCACGTTTTGCACATATTTTCTTTATAATTTGGCATGTTTTCTCTTGTTCGAACTATGTTCAGGGAATGCTGAATATTGACTTCGCAAGACGACATATCGAGTTTTATTGTACTATAAAAATATATGGTATTACAAAAAATAAAATTAAATCAGCTTCATGCTGTATCCCGCACACAGCAGGATAGGCAGAGGGAATCTAATGTTAAGACACTCCATTCCCCACTTTTCGCCGAATTTTGAAGGCATTGCGTATTGAGTGGCGGAATCCAACGCTGCCCTTTGCCTCCACACCAGAGCGAAGAATTGAAAATATAAATTTTAATAAATATTTCATTTCCTCGAGTGGGCATCGAACCCACAACCTGACACACTTCGTGACCCTGCGTCAACGACTGGCCTGGTAACTGAAAAAATAAATCCATAATACAAATTTTAAAACTTGCCTTTGTTTAGTTGCCAAAAGATATCACGGTTCTATCTACGTTGTTAGTGTGGGGTACTGTTACTTACTTAGGTTGTTTAATTAGATTCTTGTTGCTTTCGCCCATACGAGTATAAACAAGGCACTGTTAACCTAAAACTTTCATAGCATCTACTTAGATATTTATTTAAATGATATTTTAATTTAAATTTCGTGGCGCAGTGGCACAAAGTGTGACTGTAAAACTGACTGGTTGTAGGTTCGATCGTCACTCGAGATGATGAAATATTTATTTAAATTTATATTTTCATTTCTTCGCTCTGGTATCGAGGCAAAGCGCGGCGTTGAGTTCCGCCACTCAACACGCAATGCCTCCAGACTTCTGTAGAAGGTGGGGAATAAAGTATCTTAACACAAGTTACCTCTGCATCTCGTTTTCCCCTCCTCCACCGGGAAATTTATCGGGAAACAGCGTGAAGCTGAATTTTTATTTTTTTTAAATTATGACAATAATTTAGTAGCGATAATTTAGTAATTTAGTGAGTCAATTGAAAAATCCATCTAAAAAAGTGATCCTATGCTATATATTAGATAACATGAATTTAACACAAAAACGTAATTAGTTTATTAAAAAAAATATTTTTCATATACACATACAAACAAGTATTGTGAAAATATTACGACGGTAAATATCAGGTCCCTCTGGTTACCCTACATGCGGGATACAGTGTGAAGCTAATAAAAATAATAATATACACATTGCACAAACATAAATAATAAAATACTAGTAGGCCTTACAATCCTAGCAGTTGCAGAAATTCCTTAACTCGTTCTCAAGTGAGCTCTTACGTTCTTACACAGCATTAACGTAACAATGCGAATGCTTACAATTAAAACGTAATCGTGGTGAATTAACGGGCTGAGTGGTTATAAATCGTACCTAGAACCCCAGTTGTTCAGCCCAACTTAGCATTAATTTTACAAATCGCAATTACAGTTGCCCGCCTGCATCAGCTTTTGAACTGATTAATTGGATCACCACTTGATATTCTATTTTGTGCAATATGGACTTGACTCACATGTGTATATTATTGGTGTTTTGTTCCAGCCTCCGAATATTTTTATTAAGTGGTTTTTATATCTAAATTTGATTGTGAACATGACGGAGAGTAGGTTCGATTTCCGTTCGAGAAAATGAAATGTTTAATATTTTCGTTTGTATTTCGCTCTGGTAACGAGGCAACGCGGCGTTGTGTTTCGCCACTCCATCATTATAAGTTTAATCAAGATGTGTAATTTTACATAATAAATTTGGGAAAATCATTTACACATAAAATTAGCGCAGTAGCTTCAAGTAAATCTGGTAAGAGCACATCTGCCACGGGCGTTAGCAAAAACAGACAAAAGTGAGTAAAGAATGGTCTTTGTGGTGCTGTTGACTGCGAATGGAGTTTTACAAAAACGTAACAAAATTAAAAACCTGTATGTATTTGTGTTGCTTTATAATTAGCATGTTTCCTTAATAAATTTAAATATTCAACAATTATGCCACCGTGGCGCAGGAGCCCGAGCGTATGACTGTAAAACGACGGTTGTGGGTTCGATTTCTATTCGAGGGAATGAACTATTATTTATAAATAATTTCATTTCTTACAAAAAACACAGCGCTCGCAAATTCGGCGGCTAACGGAGTCTCTTAACAAAAGGTTCCTTCTACCTGCTATATGCAGGATACAGTGTGAAGCTGAAAAAAAAAAACAAAAATTATATTTTCTTAAATTTAATATTGCACCTTAGTGTCGCGGGTAGGTATTTTCCATCAAGGTTGCGTTAAGACTGGTCGCTTTCCCGCAATTTAGTCATTGTGCTTTCTACATAACAATGGCAGTGGAAAGGAAACTGTATTGTTTTATTCCGTTAGTATTTTACTCGCAATTGTTCAGAGGAACGCTTGTAACCGGTTTAAAGCTACTGAAGCGCTGTTAGACACAGATTTCCATAAATAAAGTTTGTGTGCATTTAAAACTGTTTCATTTGAAAGATTTTCAAGTAACAATAAAATGAATTATATTTTATACACTGCACTGACTGACTTACAAAGTAAACTGGCGGACACAACGTTTTTAATGTGATTAATTTGAATGTTACCAACATTTATATGTTATCTTAGTGCAATAAAGAGTTTTTGATTTTTGATTTGATTTGATTTGATGAACATATTTATTAATGTAGTTATATTTTAAATATCTATTATTAATATAAATATTTTAAATATCTGTAATTAGCGAAATATTTTTTGCAAAGCACAATAAAAATTGTAGGTCATTTTTATTCGATTCGCTTTTACAGAATACAATTTCTTCTATATAAACCTATTTTTACAAAAGTCTCCAATTTTTTTGGTGCTTATTTAAATTGTAGAGGATGGGAAAATTCAAAATTCATTAGTAATTTTACAGACATTCAGCATTTATCAAAAAAATTTTTCATCAATTATAAATTACAAAAAATATACGTCTACGTACGGAAAAATATAGTATACGTACGTAAAAAAACTAGAAAAAATATTGTCCGAACTAATCTCGAAAGGGCCCTCTTACATATGCCGGGAGGATAAGTATTACTTAAAGGCATCATTAATATTAGAGTAGGTTTGCGGGATTTAGAGTTTTGCTTGGCACCTCTGTTACCTCCTCAATCTCTAAATAACAAAACTAAGCACCCATCCTCACTGAAAACAAATAGCCGACCTTTTGCCTTCTTTATGAGACCCTTGTTAACTTGTCCTTAATAAATTATTTATATTCCACCATCTTGACACTGAATCTCTGGGGCGCGTTGATTTTTTAAAAATAAACTACGTACAAGTTGAGTTAAGGCTGTTGTACTGGCGCAGGGGCATAAGAGTGCGGCTGTAAACGTGACAGGTTGTGGGTTTGATTCTTACTCGCGGAAATGAATTAAATAATTCATTTCCATATATATTTTTTTTTATTTATTTTATTTCTTAACACTACAGACACTTGGTCCGTACACTTTTTAAATTTATTATTATATCTAATATCCTTATCATATATATTAATTACATTGTCGTTTACATACAATCAATATCTATAATAAGCAAATTATATTTTTATCTTTACATTATTTTACAAAATTTTACTTAGATCTAAGGTTAAGCGAGTGTTTATATTTATATACTAGCGACCCGCTCGCGGCTTCGCCCGCTTTAACCACAGAATTATTTACTTAAAACACTAAAATTATATTCATGTTTTAATATACCTATAATGTATATTTGCAACGCACTTAAGATTTCGAATGTGAAAATTATTAAAACCTTAGGTCGCATTTTCGTACACCCCATAACAGAGATGCAGCTGTCAATATATTAATTTCTTTAAGCTTTTGCCTTAAGGAGTCCTTAGGGCATAAGTTATGGTTATAGCTATATAGTTATATCGATACTTATAATAAAATCCTAACTCATCGGTCTCTGGACATGGAAGATATATTAGAAAAATGGTTATTACGGACATTTAAAAATGTAATAGAACTTGGTCAGTTTGTCTGTTTATCTGTGCGTTCACGATAATCTCAGAAAGGGCTTAACCGATTTAAATGCAGTTTTGTAATTTGCCTCACTTCCTTTAAATATTTAGTATTAGTTTTATTTTAATTGGTTCACACAAAATTAGGGGTAGGTAGAGGGAACTTAAGTGTTAAGATACTGCGTATGATATATGACGGGTGTGCGAAATGAAAATATGATTAAATTACAATTCAATCCTCCAAGTGGGAATCGAACCCCATAACGTCACGTTGCCGGCACAATTTTGTGCCCCTACGCCACGACGGCCTTCAACATTTATGCAGAATGGATGCGTCAGCGCTTCTTTTACGGGGACAGTATATAGGATAAAATGTTTTACACCCTTGAAATATATTTCTCATATTATCTAAACTGTTGAGGTATCTTGAAATTAATCAAGATACCTCAACAGTTTAGACATAGGATTTTTACGTATAGATACCAATAACGTTAAAATATTCTACTACAAAATATTACTAAAGGCTAAGCAACTTTGAACTTTGTCGCCAATACCTACGACTCGTATGCGGCGGTTTCCCTTTGATAGGCTTATGTCTGTTTGCGTGTTTAATGACAAACAGCGTTTTGTTTCAATATCAACGATAATATATAATTTATTTTGTATAAAAAAATAACTTTTTCATTTTTGGGATTTTTTAAACTGTATTAGGCTTTTATAGAGTAGTTAAAACTATGGTTTCATTTAAAGTGGTGCTGACAAAAATACTATATAATTGAGCATATTTAATATCTATAGTGATTTTTTAGTGAATACAACCAATAGTTATTACAACACTTGCAAAGAAAGCATATTTCAGGCATTTTTTTAATTCTTATACCTTTTGAGAAACTACCAACATTCTTATCGTTAATAATTTTTTTTTTATATATTTTGAATATTTTCGCGCCATTATGACGAAAAAATTAGACAAAATAGTCTAAATTTTTCGTTCAATTCAAAATGTTCAAAATTAAAAGTTAAAAAATGTTGATCGAAAATAATTATACTGTAGGAGTATTATATACCTTGTTTAAATTTGTTGTTTATGATATTATGTAGAATAATATATTCTATAGAGGAATCTCTTCACACTTTTTACTCTTTAACATACGTTAAATACGTAAATATATTTTTTAGAGGTTACTCGGTACTAAGATGGCAGCTCTATTCCCGCATTTACGCCCCTGATGTATATATAAGTAGAAATATAAATCATTGGAAAGAAAAGGAACAACGCAAGGAGAAACGCAATTATATTGCATTTTTTCTTTTTTTCATACTTGAAATGTATTAACAAATTTACATACAATTCATTTGTTTTGAATATAACATTAAGATTGATTCACAAAATATATTTGGTACTTCCTTAACATGATTATTTCATGTATTTTTTTATATACAAAGTTTTGATTAAGTTCTCTTGAGAAATATATCTATTGTAAATGAATGTAACGTACCTACGTGCCAATCATTAAAATGTATTGACATCACCACGTGATCCATCTAAACATAATATAAACTTTTATAAGCTATAGCAACCAACTTGCGGCTTCACCCGCTTTAATTTGTGACTTATTTGTTTGTTTCGGTACAGGGAATTACGTTCCTGTTTTAATAAATAATGTATGCTTGCATCGCACTTATGATTTCTAATGTGAAAATTATTAAAACCATGGTGGCATTTTAGATTTTCATTAGAAAAAATATTATTGGGGGCAATTAACAAAGTAATAGAACCAGAAACAATAATATTTGTAAATTTTGTTTGTTTGTAGGTTTTTCTGTTAGTCGACGCTTATCTCAGAAACGATTTAAGCGATTTAAAGAGCTAAGACGTGAGCGCGGTGCGGGAGCGGTAAAATCGGTTTAATTGTTTTTATTGTAACATTCGTCATGTATGAATGGTGTAATGATTAAATAGCTGACCTTTATAACTATTTATTTATATCCTCATAGAGAAATGATAGCTTTTTTGGGCACTGTTAATTTTTTAAGAAAATAAATTTGATCAAAATACACTTATTTATCTACATATATAAAAGGACATGTACCTGACTGACTGAGGTACGACACACGCAGAGCCGTAACCGCTGATGGGAGAAACGTGAAGTTAGGACATATGTTTATTTTAATAATTTGGACATCCACTAATAAGGGATTTTGAAATTTTTTCACCCTAAACGGATGAAATAGGGGTTGAAAGTTTGTATGGATTTTTTTTAAAACAGCACCGATTTTCATAAAATTTGAAAGACAGCAGACACTTTAAAATATTTCATTGAACACGTGTTTCATGGTTTTTAGAATTCATCCCTAAGAAAATGAACTCTAAAAACAATGGACGGGGTTGAAAGTTTATATGAAAAAATCTTTAAATCGCCACCGATTTTTATAAAACATTAAATTCAGACTGTTAAAAATATTTTATTGAGCACGCTTTTCGTGGTTTTTTTATAATTCACCTGGGTGGGTGCTAATAAGTAGTTAGTTTTAAGATACGCTAGTTTTAAGATAAAAATTAAAATAACATATAATATATTTATCAAAATGAGAATTTATTGTTTTGTTTAATAGCTCCTGATAGTTATTACAACGCATGCAAGGAAAGGTCATTTTAGAAAGTTGTTTAATTATATTAGCATTATAAAAACTACTAACATTTTTATGGTGAATAAAATATTGTCTGTGTTTTCCACCTGAAAAACATTAAGGGGAGAAAAAATATTAAATATATATAAAAATATAGATACCACATTAGTATCGATACTGTTGTACTGGTAATAATAAATGAAAAAAATGATATACTACGTACAGGATACCTTTGTATGCAAAGTTTTAAGCTATTCATTATGACAGAATATAAAATATATATTTTAGATGTCCCTCTGTACTACGATGGCGGCTCTGTTCTAGTTTGCACATTTTCCTTTGAAAATTAATTATTGTAACATAACTCTAACAGTTACACATGGCATCGTCAACTTTCCACAGCGTACGCGATATAAGGTTTTTTTTGGTATTGTTTTACACCTTAATCGTCTAATTGTAAAAGAATTTTCCAAATTGGTCTCGTAGTTTCGGGGCCTATTCAAATCAAATAAGGAAACAAAAAATCTAATCGATTGTCTTAATAATTTTAGTGATATCGATGCACCTCCCCCTCACCCCCGCAGAGTTACTCGCCACGGTGCGCGAAGCCACACGACACACACTCCGCATTTTTTATTATTACATGATTTTCTTTAGATTGATATTTTTAAATTCGTTATATCTTTTGAATGGGCTGTCCGATTTTATTAATTAAAAAAGCATTTTACAGGTATTGAAATTATCTTTAATAAAATATCACTTAATAGGATAAGGATTAATGCAGAGGTATGAATAATATGGTTTGATTATTGTCGGCACTTTTGTTAACTTATAAAATATAAAAAAATGGTTATATTCTCATAACTACAGTAGGTGGACATATGCTATCGCGGACTTTTTTATAGATATTGATGCGTTCTATAATACTGTAGAACATTGTTTTGTTCTATCATCAATAGTTTTCGCAGCGCACGCGATGATAGAATTATTAAGATCAATTTCTTCTCACCTTGGGTTACATTATTGCATTTTTATTAGGGATCTCTATTTTTTTGAAAATGTAATATAGCCTATGCTGGTCAGTGAAGATGCAGCTTTCTAATAGTGAAAAAAATATTAAAATCGCTCCAGTAGTTTTTGTGTGAAAACTCTACAAACATACACACATACATACATACATACATACATACAAAAATACAAATCTTACCTCTTTATAATATTAGTATAGATATATTTAACAATTTTACATATTACAATATATATTTAATTATATAATTATAAGTACATGTTAAACTTTTATCGTAATTGATTTGGATGTGAGGAATTTTGCACTAGGATAAGGGCATGACCGCTATGGTGGAAGAGGTGACTGCTGCGTTCCTATCTTTCAAAGCCATCTTTAAATTATATTCCACCATTTCCATATTTACAACGCACAATATTTCCCCGCTCTGGTAACGAGGCGAAGCGCGGCGCAATGTCATTTATAATTTGGCAAAAAAGCGTGGAGTAGAAGAGTCTTAAAAGAGAGCGTAGTGTCTAAGCACTCTCTGCATACTCCGCTATATGCCGGACACAGTGTATTCAAAAACTACCTACAAAAAGAAAAAAATATATGTTACGTGTGTATTATGTAGGTACATATTCAGACGATATTGAAACAAATAAAGCACATTATAATATTATAACTAGCTTGTATATAATTGTGTATGAGCTTTTGTTTTTGAACATTGGTTTTGAATTCCATATTTCATAAAACAAAAGAGCAAAGAATCCTTTTGTTAAGTACAACGCTAATAATAAATTGGAATAAATATTTGGACTTACCACTTAAATTACAGCCATGTGGGACCAACTTAACTTACCTGTTGGATTAAGAACCGGATGAAGAAGATAGCATTACTTGAGATGACGTGTATTGTTAAGAGGTTCCTATATCTAGAGCCCTAGCTACCGATGGTCTGGACCCTTGTCCCACCGTCCGAAGAGTTTTTTTTGTTATATTAGCTTATATTTAAAAATGTAAAATTATTTTCTCTTACATAATGAAATTATATGAACGAATTGTGATAATTATTATTATAATTTGGAAACAAAGAATGAAAAGCTTTTGTTAAATTAACTCACCCACAGAATTAATTGGATAATTTTCAAACTTTGTTATAATATTCATAAACGAGAGATTGCATCAACAGCGATTTCTAAATCTGCTAACTAAATCGACTCGACGGGATACCAAATTAAAAGAATTAGAAAATTAGTAACAATACCAATAATAATTATTAAATTTGTTTCAGTTACAAAGGAGTTTTTTTAATATAAGTCAAATTTTGATATCACTACGCTTTAGGTAGTAGCGGTTTGATGAATCTACAGTAATTTAGGCTCTAAAGAATCGTTAACGATAAGGTAAAAATTTAAAGAAATAAATATATTGACAGTTGCATCTCAATACATTTTTGAAAATGTTATGTATATTAAGAAGAATATTAAAGATTTTGCCAAAATTGCTGATGTACATAATACCAATACTAGAAATAGGAGTAAACTTATTGCACCGGTAACCCGATTACATCAGGCCCGTAATTCTTATATGAGACAATGTGACCGCTTTTACAATAGGATTCCAGAAAACGTCCGAGAATGTTCTATATCACAATTTAAAAGAGTTGTGAAAAGACGTTTGTGTGTTAAAGGTTATTACCAAATTGATGATTATGTAAATGATTACACGCCTTGGGAATGAAATGCTCGCTCCAGTCTGTTTCAAACTATCATTGTCAAAAATATTGAAATGTAATAAGTGCCGCTGAGTTTTTAGCGCCGGTTCTTCTCAGGTCTGAGGCATTAACTTTAGTGAACTGGTGGTTAATTATTTGACGTTCCAAATATTAAGCATGTAACTTCTTATTTTGAATAAAGTTATTTGATTTTGAGTTTAATATTTATGTTTACGATTCGAGCAAAATGCTGAACGAAGTGTCTTGTCACTCATTCAAAGTCAACAGAACAGAAAGACAGTAAAAATATTTTGTCTGTACATTAGTAGAGTAGTAGCACTTAAAAAAAATAATAGAAAGCAAAAATATTTTTTTAGAATTTCTTGTCTGTCTGTCGATATATTTTTGTCCGCATTTTTCTCTGAAAGTACTGAACCGATTTACTTAAAAGTTTCACAAATTGCTTTGTTTTAACTCAACTTAACTACTAAAATCTAATTTCATCAAAATCGGTTCATTAAAAAAAAATAATCGTCATTTGAATGAACTCAAGGCATTAGTTTGCCTGCGAATATTATATAGCAATCGCGCTAGTAAGATTTTTGGCCAAGGAATGTCATTCGAAACGTCTTGGTTATATGACTGTTGATAAAAATATATATTTTTGAAGCACTATTACACAATATTTTATAAAATAAAGTAACCAAAATTAAATTGTTAAAGCCTTCATAAATCATAGCAGTTAAGGTAAAGACGTAATTAATTCAACACGGAGATAAAGAACGATTTGATCTTTCAAGTACATACACAGATTTTTGGTTCGTTCGTTTGTTTGAAATAAATCTATATAAAAATGCCTAAAAACATCCTTTCTACGTGTACACTGTAATAACTACATATTTACCAATTCTACATGTATATAATTTAAAAATTGTCCAGGAGTTAATATGCATTCTTTACAGGCATTTAAAACCGGCGTGAAGTAGTGGCTTTATGCCACTGCGTTTCGCATCAGGTAATGCCGGGCCCCGGCGCCCAACCCATGTTAAAGGCCGGCAACGCACCTGTAGCTCCTCTGGGGTTGCACGGGGTCGTGGGCGGCGGTAGTCACTTACCATCAGGTGACTCGCACGCTCATTTGCCGTGTCTTTTCCATAAAAAAAAAACAGTTATTTTACAAAGAATATTATGAATACTTAACCAAATCGATAATTTAACATTTAAGGCTGTTTCTGAAGCAGTAAATTAAATTATTCACTGCCAGCATCAGCACATTTAATCTGTTAAATATGCTGATATCAAAAAGAACGTAATGTTACAAAAATATATACGTATAATAAATAATTAGCTTTATGTGTATTTTATAAATATCAAATATCAACATTGGTCGTATTTTTTTAACTCAAAACAATCAAAAATTCTTATAGAAATTACGATAATGTAGTAAAAAAATAACATTAGAAGTCCTTATAGTCAATCAATTCTGTTTATTAAATCTATAATCACGTAGCTTAAGCGGGCGAAGCCGCGAGCGGGCTACTAGTATATAATAAATTACGAATACAGTTTGACAGTTTTCGGCGAAATCTTTTATAATTCAAAATTTTCGTATTAAATTAATTTTCTTTTCTTAATATGCTCAATTATGAGGACATATATGTCATGTTTTGTCATATTTTATTGTTTCGTAATGAGATAAAACATGATATTCTTTGATATTCTTAAACAGAACGTATTTCGAGTAGCTAAATAAGCTTATGTAATAAAAAGAGAACAATATTTAGTTGTTTTTAAAGCGACGTAATTCGTATTCATCTAAGAATAAGAAGGATAAATGGAAAAGTCATGAGTATATTTACAGGAAAGATTTTTCGTTCTAGTCACACGAAGAAAATGGGCTTGATTTATCAGCACTCGAGGCCGGACCTTCCGTCGCTATAAATTTTATTGTGTTATGATTTAGGGCCTTGTATACGATTTTATGGTAAATACTTTACGGTTTGTATGCGTAATTTATTCTCTGATAGGTTTTCAGGTCAACGCGAGATGTTGTCAATGTTTCATATATAATATATATATTTTTTATTGTTGCTTGCTTTTTGCTTAAAAAATAGTTATATATATACATTCACATACAATACATACAATCTTTTTTTTTTGTAAAATAAAATATATATATCCTTTTCCTCAAGATTTCGACGATAAGAGCGGGGCGGAAGTGTCTTCTGATTACTAGGTTTCCAGGTTCCCTCTGCTATCCTTATTAAAAAAATAAAAAAAACATACCTATTCTAGTTAAATGCTCAGTAATACTATTTTTTGGCCAGCTGAAATGGTAAAAATACGCGTTTATTTTGATTAAGTAAACATGTCACCTCGAGAGATAAATAAATCAAGTAACAATAAGGTAAAATTTCGTAACTTCCAGCTTTATCGTATTACATGTTTTGTTGTTTATATATTTTGTATCTACTAACTCATGTTTTAGAGAAGTAAACAGTGTTATATATTACGCTTAATAAATACGCCAGGTGATAATTTTATTTGGTGAAGGTTCTTATTGCTTATAAATCCGTACAATCTGATTTAGTGTAAGGCAACACGGAAGCACAAATAAAGATGAATAATGAAAGTAACGACCTGGAAAATATTGCCATAAGCAAAAAGTAAACTAAAATTGTGCTTTGGAGCAATGTTTGCTTACAAGGCTACACATTTTATTTACAGCTTCACGCACATATAAGGATATGAAGAGAGCATTTAGTGATGTGGCAATCCGTTCACAGCTTTTAGTACGAATTCAAGATGCTGCAGGTTAAGTAGCAGCAATTATATAACAGAAGTGTAAACACGAGAGGTTGTGAGTTCGATTCCCACTCTATACTAATCTTTACTGGGCCCTTTGACTGTATTGAAGACTACCTCTGTGATGTTATAAAAGTGACCAGATATTACATCCATAGGTAGAATATAGATCCAGTAGGGTGAGATGCAGGTGTTAAACATTTCCCAGTAGTTTGCTGCACTAAATTCGGTAGATTTCATCAATTCCTTTAGCGACTAGTATCTATTCCAATCTCTTGTTATTTGCTTCTTAATTTCCTGAGTAATTTGGTCTGTCAGAGATATGATTTGAGAAAATTCAGAACTAGGTTTTTTTCATTTTAATTTTATTTTATATTGGAAAACAAATAGCGCGTACAAAACTTAAATGTAATATCGTTATTACATAGCCAATAAAGTTTGTACTTGAAATTCCACTTCAGGAATACAAAAAAGAAAACTGGACAAGTGCGAGTCGGGCTCGCCCACCGAGGGTTCCGTACAAAAATTGGAGGCGCGATCTCGAGCATAGCTTAGCTAGAGCCCTTTCATCTGATACCTCACTTGTACTAGCGGCTTTAACACCAAAATTTTGGTCCTCCCCCTTTAAAGCTATTAGTTTTTAGAATTTAACCACAAATGTATAATTTTCAGATTTTGTCAAATTTCATACGAAAGTACCCTATTAAATTCGATATTGTGTATTACATTAATTGTTACCTATAATTTTAAGTCCTCTGACTCTCTAAAGGCCATTTTTGTTGAAAATGTTGCTATAACGAATTATAAAGTTGGCCACAACATACAACAATACTACTTCTAGTCATTTCAATAATTCGTAAAAGCTTTTGTAAAAAATATATATAAAAGGTCGCGTTACTTAAATTAATAAAATATTTATGATACGTGCATAAATTCGCATGGAAAATATAATGACCGCTATTTTATTAAAAGTTCGAAGTATTATTATAGCGATACGAGGTAATTTATTGCGTCGCTAAAGATCTTTACTGAGTCAATATATACTATTATACAGCACATTACATTAGTTTAATATGCACACAAAAATATGCTGAAAATTTCGAAATTAATACAAAGTTGAAAATATTCTTTATTTCTTTGTCAAATAGCTACATTGATAATTAAGTTAAGCTATAAATTTCGACTTCGTCTTTCTTGGTATTCACTAGATAAGCATATTTTTACACATAGATTGTGATGGCCATCTTGATGCAGGGGCAAAAGCGTCTGAATGTAAACGTCATAGTTGTGGGTTCGATTATCATTCGGGGGAATGGAAAACCCAACATTGCGCGGGGTTAAGCGGAACGTTAAGCTAAGAAACGAAAAAATATTCATTGTTATATGACGTTACCGACCATATTTGAAGCATGCCTTTAAAAAAATCTAAATATAGACGATATCATAATGTAGTTCAATTAATATACTAATTATCTATTTTATGCGTTTATCAATTCGTTATAAACGCGAAATTCGTTTTGTTCCTTTTACTATATGTTATAACTAAAATTATTTTACAATTTCTTATTTCAAAACATTCCATTTAAAGATTATCCTTGAATATTTATGTTGCTCATACGATAAAATAAAGCGTCATAAAGTAAGCTGCATAGCTAAGAGGCAGCCACTCACTAACCCCTAGAGAACCACGTTGAGCCTTTCTAATCCTCTTACTACAAGAGACCTTCGCCCTACCGCGCGGGAAGGCACTGGTTTGTGAATGACGATCAAATGATCTTCATGCTGTATACGAGTGACGATTGTCTAACACCCTTTTTGTGGTTCAGATTTAAGAGCGGAGTAATAAAAATGTATCTTGGTTTCTTTCTTGATATTCACCAGACCATAATATTTTTAAATATATAGACTGTTTAGCCAGTCGTGTCACAGGGGCATAAGTGTGTGGCTGTAACTGTAAGCGCGACAGTATGTGGGTTCGATTGCCACTCGAGGATTGCAAGCATTGTGAAAAAAAGTTAAGGTACGTCTATAATAAAAAAATAACAACATTACTTTATCATCTTCGTAAATTGTATGTTTGTAAATTTTCCTAAAAACATTATTAAATCAAATCTTCACGCTCAAGCTACACGCTGTATCCTGCACACAGCAGGGTAGGCAGAAGGAACCAAGTGTTAAGACACTCCATACCCCACTTTCCGCCAAGTTCTGAAAGCATTGCATGTTGAGTGGCGGAACTCAACGCCGCTCTTTGCCTCGACACCAGAGCGATGAAATGAAATTATAAATGTTAATAAATAAGTATTTATTTATCATTTCCTCGAGTGGCGATCGAACCCACAACCACTCAATTTTACAGTCACACTTTGTGCCTCTGCGCCACGACTAACATGAAAAATATTATGAAAGAGTATATTTATTTTTATAGTAACATATTTAAATTAATATTTAAAAATTATCGATCAATACATAAGTAAGTTCGAGTTTGAAAATAAAAATTTCACAAAACGTTCGAATATAAAAGTATCACAATATATAGATATTCGGTACAAACATGAAACACTGTTCAAGGCATTCTGTTAATATTTCAACCGTTTGGAATATTCTTCAGTGCAATCCACTGCTGACTTCATAACTGTACTAGCATGCCAGAGTTCCAAAGTGAGCTACTTAGAAAGTACAAACGATTTTGTGTGTTTCATCGAAGTGTAATATTGTCGAAGAATATTTTTATCATACAACATTTTTCATCCATTCCAACTTTTTAATATATAAACTTTTTTATGCCGGTCGTGGCGCAGCGGCACGAAGTGTGACTGTAAAACCGACTGGTTGTGGGTTCGATCCCCACTCGAGGAGATAATTTAGATAAGATTTACTTAAATTTATATTGCCATTTCTTCGCTCTGGTGTCGAGACTAAGTGCGGCGTTGAGTTCTGCCACTCAACACGCAATGCTTCCAGAATTCGGCAGAAAGTGAGGAAAGAAAAAGTAATAATAATACCAGTGTATAAAATGTTTAGATAATAAAACTATTTTTGTATGGATTTAGAAATATGGATATTTAAAAATAAATATTTTGTTATTACATTATAACCATTAAAAAGTTATCAAATATTTGGCTGTAGGTAATGGTTATAAACTTGCGTCGATGATCATATTTAATTATTGTCATTTGCCCAGGTCTACAAAGACGACGGTTGGTTTTGGCCATAAAAATAAATAATGTAAAAAAAAACAAGTAAAATTAAAACAACACACATATTTTTAACACAGAACAGAGTTTTGTATCACTGCTTCTATAATCTACTTGATTCATAATAAAAAAATATATATTTAATTCTTGAATATGTAATTTTGAATATCTCTGGTGTAAAACTTTTAGGAAATCTTATTATATTATATGTATACGGGTCCATTACACGCGAAGCGAAAGGGAAGAACAGGGGCCTTACTCTTGACGACAATATTCAATGATCAATCGTCAATAAATGTCATTTCGTACTCTTGAAAGCAATCAATTGCTAAGTCCACTACCGCCCGCTAGTTGACGGTTGCGTTAACTAAAAATTGTTGTAAAATTCGTTAGAATTGTGATATTTGGTACTCTTGACGCATTTTTGACAGCTAAAATGACAGCAAAACTAGAAGTGGAATTAGGAATTTAGTCAATAACTAAAGTGTACCTTTTTAGAAATTGATTTGTTATTTTTCTCGTGAAAACGGCAAAAAAATGGCACGTTTAGTGCTTATGTACTGTGTTTTGAGGAAAACATATAAATTAGACCTTAAAAGCAAAGATACATGCGTTGATTCGCGAATTTTAAAGAAAACTGAAAACTACTGACTGTCGCAATGAAAAATTCTGTTATAGAGGTGATACGAAGAAATAAGTGAAATTCGTCACATAAAGCCCAAAAATTTAAAACAAAATTAATGACTGTAACTTACATATACTAGGTAAGTTAAGTATTAATCTAAGGAAATACATATTTAATAGTAACGGCTGATTAAAGTGCTAAACAAAATCACTGAGTGTTTATTTTTCAAATGTATTTAAATATATTAAAAGTGGACTTTTGAAGAAGTTTTAATTGGAATGAGCATTTGCTTTGTAAAAATACATATTAAATAACTACCAATATATGATTCAGTAGCAATATACCAATATAGTAGTTGGTACTTAAATATTTTATAAACTACAATTTATACTATCATTTTATAGGCGACCATATTTGGGCCCAAAAGTGGATAAGTTTGATAGTTGAGATGACCTCTAGATGTAGATGCTTACACGAACTTTACAAGAATATTTCGCCAAAATTCACATTTCTGCTCAACCTAAATAAACAAAAATGTTCACAAATGGAAACACAGGGTGCAGCATTGTAAATAAATAACACATATTGCAAGTGACTACATATGTGTTAAAGTATTATCTAGAAATGAGTTGGAAGACTTGGAGGTAGAAGAAGTAGAAGTCTCCAAATATTACAGCTGACTGAAAGGTAGTAAAAACATATAATAGCTACAAAATTAAGGAAAGAAACAGAAAATAGGTCCACAAGTTATATAAATCTTTTTATAAATAAATTTGTATATTTTTATTTTAATATTAAAGTATTGTGTAAGAATGTTTGTTATACAATAAAAATTACTTTTAAAGTTGAAAATAGTTGAGCAATACAGTAAGACATTGAATTTTCTTATAAACTTGTATAAAATATTATTAATATTTAATTGATTGATTCAATTACCGAGTAAATATGTACTTATGTGTAACAAAATTATATTCTACTGTACTATATTGTTTAATTTAATGAAACAAATTAAATAATAATGAAATAAACTATATTAGCTTTCCAAATAAATCATTTTGAATTTATCAAAACTTTACAAAAATGCTTAAAAGTATGAGTGATTGGTCAGAGTTTAATAGATTTCCTGGATATGTCATAAATTTTTTTAAGTATCAAGTATTTGTATATATGTATGTCTATAATTGTATCTCTATATAAATGTATATATAATATCTATGTATGTATTTATGTATGAATAGTGTATGTATATATAAATGTTTGATATAACAAATAACAAAAATATCTTTATACTTTAAATAAGTACAAATTTGATTGAATGTATTAATTATCTTTATGCAATAAAGTGTTTTTAGAACTTGATTTGTAATTAGATGCTCTCATGCTAAAGGGAAATGTTTCAGATGTAACAATATGTAAATGATCTTACTAAACTTATTTTAAAACAAATGATTTAATTATTTAAAGATAGTTTTGTGTTGCACTTGTATTTTTAATATTACCAATAAAGATGTATATTTTAATTATTGTTTAATTACATAATTGGCATTTAAAACAAAATATTAACCATTACACTATATGATGTTATTTTTAGTTTTTTTTTATAGTTAAAGAAAAAAGTTTGTCTTTTGGTCTTTCTTATAAATTAAAAATTAACCAACTTTTACGTACTTATTTATGACGCTTATGTGTAGCTTTAAGCTTTATGATATTAAACATAATATGATAATGGTACATATAAATATTCTTATTATAATAAAAAGACATTCAGTAGTAAAACATTTTTTTATTAATACTTTTATTTTAATCACTTTTATAAACATAATAGACTTATCACAATTCTTTCTTTAAATATGCACATTTAAGCGTTATCCATTAACATAAAAATTTATGTATGTTTCTTTCAAATAAAAACAATCATTAGTTTTCGCGTGAACTTCAAAAGCATTTAACCTTCGTTATTTTGTTATACTTTACTTAATTTTACATTTCAACCTTCTTTTACGTTTAGTTATAGGCTAAATGCACATCTATTGTAGAAATATATTTATTATAACTGATAACATAAGCATTAACATAATAAACAAATTCATATGTCAAATGCTTTTTTTGACAAAACATTCTAAATAATTAGACATACAGATAAAATATATCCATTTTTTTAGGACGACTTCAAAGATTTCATTGTTTTTTAAGTAAAACAAAATAAATATGATTTATAATTATTGTTTTTACGAAAAATGTGCATTTAAATAAATTATTTCAATAAGTTATGAATGGTTATTATGTATCGCAGATTTATCGGTATAAAGTGCACAACACTAACTGTCAGTTGTAACGGCGTTAGGATTAGTCAAAAGAATAGTAATCCGACTTTGAGAATGTTGGTTTCAAGAGTACCAAAATAACGTCGCCGCAGGATTACATTGGACAATGTTCGACGTCAAAATGGGAATGAAATTACTTTCAAGAGTAAGGCCCCAGTCCAGGTTTCACATTTTGGCAAATTTTTAATATATTAAGTATTTATCAAAATCTATATTTAGATCCATATCAATTTTCAGGACAATTACAAATTATTTTTACAGTAGGTACAGCATTTAGGTACTTTAAGTGCTATAAGGGTTTAGAGTCGTGAGTGGCTTGTGGACTTACACTCGTTGAAAACTCGTTGAAATTCTTTATGTTTTACTCAAAAATATCAAATGAATTTAGTTAAGACTTCAGTGAAATTAAAGGCTGGTGGCACAGCGGGAGCAAATTGCTACCTCGGCGATTGCGCTTGATAACCGTAACCTACGTTGCTCCTTAGCTCCGAGGTTCATTATATGTCTTAGTGACGATTACCTACACACTGTTACTTAATTTCAGACAATAATAGTGGCCAGTTTGTAATTTAATTTGTAGAGAATGGAGTGTCTTAACACAAGATTCCCTTTGCTTACCCTTCTATATGTGGTATACGGCGTGAAGCTGAAAAAATAAATAAATTAAACATATAAAATGATCCAGAAAACGTAGGGCACAAAAGGAATACGACTTTTATTGAACATCTTTGTCAATTATTTCTTAAGGTTTCCTTCTATTTGCAAGAAAATAAATTGTATGTATTCTATGCTATTATCTACCAGTAAAATAAAATTTCTTTTTAGTAAATTACTGTGAGCAGTGTATTATTTATCATCCGTAATGATAGGTTATGCTTAAAAGAATAAGTAGGTGCCTCGGTGACACTTTGTTACTTAACAAGGCTGTTTACTGCTTAATATATAATTTTTTAATTAAAATAATAATATTATTTATGGATTGAAATATGTAGTTGGTGTCACAACTGTCATAAGCTACCCACGACTTGATCGTAGATAAGAAATTAACGTAACAGTCAAATTTTATGACTAGAGACGATTGTCTCTATTCATAAAATTTTTTATTTTAAAGATTTCGAAAAAATTAAGAGAATACAGAAAATACTCTTTATTTAATATAGCAAATACTCTTTATGTAATATAATATATATGAAATATAGCAAGGTTAGAGTAGAGGCTACTTGTAGCGCAGGGGCACAAGCGTATGACTGTACGTACGTCAGGTTATGGGTTCTCTCCTGCATCAAGGCAAAAAACGCGATATTGGGTTTCAGCACTCCACACTTCATACTTTTAGAATACGGCAGGAAGTCCTAATGTGAACGGAGTATCACTAGGTTCCCAGGTTCCCTCTATTTAACCTACTATGTGCCGGATACAGCGTGAAGCTAAAAGCATTTTATTCTACATCACGTGGTACCATATAATCTATAAATGATTATCTATAGATCGTAGAATTAATTTCTTGTACAGAGGGGAGACGGCATCGAGTTTCTTAACGTTGCGCTGTTATTAAGGAAAGCAGTTAGTAATTACCTGTTTGCCTGTTTGTTGCTGACAGATCCAATTACACGGGAGTCGAACCGCTTCGTTAGATGTCATAGTCTGTGTCTTTATTTATTGTATAAGGTCGAAGTTAATTCTGCTTCGGATGCGGTATGACAGTCAGTATAGCTTTGTACAACTTACTTAAAATACAATTAAAATTATGATTTTAAGTATTTTAACTTAAAATCATAATATTTATTTGTTTTTCAGCTTTACACTGTGTCCTATCTATCCATTTAACAGGTTAGGCAGAAACTTAATATTAAGACACTCCGCTCCCCGCTTTCTTTTTTTTCCTCGAGCCGGAATCAAACCCACAACCTGTCGCGTTTACAGTCATACCCTTGTTCCCCAGCGCCAACACTGAACTGATCACGAAGATGATTAGTCTACATAAACCATGTTCGGGTGATATTATTTCAGCATACAGATACTGCTAAATATTCATTGATAGTAACATCAACTTATATACCTATATGTGGCTAATGTAAATAGCGGTGATGCATTGAATATTGTAGTGGCCTCGTCCGTTTTTGCTCATACGACCACAGGATTAATTACTAGTACATTTGTTTTGAACTATAACGATTATTATTCTTTTGTAAACAGTATTATGAAATATTACTAAATTTTGGATCATGCATCAATTGTGCTTGTTACTGTCGAAAATAATATAACAGAACAGATTTTTTGTGGATATTACGTTCTATATTAAATAACAACAAACATACATATATTCTACATACATATGAACAAATGTTGTTAGGCAAGTTAGATTGTGGATTTGATTCCCACTCGAGGAAATTGAATATTATATATTTTAATTTTTTCGCTTTGGTGTCGAGGCAAAGTGCGGCGTTGAGTTCCAACACGCAATGATTCCTATGTCTCTCCGTCTTAATACTGAGCTCCCTCTGTCTACCAGGGATACAGCGTGAAGCAAAAAAAATCGTCTTCGTAAGCCCGATAGTAATATAGGTCTTTTAATAAGAGGCAAAAACTGATCAGTTTAATCAAGTGGTGGGGCGTCAATCAAGCACCTCGTTATCGAAATGAGCAGTGATTTATTTTGGCCTGCTGATCGAACTCTATTATCAAAAGCAATCTTCGCTTACTCCGACTGGTTGGCAACTTTGCGTTTATATGACTTCTTTTGTGGTTTTATAGACTGCAAGCTAAGCCAGAGAAAGATTAATTGGTATTATTCACAGATTTAATCAGAAAGTTTATCGTGAGATGCCAGAAAAATGCATAAATAGTTGGATTTTTAAAGTATTTTATAACAGGAGTTTCACAACTTTTTTTTATGAACTAAGTTTTGAAAATGGCTTAAGTTTTTGTTAAAAATCAAACACACCGGTATATAAAAACAGACGTAGCAAAAATTCAATTATTTTCACCTGCATCTGCTTAATATTGTCGAAAATCTATCGAACATGGAGGATATAGTTGAACGGGTTGCAATATTACAATGCAACCAGCGGCCTCATTATCCCAAGTGAACCGGAGACCCAGGCTTTAATGATAGTAATAATTTGACCGTAATCGGCCACATACCGTTTAGTAGTCGCCTTGGGATCCGACTCCGATTTTAAGCGTGCTCTATTTTGCGCATCAGTGGACAACTATCTAAATCAAGAGGATAATTGTCGGTACTACGTCGTTAGACTTATCGATAGAAAGTTGGGTACCATCCTTGGAACATTTTATTTGAACCGGAAGGTATCCATTGTTGATTTAATTTACTTAAATGATGACTATCTAATTTAACTGTTTGATCAGGTACCCAATTTTGTTGACTCGAAACTAATAGGATATGAAATGGTAATTAAAATGATTTCCCGTTACAAGTATGCAAACTTACCGTTGATGCAAATGATTTACTTGCTCTGTTAATGGACTAACTTTATTACTACAACTTTGGTTTGACTCGCTTTGGGATCGTTCGCATCACGACTATGTTGTGTTTTCGGTGTTCCGCTAAAATATAGTTTTAGTGATATACTGATAACAGTAAGTACAGATGTATTGAATTAAATATCATCATCCCAGCTCGTAATTAGGCCAGTCGTGGCACAGAGGCACAAAGTGTGACTGTAGACGCGACAGGTTGCGGGTTCAATTCTCATTTCTTCGCTGATTGTCGTGTCGAGGCTAGCGCTGCGTTGAATTCCGCCATTAAACACAGAAATCCTCTAGAATTTGTATAAAAATGGAGAACGGAGTGTCTTAACACTAAGTGCCTGTAGTGCTATGTGTGCGAGATGGGATACAGCGTGAAGCTAACAAAAAGCTTATAAATAAAACGAATAAGAGGGAAGTCTTTGATAAATTAAACATTTTATACTATTGTAAATATATCGGGACAGATAACTGTAAAAGATTTCTTACATAAAACCTATTGACCCAGGGCGTATGTAACTCACGGGCGGGCGCGGGACACGCGAGCAATAATGGCCGCTATAATTTGCCTGTAATGGGCCCTACACTATCGTACTGTCAGGCGCACCAAAAATAAGCTTCGTTACCCTAAATCTTTTTCGCACGACGCTCAAGATGGATCTCTTCAGCACTCTTTTATAGGCTGTTACAAACAACGACCTTTAGTCGTATTGAAAATAAAAGTATGTTCTTTTTTAACCATTACTAAAAGATACATGTTAAAACATGTGATGTAACAATTGCACAATTTTTTCTTCAAAGAATAATGATACCCTCGGATTTTTGTTTTCTGGGTCTGTATAACGTCGGCAAAGCGCGATGCTTTTCATATTCCTTTATTTTATATGAATAATGCTGAAATGTTTTAAATTGGTTAAATTTTTTATTTTTAAAAATTTGAAGATTTTTTTAAATTATTTATCTTCCGTAGAGTAAATATTATTTTCAAATTTACAGAAGGTACTTACTTGCATAGAAAATGAATTGAGTGGGATTTTATTTTTCGTCTTCAAATTCATTTACAATTTCGACCGCGGATACATATCCATATAGATTATATAGATTGCTATTAAATTAAAACTATACATCTACTAAATTCGAAGTATGAAATGGAATTATAATATTAATTATGAAATTATAGTAGGTACCAAACTACCTACTACCAATTATGAATGTGGTCTACATTATTCACAAAATCGGTATGCGCACAAACTTTCGTAAATATATAATGTATATATATATATATATTAATCCTTATATTTGCAGCATCCTTATATATCCTTATATTTATATATATATATATATATGCGAATACAAAAAGGAACCATCAAACGGCATGAAAAGGCCGTTGTTACTATAAATGACTAATACTGTTTTTGTTCGATGCAACATAAAGCAGATCATTTAGTAATGCCTTCCAATATTGAATAACATTCTATTGTTATAATTGACAAACAAGCAGATTTATATATTTTATTCTGTTCTTACATTTATGAGTACATATAATATTTTTTTATAAATCGTCCGTTAAATCACTTTTATTCAGGGCATTGTAGCACAGAGGAACATCAGCGTCTGATTGTAAATGATTGTGGGTTCGAACTTACTCGGGCAAGATTTTTTTCATTTTCATTTTCCCGCTCTGGTAGAGTAAGGTTCGATCTCTAATTCAAGCAGAAAATAATAAACGGAGCGTCTTACCATAGTTCTTTTTTTATATTCAGGATAGAGCAAGGCCATTCAACCATGGGATCAGATCAACAAATTTGTGGCCTGGGTACGATATACCTAGAGGCACAGAGACTTGTCTACGTCAACGCTAGCTAGCTAGCTAGATAGTTGTGAGGGATATTTTTCACGCATTATAAAAAAAGAGTAGGATGTTTTTAAAATAAAATATTATACTTATAAAAATAAGTTATATATAATACATTTTGAATGAAATGAACTGCAAATATAAGGATTTTTCCCTTTATTTGTATTATAAATTTCGGCCCCTAGTCGAGGAAGTGAAATATTTATTTACATTTATATTTTCAATTCTTCGCTCTGGTGTCGAGGCAAAGCGCGGCGTTGAGTTCCACCACTCAGCACGCAATGCCTCCAGAATTCGATGGAAAGTGTTATTTGTAATAAATTCTCACTACATGCCAAATATTATGACTGTAGGTCCTAGGAAACATTCTAGGTTTTGATTTCGTTCAAAATGCAGCAAACTCGATGCCTAATTGCTCGTATCTTTTGATGCCGTTGTTAGAAGCTTAATAAATTTAATATTTTCTGTGGTTCAATCGTCCTGAATATTTGGTATAAATTTCAGCTTGAACCTGGTCGCGATCTTGAGATAAATATTCTTGACAGACCGACAGATGCACAGCAAAAAGATTCTATAAGAGTTCCGTTTTTCCTTTTTGAGGTACGGAACCCTAAAAAGATGTCGTGTAAAGTTTCCAAATTCTCTCTGTATACAGTACAGTTTGTGTAAAAGCAATAAACATTACAACAATTGCAAAAAATGTTGCATTCTAATAAAATTTATTGCAAAGTAATATTTTGAAAACATACATTTTTCAAAATTTTAGTTAGATACGAGTATGTAACATGGCTCATAACCTAGCAAATAAAAACTATAATTTTTAACGATAAGCTGTAACTGTAAATGGTTTTTTTGCATGAGTGATCCTAAATCACTTGCACGTGTTGATCTGTGATAAATGTAAATTTCAGGTAAATGAAGTTTCAAATGCCCATTTAGTGGTCAATCAACTTACGTTGCACCAACGATATAGTGGTTAGTTGGAACTTGGGACGTGTAATTAATTTTATTCCTAATTGGTGTTCACAGTCTAATGTAATAACATAAAAAATCGGACAAGTGTGAGTCGGGCTCGTTCACCGAGAGTTGCGTGCAAAAATTGGAGAATTCGAGCTTTTTCTGACATTCAAGCTCAGCTTAGCTAGAGCCCTTTAACTTGATACTTCACTTGAACTAGCCTGGCTTTAATAAAATTTTTAAGCCTTTTAAAGTTCGACCATAAATATATTGTTTTTATATTTTTCCTGAACTAGTACTACCTGCCAAATTTCATATTTGTAGGTCAACCGGAAGTACCCTATTAATTTTGATTCCCTTTGTAGTGTCGAAATACGCATTTTTGCGATATAAACGGTCATATCTTTTTTAAGTATATGTAGAAATGTGATTTTTTCAGGAAATCAAGGGACCGTAGACCTGAATATATAGTTTGAATCTCACTCGATATCTCCAAGCGTTCCAGATAAAGGCTCTTGACAGATAGACAGACAGGCAGACAGACGGACGGACACCAAGATGATTATATATGGGTTTCTTTTTTCTTAAAGGTACGGAAAAACAAACAATAAAAATATAAACAATAAAAAATACTATTAAATATTATTATATAATAGTTGGTAATAAATATTATGTACTTTGTATACCATGTATTACTAATAACATAATTATTATGTATTATGTACCTACATATAGGTAGAACTGACGCCTGGTGTGACTGTAAACGCAACAGGTTGTAGGTTCGAACTCCACCTTAGGAAGTGGAATATTTAATATTTTCATTTCTTCGCTCTGGTGTCCAGACAAAGCGCGGCGTTGAGTTCTGCCACTCAACGCGCAATACCTCCAGATTACAGCGCATGAGCATCGCAGCGAAGGGGAAAGGATGAGTCTCAATGGAAACGGATTGTCACTGGCTTTCCAGGTTCCTTCATCTTTTATACGGATATGTTATGTGTCGCTGTAACGTGAAATTGGTCTATATATTTCTGTAAAAGAGCTATCGGTAGAGTGAGATGGGGGAAATTATTTTTTCAATAAAATTTAAATAAATTTTGGCAGCTTAAAATTAAGTAACGTCTTTGTATTATTGCCAGTGAAATGAACAATTCATATTGAATAACTTATTTTGTATTATTTGTTATATTTAGTTAACACTTTTTTTGGCTTTAATTGCTTACCAGACAATTTTGATTAGGCCAACCCTACAAAATACTAATATTTTATATTTTCAAACAGGATATTAAGCTTTTAAATAGATTTTTATTTCTTTCATTATTATTTAATATTTGTATGAGTTCATATCCCTTATACTATATAAGGAATATGAACTATGTCGTGTACGAGAATAATAGTAAGGTTATTGGAATCTACAACGACACACACAACATATTGCCAATTTAGTAGCAGACCGCTAATATATTTAAGCTGTACTCCAACAACAATAGACTATTGCGCTGCTTTATGAGCCGTATGAGCCGCACTGAAAGCGGACTACATCTTATGACTGCATTTTGTGGCAACCGTACAATAAATATTTTATTTTGACACTTTTGTTGTAACATTTTATAGTGTTTCTATGTTTCAATTTATTTTATAATTATCAGGCATCATGCTCATATTATAAATGTGAATTTAAGTTTGTTTGTAATGCTTTCACGCCAAAATTACTCAACTGATTATCATAAAATCTTGTACACATAGTCTCAGAGAAGTTAGAAAGGAAATAGGATACTTTTTATAAAAATCTTATGGCTATAATATAAAAAGAAATTTAAGCGCGCGAAGCTGTTTGAGTCTCTAGTATAAAACAAAAATGACTTAGTAATTTTTTTTCTATTAATAATATAATAAATATTTGAAAACTAGTAAAAATCGTTGTCAAGTTAGGTTTAGGTCAAATATCTATACTAAATAAACTAAAGTGAAAAAAATTTGTTTGTTTGTTTAAGTGCTAAAATCTCTGGATCTGCTGGGCGGATATACTTTTTTTGGTCTGTATGAAAGCTACGTTCTTCAGGAGTGCTATAGGCTGTATAGCATTACGGTGTAAGTCTTAGTTAGCCTTAAATAACTTAAATGGTTTAACCGCGTGCGCTGCATACATAGTTAAATATAAGCAAGTACATTGTATGAAACAAATGTTCTATTTTATTAGTTCTAAAAAAAGTCAGCGACACCATATATCGATCTCATAAATAAATCACAACAAGACATTTTGCGACATATAATTATGAAAAATTGCAGTGTTTTACAGCATGTAATTTGGACGTGAACTATTCGAGAAAAGCTACAAATAGAAATAATTCAACGCTCTGTACGTAACGGCGGTACGCCTCGGTTCGAGTCCAGCGAGGGTGATCCTTTCCGTCCGTTTCGTTGCCGCATGAGACATCGTCTCAAGGAGCCACATAGTGCTTGCACTTTCTCAAAATTGTGAAAAATGATTGAGTGTATAAATTGTATAATCAATTTGATGGCAAAATGCAGCATATTCAAAAAATATAGGTGGTATGCGGGCAAAGCCGCGGTATAGATAATTATTCTAACTAGTATATATGTTATGCACACCCGCATTGGTTCACCAGCTCCTCTAAATATATAAACTAAATTAAATATTATTTGGAAGTCATGAAATAAAAAATAATATTTTTTGCGTAAAACTTTTAATTGAAGAAATATAGCGCAAATTTTTCCTAATGTACTTAATTGTTTCGTACCAATCGAAAAGAGGGCTCTACTATTCTGTAAAGTATCAAGTTTTTTCTAATAGTTATTTATAGAAATAGATAGTATATTAAAAAGAATTTCACGATATATCAAATGTAATATGTCTAAAAGTATAGCACTGCAATAAGAAATATAGACTTCAACCTAAAATACGAAAAGCGCTCATTTAGTATCAGCAAATTCCGCTAGATGGCGCTAAACATTAATACTTAGTAGTTCGAAATCTTTTCCTTAGGTGGCGCTGTCTTATGAATTATTTCTACTCTATCGAAAACTAAATGTTATATCATTTATGCGGAAATGAAAATTAGTTTAAAATTTATATATTATTATTTATAATGGCAAATTATAATAAATGTATATAGCTTTCCTTTTTAAAAATAAGTTTCGTTGTTCATTTAAATAAACGCGCAAGGCTTTATTGACTGATATTTTTCGGTGTCACGTTACTTACTTTGTTATTTAAATATTTTTTGACCTACTTACATTCTATCGATCGAGGAATATATGATGAAAGTTGTTTTGGGACAAGATGACCCGTCGCTAAATAGGTTTCTGACAGTGACTGTCAATATTGGCTTGTTGGGAAACTTTTCAAAATTGGAATTCCAAAGTTCAGAGAGACGTGCCGGCTCGCAGCAGGGTGCACGCTCCATGTCTCAAAGGAAATTCGGAAACGGGCATGTATTTTCGATGGAATTGAATTAACTTCTCTACCGTAGATTATTGCATTTACAAACCGTGAAATTACAATTTAAAGAATAGATTCTAAAAAAGTATAAAAAATACACGCATTTGCAGAGTTTTCTTTGATAACCGAAATTGTGATTTTAATTGGTTTAATTGAAACTTTACTGAATGTTCGGGATAGAAATTTTACGTTACGTTTTTGGCTTTAGCGCAAATGTAATTTAAATTATATGAAATTCATTTTATAATTAGAAGGGGGAAAAAAAGTAATATGCAATATGTATTAACTATTATAAAAAAAGTATATATATTTAAAAAAGAAGAAATTAGCAAATATTAAATAAACGAAACAAATATTACAACCATGTATTTTTGTATTATCATAACATAATTTATTGATAAGCTAATGTAAATTATGTATTATCATAACATAATTTATTGATAAGCTAAACATTTTGTTCAAGGAACCTAACAAACTGTCTCTTTAATTACAAGTTTTAGAAAACTATATAATAACTTGGGATGGCAAGTTAAGAGGGCTTTCAGGCATCAGGAAGCGGGAGTTACTCCGGTGGACAACGAAACGAGTCTAAAGTTGCATTGTAGAGGATTAAACTCAACCCAATTAACTGGCGTGGAGTCTGCCTGCCTGGACTCGATATCAGATTAGACTCTGGATTATATTAGTGGACGTCATACCCCGCTTCCGTTATACCTTCTCGTCTATCCAATTACACCACCCTACGTTCAATAGTCGCTCAGATTGGATTTGTCAACATATGTATTATGTCTCGGAAATTGAAGATCACTAGGAATTTGCATTTTCTAATTAAATTATAATTTGAAAGATTCACTAACGTTTATTGTCATATTGGTAATATTATTATAATTTTTCACTCACACCAATATTATCGTCAAAAATTAACCCTTTTGTATCATGAATTTGGAAAATTTTCTTTCTTTTTCTTGGTTAAATGGTTCTTGGAGAAATGGTTAATTATTCCTTTCATATTCCAAACATAACATTTAATTCCTTTTAGGTATAATCTTTAACAAAACAACAATAGTGATGATCGACTAGTCGAGCACTAAATTCCACATTTCAACGCTTAATTCCATGATGGATTTACAACATTGCCGGGATGATCGAACTGCCTAAATCATATGCGCCACCTCAGATCATAAATCATAATAAATATGTGTCGATATCGGAGACACATTTATAATAACTATATGTATCTGTAGTCTGTATATAGGCGGAAGATACTTTTTATGTTTTTGACAACTTATTTACACAGATTACACATATTTTATCTTTTTTTATGTAGGTTTTTATGTGGCGTGGTGTATGGCGTACGGTATTGAGGCTAGTCATGGCGCAGGGGCACAAAGTGTGGCTGTAAAATCGATTAGTTGTGAGTTCGATCCCCACTCGAGGAAATGAAATATTTATTTCCATTTATATTTTTATTTCTTCACTCTATTGTTGTGGCAAAGCGCGGCGTTGAGTTCCGCCACTGAACGCACAATGCCTCGTGAACGCGGTGGAAAGTGGTTAACGGAGTGTCTTAATACTAGGTTCCCTCTGCCTACACTGTTGTGTGCGTGAAGCTGATTGAATTTAATTTTTATGTAGGTATATTTATCATATTATAAACTAAAACTAATTGTATAATTGCAATTTTTTTTGGATTTCATTCCTCGAAACGAAAAATGGAATCCTTATAGGATCCGTCAGTCCGTCCGTCACGATATTATATATTACATTTATTTCGAGATTATATTGAGGTTTATAGTCCCTTGGAACCAGAAAAATATAATTATTATAGAACCTCCGTTTGCGCCGTGTGATCCCGGTCTAGAATTGGATCATCCTGGTACTGGTGGTGTCGTAAGAGGCCACTAAAGTACGTGTGGTAGAGTCACGTCTCCAGCAATGGCAACACGCATGGGCAGACTCGACCGGAACATTACCACCCCCGGCATTTAAAACCGGCGTGAAGTAGTGGCTTTATACCACTACGTTTCGCATCAGGTAATGCCGGGCTCCGGAGCCCAACCCAGCTTAAAGGCCGGCAACGCACCTGTAGCTCCTCTGGGGTTGCACAGGGCCGTAAGTGGCGGTAATCACTTTTCACCATTAGGTGACCCGAACGCTCGTTTGCCGTGTCTTTTCCATAAAAAAAAAAACCTCGGGGGCAAGTCTTACTCATAATAGGCCGGTTTTTTCTAATTCAATTAAATATTTTGTATA
Source organism: Heliconius sara (assembly GCA_917862395.2). Classification (NCBI taxonomy): domain Eukaryota; kingdom Metazoa; phylum Arthropoda; class Insecta; order Lepidoptera; family Nymphalidae; genus Heliconius; species Heliconius sara. Next base: position 6,841,484 of record OU860796.2, on the reverse strand, counting down.
TTATAATTTTTATTAGCAATCTGAAAGTTGCTGGAGTAGAAAATTTTATGTCATGTGAAATAACAATAATATAAACTAGAACAACGACATAATATCGACTAAAATTTTATTTACCAACCAATATCACTTTCAATATATATTATGAATAAATATTTTAACATTGTATTTTTGCAAATTTTTATAATAGTTGCAATAATAATATAAAACAATATATTATCGTAAGACTATTTTTAATTATAATTACAATTGAACGGCATTTAACAAACGTTAACCTAACAACAGTTTACTAAGTGTCCTTGATATAACCTAAGAATAACATCTTAATTGAAATCGATTAGACATCAATAGCAGCTATTTACAAATCCGTGTAGATTCGTGTAGCTATGTTAATCCGAATTATGTTATTGGATATCTAATTACGGCCGCGTCGTAAATTAATTAACTCCTAATTCTCTATTGGTGGATAACTGTCTCAGCCAGGGTTCCCAACTTAAACAAAACACATTACTATATATTAACAGTAGGTTAGTGGGCAATATTTTATATAAGATATTTTTATATTCTTAATTTATGGAGGAATTAACACCTATAGAATGCTTCCTATTTACCTACAATTATGAAATTTATCATTGAGTGAGAACTTGCACTACAAACAACGGAATAGAATCGAAAAAGGAAAATTTATAGACATTTCATAAAAAAAAAACATTACATTATACTTATTAAAAAAACGTATAAAAATTAGAACGTACCGAGATTTGAATCCGCGTCTCGTAGAAAACCGTAAAAGATTTTGGACGGGACGTTCTTGGATGGTTTCCAAAGAGGCGCGGGTTTGAATGCCTCTACGTAAAATTTTTTTATACGTTTTCTTAATAAGTATTTTTCTTTCCTAGGTATGGAATAACACTTTAAAATAAAAATAAACTAAAAACAATGCAAACATATATTATAATTTCTCAACTATATTCGCCGTATAATCAAAATCTGAGGAGTATCCATTTCTTATTATTCTACAATTATGAAAGGTGACAGAGACACACACTCACATATCATAAAGGGTAAAAAAATGAAATGCAGTCATTTATTTTATAGTTTAGACTAGCGAACCCGGGCGTCTTCACCCGTATGAAATATACAAATATTTCAGTAATATTATTCAAGTGTATTTACAGAAAATATTTAAGTATGGTTATCTATACACTTTATAAATCGTAATTTATATTTTATGGGATTTTATATGATTTTCCTCGCAAAGAATGTCATATTAGAAATATGTTTAGTTATTTCATATCTAGATAGAGGTACGCGCGCACGACAAACACAATATATTATATTTTACACGAACACGATAAATTTATATTTTCTTTTGTTTTCTTGGCTCTGGTGTCGAGACGGCGTTGAGCTTCGCCACTCAACACGTAATGCCACCAGAATTCGGTGGAAAATGCAATACAGAGTGTCTTAACACTCGGTTCACTCTACCTACCCCGCCGTGTACAGGATACAGCGTGAAGTTGATTTTATAATACATTGATAAATTCTACCTAATTTAAAGACAGAAATATCATATTTTAGAGAACATTAATTTATTTCGTAGTACCTACAGCTTATCATGCAACCCTAGTAGTCAATATAGCAATACGTGGTTTAGGTAGCCCGTATACAGAGCTATTCAGTCATTTTATGAATGCAGTCAGCCATGCTATGCAACTGAATTTGATGGAGTTTGCTGTTTGCGATTTCGCTTTGAATTATGCTAGACAATATGCTTTAATGATATTTGTTCGTCTTTCCACTTCGAGATTAGTTCGAGTTAATTTCAAGCGTTCGTCGTATTTCGTTTTCGTCGCTTTTAATTTTTAGATGTATGGAAAGGAATATGAAGCAAGGGAATTATATAATTATAAACTATGCGTGCGTAGATGAGTTGATTTTCGAAATTCTGTAAAAGATTTCGGCTAAATATATTGTTATATATATTATATTCTATTGAATAGGTTTTTTTTTCTTCTCCCTAACATTCTAAGCCTAAACTAAACCATTGCAAAGTAAACAATAGCTCTGCTTCGAATGGACTTTATTTTTTTTAAATTGACCCCCTGATCCTCTGGCGTGACCAGACTTTCATATCTTTGTGTTATGTTTTATTAATAGATTTGAAGGTTGTGGAAGATGAAGAAGAATAAACAAACTATACACTTATAAAATACCTATTGTTTCACAATCGACGATTTTTATTTTAATTTAATAAAAACCAAATCTTTACGTTATAGAACGGCAAAAAGCTTTCTTACATGTTTATTTTATTCTGTTTTTAAAGGCAAAAGAAATAGATCATCTGTGAAAATTTCAACTGTCTAATTGTCACAGTTCATGAGATACAGCATGATGACAGACGTACAGTATGATAGTCTTAATAATAAAGCCCCAAGTAGCTTACGTAATAAACTATAATGTTATGTATTGTTATATCATTAAAAGGAATATAATTTAAAATTGTTTCTTTTTGTGCTGTATAAATCACAGGAAGAAAACTAGTTGAATTTAGCGGACGTGGTCCGATGTGCCTCGACATTATTAGGACGTGAGGGGAGTTCTATCTACGGACTGGTTAGTTTATTTATAACAATTTAAGGTCAATTTCTTTAATTTTAAACGAAAACAGACCAGCAAATAAAAATAAAATCAATTAAAATGGTCTTCTTGTTTTAATATTGATTTTAAGCCGTTTATACACCGGTTTGTTTTATTTTGTCACATTTGTTATAACTAAAAAGTATTAAATTTAAAAATATTTATAACTACGTAAACAACATAAGTGATTATATAAATATATATTAATTGAATAGGAATTACATATCATGATATGTATCATAACTTATCTTAATTCATATTTTTGATCCCCGATATAAAAGGGGGTGTTGTAAGTTTGATATGTCTGTGTATCTGTGGCACTTTACATAGCTCCTAGTGCGGGTTTTAGGGTTCCTCAGGAGCTAAAAATGGAACCTATGATCGTCTGTCTGTCTATCAAGACTACTTATATCAAGATTTCATGAAATATTCATGTCTACGGTTTCTCGAAGCACGGAAAAAAATAAACTTCTAAGTCAACGCAATCGAAGCTACGAACATTTATGCATCGGTTTTACTGAATTTTGTATGAAATTCGCGTGAACCCACAGTTATGAAATTTGGCACAAAGTGAGAATTTACAATACAAACGAAGGACAAAATATAAAAAATTATAAGTATTTTATATGAAAAAAAAATTACAAACTTATAAATGTAATTCATTTCACACGAAAGTATGCACTCAGCATACATGTTAACTTTTGTAACTTATATTTCCTGTTGATCTACAATTCTGAAATTTGAACGGAAGCATCGACAGGTGAGTCCGACTGGCACTTAACCGATTTGTTTTAATCGAAAGCCTTATTAATCGAAATCTTTTTTAGCTACGTTTTATGTAAATCGGATTAGTAGTTTAGAGCTACAAGCACTTTATGAAAATGAAGTACTGACATTTTTTGGTCAAGGTTTTTTTTAAATTATAATATTTAACTGTGCGTATTAATTTCTTAATTTTCTTTAAGCGCCGCGTAGTATACACCATAAAGTTTAATTGTTATTAATATGGTTTAACCTCTGGTAGTACCTTGTCAACCGTAAAATGCTAGTCAAATTTTTTAAATGAATTTATTAAAGGTCAACCCATGGTTTTAAGATGCAGTTTTAATACGACACGGCGCGACGACGGTCGCGTAGAGTTCATATTTCTCATGCCTGTCTGCTCCCCATTGGCCTTACGCTTATTTTATACGTGACGGGGAATCGCAATACTGATGTCTTTATAATGTATTTTATTTGACATACGAGCGCTGTTCTTAAATGCATCTATTGTATTATTCATATCAAGTTTCATAGCATCATTTGTGGAACAAATTATTTTGCCATTTCAAAATAAATAATGTTGGATGGTTGTGGTTGATGCTCAGATTTACTGTGTTCTAATACTCGTATGTACGAAATATACCCTCTGTTGGATGCAAAAAATATATTGTACAATTGCTATTTAATCAATTCAATTAGAATGTTAAAGCCCAGATAATTGAATTCCACTATTTGACGTTGTTATAATATTCTTGAATATATTTTAGAAGTCAGTCGTGTCACAGGGGTATAAGCGTGTGATTGTAAGCGCGACAGGTTGTGAGTTCGATTGCCGCTCGAAGAAATTATGTATTTAATATTTTAAAAGTTTTGGCTCTGGTGTCTAGGAAAAACGCTTTCTATCGAATTCTAGAGGCATTGCGTGTTGAGTTCCGTCACTTAACCTTCGAACTAACTAAGACTTGCAGAGAACTGAGGGGCGGAGTGTCTTAACACTAGGCACCTTCTACCTTCAGTGCTACTAGCAGGCGAAGCTGAAAAAAAATTAAAATAAAAAATGCATATAACTTGCTTAATTATATGAGTTATATAGATTATAGATAGATAGATAGAATTTTATGTATGTATTTTGTACCATGGATAATTTATCAATTTTCTTGAAGGCAATTTATTTTAATTTCTTTGACGACAGAAAACCAACCCTCATAATATAGAAGCTTTTTAGAAAAAATAATCAATATTCGTAAAGTAATACTTACACGAATCTTCAAAGGTATTTGCACAGCGACAAAAAACCAATTTCATTACATGTATTCACGTTGGAACTTTAATATAGCATCTTGAATACTTATAATGAGAGCAAATATTGAGTAAAAACGGAACAGATTGGTCTGAAGAAAGCGAATTTATTAACGCTGCGACACAGCCGAGTAAACAGGAATCTACTTTATATTAAACCAGCAGCCAGAGGTCCATCAGGGCCTCTGTTAGCTCGCGCCGACTGATATCGCCTTGCAACTTTTAGATATATTGATATTTTTAGTTGAATTATATTTTAATTAAGGGTTTTTAATCTTTAAAACACAGGGTGTTTCTGGGTCATGTGTAGTGTATAGAAAAATACCGGTCAATAGCGAGTAGGATTTGCCCATCTAGAGTTCTGTAGGAATATTTCCGTCAGCATTATAGGACAACGGAAAGTACAGTTTACAAACGATCATGAACTTAAGTTTGCGAGCCTGTGCAAAAATTTTGTTTGAAACGAATTACACTACTATATAAGTTTGTAAATTCAGTAAAAAATAAACTCCTATCTTTCTATTGCGTTAACTAAGAAGCTTGTTGTTTTCTGTGCTTCAAAAGAAAAAAGACCTAAATTTGTCATATTAATTGCAGTTTGATACGTGATCCTGACAAAGGTATACACGAACAACGAAGTGATCCTATAAGGGTTCCGTCTATTTCCCTTTTTTGGTACGGAACCCTAAAAATATCTTTGTAACACACGCTTTTATTCACTACGCACGGCTCGTTTAAGGTTATTGTTACCTTATAGCTAAATCATACAAAATCTTAACAATTATAGCCTATGTGTATTCCCATGTATCAGCTACATTACTTTAAAAGTTTCATCTAAAACGTTCAGTAGTTTTTGCGTGAAAGTGCAACCTCCATCCTCACAAAATTTCACAGATATAATATAGTATTTTATATATTAGAATAATTAATTTGTTTTGTATTAATATTATCGTTTTTGGAAATAAACTTAATTAAATGTGATTCTTAAGTAATCTGTTAATTTATAATTAAATATGCTGCTCCGTCTAATTATTTTGTAGATCTGTGACCTGACGGTGAATCTCTAATGAAACCGCCGCTGTTTATTTTGTTGATTCGAAATGAGAAATGAGTGGTGCAATTCTTAACAATCGCTGCACACGTAGAATATGATATTCAAGCATTCGTTTTAAAGTGCTGCACTGAAATAATAATGCAGACTTATTTTATTCTAGATATGGTAATATAACAGTAAATAAATAAACATTTTAGAGTTTGTCATAAATAATATTTACTCCGTAGTTAAGAAGGCTGAACAGAGGAGTGCACCGTTGAAGTGTAAGACACCGAGTGCTTAAAAGTATTTCAACATAATAGAAGAGGCCAGTAGTGGCGTAGTAGCTCGCGTCAGTAGCGTCACGCGAAGAGTTCAATTCTCAGTCGAGGAAATGAAATTTGTATATTTTCATTTCTTCGCTTTGGTATCGTGGCAAAGAGTGGTGCTATTCAAAACACATTGCCTCTAGAATTCGGCAGAAAGTAGGGAACAGGGTGTTTCTTATACTAGGTTCCCTTTACCTAGTTGTTATGTGCGAGATACAAAGAAAGGAAAAAAAGACAAAATAAATAGTACTTTAATATTTGCTTTAATTCACACTAAATGCCTCTACTGTTTTCTAATTAATAATTTAGACGATTTGTTACTGTATAAAATGCCTATAAAATATAATCTACTTGCAAGAACCTAGCTACTATGATGAATTTCTTCACTGTATACAATTTTTTGCCCTACTATTTTTGTGTGATTATATAAACTAAAAAAAACACAATTATCTTCCAATAAATCCTCGCTACACACTTTCACTTTTTGATACTTTATACAACTCTAAAGAGTGAGAGAATGAAGCCTCATTTATATGAAATACCTATCGCCTTAACGTCTTTTATTGTTTATAAATATAACATATTTTTTTTAATATATGACTACATCAACATTCGACTGCAATTTTAGATAATGAATAATCAAAATCTTATTAACATTTATTAATTTAATCTACCGATGTAACCGTATCGCAAATTGAGATAGTACGGAGGCTCGTTTCTAAGTCAATAAGAAATAATGTCGGTCCGTTTGTTGGCAAACCGTCGGGCGATGTCGCGACACAATCCAACGGATTAGGGCTCCAACACGCACGCCCGCAACTTCCTATTTATGTTGGGTCGCTAACTAAACAACTTGTAGGCTCTTTATTACAGTTGTTCTTTTCCGCTCACGACGTAGTTACCGCTTTGATAAAATACTGTGATATTTATTTGTAATGTAGCTTTAATTCGGATGTTTTGGCTGCAAATGGAAATAACAAACGGTAGAGTAGTAAGAATAAAATTGTTTGGGAAGGAAGCTAGTTTTAGTATAAAGATACCCGTACAACTGTTTTGTCAAAAAGTTACGTGACACTTAAATAAATGTTTTGTACAAGTATAATTTATAATGGATTCACTTAATGTATATTTAAAATAAGATATTCAATCGCAATGAATACTTTTTTTTATCAGTTGTATTTTTGCAGGTTTTAGAATGGTTTGAACCAGCACGATGGAGCGGGCGGGTCGTCGGGCCAAGGCGGGCTCGCTGAGCGGGTTGTCGGGCGGGTTGCCGGGCGCGCCGGCCGTGCGTCGCCAGCGCTCGCTGGAGTGGGCCGGCGATAGATACAGCAGCAGCGACGAGGACCGCCCGCAGAAACCACCGCAGCTCGACGATAGAGTCTTCGCTTCGCTTCTAGCTCAGGCTACACAACAATTTGACAGTAAGATGTTATTTTTAAACAATCGAATATACCTACCTAAATATTATTTTTTATGCAATGTTTTTTTTAAATAATACAGACTATACATAGTCTATTAAAATATACTTCATATTTTACTTTAAAAATGATATATTTATCAAATCATATTTACAAGATATAAGCATATATACGCTGTCTAGACTAGACATCGACGTCTGCTTCGTAACAGGATCAAGTTTGAATTTGTTATTCATCATGTGACACGGTCGAAAGTCCACACTGATCCCTAACAAGTGGGATCATTAGTGAGCCTTGCGGGACGCGAGGGGGAAGAGGGGGAGGGGAGGAGAGGGAGAGGGAAACGGCAATTGATAGAACGCCCTGCGGTGAGCTTATGAGGGAAACTTTACACGTAAACCCTCTGCAACCTCCGCTTCCTATCCTTCTGTCATGCTAACTAACTTGATGAAGCAATATATGTACTACGTTTATTCTACATAGATATGTTGCGCTACTATAAAAATAATACGTACCTAAATAAATTCTATAAGGCATCAAAAAAAAAGCCAGAAAAAATACCTTTTCCTAATAATCAAGAAAATCGACTAACCTGATTTACAACTTTGTCTTATCTATGCTTATAATATATCTGTAAAAAAAGTCGTTTCTGTACATTGAAAATATTAAAAAAAAAATTGCCTGGGTGTTAAAGGATAACTAACAGAATCCATTTTCAACATTTTTGGAATTTTTGTCTGTTTGTCTGCTTATCTGCTTATGTGACTACGTATCACGTAAAAAGTACACAATATATTTAAGCAACTTTTATACATGAAAATTAAAATATCATTGGAATCGCTTTATTCTGTCAAATGATATAAGTACTTAAGTCTTCAAGAATTTTATATTTGAGGTATTTATATCTACTATAGAGACTATAGAGTTTATAGTATAAATTAATACAAGTAACGCTATCTATTGACAATAAATCGTAGGTACTATAGAATCTTGATAACGCATGAAACTTTCTGTTATAAGATGGCGCTGTGCATAAAAGATTTTATATTTACATAGTTTGGAAAGGTTAACGCTACACTCTATCATAAAATAATGTACTTAAAGTTTTTAAGATACTTATATTTGAAAAAAAATAATAGAAACGTACGCAACGATATCTATTGACTACATATGATAATGAATGTTCATAACGCATAAAACATATTGTTGAGTTATTATTTGTTAAACGTTAATTACGTCGTGTAAGTGTAATCTATATTTATAATACATTTAACATAAACATAGTAGTATTTTTCTAACAATGTTCGAATGGTTACAGTTCAATTGTAATTCCCATATATGGCCCTGTGCATAAAACGTCGTTTTCTTAATCACGCTGGCAAGATTCTGGGCAAAAGAATGACTTTAGAAACAACTTATTTATTTGACTGTTGATAAATTAAAGTATTTTTAAAGTACAATTGTTCATAGTACTAACTACAAAGTAAACTAAAGTGAATTGTTGGTGAAGATTACCTTCGTAACAGTCTAGCTCAATTCGTAATTATTTAACACGGTGACAAAGAATGACTTATTATTAAAAGAAATATTTTGAATAGGTTCTTCAGTCCGTTCGTTCGTTTATGTTAATAATATTTTTTTAAGAAACGTATAAAAAAATAACTTTTAGGAGCAACCTCGAAAACATTGTGTCTCAAGAAAAAAATGCTCTCACACTGTTTTTAAAAATATCACTATTGCACTAGACTAGACATTACACCATTGCACCTGTATGTTGCATGTATGTATGTGCCAAGGGTATTTTAGGGTACATACCTCAAAATCCTTATAAGATAATTTTGATGTTTGTCCGTCTGTCAAGACTATTTTGTACAAGATCGGTTAAAGGTTAGATACCTCAATGTTCAAGTCTATATTAGAGCATAGTAAAATCTATCTTCTAAATCATCGCAATCAAATGACGATGAAATATGACGGTTTTTTGTCGTTTTTTGTCGCATTTTCTAACATAACTATAGGGTACTTCCCGTTGATATACAATTACGAAATTTGTTAAGAAGTTAAATTCCAAAATTATTTTTCAAAAATTGACTACTTATTGTATTTGTGTCACAGAAAAAAATGACAATATTTGTGTCACAGAAAAAAAAATTTTTGATACAAAATGACAACTTAATTAGTTATTCTTTTGGTGTATCTCCATTCGGTAAACTGGTACGAAACTCTCGGGTCATGAGTACGACTGGAACTTGACCGAAAATGTTGATTATTTTATAAATTATATAAAAATGCCTAAAAACGTGTTTTCTATGGGTATTCTGTATACCAATTATATATTTAACTAATAATATATGTTACTAATTTAAAAACTGTACAGGAGCGCTAATATAAGTGATTTTACAAAGAATATAGTGAATACTTATCCAAATCAATTATTTAATACTTAAGGCTGTTTGTAATATCTATATTTCTGAAATGAATAATTATATAATTCAAGCGGTCAAAGTCGCGAGCAGACCACTAGTTTAAAATAAACGTACTTGTAATATTTTATACATGTAATAAATTAAGATGTCGCGGATGTCATTGTTTTATATTTGCGTGTAAGGATGCTGATGTAGATTTTGAAGGGTACACTTTGAAGAGTTTAATATTTTCATTTGTTTGTTCTGGTAACATAATGCCTCGAGAATTCGTCGAAAATGAAGAGCAGGGCGTCCTAACACTATGTCTATCCTGCCATATGTGGGATACATAAAAAAATATTTTTCCTGAAACCGCCGCGGGTGTAAATTTTAATAAATACTTAATAAAAATTGTAAATCATGCTGAAACTAAGTTTATAAAAATATTAAATTAAAAATAAATAAAAAATTAAAAAGACAATTGTAATTGTACTTTCTTGTTATCTACGTCTTTCTATATCTCTAATCATGCAATAAAAATATTATTTTGACGTCTTATTTAGAGTCCCAATTTTCAAATATTTAGAGGTTCACCAACTGAACCCGCAGCGCAGAATATATAGACAATGGTTGGCGGTGGCGCTATTATATACCGTGACTCACATTTCAACAAATTTATATATTTCTACTATGATTGATACTTTTTAACCTTTTTTAATGTAAGAAACAAATACAGAAGAATACAAACTGACGTAGAGTTGCCTCTATTTCAGTTAACAATATATAATCCATATTTACCATGTACAACTATAACCAGAATGAAAACTATACAAAAAAATAGTTAAAGTTACACTACGAAATCGATAATAGCAAAAATATATACATATATAGGTAAAAGAATTTTTTATTTCAATACAACAACAATATTATTTTACTTAGGATTATTCAGTATTTAAAATGAACTACATTTAATACACACTTAGACAACAAATTTGATAATCTTCTTTGTAAAGCAGACATTTTACTGACATTTGACTTTTCAGAGTGCCAAAAAGACATTGACCCTTATTTAATAACGTCTTAGTTGGGGACAAAAACCACTTTGTACAAGTGGGGTCGGAGAGTTACTTAACACGCCTCTATACTACGTAAGTCTGTAATTAGGTTTCTAAGAATTTCTTTTTTAAAAGAGTCGGAGGATTTAGTATTCTTGACATGTTTGGGACGATATATTTGTTTAATGTGAATCTAATTATATGTAAAATAATGAAGTTTAGGCAGATAGTGAAAAATTAAATCAAAGTAAATCAGCTTCACGCTGTATCCCGCACACAGCAGGGTAGGCAGAGGGAACCTAGTGTTAAGACACTCCGTTCCCCACTTTCTGCCGAATTCTGGAGGCATTGCGTGGGGAATGGCAGAACTCAACGCCGCGCTTAGCCTCGACACCAGAGCGAAGAAATGGAAATATAAATTTAAGTAAATATTTCATCTCCTCGAGTGAGGATCGAACCCACAACCAGTCGGTTTTACAGTCACACTTCGTGCCACTGCGCCACGACAAAATAAAATGCGCCACGAAAAATATATTTAATTTAATAAACGAAAATGTTTAGTTAATAATATATGTAGTTTATAATTTGAATACATTAAAAAGAACAAATTTAAATAATATATGCTAGGTTATAAGCGGATAATTTTATTTACAGTTAAAATTGAATTCAAACTTGAAATTAATTTTTACAACACACAATCATCCGTACTTGTCTAATATTTTATAATTTGAGATAGTTTAACATAGATTCTTTCGGGTATCATGTAAAATAGTATTAATATTCACACTTTTTCCTTGTCGCAATAAATCTTTTTAGGTCATTATTGTAAACAAATAAAAATGATTACTTAGTGATTTGTTAGACACAATATCTTCCTACGTGCTTTTAATGAAAACTGAAATTCACTTAGCTAATAATATCTATTCGAATATTGTGTCAAGCAAGATCCCACTCATTATTAACTTTATCTTTAGTTTGCTTAAGTAAATACAAGTACGTATTTAGTAATATTACTGTCTATTACTAAAATTATTTTTAATAAACATACATATAAAAAATTTAATTAATATTCCGGCCAGGCCAGTCGTGGCGCAGTGGCACGAAGTGTGACTATAAAACCGACTGATTGTGGGTTCGATCCCCACTCGAGGAGATGGATGGAATATTTACTTAAATTTATATTTCAATTTCTTCGCTCTGGTGTCGAGGCTAAGAGCAGCGTTGAGTTCTGCCACTCAACACACAATGCCTGCAGAATTCTGCAGAAAGTGGGCAAAGGAGTGTCTTAACACTAGGTTCCCTCTGCCTACCCTGATGTGTGCGGGATACAGCGTGAAGCTGATTTAATATTCATCTACCGCCATTATGGCTAAAAGTGTACTTACTACTAAAAACTGTATGTATATGGCAATGGTATATTAATTTGGAAATGAAATGTATGCAACTCATAAAAGATGTGTCCGGTATGTAGCTCTGAAGTTCGGCCTGGCATGAAAATTAGTGCTTTTTAGGTTGTTACCTACATTACCAACGGACTCTGGCCACTAATGTGATTAGTCTGGCACAGTACTGGAATTTGCAGTGCTTTAATCCTCGAATTGATTACTATAAATATATTTCATATTTAGTTAATCACTATAATCGTTAATTCATTAAGCCAATTACAAATATAATATTCAAAACGCTCATAACATATAACATATTGTGAAATACTCGTAGTATGAAAGTTTAAACCATAGAAATTTCAAATTATTTCGCTTTGTGAAACATTCTGGCTGGGATTATTTAATTACTTAATGGAGTATATGCTTATAAATTCTTAATAATTCATTTCAATGTCACTTGCATTTGCATATTAGAGACTTACACACAGATTTCACAGTCGTCTTTGATGCTTAATTTAAACAAATGTCAGTCTGTGTCTGTGTCTGTGTTGTTGGACATTTGATATTAATTTCAGTTTGACGTTATACGCGATTTCAGCCAAAATCGATCTCTAGGCAAACATACAAACGGGCACTAAGGTTTCCGTTTTTATTTTTTATGATTTTCCTACCGAATGCGAAAAATAGAAATATCATAACAGTAACAGAGAAAACACGTTTTAGCAAAGATTGGGAAGCATAAGGCAGGAATAGTTCCCATTTCATTTTGTATTTTTCTCAGCACAAACGCCGTCGTCGGTGTTATTAGAAGGCAAGCCCAGTAAGTACGCAATATCTCCGCGCTCCACAAGAATCCTCGTCGAAGCGATGCCCGTTATTGCATGGAAATTCTTCTACGTGCAACTTCATTGAGAGACTCTTTTGTATAAAGGTTTGAGCGCTATGCTCCCGCGTTATTGTTTTTCAAAAGCGAGAGACCGGCACCTGATGTTAGATCCCCTGAATCACAAGTGTGTAGATTTATATAATCCTAATATATTTATTTTGTTATTGATTAATAATCGCTTCACATTACGCTTCACGCTGTATCCCGCACGTGCGAGTTCCGCCACTCAACACGCAATGCCTCCGATTTGGCGGTATTTGGAAAATGGACTGTCTTAACACTATGTTCCCTCTGCCTACCCTGCTGTGTGCGGGATACAGGGTAAAGCTGATTTAAGTTTTTATTTTGCTGTTGATTATAAAATTTGTAATTCTTGTTACGTTCCATGTACGGAAATAATTAATAAAAGCAGGGAACCAGGGGACTTACTGTTAAGACATTCCATTCTCATTAAGATACTTTCGTAACAAATTTTTCACCAAATTCTCGAGTCATTGGTTGATGAATTGGAACCCAACGCACGCTTTGCCTCGATACCAGAGCGAGGAAATTAAAATATTAAATATTTCATTCAAACGAGTGTATTTAAACAACAAACGTCCCGTTTGCATTCACAAGCCTGTGTCCCTGTGCCGTGACGTCCTCAATTAATGTATTCTACCTACATAGTATATGCAATATCCAATATTGATCTAAATTCTACGAATAGTGTGCTTAGACCCAAATAAACATATTTGCGTATGTAACGAAAATTGTTATAAATGTTCACAGCGTGACAGGTGGTTTTGAGAAGGCTGCCAGGCGGGACGTTTTATTGACATTATTGATACATTATGAAGTCATGACGGGGTCCCGCAGGTAAATAATAAAATGATGGGGAGAAGCGTGACACCCGCGGGTATGCGTGTCAAATGAGTTGACAAATATTTCCAAAGATATATAATGTTTAGTCGATTAGTATTTCTGTCGTAGGTGTCACATAATAATGATTAAGGTATGGTACGGCGATGGATTTTTTTTTGTTTACAGAAATAACAATTTTACTTGTGGTTATAAATATTCTTAGAAATTAATATAATATTCTTTCTCTGTTAACTGTCCATGTATATTGTATAGTTTAAAATTTTGCAATTACATATAAACTAAGAGTTTAATTAATGTTCATTTATATAAAACTTGCAATTTACTATAATTGGACTTTATTAATATTTTTAATATATGTTTTCCAGAAAATGTACAAATTTTTATATTAAGAAACTAAAATTTTCAAATATTCATAGCATAGTATAAAAGGGACCTACAACGTAAAGGTTGTTTTTAATATTTAATAAGCACTGACCATTTCACGCAGACCTTTAGAATCGTTAAACATTACTATTAGATTATCAATTTTTTTATAATTAAACAGCTGTCATTAAAATGTAATTATTAATTAAATAATCTAAAATACTCTAAATGGGAAAAGGAGATTTTCAACACTAGGTTCCCTGTGCCTACTCTGTAAGCGTGAAGCTGATTTTTTGAGATATATTGAACATATATATATTAACCGTATAGTAAATTCGATTTGTTTTACAGAGTCAAAACTAATAAAATTTATTTCAGAACATTTCAATGAACAAATGTGGTTTCGTATGATGAGGGTATTGCCAATGAGACCACCACACCACCACACACAATTAATTGTGGTGTCGTTGCACTCGCGACGAGACATGCGGGCTTGCTATCACTCATCCCCGCTAGTAGATAAGCCAGTGCCCTTTCGCTAATACGTACATGTCATTTGACTCTGCTGTAGTGACCTTTTCATTGTTCTCCTTGAAAACCTTAGGAACGTCGTAAAATATTTACCTTGAAGCAATATCATTTGGATTTTAGTTTTTTTTTTACTTAGAAAAGGAATTTAGAGAAAATGATTTGGTTATCTTTTTTTTGTAACGTAGAGTTTAAATAACAAGTGATACTTATAATAAATATCTCTGTGAGATTTATCGTCGGGTTGGGGTACAGGTTGTACAGTCACTTTTTGTGCCACTGCACCACGACTGGCGCAAATATATAAAAAGAATAATAAATATATAAGAATATTCAATAACATACATATAATAAATATATTTGAAATGTATCTGAAACTTTCAGGAATTTAGGAAAACTTTTCCGTCTAAGTGCATAAACATCTAAAATTATTCTCTTTATCATTCAAAAATAATTCATCTACTTAACTTTTTTCTTTTATGTTAAATTCTTTGAAGTCGAGGAAAGCTCCCAAAAAGTAATTTTATTAATTACGAGTCAGGAATTCAACAAAGTTCCAAGCCCGGGAGGTCCCTTTCTTTCGGAGCGATCCATTATCTTATGAAGATTTAGAAATTCCTGCGGTATGCGACGCTGTGTCTTTAGAACAACGGATGCTTTGGTGAATAAAAAGGTCCCGATTACCTGGAGGGTACTTGAGTTTTTAATAGAATTGCATTTTAATTTAATATAATACTTAGATGAAAGCATAAAACTGAAGCTGTAAGAAGTTTTTTTAATCATAATTATTTATCACTCTATATTCTAATAAAAAAAAATATTTCAAATTTATAAAAAGAACTCACAAATTATGCTTTACAAGTAGGTACCTCAAGAGGCTTATATTATTTATACGAAGCTAACGTGGTACACTACAAAGTGCAAATTAATTACACGTCAAAAAAGTGAATAAACACGTTGCGGGCCAGACTTTGACTTCAACAAAGGATAGAAATGCGTCGCACAAATTCATTATCCCTCACCTATTATGAAGACTGAGCAAGTTCAACGCGGGCCGGGAGTGGGTAGCGGCAGCTCTGTAAGAAAACAATAGCGAGGGCCTGCCCTACAGCTATTTTCTCAGTAAATGTTGCAGTACCTCTTTGTCGTTTTGTTCGCTGGGAGGTCACGGAAGGCTGCGAACAACCTCATCTACTCTCTTTCGCTGAAACGCTCGCAGTTGACTCCGTGTAACCGCAGCCCTGGTTGTAACAGGTAGCTTTCACGGGTCATTACCGCTGACGCTACAAACGAGTAAGTCCGCAAAACCAAACGCACTTTGATGAACTTTATACGGAGTTAATCATTTAAGCTATATAAAATAAATACATACATTTAACTTTTATATTATTTGTTACATATTTATTCCCTGTTTGACGCGACTGATAATGTAATGTCTGACATATGGTTGAGGGCAGTCGTGATGCAGGGGCACAATCTTGTGACTGTAAACGCGACAGATAGTGGATTCGATTACCACTAGAGAAAATATTTTTATTTTTGTTCTGTTGTTGCGTCAAGCAAAACGCGGCGCTGAGTTTCGCCACTTAACATGAAATGTCTCCAGAATACGGAATGTCTTAACACTAGGCGAACTCTGCCTACCCATGCGGAATCTTGCATAAAGTGGAATAAAAAAACCTTTGAGTTCCGCCTCTCAACACATAATGCCTCGAAAGTTGAATCGAGTGTGTTAGAACTAGGTTCCGTCTACCTACCCCTGCTATATGCGGTTAAGTTGAAAAAAAGTACTAGAAAGACGTTGGTTGCCATATTGTTATATTCATAACTTGTGAGGAAGTTCCTTAATATCAGAAATACATATATATAAAGAAAAATCCATAGCTCCCAGCCCTGTAATAACAAGTAAGAAGGCAAGTAACGTTATCACAGAGCGGCTAATTGGTTATTCTGTTTAGTTACCCAACTGGGAGTTTGAATATTTCACAAGACCGTCCGCCGGCCTGCGTTGGGATTCGATAAGATACATATTTAATTACATCTTGTATAATTGAAGTTCAATCTGTTACGCATCAAGTGCTTTCAATTGTTGTCTATGGGTCAAACCCTTATTTCAGTTGAAGAACAATTGTTAATTTACTGTTAAATTGTATCAGAGTCAGCGGAAAAAATCCTTTTCTTAAAATTTTACACGATGGCAATGTCAAATTAAGAATTGAAATACAAAAACAACAAAATATTAAACTAATTTAAACCTATAAAACTGAATTATCACGCTGAATACTCTATAGAGTCCAACCAATTTAAAATTTAAAGGAAGGAATTGAATTGAAACAGCATAGTGCACCGTACAGAGGGAATATTTGAAGAAATTTCATTAATCCCCATAGGTTCGCGAGAGCGGCACGCACGTGGCCGGGCTTACTCGATGGGTCCGGATCTAATCTCTGCACTTTGCTGCGATCGTGCGCGTGCACGGACAAATACTGTCATGAATAGGTATTAGTTTGTTTGTGTAATACTTATAGTTTGCATATTTACAATATAGGTTCCTTATAAATATGTTATTATTCTGGATATTTTCTCTGTTTATAGATAAAAATGTTCTAGATGGCAAAAAGAAAACTCAAATTAAAATGTTAATATGGCGCAGTGACAAGCGTGTGAATGTAATAGCCATAACTTGCGAGATCGATTCTCATTTTAGAAAATGAAATATATAATATTTTTATTTCTTCGATCTGGTAACGAGGTAAAGCCCGGCGTTGAGTTCTGCTATACATAATGAAACCAGAATTCGGCCGAATGTGACGAAAGTTTCTTAATGGGAACTGAGTGTCTTAATACCTACTAGGTTGCCAGGTTTCATCCAAAAATAGATAGAGCAAGAAAATTTTGTAGGGATATTTTTTACAAATATTGCTACAGCACTTCTAACAAGCGTATGGGATTCCGACGTAGCTTGTACTTTTTATGAGCGGTTTCTTGGACAGCTTCCAAGAGACGCGAGTTCGAATCTCGCTATCTTCAATTTATTACGTTTATAAATATAGTGACAAATATTTTTAATATAATATCACCCAAAATAATAAAATGTAATTTTTGTGAAACTGTTTATCAAACAGTTTTTTAAAGTATTTTAAAGTATATTCGGGTATTTTAATTTTATATTATTTTCTTACGTATGTATGAACATGGACGATGTTCTTCTATGGTTAGGTTGGCGACACTAAATTCTTCCAGATTACAGTGCGGGTTCACCAGGGCTCTGCTCTTAGTTTGTTATTATTTAATGTACTGCTCGATACTGTCTCCGCTCACATCCAGGACCAGCCTTTATGGCTGATGATGTATGCCGATGACTTAGTACTCATTGACAAGAACCTCTGGAAAGGTACGCTTTAGAACGCTGGTCTTAAACGGTGGAAAGCGAGCTGTCAGAGAGGTAGGAGGAGACCTCACTTGACTTTAGAAAACAGAGTATCACAGGAGTATCGGAACGTCACGGTAAAACAAGAGAACCCCCTGTAGAGCATGTATGAAGAGGTTGATGACAGTGCATGATGCGAAAGTGGTATGTAGTAGACTGTAGCGTTTGGCGCTCCATTCTCTTTGACTAACCCGCTAGGGATACAGCGTGAAGCTAAGTTAAGCTAATTGACTTTTTAGACTTTTTTAAAAATATTTATTTATTTTTAAATTAGTTTTGTGGTAGTCGTTTGAAACTTTAAGCAAAGACATTTGTATATATTATACAATTCGTCCTCATCTCAGCGTGTAAAATATAAGAAAATCATTTCTTTAAAAATATTCCATCGCATTTTATTCGTATCGCTGAAATTCGATATGCTCTACGAAGGTGTCAAATATAATTTAGGCAATACTGACTTGTGACATTTTTTAGCAAATTCAGCATAATTATTTATTTGTGTTATTTCAAAATTCTCTAAACCCATGAAGCAATGCGGTGCTACACAATGAATAAATAAAAATCGTGCTATAGCTTATTTTAAGAAATTTGCACGTAATGTTAGGGTTGTATATTAAAAACAACATTCATATTATGTTTACAAGCATCCAAGGAGTTCCACGAGCTATTCTCCATGTATGACGTAGCGTTCATTTATTTGTAGCGTAAATTAAGCAGAGCGGCGGCTTTGCGGCGGCGCGCTATTCGCGTGAGCCTCTTATCTTCAGATATTTAAATTCCAACGTGAGCCTCAAAATAGTTAAAATTAAATGTAGCTTGTAAATTAAGTGTTGCCATCACGCAATTCTAGGGAAATGTTCTAAGTGGTTTTGCTGTGCAGTCAATGTTTTATATGTCGTGGCTTAATGACCACAATCTAGGAAGTCGTTAAGATCTACTGAAAATGTGTTATTGTCTGTTAATTGTTTACCTTCGAATTCTGAATGAAGAAATTTCTGCTTTAATTTCGATGAATAATATACGTTGACAAAAAATGAAAATTGGATTACAAATAATTGATATTATTTTAAATGTAAGTACTGCGTCAAGTACTTATAAAGTCAACGTCGACGGTCCCCCGGGGTAGGGGCTAGGTGACCGAGACGAGGCCGATTGAATGTGAAAATTTAATTTATGTAATTTTTGTTGTGAGGAGGACACTACAAATCTGTTATTTTCCCTCAGCAACCAATTATTTGATAAATATTCTCTTTGAAAGTTTACGCCAAGGAGAATGTTTAAACTTTGTTACCCTATTCTTGGGTCTTTACTTAAGTATTCTATGCCCGAGTCATTAGTTTACAACGGTAAATTATTGTAATGGCTTTTATAGAACTTTCTCAATCTTGCCTTATATAAAATTATATATGTTTTCGCCAAAAAATAAAATCGCTAGTGCTGAAGTATGAAAGGTGGGAAAATTTACATATTCGGTGTTCAAAGTCGGAGTACTAAAGAGTGAAAAATGCAAATTCATCCGCAGCGGCCAGCGGCGTGCCTCGTGGTTACACCTGCCATTTAAATGCAATTGAACCTGTCAAAGTCTAAATATGAGTTCTAGGTGCTGAGGTTTTGGCTTAAGAGAATTTAATAATGATATAAAAAGTATATTTACTATGACTAAGTTTTTGTTTTCAATTTTACTCTGTGTCCTACGTGGGCTAGTGTTGAGACACTCCGCTATCCAATTCCCACCGAATTCTGGAGGTATTGTGTGAAGAGGAGCAGAACTCAACGCCGCACTTTTGCCTCGACACAAGAGCGAAGAAATAAAAATAACTATAAATATTTCATTTCCTCAAGTGCGAATCGAAGCTGTAACCTGTCGCGTATACAGTCATACGCTTATGTCCCTGCACCATGACTGGCCACTGTTAATATGAAATATGAACCTTTAAATTTTAATATGAACTTTTTGTATAAATAAATATTTTTTTACTTCATTAATAAATAAAATATATTCATAAGTTGTTTTATAAATTGAACAGATGAAACAATTACTATGGGAGCCACTTCATTTTATTATGTTATGTAATTGAGGAGAGAAAATTCAATTAATGCATTTTAAAAATACATTAATTGAATATTAATTTTTAGTTTTTATTAGTTTAGTTATTAGAACACAGTGGTGTGATACCTTTGTTAACTCTTATATATTTTTTTATGATTATATTACTTACTTTATATAATAAATATAAATAAATGAAGAACATCTACAAATTTTTCATTGCAAGTACCAAGCCTATTGATATTAAGAGACAACAAGCTTGAGTCGTCCGTGATCGATGCAACATCCGCAACGTTCACCAAATGTTGTATCTTTTAGTTTTTCATAACTATTTTATTTTATATTATGCTCTGCACACAGCAGGGTAGGCAAAGGGAACCCAATGTTAAGACATTTTGTTTTGAATTACACGTAATGACTTCGGAAATCGACGGAACCCAAGAGGCAGCGCTTTGTCTCGACACCAGACTGGCCTTTCCTCCCAGGTTCCCTCTGTTTATCCTGCTATGTGCTGAATATAGCGAAAGGATAAAATACAAATGTTACTTTTAGTGTACTTTGTACTTGTATTACTAATAACTTGGATCTAATGCCAAAATACCCAACCATGATATTCTTTTAATTTATTTTCAAAGAAACAGTAATTACTTTTATATTATTTAGGTAATATAAATAAAAAGGCAAATCGCGGCGTTGAGTTCTGCCACTCAACACGAAATGCCTCCAAAATTCGACAGATAGTGGGGAACGGAGTGTCTTAACACTAGGTTCCCTCTGCCCACCCTGCTGTGTGCGGGACACAGCGTGAAACTAATATTTTGTTATTGCTACCAAATTACGAAATTTTCTTACCGCAAAGCTATGCGCACACTTATCCTCAATACAGAGCAAGTGTACGCATCCTGATTTTCGTTGGTTTTCTAAAAAAACTAAGACATAAACTTTTTCTTTTATGATTAGTAAAATAATAAGTGCTTAATTCCAAATAATAGTTTTATTTCTTTAATATCACTATTATATTGAAATTTTAAAGGTAAGAGTGGGCCCACTTACCCCGAAAGATTCTTTTATTACTCATTCAGATGACTAAATAATTGTGTAGGTCGATTTCTAGAATACGTTTATGTTTGCAGTTTGTGTAAGTTACGAATGTAAGTTCATTTCTTCATTCTACGTTACGTACGTTCATTTCTTCATAACTACGTTAGTCTATGATGAATACCCTATAGTTCTGATTACCCTATAGGTTCTGATTACGCGAATAAAGTTAACAAATATAAGATTGTAATGTTTTTTTGTACCCTATATATGTATGCGGCAATTTTTATCAATCAAAATAAGTGGTTAGAGAGGTACGGAACCCTAAAACTAATAAATAATATAAATTCAACGTTTCCTAATAGTACACAGTATGTGTAAATAAAATATATACGTTTTTGTGGTTACTCTAGTTGCTAATTGAGTTTGTACATTCGTAGAGCAAGGCGCTTACTTTCATATTATGCCTTTGGCAACATACCAACCGTAACTTTCATTAATGTAACATTTAAATCCTATAATAACTGCTATTTATACTGAAATTTAAGTTAGAAGCTTAGCGTTGATTTTGCTTAAAATCCTACATAAGCGTATATGTTAATAAGTAATAAGTAAGTGTTAATAAGTATATCTGTTGAAAAAAGAAATGAGTTTTTAGTTTTTAACCCTCAGTACATAACCTACGTCGAATCGACGTATTCGATTTGAAAAATCGATATAATTCAATGGTAAAACTTTTGAATACACAAGAAATGAGTGTGCTTCGATAAGCATTTTGAGTTATTTAGTCAGGCAAGAGCGTCAAATACACAAGAGGCAGAAAAGATCATAGTCTTTAGATAAAGATTGTCACTGAAGTTAGATTTTTTACATTATACAATATTAAAAATATTTTGATAACTTTATATATTAAAATATGTAACTGAAGGAAATATTCCTAAATGCTTAAGTTTTATAGAGTTACTTAAAGAAGAAAGTAAAGTACTCTGTTTTGTTATTTTTTTCTTATAAAAAATAAATAAAATGCAATGTTTATCGTTAACATAGACTATTAATACATACCCTAAGATATAATATTACATTCATAAACATAGTATGCGTAATTCAAAATATGGTTACTCAAACATACGCACGTCGAGCCGACGTATGGTTATCTTAATTGTACAGCGAAATATGGTTATCTAAAAAAAATTAATCAGTTTCACGCTTGATGATGTTTTTTTTCTTATGGAAAACACAAGGCAAACGAGGCGTTCAGGTCACCTGATGGCAAGTGATTACCGCCGACCACGACCCCGTGCAACACCAGAGCTAGAGGTGCGTTGCCTGCCTGTAAAATGGGTTGGGCACCGGGGCCCGGCATTACCTGATGCGAAACGCAGTGACATCAAGTTCTACTACTTCACGCCGATTTTAAATGCCGAGGGTGGTAATGATCCAGTCGAGTCTGCCCATGCGTTCTGCCATTGCTGGCGACGTGACTCTACCACACATACTTTAGTCGCCTCTTACGACACCACTAGTACCAGGACGATCCTATTCTAGGCCGGGATCACACGGCAAAGTATACTAAGATGGTTATCTATCTGGGGCTAATTACGTAATTTCAATTTTAAATTTATTCTTGCTTGGTGAGATCCTCATTATTAACCTTTCTATGCTGAAAAAAAATGATTTGTTTATATTGTGTGTATTTATCTATTATAAATCTATTTTAATGGTATAGTTATTCATTATTGCTAAGGAAATTCTGACTTATTGGGTTACTTTTCTATTTGGTTTTTGAAACTTTGAGGGAGTTACTATCATTGGATTTGAAGTTTGAACCCAATCTTTACTTACGCAATCTACTGTCATTCTACTGGTAGTGGCTATCAGTACTAGTAGTAAAAATAGTATAGTACCTCCAGTGCGTACGTGCCTCATGTGTGCCCTTAATATTGTTTGAAAATGTATGAAAATGTATATTATATATAACGTATGTTTGTTGATTGAAATGAAAAATGATGAAAGGAAACTACAATTATATTTGAACATTTATATAACAAATTGCTCTTGACATCAATATTTTATTATTTCATCTAGACAATATGAACTAAAGTAAACTTAATAATTATTATTTAACTTAATTATTATTATGTACTTAGTGGGACCCACAAGGTTGAGATGAATAGATTGACGTAATCATCGAAATTGGCTAACGCGTTGGGGTTCTATAACGCTACCTATAAATATAGGAACATTTACATATACAAACATGATAAATATACTACATACTCCTCTGCGTCGCGCAGTAGGTTAAAAAAGATTACACATTTATACGTTTTTTAATTGTTATTTTTTTCAAAAAATTTTTAATGACACTATCCGATATTTATAAATATTTTATTTTGCATTTCACAGTTTGAAAGTTAATTTTATATTTAAAATCTTTAATATTCTTGTGGGAAAACTTACTTAAAAGTTTTGCTGCAGTTCATCATCCGTCGGTTTGTTCCCCCTACGTACAAATTTATTCACGTTTCGTTTTCCAACTGTAACATTTTCAAAGTATATTTTTACCTTCCAGAACTTGTTTATCAGTTGTAAGAATTTGTTAATTTAAATTCACGGCTGAAAACTTGTGTAACTTGTTTGAAATCTTTTGGAGAATCTATCTATAAAACTAAAGTTTTTATATTTAGTTACTTTCATTTGTATTTTTTTCTTTTTATAAATATATATAAAAAAGAAACAAGTTGTATATTATATTTAATGACTAGCTTATTTAAACTCGACTTAGACACCAGAATATTAAAACTCCACACATTACCGCACATCCGGACGTACAAGATTTCAGATCATTTTAATGCAATTTAATAAATTCAATAGTATATAAGCATTTATAATTTGAAAAAAAAAAACTCCAAAAGGTAGGCTGATATTAACATTTCTGTCTTAGTATACTTAGCAAATATAAAGCATTAAGCTGCTTGCCTGCCCAAGTGTACAGCAGCGCTGGAGGGCTCGCAACTTAATTTTCACTCCGTGTACATTTGTATATTATTGTTTTGAGTTACAGACTCAAATACACGCTCCAATAAATTCATAAACTTATACCTAACAACACAATCCTATTTATATAGCTGCTTTATTAAATATATTGGTCTGTTTTAATGATAAATCAAAAAGAAAATAGGTATTTTTCATTACTAAATGAGTTGAGTTAAGATTAAAAATAAGAGGCTAGTCGTGGCGCACGGGCACAAGTGTGTGGCTGTAAAAGGGACAGGTGGTTGTAAATGGTGGGTTCGATTTCCACTCGACTAACTAAAATATTTAATATTTTCGTATCTTCGCTCTAGTTTCGAGGCAAAACGCCACGTTGAGTCCCGCCACTCAACACGCACTGCCTCCAGAATTCGGCGGAAAGTGGGGAGCAGTGTCTTAACTCTAGGGGACACTCTCCTTCTGCCTAACCTGCTATATATAGGATACAGCGTGAAATGTCAAATGTTCTGAATGAAGAAGCATTTTATGTATTATATATATACATACAAGATTACTGTTTAACTAGGATTTGAATGAATAGTCATCACATGGTCGAAGGTTCATCCCCCCCGTTAGGGCAAATAAATTATTTTTATTTCTCCGCTGCTTGGATGGCTACGCGTTGACTAACGTAGCTTAACATGCAATGTTTCGAATTTGAGCGCATGACGAAGTAGAATCCCTACTTCGTCATCCGCTCAACTCAGGTGCTTGGATTAAATCAATAAATCAAGGTCTACTTTCATTTGATTTAATAACCATTATTTTAAAACTTTCAAAATATTAACAAAGTTAGAGTAAGGCCAGTTGTAGTGCAGTGCGAATGTGAATGACTGGAAATTCGACTGGTTGAGGGTACGACCCCATTTAAGGAATTAAACTATTTATTTAAATGTATATTTTCATTTCGTCGCTCTTGTGTCGAGGCAAAACTCGGCGTTAAGTTTCGTCACGCTTTTTACTTCTTTAGTCTTTACAAGCGATTTAGTGGGTTTTGATCTAAAATTAACTTTTATTTACAGGTGAACAGAGACGCATATACAGATCAGACAAAAGAGAAGAACCGCCTTGCTATATCAGTAGTCCTCAAAGACAAGCATCACCTTTTCCTCTAGAAAGCACAAATCGGCGTTTCTATAGAAAAAATCTTAATTCCAAAGGTATTATTATAATATTAATAATTACTGTACTACATAATAAAATTGATTCACTTATGATATTTAACAAAGACGGAGACAATTTATCCAATTAATCTCTTATTTTGGTTATGAATTCGCTCTGGTTTAGAGGCAAAGGGAAGCGTTGAGTTCCACCATTCAACGCAGTGTCTTAACACTAGGTTCCGAGGTTCCCTCTGCCTGTCCCGCTATGTTCCGAATACAGAATTAGGCGAACCTAAAAATTGATTTGATAATATTATACCAAAATTTTAAATTATTTATGAGTACACCAGAAGCAGTTTTCATCATGTAGCTTTCTTCTTAAACTTTTGCAATTTCGTTTGAGGATCATATCACGATCACATATATATACTTCTTTCACTTGACGTTTCATAAAATTATACCTGAAATGGACATTAGCTATCTTAAATTATATGTTAATTTTATGAAATTAAAATAGAAATTCGAAAAGAAAAAATTAAATCCGTGCTTTATGGTTAAAATACCTATTCTCCTATATTATTTCTGTAACTGACTATAAGATATATTTTTCTGTTGATGTTTTTGATTTTGATGATGCTTATTTCTTTAGTTTCAAACTTGAATCTAAAAAAAATATAAAAATGTATTTTTCCAATTTTGTCTCGAGGACGATGTAGTGCAGGGGCACAGGCAAGGGGTAGTTACACAGTAAACGAGACGATTGTGGGTTCGATTTCCACTGGTGACACGGGTGACTGAAAGATTACGATTTTTTACAATTTTTTTATTCTTCCCTCTTGTACTAAGGCAAAGCAAGGTGTTCAGTTCCGGACCCAACACGCAATGCCTCAAAAATCGGTAGAAAGTGGGGAGCGGAGTGTCTTAACACTACGTTCCTCCTGCCTACCCTAACATACGTGAGATACCATAAGAAGTTGAAAAAAAAACTTTATTTTAAGATGAGGAAGCATTTAGCGGTGATGCAGGAGGTGGCACTTTATCTCGGCGAAGCAGAAGACCGGATGACTATCCTCACGACACCAATAATCGTAATAATCGCATGTGCCATATAAATGGTCAGTATTACAGTTTTTGTTTTATTTTTATAATATAGTTCATAGTTAATAAAAAAAATATATTTTAATATACATATGGTAAAAAATTATTAAAAACTGAAATATTAAAATATGTTTAAACTTACATGTTATTTTAGTTCACAACGTTTTACGAACACTCATTATGAATGTTAAGGCTTTACATAGATTTTTTTAGCTTCACGCCATAATTAGTATATAGCAGGTTAGATAGAATAACACTTCGTTTCAAGACATTGTGTGTTGAGCAGTGGAACTCAACGTCGCGTTTTGCCTTGTTACCAGAGCGGCAAAATGAAAATATGAACTTATTCAATCCTCCAGCTCCAAGTGGGAATCGAAACCACAACGATCGTGCTTACAATCACACACTTGTGTCAGTGTGCGAAATATTTTAATCACAATATAAATTATATGTTTAATAGGTAAAAATATAACATATAGTTAGCTATAGTTTTTAATCATCAACTTCAGAAATGTGGTGAAGGAAAGCATCAAGTATATTCAATGAGATTCCACTATAGTTATTGTTAGGCATTCTGTAGCATGCCTATTATAAGCGTAATGTGGAGGTGGGTGCATGCCTGTGATAAGGATGCTCGGAATAGTTTCGCGCTAGTACGTGACTGAGCGAACATAATATTACGTCAATTATGCTTTATATGATTATTTTCACGTTATAATTTCCTTCGTTGTTTTGTTTATGGAAAATCTAACCAGATCAGTGAGAACCAGAAAAGTGTTTCAGACAAAGTTGTTTCACGAACATATTGTTAGATTAATAATAAACTAGTATTTTTACGTATTACAAAACAAATAAGATATATACCTTATCGTTTTATTAAAATGCGTTTCTTCATTCTAATATATATATACTTTTTATTAATTTTTACAGTTAAATTAAATGTTATTAAGACAATGTATATAAATAATTATATAAATCACTTTAGTAGAGATCATCGACCTGCGATTAACGTGAAGAGACGACTTACTTAAAAAAAATATTTGCAGCATCAATAGTCTGACTAAAAGGGGCTGATCATGGCTAAACGAGGGGAAAATCATACCCCATCTCTTTCTGTCGTGCCTTTTATGAGTGTGGCTGTCTACGTACCTATACCAGGTTAAGGATTTGAATGAGAAGACTTTCAGTCGACAACAAATATTATTTAAAGCTTACTTTTTTATGTTTCTGGGCTTACGCGTATAATATTTAAAATTTTATTAGAATCCATGGTACTATAGCACAGCAAAATTAAATTTTATTGTACAGTACGGTCGATAAGTCGTGGCCGCCATGAAGTCAGTATAGAATGGCGCGCAGATTTCATTTTCGGTATTTTTCTTACCTTTATTTATTATATTCTCCATTCTCGAGTTAACAATCGGAATAGTTCGGAAAACCTAATATCAGGGCGGCCGACGACTTGCTGATCTTACTGTAGGTAAAGATACAAATAAAATATTATTAGTATTGTTTATTCTTCAAAGGTCCCTCTAGTGCGGGTCAGAGTGAGCGTGAATGTGACTCACCGCCTGAGCCCGCGCCCCCTGAAGTGCCACCACGTGGGCCCTCTTTGCATGTGACACTCCGCCATCGTCCTGCACCAGACCAACCTTCTGACTCCGATCGCCTTTTCCTGTCTGAAGGTAGGATATTTTTATTAATTTAGGATTGTCAACAGAAAAAAACATTACAACATGATTAAAGTATGTTCTCTGCTTTGAATAAATGTATTTTCAATTAAAGACGATCATATAATGGAAAAGTAATTTAACAGAAGATATTGAAAATATAAAGAATACATTTATATTGAAATATAGATACATTTATATTGCTTAAGTTATTGTAAATTTCATACAAAATTAATGTCAAAAATATAAATTAATTGAATGTCATAAGATCATTACATAAAAATATAAACAAAAATAAAGATTAAACATAAGAATATGACATTCTATATCATATAATAAATATTATTTCTTTTTTAAAAAAAAATTCAAGTGTTATTCCACACTTAGGAAAGAAAACTTATTTATAAAACGTATAAAAATTTGAACGTAACGAGACTCGAACCCGCGCCTCCTGGAAACCGACCTGGCTGGTGGATTATTTCTTTTTATTTTTAATTCATATATAAATGTATCTTACATGATATTTATTGGATATACTTTTCTCAATTTTTTTTTCGTAAACGTATATTATTTAGATGGAGTCCAAATTAATCTTCTGTAGATAACTGAATGTTGGGACAATAGAAATTTTTGATGGTACTCGGTGGTTCATATATTTCTTTTTCTGAAAAGAAATTGGTAAATAACTATCATTCCTTTCTTTCAGCGTTGTGCATTGTAATCCTCGTAAGACAGAACTCAGACCATACTTAAGGCCATGGTTTACATGTCCAGAAAAATATATAAAATTAAATTATATAAATAAATATATTATACTAAAATACAATGTTTAAATCATAGCGTATTATCTACACTTATCATTTTTATATAAAATATATATATATATATATATATATATATATATATATTATAATTATAATATAACATGATTCTCTATGTTTTTACAAGCTTTTGTTCAACTTTCAATGTACATATGAAAATTCGTTCGGGTAAAATCTGTCGGGCTTAAAAATTTCGAAAAAATTGAATTGAAATATTGCATACACGTTTTGATTGGATGCCAATGGTATATGTCATGGCTGTGAGACATCACTTTGTTTGCTTAATTCGTTTCTACAATGTGGGTGTCATATGAAAGGACTTGTTAGGAATAATTAAAAAATAGATAAAGCCGTCAGTGGCCAAAGCGTGTAACTGTAGCGTGACGGTTGTGGGTTCATTTCCGACTCGAGGAAAAAAATGATTAATTATAAATCTTTTCTTTTCTTCGCTCCAGCTAGACCAAAACTAAAAAACAAAAAAAAAGCCGAGCTTAAAACGATAATAAATAAGAAAAAAGTAAAAAAAAAAAAAATTCAATTAAAAATTATATCGGCTTCATGCTGTATCCCGCACACAGCGGGGTAGGCAGAGGGAAGCTAGTATTAAGACACTACGTTCCCCACTTTCTGCCGAATTCTGGAGGCATTGCGTGTTGAGTGGCAGAACTCATCGCCGCATTAGCCTCGACACCAGAGCGAAGAAATGGAAATCTAAATTTAAGTAAATATTTCATGTCCTCGAGTGGGGATCGAACCCACAACCAGTCGGTTTTACAGTCACACTTCGTGCCACTGCGCCACAACTGGCCTCATAAACGTACTAAATTAAATAAAAATAATAAGAAATTGAGAATATTTTAATGACGTCAAAGCAAATACAATTAATTAACATATCGAACTTCTAATGCCCAATGTAGAGACACCCTCTACATTCATGCACGAAAAACGAATTATGTCAAAAACTGTTTTGTACTTACATCTTGTGGGGTATACAACAGCTATATTAATATATTTTACAAGAATATTATACAATTTGCACAATTGTTATTTTGTTTGTTATGTGCAAATTGTTTACCTAAATTTACAATCTCAACCTATCCGCTAACCTTTTGTAAAATTTCAAAAAAAATAATTAAGCACTTTAACATTAACTTAATTTTAATTGACCAGCTTGTTCATTTCTTTTGTATAAACAGGTTTTTTTTGTTTTAGTTATATTTTTATGTATATATAAAGTTTATTTTTGTGTTCACTCCAAGTTTGATGTACTCGTACATATAAGCTTTATTGGCTAATGTAATGTAGATATGTATTAGCTTTAAGTACTGTAAGCGCTGATTATTTCCCAATATAAAATAAAATAAAACAAAAAATAAATAAACCACAATTAATGAAATTATTGATACTTATTTAGAAAACGTATAAAAATTTGAACGTAGCGGGTCTCGAACCCGCGCCTCCTGGAAACCGATCTGGTCGGTTATCTATTAATGTTATTTTTTTAAAAGTGCACCAATTACCATATTCTTTTTTACAAGACCACCTCTGAGGCCTACCATACATAATTGGTAAAGTAACCACGAAGAACTGATAACCTGATTGCAATATCGCTTAAAAAGATTTCCTAAGGCATTTGTACAAATGTTATTAGATAATATCTTATATTGAAACATTATTTTTTATATTATTACTGTAATATTTGTATCCATAGCTGATGAGCTATAAAAAATAAAGACGTTATAAGAAAATGCCCGAGGCTTCGCCTTTTTACCGCATATGCTTATTGAACGAGGTACGCAAGGAAACTTCCATTCAATCTAAGTTAGGAGATAAGCAGCCGACCTGAAACTGGCTTTGTTTAGTACATTTTATCAAGTCGTAAGTAGTTTTTGTTTAAAATAGATTTTGTTGGGAAGTGTTAAAACTCGTGTGATGTATAGGTTGTAATACTGACTGTAGGCGGTCCTCTTCCTTGATGAGAAACCTAATTAAATTCCCGCCGTAAATGTACATCCAACTTTTGTTAAGTAGGCCCTTCTCTTGTTGGCACTTCTGGAGAACTTTAATCGAATTGCACCGTCCGAGAAAGTTCCCGGGTGCAAGTTTATGCGCAATGACAAATAAGCTGTTTGATCTTGTAATAACGATCCAAGCCAATACTAAATAAGTGGTACATTAATATAATAAAAACGTAAGCTCTTGATTTATTTATCCTATATTAACATTATTTTACAGTTAAAATAGAAGCTTTACTCCACGATGATAAATTAGACAAAGTATAGACGTACGAAAACGTTCTTATTGCTAAAAGCAAATATAAAATATACAAATATTCCTTCAATAGGAAAAATTTGAAAGGGTTAAGATTGAATTTGTAGAGTGGGAATGCAAAAATATATTTATATTAGATGGGCGAATTCTATAGTGCAGGTCAGGAAGTCTGCTGCGTTGCGCATCCATAACGAAAGAAGAGAGCTGTTAAATTTGATTTGTGCGAGAACTCGACGCAGAATGAGGCTCTTTGATGTGGCGCGGCCCGCGCCCCCCGCGCGTCTGTGCCAGGGACTGCTGAAATTGCGCACACTTTCAGAGAAAACTCTCATCGTAATTTAATTTTTATGATAGCGCATTGTAAGTGTCCCAGGGAAGGTTTTACTTAGATTTTGCATCTTTGTTCAGTAGCAGGACTCTGTACAGGTTAAAAGAAAAGAAGAAACTCTAATAATGCCAGTTGCATTTCCAAATACATAAAAAATAAGGTAATGGATTAAAAACTAGATGAAAACACAATGTAATTTCTAAATAATGAAGTATATACACAAGAATGAATTAGGCAAATCTTGATTCAAACAAGAAAATAGCTTCAAAAGGTCTTGAAAGTTTAATGGAATCGAACAGGGACCGGCCGAAGTAGTCGGAAGTTTGCACGGGTGACAAATTGGGCACTTGACCCGCGCACCGAGCGAGCCTCCGAGTGCTTGTTTCTCGAGGACCGTAATAAGTTTAACTTTAAGTAAACTATATTCCTTTCCCTCTAATTTGTTCTCTCACGACACTTTTTGCAGTTTCAAATTAACAGTTTCTATTTACGTTAGTTAACATCAACGGTGGTGCTTCTTGTTTAGTTTAATTTCAAAGGCTCTTACACTTTGTTTCTAATTAAAATTAATGGCCAGTTTACGAACATTGTTAGTTTTATTTCTATAAGTCTATTTTGCATATGTTTTATTGTATTTTCGCGTAAGTAACGTATATATTAATTCGAACTATAAAGGTTTCACAAACGCAAATGCAATAATATTTCATAAAAAGCAATAAGATTCATCGTCTCAAGTTTGCAGAGCTTTTTGAAAATTGAAACCTGCTGGGATTCGTCGTAATTTAATTTTTGCGATGCTGTATTGTTAGAGCTTTCTGAAGGGCTCTTTGCAGTTGAAACTCAGAATATTGTCGCCTTTGCATAGAAAAATAAATTTCTCTAACTTACTGCTTGTAAAAATGTTTTATGATATGTATTTTCACTGTATTTATAAGAAAACATGTTTAATAAAACTGAAATTTTGAAGAATAATATAAACTGAGGTAGCATATTAAAATAGGTATGTATACGCTTTTCCCTAACTATATTTAACATTTGTACAGGGATAGCGACTATAAAAGCTTAAGCGTAGAGGCTTGTATTCGGAATTCAATGTCACAGTAATTATATATTATGTAAAATATATAGAAACCAAATATTCACTTAGTATGTCAAGCAAATAAACGAGTCAAATTTTACTTATTTTATCATCAAAAATATTCCGCCTCCAAGTACTAAACATTATTTTGTTTGTAATATCAGCTTATATTTTACGGCGTCGGCATAGTTTCATCGTTTTTTCTCCATTTTCATTTAGCCGTTTAACATGTTCACGATATAGTTCTTCTTTACGAGCAGCTCGTTGCGTATAAAACCTTAATTTCGAAAACATTGTAACCGTATTCATAAACTTTTAACCGGCTATAAAAGTGTCCTTGGTCGCGATCAAATCTGACATTGTCATGTTTCGAGTGGAGCCTCCTCGATCCCGCTGCGATCCTCGTGAGCCCGAGTTTTAAACGTCCCTCGTCCGGAAGCCACTTAAGTGTTCATAAAGCACTCATACGAGGAGCTATCTACATCGATTCTCTACTTTTGTGTTATTTGCGTTCCTGCGGTCTGGTGTGCAACATATGTATGTATGATGAACGCTACGTCTATTCAATATGCAGCATCGAACATGGCGGCGGCTACTGAATCAAATTGATTTATCTACTATTAATTAATTTTATTAATAGCTTATGGACGCAAATATTAACCGCTAATATTAGAAATAGAGTGTTATCCGTTATGATAATACAATTTTATTAATTGTTATTCGTAATTATTAATTGTTTCATTTTTAATATTATATTTGGATGGTTTTTTAAAAAAATATTATAATCTCTGCAAATTAGATTGACAGCATATAGATATGTTTTAATTTACTAATATAATGTAAAAAAGAGATCCCAATTGCGACATTATTTTTGCGTTTGCTAATACTTGAATAGAAATATAAAAAAAACGACGTTTTATGCCTTTATTGAAGTCTTACACGATGTGCAACATGTGACGTAAAATGTAAATATCAACTGTCGAGGCACGCCGCTTTGTGGTACACCACAAGTGCCAAAGAGCTCTTCAGAATACACTCATACACGGAACACGCAACATACTGTGTACATGAATATTACAAATGTTACAGAAGTTACGTATAACAGCGTTTAAACTCGCAATGAGTTAAATGTTAACGAAATGAAACTACTCAAAATATGTGGAAAAAGTACGATATTATTATACATCACTATTGGACTCATGAGTAATATGATGAAAAAATATTTAATAAAATTGAAAGTCTCCCTAAAAAGTTTTTTATATCTATTTTAGCAAAACCCATAGCTTAGAGTCTAATTGATAACTTTAAAATAATTATTACTTTATAAGCAAACAACAGAAAACCATATAGCATTTACTATAAAAACATCGTTGAAAGGATTTACGGTTTAACGTAACGCAATAAGTGAACACGCAAAACCTATAATTCAAGTAGGTCGAGCAAATGATCAAATGCGATACGTCACAGTTACTAGGAGCACTTTCAAGTTGTCCCGCGTACCGAGGTGCAGATCCGTCCGCGGGGCGGGATGCATGATTGATGGCGGCCTTCCAAGTATAAACTCGATTATCCGTCGAGACGCGAACAACTTACAACTTTTATGTAACGATGGATCAGGATTATTTAAAACTTTGCCATGAAAAAAAATCGACTCGCGACATTCATATTTGTGTTGAATATCAAGCGATATCGAGTTTTGATGTTTAGTATTTCGTATTTTTATCTCTATATATAATAAAACCGTAATTTTGACTGAAATGGATAAAGGGACATTTAAAAAGAATAATAAAAAGCATTTTTTTTTAATTTCTGTCTGTGTGTCTCCAGAATTTGGCAGAATGTGAGGAGTGGAAGTGTCGTAATTCTAAATTCCTTCTGCCTACCCTGTTATATGCGTCACGTTAAAACAAAAATTATTACAAAAAAAGGTATAATAATTAGAATATGTCAAGTAATATATTTTAAACATAATTTTACAAAAAAAAAATTGTTGAACAAAACAATAAAAATGATATATTATATCACTATCTGCTATGATTTGTTAAATGATTACAGTATTTATACTACTTAATCATTAAATGATATCACACGTAGATACTATAGATTTATTAATTAATAATAAAAAACATAAATACATAAACTCTATAATTTCTTCCAAAGCGTAAATATCTTTTGCTATGTAATACAGTTTAAAACTTTACGTCTTTATCTTACTTTGTCTTATAATCTTAAATGCAATAAGAAAACCTATACAAAGTCGAGGTTCAGATATTAAAAGTTTATAAAGGACGGGATTAAAAAATCGAAGCGGGCGTTTCATTAGCACGTCTCAATATTAGTTTGCTCTGAGGAGACCGACGATGCGCGACGAGGGAAAATTGTTTCGCCGTTTATTATTCCAAGTTTTAATCAAGGAAAGTCCTGGAGCCGTCTGGAGAGCGTCCGCAGCCAGGGTCCGCCCCGTCCACATTAATCGCGTGTAAAAAATTTCATAAAAACTTCTTTACTTACTCCATTATTATATCTTTAGTGGTTTCACATATATAAATTATCTCAGTTCAAACTATTACATTTGATATATGTATTCTTTTAATCAGATATTCATTTTATAAGCAAATACATTGATTATTCTGTAATTTTTTTAAATTGTGGCAATTTATATTAAAAAAAAAACATATTTCTTGGCCATAACCGATTGTAACGTCAACAATCTTTTATTTTTCTACAAAAAATTATAAGCAAGTATTTCAGTATCGGATATAATCTGTGCATGAATTATTCAAAGACAAGGAGGATTAAATAAATGTCAGCAAATATTTTCGTTCTAGTAAACGAGAAAATAATACGATCATTCGATCCCGCCAATCTTATTTACATGAAATTATTATCTCTAAAATGATCTGGTGATTTGAAATTCAAAATAGATACCTATATACATACATATATTATACGATACATAAAAATCAGCTTCACTCTGTATCCCGCACACAGCAGGGCAGGGGGAACCAAGTGTTAAGGCACTTTCGGGATTTTTCGAGGTATTGCATGTTAAATGACTGAACTCAGCGCCTGCCTTTTGCCTTGGGGCCAGATCGAAGTAATAAAAATAATAAGAAACCCACAACCGTAACGTTATAGTTTTTGTGCCACACAAATACACGTCATTATTAAATCATTCGAGCGGTATAGAATATATTTAACTTTATTATCTTTTGCTGTTTGCTTAAAGGTGTCTTTCAAATTTTATTACGATTGGAACACGATATGAAGTTATAAGGAACGTCAGAATATTAATAATGTTTACTTTTTTGCTCAACATTTTTGTTTAAGATATAAATAATATCAAAATTTTATTTTACTCTTTTTAAATTACAGAAGTTATATCCTCATCACTTTTTGTTTGTAATTATTATCGACAAATAATGTAATATTGACACAATACATAGACGAGAACGAGCTGTAATGCCTCAAAAAACTTGGCATTTCTTTTGTAACACAGTGTTTACTGTAATTTTAGATGTTCGCTCCGTTACCCAACTAAACAGCAAAACTGATTGCATAAATAGTTCACCGCTATGTGAAAGGTAAAGGAAAGGAAAGTCGGGTTGTATTGATATAAGTTTTTTCGTTCAGTCAAACATAGACAGTGGAATAAGGGTGTGTACAAATAGTTTTCTTTGATAGACCGTGCTGGGCCCACTCGGCTGGAATAACTCGGAACATTTGTGCACTCAGCCTCCGCGTCTCGCGTCTTGCCTCAAATGGGATTTAGTGAGGCTAACTCTCTATCTTATTTATTATGTTCCGTTATGGCGGAAGGCTTTAATATTTTGCAGATTATCTTTATGGTAGCGTTTTATGTTATTAAAATTTAATGCAATAAAACTGCGCTTAAATTTTACTCGTTTAGGACTTATTTTGTAAAATTATAATAGTTTTTTGTTTAGTACGCTGTATCCTGCATACAGTAGGGTAGGCAGAGAGAACCCAGTGTTAAGACACTGCGTTCCTCACTCTCCGCTGA
The DNA here is from genome assembly GCA_917862395.2 of Heliconius sara. NCBI lineage: Eukaryota > Metazoa > Arthropoda > Insecta > Lepidoptera > Nymphalidae > Heliconius > Heliconius sara. Next base: position 6,804,579 of record OU860796.2, on the reverse strand, counting down.
GTTTCGAAGCATTTTAAATGGCGTGGCATGGCTTTTGCTTTGTTGCCACAGCGAATAAATGAAAATATTAGTAAATAATAATTCATTCCCTCGAGTGGGAATCGAACCCACAACCACCTAGCACCAAGACCTTTTTAAAGTTTTGTGCATATAATATGAAAATGATTATTTATTACAATATTAAAATTATTTATTAAATGTAATTATAACAATTTGTTGTAACTTATACGAAACATGTCGTAAAACAAAGTATCAGCCGGCAGCGCTGCTCTTTTGTACTTAATCCTATTTGATATATTGGTCCATTAGGTTCCCTGTCCTAGCTCCTCGCCGAGATTGTAAGGAAATACCAAGTAACGAGGGTAATACACCTTTATAGACACTTGCTCGGTTAAGTGTTAGCGACATCAGAGTTCTCTATTTGAATCCGATACCCCACTTGTTAGGGATGTTTCTTAAGTTAGGTTATCAGTATCTGTTGCATGGTTCTTGAATAAGGCTTTGATGAAGCTGGTAATTTGTGTTTCGTCAAGTTTGATCTGGTTATTAAATTGTCTTGTTAATTGTCTATATACTTACATAGTTTAATAGCAGACTTAAATTAAATTGGGCACCAAGAAGCTTAAATTATTAGAGGCCAGTCGTGGCGCAGGGGCACAAAGTGTGACTGTAAACTTGATAGGTTCGATTCCCACTCGAGTAAATTAAATAGATATTTATTATTTTCATTTCTTTGCTCACGCAACGCTTTCAGGAATTAGGGAACGGAGTGTCTTAACACTAGGTTTCGTCTCCCTATGTGCTCGATACAGAGACGCAAAAAAATATTAGAATAAAAATCACTGTTTGAAAAATATAAAATCCTACTTTCGTCACTAACCATAATCTTTTTATAGTTTTAAAGATAATAATGATTGACTATCAACCAAATACATCGATTTAGATGATTGTTTTCAAATGACAGTTTATCCCATTTACTCCAAGGTAAATAACATTTCAAATAAAAAAAAATATTGAGAATAAATCAGTATCTCTGTGCCTAACAAGAAAAAATATATTTGCAACTTTATAAATTATTTTTTATTTTTAAAGATAAATATTGGTTAAACGTCGATTTTTACGAAAGCATGACAAAATACGAAGTTTTAATAAAGAAAATTTCGCGTAGCGGCTGGGGAAAGATAACGCGGTTTGCTTGATAGAATTTTGCGAAAAAAAACCGCTCAATATGCGCTTATCTAGATCCGGTATCAATCTATTATGTTTGCACGGTTCCTTTCGCTCCACAATGAAGGCAGCGAGAAGGCTTTTAAACTCAGATTTTAACTTAATACATTACGAAAGTAAAGTGCCGCTTTAAAGCATTTTGTGGTATCGGTCCGTGTTCGGGGATAAATGATTGATTGTCATGATCCGCCGCCGCCGCTACACCCACTGTCGGGTGATCACACGTGACTTTTACTAAGGTATATCAGAAAACATTTATTACATTTTTGGCGTTATTTCTTTGTAAATTATAAAAAGAAATACCTAATGAATATTAAATTGATCTGAGGCAAATGTGACTGTGACGTGTCAGGTTGTGAGTTCGATTCCCGAAGGAATACCCGAGGAAATGAATATAGCGTGAAGATGATTTTTTTATTACTTAAAACTAGATTTATGTAAATGAATAAATTCATTTTCTATATTTATATAATATGTTCTTGATACACTCCGGGTAAGAAAGATTTATTAGCGTTTTCTTATTAAAAAAATTAAACGTTTTGCATACCGGTAATATCTATTATAAATATAGAATAGACATTTCCCCGAATAGAAATTTACTCATACCATAACTTCACAGTATGTAGGATGTATTGGCAACTTTTTGCTCACAATATGTATAAGAGAGCCGGTCGTGGCGCAGCGGCACAAAGTGTGACTGTAAACCGACTGGTTGTGGGTTCGATCCCCACTCGAGGAGATGAAATATTTACTTAAATTTATATTTCTATTTCTTCGCTTTGGTGTCGAGGCAAAGCGCGGCGTTGAGTTCTGCCACTTAACACGCAATGCCTCCTAAATTCGGCAGAAAGTGGGGAACGGAGTGTCTTTCACTACGTTTCCTCTGCCTACCCTGCAGTGTGCGGGATACAGCGTGAAGCTGATTTATGATTTTATATGTATAAGATTCTTTGAACGTGAACTATTTTGGTATATTTGAACAGTTAAAGCCTTTTGTAAAATATTAGGAAGAATTATGGTAGTGCCGATGACTAGTACAATAAAATTTATTGAATCCTTAAAATGTCGCCGCTTGGATAAATCGCTTAACGTATGGATAAAATATCGTTACAATATATAAAATACAGAAATTACTTTAATTTCGAAATTGAATATTTTTCTTATAATTCATACAATATATATTCTATATTTAAGATATCATATTCATGATTCTTTACATAAATTGTAAGGGTATGTGTTATTCTGAAATACTCTTTTAAGCTATATGACTGTAAAATTTAATTGAAGTCTGTTCAGTAGTTTTGGCATGAAAGTTCCTTAAAAATTTTAATTTTCTCGGCTTGGTTAATAATAAAAAGCGGGTGGAGAGTATCAAGCAGGATGAGTAAAGTCTCATATTCTATCATGCGAATAATAAACAAAGATAAAATGTGTATTTAAAAAAATATATATTAATGAGTATGCATGTATTTTTAATTATCATTAGTAATTAGTATTCACTATAAACGCGACAGGTTGTGGATTCAATTTCCATCGTAGGAAACGAAATATTTAATATTTTCATTTCTCGCTATTGCTACGAGGCAAAGTGTAGCGTTGAATTCCACAATTTAATACGCAATGTCTTCAGAACGTAGCGGAAAACAGAAAAAGAGCGTCTACACTAGGTTACCAGGTTCCTTTGGCCTACCCTGCTTTGTGCGGGATACAGTGTGAAGCTTAAAAAAAAGGCAATTTTTTAAAACAGTTTTAATTAAACTTTCTCATCGAATGTAGAATGCTATATTGAAAAACTTTTACACAAAATATTTTAGTCTAAAATATAAATTTAAATAGTGTTCGTTATTTAATCTCTGTAGATGAGAGGTAAAGTTGCTTCAACTTACGCTCTGAGGAGCTACAAAGGTTAATTTGAATGGAAATTTGTATATAATTTGCATGTCTATTTATAATCTATGCAACACACAAGTAGGGTCCTTTTATTATATAATTTGCACCGAGGGGACGGTCTACGCTGATGGAATACTAAGTGAAGAATATAAACATTATTAAAGAAGTATTAACACCTAACATTTTTAATATTATGTGCTTAGTTAATATAAGGAGAATTTACCAATTACTATAGAACTATGGAGTTAGTCTCAGTGACTCGACGATCGAACTTAAACTCATACTTTAAAATATAATTATAATTGATATTGCAATATATCAACGCTGTTCCCCACATAAATCAGATTAGGAATTCAGAAATTGAATCCACAACCGTCGCCCTTACAAACGTTTCTCCGCTGCGCCACGATGCCATGGTAGTATTGATATGTATAAAATAGACACCTAACCTGTACTAACAAAACTCTACAGAGCTGTATATAACAATTATTTTTAGTAATCTTAATCCATTTATATTTACTTTTTGTGAGATTTAGTTTAGGGTCTGTTAGGGAGAAGATAATTAAATTCAACCCTTTTACTCTCTTGAGCAAAGGAAAGTCTCGTAAATTGGAAAACTAAACTGTGCGGATCTCACCACGAGATTCAATTAGTTGCTAATCATATCTGGAGGGTGTGAATGGATCGATCGTGTTGCCTTCCATGCAACTCTAATGAGGGTTTAGATAATACCTAATAAATGCAAAAGAAAAAAGTTTCTTTTGATATTAGAATAAAAATAAATAAAATAAATCAGCTTCACGCTGTACTTCCCGCGCATAGCAGGGAAGGCAGAGGGAACCTAGTGTTAAGACACTACATTCCCCACTTTCTGCCGGATTCTGGAGGCATTGCATGTTGAGTGACAGAACTCAACGACGCGCTTTGCCTCGACACCAGAGAGATGGTAAATATTTCATCTCCTCGAGTGGGGATCGAACCCACAACCTGTCGGTTTTGCAGTCACACTCTGTGCCCCTGCACTACGACTGGCCTCAATATTATTCTATATAGGAATATATTTCTATATAATGTACTATCAGACATGGTAGTATATATGCAACGGTATATTTACGTGAACATACGGAAGCGACACCAATAGAGGACTCACTTCATCGGATGCGCTCTTTCCGATCCCTTTTCTGTACGAGCGAGACTCGTAGCGGGCCATCTAGCTATCTATCGCTACCTAACTGAGAAAATTTTTGCTTAGTCATTCGACTTGAAACTTCTGTATCTATATAGATACTTCTTTACATTCAGTGAACTTTTAAAACGCGCTTATCGCATGGATATAAATAAACTGAATAAGATATTACATATTTTATGTAAATTTGGAGATATATTATTATTATACTTTGAACACGCAATGGTTCTACAATTCGACGGTAAATGGAGAACGGAGTGTCTTAATACTAGGTTCCATTTGCCTACCCTATCGATAAAAAATATTTGAGGTTCCGATCGTTAGAACTATGTAGCGTGTAGCGAAAGATAGTTGGATAGGAACGCAATGTTATCGCACATCGTCGGTCAAGTATGCGTGCGGTACTAAGTTACCCCTGCCATTATTCCATACAAGGTAAACATACGCGTAACATCGAAATATTGACCTGAGCCTCCATAGATAGCTTTTAATATCGTGAAATTGCCTCCACATCATTTGGTCGCTGCAAATATTACTTTAATCTCACAGCAATAAAGTTAAAGCGTCTCTGCTTGCGGGGAATGCAATAAAACCTTTGGAAATTTGAAACGTACGACTAAAGTCTTAGATGTTTCTTTCTAACTTGTGTCTAATAACGCAGTAAAAATAGCCTTGTCTCTCTCTCTTGTGAATGTCACGGCTATATATTGCAAAGGCGGCTACAAGCCGACAGCGATGAAAATTCTTGGTACCTCAATGTTATCTTGCGAATTACGTTTAATATCATGTTCTAAATGAGAAATAAAAAACGTAACGATTAGATGAAGTACAGAATTTTTAGTTATGTATAGAATTCAAGATGAAAAAGCTAAATGCACTATAATTTTGTAAAATTTACCACTATATTTTCATTACATTTACACCTTTAACACAAATATATTTGTCTTTAGCTGAGAAAAGCTTCCATAATCCCCACACACCACTTCGGATAATTGTAAAAGTACAGGCAGACGTAAACAAAGGCGGTGATGCAACAATGTAACCCTTCTTAGTTAAAATTTTTCCACTGCGTCGTTTACCTTTTGACGTTTATTGCATAAAAGCCGCAAATGTGGAGGAGCCCTAGTTTGCCTTTTTATATTTTCGTATAGTCCCTAACATTGTTCTCGTGGGTTGAGGGTTGGTTCCCTTATAAAAAAAATGGTTTACGACAAACACATGGGAAGTCAGGGGATACTTCGCGCTGAAAGCTAATAAATTGATGGCACTAAACTTGCAATTACGAAACAGGAAAATGTATTTACAAAAGGGTATATAAAAAATATTAGTAGTGCTGTGGGCTGTGTGCCTTAAGGGCTTCTATTAAATAAATTATATAATACCTTTATACTACTGATTACGATTGAAAAATATTATTGCCAGAATACGACACTATATCATAATATATTATTGTACATTATTATTGTCGGAATACGATGCTACGAGGATTTTGGTATTTTTTTTATAAATTATATAGTATCCACACCGACGCCATGCAATTCTTGCGAAATTGGGTCCCGAGAGACATACAGCGATTTCTAGGAGCTAGTCTTGTTCATCAATAAAAATTGTATATTATACAGTTTGTGCTTCTATATCGTGTTATAGCGATAAGGGTAAACAAATTGCGATACTTGTGAGTCTTATTACCCGTCACATCAATCATTGAACCCTGGGAGTCTTATTACCTACTGGAAGGCGTCTCAATCAACGTTTGCATTTTTATTAAACTCAGTTGATTTGGCTAAAAATATCGATTTATTGAATATTTAGTAAGGTTAAGGGAAACTATAACATATAATAATATTTTATATATTTTTATAACTTTTATTTGAGGCATTTTTATAGTAGGTACTACATTGTAAGTATGACCAGAATGACATTTTCATTTATATAATGAGTTATGGGTGTCCGAATTAAAATGGATTATAGTACATTATTTTATTTATGTAAAGTAAGTAAAATGATTTTGACGTAACTGCAATATTTAAATAGAAAATTTTGTATTATACTAAATCATCATGTTGCTTGTGATAAATGACACGATGAGTTTATTATATAGATTTTAAAATATCTTATTAAAACACGACTCTGGTTCAGCCTCCGTGATACTAGTATTATTCCTATTCTCGAAGGGCTAAAAACGACTAACGCTTAAAGTATAAAATCAATTTTCTCAATATAGCAACAAAAACTTGACGAGTAGACTTAATTAACCAGAGTTTACCGTAACGGGTAATAAAAAAATATAATCGACGAAGAGACGTCACACGCCACTGAGCCGTGAGGCGGGCGGCGCCCACAACGCTCCGCAAATACGACAGATAGCACCGTCCGGAAATTCAATCAAGCTCGCGCAGAGATCCTATCAAGATTTGGGTAATTAAAATACCTATCTAACTTTTTGGCTAAACACAATACTCCTCGATATTCTTGCGCAGTCGGTTAAATCAACAAAGGCGTTTTATGAATGCACAGGAAAATATTGATCGTGGGTTCAATATGTGTGATCGTTGTCTTTCAATGTAAAAACGATTGAAATTTTATGCAATATAGTTTAACATTATCGTGCAAGAACTCTTAGCAACTAGGTCGCTGTCATGTACCCGTATGTCTCGCGGCGGGGGGCGGGGGTGGCTCTCGACTTATTTATTGTCCTCTATGGACTTTCAATACGAAGCCGATGCGACGCGGTCGAAGGTAATTAAAAATACGTCACTCGCAGCCGACCTTTCAATTCGAGCATGTGTCGAAATTCGAAATGAATCATTTCCCGTTTATATTTGTACGTTACCGACGGTGCTCCGGTCTGTTTGTTGTTGTTTCGATCGAAATATTTTGCGAAGCGCGAGCGAGAGTAGATTAACTGTTTTCCGCACGGGCACAGTGGTAATAACTAAAGTTGTCGACGAACTAGATTATGGCGTCAAACGCTTGACAGTCAAGTTTAAATGTTCGCTATTGTTAGTTTCTAGCAATGTATGTGTTATTACTAAGTTTATTTCCGATAATACGATAAGGTGAAATAAGTTGCGACTAATTGGGCCACAAGTAATTCATTGATAACAATTTTTTTATATCGCTTTGTAAACTCTAAAATATAATAAAACTTTACGTTACGTCTAAAAGTACTACATGTATCTTTTTATATAAAAGGACTTGTTCTGACTGACTGAGGTTAGACGCACGCGCAGCCGTAACCGCTGTGCGTAGAAGCGTGAAATTTGGACAGATGTTTATTTTCATAATCTGGACATCCACTAAGAAGGGATTTTGAAAAATTTTAACCCTAAAGTAATAAAATAGGAGTTGAAAGTTTGTATGTTTTTTTTTTAATCCGCACCGATTTTTATAAAAACTTAAATTCGGAATGTTAAAAATGTTTTATTTAACACATATATCGTGGTTTTTTTAGAATTCACCCCTAAGGGTGCAAATAAGCAGGCGAAGCTGCGCGCGCCCACTAGTATTAAATACAACTTGATTTGGACTAGTACGCAATTCAGGTTTTTTTCATTCATGAAGTGTTTGTTACCCATACAGATAATACTAGTTCAGGAATAGATCTGAAAAGTATACATTCGTGGTTAAATTTTAAATAATAAAAGCTATATAAATTTTTCAAAACGCTTTAATTGTACGGAATCCTCGGTTGGCGAACTCCAGTTTTTCTTTATAGTCGGTGAATTACGTTTGAGAAACGATCATATACGAGTATGTTAGAATTTATATTTTTCATATTATTGTTAAAAAATTCTAGTAATTTAACGCAATTTTGCTTGTATGGACTTTAAGATATAATGAAACCTCATTTTTTCTTGTTCCTATAGGAGTTTTACTACACTCGCTAACTTCCGACATATCAAATTTCGACTTTCTAAGTCAAACAGTCGTTCTCGTTCGTGCGTAGTCAGTTAGTCACTCAGTAAGGAAGATATTTCTATCATAAGAATATGAAATGAGATATGTTCATATAAAAACTAATATTTCAAGCAGTATAATAATAATAATTTTTAACAAAGAAAAAACTAACTGATTCAATCTTAACCAGATCCCAAAATCTGAATCTAACCTAACATTTATCAAACTATTCTTAAAGAGTATCTTTTCCAATAAAAAAAAACATTAAAACAGTTGGCGGTATATTGAGTATGGTCCATTTGTTAGGCACATACTTATGCAAATTTAAGACTTATATGATTTTCTCATAGATACCATTGTCAGAAATGGACCACGCTTTCAAATAAAGAAAGAATCATCAAATCGGTTCACCCAGTCAAAAGTTCTGAGGAAACAATCATAAAAATATAGTCGACTTGATAATCTTCTCCTTTTACAAAACACGAAAAATCATACATATTTATAATTTAAATTAAAAATATATTTAATAGCATATTTCAATACACGCACGAATATTATTTAATAATATTTAACGATCATCTACAAACACCACGAATTTAGATGTCCAAAATTGACTGATAAATTTGACAGGATATTTGATATTATATTGTTAGGTAAGCAACACAACAAAGGGGTAATCCCGTTGGCACGTGATTTTGTCATTAGGGAGATGTCTTATTATTCACAAAGTAGGAACGTCTCTGTTTTCATTTGGTAAATTAACTTCGGGTGTACCCATAAAGGGTTCCTTGCAGGAACAGGACGACATGCAGATTAATGATATTAATAAAACATTCCTTAATAGTAGACGGTAATTGTCGTCGTAATACAAGTTGTTACAGATTATAATTTGCGAGTTGAAGGCAATTTATAATCTGTGATCCCGATTTTCATAGATGAAAATTATATGAACAATGACGGTGGCTTAATAAAATTTTTGTTTCTAGTAGGTATAAAACAACGGCTTTATGCGTGCAAAATTAAAATGATTAAATATTTTTTTCATAATTGGCAATAACATTTCTAATAATATCCAGAATATTCCTTTAGTGAATATAACACTCTTATTGTATTCATATACACAATGATGCAATCACATTGAACTAAACATTTTTTTTACAATTTCCAAGTTCTGTTATATTAAATTTGTAATAAATAATAATTGATATAATTATTCCTAAACTAGAGCTACTATTAGTTTATTTAACACCTCATTTAACTTAACACTTTATTCTCATTACAACATATATGTAAAAAGAAGATTGATCTCAAAAATATTATAACTTAATTTAGCTTAAAAAAAAATTAGTAAGCTCAGCTCCAAAGTCAGTGCTTCTAAAACTGTAGTTCGCTGAAGTAATAGATTCGAATTATTTCAATATATTATGTAGGATGGGCGCATCTGGTCATCTTGGACGAGTGCTGAAAGCTGATTTATTCACAGTATCCATCACTGCTCTCCACTGATACGTCTTCCCCTCGCCCTAATCGCGCGAAGGTTGGAAGTGTCAATTAAACATGTTATCATATAATTTATTTAAGCATTTTATTAAAACATCTGTGTAAAAATATGTTTTTATGTGTATGGTGTATTATAATGTAAACCTACACAGATTTGACAATAGATAAAATATGGTCATAACAACCTTTGTAGTTTCATTTTTATGTTTAACTTTTTTTATTAGTTTAACGCACCCGCACACATCAGGATAGGACAGAGAGAACCTAGTGTTAAGATATTCCGTTCTCCGGGCATTATAACGTGCTGAGTGGAAAATTCAACTTTGACTCTACACCAGAGCGAAAATATAAATTTAGATAAATATTTCATTTCCTCGAGTGTGGATCGAACCTACAACCAGGCACGACTGGCCTAGTTAGTAAATAGGCAAATATTTATTCTGTAAAAATATAAAAATTTAAAAGTAACGGGATTTGAACCTGCACCTCTTGGAAACTGTCCAAGTACTGTCAAACCATTAAGCCTTTCGTTCTCATCATCATCTCCAGTATTAATTTATACCTCCCCAATAATAAAAATATTGAATGAGGATTACGAATTACGTTCTGAGACCAACAATATACTAGAAGTAATTACCCAAAGTAGATAAAACTATACTCTTTACTTTTCAATATTATGTGTTCCAAACAACATGTTGGTACGTTATTCACCTGTCCGTTCCCAATTCCCAATGGTCACCCGGCCCCAGTCTAATTTAGCTTTAGTGGAATAAATTCGTTTAGCATTTAAATTATATTCTGCCCAGTGATTCAAACAACTGTGCCCTGAATTAATAATGTTCAAAATGTTTAGTGGCACACACAGTTTTGCTAGATTTTCAGATTGCAATTTGCATGTTAAACGTCAATCTGGCGATGCGTCGGGCCCTATCGCTGAATATTAATGCCACGTGGAGATTTTGTTTTACTTTGTGGAAACTCGATTATGATGCAAAGTAGCTGATGGTGCTGATGCGGAGTTGACAGACGAGCGCGCGTGTGCATAGATGCGAGTGCTTCCGCGTTTTTCCGCTGACTCCGTATTGATGTTATATTGAAGAATAGGGTATGCTCTCATACTATAATATGTTAAAAAGCCAAACTTGGAACAAAAATTATTAAAATACATATAATAAGAAATGTACTTATGTTTCACATTTTTTTTATTTTGTTCCACAATGACGATACAAAATTATTCCATCATACTTTGATAAAAACGTATGGCACGTACGCGTAAAAGCCCTTGGACGCTTTCCAAAAGGCACGGATTCGGGTCCAGGTATATTATTTAAAACGTACTAGTGAACAATATACTTTACAACTGTTTGTAAAAGGAATTTTAGTCCTATGTGTACCATAATTATATTATTATTATTAAATTGTTAATTATAATTAACAGTACCAAATTATTTTAAGTTGTTGGGTATTACAAGAGAAGTATTGGAAAAAATATTAATGCTGTGGTGATGCTATCTCTTCTTATTCTCTTTTTAGCTAATCAATGGCAGGTACTAGCGAAAATATTCATAAATAACAATTCTTTCCTCCACAACCGTCGCGTTACAGTCACACCTCCGCTATGACGATTTGCATGTACTTAAAATACGACACGATAATTTTAAATGTATAAGAATGTCATTTATCACACAAGAAGTGCTCTAGATTATTTGCAACATGCCATATTTAAGTTTTATTTTCGGGCTAAGTTTAGATTTACGCACGAGTTAACTGTTCTGGCTTGTATGATTGGGTTAAAAAGATTTGTAATCTACAGTTGATGCTGTACGATATTCCATATAACCAAAAGAAAAAGTAATAGAAACAAAAATGTATAAATCAATAAATATCTCATCCTCCATTTTCGTAGTTCCGTACGTCCATCCCCTTCATACCAAGCGGGTCAACTGAACTGGCATATACATGACTGTAGATCTTAAGCGTGCTATGACGTGGTGGTAAGATCTAGCGCGCGGTGCGCGTGGGCACGACGCGCGGTCATGTACACACCAACATTGATTTGTTACACAATCTTAAACCGCGCGTCGCCACACGTTCATCTGAACTTATGGAAAATATTTCCTTGTCTAAATTCCTTGTCTCTTGTATTCAACTAATTAAATTTCAATTGTTTAACTTTATCTTATCAATGGGGTCACTAAAATAAACACAATAACTGTTGAACTGTATCTAAAGCACAATCTACTGAAATATTTTCCCAAATGACGTAGAACGGTGATGGCTTCATTAATAAAATTCTAGGTTGGCAAGTGTGAAAATATTTCGCGGGCCTCCCCACGCTACTAGTAATGGTGTTGATGTCGGAGGGAGAGGTCAACTAGTATTTAATCTTGCGTGAATGATTTATCGACGTTTTGGAATATTTTACCTGTGTTTATTTTACATTATATTTTTGCTTTTTAAATTGTGTAGGTTTAAGATGATTATTTATTAATAAGAGATTCAAGATTTGTTTAGATAAATCTATACTTATAATAAATCTGTAGAAAAGTCGTTTCTGTACATTGAAATTATTTAAAAAAAAATAGCCAGGGTGTTAAAGGATAACTAACAGAATCCATTTCCAACAATTTTTGAAATTTTTGTCTGTTTGTCTGTTTGTATGTTTGTCTGTTTATCTGTTTATGTGAACACGCAACACGTAAACAGTACACAATATATTTAAGCAACTTTTATACGTAAAAATTACCAGTAAATTAAAGTAACTTTTAGTGTTTATTTCATTGTAATAACTTCACTCTATCAAAAGATAAAAGTATTTAAGTTTCCAAGAAGCTTATATTTGAGATAGTAGAAATCGATACAACTATCTATTGACAAAAAATAGTAGGTACTAACGAATCTTGATAACGCAAAAAACATTCTGTGGAGTTAAACACTAAACTTTAAATCCTAAGAATCCTTTAAATGGTGCTGTGCATAAAAAAAATATTTTTATAGTCTGGAAAGGCTACGGTTACACTCAATTCGTAATTATTTAACACAGTGATAAAGAGTGAAGTGAAGTGAGTTAAGTTAAGCACACGTTCTTTTAAAGAAATATTTTGAATAGGTTCTTCAGTCCGTTCGTTCGATTATGTTATTAATATTTTTTTAGGAAACGTATAAAAAAATAACTTTTGGGAGCAACGTCTAAAAAATTGTGTCTCAAGAAAAAAATGCTCTGACTCACTATTGCACTAGACTAGACTACTGCAAGTGTATGTTGCATGTATGTATGTGCCAAGGGTATTTTAGGGTACATACCTCAAAATTTTTACAGGATAACCTTGTTGTTTGTCCGTCTGTCCGTCTGTCAAGACGGTTAAAGTTACACGGTAAAGGAAGTTAAAGGTTAGATACCTCAATGTTCAAGTCTATATTCCCTTAGAGCACAAAAAATCTATCTTCTAAATCATCGCAATCAAATGACGATGAAATATGAGGGCTTATGCTTTGTTGTTTGTCGCATTTTATATCATAACTATAGGTATAAAAGCAATTATACGTATAAAGGCAAATTGCAAAAATTTATTTTTTAAAAATTGACTAATTATTGTATTTGTGTCACAGAAAAAAAATCATTAGGTACAAATTTTAATGTGTACTTAATTTGATAAAAAATGACAACTTAATAAGTTATTCTTTTGGTGTATCTCCATTCATGAAACTGGTACGAGTCACTCGGGTCATGAGTATGACTTGAACTTGACCGATGAAATGTTGATTATTTTATAGATTATATAAAAAAGCCTAAAAACGTGCTTTCTATGTATATTCTGTATACCAATTACATATTTAGCTAATAATATATGTTACTAATTTAAAAACTGTAAAGGACCTAATATAAGTTATTTAACAAAGAATATCGTGAATGCTTATCCAAATCAATTAATTAATAATTAAGGCTGTTTGTAATATCTATATATATATATATATATATATAGATATTATTATATAATATAAAATTGTAACCTAAGGTTTAGATTTCATAGCTTAATAGTTAAACGACACTATCATTAAGAATCCACTGTCTGTGTGTATGTGCGTCTATCACCGGTGACAGCCTTGGCTGTATATTTCTCATGAGCAACAGTAACAGCGAAATGTTTGAATTTTTTACTTATGATATTTCTGTTGTCGCTACAATAAGAAATATTAAAAAACAAAATAAAATAAATACTGAAAAGGAAACTACTCTCATACAACTTTCCGTGCGCGAGTCCGACTCGGGCTTGGGCAGTTTTTCTTTTGTTTTTTTTTTTTCGTTAATTTATTTAGAATAGAAGGAAGAGGTTTAGTAAAAATTTATAAAAATTAATATATTAAATCAGCTTCACGCTGTATCCCAGGGGCAGGGGTACACAGCAGGTTACGCAGAGGGAACCTAGTGTTAGGACACTCCCTTCCCTACTTTCTGCCGAATTCTGGAAGCATTGCGTGTTGAGTGGCAGAACTCAACGCCGCGCTTTGCCTCGACACCAGAGCGAAGAAATGGAAATATAAACTTAAGTAAATATTTAATCACTCAATCACACCAACTTGTTGTGGGTTCGATTCCCACTCACTCGAGTGGTTGTTGGAGTTGGTTTTATAGTCACACTTTGTGCCCCTGCGCCATGATTGGCCGTAAATAATTTATCAATATGAACGCTAAAATCAAAATTTATAATTAAACATATAGCTACGAAATATAAAGGTTAGATTGTTTTTTCACTTTCACGCTGTACCCCGCATATAGAAAGATAGGCTGAGAAAACCTATGCCAAGGCAAGCCGTTTTCCACTTGCCAGTGAATTTTCGAGGCAATGCGTGTTTAGTGCCGGAACTTAATGGAAGAAATGAAAATGTTAATAAATAAAATTAATTTCCCCGAGAGAAAATCGAACCAACAACCGTAGCGTCACACTTGTGCCTGTGTGCTACTACGGCAAGTTTAGATATACTAACAATAATTTACGCACGTAATTATTTTTCCGTAATAAAGTTAAAGTTGAGTTGAGTTGAGGCCGGTCGTGGCGCAGTGGCACAAAGTGTGACTGTAAACCGACTGGTTGTGGGTTCGATCCCCACTCGAGGAGATGAAATATTTACTTAAATTTATATTTCCATTTCTTCGCTCTGGTGCCGAGGTGAAGTGCGGCGTTGAGTTCTGCCACTTAACACGCAATGCCTCCGTAATTCGGCAGAAAGTGGGGAACGGAGTGTCTTTCACTACGTTCCCTCTGCCTACCCTGCAGTGTGCGGGATACAGCGTGAAGCTGATTTGATTTTTTTTGAAGTTAAAGTTGCTCAAGAAATACGGAACACGAGGGGACACCACTGTGTCTCTCCTAAAATTTACCTACTTGCTTTAATTAGGCTGTAGGCTTACGGACGGTCATTTTTCTTGTTTAACGGTAATTGATATAGGGTGCGCCAGTTTTATTTTTTTTCTTGTAATATTTTGTTTGTTCGGTAACTGTGAATTATAGTTTTGTTTTTAATCATAAATCATTATATCATTATTGATTTTTTTTTATATTTTTACTATTATTTTCTTCAGCATATTGTATTTTATGTATCGTATATCTTTCATTATCTTACAAATCTTTATTATAACGTAAAATATTTAAAATGGGTTCTGCACTGTTGTTAGCTTTACAGGAAAGAATGTGGGAGACGCGATTTTTACTCATTTAATTATTATTTTTGTATTTTTTTGACTCTATTAACGTAATATTTTAGAATTATTAAGATATAACAGTTTTAACTTTCTAAAAATTATAAATTTATTTCTTTTACATGTAAGTTACACATCTTTGTAATACCACAAGCAATGAAACAAACTTATACTATTTTCTGCCACCGAGCAACCTTACGATATATTGTTGTTCGACGATGCGAAAAGTGAATGCCTGTTATTCAGTCTCGTCAGAAAAACTATTCCCCCATCCGACGGTGTCAGCGACGCCAGAAAAATACGCTACTTACATTCCGTATTCATAAAAATAAAAAAAGGATCAGGTTTCATTTCGATATTTTATCTTTGTGATTCATCATCCATTTCAAAACGTTCAGTGTTCGCTGTCTCTACATGCGATTTACACTCAAGCGAGCTTTTAAGTGGATTGAACGAAAATATTAACAAATTGGCCTGCAGGTGGATTAAACAGTAAATTCTCATATCCTCATATTAACGGTTCCCCTTTAGCGAAGGGTGACTGCTCTGCGGCGGAGGGGACGCATCCTCGGCGATTGCGTTAAATCAGTACTACTATTGGATTAAATCCGTATCATATTGTATGGTAGCGTGGCGTATCGTATAGCGATATTGGAAATGCGATATGTGACTGAAAATGATGTTGATTTTATAATATTTCGATTAAATTTTTTTTGTTTCAAATTTATTGTTCAAAATATTCTTTTTGTGGTTTTTTTATATATTTTTTCATATGAAGTATAAATTTGATGTTTTGTTTAATTCTGGCATTTCTATAATTTATTGTAGGTATTGTATACGGCTTTATTATTTGTTTAACTGCTTAATTTTGTATCTAAAATATGGATATTATGGAAATAAAATAAATTGTAATTAAGTTCGAACTTTACGTGCAACGGTTCTGCGCCCGATTCTCTCTGGGGGAAATGAAATATTTAATATTTTAATTTCCTCGCTCTGGTACCGAGGTGAAGCGCGGCGTTGTGTTCTGCCACTCATCACAAGAAACATTTAAAGAATTCAATTGCTAATTATGGAAAGTTGGGAAAGGATTGTGTTAATGGAGAGTGCAGCTCTTAGCACTAGGTTCCCAGTTTTCCTCTGCCTACCATGCTATGTGCGGGTTGGAGCATCAACTTAAAAAATAAACAAATAATAAAAATTGTTTGTGGGTGAACTTCAGATATCTGTAACCAATTTAACTTCATCAACAAGTTATCGACGTAATGTGACTATTTCTTGCTTTTATTACATTGCCTACAGAAACTGCATTGAACACCATAATAAAAAATGATGATACTATATGATTTTTGAAAACGTTAAACATTTAAAAATACACGATTAATCCGGTTTAATATCAATAATCGGTTTAATATTTAAAATATCTTATATGTTGCTTTAAGCAGTGAGATACTACTATATATAACAATATTTTTTTTCTATCAAGAGATGCTGACAATAATTCTACATAGTGGGTGGGATAATTTTATGCTTAAGTGTCCTAATCAATATCTTTTTTAATATTTCATGTGTGTATTACTATATAAATTGTCTTTTATATTATATATGTAGTTAAAGATATAGATTTTCAAAATAAATTTTAAAGCATCATGTTCTAGAGAATATACAATAATATTTACTTTCATATATCGCTGGATATAGATAAGAAAGAATTAATAAATGTCATATGTTTAATTATTTTTTAATCGTAATTAAAATTTGAACTACATACATAAATAAACACGATATAAAACGAAAGGTAAAGGTAAATAGACACGTGTATACAAACAAATATAAGCGGAGAGCAACCTTGTGGCGATCAGTAAAAGGGGGTGATTTGATTTGGCCGTCGAAGCCCGACTCGAGTTTCTTTTTCGAGGAAAGCGGCCGTGCCTACAGAACTGTCGCGAGACCAATATTGACAAGGAAATTAGTTTATGTAAAATGTAGATCTGGAACGAAAAATGTATAAAGGTAAAATGAACGCGGAATATTGGAATCGACGTAGTTTGCTGTTTGCTAGACTAGTTGTAAAATAAAATTATATCCAGGAAAAGTTCACGTTCAGTGGAGTTCATACAACTGGTTCAATTTTAGAAAGTACATATATTCTTATATATGCAAAGTTCAATTGTGTTTTGCATAAACAATTATAATATCAATTACTCGGTAATCATTTCAGTGACTCAACAAAATTCAATTAAGCCTTTAACTATAGAGGTGGAAAATATATTCCATATTCGGTATTGAATTTATGTTTGTTAATTATAAATATTTATATCATATGTTTGTTCATATTTAGTTGTTAATTATATTAGTATTAAGTGCACACGGTAGAGTTACGCTTCACTTATATATTATTTTAAATTAAAATGTTTACTTTAAAATTAAGTTATTGAACGTAATAAATGACACTTAAATTGTGATTGGTATTATATTTATAAATGGATAATTGCATTGTTGAAGTGTAATAAATACTCTTGTTTTGAAACAACTAGTGTCACATTTAAAACATTTTCGTAGACTTGAAACAGGATCACGTAGGTACTGTAGTACCCGTAGGTAGTACTTAATAGAGATGGTATAGAGTTTTTATGAAATATTCAGAGGCCTTCGTGGCGCATAGGCACAAGGGTGTAACTGTATTCTTCCCCACTTGAAGAATTAATTATTATTTTTTATTATAGGCCGGCGTTGAGTTCCGATACTCAATACGCAATGGAAGAACGGAGTGTTGTAACACTAAGTTCCCTCTGCCTACCCTGCTATGTTGCCAGATACAGCGTGGAGCAAATTTTTTGATTATTAAATATTAACAGTGGGAAGGAAAAATATTAACAGTGGGAAGATAACAAGGTATTTTTACATATCCGCGAGTACATTAAATTATGAGAAGCAGTGGCGTGGTGCCAGCCCAAGGATGTGTTCGGGTGCAGCCGTTGCGCGTCCAATTATGCCTCAACCCTAAAATATTAAAGCGATGTGCTTCGAATACAAATTAGTTAAATAAATCAATACTTCGGTCGTAAGAATAAGATTTGTCACGTTAATTTGTTAAAAGTAGCTTTTATTTTCTCAGTTAAATGCCTTTTCTCAGGGCACTTAAAGTTATTTTATTGTTAATAGAGTACGTCAATATTTAAATATCAACTTGATAGAAAAATATTCATTACTAGAACAATTTATTATCGCATTTATAGTATACAAGAGAGTATTTTTCTTCGCTACAGAAGATAGATTATATTATTTTATTTCAATTGGTCAAACGCTCGTATTATTATTTTTTAGACTAATATTTTTCATTCCATTGTCGCTGTGTTCGAGACATTTAGAAGATTAAATAAATCAGCTTCACGCTGTGTCCTGCACACAGCAGAATATACAGAGGGAAGTTAGTGTTGAGATTCTCCGTTCCCCACAGTCCGCCGGTTTCTGGAGGCATTGCTTTATAAGTTGCGTAATTCAACGCCGCCTTTTGCCTCGACACCAGGGCGAAGAAATGGAAATATAAATTTTAAATAAATATTTAATTTCTTCGAGTGGGGATCGAACCCACAACCAGTCGGCTTACAATAGCACTTTGTACGCCTGCGCCTCGACTGGCAAATACTTTGAGGATTAATAAAATGAATATAATGAATCCAGTACTAGTGTTGACTAGCTCAAGCAATGGTTACTTACTAATGTTTTACTTTTATGTATGATATAAGCGTGCAGTACATTATTCAAATAAATAAGTAAGCTATACATATAAATAAAAAAAAGATAATTATTAACTATATTATATCGCTATTAAGAAAATCATCATAATTATATCGAAGTTGTGATATCCGTTTCTTATCATAATATTATATTTTTCATAATATTCATTTTACAAGAATATTAAGTATTACTTTTAAACTTAAATTTTACTCAAAAAACAATTTTATCTCTTCAGATACAAGTAAGCACTTAGACGAACTCTTTAAAACTGGTACTTATATCGAGTAACATCGTCGTCGTCGTTCGGTTCCTTAACCCCTTCTTGCCTTTAAACTTAATAGGGGTTTAAGTGTGGCTACAACTTCGGTACTAGTTGCATTCACTTTTTTTAGTTTTATACTAGTCCTATAATTTCACCCAAAATTTTATGAAAACTCTAGTTTACGCGTTTTATATACTAGTCTAATATTGATGTGAGAAAGTTAAATCGTCTTTAACATTTTAAGGTATTATTCCACACCTAAGAAAGAAAAATATGTATTTAGAAAATATAAAAACACTATTACGTAACGGGATTTGAACCTGCGCCTCCTGGAAGTCAAGGCGCTCTCACCACTAAGCCATATATGTTCATCAAGCTACGCCAAAATTATTATATACGTGTTACAACTTACTTACACCTAGTATATAAATAACATAAATTTCAGTATATAAAATAAAACTCATTATTGTAGTCGTGGACTATATTATAGTCTATCATTAAGCATTTAATTGATAATAGATAAGATAGATAGTTTTTTTATCTATATAGTCCATATTAATGAAGAAAAACAATAATTCACGCTATAACATAATATAAAAAAAAAATCCAATCTCTACGAAACAAGAGAACACGTGTGACAAACAGCAAGCCGGCAATTTGAGTACTATTTTGTCCGTCGCAAATCCCCATTGATTATGTTCGCTATACTAGAGACTGCAATGGCGGCCCCATCACATCACTGGATGGATGCTATGAGTAAGCGCATCTTGCAATATCGCAATATGTGGGTTTTAACATTGTTGTCTACGGCTTAGGTGGGCTAGTCGGTTCATTATGAAAATGTATTCTATATTGAGATGTAATATTTCAATGTTTTGTGAGTATATTGTATGGTAGTGAAATGTTTGTATGTATTTTTAATCAATATTTGACTAGGTGTGTAGAAATGAAAACGAGTTTCAGTACGATTCAATTTTTAGACTATAAAATCTAATTAATTAACCTATAATATCTTTTATCAAGTTGTTATCTGTTCAAGGTAGGCATATGGAAATAGATAAAAATACAGTGTATTCTAATGTTTTGGCTTCAATTAAAGACAAGAGTGAGATTCACTTTCCTATAAAAGAATAATCGAAATCGGTTGACGTGATATTGAGCTAGTTTGTTTATTTGTCGCGCACATACTTAATGCAAATTTAACATTTATATGATTTTCAAATGGACAACATTGTCAAAAATGGACCAAATTGGGAATGGCACCACGCGAAAAGCTACGGCTTTCAAATAAAAAAGAATAATCGAAATCGGTTCACCTAGTCAACAGTTCTAAGGTAATGAACAAAAAGTCAAAATCATTGCCAAATACATTACCTCCTCCTATTTCAGAACATAATAGACAGAAGTCGGTTAAAATGAAAAAGGTGCAAGTTAAATAGCTAAAACATTTGTGTATACACGCCCTAATTTACATATCCTCTCGCACCCCACATTCAATATATTGTTTTTTATACGATATTGAAATACGACTTTAATTAAATCTTTAGTAATTCACAACATTATAGTATATTGAACACATCATTGTACTAGACTTATAAAAGTTAAACGTTTAGATAACCGAAGCCTGCACATAGCATATAAAATTGTTTCCCATTCAACCACAATATTATTTCTGTGGTTTACAGTATCTGCGTTTATTTGTATTTTATTTAACGCATATTTATCGGATATTTAACTTCACATCAGATAACTGAAGGAGGATATTACACATTACTGTAATTAATAGTCTAGTTGATATAAACATGTTTATTATATTGTTATCGTGTCTAGTGTAATTGTAATTTTATATAATGCTATTTCATTACAATTAATCAAATAATCGCTTATATTTTTTCTTTTTTTATTTAGATTCTTTTATACAAAAGTTATTTACTATCTCTGAGGCATTGATTTAATAATTCACGTTAATTCAGTAGGATATAATTTGTAATCAAATACCAACACACAATTTAAATTTTATTTCTAAATCTGTTCCATTATAAATTAAGCCCGTCAAATATATTCAATGTGATATTTTTAATGTTGCTATACTAAAAAACAAAACAACACTAAAAAATAATTGACTTAACTCTGGTTAAATGAAATAAACAGATAAATGGTTAATTGAATTGATTATATATTACTTAACATTTTTCACTTGCAAGTTAATGACGTAATTTAACTGAGCGTTCTTATTAACTTTTTTAAGAGAAGCGCCAGGATTTATTTTTATTTGTTTATTGACAAGAATTTTGCTTAGCGGTTTTTAGCTTCTATTACTAATTTAGCTATATATATCCAATTAATATTATATTTAAATCTTGCATTTTTCAGAATTGATTTTTTTATCTTTTTATTATATACATACATACGAGTACGAGTACATAGATACCAATATAGATAACATAAAAATAAATAAATCAGCTTCACGCTGTATCCCGCACACAGCCGGGTAGGCAGAGAGAACTTTGTGTTAAGACACTACGTTCCCCACTTTCTGCCGAATTCTGGAGGCATTGCGTGTTGAGTGACAGAACTCAACGCCGCGCTTAGCCTCGATACCAGAGCGAAGAAATGGAAATACAAATTTAAGTAAATATTTAATCTCCTCGAGTGGGGATCGATCCCACAACCAGTCGGTCGGTTCGGTTCGGTCGGTCGGTTTTGCAGTCACACTTCGTGCCACTACGCCACGACGGGCCACAATGTAGATAGCATTTATAGATATATATATCAAATTTCATTATAAAACTTAATTAAGATAATATTTTTATTTTTGCTTATATTGAATATATATTCAGTGGAAGAATAGGAAATGCGATATTTGTAAAGTTGGATGCAGCTAGAGTCCGGCTGTCTAATAGCGCCTCCGCTTCCGGAGGGGGGTAAGAGGCATTTAATCTTGCCCTGAATTATGTGTTGACGTCGGAAGCCAGGGAAGCTGACTGCGCGTCTAATTTTAGTTTTATTAGGTTCTTTATTGATATTAAAAGTTTGAAAAGATTACGACGGATTATGTATGTATATGTTAAACTTGATATGTGTATATACATCAATTATCTCATAGTGTAGTATTTATAATATTTAACTTAAACAAAATGACGTATAAGAAGTATATAGAATTAAATTATATCAATTAAGTATTAAAATTGAAGCCAGTAGTGTCGCAGAGGTGCAAAGTGTGACTGTTAATACGACTGGTTGCAGTTTCAAATTCCACTTGAGAAAATTAATTGTTTGTTTAAATTTATATTTTCATTTCTTCTGGTGTCGAGGCAAAGCGCGGCTTTGAGTTTTTCAACTCAGCACGCAATACTTCCAGAATTTTCTTTGCGTCTATCACGTGTATAAATGTTGTATTCTTTTTAGTTTCACGCTGTATCCCGTACACTGCAGGGTAGATAGAGGGTGCCTAGTGGTAAGACACTCCGTTGAGTAGCGCAATTCCACATATAATATAACTATCTGTAACTCTAAATATTTCATTTCCTCGAGTGAGAATTGAACCTACAACCTGTCGCGCTTATATTCACACTTCGCTTGGTGGCGCTTCTGCCACTGTACCGTACGTATATAATGTAATCATTGAATGAAGATTAAAAAAATCCCAATGAACCAAACGTTCATGCAACATAGAGGCAATATTGTTAGTTACCTTAGAGTGTTGTTATTTACCTAAGTACCTCTTGTAAAGTAAAAATAGGCACCGCTGGGCCAGGGGAATTCCCTTATGTAATTACTGGAAACCGGCTGAGCGGATCCGGTAACACAATGACCCGTCCGATAAATGGTGGCTTGGACTTTAGGGATACTATTGCATCTAGTTTTAGTGTAATTTTTATTAAAATATATATAGTTTTTATATGAAACTATATATGTATTACAAATATAAGTTCTTTTTTGTAATTTTAACATTTTTTTTATATTTACTGTTTAATAAAATGTTCTATTAATAAAAAAGACGCATGCCTTTTTCTCTTCCTTTTTCTCTTTATGGCGGATAAATAGTTTAAAAATCTATTAGTCTTTGTTAAATATTACATTGCAAACGATATTAAATTTGTATTTGGTAATTTAATATTTAACCCGTCGTAGTGCAGTGGCATAGTGTGTGACGGGGAGCTCGATGCTTGCGGCTTTAATTCCAATTCGAGTAAATAAAATTATAAAATTTTTAATATATAAAAAAAACGCAGAGTTGAGAATTGTGACTTAATTTAACGTAAGTGCACGAAAAGTATCCTTTAGATTTTGATTCCACAGCGAATTTCACACAAAATGCAGCAAAATAAGTGTAAAAATGTTTGTATATTTTGATTGCGATTACTTAGTTAGATACTTGGTTTTATCTGAGCTTAAAGGAATCATAGATCAAAATATTTGATATTGATTTCAGTTTAAAAGCTTTACTTGATATCGAGATAAAGAGTCCTGACAGATGTACAGACGGAAAGACAACAAAGTGATGATACGACTTACAGAATAAATCTAGCATCTAAATATCAAATGTAGTTCTGATAGTTTCGAAATAAAATGGCTATGAAATACAGACGGACAGAGACATAGACAGACTTGACAAATCAAAAAGAGTCCGTTTTTAACCATTTGGCTGTCCTAAAAAGTGGTGGATGAGTTTTTTTTTATCGAATCAAAGCCATTTGAAATCAAGAGCAGTAGTAGAGCAGTAGTAGCGTCAGAGAAAACGAGAAACGAGAAATGAAACTTAAAAATCATATTAGTGATCGAAGTGAGCAAAGTTGGTCACTAAAGAAAATTGTAAGCAAAGCCCTCTAGTGTGTGATCATTTTAAAATCTATTATTTTTTTTGTATCAATCACAAAACCATTGTAATAAAATTGTTTTCATATTTATTAGTTTTTGGATTAAACTTAAATTTTTTTTTCCATATTCACGCTAAACCCGCACATAGTAGAGAACCAAGTGTTAAATACTTCCGTTTCCCACGTTGTGCCTATATTCTTGAGGCATTGCGAGTTGTGTGGCGGAACTCAACGCTGTGTTTTTGCCTCGATACCGGAGCGAAGAAATTAAAATATTAAATATTTCATTATCTCGAATGGGAACCAAATCCACTAACTGTCGCGTGTGCACCTGACTGGTCTCATTCTTTTCAGTAAACTATAACTACAACTAGCTTTACGCTTTAATCCTAGCGGGGTGGTCAGAGAGAACGGTGCGCCACACGCTACGGTCTCTACATACCTCTTTCGCCTCGTCCACTGTCATCAACCTCTTCATACATTTTAAATGAAACTAATTTAACCGGGTAGACTATTCTACCCGTGACCACGGACTACTGCAAAGTGTTCAAAACGTCGGGTTTCCAAAATGTAAAATCTTAAATATACGCGATCAATCCGGTGTGTAATGTGTAATAATCGCGAAAATCAAAGAACTTCATACATGCCCTCCGGGGGCTGTTCATGCTCTTTACGTGACCTTCCTCCAGTATCTTTGATACTGTGTTTTCGAAGGTCAACCGAGGTCTCCTTCTTACCTCTATTCTTTTCAGTGAAACTTTAATAAATATTATATTAATATTAATAAAAATTATATTAATCTATAATATTTTTTCATTTATGGCTTAGCGTTATATTCTGTAATAAAGATAAAAGTGTAATTAATACAAGCTCTTGAAATTTAATATCAATTTGAAAATTAAAACCTAATCTAAGTTACTCCTAAGACGTGGTTTATGATTTATTTAAGGTAAATATACTGCTTCGCTAAGAGATTTCTCTTTAGTTTTATTAACCACGGTAGCTTAACTTTTTTCATTAATTATGAATTTAATTACTTTCAAATTCTATATCTATAAAACTTTCTAATAATTTTAACTAGACGAATTTTAGAGTATATTTTTTTTAGATTTATCAATTCTGAATTTATATTGATACCTTATTATGACATAAAATATCTACAGTTACATAATACACAAAATAACGAAAAAACAAACTACTATATTGATATGTAGTTATATAAACTGCCCTTCATATTTAATTTATAATATATTAATCAGATTGTTATAGATACATTTTATATAGAGTTTTCTATTTAGGTAATCGATAAGGGTTTTTGTAAATGTTTCTTTTTCTAAATATATTCATGATTGCATATCTAGTTGTAATCCTTGTTTTTGCCGGTAGTTATTTGTAATTTGTAAGCTCCTTAGACTACTGTTAGCGATATTTACTATTTTGATAAATAAACAAGTCACGGTACAACTACGTTGTCATATGAAAGTCTCACAATCGTAACAGTCACGAAAAATATTGTAAATCACTTTATAACACACTCACAAACACATTTTGAGAAATCGTTAGATCAAGACTTAAAATATTAGTCATATTACATTTTCTTAATATCTTTTTTTTCAATTTGATAATTTTAAAACTTTTATAAAAACAAATATAATGTAATTTCCGCCATGTTGATTCTACTTCGATGTTTCCCATCTCTCTCGCACTCTAAGCGAGTTGTTACGCCAGGCTAGATACCATAAACAACGTTCGTGTGAGCTGTAGTTAGCCTAACAGGTTTACGCCAACGAGTCGAAAATATGCAAAGGGGACTGTGAGACACTACCGTAACGTATAAACACTAATCTACCAAAGTTACCAAGTTTATATCCTGTTATGTTACTTGCTCGCAGGATTTTTGTTTTTATTTTGGGTTACTTATCGTACTTAGCAAATTGTTTAATGGAAAAGTAATTATAATGTAGTACAGTGAAATTTTGAAAGCTTTGTGTACCTTTGATAAACAAAATAAAGTAGATTATGGATAGGGCAGGCATTATTAATAATATTTTAGTTTCACGATCCGACTTACAAAAAAAGAGGATTCTATTATGGTTTTTGACAATTACTGGATTTAATTCACGTCCCAGTGGATTGAAAGGGAAATTCCAATATCTATTTTTTTATAATAATCATTGACATTTTATTATCATTGATATTATTGTAACCACATTTCATAAACGAGTTAATAGTAAGACACCTACTTATGTATTCTCTTTAAAATTTAAAGCACTCAAATGTTTTTCTCGAGTACAATGCCCAAGGCCATGTTTTTTGTATTTTGTATGCTTTATAGGATCGAAAAAAAAAAGGAGTTTCATCCTATCATGTGATATATACATACATTAATATCGATAAGTTTAATTTGAATTAATTCTCAATTTCCTCTCAATAATTTAGTTCAATGTATAAAGGTATATACATATTTTTAGATATTTCCAGTTTAACTTTTTAACTCAGCAACAGGAAGCTACGGTAACGCAATAACGCTTGAAGCCAATGCAGTTACGGTCAATTAAAAGTATGCCGCTCCGGTCGCTACTGAATCGAATTACGGTACTACACACTGCAGTACTACGAAATCTTTCGAGCAGCATACAAAGTTTATATGAATTAAATTTTATTAGGATTAAAAATCAAAAAGTATATTCGTAGTAGTTTTATAAGAATGTTTAATTAGTTAGAATTTGAAACGATATTATTTTATGAATTTATATTGATTAGTTAGTGGCCGCTCCCAACTACAGTATATCGTATCTAAAATATGTATATAGTCGATGCCAATCGTGGCGCAGGGGCACAAACTGTATGACTGTAAACGCGATAGGTTGCGGGCTCGAATCCCACTCGAGGAAATGAAATATTTAATATTTTCCAGAAGTCGACGAAAAGTGTAGAACGAAAATATCTAAGCATTAATCTACCAGTCTTCCTTGCTTTGTGTGTAAATAAAAAAACTTCAACTTACATAATAAAAAATGACTATTTTAAAAAAATATATTATGTAAGTAAAAAATGATCTTCATTTTGATATTCACATTTTAGTATATTTCTGAGCAACGCATGCATAAAATGCAGTCAGTTAAAGTTAATTAAAAGTGTTTCACTCTGAACGCCAAACTTCGTTACCGTTCATTATACGACTGAGCCTTGAGACGCAGGCAAATATGAAACAGTATTAGCTAATCGAATGTTCTAACAACGTTTCACGTGGTGATCTTACTCGTACGTAACTTGTGTAATTGTCTTCTGCTTTGATTTCTATGAAATTAGGTAAATAATATGTTTATCTATATAGAAGGTAAGTCAAAAGGGCAAAGCGCAGCGTTGAGTTCTGCCACTGAACACGCAATGCCTCCAGAGTTCGACAGAAAGTGCGGAATGGAATGTCTTAACACTTGGTTCCCTCTCCCCTACCCTGCTGCGTGCGGGATACAGCGTGAAGCGGATTTGATTTGATTTAATTTTGAAGTTAGGTCTATTTGAAATTGTAAAGTAAAAAAGGTTAGCTTCGTTTAAAACTAGGTCTTAGCCTGGACACCATTTTATTTTTTATTTAATATTAATATTTATATCAAATAATCTATAATATGATAAAACAGTATAAAAACTATATTTGTACATTGAATATTTGTTCTAAAGTCACTTTTGTTCAATCTCTACATCTGCCACTATTAGATTACGCTGATGTTTGTTACCCCGATGCTAACGAGGAGAGTCTCGATAACCTTGACCGACTTCAGAATATGTGTATTCGTTTTATCTTCGGCTTACACAAATTTGACCACGTGTCTGATTTCCGTGAACTGAATTGGCTTCCAGTGCGTTTACGCCGTAACCTGCACCATTCCCACTATTATTTTTAACATTTTCAATTGACCAAGTGAGAGATTTGTACGCGTGTGTAACTTAAGCTAAGCTTGAGTTCCCTTTATTTGATAATTCTTTCTATGAAAAATCTGTCACAGTTTATCCAACGCTTATAGAACTCCCTTCCTAACTCTATTAGATGACTAAATACTTTTAAAATCAGATTAAAATAACCTTTCCTTAATCTCGATTAGAATCTTTAGTATTTCTTAATATAAAAATAATAAAATGATTTTAAAACATAAAAAGACTCCCATATTATTAGAAATGTTACTAAATACTTCATACTCATAAGAGTGCCTACTGCAATATATTTTCCGATCACACGTGATCGTCTCAGTTCTAACATCTAATTTAAACTCTGCGCAAGCCTCGCGAACAGAGCCTCCTTCCGTGCGTCTGAAAGAGACAGTGTCATTAAATTAAAGTTTCATTTGTCTTCATTTGCTAAACAATAGCAATTATACAAAGCCTCGCAGCGGGCGAGTGATCAGGCGTCCCTTTAATTAAGTACAGAAACAGTGCCAAGTAATTGGATCTGAACAACTGAGTAAACAAATCGAAATGGAAGGTAATAAATCTGGCAAGCACCTTTTTCTCTTGGCGTCACCGGGCTATGGGACTTCTATCAAAAGCAACGCTTCGATAATCACAAACAAATTAGTGAATGGTCCTTAAATACGATTTTGCGTCTCCAAATTTGGACATGGATGGCCTCGTACTTCGGAAAGGAAACGATGTCTCGATCGTTGGTGAGAAGAAAATGTCTTCTTGCTGTGTTCGAATTTTAAAATAGTATATTATATTATATTACTATTGAAGTTAAAGTGTTTATGTAAATTAAATTGTAATGTTTTATTGTTTACGCTTTAGTAGTATACTTGTAATTAAGAGGTATCAATAGAATGTAAGGACTGCTGCTGCCCTTTTGTTTTATTTATCATCTTAAATAAGTAAATTAAGAGGCAAGTCGTTGCGTAGAGGCTGTTTGTTGTAAAAGTTGTGGGTTCGATTCCCTAGAGAAAATAAAATTTTCATTTTCTACGCTCTGGTGTCGAGGCAATAAAGAGTTAAGTTCCGTCACTCAACACAACTAAATAATAATATACAAATATAATAAAATAAGAAAATTTTGTTTTGTCATTCATTGAAGTTGCCATCCAACAACGTTTCATTCAAAAATAAGTTTTTGGGATATATATTTAAATTGAAACTATATCGGTATGAAATGAATATGTCCATCATTTTGCCTATCGTTTTACGTTGTATTCTCAATTTGAAGTTACTTTTATTGAAATATTATCTTGTAGAGATATTTTATTTATTAAAAGAAGCAAGCAAGCATTTTTTATTATATTAAGTTCGTACAATATTTTAATGATCAAAAGCTAAAGAATATAAAACTATAATTGTTAGAATATACTGGTCACTCCCATATCCTCGTAGCTTTACAAGTATAAGTGTGTCCCCCTACAGTTGTGCAGGGTGTAGTCATTTCCGGTATCTTGCATTTTATAACCTTTTTATTTCACTTCCTATCCCCTAAGGTCTCAGGGATGGGCCAGGATATGAGCTTGCCATCGACAATAGAGTATAAAATAGTGTTTGTATTGTTTAGGCGTATATTTGACTAGTTTTTTAAATAGTTTTTCTTTATAATAACAAATTAAATCTATATATATCCTCTTTACGCCGTATCCCGCATGTAGTAGGATAGGTAAAAGGAGCCTAATGTTAAAACACTCCTTCTGCCCACTTTCCGTTGACTTCTGGAGGTATTACGTGTTGAGTGGCGGATTTCAACGCCGCGCTTTGCCTCAACACCAGAGCAAAAGAATTAAAATATTTAATTTCCTCTATTGGAAATCTAACCCACAATCTGTCACCTGTCGCCACGACTCCATCTCACTTTTTGTAATGTCAAATACTATGAGGAAACATCACGTATATCTATACCTACATATTTACATTCATACAATTCCACTACAAAATAGTTCCCAAACAATATTCATGTAGGCCCCTGGAATAGCAACAAACAACCTTACTTTTTTCGCTGTTCGCGATTTGATTGCGGGGATTTATTTTTATGCTCAGATTTATAGACGGTTCCAAGAAGATTCGCAATTCAGCAAAATTTTGAAGCCAAGTCATCGCTGCGAGAAAATGGGAAAATATTTAGCATCTTTTAGGTTGTTTTATAGCCTACCTATTTTATTATTTAGCATTGTACCCTTCAAAGTATCGTAAATATTTTTTAGGGTTCCGTATCTTAAAACTAAGAAAAGGGAATCCTTATAGGATAATTTTGTTGTCCGTCTATCAAGACTCGCGTGGATGTTTCGAGATGCAATGTCAAATATTCTAGACTACAGTCCCTTGAAGCATAGAAAAAAATCAAGCTTTTAAGTCAGGCATTTTGTATGAAAATTGCCGCATAATCAAAACCTATAGGGTACTTCCCGTGGACCTACAATTATGAATTATGGCAAGAAGTGAGATCTTGCAATACAAATAAAGAAGAAATTTTCAAAAATTAACTTACCGTAGCGCTTGGCGCTCGTTTCTCACTGACTGCCCCGCTAGGGATGAAAGTGAAGCTATAATTAGAGTAGTTTAAAAAAGTGAAAATTATTATAGATATTTAATAGAAAAAATAATTACAAGCTTATAATTGTAGTTCATTTCATACAAAATGAATACATACTTCCTCAAATTTAAATTTGTCGTTGTCACGTCCTGGGGCCTTACTCTTGACGACAATATTCAATGATCAATCGTCAATAAATGTCATTTCGTACTCTTGAAAGCAATCAATTGCTAAGTCCACTACCGCCCGCTAGTTGACGGTTGCGTTAACTAAAAATTGTTGTAAAATTCGTTAGAATTGTGATATTTGGTACTCTTGACGCGTTTTTGACAGCTAAAATGACAGCAAAACTAGAAGTGGAATTAGGAATTTAGTCAATAGTCGGCAAAAAAATTGCACGTTTAGTGCTTATGGATTGTGTTTTGAAGAAAACGTATAAATTAGACCTTAAAAACAAAGAAACATGCGTCGATTCGCGAATTTTAACGAAAACTGAAAACTACCGACTGCCTTAATGAAAAATTCTGTTATAGAGGTGATACGAAGAAATAAGTGAAATTCGTCACATAAAGCCCAAAAATTTAAAACGAAATTAATGACTGTAACTTACATATACTAAGTAAGTTAAGTATTAATCTAAGGAAATACATATGTAATAGTAACTGCTGATTAAAGTGCTAAGCAAAATCACTGAGTGTTTATTTTTCAAATGTATTTAAATATATTATCAGTGGACTTTTGAAGTTCTAATTGGAATGAGCATTTGCTTTGTAAAAATACATATTAAGTAACTACCAATATATCATTCAGTAGCAATATACCAATATAGTAGTTGGTACTTAAATATTTTATAAACTACAATAGCAAGAATAGTAATTATACTATCATTTTATAGGCGACCAGATTTTGGCCCAAAAGTGGATAAGTTTGATAGTTGAGATGACCTCTAGATGTAGATGCTTACACGAACTTTACAAGAATATTTCGCCAAAATTCACATATCTGCTCAACCTAAATAAACAAAAATGTTCACAAATGGAAACACAGGGTGCAGCATTGTAAATAAATAACACATATTGCAAGTGACTACATATGTGTTAAAGTATTATCTAGAAATGAGTTGGAAGACTTGGAGGTAGAAGTAGAAGTCTCCAAACATTACAGCTGACTGAAAGGTAGTAAAAACATATAATAGCTACAAAATTAAGGAAAGAAACAGAAAATATCCACAAGTTATATAAATCTTTTTATAAATAAATTATATTATTATCTAACAATGTTTGTTATACAATAAAAATTACTTTTAAAATTGAAAATAGTTGAGCAATACAGTTTTCTTATAAACTTGTATAAAATATTATTAATATTTAATTGATTGATTCAATTACCGAGTAAATATGTACTTATGTGTAACAAAATTATATTCTACTGTACTATATTGTTTAATTTAATGAAACAAATTAAATAATAATGAAATAAACTATATTAGCTTTCCAAATAAATCATTTTGAATTTATCAAAACTTTACAAAAATGCTTAAAAGTATGAGTGATTGGTCAGAGTTTAATAGATTTCCTGGATATGTCATAATTTTTTTAAGTAACAAGTATTTGTATATATGTATGTCTATAATTGTATCTCTATATAAATGTGTATATAATATCTATGTATGTATTTATGTATGAATAATGTATGTATATATAAATGTTTGATATAACAAATAACAAAAATATCTTTATACTTTAAATAAGTACAAATTTGATTGAATGTATTAATTATCTTTATGCAATAAAGTGTTTTTAGAACTTGATTTGTAATTAGATGCTCTCATGCTAAAGGGAAATGTTTCAGATGTAACAATTTGTAAATGATCTTATTAAACTTATTTTAAAACGAATGATTTAATTATTTAAAGATAGTTTTGTGTTGCACTTGTATTTTTAAAATTACCAATAAAGATGTATGTTTTAATTATTGTTTAATTACATAATTGACATTTAAAACAAAATATTATATATACAGCAAGAAAAAAAGAAAAGCAAACCATTACACTATATGATGTTATTTTTAGTTTTTTTTTATAGTTAAAGAAAAAAGTTTGTCTTTTGGTCTTTCTTATAAATTAAAAATTAGCCAACTTTTACGTACTTATTTATGACGCTTATGTATAGCTTTAAGCTTTATGATATTATACATAATATGATAATGGTACATATAAATATTCTTATTATAATAAAAAGACATTCAGTAGTAAAACATTTTTTTATTAATACTTTTATAAACATAATAGACTAATCACAATTCTTTCTTTAAATATGCACATTTAAGCGTTATCCATTAACATAAAAATTTATGTATGTTTCTTTCAAATAAAAACAATCATTAGTTTTCGCGTGAACTTCAAAAGCATTTAACCTTCGTTATTTTGTTATACTTTACTTAATTTTACATTTCAACCTTCTTTTACGTTTAGTTATAGGCTAAATGCACATCGATTAAGAAATATATTTATTATAACTGATAACATAAGCATTAACATAATAAACAAATTCATATGTCAAATGCCATGTCAAAATTTTGACAAAACATTCTAAATAATTAGACATACAGATAAAATATATCCATTTTTTTAGGACGACTTCAAAGATTTCATTGTTTTTTAAGTAAAACATAATAAATATGATTTATAATTATTGTTTTTGCGAAAAATGTGCATTTGAATAAATTATTCCAATGAATTATGAATGGTTATTATGTATCGCAGATTTATCGGTATAAAGTGCACAACACTAACTGTCAGTTATAACGGCGTTAGGATTAGTCAAAAGAATAGTAATCCCACTTTGAGAATGTTGGTTTCAAGAGTACCAAAATAACGTCGCCGCAGGATTACATTGGACAATGTTCGACGTCAAAATGGGAATGAAATTACTTTCAAGAGTAAGGCCCCTGTTGGCATACAATCCTGAAATTGGTACGGAGCCCTTGGTACGCGAGTCCGACTCGCATTTGACCGGTTTTATTCGCGTTATATCATAATATCTACCAACAATTAGTACGACAAATTACACCCACTTTGCCCGATTTACGTCTCTATGACCGATTTAAGGGCATTCGTCCCTTTTTAACAAATGATAGTAATTTCCAAGAGGAAATGCATCGAAATGGCAAAATGGCCTGCTAAGCGGTGCCCATTTGTGGAGATTACTTTCCGGGCTTAAATTTTATATCAGAATATTTAATAGTATTTCGAAACGCTATCATATACAGTGCACTCACTGCAGATGTTTTTTTAAAATCACTTCCCGTGTGAATTTTTTTAATATACGTACTTTAAATTAATGAATAATTTATTATAAAGGAGTAATTTTAAAATTTTACTTAATATTTTGTTCGTTTATTGTATATTGCCTTGAATATATAATATTCAATAATATTAAATATAACTTTTATATCAATTTCCGTCAGATCAGGGGATGGCGGATGGGTACTTACATGCGACTATAAACACGACAGTTTTAGGTTCGATTTCCACTCTGGCCAATGAAATATTTATATTTTCATTTTCCTCGCTCTGGTAACTGCAGGCAAAGCGCGACATTGAGTCCTGCCGCTAAACACGCAAAGCCTCGAGAATTCTGCTTAAAGTGGAGAACAAAAAAAGGCAATGAAGAAAATTCCCCATGTCTACCTTGCTATGTGATACGAGAGGCAGTATGAAGCTATATTAATTTAATTTTAAGTATCATTTAAATTAAATAATAATAATTTGATTCCAGCGGAAAGTGAGGAAGGAACTATCTTAACACTTGGTTCCTTCTGCCTACCCTGCTGTGTGCGGGATACAGCGTGAAGCTAGTTTTAATTTTTCATCATTTAATAACAATAAAAAATCTTTACATCAATATTAGTGATAGATCTTTTACTGTAAATGGATAAATTACTAAGATAACAGTAGACTGCCACTACGGCTATACAGTACTAGGACATCCCTTGGCAGTTCGCTTTAATCCAATAATTCCATTGCGCTTTGCAGCATCGCATCTCAGGTATTATCTATTTTGCCTGCAGTGAAGTAAGGAATGTATTCATATATTTTAGTTTTTTTTAGCTTTCAATAGATAGTTACAAGCATTATGCTTTGAGTAAAGGCGGAGAAAACATCAAGACACATTGTGTCCTACTTTTCGTCCGAACTCAAGGACTTAGGAGTTGAATGATGAAACTCTACGACTTATTTAATCTTACCATAAGGAGGAAATATAAATGACTTATTGAATAAGTAGAAAGATAATTTGAATATATAACTTTATTTACCACCTTTAGGAAGTTACTAGTTACTCATAGCTGAAAATAAAAGTAAAAACAAATTTTGTCTAATCTAACTAATAGAATCGCTATTTGCAAAAAAAGCATTAGAGGCCAGTCCTAGCGTAGGGGCACGAAATGTAACTGTAAAACCGACTGGTTGTGGGTTCGATCCCCACTCGAGAAAATGGAATACTTATTTCAATTTATATTTTCATTTCTTCGCTCTGGTTTCTGGCAAAGCGCGGCGCGTCATTGCGTGTTGAATTCCGTCACTCTACACTGAGCGCCTCCAGAATTCGGCGGAAAGTGGGGAACGGAGTATCTTAACACTAAGTTCCATCTGCCTACCTTGTTGTATGCTTTATACAGAGATATTTGTACACTTTTGGCGCCATTTTACATTGCTAAGGAGAAACAAAAACCAATGGGAAACTACTCTGTATTTTCCCATCTAGGGTCGAAACTATATATAACATATTTTCATACAGATATAAAAATATATACAGTTTATAATATTGCATTATTAAGATAGTAGAGAATATTTCTTCAAATGGATTTTAATTTATATTAGCCAAAAATAGGGGAAGCCCCTGTCATCGACATTAAAACCTCAGTAACCAACATTCAGTAATCGACACCTAATTATCGATTGAGACAGAATACATATATGAGAATACATAAATTTGACTAAACACTACAGACACGTGGTTTGTTTTGAACTCTCTTAACTATTTAACTGACGAGCGACGAGCGAGTAAAGCCGCAGGTCGATGCTAGGATAACTTAACAGAAGCATGAGCAAATTGAGCTGATTGTATGTACATACGAGTACGTATATAGATTTAGCGTTCACCTAATACAAATAGAAACACTTTTTATAATATTACAATTTAAATTCTTAGTAGCGTACTCCAATTTCGCTACAAATTGACCGCTGATGTAGGAATAATTTAATAGAAATCCGCTTCAAGGAGGTATATTACATTTTGTTGCAACTTAGTCATGAGCGGGCGAGGTTCGTGAAGTACACTCACAGTTTACGTACAAATAGGGCAATTCACGTTGCAGTATAAATCGAGGGACTGGCTAACCTGGCTCCAGACTTCATTAATTGAATAGATACGTCCGCTGCCCGCCTCAATCCGACCTTAATCACTCTTGAAAAGACTCAATAGTAGGTATACCTTCAACTCCTCGAGCGCTCATTTGATATAGTGTACAGAGAATCGCACTTTGATTTCGCTCGGGCTAGTCTCAGTTGCCTGTCTATCTTCATGTTCAATGAAGATCTTGATCTTTGAACGTTCTAGTTTGTTTGTCAGAAACGATCGTTTGTATTAGAAAATAATATATTGTAATTGGCAATAATAATGATCTAATAATAAATAATTTGGAGGTCCTTTTTTTATTTGTTGCTCTTTTCTCTTTTTTATTATTACCCGAATGCGGGACACAAATAATAATAATAATAATAATAATCTTTATTTGGAACTAAAATAACAAGGTACAAAATTAAATATGTTCGATAATGACCGCATTAGTAGAAACTGTGTTGCAGCCATTAACGCCCACCTCAATAGGACAGAAGTGATAATAAAGTTCCAATACACAAATTTAGTATCTTATTGAAAGTGAAAGCATGCAAGATTTGAATAACAATATAAAAAATTTGAGTGGTTTTGTGTGTTTGTACGTGTCTGTGTGTATGAGTGCGAATGTGTGTGTGTGTGTGTGTGTGTGTGTGTGTGCGCGCGCGCGCGCGCGCGCGTGTGTGTGTGTGTGTGTGTGTGTGTGTGTGTGTTAATAAGATTTTCCGTTTCATCATAAGTTAAGCTCAGTAGCCACTGTGTTACATTTTCTTTACATTTCCTTGGTAGTAGAGGATAAATGTTTAATGTTTTGTTAACCTTATTGTACAGAGAAGAAGCGAAGTAATGATAGTGTCTTCTGGCTATCTCCACCCTGCAATACTCTATGGTACATACTCTGTCTTTCCTACGTTTGTTGGGATTGGTTTTATATGGTAATTCAGAGTGCTTTCGTAAGATTACATTTAATAAGTAAAGTTTCCTAACTGTATGTGTTCCTAACAAAGGCCAGTATGTTTATCAGTTTATGAATTTTGTAGCGTTGTAGAGACCAAACGCATGACCGATTTTGATGATTCCTTGCATTACTCGGTTCGTCTTAACCGACGACGTATCGTCGAAACGAAGAAAATAAAAATGGATAAATATATCGAGCAGGGTATCGTTGAATAGATGTTCAGAAATGATCTTAGATACCTTTCATCATCTTTCACTTTAAGGTTATAACATATAACGACTTAAACTGTTTTAAACTTTTCTCGCTTTTTATATATTTAGGTATTCTCAGGCCTATTCTTCAATCAATTACATCTTCCTGGGAAGCGTTGTAAACATAAAATATATATCATTTATTTTTATGTGTATCGTACTATTTCAATGATGTAGGTATTTAGTATCACTAATGACACTTCCTACTCGATTAACGTATATATATCATAAAAAATAAATGATTTAAGTTGATTTAGATTTAGTATCTAAAGCTCTCTACATTATGTTAAAATGACGTAGGTCTAAAGGTGTATTAGGTTTTCATTACAAATATGAATAGATAGGTCAAAGTTTAAAACATTCAAAAATTACAAGCAAAAATAAGAAATTAATATTGATAAATAAAAATTATGTTTTGATATTTAAAATTGTTAGTGAATCAAAATATATGAAATTTCATTCTCAACATATCCGCTATCAGCGAAAGCAATTACATTCACCATAAGTGTACATTTGCAATTAGCGACTGGTCCAAAAACGTGCAAACCGTTAACCGCCGGCACCCAGCGCCGTGTCTCTGCATATTCATTGCCTGTTTAAAATATTTTAATACGGGTCGTACCCATCCCCACACATCCACGGGTTTTCTACTAATGTCAAATTTGTTTTGAAATGAACAAAAATGTTTGCAGGAAATTGTTTCTCGATGATGGCCGCGAACGTAACTCGGTCTAATGTATTTTTTGACTTTTTCAAACGGTCCTATGCCAAAGTTACCTTTTCATAAAAATTGTTGTTAAAAATATTTATGAAAGCATAATATAGCAAATAAACATTTTGAAACGTTATTATGTTTATTAATAACGGATACGCAAGGATATAAAAAAAAGAACATTCAAGTTATCAGAAGTATGTTATATTTCATAATTCCCCATTCTTAGCTCCTTGTTATCGGAAATTTCTTCCGTTCTCGCCCTCTTCCTTCCCCGATTCCACTTTAAAGGGTATTTATGTAATAAGGGATCCGTAATTGGTACTATTACGAAATATAACGTTGAATTTCTATATTAGGAGAACTCCAATTAAGAATTCTACCCAACAAACTTTAGCTAGATCGTCAAATTTGTAAAGTTACGCAATTTTCAACGACCTTTAGTGTTCCGACTTGTGACAGAGGTGGGAGACAATCAAGTTATAGCGGGGCTTAATTTTGAGTGGCGTCGCGTCTTCTCTTGTCGATGGTGATTTAAATGAAGCTTGTGCGAATTTTCAATTAGCGGGGACACTGAGCGATGGTTGACAATTGTCTCTGGCAGCGTCTTCACCGCCCTCATCCATCTACATTTGAGTAACCGAGTGAAAAAGCAATGAGCCGCGCCATTGCCTATCTTTACGCATAAATTCTGTAACAGATTCACCCCATTTTTGCGTTTTACCGCAGATCTGTCTGTGAATGTACTCGTATCGGAATATCATTTAAACAATATTTTTAATATCTACTGTAATTTAGGTTACATATTCTTGTTTTTGCTGAAACTTTAATGTCATGTTTAAGCCTTAATCAATAATTTTGTGTGTAAAACTGATTGAAAATCCTATTTATAATCCATTGAGAGCCTCATAAAATATATATACGAGTATACGACATTGTTATATGACATCATACGCGAACAGAAAATTTTAACTATGTTATATAATATTTTTTGTATTTTAAGTTTATATATTATGACTAATAAAAAAAACCTGTCAAATGCGAGTCCGATTCGCATATCAAGGGTTGTGTACCAATTTCAGAATTGTTTCTTTTAACGCAATAAGAAGAAAAACGAATTACATATAACGAAGTAGCTCCATAAAATGATCATTTAATATATGATTTCATAGACATTTTGCTCTTTCCTACATTCTTTTGCGTTCAAGCTATAACGGTTTCTTGAAATCAGAATATTGCCCCTAAAACAGATGCTAAGGCTCATATATTATGTGAAAAAATGCAAATCATGTAATTGACAAAAAATATATTATATTATTGTGGTATTTACTAAATATTTTTACGTACATTTCTTATAAATTAGAAAATAATTCAATATAAAATATACAACTGTAATTGTAATCTTTACAATATTTGTTATACAAAAAACAAAACTAAATCATACGTGAATTGAACAATTTTTTTAAAGTAAATACTTTACATTAATAGTACGGTTAAAAATCTTATTAAACTACTTTTAATTTATTTATTATTTAACAATAATTAAGTTAGAGTTGAAACAAAATATAACTTTTAGGCAATTTGAATTGCAAATACTGGTTTTACATGTGGTACATACATACACGTTACCTTGACCTGACCTGGTTTAGGGCAACGTGGTACTGACTTAACCGAGTGTTTTAAATGGCGTTAACATTTCTTTACGCTTTTAACCTCACATAATTTTCTGCTATAAATAGCTTAAACAAAAGAAAACATAATTGTAGTGGAGTAATTACTCCAATTACTTACGAGCAATTTAGTATTACATATGAATGTCAAAGAAGAGTAAAAGAGGGGTTGTATGTTTTTTGCGCATTTAGAAAACGTATAAAAATTTTAATGTACCGGGATCTGACTTATAACAAGCGTATAATCATTTCGATGTAGTTAGATGAGAACGTATGGCTTAGTGGTCAGAGCGCTAGGACGGTTTCCAAG
Organism: Heliconius sara; assembly: GCA_917862395.2. Lineage (NCBI taxonomy): Eukaryota > Metazoa > Arthropoda > Insecta > Lepidoptera > Nymphalidae > Heliconius > Heliconius sara. The sequence goes on along the minus strand of OU860796.2, from coordinate 6,764,559 downwards.
AGGCGCGGGTTCAAATCCCACAACGTTCACATTTTTATACGTTTTCTAATAAGTATCTTTCTTGCCTAAATGTGGAATGACATTTGAAATACATTAAAAAAACATTATATGTTTTGGTTTCATAAATGTATATTTCCTATACACGGACTGAATAACCGACTGAAGTTATTTAGAAGCTATATTAGAATTATTTAGGTTATTTTCAAAATAAATGATTCCATTCATATTGCTATAGAGAACAAATATTAGATCTTGTAAATAACAAAAGCAATCAAACTATTATTTTGTTTCAAAACATACTGAAATGTTCTGAAATGTTGAAATTTATAGCTTATCACTATAATATAGTCTAGGTCACGCTCGTATAGGCACTTTATTGATGTTCGGACGGGTAAACATACCCTACGCAGAGGGACTTAATTTTCGAGGACGACACATGTCAATGTGGCATATGATTACACAAACACAAAGTGAACTGGGGACCGAACTTCATAATTCGAAGCCGTATTGAATCATAAATGCAGAAATATTTTTTATTTATTTATAAGTGAATGCTACGTTCTTTTTTATTTAAATTAAATGTTGAAAAATATAAACTGTGATGATTGCGGGATCATCCTCTACAATATACAAATAGGTGCATATATTGGAAAATTGTATTTTTCATTCTTATATTTCCAATAAGATAAAGAAAACCTGTATAGATAAAGTCAACAAACTTGGACGTTGGATTCCCAAAAAAAAGCAGTTTCTTGAAATTGAATCAGTCTTTCTGTGAGATCATAATACAAAAAAAATCATCAAAATATTCTTTTTTCTTAATATTAATCAATTTATGGAATAAGAATATGGTAATTTAAAAAGTTATATTTGAGTTGTGTTCGACCTACTGTTGAATTATTGCTTAAGTAGTCCCCGCGAGTTTTAAGTATTCTCGTAAAAGTTTTGGAAATATTAATAGTGAATTGTAAAGAGTGCTCTGATACTTTCAGTTCGTAAGATAAATTAATAACGTTGTTCAGTCGGTCTTGTTTGATCTCGTCGTTTTCATTGAGAAAATCTTATTAGTTGTACTTTAAATGAATAAACAGAAAATAATTATTTTTATATCATTTTAACATTAGTAAAAACTATTCAAAGCTAATCAAAATTATGTATGTAAATAGTATATAAATAGATCGATATAAATATAAAACATTTTTTAAATTCAAAGAATTTTTAGATTAAAAATAAGTAAATACTATTTTATATTTTACTTTTATATACAAAAAAACATTCAGGAATAAGGCCTAAAAAAATTACTATAATTTTTTGTTGTGTCTTTTATCAAATATCTAATAAACAGGTAAGAGAACGACACATTTCCTTTACCCGCTTCAATGAGATGACTTTATAAGGAAATAAAATTGGTTACCATTTCTTAGTAGCAATTTCGCAAGTATCTTAAGCTTCAACATTTAAATTCACAAACTGAATTCAAAGCGATTTTACCTTTTGAAAAATCCCTTTGAATAGAGGAAAAATGTTTGATAATATAAGAAATCATATAAAGAGCTTTTATCAACCGAGCGATCTGTTGCTATCGCGACCGTCGGTTAGGTGGCGACATCAGAAACCAACCAACAACCAAGGTATTTCGATTGCAGTCTAAGCGGGCGTTATTAACCATGACAACCACCGTCCCTCCCCCATCAACTTTTACGAAACACCACCCGGTTAACGACGTCTGATCACCTATAGAGAGCAGTCTGTAATAATCTCTCATTTCAAACGTCTGTGCGTTTGAGCTTCGAAAAATGCGATTTTATGTATGATAATGTTTTAGTATATACAAATGTTCAATTCTATTTTTATCATAAGGGAGATATGGAGTTTCTGGGAGGTCTGGAGGAAACTAAAACTTATTATATCTTTTTACTTAGTACTTTCCAAGCGTGTCTCCAATTTGTTTGTATCCAAGGGCTGCGTTATGGTTTAATACGCTTCTGGGTTATGCCGCAAAACGGATATTTGAGAAACACTAAGTGAGACCATAATTTTTTTTGTGTAATATATCTACATTGACGTATATTGCTCACTACGACACATGACTTATGAAAAATTGTAACTTGTACGTAATTAACAAACGATATGATATTTTTTTTCCACCGAATTCTGGAGGCATTCCGTGTTAAGGGGTGGAACTCAACGCCACGCTTAGCCTTGATACAAGAGTGATGAAATGAAAAAAATAAACATTTTAATTTCCTCGAGTGGAAGGGGCACAAAGTGTGACCTGGACTGGATTGGCCTCAAATTATGACTTGCTTTACCTTTTTAAGAAAATTTGTACCTACAACTCTACTTATCAACTTTATTAAGAACAAAAAGACATTCTGTAAACGTAATTATTATTATTTTTTAATCTCATTTCATTTCCGCCTATTTAGCGGCTTCAATGTAAACTCGTAGCTTTCGGGTATCCTTCCCTAAATTTGCAAGTCCCGAACTGCAGGGGTGCGTCATGTCTAAATAGATGACGGGATTATTTTTGTGTTTGACATAATCATAGTGACAAATTTCTCTTTATATTTGATGGATTTGATGTTTCTATGTATAGTAAAAAGTTCAAAGATTGTTTTTGTATAAAGCTTTTAATATTTACACATGTATAGAATTTGTTTAGAATAAAATTATTTTTATAGAAACCTATACATTTAGTTTGCATTTATTTTAATAAAATAGCTTGAATATCTCAGTAATAACGTAATATTAAAGTAGTAAATGAATGGACTTAGAACTTAAGAGATGTAACTTATTACAACCACCAACATTGAGAATAGGTTACGGATTAAGAATAACTAGAAATTAGAAAAAACAAAAAAGTTTTCCCATTTCCATTTAGCAATTAGGATAAGCTTCCGTCAATACAGAATTAGGGATACGATTAAGTAGAGAAAATAACAGATGTATCTATTGTGTCAACAATACTTCACATTATAATATAAAAATCGGCATGACTATATATATATGTAAGGACTCAGCTTTTGAGTGAACGTCGAGCTCGTACGTGTGGCCGCACCCTAACGGCCAAGGGATTATGGCGGAAACTATGTACTTAAATCGTGATAGTTCATTGTTGAACTGTGAAAAGAAAAAACATTTTTATTAAAACCCTCAAGTGCGAGAGCACACAAAAAATAACTAAAAACTGGGACTCTTACGAGAGTAAGAGTCCGAGTTATTAATTATTTTTTGTTGTATTATTTGATAATTACCATGGTCCGATAGTATATTGTGTTTGAGAATTGATTATGTTCTACATCACATAGCGATTATTATAGTGATTGGGTTCACACTGAACATAAAGAAAGAGATTTTCAAAAAAAATAAAAATTAATAGATTTTGATCCTCAACCTAAAATATATAATACTAGCGACCCGCTCGCGGCTTCGCACGCTTTAACCACAGAATGATTTACTTAATACACTAAAATTATATTCATGTTTCAATATACCTATAATGTATGCTTGCAATGAACTTGAGATTTCTAATGTGAAAATTATTAAAACCTTAGGTGGCATTTTCGTACCTCCCATAAGAGAGATGCAACTGTCAATATATTAATTTCTCTAAACTTTTGCCTTATGGAGTCTTTAGGACCTAAATTGTAGTTATAACTATATAGTTTTAGTTATATCGATACTTACAATAAAATCCTAACTCATCGGTGTCTGTACGTGGAAGATATATTAGAAAAAATATTATTATGGACATTTAAAAATTTAATAGAACTTGATCAGTTTGTTTGTTATATAATCGATGCGATGCTTAACCGATTTAAGTGCAGTTTTGTAATTTGGCTAACTTCCTTTAAATATTTAGTATTAGTTTTATTTTAATCGGTTCACACAAAATTAAAACCAGTTTCACGCTGTATCCAGCCTATAGCAGGGAAGATAGAGGGAACTTAAGTGTTAAGATACTGGGTATGATATATGACTGACGTGAAATGAAAATATGATTAAATTTCAATTCAATCCTCCAAGTGGGAATCGAACCCATAACGTCACGTTACTGGCACAATTTGTGCCCCTACGCCGCGACGGTCTTTAATATTCATACAGAATGGAAGCTTCAGCGCACCCTTTACGGGGAGTATATAGGATAAACTATAAATATATAAAAATAATTAAAAATATAATAGTTTATTAAACCCATACCTAAAAAAATTAATCAAGATACCTCAGCAGTTTAGACGTAGGATCCAAACCTGTATTTCCTGTGACGCAGTTACGCATCTATGCAGATACCAATAACGTAATCACATACTACTACAAAATATTACTAAAGGTTAAGCAACTTTGAACATTGCCGCCAATACCTACGACTCGTATGTTTGCGTCTTTAATGACAAATAGCGTTTTATTTTAATATCAACGATAATACCTAATTTACTTTGTATGAAAAAATAACTTTTTCCTTCTATTTTTTTAATTGTATTAGGCTTTAGCTTTAGGCATAGTTAAATCTATGGTTTCATTTAAAGCGGTACTGATAAAAACATTATATAATTGACTATATAATATCTATAGTGATTTTTTAGTGAATAGAATTATTATTATTATTACAACACTTGCGAAGAGAGCATATTTCGGGCATTTTTTAAATTCTTATACCTTTTGAGAAACTACCAACATTCTTATCGTTAATAATTTTTTTTTTTAAATAAAAGAAACATTTGAACATTTTGTCTAAATTTTTCGTCATAATGGCGCGAAAATATTCAAAATGTTCAAAATTAAAAGTTCAAAAATGTTGGTTAAAAATAATTATAATGCAGGAGGATACCTTTATATGTACTGTTTAAATCTGTTTTTTTATGATATTATGTAGAATAATATAATCTATAGATAATCACACATTCCTCTTCACACTTTTTATTCTTTAACTATAATAAGTAAATATATTTAACGTTATAACGTTATATTAAACGTATTAATAAATTTAATTAAATTTATTAATACGTTTCAAGTATTCATTTGTTTTGAATATAACATTAAGATTGATTCATAAAATATATTTGGCACTTCCTTAACTTGATTATTTCATCTATTTTTTTTATTTACAAAGTTTTGATTAAATTCTCTTGAGAAATATATGTACTGTAAATGAATGTAACGTACCTACGTGCCAATGATTAAAATGTATTGACATCACCACGTGATCCATCTAAACCCAATAGAAACTTTTATAAACTATAGCAACCAACTCGCGGCTTCAACCGCTTAAATTTGTGAATTATTTGTTTGTTTCGATACAGGGAATTACTTGAAAGTTTGTATTATTTTTTTTTAAAACAGCACCGATTTTTATAAAATTTGAAAGTCAGACTCTTTAAAATATTTCATTGAACACGTGTTTCATGGTTTTTAGAATTCATCCCCTAAGAAATCAAATACTGGGTTGAAAGTTTATATGGAAAAATCTTTAAATCGCCACCGATTTTTATAAAAACTTAAATTCAGACTGTTAAAAATATTGTAATGAACACGTTTCGTGGTTTTTTTTAGAATTCACCCCTAAGAGTGCTAATAAGCAGGCGAAGTTGCTCCGCGACCGCTAGTTTTAATGTAATAACATATAATATATTTATAAAAATGAGAATGTATTGTTTTGTTTAATAGCTCCTGATAGTTATTACAACACATGCAAGGAAAGATCATTTTAGAAAGTTGTTTAATTATATTAGAATTATAAAAACTACCAACATTTTTATGGTGAATAAAATATTTAATCAAATAAAAAAATGTCCATGTTTTCCACCTGAAAAACACTAAGGGGAGAAAAAATATAAATATATGTATATAAAAATATAGATACCACATTAGTATCAATACATTTTGCTGGTAACAATAATTGAAAACAATTATATACTACCTACGCGATAACTTTGTATGCAAAGTTTAAAACTATTAATTATATACATACATATACATATAGGCATCTAATATATATATATATATATTAGATGCCCCTCTGTACTACGATGGTGGCTCTTTTCTAGCTTGCACATTTTCCTTTGAAAATGAGTTATTGTGGCATAACTAACAGTTACACATGGTATCGTATACTTTTTTGTAGATATTGATGTCTTCTATAAAATTGCAGTACATTACTTTGCTCTATTGTCAATAATTTCCACAGCGTACGCGATATAAGGTTTTTTTTGGTATTTTTTTACACGTTAATCGTGTAATTGTAAAAGAATTTTCCTTATCGGGTCTATTTAATTCAAACAATTTTGCCGTGGGATCCCGGTCTAGTATAGGATCATCCTAGTGCTGGTGGTGTCGTAAGAGGCGACTGGGCAGACTCCACTGGATCATTACCACCCCCGGCATTAAAAACCGGCTTTATGCCACTGCGTTTCGCATCAGGTAATGCCGTGCTCCGGAGTCCAACCCACCTTAAAGGCGGGCAACAAACCTGTAACTCCTCTGGTGTTGCACGGGGCCGCGGGCGACGGTAGTCACTTACCATCAGGTGATCCAAACGCTCGTTTGCCTTGTCCTTTCCATAAAAAAAAAACAAAAAATCTAATGGACTGTCTTAATAATTTAAGTGGTATCGATACATCTCCCACCCAACCCCCGCAGAGTTACTCGCCACGGTGCGCGAGGCCACACGGCACACACGGCATTTTTTATTATTACATGATTTTCTTTAGATTTATATTTTTAAATTCGTTATATCTTTTGAATGGGATATCCGATCTTATTAATTTAAAAAGTATTTTACAGATATTGAAATTATCTTTCATAAAATATCATTTAATGGGATAAGGATTGATTCAGAGGTATGAATAATATGGTTTGATTATTGTCGGCACTTTTGTTAACGTATAAAATATAAAAAAATGATTATATTGTCATAACTACAGTAGTTAGACATATGCTATCGCGGACTTTTTTATAGATATTGATGCGCTCTATAATACTGTAGAACATTGTTTTGTTCTATCATCAATAGTTTTCGCAGCGCACGCGATGATAGAATTATTAAGATCAATTTCTTCACACCTTGGTTTACATTATTGCATTTCTATTAGGGATCTCTATTTTTTTGGAAATGTTATATAGCCTATACTGGTCAGTAAAGATGCAGCTTTCCAATAGTGAAAAAATTATTTAAATCGGCCCGGTAGTTTTTGTGTGAAAACTCTACAAACATACACACATACATACATACATACATACAAACATACAAAAATACAAATCTTACCTCTTTATAATATTAGTATAGATTTGTATATAAACCTTGTCTAACAACAATAAACAAAATGCAAAATTACAACTTAGTAGTTAAACACAATTAGAAAACGCTTTAACGTATGGAAACTGAATTCAGAGGATAAAATAATTACAAAAAAAGGTCACGTGCGAGACGGACTTACCGACGGACGCTACCGAGGGCGCCAATTTCCGTATTGTAGGTCAAGAAGAATTACAATTTATAAAAGTTGATAAAGTTATGTTTAAAGTTTATGCACTCATTTCGTATGAAACATTTTTTCTATGAAATATTTATAAATGAACATTCGGATTTTGTCCTTTATTTGTATTTAACGTCCTTAAGGTTTTCTGAAAGTACCCTATACGTTTTGATTACGCGGCGAATTTCATACCGTATCTTTTAATATTGACTTAGAAGTTGTTGAAGACTTTTTCTGCACACCAAGGGAACATAAACTTGAATATTTGATATTAATTCAGCTTGATACCTCGGGCAATAAAGGGTTCTGTTTTTCCTTTCGAAGTACAGGATTCTAAAAAATAGCTAACGAGAAGAGACATGGTAGGGCCAACCTTGATTTTATTGTAAAATGTAGGAAGCCTCTGTGTGCCATCTCTTACGTAAGATGTTTAAGTTAATAATTAATTTTGAGACATGGATGTATCTGGTTTTCGTGGGCCTTAAGGATTCTACTCACTTTTATTGGATGCATTAGGTTTTTGTTCTAACGATTGAAACGCACGAATGTCATTATAACCCATAGGCTGATCTATGTATATCGGCAAAGATAAAATAAATGCAATTTTGTACACTTTTATAGCAATAATTAACAGCTACAATATATCAATAGAGCGTTAATAGTATTTTTTTTTTCTGTCCAAACCAAATTCTAGTATAATTTTATGTTTTGCTCAAATATTTTTACCAATTTGTTATCATTTTTTTTTCACTCTGACAAACTTTTAATGCTGTTGATTTGGAACTTTGACATACATTTTTCAAGTTGACTTTTAAATGAAACCGAAATATATTATTGGTTTCCTGTGATCAAAACTTGTTACAAATTCCATTTGAATGCCATTATAAGTTAATTTATAGATATGACAGGTAGAAACACACTGCCGAATATTCTCTGGAAGGAAAATGTAGATTATACCGCGTCTTTATCTTCAAAGAGATGTCATCGCCAACTGCGCGGCTCGGCCAGTTTCAAAGTTGTTTGCGGCACCGCTGGAGACCGTTCTTATTAAATATGCTGATGCTTATCCTGAATCTAAGCTTTTGAGATAATAATGAAAGAACTGCGGATTTAATTGAGTGCAAAGGTAAAGGTACGAACCAGGTAATTTAAATACCATTAAACTTTTTAAACAAAAGTAAATTCAAAATATAAGCTTTAATTTTCTTTCGAATTAATAATACAAATATACAATTTATTTTTTTAAGTTAATTTCTATTTGATTTTCTTCTTATATAATCATAGGCACTTACAGTCTAACTACTATATTATTAACATATAAAAAAAATTATATTTCCTTTTAAGCATCTCATCTAACTAAAGTTAATAAAGCCACTACACGGTTATTTCTGAAATAAATTAAGAAGAAAATATGCGTACATATATGTTCTTTTCACAGTACGTCCACGTGTCACACACAGAGCTTCTCAAAAATTGCAGTTCAAAGGGCAACAACGTGAGCTACAAAATTGATTTTACTTATAATACCAGCTTGTCACAATCACACTGTTGTTGTTGTTGTTATTAAAGTTGGATGTTTTATATTTAAATTGCAAAAAATAAAACTGAAAAGTGGAAAGCGGAGTGTTTTAACACTAGGATCCATCTTTCTACCCTGTTACATGCGTAATACAGCGTGAAGCTGAAAAAAAACACGTTTAAATTTAACAAAATAAATAAAAGGAAAATTATTTCTAATTAAAACATTATTTTGAAGTATATAAGGAGTTACAAATACATAATAGAATAAAGTATTTTTCGTAAATAATAAATATGCAACTGGAATAAATAAAAATACAAATAAATAAACTACAGACATCAAAAACTATTCTAGTGCGAGACAGCTCAGAGTTTTGTAAATTAATTCGGTGGTTCCGAGCTATTACACAAACTGTCAGCGCAGGTGCCACGCTTCTACTTCTCAGCTCAGGATTTGCATTCGGAGATACTCATACTAGTTTAACTTCTCTGTTTGTTTAGTCTAACGAAACAACCCCCAGTCACCGACTCACGGGAGTCGAACCGACATTTGAACATTATATGGACAGACAGACATCTTTCTTGATAATAGATAGATATAGATTTCGATATTGCGATTGATATAAAGATAGAAAACTGTTAGTCGTTTACTTCCAACAGTTTTAGGTGACATTTGTTTACGCACACATAGACAGGCACAAATTAAGGCCATTGTGTTAGATGGATTATGTAGCAAGGTCCATTTATATGTAAAATAGTGACGCGTACGATCGGAGCCAGCCGTCCCTGCACGTGCCAGCCACCTCGCTAGAACGTCCTCGCTGATAATTTGGCGAACCCTGGAATATTAACGAGTGCAGATAAACATTTATAGGCAAGCTGATGCTGTGAGAGTACATCTCATAAAATCGGCAACTTAGTATTGGATAATGTTATATAAATTATTTTTAATCTTTTCAAAATAGATAGAAGCCAGTCGAAAGCGCATTCGAGGAAATAAAGTTTTTAATATTTTCATTTCTTCGCTCTGGTTCTTCTTCTTCTTCTTCTTCGCTCTTCGGCAAAACGAGGCGTTGAGTTCTGCTACTCATCACGCAATGTCTCAAAAATTCGGCGGAAAATGAAGAACAGAGTGCTTTAACACTAGGTTGCTTCTACCTTGTCTGTTGTGTGCGGGATAAAATATTTTTTATTTTTTATTTAAAATAGATGGTAAATAGCGCACATACAAGGAATACTGAAATATCGCCCCTTCCAGGCGTCACAAGAGCTGACTTTAACGGGGTTTTGTAACGTACTTACGTCGGAATGCGTATAGTGCATTAGATCTTAACGTATTTAACATAAAGTTCAAAATGCACATTAAAATCACTCTGGTACGCATGCATTACTGTACAGACTGTAACGAGAATACAGTCGTGAGCATTCAAATGATGAGGCCTTTGTAAAGGTACAACTGCGAGTTGAATATGTTACAAAGAGTGAGAGCTCTGAATATTCACTTTTCTTGGATTATTGTGGTTAGAATTTGAAAGGCGAAATGCTGTTCAGTTATTTTAACTTGTACTGGGTTAGAAAATTTTAAAATGTTCATATTATTCAATTTAAATTTATTTAGTTAGCTGTCGAAGTGATTTTTTTTTTCGGGTTTACGAATGTTACAAAAAACTAAGTCGATTATAGAAACTATATTTTTCAACCATTGCCGTGGTTTTGAAATTTAAAGGTGGTTTTCAATTCCTGAAATTCAATTTTCACATCTGAAATCATTTTCAGAGCTGGTATAGGCGTGGTGGAGGCGCGGTAGATTTTAGTTCGGAATATATTTTTTCTATTTACACCGCGGTTTTTGGTGCATTGTCGTGCTGTGCCCAAATCACTTTGCCTTGCTTCGTTCGTTAGCCGCTTGTTTCTGTTCACACGTTCATATTTACATTTCAATACGCCCGCCTAAATTTACCAGCATATTGGCTCGGATGCTGAATGCTACTTCGTGATGAAGAATTGAAAGATTGAATAGTAAAAGTACATGTACTATATGCAAATTGATGGTTCATATGCATAATATAATTGCATCATTTTGTTTGTACGTTATTCTTAAGAAAATAATAACTTGTTAATAGCTTTTCTTTTTGAAAAATATTCATATTCTGATTAGCCCAATAATTATTATTACATGTAGATATACTTAATATAATACTGTCTACTACCTTATTTAAAAAACGTAGAAAAAATTGAACGTAGCGGAACTCGAACCCGCGCCTCCTGGCGCTCTGACCAATAAGCCACACGTTCTCGTGAGAACGTTCCCGTATATATTGTGGTAATTTATATTAAAGCAGATAGTTAAAATATCTGATTTGATATAAAAGTATCAATTAAAAACAACATCTTAATGATACTATGTAATTAAAGAGATTTTGTCAAATAGAAAAAAGAAAATTGTATAAATATTAATGAAATGCAAAGGTAGAATTATTAAAAGATAAAAAAGGGGGAATGATATTGAATATTTATTTAGAGGTGCGATCAATTTGCTTATCCAGACGGTTTGCAACAAATTACCGACGTCATATAGGGAGGATTATGTAAAACAACGCCTATTTCTATGTAAACCAGTGGTGGGTGTCGGGGAGTGGGAGAGGTGACGAGCGGATGCTATTTCACTTTGTTTTTATCATATTTTTTTTGGTTCAAAGTCTCTGTTATTCGTGGCTTTATATTTGAAAACTTTTCATTTCATAATAGTCTTTTGTTTTTGTCTTTTAAGCTTCACGCTGTATCACGCATACAGCAGGGTAGGTAAAGAGAACCTCGTGCTAAGTCACTCTGTTCCCCACTTTCCGCCGAAATCTGGAGACATTGCGTGCTGAGTAGTGAAACTCAACGCCGCGCTTTGCCTCGACACCAGAGTGAAGAAATGAAAATATAAATGTATATAAATATTTCACCTCCTCGAGTGGGGATCGAACCCACAACTAGTCAATTACAGTCACACTTTGTGCCTCTGCACCACGACCGGTCTCAATAGTCTTTTGATTATAATTAAAGAATTACTCATCAATTTCGATAGTTCTAACGCTCCAATAGACTGAAACATCAAATAATAATAAAAAAAGACATGTGAGTCTAATAAGGATTAAAATTAATAATATTAGAGTAACTTTATCTTAAATCCAAGTAATCATATTTCCTCCCTTATTAAATGGCCTTAAGATAAAACAACAAATGTACATATAGGTCCATGTAGCATATCCATTGAACAGAATACCTTAGAAACCGGAGGTACCGTAACGGTAATAGAGCTAGCTTATCAACGCACCACAGATCCTTAAATGTTTTCTGCTTCCGCTTTACTACCGTTATTATTATTATGTAAAATTATCCGGATTTCGCTGAAGGGGAAAAATTAAACGCTACTTAAATGCTACACACAATATCAATGAAAATTATTTGTGAAATTGCAGTGATTTCAAATTTCATAGATAAAATATAATCTTATAATATTTAGATTGTGAATAAAGATTTTCATAACATTTTCATATGACGCAGTTGGTAAGTCATTTCTGCACGAGACGGTTGCGGGTTCAACCTCCATTACTAGTATCAAATAATTAAGGAAAAAAAAACAATATTTTTGTTAACGCTATTTACTTTATTAATGCTTAACATATACAGTTATGCGATTTTGTTATCATATGAAAGTAAATTCTACATACAATATTGTATATACTTAAGCAAAAAAATAATTTATAAAACACTTTCGTTCTCTAAAGCTAATGCCATTTTCAGTTTCAATTTGCTATTTACAAAGCTCTTTATCTTGTTCATAACATTTTAATCAGACGAAATTTATAAAATAAATTTAATATTCACGTCTCAACGAGGCCCAGTACTTACCAATAAATTAAATAATCCAAGACTCCATTGCAAGGTCGAAACGTTGAAAAACCTCACTAAAGCGCACAATAGCACTCAATTCGTATGCAGTACGTTAAACATATATACCTATTAATGATATAAAGATCAATTGTCATCATAATAGCGTAATTACCATATCAAATACTCATATACAGCATTTCATTCGATCGGGAGCCACTCAACAGTCTGTTGCGAGTGAAACTGTCGTATCTGAGTAAAGCACTGAAAGGATGAATCCAGCGGGTTTTCTGAATGGAGTCGCTATCTGTCGGCATGAACATGTCACTTGTGGCTGTGCCATTTACTAACAACGCGATTGTTTCAGTCGACTTTATTATGATTTGGCTATTATAAAAATGATGTAGCTTATAAAATATTGTTTTTATTATTATATTACATGAAAGAAATAAAATCCTATAAGGGATTTCGTTTTTACTCTTTGAGGTAGGGAACCCTAAAAAGTAAATATCATCCTCAAATTTAACAATTTGGAAAATATTGGAAAAAATATTATATAATAATCTCTAACTCTTTTCATATTGTAAGACGCTCATCAACGTATGTATATATACTTACTTATTTTTATACATGTCGAATTCTACGGACAGCGTGACTTTCTAGTTAAAAATATAGTTGTTAAGTTAGCAAATTTATATTTATACTGAAATTCATTACTTACACTTTTATCATTTAGACTTTTGTAAAAATTCTAAAATTTCGAATAAATGCTCCAAGAAAAAAAAATTTATCCTATAATTAAATGGTGTGTTTTCCAAAGAATGTCTTAAAGGTTATTTAAATATGAATAAGTAAATAGTATCAGATTCATAAGTGCTTTTTGATAATTATTAAACTTTCTACAGAGCCTAAGTCGGGTAAACAAATAAAAAAAACAGCTACATGCTGTATCCCACACACAGCAGGGTAGGGCAGAGGGAACTTAGTTTTAAGACACGCCGTTCCCCATTTCTCGCCCAATTCTGGAGGCATTGCATGTTGGGTGGCGGAACTCAACGCTGCACTTTGACTCTGCACTGCACTCGACACCAAAGGGAACAAATAAAAATATACATTTATATAAATATTGCATTTCCTCGAGTGAGGATCGAATCCACAACCAGCGGCGCTTATTACACTCACATTTGTGCCGCTACGCCACGACTGGCCTCAAAAGTTAAGTCATAAATAGTTATGTTAAGTTTAAATGATCATTATAATCACCGATCAGTATGAACCTGATATATCATCTGAATAAAGTGAACAAAATTAATATTTGCTTTACCCAATACACACTTTGTTAAGCTGAAAGATACAAAGAATAGTTTTGAAACCTTTTGTGTTTAAAACCTAAGAAAGATCCACCTCCACTACCTAAACTCTAAAGAAAAATACTTAAGAGAGATAAGAAGACTTTTGAAAGACATTTGAAAGTAACCTAACAATTTAGGTAACGAGAAACCTGAATAAACGCACCTATTTCTAAAGGAAGCGTCGTTATCGCACTGAGTTTCTCCAGGCTGAGGTCGTACGTCAAACATATACTCTTACAAGGTTGAGTCTCGTTAATGGACACTCGTAGGGCCGAGTGACTCTTTTTAAATCACCGGCTGACACCCAATTCTATAAGGGGTTCTATTGATGCGTAACATTATCCTGCCGTTGTTTACCTCTTGTCACTTTGTAACGAGAGACTAGTAACCTACAATTTGACGTGAATAATGTTTATTTGTATGTGTTTACATCGTTTTTTTTTAGAAATACAATTATAGCAAAATATACAATATATTTACAGAAACTATTTATTATATATATTTAGTATTCATTGCTATTTTATAAAATAATATATTGTGTTATATATTGGATATGTATAGTCTTAACATTTATTTTCAAGACACAATGAAATCGCACCATAATATAAACGAACTACCAGCAATGAAAAAAAAATCAGTCTAGTCGCGATAATTTGCTTGCCTTTTGAAATATGATATCCGTTTTTTAGTTGTCTGTATTTTTTAAATTGTCTCGTTTCATCAGCGACCAGACGAAAACGCCCGTGGATGCAATTAGAGAAATGAATCGCGTGATCTCCGCCTTTATCTTTTATCCTAGTAACTACCAGTAATAACTGCCAACCAAGAATATAATAGACCGTAACATTTCGCGGGAATAGGAATCTCTTTGTTGAAAATTCCTTTTGATAGCTAAAAGTATGTGAATTTTAAGCTGTAATGGGAAAAATTCTAAGAATGCTTGAATATATTTGTTAGATAGTAAAGATATCGGGAGAAGGACTTGTCACATCTCGGCACGGTTTCCGCAACCGGTTTACGCTGAACGCGCGTTTTTGTCCTCCCTGATAGTACATTTCCGTGTTAAATTCCCACCGGAAACAGGCTTTCAGTTTTCAACTGGATTTTAGAGAACAGGTAAAACACCTTTTTTTGTAATAATATACATATATCAGTTGTAGTATATTTATTGTACTATTAAAAAAACTAATAATTGTTATTAATTGATTAAAAATAAAGAGGTCCGTGGCGCAGGGGCACAAAGTGTGATTGTAAAATCGACTGGTTGTGGGTTCGATCCCACTCGAGGAATTTAAATATTTATTTACATTTATATATTCATTTCTTGATATGGTGTCGAGGCAGAAACTCAACCAGCAATGCCTTCAAATGTCGGCGGACAGTGGAGAATGGAGTGTCTTAACACTAGGTCCCTCTGCCTACCCTGCTGTGTGTGGAATACAGGGTGAAGGTTGTTTTTTTATATATATTTTCAAACAAGAAAATGGTTTAAGTTCAAACCATATACCCATTTCGATACCCCCATTATTTTCTGATAAAAAATGTATTTCTATATTTATTTTAAAAAAAGATGTGGGCGTTTAGATATACCAAATAACGCGTATTTCGACACTATAAATGGAATCAAAATTAATAGGGTTAACCTAGAATTACGAAATTTGGCAGCTAGCCTCTACAGGTAGTACTAGTTCAGTAAATAATATAAAAACTATACTTCAATTGCGGTATCACATAAAAGGGCTTTGGGTAAGCTAATCCTGAATTTCAGAAAAAGCACGAGACCCCCAATTCTAGTACGAAACCCTCGGTGGGCGAGTCCGACTCGCGCTTGTCCGGTTTTTACTTTATAACTTTGTACAAGAAAATCAACTTTACTGTACATAAAAAAATATTAAATTACAATTAACAAAGCAATAAAATTAAATCTTGATGAATTAAATATAAAATATTTTTTTGTATTACGAACCAATGGGCTGTTCACATCTAGCGACTTATAATATTACATTTTCACATATTGATACTGATTTATGAAATATCACAGAAGAAAATTATCTGAGGCGTATACCGGATGTGATACAAAATGATTGCCTTATCTCCCCCTATTTTGGTCTTTACATGTTATTATCGTATTGAAAGCCAAATCGTGAGGATATTGCTTTCGGCTTTTCTTATAATGTTGCCGATACCGATCGATAGGCGGCTGTTTTTTTGATTTGTTACAATATTTTTATATTTAATCAGCTTTTTCATATAAGGTATTATAATTCAATAGACTAACATTTTCTGTGTAAGGATAAGATTTATAAAAGTAGCATTCATATTATCTACAGAAGCATTTATGTATATTTGTAAACATTTTAAATATACGTAGGGAACGGTGTGTCTTAACACTAGGTTCCCTCTGCCTACCCTGCTGTGTGCGGGATACAGCTTGAAGCTGTTTTTTTTAAATTTTATTTTCAATATAAATAATGAATTTAATAAAAGTAATAAAACATAATATCAAGTAAGTCCGCTTAACAATCAAGGGACACAAACACGTAATTACGCTTTAAAATATTCATGTCAGCCAAAATTAAAATTGCAGACAATGAAAGGGAGCCACGTCGACGCGTGCGATCTGAGGCTTCCACACGAAAATTAATTATAATCCGAGGGAGTAAATAAGATAGTATTTCACCCTTGCTTTCCTTTTGATTTTAAATTCCAAAA
The DNA here is from genome assembly GCA_917862395.2 of Heliconius sara. Lineage (NCBI taxonomy): Eukaryota > Metazoa > Arthropoda > Insecta > Lepidoptera > Nymphalidae > Heliconius > Heliconius sara. The sequence goes on along the minus strand of OU860796.2, from coordinate 6,747,623 downwards.
TCTCTAACAATATGTTATCGTCATTATTTTTTTTATTTTTTATTTTAAATTGATCAAAAGAAAATAGTATTCATTTTATTTAAACGGATTCTTAAACGCATTTAATATATTTTATTCAGTACTTCTAGTGTGCTTCATATGAAATATGTGAAAAGCATAGCAAGTAAAAAATATTATATATTTTTCAGTATCCTTATACTCCTTATAATTTATTGATATTTTAAGTTTATCTCAAAAGTTTTTAGTTTAAGGACTTCATTTTAAAATATTAAGCTTAATAGTTCACAAAGTGACGTTTCTAAACTTTTTCGGTTTTCTTAAGGTAGCGTAACGTAGAGTGCACAAAATAGAAAAAAATGTTTTATACGATTTTCTGTGCAAGTTCGACAACGCTGCATGATAAAAAAATTATATAATCTTATGTTTAATAAAGAAATTGGAATATTTTTTTTAATTTCCTATAATATAAATATTATAGAAAAAATCTTATAATAAACAGACTTTTTTTCAATTAAACCTCCATACTCACATTCAAAATCCATAGCTCAGTAAAGATGAGAAAATCAATACCAATAACTCGGATATTATTATTCAGAGGTTGCTTCGTCTTAATAAGAAAACGTGTATCTTACGTTGGATATTCGCGTACAAGTATACGCGGTGTCGTAATGGCGTGGAATCACAATATCTCGTTATATGAAAGAGAAACAAAGAAATGCGCGCGTGCCTTGAATATTAAGAAAAGCCTAGATGGAGTAAAATCTATTAGCATATTTCAATGTGGATATAGAGATCGGTTCTAATATTGTATATTTGTGACATTATTTCTCATTTGTACTTTAAAAGCGTTGTGCGTTAAATTAATAAAATTTTCACTCATAAAAAGTATGAATAATGTGATTATTATAATTATATTATAATTGAGATGATGGTATGGGAATAAGTATAATAAAATCAAGTATATTACGCTGTATCCCGCACATAGCAGGGTAGGCAGAGGGAACCTAGAAGTGAGACACCTCGTTCCCCACTTTCTGCCGAATTCTAGAGGTATTGAATGTTGAGTGGCAGAACTCAACGCCCCGCTTTACTTCGACGCCAGAGAGAAGAAAAAGAAATATAAATTTAAATAAATATTTCATCTCCCCGAGTGGGGATCGAACCTACAACCAATTGGTTTTACAGTCATACTTTGTGCCCCTGCGCCACGACTGGCCTTAGCATTCATTCTTTTTTATATAACCCAAAAATATTAAAACCTAATATATTGTATATATTATATTGAAGTATATATTATTTAAAGAAACATATTTTAAATATATTTTCATTAATTTGCTGCTGTGGAAATATAAAAGTCTATTATGATACCTGTTCTAATTTACCTGCATAAACTAGTCGCCGTATGGTAATAGTAGCTACTCGTAATAAAAATATATAAAATATGTGCCATAATACTTTACAACCAATAAAACCTGCGGCTAATTCGTTTTTTTCATAGTAGCGCGACGAACAATAAAAATGGTAATGTATTGAAAGAATAATTTTTCAATATTAATTCTATTACAAAGCGAACGTCACGCAAGCCGAGCCTGTATACTTCTTAACCTAATTCTGGTATTCATTTCGCCAGTTCACTCGTAAAATTTTAATGATATCAGGAAATGCGCGCCTCGGAATACCAGGGATCACCTATAACAAAATGACTTGCTACTTTGCTTTCTATGTTACATAATTAATCATGTTTCTTGACGAACACAGACGTGGTAAAAAAATAAAATTTTATGTATATAAAAATATGTATTATAATATATTTAGGACCCAGTCGTGGTGCAGCGGCACAAAGTGTGACTGTAAAACCGACTGATTGTGGGTTCAACCCCCACTCGAGGTGATGAAATATTTACTTAAATTTGTATTTCCATTTCTTCGCTCTGGTGTCGAGGCAAAGCACGGCGTTGAGTTCTACCACTCAACACGCAATGTCTCCAGAGTTCCGCAGAAAGTGGAGAACGGAGTGTCTTAACATTAGGTTCCCTCTGCCTACCCTGCTGTATGCGGCGTACAGCGTGAAGCTGATTTAATTTTAGAAAAAGCAAAATAAAATTTATGTACAATTTTGATCTTTATCATTTACTGCTAATGTATAATATCATCATCAAGTATTTATGTTTTATTTATATGCTTTGCACATTATACTACTGTTATTGTATCTAAATATTTAAATAACTCGAAATATTTTTGGTGAAAAGACTTTTGTGACAAGTTAATATGATAGGTATTTCTTTGATTTCACAGAATTTGATTTCTTAGAAGTAAAAGGTAAAAATCTATCAATAGATAAAATATATAAAATATTATATATCAGTAAATGAATACTATTTGGTAAGACAGTGCAATGTAAGTTTCTATTACCCTAAAGATTGTGTAAATCATTGAAATTGTAGCATCTATGCTTAGATTTTGCTCGCAGCTGTGTTATTGACACGTCAAAGGAACGCTAAAAGCTTTTTTTATTATAGCAAGCTAGTAAAATTTTATAACTTCATAAAGTAAACATAATAGAATGTACAGATACTCTTTTATATTATGTTTTAGTCAATAACTTAATATAAGTTCACTAACTTAACTTAAACGGTTTTATAGAATTAGTTTAAATAGTCGAAATAATAATAAACTGTCTTAAGGGAGATTTAGATATTCTTCTTACTTTACTAATGTATAATTTACATAACAATAGCAGTAGCGTTTGAATATATTATTCTTTTCTTTTACCTGAGAAAATTTTGTTTTAAGACACTCCCGTTTCCCACTTTCTGCTGAATTGTGGAGATATTACATAATCTATTTTTGCTTTTGGAGAATGTGTTAATTCTTGATATTTACAATTTCATTGAAAAAAAAACAAATAAATCAGCTTCACGCTGCATCACGCACACAGCAGTGTAGGCAGAGGAGGCTTTCTGGAGGCTTTGCGTGTTGAGTGCCAGAACTCAACACCGCGCTTTGCCTCGATACCAGAGCGTAGAAATGGAAATATAAATTTAGGTAAATATTTCATCTCCTTGAGTGGGGATCGAACCCACAACCAATCGGTTTTACAGTCACACTTTGTGCGCCTGTGCCATATCACTGGCCTCAATTCTATTCTGATCTCAATACTATTTAATTAGTTACTGTACAACAGTTGTTGACGTAATTTTTTAAGAATTTTTCATTTTATTTTGTTGTAGATCTATTCAAAAGAACGAGTACTTACCCGACTTATAAAAGTTTCCGATATCTGTGATAAATGTGTCGTGTATTGTTCAAAATATAGAGGAGACCTACATATTTTTATCCAGCAATTCGCAGTGGCGCAGTGTTTGTACGCTCCAATTTTTATCGTTAGAAGAAAAGGAGCTTGTTCTGTTTTGCCCATTTGTACACAAAAGTAAGACAATAAGTCAGAAATGTAAACAAGTTTTCAAATAGTTTCGTAATTGCTCCGTTAACATGTTATTTGTGTAATAAAAGTATTTATATTTTTTTCTGTATGTATGTTGCTTTTATGAAGAATGAATGTTGTTGCGCGTGAAACTAAAAGAATACAAGCTTATAATAGTTTTTATCTGCGATATAAATATAAATTTGGAACTTTATTTTTGTATTTTTTTAATTTATACTGCAAGTTCTCATTTCTTGCCATTTCGTAGCTATTACGAATAAATGTAATAAAAATTTGAATACGTGCATATGTACAATTTTTTTTATTAAATATGTAAGAAATATCCAGATTTTTCTTTATTTGTATTGTAAATTCTCACATCATGCCAAATTTCATAACTGCAAGTTCACGTGAAGTGCCCTATAGATTATTTTATTTTTCTCTATGCTCCCAGGGACCATAAACCTAAATATTTGATATTAATTTCAGCTTGATACCCCCACGTGTTCTCGAGATAAATGATCATAAATGGACAGGTGGACAGATGAACGACGAAGATGTAATCCTATAAAGATTTCGTTTTTTCCTTTGAGATACGGAACTCTAAACAAAATAAATCAAATAAATCAATTTGCGGCGTTGAGTTCTGCCACTTAACACGCAATGCCTCCGGAATTCGGCAGAAAGTGGGGAACGGATTGTCTTTCACTACGTTCCCTCTGCCTACCCTGCAGTGTGCGGGATACAGCGTGAAGCTGACTCTAAACAAAACATTACATAATTAAAAAGATATGCAAAAATGTATTACAATGTACACCTATAAAGTAAGTAACTCTCGAATAAATCCATTCCCCGCTCATTTCTTAATTGAATTCTCAAGTTTATTTACCGACTTATCTTCCCTCAGTAAGACTTCGCTTTACGACATTGACTCCGTTTACAAGAAACGCCATTACAATTTATCGAGTCAAACGATCGATGTAAACTGACAATATTGAAAGGGTTTTATTGAAACGAAGCAAGCGTGTAATCGCCCGCGTAGGCCTTAATCCTTAATACAAAAATCTCATTTGACGCTAGTCTTTATGTGGTAATCACATCATTATTTACATTTTTATATACCCCTTACGTATGAGGTTTACGTATGAGGCCGTCGTGGCGCAGGGGCACAAAAGTGGGACAGTAACGCGACGATTGTCGGTTCAATCCCCACTAGAAGGAATGAATTATTATTTATCAATTTATCTTTTCTTCGCTTTGACACCAACGTAAAATACCGGCGTTAAGTTCCGCCTCTCGACACGAAATGTTGTGACAACGGAGTGTCTTAACACTAGGTTGCCTCTGCCAATCCTGCAATATGGAGTATGGGATACAGCGTGAAGCCGATAAAAATACTTACATATGAAAACGATGTCAAAGCCGGCAAATAAGACCGGCGGCTATTGGTGGAAAACTTTTTACAGCAGCTATATATCTGGCCGCATCCTGAACCTTACGAACCTCCGGAAGCACCCATAAAGTGAACATTAAAACGACGACTCTTTTTACTCTTTATTATCATTGGATGTGAACGTCGGCTCAGATTCTATCGCAATTTACCGCGTGAAGGAGACACTCGCTTGTCGGACGTTTTATCGTAAAATCGATATAACTGATGATGGGCTTGGGGTCCGAAACGTCATGGCTTATGAACTCTGGTTTACGATGAACATCGAAACGCTATTTCAACGAAACTCGCAGAGTTATGCTTACTACTGTGCACTACTACTGCAAACAAATTATTGGTATATCGTGACATTTTCAACATTTTTAATTGGTTATATTTATTTCATTTACTTACTCGATTGTAGCCATATAAATTAGTAATAGAATTTAATTTTGATCCGATTTTATCCGAGTACCTGAAGCAATTGAAGTGTGATGATGATTAGATATTATTACGTATCAGTTATCGCTCCATCGATGCTCAGTACCAGCCGGATCGTTGCGATCGAGTTACGCAAGTTTCCAGCAAGTTTTAAGACCCTGCCGAAGGCCTCTTACTAACTATCTTCCTTAACGCCTTAGTTAAGGATCGTCTTATGAGAACTTTGACGACGAGATTGAGGAAGCCATTACGGGATCTGTTCAGATGGATATAAGTAGGATGTCACTTCCACGCTTGACTTTGTGGGGTTTAATAGTGCAAAGTTTCAGTTAATTTGCTATATCAAATAGCGAACGTCGTTCACATTGAAAAGATTCAACTGTAATTACTGCTATTTCATAGCAAAAATTGAATAAACAAAAATTAAAGACTGTCCTCGTAATGCCAACACGAGCTCGTTCTGGAAGCGTTATCCAGAATTATATTAGAGTAAAGAAATGGAAGATTAAATATTATCTCGAACAATATTTGTGTAGTGCACTATACAGTTACCAACGGATCGGGCACGGTTGGCCATCGAATCGGGCAGTGGTTGCATCTCGTTCTATCATTACTTCCACCCCGCTCTCAACTGGGGCAATCGATAACAGCGGCGCGAGGGGGGCGCCCCCGCAGGGCTTTGCGGGCCCTCCGCCGCTTCGCGCATCACTCGTGTGACTATCGCTCACGGTCTGCTCGTCGCTTAGATGCTCAGAACAAGCGTTTTTTTTATACATTTTCTTCACATGTCCATATTTAAGCCTGTATATATACAATAGTTAAATCGAATTGACGACTACCTACTTTTTTTAATGTTATAATAAAAATATAAACCCACTTTTTAATACTTCTATTATTAGTAAATAAGGACTTATATAAAATTCAATTACTTTTGCTATTAGCTTTCTGTGCTAGAAGGTTTTCATAAAGCGAGAGATCAAATATACCGAACGATTTCGCTCGGAAAATAAAAAAAAAGTGTTCAAGTAACGCTCATAGCTGCGTCGACACCTGAGCGCAATCACTGCACCTATTCTAATATTTATTACACGTGAATATCGTATGGCTCTTCTTTCCCGCCTTATTGCAAAACTTGCCTTTCCCCCGGGGAAGGGCGAGAGCGTTTTGACGGAAGCGCCAAGCAAATGTTACGTAAAATAAAGTGGAATACCATAAAAATAACGCCATAAAATAAACTGTGCATAATTTATTCGCTATATATGGTATATACACTTGTTTTTGTGACATATTTCTTTTCTTTTAACAACAAAGGCCGTAAAATATTGAACAGAAATTTAATTTAGTTCTATAGAAAAACGATTACTAATCTACTGTTCTAGTGCGGCCCTATGAATGATATAACTAGTGTTAGTAGTCGTGGGCTATATATAATACTAAAATGAGATTATTGCCTAATAAATAATTCCCAAAATCTGTGTTATTAGGTTAAGCTATACCTTAAATTATTATAATGAATTTTAAATATCATTAAATTAAAATTTTAATTACCTCACGACTCTTATGAAAAATAAACTAATCTAATGCTCTACGCGTTTCAATTCCTACCCTATATAAAGGGTAACCTTAATTCAATTTCTTACTATACAATTAGCTACCGTTAACCACTGCCAGCGCAAAGCTTTACAAAGTGGTTGAATCTTTACCTTGCCACGGTGCAGTTATGGTTATCTACAGTATATAAGTAGAAGTAGCTGGAGCGAGCGGAGGGCAAGAACAAAAGCCTCACGTAATTAGACCGACCGCGGCAATACATAAATAATTTGCCTCACGTACCTCTTTGTTCACGAGAACAGCTTTTTATTTAACGCTGTTATGTGAAGAACAACACTTCGTGTGCTTTTGACGGTGGCCACAATCCTTTTTATCTTCAATGTTAGAAACATTCAAGTATTGTCCGAGTTATTTGCTACTGATTAATCATTGACGTTTTACTTTCTAGTAATTGTGAAATATATTCGGTTTTGGTTTTTTTTTGTTTGTTAAGGATACCACAGATTAATGTTATGTGTTCATAATATAAATCAGCTTCACGTTGTATCAAGCACACAGCAGGGTAGGTAGAGGAAACTTGTGTTAAGACACTCCATTCCCCACTTTCTACTGAATACTGGAGGCATTGCGTGTTGAGTTGCAGAACTCAACGCCGCGCTTTGCCTTAAGACCAGAGTAAATTAGTTTATTTGTAAAGTATTTTACTTGTAATATATTATCTACTATCATCTATACCTATTTGTGTGGGATATCTTTTTTAGCATTACGCTGTATCCTGCACACAGCAGAGTAGACAGAGGGAACTAGTGTTAAGACACTCTGTTCCCCACTATTCGTCGAATTCTCGTAGAATTATATGTTATATAATTCTACGAGGTGGATTCAATGCCGCACTTTGCTTGTTACCAGAGTGAAGAAATGAAAATATGAGCCAATAATAATTGATGCTCCCAATTAGGAATCGAACCCACAACATTTCAACACTGTCGCGTAACAGACACACGCTTCTGCCACTACGTCACAACGGTGCACCTTTATAGCACCGTAAAATATACTTAAAAAATGTTGTAATTATAATTTTAATCATTATAAATATTTGTGCTACAGAGTAGAAACATAAATAAGTATCTGTTTTAAGAGAATATAATGATATTTTATAACGAGCACATAAATATATAGATTATCTCACCAAGTCAGTGACTTTTATCCATTTAAATGCATCCATTCAAATGACACTACATGAATTAGAGACTGACCCTGCTCTGTGTAATAACTAATTATGCCAATATTGAAAATTTTTCCTCAAATCATATTTACACTTGACGATTACCACGGTGCAATCAGAAAAGTACCAACAGTTAAAACTAACTGGCTAATATGTAAACAAAAAAAGTAGGGTTCCGTAACAATTTCAGGATTATAGGTCAACGGGCTTATAAAAGTTAACAAATTTATTTCGAGTGCATTTTGTATGAAATTAAATACAATTATAACTGTGTAATATTTTTTTTTCTTTATTTATATTGTAAGTTCTTACTTTGCGCCAAATTTCGTTACTGTGGGTTCATTTATACGTAACTAATAGGTTTTGATTACGCGACGAATATCATACAAAATGCAGCGAAGACGATGCATAAATAAATATAAATCTTTTGATTTCGTTGACTTAGAAGCTTGATGTTTTCTTTACTGCAAGGAACTGTAAATCAAAATAAATGAAAAAATAAAAATTAAATCAACTTCACGCTGTATCCTGGACACGCCCAATTTCTGCCGGATTCTGGAGGCATTGCGTGTTGAGTGGCAGAACTTAACGCCGCGCTTTGCCTTGACACCTGAGCGAAGAAATGGCAATATAAATTTAAGATAATATTTCATCTCCTCGAGTGGGGATCGAACCCATAACCAGTCGGTTTTACAGCCACACGCCACGACTGGCCTCAAATATTTGATATTTATTCCAGCTTGATAAAAATATGAGGAATAGATCACAGGTCTTGACATACGGACAACAAAGTGATCCTATAAGATGTCCGTTTTTACCTTTTGAGGTATGGAACTCGTCTACCAAAAAGAAGCAGCTTCATGATTTTTTCCGCATACCAGAATAAGCAAAGGGAAGCAAATACTTTTACAAATTAACTTATAATTACATCTTTGTAAATATGTAATTTTACTTATAATATTACATATTTACAAATATGTAATATTATTTTCGAGTTGATTGGTGGAACTCAATGTCCCACTTTGTCTACCGAGCGGAGTAGTCAAAATAATTAGAATATTATAATTTCCTTAAGTGAAAATCGAACTCACAACCGTCACGATTAAAATAAAATACCATGATACCACGCCACGACGGCCTCATCCTTATAATCAAATAAAATGTAGTCTTAGAAATAACATATTCATTTTAAAAAATGTAATCACTCTCTGAGGCAAAGTATCCTTTTATATTCGAAAAATTATATTTTGAAGATTCGCATCTGTGAATGTCTAGACCAGGTCTAGACAGTCTTTGTCAGGAGATTTCAAACGAGAGGTCTTGATACCTTAGAGATTTCCTTGCTATAACGTAAATAATGTCATTATAAGACATTATAGACCAATTAAATTACTGTATAACAAAAAATATAAGCCTTTGACTTCAAAAAAGTACATTTACCAAATTAAAAAAAAAACACAATTTACCAATATTTTACATAAATTAATAAAAATAAAAAAATACTTGCTTAGAAACAGTAGTAATGATTTTATAACGTTAACGATTCATATACAGAGCATAAGCATTTATAAAATATCCTTTTATCATAAACCTTTGTTAAACTGATACCGATAAAACGTAAACGTTATGGGCATTTCGTTGGTAGTAAAAGGAAAAGAAAATTTGGGGCCGGTCCGCTTAATGAAACAAATTTTCTGAGCGGCAACATCTAAAACCTTAAGCCCTTTGTAGTGCGTCGGCTCTAAAGCCGGTTGACCCGCGGCGCCTCTTTGTGCTACAAATATTGCTAATTACGATTAAAAAGAAACTCGGGACTTTGTGTGTCCCCCGTTGTTACGTTTAACACCTATTCTTAATGTTTATAATTTAATATTAATGTTATTACATTAATATAATGTTTTAAAGGGATTATTTTTCTAGATTTTTTTAAACTAATAAAATTAAAAAATATTTGTCTACTTTTTGTGAGATTCACGTTGTATACTCGTGAAATACAGCATAGCAGGATAGGGCGTGTAGTGTGAAGACACTCCGTTCCACTTTTCGAGTACTCAACGCCGCGCTTTTGTCTTTTTGGTACCAGAGTGAAAAATGAAAATATGAGTAAATAATCATTCATAAATAACAATTCATTGAGGCCAGTCGTGGCGCAGTGGCACAAAGTGTGACTGTAAAACCGACTGGTTGTGGATTCGATCCCCACTCGAGGAGATGAAATGTTTACTTAAATTTATATTTTCATTTCTTCGCTCTGGTGTCAAGGCAAAAGCGCGGCGTCGTTTTTTTTAATAATTCGTTCCCCGAAACGTAAATCGAACTGTAAATGTACATTTTTTAAGCCTCTGCGCCACGACGGCCTCATTAGAAACATAGTTTTATTAATATACTAGCGACCCGCTCGCGGCTTCGCCCGCTTAAACCACAGAATTATTTGCTTAATAAACTAAAATTATGTTCGTGTTTTAATATACCTATAATGTATGTTTGCAACGCACGCAAGTCGCATTTTCGTACCTCCCATAAGAGAGATGCAACTGTCAATATATTAATTTCTTTAAACTTTTGCCTTAAGTAGTCTTTAGGACCTAAGTTATAGTTATAGCTATATAGTTATAGTTATATCGCTACTTACAAAAAAAATCCTAACTTATCGGTGTCTGTACGTGGAAGATATATTAGAAAAAATATTATTACGGATATTTAACAATGTAATAGAACTTGGTCAGCTTGTCTGTTTACCTGTGCGTTCAGGATAATCTCAGAAAGGGCTTAACCGATTTAAGTAACTTAACCTAACTTTGTGCCCCTGCGCCGCGATGGCCTTTAATATTAAGAAAAAAGCATATTTTAGACATTTTTTAAATTCTTATACCTTTTGAAAAACTACCAACATTCTTATCGTTAATAAATTATTCTTTTCAAATTAAAAAATTGTCTAAGTTTTTCATCATAATGGCACGAAAATATTTAAAATGTTCAAAATTAAAAGTTCAAAAATGTTGATTGAAAATAATTATACTGCAGGAGGATACTTTTATATTTACTGTTTTTTTATGATATAATGTAGAATAATATATTCTATAGAGGAATCACACATTCCTCTTCACACTTTTTATTCTTTAACTATACGTAAATATATATTTTAGAGGTTACTCTGTACTAAGATGGCAGCTCTGTTCCCGCATTTACGTCCCACATATATAGAAATATAAATCATTGGAAAGAAAAGCAGAAACGCAATTTTATTGCATTTTTTCTTTTTTTCATACTTGAAACGTATTAATAAATTTACATATAATTAATTCATTTGTTTTGAATATAACATTAAGATTGATTCATAAAATATATTTGATATTTCCCTAACATGATTATTTCATGTATTTTTTTTATATACAAAGTTTTGATTAAGTTCTCTTGAGAAATATATCTACTATAAATTAATATAACGTACCTACATGCCAATGATTAAAACGTATTGACATCACCACGTGACCCATCTATTATAAACACAACATAAAATTTTATAAAATATAGCAACCAGCTCGCGGCTTCACCCGCTTAAATTTGTGAATTGTTTGTTTGTTTCGGTACAGGGAATTACGTTCCTGTCATCATTTTAGAAAGTTGTTTAATTCTATTAGAATTATAAAAATTACTATTAATATAAATATATAGATATCACATTAGTATCGATACTTTACTGGTAGTAAAAATTGAAAAAAAATATACACTACGTACGGGATACCTTTGTATGCAAAGTTTAAAGCTATTCATTATGACCGAATATATATATATATATATATATATATATATATATATATATATATATATATATATATATATATATATATATATATATATATATATATATATATATATATTAGATGTCCCTCTGTACTACGATGGCGGCTCTGTTCTAGTTTACTCTGTTACAGTTTATATCTTTTGAATGGGATGTCCGATTTTATTAATTAAAAAAGCATTTTACAGGTATTGAAATTATCCTTATTAAAACATCATTTAATGGGATAAAAATTAACGCAGAGGTACGAATAATATGGTTTGATTATTGTTTGTTATCTTATAAAATATAAAAAAATGGTTATATTGCCATAACTACAGTAGCTGGACATATGGTACCGCGGATTTTTTTATAGATAGTGATGCGCTGTACTGTAGAACATTATTTTGTTCTATCATCAATTGTTTTCGCAGCGCACGCGATGATAGGATTGTTAAGATCAATTTCTTCTCACCTTGGGTTACATTATTGCATTTTTATTAGGGATCTCTATTTTTTTCTTAAATGCAATATAGCCTATGCGGTTCAGTGAAAGTGCAGCTTTCTAATAGTGAAAAAAAATATGTAAATCGATCCATACATCCATATATCCGTACATCCATACATCCATACATCCATACATCCATACAACCATACATCCATACATCCATACATCCATACATCCATACATCTATACATCCATACATCCATACATCCATACATCCATACATCCATACATCCATACATCCATACATCCATACATCCATACATCCATACATCCATACATCCAAACATCCATACATCCATACATCCATACATCCATACATCCATACATCCATACATCCATACATCCATACATCCATACATCCATACATCCATACATCCATACATCCATACATCCATACATCCATACATCCATACATCCATACATCCATACATCCATACATCCATACATCCATACATCCATACATCCATACATCCATACATCCATACATCCATACATCCATACATCCATACATCCATACATCCATACATCCATACATCCATACATCCATACATCCATACATCCATACATCCATACATCCATACATCCATACAGCCATACATCCATACATCCATACATCCATACCTACCTACCTACCTACCTACCTACCTACCCACCTACCTACCTACCTACCTACCCACCTACCCACCTACCCACCTACGTACCTACCCACCTACCTACCTACCTACCTATCTACCTACCTACCTACCTACCTGCCTATCCACCTACCCACCTACCTACCCACCTATCCACCTACTCACCTACCCACCTACCCACCTATCCACCTACCTACCTACCTACCCACCTACCTACCCACCTACCTACCCACCTACCTACCCACCTACCTACCCACCTACCTACCCACCTACCTACCTACCCACTAAAAATATAAAATAGATAGCGTTTCTAGTATCGAGTTCTACTATCTCAAATATAAGTTCTTGGAAACTTAAATACTTATATCTTTTGATAGAGTGAAGCTATTACAATGAAATAAACACTAAATGTTACCTTGGATTACTGGTAATTTTTACGTATAAAACTTGCTTAAATATATTGAGTACTTTTGACGTGATGCGTGTTCACATAAACAGGAAAACAGACAAACAGACAAACAGACAAACAGACAAACAGACAAACAGACAAACAGACAAACAGACAAACAGACAAAAATTCCAAAAATGTTGGAAATGGATTCTGTTAGTTATCTTTTAACACCCTAGTTAATTTTTTTTAAATATTTTCAATGTACAGAAACGACTTTTCTACAGATTTATTATAAGTATAGATAAAGAAATAAACATTAAAGTACTAAAATGTTACCTCTAGAGAGGTATACATACACATACATATATGTAACCGCACCGTAGACTTTTTTACTATTAAAAGGAACGGAGAAATAAAAACGTATTTATTATTGAATTTCTAAATAACTTTCAACATACATTTTTATGCAAGTATCATGATATAAATTTCTTATAAGGTTTACATTCTTTTATTTTTAAATCAGTAATAGCGCAGGCTCACAAGCGTGAGGTTGTGGGTTCAATTCCCACTCGAAGAAACTAAATATTTAATATTTTTCATGTTGTTATCGAGTCGTATATGTCGAGATAAACAGCGTTGGTTTCTGTCACTGAACGCGCAATGCCTTCAAAACGTTGCGGAAAATGGGAGACGGAGTATCTTAACACTAGAGTCCTTTCTTCTGCATACCCTACTGTATGTGGGATACAATGTGAAACTAAAAAAGGTATATTTATTAATATTATGGGTCACTCATATGCCATATTTTGCTTTAGTTAACTTTTACGACGTGACCTACGCTTAGAGATATTAGGGAAAAAATCGCAACAAAATTTTATGTCCGCAGCGCGACACCCCTCTAATAATGTCTGCTTAAGGGCGGCGGTAACATGGAGTACACATTTGCGCACTGTTAAATGGAAAAAGCTTTTTTTGTGTATAGTGTCACAAAAATTATTATTAGATTTAATTGTGTTAGGTGATGTAGGCAGTTTTCTTTAGTATATTTATTATGTATTGTTATTATAGGTTGATGATATTAATAAAGGCCAGTCGTGGCGCAAGGGCACTAAGTGCCACTGTAAATTCTGGTCTGGTTGTGGGTTCGATCCCCACTCTTTTACTTAAATTTATATTTCCATTTCTTCACTCTGGTGTCAAGAAAAAGCGCGGCGTTGAGTTCTGCCACTTAACTATGTTAAGTTTTGTATTTAGCATTGTATACAATGCCTCCAGAATGCGGCAGAAAGTGGGGAACGCAGTGTCTTAACACTAGGTTTCCTCTGCCTACCCTGCTGTGTGCAAAATACAGCGTGAAGCATTAAAAATCGTTGTCGTTGATCGTTTACGTTACATTTACGTTAAGCATCAATATTATTTTTTCCTACATGATTAAATGATAACGTGGCGTAAACAACTATAAAAACGACTGGCGTTTCAAGTTTTATTTAAATATATAATTATCTTATCATATTATATAAAGTTCATATAATACTTTATATGATGTGCCTGAGTACAAATGATTTTTAGCATAATTTTCTTATATTTTTACACATAAAACTTTGATATTTCTTCTTACCTTCGTCTATATTAAAACTAAGATTTCTTCCTTTTATTCATAAGTCTGATATTAAAGGTCCACGCTTATAGCTACATACAATAATAATTTTTCACACCCACCGTGAATGATTGCTGTGCCACTACGATACGTTATGTGATGCGTTTGGTGATGTAGCAAGAATGTAGCTAGTTCCTCATATTTTTATACAGATTTTTTTTAATTGGTGTTAAACTTCATATACATAATATTATCAAATAGTTCAATATTCCCTTATTCGTCGTTTCCATAGTCGTATTGTCACTCTGAGTATGTGCTTTATAATATCAATAATATTAAAACCTCTACGGTACTACATAGTAAAAGCCATTAATTATATTCATAAAGTTCCGTTGTATACATATAAAGGAATTATAAAGGAAATAAATTCATAATTTATACCTTATACTTGTAATTGAACGTACAAGTACATCGCGGCTGTCAATAGCGCTGGCTTCTTGACTGACACCCTTAATGTGAGGATTGCGTGGACGGAAATGGACATTTTGTATTCACGCCGGGAAACAACGGCGGTACACTTTAAGTGTCCATCACCATCATTTATACAATAACAAATGAATTATTAAGACTCGCATCCACCCCGGTTCACAAATAACTCGAAAGCTGACGAGGTACTCGCGACGAAATATAAAGATCCATTAACTTTGTTTTAATTCAAGCATCTAAGTACTTGAAGAGTCACTTGAATTTTAATTGTAGATTGAAATTTAAATTAACAGCTTTGTAAAATCAATAAATTGCGGTTAAAATAAGTTTTCGAGTGTTTAGTGAAGGGAACATTTTATACAAGAAGTAGTTGTTAATTGTTGCTTTCGGTAAACTAAGCCTGAAATATTTTGCTTCTGTTATGCAATTTTTTTTTTGTATTAATAAATATTTGTGTTTTTGTATTAATAACTATTAATAATAGCACAAACGCAATGCTTCGAAAAATTCAGTCAGAAAGTGGGGGACGGAGTGTCGTAACACTAGTTCCCTCTGCCGATTGAATGCAGGAATACATAGAGAGAGGCATAGGGAACCTACTATTAAGAGTGCTAATTATCTATAAATAATTTGCGACTACAGTTTTAAATCTGCAATCATAACCGGTATATTACTAAAATGGACGAGATTTCAATGAATATACAATAATAATTTACATTGTTAATTACGGTCATACAATTTAATATGGTATCAGTAACATAATTAATTAACAATATGATGTCGTAATTGATTCGGCTACTACCCGCGGCCGCGCCCGTCTCGGCCACGCCTCGCCACACGCCGCAAAACCGCTAAGTAACGCAATGTCATTTCACGCTTAGAATCTGTGACGAACGACACGTGCTATATTATACACGCACTATAAATATAATGTTGCCATAGCGTCTCAATTTAGATAATAAAAGATTATATAAAAAACGTTTTTATGTAATATGAAAATAACTGTTTTTCTCTAGTATATAGTTGTTCACACGATGTTGCTACAACACAAACAAATAATGTTGTAATTTTTTTTATCAGTCTGTCGGTCTATCTGTGTGTTCGGGATAATCTCCGGAACAGCTAAGCCGATTTTTATGGGAATGTCCTATAGAGTGGGCTATGGAGCTACTTTTAGACTGAACTTCCCGCGGGATTGGGGCTTACATGGGAATACCACATTTTCCGTGCGCGCATCAAAATAAGGATTCATTAAGTGTATAATAGTATAGATAACTATACTATCATAATAAATCAATTTTCCCTGAATATTATTACGTATATATTATTCTTATAGTTCGAGAGAGCAGAGCCGGGCGGGTGTGATGAAGTATAAGTGAAAACGTATATTTTTGATTTTAAAATGAAAACTAATATGACCATATCATGACAATACAAAGTGCCAATACGATATGTTATATGTTCTGCAATATTTAAATCCCATTATAGTATAAACTTAATAAAAATACACGTCCTATTACAAACATAGTACAAGTGTTGACATTGACTTAATCAGTCTTAAGTTACTTTATTAAGCGGAAAACTATATTTAACAAAATTGAACTCCGATTTAAGTAAAGTAAACCAAATGATGATATAGACTAAGGTTACAGTTAATTGTTTAGTCGTGTGGAGCCAGCAGTGACGGACTGGGTGAGGCGGTATTAGACCTCGCCACATCGAACGCGGTGGGATCCAAGTTATTAGGAGATTTGATCATGCGAATAATACTCGTTTTATACATTATATTGCCTTCGAACCCATCTATTGTGCTGAGCTCATGTGATATCGTCTGAGCTATTTCAAATTTAATATCTTTCAACTGTAATATTATATTACGTAATAACAGAAATTCTTTTATATTTTGTTGCCATATAAAAAATGTGATTTTCTAATAATTGATATTGCTGTGTTGGGTTTTACTAAATTTGTGGTTTAGATTTTAATTTAAGGAACTCTGTGCTACTTATATGTATATATTTTAATAAGAGGATGTATAGATTACGTTCATATAGATTAAATATGATTATCTTTAGTTGTATAATAGTAATTTGGCACAACTCACTAGAAATTTCCTATTCGATGGATCTATTTTTGTAACATAAATTAATTTATCTCATCTCAAAGAAGTATGTTATCGTTTCCTTGCAACAATTCTACTGACTATAGAACGTTACCTTTATATGACAAAGTTATGAACAAAGTTATGTTAATAAAATACTTTGGAGGATTTTTGATATGAGAGGATAAGATTTGGACAATCATAACGCCAGATAAAGCTAAAACATCTTTAAAGGTCGAATAGATAAATAATAGAAACGACTTGCATAAATTTGTGTTTATTAATGTGTGTATTGCTTCCGTTCTAAATAAAAAAATAAAATAAAAATAAATAAATCAGTTTCTCGCTGTATCCCGTACATAGCAGAGTGGGCAGCGGGAACCTAGTGTTAAGACACTCCATTCCCCACTGTCTGCTGAGTTCTGGAGGGATGGCGTGTTGAGTGGCATTACTCAACGCCGCACTAAGCCTCGACACCAGAGCGAAGAAATGAAAATATATATTTAAGTAAATATTTCATCTACTCGAGTGGGATCGAACCCACAACCAGTCGATTTCCAGCCACACTTTGAGCCACCGCGCCACAACGAGCCTCTAAATAATAAAAAAGATATATTACGCATATCAACTTTCATTGTAAAGAAAGAAGAAAAATTATCACTTCAACATTCTGCTAACAACTTATGGTTCCCTTGAATTTAAGCCAACACATTTTCCAATTGATTTTAAGCAAGAATATATTTTTTTCCTATACTCTTACGTATGCACATCCCGACATGCTTCGCACTCCTGATCGGGTCCGAGCGTGGTCTTATTGGCGTCCACCTCAAATCTAATCGAGTAAAGTGCACGGTCTTACTACCTTCGAAGTTATTCCACTGAAACGTTTCGGCATTTGACAAGGTTCAGGTATTGAAACACCAGTGGTACTTGCATGTATGTATGTATGTATGTATGTATGTACATATGAAGATCTTGTTTGGTAACGTTGCCTTTAAACTGCATGTTTATCTTAAGTTTTTTTTGCCGTGCGATCCCGGCCTCTAGTAGGATCATCCTGGTACTGGTGGTGTCGTAAGAGGTGACTTAAGTACGGCCGGATCTATACCACCCCCGGCATTTAAAACCGGCGTGAAGTAGTGGCTTTATACCACTGCGTTTTGCATCAGGTAATGCCGGGCCCCGGAGCCGAACCCACCTTAAAGGCCGGCAACGCACCTGAAACTCCTCTAATATTGCACGGGGCCGTGGGCGGCGGTAATCATTTACCATCAGACGACCCCAACCTGCCGTTTGCCGTGTCATTTCCATAAAAAAAAGTTCAAATATAAATATTATATTATTTTCATAATTTAAAACATATATTTAAAATGTACTAATTAAATTTGAAAATGACACAAAATAATTTCTTAACATGTTAAGTACCTACTATCTACGAGTGCTTTAAGTCATAAATTTCATATATTTCGTTTATTTTGCGAACACTACACACACTGTAAGTAACAAACAAAGCTATTTTGTTAACACCTGCCCAGTTAGTTGCTATTTGTTTTTCGTGAGCAGAACAAAAGTTGAACTATAATGTGTTCTGAGAAGTAACTAATGGGTGGCAAGTTTCAGAACGTACTTAAGCGGCCAATTCTTGAGGCGAGACTACTTTCTGAGCACACATTACTGGGCGCCGGTAGGTGCTTTCTCGGCTAAATCTTAACTATCTACTTAAGTCAGTGTCAGAGCGAGCACGCGGCCAAATTGAATAAGCCCCTCGTCCTCCATCCACACTTCCCTTTATCTGCTTTCATTACATGAGCTTCAATCAGAAATTCGGTTCAATTACGCGGTAATTTGGTAAATCAACGTGGCATTCTATCAGCTTCTTCCAATGTTTTGTTTGGAGAGAAGCAATTTAGCGATGCCTCCCTTTTTAATTTAGCCGTGTAACCGATATGGCTTTACATATTGAAAACGGAATATGCTATGAATATTGAAATCAACTGATTAATTTAGAATACTGATTCCATCAAAGGAAAAAAAATATTAGGTTGTATAGTATATATCTATATAAAAAAATATTTTTCCAAACAGATATTTGATTACAAATCAAGGCATATGCTACTAGATATACTTTTTATTTAGTTTCACTGTGTATTCGGCGTGTAGCAATTTAGGCTAAGGGAGGCTAGTGTGGGACACTCCGCTCCCCATTTTCCGCGCAATTCTGGAGGCATTGCGTGTTAATTCGTTTCCTCGAGTAGGAATCGAATCCACAACCTGTCGAGTTGACAATTAACGTTTGTGCTACACTGCGACTGCCCTCTACTAGACTAGATACTAAAACATTAAAACTTTTGTAGATTAACAATATCTGAATCCCTTATCTCCTGATGAAAATTGGATACCAAAATTTAAGCGTAAAAACGCATATCATTTTATGTAATATTCGCATTATCGTGATTTCATTGGACGCGGGCGTGTCACAGTATAGCACCGTTAATGTTTTATTACAAGCCACACATTGTCAATTTTGATGAAGGTTTCCATCGCGAATAACTGACCAATGGAAAGGTAGTGTCGCAAACTCCCCACAACAAATAATATACAACACCGCGGTGTCCTCATAAAAATATGTTTAATGTCGTCGTAAAGATTCGATATGCTCGGCGTGGCACTGAAATGTACTCTAAAAGTGTATTGTAGATATCTATAAATCTTGCATTCTTACTTTTTATCACTCACCTCTATTGGCATATTATATACAAACGTTATAGGCGAGTTAAATATTTATTGCTGATTATAATCTGTAAGAATAATGACATTTTTTGATAATAAGTTATTTTGATATTATACAGCCCGCCATGCTAATCTACACTTCGTATTTTTTTCTTTTTATTAGGTATTTATAAAGATAAAATAAGTAAAAGATAAATTTTACCTTATAATTGTTTTTTAAAGTTTTACATCATCTGATTGTTTAATTATTGAATTTTTTTTATCATAGAATACAATTTTAACAAAGGCCGATTTTCCTATTGAATTGTCTTGAAAATTTACCCAAGCTCGGTGTTCTACCCCACCCTAGTAACCACAAGTTTCGTTATTAGCAACTGTTGGAAAGTTTTGGGGGAATAACCTTCATTTTAGTTGATATTAAATTCTCAGTTAAAATATATTTGTCACTCAACTTATGATTAGAGATATCGTAGAGACCGCGTTCATATCTTTGCAATGTACTCGATACATAAATTAATAATTTAAATTGGAATTAAATCAAGAATGTACTCTGTAAGTTAATAACGTTACTATATAAGCGAAAACAAAATTTATATTTAAAATTCTAAACGTATTATTAAAAAGTAAAACAATATGTGTACTTAAATTAATTTATTAAATTATATATATAATCTTACCTTTGGTTCGAAAGCATTCTTCTTAATTGAATCAAAAATATTTTGTATAGTTCTCTTACACAAATACAAATAAATAGAAGAATGGCGGTTAACAGTGAATTACAAAGAAACTTTATTAAACGTGTACACAATTTTCAAAGGGCCGTAAACAAGATCAAGTAATTTAGTCGAAATAAGCAGAATTATTCTGACATCATCGACTTTAGTACTTGAAGAGACAGTACAGAAATCATTTTAAGCATTTAGTGAACAGATTAAATGCGTTGTTTTCAAAATTATCAAAAAGTCAAGTGCGAGTCGGAATCGCGGATTTATAAATTTCAGAATTGTAGGCCGTTAGAATTGTTGGCATGAAATGAATTATAAATATTTTTTGTAGCTTTACGCTGTATCCCGCATACAGCAACTCTGGTGCGTACTCAGGCAGCCCATTTTCGAAATAAATATTTCATTTCCTCGAGTGGGAATCAAACCCAAAACCCTATGCGTTTACAGTTACACGCTTGTGCTCATACGCCGCGACTGGCCTGAATAAAAAATCCTATTTTAGCTGGATTACTTTTAGATGTTACAAGTTTGACAAATGTTCTTATATTTTATACGGCTAGAGATCTATACCTACTTGGCAATTTTCAATGTGATTATTGTAATGAAATATGAAATCTCTATTTTTTGCTAGATCAAGCAGCACATTTAAAATATATAAAATTAATCAGACAATTTCTACCTTGAACCGATATTAATCATCCACCCGACCTTAATTTGTTTACGAGACCTGACGTCTAATATTATAAAATCCAATTATTATGGTCTATTACACATTTTCCGTGATGTAAATTTAAAATTGTATTATATGTTTGGAAATTATTAAATAATTTACAACGGTATTGGGGCGTTGAGTCCTGCCACTCAACACACAATGCCTCAACCAGCACAAAATGGGGAACGGAGTGTCTTAACACTAGGTTCCCTTTGTCTACCCCGCTTTAAACGGGATACAGCGCGAGGCTAAAAAAATAATTTTTTAAGTAAAAAACAGAGAAACAAGTACGAAACATAAGCAGCTACGTTCATCGTGAATTAAAAGTGAGTATAAATATATATAGAAGAACAAAGTAAGCATGTATAAAATAAATACCAAAAGTAATTATTTTGTACGACCAACTTCTGTACTTGACTCTGCTGGAAATACAACGAGGACTTGATAAATGAATTCTGTTACCTTTTCTTGTTTAAACAATAATTAGTTACTTCGAAACTAAATCAGTGACGTATATTTTTGCTCAGCGCGGAAGCACTTTCATTCCATCATAACTTTTCAAACGTATCTTAGTTAGGGACGATCAATTTTCATTTTCTCTCGATGACACAACTTCTCGAAGAGATGAATTAAACTACTGTTAAATTGCTTTTCTATGAGTAATTTTATAGTGCTGAATACAATATCATATCTACGATTATATTCTATGTTATTAAGTTGTAATAAATATATTGAGAATACAAAAACAATTTATGTTTAATTAAATTAAATCAGCTTCACGCTGTGTTCCGCACACAGACAGAGGGAACAAAGGGAGTGTTGAGACACTCCGTTCCCCACTTACCACCGAATTTTGGAGTATTTATTGGCGGAACTGTAATTGGAATGTAATGGAAATATAAATTTAAATAAATATTTCACTTCCTCCAGTGAGGATTGAATCCACAATCAGACGCGTTTACAATTCAGCTTGTATCCCCTGCTCCACGACTGGCCTATGTCTATATGCTTAATGCTTATATTTCAAGCATAATAAAGACAGTATTCATAAATAACTCTAAAATTTGATAATTTACATTAAAGAAACTGATATTGCAGTTATTATAAATATATATCCTTAAAAATATATATCCATTAAAATCCTTTCCTTTGAAGTTAGATTACAACCCTCGTGCTAATTTCGTTTATGGTAAGACAGTATTCAAATCTTCGATATAATTTAATTGACCTACTTTATTAATAAGATCTATTCAAATCTTTACCTCCGAGTCGGTTGTAAATTTAACATTTTACTCATAATTCTATCCTAAATATGAAAATCTTAAATTATACATTTAACATTTAAACGTCAAAGTCTAAAGCCAGTCGTGGTGCAGGGGCACAAAGTGTGACTTGTAACCCGACAGGTTGTTGTTTCGATTCCAATTCGAGGATATGAAATATTTAACATTTTGACTTCTTCCCTGTTAAGCCGCAGCGTCACTCAATACACAATGCCTCAAGAATTCAGCGGAAAATGGAGAACGGCCACTCCGTTCTTTTTTTTCCGTTTAACACTAGATTCCCTCTGCCAGGATAGGCAGAGGGAATCTAGTGTTGCGAGTGACAGCGAGAAGCTGAAAAAAAAACATTCATATCAAATATTATATAGGAGTATAATGTGTAATAATTGATTCTATCTTCTACACTAGAACAACGCGAAACAATAAAAATAAAAAATCAATTAACAATCATTCAAAATATATATGTATATATAAGCTATAAATAAACATCGCGTCGGTAACGTATAACGAGGACCCGGCAGATTTGTTTTCATTTCTTCCGCTTCAGCCGTGTATTTACATATTATACAAGCCGGAAGACCTACGTAATACATTTGCAAGATGATAAACAAAACGGGATTCGGGAAGTCATATTTACATACAGAATTTTTGACGGGCGCCAGTTTATCAAGGGGAGCCAAGTTCGAATCACCTCATCGCGTCCTCTGAACTAGAACGTTTGTCAAAAATTAAAAACTCTTCTATAATAACAGATGTCAGAATGGAACTGGGTTTAAGCAACTTTGAACCATATTATTATGAAATGTAATGTATATCTATAATTAGATCGTGTGTGGAGTAGTGGAGGGTAATCTATTGTAAATGATAGAAAATTGATTAATGTTTTAAACATCATAAATAATAAAATTCAAAACGATTTCCTATTATTTATGTTTGAATTCATTTATTTATTCATCATTTTGCATCGTAATATACAGGTATTTTTAATTATATTCATTCAGCTCCAATCATTTTATCAATATTGTTTTAAATCTATTATTAAGTTACGAGAGAGTACTCTTTAGTTAACATATTTTAAATTTTTTCTAGATAAAAGCATTAAAATCCTAAGTATAATTATCAACTAAATTGTATGTATTTCATTTGAGATAAATATAAAAATAAGGTAAATTACACACACAATAAATTTGTATAATATATCACACAATTATACATATTACAGTTAATTGGGATGGACACAAGTATGTGTCCATGTCATGTATATAATAGGAATGGCTATTACTAATCACTTAAGAATATTATGGAACTACATTTACTAAGGTCAATAAATACAACGAATTTGCCAAAATTAATATTTACAAAAAGCCCTTTACTGGTATTAAACAACACAGTGTGTAATACCAATCAATATGTTGATACTACCGAGTAAATTTTGATGAGGCATAAATTGCAGATTTAAACTTTAGGATCGTATCCTGTAATTATATCCTGAACAACTCTTCTTGCCAAATTTCATAATTGCTAGCTCCCTAGTAATAGCGATGCATAAACGCTCGCTTCTTCGATTTCTTTGAATTCTGATTGCGTCCACTTAAAAGCTTGTTCTTTTATGTGGACGCAATTATTATTTTCTTTTTTATTTTTTTTTCTTTTCTTTCTTGTTTTTTTTTTACTCTAAGGGGCTGTGGTCAAGAATATATAAGGTAAATGTGGAGCTCTTATAGGATCACTCGTTATCTGTCTGTCAGCCTGTCATGAACATTTATCTCAAGACCGTTATTAAAAGATAAGGTCATTGGGATTGATTGATTGCAAATTGTATTATAATCAAAACCTATAGGGTACTTCTGTTAGACCTACAGTTATATTTGAATTTATGAAATGAGAACTTATAATGCAAATAAAAACAAAATTTAAAAAACTGAAATTTTATAGGTATTTTATATTTAAAAAATTACTACTTTATATTAGTAGTTCAATAAATACAAAATGAGTGCATATATTCGCAAACGTAAGTTTGTCAACTTTTATTCTACTTCCCTTTAACCCACAATCCTGAAATTAGCACGATAGTACTAATCCCAGGAACTACTGGTTTGAAATTTACTTCTTGCGTTAAATAGTCGATGAAAATAATAAAACCATACTTCGGAAATTCCTCTATTGGAATATAATAAATACAATTTCAAACTCTTGAGCTTTCAGTATTGTCTAGTACTTATAACCTAAGTGTAGATATTTTCTAGACTTAAGTTATAAGTCCTATACTCGCCTTCAACCTCGCCTTCAAATTATAGTACAGTGTAGTTATAGAAAGTAATAGAGATACTTTTAATTATTGGTAAATATAACTAACAATAGGCTGCGTGTTAAAATAACAGTACCATCTAAAAAATTATAAACACAAAATGAACCGTTTTTAAATCAATCAAATATTAATATTTTAGACAAAGTCGTACCGTAAAGTCAATATTATGGTATATTGTTTGCGAAAGCAGTGAAAAGAGAGGCCGAACATCTATCATGCTCAAAGACCACACTAGATAGATTGATCGGCGGCGCCGGACACGCCGGACGCGCGACATAGATATACCAGAGGCGAGGAAATACTGAGACAAAAATGGTTAGACAATACAAATGCGCTGTCGATATCGTGACAGAAGGATTGATGGTTCCCGTCCGTCGTCCGCCCTTATCTCACCTCACCTTTGGAAATATCTACAAAAATATGTACTGAGGCTCTAATTTACTTTCACTTTTAACTGTGAAAATTATTACTGCAACTTAGTACAGTTATATATAGATATTGTTGTATTATAATCAAATCATACAATTTCTTTAGAGAATTTGGCTTTTTTGTTCCTTAAAGGCCGGCAACGCACCTGTAGCTCCTCTGGGGTTGCACGGGGCCGTGGGCGGCGGTAATCACTTACCATCAGGTGACCCGCACGCTCGTTTGCCGTGTCTTTTCCATAAAAAAAAAGCCTTCGTGTTATTCTGATGCATATGCTACATTACTGTAAAGTTTCATTCAAATCCATTTAGTAGTTTTTATGTGAACGTGGAACAAACATTCATTCTCACAATTGTAATTTAAATACATTTGAATGTTTATTAATATAATTTAATAAGTGCTCTGTCGGCCGTGGGATCCCGGCCTAGAATAGGATCATCCTGGTACTGGTGGTGTCGTAAGAGGCGACTAAAGTATGTGTGGTAGATTCACGTCGCCAGCAATGGCAACACACATGGGCAGACTCGACTGGATCATTACCACCCCCGGAATTTAAAACTGGCGTGAAGCAGTGGCTTTATGCCACTGCGTTTCGCATCAGGTAATGCCGGGCCCCGGCGCCCAACCCACCTTAAAGAACGGCAACGCACCTGTAGCTCCTCTGGGGTTGCACGGGGCCGTGGGTGGCGGTCACTTACCATCAGGTGACCCGCACGCTCGTTTGCCGTGTCTTTTCCATAAAAAAAAAAAAACGTGCTCTGTAGCAATTCCGATAGAAATTATAAAGACTAAAACGTGTCCTTTACTCAATATCAGTACAGTACGTCCTCTAGTGAATAACAACAACTATATATTTTTATGTCTCCCAAAAATATCTATATCACTTAAAAGGTCTCTGGTTTATAAGTAGGGACATAGTAAGATCATGTCAATCCGATGTATTAAGTCGTTAGTTTACAATGCACAAGGGAATTTTCAAACAAAGATAGATTAGAAAGCACAACATGAAGACGCAAAGATGAAAAGGAGATCGGCCTCGCCTCGTCGAGAGCAGATGTAATCGGATTTCAGTATCTATGTATGATTTATATGGGCTTTTCTTAACAATACAATATTTTTACTGTGTTATTGTATTCGTGTACAGTTGCTATACTTGCTTTTTCAAAACTCAACAAACTTGTATTTTAGTATATTATTATTATTTTTTGACCCAGGGAACCTAGTGTTAAGACACTTCGTGTAATTGATTATTAAAGGAATGGAACCCATAATCTGTTGCGCTTACAGGTGCATTTTGTCCCCCTGTGCCCGACCTCTGTAATATAGACTTGTCGTGGATTTGATCCCCACTCGAGGTAATGAAATATGTATTTATATTTAAATTTTTTTTCTTCGCTCTGGTGTCGAGGCAAAGCACGGCGTTGAGTTCCACCACTCAACACGCGATGCCTCCAGAACTCGGCAGAAAGTGGGGAACAGAGTGTCTTAACTCTAGGTTCACTTCCTCTACCCTGCTATATGCGGGATACAACTTGAACCTGATTTATTTATTTTTAACTAGTAACTCTCATAAAATATATTTTTTATAGAATTCGCGATGTCTGAAGGACACGGCACCGGTACATATCCTGCACGCTCTCCCATTTCCAGCTCTACAACGGGCCATTCTAGCTCCAGCCACAGGTATGTCTCTTTTTTCTCTAAAATAGATATTTTTAAATTATATTATAATAAAATTGTTAGATATGTATATATAGAACTTTACTAGTATTTTTTATTTAAACTCGCAAAATTATCATTTTTAATCCGAGGAAAGTGAAAGAGAATGAAAGAACGAGGCACGAGGAATTTTAGGTTATAACTTCAGATTTTGAGATTATCAAACCAATAAGTTTCATTACAACCTTAATTTAGGTCACTTGAAAATATAATAAATCGATCCTAGTGTAATTATTGATTGTGGTGTGTGATTTAGTGAAAAATATTAGAGCATTCTCATTCATATACTGCCTATACGTAACATTATGACGAAAACTAGAATACAAAACTCAATTTCTAAGAAACTATATAATAATTTTAAAATTAATATTTTTATCACTTTCAAATTCGTTTTATGCTTAAACGAATAGTCTCTATTATTTTAAAATCCAATTGAATCCTCCAAATAATAGTTTTGGCACAACGTGTCAATGCAATTTTAAAACCTTTTAGCAAAGTTCAAAAGGCTATGTAAAAGCTTAAAATTTAGCAGTGACTCGAGCAATAAAGCCACCAAATGTGCACCTAAAAGCCCATAAATTTAATAAAGACATTTCTTACGATAAAAGAGTGCTTATCGGGACTCTAAAAAAACCTTTATTAATGCACTTACATTCTAAAATTTCCTTTGAGCTTTGGAGCCCTCCGAAATTAATCTTAGTTCTCATCAAAAGGATCGTGAATGTTCCGCATTCCGACCGAACCCATTGAATAGGAACCCGCAAGAACCACTCGGTGAGACAAAATTTGATGTGTCAAGTGGAATAAAACAGCCAGTGTGGTCTTTAATTAAATGCAAATGGAAAGCATTCCAATACATACTTATAAACTTCTTCAAATACGTAGGCCGTAGGGTTTCTAATTATTCGTATATAAGTAGAAATTAATTATAAGTATCACTGAACCATAATTGTACCCGTCGAAATAAATCGTCGAAAATAGAAAAAAAACAGGGGTGTTCGCCTAATCTATATAAGAAAAATACATAAATATTATGAAATAACCTAAGATATTGAACAAAAATATACACGCACTCTGATTTTAGAGAAAAATTGATAGCATTTTATTCCCAATTTTCGTCTGAATCTAGTATTTATTAATTTTGTACGTTATAATGTTCCTACATTGAAAAGGACTACTCGAGGCTAATAAAAAATTGACGTTCCTCCCCTCCGGTTGTGTGCTGCAGAAGTGCTGTGACGCTCTACATTAATTTAAACTTATTCGTGAGAAAATACTTTAAGCTTAGTAACGAGAATGTTCTTTCATTTACATTTTTAATTTTGATCTAGTTACAAAAGGAGAGCCAATTAGCACTTGATCTAATTAAATATCTATCTATAAGGTTTTGAGTTCTGTGTAATTTTACTCTATATTCTCATGTTTTGAGTTGTTGTAACCGAAACAGCTATTTCAAAGACTTTTGTAATTATACAATAAATTTTCGCAACGATACATATATTGTCAAAGAGTTTTATAATTATCAAATGATTTTTTTTAACGTTCACGATGTTTAAAACGCTTGGTTCTCGAGTTTCTACGCGTTTTCATAGGTGTCGTATATCTGAACTTGAGACCGCGATCTGTTCTACCTAAGCGGGTAAATAAAAATATTGTAGACAGCCATCCCCCTGGATTACTGGGACGTTCTGCTCCCTACTTTCTGTCATAGAATACTGGAGGCATTGCGTGGTGAGTGACGAAAGTCAGCGCCGCGCTTTTCCTCGACACCAGAGCGATGAAATGAAACTATAAATTTAAATAAATATTTCATCTCCTCGAGTGGGAATCGAACCCACAAGCGGTCGATTTTACAGTTACTTTGTGCCTCTACACCACGACTGGCCTTGAACTATAAGATTATAAATTTATTAATCTGTATTACTTTCTTGCTCTAATATAATTATCATGAACATCTCTATCTACAATAAAACTACAGCCAAATTCAAAACAGTTATTTTGTAAGGAATTTTATCATTTATTCGTTTCCAAAAACCAAGTACAAACAAATTGGCGAACAATAAAAAAACACTGTTTTGGGTTCTACCATGTTGATAAATACTTAAAATGATAGTTTTTCTCATATCTCATACATGCATAGACAGCGATCAGTCACAATTTTATTATATGTATAGATTTACTAAATAAAGCAAAAAATATTAAAAATATGGCTCCTCTTAGCCAATTGTCACATTTACAAAGAGAATTATAGCGAATTAAAAAAATAAAATATCGACAGCTTTAATAAAACAGATTTGTTATGAAGTGAAATAAATCTGTATCGGCAATAATCTAATCTCGGTTATTTATTCTCGTTTGCTGAATTGATATTTGAGAATCCTGTTTCTGTCGCAATACTAATGTAATGCTAAATCTTAAACAGATGGTATTTCATATCTTTAACATAAAAGTAACAATAACATATTAATTTGAGGTAAATGTGACGGATTGTGAGTTCGATTCCATTTCGAGGAAATTAAATTTGATATTTTAATTTCCACTCTGATAATGTGCTAATGTGCGACGTTGAGTTCCGCCGCTCAAAATGTAATGCCTCAACAATCCGGCAGAAAGTGGGGTATAGATGTCCCTTAACGGGAATGAAATGTCTACGGAGGTTCTCATATTCCCACTGCTTACCCTGCTTTGTGTGGGAAACGGCATAAAGCTAAAAATAAAAATAAATATTATCAATTAGAGTTTATTAAAAACTAGCTAGTTTTCTGTTTCTAAATTTAAACAGCAATTTTTTATTTAAAAAAATCTAGCATTAACACAGTGGACGCTGTTTACTCAGGCTGCGCAAGTCTATCGGTAAAACATCGACTCATTAGTCGATGTTTTACCGATAGACTTGCAGCATTCTGCAATAAGCATCCTTCAAGGCTGATTCCAAGCCACTAAAAACTAACAATTAACCTTAAATACAAATACTATATATATACAAAAACTCATTTGTCGTGTGACAAGTCTTCCAAAACACTCCCCTTATAGCCGCGCTCAGTACACATTATGCTGTAACATTTCGTGTGATTGCCTACAGGCATCTGAAAAGCAAAGAGAGCGAAGTTTCTTTGAGACCAATTTGGTCTCAAAGAAACTGGGGATCATCAGCAGAGCGAGATAGTACTTCACACCAAGATCACTGATTGGCTCTATATAGCGCCCAGGTCCTGCCTCATATGGAGTACTGTTCTCATATTCGGGCTGGTGCACCCCAGTATTCGTTGGCGTGACCTATTGGATAGCATACGACCTAGAGCCAACGTAGCATCGTAGAACCGTGAAAGGCAAAGTGTCAAGCCTTTTACAGACCTTTGCGTAGGGACGCCTGCCCGCTGTGCGTTCTCTATCACATTTATCATGGGGAGTGTTCTGAGGACCTATTACCTGCCGCCGAATTTCCTAACCACACATTACGCCACAAACTTAAGACAATCCACGCCATCTGAATACGTGGCACTGCACTCTGTGCACGCGCCACGCAGCTGTTGTATGACCTAGCTGTGGCAGTGTTTCAATACGACCTGGATACCTTCAGAAAGCGCGTCTATATCCACCTAAAAGTCCGGAAACGCACCTGGAACTCGTCTGGTTTTACACTGGGTGGTGAGCAGCGATGATCACTTACCATCTCCCGTCCTAAACTCAAATGGCACCTTATATACTCTCGCTGGAAAAGATTCCAGCGAGAATAACGATTTCAAAAAAATACATAAGAATGTAGAATTTCTTTATGTTCTCTTTTGTACAATGTATAATTCAATCATAAAATATCTTCTTATTCGAGATAGAAGTTGGAATTTTTACTTACACATGCAAGTAGATAGGACTTCACTTTAAGACTGCCAAGGCCCACTCACATTTGCTTTGCAAGTTACTAAATTGTGTAATGATCTGGCCCTATAATGCCAGTTTAAATATATTTTTTTTAAAAAAAAATGTTGAATGTTCGCGCCTCGACATTATTTAATAAAAGTAAATACACTAATTCACTAATTCATTCGTTACTATATTATACTAAAGCATGGTTTCTTATTTTAAATTCTTAAAAAGTACAAGTGACCTAAATCAGCTTCACGCTGTATCCCGCACTCAGAAGGGTAGGCAGAGGTAACCTAGTGTTAAGAGACACTCCGTTTCCCACTTTCCGCTGAATTTTGGAGGTATTGCGTGTTAAGAGTCGGAACTCAACGCCCCAAATTGCCGGGAGAGCAGAGCAAAGAAATAGAAATATAAATTTACGTAAATATATCAATTCCTCGAGTGGGGATCTAATCGACACCTAGTCGCATTTACAGTCACATTTTGTGTCACTGCACCATGGTGCAGTCATGACTGGCCTCAAGTGACTTTGACTTGATACTATTAAAGAAAAAAGTTTTGTTTTCAATGTTTTGATCACTTATTTTAAAGTAATTTATATCAAATAATGAACAACGGTGAATTTTGGAATTCATCCGAGCAACTTCACCTTACGCAGCGATCCTCTCTAGTGACGTCACAATTTTATGTAATTAACGTACGTAGCTCGTGCCAGGTATGCTTATACTGCACACCGACTACTATATGTATTCAGATGATTTTGTGCACCTCATAGCAGATATTTTACAATTTCAAATTATTAATTTTATTTTTAAATTAGAGAGAGAAGAATAAAATAATATGGGTATACTGACGGAAGACCAGAGAGTAGTGTACCAGAAATAAGCAATATATATATATATATATATATATATATATATATATATATATATATATATATATATATATATATATATATATATATATATATATATACCTAGCTCACCGTCCCTTATTTTCATTTTCTCTAGTGATGTTCGAACACACAACCTATCACCTATCACTTTAACACTCACATTTTGTGCCACGACTTGCCTCAAAAAATATATGAAAAGTGTAATAAATGGTTTGAACCAAACAAGGCTTAAACAAGTCATTATTCAACTATGTACACCGTTCGTTTTCGTACCATGACTGGCGCAGTGGCTCGAAGTGTGACTGTAAAACCGACTGGTTGTGGGTTCGATCCCCACTCGAGGAGACAAAATATTTGTTTAAATTTATATTTACATTTCTTCGCTCTGGTGTCGAGGCTAAGCGCGGCGTTGGGTTCTGCCACTCAACACGCAATGCTTCCAGAATTCGGCAGAAAGCGGAGAACTGAGTGTCTTACCACTAGGTTCCCTCTGTCTACCCTGATGATGGGATACAGCGTGAAGCTGATTTTATTTACACCGTTTTAGTATAATATATAGTATAGTAGTTCAATCACATTTGTGAAAATAGCACCTAACAATTTTATAAAATTAAACTATCCATTTTCAAGTCCCCGAAGTGTTTCATACAATTAATGTAGTATTTTTAGAACTGAAAAATAACAAGAGCTAGAGATATTTGTGGACAATTGTCAATCACTAAATATTTATATAGTTCTATTGGTTTTAACGTACGACAATACAATTAGCTGAACATTTTCTATTTTGTAAATAAATAAAATTTTGGTTTTCTCATCCTATATTCTTCTTCTTTCTCATTGTTTTTGAAAAAAAAATATATTTAATAAGACTTAGTAAAAAAAAATTTATTTTTGAGTAATTCCTAAATATTGTGGGGCATGTAGAGAGAAAATAATAATATTTCTAAACTAAAATCCGCTTAGAGACTTAGCGTACTAGGAGATCTTAACCAGCGTGTCCCGTCAAATATAACTTGATAGCATTAATAGCACTGTGTAAGCCTATCACTAATTTAATATATTCGAGTAGTATGCAGTGTACGAGCACCGGACGTACTCCTGCGCTCTACACTGGCCGCCGCGCGTCGAGACATGGAAATGCTCTACTGAATCTATTTACCGCCTAAATCCCATTATCTACTTTTTGCTCAGCAAAAAACTGAAATGCAATTTTGAAATTAGCTACGCTGAAAATTTTAGAGAATGCATTCGCTTTTGTTGAATAAGGGATATGTATCCAAAAAATCAACGGCTTTTCGGAGTTCTTTCACATGTGAATAAAAGAGGAGCTTGGAAATTCTAAATTTAAGAATAGCTACTTGAAATAAGTATCGCACTAATTAAAAAATATATTATTCTTATAGTTAGCACCAGGTCAAAAGCCCGGCGTTAAGTTCCGCAAAGCAAAGCAAAGCTTGAAAAAATTCGAAGGAAAGTGGGGAACGGAGTATTTTAACATGAGGTTCTCTCTGTGTACCTAGGTGTATGCGAGATACAGCATGAAACTGATTCAATTAAATTTATAAAGTTAATAACAAGTAGATTTATTATTTTAAGATCGTGGCGTATTAAAATCTTTTATATAATTTTTATTTATAGTAACCACTCTACATTAATAACAAGTTTACTATCTATTTATGTTGCCTTACTATCTGCTTGTCTATCTACCATACTTAATTACATTTTTACTACCTTTTAATACAAAATTGTAAATAACTTATATATTTTATCTTAATAGTCGTGAGTAAACACATTAAGGGATACACACAAAATAATTAATAAGCTTTTCATATCGTGCATGGGCCTGGACTGAAACACCAAAGGTCATTAATACCTTATAGGGTAGAGCCCTGTGCGGTCACAATTTTGCCTGCTCACGATTCGAGACGACCCTCGCCCATCGTGTTAGCTTTCAAATTGAACCTAAATAATGCATGATCTAACCTTAAAATCTCATTTTATGTTATTACTTTTACTAGATGAAGTTATTTGAGCGGTATTGGTTTGCTATCTAAATGCAAATATCGCTTTGACCGTAGAAGTGAGACAGAACAGCGTCGAACTTTTGTTGTAAATAATACCTTAAAAGATCGCGATTTAATACTTCTCTGGGGAGCTGTTAGATAAATAATATTTTTCATATTTTTTTCGCTATAGCTTTATAATTGTTGTAAATATTTTCATTTCTTATTTACATCATAGTTTTATAAAATAAAATTGCTATTTTGCTTTTGCTATTGCTATATATTCTAGTGGTCGTTAATAAATGTGAGTGACATTTTGTAAATTGATTTTAAACTCAAGTCAGAAATCTTGTACTTATCATACACTAATGTTAATGTAATATAACTACTATATTTATGGCCAGTTGTGGCACAGGCAACAAATGTATGATTGGTTGTGGGTTCGATCCCAGTCGCGGAAATAAAATATTTACTTAAATTTATATTTTCATTTCTTGACTGTAATGTGGAGGCGTCAGAATTCGGCGAAAAATGAGAATGTCTTAACACGAGGTTCACTCTGCTTACCCTGTTGTGTGCGGGATACAGCATGAAGCGGATTTTACTACATAGACGGGAGCGGGGATCGTTTTAATAACTCTCATCGAGCCAGATGGTTGTGTCTTCAATTCCACACATGTTTTTTTTTTCATGAAAGTTTTTAATATTAATTTTAATATTAATTATAGATTAATTATAGATAATAAATTTTTTTTTTAATATTAATTATAGATAATAAAAACATTCCATCTATGCTATTTTACTTACACAGATTACAATGTTTTGACATATTCAATGAATTTATTCATTGAATTTAGTGACTTCGAGTGCATCATGGCGCGGTGGGACATCGACTCGCTGTAAACGTGACGTTTATTGATGATATGTTTTCATTCTTTTACATGAGACCGTCGTGGCGCGGGAGCACAAGTGTATGATTGTAAACGGAACGTATGTGGTTTCGATTTTCGGGGAAATTAAATGTTTTACCCCCGCTTCGGTAACCACGCAAAACGCGGCGTTAAGTTCCATCATGTCATGAAGTCAATAGGAAAATGGAAAACAGAGTGTTTTCTCTACCACCTTACTAAGTTAGAAACTAAATATAATTAAATTTTTATAAGTTATCTATTAATTGGGAAACAGCTGCATACCATAAAACCGTAATATCCAAAGTGAAAGTTGTGTAATAATAAAACAACGATAACAAATTAGTTGAGTCACTACGTTCATTAGTCGAACTTCAAAACAAGAGTAGATAATAAAATTACCCCTTTATAATGTGTTAAGTGGAAACGAATCGTATACCATCATCAATCATAATTGCCCCCTTTCGTCTCACCTAATCCCCACATGGAATACTACTCAAATATTGTTTGTTCGTGTACTCCAGAACTAATTAAATTCAAAGGTTAAATAGAGGTGCCTCTCACTAGAATGAGATCCTTTATTTACTTAAAAGTCTGACTGGGCTTTTGTGAAGCATATTTTATATTAGATAACGTTAAACTTAGTTAGTTAATTTCAGGCGGCTCAGTCCTGCCTAAATTAGGTGACTATTGTTTAGCTAAGTCGCAAGCATGCATTGTAATAAAAACATACATGTATGTAACATGTATGTTTTTATTCATATAAAAACAAAAAATACATTTATTTCTAATTTAACTAGATAGGCAGATTGAACCTAATGCAAAAATTTTCAACGTACCCATTTCCCACATCCTTATTTTTTGCTTTCTCCGTTTTCCGCCCAACTAGATAAATTGCGCGCCGCCTTCAACCATCGCGCTTATAGCCAAACGCTATTCCGTTGAGTCACTATAACTAAATACAAATACAAATTCTAATTTAACTAGATAGGCAGATTGAACCTAATGCAAAAATTTTCAACGTACCCATTTCCCACATCCTTATTTTTTGCTTTCTCCGTTTTCCGCCCAACTAGATAAATTGCGTGTTGAGTGGTGGAACTCAACGCCGCGCCGCCTTCAACCATCGCGCTTATAGCCAAACGCTATTCCGTTGAGTCACTATAACTAAATACAAATACAAATGAAACAACATTTTAGTACTCTACGCCTGCTTATGTAGTTTTCCGAAATGAAATTTAGTCGAGTTTTCCGAGTAAAAAAGTATGAAAGAACACAGACACCCATAACACATATCCGAAGAGTCCATTTCTATTCCATCAACTTGTCGGTCACTAAAAGAGGAAAAAATAAGACGCTAACTGACCACATGTCGAGTCCCTCCACTCTCCCCTCTCGGCCCTCTCCCTCCAAAGTGAGTGACGTCTCAGCCGCAAAGAAGCTCCATTAACCAACAACTTTAAGGGGCTCAACGAAGAAGCGAACGCGTAATAAATAAAGCTCTTGAGACAGATAAATTATCTTTGACTTGTGCACAACCACTCCTGACAAATTATACAAATAATTTGTCAATGTTACTGAAAATATTGTTTGAAAGTGAAAAAATTACAAGACAAATATTGTCAATAATTGCTTTTAGAAGAAATTATGATTGAAAAAAAATACAACTTCACGCTGTACCCCGCACATAGCTGAGTAGGCGCCTAGTGTTAAGACACTCCGTTTTCCGCTTTCCACCGAATTTTATGATGCTGGGCTCTTTGCCTTGATGTCAGAGTGAAAAAATGAAACATTCATAAATAATAATTCATTCCCCTGAGCGAGGATCGAACCCATAAGCATCGCGTTGCGGACCCAACCTTGTGCCCCGATAACCTGAACGAATTATGATTGAGGTCATAGAAAATATATTATAATTTCACTGTAAACTGGACGCCAAAATTGAGGTAGGACATCGGAAAGAGCAGGGGCTGATGTTGTTAAAGTTTTAATTGCTTTTATCGTGGGCTTTAGCTTTAAAAGCCTGAAAATGCGTGTGACTATGTACAGTTATCGAATTAAATCTTTTAACGGAAAACGGTTTAATGGCGACACTCCATTAAGTCTTGCGGTCGAATTGGTCACATGGCCCCTTTAGTGCAAATTACGTTACACACACTGTTATGTAATCTACTATTAATAAATTTAAGGCAGATTATATTTTTAAAACATTAAATTTTACTTTTATCATTTTAAAAAAGTGACTATTATATCTTTAAATAATTCTGTTAAAGTATCCATAGGATTACACACTATTCTACTTTATGTCCACCATAACCTTAAAAAAAAGAATAATAACAAACCCTGATTGCAATCAATAAACAACAACAGTTCCCCTATTGAGAAATCAGTTAACAACTCCCAACGAGAACAAAATAGCTGCACCCGTTGACAAAGTGACCGTTAGTCGTTTATAGATTTATCAACGAATATCGTCCATGCATATACATACAATATAGTTAAAATGGTTTGGTTTGAATCGTGAACAATATGTCATAATAGCGACGCGGGGCTATGCTCGGGTTGCATCAGTCGTCCTGCCATTGTCCCATACTATCCAATTAACATGGAACATGTCAAGCACATTGATGTGGAGTGATGTTTCGCTGTGTCACTAATTATCAGCCTTTTGTTACGCAAATATTGTATGACCATACGTTTGTTTGTTTACGGTGTTGCTAACTTCGCAAGGAGATATATAGTATCTTAATTACATATAATTTATTATTTGATGAGGCGACGTTCAGTTGGATTTATAATGACTGAAGATTTCAGAGGAATGTGAGTAACGGAAGCATTTTAATACTAGGTTCGCGCTGCGTACTCAGCTGTGTGCGGGATACGGCAGCGTAAAGCAACACAAAAACATAAAAAATGTACTTAAAATATTTCAAAAATCCACAATATATTATAACGCATACAATCAATGTTAATTGTCACATCCGAACACTAAACACAATGACAAAATAACTTTCTCACTAAACACAGAATGTGAGAAAGCCTTAAACAATCTAGGAATATAATTAAATAGGTAAATAGCAAATAAATTCGCCCTCTAATGACCTAGAACAAATCATGCTTCTATAAGCAATCCTCTTACAGTAAGCTCCCCACATAAGCCGAGCAATGGAGATATGATAGAGGTTATTAATTAGATGTCGTTACGTCTTATGCCATTTCATTGTGTGAACGCGGAAAAACCATTGCCCTGAGTGAACTCCTCTGACGACGCACAGACCTTCCCCCTCGACATGTGCCGCTCGTGAATCGATTACCATTAAATCCAAGTACGTATATCATATCTAAATTTTCGTTCGTCTTATTATTACCATTTCGTACTGTAAGCTGTGTTGTTTTTGTTTCTTGTTCGGTTTTTGTATGTATGTTTCGAAAATTCATTAAAGTTTAGTATTTGTGTATGTGTCGTAGTGACGTATTTAGAGATTAAATAACATATTTATTTTTTTCTACCTATATACATCACTATAAAACAATAAATATATACATATGTAACTAAAATCAACTTAAAACATATTGTAAAGATATAAAAACGCATTTTCCAAAACAATCTTAACGAGCCACTTTAGCAATTTTACATTTTATATAATACGGAATAAAGTCAGCTATAAATTGGTGCATAATATCATTTTGTTGAAAGTGTAGTTCGCTCACAGGAACCCTTATTGATATTGAAACCCATAACATTAAGTAAATATCGTTTACCCAGTTCCAGGAGTTTCATATTCTTTAAGAAATGATACTTGCGCATACTGTATTAGGGTTAGAAATATAATATAAAGAAAACTATATAAAAAAACCGGTTAAGTGCGAGTCGGACTTGTGCACAGGCTTTCGTACCAATTTCAGGATTGAACTTATAAAAGTTGACAGTAGCACAATCAATGCATAAATGCTCGTATTTTTTTGATTACATTAACTTAAAACTATAATTTTTTCTGTGTTTCAAAGAGGCCACAGACCTGAATGTGGATTATTAATTTCAGCTTGGTAACTCTACGTAATCTTGATATAAACAGTATTATCAGACAGTCAGACGAACAACCAAGTGATGCTATAAGGATTCCGTTTTTACATTTTGAGATACGGGACAAATAAAATAAATCAGCTTCACGCTGTATCCCGCACCCAGCAGGGTAAGCAGAAGGAACCAAGTATTAAGACACTCCGTTCTCCACTTTCTGCCGAATTCTAGAGGCATTGCGTGTTGAGTGGCAGAACTCAACTCCGCGCTTAGCCTCGACACCAGAGCGAAGAAATGGAAATATAAATTTAAGTAAATATTTCATCTCCTCGAGTGGGGATCGAACCCATAACCAGTCGATTTTACAGTCACATTTCATGCCACTGCGCCACGACTGGCCTGAGATACGGATCAAAAAGATTAAAACATAATCCTGATTTATCAAATATATGACTCTCTATACTTTAATATAATCTTATCCCTACATAGCTAGATAGATAGCATCGTATTAATTTCTCGGGTAAATCGCCACCGCGTCAACGGTTGTACACAAAACTAATTACACAATTCCGCTAAATTTACTTGCCAATTACCAGCACAGCATAGCTGACAGCAAACGGTGGGTGCAACTACGTATTGCACGCTGGCGGCGAATTGAATTTTATTTTAAAGCCCGTGGTACCGGAGCGGAGTGTTGCCGCCATTTTATGCGTAATTTGATATTCGGATGACAAATTACTCGACGAAGCACCCTGTATACAGAGTGCGCCTGTAATTGTGGACTGACGTGGTTTTGCCACGTAGAACGCTGCTTTATCTAATGCCGATATTATATAATAGATGTTTGTGTTATTTATATTATATTTTTTTAACTAGGCCAGTCGTGGCGCAGGGTCAAGCGTGTGAATGCAAAAGTGACAGGTTGTGGATTTGATTCCCACTCGAGGAAATTAAATATTTTATATTATTATATCGCTCTTGTGTCGACGCGGTGGCGTTCCGCCACTCAATGCCTCTGGAATCAGTACAAAGTGGGGAACGGATTAAAGATTGTCTTAACAATAAATTCCCTCGCTCTACTCTGCTACATGCGGAACACAAGCTGATATTTTGATTTGATTTGATTTTATAATGAAACGCTGTACTCTATATCTTATGTACGAACAAGAGCTACGTACGTTTATTTTAGACTAGCGGCCCGCTCGCGGCTTCGCCCGCTTAAACCACAGAATTATTTGCTTAATACACTAAAATTATGTTCGTGTTTTAATATACCTATAATGTATGTTTGCAACGCGGTCGCATTTTCGTACCACCCATAAGAGAGATGTAACTGTCAATATATTAATTTCTTTAAACTTTTGCCTTAAGGAGTCTTTAGGACCTAAGTTATAGTTATAGATATATAGTTATAGTAATATCGCTACTTACAATAAAATCTTAACTCATCGGTGTCTGTACGTGGAAGATATATTAGAAAAAATATTATTACGGACATTTAACAATGTAATAGAACTTGGTCAATTTGTCTGTTTATCTGTGCGTTCACGATAATCTCAGAAAGGGCTTAACCGATTGAAGTAACTTAACTTAACTTAGTGCCCCTGCACCGCGATGGCCTAAAGGCCATCGCGGTGCAGGGGCACAAAGTATATTAATACAAAATGGAAGCGTCAGCGCTCCTTTTATGGGGACAATATATAGGATAAAATATTTTAAGCCCATACCTAAAGAAATTAATCAAGATACCTCAACAGTTTAGACGTATTTTTTATTTTTTTATTTCACGATGTTTATCCATACCTGTATTTCGTGTGACGCAGTTACGCATATATACCAATAACGTTAACACATACTACTACAAAAGTGTTACTAAAGGTTAAGCAACTTTGAACTTTGTCGCCAATACCTACGACTCGATTTAGGAATGAGGCGTATGCGGCGGTTTCCCTTTGATAGGCTTATGCCTGTTTGCGTGTTTAATGACAAATAGCGTTTTATTTTAATATCAACGATAATATATAATTTATTTTGTATGAAAAATAACTTTTTCAGGATTTTTTTTATTGTATTAGGCTTTTATAGAGTGATTAACTATGGTTTCATTTAAAGTGGTGCTGACAAAAACACTAATTGAGCATATTTAATATTTATAGTGATTTTTTAGTGAATAGAAATAATAGTTATTACAATACTTGCGAAGAAAGTATATTTTAGACCTTTTTTAAATTCTTATACCTTTTGAAAAACTACCAACATTCTTATCGTTAATAAATTATTTTTTTCAAATTAAAAAATTGTCTAAGTTTTTCATCATAATGGCACGAAAATATTTAAAATGTTCAAAATTAAAAGTTCAAAAATGTTGATTTAAAATAATTATACAGCAGGAGGATACCGTTATATGTACTGTTTTTATATGATATAATGTAGAATAATATATTCTATAGAGAAATCACACATTCCTCTTCACATTTTTTATTCTTTAACTATACGTAAATATATATTTTAGAGGTTACTCTGTACTAAGATGGCAGCTCTGTTCCCGCATTTACGTCCCACATATATAGAAATATAAATCATTGGAAAGAAAAGCAGAAACGCAATTTTATTGCTTTTTTTTTTCATACTTGAAACGTATTAATTAATTTACATACAATTCATTTGTTTCGAATATAACATTAAGATTGATTCATAAAATAAATTTGATATTTCCCTAACATGATTATTTCATGTATTTTTTTACATACAAAGTTTTGATTATGTACTCTTGAGAAATATATCTACTATAAATTAATATAACGTACCTACATGCCAATGATTAAAACGTATTGACATCACCACGTGATCCATCTATTATAATCACAACATAAAATTTTATAAAATACAGCAACCAGCTCGCGGCTTCACTCGCTTAAATTTGTGAATTATTTGTTTGTTTCGGTACAGGGAATTACGTTCCTATTGTAATAAATAATGTATGCTTGCAGTGCACTTATGATTTCTAATGTGAAAATTATTAAAACCATGACATTTTCGATTTTCTTAAACAAATTATTATTGGAGCAATTAACAAAGTAATAGAATCAGCAACAATAATATTTATAAATTTTGTCGGTTTCTTGGTTTTTCTGTTAGTCGACGCTTATCTCAGAAACGACTTAAGCGATTTAAAGAGCTAAGACGTGAGCGCGGTGCGGCAGCGGTAAAATCGGCTTAATTGTTTTTATTGTAATATTCGTCATGTATGAATGGTGTAATGATTAAATAGCTGACCTTTATAACTATTTATTTATATCTTCATAGAGAAATGATAGCTTTGTTGACCACTCCTAATTTTAAAGAAAATAAATTTGATCAAAATACATTTAATTATTTTAAGATAATAATTAAAGTAACACATAAAATCTTATATATTATGTTGTAATTATTACAACGCATGCAAGGAAAAATCATTTTATAAAGTTGTTTAATTCTATTAGAATTATAAAACTTACTAAAAACTATTTAATATATTAAATATAGAGATATCACATTAGTATCGATACTTTACTAAAAAAAAAAAAAATCAGTTTCACGCTGTATCCCGCACACTGCAGGGTAGGCAGAGGGAACGTAGTGAAAGACACTCCGTTCCCCACTTTCTGCCGAATTCCGGAGGCATTGCGTGTTAAGTGGCAGAACTCAACGCCGCGCTTTGCCTCGACACCAGAGCAAAGAAATGGAAATATAAATTTAAGTAAATATTTCATCTCCTCGAGTGGGGATCGAACCCACAACCAGTCGGTTTACAGTCACACCTTGTGCCGCTGCGCCACGACCGGCCTCACGATACTTTACTGGTAATAATAATTGAAAAAAATATACACTACATCCATACATCCATACATCTACACATCCATACATCCATACATCCATAGATCCATACATCCATACATCCATACCTACCCACCTACCCACCTACCCACCTACCCACCTACCCACCTACCCACCTACCCACCTACCCACCTACCCACCTACCCACCTACCCACCTACCACCTACCCACCTACCCACCTACCCACCTACCCACCTACCCACCTACCCACCTACCCACCTACCCACCTACCCACCTGCCCCACCTGCCCACCTACCCACCTGCCCACCTGCCCACCTGCCCACCTACCCACCTACCCACCTACCCACCTACCCACCTACCCACCTACTCACCAACCCACCTACCTACCTACTTACCTACCTACCCACCTACCCACCTACCTACCTACCCACCTACCTACCCACCTACTACCTACCTACCTACCCACCTACCTACCTACCTACCTACCTACCTACCTACTACTACCTACCCACCTACCTACCCACCTACTTACTACCTACTTAAAATATAAAATAGATAGCGTTTCTAGTATCGAGTTCTACTATCTCAAATATAAGCTTCTTGGAAACTTAAATACTTATATCTTTTGATAGAGGGAAGCTATTACAATGAAATAAACACTAAATGTTACCTTGATTTACTGGTAATTTTTTACGTATAAAATTTGCTTAAATATATTGTGTACTTTTGACGTGATGCGTGTTCACATAAACAGGAAACAGACAACAGACAACAGACAAAATTCCAAAAATGTTGGAAATGGATTCTGTTAGTTATCCTTTAACACCCTAGCTAATTTTTTTTTAAATATTTTCAATGTACAGAAACGACTTTTCTACAGATTTATTATAAGTATAGATAGGAAAATAGATCTATCTTTTTTAACTAACTTTAGACATGTTACACAGTTGACTTATAAATATGAAAGAGTTCGATTTTTTCACCTATTTATTACTTATTACTTAATAAAAGAAAATTATACCAATTTCCTATAACTAAAAAAAAACCTTGCCTTTAAGTTGACGATAAACAAGCAAAATAAGGATGGCCATTAAAATGAGAGAGCTCTAATTTCTTAAACAAAACTTCGCTACAATGACTCGTTATCCTGTCTTCAAGCGGTAATTGGACGGACGTAATTACTGTTTGCTTGTAAAGCCATCATCTTATCATCTCGGAAAGGGTATTAGCGAAAAACATGAACTAAAAACGGAATATAAACTGAGTACCTACCAACGAGCCGTCTTGTGGGACAAGACAGGGACCCAGTGGGAAGGTTATTAATATCTTTAAACTCGGAAAGAACGAACGCCTCTCAAAGGGTAGACGTCAAAACAAGGCAATTACGAGATGAGGTAATTTGGGTTGCTGTATAATCTGTAAATATTCAGCGCCATTTTCGCGGAAATACAGCATGGGTGCTATACCATATTCGCATACATCTTATACTAATTAGCCGAGATGATGATATAATTCTGTTTAAGAATTTCAACATCGTAAGTATGACGTAAACGACCTAATTATTAATACAGAATTTTCTTAATTGGAGTAGCGTTCTTCATCGTTGTAATAACATAAGTCTAGCTGTTTTGCATGACTAAAAATAGATGCTTTTTGTGTTTCTTAGTATATAATTTTAATTTATTATATTAAG
Organism: Heliconius sara; assembly: GCA_917862395.2. Taxonomy (NCBI): domain Eukaryota; kingdom Metazoa; phylum Arthropoda; class Insecta; order Lepidoptera; family Nymphalidae; genus Heliconius; species Heliconius sara. Next base: position 6,702,933 of record OU860796.2, on the reverse strand, counting down.
AGATTAATGGCCAGTTTCTCTACTGGCTGATAAAGTCCCAGATAGTCTTATCTGCCAGACAAGTATATATAATTTTTGATTTCACAGGTCTCGAATGGCAATATCTAGCAGATACACATTTGATATATGCATTTAATTTTAAAACATTTATTTGTAATTTGAAAATATAACAAATCGTATGAATTTGTTTGAATATTGTTAATTATTATTATCGTTCATTAATGAGAAAATTATTTTTGAAAATATAAGAAACAATTGTTTTATATTTTCATTCCCTATATGTGAAATAGCATTAATTATTAGGTACATTATCTGAAACTTTATTCGTAACTAGTGAAACTGGCCCTAGAACTCAATAAAATTTTATTTAAAATGTCATTTCTTTCATATAATAAATTTAAACTATCAACATTTTCATAGCTGTAACATTAAAATATTTTGTTAAATTAAATTGAAAATGTAGGCAAAGGTACTCTCCGCTCACTTTTTTTTTCATTTCAAATCATTTCTATAAAAAATAGCGCAAAGAACTCGCACATTTACGAAGACTAAAGGAACAATTTCGTTAGGTGCCCGTTTAAAAATTTGCTGACTTCAAAGAGAATTTTAACAACGCCTTTTCCCTCTTTGTTGACTTTTAAAAAAGTATTTAAAACAAAAAATATTTCCACAGCCTTTGCCTTAGTTGAAATTATTTTAACGAAGTATCTTTATTCGCTGAAAATTTCTTTCTAATTACACTACAAAATTATTTTAGAGTATTTTATAAAATATAAACTTTTTTATTTTTTCATATATTTTCACAGATTTTTTATTTTCTTATACTTAGTAACATCAGAACTAGCAATAAATGTTTACAATTTCGTTTTTGGTTTTCAGGTTGTAGATGTACATGGGCAACAGTTTCACTTATTATCCGTTGGTCCTTCGCCTTGTTTCTCCTTTTTATGTTTGTAATAAAATTTTGGAAAAAAATATCTTATTGACTGTAGTAAGTGATGTTATTAATGAGCGAAGCAAGTGTACTAGTAAAATTATGTATAAAATAAAAAAAAAAACAAAAATCCCTAGATAAGAATAATTGTAATTTCATAAATAAACATTACTTAAGTATATAGTATTTAGCCTCTGAGTCCACTTGAAAAACGATACTATGTCGAATATATTTTTTGGTACAAATATTTTTGACTTGCTGTATTTATGGAGTAAAAACTTTAAATTGCTACCGACCCAGTTCGAGTGCCCATTGAGCAAATTCGCTGATTGCCATTATCCAAATTTCTCTAAACTTATGTTACGTATGTAGGTACTCCCTACATCCAAGTCAAATGTAGAATATATTGTTAATATGTAAGACATCATGTTAAAAACAAATCTTGTATCATTGCTTACTTGTATTTTATTTTGCTCATATAATATAGAGCAAAATAAAGCAATCAACATCATACGTAAAATTGTACGCATAATTAATTTTGTGTCCACAAAAGCATATTTAAAATGTAAGTTTTTGTCCGTCGTGGTGCAGAGGCACAAGGGTGTGATTGTAAAGCGACGGTCGTGGGTTGGATCCCCCACTCGGGGGAATGAATTATTATTTATTAATATTTTTATTTCTTCGCACCAGACACCAAGGCAAACGCCCAGCGTTGAGTTCCACCACTCAACACGCAAATGCCTCAAAAAAATTGAGGGAAAGAGGGGAACGGAGTGTCTTAACACTAAATTCCATTTAATTATCCTGCTATATGCGGGATATAGCTTGAAGGTGATTTATTTACTTATTTATTTTATTCAAATAGTTTCAAAGATCCACATTTATGATCTATACGTTTATATATTTAAGATATGAAATATCTATTTCTATGTGACGAGTCACTGAGCAATATCCTTCCAACGTTTACAGTTCACATCACTAGTGGTAGTGTTGGCATAACGAAGACGCCTGTGCATCGGCAATAGCAAACTATAAGGATTACATATTGCTTTGTTGTCTTGTGTTGTATTGGTTTAATCAAGTGAAACATTCACCAATCACTTTGCTCATACAATAGCTACTATTAATTATTATATATAGCTAATTCAAGTGAAAATATATTTAGATGTTAGAAGCTACGATTTTCTTATAATTATTTACCTGTGGATTTTTAATTGGTTTTTGCTTCACGTTGTGTTCCACACATAGGGGGTAGGCATAGGAGATCTGGAACTCTAAGAAGTTAAGTTAAGACACTCTGTTCCCACGAAATCGCTTTTACTCCACAGTTTGAGGAATTATAGGGGTTTTGCCTGTTGAGTAACGAAACTCAACACCGCACTTTGCCACGTTACTACGCAAAGATGAAAATATTACATACCACCACGACGACCTATTTATAAAGAAATATATATATATATATATATATATATATATATATATATATATATATATATATATGAAACTATCATAGAAGTTGTTAAATATTTACATGTACGAAAAGAAAAATATTGGAACAACCAAAGAAAGTAGTATACCGAAATCATAAAATTTGGCACTCAATCCTTCTCGTTAGATTAACTTAGAAGGAGTGCTTTAAGATTTCGACTTGTTACATAGATACTGGTCGTAGGAAACTTCTTAAAAACTAGCAAGCCTTTTACTTATGTAGTTTAATCTTTACTTCATACAATACTTGCAATGTATTACATATATTATATTACATTTAAAATATAATTATTTTTTGTAAAGACACGTAAAAAAACACATTCATTTTCTTAGCAAATATAAAACTTATTATTAAATATAAAATTTATTCATTCCTTCAATTAGGGATCGAACTCGCAACTATCGCGTAATCAGACGTTTTTAATGTACCACGATGACCGCATTTAAATCTGGGAACCTAGTATTTGAGTGTTAGACACTCTGTTACCATAAAGACACTTCCATTTTCCGAAGTTTTAATTTGTTTTGTAAATATTATTAGTAGTAGTAGTAGGTAGATATCCAATATAGGTGATCAATAACCACATACGGCTGGAGCGAGGGGCTGGGTGTAATGAGACCGGCTGTAGAAGCGTTAGCGCGTGGCGCCAAGTGAGCCGTGTCAATTTCGTCAGCCCAAATATGCCCACCAATATATCCGAAAATGTGTATTTTATATATCGGAGCGTCAATTTTAACGCCACGGTATAACACTTTGCTGGAAAGAGAACGTCTTGTGCTACCAAATGACAGATTATGGGTCACATGTGTGAATATTAATGAACGGAGGAGAAAGAGGAGAGGAGAAGAACTTACTTCTCTCAATCGCTAGTATATTAATTGAAAATTGTCATAGATAGAAAAGAAAATAAAATTACAAATGTTACTTGCTATGGTTATTGGGAAAGGTACGGCCGACTCGTTACTAGTGCAGCCTATCGTGCAGTATAGCGGATGTGAACTATAAAGACCTACATAGATGTTAATACTATAATCCTCCAATATCGGCATGCTACAGACTCAAAACTGAAATGACCTAACTAAATATAAATAAAAATATATTTGTAGATACTTACTTATAGCGTACTTACGCTTTTTTATGCTCTTAGGACCGTATATATCAGACTCAAGTGTGGGATCGATCTTGAGTTGCCGTTTTCATTAATAAAAAACATATCTATGAATAAAAGATAAAATGTGATTTAGAAATACGGGCCTTAGTTACGCTCATGCATATTTCATAATTCTTGAATTGTGTTCGATTTAACGGCTCTGGCACTACGCATTATGAATGACCCCTTTCGTCATATTAAATCTATCAATTATTTAAATTTAGTGTAGGAGATTAATTAAACAGAAATCCAGTGAACGAAACGTCGCGTCGTACGCCGCGCTCTGTCACAACCGTCAATGGCAGGCGTCGCACTGTTTTATTCCCGCACTAACGCCATCAATAGGAGACGCAATCGAATTTGCCAAATGACGCTCACACTAAATTGGTGAGGAGTGATTGATTGAAGTGCTTCCCGACTGAAGCATTCTACACGGATAATAATTGAATCTGAATATTTAGAGCACAAACCAGTCGATAATTCACACTTGTTTTTAACTCACAGTTCGGGAACGCACAATACGCACTTGTGATGTTCGTTTCTGTTTTTTAAATTAAGTCAATATATTTTTTTTATAATATATCATATACCTATAGCAATTTAAAACCTAAAATATTTAATATCTTTAATGAATGAAAAATAAAAAAAAACGTAATCTTCGAACGTGGCTACTTCAGATTTTTAATAGATTTTTAATTAAATAACTCGATCACAGACTGACCAGTAACCACTAACAGAAGGAAAAGATACGTGGTCGCAGTGACCTGGCGTGTAGTATTAGCCTGATTAGGTCTGGGGCGCTCCCTAGCTAAAAGCTTTAAAAACGTCGCTTGTAATTCAGTTACCAATGTATGGCTGTACGCCGCATACCACTGCCACTCTATATTTTATGTTTTGTATATACTACACTTAAATTTTTTATATGTTTTTAACCATATGAAAAAAAAATATTAATTTTAATACTTTCAATTTCTTCTCTCTGGTAACAGGGTAAAGCGCGGCATTGGCTTCCAATACTCAACACGCAATGCCTCTAGATTTCGGCGGAAATTGGAGAGTGGAGTGTCTTAACACTAAATTCCCTCTGTCTACCCCTCTACATGTGAAATACAGCGTGATGCTGAAATAAAAAGTATTGTATGCTAGAAATGGTGAATGTATATTAATATGAATACAAAAGTAATATTGATATCTTACATCAAGTGAGCTACATATAAAAAAAACCGAAGAAAAACATTATAAAAGCACATTTTTTGTTTGAAAAATTATGAAAGTCAGCTAAAACATAAATTTACCTAAAGATAGATACAGTATATTTTATATACATTTCCACGGGCAGCGTAGCCCGAAGCTAATTAGATACGGCGCGCTTTTACAGCGTCGCGACGCTGAATACCGCCAAATTGCCGCCCTTCCAATCCTGTTAATGCCACGACGCCACTCTGAAACTTGGTTTGGCTATCATTTTTATTTCACATCTTTAATACAAATTTATGTACTTCTACAATAAAGTGAAATATTATATAAAATCTATCTATTTTTTCAGTTTTATGCTTTGATTATTGACTACTATTGTAGCGCAGTCATATTAAACGAACGCTGTTTACTGTGGCTGAGCTTGCGGATTTTAATCTGAGTCGCGGCCAATGGTAGACTCTCATAGAAAAATGTTTTCCAGTCTGGTTGATAAAACGTAACAATGGGTTGTATTACATAACTATAAAAGATGTGTCCAATATGTATGTATGTTTGTATGTGTACATTCATTTGATTGATAAGTCTATAAATTATTCCATGTACCAATGAAAATTGTATTAAGTTGAATTTTTTATTGCAATGAAATGGAAGATCTATTTAGAACTAAGTTTTATAATTCAGCTCATTTTTCAAGATGTAATAAATAAATTTGAATATCCTAATTTAAAAACTTTTACTAGGTAGATAAAGGTTCTTTTTACTTTTCCTCTGTATCCTGAATAAGACAAGGTAAACAGACAGACAGTTTCCGCCTCTCTCACCACCGCGCTGTGCCTCGTTACCAGAGCGGGGATATGAAAATGTTATATTATTAAAATCTAACCCACAACCGTCGCATTTACAGTTACACTCTTGTGTCACTGTGCCACAAACAAGTTTTAAAAATATTAAATATAGAAATATTCCTAAAAAAAAAAAGTCCCACATCACATCGTACGATCATAAAAATAACAATAAAATAGCAAATAGCTATTAAATTCCACATCAAAACAAATAGTCATTAGTATAAAATAGATATTTCGAATATAGTCAACATAGTTTGTAACGTTTTAAAATAAATGTATACCATTATAAAAAACCAATTGCGCAAACTATTGTATTTAATTGATTTTTCCATCGTCAATTACGAGGACATCTTGACCTGGAACCTGATTGCATTGTTTACCTGCAAGCCCCGCTCTGAGCTGTCGCAGCAGAATAATCTGCAAGTTATTGTATTTGAAATCGAAGCCTGATCTTTATTAATCCTTGCTGTATACGTTTTTACAGTTGAAAATATTTTTTGCTTAATTGTTTAACTTATATATATATATTTGTAAGCTTCACGCTGTATCCCGCCCTTAGCACGGTAGTAGCAGAGGGAACCTAGTGTTAAGTCACTCCGTTTCCGACTTTAAGCCAATTTTGTGAGACATTACGTGTTAAGTGGTGGAACTCATTTTTTCTTTACACGTACGAAATCGTGGTGCATAAAAGGCAATAACAGCCGAAGTGAACCGTCGGAGGCGCGTCACGAAGTGCCTGTAGCTGTATCAGATAAGCCCGGTAGTTTGTCTCGGAATCCTTGGATCATTTGTTGTTTGTATTCATTCTAAAGAGAATGTCGTGACCGTGTGGGCAGCAGGTACATTCATTAGAGAAGCGTCGATTTCAATTTGCTGGTGTACCGTGGAGTTTATGACATTGAAAAAAAGAGAGAGAGGAGAGAGAGAGAGACAGAGAGAGTGGAGAGAGAGAGAGAGAGATAGAGAGAGAGAGAGAGAGAGAGAGATATATATATATATATTTATATATATAATATATATATATTATATATAATTATATATATATATATACTATGCATAACGAACCTGAAATCTAACACATTTTAATACAACACACAAATATATATATATATATATATATATATTGTTATCTAAAAATGTGTTGAGTTCAAGGTCGTGATGCATAGGCACAGGAGTCGAACGACCTGTCGTAACGCGACAGGTCGTTCGACTCCTATTTGAGGAATTGAATATTTTATTTTGATTTATACTTTGTTGTGTCATTTTCTACACCAATAATTTTCATAATGTCAATCTACTTTTGAATAATAAAGTAATCAAGGTTTTGGCCTTACCCAGGCTTTTATTCTATATATTTTAAGATAGCTGGCTATAACATCAGTTACATAAATAAGTTCCTTTGCTCACCTAAGTACATTAATTTTTAATACAAAAATTTTTACAAGGCATATCCAACAAATTACAGAAATACGAATTCATGTGAGCTCTACCTACGCATACTCTTTATCCATCAAACGAATAATATTGCGTCGGCGCAAGCATTACATATTTTAATGTTATTTTACTTACTTCACATTCACTTTACTCTTTACATATCCTGATCAAGTGAGAATTTATATTATTAATTAAATTATATTTTTAATATATATCTATGTTGCGGCTATGAGTTCTGCCACTCAACACGCAATGCCTCCAGAATTCAACAGAAAGTGGGGAACGGAGTGTTTTAACACTAGGTTCCCTCTGCCTACCTTGCTATGTGCGTATATATGTACATATATGTCTAATATAACATTTGTATTGTTACAGGTGCGTATGTGTCTATATTAATCGCTCTACTGAAGTGATGATATTCTATTAACACAGTAAGTATTTTTTATTAATAAAAAGAAGAAGTATATAGAGATTTTACAAAAAAAAATATAACGAAAAAAACTTTGAACATCACAATATTTTATCACAATAAGTCTCGTTGATAAGTAAATCGCTAAAAAATCATCATTTTAATTAATAGCAATACCGGTGTAATTTTCAAAAGCCTCTGTGGCAGGACAGACGCGGGTGCGTCTGAAACGATGGCACTTTCACCCTTTACTTTTAGCGTAGGATTCTCATTAAGAACTTTTTTAATCGTCCTTTGTACCAGTGGAAAAAATAAATCCGTTGTGATGCGAGAGACAGCGCGGCGTGTCCCGTGCTCGTAATTAAACTGACACCGTCCCCCGGGACGGGTTTTGAATGTTATTAGAATCTCTTTCGCGCCGTCGCCTCCAATTGGAAATCCCTTATTGTTTACTATACTGTCTCACTGCTGACAGAGTGAACACCACAGATTATTTAACTTTTGGTTAGATACGTAGTGTTGTTTTTTTTTTCATTTAAATATAACTAAAGTTGCCAGCCAGGGGCCAGTTATGGCACAGTGGCACAAGCGAATGAATGTTGTGGGTTCAATTCCCACTCAAGAAAATGAAATATTTAATATATTTTTTTTGTCGCTCTGGTGTCGGCGAAAAGTGAAGAATAGAATGTCTTAAGGTCCTGGTTAGAGTGAAGCTGAATATAACCAAATTAGTTTATTACACAAAATTGTCAGAAATATAATAAATATTTTTAATATTTTGTTTTCATTTAATGTTAAAAGGATAAATATCGATGAGATGGTTAAAACTCTACTATTTCCATTCATCAAACTATTTATATCTTACGTTCAATCATTTATTTGTATGCTTGTTTATTATTTGAAAAACCAATGTATACGATTCATCAAATTATCTTAAAAACTGTTGCCTTAAAACATAAACGGCAACTGTTGAGTGACGTTGTCAACCCATCACGATGACATGTTAACAAACGCGAGCTGCCGACGCGACGGCCGCCAGGGCTCGACAAATAAACAAAATTTGTTTAAACTGAGACACTACACCATGTGTGCCTGAATTCAAATTAAAAAAATCATGGAAAAATTCAAATTTCAATCTGCATTGTCAATTCGAATCCTGTAATTTATTGCAAAAATTACGCTCAACAGATTGCTTTTCATTAATTTACCCGAGTAAGTAATTCAATGTCATTTTTATGCGCGACAGACTTTTAGAACGGGTCGAGAATAACTTTTAAACTAGAAACCGTCTGTTTATTTTTCTACTGAATGAGCGATCTATTTTTAATGCACTTCTCAGTAAGCTGTAAGACATGATTTTTAAATAAAAGGGATCCATTATTAGAAGTAAACATTATGATGGCTTTGTTATTAACAAGATAATAGGTTATACGGTTGTAAGCTGTTTAATTCTTTTAAGGGACTGGTTGAGAACTGAAACATCTATTGGTATAAACGTTACCCCGACAGTATCAGGTTCAAACGTTGCCCCGATGGTATCAGGTTCAAGTGTTGAAAGTATTGTTTGTAAAGGTATCCTGAAGTTACCTAAAGATTTAAATTAAATATAAAAAACTATTTTTAGTCTTTTCATTGTTATTTTTACATAAGATAGGGCCGTTTATGAAATAACAGAAGGGCAAGTGGTCGCAACGGCCATTCTATTAATAATATAATATATTAAATGTATATAAACCTCCCTCTTGAATCACTATCTTTAAGTTTAAAATTAAAATCCGTTGCGTAGTTGAAAACATGTATAGGAGGATGTGTTTTATTTATATTTTATATAGATAAAGGCGACTTCCTAGCACGTTACTTTTTTTATACATATTATATGTTACATTTGTTCTTACATTTATTGTGGTCAACAATAAAATGAAACAAATATAAATTTAAATATATGTTATATGAAAAAGAATCGTCTTAATCTAAATCAAGTTATTAAAAAATTATATCAATTGTTCACTGGTCGCAAGTACCCTATCAATATTACTCATAAGTATTTTTTTAATTAATTTGTTATTTTAATAATAATCAAACAATAAAAAAAATATTTTCATAAACGCTACTACTCCTCCCAATCACTTTTTTAATATACCTTACCACCATATAAGTGTCAGATTCTAATTTATTTGTCACATTTTACCGTTTCCATGAAAAATAAGCTGTCATGTTTTTCATAAAGCTATTCTCAATGACATTTCTTACTTCCGGAGACCTGTAAAAAATATATTTTTTGGAACTATATTAATAAGTTAAACGTTTATGTGGTAATCCTTCCGATGACAAAAATGTTAATTATCGCCTTAATTTAAACAGTATTAATAAATTCAAAAGCGTTTCCACGGACGGTGCGTCTTGGCGCACAGCCAATATCCACAACTTTCTCTTACATTCGGCGGCTTCTCTTTCACTCATGAAAACATGTCTCATTCAAGAGTAAATAGACAATATATTGACGCCTTTCAAGAGATTTTAAATTCCATAAGACGAATACCAAATGTTGGCCGAAAATACATTATGATCTAAGTTGTATTAATATTGCATCTTCATTTCACTACAACACCTTTTTGTTTTGAGTGAATAAAATCTATTTAACATCTTACCTAAGAAGACGTTTAAGTAAGATTTAACTATTAGTAGAATAAGAATATTCTGATGTCATCGTTGCACAGTAGCGTATCTCATCGCGTATCTGGATGTGAGGGTTATTGGTTCCGTCCGCACTCAAAATTAAAATTTCTGTATTTAAAAAAATATTCTGTTATTATTTATGTAGATTAGATAGATACTAGATACTCCATTATAGATAATACGAAAAATACGTTAATTGTTTGAATTCTATTTATTATTTTTTCTAATACACCGGTACATACCCATATACTTTTTCAACTTATAACATAAATCAGCATCAGCTTATGTAGCGTTTTCAGATCCATCATAAAGAGTACAATTTCATATTCCATTATTACTAGGTTTGTTCGCGTTCAACACAGCACGTCTCAGTGTCTATCAAATAATAAAAAATCCAACATCACAAATAAAAAAAACACCGGTTAAGTTCGAGTCGGCTCGCCCACCAAGACTTCTCTACAAATTTCAGGATTATAGGTTATTGGAAAGTATACTTGCACTCATAGTATATGAAATGAACTACAAATAGTAGTATGTAATTTTTTTTCTATGAAATACCTATAAATTTTCACTTTACGGATTTTATTTCTTTTCACTTCATGGCAAATTTCTTAACTGTAGGCTCACGAGAAGTAAGTACCCTCCCTATATGTCTTGATTACGCGGTGAATTTCGTACAAAATGCAAATTTCAGCTTCATACCTCTACGTGATCTCTAGATAAATGGTATTGATAGACGACCATACAAAAAACAATATGATCCTATAAGAATTTCGTTTTTGTCTTTTGAGGTACGGAATCCTAAAAAAGGCATTTAAAAATCAACAACTTATACTTTATTAATAAGTAAATGATTTAGAAAATAACCACCGCTACCACCATCCATAACCACTCGTTATATATTATAATAAGTCATTCATAGTGCGACAAGGCTAATTAGAACATGATAAATGAAACATAATATGTACTTTTAGCCATTATAATAGGTTGTAATGTATGAACGCTATATAAAATCACGGTAACATTTATTATATGAATAATCAAATTAAACATTTGGTGAATGATGGACGATCCCAATATAATGGTGTACATTTACAGAATTGTTCTGTTTCAGCATATGTTGAAATACATGTGATATTGTCGAGCATTTACATATGCGTTGTGGGTTAAATGTTAAATTTTTCATTATTTAATTAATTATTATGATCAAATTGGCCGCAAACGATTACGTTTTGTTTTGTTTATACATTGAGTTTTGTTTATTATACTCCATACTGTTAGAAAAGGTAAACATGCTATATTTTTATGGTCTACTTAAGAAAGTAATGCTGCAAGGTAAACTGTTCTAAATATAAAAATATATGATTCAAAATGCAGTAATAAAAATTTTCTTCCATTCTTATTATTTTTCAAATGGTAAAGTATATTATTCAGATTAGGTAAAAAAATCTATAATATTTTCTATACTCTACATATCCGAAATAGTATAGATTTTTTAAACCAACAATTGAGGTTTTAACAATATTTTGAAAATTGAAACCAAATTGATTGAAATAAAAATTGACACAAAAACGGTACTGCGAATCGGAAACACGATGCCGACCGGAAATTGCGTAGTTGCAAATTGAATTTCCACCTTCGGCCACCTAATAAATCTGACGCAGGATAAGGTGTTTACTTTAAAATAGAACGTTTTTTGCATAAAAATATAATAATATAAATATTGGTATATATTTTGATAATGAGTACTTGACGGGATATATAAATATATATATACTCTTTCAATAGATTTTTAAATAAGAAGAAAGCGTAACCTCCCTGTATATTGGTCCGTATAAATACTGTATAGTATTATATAATATAGTTATTTTTTTCTGTACTTTGAAAAGTTCCGGAGCCGAATAAAAACGTTGAGATTTCGACCTCCACATATTTTCAATGGAAGAACGCAAGAAGCATATTGCTTAGAATTCCAAAACGACAATAATTTAGGGTACGAATGTAACATATTACACCAAATTCTTTCTATCTTATATCTACCTATTGGATTGAAGTGTAAATCTAAATAAAAGAGCGTTTAGTTACGCAATCTCCGTCCTGCGATAATAAAAGGAGTATCACGTGCAAGTATCCAACAAAGCGCCCGCGCCCATTGCGCTGGGTAATTCGATATCCTCGGGTTGAATGATCCCATATCAACGAAGAAGCTTAATTCAGCTCTCGTCGCGACAAAAGCGGAGTGCACTTGAGCGTAAATAAAAAGTTGAGCGTCACTGTAACGACAGTAGACTATAACGTGAGACAATGTGTTCGCGGGACGCCGCAAATCTACGTGGCGTGTCGTGGCCACCTTATTCATTTTACTTCTAATTATAATTAAACGAAAATCAACATTCTTTCTTTTTAATTTAATGATAGATTTAGTTGATTAAATTTAATTAGATTCATTTAATTAAAATTAAAATTGGTATAAATAAAGATATTATTAAATACCATTAAATTCAATATCAAAATAACCTTTATTATATATAAACTATATATAATAAAACATACTGGTACACAAACTGCGTCCATCTCAGGTTTTAAATTTCAGCATATTAAATTTTAATGAACGCCATCGACTGCGGCCATTGTTATAAACACCGCTGCTGTAATTTACATGGCAGCTATCGCATTAACGATGACTGAGCGGTCTCTCTTAATTATCATTTTGCACGGTTCGTCAACTACACGCGGGGCCCCGTTTGACGGTGTGTCCGAACCCGGCCATTATATTTGTGGAGCTTTGGAGGTTTGATTAATAGCAAATTGAATTGTCTATCTGTAATAGTGAATTTAAAAAGTATTGGTTTGAATTACGAGAAAAAGAAAGCCAAATGGCTTCAATATTCCATAAATTAATCTGTATCGTCCAACTATTTCTATTTTATTTACAATTTGAACAACGATTGAAACATGAAGAAATATGTAATTGAGATGCTGGTAATAAAAATGTTTTATCTAATTGCAAAATACAAGATAGAAAAAGAAATACTTTTTTAAAGTATTTTTACTTAAATCAAATAAGAAGAAAATACTGTAAGTTTATCAAATATTTTGATGTGTAATCTTAACTATTAATTTAGCTTGTAACTATTTTTATTATATATTAATATATATATTAATTAAATAAAAAAAACACCATAAAAATAGTCTTGTACAACATTTTAGTTCGCTCTCAAGAAAAGTCACTAACGAATAAATTAAGCTTAAATAGGACGTTTACTTTTAACTATGTATATGATTTAAAGGAAAAATGTACGTTCTGCCAATGTGTTGACCTATAATACACATCATCCTTTCCCCACTTGTGGCTGAATGCTGAAGGCATTACTTGTTGAGTAACGGAACTCAACGCCGTGTTTTGCCTCTTTACCAGAGCGAGGGAAGGAAAATATAAAATATTCCATTACCTCGAGTGGGAATCAAAATCCACAACCTGTCATGTTATCATTTTTCATACTATTTTATAAAATAAAGTCTACCTAATAACAATAAGTGCAATGAAGTTTCTTATATTCAGTTGTCGGGAAGAGATTACTTTTAGTGATAAGGCCGCGTTTTCGCGTTTGATGTTTTTTAAATTCTTGTAAATTATATATTTGTAAAGTTAAATAGAATTTTTATGTTTTTCTATGTTACATAATTCTAAAAATCTTGTATATAGACTTGTATATACCAAAATGTAATTATGTTCAAATAATGTTCATCGGTCGGTCACAATAAATTTAACTGTATTAATAAAAAAATCGCAGTAAAAACGACTTGGCTTGGCTTTACCTAGAGATTTCATAACTTTTTATAGAGAAACAAAAAGCTTAATCGAAACTTGACTGGTTTTTTACATGATGTCTTTGGTGGTATCCTATTTATGAAATAAATATAATTCCTGAGCTCATTAAGTTATATTTACTATGGATATGTTGCAGGAACGACGCCTTACAAAATATAGCTAACAGAAATAAAATAACAGACAACGGCGAACCTTTGTTGAAGTAATAACACAAGATAAACAATATAGATAGTACCGTCACTTTTCTATTATGAACTCTATTCGTATTGTGTGAAGATTGAAAATATTTTACATTTGTATCGCTACCTACGCCCATATGATGGTACGGAATGGAAACCCTTAGAGCAATTCTTGTATTATTCTCCTAACAATAGTAATTTGAGACAATATTGAGTGTATCGATATTTGATCTCACCAAATCTTTATCTAAAGAAGCCGAACAAATCGTAAATAATATACATTAATTAAGTAAATAAAAGCGTAACCTACCCAATTTCACCTTTTATATAGTATAGTTTTTTATTTAGATTGTATTATAGAAATGATTATTTCTTATAAGCTTTTTTTGGCCAATTACTTTTTAAAATGTTTTTGAAAGTTGAGTTAAATAGCAAAAATATGTGTCTTAATACACATATTTTTGTATTCGATCATAGAATATGACTGAAAAATAAATTTACTTGCTCTACTAACTCTACTTCTTATTTTAATACAAAAATAAATATATTCTACAATAACAGTTCAATTTCATCCACAAACCGTATTCTTCCACAGCCATCTGTGCAGGACTCATATCAAAATAATAATGCAGACATAACTCTCGGTAACCTGTAATGAAACTGCACGAATCAGGGCCCAGCACAAACACTCCACGAGCCAAAACAACTTACGCCTGAACGTACAAAACTTTCATCAACAACTTTTTTGTTTACAAAAACAGATCCGCTATACAAAGAAATATTGCAGTCGGATCCTACGTAAAATCTCATAGCAGTATATCAAGTTAAAAGCCAACTTTTTTTATTTACATTCTAAAATCTACTGAAATTGAATTCTATATTAGCTGAACCGTTGATCGAATATATTAATTGTTCTCTATTTTTGTATAAGTATATTTACGTAGTTTGTCAAAATATTACAATTTTATTATAATTATCAAGTCATAGGGAAGTGAGGTATGGAGTCTCTTAGCAATAGGCCCCCAGATTCTCTATACCTACCAACGATACAGCGTAGAGCTAAAAAAAGAAACAAAATTAACCATAAACCGTTTTAGTAATAAAAACTTAAATTTTTATCTTCAAGCATTTTTCACTATTACAAGGCATACAGAGGCAACGAAGTGATTAGTCACTACTATAATATAATACGCTACAACAGCTAGTCTAAATCAATTTATAGCACACATATGAAATACTTTAGTCACACACACTTTAGTCGTTATAAAAACGTTGTACAAAGCATGCAAAATTCACGATACCAATTTTAGTACACGTAAAATTTTCAAACAAACAAAAAAAACACCACCGCCTCAAAGTTTCGTCGAGTAGGAACACGCTGCAGCCCCTGAATTCTTCGTACAATAGGTACGTCATTGTTGTAAACATAATACCCGACATTAGCATTTTATACCGCGATTCACGTCATTGATGACAATTTATTATTATATCCACAACCAACTATGTATACAGTATGATTAATCCCTCGTTTTTTACACCAACAATACATGGTTTAGTTCTGTTCGAGAGTTTGTTTTGCGCGGGGACATCTGCCGGCGGCTATTGTTGGACGCTATCTTCAGGTAAGCCAGATAATACAAATTGTCTCCAGGGTTGACGTTTTACATCACAAATTTTGATGCAGTCGAGTGCTTTGATAACGTTTGTGTGTTTAGGCATCTTGTATTTGGACATATTCTTCTATAAAATATCTTGAATGTGACGCATCAACAGTATTTTTTCGATTGTTGGTACGATATTGACTCCCGACAATAGAATTTACAATGGACTCATCTAGAACTTTCTAGTGTTTGAGTTAAATATAACTAGCGTCCTCTAAATTAGATTTTGGATCCTGATAGTAGATAGCGAACAAACGTATTCATCGATCAGTAAACAAAGAATTTATCGATGTCGTATAATTTTATGATCTAAACAAAGGCTCGTCAAGAGTCATTCTCCCCTCTCCTCCCTCGCGCCCCCCCAGTCGATATGTCCGCCGCGTTGCACTTGTTACCACCATATGTCTACACGTGCGTTTGTTTATGTTCACAATGTTTGCTGTAGGCCTTTCAGTGTTAAACAAATCTTCGGAATCGATTACTGTACACACAACTGTGTTGGCTCAAAAATCTAAAATTTACTTTGTTTCAGTTGATGGAGTTAGAATAAAAAATATTTTTACCATCGGCACATAGCGGTTTCATTTGATTAGTTTCCGTTTTCAATAAGCAATTAGACCACCTGCGGTAAGTTTGTCAGCTGTTGCTAAATATCAAAGTTCGTATAATAGCACCACTGGTGACATTTTCAATATTTTTTATAACCTGTCCTAAGGCGGCATAAAAATCAATTGGTCAAAGTCGCTTCATCCATTCATACATCAACGCATGAGGCTTTCGAATGCTATTGTCATGTCAGACCCCCTTAGTGCAGTACCGACATGGCTCCGCCTGTTAATTCCTAAGATAATATATTAGGAATTTATTTTTGTTGTATCTTAGGTTTTTTTTTCATCTTCACGGGCTACAGTCCCACATATAGCAAGATAGGATGGAACCTAGTGTGAAGACATTTCGTTCCCAAATTTTTGAGGCATTGAGTGTTGAGTGGTGGAACTCAACGCCGAGCTTTGCTATTCTTAGGTACTTTACAAATTGTTGATAATCGGAAGATAAAATCATAAACACCGTTTAGGTCAGTGACGACGTTTTAAGTCATAAAACTAAATTGCGGACGTCCTGAGGAAAGTAGAACGAGAGATGCAATCCGAGTTTGCAAACAAGGGACGTTACGGCGCGGCGGTGAGGTGGGGCGGCGCGGGGCGGGGGGCGCGGAGTACGGGGGGCGGCTCAGCAAATAGGTACCGGCCGCTACGATAAGACGTCGTCTCTCGTGACGTCTACTTAAACACAGGACAGACAAAAAAAACGCTTACAGATTAAATCTTTTGTTTGTTTAATTCTCCTTGTGCTTTTTAACAAAATTAAAAAAATAAAACACTAAGGAACGATTATGTATCTCTGATTTTAAATCGGTTTGTAATACTGATTTAGTTTTATCTTATAACTAAAATACTTCGGATTATGAAGCTTTCAAAGCTAGAGTTGGTTTTTCCGCGTGATGGCGTTATGACGGTTTTCCTTGTATATTCAAATAGTCGGAGTGCGGTTCCGGTTACATATTAAAACATACTAGTTGTGCTCAACTCAAAGGATAGTTCAGAACTAGCTTCTATTTTATCTCACACTATTGCTCTGCACTTGGTATAATTTTTCGCGTTCGTTTTTATCATGATTAATAGTTGGTAATTTCTATGCTATTCAAAATAAACTTACAGTTGAACCAACTGAAGGCTACTTACTTAATTATATATGAATAATACTATACATATAGTTTTTTCATAGAGCAACATAAACCTACTTAGAGGCCAGTCCGGGCGCAGGGGCACAAAGTGTAATTGTAAAATCGACTGGTTATGGGTTCGATCCACACTCGAGGAAATGAAATATTTATTTACATTTATATTTTATTTTTTTCGCCCTAGTGTCGAGGCGCGGCGTTGTGTTCCGCCACTCAACACAAAATGCCTCCAGAACTTTGCGGAAAGTGGTGAACGGAGTGTCTTAACACTAGGTACCCTCTGCCTACCCTGCTGTGCGCGAGATACAGCGGGAATCTGATAGATAAAACATAAACTTACATCCAAATCATCCTAATTAAAAAAAACCTGTTTTACGATTTTTCGCGCGTTTTTTATTCCCTAATGAAGTAATGAGCAGTTTGTCATATTTAATATATTGAATAACAAAAGAATTATTTCATAATGTAATCAGTAATTGCTTTAACGAGTCCGCCTTTAATTTGTTAGGCGTTTTAAACGGCTTTACGCATTTGAATCGCAAATTTCTTAGAATATTTCGAGAGGGTCGCTGGCGTTCGAGGGCATTATCTCTTCATAAAACTCAAGATATCCGTAGTAATATGGTGCAATATTTTAAAATAAGGGTTAATACGATGTAACTCAAGTGACAAATTTTCATAAGCATTACAGCTGAACAAAAGGCACAATTAGATCTATTATATGATAAAATAAATAAGTAATTCCTTAAAAAATACATCCCTAGTACTTCCCTTCCATATTGTATGATGGAGGGGATTTAGGTACTAACGACATATATAACTCTAAATGTCATTAACATATAACGGTTTTATATATCACAAATGTCACTTGAAATACACATCGCACATGTTTAAATAAATAAAAATAAAAAGGTCTAAGCCCCTTTGTAAATAATTAAATATACAATGATTAAAAATGCGCTTCCTTTTAAACAAACGTTTCAAAGACTATATCATTCTGAACCCTTAAAATAATTTACACTTAGGGTTTAAGGGCTGTTCGATAAAATTAAAACGTTTTAGTTTTATAATTTCGTTTATAACACGAACTAGTTCAATATCACTGCGCAGTGCGCTAACATCGACGCGCCACTTTGTGTAACCTTAAAATAGATAAATTTTGTTATAAATATTAAAACTATTTAAGTTTAAACTTACAGACAGCGTCTATGACGACTTGTTATATACATATATATATACATACATATATGTATATAAATATAATAGTTTTTTTATGAAATCGTATATTTAAAAAGTAAATGAATAAATAGTAAGATTTAAAAAAACATATAATCGTTTATCTGTGGTGCTCATTATCTATGCAGATATAGTCAAAGAGGAAAGACTAAGTTCCCGTAACACAGGAAGCATCGAGTCGGGCGGCAATCGGTCGCACATCCGTGACGTCACTTTGTCGATCGCATTTACCACTTCAATCGTTGTGTACATTAAAGATTGCCCTCTAAGCCATTTTATATGTTTACCTACATACGTACGTGCGTATAACAAATGAACGCTTATATTTTTTTCGTTTTGTGGTAAATGATTGAATTTTTTTAAATATTTTTTATAACTTTATACCATTCCACTATAAAATTGCTAATTTGCAATTTCATGATCCTTTAACATAAGCCAACGTTTTTTTATGATCGCTGATTTAGTAAAAGTAATATAAATGCAAAAAGCCAAAACTGAATTTTCATCAACGGCTTAATTTTGTTGACATACATGGCGTATAACAGAGTTGATGTCGGCAACCCTTTACTGTAGTCCCCGAAGGCGTGGCTCTCGTGGAACAAACAAACGGAAGCGAAATTGAGAGGAGCGCCCGGAACTGGCGGTATACCTTTTCATTACAGAATCCCTTTTTAATTACCAAGGCACAAATAAAAATTGTATTTTTTTTATTTCAAGTAGGCGTAATTGAAAAGGAAATTGCCGGGCCACGCGGCCGCGCGCGGCGTCGGATGAAACTTTAATATAATGCATAGAGCTCTTTGATCTTCGCATTTTCGCTGCTATTAAATCACTGGAATAACGTTATACATGAAATGAATAAAAACATAGACTCGCTCATTCAAAGTAACACACAACCCAGCGGTTAACCAAACAACCTAATGTTTTAACATGAAAATGTCCGCAATAAATGTCAGTCAAATAGAATGTTAAAAATAAGAATTCGTTTATACGCATAAAGACTCTTTACAAGAGAAAACGTAGAACCTAAGAAGCGCCATAAATTACGTGTGAAATAATAAAAGGAGGAAAATCTTTCATCCACAAGCGTTTTACAAAGAGACACCCCTGTGCCAACGCAGATAAATGTCGCTTATAGAGCGATCCACTGTCGCTGAAACGTGTCTCTAACAAAAATTCGTGTTGATTCCATTTTATAAAGATATAAAATGCAAATGATTTTTAACAACGAACAACGAAAATAAAATGTGGTCAACAATGTGTATAAAAAACACGAATAGCAGAATATTAAAACTGTTGGTTTACTTTTGTTCTATTCAAATAATACAATAACTTTTATTTAATGTTGTTTTTGTAATGTTTACTGAGAATGTTAGTGCTATCGTTAATTTAACTAAAGCCGTCGTGGCGCAGGAGCACAAGAATGTGACTGTAATATTTTCAATCTCCATTCGGGGTATAAATTATTAATTAATAATATTTTCATTTCTTCGCTCTGGCATCAAGATAAAAGTCCGACGTTGAGTTCCGTCACTCAACATGCATTGCCTCGAAACATTCAGCGAGTTGGGAACGAAGTGTCTTAACCCTCTGTCGACCCTGCTATAAGCAGCATACAGCGTGAAGCTGTTTTTTTAAATAGAGATACTATATGAATACGTAACAAAGTACAAACATTGTTCAAATTTATTTTAAAATATCATTCATTCATTCACTTCATTAATTTACTTAGTACTCAGTATAATTATTTAGTTATCAACTATCCACCGTAGCGCAGTTGAATCGAAAGCGAGGCTTGTGAACAACCCGAGCGAATAAGCCCGAGGAAATATTTATACTTACATTATACAGGTTATTTCGACTTGATCAAACAAAACGCCGTTTGGAGCTTTACCACTCAGCGTGCAACGTAAATGTGGAGTACCTGTACGTGGAATCTGAATTACAAAGAGATATATCACTTCCTTTCTACTCTCCAAATTACAGTGGAACCCGAAAGACAAAAAATAAGTTACTTTCTTTCTACTCCAACCTGTAAATTACAAAATTTTCACAATGGTTCAAAACACAACGAAAAAATATATAATATGTTTAATACGTAAAAAAAAACAACGAAAAAATGGTTCAATATAGAAATCTACCTCTGATCATTGATTATGAAAGTATTCGTGTTTCAGCTGATAAAAAGAACAGTAGTGGCTCGATAAAGGTAAGACACACGGTCAAAGGGAAGATAATAAAGCGTTGTATTTTCATTCTAATCCGTAGTCGAGTCGGGATGAGTCGGGGGATTTGGGAAGGGAGGCTCGATATCTAAAATTACAAGCCTTTAGAGTGCCTATTTCGAGGTGCGCTCTCAGTTCCTTTATGTTCAACTGCCAGTTTCAGACGAGGCCCCATTGAAACTATGCTATGTTCGTGTAATGATTAACGGTTGTACAAACTCAAATAATAACTGAGTGCTTAATAATAATAATAAGTAATATATCTCCTGCAGCTTTAGTCAGCCTTTATTTAATATTACAAGCAAAAAAAATGAAATAGACATTTGCGTACACCTCTATCCTTTAAGTAAGTATTCATGCAAATCCAATAAATTAATAACGTCTCGTGTATTTGGTGAATAGAAATAAGAATAACAATCAACTTTTTTTAGCCTCACGTTTTATGCCTCACATAGCAGTGCAGGCAGAATAAAACCTGACAACTTAATGCTAAGAGACTCCTTTCCCATTAATACACTCCCATTCCCCATTGTCGTACCTACTCGTTTCGCCATCTTATTTTCATTTCGTATTAAACTTGTATGTAACGGGGATAATTTTCTATTATTTATATCATTTGCTAAAGCACATACGCTTATATTACTTCATTATTTCATCAGCTTTATGGAAGAGCCATAACCTCAGTATCTGATACCACGGGGTTATTAGGCGTGGTCGCGCGGTCGCGTGCCAATCCAACATAAGACCGCCCGACTTTATCACTCGCTGAAACCTTATCAAGAGGCACCGGGGTTAATGTTACATGCACATCTGCGACGTAATCATGTGTAAATTATTATACTGGCAAAGCACTCAAAGGGGTTTTGAAATTTAAACTGGAGTTATATTGCATTAAATGTAAATTATATGTAATGTAGTTTTTTTTTTTGGACAGAGAGAATCTGGGAACCTAGTATTAAGATACTCTAGTACCATTAAGGCACTTCCTTTCTGCATTTTTCACTTAATTCTAGAGGTATTGCGTGTTGTGGACTCTACTCCGCTCTTTGCATGGACACCAGAGCGAAAGAAACTAAAATATTCAATATTTAAATACCTTGATTGGGAATCGAATTCAAAGTTTGTCGCATTTACAGTCAAACGATTACGCTTCTGTGCCATGCTACACTATTATAAATTTGCATATAAATTTATAAGTCATTAATAGTTTATAATCGCTAATGTTACAAATTAATAAATTGAATTCACAATTTATACCTACAGCTACTATTTTAAATCAAACACATTATATTTTATTCACCTAATTATTAATAACTAAAACTAAAATATTTTAATAGATTTAAATTCTATAAATAGTTAAATATTTTCTCAATTTCTCGGTCGTCCATCCACACCATCTGGATACGTGGCACTCCAATACCTATGCGGTTTCTTAACGCGGTTCAATCCTCCCAACCGTAAATATGGAATGGATGACCTGCAGCAGGGAATGGACGACCTGCTATTTCCAGGTCGATACGACATGAGTACCTTCAAAAAGCGTGTTTATCTCCATCCTTAGGACCGGTAACGCACCTCCAACTCTTCTGGTGCTATACGGGATCGTGGGCGGCACTGATTACTTAACGCCAGGTGACTCGTGAAAAAAAAAAAAATATAAAATTTACTTACATATGTGTGCAAAACTAAATAAAGAAATACATAAAAAAATCATAAAAGAAATTAGAAATGAATGAATACCATAGAATATTTTTTTACATTCAATAAAAGTATGCAAGCCGAAGCGATCCATTCGTTTGTACGTAAGAATCACTCGTACATTGTGTTGCGACGGGAACTGGTGTCTATCGGTATTGTAACACATGATGCGGCTCCGATATATGTCACGAGGGAAGGCTGGTACAGAACCGGCTATTATTTTTATACGACAGAACAAAATTTATAGCTCTCTTCTTGTCTTTCCCTGACAATACAGGTAGTGTAATCTGAATAAAATGTTAATATGATATCATTTGTAATTGTTTTAGTAAAAAAGTTGTTTTGGTTTTACATTATAAAATATTAATAAAATACATGATTTATAAGAAATAAGGTTACATTCTTAAGCGAAAATTTTATAAACTGAATGCCAGTATACTACACTAGACATATGTCGTTGGTTTTTATAAAATTTTGAATATATTATAATTACTTATCCGTTTCGGGTGGAAAAGAATGACGTTTAGTTACGTTAGCCAATATTCTCTAATAAGCTTAAGAATATTGTTTTAATAACTTATTAAGTACATTCTTAAGTACGTTCACCTAATAATAAAAAAAATGTTAGCGTTTTCGTACCATCCGTAGTTGCATACGGAGACAACTTTTTAACTGCAGATAACGGTTCTTTTCAATAGTTCTGTTATATACATATGTAAATCTATGTTGTATGTGTGATACATATAATAAAATATAAGATATATAAGAAAAAATCTAATTGGAGGAATTTAACAAATTAATAGAACTAAAAACAATTTTTATTTTAAAATTTTTGTTTGTTTGTGCGTTCGTGCCGTGATATATGATTAAAATGCAGTTACGCTATTGTGTTTTTATTGTATTTATAAATTTCCCTTAACATTGTTAAAGAATGTTGTTCAAAAAAATTGCTATAAATAATTGTTTTCTTGAATTGTCTAAAACTTTACTTTTCAATATAAATACCATATAAACATGGTTTTGAAAAGGATATTAGTATTCGAAACCAAAATTAATACAAATTTGTCATTAATTAATTATGTAATGCAAGCCGGCGAAGCCGCAAACGGATAGCTAGTACATAGTACGTATACTATACAAGAGATATTATGCACCATTCATATGAAACGTAACTAGTGATGCGTGAAAAATGGAGGAAACGCGAGCAACGTAGACGCGCGTGTCTTTTAATGACATCGTCGATATCTCACACCGAGAGGGTGACTTACACCCTCCTTTTTTATTATTTCGAATTCACCTTTTATGTCACAATGCAAGTTTTATAGCATCTATGAATTTTTTCGTACAATTAACTCTCACCCTCCCGCTGTAAATGAATACTTGATAACCGCCTGTTAAACTTTTTGTAACCGTAAATGATGTAATTAGTAACACGCAGCGACCGGCTAGTGCTGTTTCTGTGATTTAAATTATTAACTTTGTGAATATCGTGTGTAATATGTATGTATGTATGTATGTAGAAAACTAATAGACGAGGGAAGCGTGTAGTTCCCTAAATTACCCCTATTCAGGGACAATTACAGACTGCGTCTAGGCGTTCCTCTAATACCTACTATCTCTTAAAATTTTAATTGCTATTTATTATCTTTTAGATTTTTACGAGGCATTGAGTTCCTCCACTCAACATTCAATGATTTCAGAATTCGGAAAAAAAATGGGAAACGGAAGTGTCTAAATGGAGTCTTTTTTTTTAGTTTCACTCTGTACTCCACGGAATACAGAGTGAAACTTAAAAGAAAAATAATACCCCTATGTGTATTATTAATATATATTTTTATTACATAAAATATAAACAAAACGTTATGTTTATACCGTTAGCCTTATGAAAGCTAGTTAGTGACGAATGATAGTATCGACAATGTAATTGCGTGTCGAAGTCTAAAAGCATACACGTGTTGCCGCAGCCCGCGATCTGATAGTCCATTGTCTACGCTTTATCTCAGCAACCTGTATACAATAAATCGTGTTTGTAGTATTGTGTTGAACTAAGTGATATACTCTAGCACCGAGGTGCGTGAAATATCGTCCCGGAACGTTATTAGAGCGTAGAATACCCGATGGGGCCAAACGTGGCGCAGAGACACAAGCGTGTAACTGTAAACGAGAAAGACTTTGGGTTCGATTCTCATTCGAATAATTGAAATATTGATTATTTCATGTTCTCGTCCAGATTTCGAGGCAAAGCCCGACGTTGAGTTAACGCCACTCAACGAGAAATGTCTCCAGAATTTCTAAGAAAATGGGAAGCGGAGTGCCTTTAAACTAGGTTCCCTCTGCCTACTCTTCTACATGCGGGTAACAGCGTGAAGGTAAAAAAAACCAATCGATTGGCATTCTCAGTTCAAACGAGGTTGTTTGCGAGTCGGTAAGAATTTGTTAAAAGAAAACCACTTTTACTCAATCTAAACACATACTCGTATAAAGATTACGCGAGTGGCTCTTAGATTGTTCTTAACAGATAACTCATTTAGTGGTAATATAATTTGGATCTCTCAACTCACTGTAGGTAAAAGGAAAATTGGTGATTAATTTATTTATGGTTTGATGGTTTAAATAAATACAGAAACATAGGTACTACATATGTTTTTTTGTTTATTTTTTTTCAGTTTCACGCTGTATCCCGCACACAGTAGAGAAGGCAGAGGGGACCTAGTGTTAACATATTTCATTCCAGATTTTCCACCAAATTCTGGCGGCAATGCTTGTTAAGTTGCGGAATTCAACGTCGCGCTTCGCGACTTATTATCATTTTCATGTGTACTATATTTATAGCATATTTACGGTAACGCTATATTTAGTGATAGATAAATATAAAATAATAAAAATCATATTATAAACATAATATCCTTTTAAAACCCCCTCAGATTTTCTTTCTGCGTTATCACACTAAGGACCTGGTGCAGTGGAGCGCGACGTACTCCTCGGATACGCCACGCGTCCATTACGTGCTCGAATGCCCATCGCTGCCTATTATATCGTCCTGGAGGCATTAATTAGGTGTCTCGCTATAATTGCCTTATCGGCTCATCTATAATAACCATTTATATTTAATATAATAAATCAATATTTGATCTTGTTTCTATATTTATATATAAGAAAGGTATTATATTATTTTTATACATTTTTAAAGCGTTATTCCAGACTTAGAAAAGATAAATACTTATTTAGAAAACGTATAAAAATTTAACGCGGCGCGGTAAATTTAAGGCGCGGAGGGCGGAGGCGCGGGCTTTTATATTATTAATTTTGTTGTTCGGTAAATGAATATGAAAATGTGTATAGTATTCTGTCGTATGCTGGCAAATAGCTCAAAAATATATTTTTTTTCAGTTTCAGGCTGTGTCCGACACGCAGCAGTGTAGCCAGATGGAATCTAGTGTTCAGACACTCCGATCCCCACTTCCCGCTGAATTTTCGATGCATACTTTGCTTTATTGCCAGAGCGAAAAAATGAAAATATTAATAGGTAATAATTAATTTCCACGTGTGAGAAACGAACCCACAACCTTTACGTTTACAGTGACATGTCTGTGCCACTGTGCTAGAACATCCTCAATGTAATTCCATTTATTTTGAAATGATTATACACAAATATATAAAATGATCTAAGACTTTTTTCTAGAAATAGATAAAAAGAATTAAACCGGACTGTCTTAATAACAAACACAATGTGATGTTTTTTTCTTCCTCATCCAAGCATAATATGAAGGTATAGGTAGACATTATTAGTTGTGTATTTGTCGAAGTCAACAGGAGCGTTTCCACGGCGACGCCATATTTGAAATTAGGGTTGGAACATCACGTCTTATATTTCAATCCAATTATTTTATTTATAAATTGTAAATAGCTAAATTAAATAAAATATTGTATTTAATGTATGTAGTTTAATTAACACCTACTTATAATTTCGTTATATTATACACAAGGCCCAATCCCTTGTTGCGAGATTGATCTCGTATTTATTTATTACTGAAGAAAATTTAATTAATTATTATTATTATAATAATTTCTCAATCGTCACTTACATTTTAATTGTAATAATTATTACAACGACAGTAATATTACACAATCAATTATCGAGAACCCTATCGGCCACACACTTGCTATTGTCCGCCGTTTCTATTTCTCCATCTCCGCTGTTCACGCTCCACGATAATGGGAATATTTGAAATTGCAACAACGTACGGACCCGCTTTACCGATGCAATGGCGGCCGCTGAAAAATTTGCTCGTTTTGTATGTCTCTTTATAATGAAGGAATTTTAAAGTCTCTATTGTTTATCATTGTTAAGGAAATGGATGTTTATTTGTACTGCTCTTTTTATTTTTGATTTTAAGTATTATATTTATATTTTATTTATTGTTATGATACATTCATCTCGTCTATTTTAAAAAGTAAATACATGTCCTATCTTTATACATATTACATCTGATGACATCTATGAAATAATAGATATACATATATTCCGAAAAGGAATCGAACTAACGACCTCCGTGGCTTAGACATAAAAAAAATATGTTTCCAGTAAGTCAACAATGTATTGTATTCAATTTTAATTGTTTATATTCAAGAATATTAAATTAGACGAAGCGCATTGATTCTCATCACACATAAGTCTGCATAAAACATACATCTTTTGTGCCTTTTATAGAAAACAAAAGAAATGTATGTGTAGAGTTAATTGATCATACATATTTAAAATGATTAACGAAGCCACCTGTCCTTTGTTCGAGGAAGTCATTGGAAGTCGGAAACGGAAGCGCACGCGTCTACCATCTGCCCTCTATGACCTATACATCCTCAATAAACCTTAAAAGTGTTGAAACTTTAGGATATATGTAGAGGGCTTCGTCCAAATAATTCATAATATTGAATAATTGTATTGTCTAATTACTAAAGATAAATAAAGGTAAATAATACGGATTATTAAAATTAAGTATTACTATTATAGCAATTTTTAAATGTAGAAATTTTGAAATAGGAACACAATACAAACATGCTTCTTTAACTTCACGCTTTGATCCACATGTGGATTAGGTAGAGAAAACCATAAGATAATAGTATTAAGACACTCCGTTTTCCATTCTCCCCGAGAAATTCGAGAATCGCTGTCTCACTGGCCCATAACATCTTTACAAAAATATTAAGATATAATATAAATTGTTATAAAAAATACATTTAAAAAAATACTATTCCGACGATGGAACAAGGATCCAAGCCAAACAGAGGAACCTCCTCACAATACGCACCGTCTCAAGTAAAATTGTATCCGGTTCTTGATCCAACAGCTAAGCGATAAGATAGCCTTTTAAGATAATTAACAAAGATTGGTCACAATAACTTTTAACATTTCTTAATTTATAATGAAAATGTACTGTAATGTGTAGCCAGTCATGGCGCAGGGGCACAAGCTGTGACTGTAAAGCTGACTGGTTCTCCTCTCTTCAAGCGAGGAAATGAAATATTTATTTAAATTGATATTTTCATTTCTTCGTTCTAGAGTCGAGGCAAAACGTGGCGTTGAGTTTCGCCACTTAACATGCAAGGCCTCCAGAATTCAACGGAAAGTGAGGAACAGAGTTTCTTAAGACTAGGTTCCCTCTGCCTACCCAGCTGCGTGTGGGATAAACAGACTGGTTTATTTGTTTTTAGTTATTTATTTATGTACAAACGCAGATTCATTGTAGAGATGACTGTACAATAGCCAGCAATAGTTTATTTCTGTGCCATTGTCTTACTGATACGACTATTATGGTAGACCTGAACGCTATGTATCCAGCCATGTTGTTGGATAGGTTTCAAACATTCTCATTAGTAGAGAAGCCTATCCCGCTATGAGATATAGGGACGGCTTTAAAACTCCCAACGAAGCTGCACTATAGTGTTTCAATGCAAATGAGATTTGAATTTTGGAGCAGTACTTTTCTTTATATGGAATTAATTATATTAAGCTTATAATGTTTTATTGTTTATATGTTTACAAAGACAATTATTTAAAATTTATTATTTTCATAACTGAAGTAGTATAATAAAACCTAAGCTAGAGTTTGTTCGATGCAAAATAAGGACGTATTTCTTTAGTTACAACATTTTATAACATTTTAGTAGCATAATAGTGCTCATGACGCCGTCGTGCTCAACCTACTGTACCTTTTCTGACAGACTCTATTCTCTGAACTCTATTCATCTTTTACGTGTATAAAAAATTAGAAAAAAAAACAATTGAGTGGGCCAAGAGAAATTGTTTTTGTATTGGAGGAGTTCAATATATTTAAAATTGAATTTATAAAATCTGTACTTGTTACGACCTAATTTAATATTAATCTATAAAATAATGTACACATTGAAAAATAAAGTTTTAATCAATTTAATTAAAATTATGTCGAACATTAGTTCGAGTTAGTTCAAATTGATATAGCTTTTTTATTTATGAATTAATTGAAATAAAACGAATACTAAATGTTTTAGTAACTTTGCTAAACATTTTAAAAATAATGATTTTGGGTTCTATTTTTTTTTTATAAATACTTCGAATATACCATCTATGCACAAACAGCGATCATTTATAATTTTATTATTATACATGTCTTTTCTGCATACATAGCACTAATTTATATCTTCGAATGGGTACATACGGTGTTTCATTTGTATAAGCACACCGTGAGCCACCCGGTCACCACCCAGTACACAGCGAGGATCGTTCAATACCTGTACGTCGACCAACTCTGTATGTATGCAAAGGCGCACGCGATGCGCCGCGCGTTCTCGTGAACTTCGAAAATTGACTATCAATGGAACTTCTCGTTTCCTTACTTTTACTCCAAACAATACGAGCGAACTACAAGATATTGAACAAACTTTTTATAAAATCTATTATAATATCACAATATTGTTCTGTTTCTCTTTCATTCTATTTAACTTTGCTCTGACTTCGGTAAAGTCTAGGTTTTTTATTAAATAAATCTTAAAATTCATGAGTTCTATGAATTTCCTTCAAGTATATGTGACGGTTTCAAACAACAGTTTCGCATTTTCACTCAATTTTCATATTAAAGTACAATATAAACCCACACAATAGTACTATAATTGCAGTAACTGGCAAATAAACAAATAGTTACAATAATAGAGGCAATTATAGATGGCATTCGACAAAGTGCACCGATTTGCATGCGACAGCGAGGCTCGTCTTTCTAGTACCATGATAATACCTGTCATTACAGGTAATCTCCCTGTTATTTCTTACATCAATTATTTGAAAAGCTTTTTATTAACGACCCACAGAATTAGAATTGAATTGGTTTTATCGGTATTTTCAAAGACTTTTTAATAACTTGCTCGCATTTTCAATTTATATATTTTAGATACTTAAATAAATTAGAAATTGTAAATTCTTTAAATATCTAACCTTAATATTTGTTTTATGCTTACTTTTAATATAAAAATATTATTTAAAAAAAACACATAGCTCTAATACCCATCGATTACAAATCAAATACGAAATCAAGTTTCGAATGTTCAATTCTCATTGTCTCGATACCTGGTGGGATTGTAGGATGGCCGATCAAACGGTAAATTCAGCACGTGCGGCCCGGCGAGCCGCACCGATTCGATTTGCTCCGTCGCGATAGTCACACATTCAGCTCCCGGCGGACCGTGTAAGTGCTGCATTCACTATCATTATTAATACCACTCCCCGTAACTCTGGACCCCCTTTGTGTTCACTTCATTCTCGAAGCGGCTTGGATTGCCCGTCGCGACCGACGCCTTGCCCAGAAGCAGCTATCCCATGTAATTTTTGGTTTTCCAATTGTAATTATCTATTGAAACGTGGATCCAAGGGAAGAGTTCAATTATCGCGCGACGCTCCATTGGATTGATTGATTGGTTTCGTCCATGTTTGTATCAATCAACTTGATAGACACACGACCTCATCGTTTCCTACACTGAATTACTAAATAAGTTTTGCATACTTTTGCTTTTGCATTGTATTGTGTTTTTTTTACATTTTTTTATTCATTATTTTAAGTACAAATGAAGGAGGTATTAAATTATACGGCCAATGAATAGGAAATGTTGTTATAGGACTAATCGTTAGAAGTTGAAGTAGTAGATTAAAGCCAGTCATTAGTGCAAAAGGATGACAAAGAGTGTAGTCAAATAAATTAAAATGCATATTTTATAATTATTTATTTTTTGAATTTAATATTACACGAAAATGGTTAAATATTTTAGGATAAGACAGAGGGAGCCTACTGTTAACCAGGCTTTCAATACATTACGTTCACTTCCGAGCAACGAAATGAACACACAAGCGTCATATATCACTGCGCCACGACGGGCCCTTACTGCAAAATTCTAATATAAGATTATTTCATAATATTATAAACGCTTCTTTAAATTGCCTTATCGAGTTTTCTGTTAAAAGTTTGGACACTGTTGGATTTGGATCCTCGTCGCGTAGATACCGTGTTGGCGCTACAACTAATTCAGCTGTACTGCCAAAAGCCAAGTATTTTTTTCAGTTTCAGTTTTTTAGTGAAGTTAGGATTTTTATTATTAGGAACTCTTACATAAAATAAGTTTTTTTTTCATATTTTCATATTTCTGTAGTATGAGAAATTAAATAATTCCCGGACTATCCAAAAGTGAGAAAAAGCTATAATATATCTAAATTTAATTTAATCGTGTTGTTATTTGTAATCTTACAAGCATTATATTGTGCCAATAGCTAAATCTCTCAGTGGAGTCGCAAAACTAAACCGAGGTTAGTTAACCAATTTAATGTACTTTGTACCCATTGACCTGCTCCCGCGTTCTTAATTTGAAAATAGACGCCATTTTGTTGTGCCTGTGAACACTTTTCTTTAACAAAATCGTGTACTAACATTTTGAAGAATTGGAACTATATTATATAGATAAATAATATTTATTGTACCTATTAATATTTAAAATTAAATTTAATCAGCTTCACGCTGTATCCAGCACATAGCAGGGTAGGCAGAGGGAACCTAGTGTTAAGATACTTCGTTACCCACTTTCTATTGAAATCTGGAAGCATTGCCTGTTGAGTGGCTGAACATAACGCCGCGCTATGCCTCGACACCAGAGCGAAGAATAGAAAATATAAATTTAAATAAATATTTCATTTCCTCGAGTGGGGATCGAACCCACAACCATCCGATTTTGCAGCCACTTACAAAACGGAGAATACGGCTCATCATGCACCGGCCATCTGTGGCGACGGCGTTCCATATCGTAGCTTTTCTTAGAATATGATTTAAATGCCTCTTAAATAGTTATAACCGCACGACGACGACACACTTATTACCTAATAAAGAGACAATATCTCTAAAGAAGACTTTAATTTCCTTCACAATATTATTCCATTTTAAAATATTTATTTTTTACTGTATTTACAGTAAAAAATAAATATTTTAAGTTCACTGACATTATAGTATAATTTATAACATTTACAATAATCAAATTAATCAGGATAGATACATGTATCTATTTCCGGTAATCTAGACCATTCAGAGAGCTCACAAGCTAAATAATGATAAAATGAAAGTATGTAGATATGTTAACTACAATAAATTTAATTTTCTCTTCAAAAGCTCTCTCTGCTATATTTAAATGTAAACGAACGTGTAAATTAAGAACGAGTGTTGAATTATTATTTTTTTTACACGCTGTATTCCGCTCATAGTAGGTTAGGCATAGAAAACCTGGAAACCTAGAGTTAAGACACTCTGTTACCAGTAAGACACTTCCTTTCCCCAATTTCCGCTGAATTTTGAAGTCATTGCGTGTTGAATAGCGGAACTGAACGTTACACCTCGTTACTTTTGTTACCAGAGCAAACAAACGAAAATAGTAAATATTTCATTTTCTCTAGTGGAAATCGAATCTACAGTCAGTTCCCATCGTACGCTTGTGCCCCGGCTATGAGCCAGCCCCAAGAAATTATTCAAGAATGCACATACATATAAGCTTTTTCCTAAATAATAACTGAATGTGCGGTAGGTTAGCCTCCCCGTCGCTTTGTAGTCAAAATGCGTCACACATATGTGCTAAATAATGTCGGTGGTAATGCAGCAGTGTGGTGCTGAGTAAATGAAATAACTTACATTTATCTCGCTCGTTAAAATATTTACGACTGTTTACCTTCAACCATAAATTCTGAGTGGTTATTTTGATGGCTATATTGTAGTTTGAATCATTACTTAAGATATGAATTATATATACGTTATACAACTACAAGTTTATTTAATATTGAACCGTTTTGTGCTGAATTGGTCGTTTCTATTCAAGGGTTCAATAAACTCTTGGCCGTCGGGTACACGTTCTTTCAATCTTCATAGGCCTTCTTGGACAACGATTGTATGTAAACGACGTAAATTTTTATCCTTTTTCAAGTCAAAGGAAATGGGTTTTTTTTAGGTAATTTTATATATTTTCTCCGAACACTCATGTGTTTGTATTTATTGGAATATATAAGTATATTACTACTTACATCTATAAAATTAGGAACGTATGAGTTATAAGGGCAATTTTTATTACCTAATGATATTCCTATTGTAGGTAGGGGCACAAGCGTGCTGCTGTAATTGCAATAGGTACTGGGTTCAATTCCAACTCGAGGAAATAAAATATTGAAATTGAAGAGACACTCTATTCCCCATTTTCCAAAAAATTCTTCGAGGCATTGCAACACAGTATGTAACCTAGAATTTTCTTTATTATCCGGTTTAAACTCTATTTTTCTATTTAGCTAATCTAATAATTATACAGAGGGCAGAGGGGGGCAAATTTGTTTTTTTTTAAACTTTGTGTCATATATCAAAATTTAATAGTTCGTAACTTCTTTACTGTTCTACAATGCTTAGTCTTACTTGTGCCACAAAATCCTAGCATCATATGTAGAATTTATAAGTTAAAGGTGCAATATTAATTATAGAGCAAGTAGGCAAATGTTCAAAGCTGCCCCGCCTTGGGGTAGCTTTTAACATAAGTATATGGGGCAGTTTTGAATTATCATTAAATTCGATGAAATTAAAAGGCTGTTCAAACTTTTAGATAATTTTATAATTAGATTTCACATTAGAAACACCAAACACTCCTTGTAACTTAACGGCTGGCTCTCTTAAACTCTTTTCTTTAATTTTTTTTTTCTGAAACTAAAATAAATAATATAAAATTTGTCCCCATTAGAACAATAGCTTTCAATGCGGGGCGTATAGTATAACAAATAAAATATGAGCTGGCAGCCATCTTGCATAGTGGGGTCAATTTAAATTGACAAGCGATTTGTGCAGACGTATTGTATTTGTAGCGCCACATTGTTGTCACCCCTAATTATACAGGTCCACTGATCGTATGAGATTAGACGAAGGGATTAGCTTAATGTACGTCGCGGATTTAAATTACCCTGGATCCAATTACATAAATCAAGCCCATTTTATATTTATCTCGAGGGGTAATCGTCAACCTGAATATTTTTATTTGTAATCTGTGGTAATTTCGTAAAACTAAAACAATTGAATTATCGTAATAAGCAGAAGTTTCTGACGAAAATTAAATATATGTATATAATTTTCATAGGAAGACGTATAAGATATTTAGTGACTCATTACTCTGTTTTCCATTTTTCGCTTAACCTTTAGTGTAAGGCACTGGCGTACCTTTTATAAGTTAGCTAAGATATACGACTTGATCTAATATTAGAAGTCTCACCTACGCCACGATGCCATTAAATATATACAATACAATGTACGTATTGTATAAAATAACTACAATAACTCTTATTAAGAAAACGTATAAAAAATTGATACGTTGAACGTATGGCCTAATTGGTCAGAGCGCTTGGACGGCTTCCAAGGAGACGTGGGTTCAAATCCCGCTACGTTAAAATTTATATACGTCTTCTTAATAAGTATCTTTCTTTCCCAAGTGTGAAATAACACTCTAAAAATATTAAGGATATTTACAATAACTCTATTAGTTATTGGACTTTTATAAAAGATAGAAATATATTAATATTAGAAAGGAAATCTTAGAACGTTGTAGTTAAATTATGGCCTCGCAAAACGCCGGGCCAGACGCCATGTCAGCGCAGAACACCAGGAGTTTAGCATATCGCTTGAGCTCGCAAAATCTCTCGACATAATACAGACATTCCCCCTTAGCGCCTTGTGTAAAAGCCATTATCGAACCCTAATACTATTTTAAAAAATGGCCATCTTAAACTGAACGGTCGCAAGGAAAACTGTTCACGAACAGACACTTAACAGGATTGGATGGAAACGGCGAAGTAATAAAGCGTGTTCTGTAATGTATTTATAGTCGATGTTGACAACGCTTGGAGAACCAGATCGGCTTCACCTCGCAAGATTTACACAATGAAGTACTCAATTAAAAGATTTTGTTTTACGAAGGCGTTCCTTCAGATTATATCAATTGAGTTCAGCGGGAGGTGGAAATTTTATAGCGTTTATTTGTTCCTAGACGATCGCAAATAGGGCCAACAATGCCGATATTAAATACATTATACTCTGAATTGTACCAGAAAATATGGGAAAAAACATGTTTAGCTTAATTAATTTTTTCGAAAAACAATAATAAATACTACTATTTTTAAACTTAAATATATAAATAAATGAATAAAAACGCAGCAATTGCAGTTGAGTTTATTGTTTAGTTGTCATTATACAGGAATGTAAGCTGTAACCTATGCAAATTTAAAACTTATATTATTTCTCATGGATGGCCATGGTTAGAACTGAACCAAAACATCAATAGTCAAAAGGTAGGCAGCAAACTCTTTTGAAGTCAGTTCTTTCATCGCACTAAAATTAACGTGTTAATTTTTAATAAAAGTATATCTAGCGAATTAATGAAAAATAACTTTATTTGTGAGTCTATCGTTACGTGGGCGACCACGACTCGTCGACGGTACTGTACGGTATTCCAGCAACGCCAGTCTTTATCCATATTTATATTATAGTGATTTTTTTTATTTATTGGAAGTCTCAATTGGTTGTATGTATATATGAACTGCATTATAGATTTATTTGAAATAACCATCGATTAATGAAGACTAATTACATACCACATTATATACCAATAATAATACTTTTTAAACACATTTTTATACTAGAACTTGTGTCTAGATTATGTACTGATGAAATAAATGTCAATCACAACATTTGTCATGCATGAACAAATTATAAACAATGCAATGTTTTATCCATCATGATTACTTTTCGTCAATTCCTTTTTTTTATCACCAATTTTTTTTTCTAAATAAAATACGTAGATAAAAATATCCAATCAAATACATCTTAAATTCCGTGACTACATAAAAAAAATGTTTGTTTAACTTTTTTTTATGCCCTACAGTGCTATACAAGCAAATTATTTTTGCATTTTTATATAAAATTATGCAAACAAAAATTTTAAATGCTCTCTCTTTACATGCTCAGAATGATTTAATAGAGTCCATTAAAAATTTGTACAGTCAATAAAAACCAATTTTCCCGAAACCATCGCTCAACCTCGAACACTCATCACAGAAAGTGATCTTTAATTGTAGGTCGTGGAACGGAAACTACAAATTGATATGTACAATCGAAAAGCTCAATGGATTTGCGGACATCACCCCGCATTATTACTCTGATACCAAAATAAACGAATATAGATAATGGACGGCAGGATCAATACAAAGTAATCGCGAGCCGATCCAATAAGCTCAACCAAAACAACGGGGGGTCGACGGGATCGGAGCCGACTGCCGACTGCCGACTGCCGACTGCCGACTACCGACTACCGACTACCGACTACCCACTACAGACTACCCTCTATCCACTACCGACTACAAAACATCGAACATGGGGAAACAATATGGCGGCATGCAAATAGTTCAGCCATTATCGCACCTGGGCAGCGCGGGCCGCACGACGAGTAAACAAGATTACGGGAATTGAATGGCTAATTAGGGGAAAAGAAGCGGCCCCGGCGTACTAAGTTATCGCACCTCGTCTCTGCCATATTTCACGATGCTTAAGTCGCCTTTATTGTTTTGGCCGCCTCTTGTTTAGCTAAAGAGGCTTATCTAGAAACCTAGGAGTGCATTAAGAGCGAACGCGGCCACGAGCGAACGTTTACTGAGCGACAAATATTAAAATAGTCCATAAATTATTTTGTTCCCTATAACACGACGCTTTAAAATGTTCAAAAGGTGATAATTTAATTTCTTAATTGTATTTTTTAATCTTATTATTATATTGTATTATAAGAGATCATTGTGCGCTACATAAGCCCAATTTTTACGATCCACACGGCGACAACTAAGTTACGCAGCAATATAGGACCCTAACGATGTGGGCTGCGGACCCTTTATGTCGCATAAGAAAGTACTTAATCATTGTTCAATTAATTCATTAGTGACTTTTATAGATAATAAAATAAACATATTTACGAGTTGGATTCTTTCGTTTAATGTTGTCTGTCTGTCTAATTGTAATATCAGCGGCCGTCAACGCATGGTTAGAAGCCGGTTGCCTCTAATAGAATGTATTCTGTATTAATTTAATTGAGATTTAGTGGCAGTTAATTCATAATATTTTATTATGTCACAACTTTATAGCACCACGTCGCTAACAGTTTTTATATTCTTGCCTTTGTTTAATAAATTAGGATCATCATATAACGATTTGTATATTTGACGTTATTTACCTGTATAAAAAGATTTTTTTTATATTTGTATATGTAGAATTTTGCGTTACGTAGTGGTCGATAGCCACATTTTAGCATGTACATAGATAGATTAAGGAAACTAGAGGAACAACACTATGGCAAAATTTCTCGTAGTCCCTACGCGAACAGTAGAGAACGGGATTATCCATCTTAAAGTCCACGCAAACTGAATTTCAGGTCTGATAATGACAATAGGACTGAGGCCGGTCGTGGCGCAGCGGCACAAGGTGTGACTGTAAACCGACTGGTTGTGGGTTCGATCCCCACTCGAGGAGATGAAATATTTACTTAAATTTATATTTCCATTTCTTCGCTCTGGTGTCGAGGCAAAGCGCGGCGTTGAGTTCTGCCACTTAACACGCAATGCCTCCGAAAATCGGCAGAAAGTGGGGGACGGAGTGTCTTTCACTACGTTCCCTCTGCCTACCCTGCAGTGTGCGGGATACAGCGTGAAGCTGAATAGAATAATTGAATAATAATAATGACAATAAACATTTTGACAATATCGTAATTTTTTTAATGATTTAAAAGTTTTTATTTTAATCATATTTTGCTGACTAATCATAGAGTTACTATTTAGTTACATGAATTCCATTTTATTGAAATTGAATTCAAATTGCCTATATCCATAAAATATATCTTTTTTTTTTCAAATTTCTTTACAAAAATTAAAAACTAGTTTATCTTACATGTATCAGGAAATACCCACAGCAGTTTATTACAAATTAATTAAAAAATAATAATTATAAATCATTATTTAATATATTTTATTGAGCGCCAATAATATTTTCAGTCTTTGGTAACTTTAATCACGGATATGATTTAAAGAGGTGTATCCGGTTCGGGCACGCCGCCCGTAATTTAATTACTATCGTGTAGAGGCTGTCACTGTGCCCACACAGAATCTATTTTAATATAAGATTAATAAATAACACTAACATAGTAAAGTTCTTGTACGGAATGGTAGGTTGGTAATAACTCAAGGGTGATTTACATTAAAATTATATACTTAACAAATTTAAGCATTTATAATCTTAATGTCTGTACTTAATCAAATTTGAGATAGATACTTAATAATTTAATTAATTTTGTTCGAGTACAAATTATAAGAACAACTAGGAAATATAGGGAAATTATTTAATAAATAAAGTATGGAAATAGAGACACGATAAATAGAGATTATATGGTAGATTCCACACGGTACGATACTATATTTAAATTAATTCATTTAATTTTAACTTTTTTTTTCATATTTATAGCTTCTAGTTGTATCCCGCACTCAGTAGGTAGGCAAAGGAATCTATTGTTAAGACACTCCGTATCCCATTATCCTCCGAATTCTGGAGGCGAATTCATTGCGTGTTGATTTGTGGATTTCAATGCCACGCTCTCTCTCTCTCTATCTCTCTCTCTCTCTCTCTCTGTCTTTGCCTCGACAACAGAGCGAAGAAATGAAAATAATTAATA
The DNA here is from genome assembly GCA_917862395.2 of Heliconius sara. Lineage (NCBI taxonomy): Eukaryota > Metazoa > Arthropoda > Insecta > Lepidoptera > Nymphalidae > Heliconius > Heliconius sara. Next base: position 6,663,946 of record OU860796.2, on the reverse strand, counting down.
TTTCATTTCCTTGAGTGGGGATCAAATCCACAACCTGTCACGTTAACAGTCACACGCTTGTGCCCCTTTCATTTTTTTACTGTCATCCTTAAATAAATTCATGACTACTACTGAACTTATTTAAACACGTTTTACCTAGTGAATGTGAAGTGATGCTTTTTGTTAATATACTTTGACCGACATTCACATTTGCACTCTCTCCGTGCTCTAGAGCACTTTAAACTGTCAGAGCTTTTTATGATTTTATAAATTACAATACACCAGGTCACCAAAATGTGTTTTAAAATACTTCAAATCTTAATTTCGATAATTTTACTAGTAAAAATGTTCACTAAATATCGTTAGAGTTCCGTTCCTCAATAGCTTAAAACGGAACCCTTATAGGATCACTTTGTTGTCCGTCTGTGCTCTGTCAAGACTATTTGTCTCAAGATCAAGAAAGATCAAGCTTCTAAGTCAACATAATCAAAAGAGAATTTTTGCATCGATGTTGTTGCATTTTGTAATAGCCTATACTTGGAGGTTGAGACTTATAGAGGTCCAGTTCCAAAATTCAGTACGAAGTAATCATTTATATTTACAATACAAATAAAGGACAAAACCTGATCAGTAAAACTTTATAGATGTTTCATAGAAAAAAAACATTACAAGCTTATATGTGTAGTTCGTTTCATATAAAATGAGTTCATATGCGAATTAAAAGATTGTCCACTTTTATAAGTTATAATTCCCGTTGACCTACAGTCCTAAAATTGGTACGAAAGCCGCGGTGTGTGAGTCCGACTCGCACTTAACCAAACGAGTTTTTATAAAATTTCAACGACGATTAATGACAGTTAAATCTCTTCATTAATGTTTGCGGCGGTGACCCGCGGTTCGGAAAAGCCAAACACTTTGTCTAGAAGGCATAAAGTTCCATAATTTCTTTTCCGAGATAAGAGGCAAAAGTTCACGCAGAAGCGGAGATTTATGACATCACCGTCGTTCCTTTCACTAAATAATAGAGAGCCTGCTGTAAAACGCGGCGGAGGCATAAAACTTTTACGTCCATACAACCCATTGCTATAAGAAAACGGAACATGGAGCTAAGGCACGTGGTACTAGGATACCAGATCTCCATAAAAGGTAATCAGTGTCTCTAAAATAGTTGCTTGTGACATAAATCGTACGCCAACGCTCGTTTCCTTTACTTTGCCTACATTACAATACTATTTATTCGTTTTAGACGTCAAATTTAAAAATATTTGATAAATATAACATTTGGGAAGAAATCAATTTATTTGTCACATGTGTTTTCTACTAATACACAATCATCGTAGTGAGCTGTTGACTTATGTCTTTTTATTCTAGTTTCACGCTATATCGTGTTTATTGACTGGGTAGGCGGAGGGAACCTAGTGGTAAAACATTCCACTTCCCACTTTCTGGTGAATTTAGAAGGCAATTCATGTTAAGTACCGAAACTCAAAGCTGAACCTAGATCGTGTTTTGACATTACCAATAAAAATATTAAAAGTTAGTTAAACGTTAAAAAATGAATTTGCAAAAGTAATAAGTAACATTTTCGTATGCATTTTTGTATATATTTTACACTTCAACGGTATAATAACTTCTTTATGCTATTGTTTCAAGACTCGGCAATGTAATTATACAACATAGTAATTTAATGTTTAAGGGACACAAATTGTTACTGTAAAATCGACAGGCAGTGGGTTCGATCCCCACTCGAGGAAATGAAATATTTATTTACATTTATAGTTTTGTTTCTTCGCTCTGGTGTTGAGAAAAAGCGCGGTGTTCAGTTCCGCCACTCAACACGCCATGTCTCCGGAACTCGGCGAAAAGTGGGCAACGGAGAGCCTTAACACTAGGTTCCCTCTGCCTACCCTGCTTTGTGCGGGATACAGCGTGAAGCTGATAATTTTATATACTTTCCAAAAATATAGCGTCGAATATATACTATTTAAATTACTAACTGAAAAATATTTTCAAATGAATAACACAAAAAAATTTTTTTTTTACTTTTAAAAATAAACACATCTTCATAAAATGCGTAACTATAACATACATTTTTACTATATTTATAAAAGGTCTAAATAATATTCATTGAGAGTCCATTTTTGATGTATTAAAATACAGAGTGAGTTACTTATATAAAGTTAAAAAATGGAAAAAAATGGCCTTGGTAATAACAAAAGCTTACAGAAAACGGGTATATTGAACCTAACAAAGCATCTTTAACCTTATTTCAAACTATAAAGTTGCATATTCTACGTAAGAGCTTGTACGTCGTGTTGAACTCCGCTTATACAAACTTCAAAAAGGTATTGAATATCGACTATAATTTAAATTTTCCAGCTAACTAATAACAAATTAAGGAGAAATCTCAATTGTTGTATTATTTACATAATATGACATGAAACTAGATCTAGAAAATTACTAACTACTAAAAATGGTCATTTATATTCTATTCCTATAAAAAATAGGGTGGACACACCTACCTCATATAAATTGATTTATATTTTAGACCTTTCAAGAATAAAATTTCATTCCCCTAGATTAAAGATAAGAATTTACATTTGAACGTATTATAAACAAATACTTAACATAATATTTCAATATGATCCTATGAAGCAAGGTCTTATTTCAATATGGGTTATCCTTGGGCTTATGTTATCACGTGATCAGATGAGGACCCGACGGCGACGGGTGACAAACAAAATTCTTGTTCGCCTTTTATGCAACCTCATGGTCTGTAAATAGAAATGCGGCTATTACTAACTTTTTATCAAAGAGTTTTTACGTACATATTTTGCTGATAAATGACATTGCTTGGATATAAAATATATTTTCAAATGGTACTTGTAGTAGATTTATGAAAATATTGCAAGAAAATATGTTAGAGCACCTCCTATCTACTCCTACCTGCGTATCTGTATAAAAAAATTGTACAATTTAGGTATTAAAGCTTTATATAGAAGCATTTGTAGAACAAATAAAATTACTTTACATCAATCATATGATTACATATCGAAATATAAAATGTAAAAAGAAATCAAATGTTTTTTGTTTTAAGCTCTTTTGCTTCTATAACATAGAGAAGTTATAAGAAATATAATAAAAAACAGAATCTGAACCTACACCTTAATTTAATCAAATATCCGTTTCGCGTCTTTGTAAATCGATACGTAAATATTCGAATTGAACAGATCCTCTAGACAAGGCAATGAACGCCGCGATCGAAGATAACGACACTTCAATTTTTTATGAATTCGTATCCACTTTTTATTCATTTCCTTTCATGATTATTCGATAAGCTCGCCGGTTCAATATAGCAGAATCAATCTTTATAGATTATAAAAATATTGCTGACGCTGTTTATTAATGCAAGTAGATTGTTCTCAGAGAATTTACCTATCCCCACTCGAGGAAATGAATTTAATGAAAAACACGCAGAATTTGGTGGAAAATGGAGAACGGAGAGTCTTAACACTAAGTTTTTCTCTGCCTGTCCTGTTGTGTGCGGAATACAGCGTGAAACTGAAAAAGAAAAAACCTATAAATATAATAATGATTGAAGTTTCGAGCGAGCATGAAGAAACAAAGACAATACTTCAACAGGGGGGAGCTATTGGTATGCGTAATGGTAGATCGAATTTCGTATTTGTTCGTGGAGTCGTTAACAGCACCTTCACAGTTGTTTATAAAGAAAACAAAACCCTTTAGACCGCGGAGGGTATCGCAGCGCACAAGGCGGCGCGGCAACTCCCTAACTCGCAAAATCCGCCATAAATATCAAATAAATTTAATATCGCCATTGTTGGGCTGTATGATTAACCTTTTTTGAATGATATACGGTGAGAATATTTTTTTTAATAAATAAGTTACTTTGTTAGATTAATAATAAAGTATACTTATAAATATTCAACTGAAAACAATAAACGTTTTGAGACTGTAAAAACACATAACACATAATGTAAAGTTTCTTTAATAATAATAGTAAGGAAAAATACAACATCGATACGAAAATCTTACTCGTTTTGTTTGATTAAATAGGTCACATCGCTTGAATTTCTACTTTTCTGGGTCACGCGTAGGTTTAATATTTTCACTCAGTCCTTACATCGCTGGTTTAATGTTATTTAGGACTTTTGATAAACAAGCAATAAGAAAAATATGCTTGACTTTAAATTGTATAACCGTTAATACAATAAAAATATAAAAATAAGTGACGATTAAAAGCTCAATGTTTTGAATTTACCATATCTTTAAGTATTATTACAAAATATAGTCATATGCATACCAAAAAGTCGATGGTGCGCGAACGAAAGTCACGCGCCAAGGATTTCGTATTCACACATCCCGCCTGTCTGTATATCTATACTCGTTTCGCTTCATTCTAAAGTACTGCGCTTTTACTTTTGTTTCACGTTCTATCTAGATATTCAATGTGAACTCATTGTTTCATTGCTTTTAAATTGATATCCTTCGTAATTTTTTAAGGTGTAATATTTGTATGTTTTCACTTAATAGCCATATTAGTACGGGCGTAAGAAGGACCAGGTGGTCCGTGCCCACCCCAGAAATTTTAGTAACAAAAATTTTGCCCTGAAAATTAAAAAATAACGTTTACACGAACATATTTTTCCAAATCTCTCAGAAAACATACCTAGATACGCCGATACTTGGAAATCACTTACTTGAATATAATAGTAATGATGATGATTCGTTGTAGACTTAATTACTTTCATAAGAAAACCGATAAAATATAAAAATATACTACATAAAGCAGAACAAACAACAACTTATATATTTAATGATTTGTCCGCAGCGGGAATTTAACTTACGACCGACTGTAAGCGATAAAGATTAAAAAAGTTACTGGCTACCACAATTATTAATGCGTAATATATTAGAAAAGATTTTTTCGAATTAAATTTAAATATGTAATGACTTCCCACGCAATACAAGTTGGGTTTACAGAATTTGGTTATTACAGATAGTTAATAAATGTACATTTTTTTTTTCATTAACAAAATTGTCTAATATCTGTCATATATATCAGTATTACCCACTACATTGGGTTAGACATAAAAATTCAATGGAAAACGAAATTATCGTCACTAAAGTATAAAAATATTGTAGAGAAATGAAAAGCATGTTTCCGTCGCCGGTATTTACAGTCCGATATTTTTTGGCTTGACCTGGTCTTGTTTTCTTGATTTATTTACCGCTCATGCAAAGAATTCGGGAAAGTCGTGTCAAGGTCGGTGTTTTAATTTTAATAAAGGCTTTTTAGTACTTTAATTATTTATAGAAAGTATTTATAATTTGTTTTCTAATGGACTAAAGTAGTCAAGTAAATGTGTAGTTATGAGTTAGTTGTAATTTTTGTGTACATTATTACTTAACATTGAATAAATTTAAACTTATATATATAAACAAATCTATACATTTTAAATTATTTTGATTACACACATTAAAATATGTTAATTAATAACAATTACAATCTCTCTATGGTACATACAATAGTTTGCATACGTGGTGTCAAGATCACGTCGGTGTAGCGTCGTGAATCGCGCCGGCACGGCCGCGGCCCGCGGTGACATGCCGCCCCCGCGCGTCCCCGCCGCGCCACCCACCCTGGTCTACCCTCAACCCTCGCACCACGCATGCTCCAATTGTAATCTCTATAGGGATGTGATTTGTCGATTTACAATAAAATTTAAAAAATATATAAACCGGTAAGAGACAGTCTTTATTATTCACAATATAAGATATAACCTCATCATTAATATTATTATAAATTAGATTAATACTAACAGCATCTATTACGTCAGAACGTAATGAATGAGAATTTTATGAAATTAAAAGATATATGTATTTTATGTATATAGGCTATAAAAGAACATAGTTAAATAAAATGTCTCCGCGAGTCGGATAACTCGATATAAATATTTCGATATGAGATAGGGCGGCATTATCCGATAGTAAGTGATGCGCGCGCAGTGGCGTCGCGAGGAGGGCATCAAATCGCCTGCGGAGGGCGGCCGGTCCGCGCGTTCCCGCTGTCTCCGCGCGGTCACTCGACTCAACACCTCCGACGGTGAGAGGCACTGGTGCCGGTGCCGACCTGCTCCGCGGTCACTGACCGATACCGTGTCGCTCGACCTCCGCCCTCAGTGGCTACAGCTACCCGCGGACGCCGCCGCCGCGAGCCTATATCGTTTCCCGGTACATTACCCGGACTGCCACCGCTACCAGGTAGCGCCGATAGCGTGATATACGGCTATTTCTCTAAACCACTGTAATGCTGATCGTGCGTCCGACTTTAATTTGTTTTTTATTGTTTTCAAGTGTTTATTATTCTCCTAAGTTGTGTTGATAATTGTATGCTACGAGCGGTAGGCGCACAAGGGCTCTCGTGTTAGTGAGTTACGAATCTTACAGTCGTAGCGACATAGCGTGAGTTTTTTATGAACTGTTCTATTTTCTTTTTTTATGAATGGATATGCGACGCAGCTAATTAAAACGAGTAAATATGAAAACGTTTGAATAGTAAGAGAAGCATGTTATAACGCTCTGTATTCATTTACAATGCTATATGCAATAAAGTAAATCCTTAAAGTGGTATAAAAGATCATCTATCAAACTAGATATAATTATAAAAAAGTAAAAAAGAATATCTTTGAGTTATAAATAGCCTTAATATATAAAATATAATCCACTTTTGATACCACCACCGTAACCCATTTCTGATGTCATCTTCAAAAAGAGTTAATAGATTCTTTATGAATGATATATATGTACGTATGAACAATGTATATAGATATCATAAAAAATCAATATTATTTACTGCTACAGATTATAGCAGTAAATAATTATAGCAGTAAGCAGTAAGGTTTTTTTTATGACTTAATGAATTGAATTATTCAATAATTAAATTAATTAAAATGATGAAATTAGTTTTTCTTCTAAACTAGATGTATAAAGAATTAATAATTTTAGAAAAATCTTAATTTTTTTATACTAAAACAACCAATATAACATATTATTATTTTTTTTATCTATAACAATTAAACTATATAATACTCACTATACTAAATTACATAAGTCGTCACACTCAGGTTATAACATGAAATACTTTCTCTAAAGGCAAAGAAATAATTATATTTTTCGTCTACAACACATGCCGCGAGCAGACAAATCAGCGCCCAAGGGAGCATTACATCGAATAAACCCAAAAAAAAAGCTCCATACTTGTTCACAAGGACTCGTAAAATTGCATTTGCAAATGTAATGAATAGGGGAATCCAATATTGGATTCCGTTTTATTTATTGAACGGAGGCGGAAATTGAAAAGTACCTCGTCTTTCGTCCGCTTTCTATTTATATAGTTTGACTTGTGGACCGCATACCTCATACTATGTATGCGCAAGAACGTAATCCATTTCAAGTAACTGGCAAGTTTCTTCAATGTGTGTTACGCTATTGAACAAACTTTGAACTATGGCTACAGCAATGTAGAAAGACACACAATCGAATTGTTTGAACAAAGACAGTTTCAGTGAATTACCGAACGTACAGTGTAAACTTACCCCAAGTTTCCTCTCAGCTATGTGAATTTAATTTCAGAACTAAAAATTATGATACTTTGATATTTATAATTCAAAGATATTCTTTTTTACTTTTTTATAATTATATCTAGTTTGATAGACGATCTTTTATACCAATTTAAGGATTGGGATTTTTTTTTATGACTACGTCAAACGATGAAACTTTCAGAATTGTCTAATACGAATTAATAATTAATGGAAAAGACATAATTGGAACGTTTTAAAAAGCGCATTTATTTAAAAATTGTTGAATACTAAAAAACAAGCTCCCAGTATTTTATTTAGCAATCAAAAATGAACACGAAGTTATAAAATCAAAAATCATACATCAAAAAAATAAATTGAAATTGTATTTAAATTTTATTCCATCAAGAAACTACCAAATATTTTGATGTATTAACTAATAGGGCTTTCGCAACAAAATATATGGTTATAAGCTTATAATCTCGATTGTTATTGGGATTGGGCAGTAAAAACCTGTTCGCGGTACATTAACGGCAACTTGAACTCGGACCCCGGCGTCCATTAGGTTTGACTTGAACGCAATTATGTACTCAAACCAAATTGCTGGAAAATTCGACGATAGTTAATGACTAAGACTAACCGTGACACACCATGAAGATTATTTTCGTTCACACGCTTAAACTAGCATATTAGTAAAAAAAACGCAAGTTTTATAAAATTCCATTCGATTGTTCGATTTTATCAATCGTATCACTTTGCCAGTCCTTAACAATACGCACTATACTTAAATTAATTATTCATTAAACATTTCATAATGTAGTAAAATAATGATAAATGCAAGAAATCAGTTAACGTTGACTTTATAATTCGGATTGATTTCAATCGTGGCGCTGCATTTACAATTTCTGGAGCTTGAATTGAGCGATAATCAAGATTTATATATGTAAAATATAACATTCATTGTAATTCACTCTTTTATCTTTGACTCAGGTCCATTGAATGCCCGAAAAATACCTTAATGCCAGAACATATTGGATCGGCCCTTTGTTTTTCTAGTCCGTCACGTGTCCCAAATGAGATGACACGCACACATTGCTTGCTATTGCCGGTCTAATGTCCTTAGCTAATGTGTAAGCATTTCGACAAGAACAAATTCCAGCGTCATTAATTTTATTGTGTAAAACAAATTAAATAAAAGTTAAACTGTCACTATCAAGACATATCTTTATTATTATTTCATATAATAGAAGTTGAAATATAAAGAAAGTAGTCAGCGAATGTTGTGTGTGGCAACACAGAAACAGTTTAAAATTTAGTGAATCATATTTTATAATAATTTAATACTTATTTTATATTTAATTTATATGTTTAAATAATAGAAACTGTTCTAATCGTTACTAATATATCTTTAGGTGTACCTGACAGTATAGGTTGGAATTGGAAATTAATTTCATTGCCCAAAAACATGTATCACTTTCTTTATGGTTGAGAAGATTTATATGGATTTTTTTTATATATATCTACAACACTGTTACTAGCAAATATGTGACATGCTGACAGATACAGGTCTAACGAAAACTTAACTGTCAAAGACTCTTAAGACCAACGCGATAATATATTTAAAAATAAAATTTATTTTCTGAGAGAATTTCGCGACGACGGTATTTTTGATACAGACGAAAGTAAATCCACTGCTGTACAGCGGCCCCTTTCAAAACACTCGCGTCCGCTTCTGTCGGATGTAATATAGTTTAGAAAACGTTTGATCTCTGCTTATACAAGTCCTCATACATCAAATTAGAAGCGAATCTATTTTCTTTCTTGGAATGTCGTCGCAAATTTACATTTTAATAGAATTCTCTATAATTGCAGCATTAAAAGATGTTCTTTTAACGAATTGCTGGCCATACTAAGCTACTTTGGTTAAAATAATTTTCGCACGCAAGCGATGTTAACTCCCACGATGATTATAGTAAATAATATGTTCAGCAAATCACACACTCCGAAATGAGGCATAAAATGTTAGAGGAGGCTTGGGAACGAGACAGGCGTGCGTAATTACCCGTCGAGAATGTGGTCGGTCCTGCGGCCGGGCAGCCTCCGACCGCGTCTAAACTACGAATAAAGTGCTCATGTCGTAACCTTAACTCATTAGTTACGTCTGGAAACTGAGTTCACTTGCTGCTGCTGCTGCTGCTGCTGATTCTACAGTGAGATATGAAAGGAGAAAATTAACTTGGATTTTAAAATATAACTATTTAAGCTTAATTGAACTTTTTTTATTTTTTTTACTTGCATTATATAATTTTATTTTAATAATCGGGTTTAATTAGTTTTGAAGTGCGTGATAAGTGATACAATTTCTAAAATAGCTCCTTCAGTGATCACGTACTCGTACTTATCTCAAGTTTTATTCTTAAAGCAGTGTTGTCTGAACAAACGCTGACGATCTTAAAATATACAAAAAAATTAATAACATTGACGACTCGTTTAAATTACAACAAGATTTGGATAGACTTTCATTGTGGTGTGATTATAACAATTTAAAAATGAATCACCTCAAATGTTACATTATAACATTTAGCCGTAAAGTTAAAAATATTAACTGTAACTATTCTATTAATGGAAATGTTTTAGGAAGAGTTAGCCAAATTAGCGATCTCGGGATCATATTAGATAGTAAGTTAAGTTTTTTACCACATATAGACGACATAATTAAAAAAGCACTTAAATTGCTGGGATTCATTTTGCGAGCGTCAAAAGAATTTAAAAGATCCACTACCAAAACAACGTTGTTTAACTCTATAATACGTAGTAAGCTTGAATATTGTTGTATTGCATGGAATCCTCATTATAAGTCACATGAAAACAGATTAGAAAGAGTACAAAAGAGATTTTTACGTCAATTGGCTTACAAAGATAACGTGCTGAAACGAACTAAAAGCTATTCCGATCACTTAAGATTTTATAATACCGTTTCTTTATCTAATCGTAGAGATTCACTTGATCTTTGCTTCTTACATAAAATTATAAATGGGGGTATCGATAGTCCAAATTTGTTAAATAGAATAGGTTTTGCAGTACCAAGGCCCAATTCTAGAAGCCACAATAAAAACAAGCACACATTTAAAGAGCGTTTTTGTAAGAGTAACTTGGGCAAAGCAGCACCATTAAATAGAATGTTAATATCGTATAATAGTATATTTAAAAAAGCAGGTTTAGATATATTTCAACAATCTATATCCACTTTTAAATTGCAAATAAAAAAATATTCCCTAAATTGTCTTCCTCTTAAATAATTGTTGATAAATGAGTAATCTTTATTTATTTCTTTACTATGTTTTTTTAATGGTCAAAATTGTTACAAGATTTTTGTTTTCTGTTTCTTTTATTGTATAAGTTTTATTTTTGGGTGTAAGTAATATCAAAGAACGATTTGCATTATGTTTGTTTTCATTTTTTATTAATTCATGCATGTCAAGTTAGCCTATAAGTGCGGTATATAATTTATGTTATAGTCCCCAAAGATTGTTTTATTTTTAGCATAAGAATTATTATTGTATACAACGTTGGCTTCCTATTAAATAAAATAAAAATAAAATAAAATAAAGAGTGTTGAAGTGCTCCTCCTCGGGGCATCTATTAAACAGACAGGAATCGTTTCCCACAGCCCGCTCTCGGCTCGTCACGGAATCAATATCGCCTTTTATTTTATGAAACGTGCTCCACATACACACACATACAGGCACATACAGGCACACACAGGCACATGTTAACGTACAAGTGCCTACTCCCACCCGCGCCGTCTAGGACTGTAAGGCACGAGACTAAGTGAACAAATATGAAGAAGATTCCGATAATTAAAGTGGAATTTGTTCTTAGCTACCCGTATTTATTCGTTCTGCCTACTAAATCTTGTAGCGTTTAATTAAAATCTATTTTCTTACATAATATTATTTCGCTATTAAATTAATTAAATTTAATTCTTAATGACAAAACGATATTTCTATTTTATTTAAAAAGAAACTATATTCTCTTGTGTTGCTCACACAATTATAGGTAATTAAATAACGGAATTCTAGGAATTATTTAGGTAACGTTACAAAAATCGGGACCAACTAAACACAGACTACAATAAATATATTATGTAAAGTAAATAGTCATTTTATTAATACATTTTTAAATTATATTAATATATACATATATATAGTAAAGGAACCGCACATGTCAAGTGTACAGCTATTCATTGACATTTTTACGAGTAGAAACTTCAAACCTTTACGCCAATTAAAATAGTTTAGTATTTTTTGTGGAACGCGAGACGGATGCAGAGTTACATTTGGGTCAGGAGCGAAGATTAATTAGGTTCAAACTAAGAAGCGGCTTGTTGATGCGAGTGTAAATATACTGAGTAAAATGTGTTTATTAGAGTACAAGAGCGCTCACACTGACTGCGCAGATCTTAAAATGTAAACAACGCTGTCATAATTGCTGCAGTGTTATTGTGCTGCAGGAACTTTACTTTGTACAGGGAGGGAACCTGATATTTTTGTGGACAATAAAAATACTCTTATATATTAATCACTTTATATTACACTTTATATATACCTAATATAATGTTTCCACAATAAAAATGCTTCTTTTATTCCAAAATAAAAAAATCTCTTTTGCTTAAATTTAAAATATTCTACTTAATATATTGATTGTGTGCTTAAATCTACATTAGGAAATAAATATTTTCTAAAACAAAATTCTTTATGCTAATCTAAATGAATAAAGAAATAGAACTTCGTATTCTTTCTTCTTCTTGGGAAAATAACACGTAGAAGATTTTAAAACTAAAATACTTTACAATTGTGTATAATTATAAATTAAGACCAGTCTTTCGCAAAAGCAAAAGCGTGCGATTGTCGATGTTAGTGCTTCTGAGTTCAATACCCACTCGAGGAAACGAAATATTAACTTTTTTTTATTTAATGGAAACGGACTACACTAGGTTCCCAGGATACCTTCCTATGCATGCAAAAAAAACTATATAAAAAAATATTTCCACGATCTGCACTTACATTTAGACACACAACAACACAACACAACACAACAACTCGATTCTGATACGCGAAACAAAACGTAGATGACATTCTGTCTGCCTTTATGTAGGAAGTTATTACTGGGTTGGCATAACAAATGTAATTTTAAACGCCGTTCAAAATGTAATCAAGACTGAGATTTAAAATAATATTTCTATATCTACTTATTTAGAAAACAAATAAAAATTTGAACGTAGCGGGACTCGAACTCGCGCCTCCTGGAAACCTATAGCTTAGTGGCTAGTAAACGTATAGCTTAGTCGTCAGATCGCTTGGTCGGTTTCCAGGAGGCGTAGATTCGAGTCTCGCTACGTTCAAATTTTTTATACGTTTTCTAAATAAGTTTTTCCTTCCTAAAAATGTTAAAAATACCTGTATCTATTTAAATAAGGTTTTTTTTGTATCTTTTGACATAAACATTACATAAGCCTAAGGAAGTCCTTTTATTAAAGATGTTGTTAACAACAGAAACAGAATCTTCATAATCTTCTTAGTCGGCTTAAGGGTTCCGTTATGTTTGTTAATAAACAAACATAAATTGATTTAATTGATCGTCAATGTAATGTTTTATATGAAACTTCAATATGTAAAAGATTAAAATGATTAATACAGTTTTATACTCTAGAGATATAATGTAAAAAATTCTTATCATATCTATATATAAATATGTAGCTTTACTTTGATAAAATTAACTCGTATAAACATGCTGCAGTTCATAAGGCACGTACCGTACGTGTAGCGGTTGCAAGTTCAAGAGCAAGAAACATGGGGTTCAGATATGCGTCTATGTATGTGATGGGAACGTTCTTGCTTCCTGCTTGCCTTATAAGAGCAGTGCAGCAACTTATACACTGGTTTCACTGATCTCTTAGACTTGACAGATGGAACGAGCGATGAATATTTGTGATGGGATCTATCTATGTTTTATAGTAAGAATGTTGTTAATACAGTAAATGTACTAGAAAATAATGCTTATAAATTTAAAACGAAAATTTACAAGATCTTGCAAAAACCAACCGATTTATAAGTTAAAAGAAAACTTTTTAAAGTGATTCAATTTTGATTTCCTTTAAAAGATGTTCCCAAATCGAGTGTCCTCCTAACTTGAAGGAAACTTACTTCGTACCATCTCGACAAGTAGCGCTCCGGGGACCGAACGAAGTTCATTCGCAAGGGCTTTAAATTCCCTAATGTTTGTCAAAACATACTTAAACCTGTCGAGAAGTGCTTAAATCAATTTGTTATATAGGTACAAAAGTTGCGATATATGTATTTGTATGCCTTGGCTTTTCTGTCACGTGTTATATATACACAATACAGTGTACTACTGTATACTGATATATCGTGTAAAACACGTTCGATACTGATTTAAGCACCCATATGGAAATTTCCAGAGCTATTTTGTATTCTTATATCTATCCTCGTGGGATAATTCGTATCCACGGGCTTAAATTTGAATAATTTAATCCTAACCTATTTGTGTTAGAAATCAGTTTTATGTAAAATTGTACTGGTGACAATGGAAATGAGTTACAATTAACAATAAATCAAAAACGCTTATTATTATTTTTTATGTAATCGTAAATAAAATTTGAAAAAAAAGGGTAACGAGTTTTGAAAATAAACATTTGAAACAGTAAAGGGTGCACGCCCGTCGTATTTGTCGTCAACAATGTGTGGGGGTAATTGTTTGAAATGCAAAGCACTGAGATCAACAGCCGCCACTCCACCGTAAAAGGGAACGCTGGGAGATGTGTACAATATCGTACACGCAATACCCTACTTACCTTACATCAAATATGAATTCGCCATTTGCTCGCGCATAAGCAGTGACATTTGTTTTTTACTTTGCATTTGTAAAACCTAAAGCCTGTTTCTTCGTCTTGTTTGTATGAAAATCCGCGTATTCGTATAAGGTAGGAATAGAAATATAGGGAGATGTGGCATGAAAGAACCAGTTTAGATAAAGAAATTATGATTTAATATTTCTAAATTATTATTATTTATTTAATTAGGTAATTTCTGTTAAAAAACCTTAAAAATTATAATATTATCGTTTTAAAATTATTATTTTTGGTTCTTTCATAATATATCGTAATCGAAAGAGCTACTAAAAGCTATTAAAGAAGCAGTCTGTTTTATAATATATAAAAAAACAAATAGAGATTTTAGAAAAAAAATAAAATAAAAAAAAACAAATATCATTGATATAGCGTTTTACTTAAGACATTTATGCTGCGACGTTGCCTGAATATAAATCATTTGATATAAAAATGAATGCACTTTAAAAAAATCGTTTAGTTCACACTTCCCCCAACACAATGCATTCTTTAAAATAATTCCAACCGCATCACGTCATGTCGAACACGGTGGAGCGGGCCGCGCTTTTCACTCGATTGCGTCAAGTCTATTACTTACAATATGCTGTCATTCGTACGGTCCGCATTTTTTGTTCGATCGCCTAATAATTCGTCGAGCTTTTGTGGCACCTCGGCGCGAGCGCAAAAACTACAAAAGCTCAGGCAAGGCGAGGGTCGGGCGGCTACGGCGGAGGGACTCGCAGTCAGCCACTTGCGCCCGCCGGGTCTGGATGCGCGTGGCGGTGTCAGAGCTTAAAAACTGTGTATAAACACGCAACACGTTTCTTTTCACAGAATAGACATAAAAATTAGTAAATAAATAACTATGTTCACAAGCATCAACATTTAATATTAATGAATCAATCTTCCAAGTGAAATCATTTTTTTATAATGCCAATGGACGATTCAAACGTTAGTGCAGTGATATAAATTAGCAGTGATGTTGTGTATGAAGACCGAAATATAGTTGTGGAGTGAACTGTTTGCTAGTGAATACAGCGAGTGGGAGAACATGATGGAGGGATTCAGCCCGGTACCTCCACCGCTCCCGCGTCGCCAACCCGTGAGGAATATCTACGCGGAACCCTTCGTGGATCCTAGGTAAGCTCGCACAGACTACCGTAAAGATGGTGTATGTGATCGTTTAATTTGTAATGAATACGATAATTTACATCAGGCCAGGTAAGTTAAGAGAATATATTATATCAAACATACAATAAAGATATATTATTGTTTATTTTGTAATATTATTGTATTAGTAGAGACATTTAAGCTTTAAAATCCTAATACGACGAATATTATAGTATTTCTTCTTCATTATATATCATAGTAAAATCAAACTTACATATACAAATCACACATTTACAATTCAACTCATAATAAATCAGTCGAAAATCATAATAAAGTATTGAGATAAGCGAATGAAAATCTGAATAAAAAAGAAAATATCCCATTTGATGGACTAGCTGAATCAATTTGCTGCACTTGTTTACTTTGGGACCCCAACATTCTTCCTTCCCCTTGTAGTTGAACTCACTTGATACGGCGTTCCAAAGTATTAATAAACTGCCTGAAGCCAGAAAACATTTATTTCATATCGTACGACTGTGCAAACACGACGCGGAAACCCCACAATACTCTATAGGCCATATGAAATTATTAAAGTAAGGCTTTACATGAAACTAATTCCGAGCTACTCATTCGGTGTATCCTGCGGGAGTTGCGTGGTTGAAGACAATGGAAAAATATTAAGGTTTGAGTAATTTCTATGATCTTATAATAAATAGTAGTCAATAATTTGATAGTTATGCTATTTATTGCGTTAAAATTTAACATATTAAAATATCAATCAATATTTTAAATTATATTACTTACTGTAACATAACGTAAGACTATCTGCGTTCAATCTTCGAAGTAAACTGTAACAAATATGAGAATATCTTCAAAAAACTGTTTTTTAAAGTAACTGTTTTTATTAAGACAAAAAGTTTTTAAGTTCTACAGGAGCTCAATACTGAACTGTGCCAATATTATATTTTATGTATATAAATATCTGTGTTAATGGTCCACTAGACACTGTCTCGGCGGATGTGTAGTCCAACATGGTACTCGTATGTCGTAAATCATATTTTTATATTTGGCGCACGTTTGGACATAGCGCAGAGAGGCCGTTACCACCACCTGCGGCGCTACAATTGTCACTCTTCTCCATTTCTTAATATAATAATATAATATATAGGCCAGTCGTGGCGCAGGGGCACAAAGTGTGACTGCGAACGCGACTGATTGTGGGTTCGATCCCCACTCGAGGAGATGAAATATTTACTTACATTTACTTACATTATATTTCCATTGCTTCGCTCTGGTGTCGAGGTGCGGCGGTAAATTCTGCCACTCAACATGCAATGCCGGTAGAAAGTGGGGAACGGAGTGTCTTCCATATCTACTATGTCCCCTGTGCCTACCCTGCTGTGTGTGGGATGCAGCGTGAAGCTGATTATTTGATTAAAATATAATATATGTATCATAGCATCATATAAAAAAACAATTTTACTAAAGAGAAATTGGTTCAGTTTTAATTGAAAATAATGAAATTAGACGCAAAAAGTTCAATAAAACCTCTGTTTGTTGACTTTTACTTTCTAAATACAAAAGTAAATACATAAATTACGTGAATTTCTTTGAAACTTATGCAAAGTAAGGATGTTTATATTCATGTTACCTTAACACAACTTTGTTATGTAATTTTGAATAAATAATATTAGTAACAGTGCAATATTAAGATTCCGGAAACGGTTTAGATTTTTTTTGAGCTTCACGATGTATCACGCATCTAGTATAGTAGGCAAAGGGAACCTAGTGTTAAAACACTCCGCCCTCGAGTGAAAACTGAACACCGCGTTTTTCCTCGTAAAAATATTAAATATATAATTTCCTCGAGTAAGAATCGAACCTTCAACCTGTCGCGCTTACCGTCACCCTCTTACCTACTTTGCGCTGAGCTGAGCTCAGTCTAAGAATATACATACGTACAGAAAAACTTAATTTATTATTAGCTTTTATAATGACAGCAATTTGACATGGTACAGCGATGATCGATAACGGAAATTGCGTTTGAGGTCGTATTCCCTGTGTGAAGAATGTAATTTCCTTTACAATGTGTTAACAAGGACTGAATACAAGCTCAGAGCATGTGACGGTTAAGTGCACGCAACAATAGCGGACAGATAGCATCGAGGGTGCCCCTCCAGCCGTTTCTAACGAAGCGAATTCGTCTTACCGTGTTTTTGTGTATTTATCACCGAAAATTTAATCTCTAATTGATACTATACTTCATATATAAATTTGCATATCCTTTAAAAATTAAAATGAGAATAATATACAATTTACTTCGTAAGCTAAATCACAACTTGCGTTTAGATATTGAAATGTGTGCACGAATTCGTCCCTTGCCGACCTTCAAAGACAGTATCAAAACTGTCTTTCATCATCAAATATTTGCCGGTTCAAACGGAAGCTCGTTCGAGCAAGAAATCATTTCCATAGAGCCCGAACAGCGCAAACACCGTCCACACATCAAAGTCCAATACAAACCTCAAACTTAGTTAATATAGCGTTTGGCTGATCGTTCGCTACACCAACACTTCCTTCTATTTAATTTGTTCAAAGATTCAAACACAGTCTCTAACCTAATTAAAATGATCAATCTTGACGAAAATAGGACTTCCTTCTTTATATATATTTTTATTATGAATGATGTATGTTACAAATGTATTACTATTTAACATTACTAGTATATTAAATATAGTATATTAAATATATGTTTTATTTATTATATTAATCATCATTGAACGTGAGCTGTTTTTATCCAATAGTAAGTAGGTAAGGTATAAACTTTCTTAGAACACAGTAAAAGATTGTTTTAAATTCCAAATCCACGTCTTATTAATAAATCAAATAATTAGAGGAAACGCCTCATCAAAACGTTCAGTAAACGTCCCGATCGCGCGGCATATGAAAGGGGCACTCGGAGAGCCGCGCACTAACCACCACAACTCGTCCAGGAAATTCAATTATCTTCTTTCAACGTTAATACATCCATAATATCGACACAATCATTTCATTAAATTGAATCTTGGTGCTTGGTGCTTCAATCGCTCATAATTGATCTGGTTAAATGAACCAATTAGATGACCTCACTCACGTATGTACATACGAGTACGTCTGCTATCTATCTCTTGAAACGTAATCTTGAAGTTTGTTCTCACGGAGGACACTCTTTAAATAAACATACAAAATCAATAAATATGACAATAAACTTAAAAATAGATCGACACGATAGGTAATATTCATTTGTTTTATATTATATATTTAGAACCAAGGATAATCCAGATTTAGCTTCAACAATGCCACAGTCACGAGCTCGGACGTAAATCTCTTTAGAAGACATCAATCGACATCCTGCGTTCTTGCTAAGTTCCAATATTATGTATGTAAAAGTTACTGTCACCAACAATCCTTAATGCTCGAAGTCTCTGACGGATTTTGTAAACAAACTACTTTTATTTTGAATAATTTATTCGGATTGCTAAGGTTTAGAATACAATGACGCGGCCATAATAGTTTCCGTTTTGAATAAGAGATGCCTATTGTCTCTATACAATATTGATTGACTTGGTGTTCCATGATTTGTAGACAAATATGGTATAATAGTGGAGGGAGAGAGATAATAATAAAGTTAATTATCATTTCTTTGGACGAGTTGTAATTATGGTAAATTTATTATTATAATTCTATGAAAATTGTCATTGTTGTTTCTTAACGATATTCCAAAACCGGAAGCAATGTTTCGATTCATTATTTATTTTTCAATGGCATTATTATAAACTATATTAATATTAATAGATTAATGGCAGTGTTGAAATATATGTAAAACTGATCATCACATATTTTGTTTCACAATACACAAAGAACACCATACGCAATTCATTTATAAATTTTAAGGACTAGTGCACTAGTTGATTCTTACTCTCTTGTTAAAAAAACATAAAAGTTAGTAAAGTATGAAATGTAAGTCAAAAAAAATCATTTTTGTATGGAAATAGTTAAGAGTTAACTAAACAGACCACACAGGATGACTCCATTTGACTCAGTTCAACTTTCAAGAGATAACAAACGCAGCTCCGTCTGCTCCACGCCCTTATCTAAACACTTAACACACACCATACACAAACAGCGCCCTAACTCACTTTTTACCACGAAACGCCTTTTCTTTTTACCCTTTAGGACTTCGCGGTACCGCAAGCTTTGCGTGTTGAATGCCTTTGTTTGTGTCCGGAAATTCATACGTTTTACCGCAGTGTACGGTTAAAGGAAGATACATAAGTTAGCGGCGGAATGTCTTTTTGGTTCATTTACGACACGAGAGCACTCTACCCGTAAAACGAGAAATGGGATAGATACGGGCTGCCAATAGGTCAGTAATAAACTGAATTTTAAAAGGAGCACACATTACTGCCTAAGATATTATATCAGGAATATAAAAAAAAACTATTAAGCCGAGTGCCTAAGAAAAAAAAAGCAGACGATTCTTTCTAATAAACGTTTTGGTCTTGTCCAAGGTACACGTCACCGGGCGTGACCAACGAATGGCTTGCCCTACAGACCCTAAATTCAGAGGCGTAAGTATCAATGAAAGAGCACCGAGCCAGATATCTACGAAGGTTACCAAACATTACCATAACTCTAGCCGAACGACGCATATACGTAATTAGAGTCTTCAGTAATACCAAACAGTCGAGATCCATTAATCCCATTTCATTTTGAAGGGTTAAACCGTCGAGTCGTGCATCAAGTATTATTATTATTCTCTACATCCCGATATGTTTTCGTTTAGTAGTTTTAAAAATACTTTTGTGAAATATAAATATATTTCGTATTTTAATGATCCATTATTCATACATATTTTGAATGGAAATATGAAAAATATATTGTTAATGTTATTTTTCTGTGTTTAATTTCAGTGCTATATCTTTATTTTTTAATTAATTGTTTAATTAATTAATTGTGGTATAAAAATATTTATAGTTATTTCTTATTAAATTAGCTTTATAGTTTCCTTATATCAATTGAAACAGTTATATATATGTTTTTAAATATACGTTTAAATGGTAATATACATAATTTTTAAACGAGTACTTAATAAGTTTCATTTAAAATTGCTTTAACCTTGAAAATATTTTTAATTGTGCCTACGATGTAAAGAAATCGTTGAACTAAAATAAAATAAAGAAAAATATTTATTTTAGATAAGTTAGAGCATTAAGTTATAATTTTATATATAGTATCAATGCTTATTTTTATAATTTTATAATAATAATTTTTATAATAATATTTATATTTTAAAATATTTTTAAGTTAAACATTTTTAATTTACAACTACGCTTCTCATTAACTATTATAACAGTCGTTAAATATGTAAATGTTCATCTTACAAGAGATGCCAGCTTAGCAAGTCAATCGATCTGTGAAGAAGAACCAATGACCCAATACCCTACCATTTATTTGCGTCGGTCAACCGTGAAACGATGGTCTATGCAGCTTAAGTCCGATCAAATGGTTCCCCCACGTACACGCATGTACCTTCTAGAATATAATACTTCTACAGTTTTCTGAAATTACAGTTATTTGAAATTTATAACTTCCTTTAGTATTGTTATGTTTGTTTGAAGAAGAATATAAATTCTTCCTATATCTAGAAATATTTTCAAAATCATAATTAAAATTAAATTAAATCAGCTTGACACTATCCCGCACACAGCAGGGTAGGCATAGGGGAACCTGTTCCCAACTTTTCGCCGAATTCAGGAGGCACTGCGTGTTAAATGGTGGAACTTAAAGCCGCGCTTCACCTCGACACCAGAGCAGAGAAATGAAAATATAAATTTAAATAAATATTTCATTTTTCTAATTTAGTAAATAGCGTATCGCTCAAATCGTGCAGTATAATTTCAAAACCGAAACCAACCGTGTTTAATTCATAAAATACTATGCATAGAATTGTCATTTTAATACATTTCACGGATCATAAGTAAGTTTGGGCCAAAATGGAGATGAAACGTAAATTCAATGTATTTCAATTCATGAGGGGACCTCCCGAATCTGCGGAACAAAGTTAATGTACTGCAACCATGTCTTCGTGCCCCATTTCTCTCCGTTTGGTTATTCCACTTATTGTATATGGCTTTATGTAGCCTATTTTTATAAAACCTGAATTGAAATTAAAATGTTTACTTAAAAACGACATCTTATGTTCTCTTTCCTGGTGCTTTCTTTCATCTTGTTTTTATTGTAAAACATTTCAGTGCTATTATAAATTTTTATCGTTATTTTTTTTTGTATTAAAACCCCGATTATATTGTTATTAGATATATTTTTGTAAAGTTTTGTTTTATATTTACTGTATGGTTTTGTTATTGACTAGATTTTGCTTAAATATTTATTTCATATCTTTATCTTATCTGGGTGTCTAATACATTCTAATACGCTCGCAATACTTGTGGGACCGAGAAGCAAGAATTCCGCAATCTGATATGAGAAATGGGGGTAGATGTGATAAAATTTTTCAATCAGACTACCGAAAAATATTTACAATGTAGCCCGAGGCAAAAGAGAGAACAATATTGTGGAAGGATGCGAGTAGAGGCCCGCGGCGACGGCACGGGCCTTCCGCTTCTTTGTACCGCTGTCGAAATAATATTGAACTCGGGGTGAAATACGACCGGCCGGGGGCTCGCTTGCGAAACCGTTTTTCCGTTTCGCTGAACAATGGCAGGCTTTTAGTTAAGATCTGCGTTGCGCATCCAGTACGACGCTAGTGGCGATGGCTATCTCAAATGATTCCTTCAGATACGTTTATAATGCATTCTACAATAATAGTAATTGGGGCCAATCGTGACGGAGGGACACAAGGTTATGACACGACTGGCTGAGGGGTCGATCTCCACTCGAGAAAATTAAATATTTATTTTCATTTCTTCGCTGTGGTGTCGACGTAAAGTGTGGCGTTGAGTTCCACCACTTAACACGAAATACCTCCAGAATTCGGCGGTAACATTGGGAACCGAGTCTCTTACATTAAGTTTCCTTTGCTTATCCTGCTGTGTGCGGGACACAACATGAGGCTGATTTTTATTTTATTTTGTAATAATAACTATCGTCTGTTACGAATAAAAATGTGAGGGGGCCAATAAATTTAATGCTAAACCAGACTTTGTAAATGTGAAACGTTCTACGTAAATTCCATATTAAATTGAAAACCATGCTGTAATTGCAGAATGAATTGCAGTGGTAAATTTGCATCAATTTAGTATTATCTTTCAATGACAAGTTTGTAATAAGAGGTTATCGTTATTGCATAGTGTTCGCCGTTAGGTATGGAAATTAGACATATACTTCGTACTATTCAGTACCTAGTCCATACGCGGCGGGGTGAATGGAAAATTGTTTATATTTATCGAATTTCTGCGCCTGAGCACGATTATTTACGCGCGGGTCCCCGCGGACTGGGCGGACGGTAATTGGCTGCTATTCAGCATCATTTCCTCATTCATTCTGGTGATAGTGCTGCTCGAAACGCCGTGAATTGTAGTAAGCTTGTTAGATGTCACAGCAGGAGATTATCTAAAATTTTCTTAAGTATCTAATAATTTAAATCTGTCATTCTAATGTATATTGCATCCACTAGTATATGTAATTGGCTGCTGTGACACTGCTGCACCCACTAGTATATACTAGTGGGTGCAGTTAGAATATCCTAAACATTGAATATGATCTTTCTAGCAATGATCGTAAATTTATTAACCGCAAGTTATTTTATGATTAAATAATGAGTTACACGCTGTATCTTGCATAAAGTAGAAAATCTAGTATTAATGCACTCCTCACATTCCGACGAATTTTCGTTCGGCGTTTTGCCTTGGTCTCAGAGCAAAGATGCAAACATTAAATAATTAATAAACCCCAAGAGGATGTCGAACCCACAACCGTAGCGCTTACAGTCACACGCTGGCACCACAAAGCCACGACAACAAAAAAAAAGTAAATCACTTTCATATAATTTTTCGTAATGTGTCAATAAAATAAAAAAAAAATCTTACTCCGAACGGTATAGCCAAAATATTTTAACAAATTTCACATCAGCAATAACTCATAAGAGCTTCCGCCGCGAGATAAGTATTACTAGGAAAATGATGTTTGTTAAATATATTCGTGTGTGCGAACTCACAGTGCGAGGGGCACTCTCCCATTCATGAATCAACTTCACCATTACCTAACAGAACCCGAGGCGACTAAAACAAGCACCACGCTATGAGGTTATTAATAAGAGAAACGGGTTCAACGATTCCGAGAGTGCTGGATTTAAATCGTAACATCTTGCATCTTGGATTGCGCTGAACATTCATTTATCGTCTTTCATACATCGCATTCTATGTTTATAGATTTTTTTTAGCTTCACTCTGTATCCCACATATAGCAGGGTATACAGAGGGAACATTCATATTTCATGGAGACATTCCGTTCCCTACCTTCCGTCGAATTTTCATGGCTTTTTGCTCACGAACGAACTCAACGCAGCACTTTTGCCAGAGCGAAGAAATAAAATATTAATAACTAATCATTCATTTCCTCGAGTGAGGATCGAACCCACAACAGGTATTTGCTACTTCTAAATATATTAAATGATGAATCATAATTTAAAAAAAACATATGAATTGATAACCAATAAAAATATAAACTTATTAACATTAATCAGTAAGTCTCGAATTCTTTATAAAATATAATCTATTATTACTTTTATGATATAACGCCCACTCATAGAGTTCTGTGGAACTAATAATTTTAATTATAAAAAGGATTGATTCTATCCATTTATTTATACTTCTATACTTATTAAATGATTATTTTTAAGCTGTTATTAGAAGACTTCTATCTGGCGATGAATTTCGAGTGTTACGTCAAACGTGAGAGATACCGTCTGGCAACCATATGTATAAAGTTAAGAAAGATTGAGCTAATGATAAAATAAATATCCTTTATTTTCTCTAATTTCGGTGCCCTTTTATCTTATCTACGTTTTTCATTTAAGACAATAAAAAATAGAGTAGGCAAGGTAGGTAGGTAGGTAGTATCTAGTTTAATTAATGTATCTAGTTTAATTAATTCCGGAGGCATTGCGTATTGAGTGGAGGAACTCATTTTCTCTGGTGGTGATCGAACCCACAACCAATCGCCTTTACAATCACACAATCGTGCCCCAGCGCCACGACTGGCCTCAGTTTTATATTAAATTTATGAATATTTTTCCTAAGTTACGACTTGAGTTTTAAATACAATAGCTGTTTTTCCTTCGAGTTTTACACTGACGGCAAGGGCGGAAATTGGCGGAACATAGCAACGCCATTACATTTCGTTTTAAATTGAGGGGCTTCCTTAAATTTATACCAGTGACTTGCAACGAACGTAACGGTAGAGGGAGGGCCTTTAATCTACTTATAGGTTCACTTCGATCAATATTTACATTCACTTTTACTAATTTCCTTTATATAAACTAACGTCTTATTATTTTATTCAGAGGCCAATCGCGGGGGCTGGGGCACAAGCGTGTACGCAACAGTTTATAGGTTCGATTGTCACTCAAGGAAATAATATATTGGTGTCGAGGCATAGCGCGGTGCCAGAGTTCCACCACTCAAGACGCTAGACGCGTCCAGAATTCGGCAGAAAGTGGAGAGCAGAGTGTGTCAATACTAGACCGCCTCTGTCTACCCTGCATGTAGAGCAGAAAAAATATTTTATATTGTAAAACGAAAAAAAATGTTATATAATAAATAATTATTTACATCCTATCCTTGTAAAATTATTACAATCTGTAATAGCTCTTTATCTATCGAATAGCTTATAACAATGAAACATTTAAACAATAAACATTGAACACTATCACCATTCAATATTATTCACCAATCTACAGGAATGATTAATATAACAATCTCTATACAAATGATATAACAATTGCTCATAAATTTACTGCTGCTAACTACATGGCAAAATTCTTTAAATTACTTTAGTTTGTATTGAAAATATTTAACTAAAAATTATATATAATAAATATTTTTTTTATACAGGTAGAGACCCTAATATCGCAGGGACACAAGCGTGTGACTAGTGTGGTTGTAGGTTTGATCTCAACTCGGGGGAATGAATTATTATTTATCAATATTTTTATTTCTTAGCTCTGATACCAAGGCAAAAGAGTCTGGCGTTGAGTTCCGCCACTCTACATGCAATGTCTCAACAATTCGGCTGAAAGTAGGGAACGTAGTGTTCTCACACTAGATTTCCTCTGCCTACCCTACTATACATATGTGGGAATACAACATCAAGCTGAAAAAACAATACATATTTTTCTGTAATATTTAAAGATCAATCTATATTGTTTTACAAATGCTATAATTTTCATCAAAATATAATGATATGAATATAATGCAAGACGGAGTTTCTACCAACGTATATTTAGGGCCACGACGCAATAAAAGCACATCGCCGGCCGCTCCATACCTGCACGACTGTGCAAGATAAATGGCTGGCACAGAGCGGCCGCAGCGAAGGAGACGCGTTCTCACGGCCCGTGCCTGCATTTTTCTTGTTTTTGTTTTATCTTGTTTCCGAGTTAGAGGTCGGCAAGCCCGCTTCGAACTAGAAGTGACCGCTGCACGCGCGATTTGAAATATAAAAACTGTACGACAGCAGACAGGCACGGATGTCTGACAAGTTTCTACCTTAAACGCGTACTGCAATTATTGATCGTTGATATTTTTTTGCTTTTATTCCTTTGCTTCAGTATTTACCGTTAATCTTCAAATAGAACTATTTTTTTCTTCTTTTTTTTTAACTTCACGCAGTATCCAGCGCACAGCAGGATGGCCAGATGGAACGAGATATAAAACTCCATTTACTACGTTTCACCGAATTCTGATAGCATTGCGCGTGACACACCGTAACGGGAGTAGAAATGAAAATAATTAATATTTAATTTCTTCAATCTAATGTTTTTTTTTAAATAATTTTAATCGGCTGAAGTGGGAATCGAACCCACCACCCATCACGTTTACACACTCACCCCTGCACCACGACTGATCCCAGCCTCAAATATTACATGCTCTAGTTGAAATTGTAGAGTGCAAACTCCCATTAATTAGACACGATTTTATGGCTCGTACGGTACAGCACCTCATTATTTGCCGCTTCATTAAGAGCTCACTCGTGACGAGAGCTTGTCAAAATCCTAACGAACACCCGTCCGTACGCCGCCGCTCGAAATATCGCGGGAATGTCCTACAATAGTCGCTGTCGTCGGCTTCGTTAATTGTCTTTGTTTACCCTCTTTTAATTTATCCAGCTAGAGACAATTTCTTTCTTTTTGAACTGTAACTATGTATGTATGTATGTTCTGTGTATATTACATACAAGACCATACAAATGTTATTTCGTAAAACACAAATGGATTTACCCATTTTGGTAACGCGCGGAAATGGTGCTCTTCGACCAGTAACAGCGTCTATCTAAAAAGTTAATAGCTATTCACATAACAAAATCAATTTCAAGTACAGTTATAAATAGCTAAGTGGTAGGTACTAGTGTACTTTTGTAACACTGCGGGCAACTTGAAATTACATTAGAAGGTTATTTTTAAATCATACAAAATATGAAATACAGGAAAAGAGAAATATTTTTTAAATTAAATAATATGTGATTTGCAAAAATTTTAACTTTTAAGTCCATTGTCATTATGCAAGACACTTATTGTTTAAGATTTAATAAGTTATTCTCTCTCTGAACAATCTTTTAAGAAAATCACAGCATTCTCGAAACAAATCTTTTAGAAGTCACGTTCAACTTGGACCAATTATTTCAATTTTTTTGCTTATCCCTTTGTCTAAAGGTCGTTAAAATGGCGTCAGGTGGCGAGCGCAACGGTCGTTGAAAATTCTACGCAGATAGGTATATAAATATATTTATCTGATCTTTTCGACAAAAAACCGAAGCTAATTGATAATGGTATCTTGAGGCGGACATTTCCAAACGCTCGATTATTATTTTTTTATCAACATCCCTAATAATGATACGTTTTGATTTCATCAAAAAATTCACCATATGGTGAGCATCATCGTGGTAACAGATGTTTGATTTATAACACAATCAAAGCAGGTATCAGTTTTTGCAGGAGTTACTTTTATACAGTGGACTTTCTTACTTCCCGAATTTATATTGCTTTATCATAAATAATTAAATGATTATACAACAGTAATTATAACAACATAAATAAAAAATACGATTAAGTTATTTGGATAAAAAAATACTTATTTAATGAAATATTAAACAAAAAGTAACCTGGTCATATTTTATTATAAGACTTTCCTTAATATATTTTACATATTAATAATAAATTATTATTTTTCAACAGGATGGGCGGCACTGGTATGTCCAGTGGTATGGGAGGTACTCTTGGACATTGTCAGCTCGCCAACCAGCCCCTGGTGATGCCAGGGTTCCCTCTTCGAGCCAACCAGCCGAGCCCTGTGCCCGTGTACTCGCCTTCCCGCTTCCATATAGACAAACGATGTCAACATCGCTGCACGTGGAAGTGCTTAGCTATAGCCATGATATGTCTCTGTGTCATTCTAGCGGCCATGCTTGCCTACTTTATAGGTAAGTTTTATTTTATTATTCTTTCCATTTTAGCTATTTTTTATTATATAAGACAACTTGTACACTGAAAACTTGCAGAATACAGACAATAAAAATACAGTCGAATTGATAACACCCTCCTGTTACAGAAGTCGATATAAAAATGAGTCGATATAAAAATGAGAGCAATATATAAAACGATACAACGATATAAGGAATATATAAGACGTAAATCAGCGAATTTATTAAAAAACAATACTTTAACATAAATATTTAAGGGAATAGAATGGTCTTCTTACATATTATGGGTACTGTTTAAATATGCGTTAAACAATCTACATCTTTTATTCCTGATATTTATCTGTTAAATGGTGTCTTTGTTAGTTATATGTAAATTTACTACTTCAATAAACAAACATCTTTAGATAGTGACTAACTAACTGACTTACTATATATGTACTTACATACATAAGTGGAACTATGATTAGATTCACTTATATGTATACATAATTTTGAATTTAAGTGTTAACTAAAATATATATTTAGTTATGTCTTGAAAAGAAAGTTAAAATCAAATAATAAAAAAATTCCAATTCCAAGAGTTTTTTATAATTCTATACAATAAGACTCTTAAAACAAAACAGAAATATTATATTAGTAATATATCATCATTCTAGCTCAGCGGGAAGTCGGAATCGTTCGTTAGAGAACATTTTATGAACTCGCTCGGAATGCAGCTTAAATTGTTACAGACGTTTCTATTTTTCAAAACATTAATCTAAATACATGTTATATGATTTTACATAAATTACATATTATGTTGATGATCATTAAACATAGCAGGGCTATAATATAGAATATGAATAATTAAAGAAAATAAACATATACAAACAATACGTCTTGAGAATCAATAAAAAATATTATAACAACAATTTTTACCTTAACTGCAATAACAGCTAATGTTTCTTTTTTTTAATTTTGTATTTTGAATAAGAATAAAAATAAAATAAAACACCACATTTTTTTGATCCCATCATAGCAATTTGGTTACATATTGTATTCGACCGCTTTCAACGTTTCGCTAATAATGTCAATAACACTCTACGGGGAGCCCTCTCTATATCTTTTTATGTTTTATATCTCTTATGTATTACTAATTATATTCACAAAACATGCTGATTTCACAATTAAATTTATTTGTCATTGTATGTTAAATACAACAATTGTTATACATATATATGTAGATATGTATATATCATGCATAGATAATAATTAAAAAATAAGCAGTTTCACGCTCTATCCCGCTTATACCAGGGTAGGTAGAGAGAACCTAGTGTTAAGACACTCCGTTCCCCACTTTCCGCTGAAATTTCGAGGCCACGCTTTTGCCTTGGCACCAGAGCAAAGAAATGAAAATATTAATTGATAATCATTCTTTCCCCCGTGTGAAAATTGAACCCACAACCGTCGGGTTACAGTCACACGCTTATACCTACACCACGACGGCCTCGATTTTATAATAGGTACTTAAATTATTTAACTATAAATTGAGACAATAAACATTTGTTCGTGTAACAAAAAAATGACATACATATAATATAATAGCTCCTGGCTAAAGAGGATATTGTATAGGAAAAGTATGTTAAGCCCTATTCACTTCATCACCTAGTTTCGTACATTGGAAAAAAGTTGCATGCATGTTTCGCTATTAGTTTAAATTTGTTTTAAAAAAGTCATTATAGTGAGTATTAAAATGATTTGAGGCCAGTCGTGGCGCTGGGGCAGAAGCGTGTGACTGTAAACGCAATAAGTTGTGGGTTGAAATCCCATTCAAGGAATTTAAAATATTGAATAATTTTCATTTCTTCGCACTGGTGTCGCGGCAAAGCACGCAGTTCAGTTCCGCCACTAAACACTCAATGCCTCCAGAATTCGGCGCAAAGTGGTGAGCGCAGTGTCTTAACACTAGCCTTGCTACATGCAGAATACAGCGGGAAGCTGAAAAAAAACATTAAAGTATACCTATATACAATGCAATTACCAAGTTCAACGGTATTATTAATGAAGTTTTGTTGGGGTTGTGAGTGACAATTAAACGAAATCGTGGAAGTGGCTCTCCACTTTAACGTTACTCTCGTTGCCAACGTTCCCGAAGTAACGAACTTTTATTGACACATAATTGGAAACCTAATGGACCAGTGATCTACAAATATTCGAGCACACACACCACCTATAAATGTGTGACAACACGAACAAAGAGGCTATTCTTTTATAAGAGTTTGAACATAATTATAAAAAAAAATAGGAATGAATAATAAATACTCAAGGGTTAATAGCAGTTTATTGAGTTTTGAATTCTAAAAGAAACTCTTTTTTGTAATAATACGTACTTTAGTAATAATTATTGTTATTATTTAAAGAAAGTAAACGCTATATAAGTATAATTTGTATAGATATCAATTTACGTACTATTTGAGTATATGCGTTTAATATATGATCGAAAGCCCTGAGGCGGAGAGTATTTCCACAAATAAAAGGCAGACTTAATCTTTTCTGATTGCTGCTTTATCTGCAAGGAAAACGGAATTATATAATGTGTCGCCTCGCGGCTACAATCCGCACACAGCGCTGCAAACACAATATCGGGCGGTAAAACTTTTGTAATACGCGATTTTAATTAAACATTCTATATGACTTTAATGTTGTTGATAAAATAATGAAGATTGAAATATAAGCGAACAGACATTTATTACAATGTTATTTCCGTTTCGAATGAAAATGATTTTTATTATAATATCCATAAATGAAATCCTATTTTGAATATTGTTAAAATGAAAATAAATTGATCAAACGCCGCTTTTGGAATTGTAACTCTGGACCATTAGTCTTTCACCGTCCTTTGTTTAGATCTGGCATCCGACGTTCACAGCGAGACCTATAAAAAAACAGACATTTGAAAAATATAAATGATGCGCCTAACCTGAGGCAACGCGGTTTGTGCCTCGGGCCCTCGCTCCTGTGCTAGCGTTGTTATAAATTATTAAATATCTCATACCTACGTCCAATATAATTTTACTACAGATATGTCGCATAATCAAAGTCTCGTCTTATCTCTTAATCAAATTAAAAAAAAAATCTGTAGCAACCAACAACACAAACAAATATTTTAAAAGTCAAATATGCTATAAAGTATAAAAAACAATAAACAACAAAGTCATACCATATGTTATCTAGATTCACAAATGCAAGCCAAATGATATTATACAATGACATATTGAGACAAATTAGAGTCATTAATGTGATCACACTCTTAAGTTCGTGCTCAATTGTTCTGATATGTTTTGTTTTTTATTTATAATTGAACAATTTATGTTATTCGCATGTTCAGTTTAGTAAATAAATATATTTATTATAAACGAAAATTTATTTTTGCAATTAAGTAAATAAATTTGTGTTTCTTTATTCTAAGTCTCCGTGTGACCGACCACTCGGAAGTGCCTGTGATAAAACTGTAAACCACACACGTTAAAGGCATCGCAAAAATAGCATCAAAGATTCGATCCCGAGAGAGATAACTACATTTAACCTACTTACACGTACAGCTCACGCATTCAATCCGGCTGTAGCTCTTATAGAAACTTGTTCGACTATTTTTTTCCTTTCATGTATTCGAACATATACAGACAACGTCAGCATATTGGTTGATTATATTTAAGCAAACCATTGTTTCTGTTTGGTGTTAAACAATTTTTTTTTATTGATATGAAGTAAGTTTGAAGCATTTATTCAAAATCCATTTACGACGATATGAATATCGAGTAACTACCAACCGATATGTGGCTGGTTCCATACGCCCAATACTACACTCGGTACTTTATTTTTATTTCACTATCTATTATATTATATCTTATTAAACACTGACCACAACAATGAAGGAGGACATTATACTTGTAAATACGTTCAATATAAATAAAAATACTATATAAAACTACCAAATAATATATATAATATGAAAAACACAAATATCATATAGTCGTATCGTGTACTTTAAATAAAAGATATAGAATATCTACAATCAAGAAACAATTAATAGCAATCTATATGTATTTAATAAATTATATTGTCATTTACTGATGACGTCATAATATAATTTTTTTTAGGGTTCCTTACTCAAGAAGTAAAATAGGACTCTATTACTAAGACTCCGCTGTCTATGTCTGGCCGTTTGTCACCAGGCTGTATCTCATCGTGATAGTTAGGCATTTGAAGTTTTAACTAATTCTAATAACAAATACTAAAAATAGAAGAAAGTAAATATTTATGAGGGCTTTCACACAACAAACGTTTTTTTCCGTTCTTATAGACAATGCTACGGAACCCTTTATGAGCGAGTCCAACTCATACTTAGCCAGTTTTTTATTTAACTTAGTCTGCAGTAGTATGCAATTTCCGAACACCGATAATGTGTTTCGAACACGCCATGTTTCAATATTTTAAATAGTCAATATTTTAACTGTATGAATTACAATAGTCATATGTAATAAATTAGAAGAATTCAAACAATTCTGTATTCTTTGCTGAATAGTTCTGAATTGAAGTACCTTCTCATATACCTATGTGATTATTCGAAATAAAATAAACAGGTAAATACTAAACCTATGTATGTATATTCACATTTGAAAAAAGTATTAAAAAAAAACTATTTCTAATAATGTACACTAATGTGACGCATTTATAGATTCTTCGTCGAGAGAAAGTTGAACAGCGGGTAAGAAAAAAATAACATTTCCACCGTTTCTTCAAAGCGATGTAATGAACAACCTCCATGTGATGTGTTTTAAGTGAATGGATCTTATCGTATTGGATCTCACTTCATTTAGATATGCATTAAATTGTGGGGACAGGAGATAAGCCGTGTGTCGCATACTGATGTGCCGGCATCGCGTCCGTTTAGAAGCGATACACTCTTTTTAATTGAATGACTTATAAACGTTTAAATCACCACATTTAGATTTTCCAAAGATATCATTTAATCTAAAGAAATATCAATAAAAATACGGCGATATACGGATGGTGTCGTCAAAAGCAGTAGGCATTCTTTTTTAAATGCAGCTGACGTTATAAGTAACTTGTCGGACATTATTCTCGGTAAAACAAATTTAAAGGTTGTGAGACAAATGTCGTGTTATAATTTTTATAACTAATTAACAGCAATCATCTCGTCCGCGTGACATTTAAGACAGTCTTATGACATTTATAAGGATTTAAATAATCTAAATTAAATTTTGTTTTCTATTAACACTTTTATATTATTATTAAGGCCGTCGTAGCACTGCATCACAACATCTGACTGTGATGGTCTGTGATCTGCGACGTTGAATGCGATGATTGTGGGTTCGGTTCCCACTCGGGGAACTGAGTTATTTTTAGCTGGCACGGCTTTAAGTTCGCCACTCAACACGCAATATAATAGTAACGGAGTGTCTTAACTTAAAGTTCTTTTTGGCTATTCTACTCATTCAGTGTAATCATAATCTACTCTCTGTTACCAATATTTGATTATTTATAATAGCTAAAGATATTCAAATAATGGTTTGAGTAAAGAAACACAACAAACCAAAAGTATTTGTCGAACACACCCACTAATGTTACGAATATGTAGCGAATAAAACTCGCTCTATATTTTAATCCGACATAAATCTTCTGGTGCACAGTAGTTTTGGTGTAATGAAAAAATGTGAACCATCTGTTGCACCCTTCATTACGTCCGAGCGCGATGAATGGGCACGAATATAGCTACGTCAACTTTTTAATGTAATTGAAATTTTGAAGACCCCTAATTTTTTATTTAAACTTTCCCTACAACTGTAACTAAACGCCAAAATAATATCCAATACATGCGTAACAACACGCGCCACATGGTTGATTTGTTACGAAAAATGTTTTAAATGCGCATCGTTTTATACATACAAATCAATATAGTGTTTTTAAATTATTTATTATACATTTAGTTTCACTTTGTACCCGCATGTAGCAAGTACTCAGAGAGAGGCCCCTTTCTGCCCTTTCCGTCAGAGTCTCGTGACGGAACTTATAGCCACGTTTTGCCTCGACTCTAGAAAAAAAGTACCAAATGAAATTATCAAATATTTCATTTTCTCGAATGGGAATCGAACCTATAATCTGTCGCATTTGTGTAACACGCTTGTGCCCCTGTGCCACGACTGGCCTTCTAAGTATTCTTGAATGATATAAATTTGTGTATATTTATTTACTCAATCTATATCGTCGTCGAAATACATTTGTAATTGATAATAACTCATGCACTGATACTACTAATAATGTCATCAGATAATGAAATATTCTTAACTATGCAAAAACTCTATGCGAAAAATGTATCTTCACTCATCTCTTGCACTGAATAAAGTGCAAAAAGGGAACCTAGTTTTAAAAGTTTTCTTTTTTTATTTTCCACTTATTCGTCGGCATTAGAAAATAAGTCGTGTATTACAACGCCGTGCCTCGTCAAACGATGCCAAACTCACAAAATATACTTTTTAGAGCCAGACACTACTCACCTGCGCTACGATAACGTTAATAGCTTTCCTATTATTTTTGTTTTCATTATATTTTTTTTTTAATTTACACTGTAGCCCGCATATAGCGGTAGTGTTCAGTGACACTCCGTTACTCCACTCTCCGCTACAATCTCGAGGTGTTACATGTTGAATGGCGGAACTCAACACCGCCTTGTTACCAGAGCGAGGAAATGATTAAATCACAAAACACTTATATATTGGGTAGCAGCATATTTAATAACACATGAATTTTTAAACAAACATTACAAGAGTAATTCCAATTCATATTGAAAATTATAATAAAAGATATAATTATTTCTACAATATAACGAATTATCGATATGTAAATAAACCCTTAAAGCTATACAGAGTTCTCTTAAAATTCCCCTTATATATATCGTTTGTATTTTCATACAGATATGATTAGATTTTTTAGACGATAGCAAATTTAATTTTTCAATTTGATTATTAAATTTATGCCTGGCATAGATAGATTCGTTCTTGTCCACACTTCTTAAAATAGAGCAAACAAGACCTCGACCCTCCGTGAATATGGATCATATTTACGCGAGAACAGGACGCCTTAATGACGTGTGCCGAACGATAAAAAGAGATAGAGGGAGGCACACGGAGTAGAAGATTTATCACGTGACTAATACCGAGCCAGTGCGACGGCGCGTCCGGGTCCCCCGAGACTCCATCAAACGAGTTTGTTCCCCCAGTCCCCCAGTGCACGATGCAATCTATGCTGAATCGTATTACAATAAATTGTATTAACTCGAAAAATAGTATAGATAGCAAACATCGTCCATCTGCACACAATGGTCCCGTGCATCGCGGAGACGTAACCAACGACCCTCGATTTCCTCGACGCCGTTCTGTTGCGAAAATTTATAGAATTTACGAGGGATCATCGAAAAGGAACAACTTACCACATTACAATATATCATTTTTGGGGGCGGAACTTGCGTCGTCTGTGCTCGTTTATATGTAGTTCAATGCTGTTTATTAGCTTTTATTTCCAACTTAAATAAAATATATATATTGATATATCCTAAATTGTGGTCTAAATAAATTATATTTCTGTAGAGTAAGAAACCACCTTATTATGAATTGACTCACATCTTAAAACCCCACATACAATTTATAATATTAAAAACTTTTAGAATTATGCAATGGGCATATTATTGCATAATATTAAAAAACATTATCGTTTAGTATTTACATAAATAAATTAAAGCGCAATTTAAACATTCACCCCCTACGCCTGTATTCACTGCTTATCTAAATTTGCAATACGAGATTTAAAAATCAATAAGATTTACCATTTTCGAGTCGTGAATAAATTATATATTAGACCGTAGATAACTGCATCGATAACTTATCCCGTTAAGTATTGACCCTCGACGCAGTTACACTAAATTGTCCAATTCGAATAGCCAAATGGCGTCAACGTATTACGATGCTTATCTCCCACCGAATCTTACGGAGATCACTCGTCTAGGGACGTTCAGATAACGTAATTACTCACTTTTGTTTGTTTGTTTTTACGACGACAATGTATACTTCTTAGTGACACAAACCTTTGATATTTGTTTCTTTTTCATAGATTTTAATTGTGAATTTAAACTCTTTTTAAAATATTTTCATCAGAGACGCCAGTCGTAAACGCGACTGGTCGTGTATTCGATCTTTACTCAAGGATTTGAAATATTAAATATTTCTTGACTCTGGTATTAATGGGAAGCACGGTATTGAGTTACGCCACTCAATATTTCCACCTCCAAAATTCGATGCAAAAAGCAGAACGGAGTGTTATCATTAAGTTCACTCCGAGATCTGCCTCCCCTTTTGTGTGCCGAATACAGCGTGATGCTGATTTCTTTTATATTTATTAATTTCAGAAAAACCCATTAAAATTAAATAAAATAAAAAAGTATAATAAAATACTTATAGTTTATTTATATTCTTTATAATTTATAATGTTATAAGAAATATTATGCCACTAAAACCCCAACAGTTAATTTACGGACGAACACTATAAATTACCTCCACTTCTGTCTATTTATTCCGAATATCTTTCAGCAAATTGTAGACCAATAATCAAAAGTAAATGGTAGGCAATTAGTCGGATTCCGTTTCGCCGTTACGTCAATTAAACCGTACGACGATTGACATATGGTATGGGTTTTATTTAAGGCGATGTAACCAGATCCCGGCTCGGGCACACGTTCCAAAACAAAATAAATATTGCATCTTTAATGGCCCAGCAAATCCCGGCCGCTTGCAGTTTCATATAAAGCTAATAAATGCGCACGATCAATTCCATTAAGATGGTAATGTTTTATTTTAAATTCAACTATTGTTAAGTCAAACATGGTTTAGGTAAAATTTGTATTCATTTTATCAAAAAATGTATCAATAAACAGTTCAGATAAAAAAGTAGTTTTTGTTTTTTTTATCAGCTTTATGCTGTATCCCGCACACAGCAGGATAGGCAGAGGAAACCTATCGTTAAGACACTCCGTTCCCTTTTCGAACACAACGCCGGGCTTTTTGCCTTAGTGCCAGAGCAAAGAAATTAAAATATTATTAAATAAAGTCCTTTTATATATATAGATTATTACTTATAAACTCCCTCGAGTGCAAATCGAAACCAGAACCCTTGTACCCCTGTGCCATGACGGCCTCGCTCTTTCCGTCATTTTTGATTTGAGTTATAGTATTAAAAAAGTTATAAAAATATGCTACATGTGACACAAAAATTTGCGAACACATCCATCATAGGTTATTATTTTCTAATAATCAAAAATCTCTAATTATATTCAATTCAATTTATATATTATAAACGATATTTTTATTTTCTTCGGTCTGTAGAACTCAATTTGTGTCGAAATTACACAATCTACTTTATATATGGACTTCCCGATACGAGTAAATTAGTAACATTTTCGAAGAAACTACCAATCCGGCGGCAAGAAATGTTTATATGTGAGCAACCTACGTGCTTACGAGCCACTCAGTCCATTGCACCGGAACCAATTGCTCCGTCACAGTGCCACGAAATGCGCCTTAGACTTGCACCGGTTAATTAAAACTCAACGGGACGTCACGACACTTACCCTACTCATAGATGCATCTAGCAAACGTCACATTCTACAGAGACATTTCTCTTTGTGTCATGTTTCGTAATAACGCTCACAATCACACCAATACTATAATGGAATTTCATTTTGACTTCTGGTTTTAACAGATTGAAAGATAATAAAATTGTTTAATGGAAATATTACACAGGTCTTTTAATTCGTTTAGCTTATTTATTATATATGTTTAGGTATTTTATGTAAATATATTTTAAATTAAATATATTTATTGTTGCAGCATTATCGTCAATTAAAAGTAATATAGACAATTCTAATTGTATTCTGGTACAAGATGTAAAAGCGGTCACACATTCACATGGAATTAGAGATGCTCTTTCAACATCTTCACCATCTGATGGTGCGTAAAAATGTATTTATTGTAATTTATGAGAATTAATGACATTATTATCGTAGTATACTAAACCATGACTATTTTGTTTACTTTTAGAATCCATATCAACATCATCGTTAGGTTGGTCAACGACTGCTCAAGCAGCTTTAGAGTCAGCAGTAATACCGCAGCAAGTACAGCAAGCTGCTCCACCCCCGTGGTCTCCAGCTTTAGAAGTCCGGGAATTCGATGAACTTCATAGCGCAACGATTCCTGCTTACCAATTTTGGAGTTCTGAATTTCGAAATAAACAACCTGCATTCGTTAGTCTTAATTTTACTGTACCCTGGGGAGCTAATTTTGCTGTATATGGAAGAAGAAATGTCGCTCCTAGTGT
Organism: Heliconius sara; assembly: GCA_917862395.2. NCBI lineage: Eukaryota > Metazoa > Arthropoda > Insecta > Lepidoptera > Nymphalidae > Heliconius > Heliconius sara. Next base: position 6,625,225 of record OU860796.2, on the reverse strand, counting down.
TACACAGTACGATTTCGTAGAATTTATTAGAGGCGGTCGAGTAGATCACAGACTTAGAAAAAGAAGAAGTTTATATCAGTTTGAATCACAGCAACCCACATTTGTTGATATGAAAACATTACTTAGCACGATCAGTCCATTTGAAAGCTGGAACCATACCATAACTAAGAGATCCACAGATATGAGAGTGAATGTTAGTATACTTCAATATCTTGACACGGGACGATGGTTTATATCGATTTACAATGATGAACTCCAACCACATCATGTCGAAATGATTGTTTCTGAAGCAGAAGGTGTCACAAATTCCTGCCCTGACGACTGCTCTGGCCACGGATCTTGTTATCTTGGAAAATGTGATTGTATGGATGGCTTTGAAGGGCATGACTGCTCAAAAAGTAAGCTCAGCTCCTATTTTATATACCTAATTTCTGGTAGTATATTTAAAATTTTAAAAAATATTATTTTTAAAGGTGTATGCCCCGTTCTTTGCTCTGGTCATGGTGCATATGCGGGTGGAGTTTGCCACTGCTCTGAAGGTTGGAAAGGGGCGGAGTGTGATATTCCTGCACATGATTGTGAACCCGCTGACTGCTCTGGCCGTGGTCAATGTGTGGCTGGACAATGTCATTGCAAAGCTGGTTGGAAAGGACCTAAGTGTGATGAAGGTACATTTTTAACAATTATAATAAAAAATAATGTATATTAAATTTAATATGTATATATATTGCATGCATAAGTTGTACTTTCTTAACTTAACTTAGCTTCACGCTTTATCCCTAAACTGCACTTTCTTATTAATGATATTTTAATACAGAGGACTGCCTCGACCCTACCTGCGGTGGACACGGATCATGTGTTCGTGGTCGTTGCGTGTGTCGCGCTGGCTGGCGCGGCGCTGCCTGTACGGAACGTGACGCGCGTGTTCAACGATGCTTGCCTGCCTGTTCTCAAAGAGGAGTGTACGACTTAGATGCAGGGAGATGCGTTTGTGATCCATTGTATACTGGCGATGATTGCTCACAAGGTACACATATTTAACAGATAGAGAGTTTATAAATTTTTCCTTGTTAACTATAAATATATTAAGTATACGACTATATTTTTTCTCAGTGGTTTGCTCGTTGGATTGCGGACCTCATGGTGTATGCGCCGAAGGAGTTTGCCGATGCGATGATGGTTGGACGGGTTCCTTATGCGACCAACGGCCTTGTGACATTCGCTGTCATGAACATGGCCAATGCAAAAATGGCACGTGCGTTTGTACACAAGGCTGGAATGGACGACATTGCACTTTACGTAAGTATAATATTTTTTATGTGTCTTACTATGAAGAAAATATTTAAAACTCTTAAAGATCTCAATTTATTATAATATGTAAATATTAGTAGGAAAAGTAAAAAACTTGTGTGATATAGACAACCTTAATCAATACTACCGTTAAAGTTGTGAGTTCAGATTCTCCATTAAACCAATGCTTATGATAAGCGTACAAATGTTTTTTCCAGTTATTTGCTTGAGATAAAAAAGGCGATATTGGGTAAATTAATGAGCTAACAAGCCATAGTCTAGCATTACCTATTTATATCTTATAAAATAAATGATGTCTCAGTAAATGAAAATGTAAAAACAAACTAATCTAAAAATGAAAACCCCCTCCACCAATTTATCTTAAAGGAAGTAAATATACATACCTATATTAAAAGATATTAATAAACACACAGCTGGTTGTCCAAATGGTTGCTCTCGTCACGGTCAGTGCTTACTGGAAGATGGTGTATACCGCTGCTCCTGCGCTGACGGCTGGGCTGGCACCGACTGTTCTATCGCACTTGAGCTCTCTTGTAGCGACAACGAAGACAATGATGAAGGTAATTCATTTATTTATAAATATGAATCTACAACTACTTTGCATTCAATCATATCATTCAATATCACATTCCAATACGTAGTAGTGACTAAATCATTTTCTTTATTTTTATTGTGTAATTGTAAGCTTTATCAAAAAGGAATCAGAAATATTTTCTGCATTCGAAATGATTGATCATTTGACATTGGCACTACCATTTTGAAGATGGCATGACGGACTGCTCGGATTCCGAATGCTGCAGCAGGCCTGAATGCTCCGAGCACATAATGTGTTTGGCCTCCAACGATCCTGTAGAAGTATTACTTCGTAAGCAGCCCCCATCGGTCACCGCCTCCTTCTATCAACGTGTTAAATTTCTTATTGAAGAGAATTCTGTACAAAGCTACGCACACATGGATGAATATTCAGAAAGGTAAGTGACTTAAAAATAGAAAATTCAAATCCAAGTACGTAAACACCAAATCACTTCATACGTGAAAGATATCGAATAACTATTGTAAAAAAAAACGTAACATTATAAACGAACGATATCTTTTACTCGACGACGGCTTAGGTATTAACCGATCGGTTTTGCACAGTTATAAATTGATAATTTGCACTAACAATAAAAGTAGATCCGTATTATCATCTCCATAGTTTGTAAATCCGTAATAAAAGACAAAATCTAAAATAACATTGTGTATTTAGGAACTAGCACCTGTACCAATTTGGATCCCATTCATCTTCCTAGACCTTTCCGAGGATTTGGTGTGGTTATTTTAATTTTATTGATTTATTATTGACATTATTATTTATCATCTGGTGGAAGTATTTTGATTTTCCTATTTCTTTTATATAAAGAGCAAATTTATTAATTTATGTTCTGCAATCCCGGCATGGTTAATTAATAATTTAATAATGGTATAAAAATATTTTGTTTTTATTATTTTTGTTTTCACACTTATGTTTTCACACCAGATCCGATGTGTTGTGTATTGTCTAATGTTTATCCTTTGTGTGTGTCTTACCCTACCTGTTTGTCTAATTAAAAATAATTGCGTTCTTTAATTATATCTATTTAATTAACATATAAAATATCGGAACGCTCAAAAGCTTTCGAGCAGTTTTGTTTGTCTTTTGCCAGATAAATATTTATTTTAATTACATTCATTATCAGGGACTCAAGTCATGATAGACGCCTAAGTCAAAGTAGACAACTTTATTAATTTTGTCTACATTATCTTGACATTAGATTTATTCACTGTCTAAAACTTTACATTGTACTCATAAAAAGAACAGGTTTCTTTCACGATCTGAGTTAACCGATTGCAATTTTAAAAGCAAAAGTTAATGTAATATAATCTTGCGGTTCAATAAAGTTCAAAGACAAATGCGACCTTTTATAATAACAGAATAAGACAAAGCAAAACTGAATAAATAAAGTAGACAACCCACCTCGCTTTATATGCAAAAGCGCCTCAAAAGTTTGTTTGCATTAAAACACGAGCCGCTTAACTATTTTATTTATGTTGGAAAGTTTGGAAGGGTTATATTGCGTTCTGGCATTTGTTTAATTGGACCTAGATACATACCTAACCTTCTCGCGTTCACCATTCAGCATGCACTCTTGTATCGTTCAGTATAGTTCCGCATAGAAATGTCTTGGTGCAACCTTCAAAAATTTCACTTTTCCAAATTTCACATTGCGTTGTAAACGTTATCGTAATAGCATTTACATAAAATCGAATAGTGGTGGTGTTGTTCTAATGCAAACGGGCTTCATTTGTTAATCAGTACTAAGATATGTCAATTAATAATAACGATCATTAAAGCAAGTGTTAAAACGCAAGGTAACCAGCGTAGACGAGCGCAACCGGCCGCACCGGTTGCTAATCGGGGTGGGGTTGCACTGAGGGTTGTAGGTATCTGTGTAGTAATCTGTCCTGTCTTTCTGTGTCCCTGTGCCGCCGTGTGTCCGCCACTCCTAGCGAGTTCTGGGATTCCTTTACACCATGGTAAGTGTCAGTCAGCCCGCCCTCGCCCCTCAGTGTTCAGTATCTGTTAACCTATTCCCTTTTGTTGCGATTCCTGCATATGTGTGTATTGCCGTCGCCCGCCGCCTGTTCACTAAGTGGCACGCGAACGGCGACACTAACGCTTTTCACTTTTCGTTTACTCCTTTGTCTGTATTCGTTTCATTCTCTATGTGTATGTAACATCTGTATGTCTGTCTTAAATGTGCTTTGTGGCTGAGATAAACTCCACATCCTGTATAAATCTTTTGAACGTGGGTCGACGAGCGCGGTATTGAGTAATATAAAATATAAATAGAATCATATTATAGGATTTTGTCACAACCACAACAGCATTTTTTGTAACATTTGTTCTCGTCTACTGTGCTTCTGTTATAGCTCACATATACTATGATATAACTTTTATATACTAAAGAAACTTAGGAAAATCATATACGCTTTCACGCAAGACGTTAAAAACACATTTCGTTAGGTGTAGGGCTGTTATATATACGTATAGAGGCGCGAAATTTTTGTCATCAATCGAACAAATATCAACGAACACGCAAATTTAGCTTCAAAAAACTTACCCTTTTATGTGTTCCCTACCCTTTGTCTGCGTCTATCATCTGTTAACCAACCCTTACCCCCTGCCCAAGCTCTTATATGTTTAGATCCTAACCCTGTAACTAACTAATCAAAACACATTTTGATAATTTCTACGATTTCTCTGCGAGATGATAGCAACCTCGTCGACACTGTACATTACAACCATTGCTTCCATCTACCGATCACAGAGTAATGATACACTTTAGAATAAACAGAATTGAAATTGGTGCAACGTACTTTCTTCTAATCTATATGTTTTTTGTGTTTCCAGAGTGTGATTAATGGATTTAAGTTTACATATATTGTGTATGTAGTTAGTATAATTAAAATTGAATTTCTTGATATAAATAAAAATTAATTAATTTTGAAAAGGTATCTAGTATGATTTAGTTGTTGGATGATAATTTATTTTTTGTTAAGCTAGTTTTATAAGAGTTTTGTAGTCGACGTTTATAATTAATTATATGGTTTATTATTAATTATATCGCACGCCGGTAAAATGTTATGAAATATACTGCATTTCTTTTTCGTATACAATAAAATATATTTAAATTATACAAGAAGCGATTTAATAGGTACACTTATTTTTTTGTTCGCAGATTATTTATAAAGCAAACTTGTTTTAATACATAAAATATGTTACTCTAAATTCTATAGCTTAAATGAATTCAAAAGCTTATATAAGATTAATTTGATCTCTTAAATCTTCTCAAGTTATAAAACGGTCCCTAAGTAAAGTATCAAAAGTGAAAAATTCAAGTATATTTGATAGCTGTTTTGAACTACAAACAAGGGTAGTTGAAAAAAGTATACAATTTTAAAAAGCATTTTTTCAAACTTGTATACTTTTTTAAAATGTCCTTTTTTTAATATTACGAGTTTTCACTTTCGATATTTTACCTTGGAACCATCGATATATACAACATATATTAATTTTCACATTATCGATTACTGATCATATCCTAGCACATTTATAATACATATACTATTTTATTTATATCATTTATATAAAATTTTATTTAAAACAAAATTTAAGAAATATTTCCAGCTAGCAAAATTATGACGACTACTATGTAATAAAAAACATGAAGGTCAGCTCAAGATGTGCTAGATTATGCTGGGTAACGAGATCTTTTTATTTTTTAGACCCGTACCTACTTGTATTAGTATAGAATTTACATTTAAAAAAAACCTTCATTATTAACATAGATTTAAACGTATATATTGCATTATGTTATTACATATATCCAACGGGGTGCATCGGTTTCATTATTGAATTAACTGAGTTCGCTTGAATTAATTTGAATTTTTGATTTTGAATTTAAAATTGACGAAATTACATAAATATCTACTTTGTCGTATAGCCTTAGGTATTTTATCTAAACTGCACTTTGGAACCATGTTAACTTCTAGAAACAACGTACTTTTTATATCAACGCTATAAACTCCATTATAATTTGCACCAATTTCAAATGTCACGAGATGGTATTTAACGTACAAATGTAGCTCAAAAATCCTTTTATATGAAAAATATTGACTATGGTCTGTGTGGCAGCTGTTACATGCATTATTATACCTACATACCTATCTAGATAAATTTTCATTTACATACTCTATATTGATTATTTCATTTTATTAATTATTTACATAAAGAACATATTATGTAAATGGAAGTTTCGACTAGACGATTAGCTAATCCTGAAACGAGAATGTGCAATGCTAAAGACTTCTTATTTTATTTTTCGATTTTTATTTTCATACTTCACTTTCACAGATTTGATTGCAAGTTATAGCACGGTGACCTCAATCATTATTCTATTGAGGTAACGTGCACGACGATATGATTCTCACACTGTGGCTCTCGTAAAATTGATTTAAGAAGTTTGTACTGAATGTTTTGAATACTGTGGTTATTACATGAGCATTGACCATTGTAAACTAACTTGATATAGTACTTTATATTTCAAATTAGTTCTAACTTCTATATAAATAACTCTACTTGAGCAATAAAATCACAATAATCGAAACATTCGTAAATCATTGATTTATTTATACAGAAGATACACTTAATATGTATATTATTTACTAAAATGTAAAAAGTTACGTACATTATATATAAACAAATGAACATACATTAAAAGTATGCAATTTTAATGCTAGACACTAATAGTGACAATTTTAACGGAAAACTACGTTTTTCCGTTTCCACTTTCTTCAGCCAGCTACGGCTAAAAGTATCTGACGTTCGCTCGAGTTATTTTTGTCTTTTTGCTGAAGCAGACTAAGTTCTAGTATTAATGGATACGACTCTCGTTCATTCCAGCTCTTTTCTTAATGGTCACAGATATCCAATTAATCTTTCTTTTACGTACAGAAGTTTTTTCTATGTGTGTACTTACTGTGACATTCGTTTGAGCAATACAAAACGAATTAGTTTTTATTAGTTTTAAAATATTTACTTTTAAATTGATGTTTTTATTATTTTCTCAATTTATATAATACATATTTATGTTAAAAAGTGTATCTGCTAACGAAAAATGTACCATATATACTATACAACTTATTATAATCAATTTTAAAGATAGCAAGCAAAATATATAACGATTACACCGTACAATAATAAACAACATAGTGTGTGAATCATATATTCGTGTACGTTAAGTGCTCTGCGACACGATTTGATAAGCGGTGTGATGTGCAGCCGAGTGTCGGTGATGCGGGGGCAGGTAGTTTCGCCGCAGGGGCTCGGCATCATCGGCATCAGGGTCTCCGTGGACCGCGAGGCAAGATTTGGGTTCACGCTCACAAGACAAGGCGGATGGTAAGTTGTTTTGGTAGAATTGGCTGAAAACTCTAGAAAATAATGTGTACAAAAAATTTGGTTGTAATGATAAAATGAAAATGTATATAGCGGTGGAGTGATTAATGTGTGATTTTTTAATTTATTTATATAGGAAGCATTTTTTTTAAATAAAAATTACTTAAAGTTTCTTAAAGTGACACGATTATTGGAACAACGGATATAATATATCCGAAGAGTAAAAATAATGGCTATGAACACCGCGTTAAAAAAATCGTTGAAATTAAAAACTTACGTCTTCCATCCTTACTGTGGTTCTAACGTTCTTGAAAGCTTCGTACGTTACGTACGTTAGTTACTTCGTTACGTTATACAAAACATTAATAAAAACTATATTGAAAACACAAATGTTCAAGAAGTCATAGTGCTCCCGCTGAAAAATAATTGCCGTGAACTAATTTATTTTGACGTACATACTTGAAAAGTTTTCATATTTTGTTGGCAGTCCGGAAAATGAAAATGAATCTAAAAATTGAATTTATCATTTATTTCCTACTAATGGACTCTCGTAGAGCGTTCAAATTGATGAATCTAGGTCAAGGTTCGCACTTACAGTGAACTGCCTTTCATCCAATCAAAATAATTTAATTGCTTCGGTATTGTCGATGCCAAGTGTGAAAACTGAATTTTATATTATCAAAACCGACAGCCAGCACTTGGATGTCTTGAATACTTAACTGGTAAATTATGGTAGAGGCCGTTGTGGTGCAGCTGTACAAGCGTGTGACTTTAAACACGGCGGTTATAGGTTTGATTTCTATTCGAGAATATCTCATCGCGAGATTTATTCGCTTTGGTAGCAAGGCGAAGCGTGGCGTTGACTACCGTCACTCAACTCGCAAAGCCTTCAGCAGAAAACGCAAAACGGAGTGTCTTAACACTATATTTCCTCCGCCTAAAGAACACCTCATAAATTAGTGCAAAAGACTCAGAATAACAATTAATTACACACAACTCAGTCAACCCTTAATTCAAAAGAAGTCAGGCCAGGTGCTAGAACACGTGCCGTTGTAAAGTACAAAGCACTTATATGTTTTCGTACACACATTTATACATACATTATAAACAATGAGGACGCAGCTTGCGTTGAGCCCGTTAACCTTCTCTTTTTACACGCAAATTATAACTTTCAAACTTATTTTATTAACTTATTTAATTATGTTAATAATATTCTTCGTTTCCAATTATTGTAATTTACAAGATTTTATATTAAAATAGTCATCAACCGAAACTTTGACCAAAAATGGGATAATCCCACTGTTTCTCGTTCCGTTGTGGTTTCGAGAAATCCTTTATTAGACAGAGAATTCTTTATTTTATGTGTCCAGTAATTTCGGCTGTGGATTGTCTGCCACTTAGTAAAATTTTATAACATAAGAAAACATAAAGACTCTATTTTATACGGAGTTTAAAAATATACAACTAATTCATATACAGTTTAAAAATAAACAATTAAAAAAATATAAAATGAAAAATGCTGCATTATGTCGTAAAAGTCATATTTTCCAGGTAACCGAATCTAAAAAACGCGTTAAGTCTAGAACTTCATTGCACTTATTGTGATTAGATACACTTGATTTTTTATTTATATTTATTTAAATAATATGTTATAAAAAATGATAACTGGCACAGAGGACTGTAAGTGGGATAAACGTGGGTTTAATTCTCATTCGAGAAAATGAAATATTAAATATTATCATATCCTGACTCGGGTAACGAAACAGTGTGCGGTACAATGCTTCCAGAATTCGACAGAAAGTAGCGAACGGAAGTGTCTAAATGAGAACGGTGTATTTTAACACTAGATTCCCTCTGCCTACACTGCTATATGGGATAAAGCTAAAAAAATAACTTAATTATCGTAAAACACCTTAAATTTGTAACGTTGCTGCATCGAATCCAAATAACAAATACATACCTAAATACAACAAATTCCACATTCCAACTTTCTCGTATCGCGTGTCCACACTACATTTAAAGAAAAATCAACATTCAGTATAAATATTTGATCTTAACAACCATCCAGCCTTTATTAATTTTCCGTCACGGTCATTAAAAGTTCCTCGCGCATAATCGAATTGAACATAGAGCCTCTACGGCTAATTATTATAGAACTATACAATATTCATATTATTTAACATTAATATTGGTTTATCTTTGTTTTTTATGACGCTTAATAACTACCTTGTACATGTTGTTTAAGGGAAATGAACTGTAATTATTTTATGAATGTTAATATGGGTGTGGGGATAGCGTTAAATATATTAATATTAGTTGTAGCGAGCTTCACGCTGTATCCGGTACAGAGCGGGACAGGCAGAGGGAACATAGTTGTGATACGTATTGCGTGTTGAGGGGCGGAACTCAACGCCGGGCTTTTGACTTAGTGCACAAACGAAGAAATGAAGTTATAAATCTTCGAATGGAGTTCAAATTCACAACCAGTCGCGTTTACAGTCACACACTTGTGCCGCTTGTTTAATATTTTAATTTTCTTCGCTCAAAATCTTTGCTAAATTTAATATCATTAATATTAAATTTAGCAAAGATAAAATATTGCCGTTGCTGTAGTATCTCAGTATTTTTTTTCCGTATTATAAAGTCTAAATAAATATTATAAACTAACTATATACCAAAATTATTGTATTAAAAAAGATTATTATGAAGCATTCATATTGGAACTTAAATTAAAATGAATTTAATATTAAGATTATCAAAACTGTATCCTGCACACAGCAGGGTTGGCAGAGGAAATCTCTTGTTTAGACACTTCGTTCCCCACTTTCCACAGAGTTGTGGATGTTGCGTGTTGTATGGCGGAACTCAACGCCGCGCTTTGCCTTGACACTAGAGCGAAGAAGTAAAAATATAAACGTTAAATTAATATTTCATCTCCTCGAGCGGGGGTCGAATCCACAACCAGTCGATTTTACAGTCATACTTTGTTGCTCTGTGCCACGACTGGCCTGTATAAATATAATAAATATATAAAGATAGTAAAGAAAATAATTAGTATTGATATATTAATATATCCTCCCTACCTACCATACGAAAAGCTATTCTGAAGTATATCTGCATGCATATACATAATAGTTAAAGTTTTTTTTATAGAAATTATTAATAAAATAGATACTTATTATAAAATGAACGGTACTCAAGCACGATTTATTATGATTGATTTTTCATTTCATATAACTAACTATTAAAATAAATTAAAAACGATAAACGGTTTCATAGGTTTATTTATAAAATTAGAAGTACAAAACGTCTATTAGTCTTTGGAGTGCTTTTATTGCCTAGGCAATATGTGAAATATACCTGAAAAGATATTAAGAATAAAATAACTGAGTTATTTTATTCTTAATATCTGTATTCGATACCAAAAGAAATGTGGACCTGCAATGTCTTATTGTTTGATATTTAAGGCGACCACTTAACTTTCGATCATTTTTTTTGCCAATAGGTACCGTAATGTTAAACAGAACCATCTTTAAACTAGGTAAACTAAAACTATTGTCCATTTAAAAAAAAACGAGTAGACATAATTTAGGATCCATTTGAATACAAGTCCTCGCCTGTCTATTAACTGAGTATAGGAGGCAAGCAGTTCTTATAATTATTTATTAACGAGTTTATTCGCAAACTACAAGTTTGTGCATTAACCACAAAAAAAAACCCCATTGTTCTCGTATCGCCAGTCTTTCAAAACACTCTGCCCAGTCACAGCATATAGGGCCTTATTAATGTTTCGATTGACTGCCAGTATCGCGATAATCTGGAAAGCTCTTACGACACCACCAGTACCAGGATGATCCTATTCTAAGCCGGGATCACACGGTATAAATTTTCTATTGCTACTTTTTCGTTGACCAAAATTATTGTTGTTAGAAGCCAATCATGACGCAGGGGCACAAGCATGTGACTGTAACTGCGATAGATTGTGGGTTCGAGTCCAACTGAAATGAAGTATCAATTTTTTCTGAAGCAATGAAATATTATTACATAAGTATGTATCTAAATTGTAGAAGACATTAACAGTGTTGCCGAGTGACTGCCTGATAACGCATAGCCTCTACGCCACTTAGGTCCTTTGGGGAATGTAGACTAATACTAAGAGAAGATTTCTCATAAGGAAACTAGATAAAATTGAATTTCCTGTTTTATATTATAGTTTACGCAAACGGAGTGGAGGGTCGCAAGTATTATATTAGAAACAGGATTTTCGTTAATTTCAAAGCAATTTCAATTTGTTCTTTAGATATAGTTTATCTCATGAAGCCGCTTCATATATTTGCCTGATATATAATTAAACGGATGAAAATTTTTACAAATTTATATAAAAATATTACTTTAAAATTATTTAAATTACCTCTATATAAATGTTTTGGAAGCAGCAAGATATTCAAACTACGCTTTCTAAAGCTATATTAACATTTGAAAAGCTGCTGCTCATAATTTCATCATATTAATTTTATTTTAGGTTTGACGTATTGGTGAATGGCGGTGGAGCAGTTACATTGCAGTTTCAGCGATCACCATTCAAACCTCTTAGGAAGACAGTCTTCGTACCATGGAATCAAATTGTTGTGCTACCACCAGTCCAAATGGAACTCAGTGATGACAGTATTAAAGTACCGACGCCGAGGTAAGAAACTTTCTTATTTTGTCCAGCCAATTTCTATTTTTAGTACTATATGTAACAAAATACTTAACACGCAATGCATCTAGAATTCGGCAGAAACTGGGGAACGGAATATTTTAACATTAACTTCCCTCTGCCTACCCTGTTACATGCGGGATACCGCGTGAAGAGATTTATTTCCTAATATTTTTTTTTAAACTGCTTTACTATCATTTTGATGATTAAAAACATTCTACAGAGCTCCGCCAAGACTAGACTGGTCACCGATGCCCCAATGGTGGGAGTCTGAAACACCACCGTGTAGTGCTCATGATCACGAGCGACTCAGACCTGAAGTGGTAGCAATGCCGGCTCTGGCAGCACCAGCAGTTTCATCGCCCACAACATCTACTGTCATATACCCTGAAGCACAGGTATTTATTGATTTCTTTATTTTATAAGGTATTATTGATTTCTTTATTATTTTTAGTAACATAGTTAACATTTATAATATAAAATTTTAAAAAAAAATTCTACGCTTTATTCGCCTAAGCAATGCAGATATATTACTTAAAATTTTTAGGGTATTAATATTTATTTTAGATCTGTATTTTTTATATATAGTGTTTGCTAATATGCTTATGTTCTTGTACCAATAAATATAAATAGCCCCCGAGAATCCTAAACTACCATTTATCTTACTTCACTACTCTTGTAATTGAATTGACCGCTCTCTACAACAGATCGTAAGCGAGTCCATCGGCATACCGGGTTCATCTGTAAAGTTAACGTACCGTTCGTCACAAGCAGCTGGATATTTATCTTGTGTACACATCCAATTGACCCGAAGAGTGGTTCCGGCGTTTCTTACACGCGTCCATGTGCGCGTTGAAATTGAGGGCTCTTTATACACTCACACTTACGAGGCGGACCCTGATTTGACCCATGTGTTTGCTTGGAACAAGAGGAATGTCTATAAACAAAAGGTATGTGCGAACGTATGTTAACAAAGTGTGTAATGTACATAGCTCTACTTATTGCGTTTATTATTCTATAGTTAGTTTGACTTTAAAATTTATATCTTGAGGTACCTTATTATATATAATACAAATATTTTATTAACAGGTATATGGTCAAGCGCAAGCCAAAATCTCTATTGGATACGAATATACAACTTGCTCAGCTATAGTTTGGGAAACACAGACTGCTACTTTATCCGGTTTTGATGTTGATATTTCTGATATCGGCGGATGGGGCTTAGATATTCATCACCATTATAATTTCCATGAAGGTATTCTGCAAAAAGGAGACGGAGCCTTGTTACATTTGAAGCAGTATCCTAGGACAGTGCAGGTATTATTATGTTTTTATTTTTTACTATCTGCCTCGTTCAGAAATATATCAATAAAATCCAGTTTGTAGTTTCTTTGTGATTAAAAAAAAAAGTAGTGACTATTTTACACGTAAAGTCCTGTACAACGTAATGTGGACGAAGTAGAATGTTTTTGCAACTAAACAGTCTCACGATGGGATAATTTAAAAAATAACTATATATATGTCATTATTATATAGGCAGTTAAACTTCAATTACGTACAATTTAATATCTTATTAAAAATTTTAGGTGGTAATGGGGACAGGTCTACAAAGATCGCTCAATTGCCCTGATCATTGTAATGGAAAAGCTGCAGATTCACGCCTTCTCACACCTACTGCGCTTACCTCTGGCCCTGATGGATCTCTTTATGTCGGTGATTTTAACCTTGTACGTCGTATTACACCTGAAGGAGTTGTTACTACAGTGCTGCAATTAGAGTAAGAGTTTTGTGACTACAACATTTTTTTAATATTTTTTTATTCATATTTAATATCAAATACAATACAATTAAAATCGGTGATTTCACTACAGATTATTATAATGTGTATTCCAGGACCACGCAAGTTGCATATCAATACTATATCTGTATATCACCAGCAGATGGATATCTATATATATCAGACTCTGAAAGACATCAAGTTAGAAGAGTTATAGTTTTAGATAAAGTACGTGACCCAGCAACGAACTCTGAACCAATTGTTGGTAATGGAGATCGATGTGTGCCAGGAGACGATTCCAACTGTGGTGACGAAGGACCGGCTATCAAAGCAAAATTGGCTCATCCAAAAGGTATCGATTGACTTAATAAAATAAAATAAAAAAATATTTTTAGTAATTCTGTCACTTTATATTCAAACTATTATGTATAGCCAAGATGTTTAAAAGTTATTTTTTTTTCAGGTCTCGCTATTGCGGCAGATAGAACAATGTATATAGCAGATGGAACTAATATCCGTGCTGTGGACCCAAGTGGCATTATACACACGTTAGTAGGTCACCATGGACATCACAACCATTGGTCTCCAGTTCCTTGTCATGGAGCTATTCCTCCATATGACGCTCAACTGCAGTGGCCAACTGGTGTTGCTTTGTCGCCATTAGATGGATCTTTATACTTTATAGATGATAGAATAATTTTAAAATTGACAGTCGATATGAAAATAAAGGTAGTCGCAGGCCAGCCGTCACATTGCAGACTTGGAAGTGATGGAAAACCAATTGTCAAGCCTGTAAACAGGACCAATATAGATTTTAGAGAAGATTCCAGTTTGGGTACTATATTAGCTTTAGCATTCGCACCCAGTGGAATTCTCTACGTGGCTGAGTCAGATGCTAAAAAGACTAACACGATAAAAACCATAGATCCTTCTAGTAAAATTATGCATTTTGCTGGAAAGTTGCAAGAAAATTTTAAAGAATTAAGCTGTGAATGCAACACATCAATGTCAGCTACAGTTGTTCCTATAAATCCAAGGGACGAAATTGGTGGATGTCCTTGTCGTCTAAGTGTGGCTGTCGGAGATGAACCTCCAACTAACACTGAAACTTTATTATCATCTAATGCCAAATTTCAGACTATATCTGCTTTAGCTGTTACACCAGATGGCGTTCTAAACGTAGTCGATCAAGGTAAAAAATATATGTATATAATATACAAAAATTATGGTAATAAATCATATCACAGGTTTTAATGCAATAAATTTATATATTTAATAGCATTCATTTACTCCACAGGTTCACTTCATATATTGGCATTAAAACATTATTTACCATCACATGATGAAAATGGAGAATTTAGAATACCATATCCGCCTACCTCAGAAATTTATGTTTTCAATCGTTACGGACAGCACATAACTACTAAAGATTTGACTTCGGGAAAAACAAGATATTCATTCTTATACTCTAAAAATACTAGCTTTGGGAAATTGTCGACAGTAACTGACGCATCAGGCAACAAAATTCAATTATTAAGGGACTATAGTAATATCGTTAGTTCCATTGAAAATACACAAGACCATAAACTAGAACTTAAAATATCAGGGATTGGTTATTTAACTAAAATAACCGAAAAAGGTACATCTGAAATCGAATTAGATTATGATGCTAATACAGGATTACTCAATAGTCGATCAGGGGTACGTTTCAGACTAAATTATTATTAATCTAATTATTCATTATAAATAATCAACTATGTTAATAACATATTATCTTTAATTTTACAGGCTGGTGATACAGTGATTTATGCGTACGATGAGCTCGGACGTGTCACTAAAATAATTATGCCATCAGGAGAGCAAGTACATATAACATCGGGACTCGCTAAAAATTATGGTCTTGCAGTAACTGTTTCAAATCCAACCAGCACAATTCCTGTGGGCGTATCTAAGAAATGCGAATATGTTCTTCACGGCCAATCCTTTAAGCAAATTACTATTAACAATGGAAAGCAAGTAACAGAAGGTCGTATGTTTACTAACAACACGTTGGTTATTGATACACCGTGGTCTGGTAAATTTGAAAGTATAGCAGCTGCTAAGCATCCTTTACTTGAAGCCGCTTTACCTATTGAAGCTGAAATGTTACATATGTGGTCACATCAAACTACTACTTTTGGCGACGGATTGGTAAATAATATGTACTCATTGTACACCTTAGTAGGTGATGTCAGAAATCCACAACAAACTTTGAATCGTGAAATATGGGTTAATGATTCGCGTGTCCTAATTATTGAGTTTGATCAATTTAAGAGCAAAGAAACATTCTTTAATGCAGATCGAATCCCTTTATTCACAATAGCTTATGATGTGGCTGGATTACCATTATCTTTTACCCCACATGGTGCTGGTGTGCCGCTCAATATATCATATGACAGATTTAACAGAATAAATGGATGGAAGTGGGGTGTTTCAGAAGAAACATACAGTTATGATCCCCATGGCATGCTCTCCGAAATCACGAGCCTTCAAGATGGAACAAAATTCATCTACTACAATGAAGGAAATCTCGTCTCCAGGATATCCTTAGCTAGTCAAAGAAATTTCAAATACAAATACGATAGCGACGGTGGCTTAACTCACGTTATATTGCCATCTGGAACAAATCATTCATTCAGTGTTCAACCATCTATAGGCTTCTTACGTGTTACGTATACACCACCCGGATCTACTAAGAAATATTTGCAACACTATTCTCACACTGGTGAACTATTGCAAACTGTATTCCCAGGAGATGGTGCGCGTATAATATACCGCTACTTTACAACTAACAAAATATCCGAAGTCATTCACGGAGACGGTCAAACTCAAATTCACTATTCTGAAAATAGTGGATTACCATCAGAAATATTACATGTAGACCGCGATGTTGATTATCGCTGGGAAGCTACTTACGCTGGAGGATTACTTACTGAAGAAAGACTTGACTATGGTGCGAAGACAGGACTAAGCAACGCGAAAATTATATATGAATATGATAATAACTACAGAACTACAGCAGTACAAGGACGCATAGGAGGTCAGACCCTTATACCGCACCACATCATTTACAATAGTAAAACAGGTGCCCCTGAAGTCTTAGGACAATTTACAGTCTCTAAACAGAAATGGAATGAAACGTCTGTATATGACGGTATTGCTATGTTTTCAAGAACTGTTAGTGAACAGTTTCTTGAAAAGGAAATAACAGTTAATATTCATAGAATGGAAGTATTTAGAATGGAGTTTTCTTATGATAGACATGGTAGAATATCTCAAACTCGAACTCACACCCGAAACGTAGGAGTCAATACTTACACTAATGTAAAAAATTATACTTGGGACTGTGATGGTCAATTAACTGGCGTAGAAGCGCAAGAACCATGGGGATTTAGGTATGATGATAATGGAAATATGCTATCCTTAACGTATAGAGGAAATACTATACCTATGGAGTATAACGATATGGACCGTATAATTAAATTTGGTGAAGGTCAATATCGATATGATAGCCGTGGTCTTGTTTCTCAAAACGCAAGAGAAGAGAGATTCCAATATAATGCAAAAGGCCTTTTGATTCGAGCTACAAAACGGGGTAGATTTGACGTCCGGTATTACTACGATCACCTTGATAGGTAAGGAAAATCGATAAATGTAATTTAATAAATTTTGTTTATTATTTACACAAATGACTTTCAAGGCTACAATACTCCTTTTCATTACAGATTATCTACCAGAAAAGATAACTTTGGAAATGTTACGCAATTTTTCTATACTAATAAAGAGAAACCTCACGAAGTTAGCCACATTTATTCCCCAAGAGAAAATAGATTCATGACATTAGTTTATGATGATAGAGGACATCTTATTTACACCCAGGTAAGACTCCGTTAATTTTAAATGCAAATTTAAGAAAATATAAAAATAATGTATGCTGAAATATATAAAAATAAGGTATTCATATAAAAAATAATTTGTTTTAGGTTGCCCGTCACAAATATTACATCGCTACTGATCAATGTGGAACGCCAGTCATGGTATTCAATCAGTATGGAGAAGGTATCCGAGAAATAATGAGATCTCCTTATGGTCATATTGTATATGACTCCAACCCATATCTATATCTACCAGTGGATTTCTGCGGCGGGTTATTGGACCAAGTAACATCTCTCGTTCATATGGCTAATGGAAAAGTGTACGATCCCCTTATTGGACAATGGATGTCACCACTTTGGGAAAATTTAATAGAGAGAATACATAATCCTCCTCAACTTCATCTATATAGATTTAATGGCAACGACCCTATCAACGTTCGCCCGCAAAACAAGAAACCAACTGGTAATATTTTGATAATTTCATATACCAGTAACACTAATCTGACTAAAAGTTTTGTATTTTTTTCATAAAAGATACATAATTAATTCTATTATAAGCATCTATTTTATTTTGCAGATCACTTATCATGGCTCCAGCTTCTCGGCTATGATACAAAAAGTTTGGCACCACAACTGTACCCTGATGAATTGCCAGGAGGTTCCATACTGCCTAGTATCCCTCGTGGGCGGCCGATATGGGGCACTGCTCCAGTCGATGGAGGTCCAGGATTACCATCTGCCATGTCTCTACTTTCCAGTGTTACAATAGAATCTGGTTTCCTATCTCACATGTCTAACAAGAGGATTGCTGATTTCCGAAGCCTTTCCATACCAGCAATGTCCGCCTTGAAGACTGACGCTCTTCACCTTGCACCGAAACGAATTGGATCAGATTCGGAACCTCCTTTCGGACGTGGTATTTTAGTTTCTCGAAATTCACGAGGCCGTGCTGTAGTTACAACAGTGCCATCAGCTAATGCTATATACCGAGACGTATATACTTCAGTCTTCAATAGATCTCACTTACTGCCATTCTCCTTCGTAGTTCACGGGGACCAGCAAGATGTATTTTATTTTGTAAAAGAGGATACGTGGCGCGCGGCCGACGATAAACAACAACTGAAACGTATGCAAGGAAAGTTAAACGTAACGTTCCACGAAGTAGCTGAAGGTGGTCGTTCTTACGCAGATGTCAAGATACACGGACATACGAGCATTGTGAATCTTCGTTACGGAACGAGTGCCGAAAGAGAGAAACAACGTCTGTTACATCATGCTCGGGTGTCTGCAGTGCGCAAAGCTTGGCATCGGGAGCGCGAGGCTTTACGCGCTGGATTGGGCGGTTCCTTAGATTGGTCTGCGGCGGAATTAGATGAAATACAAAAGTCTAGTTCGGCAGCGGGCTACGAAGGTGAATACGTCCACGACGTCGCGCGGTACCCCGAACTCGCCGAGGACCCGTACAACGTGCGCTTCGTGAAGAAGCGGTCAGATCGAGCAGAGAGGCGACGACGGAAGCGTGAAGACTGCAAAGCGCCCTGGTGGCTCGCTTGGGAGGACCTCTGCTAGTGACGTCACGCCATCCATATGCCAAATCGTATGAATGTAAATTCGATGTGTGTGAATGACGATGAAAGGTCGTGTGTGCGTGTGTGATATATTTTGTAAATAGTCTCTATTAATTGTTAATTGTTGATGTATGTATGTACGGTAGACGCGAATCCCTATCGCTATGTAAATAATAAATTTTAATTTGCAGGGAGAGAATGGACCTTTTGAGAGGACTGATATTAAATAAATGTAATGTATGTAAAAATAAGACGATCTATGTGAATATGAAATTATTTATACTTATTTATCGGTAAAAAGCTTCAATTGTGTCCAATGTTCTTATAAAATTTAGATGAAGACTATTTGAAAGAATAAATAAAAAGCATACTTTTTTAACCAAATCAATGTGTTGTTTACATTACATCCCCATTTTAAGTAGTTTATTAAATAAAATACCATATTAAAAAATATTGTGCAATTTACGATATACAATATAATCTATACAAATAAAATAATTCGCATATTTCCTATTATTTAAATTAAAATAAAACACAGTAAATGTGTAAAAGTTATTTATTTATTCATGTTCCAAACGTCAATCATTTAGAACAACGTAATCGAGTTAATGTTTACAATATCAATTTATACACAAATCCAAGTCAACACATTCATATAAATTTTATTATACACCGCCATAAGCGTAACATTGCTTACAACAACTATTCATATTTACAATGAGCTATAGATCAATCAGTTGACACTGGAAACTGTACCGGTGAGTGACAAAATTGGATTATTTGTATAAAAAATCTTTATTTAAAAATATATATACAATTTATTACTTACAATAGACATTTACATTCGGATAAACATCTGAGTTTTTACATAAAATCCCCTAAATATTGAGCTACATGTCCGTAAACAAATGAGATCAACAATTCGCACGTTTCAGTTACGTAGACGATAGAGATGGACGAATATGAAAAACTCTTTTAGAACCGTTGCCTTAAGATATTCTATTATTGCGTTTGCTATATTTATATTTTTATATTTATTATATCTATAATTATTGATTACGATGATCGAATGATTAGGAGGAATATCGACCATGTCACACTGATATATATATCAATCTAAAAAAATATTATCCATATACGCCCATCTACTGCTTAGTCAACAGTAACATGTCACACATCAAACAAGTTAAAAATATTTAAAAAAAAGTTATTTAAAATAATTATGTATACAATACAATATTTTTAACTCGTATTCACATTAATAATGTAAAAAATATATATATAATTTTTCGTTATGGTATAATCTTCATATTTCATATTAATTAATTGGCGTATACAACAAAGTAAATTGTGCGTGTGAACAATAAACTCATACAAACGCTAAGCCTAATTTCTTATTATCGTCATTGTCACTTAACTTCATTTAATAAATACGATGCGACATGTTTCACTCTTCTTCATAATAATTCATTTTAGAGGCTCATCTGGTCCAATTAAAATCACACACTTTCAACAATATGAAGTTTTAGTAAAGCAATATAGTTCGTGACATGACAGATTTATGTCCCAAATACTCGTCTAATTATTGCATAGTATAAAATATTTAAAAAAAAATACATTTCGGCAAAAAGAATCAAAATTATTAATTCAAAAATATAATACATAAATAAAATTATCGCAATATAATTATAATTATAAACATATTATGGGCACCAATTCGATACAATAAGCAACCTTAGTTTTTTAATTCACTCATGTTCAGGTGAAGTGAATAATCTTATGAAAAGCAGTGAACAAGAGCGCTAAAATAAAATTTAAAGAGAGGCTTCGTCTAAGATTCTAAAAGCAGTTTCACGCGACAAAATAAAATTGATTTACATTAGTCCTGTAATTTCAATTGGTATACATCAATGAAGAGAAATGGCACTCTGATATTTGAAAAAGTTTTCGTCGTCAAAATATATATATAATCATAAAACATACAATTAAGTCAACTATTAAGGTATAGTGGTACAGTTTCTGACTCTAATGCGATGGTTGTGAGTATTCATACTTGATTTTCTCTGCTTACCCTCCTGTATGGAGGATAGAACACAAAAGTTAAACTCATGGGGCAGTCATGCCTCAAATTAACTATATAGATATACAAATATCTATGTGTGTCTTGAACACACATAAAGTTACAAAATTTTGTATGTTGTAAAATAATTGTGACATAGTTTGATCATCATTATTTTACCACATTGTTCAGATCAAAAATAATGATTCACAGATCCACATATTCAAATGTGGTGTATTTTGTATTATTAAAAAACTCTAAAGCTAATGTTTCAAAGCTAATGTTTAATTCAGCTTATAAATAAATCTGATAGAGGTAAAGTACAATAGATTTTTTTGACGACGGTAACAATTTTTTGTGACTTTTTATAAGTAACAATAAAAAAATGTATTTATGTGAAATAATTGTCAAAAACTGAATCACGGAAACGAGTTTAGTACACAGAAACAATAAACTCCATAAATTATGGCAACATTAAAGAAAATACTTGCAACGTATCACATGCGTCTCTTATAATCAAACAAGAACAATTCACAATAAAAAAAAATATTCACTAAATCTTAATATATTACAATATTAAAAGTGCTGTTTTAAAAAAGTGTAATAGTCTTATTTCATTAAATAATTGTTACTTAATATCAATTAAAATTAAACAAGAATTTGTTCAGTATTAGATTATACAAGTTCAGAATTAAATTTAAACAACTACAAATCTTCGATGTTTAGATCACATAGATAAAAAATATCAGTAGAAACAAATATGAAATACAAATATGAATAATACGTGTATTATCGTCAATCCCTTTATAAAAACTAAATATGTCTATGCTGTAGCATTCAATAGCAGGGATGTTAGGGATGTATTATTTCACATCTGGATACAGATACACCAAGAATACTATATCGGTTTCAGTTTCAGTTACGGATATAAAATTATTTCGAACTATATTTTTGTAAGCAATATATTATTGACAGTTGTTAAAGATATATTTTTGTTATGGTGTCAGCGGTTTCGTTATATGTGTTACTTGTTGGTTATCTTTTAAAGTAAAAACTCCTTGTACTTACTGCGACTAAGTACTTCGTGCTAAGCTCGAAGCTCGCTTCGTGCTGAGGTTCATCCTGACATAATCAAAAATATTTCATAACAAATCTCATTTAGACTTTCTTTATCCGAAACTTTTATGAAGAAACCGATAGTTCCGATAGTTTCCGGTACCGGTTACGGGACTCCGTAACATCCCTGTTCAATAGATACTAATTGAACACATTGCAAAACTTAACATCTGAAGCATTTCCTCCATATTATGTGATGAATTGAGTATATATACATATTTACACACTATAATAATTACATTGTACTTCTTTGAATAAAAAATAGAAACAGTTCCTCGAATCGTTACAACTGTGTTACCTATAATAATATTTTATGAATTAAACAATAATTTGTAATTTAAAAATACTATATTTACAGTTTTATCATTTTAATATAAAAATAAAGCCAGACGATTCAATAAACAGTTTCTATCTCGTTTTGATTGCGCGAGCGGCCATTTAATACTGATTTAGCATAAACAAAACAATTACAACGACCTTAACCAATGATTGTTACACTTCCATTAAGTACAATATTTCATATTATGTTATTAAAACGTGAAGGCATTTCATTTTTTTAAATATATCAGTATATACAAAGTTCGCGACAATTCGTCTAAATTATAATACAGCTATCAATATTTACATTACTTACAAACATTTCTAACAAGATATAAAATCTTTTTTTTTCAATAATGATAATAATTGGGCTTCTAGAAAATTCCACCTTAGTCAAATAACTCTTAAATTTAAATCAACGTCGCTGTCATGATCCAATTCAACATCGTTACAATATGTCAAATAAAATATCGATTTAAAAGTATTTGTGACTCGCGTAATACATGATTGAGAAAAATGTATAGTCATGAACAAATTAAAACTAAAGCATGGAGGACGATAAAAATTTTATAATATCATTTTTATAGCATTGCAGTGTAGACTCTGGGAATCTAGTATAACGACACTTTATTTCTCGCTTTCCGCCTAATTAGTATAAAAGCTTTACGGGTTGGTGACGGAACTCAACGTCGCGCTTTGTCTGGTTACCAGAGCGAGAAAATCAAAACGATTCATTCCCCCGGGCAAGAATTGAACCCTTAAACCGAGCTGTTTAGTCACTGTGCCGCTGCGTCATGACGGCCTCAATAATTATATTCGGTTTAAAATTTAATATATTATTTTATTATGAATATTGCGTCGGTGTGACATGTCATAATGTCATTTCTGTCAGTCTCAATACAACTCATGGTAACATAACGTATGTGAGTTTATTTACTAGAATACACCATATTGTTATATCTTTCACAATATTGTCTGCTATATAGTATATTGCACGCAGAAACATTCACTTAATCACTTATTTGTATTTTTTTTATTTAACGTATAAAATTATTTTAACTTTATTTTACTATAACGGCAGTGAGCTAGGGGTTTTAGCTTTTACTATGAACTATCTGGATTCGATTTCCGCCTCACTTGATGTGCATTTAGAGTCTGTGCCTGTGCCTGTGTAATGAACTGTGTCGTACCTGTAACAAAAAAATATTATTTTTTAAAAAATCTAGGATTTATGCCTAAAAATTATTGACTATTGTTTCAATATTCAATTGTATTATTGTTTATTTAACAAACACTTTTGAAACGTCAAGTTACATGAAAATGCCAGTAAATACAGGACTCCAATAATTGTCAGCGGGCTGCTAAGAACCGGCAAGAAACTCAACAGTTGATGTTATAAAAAATTTAATACAACTTAAGAAGCCTTGATAGGTTATAGGAATTTCAAATATGAAAAGAGGAAGAGGAATAAGGAACTTTACATTATCACAATCAAAATACAACTCCAACAAGATGGGATGATAATTAGTAGCAAAATCAGAGCCACTGAGGTACATTCTATAACATACAACAAAGGCTAATTCATTTTATTAGTCAAAAATTATAAGTATAAGATTGTATAACAACAGCAGCGAATCTGGAAATGGAAATATTGGAGTATGCTGGCAGAACCTTAGAGATTGTGAGAAGGAAGCAGCGACATGGGTATATTGTAAAGGGAAAAGAGCTTTTAGCAAAAAGCGCAACGACTGGTGGGATGATGACGAAAAGATAACGGGTGAAAAGGCAGAGAATGAAAGAGATGAAAGGTTAACGAACAATTTCAGGAAAAAAACGAAGCTTTTCTGGCGAGAAGTTACTGATTCTCGAGGTTGCTCGGTGACCTGTAGAATAAAAGGGGTGCTTTCGAAGGACGTTGTAATTCTAACAGAGCAACCACACGTTTTGCAGTGATGGGCGAATTTTACAAGGAGATTTACAAATGTGATGACGCCTCAGTCTCAAGGAACAGCGATACGCTGAGTCTTGATGTAGCAAATGGTAAAATCAGTATAAAGCAGTGAGAGCAATACGAAATCTGAAATGCAGTAAGGCAGCGGGAGCAGATGGAGTTACTGCCGAGATGATCAAATATGCCACGCGTCTTGGACTTGTTCTGGTTTTGTGTAATTTTTGCTGGAAATCAGGAGAGGTCTCAGATGATTGGCGAGGTGCAGTCATCGTGCCTTTGTATAAAAGCAAAGGTTCACAGATAGACTGAGCAAGCCTATCAAGGGCTATAGGGCTAACAGTTTGATTAGCTTGGGTAGTAAATTGCATGCCAGGATATTAGCAAGAAGAATGCAAAAGAGATCTGAAAGGCTGTTGTGGGAGGCCCAAGGAGGCTTTAAACCTGGAAAAGAGTGTGCATCAATAAATAAATTTTGGCCACTAACCAAAAAGTTTTCTGTGGTTTTGTGGACTTAGAAAAGGCGTTTGAAAGAATTGTAAGAGCGAAATTATGGGAGATACTACTCCTGTACAATGTGACCTGACCCTTGCTGCAGGCTGTAAAGTCTCTTTACAGTAATCACTCAGCCTGCGTACGATTAGGAGCTGGCATGTAGCTTTAGGAGCATTGATGAGATGGAGAAACGTCAGCACAGCTGCACGTTTAGCCGTACACAATGCAGTGATAATAACGTGGGTACTATTACAGAAGAAGAATGAAAGAAAGATAAATGCTGTGAAGATCCCTTCGTAGGATATGCGGAGTCAGTTTATCTGATCGAATCATGATCGCAATGAATGGATACACAGAATGGCAGGTACTAGGGCGGATATCACGGAGAGAACGAAAAATAACGTGCTCACTTGGTTCGGGCAAGTGATAAAAGAATGGCAAAAAACATTTATGACGGAAAAGTGAGCAGTAAGAGAAGTATGGCGTATATATCATTAATTATTTTCATTTTCCCGAACTTTTAAGACAAAACAAAGCTTTAAGTAGTGTTGGCGGCAGAAAAGGGAAGCGCAGTATCTGGACAATATGACGCCTCGGCCTACCCTACTGAATGCGAGGTAAAGCATATAAATAAAAAAAGAAATTATATCCAACCTCTTTAACGTCTTAGCGCAGCGACACAGTGTCTGACTGTAAAAGCAATGATTGAGACTTCGGTCCCCATTGAATTTTTTTTAATTTCGTCGCTTTAGTAACAAGTTAGTTCAGCCACTCAACATCAACTTGAAACTGAAGTACAGATGGTCTTGACACTAGATTCTCCTTCTCTTTCTAGATATAAAGGATGCAGCGTGAAAGTAAAATGAAATGCTATCAAACCTGCAGCAGGCTGTAGGGCGGGGCGCGGCGCGGGGCGCGCGAGGCGCGTGGGGCGCGGCGCGCGCACCACCTGCACGGCGCCTCCACGCACACCGCCTTTAACGCCGCCCGATACTAGTTGTGCTGGAAGTTATATGTAAATCATGTACAATCCGCTGATCTGGGCTTTTCCTCTGTGTGAATATATGCATATATAGTATAGGTGTAGGTGGAGTATGGGTGTGTAGGTGTGGACGTTGCTCGTAGGCATTGGACCGCACGTCTTTGAGGCGGGACGAAAAGACGGAGAAGGCTGCGGGTGACAGCCAGACCAGCCGATCACTCGTCCTTAAATGGAAGCAAAGTTCCATCCCGACTTTCATTCTAATTTCGAATCCTATTTCACTTATCGTTTACTCCTTATTGTCCATCATATATATATTCCACAGTTTCGGTTCACCCATTTATTTTACACCACTTGGGATAGGCGTTTTCCCTTTCCGAGCAGGCACAGGGCACTGTCCCCAACACTATAAAAAAGATTTAAAAATCTTAAGTCCCTACCTATAGGTAAAGACAGCACAGACGGCTGATTAGTGAGCACGACGGACGTCGTAGGCGGCACGGACACGAGCAGGCCGCTCGGTGCGCCCGACACGTTCAGTGATAACGATATCGGCGCTGATAAGCCCGGTATCTGCACTTGCACGTTTTGGAGGCCTTGGATGCCCTGGAGGCCTTGCAGTGATGTTAAACTGAGACCCTGTAATTTTAAGTAATGTATTTGTGTATAAAGATCAAGGGGCATAGAAAAAATTGATTACGAGAGTAGGCACAGAGAACGATATTGTTTAGACATTCTGATCCCCACATTCGAAGTTTTATTTACGCATTGTTATATCGACAGAAATGAAAAAAAAAGACATTTCGTAACTTTCCCGAGCAGATATCAAGCCTACTACATGTAAAGATACAGAAAGATATCCCTTACGGATATGGATAACAATGACTTCACAACAATAAGTATTTACTAAGAATTTCATTTTCTCGCTCTGATAAGATGACGTTGAGTTCCGCCACTCAATACGCCAGTCTCCAAAATTTTGCTGAAAGTGGGTAACAGTGTCTTAGCACTACGATCCTTCTGCCTACTTTATTACACGAGAGATGCAGTGTAAAGCTAAAAAAAATGGTTACCTGTAAATGACACACCGGTTGCGGTTGCGTTTGTTGTGGTTGTGATTGCGTTTGAGGTGGCGTAACAGCTGGTTCTGGACCCATTAACCGCTCCAGTAAAGCACTTTCACTACTGGACACATTCGTTGAGTCGTTCTCACGAGTGTAACCGGTCATCACCTGTGATGTGGTTAGCAACTATGTGGTACAATTATAATCATGTTATGTATACATTAAACAATATTTTAACATTAGAAACTATACTTATTACTAGTAATACTATTAATTATATTTTAAAAAAAAAAAATTAGCTTCACGCTATATCCCGCACACAGCAGGGTAGGCAGAGGGAACCTAGTGTTAAGACACTCCGTTCCCCACTTTCTGCCGATTTTGAAGGCCTATTTTAGTAGTTATAAAAAATATAACTACTAAAATATAATTGGTTTTACAATATTATAATGTTCATATGCACTTTTTTTAAATCAAATATATGGATGATTGTAATTATTACGCAACCTTGGTTTATATAAACATGCATTGAAAATGTTGACAACAAAAGCAACATTACAAATCTACAACATGATACAAGAGATTCGGCGACTTGGGGGAGAACGGGGTCGATTATATCTTATTTTTTTCATAAGTAGGATATTTAAAAATTGAAAATTCATTGTTTTATATTAAAAATACAGTGGGGTAACACACCATCAACCGCGCTGCACGTATGGATGTGAAACTATATGGAATATATTAAGGATGAGTTTATAAAGGCATAAACACCTGTTTCGTGGAAATAAATATATATGCACGGTGAATGGCGTCAAATGTCTATTATTTCATTATTTCATATTATTAGGAATTTAAAAACTGGCAACTTCTCGTGTTACATAACAAATATATAGTTGGTGTTGAACAAACTTTAATTATAATTGACCATTAATAATTAATATTAATTTTCGGGGGCCCAACGCTTGCCCGCAATTAGCCCTGCCCACACTTTCGAAGGCGTCGACGTTCCATCTGCCACGTGTACCTCGCGAGAGCGCACTACTAGGGCGTCTCCCCAAGGTTACGCGCAACAGTGTCCACGTGCACATACCATGTCCGGACCGGTGGCGGTGCTGGGCGTGCTCACCTGCTGCGTGTAGGCGGGCGCGGGCACGGCGCGCGCGCTGTTCAGCAGGTTGAGGATGGTGGCGGTGCTGGGCGTGCTCACCTGCTGCGTGTAGGCGGGCGCGGGCACGGCGCGCGCGCTGTTCAGCAGGTTGAGGATGGTGGCGGTGCTGGGCGTGCTCACCTGCTGCGTGTAGGCGGGCGCGGGCACGGCGCGCGCGCTGTTCAGCAGGTTGAGGATGGTGGCGGTGCTGGGCGTGCTCACCTGCTGCGTGTAGGCGGGCGCGGGCACGCCGCACGCGCTGTTCAGCAGGTTGAGGATGGTGGCGGTGCTGGGCGTGCTCACCTGCTGCGTGTAGGCGGGCGCGGGCACGAGGCGCGCGCCGGCCAGCGACACGGCGCGCGCCAGCAGCTTGTGGTCGTCGGGCGGCGCGTGCGTCATGGCGGCGGGCGCGCTGTTCAGCAGGTTGAGGATGGTGGCGTTGCTGGCCGTGCTCACCGCCGCCTTCGCCGCGTTCTGGCTTGCCGCTGCTGATCATTTTATATTATGTTAAGACAATCTTTTACCATTGAGGCACTCCACTACCATTTCCGCCGAATTCATAGAAATAGGCATGGCGTGTAAAGTGGCGGAGAAAATTAAAATAATTCATTCCCCTAAGTGAGAATCAAACTCACAACAGTATCTTACTTTAAATGCAGCCACAATTTGGTTTATTTAGGGGTAAATCTATTAGGCTGTTCCAATATATATATGCCGCCGCCATGTCGCCTATCCGCTCCTTACAATCACGCGATGCCATATCGCATCCTACCTACATTTACTAATATTGTTTAACATAAAACCAGCGATATAGCTTTATAAAACACTATAAAAAGTCTTATAAAATAAATATATTTTTACACTGCAAATGAGTTAAATGTTACAATATTTTTATAATATAATACACTTAATTACAAATGTTCCCTCACCTTGTTGGAACTGTTGAGCTGAGTTCATGAGACTGGTGACCAGAGCGTTGATAGCAGGGTTTGTTGATCTCGGCTTAGTTATCGTTGCTTTTTGTTGTGTTGTCGTTGTATTTGTATATTGTATGCTTTGCACCTGACAATAGAAATGGATTTACTAGTTAGTACAGAAATTTATTACTTTTTAATTATAAAAATACATAATTGTTAACTTAATTTCTATTTAAATAAGTATCGCTCCAATAAATACGTTTCACAAATTTCATAATTTTTTACCCCTTTCCCGTCCTTATCACACCTGGTCACATTTTTGAAATTTGTCTTACCTAAAATGACGTCTTAATTTACATGAGAAGTGTTAAAGTAACGAAAACAGGGTACCTGTAATATTGTGAAAAAAAAATTCCCTTTTTCAGTTTTTTGCTTTACTTTTACTGCAAAATATTGCCATATACGTTACGTGCGCATGCGCTACGTTTGTATAAAATGAACTAAGAATATAAGTTATATTTTTTTTTCTATCAAAGAACTATAAATTTTCACTTTTCGATTTTCGCCTTTTTCTCGAGTTTTTTGAGTTCTCACCCAAATTATAACCGACCGAGCCTCAACGCGATAAATGGTCCTAAGAGACAAAGTGATCTTAAAAGGGGATCCATTTTTTCCGGTCCGCCCATTTTTAAATACGGAACCCTAAAAACGTACTAAATATATATTACAATATTACCTGAGAAGTGCCAGCGGTAGACATGAGCGGATGCTGTATATGTATTATCGCGGATTGCATTTTCTGAGGGTTCAACGGCTGAGGTGGGTTTGTGAGTTGTTGAGCGAGCAACTGATTTGTCGACGCCTGTCAATTTATTTAAATTAAATATTTGTACAATGAATAAGCTTATTTATAAGGAAACTAGCCGTCGTAAATGTCGAACCAAAAAGTTTATATTGACATCATTTTTTTATTTATGAACCTATATAAATAATAATAATACAACAGTGAAAACTTTACTAAAATCGATTAAGCCGTTTCTTAGATTACTGCGGTGAACTCATCGAGTACTAAGTAATTCTTAGCTTAGTATTTCTAGTTCATCTCTTTATAGTACGGCCGACGAGTCGTGGCCACAGTGACCGTACTTTAGTTCCCTAATATAAAATTCATAAATAATATACCTGTGGCGACAACCGTGGAGTTGTAGGCGAGGGTTGTTGTTTCAACGTAGACTCGACCGCCACGCCCGCCACCCCGCCGCCAACATTCACAACGTTCCCAACGTTACCCACAGTCCCCACTGCCCCCACTGTACCCACAGTGCCAACTGTCCCCACGGTGCCCACATTACCAACTGTCCCTACAGTTCCAACTGTCCCCACTGTACCCACAACTGTACCCACTGTTGCCACACCGCCAACGTTACCAACTTGCTGCAGTTGTGCCTGCTATAAAATAAACAATATTTTTGTTATTTACTATACACATTTTATTCATAATGAAAATAGCATGAATTCACTAATCAGAATTGAATTTCAACTCAAATTTTACTGTTTTATATTTTATTTAATTAAATAAATAAATATAGTTACCAAAATAGGCAGTTGTCGAGGATTCGCATGAGGATTTGGAGTCGCCGCTACGGCAGATGTTCTGTGAAAGATTATTGCAAAAATATTATATGCATATATATATTTTTTTTAATTTAAGACTTTTCCACATATATAACAGACAAATTCTAGCCATGAATGTAGAAATAGAGGGGAGATATTGGGGGACCTGTGCCAGAATAGTCTGGTGCATTTTTAGTAACAAAAAATTAAGCCTGAAAAATCAGAAAAAGAAACCTTTACACAAAAAGATCACTTCAAAACGAAAGTCAAGGCCTCTCTTGGAAAATATATCTACTATAATATACGCATAATTTTAGTGGTAAGGAACTTCGTTCTCCATCTTCCACTTATTTTTTATAGATATTGATAATCAAGTAAACAACTCATACTGGGACTTAGACTTTCGAAAAAAACTAAATAAAAATAATTATAAATATATGTATGTGAAAGAAAGTGCCATGGGAGTGAAAGTTGGTGAGTGTAAATTGCCTGCTGTCAGCAAATGATGCAGTGTTCATTGCATTATCAGAATGCGAGTTGCAGGCATTTGTTACACCTCTGAGAGAAGGCTGTGAAAATAATGGTTTAAGCCTGAACGCGAGTAAGACAAAAGTTCTGGAAAAAAATGAAAATGAAAGAAAAGAAAGAAGGGAATTCAAGATCAGTGTAAATGGTAAGATATTTGAACAAGTGAATGTATGCTCAGTAGAGATGGAAAACATGAAATGGATTCGGAAAGGCGTATTGCTGCCAATAACAGGGTTAATAGTGCCTTAGCTACATTGATGACACGGCGAAACGTCAGCACAGCTGCGCGTTTGGACGTTTGGACGTTGAAGGATGTCATGGTGAGAATGAAGAAGAACTTGCTCATTTGGTTTGTCGAACGTGAGTGATGAAAGAATGGACTTATGACTTAATTTATGACAGAAAAGTGAGCAGTAAGAGAGGTACTCGGAAACCTCGGTTGACCTTCGAAAACACAGTATCAAAGGTACTAGAGTAAGGTCACGTAAAAAGTATGAAGACCTCCTGGAGTGCATGTATGAAGAGATTGATGACAGTGAACGAGGCGAAAGAGGTATGCAAGAACCGTAGCGTCTGGCTATCCGCTAAGGAAACAATGTGAAGGTAGATTAGATTAGAATAACCACAACCTTTGCATGTTCACTATTCAAAAAAGAATTATAATTAAAGTGTAAAAACTATGACATGTGATAATTAGACATAATTATAGTTTACTTACACTACAGGCACTGTAGTAGCATGTGTTTGTACTGTGGAACTGCTCGCTTGCGCCGTGCGTTGTTGTTGTAACAGCAACTGTTGGCCCTGTTGCTAATTAATTGTATATTTAAGTCTTATTATCATATAATGATAAATATTTTCACAAAATGTGTAAAAAATTACCCATAGCATGACTTAAGCATAACTAGAGTGAGGAAATCAAAACAATGTCATTCCCCCAAGTGGAAATCGAACCTACAACGAAGTGAAAAAGGCCTCTAATAGTGATGCAGCAGCACAGCCAACAGAGTTCTGTATTAAGAATAATTTTAATACTTAAAGAAAGCATGTAGATTATGATCAACATATTATTATTGGACATTTTATATTAAATATCTTTCATTTAATATATATAATAAAAAAACTTACGATTTCTCTCATCCCTCCTGTGAAAGACACTCTTGGTAGCTGTCCAGGAACTATATGCTTTATCCTAACAGATTTTCGACCTTCTTCTGTAAAGATCTCCGTAAACTGCTGTATGTATTTATTGGCTTGGAGTCTTGACCCTGTAAGAAATATAATAAAAAATTTCGATTAGAAAATATTTTAAATAACTTGGATATACAATAACATTACTTTTACAACATAGTTGTTAAAATAAATATTTTAATAAATAAGTAAATGTAAAGTAAGGTTTCACTTTTTTATTAAGAAAAATATTTTTTTCTTAATAAAAATTAATTTTTTTCGCTATAAGCATCCTAAATATTATTTGCATCTCTGGAGTATTATACCTTATAAAACTATTTAATGAAAAAAGAATGATCAAAACTGAACTATTCAGTAAAAACCTGGAGATCTGTGGTTGGAAAACTTTAGTTTTTCTATTCGGTTAAAATACTTGCATGATAAACGAGAAAAAGACCGGCGGACCAGCGTGGTCAATATATTTATGTATTGACCACGATTAGGAATCGAACCAAGCTTTCTTACAAAATAAGGTGGTGAGTAATATACTAGTATATTCAAAAATAAATAACATTTCTGTAAAAATGTTAAATGTAATAGTAATGTAAATGTTAAACACGTAAAGTATTAAGCTGAACTGTGTGAGTTTATCTAAAAGTTCAACCAGATTTTTCTTTTTAAATTAATGTTTATTATTACAGATCGATAAAATTCAAAAAATACGAAATTCATTTTCGTAATTTCCACTCTCGATTGATGTGTTGTTTGAGTCGATAATTTGTTCCATTATATCATCAAGAACAGCGATGTATCCACGATTATTTTTCTTATCAGCTTGTTCTTATATAATTTTCTATTCTTGTACAGTGTCAGAATCGACTTTATTTTTCATTTTTAATTAATCGAATAAAAATAAAATGTTAAGAATTCTATATGTGACGCTGCTATCATTACAAGACATGTAGGCCGGTTGTCAAAAAACAGTATAAACCGACTTATACTAAGCAAAATATGCGTCACGCTTCTCAAACTACACTATACAGAGTGTTTTTGTCAGCACCACTTTAAATGAAACCACAGTTTTAACTACTCTATAAAAGCCTAATACAATCTTTTTTAAAATCCCCATAATGAAAAAGTTATTTTTTCAATTAAAATAAATAATAAAATTATCGTTGTAAAATAGACTTTAGTCAAGAACGACGCCCGCAAACATAAACTTATCAAAGCCTCATTCCGAGATCGAGTCGTAGGTATTTGCGGCAAAGTTCAAAGTTGTCTAACTTTTAGTATTTTTGTAGAAACATGTGTTTATGTTGAGCCCAGTCGTGCCACAGCGGTACGAAGTGTGCCTGTAAAACCGACTGGTTGTGGGTTCGATCCCCACTCGAGGAAATGAAATATTTACTTAAATTTATATTCCCATTTCTTCGCTCTGGTGTCGAGGCAAAGCGCGGCGTTCTGCCACTCAACACGCAATACCTCCAGAATTCGGCAGAAAGTAGAGAATGGAGTGTCTTAACACTAGGTTTCCTCTGCCTACCCTGCTGTGTTAGGGATACAGCGTGAAGCTGATTTATGTGTTTATGTTATTGGTATCCATACGTAACTGCATCACACGAAATACAGGGACCTCGTGAAAAACTTGATTCATTTCTTTAGTTATGGGTTTAAAATATTATCACCCCATATGCTGTTCCCGTAAAAGGAGCTCTGACGCTTCCACTCTGTATCGACTTCCAACCTTATGAACTGTAATTGATTTAAGTTGGAGTAGTAGTTATACTCAACGTACCTAAAGTAAATCGACACGCAGCACCATTCCTTTCACCTTCAACGTGATCTCTATCCACATACAACTCCCCTAGGAACTCTTGGTCGGACGGCCTTTGTAATATCGACAGTTTTATATGAAAGAATCCAGCTGTCGCGTGTGGTGATGTTTTTTCTGTTTCCAGTATGTATTCTTCTACTAATTGTGGTTGACAGTCCGGGGTAGGCCGGGGACGTTCGTACGCTCTCGCTAAGCGTAGGGGCCCGCTGGGCTCGGAGGGTAAAGCTAGTGGCAGAGGCTCCATTCTTGGTGGTTCTATTGGTTTGAACACCTGTTGAGTTGTTAAAGAAATATTATATCTTTAGATCTTTAATTACTTCTTGTTAGATAAAAACATCAATTACAAGTAAATAGTACTTTAATTTACATTTTTATAAAAAAAAAATATGTGTAATGGTGATTTATGATACACATTATTAATGGAGGTATTTATAAATGTAATAGAACTAAAAATCTCTGGATTTAAAAAAAAACTGTGGTTTATGAACGCTAATTACAGAAATGGTTTAACACAACACAACTTATTTATTATATATTTATAAGTAAAAATAATATGGGAATGGTGATTTTTTTATTTTTGTATTATGATTTTGTTAAGGTAAGGCAATATTTATAAATCATTGGCATACATGTGACGCAATGTTTCAACAATGTATGACTTTAAACGCGATAGTTATTGGTAGTAGTAGTTGATTGGTTGGTTGGTAGTGTAACCACACATCTTTCAGTCTCAAAATTCGTATGGAATGTGGAGAACAAAGTGTATTGACAATAGATTATATATAAGATATGTATAAGATGTTTTTATATTTACTAACCTCTGGTGGTTTTTTTGGGAATTTAGACGTGAGGCGTGTATGAGGTACAGATTGTCTGCTGTTTTTCGCTCTTTGCCTATGAATCAATTCCAGTAGTTCCAACCCATGATAATGAGTAAATTGGTCTAATTTCCTCTTTCTATTTACAGCAACCTGTAAAAATAAATATTTTGATTTTATTTGTTTTCTTTTAATTACAGTAGCCTACTGTACTTTTTGCAAAACACATTAATAAAATTGGGTGGTGTGTAGCAAATGGAGCGTCTTAATTTTAGATTTCCTCCCTTTTAGCATACACACCCTGCCATATGTGGGTTGCAGTACTAATATGTAATTATAAGTATAATATGGAGACAGAGTAGAATAATTTAAAAGATATTGCATATTGGGTGCTGGAGCTCAAGTTTTTTACATATGACTAATTAAATAGTAAATTTGCTTAATTTGTTTTTGTTCTAAACGATTACTGTATTTAAATAGTAATCAATAGCAAGCAAAGTCCTTATGTTAATAATCTTTTATTATAATTAAAACACATTTGAAGAAATAATGCCACCCCAGAGAAGGTAAAAGAAAATGGGGGAGACCACCAAGGCTATGAGATGATGATATTCAATAGATAGTAGGGAAAATGTGGCACAGAAAGGAGTGGAAAAGGTCGGAAAAGGCCTTTGCCAATTGGCAAACAGATTTACAGACCTTGAGTAAATCACAAATGGTACAATCTAAGGGACAGTTAGAGCTTAAAGGATAGTTTTAGTCATTTATTTTAAGTTAAGTTAAAACAGTTTGTAAATGATAAATAAAGGCTTTATTATTATTATTATTGAAGAAATAATGAGCATGTCAATGTCACAAAAACAGCAACAATACCTGTGAAAACCTCCTAGCTTGTCTCCTTATCCTTGGTGTGTTAAACAACCGAGGTGCTGCGTGCAACCTTGCTGCTAACAATCCCACTGCAGGTCTTGGTTCAAGACATAGGGGAGGTGCAGCTGCATGGACTAGGGCTGCTTCTACTGCTTCTAAAGCAGCCCTCTCCTCCCCAACCCACCCACAACGGCCACCAATACACATTGCATCTGTTATAATACTCTGTAAACATTTTATTTATCAATTATTGACAGTTTGTAGTGACAAAGTTTATGGGTTCAATTTCCACTTGTGGGAAAGATATTTTTAATATTGTAATTTCCTTGCTCTAGTATCTAGGCAAAACGCGGCGTTTAGTTGCGCCATTCAACACATACTCCGAGAACTCGGTGGAAAATGGGGAGTGTTTCAACACTAGATTAACTCTACCTTCCCTGTATGTGGGATACAGCTTTAGGGTTTTTTTTTCTTGTTTCATGTTTTTATCATGCATGGAACATGGTATGTGGAAAAAAATGTCACTCTGTGCTCTGCTTTCTGCCTGAATGCAAGATATTTTATGTAAAGTAAGAAAAGGGGGAAATTAAAATAACTCATTTCCTGATGTGGGAATACAATAGATAGAACATAACAACCATAGCATTAACAGTATGTGGTCTTACTATGCCACAACTTTCTAAGACAATATTTATATATAAAAAATAAAATAAATAAATCAGCTTCACTCTGTATCCCGCACACTGCAGGGTAGGCAGAGGGAACGTAGTGAAAGACAATCCGTTCCCCACTTTCTGCCGAATTCCGGAGGCATTGCGTGTTAAGTGGCAGAACTCAACGCAGCGCTTTACCTTGACACCAGAGCGAAGAAATGGAAATATAAATTTAAGTAAATATTTCATCTCCTCGAGTGGGGATTGAACCCACAACCAGTCGGTTTACTGTCACACTTTGTGCCACTGCGCCACGACCGGCCTCATATTTATATATAATTGTTAAATAATAAGATTCTCCAATCCTCATTTTCCATTCAGGTTTTCAGATATTGCACATTGTAAGAAAGCACTCAACTGTCTTGTTACCAGAGTAAGGAATACTTTGATCCCTCTAATGTGAATCAAACCCCTGACAACTTTGTTTACAAGCAGGCACCGTGCTGTTGGGCCATAACAACCTCTATTTATTAACATTTTTAATATACTAAAGCATAGTATAGAATAGTTTAAAAATTTACCTGATTAGTTGGCCTCAGTAGAACATGATGTGTATCACATACAAAACTGGGGTAAGCTTGTCGATAATCTCTTATCTGAGCTATAATGCAGCCTGAATAGAATAAACATGAATGTTCGGACTCTAATAGATCAAGGAGCACCACTGGTAATTCTTCATTATCTATGTAGCTAAGTAGCTCTTCCTCCTCATAGGGCCATCTGGGTGTCTCTATTAATGTCTCATCTTGACTTGATGATGCCTAAAATATATTATTATATAAAGCAGCAGATGCAGAATGTTATTGTTAGGACACACTGCTTCTCACTTTGCATAAAAAAAATATTAACATTGCATATTGGATGGTGAAATTCAATACCCCTTTTTGTGTCCTTACCAAAGGAAAGAAATGATAATATTTTATTCTCCCAAGTGGAAATCAAATCTACAGGTGTCACTTTTACTATCAGATGACACTGCACCACAACAGCCTCAAAACATGGTATTCATATAAAATCATTTCACATTTTAAAATAACTCACTTAACTTCAATAATTATAAATAATTCTTTAAATATTCAAATTATAAAAATATATTTAGTAGAGAAATAATTTTACAAGCATAACTACAATACAATATTTGTGTCACACCAAAACAATTTATTTTATGATTTATGTATGACTCTTAATTTCTAAAGTTTTAATGAGTAATGCCATTGATTTAATAAATTAAATATTACTAAAAAAAAGGCTTCTTTTTCTATTGCAAAATGATTTTCCTATGCCTGTTTAGGGATTAGCTTTAGTATGATTAGTATGGTGGAAAATAGCTTCCCAATGAAGGGTTAACATTACACATACTCACATTTGCATCTGGAGGTTGTATATACTGCATATTTCCATTAACTTTAAGTGATAGTGAGTATCCCTTATTTCCTGGGTATAAATTAATTATTAGTGTGTTCAAATTATAAGTAGCTAATAGTTTTTCCAATAAATATGATGTGGTCTTTAACCCTTGCTGTAATATAACACATAGTAAAATATTAAATACAATTTGAATTAACATTATATGATTTTGTATTTCTAATACTAAAGAAAAATGTTTACAAGTAAGTTCATGAATTTAGAATTTTATACAAAAAAATATGTTATCTTATAAACTAAGATGTCACACGGAAAATATATTCCAGTAATATTTACACTACAGTACACGAAATCAGTAATAAAAAACTCACATAGCTGGCTTGTGAAGATTCATCTCTGCTGAGCTCATTGTATAATTCATGAAGTTTTTTAAATAAATCAAACTTTTCCGAGCTCTTAGCAGCTGAATTCACAGAGTTTCTTTGAAACTTCATCCTGGATTCATCAACAGATTCTGCTAAGTGCATCTTCTCATGAGTCCAAGTCATTTTATGATCTGAGACACCACTGTCAAATTGTGTTAGGTTTGAATTCACATGTTTAGCCCGGTTTAGAATTACCTATAATTTAAGAGTTAAGTAACTTATTATATTAATATTAAAAAATAAAATATTATGTGTCAAAAAAACAAATCGTAAAATTATTGTAACACTTGCCTCTGCTTCCAATGCCGCGTGAATTAAACCATCCATAATGTCATTAATTAAAAAGAAATATATAAGTGGCAGTTACGTTATTAAATGTATTATTTCATTTTAATATTTTAGACTTGAGTATTAAGTCATGATTTATAGAAAACTAATACGCTTTATTTATGTTTCACACTTCATGACAGTAAAATAACATGTCCAATGTCCATCAACATATTTGACACTTCTATGGTCTGTCGAAAATTGATAAAGGCACAGACAATCAATAATCATTTTATTTAACGTTTTTAAATGGAAGCTAGTAATTTACATTTCTATTATATATGACGAAAAATTATTGGAAAATAATAATTTTTGTTATACTTACTTTCTTTGTGTAAATTTCATGTCATAAAGAAATATTTGGACTTGCTTAATTTCTTATAAAAAATGACTTATATTTTACTACCAGACAAGTATAGTTGTACATGCTTTAAATATTATCAAAGACTTCTATGAATTTAACCACTTAACATGACACAATTAAATTAATTAAAACAAATACTTAAATAACTTGTAATTTTAAAGCAATGAATGTTAATAATTGTATAATATGCGTTTAGAAACTATTTGTAATCGAATGTTATTATGGGCTAAACAGGAAACT
This sequence comes from Heliconius sara, assembly GCA_917862395.2. Lineage (NCBI taxonomy): Eukaryota > Metazoa > Arthropoda > Insecta > Lepidoptera > Nymphalidae > Heliconius > Heliconius sara. Next base: position 6,585,665 of record OU860796.2, on the reverse strand, counting down.
AGAAAAAAAAAAGAAAAATCAATAATTTTATCACTACTGTACTCGATTGAGTACAGTATATAAAAAAGGTATTTAACTTTTTTATAATAGTCCTACATAATATATGTATGACCATAATAAAAACAAAGTTAAATAGTTAAATACTCAACTTTGAATACAATTTTCGAATCCACGACTGATCGATCGTCTTTAAAGTTTAACGATGCACTGGGCCTAGATATTCTAGAATCATCATAGATTTCTTTATACTTATACTTTTACAGAAGATCTTAAATTTTTATATGTCTTATAGTCTAATAGATGCTGCAATTATGTTTATTTAATTTTTTTCTTATTCTTAGAAATTTTCTACTAAAAATCATAACTGTCCTTTAAAGTTGCTTGCTAAAGCTTTTTCAGTGATGCAAGAGAGTACAGACCTAAATATATCATATCAATTCCTCGATCCCCAGATAAATGGTATTGACAGACGGAAAGAAGAAAAATGGTTGTGATTTCTTACGAGTTGAGGCCAGTCGTGGTTTGGTATGTCGTGATATAAAGTGTAATGGTAACATCGATTGGTTGTGGGTTCAATCCCCACTCGAGGAAATGAAATATTAATTTAAATGTATATTTTCATTTTTTCGCTCTGGTGTCGAAGCAAAAACGCGGCGTTGAGTTCCGCCACTTAATACGCAATGTCTCCAGAATTCAGCGGTAAGTGGGGTACGGAGTGTCTTAACTTTACATTAGGTTCAGTTAAGTTGATTTCCACCTTCTGAGGTATACAATCCTAGAAATTACGCAAAATAGGACGCCAAAGGTAAAAGTGCACCCCACTTTACCAGAACGACTTGAATGTTTCCTAAACTATGAATGTATTTTATAGAATAATAAATAGTAGTTTCGAAATATTTCTTATAACAATATTTGGAACCAGAGCAACGATTTTTAAAAAAAATGTTTCTGTACATTTCTGTATGTTTGTTCACGCTGATATCAGAACCGGCTTAACCGATTTAAATGCAGTTTTCTCTATTGGATTCTAGCAAGCTTTTGTCAACATTTAGTGGTAACAGAAGTTTTAGCGGTTATTTTATTTTAATACAACATTAATAAAAAGTTAAATGAATTTAATGTAAATACTTATTTAGAAAACGTATAAAAATTTGAACGTAGCGGGACTCGAACCCGCGCCTCCTGGAAACCGACCAGGCGCTCTGACCACTGAGCTATACGTTCTCGCCAAGCTACGTCGAAATTTTTATACGCTTGTTACAACTTATGTTGTTAGCATCTCTGTAGGGAGATTTTTACAAATTTCCGCTACCCAAAGATAATTACTAAGAATTATCGTTTGGCAAGAGAGAATACTATTTTTTAAATATTTTTAAATATTTTTAAAGTGTTAATCCACACTTAGGAAATATAAATACTTATTTAGAAAAAGTATAAACCGCGCCTCCTGGTCGGTTTCCAGGAGGCGCGGGTTCGAGTCCCGCTACGTTCAAATTTTTATACGTTTTCTAAATAAGTATTTATATTTCCTAAGTGTGGATTAACACTTTAAAAATATTTAAAAAAAGAATTTAATGTATGTTGTCCGCCAAAACTCCTTCATACTAAAAGAGTTATTTTATACAACTGTTTTATCGAATTGATTAAATCTTTAGTTTTTTATGTTTTCTTTTTTATATTGTTTGTAAAATGATTGTTTACTTACTAAATACGTCGCGATTTCCATATTTAGGATTCTCCAAGGTAAATTGACATCCTCTGAACAGCCGTGTAGTGCTTGGAATTTAGCAATGGAGGAATAAAGAAGGTTGTTTAGCAATGGAGGAATAAAGAATCCATTTTATATGCGAATTGGAAATAATACTACGTCTGAATGGGACTAGTTTCATTTTATGCATGTGTTATGTTTTTTTTTTCAGAATTAGTGTGATATTTGCAAAATTGAGTCGCCACCTATTTGAAGACGCCATTCTAAATATTTAAATAAAAAATTGCAGGCACTCGAATTTCACACATTCTGATACGAATATATCAGAAAAATACGAGACATTAGGTACATGAAAATATTCTGGCAGAGGAATACATCTTTGTATTACACAAGTGACCGAGAGACAATGTATAATGTAATAGTTTTGTGTTTGAAATAGAGAAAAGCGATAACTTTTCAGTAGGGGTTTTTATCAATAATGTTTATTTTTCTTACAGTTACATTTTATGGATTCCTTCTTAATTAGAAAATAATAGTACTCTAAGAAGAAGGTAACTAATCTGTTAGTTTTTACTATATTTGTTAACTACTTAAAAAATGTCTGTCAACAATATTAATTTCTTAAATGTGATTTATTTTCTGAACAATTGTTATATGGACTGCCTGCTTAAACTTGTTCTTATACTATAGCCAAATTATATAAAATACTAGCGTCCTGATCGCGGCTCGCGCTATTATTAGTTCACAAAGAATTTTTTTTTAAGTTCGTGAATAGAGTATGGCACCAGCTGGAACACAGTTGGCATTTTTACTAATGTTCTTTTGACCTGGAGTGACTAAATAGTTCGTTGCAGTAAATGCAAGCTGGATCATCATCTTCCGCGTCTTCATTAGCGTAAGGATCGTCGAAATCTTCATCGTCATCCAAATTTACACGCTTTTTTTCCTTCGACCTCGTGTGGATACGTATTTCTTAGAGGAGGTGGCCTCGGTCATTACTTTTCTCGAGATCCACATCAACTGAGAAATTATTTTTTTTGACTTCCTGTAACTTTGTATTTTTTGGGCGGTGGCTTAGACTTTACGTCAACGCTTTCAAAAATAACATGTTAAGTTTGCTCCTGCTCTTTTAAGGGATTTGTGATTTTATTTTTCTGCTTTACTGTGTCATAACCAGCGAGCCACTGACTTTTTTGTTCACACGTGACTTTCCTGTAGAAGTAGATTTTAGCAATGAAGTAATTTAATTAACAGTTAAAAATTGTTTAGTACCCATGGTCTTTTAGTGGTCGCTCGATCGATCTTATTCATAAGGGTAAGATGACATAGTATGCCATCTTATACTCACGTTTTATGTGTCATCTTACCCAATAGATATGTGAATTTGTAACATAAGTTTATAGGTAACAGTGCGCCTTTAGCGTTAGTTGTGTCATATAATAAGCCTATTTTACATTTAAAATTACTTCAAATAGAAAATCCTTACCTTACGTGTATTTTCACTACCACGCAAATGTGAAAGCAAAATTTTCTGCTATTCAAAATTACAAAAACATGAACTACTTGCCAATTTGCGTTTACCTTCCGTCCTAATGAATTTGAATACTAGCGATATCTACAGACAGTCTCTAAAATGTCATAAGATCACAGTTAGCGCAATTATTTAAATCAATATCGGCAGTGTGTCATCTTATACTAATTCATCTTCTCTATTCTTTGCTGTTTAACCCTTCCACTCCTTCTTACTTGAAGAAACAATTCATGTTTCTTCATAACACCCACTTACGCTCTCTACGCTCCAACAACAATCTATTGCTAGAAATTCCTCTACACTCTTCGTCCTATTTCACTAATTCCTTTACTGATAAAGCTGCCCGTCTATGGAATTCTTTACCAATAGATATCAGATGTGCCAAAAGTCTATATATTTTTAAAAAAAAGCTTAAATATCATTATTTTAATATGTAACAATATTAAAATACTTAACTTTATTGTGTTTTTTCTTTTTTTATATTTTGTGTGTACATATAGTATTTGTATGTATTTATGTATGTATGTATGTATATATGTGTATGTAATATTTATGTATATATCTTAATAAATATATATTTATTTGTATGTATTTTATGTATTTTTATTTATTTATTTTCTATATTTTTAACATTACATAATTATGTAAATACTTCATTTAGTGCACCGCCCACTTTTACATAACTCCGACATCCAAAGGTTGCCTGGAAGAGATCGCTTTAAGCGATAAGGCCGCCTTATTGTACTTTTTTTTTTTAATTATTTTTAAGCTTTTACATTGTTTTATTTTTTTTGTTAAGGTGCAATAAAGAATATTTATTATTATTATTATTATTATCTGCGTATGCCATCTTTAGCACAATTCCCCTATACTTATAAAGGCTATTAATATGAAGGTTTATGCACCTTGGATTACATTATCGTAACGTCTATAAGATTATTTTGGAAATAAAAAATATAACTTAAGACATTCCATATTATGGCACAAGATTAGTCTTGATAATGTAATATTTATATTACACAATGTTAGGAGGCGAATTTTTGCAAAATGGCATCTTAATTAGCACCTACCTAGAAGGAAGTTCTTAAAAAAACTTAACTCAAAGTCACACAGTAGTGGACTGCGAGTGACGTACCCAAATGGTTTGGGATGATATTTAAATTTGTAATGTACTGAGCGGTTTTAATATTCGGCGGCATATCAAACAGTACTCTAGAATACCCCCCCCATGATAAATGCGGTAGAGAATGCATAGCGAGGAGACATTTCTACGCAAGGCCAAAGTGCCAATCCTTTCACTGATCATTGGGCCTCCAACAATTGGAGTGGCTCTACATTGTATGCTATCAAATGCCGATTGCGGGTAGCATGTATAAAAAAGCATGACTGGTTGTTATTCAATCTAAATTAAGTCATTTCTAATGGAATCATTTGAAATATTATCATTTAATTTTTTTCTGGCTCTACCTTCAATGATAACTTAAACTTAAGCTTGGCCTTGCTTACACTAAAGCAAGGCCAAGCTTAAGGCGAAATCATGAAATAGTAAGTAATTCCTTCTCAGACAACCTATAACTAATAGTAACCTGTAATACATAAGTTATAATGATATAATATTTATATTGACTTTTTACATTATTATTCTTGCAAGATTAAAATAATAATAATTATTAAAAAAAACTAATGTTGCTATAGAATTTATAAAAATTTGAATCAATGAAAAGCTTTTTAGGTGTAATATTTTATTTAAGTAATTAATTATCATTTGAAGCCATGTGTCTTATTAAATTTGAAATAAATTTATCAACTTTTCTAACATCCTGTTGTACTTCTGTTTTGTATTGAAGGCACTGTAAAGTAAAGAAAAAATATAAAGATAATATAAAGGTTTATTATTGGTTGTCTAGGTTTTTGACCGAGATTTATTTACATAATTGGACAATATATAAATATAAAATACAAGATTATAAAATATTATATACAAAGTAATAAATTATTAAAATTTGTTGTAAATATACAAATATTAAAACATTTCGAACTAATTGTATGTAGTATCAAGTGTATTAAAAATTGTCAAGAAATTATTTTCTTACAATTAATGCATTTGTTTTTCTCCAATTATAATGAAAAGTTAAAAACCTTTTTGTTATCGGTAATCTTCACTAAAAATACACCCTTTGAATGGGAATACTTAACACTGTAACGTGTGTTTAATGGATCCCTCAAATATAGCATTTCTGCAGATTTTTCGAATTCTTCCCAATTAGGTATAAAAGTCATTTTTAAATTTAACAAAGCTTCTGTTGTAAATAACTGTAAGGATCTTATTTTTTAAAGTAAAATCGAATTTTACCTTTATTTTATAAATTACTTAGAAACGTCTTTAACTTTTTACACTTGTCAATTATTATTTAAAGACATTGACAATAAGTGTGAAACGTCAGCGACACAAGAGCGGAGGGAAAGGTAATGACTCCCAAATGCTGCCAGCTGCTAATACTATATTGACAATAATATTGTTCAATATATGGCCCGGTAAACTACAATATTATTGACAATATTTGGATGTAAAATCTGACGCAGCCGCTCAGTAGCTTTATTTGTATGCGTATGTCTTAAGTCTAAAATGGATAGAAAGAAAAAAAACGTAGCTTTATTTATTATTACGTACAATGGCTACTTAAAAAAAAGGAAATAAAAAATATATATCAAAAACTGGATAAGAAAAAAATGAGATTAATAAAATTTCATTTCATATGAACTACAACTATAGAGAAAATTCGTGGTCCACAAGTCAGTCACACAGTCGAGGAGCACAAAGTATGACTGTAGGCGTGATATGTTATGGGTTCTATTCCCACTCGAGTAATTAAAATATTAAATATTTTCATTTCTTCGCTGGCTGGTGTCGAGCAAAAGTGCAGCGATGAGTTTCGCCACTCAACATGTGATGCCTCCAGAACTCGGTGGAACTTTTTTTTTGTAAATGTTTTATCCTAATCTTGATATCTTAAAATTTAACGATTTCTATAAACATTCTTAAATTATTTTTATTCTTTTTTCATTATTCTTATTTTTTAACGTGTATTGTATGAAGTGAATATTCTTCCCTTTGGGTATATGTGTTCTGTGGTCAAAAGTCAACGTTTTCCATATACTTCTTAATCTAATATCATATTTAACGTCAAAAGCCACAGAGTACATTCTATATACTATAATAGAGACCAAACTCCGGCATCAAAAGTGGTAACATGGATCAACGCCATCTATATGTCTTAGTCTCAACTATACAAAACAGTTATATACATATATGTATATATATAACTGTGTATGCTACTATATATACCGTCGTATATATATATACTTTTACGTACATATTTCGTTGCACATATTATGTAGATGTAGAAAAAGTATACGAAAATAAAATACATCTTCAATTTATTGTTTTTATTGAATCACACAATTTACAATACAATAGATTTTAGGATAATATAATATTATTCGTAGGCAAATTGAGATTTGACCGTCGTCTACATCACAATATGTAAATTATTTTTTTACATTTTATTCAATAAATTTATTTTAAATACGATTAAATATATATACAGCATGATTAATAGATAGATAGACAAACTAATACAGGTAATAGAGTAGGTAATTTCCTATTATTTTAACCCCATATAGTATGCACAGAAATTTTACCGTTTCCGAGACATTAGCCAATGTAAAAAAAATTAAATACCATATGTACATAATCAATAACTTATATATTAAAGTATATATTATTGAACTTGTAATTTTGTCATCATCAAATGACATAAGAGTAATAATAATAATAATAATGTCTCGGAAACGGTACAATATATATCTTAAGCCAGACTAGGTGCCTTTTAAAACATTTATTGAATTCCTTCTGCATTTGTTAGGAATTTATCACTATCATCATCAATTTGCTTTCTCCCAGCCAATATCCTATTGATATTTTCACAATAGTTATACATCAACCAAGAAATCACAATATAAATTATATATCCAACTAATTTATTTTTATGTAAAACACATTATTGAATACAATGAAAATCAATTAATGTAAATATTGTAGTTTTGATTATTTCTTTTAATTTTCTTTATTCTAAATTTTGTTTAACTGTTTTATTTAACATATCTTGGATATTTGAAATTAATTTAATTAATTCTTCGCTGGGAGTGCAATGCCACTGTCAACCTGCATATTCTCTATATTGTATATATTCAATTTCATCTTTGGAAAATAAATTACTCATACATTAACTGTATGATTTAAAAATGTTAGTTTTTTTTAATATCCACACATATACTATAGAGGTGCTATAATATGAGAATCGGTTTCCTTCACCTTCAAAGGTGTCATTGCATAATTAAATATAGATTTAAAATCAAATGTGCAGGTCGAAGACATTTGTCATTGATGATGAGATCATGTAATGATTGGCAATGGTCATTTTCACATTTTACTCCTAGGATGTGGACACTGTTTAAATTATTTATTAAAAGTTGACGTTTGTTGACTCAAACTGATCACAAGTAGGGCTGTTGTTGAGACACCTTTGACTTTTTACTGCACTAAAAAAAATTTCAAGGGTACCTTGACCTGGACTAAGCAGTTGTTTCGCATAATTTTTTTTTTGTTTTGCTGTCATTTATGGAGTCAAAAATATTGTCCAAAAATAATACAAGGTCAGCTGATTGTTTACATTCTGCAGGTAGAATTCCTTTATCTGAAAATGATGTTAATAAAATGTTAATAATTTAAACTTCACATGATCAAGAATGTATTCCATATTGGATTGTAATGTTATAAACTATGTATTCCATATTGGTTTTTTACTTCTGTCATTATGTGTTGGCTCACAAATGATATGTTCTTAATATATATTTTTATTTTAATTTTGCATAGTATTACATAACTTGATTAAAAAAAATACAACAAGTTCTTCATCTTTTTAACTTAAACAGATAATCTTCAAGATTTTTACTATTGTTCTATCAATTTGCTGAAGCAAATAGAACAATAGTATTCTTAAATTCAATAGTAAAAATTAATTATTGAATTCAGTGGGAAATGGGGAATGAAATGTCTTAACTGGGTTCTCTTTACCTCCCATGCTGTGTACGGAGATACAGGTGTTCAAAGCTGTTACAGTTTTTAATTATTCAATTATAGTTAAAGGAAATTGCTCTTACAGTTTTTAATTATTCAATTATAGTTAAAGGAAATTAACAAACAATTAACATTGTGGTAAACTATTTGACGTTCAAAGAATGAAACATGTAACTTCTTATTTTGAATAAAATTATTTGACTTTGACTTTAAGAGTTAAAACTAAAAATTTTAATTAAAGCACTAGTAATTGTTACCTGCAACATATCCTAGGTTTGAAGCTACTGTTAATTTTGTCAGGGTTCACATGGCTTTCCGTTAATTTTGGAATCAGTCTGATACCATTGTAGCCAGGGTTTTCTTCATGCAATGATTGTTTGTAGACATTATGTGCCCTAAAAATCTTGCCGAAACACACACACAAGTAACGAGTACAAACTCAACAACAAACAAAATTGTAACAGTAATAATAAAATTAATTTACCCGCGGACCTTGAGCTCAACTCGTACTCGTATTCGAACTCGAAAATCGTACATATAAATCAATAAACTATTACAAAAATATCCTATTTGAATACCGAAATTTGTTGCTCGTCGGCAACACCAGAATCAACATATATTTTTTAATTTAAATTTAATAATTATTAGATAAATAGACCAAAGATTACCATAGAGTAGAGAGTTACTCAAAGTACCACAGATAGTGAAGAACGGATTGCGAAAAATATATAATTATTTAATGAGATATATAAGAAATTATTTGTGGTAAATATAATTTTATATTAATAATTATAAATATATAAAGTTAATAAATTAAATTAATATTATTGTTCGTATTTAATTTGCAGTGACATCTGTTGATGTTAATTGAAATATTCAATTCTAAAGCGACCTCTGGATTTCTTAGTCTCAACTAACGCAAATATAATGCTACAAAATAAAAAGTTGTCTATAATGGTCTAAAGCCTCGGTACTCTATATACTTCTTAATTTACTAATATTATACGTCAAAAGTTTCCAGCTTCGTTGTACTAAGATTGTAGAGCCTGTCAAAAGCTCAGGTCAAAAGTTTCCAGATTTTTGTACTACGATTATAGAGCCTGATCCTTACTATACTTTGTAATATATATTGGCTAGGTGTTTAAACTTTCGTACAAGAATAAATATTAACTTTACAATTTATCATGGCTTTACCGGGAATAAAAGTTATAGAAATGTTAGGATCAGCTCCTGGCCCTTTTTGTGGAACAATATTGGCAGATTTTGGAGCAACCGTGACCGTAGTTCAAAAGGTAATATTTTTCTGCATATTGGCTCATAGGAGATAAAAAATAACAGTCACCATTTAATTATTACGAGTGACAATATTATTATAATTTTCTGAATAAGTATAATCAATACTTACTTTTTTGTTAGTAAATAACATCCAAATTTAAGAATAACGTACTTTGGCGAAGTTCTTTATATGACAATTCGCAAAAGATATATTTAGAACATTGTACTAGGGTCTAGCAGATATTTAATTGATCAACACAAAACAATTTATTTAACATACTTCTGCCAAATTCTGGAGGCATTGAGTGTTGAATGGCAGAACTCAAAGCCACTGTTTTCTGTGCCACATTTATTTATTAAATGATTATATTGCAGGACAATTCTATTATAAATCATATATTTTAAATCATATTACAACAAGTATATCTATGGCTAAACATAATAGGTCACGTAAAAAGTATGAGGACCCCCCTGGAGGGCATGTATAAAGAGATTGATAATAGTGGATGAGGCAAAAGAAATGTAGAGATGGTAGCATTTTGGTGCTCAGTTCTCTCAGACTACCCCACTAGGGATAAAGTGTGAAGCTAACTTAAGGTAAACATGATATTCAGTATACTCCTAATAAGAGTTCCTTGTAGTTTTTCTTACATATTTTTGTTTTACAGTTGGGTCCATCTTCATTAAATACAATGTGTAATGGAAAAAGAAACATTTCTTTAAATTTAAAATGCAAAGATGGTATTGAAATATTAAAAAAAACTTTGTGCTACATCAGATGTTTTAATTGACACATATAGACCTGGTGTTTTAGAAAAATATGGACTTGGGCCAGAAGTACTTTTAAAGGATAACAAAAGATTGATTTATGCAAGATTGACAGGGTATGGCCAACATGGGTTGTACAGAAATAAGGCTGGACATGAAATAAATTATATAGCTATGTCTGGCTTACTTGATATGTTCTCTAAAAATAATGAACCTTTACAACCTCCAATTAGTTTAGTAGCTGATTTTGCTGGTGGAAGTGTGCTCTGTGCTTTAGGAATTTTATTAGCACTATTAGCGAGAACTAAAACTGGAAAAGGGCAAATAGTTGATGCAAGTATGACAGAAGGATCTGCATATGTCGCATCTTGGCTGTATAAGTCAAGAACTTTGCCTATTCTGAGTGATAAACCTGGTTCTGGTAATATATTGGATGGTGGTGCACCATTTTATGCAACATACAAAACTAAAGATAATAAACTTATGGCAGTTGGAGCTTTAGAACCAAAATTTTTTCAAAATTTATTAAAAGGGTTAGATCTGTCTGAAGATATTTACACTCAAGCTGAAATGCAACTGTGTATGGAAAAATTCACACAAGTATTTTTAACAAAATCTCAAGATGAATGGTGCTGCATATTCAAAGATTTAGATGCATGTGTGACCCCAGTTTTAGATACTAAAATGGCATACACACATGAATGTAATTCATCAAGAAAGTCTTTTTACATAGACAGTGAAAATATAATTATTCCAGAACCAGCACCAAAGTTATCAGCTACACCAGGTTCATCGAGTGGCAAAAAAATGTTACCTGAAGGAGGACAACACACTATTGATATATTACTAGAATTAGGATATTCTATTCAGAATATAAAACAACTTGTTAAAAATAACATTGTGTATACTAGCAATAAATCAAAGTTATAAAAAGTTTCAATTTCTTAAAAGGTAATGATATGGTATTAAAATTGTTATATTATTTACTAGAGGTGTGGCTATGCCCACCAAGGGTTCTGTACTAATTTTAGGATTGTGATTGGGAAGTACGTTATGGGTTTTGATGATGCAATGTATAAAATTAACAAAACTTAAGTTTGCACATACAAATATACATTTATAAATTTTTACAAATATAAATTTTTACTTTTCGGATTTTTTTCTTTATTTATAGTGTAAGATCTTACTTCGTCCTAAAACTGTAGGTATACGGCAAGTGCGTGGCTCCTTGAAAGAGTGTCAAGTTACATTGGAGAATCCTAAATCTTGAAATCTTGGTCTATTTTTTAATCATATAATCTCATCTTTTTTCTATCATCATACAAATAATAATTTACAACGCTGTATCCCGCACACAGCAGGGTAGGCAGAGGAAACCTAGTGTTAAGACACTCCGTTCCCCACTTTCTGCCGAATTCTGGAGGCATTGCGTGTTGAATGGCAGAACTTAACGGCGCACTTTTGCCTCGACACCAGAGCGAAGAAATGGAAATATAAATTTAAATAAATATTTCATCTGCTCGAGTGGTGATCGAACCCACAACCAGTCGGTTTTACAGTCACACTTTGTGCCCCTCCGCCACGACTGGTCTTAAAATTGATATAACTTTTTTATCGCATCAAAATAGCATTTAAGATGTTGCTTCACAACCGCCTCTATCTTTCAGTGTTAACTTCATAATACTAACCTTAGCTGTTCTTGAGCTTAGCCCAGATAAACAGGAAGACAAATAGGCAAAAATGTTAAAATTGTTTAATTGTGTTTTGGTATCGTGTAAATAGCTGAATGCATTTGAAAAAAACAGTATATTGATATCAAAGACACTATTTACATGTATAGATAAGTATAGGTTAATTTTAATTAGTTTTTCAGCTTTTCATTATACCTAATATTTTGCATAGTAGAGGATGCAGAGAATCTAATGTTAATACACTATTTTCCGCGCAATTTTCGAGAAATTGCGTAGAGAGTGGCGGAACTCAACGCCACGGTTTGCCTTGTTGCCAAAGTGAAGAAAAGAAGATATTAAATCAAATCAGCTTCGCGCTATATCCCGCACACAGCAGGTAAAGCAGAGGTGTTAAAACGGTGTTAAAAGTGAATATAATATAAACCGAACCCACAACCAGTCGGCGGCGCCACTACATCCTCATTAAGTAATTGAAGTATTTTGGAAATTTATTTGATTTTGCTAGCAAAATTTGTTGTATTTAAAGAAAAATATTTAGCCGTACTGTATTCAGGTAAATCGTATGTACGTGTGCACGGCAACCGCAGTTCTTCACGCGTAAACTCCTATCCCGATCTTAAATCTTGAAATCTCGGTGTTTTTATCATTATACAAATTGAAAGCTTAAGATGCAGCCAATTTAGTAAAACAGTTGTATATAATAACTGTTACAGCAATTTTAAAAAATGTTGCACTAAGTAATTTAAGTTGATATAACTTTTTAATTTATGAACCGATTGTAATCCAATAGCGAACATCGCATTTAAATCGGTTAAACAGCTAGGTACAATTTTATTATTAGTATAGGTTTAGCATAGGTTAAAATATAAAATATTTTCTTTAAAATAATACTTTTTAAATAAAATCTTTTCCTTTAATGTAATTTAACCATTTTTTTAATATATGTATACATTAATTAATGTTATGAAACCTTCAAAATCCACACCAACCTGACTAAATTACCAAACAAAACTTACCTTACAATATCAGCTTATTTTTGCTGTAAGAATAAAATGACATTGTAAAGTAAATTCTGGAGTATGACTAATCTCTTCGACTAAAATTATGATAAAGAAAAATAGTATCAAGCAAATCACAAACTAACAAATATAAAAAAAATCAATAATTATAATAAAAGTTTTTTTTGGTGCAAATCCTTTAATAGGTGTTTCGTTTCTTAAATAAGTAATATAAGCTTATACATTTATATCACTTGCATTGTCCCATATAATATATATTTTATCGCAATAATATATGTTTATAAATAAACAATATGCATAAATGCATGAATTTGACATTGTCAGGTGGACAAAACCACAAATGTTAATTGTGACTTGCCAATCTCCGAAATTATAGTATAAAAAATAAAAAAAAACTAAATGAAAATAATTATATTAGTATATGATCTGACATTATAACGAGTACAATACGACATTTTTAAATATTATCTTTACCTAAGTTGACATCCTTTCTTATTAATGTAAAATAACCAAGTATCTTGATTATATTTGTTAAAATTCTATAACTCTCAGTTAAAATTCTATAAGGTACATAAAGGTACTGTATCAAATCAATGTGATATTATATGCAACCGTAAATTTTACGTAATTTAAAATTTTTGACCTAATTTATAAATTTGGAAGATTATAATTATTATTACTCTATAATAAAAATGATATCTTAGTACTTTATACCTACGTTATTTAAATTAAGAAGTTATATAAAATATTATAATATTAGAAATTTCGTTTTGTGACTTTCACAGGATATTTAAGATAAAAATAATATTATGATAATTTATCTGATTGGAAATCTGCTTAACGAATTATAAATAATATTAAAACATTATTCGGCTCTGTTGGTTTCTATGTGTAGAGGTGAGCGATAAATTTGGCGCGATGTTTATAATGTTGCTATATAAGATATTTCTTACAATTTAAGCGCAACTAACGAAGAAAATCAATACCTAAACAGTGATGTATTCATTCGCCTTTTTAAAATGAGAACGTGACAAAACATTTCGTTAAAAACTCATCGAAGAAACTATTTTATTTAAAAAATATATCTATTGAAGCTTGATGCTCATTTTTTATTTATTTACATAGTGATGAATATTCTCATAGTTACGGCGTGGTAGAACATTTTGCGTGTTTAATTATCGCCCATTCCACAAAATATTGCTGTTAAAGGTTAGTAAATAACTTCATGTATATATTTATCCTCTAATATTTAAAACGAGGGGTAAAAATCGCCTAGAAATGGACTATCGACCTTCGCCATTGTCTGCAGCGTGCATGGTGCATTGCGTTTATGATAGGTACTTCAGTGTAGGTATGTAGATACCTTCGGTCTAGAGATGCATTGAAAGTTTTACTTAGTGTTTAAATTCAATGTTATCATTATTAAAAGCCTAAAAATACGAAAGGATTTTCATAAATTGCTGTGAATTGAAAGAAGTGAAAAGGTAAAAATTATCTTTATTTAAAATTTAATTTATTTTCATAATAATTTTTAATAAGTGTAAACGTACGTTTAATATTATGTTAGTTAACTATTAATTTTAATTAACACATTTAAAATACTAAAGTAAAAGCCCAAAAAGATTAAACTACAATTAAAATGAATTGCAAAATATCATAGGTCTTCAGAATAATAATTTTTATTAAGAATATTATTTTTTTGTATAGTTTCGAGTGTTTAGCTACTTTTAACGAATTCTTGTTATAAAATACATTTATAAAATTTCATAAAATAAACATTAACAAATATTTTAAATATTCTCATCATACAGAAGTTGGTGGTGTGTATATTTAACCAACAAATATATGTTTGCTTGTGTATAAATGTAATGTAGTTTTTAAGTTTCAAAACCTGATTTTCAATATGAAATTTTGTTACCTAAGATTATATTGTTGCAAGGAAGGAACTCGCTTGGGTTGTTAAAAGTTTTTTCTAGTAATGTATAATCATCACATATTTCTATATGTAATGAAATTATAAAATACTAGTTTTTACTCAAAAATGTTGACTAATTTTCTCATGACATTATTTCTGATGGTAAAAATTAACCTACAATTACCAAAAATCATAAACATTTTATTTTTTACTAAATTTCAAATTCCATGCTTCTAGCTTTTGATTATATGAGTTTTTAACACACATTTAAAAGTGTATCAAAAGCTCATAGAATCTAAAGTATTGTAGTAAATTAGGGGCCAAGTTTCCTAAATTCATGTTATAATATATAAAGATTGTTGAAATTTTACTGATTGGTAAATGTAAAATAAAAAATCTAGGTACTGTAGCTTGGGCTGTGCATTGCCCTTAAGTTTAATTATTCAGTCTTATAAGTTTTATAGATATAAAAACTAAGTTTATATCACAGAATAAGGAGTAAAGGTTATATAAGTTAAATGCCTGGCTATACAGAAATATAAATTTAAGTAAATATTTCATTTCTTCGAGTGGGGATTGAACCCACAACTAGTCTAGTTTTACAGTCACACTTTGTGCCCCTGTGCCACAAGTGGCCTTGTCATCAAATCATTACTTGAGCTCGCAAATTAAAAATATATATATTTGGTAACATGCCAGCACAGTTTATGAGATGACTCTACTAACTATTCAATGGATTCCGGATAGAAGTAACACCACATTTGATAACTGTGACATAAGTGTAGGTTTAACTGTTTTAAAAGTGCATTAACAGTCACCTCCATTGTATGATCTGCTCTCCTAACCTAATCATTTTTGTTCTACCAATGTGATAAATGGAAGAAATTAATTTATGATAAATCTAGGGAGGCTGAGATCTTACAGAGATTTAGCTTTCATACCTCTTGCTCTTATTTTTACTGTGTACAACTTAAATGTACACCTATTTCTGAATTTTCTTTTGTTTCACTCATATTTTTCACAATCTTTAATTAATAATTTATATAGTAGTAATCTTATTGATATTAATTTATATAAATTTAATGGTGCATGCAAAACAATAAGAAGAACAAAATGATTATGATCTGTGATGAATAGTGTTATATTTCTTTAATTTATGCTATCTTTGTGTAATTGTGTATTACAGACATTTAACAATGAAAAAAAAAACTTGCACTTAATTAACTGTAATATTTTTATTTATTTACAATATCTTACACATTTAAAATATGAAAAAAAAACATCCTTTTGACGTAAGTAGTGTGTAGAATAAAATAAACACTTTTTTATTTTACATTATAAAGATATGCATGAGATACATTTTAAATTTTATAAAATGAGCAAAATGAAGATTCAACTTACTTCATTTTTATGAAAGTGAAATAAAGCATTTCTTATAATTAATATTAAATACTACTGCCTATTCTACTGTATGAGGGATACAATGTGAAGCTGAGAAGCTAAAGAAGAAGAAATTGGATATTTGTGGCTCAGCGGCACCATGTCTGATTGTAAATGCAATGGTTGTGGGTTCAATTTCCAATTGTGTGAAAAATTATTTTCACTTTTCTTTAGTAACAAAACAGAATGGTGTTGAGTTCCGCCACAGAACACGCATGAGACGCTCAAAAATTGCGCGGTGTGGCATGGAATGTTTTAGCATTAGATTGTCTGCTATATGCGGGATAAATAATTAAGAAATATATGTGTATCTCATTTTAGTGTTTATTGTAATCCAATATAGGAATGTAGTGTACAGTCTGTACATTAAGTAATTGCATATAAGGAAATAATATTTTAAATAAATTGTTATTCCATTCCAATTTATAGTTTATTTTGTTGAGGCGCTATGAACCTTCCTGGCATTTCTTGGCTGGATTAAAAAATGGATGCATTCATTTGCAATTTTTTGCTTAGTTGTTGTTTTTCATTTCAGATTATTGTTGATTGAAGTAAAAAATTATACATTATACACCACTGTAATTATAAGTTAAAATGGAGGAAATAAACGGCGATCTTTACGGAGATGGTCTTGTTAGTCTTGGTGATGAAGGTTCGCTGGAGTCTACTGATAATGGTAAACAGGAACAAAATTGTAAAATATGCGAGTAAGTATAACTGTATTATCGATGAAAGCTTATGTAGACACAAATTATAATGTAATGTCACGTGATATAATTTCGGGAAAGTAACTGAAGATTTTAATTATAATCGTTACAGCAATAAATTGTGCAGTCCACGAGTGTTGTCATGCCTTCATGTATTCTGTGAAGCGTGTATTGACAAATTGATGGTAAATGAAGCTGGGGATTCTCTTAAATATGATTTGGCTGTCGAATGTCCTTCGTGCAAACAAGAAACCAAGGTGGTAATTAAATTGATTGTTTTTTTTATATATTCAATAAACGCAGATAATTAATTATATATTTCATATAGATGGCGGGCGGTGGAGCTGCATCACTTCCGTCGGACTACGTCCTTACTAATATCCTGGATGTGTCGTCCATGGATCAATCTGTTGTTTGCACTTGTTGCAAAAGCAAGGAACCAGCTGTTGCTAGATGCACTGACTGCTCTCACTTCTTATGTTCCAATTGCAATTCTGCTCACGAATTTATGAGGTGTTTTGAAAACCACCGCGTCGTTCCATTTGACGCTCTTCGGTCATCTAAGGAAAAGGCTGCAGTGCATAAGCCTATATTTTGCACTCGTCACGCTGGAGAAAGTCTCAAGTTTTATTGCTGTGAGTGCGAAGTCGGGGCTTGCACGGAATGTCTAACTGTTGACCACAAAGTTGGAGAGCACCGTTGTGAGCGCATTGTCGATGCTGAACCAAATTTACGCGCAGAGTTAAGAAGTTTCATCGTAGAAGCGAACGCTCGGGCGGTGGCGGCGGGCAGTGCGTCCGCCCGCCTCGACGACGCCTTGGGAGATCTACAACGGCAAAGAGATGACGCTGAAACTGTTGTTAACGAAGCCTTTCGCGCATATAAAGCGGCTCTCGAAAGATGTCGCGAAAAATCTCTGGAAGAACTCGAAAGGCTGCACAAAGAGAGAGAGCTTAAAGTAATGGATTTATTTGATCGCGTAGATAAAACTGTCCAACGCATTGACTGTGCTTGTAAATTTGCTGCCAGACTTCTTCGCAGGGGAGACGGCACTGAAATTGTGATGCTGAAGAAGACCGTCGCATCACAGTTTGCACGGCTCTTGGAAGGAGCGCCCGAATTTGATGTTGATTATTCTCTAGAGTTTGTTACAAAAATGGATAAGTTTGATTCGATAGCTGAGGAAACGTTTGGGGTATTTCGCACTGAAGCGACTCGTGCCGAAGAGAGGAAACGTGCCAGTGAATCGTCGGCTATCGTTTCCGTTGCATCGAATTCACATTCACCAGCCGTCTCCGTGACTAGTGCGCCAGTTTTTGATGACCTGCCCCTTGGCAATATGCGCCGCGTTACTGGAGTCGGTAGTGTCGTGGGAGTGCCTGTCGGAGGAGTGTCATCTATTGGAGTGCCAGGTGTGAGCGCCGTCGGTGCAGTGTCCAACACGAGTGTGATCCCCGGTGTGGTAAACGTGAACAACCTTCCCGGAGTCGGCGGGGTGACGGGCGTAGGTGTCCCAGCATTGCCGTCCATGGTGGAGTACAACTTGCAGCAGCTGGCCAGCATTGCGGAGAAGGACGTGCCACCTCCGCAGCACGCTTCACCAGCACCCCCTTTCACCCTAGCTGAATTGCTTGCCGGCGACCTTAACTCACCTCAAGCATACAACAACTTGCAGGCTCTCGCAAAACTTGGACTGAATACTGGTAGGTTTTAATTATTGTTTTAGGTAGATTCTATATTTTATTTTATTTGGAAATTTAACTATTTTATTTTTTAATATCATGATGGTTTTTGTTTCATGACAATGTGATTCAGTTGATACATTCTTAAGTAATTGTAAAACAATAATAATTGTGATTTTTTATCCCACTCTTGGAATAATTCTGTCTGTAGTTAGTTAATGTTCTTATGTTCTTATATATTTTTTTATCAGAAACATTTTAATAGCTATTAGTTACAATCTTTGTTTACTATGTTACTTAATTACACTATTAATATTTCTTATCTGTTATACAGTATTAATTATATTAACATGCATACAAAAATAATATTGTTGAAAAAATACCTAAAATGTATATACATTTGAATGTCTTTATAGGTTTTTTTAGTATATTAAATTTAATTTTCTATAAATCAATCGATTTTGGTCTTGATTTCCACCACTTACCACGCAATGTCTCGAAGATTGGTCGGAAAGTCCAGAGTCGGGTGGCTTAGTATTAGGTTCCCTATGCCAACCTTGCTATGCAGGCAATAGAATGGAGCTGTTTTTTTTTAATTGAATCACAAATTAACTAATTCATAATACATAAATAATTTTCAGAAGTGAATGGGTTCGGTGGTGTAGGTAGCATCGGGAGTGTTGGCCCACGAGGAGTATCACCGGGCCGACCGCTCTTAACACCAGCAGAGGAAGCTGCCCTAGTTGCTCCCCCAGCCCCTTTAGTGCGTGCTACTAAAGCTACGCCAATGCATATTAGATTCAAATTTGGTCAACTTGGTTCTGGGAAAGGACAGTTTAACTCACCTCATGGATTCTGTCTGGGCAATGATGAGGATATTATAGTCGCTGATACCAATAACCATCGTATAACGGTATGATTAATTGTGTTTTATTAGTTTTTTACTTACAATTTCGCACCTAGGCTTATCACTGCATCTATGACCACAGATACAGTGGTTACATCGAAACGATTAACATGGTATAATATGCTTTATAGAAGTCCTCGATAAATATACTAATCAATACAAAGAACTTTTCAATTTAGAATAGGAGTTCCTCAGATAATTGCCGTCAACCAAACAAACTCTTCAGCTATATAATTTTGGCATATAAGTATAGATTTAATTTATACAATGTGTTTCGGTATTTGACAAGTTAATTGACTTGTGTATTTGAAAATTATGGCTCACAAATAAACTATAGGTTAGTAGAGTTACAAATAATAAAATTATTTATTAATTTTGTTGACCTAAGTAGTAGTTTTTATATAAAATTTGGCCTCCTTTATTACATGTCTATGTATTGATGTTGAGGCAACATGGTGATGTTATTATTTCAGTCAACCTTTGTGTTGAAAAGAATAGTTGTGTTGTCAAGATTTGACTGTAACTATAAACATTTGCTAGTACTCTGACAATATAACAGCAAATAAATAATAGCCTAGTAAATATTGATAGTTAACATTGCTAAATAAAAATTTTGTTGTATTATCTTTTATTGATTGAAACTTTTTTATACAAATCAAACGAAGTTATCATTTGGCAGTTGGGCAGAATATGAATATAAATGCATTAGATACGAGTTTGTTACCCAATTCATGAGAATGATGTTATCTTAATTTTTTTTCCCTCTGATGTGACAAAGTGTATGTTGAATTTTTTCAAAAAGGATTTTGGCAATGAATGATATGTTAACACTATGTTCTCTTGTTAAAAACCTGCTATAAAATATATCACGCGAATTGAATTATTTGTTGACTATATATGACTATCCTTATCGTAGATGGACATTTTTGTGACACCTTCCATCCAGTGTAATATTTGTATTACTTGCAGTCTTACATTAAGACTTTTAAATTAAAACAGTAGTTCTACAATTTGTATATTATAGTTTAAAAGTAAGTCCATGTATAAACAAAAAAGATATTTTCCAGGTATTCGACAAATCTGGTACCCACAAGTTCAATTTTGGCGTCGCGGGCAAGGAGGAGGGGCAGCTGTGGTATCCCCGCAAGGTGGCGGTGGTGCGCGCCACCGGCAAGTTTGTGGTCTGCGACCGCGGCAACGAACGTTCCAGAATGCAAATATTCACCAAGAATGGACATTTTTTGAAGAAGATTGCTGTATGTTTTTTTTCTGTTTTACGATACATTCCGCATATGAAAGGGTAGGCGGAGGGAACCTAGTGTTAAGACACTCCGTTTCATATATTTCGCCAAAATTTGCGTGTTGAGTTGAGAAACAACGGCTTGCTGTGCCTTGTCACCAGAGCGAGGTCGAGGGCATAAAAATATTATACAATTCATTTCCCCGAGACTGAATCGAACCTAACGTCGCGTTTACAGTCAGTCACACGTTGTACTACGACTGCTTCGAATGTACTTCGGCGGGATCGTACGTTGAGGGATAAATTTAGAATTTATTTACTTACAGTATCTTCAATTATGGCACCACTGTCTTGTGGGCATTGTTTAGTTTTGTTTATTTGTATAAAGCAAACTAACAACTAGATAGATAGTCACGCTGTTCACGCACATAGCAGGGTAGGCAGAGGGAACCTGGGATCTCGTGTTGAGGGGCAGTACTTAAAGCCTAATTACCAGATCGATGAGATGAAAATATTAAATACATATTTCATTCCCCTGATAGAAATCAAAGCCCCTGATAGAGGAGCTACAGCGTTGCCGGCCTTTAAGGTGGTTTGGGCGCCGGAGCCCGGCCTTACCTGATGCGAAACGCAGTGACATAAAGCCACTACTTCACGCCGGTTTTAAATGCCGGGGGTGGTAAAGATCCGGTCGAGTCTGCCCATGCTCGTTGCCATTGCTGGAGACGTAGCTCTACCACACGTACTTTAACGCATGAAAATTATATTCTCTTAACATTTGACAGGTGCGATTCATCGACATCGTGGCGGGCCTAGCCGTGACCGCCGAAGGTCTCATCGTCGCCGTGGACAGTGTGACGCCCACCGTGTTTATCTTATCCGAAGAGGGGGACCTCATGAGCTGGTTTGATTGTAGCGAGTGTATGAGGGAGCCCTCTGATATCGCTATCAGTGGTATGTAATAAGCACACCTTGTGTTTTCTTTTTAAAGAAGTTTCCAATTTCTGTGTCTTTTAATTGTATTCTGTAATTTAGTCTTGGCTTTTAAAGTATTGTATTGAATATGATTGTATAGTTAAGATTATTTGTTTATATATAATATCATACTGCAATAAAAACAATAATAAAATAACAATTTATTCCTTTAAATTTTAGTAAATATCTAAATATATTCCAGGTAAAGAGTTCTACGTGTGCGACTTCAAAGGGCACTGCGTAGTCGTGTTCGACGACGAGGGCCGGTTCCTGCGCCGCATCGGATGCGAGAACGTCACCAACTTCCCCAACGGCATCGACGTGTCGGACGCCGGCGACGTGCTCATCGGGGACTCCCACGGCAACAAGTTCCACGTGGCCGTCTTCACCAGGGACGGCGTCTTGGTCACCGAGTTTGAGTGCCCTTATGTTAAGGTGGGGTTTTATTTACTTTAGTAGTCGTCAGCGTAAGTGCTTTGAATTCATTTTATTCTCTCTTCTTTATTGTTGAATTGATCCATTTATGTTTACCATGTAGGTGTAACTAACACTTACAGGCAAATACATTACATAATGCTAAATTATTGTGAATGTAACGCAAAACAAAATAATGACTGATCTATCCATTTAGTAGTAAGATTGCCCTTTATTTTGATTAAATTAATGCAGAATATAATACGACCCGTATTATTAATATTTCATATTGTGTTTCAGGTGTCCCGCTGCTGCGGTCTGAAAATAACATCAGAAGGTTACATCGTCACTCTGGCTAAGAATAATCACCATGTTCTAGTCCTCAACACCCTATACATTGTCTGAGGAATAACTCAATGGCTGTAAGTCTGCATACTACAAGATCTCACATTTATTCCCTTTTATTATTATATTTAATTGCTGATTTTACAAAGCTTAACATTTTTGCTAAACCAGTATTTGACTGTTTTATTGTTTTGTGTTTTTTTTTCACTATAGTCACTATCCACTCGAAGTGAACTGTAAATACATTTTTTTTTATTTTATTATTATTATTATTGTCCTATGTTGTGAATTTATAATTTAGGATCTAAACAGTTCCTGCCTGTGGATAAATATTCCCAAAGTATACTATGATACTTACGTTTTCGGTTTAATTCATCTCACATTTTTTTTATTATGGTTGCATTTAGTTATAATAACATACAATCCAAAGTTTAGGCTATTATTATTTTTTTTACATATGTTACGATCCAGTCAATGCGCTTGTGAAGTTCAAATAATCGATTTGGTCGTAGTGTTAACACCTTAGGAGAATATTGATTTATGATTAGTATGGCGTTTAAATTAACGGTTATATATTTACATTTTACACTGTAGCTCTGTTGCCTAACGTGATTGGTCTACGATCAAAACTCAGCGTTTTGTACTTGCACTTCCGAGACTGTTGGCTGGAATTTCGATTATTTTTCTAAATTTAGCAGCTGATATGGTTCCTAGTTCGAGTGAAGATAATACATGTCAATTAGGGGTCTGCGTGGGAGTGTCGCCTCGTTATTAATTGCGTTTCTCCGTAAATTTACATACATTTTTTGTTTAAAGTATAATATCTTGCAAGTTTGTCGACCACACCATCACATTGTCAACTTTGATTCTATAAACAATCGAGTGGCGAACCGTTATACCGTTTTGGTGGTCGATTTTATTCGGAGAAGTAATTCGGAACTCGTTACGATCGCAGCCCGTATTCGGACACGTCATTACGCACAATTGAGTTATATGTTAGCAAAATTTTATTACTATTATTAATTATTATTATTATATTGTGACCAAAGGAGGCGACACTAAAATAACGTGCCATCTAGTTTAGGTTAATCGCGTATACAATATTATATATTGTCCGTTAAAATATATTTACCATTTACAGATTTCTTGTGTCTATACAAAACGTTTTTTCATGTACTCTTGTTTTGAGAGCCTATATTTGAAACCTTCACACGGGTAGGCTATTAATGATGATATAATAATATACGATTTGGTTGATTTAAATTTATCCGATCTTATTATATTGGGAGCCACTGTGTAACTGAACATAATTCTGTACAGGTAATTAATTATTACATAGTAAACGGAACCGTTTATGTGGCATCTTCGTGTATATAGATTGTATGGAACATTGGATTTTGAAATTTTATTGATACAAAGCGACATGTTGCAACACGGGTATTGCGCGTCACAAAGCTATTTAGCACTTCTTCACTTGTCGCATTTGATTGTTGAATATTAATATTATTATATAAATTTTTTAAAATATATATTCATGAACGTGCCATTATAAACAAATTTTATTTGTACATGTTAATGTGTTTTAAATTCCGTATACAGTCTCGCCAAAGTATATATTTTTATAGCTATCCACATTTAATATTCCAAATTTGAGATTCATTATGTTTTTTAGATAGTAGATGAAATAATTTAAAAAAAAAATGTTAAAATTGTGGTTAGTAGTAAAAAAATTACATCAAACATTTTCATGTAAAATTAATATTTGTCGGTTTTATCTAATTAAAATGTCTGATGTATATTACATTAACACTGATAATAATATGGTTTTACGATGTATTGCAAATCGTGATGGCGGAGTTTTTTGAAACATTTTAATTTTACACGTCTCGGCTTTCGTCTTCCAAAGATTAGTATTTTGTATTACTTTTTTTTTATATGTTAAAAATTTGATGTTAACTTTTTATATTGGTGACATTTTTATCGCAAGAAAACGAAAGTCTTGTTAGTATTAGAGTCGCTGGTTTGCAATATCAACCCTTGTATTACTGAAGTACTTAACCAGACCACCTACTATGGAGTGTGATATTTTATTTACAAATTGTTGTTATATTAAAAGTGCTCTCTAATTCTTTTGGATATTTAAATTAAAATTAAAAAGACAAGCGAGCAATCGTCTGATTAATTCGAAATATATATTTATATATATTTTTGAACATTTTAAGTTCCTGGATTCCTATATTATATAGAACATTAAGCTATAACGTTACTATTTTTTATTTATATTATTATTATTATTTAATGTGGAACCAAAATGAATGTGTATTGCTGAGCCATATTATTATCATTCATATATTAAAAAAAATATATTATAGCAATTTTCACTAGTAATGTATCGCGTAATTTAAATGTATGTACTTAATTAGATTACTTATTGATTTGTTTAATTTGTTGTGTATTGGAATATTTCTTAAATACATAGCAACGTTTAATGTGATATAAGCAATAATAGAGAGACCTCAGCAGGAAGGTTCGAGAGGGGGCATCACCGTGGTTAATTTGACGTGGTCTTGAATCCTCTATTTATTAGTGAGTAACTTTTGGGTTTATTTTTTTTTCTTATTGTTTTTAAGTTATTTGTTTCAGGATTTTTGTCCCGATAGTATTAGGGAATTTTATTTTCTTTATAATTTTTTTTTAAAGTAGGTTATAAATGAGTCATTATTAACCCCTTCGTGGATGATAGGCGTGAAATCTGATTATAATACTCTGATTTCGTCATTTTTAATGTTTCGTTTTTAGTATATATATATATATATGTTCCGGGCCTATATTTATAGTATTTTTGGCCAGTGCGAATAGGCCTTAGTGTTACGAATTTTTACTGCCAAATTATTTTCTTACGATATTTGTGCATGCACAGTAGTAATTATTTTATTGTATAATAATTATAAAATTAGTTACTAATTGTTGCCAATTTTTTTTTGTTTTATTAATAATTATTCAGGGTTTTAATATTATTATTATTATTATAAAGTTCAATTTTTTTATTTGTTGTCCAATGATCAAAATTATTGTGTGTTAGTGACGTAAAATTAACCGAAATAGAACTTAATAAGCCCCAAAGGGAGCGTTTGACGCTATTAATAATATTGCTTAGGGTTGCATAAAATTATTAAAAAGTGGTGTGATAAGTTTTGGATAATTTTACAAATTATACTATTTTATGTGTGAATTTCAATATTAATAAATTTGAAGTTGAATATATATTTATATTATATGTGTAATTTTTCAAATGATGATTATTATTATTATTATTAATTACATCGGCTTGATTATTTGGCCGTATGTTTAAAGTATTATCATTTGTATATTATTACTTTGTTCTTACACTTAAATTATTTTGGTGATATAATATCCTTGACAATGTTTCCTTTTGTTCTTGCCATGTATCTTATGTAGGTGTCGATGTAGAGGTTTACGTAGAAGTTAGTATTTTTCAATTGATATACAAAGAGAGCAGTATGACGTGTTTGCCCTAGCGTGATGTTGTTAGCGTTGTTGTGGGTAGAAGGGTAGGGGTTAGCGGGGGATAGGGGGTAGCAGGGCAGGGAGGGTGGTGGTTGCGGGGGGATGGGGGGAGGGGAGTAGACCACCCTCCCGTTGGCTGTATATTCTTGCTGTAGCAAGTAAGCACTTAGTCATGGGGTAATGGCAGGTCAAATGGTATTTATTGTCCATTGACATTACTTGATAATAATTGTATCATTAGAGTACATTAACAGTAGCCTTTCTCGGGAATCTTAAAAGTTACCTATATACACTTTAAAGCAATTTTTGGTAAATATATTTCTCTTGAATCTATATTCCCTTATGTATCCAGCAATAATAACTTCAGTAGATGTAGTTATTACATTATATGGCACTCGATAAACCGCTCACAGTACCAGTTTCGATTGTCGTTGTCGGCCTTATAGTTCACGCTTACGAACAATGAAAATAGTGTGTTTATAATATAAAGCCTAAATATTTAACGAAAATGCCGTTTAAAAGATGTGGCTATGAAAATTTATTGTCGAAGCAAATATGTTTAGTGCCATATAGTGTGATATATGTAGGGTTCGCAGCGCACAAGGTGAGCTCTAATGTTACCCTCCCTATTGGAGGTGGGCGTATTGCCTATTTTGTGGCACCAAGCACAGGTCGATGGTTCTGGTGGAGTCGTGGCAGTGTCGATGCACTCGCAAATCGTCATTGGATTATATGAAACGGTAGCCAATAACATACGTACGGACGTCTTTAAAACGCAGTGAAACATTTTATTGACTGCGATCCATCACTGGCTGACTGGCGTTTATATAATCCATTGGCTGTTTGTGTATGTTTGGACCGCATTGTGATTGTGGGTGGGGTTTGGCCAATTTTACTTTTCTCATATAGTCTCTCGGTCTGGTTAGGGCACAGTAAGCTGATCACCTGCTTGCCTGACAAGTATAGTGAGTGATCTTCGAAATATTGTATTGTTATTATGTCATCGCTGTATGGTTCAGAAATACTATTCAAATATACCGAAGTGACAGCCATCCAATGTTTTCACCGAGTATTTAAGTTGTTTAGCATGTATATGATATTTATATATATTTCTTCACCCACCTTAACACCACCGACTTATTTGGTCTCCACTTTTTGAAAACCAACAATTAAGGTTGTGAGCTCTATTCCATTCGGAATTTATAAGCCACAGAGTGCTTGTGCAATAAATATCACAGTTTGGATCTAGGCTTTTAAATTATTATAGATTATATACATTGTTGAGCTGATTATAAAAATTTAATATATTATTATACCTTTTAATATTGTTAAAGAATTCTAATTGCATTCCACATCTAGAGTGAACGAATTTGAGAAGACCATTTTCAATCTACATTATACAAGTTATTTTTTTTATAATCGTAGGATTATTAGCAGTTGCCAATGTTTTTTCCTTTAGTCAGTAAAAGTACAAATATTTTAATATACAATTCTTGGTATTTACGTATTGTAGTATTTTATTTTTTTAATTCATTTGATTCTTTAACTATAAGCATAATTTTTTCACGTAAGCGGCCATTTAGATGTTCTCATCACGCAAATTATTCAGTATATAAAAAAAACATATCATATTGAATCTATTTGTATCTCACAATACGTCACATGTAGACAGACAAATGTTTGTTTATTATAATATAAAAATAATCCGTGTTAGTGGTGACACTCGATATCTTTCTTCATACTTTAACTTAGGTTTCATCCCAGATTATTAAATGGTAATGACGAGACCAATGCGCGCCATGTTTCTCTGCTTACATCTGCCGTACTGTGAGAAGGACTATTATTTTTTACATGCATAAATTTACAACATCCGTGTTTTCATCTCGTTGAGGTGTACGTTTAAAATGGCGTTTGTTTTTAAATTAGTTTTAAGTATATGCTAAGTTTACACATTTAATTTTCTTGTCATTTTATGTTAACATTTGAAATTTTTTGTAATTTGTGTTTGTGTGTGAAAGGTGCATGTTCTTTATGCATATTTTAATTTTGATCCAAAGATATCTTTAATGCTTATAATTTAATTAGTAATTTTAATCTTTTTGATATGAAAATGACATTTGTGGAGTGTGCATTGGTATTTGATATTAGAATTTAAATATTTTTTCTGTAGTGTTGGTGCAGCTGAGCAAATGTCTACTATATTCTCTTAGGAATATATTGCTCAATAATTTTATTCTGTTAAAGTATTTTAAACTTAGGATGTAGTCCACGTGGTGGGGTGTACGTACTGTAGTGGACTTCAGTGACACAAAAATATATCTAACAGACAATACCCTCCGTAAAGTTTGAAAATTGTAAACGTTAAAATTTTATTAGATGTAGTTGCCTTCATAGCGACTTGCAGTACGAGCAAGTTGCAAGGGGAGCCAACCCCACGCACGCGGGCCGCAACCTAACGCCGTCCTCTACACTGCGCTGGTATATTAACGAGGATACCAACGATTATCGATATCTACCATCTTAAACAATTATAATATGATCACTGACACTTATTTAACTGTAAGTCATGCATTTTCATTTCGCTCCACACAATCGTTGGTCGTCCGTTCTAATCCCGCTTGCTCCGTTCCAGGCTTGTTCCTAACGTAACTAACTCTAATGTAGTGACGTAGTAGTCCGCTCGCGCGTGAGGCGATGACGTCATTGCGGCCCGGGTAGTGGCGTTGGCTGGATAATTAGACTATTTTGCCCCACAGTCAACGAAATATTGTTATCCATACAGGAGTTTTTGCTGCATTGTGCCTAGATCTTAGAAGTTAATAATATCGAGGTAGAGTTAATCTCAAATATTTTGGCTCTTTGAATATTCCATGATATTATTTTGTTTTTCATGAAAATGTATTTACATTATTATACATTCATACACTTAGTAATTATTGTATACATGAATATACATTGCGTAGTTTGTAACTTGGTTTTATTGTAAATTTAAGATGCCCAACTAGTTTGTATGTTTGTCCACAACGCTCCGGAGGAATTGATTGCGCTACATTATTGTCACCTTAGTCGGCATGCGATATTTTCATGTGGACACACGTAGAATTCGTTTTTTTTTTGACTAGTTGCACATCTTATTTTGACCAAATTTATCCGTCGCTGGTGTCATTTGAGAATTAATTGTCACGTGACGTCAGCGGCTTCTTAACGATTAAGTTTATTATGTATCGTGAACTGTGGCCAGGATAACAACAGCACAGAGCAGTGTATTTCAGAGCCTGCCTAAAATATATTTTTGTCATGATTTTATTTAGGTATATACATGTTATTATTCACATATTACAGTTTTCTCAATATTAGCTTGTATTTTAATTAAGAAATAATCATATTTAACATTGCCAGGTGATCAGCAACCTGCACTTTAATATTTTTGGAAACTATTGAACTTAAATTGTACTGACTTTATAAATATATTTACTTCAATAAAGATTTTCCATGCCACTATCAAGACATCTTTTTATTATTCAGCCCCTATAGTTATTTTAATGAAAATTCCTAATAGTTTTAGAATATTTATTATTTCAATTGATTTATTATGTTATAATAAAAAGCACTTTGTGCATAAATTTTATATATAAAATGTAATATATCACAATAAGGTAACTTATTCCATGGGAGGTATTTTATGAGGAACTTTTATAGACGCATTCACCAGCGATCCAAGTAGATTTGACGTCGAGAGTATCCGGATTTAAGAGGATGAAGTCTGCATCAGACCCAAAATTTAAAGTGCCTTTGATGTGATCTATGCCTAAAGCTTTCGCAGGGTGTAGAGACGCTGTTTCTAACGCATACTCCAAGGAACATTCTGAAAAAATAAATTGTGACTACTATAGTACGGTCAACAAGTCGTGGCCACCTTAAAGTTCCATGCAAGACGGAGCGCAGATTTGTTTTTAGAATAGATAGTCTTCAAAAATAAGACTATTTTCTTTCCGTCTGAACAACGGTTTGGGGAAATAAATATTTTTATTTTCTCGCTCTGGTGGCAAGGCACGGCGTTAAGTTCCGCCACTTAACACGCAATACCTCAAAGAGTTCGACGGTTAGTGAGGCACGGGAGTATCTTAATGGAAAATGGAGTGTCTCTGCCTACCCTGCTTATCGGCCGAATACAGCGTGAAAAAAACTTAACGTAACTAGAACTGCTATAAAAATTTAAAAAAAAACAAACCAGTGGCATCTTTGAATATTTTAACACACTGATTGAGAGCGCTAGTGCTTCCACACAGTGTTTTGGTGCCGGTGACATAGGCGCGGCCATTCTCCACGTTCACAGATTGTGGACCGATCCTGTAACTACCGTCTGGTAATCCTTGGGCGGCTACAGCATCACTTACTAATATTAAACCTAAAATTTAAGTTTGTTATTACTATAGTTCTATTTTGTTTGATTTTGAATTCATATTTTGTGGTGCAATGAATAGTTGTTTTAATAACAACAAGGTGCCTTCGTCACTCGCCATGGATTTTGAAAGAAAATGTTATTTTTCAATACAATACAGTGCTTTTCATATATATATAGATTTTTAATTTTACACTAGATAGTTTTTTTTTTAAATAATAGACAAAGAAGGCTCAAGTATTTATATAAAATCATGCACTTTAAAATGTAACAGAAAAAAATTAATAAATCTATAAAAACTTAATTGAGTAACATACTAAATAAAATAAGTGATAATTTTACCATTAGGATTGGTTCTACATGCTATCCTTAGTGCAGCAGGATGAGTATGAATTCCGTCAGATATGATTCCATAGAATACTTGTTTTTCCGTTGAAGAAGCTAGTAAACCTACTAAGCCAGGATCTCTATGGTGGAACTAGGAGAAAACAATATGTTAGCATTTTTTAAAAGTGAAATGGAAAATATTTGTGAATGTACTTTTTGGAATGCAGTTCACAATTGCAGTTAGAATCTTTTAACTAAAAGATAACCGAGCGTGTGTGGCATCCGGCGAGCCTGCCTGCCACAAATCCCAATTTCTTATAGTTTCCAACAAAATTTTTCATCCATTAGTAAATAATTTTTTAAACCTATTGGCGTAAATCGAAATCTCATTTATCAAATTGACGTGGGAGAAATGCTTTCTTTTTAATAAACAGGGATCTTTTTTCATTTTTTTTTTTCTTTTTAATAAGCAGAGAGACAAGTGTACAAGATCATCCTCATCTATTGTAGTTTGGTAAGTACCGTGCACAGTACCTAGTAGGTGTCCTCTCTTCTTTGTACTTTGTCCTCTCTCTTTTTGTTTTTTTGTCTCTTGTACACATCGTCACGTAGCTCAACTGAGAGTTCATGGCAAAACTGTGCATACAAACCCTAACGCGTGCAATATGAAACTATTATACCTGTCGGTTATGCATGTACGGCTAAAACATTGGACGACGTCTATGTGATAGCACGATGTGTACTTGGCATAGCAGTTGTTCTGCACAAAAAGAAAAGGACATCACACTGAATGGTCTAAACGCTGGTTATTGAAAAGAAAGCATTTCTTCGAAAAACAGATTACAAAATTTATCTACAAATGGATGAAGATTTTAATTTGGAACTATAAAAAAAAGGAAAATGGTGGCAGGCAAGCTCGCCAGACGCCACATACACTCGATTATGCTCGTGTGAAAACAAAACCGAGCGACATAAAAGATCAATTCTGATATTTGTTCAGTTGCATGTACATACATGCACAGATAACTGTACAGTTTTATCACATACTCGGTATGTTATAGGATTTGCCTCTATTAGGAAGGTCTTCAGTTTTTGCAGTATAGCTGTAATATATAATATATAGCCTTTCTCAATAAATGGACTATCCAACACAAAAGGATTTTTTTCAAGTCAAACCTGTAGTCATGAGATTGGCTCCTTCAACCATATAAACTTTTCAGCTTTATAATATTAATATATAGATTATGTTAATAAACTTACTGGTAGCATGGCATTAAATAGATGAGTTATTAAATTTGCTCCACATTTCACACCTTCTTCACCTTGGGTGAGGCTAGCTGAAGAATGCCCCAGGGCTACTTTTATACCAAGGTTTGTTAAGCCTCTTATTGCTGCTAAAGCACCAGGGAGTTCTGGTGCCAAAGTAACTATTATAACATCATCTAAAGATCCATACACTTCGAGAATGGAGTCTAAGCCCTAGAAAAGTAATGTTTCTTTATCTTAATTATTGTTATTTTAACTTTTTTAAATAGTATGGTTTGTATAGCATTGATTATTGGTAAGGTCAAACATCAAACATTAATCCAACAAGGTCAAGACATCATAGGGCCTTGTGTTCATTTTTTCATAATTAAAAAAAAAACTAAGTCTAAAATGTTTTTTATTTTTTTTTAATTACAATCATTGTATACAATTGTGTACAAAAAATATTTTATTTTTTAGAAACCAAAATAAATATAGCGAGAGTCAAACCTTTTGGAAATCATTAATTATATTTTGTACTAATATTATATTTTATAATATTACAAACAGACATCTGAAAATAATTTCATTTATGTTGATTGATAAGAGTTCATCATTGTGTATATTATTTATAGTAAAGTAAATGTAGGTTACAGATAAGACTTTATCATATTAAATATTGCAAAAGAAATATATTATTGGTTATTGACCTATTTTACAAATCATCAGCATAAGAACAATTATTTTTAAAGAAAGAAAAAACATAGATTCCAAAAAGAACTGAATATAAACAAAAAAATATTTACCTTGTCAGGGTTTACAATTAATTCATCAGCATGGGCTCCTTTTTTAGCTGTATTGATAAATGGCCCTTCAAGGTGAACTCCCAAAATAGTTGCTCCAGATTTACTTCCCTGTTTTTTCTGTATTCTGGGTAAAACTTTTAAGTATTTTTCTTTTTCAGATGTTACCATAGTAGGACAGAATGAGGTCACCCCATAGGCTAATAATTCTTTAGCTACCTTTTGTACTCCTTTTTCAACATCTTCAGTATCATATGAGAAGTCTACACCCCATCCACCTAACATGAGAGAAAAATAAACTAACAATACATTCCATTTTAGTATTATATTAGTAAGATCTTATTGAGGACATACTTGCAAATTGCTAACATTTGAGGTCATGGTAAAAATGTCTAATGACATGATTAAGTAAAACTATTATAGAAGTAATATATTAAATAATAGATGAGTTCTTTGATATTTGTACAAAACGAAATATATATAAAGATCAGTATGTAGTCATATTTTTTAATTTAATAATTATAATTGACAAGATGAATACGATCTCAAGAATCGATTGTTTCTTACCATTGTTTTGAATATCTATTAATCCAGGAGCAATAAGTAAATTATTACAATTTACCGTTATGTCTGCTTCGGCCTGTTCCACATAAAATATTTGCTCAGGGTTCATAATTTTGCCATCTCGTATCCAAAGATCTTCCTTAATTATTTTACTGTTGCGAAGAATGTAACAGTCGTGAAATCTGGTCAAGCCTGATTTACTTTTCATTTTATGAAGATAATATACTGTAACTATAAATTAATAAAAAACACGTCCAACCTATTGTAATTTTGAATCAGCACTGTGCTAGTGTGGACTGAAACTGCAAATTGTTTAACAAACAAGAATGACACTAAAAGTAATAACATGAGCTTTGCTGTCAACGTCAGATAGAAATGTAAATTACGAAACTTTATGTCAACTTCGTTGTGACATTGTTATATACATTTTTTTATAAGTAAATAAAAACAAAATCTATATTTAAAATTTTAATTTAAGTAACTGTTGAAAAAAGACAAAAAAATATGGATACAGAACATGGCATGTTAATAAAGATTATAGCTGTTTAGCAGAAATTAGTGGCATTTTTACCAGCAGAGTTTCTATGGCAGTAGATTTTAAGGGGTGGTAAATTTTTGCTATCTCATATAAAGAATATTGTATGGCTGTTGCATTTGTCTAATTGTCGAAGGTTCGTTTTGCTAAAGACTTTGTGTTCTTATTTGTCATTTTAGCCCAAAATCCCAGGGTCCCCTGACCTACGTCATTTTAGCAAAGCTGAAATTTTTCGGATTATTAGTTTAATACGTAGTTAAGACAATATGCGTACTCACTAACTCAAAAAAAAAGTGAGTACACACTAAGTTTTGGTTGATGAAGACATGTGGTGGCCTACGGTAAATCATTTTAAATAGGTTCTCTCTCTCTATATAGGGCAGCTGATTTAAATTTCCAATTAAAAGAATTTCCTCGGCTCTGGAGAATCTGCCTGCCATCACTATCGTTCCAAAGTGGTTCCTAAAAGCTTCATCGTGATAGTCGACACTTATATGATTCTCATCGTGCTCCGTTTACCAGCAATGAAGCTATAGTGCGGATTTAACTCTTAACCAAATTACCTATACTTTCCGAGAGTCCTCTCTCTAAGTTCGTTGGTTACTTCCGTCATATTTGTTACGATTATATCCTTAGGTAAGTCAAATTATTCCACTTTCCATGTCGTCTTACCATACCCAGGAATACCGTTGACCCACATCATCTTGGGCACCTTTATACGCATACAACGTTGTAGATTCCAGAGTGTTATTTAGGCAAAGAGCTATTTCCAGCATTCTTCCCTCCGGCATAATCCGGGTATATTTTGCAGTAACAACCACAGAGTCATTGGCAGGCGTGTTGAATTTGAGTTATCTTGTTCTCCTCTTGTCTTGTCTCTTCCTGGTCTCCTCTTCATTCATCTCGACAAAGCCAGATGTTGCGTTGTATGCTGCCATATATTAAAATACCTTTCATGTTTCCCGCGATGGTCTGGCCGCTATTGTTATTATATATCGAACCTTCAGCCACTTTAAGTTTTATTCCCAAAATTGAGTATTCATTTTGGAAATCAAATTGCACGTTCTGAGCTTGACTTGTTTGGTAGCTTTCAGAACTGCAAGGGCTCTTGCCACCATGGCGTTCTTATAGTGTTCCTCGTGGTCTCGAATTGGTAAATATCCTGGTGGTTGAACAATATTCATTGCGGTATTTTTTTTTGGCCGATTGGATTGGATTGGATGTTATCTCTGGAACTTTAACCGACTTCTTTGTGAACTCCTCCATTGCCACCGCCTGTCTGTCATCCACACAAACTTTCCTCCTGCAATATACGTTCCCTAAAATTGCACTAAAGCCACTGCACATGGCCCTCGCAGCTGGCCCTCTAGGAGGATAAAGAATCAGCCAGGGATGGGGAGGTTCAGGTTCGGTAATGACAATTCAAGCGGCTCAGGGTCTGTAGTGCTGAATTAAATAATAAAAAAAAACTTGAAAAAATCTCTCAATCATCCTCCCAGACAGAGATGTATGTACCTTTTTAGGGCATTACTTTGAAAGGGCGCCACTTTCAAGTTAGTAAGTACGCATAAAGTCTTGTAGACTATTAATAGACTAGTAGACTATGAATATTTCAAAATTTCAGGTTCAGTAAAATGACGTCGGTCTGGCAGCCCTGGGATCCAGTCTATTTGTAAATTGAACTTCTATTTGCTATAGTTGTAGTTTCTATAGTTCATTAATGGCTAGCTTTACCGCCCCCCAACTAGTACTTGAGTATTGCTCACATATTATATAAGAGAAAAGACAGCGAAGTTGCCAAAACAATAACTCCCTCTTCTCACTATAGGCAAGATTTTTGTGCCATTTCTTCATGCTTGGGAGTTGCATGCCGTGTGGTCTGTGTACAAATTTGTCATCTTAATTTTAATATCGTAAATAATTTCGTGGATAAATTTATTATTTTTATTGTTATGTACTTATTATAATATTATTAAGTTCAACATGTACTCGATCAAAACGAGGAGTATGAGTGCGTTTCAAGTTAAACTTATGTCAAAAATAAATATGACAAAGAAATCGATCTGGATGTTGACATATTTTTATTTAAATATTTATTTATTTAAAGCATCTAACGATTTAATCAATATGGTAATGGTATATTTAAGGCGTCCTATATGTGACGCCCTTTTAACTTTATTAAATTAGATGTACAAATCAATATGTATAAAACATTGAATACCTTAGTTTAGTTATATGTTATTATTGTATATTGTTATTTCGTCACTGCCGCATAGTTGATTGTGATTCTAGATAGTCTCAATATTGTGTTGCGTGCTGTATTTCAAAGTGTTTCGTGAATTTTATGAATATCATTGTAGCTCGTTTAATCTAAACACAATAGCCCATTGTAATATTACACGAAAGGTTTGAAGCTGTTTGGAACTCTTCATAATTTTTTTTTCATAAATCATTACTCGTTCTACTTTTAAAATTTTGTGGCGTGCGAGTTGCCATTGCTGGCGACGTGACTCTACCACACATACTTTAGTCGTCTCTTACGACACCATTTATTATTTTTAGTTGTTATTGTATTAAAACTCTCAGTTTTAATTTAAGTTACTGGCACAAACGGAATATACCTGGCAACCATGCAATACGTTTTTTTACCAAATTAGTTTAATAGAAAACACTCAAACTCAAACTGGTAAAGTTGATTTATTTATACTAGTGTCGGTAATAAATGGATAATTCTGAATTTTATTCATTTTCATCCTGGGTACTTTCTAAGATAAATATATTTTTTTAAATGACGAATGATATCGCTCTACTTTGCGTTTCTGTAATTTACAATTATTCCATTATCCCATATTACAATACGCTGAGAGATTGCTATACAGATACAGACAGACATTTGTCAGATATATTACTCGAGATCTCGTGGAGGTATAAAATTAAGATGAATATCAAATATTCAGGGGACCGTGTCCCCTAGAGCAGAGAAAAAATTAAGCTTCTTAATCCTTATTCAGGTAACCCAATCAAAAAGGTAGGATTTATTTAATATTTATGCATTTTGTATGATATTCGCTGCGCAGTCAAAACTTATAACTTATAACCGAAATTTATAACTGCAGGTGCACGGGAAGTATTCTATAACTTCCCGTGGACCTACAGTTATAAATTTTGGCACCAAATGAGAACTTACAATATGAATAAAAGGATAGATTTCATACAAAATGAGTGCAAACTTAAATTTGTCAAAACTTATAGGGTATTTCCCGTAAACATAAATATATAATTATGAAATTTTCCAAGAAGTAAGAAGTAGCAAGTCAAATAAAGGAATAAATCCGATAAATTGATATTATAATATTATCTCTATATATAATAAGACGGTAAAAATATTTTATCTGTACATTTAGTAATTTTGACTGAAATGGATAGAGAGACACCTTAAAAGAATAATATAAAATATTTTTTTGAATTTCTTGTCTGTCTGTCGATATATTTTTGTCCATATTTTTCTCAGAAAGTACTGAACCAATTTACTTAAAACTTTCACCAATTGCTTTGTTTTAACTCAACTTTAACACAACTAAAGTGTGGTTCATTAAAATCGGTTCATTAAAAAAAAAGTTATCGTCATTTGAATCAACTCAAGGCTTTAGTTTGCCTGCGAATGTTTGAACGCTCATAAGATTTTTGGCCAAAGAATGTCATTCGAAACGTCTTGGTTATATGACTGTTGATATATATATATATATATATATATATATATATATATATATATATATATATATATATATATATATATTGAAGCACTATTACACAATTGAATTTTGGTGGTTCTGGTTGTGGGTTCCGACTGACTGGTTGTGGGTTCAATCCCCACTCGAGGAGATGAAATATTTACTTAAATTTATATTTCCATTTCTTCGCTCTGGTGTCGAGGCTAAGCGCGGCGTTGAGTTCTGCCACTCAACACGCAATGCCAATGTGGGGAACGGAGTGTTTTAACACTACGTTCCCTCTGCCTACCCTGCTGTGTGCGGGATACAGCGTGAAGCTAATTTAATTTAATTATAGCTAAATATAGGTACTTAACAATAAAGCTTTACATAAATTTTAAAGGTTATGAGGTTGCTTCACAAACAGAAATGTGGTATAACGACGTAATTCATTTATTTAATTAGTATAACCATAGAAAGCCATACAAATAACATGAAATATGAAATTTGGGAAGCTAGCAGTTATTAAAATATAAGTGAATGTTTGTAGGTATACAGGTAGGGTACAAGACGGCCGCGCTGGATACGGTTATACCAATTTTCATTCGATTGTACACAGCACAGCTATTACAGCATTATTGTAGACAAAGATTAAACCCCTTGGGATGATTAAATAGTTAACTCAATTTAAATTAAAATCAAAAGTTATGGTGAAAAAGTTTGATATCCATTGAATATGCCATTTTTATGAATCCTTGTACGGTAGTTTGTCGTAAGTGCTCGAATGAGCGCATACAAGGGTTGTTTCAATGAGACAATATGCAATCAAAATCATATGGAATATACTGATTAATATTTTTATTAATGATATTACAGGAC
Source organism: Heliconius sara (assembly GCA_917862395.2). Lineage (NCBI taxonomy): Eukaryota > Metazoa > Arthropoda > Insecta > Lepidoptera > Nymphalidae > Heliconius > Heliconius sara. Next base: position 6,546,915 of record OU860796.2, on the reverse strand, counting down.
ATCAAGTATATCATTATAGTTGATGTTAATTAATTTACGTTTTCACAAATTTTACTACGTATCCGTTACATAAATTACACTATAGTAGCTATATTTTTTACATTAAGTGAATAAATTAAAAGTACGAAAGTACAAAAGTAGAATGTGTAAAGGCAATGGTTTTGGATTCGATTTCCGCTCGAGGAATTAATTAGTTTAATTGTCCTGCTCTCATAAGACACGGTTTCGCGTCCAACACACAATGTATCGAATTTGTGCGCGAAGCGTAGAACTCAGTGTCCTGACAATGCGTATCCTGCTATGTGTGGAATAAAACAAGGAGATGAAAAGTAAATCACAATAATTTAATTTAATTATTTTTTATCAATTTGGTCACGGCGTATTACGCAACCAGTAAGGGGTAGGCAGAGGGAACGGAACCATGTGTTAAGACACTCCGTTTCCCCACTTTTCTTAATGCCGCGCTTTTGTCTCGACGCCGAGCGGGAGCGAAATAAATTTAAATAAATATTTTATTTACGAGGGGATCGAACCCACAATCAGTCGCGTTTGAAGTCACATTTTGTGCCCCTGCGCCACGACTGACCTCAACTTAGTTTGAAAAGTTAGTCTATTTAAAACACACGGTGTAAATATAAGTACACTGTGAGTAAATTGAAAATTTATTAACAACTCGTTCTCGTACGTAGTCGTCTGGACTTGCCTTGCCTAACCTTTAACCTGTTGTTGAATGACCTTTTCATATTATTTCAATTTACCACCCATTGTCATGGTAAATTGCGCCAGAAAATTTTGCCGTTTTCATCATGTAGATGTATTCCCAGATCATGCTTTATTTATTTCTGTATATTAGTATTAACGTTTTATGCTAAGAAGCCGTTTCCATGTTTCTAAATTTGAAATTAACTGCATCGCATTATTTCCTGGCTTCATAGCTCTTCTTCTTCGTATACATATAACAAACGAAGTTTTATTCAAATTCATCAATCTAGAGATTTATACTTGAAATAGAAATTAAAAAATGGATATTTATATATTTTTAATAAACCCACATTCTTACTGTATAGTTATAGTAGAGAACTAGTTTTACTCGCTGAAAAGATATAAAAAAATGCTTTCTAAAAATCTTTTAAATATATTTATATTTTCTCAATTGAATAGGAATAGATTATTTAATTAATATACCTATGAGTAGGCGTAGTTGCTTTATTTGTATTCATTAAACCACACTTCTCTCAGAAGGACACATCAATTAAATATTGTAATAGTGTAATATAAAATGGCCGGTCGTGGCGTAGATGTACAAAGTGTGCTTGTAAAATCGACTGGTTGTGGGTTCGATCCCCACTCGAAGAAGTGAAATATATATTTACATTTATATTTTCACTTCTTCGCTCTGGTGTCGAGGTAAAGCGCGGCATTGAGTTCCGCCACTAAGCACGCAATGCCTCCAGAATTGGAGAAAGTGGGGAACGGAGTGTCCTAACACTAGACTCTAGGTAAATTTTTTAATTTAATATAAAACAAGTAATGTGCAAGTGTATCCTAATGGGTATTGGCCATCGGGGGATGAAAGCTTAGAGTGTTGCGACTGCGCGGCCTGGAGGTACGAGCGTAGCCTCTCGTAGCGGTGTCGTCACTCAGTCGGCGTCCAGCTGCGCTACGAGACCCGCGCCGCGCGTCACGGACCCGCTACGTAGTGCGCGTAATGCTTCTTGCATCGCGTGCCCAACGCCAGTAAACTGTGACTAAAGTGATTAATTCGAACATTTAAAGTGAACTTTGTTATGTAAATCAGTTTAATATGTACAATGTTTCACGAATCGCTGCACTTTCTGTAAAAGAAATTTTAGACTTAAGGGATACAAACTTTCGGTACGTCTGTTAATGTGTTTCCATAACTTTTTTCATGAACAACATTTTTTTCCTTTGAAAACTTCTGTACTTTTACAACTTTTGAAGCTTCATGAACAGTTCTATTGATGTTGTGAAATTATTACGAATGAAATTGTGTTTAAATGAATATTTTAAATAATATAGGTGTATTTACTTATTGAAATCAAGCTTACATTTGTTTAATTTTTTGTTAATACTTAAGATCTAAGATCAGTCTCACGCTGTATGCTGCATATAGCAGGGTAGGCAGAGGGAACCTAGTGTTAAGACACTCCGTTAGCCACTTTCCGCCGAATTTTTAAAGCGTGTTGAATAGCTGAGTAATTGATTAAAATAATAATTACTAAAATAAACATTTCATGTAAAAACGAATTAACATAAAATGAAAAAGTAAAATACATCAAACGAAATATAAAATGAAATTAAACATTCTGTTTATCTTGCCATGACGACTAAAATGATTCGATGCAATAAAAAGAAAACTTATAAAGCTATCTGTAGTTGAAAGCCATATTCTCTGTCTATTGTTAATTGATCGAAGTCTAAAAGGCTTGAAAAGGTGTAGGTCCGTATATAGATATTTGTTACATGATACTGGAGAGTACAATGTGCTCTATTTACATAGGACCAATTTCAATCATCTACATATCTATATCTACAAGAGTAAGTGTGAAATAATTATAAAGATAACGACAACAATACCAATGAGGACATAATTACTTAACAACTTATTATTATTTCTTCGCTCTGGTAACGAGGCAAAGCTCGGCGCGGCAAAGCGCAGCGTTCAGTTTCGCAATATAATAAGCAATGTCTTCCGATTTCGGTGATAGGTGGGAAACGGTTGTGTCTTAATGGGAACCAAGTGTCACAATACTGATCTCTCAAGTTCCCCTTTGCCTACCCTGTTGTATGCGGGATTCAGCGTGAAGCTGAAAAAAATCTTACTGATATGTAGGTACGTACTAATTTTCTTGTATACCCGTAATTTATTCAGGTACGCATATAAATTATTCATAATCATTTATAATTATTCATATTTATTCATAATATACAGGGTGATTCGTACATAGATAGGTAAACTGATAGAAATGACAAAGGAAGTCATTTTCAATCAATTCTATTTCATGAAATTTTACCCTTTCCTAGATATTCGCTATTTAAAAATATATTAAATATCGGGTAAATTGTAGCTAGTCGTGGCGCAGTGGCCCAAAGTGTATCTGTAAAATCGACTGGTTATGGGGTCGATCCCCACTCGGGGAAATGAAATATTTATTTACATTAATATTTTAATTTCTTGCCTCTAGAACTTGACAGAAAGTGGAGAAAGGATTGTCTTAACACTAGGTTCCTTCTGCCTATCCTGCTGTGTACGGGATACAGCGTGAAGCTGATTTTCTAAATACCTATATGTCCACAGTAAAACGCTCAAGTAAAAATATTTGTTCTAAATAGAACAAACGGTAGTCACCAATATCGTATGTAACAAATATCCTAATGTCCTATGCTATGGTCTACTGCTACTTCCATCAGCTACTTTGTTTTTAGTTTTCTTTACGTGTTTTTCTACTGATTTTATTGGTAATTTTGTACTTTCTGAAGTACGTGAAGTATTTAACCATGTAACATGAAACCGCGTGATTATTTTTTTTTTATTGGATGACAAAGTTTAAAATCATAAAAAAAATTCACAAGCTATAATTTTTAAGTGATGTTTTCACAATTTAAAAAAAAAACATAATAAATTTGTCCTTTTTATTGATATCAAATAAGTGTGATTCTTACAAGTAATTCTTAGAATATAACTTAAATCTTCAATTTCATGAAATTCGGCCAACAATATAAACACAAGCATGTGAATAATATGTAATATTCATATTAGGTGATTTATGATATGATATAGAAATTAGGGAATAAAAATCTCACTTGTTGTCGAACATCAGCATGCTTTTATAAATCTGCATATCTTCGCGGTAATAACCGCTTCTATATCTGGAACTACTGTTGTTAAGTTTTTTCAGGGCAGTTGCTTCGGACATCAAATAAATAATCGATGGGCTTGAGTACCCAAAATATAATATGGTGTCGAGAGTATTACTTCCTTTTACACTCTATATAAACTTAGGGCTTTTTTCACTAAATGTTCTACGAGGCTGCATGCAAATGTTCAATTAAAATTGTACTTTATCTATCGAATAAGCAATAAAAGTATTTGTGTTTGTTTTTATATACGTATATTCTTTTATATTAGACAAAAGATTATTTTTACATGATCACACTTTTGTGTGCAATAAAAAATATTCTGTGTAATGTTTGTATAATATTGATTTAAAATAAAATACTGTTAGCGTACTCGTGTAAAAGAGGGTAGATTTAGGTGAAAATAATTATAAAAGCAGTAGAATTGTGTCAATCAGGGGACAGTTGCGTGTAAATGACGGCCCGTATTGGAAGGAAACTAGTGTGAAGTATTGTTAGTAGGTGATACATATCACCTATTGCAATTACGTGGTATCCCTTTCCAAATAGTTTAAAAACATATAGACGATGTGTGTATTTGTCGTGTATTTTAAAAACTATAACCGCTTCCGATTTCTAACAATACATATTCTTTATTTTTAATATGAATATAATAATTCTGATAAGGTTTATTCCAGAATAGGTTGTTCATTATTCTTAATTGTCTAAAATAAGTTGATTATTGTTTAAAATGTAATATCATCATTTTATAAACGAATTTTGAACGCAGTTTGTAACAGTATGTACCTTGGGTATAAGTTGGAAATAAATAAATAAATGGAATGACATATGCAAAAATAACATAGTTAATAATGGGAAATAAATTTTTCACAAACTATATATTATGTTCTTAATGCCATATTAAAGGAAACTAATTCGTGTATAGTCGTCCCGAGTGTCGCGACCGTCGTTCTGTCTATATAGGTGGTGGTGATGCTCGGAAGGCAGCGGTCGAGTCATACTTTGAAGTACTACGGTACTAATATATATGATGCACATAAAGACTCGTACTATATGTATAATGAATATAATATGATAATGCGAAATCTATGATGGCACGATCTTTTAGGATCGAATTTCTTATAAAGGCAATATATGTGTAGGGGCGACACAGATTGAGGGTCATGAGTGATCCTCGACCATTATTATAATATTAAATGTTGCTTGACGTCGTGGAAGCTGACGTGATGGGTTTATGCGAACTGTTATAGCGACATTATCTATGTCGTGGCTGATGCCGTCTCGCAGTACGCTTGCGATACGTAAGCTATGCCTGTATGGCGTTGGTCATTGATATATTGAATACCACTTCTACGACTTGGTATACGACTAGTAGGTGTGTGATGCTATTTTATGTCCCAGCTCCGGTGTATGTAGTAGTGTCCGCCTGTCTCCTACGGGTGTGTGGTGCTATTTTATGTCCTGGAACTCTGGTGTATGTAGTAGTGTCCGCCTACGGTTCGAGACACGACTGTGGGGTGTGTGCCGTGCGTTTATTTAACATATCGGCCGCCTTACGGTAGTGCGTTCGTTCCAACGACTTATATTGATCTCCCAAATCAATCGACATCACGAATCACCATTCTAATACAATCTTAATATAAACAAGCGTAACAAGTACCTTCAGACTGATCACACACAAACGTCCCGGAGGGTTCATTAAGACTGTTGCAGCCGCAGTCTGGTAGGAATTCACGGTGTAGGGGCGGGGCGGTGCCCGTACTCTTTCTTCCTTTTATTATAACTAGTTCGCAGTTATAGTGAAGAGGAAGATAGGACGCGCTCTTGGCTTTTCTTCGGACGAGCTTCGAGTTATGACAATGTCATATTGTCGAGTTTCAGTTATCTAGATAACTGACACAAGAACAACTTCTGATGGCAAATATATTATTAAAGCGATACCTTCTAATGGCATAAATATAATTCTTAACACTTTTACCTCTGAATCTCTAAAAGATCTTGGATTACTTACGTTCACAAGTATAAACGGTTCTAACCACTAGACACATTACTAGCCCAGGCATTATTTATTAAATAATATTTTAAAAGGAGTTTGGGATGTCAGTTACAAGTTTAGCGCAGCGTAGATTTTTAGGAATTTAAAAAATCTCCCTACAGAGATACTAACAATTAAATAAGTTGTAAAAAGTGGTTGATGTAATAGTCAACGTAGCTTGATGAGAGCGTATGAGTTAGGGCAGAGTGCTTTGACGGCTTTCAAGAGACGCGGGTTCTTTTCTTTCCTAAGTGTCAATAACACTTTAAAATGTAAAAAAAAAAATATTAAAATTAAAAATGTGAAAGTTGGTGAGGAGAGATATTAGTTCTAATTTCACGTAAAAACTAATAAATGAATTTAGATGTACGTCACTTTACAGTAATATAGGTTATACATTTGAATAGCACATTGCTACTATTTACGTAAAGATTTCGTATAATTTGGCTATAACATAACAATAAATATAAGTAAACAAAACCGCATTTGGGTCGCTAGTTTATAACATCAATTTCTTTTTTCGTTTATTACATATGTGACTTACATTAGTAAGTAACTACAGGCTTATTAAACAACATAAAATAGAGGGAGTTTCAGTGAAGGTATAAATTTTGAATGAGATTGAAATTCACATAAAAATAAAAAAAAAAATTCACATAAAAATCGTATTATTATTATTTATGTCTACCTACGTGAGAAACTCATGCGAAAGATTGTTTTTTTCCAGCTTCACGCTGTTACAGAATAGGCAAATGGAACTTAGCGTTTAGATACTCTGCACTCTGCATTCCGCCGCATTTTGGAATCACTTCTTGTCGAGAGGCGGTACTCTACGCTGCGCCTCGACATTAGACCGAAAAAAATAAAATTTCTTCGAGTAGGAATCGAACCCACAACCTGACATTTACAGTCACGTCTTCAATATTACATATTAACATGAACACGTTACCGGGTTCATATCAATTATAACATATTGACAGAAAACAACATAATTGTAAAAATTATAATACAAAGAGCTAATTACGTGTAAAATGTTCATATTCCTTTTGATAAATGGTTTAATTAATATCATTGTTTGACTTACAAAAGACGCAAAACAGCAAAAAAGTGTCGACGGACGCAGGTTCTGACAGTGACTTATGCGCCGTCCGCCCTTTCACTGCCTTCTTGCAATTGTCGCAACTCATTCTCTTAAAATGTTACCGAAATTTGTGTCTACTGAGGCTATTTAACTTTTAGGGTGCTGCAAATGAAAGCACGTTCAAGATCTTTCTAAAACGTCCTCTTTAAATGAAACAGGAAGTTAGTCATTTAACTCGGTTATAAATTTTACAGTTTTTAAAAAATTGTACCAAAAATGTGTAATATTTGTGAAGTAACGACAGAAGCAATTGAAATAAAATCAGTTATTTTGTTTTTTAATTGATATTAGTATCTTTTGTGTACCTACTGGTAATCAAATTTACTTGACTATTTCGTTAAAATATAATAACAAAGATTATTTGATTCTGTGAAATAGTGGCACAAGCATAAAAACTATAAAATTGACAGTTGTAGGTTGATTGCCACTCGGGGGAGACGAAATATTTTATAGTTTCATTTTCTCGCTCTAGGAACAGCAAAGCGCGGCGTTAAGTTCCACCACAGACATTTCTCGAAAATTCGGCAGAAAGTGGTGAACATAGTCTTAACACTAGGTTCCTTCTGCTAACAAAAGTATATAAGTAATAGTTTTAATACAAGAAGCAAACACTATGAATTCTATTGTTAATCGCTATATTAATATTCTTAAATCGTAAAAAATACATCGTTTCAATTTTGTACGTTTCTATATATTTATTTTAAATTTCCTCTCGCAAACAAGGAGTATAATGAAAAACAATGGTTCGACGTACGAGCATTGAGCAGGTACTCCACAAGCAAATACACTACGAAGTGACGTAACATTTATCGCATCACATTTTCATAAAGCGCCCGTAGCCATCATTTATCAGGTGCCTGTGCCTGTACTCCGGAGGGAGGGTACATTTTACAAAATATTTATTTGCTGCGCTCGTAGAGATTTACATTTTGTACGACACGCATTAATCGTACATTTAATCCCAGGAGCTGAATTCACCTGTATTAATGTCTGTCAATTTTTTGGTTTATAAAAATGGATGAACGATCTAATTATGACAGTTGACAATATTTTTTTTCTCTTTTAAGTAATTTTTTTTAACTTTTAAAAATAAATTTCGTGAATTTTTATAGTGTAAAATATTTTTCTTATTTGAAGCAATTTTTTTATATACATTTGTGTATGTATTAAAATTAAACTTATTTATTTACTTGCTACTTGTCTCATCATAATCATCAATCACATAGTCAATCATAAGTTCTAGTAGGTTAGGTGAATATTTTTTTGCGCTAGGGATACAGAGTGAAGCTTCAACTTTTACTAATTCGCTAAAAAGTTTCATTCTATCCCTAGCGGGTTAATCAGAAAGAAAGGTACGCCAAGCGCTACGGTCTCTGCATATCTCGTTTTGCCTCGTCCACTGTCATCAACCTCTTCATACATGCCCTTCGGGTGGTCCTCATGTTTATTACGTGACCATCCTCCAGTAACTTCGATACTGTGTTTTCAAAGGTCAACCAAGGTCTCGTCACTTTTCCGTCATAAATCTTTTTTACCAATCTTTCATCACTCATTCGTCCGACGTGCTCAAAAAAGCTGATCTGATGATGATGTTCTTCATTCTCACCGTAACATCCTCGCTAGTGCCTGTCATTCTGCGTATCTCTTCATTGCGGATTCGATAAGTTAAGCAGACATATATATAGCAGACACATATTCTACAAAGAGATCGCATCTCTACAGCATTCATCTTTCTTTCATTCTTCTTCTGTTATACCCACCACTTACCACCATCACCAGCTAATAAGCTTGTAACGCTAAACGCTTGTAAACGCTTGTAGTAATCGTTAAAATTTCACTGTTAAAATTTCACTGCCTTCTGAAAGCACCCCTTTCATTCTACAGGTTAGCACCCTCGAGAAACACTAACTTCTCGTCAGAAAAGCTTCATGGTTTCCTTGAAGTTGCTAATTAACCGTTCATCTCTTTCATTATCTGACTTTTCACACTTCATCTCTATCAGTACTTTCACTTCATGCGTATTGCACTTCGTCATCCCACCGTTCGTCGAGCTTTTTAAGTTCAGTTTCCCTGACATTACGAAATAATGTTATTGGCTATTTTTCTGCTTTTAATTAACATCTTCTTCAGAAAATTTTCGAATCAAAACTGAATTTGTGAATAACTTAAAGTTTTTTTTCTTCTAAAGTCTGAATATTTTTCTTATGCTATTTCAAAATTACCCTTTTTTATTTCCAATATATAGATTATTAATTAGATTAACTTGTGAAAAAGATCGTGCACGCTTTTGGTCCCTAGAGAAAAATGTGTAAACCGGTAATGGAATTTAAAAAGGCTTTGGATACGGATAACGGGCCAACGTCGTGCGCCGAGCGGTCACTCGTATATGATATATGTGAATTTTTATAGGTTTTTAACTATACGTTAAATAAATTCTGCTGAAAATGGCAAAATTATAGTCAGTCCTTCCTTTTACATATTTTTCAACCCCATTGATATGATAAAACGGCATTTGTGGCCATTTTAGGGCAGTAATGGACATATTTGTATGAAAAACTATTTTTTTATAGTGTTAGAATAACTGTTTTATTTTTATATTATGTTTTTTTGTTTATTTTTTACAGTATATGTACTCTTGTTCCATATCTTTAAATATTACCAAAAAAGTTTTTAAAGGTTTCCTTAACATCTATCAATACTAATTAAGAACGTAAAATAAAAAACAAACGTACAAAACATATTAAACTGTATTTCATTCGGAGAAAACGAATTGAATTGAAAATATATACATAAAAATATATATATTTTATAATTCATAAAAGTGAAATACCATTTGTACTTATTTACTTTATTACTCGTCTTTGGAAGAATATTTAGAGAACATTCTATTAATTATAGTCTGTTTAACATATTTTTACTGGCCTGTTATAAATTATATTATTTATGATGTTATTTTTTTAGATTAACGAGATAGCATTGTAGGCAGAGGGAACCTACTGTTAAGACTCTACGCTCCCCATTTTTCGTTGAATTCTGAATGTATTGCGTATTGAGTGGCTGATTAAATACTTAAAATCAAATAAATTAAAATAATAAATAAATAAATAAATAAATATATTAAAATAGATAAATTAAAATCTTAAATACTTCATTTCTTCGAGTTTAGATCGAATCCACAACCATCGCGATTACAGTCACACGCTTGTGCCTCTGCGCCACGACTGGCCTTATTTATGATGTTAATTATTTTATAAATAAACAAATGAACTATAAAAATCGCTGTTACACGTGGATTAATGCTTTTAAGCTGTCGCCAGTATTAATCTGTTAATGAGCGCAATAAAATACTGGCCATAAATTTAATAGCAATTTAACATGTCATACGCACAAAGCCTCTTGTGATGTATGTATAGGCATTGACCATTGTTAATTAGTTTCGTGACTCCTGACATGTCAAAGTAAGTAATACTCATATTTGTTTGGTCATTTGGTCAGGTACTACTATTAAAAGTAAAGTTTATTATCAAAATGTATTATACATTATATAAAACAACTATATATTGACTTATATATCGAGGCCAGTCGTGACGCAGGGGCACATAGTGTGACTGTAAGCGCAACTGGTTGTGGGTTCGATCCCCACTCGAGGAAATGAAATATTTATTTCCATCATGTATGTCACAAAGATGTTGTGAAAGTATTGGTTAAATATTCCAATATTGAATATAATATTATGTATGTGACATACTGAGAAATTAAGAGAGTAGTTTTCTTTATAAATTGATATATTCATAGTTAAAATAAGAACAGAACAGATACAGGAAAAATATGGATATATTAAGGTATCAAATCGAATAGAAAAGACAGTATAAAATGAATTGGTACTGAGAAGAAAGATGTCGTTCTCTTTTTAAAATAAAAATAATAAAAACGTTAAAATCCTTTTAGTAAGAGATGACAAGAAAAGATCTCTTATTAATATTCATATCCTTTTTATAATATGTAGTTTATGAGGAAACAGACAAGTATACAATTTACTCTTATTATGTAAATTGACTATTTATAAATAAATTTGTTTGGTAACAAAATGATATAGAAAAGTGGTTTACGTTAGGACCGACCAATGAATACATATGTCCGTAGTTTCTATCCACATTTATTTGTATAATGATAATATAAAAATAGTAATTTTTAAATTCCTGGAGTTTTCATAATTTTTAATTTTATTTACGGACATTTTTATCTTTAAAGAGATCTTTATTCAGATGAATTATAATTTCTCATTTAAACGAAATGTGAAGTATTTCACCGAGGCTCAGTGAATGTAGCATTAGAAAGCACAAATAAAATTTAATTTAGGAAGACTTATTATTATTATTATTTGTCAGCTTCTCGCTGTATCCCGCATGTAGTAGAGTAGGCAAAGGGAGCCTAGAGTTGAGTCACTCACTTTCTGCTGAATTCTTGCAGAACCTCGACACCAGAGCGAAGAAATGTAAATATTTAATCGAGTGGGAATTGAATCCACCACCTGCTACCTTAACACTCACATGATTCCATGATTCCACGACGAAAAAATTTTTTTTTCTTATTAGTGTAGATACGTATTATAGAAGGAATACATTTCGTAAAAAATCGAATAATATGCTATTTAAATACATTTTATCATAGATAAGAAATTACAATCGATATTTCTCTATTATTTTCACATCTCTTATTCAATGGATTTCCACTTGAACGTTTACTAAGCGAGCAAATATTGCCTTTCTGTCAAACAATAAGCTAATGGTATTTTCTTTGCACGAGTGAGTCAACGAATAATGTGAACTACGAACAAAATTTTTAGTTGTGAAAATTCATTTCTGACCTTTGACTTCTTTTATGTGGACACGATCGAAATAAGTAAAGTGAATTTCGTTATAACTTCTTCGAGCTTTATATACATGTAGGTAGATTAAAGTTATTTACTTAGAATTTTTTAATTTATTCTATTTGATTTTCTTTTTTTCTGTATATATAAATCACTCTCAAGTCTGAGCTCGATCTTGAGATGCAATTTTCATTTATATATTATATAACAGTTACTTAAATATGATGTAAATATAAATTTAATGTTTTATTTTCTCACTGTATTATTATAGTGCGTTGAGTGGACAAAAATAACTAAGTATATTTTAATGGTTTTTGTTGTATGTAAAACCTTATACAGTTATAAATTCGCTTATATATTTTATATTTGAAAGTCGTACCTTCTTAATAATAATCTAGCAGTACGAATAAAATAAAGTAAAATAAATATTAATGAATAGTTTTCAATTGTTTTTTTGTGATGCCAGTCGTGGCACAAGGGCACAAGAGTGTGATTATAAACCGACACATTGTCCTACTCAACACGCAAACACAATGCCTCCAAAATTTAGCGGACAGTGGGGAGCGGAGTGTCTTAACACTAGAAACAAATTAAAGCTTTATTAGTTAACAATAATAAATGGTAGCACTATATTGCACATCTTTATTATACTGAAACAAAACAAATAATATGATAATATACAAGCAACTTGAGCTGACATTAGGGCACTGCTCTGTATATATATAATATACGATAAAATGATTACTTGTATATAACAATGTTATCCAGAATTATAACGAAGAATAAAAAAAAGGAAGAAAAAGCTTTAAATTATATGTATGTTAGCTTCATATTGTATCCCGCACACGGCAGTGTAGGCAGAGGGTACCACCTAGTGTTAAAACCTTTTCTCCATTTTCCGTCGGATTCTGGAGGCATTGCGTCTTGAATGGCAGAACTCAAAGCCGCTCTTAGCCACGACACCAGAACGAAGAAAATGAAAACATAAATGACAATAATTCTATTTCATTTCACAACCAGTCACACACTTGTGCCCCAGCGCCACGACTGGCCTCAAAAATTCTATATTTCGCAAATATATAATTATAAATTCACAATATATTTAGAAGCTTAATAAAAGTTTCCTATTATATGTTTATTCATGAATAGACAGAACAGTAATGAACACTGTCCGCGTCTCTCAATTAGTTATTGTTAGTTATAAAAGCTAACAATTCTGCGTCTATTCTTAATGAAGTTGTAATAACGTTTTCTCGCTTTTCGCTGTTATTTTTAGTTAAAATTCATAGTGTGTTGAGTGCTGCGGCCAGACCATCATATATTACTGGCATTTTTTTTAAAGTAGGTGACGTAAAATCACTTGAAATACAGCATTGATTTTAGGCCAGATTTTTATCGCGATAGATTGTGGGTTCGATTATTGCTCCAGGATATGAAATATTTAATACTTTTATTTCCTCTCTCTGATTGAGTTTCACACAACACACATTGCCTCCAGAATCAAACGAATGGAAGAGTCTTAATAAAAACGACGCATCTTAACACTAGATTACCAGGTTCTCTCTGCCTATCTTGCTATGTGCAGGGTACAAAGAAGCAAGATATAATATAATTAGAAATAAAAATATGACAATCAATAAGTATTAATTAATAGTCCTTTAAAAATACATACTTAAAATCATCTGATATTAGTATATATGCAGTTGGCTAATTGGTATGTCTCTACATACCGGTACGGTACGGTACGGTCTCTACCGTTGAGTTTGGTGCTCCGTTCTCTCTGTCTACCCCGCTAGGGATACGAATGAATGAATGAATGAATGAATATGAATATGTGTATTATATTAACTCCAGCAAATTGGTAACGGCGTAAAAAACTTCCTCGGAAAGTGAGGAACGTAGTGTCACGATGTTCCTTCCGCTTCTCCTGCTGTTTGATGGATATATAGCTTGAAGCTGATTTTGATTTGCTTCACTATAAGAGAAACAAATATTTTTTCTCTCTCTACGATTCAAATGAGAATTGAAATTTAAATTAGGCACCCAGCGTTTCCATCACAACATAGCTCCCTGTATGAAGTAAAAACTGGTCGACGTAAGTTCAGGAAGTCCGCCTTTCAGTTAGTACGTGCAGAGGTTTTATTTTGTACGAGGTATTGTTACAAGAATACAGAGAGGGAGTCGCGAGGCCAGAATGCTAATCAAGCGGAGGGGACGCTGGCCATCAGTAATTCGAGTCTGCGATATCTCTAGGGAATTATTTTAGCGTCTAGCTTAACATTATTAGCTTCTTTGCTGGTTCGGACTAACTTTATTCAATTTATGTTATTCGATGTATTTTATGTGTTCTTATTATCTTTTAATATTCGAGGCCGTCAGCATCGCAGGCGCACAAGTGTGTGAGTGTAGCGCGACGGTTGTGGGTTTGATCGATTGAACGGAGTGTCTTAACACTAGGTTCCCTCTGCCTGTCCTACTGTATTTGGGATACAGTATGAATCTGATATATTTATTTATTTATCTATTATATTTAAAACCAATTCAAATGCTTTAAGAACCATCTACCAATCATGTTTAAAATGTAAAATAACTGACATTCAACAGGCAATTTACTAAAAATATATTTACGCCATTTCAAAAGTAATTTTACACAAATCGTCCGATTTAAAAAGTGAGACATTAAATAAATTAAAAATCTTCCTCCATACACCATTTCAGTTACATTCAAAGACGGTTTGACGCGTCTTTTGTATGTAGAATTTTCGCTTGGAAAATTTAAAATTCCTCGACGAGAGCCACGGTCTAATAAAATTAGGGGATTTTTTAAAAGCTTTTCTTTAGATGAATTATTATAGGAAGGTCGTCATGCGAAACGGTGGAACAAGCTCTGGAGGATTTGTTAGCGCAGAGTACACTGGTGCACGTAAACACCACCGAAGCTTATACTAACTTGTAACAATACAACTTCTGTAACTAACTAATACACATATTGCTGGCAAAATATTAATCTAGTTATAGTATCGTGGGTTAGTGAGTGGGTTAGATGTAGTTTCTATTTGACTTTAAAAGTAACTAATACTATTATGTGTGTCTGTTTGTTTACAGTATTGATATTAATCTTCAATTACTTATCAAGTTAGTGCCTACATAAAGAGAATATGAAAGGAGAAAGTGAAAAGATTTAAAAGAGATTCGTAATATTTATACGTATCTTTAATCTTTTTTACTTTCTTAAAGTGAATATATTAAATAAAAATCAGCCAAATGCGTGTCACACTCGCAACTAACTGCAGGAACTCATTTTGTGTGAAATAAACTATAATTATAAGTAATGTATTTTTTTAGAAATATTTATTATTTTTCATTATTTGTATTGTAAGTTCTCACTTTACGTCAAATTTCATAATTGTATACAAAATCCAACAAAAACGATGCATAAACGAATATTTGATATTAATTGCAGATCGATACATACATGCGATCTCGACATAAATGCTCTTGACACACGGACAGATGGATAACAAAACCATACATGTAATGGTTCCGATTTTACCTTTTGAGGTACGGAATCCTAAAGATATTAATATGAAAAAATACTTTTTCCTTATTAATATTATTGTATAATGTGTTACGTCCCCTCTGTCTGACCTTTTATATGTAGGATAAAACGAGTCAGTTATAAATTAAGATAGATAATAAGCTTTTTTAGATTTAACTATTTAATTTTTTTATATGATTCAGAATTAAATTTTATTATTGTGGGTCAGCCACATCAATAAGACCAAATTAATGATTTTTGTGGTTCTTCTTTAATTATTTTTTTTCTAAATAATTAATAGTTGCAGCTTTATTATAATAATGAATATGAATAATGTGATTTAAAGGATTATTACATTTTAATAAAGAAATAATATACTGTATTAACTTATCCTTAGCGGAAGCCAAACGCTACGATCTCAACATATCTCTTTTGCCTCGTCTACTGTCATCGACCTCTTCATACATGCCTTCTGGGGGTCTCACGCTTTTTACTTGACCTTCCTCCAGTATCTTAGATACTGTGCTTTCGAAGGCCAACCGAGGACTCACTCCTACCACTCAACTCATAAACGTTTTTTGCCAATCTTTCATCACTCATTCGTTCCACGTGCCCAAACCAGCTAAGCACGTTCTTATTCATTCTCACCTTGAATTTCTTGCTAGGACCTTCCATTCTGTGTATCTATTCATAATGGATTAAATCAGCTAACCTGACCCCGCATATTAGGATATCTACGAAGAGATCGCATCTCCACGGCATTCATCTTTCTTTCATTCTTCTGTAATACCTACGTTTGGATGCCATATAATAGCACTGCATTGTGTACGGCCAAACGCGCAGTTGTACTAACGTTTCGCCGTCTCATCAATGTAGCTAAGGCTCCGCTAACTCTGTATCCGGCAGCAATATGCCTTTCCACATCCATCTCGTATCTGCTATATCTACTAAACATATATATAAATGCAAATAAATATTTCTTTTCCTCCAACGCGGATTGAACTTACAACCAGTCGATTTTACAGTCATACTTTGTGCCCCTGGGCCCGATAGAATAAATATGATAAAAAACATATATGTATATAATACGCTACGAGGCTATGAGATTTTTCCCTTTCCTCGCACCGCTCGCCAGATCAAGCTCGCTTCACTCGCTGTAATGATAATGAAAACGTCTTCGAGTCAAGGTGTTATATTCTTTATATCACACAATCACACAAACATAACTTATTTTCCTTTTGCTATTATATATAAATATCTTTATTACCTAATTGTACATATATTTATATGCTATTTTTATATGACATTTAAAATACTATACTGAACAAATATTTAATGTATTCTTTTAATATTAATTGAATGATAGTAAATATCATCTAACAATAGTCATATCCGTACATAATTATGAAAAATGTGTAAAGGGTATCAAATTAACTTAAACTTTTTATTATAAATTATAGTTGATCGATATTCGGTTGGTTTGTAATAACTTCAATGTTTCCATTTTAAGGACTCTTTATCTCATTATTATCTGGTTGTTGTTATATTTTTTTTAATGTGCAATAAAGTATATTTATTAGTATAATAATAAAATAATATAAAGATATACCATAAAATAATGACAAAAAAACTCCTTATAATGATAAAATATTGGCATCAAATTTTAAATAACTTGTACGTTGTTGTATGGTAATACACTTCTATATTTCCTGCTTTCATATGAATGAAGGCGAATCCGAGAAGGGTAAACTTTCTGAAACAAATGCAGCGCGGAGAGAGATTTCGAGAGTATGATATTATTTCAAACTAACTTAATAAAACGACTGCACGTAAAAGTATTTGGAGAAGATCGGTATGAAGAAATTTCGTTATTATTTTAGAGAGTTAGGCTAGTACAGCTTTCTGTTTATCGTGAAACTTGGAAGTTGATGATTGAATTTATCATAAATTATAAATTTAAATTTATAACTATAATTGCTACTATAATTGTACTACATGATTATTTATTTAACAAGCAAAATTGACTGACAACTGTAATGATTGCCAATATGGTTGTTTATTACTTTAATCTGTGATCTTTTAATATGTTTTTTTTACTACATTAACGTAATTTCTATAAGGATTTTTGATTATTTTGAATTAAAAATACGCCCAATGTTGATACTTCATATTTATAATAATATACTTTGAGCATTGATACATAAAGCTAATTATTTATTATACGTGTATATTTTTGTAACATTAAGTACGTTATTTTTACCTATGTTATGTACTTCTTATCACAATTCTAAAGCTCTGTTAAATGTGCTGATGTCAATGAATAATTTAATTTACTCCTTCAGAAACGGGCTTAAATGTTAAATTATTGACTTGAGATTTTCAAACGAACGAACGAACCAAAGAATCTATATATTTACTTAATATTTCTTTAATGATCAAATCGTTCTTTATCACTGTGTAGAATTAATTACGACTTAAACTTAACTGTTATTATTTATGAAGGTAATCTCCATTAAGAATTCAATTTTGTTTACTTTATTGTATAATTGTGTTTACTTTATTGTACAAGATATAGTATAATAGTGCTTCAGAAATATATATCTTTATTAACAGTCATATAACCAAGACGTTTCGAATGTCATTCTTTGGCCAAGAATCTTACAAGCGCGATTGCTATATAACATTCGCAGGCAAACTAATGCCTTCAGTTCATTCAAATGACGATAACTTTTTTTAATGAAGCGATTTTGATGAACCAGTTAAATTAGTTAGTTAGTTAAGTTGAGTTAAAACAAAGTAATTAGTGAAACTTTTATGTAATTCGGTTCAGTACTTTCAGAGAAAAATGTGGACAAAAATATCGAAACATAGACAGACAGACGAGTTCAAAAAAATATTTTTGCTTTCCTTTATTCTTTTTAAGTGTCCTTCTATCCATTTCAGTCAAAATTACTAAATGTACAGACAAAATAATTTTACTGTCTTATTATATATAGAGATTAATCGAAAACGACATTTTACTCAATTCAATATATTATACAGTTAAAAATACAAGTTTATTACAAACAATTATACATTTACTATAAGTATACGTATAAATATCGATTGCTATACAATATTCGCAGGCAAATAATGCCGTGAGGACATTCAAATTTTGATGGCAACTTTTTTAATGAACCGATTTTGATGAAACAAACTTTAAATGTTATGCTGAGTTAAAACAAAGCAATTGGTTAAAGTTTTAAGTAAATCGGTTTACATCGGACGGACAGACAGACCGACAAGAAATAAAAAAAGATTTTTTTATTTTTTTATTATTCTTTTTAAGTGTCCCTCTATTCATTTCAGTCAAAATTACAAAATGTACAGACAAAATATTTTTACTGTTTTATGATATTATTTTCTTTTATAATAGTAAGAAACAATTCGCAATATTTTTTTATTTATATCTATTATTATTGTTATTAATATCTGTTATATATTTTTTTGACTAACAAATCTGTAAGCTCCTATACTAACAGTCATAAAAATTTGTGTTTGTAGGTCGTTTACTTATGTACATTTAAACATCGAAATAACAATGCTAACGTTAATTCATTGAACAGTAAAAACGCCGTAAATGAGCTTAACGTAAAGTACAAAAGACCTTAATTCAATTACTTATGAGGAGGTAATCCTTAATGAGTTTTATTGAATCCACCTTAATGTGTTTATCTAACGAATAAAATAATAATCCTTAAAATATTACTTTGTAAAATTTTAATTATAAAGCTTGTATTTTAATTTTTGATATGTTCTTGGGGCTGTTTATAAAATATTTAATAAAAAATATCGATTTATAAACAATGTATTAAACATTATCATGCACTGAGTGTGAAATGTCAATAGTGTAGTCCCTTGTATTTATTATAAAGCAGAATTGCATGAAGACACGCGACAGCGTGTCTAGCCAAGCTAAGAAACGCGGAAACTGGTATTGAATTTAATGAACTCTTTCCAGCTACATTTGAGCTTTTCATAATTCGTTAAAAAATTAACTACATACATGAAATTTAGCACATTTGTTAAAACCACCACTTATTCCATACTATATCACCATATTGTCCAGTACAATAAAATTTAGTAAAAATTGTAAATCTAGTAAATTTAGAGCTCGTATTTTATCCCGAGTGAATACAGAACTCGGCACACATATGTCCTTTTCTTTTGTCAGTGAATATTTAACTTGGCTTTTATTTTATATTTATGTTTTTGATGGAATTTATTATTTTTTAAATATCTTTATGGTACTGTCATGAAACATAAACGTTTAAGCTAACAAGATGCACAAACTGAATTATTTTTTATATTCAAACATGAAAGACATTAGCGTATTGGTTGGAGTCCCGTGTCGTTATGTATGCAGAACGTGCGACAAAATCGCGAAAAAGACGTGATGTATCTACAGTATTGACAAATATTTACTTAAGAGAATATTAAAATACGTATGTATAACTTAATACATGTATCATGGTTTTTGATTACTTAACTTTAAGTGAATGTCGTGCAAATATGCAATATGATTTTAATACTAGAGGCTAGTCGTGGCGCAGGGGCACAAAGTGTGACTGTAAAATCGACTGGTTGTGGGTTCGATCCCCACACGAGGAAATGAAATATTTATTAACATTTATATTTTCATTTCGTCGCTCTGGTGTCGAGGCAAAGAGCGGCTTTGAGTTCTGTCATTCAACACGCAATGCCTCCGGAACTTGGTGGAAAGCGGGGAAGCCTACCCTGCTGTGTGCGGGATAAAGCGTGAGGCAAATTTTTTATTTTTATACTACTTATTATTATTATTTATTTAAAAAAATTGAAAACAAATTGAATTGATCAATATTTTAATTCTTTCATAGTGATAAGCCTAAGGAAATATAATAAAATCATAAATAACATTTGAAAAGAACATTTCATTTTTGAATTATATTTCAATTTAAGTAGACTGAGGATTTTGTATGATAATATTGCAAAACGTAACGCACTTAATCTAACGTCGCCTCATGTAAGATTACATATGTCAGATACCAACTCGTTTATCTGGAAACAAGGGGAAGAATTCAGTTCTTGTTGAAGGAAAAACAATGTGGCAAATAAAATAATAATGCTAACAAATTAAACTGTGACATTATTTTTTTATAACATTTGGACAGCTTTTTTTTGCAGACACATAATAGACATATTCTATTATCCTATATCCAATCATGAGGCTAGTCGTGGCGCAGCCGCACAAAGTGTGACTGTAAAACCGACTGGTTGTGGATTCGATCCCCACGCGAGGAGATGAAACATTTACTTAAATTTATATTGCCTTCAGAATTCGGCAGAAAGTGGGGAATGGAGTATCTTAACTCTAGGTTTCCTCTGCCTACCCTGCTGCGTGCGGGATACAGCGTGAAGCTGATTTCATTTATATCCAATCATTATTCTAATTAGAGTAAATCGTGGCTCAGTGGTACAGCGTCTAACTGTAAACACGATCCCGACTTGAGATACGATCCCAACTTCAGCAAGACAAGGCGCGTCATTAAATTCTACCATTCAAGACGCAGTGTCTCGAAATTAGGCTAAAAAGGGTGATACAATCAACACATTTTGCCCAATTTTGAGATGATTATCTTAATACTTAATACTTTCCTTCACCTACCCGCATATAGAAGAGAGAGAGAGAAGCAGAAATACATTTACGTGATAAACTATAATAATAATATTAAAATTATTACATTCTTCGAAATATTAAATTCTCTACATAGTATGTAACGAAATTCTCAAGATGTGGTTGAAAATATAATATTATATATAATATTATATTTAACTTTTAACTAGTTACTCAGTTTGTAGCAATATTTACATTATATGAGTACGATGCACGATGTATTTAAAGTTTATAAAATAACTTTAAACCTTCCAGTTCTTGTCCCTCGACGATACTATATTTTGTAAGTCCCGGGAAATACGGTATAAGTGGAATTTTTCCTGTATTATATATTCAATATTTCATAATATTTTATGCACATAGCCACATTACTTAGCATACAATTTTAATATAGCTTTTCATAAACCACATGAGTTGTTTTCCGTCGTCATAAATTTAAGTCCTTAAGCCCTTAAACTTGAGCCTTCTTCACTAGAGAGGGATCTTAAGTGAAATGTCTCGTAGCAGGTATTCAGTAGAACTGCATGAAATATGGCTTGAAAATTCCAAAAAAATATTTGTTCTTGTGATCTCTAGATACATTTACCTATGTATGTTTAATTAATATGAAATTACAATGAAAATAGATAATAAATAAAAATAACTTTAGAAATTATATAGGAAATAAAAAAAAATATTGATGCCTGTCGTGCCACAGGGGCACAAAGTGTGACATAAAACACGACTGGTAGGACATGGCAGGACTCGGGGAAATGGAAATACAAATTTATTCAATGTCTTTATTTAAATTTATATTTCCATATGTTCACTATGGTGTCGAAACAAAGCGCGGCGTTGATTTCTACCACTCACCACGCAATGCCTCCTGTAGAATTAAACTACGTTCATACAGCGTGAAGCTGATTTAATTTACTTTAATTTGATTTTATAATGAAAATATACGTGTAATAGAATTTACCAAGAGTAATGAGAATTATACTTCATTAATATTTATAGAAATATGTGATTGTTAACAATTGTTTGCAAGGTTGCCAAACTAAAATCATAAATTATAAAGTGGGTTAACCAATTTTGCCAAACTTCGTAAGTTTACTAATCTCCCCATTTCTGTCCCAATTAGAAACTTATATTTGTGACACGATATTATATAAACTAAATAAGTTATTTCAATTTGTTCAAATACTTTTAAAACTCAAGAAAATAAAATAATATTCTTTATTGTACTAAAATATATATGAGAAAACAACAATAAAACATTTAGTTCACAAAGGTGGACTTGTCTCTATAAGAGATCTCCTCCAGCCAACCAGTGGATGTGGATGAGTGACAAGTTACAGTACCGGGTAAGAACATAGTACAAGTATGTTATTACTTAAATCATTTTAAAAAAATCATCAAATTTAAATCATTTAGTTAAATAATTAATTACAAACAAAATGAAATACACCTAATATAGTATAATATGTAAATGTATAATTAGAACAAATATATATGACAATATACACATACATATTTTATATAAATATAATTATAAATACATACATATATATGTACATATATAAAACAGACATAGATATATGATGAAAATGTGAAAGTAATCGCTATCTGAAGTGTACGAGTTTAAGGTTGCAAGTAGATATTTTTTAAATTGTGATTTAAAGGAAATTATAGAAAGACTTCCCTGGATAAATTTAGAAAATTTGTTCCAAAGGGATGCGGCATAAACCGAAAACGATTTCTGGAAGAATTTGGTGTTACTCTTCGGTATATCAAGTGTCGGTATGACACAAGACCGCCTAGAGCGTGTGGGATTGGGAAATATATTAAACCGGGAGCGGGATTAAATATCGATACAACTGCAAATCATCGGCATACAGATACCATCTGTATGCCGCAGATACCATATGTAAGAGAAGAAATTACTTTAGAAATATTGTTAATAAAAATCGAAAACAAAAGTGGAGAAAAAACGCCGCCTTGAAAGACACCAGCAGTGAGATCTAGCCAAGACAATGTATTGTCATTGGCTTTCACACGGTGTCGGCGACCTAAGAGTTAAGAGTAAAACCAGTTTAAAACTGTGGAAGAAATGTTAACGCCACGGAGAGTAGCAAGAAAGTATGTCAAAATCAACAGTGTTAAAAGCATCGCTGAAAGCCAGTAAGACTATTACAATGAGCTTGGTGTTATCCAAGAACGCCGAATGTGCTCCGATATATTCAGCAGTGCTCCAACTGTGCCGCGCAAAGATCGGAATCCGAACTGATAAGGGCATAGTAGATTGTTTGAGGAGAGAAAGTAGTACAGTTGATTATGAACAATGGTTTCGAGCACTTTAGATAGGATATATAGAATGGACATAGGACTACGAATATTTCATACCAAAAAAAAATATATTTACACTTCCCATTCACGTACAATCCAGAAATGGGTACGGAACCCCCAGTTTGCGACTCCGACTCGCATTTGACCGGTTATGTGAAATGTACATTTAACAGATCGTATTTTATTCAAAATTTTCTAAAATTGCTATTTTAGAGTTCACACTTGAACAACTAAGAATAGCAGATGCGCTTAGAAATACATACATCGGAATAGATCCACATTTATTCCTCACTTATACCTACACTATGGCTTCAGGATGTAAAAGCGAGCTCTGAATTCTTTATAAAGGAAATGTTTTTGCAGAACCCGCCAGTGTTTATTACTCGTCCAGTTTGCTGTTGACATTGCACAGCTCAGTGAACATCTTTTTGTAACACACTCCACACATCATACCTTAATAACTTCAAATAGCCACAAGAAAATATAGCCATATCTCTCTACCATACGGCTCCATGGCCGCAGAAGCCGCGTCATTGAAAGGGTCATAATAAAGTACGTATAAATAATGAGCAACAGACGTCATGTTTCCTTAAAATACAAAATGCCGCTTTGAATAATGTCGGAGTCGGATGCCAAAAACTTAAAATTGCAAGTGTGTTTACTCTCGTTGTATGGAGATCTCGATGCTTGTTCCCTCGAGTACCATTACGCCACCCGCCCGAGACACAAGCTTTTAAACTAAACCATGCCTAAATTATACGAAAAATATTAACAACTAAATTAGCTTACTAACTGTAGTATTACTTTCATATGCTTGTGTTATGTATGTAAATATATTATATAAATATATTTGAATGTATGTAAATATATTTGAATAACAAATGAGGTTGAGGCGGTCGTGGAGCAGGGGCAAAATTGTAAGCATTTGTGGGTTCGATTCTCACTTGAGAGAGGGAAATATTTAATATTTTCATTTCCAAGCTCTGTTAAAAAGGCAAACAACAACGTGCGGTTGAGTTCTGCTAGTGTACGCGCATTGCCTTAAGAATTTGGCGGCAGCAAGAGTGTTATCATGGGAAACGGAGTGTCTTAAGACTAGGTTTGCAGGTTGCCTTTGTCAAAATTTGCTGCGTAACCAGAACCGATAGGGTATTTCCGTAGACCTAAAATTATGAAATTTAACAGAAATAACTATAATAATAGATAAAAACTTCTACAAATTTATAATTGTAGAATATTTCAAAACAAATGAGTGCATACGCCCGGAAACTTACAATTCTGAAAAAAATGAGGAACCCTCGGTGGGCGAGTCCGACTCGTCCTTTCATTCTATATAACTAAAAAAATATATATCTACTATAAATATAAAAAATAAAAAAATGTAGCACGGCATGGCAAGAGCAAAGTTTTATAACGTTAAACTGACATAGACTACGTCTCAATTTGTCATATCAAATTGCTGTCCAATTAATCTTAGCGAATTTTATGGCATCCAGCGTAGTGGACAACTTTAATTGGTTGTCGCCTGTGTTCGATCAATCACAGGAGTGGCGAACCATGTCAATGCGATGGAACCAGACTAGCGTTCAAGAGTCATCAAAAAGTCGTAGCATCATTCTTATGTAAGTTTCACTAATCACAAACGAAAGTATATTGCGTGTAATTAGAGTGTAAAGGACAAATCAAATAATCAAATCGGCTTTACGTTGTATCCCGCGTGTAGTAGGGTAGGTAGGGGAACGTAGTGTTAAAACAATCCATTCTCCACTTTCCGCCGAAGTTTTCGGGGCGTGTTGAGTGGCGGAATTTAACGCCGGGTTGTTTGCCGCCTTTAATATATTTTATATAATCAGGTGGTGTAAATATTCCTTTAATTTATAATTAGCTGGAATGATATTTACAAACTGGTTAGTTCAGTTCAACTGGGGATCACATTATTGCGTATTGTATTATATTAATTTTATATACGCGCTTATTGTATTAATATTATATGTATTGTTAGCCATGGGAACTGAACGTTTTGAGTTTTCTAACAGTATATAAATACAATTTTCTTATGATTTCATAAGGATTCAATATTTTGATATCTTATATCAAAAGGGAAAAGGTATAAAACACTGGCTTTTGTCTCACTTAGTTACTTATATATTAAATTGAGGTCGCATTTAAGATTTTTATTATAAAGTTGTATGAATGGCCGTAATAGTTATATATAAGTTGTATACTGCGTTTAATAAAAGTAGTTATATGCGAATGCCAACTTATGCGACCTCAACACGCTTTTAAAATTAACACACTACTGCTTACAAAAGGTTACAATGCATAGTAACTTTAGCCGACCTTTTAATTTTTCTCTAATGGAAAACGGAGTGAAACACATTTAAAAGTATAAAACATACTTATATATGTTTTATACTTACCTACCTACATTTTACTCACCGTAAACTTTCTTGATCCATGGTTAAAATGGACCTCACTAACTCAAGCACTTGGTGACTTCAACTAATAGAAAAGTGATGTAGAAACTTTATTTCTAAGTATCTTACAGAATAATTTGCTGGGGCTTTTCTTATCTTTGCGGGCGTTATCAAGCGGCGAATGCACTTGCGACCCGTTGAAATATCTCTGCCGTTCCTTTAATAGATCCATCTCTATATTTCCTTGCTGTAATCTTATTCTCTTAAAAATCTTATTTAATTTCTCTTAGCTTTACGTTGTATTCTGCCCATAGTGGGATAAGCAAAGAGAATCTGGGAACCCAGTGTTAAGGCTATCCGTTACCATTTGGACACTTTCGTTCCGTCCACTTATCCGCGGAATCCTAGAGATATTGCGTGTTGAGTGGTGGAACTTAAAGACTTACTACTTTTAAATAGTTGGTTTTCCGGGATTATCTATATTTTAAATAGAATGGATATTCGACGCCGTAGTGGCTTAGTTTGAAAGCGTGTGACTGTCAACGTAACATGGTTTCAATCTCCATTCGGAAGAAAGTCATTATATAAATATTAATTATTTAAATATTAATATCTGTATATTTACTATATATTTGGAACAACAACCTGTACTTAAAATACGTGTGCCTTGACGGTTCGCTGATTTTTATGCCAACGTATTTTTTGTTCATATGTTAATTTAAATTTTTGTTCTTAGTGAATTTTATTTATTTATCTTTACCATCTCGTTTTGGTAGGTAATGTGCGGGGTTGAGTTCCGCCACTTAATACTCAATATCTTGAAAATTGGGCGGAAGGTGAGGTATAGAGTACAAAAGAAATGTGAACGTGATTTTTAATAGATATTCCCTATATTAAGATATGTCTATAACTGGTTATTTCTGTGCACTTGAACAGCATCACTTGATATAAAGAAAATTTAAATTCTTTCGTCGAGCTTGTTCTCAGAATGAGCCAAATGGATTTTGTTTTTCCATGTAAATTTTTGTTTCCTTGACAAATACTAGACAAATTAATACATTAAAAAAAATGTTTTCATTCAGTTGATAAGTAAGTCTTGAATTATTTATTATTAATTTGTAATATGTTTATTGTTGTTTGTCTATATTTTAATTAATTATTAAATAAATTTATATTCTGATAAATGGTCTATGCTTAGACACAGATATATGGGCCGAAACTGAGTTCAACACTTAAATTCTCATTCCATAGTATCTTCATAATAGAGTGATAGAATAATAACAAAATATAGTGATGAAAAAAAAAATTACAAATCGTAACATATTCTAATTGCTGATATAATTTAATATTGATATCTATGTTATCGTACGATTTTGTCCAGTACAAATAGCAAGCACAGTCAACCGTGATAGTTAAACTCAATATAATTAACCGAAAATAAAGTTTATTGGAAGTATTTCAGCAGTCTCAGAATAAACGTCTCCACTAGCGTGAATGTGTTACGCTAGGCAGAAAGCGAGACGGTGAAGTCTCTAGTTTCAATTTCCTTCTAACTATAATTGAATTAGACTGCAATAAAGTATTCCTTACAATGTTCTTGAATGTATATAGATATTACTTTTATATTTGTTGCCTGCTTTTTTAAATTATTAATTTTTTGCACCTTATGAAATTTATTGCTATTGTATTTTAATGGATTCTTGATTCTTGAGATGTACTGTGCCCAAGTATTAATGTTAATGCCTTACATTCGCTTTTGAAGAAAAAGTTATGTGAAAATAACAGAAAAAATATATTATTTAAAATCAAGATGTTGGCGTCGACAAGATACTTAACTACTAGGTACTTTTTATTTCCTTAATTTCTTTTCTTGAATGTCGCTTTGATAAAAAATGTCTATTTTATAGGTTGGCGTAGAGTAACAAATGGAAGTGAGTAGGTGAGGGCGCAAGGCGGGCGTCGCGCCCTGCCTGCGCCCGCCCATGGCATCGATATTTTGCGTCAGGTAGGTGTTGTAGTCTTGTAAAATGACGAAATTAATTAAAACGTCGAAAAAAGTTAGATAGTTTAACAAGAAGCCGAGAGAGCGTCTGACTGTAAACGTGTCTTTTGTAGGTTCGATTCTCATTCGGTGGTATGAATTATTTTCATTTCTTCGCTCTGAAAACATGATAAAGCGTGGCATTGAGTTCCGCTAATCAACACGGAATGTCTCGAAATTTGAAGGGAAAGTGGGGAATGGAATATGTTAACACTAGGCTTCCCCTGCCTACATTAGCATATAGTAAGGAATATAGTGTGAAGCTTATATATATAATATGAAGTAAAAAAAATTATAGCCGAATGAAATCTTAAATGTGATATAGCAATTAATAAGGATGTATAGTTCGGTCGATTTGTATTTATATGTGTGTATATAGCATATTTAATACTTATATACTTTACAATATTATTTTATATCATGAGGTGTTCCTTACTTCTTAACAGACTGTAGTGTACAACATCGCTTGAATAAAAAATGTACGTTAATGTTCTGTGTGGTTACCGACCTTCCGTTTGTTTGTTCATACAAATTTCATGATGACAATACACTGTTTTTGTTACGAGTCTCTCACATAAAACGAACATCTCGTTCTTGAATTTTGTAACTGTAAGTACTAAATGACATTTATGAGTTAAATTATGTTGGACGATTTAACGTTCTTTATAAAATAAAATAGGAAAATGTATGCTTTTACTTACAGCTATTGATCTACTATTGAAACTTACCTATACTAACTTATTGCAACAATACCTAATTAGGGAATTATATTTTTATAGAATATAGAAAAATAAAACTGATACAGATTTTGTATAGTATATATTATATACTATTTATTACTTATTAAAATAATATGTAACTAAAATGGGCATGAAAATACAAGATTCAAAATTAAACTACATCACCAGTGTGAAAAATCTAATATAGAAAATGTCTTTTGCACATAGTTTAATATCTGATGTGCATTGACTTGCACCTGCTAGATCTCGTTTACACAAGTGAAATGAAATGGCAAAATTGTTTCTTTTTACACTGTCTTTAGGTATAAGCCCATATTTTATATAGGTTTGAGGCTAGTCTTGGCGCAGAGTCACATATGTGTGACTGTAAACGTAACTGGTTTTGAGTTCGAACTCAACTCGAGGAAATTAAATATTTATTTAAATTTATATTTTAATTTCTTCCCCTCTGGTGTAGAGGCGAAGCGCGGCGTTCAGTTCCGCTACTAAATATGCAATGCCTTCAGTATTCGGCGAAAAATGGGGAATGGAGGTTCCCATTTCCCTCTGGCTACTCCGCTGTGTGCAGGAAACAGCGTGAAGCTGATTATTATATTTTATATAGGTATAAATTATTTTTTGGTAAATATACTCAACAGACTAATTTTGGCAATACTAAAGTAGCTACTTCTCTATTAATTACATCTACAACTTTTCTAGAGAACCAGAGAAACTTTCTGATTTTCAGTAAAGTAAAAATATAAACAGATAAACTTTTCAAACTGTATTACTTTTAGTTGCAATTCTGTTTATTTAGTTTAACTGACTGAAGTTATATTTATATTTTTCGAGCAGAAAATGATTTTTATCCTTTTACATTATTAAAATATTAAAATCTGTTATATTATTCAGAAATACTGTAATATATAAAAAAATTAAGGAAATTAAATTAAAGATTTAAATTAAGTTTTTTACATAACAATATAATATTCAAACAATATAATAGAAATAGAAATATAAAAATACTCTCCTGATCGTGGGACAATTGTTTTAGCTAGGACTCGGGAGTGAGTAACCGACAGACAGTTTCAAATCCTTCTGCATTTGGTTTTAAGTTGGTCGAGGCTTACTGCTTTTAGTGGCAGACCGAAACAAGGTTTCCAGCCGAAACCGAAACGGAACATTCGGCTTTCGTCTCAGTTTTTAATATAAAATATAATTAAAGACCACCTAAAATAGTGGATAGAAGTGATCACTATCAAATATTTTTACCCTATATTGTATAGTTCATATGAAGATTCTTAAAAAATAGACATTCTTAACGAAAATCTTGTGTTAACATCCCCCCCAACTATGTTTTGTTTTATATGGGGCAAATTTTGTTTACAGTGAATAAAAAGGAAACGGAACCCTTATAGGACCCTTATTTCTGTCCATCTGTAAATACCATTTTACTTGAGATTGCGTTAAGGTATCGATCTGAAATTAATATCGGATATTCAGGTTCACAGTTACTTGGAGCACATAAATTAAGCTTCTAATATAACGCAGTCTAAAAATATGAACATTTAACTATCTTTTTTGCTTCATTTTGTATGTAATTTGCCATGTAATTAAAACCTATAGTGTACTTCCTGTAGACCTACAGTTATGACCTAATTTATAACGAAGTAAGATATCATTTAACTTATGACGAAGTAAGATATAACAATACAAATAAAGGAAAAAAAACCCGAAAAGTAACATTTTCTATTATTTATTTGTTCTTTTCATATTAAACAAGTGTATACGCAAACAAATTAACAAAATTTAGTTTGCCAACTTTATTCGCGACATCATGAAAACCTATAAGGTATTTCTCAATCACAATTCCGAAATTGATACAGAACCGTCTGTTGGCGAGCCCGTTGATTTTTTCCTAAATACACTCAAATAAACATTCGTATATTTCAAGTGGCCATAGCCGCACGGGCCCAGCAATAATTCTCCTCGAGTGGGGATCGAACCCACAACCAGTCGGTTTAGTCACACTTCGTGCCACTGCGCCACGACTGGCCTCTTTACAGATAAACTGTACAGATATTACAGATGAACAAATATTATTGTATTTACTAATAATGTTAAACGTTTTTTTTATTAATTTGTTGCACACATTGACAATTTTGTTAATTCTTAAATTTAAATCTCGCAACCATATAACAGGTCTGTGGTGCGCTGGGTGCTCACGTCATTGACGTGGGTGATCATCTGCGAAGCCAGCAGCCAGGCGCTGACGCCGACTATTGTGCCCTCCTGCCCGTCACAGTGTATCTGTCTATCACAATCACAGGTAATACATCATTTTAATTATAATAATAAATAGAATTAAAATATCGTATTACTATTGACTCTTGATTCCTAATATTGTTACATATTTATTTGATATTAAATATTAATAAGTATAAAAATTAATAAGTGGCGAGCTATCAATGGAGTCAATACAGTAATAAATCAATAGACTTTTTGAATTAGATAAAATAAAATTTGAAATAATGTAATGAATAAATGAACACAGTCATTACTGTCATGTATATATATTCTCTGTTTGTTATACATTATTATATAAAAGAATAGTTCAAATAAAGAGGATTTTGGAGAGGTGACTTGTTAGTCTTTGTCTCATGTTTTCATTTATTATTTACTAACCTCATTGTGAAAATATTAGTAAATTTATTGTTGATGTTTGTGTAAATAAGTAAATATAACTAATTTAATTATTTCATCCACATAATATGTATGTTTATTTAGGTGTTAGTCATCATCTACACAGTCAAAAACACTAAATTATTTTAAGATATTAATGTGAACGTAGAATTTTTGAACATTTACGTTATTAGCATTAGATTGTATTTTATATTTTTATTCTTAAATATTTCTTGCGGAAATATTACGTCTGACTA
This sequence comes from Heliconius sara, assembly GCA_917862395.2. NCBI lineage: Eukaryota > Metazoa > Arthropoda > Insecta > Lepidoptera > Nymphalidae > Heliconius > Heliconius sara. Next base: position 6,515,319 of record OU860796.2, on the reverse strand, counting down.
CGCGTTATCGTGTACTAAACACCAATATGATTCGATTCTATAGGAGTTTCGAAATATCCTCGTTTTGGTATTTTTTCTAATATTTGGATTATTTAAAAGAAATGACTTTTACATCCCTTTTAGGCTTGAGCTAAATATTAATTTTACAAATAATTAAATGCCTCAGACAAATCGATATGATAAACATATTAATGTACTGTCTAATCGTAAAGTAAATAGAAAATCCTAATGTTACAGAAAAATATAAGTTATCATTTTTTCTAGCTCAAATTACGTATTTATTCACTTTCTTGTTAGATACTGGTATGTAAAGACGTCGAAATTATTATAAAATAATAACATATTTATAATTTTATTGGGTATAACTGGGACAGATTAATATTATTAAATTTAAATTTAGAATAATAAAAGTACATTTAAATATATTTTAAAATACCTTCTGAAATCCATATTTCTTTGTGTGTTCCCCTTTCAGCGTGACATTTATAAAGTGATTAGTGCTGAACCGCTACGCTCGGAACGCTATACATAAAGAACAATAATAAAATCAATAAGTATTAAATAACATTATTCCGATGAAGAATTTTATTATAAGCAATGAAATGAATAAATAAATTACTTAATTTTTATGAATACAAATTTTGACAGCAAAGTCGTTATATTTTTTTCAAATGATTGTAATAATCATGTTATATGATGTGGTTATAGGAGTATGTAATTGTAGTTATTTCTCAAAACGAATTTATTAAAGGCCCAATATATTAAGCCGCAGCATACGTCCGAGGCATATTGAATTGAACGGGATCCAGATAATATTATAAATTGTATAGCATTATAATACACAAATGAAATTGATATTGGTTATTTGTGAAGATTAAGTTTGGAACAATTCAATCAAAATATGGGCATGAGCGTAGGGGGGAGGATTAATTTTATTGACAAAACAATGGCAATCGTCTATATTGTCACGCGGCATTGGGCGTCCAATTCATTTACTACATACAATTGTTACAATCGATGTCCTGCCCATTATGAGGGACAGTTAATTTCTGCTTATCGGCACGGTGCGGTACCTCCGCATGTTGTTTATCTAAGCGGATATACTAAATTACTTTCATTGTTCTTGGCATCTTAGGCAGCAAATCCGTATTATTTAATTAATCATTTCTTCTATTTCATGACGGGTGATCGTATAATATATATATTCATTATAATAATAATTAGGTGAACCTAATAATAATAAATAAATATTCATTATAATAATAATTAGGTGAATTTGTTTGTTTCAGGTAGTATGCAACAGTGCTACGCTACGGGGAGTTCCATCAGCACTCAGCCCAAGTGTTACGCAGCTATCATTGTCGCGCGCAGACTTGCGCGTACTTCGATCAGATGCCTTCGCTCATTTACGACAACTACGACGACTGTCCTTAGATGCCTGTAATCTAACTCGTATTCGACCTTTTGCGTTCAGAGGTTTACCCCGTCTTAATGAACTGTATATACAACATACACCTCTAGCCACAGTTGATGCATTTGCTTTTGCAGCCCTCCAAAATATATCATCTATAGTACTAACGCACAATAGAATCGCCCAAATCGAAGGCTACGCATTCGCTGGAACCAATTTTATAAAACTTATTTCTTTAAGAAATAATCCTATAAAGCGAATCCTATCGCATGCGTTTTCTGGACTTAACGATGTTACCCAGATTGAACTTCCGTCCGGTATAAGATCTATCGAAGCACAAGCATTCGCTGGTTTAGAAGGCGTCGGAATACTGGAACTCGCATATATGGATCTGCCGGCACTCTTGCCTGATACATTTTTTGGACTGACTCGTGTAGGTCGTTTAGCATTGAGAGAATCTGATTTAGGTGTTATAAAAATTGGAGCTTTCGATGGCTTACGACGAGTCGAAACACTAGAAATGTGTAATAACAAAATTGATGGGATCGAGGAGCTTTCTTTGATTCAGAATAACAGTGTTCATACATTTAAACTGACGGGAAATCATATGCTAGAGACTCCCGAATCTGTGCTGTTAGAGGTAGAAAACATAGTGATACGAGGCAATCATTTGCCATGCGAGTGCGGCCGTGATCCTCTTACGAATCCATTAGCCTTAATGGCGGATTTTGCTGATGAAAATTTGTGTATATCCCCGCTTAAAGTCCGTGGGCGCAGTTTGGCGAGTGCAGCGGGCGCCGCGTGCAAGGGGGACGGTGGCGGCAGTGCGCGAGCGCGCGCCGCTGCTGGCGCTAGCGCCGGACGGGCGCTGGCTTCCCACCTCGCCTTTACTTTGTCGACATTCGCTTTTCTTGCCAACAGTTAACTGCCCCCAGTGTTCAATCTATTTCTGTAAATATTGTACCATAAGTGAGTGTAAATGCGAAATTTTACATTGAATGGGTCCGTTCATTCATAATTTGGACCATGAATAAATTTGCCTTTGGAAGTTGTGTTTTATTTTTCACTAAACATTTAATTCCTTAGATTTTTTTGTTTCATGTCCATAATTTTTTCTTTTTTTTATTATTTCTTGTTATTTTTTATTTTTCAACAAACATATAATACTATTTCGATATGTTTGAGCAAGAATAGCAATAAAGCGTCTTTACAAATGCGTCTTTTGAAGGGTATACATAACTTTGCAGTGACGCAAGTATCAAGTTTCTCATAAGCCTGTATATTGAATAAAATCTTTATCAATTTATCTATTATTTTTTTTAAATAAAAACAATCGTTAATATGAATTTGTATTAAAAATCCGTTGAGAATATATAAATTATTTGGAAATTCATTCATAATATAAACACCTGAAATTAATAATTTTTGCATCATATCTGCCATATTACTGGCACACATAGAAAAGGAAAAGTTGTTGTAAAATTTAAATTATTCATTATGTATAAAAGGGGTTTTCATTTTATCAACTTTGAATTGAGTTGAAACTATAATATATGATATGTAGTAAGAACTTGTCCGCTGGTTGCTAACTGGTTCGTGAAATAAGATTATATTCGCACTGTGCGGTTTCATATGGAATCTACAATGTTGTTGAGTGAACAAAGGATAAAGCATTTGCATTAGTAAATTAAGAGAATATTAAATTCTATTTTTTTTCTTTGAATTTATATTTTAAACTTTATAAAAATAGCAAAATGTACACGATTTGAATTTATATTATGTCATAGAAGCAACGAGAAAAGAACATCAACAATATGATTTATTTTTAAAGTTTATTATTTATTATCTTTCTTTGTATATTATAAAATAATGTACATAACAATACAACAATATTCGAGGCCTTAAAGTCCGTGGGCGCAGTTTGGCGAGTGCAGCGGGCGCCGCGTGCAAGGGGGACGGTGGCGGGAGTGCGCGAGCGCGCGCCGCTGCTGGCGCTAGCGCCGGACGGGCGCTGGCTTCCCACCTCGCCTTTACTTTGTCGACATTCGCTTTTCTTGCCAACAGTTAACTGCCCCCAGTGTTCAATCTATTTCTGTAAATATTGTACCATAAGTGAGTGTAAATGCGAAATTTTACATTGAATGGGTCCGTTCATTCATAATTTGGACCATGAATAAATTTGCCTTTGGAAGTTGTGTTTTATTTTTCACTAAACATTTAATTCCTTAGATTTTTTTGTTTCATGTCCATAATTTTTTCTTTTTTTTATTATTTCTTGTTATTTTTTATTTTTCAACAAACATATAATACTATTTCGATATGTTTGAGCAAGAATAGCAATAAAGCGTCTTTACAAATGCGTCTTTTGAAGCGTATACATAACTTTGCAACAGTGATGCAAGTATCAAGTTTCTCATGAACCTTTATATTGAATAAAATCTTTATCAATTTACCTATTATTTTTTTAAAATAAAAACAATCGTTAAGAGCGATGTGAATTTGTACTAAAAAATCCGTTGAGAATATATAAATTATTTGGAAATTCATTCATAATATAAACACCTGAAATTAATAATTTTTGCATCATATCTGCCATATTACTGGCACACATAGAAAAGGAAAAGTTGTTGTAAAATTTAAATTATTCATTATGTATAAAAGGGGTTTTCATTTTATCAACTTTGAATTGAGTTGAAACTATATGATATGTAGTAAGAACTTGTCCGCTGGTTGCTAACTGGTTCGTGAAATAAGATTATATTCGCACTGTGCGGTTTCATATGGAATCTACAATGTTGTTGAGTGAACAAAGGATAAAGCATTTGCATTAGTAAATTAAGAGAATATTAAATTCTATTTTTTTTCTTTGACTTTATATTTTAAACTTTATAAAAATAGCAAAATGTACACGATTTGAATTTATATTATGTCATAGAAGCAACGAGAAAAGAACATCAACAATATGATTTATTTTTAAAGTTTATTATTTATTATCTTTCCTTGTAAATTATAAAATAATGTACATAACAATACAACAATATTCGAGGCCAGTCGTGGCGCAGTGGCATGAAGTGTGACTGTAAAGCCGACTGGTTCTGGGTTCGATCCCCACTCGAGGAGATAAAAATATTTACTTAAATTTATATTTAAATTTCTTTGCTCTGGTGTCGAGGCTAAGAGCGGCGTTGAGTTATGCCATTCAACACGCAATGCCTCCAGAATTCGGCAGAAAGTGGAGAACGGAATGTTCCACTAGGTTCACACTAGGTTCCCTTTGCTTAATCTGCTGTGTGCGGGATACAGCGTGAAGCTGAAAACAATATATAGTACATTATAAATATATTTTTCTACATGAAACGTTAAACAATATATATAAATTTCTCACAATTTGTATTGAACTCGGGTATCTGTATTCGAATAAAAAAATAAACATATAAACCTATATAACCTATTATCTTCAAGTTGTATGTCGCATATAGCAGGGTAGGTAGGAAGAATTTAGTTTAAAAATTTTCTCTTTTCGCCCAATTCTTGAAGCATTGCGTGTTTAACACCGCGCGTTGCGTTTGTACCAAAACAAGGTAATGAAAATATTAAATAATTTATTCCCCTGACTGGGTTTCGAACCCACAACAAAGAATTACAATCACACGCTTGTATGCCGTGACAGCCTCAAATAATCCATATGACTGGAAAAAATAGAACATACACATATCGTTAACAAATCACAACAAACAAAAGTACCAAAAAAAATGCTAATATGCTTAATGGAATTCAATAAATTTATATGTACAATAGTGCCAAATGAAGTTTTTCATATAGAAAACGTGTATTGTCAAAAATCAACGCCATAATAAATGGATTAATCGTGTGTCACATTCGCGCGTGTTGGGACAGCTCGTCACGTATTCATTAGCGATATATTGATCGAGAACTGCACGTTGCATTTGCACAATTACCTTTCACCAATCATTTTTAACTTTAATTGAGTGGCGTTGAAAGATTTTCCAATTAATAATTTTATTTCGGCTCAGTAATTGATGTATATAACTGTTAAGGAAAAAAAAATAAAAAAAAAAAAAATTAAAAGCAAGTATGATATAAGCTTTTAAAGGAAAATTTTACTAACAACTTATGATGTCATAAGACAATATGATAATATGATTTAAAATTATTTAATTTATTTGTTTATCTTCCCAAGTAAATCTTGCGACACGCTTTTCATATTGTAATTGCCTAATGATGTTATAAGTTGATAGTTAAATCCTAGTTACCATCTGCCAAATAACACGCCAAGACTGACCAATCAAACGTGTCCAAGATAGATGGGGTTAATCTTCTATCTTTAAATTACTGGGTTCCTATGACCAGATGGTCATAGGAACCTGGAAGATTCCAGCTCCATAACTAGTCCCTAGTTACCATCTAACACCAAAATATTTATGAAGACGGACCAAACAAGTCCAAACTCGATGGGGTTGTGTCGTCTAACTACTTCCGGTTCATCAGATCAACTTCATGTCATAATAATGATGAATATTCATCCGATTTACATACGCATTTAAAATTAAAGCTCAATTGGTATCTGACAAGTGGATCAAATTTGCAAAATTTGATTATAGACAAAACATAAGGATAGGTGAATCTACAAAACTTATAAAAAAAAGTCTCAATCAGCACAAATTTTACAAATTATATACGAAGACTTTTTATATTACCATCAAAAACGTCGACGCTCGATACCAAAAAGTACTGTCAATAAAGTGTATATTCTCAGTTTAATTATTAAAGCTTTGCAGAATTCAGAACTTCGAGTACAGTAAATCCCCATGCCTTTGTAACTAAAAGCAAAATTTGTTTACCGTCTTTTGTGAGTGATTCTGTATAAAGCCTTTGTCAATTTAAGGAAACTGTTTTATTCCACTACGAAGACATTGTAATTTTATTTTTATACATTACTTCGATTCCATTGAAGTGCTTTTACAGCAAGCACATCTTCAAATTATTCGTTTTAGTTTGGAAAAAGGTTTTTACATTTTAGAGATAAAGTAAGACGTGATTATTAGGGGTGAGTTAGGTAAAGACCGACGCTAATGACGACTGTCACCTACAGCTGACGGCTTCGATTGGATTGCATGGTAAAAATAAACAACTTGGCGTAAAAAGTACTAGGTTTTATTTTTAGAATTGTAGCTAAATTGAAAAGCTACGGGGAAAAACTGTTCGGTCTGCTTATTTTTTTATACAATTGCAGGAAAGACATTTTGTTAGAAAACATCTTGTTCAAATATTTAAAAAAAATTTTATTTTTTTTTATTGATTCGGGATTATTCACAACTTGTTGATTATGTTGTTTGCTTTTTATATTTGTACATACGTTTAACGTTTTGCCAATTACCATTGAACTTTGAGGATTAAGTCAGACTAATCACCTTAGGTACGACGATCGGATGTTTACAATCCCAACCAATTAAGTAGAGCTGATTCTGTAAAGCTCTCTCTGAGTATGAAGTGCATGAATAAAGCAAGCACTATGTAAATTAAACTTAATAATTAAACAATTCATAATTTAAATTATCTGGAATTAACGTTATAGGTGCATATATTTAGTGTGCAAGCATTCTATGAAAATGTAATGACTGTTTTTAATTTCATGCTTGTTGCTTACCGCATATTTACTAGAAGTCAGCTAAAATATTTATAATACAATGTAATGTAAATCGAAACCATCATTGCAATACCAATTTGCTTTAGTTTTAATTCACTGGTGCTGGCATGTACGAGCACCATCACTGTGATTAGTTTTTTTATTTCGTTTCATTTACCGTACTTCGAGATATGGGATAGCATGGCGTCGTTACTGTTTGTATTATTTTATATAAGTCCAATTAAGTCTCTAAATTTTGAAACGTATAAAAATTTGAACGTCCGTACCGTAATGGATTAAAATACCGCTACGTTCAAACTTTTATACAACAGACTTAAATGCCTTAGGTACAGAATCGAACAAACAGTATTCTTATAAATATAATGATGTTCCTCCATTTAAGAAAATATTTTATATTGCTACAATAAACGGATAAGTAAAATTTCCGCTACCCAATGGATAATTGCTTAGGATTATCTTAAAAATACTTATTTAGAAAAAGTATAAAATATATTTTATTTTTCTGATTTATAGTTGTTATTGTGAAACAGTATATCTAAATAGAATACAAAAAATAAAAGTGATTACAGTACCACGTATATAAGAACAAAATGCTACTAATATGTAATCGTAATCAGAGCTCTTTTCAAAAAGCTATATCACGAACGTTTTGCATTTTGGCTTGTTTTGTTTTAGTTCGTGCAGAGAATATTTTTGATTGAGGTTTTAAACCCGAAATATAGGTTAAGCTTGAAACTAATTGGTATTCTCGTTTCTGCTACATGAAATATTTTATAAGCATTTGCTCTACTGTCTTGCTTGTTTTGTGCTGGATAAACCAAGGGAGTAATGGATAGCATGTCCCATGTGGATATGTTCATCTTTAATATTTACAAATGATTTAACTATGATAGTTGGTTTTTTCTTATTTAAGTTAATTATAATCTTTTCTCAATATATGTGCAAAATTTGATTTTCTCTTTAGAGTATCAATTTTATGAGACCTGAAAAGGGGCTGGTTCTTGAATTGTGTGTGTACGTCAAACAACTTTAGAGACATTGCGGGACGAGTGACGAATCTGAACGCCGCGTTTTGTTATGTTATCAGAAAGAAAAATAATTAATTCCTCTCAGCAGGAATCGAATCCACAACCGTCGCGTTTGTAGTCATACATTTAAATTGGATTGTAGTTTACTGAAAAAAGAGGAAAAACAGAAATTTAGGAAGTTCGTGTGAGATATGTAGAAAATTTAAAAAATATATGTAATATAATTAATAGTCAAAATTTAAAAGCTTTTATAACAAAGAGTGACCGCTTTGTGCGGACTCACGTCACAGTATATCACAATTACTGTGAAAAATAGTTCTACTACTAATACACACTATTTTTATTTCATTGTAACTTAGGCTAGCATAACACTCTTTATTATTATAACTGTATACGGAACCCTCAAAGGGCGAGCTCGACTCGAATTTATTCGGTTTTTTAGTATTAAAATACACGTTGGAGTTGAGCATAAGTGAATTAGAACAATATTCTATTTGCTCATATATATATATAATATGTGAAATAAATATTCCTGTTACATTGGAGTTTCTGACCTATTTACCCGACTACGCGACATAAAGGAATGTTGTATTGAAGGTGAACGGGAAGCACAATATGCACTCATTTTGTATGAAATCAATTACAATTATTAATTAAAATTAAATCAGCTTCAAGCTCTATCTCGCATACAGCAGGTTAGGCAGAGGGAACCTAGTGTTAAGACACTCCATTCCCCACTTTCTGCTGAATTCTGGAGGCATTACGCGTTAGGTGGCAGGAAATCAACGCCGCGCTTTGCCTCGACACCAGATCGAAGAAATGGAAATATAAATTTAAGTAAATATTTCATCTCCTCGAGGAGATGAAATACTCCCACTCGAGTGGAGATCGAACCCACAACCAGGCGGTTTTACAGTCACACTTCGTGCCGCTGCGCCACGACTGGCTTCTAATTTACCTGGCCTGGGTGGCACGAGCGTGTGACTGTAAGCGCGACAGGTTGTGCCTATAGAATTCGTCGGAAAATGGGGAACGGAAATGTCTTTATGGAAAGAAATTGCCTTAATGCTAGGTTCCCTCTGTGTATTCTGCTATGTGGGATATAGAGAGTGAAAGCTAAAAAATATACCAATTTTCGTTGAGGTACAGAATGCTAAAAAAAGCTAAAGAGAATCCAAACAAGGTATGGCTGTACAAGTTGTCAATTTATAAATTGACAGCTAGACGGCATATTTGTTTTTGAAAACATTTTTTTTTATCTTTCAAAGCAACAGCAGTATCAATAGATACGTGAAAACTCCGAATGCTTATTCATGCATTTATTTTAATGATCACTACAACCATGTTCGCAATATAGACGGACAACTCTCATTACTTTAGTGCAAGAAATCGATTGCATTTCAAACAAAAACCCAGCGTTGCTTTGTTAAATGTAGGGAGGTAAAACAAGCGCTAAAGAATATTATAGTACAATAGGAACAAGTACTACAATGAGAGCCCCATGAGCAGGCGATACGTTAGCAAAGAGAGAAAAAGGATTAAATCGTCCATGCGCCCAGCTTCATGGGTTGCCCTATCTGTTCTATTGTTCCACTTAATCGTGGTTCGATGCGAAAAAATAAGTGCTTCAACTATCGAGCTTAACATGTTTTCGATTGGGAATATTGCAGTAAACTCTTTTAAAATTTCGTTACGTAATTCGGAAAAGCTCTTTGTTTCTTGTGATCTATCTTTTAATCTTTGTTAATTAAATATTTGAGGCTGTTGTAGTACAGTTGCGGGTTTAATTCTCATTCGGGGGAATAAAATATTCAATTATTCTTATCATTCTAAAAGTGTTATTTTACTTTTAGGGAAGAATAATACTTTTCAGAAAACCCATAAAAACAGAAATATTTGATATTTTCATTTCCTCGTTTGGTAACGGAGGCAATGCGCGGTGTCGAGTTCTGCCACTCAACACACAATGATTGGAAAAATCGGTTGAAATTGAACGTAACGAAAATGTCTTAATAGAAACGGACTTTCTTAGCAGGATACAGCGTGAAGTTTAAAAAAAATCTGTTTATATAATTACTATACTTAATAAAAATATTAGTTCCATGCTTAAAAAGAACACACATTAAACTTTCTACTAGGACTGTGTATTCAAGTTATTGTTGTTACTATTGTCATTTCTATTGGGAATTTGTTGTTTACGTTAAAAATTAAGTATATAGTAATAAAGATTAAAGGTACGGCCGTAATAATGTTCCGGTGAAGTCTCATAATATTTACGAGCAATTTCGTCTGTTATAGAGACGAGGGCTGGCAGATTTTTTGTGAGGGTTTCTTTCATCGTGAATTTTCTATTAGCTTAGCCACATTTGTTCAAGAGGATATTCTATTGTTTACTGAAAAATAAATGAAAAATAGCTCAAATACGTAGAATTTTTATATTATGTACATGAATAATGAATAGACTACTGTATACATTTTATTTAAGAATAAAATTAAGAGGATAATTATAAGTAATTAATTAATGAATTATAAATATAAATTTTATCCACACTATTGTGGAGTAGTCGATAGTCTGATTGTGGATTCAATATTTTTCGAGACAAAGTATCTCAAAATGCCGAATTTATTCATTTTAAAAACTTACAATCGATAATGAGGTTTAACTAGCTACCTTACCTTGTGCATTAGACGATTATGAGCTAATGTTTTTATATATTTCAATATTACATTAAACTCTTTTTAATTGTAAAAAAAAGAGTATTGCCATATTAATAAGATTGCCATAATATTATTTTTTTATTCGTCTGAATGCATAAATAACATTATCACAACATTTATCTGGTTTCTAAATCTTATTGGTAAAAAAATAAACAAGATAATTAGAAAACTGATACTAAAATATATTTATATAGACTAAAAATTATATTTGGAACTTTATATTACTTTATTTGGAACTTTATAAATAAATATAAACATACAAAAACTAAAACTAAAACGCTTATCATGACAAATTTTGATAAAAAAATATTTAAAAGTATCTTTTTTTATTATATAAAAAACATTAAAAAAAATAAACCGAGCACCGACACTTCACATAAAGTGAAAATGAAACACGTCGAATATTTTTAAAAGCTCGTCTATAAAAATTTGAATTTTCTATTTAAAGCTTAGGTATGTTTGACACGCGAAGTATATTTTTGTGATTTAGTATAGGTTTTTGTGAAGGTGACACAGTACGTTGTAGGGACGGTTGTAAAATTGTGCGGTAAATCAAGCCATTCTTTTTATGGGCGGCGTCAAATTGATACATAAACAACACATAATCGTTTGTTGTAACATTTATTCGTTTTTGGGATAATAAATCCAATGTTATATATATAAATTAAAAAAAAACTTTATGTCCAGGATTTATATTGCTTTAAAAGTATAATGCGAACTACATTTTATAAAATTTATTATAAAAAAATACGTAAATAAAAATAATATGAATGAAATAATATTTTGGTTAGTTCTGAAGCAAATAAATCAACAAAAAAAGATTTTCTACGTTAGAGTATCCCTAAATGTAGACGCCGTTAAGTAAGGCCCTTGTCTTTTCTTCGAGCTGCCTGTAAATGTTACGGCACTTAACTTTCAGTATTATTACCTTTTTTACATCTTCAATTTTTTGCGCAAATTCTGTAATGGTCTAATCATATAATTAAGTAAATAATAATTTGAACTATTTACCATTCCACCATTTTTGTATAAAATTTGTATATACTACACAGATAAATTACATTGTTACTATAATATATGTATATATTATATAGATATAGACGCAAAAAATAGTCTATTTATGATATTGACATGGATACCTTATAAATTATGATTTGGTTATTATAAGTTTTCGATATTTATTTTATGATGGACAATAGTTTTGTGTATGATATCCAATCTACGTACACACAATATGGAAAATATTGTGGAAAACAAAAGAAGGTGACATATGTATAAAAAAATAGTGGCAGGTTTGCTATAACTGTGTTATAAGTATATTTTTAATCATTAATTGCATTGCTAAAATTATCATCTAAAATATCAAGCAAGTTAAAAATCGTTGTTTTCTCTTGCCCCTTGAATAAACACTAAACACGCAATTGGGTGTCGGCAATCAACGACGCGCTCTGTTTTAACTATGGTAGGGATCTTTATGGTCAATATAAACATTTGAAATTGTGGCAATAACGAGAACAGTTGAGACAAATAGCGCTCTGCTTTTGGAATTCAACGAACGAACTAAATATTCATCTATTTAAAACTGTATCTCTAGATCTACTTGAAAATTAGAGAAATTACTCAAACACCGACAAAGCGCTAGCAAGTTTTTAAAAAGACAAGTTCGATTTTTAAAATAAGTTATTTATGAAACTGCTAGCTTATGAATAACTTAAATTCTACTTAGCTCTACATAGAGACCACTGTAGCTATGTAAGTGATACATAAGATATATATCATTATCTTTCACTGCTCATGACCAGTTCTGGGGAAAATATTTTAAAATATAGAGTAATAAAAATAATAAAATGTCAAGATGGTGAGAATAGTCTTATTAAAAATTGTATATGGATTTTGCATCGGTTAACCGAGAACAAACCATTTAATAGACTTAAAGGTGTTACTAGTCACAATAAAACGTTTTATTCATTTTCTTTATCGTTAACGTAACGTATCGATAACGTTGCTTAAAAAATGTGAGAATCAATCGTTATTCTTCATTTGTTGTTATTTACTGTCCGCTATATGCGGGCTGTGTACAAACGGCTGAAAGTAAAGTTGAAAGCTGTAAAAAGTTATATATTGACAATAAAATCGTATTAGCCGCCGCGCTCAGGCTTCTAGGGCTGTCGGTAATCCTATTGCGGTTGCGACCCGCGCCAGTTGCTACTAAAGTTGAAATGCACGTTACTACAAAACGTTACCAACGCCTCGGGAACTCGGGGCTTACCGCCAGAATGTGGACTTTGTACGGATGAAACATTCTATCTCTAGTCATTTGTGTGAAATGGAAACGTGGTTTAGTTTGTATGTAGAGTGTAAAAATATGAAAGGTAAGAAAGGAAATGTTTCTTATAGTAGGGTCATTATATATAGTAAATCTACTTTATGTAGAGTTTAACAGCTTCAATTTGTATCCCACACACAACAGAGTAGCCAAACTTATTGTTAAGACACTACGTCCCCATTTTCCGTCGAATACTGAAAGCATTGCGTGGTGAGTGGAACGCGCAGCGCTTTGTGTAGAGTAGTAGAGTTTAATATTTACGAAAAAAATCGAATACAAATAACTTTTATAATAAAATAAAAATGCTATAATTCCGTTATTTGTATATATATACAATATTGACTAAAAAAAATTATGTTTCTATTACTTATTTAAATTTAATTATGAAGTTATGTACAAATATATATGAGAGAATTACAAAGAATATATGAGATGTCTATACTACTTATGTATACGCAGAAATAAGACTTGGGTAGTAATTTCCCCCGAGAGCCACACATCTATTCTTCTATGCTAATATATTCTTAAATATTTGAATTGGAAAACTAAGAATTTAATACAGTATTTAGGTTACATGCTCGCACTAAAATTATTTACTAAAGAAATCAAGAAAATATAAACAAAAGTTCATTTTATAATAACCAAAATTGTAGATAGTACTAGTGTGATTTGATTTATATAAGTCAACATTACGACAAAGGCTAAAATTTGTTGTACTTGAACTTGTACGAGATTAATCAGGCAGTAGAGCATATGCTCAAGTAATAGAATATATCAAGGAATATAGAGTTCGACATATTTAAGACGTACATAATATTTTATTTGCTCACTTTTGACCTTTGTTGAACAGTCGTAATAGAAAATATGATATTCTTTGTCCGAGGGCGCAAATTAGGGAGTTTTGCAGTTAAATTTGTCATATGCCATCTAAGAATACATACAAAAATTTAAAAAATATGAAGGGTTAAGAATTCTACTAAAAATGAAACATTTTTGTATTTGAGACAATTGAACCCTAGCGTGACTTGTTTACTTTATTTAATTTTTTTGTGCAATTAGTGTATGTATATTATTATTTAATAGTCAGTATGTGCTGAAAGATAATTATATTTTTATTAAAGACATAACACCAAAACTGATAACAATATTAAAGAACAATATCTTGTACTAGCTGGCCCCTTAATTGACTTTAGACCTACGTTTCCATTTTCATTTCTTTGTTATAAATAATTTAAAATATACAAATGTAAATTATAAGAAAATTAATTAAAATTAAATAAATTTTAATGGTGGATATTTTATTTATTATTCCAAGACTGTAACCCATGGCAACGAGTTTTGCTCAAGGCTTAATGAATGAGCTGAACAATCGACTTCGGCTTCTGTACTCGTTTAACTCTGACCTTTGGTTGGACATTAAATATCCGAAATGCTTTGCTTTGAAACGTGTACTTCATTTGAAAGGTAAGCTGAGCTGAGGTAGCCGTGGGTGTGTTTTCGATATCCAAACATTTACTTAGTTATATAAGTTCCATTATACATTTAAGGATTTGAAATTTAAATGTACATATTGGAGTTATCTACTTTGGTAATCTAAGCAAAACTTAAGAGAACAAAGCCTTTCAATATTTATACAAAAAAAGTAGCTTCACGCTGTATCCCGTACATAGCTGCCTTCTCTGGCAGGGGGAACCTAGTTTCATATCACTCCGTTCCCTAGTTTCCGCCGATATCTGGAGTAATTGCGCGTTGAGCGCTTTGTCTCGACACCAAATATACAAATATAAATGATGTCACAAACAGATAATGTTTAATATAATAAAATCATAAAAAAAAACAGCTAAGAGGATTCTCACCCACCTATTAATTTACAAAATGAACACATTGTTACTAATTCGTTTATTAAAACATACTCGTATATAGGTACATTTATTACAAAGTTATCTATCTGCTTGAAGTCTGGTTTGAAAGGCAATTTAACTTTGTGATTTGTTTTATTTTCGATTAGTTCTCGCAACTGACTCGTTCTCATTCTCGAGTTCTCGGTCACGTGGAATTGTCTAAATTATGCAGGTACGCTGTTGAATCAATAAGAGTATTTAAATTAAGTTAAACATATTAAAGTGTTTAAACCTGAATGGTTCAGTCGGTCATCACGAATAAATTATATTATAGACATCACAACCAAAATCCAAATTTTTGGTCAACAAACGATCCTTCCAGGTTTTGTTTTGTTAGTTTTAGCCGTTAATTATATAAATTAAATTAGAAATATAACATAAATATGGGTTTTGTAAAGTAATTAAATTCAGTCTAATAGCAACTTACTTTACTCACTCATCGACTAAGAGCGAGTCGTCTACTCAGAAAATCAAACACAGCGCGAAAATGAATTAAGTTAGCAACTCGCTAAGCCGTTTCTCTTCAGGTCACGCTTACTCGCGTCCTTAATTGAACCCTAGCGTGACTTGTCGTATACAATTCAATGAACATGCATGTGATGTGTGATATTATATTTTATTATTCTTTTGAAATTGATATTAATATTTGTATATATTGTGATGAAAATTCAAATTTTTTTATCAAATTTCGTGATTTATTGCAAATATCTGGGTAGGCAGAGGCAAGTTAGTGTCAAGACACTCCGCTTGTCCCTTCTGCCCAAATTCGAGACATTACATTAGTGCATAAAATGATGTAATTCTTATATTGTAATGATAAATATGTATAGTTAAAATATGTAAAGTATTGACATTAAACAACTATATTTTTAACACAACTGTAAAGTACATTTTTATGCATCATATTTTTACAAATCTTTAAGAACTTTCTATGATTTTTATTTTAAATAAATAAACTGTCACTGTAATAGCTCCATTAGAAGCAGATACGGTTTGATGTAGAATTATTAAATGGATTTATTAATTGAATATTCATGTAAATTTAAATTTCGCACAGGATCTTAGAATTGGAATAATTAGATTAAGGTTTTTTTATGACAACATTTTTATAAATATGTACATATGTGTATTTGTAACATTTACTCTTTTTTTTAATGAACGCGAATTATTTAGTTTAAAATATAGGTTTACCTTTTATATTGAATAAAATTAGTAAACCTATGTCCTAGTATGTATATGTACCATTGTACATGTATGTACATATGATGATATATGAGAATATAATAAGTACTTCAATAATAAGTACTTCAATAAGGTACTATCGAGGGTATTTTTGTCTTTAGATTGATGTATAAAAGTAGGGGTGTCGTGGGAGATTCATTACATTTTCATAATAACGTCAATAAATCTCCAATTTCTAGCGTCAATTAAAGTGTAATATTTCAAAGCAAAACGTTGTCTCGAATTAAATTTATTTCTCAGGTCAGAAGCCGTGCCTTTTTGTTCGGAGATAACTCGAAATATAACGGATTTGCGTAAAATATGTGAAACCTTTTGTATGCTAATACGATCCCATTGTTCGGAGATTGAATTTTCAGGTTACCATGCTTAAGAATTATTCATGATATATGAATGTTATTGTCGTTTATTATACATTGTGGTTACAATACCAAAAAGATTGTAAAGGATCTCTATCTTTCGATATAAGGATGTAAAAGTGGATATTTTTAGTGTTTTCTATTTTGATTGTCAAACATATGATACAGAAATAGTGTTGAGTGATAATAAAGCCGAATGGTCTCTAAATTATTTTTGATTTGCTCGGACTAGTAATTTTTCAATATTTTTTTTGTAAATAAAGTATTCCTTGGGAGGTATCAAATTTAACGTTTCAAGCTTATAACTGCCGATTGTATTTATAAAAAAATCTTTTTAAAGGTTCAAATAGATATAGACTTCGTATATCATAAGTTTATTCCTATTTAACTTTTTTATATTCAAACCATACATGACAATCTAAAATTGAATAAGCAATAATGAAACAATCAAATGTACCCGCAATGAAGAAGGGTCAGATCAAAGGCGTGTTTATTCGAAGGCGCCGCACGTGGCGAGGTCGTCGAAATTGAAGTTTTATATTTCAGCGCACTTTGACTGAACCGAGAGCCTGTCTAGTGGAAAATTTGTAATAGAAATAAAACCCAAAGATTTCTCACATTGCCTGAATTATTTATTGTAATATAATTTAACTTTTTGCACAATATTCAATATTTTTTATTATATATGTCTATCTTCTATAGATTCCATTTAAAATTTATAAAGACGCGCAGAACTTTAGCAGCAGGGAGGTTTTGGGGTAAGCAGCTAAAATGCCTGGCGTAATCCAGCGCCGCCTTTTATCATATCAGACCGCCGTTCTACTGAATATTTTATTAAATATTCAGAAAAATATTTGGATTCGGAATTGGCCTACTCTCATGTGTCAGACGTAAAAATTAAACATAAAAAAAGAAATGGCGACGTTAAATTCCACCACTCAATTTGAAATGTCTTCTAACTAAAAATAAAATATGGAGTATAACAACACTTTTCACTGTTTATCCCCCTCAAATATGCTTAAAAATATCGTATTATATTCTTTTAACAAGTTTAACGATTTCCAGAGTAAAAAGAAAATGAGTTTCAGGTGTCGTAGGTACAGTGCAATTCTGGAACAAATCGCCTGCCTGCACTAGCACTACTACTTCCTTCACGATTGATGGTTGGCTAATGTACCCACGTTGATCACTCTGATTTCTATCGCTCTACAAACCAATTAATCAACGACTGTGTAGCTTGTAATTAAGATTTTGCTTTGGCATGAAAATCAATGTTACCAAAAGCAAATGTTTACTTAAAGTATTGTAATTTTAACGGACGAACGAACTGAATAAGGTTGGATTTTATTGAAATTATCTTATGCCATAAGCCTGTTTATAAGTTTAATAATATTTTGAATTTCTGTTTATATTGACTGTTGCAATATTTTTGAGTCGTATTTGTATGCAATATGTTATCTAGTATATAGTTGATCCAAGTCATTTAATTTTTAATTGTTTTTTCTAAGCTGACCTATTGTAGTTAACTCAGCCAACTTTGCAACGTGAAAAATATGATTAAAATTTGTAAAAACAAAAAGAATATTGAAATATTCCAACATAGAAGTTAATTTATGTATTCCATTATCAAAACAGTTGTTGATATAGTTACGACCTAAAATCTTTATGATTTGCCTGTCTATTTTTTTTGGTTGTTAGGCACATTAACTTCGTATAACTTATAGTTTGATATTTTACTATATCTGAATCTATACCTTATTCTGATCCAGAAGATATTTATGTCTGCATAATAAAGCAGTAAAAACGCTGAAATTTACCAGTTATATATGAACACTTTTCAATTAGAGTTTATGTGAGCGTATTGGTGAAACGTTTTCATCGGTTATTTAATTTTACGTTCGGGGAGTCTCAATCAGGTCCGCATTCTGACCAATCATTCAATCAACATGCCGTAATTAATGGTTATCGAATAACGCTTCTAATTAACGTACGCCATTCGAATGTATAATTAGGTATTTTTGTAAGTAAAGCAAAATGTTTTTTATAATATATCAAAGTTCATTTTTGTTTTTTTTTGTCTTTTTTTCTAACACATATATAAAATTGTTTTCTTCTTCATCATTGAATATCTTAAAAATAAATATATTCAGTATAATTTTAATTAATAATAATTTATATTATACAAATTATTATAACTGATAATAACATGTAAGAACTGGTAGTTCGTAAACGGGAAAGATTTTGAAAATTTGTAGAATACACTTTAAGTCTTTCCGTGATTAGAATTTAATACCTGGTGATTTATTTAACGTGGAGAAAATAAACGAAGAGATCAAAACTCGAACGCTTAAAATGTTTGCGTTGTCCTTTCGAAATTAATATTCATATACCGTCGGCAGTATAAAAGATTCTTGAATTTCTATGTTCATAAATTCTATGTTTAAGTTTAAAATTGTAAATATTTTTTTAGGTTCCCGTTATATGTTGCCGTTAGCAGGGTAGGCAGAGGGAACCTAGTATTAAGACATTCCGTTCCCCACTTTCTGCTAATATTTCACGACATTCAGGGCTCTATTTCCACAGCGATGAAATGAACATATTTAATATATTCATTTCCTCGAATAGGAATTGAACCCACAACCGCTGCAAGCAGTTGCGCTATGACAGCCTCAATTGACAGCCAAAATTTACAATTTTACTAACAATTATACTGGTTGTATTAAGTATTGTTTATACACTACACTACACTAAATAAAAAACACAGTAGTGTAAAAAACACGGCAAAGTTTGTAAAACATGTTATATACAAAACATGTTATATATACGTTTACCTGATTGGAGGACAGAAACTCTCCATAAATTAAATTATATAAGGATATAATTACACTTTGGTAAAGGGACCCATGTGCAATTTCGTGTGTCCATATAGAGCTAAAAGAAAATAAAATCTCGTATCAAAGGAAGTACAGTTTTTAAATAAATCAGTAAATGACATATGAGGCCGGCCGTGGCGCAGCGGCACAAAGTGTGACTGTAAAACCGGTTGTGGGTTCGATCCCCACTCGAGGAGATGAAATATTTACTTAAATTTATATTTCCATTTCTTCGCTCTGGTGCCAAGGCAAAAGCGCGGCGTTGAGTCCTGCCACTCAACACGCAATGCCTCTAAAATTCGGCAGAAAGTGGGGAACGGAGTGTCACACTAGGTTCTCTCTGCCTACCCTGCTGTGTGCGGGATATAGCGTGTAGCTAATTTAATTTTTTAATTTTTGTAAATGACATATAAGTTATTTTAAGTTTGATAAGTTATCCAGATTATCCCATATCTGACCACGGGGGCGGACCACTCCAAGACGAGCTAAGCGATGGTCAAGGTCCTAATGGTCAATTCCGTTAATTCAAAAATCGTCCCTAATCCCTACTATAATGATTAAAGAATTTTCAAAATAGCTCCTTGTTACGTGGGCTTATTTATTTTACAAAAACAACATTTATTTATCATATAATAAGATCGAAGTTGCACCCCTTGCCACAATTTTACCAAGATATATAATTTGTGAAATAGATTTTGTTTAAAGAGTTAGGGCGTATAGAGTTAGAAACTGGACTCTATATGAGATGTGATAATTTTATAACAGCGCGAACCATCGTCTTTAATGGCTAAATAGAAGGCTAAGCAGAGACAATTGATTCTCAATTGTCATGATTCTCGATTCTCCTCTTTCTACCTGAACTCGGGTAACTAAGTTGAATAAAATGAAAAGGAAATCGCTCCTCCCTCCAAGTGATACTGCTTAGTACTTAGCACTTTGTTTAGAGTCAGACGATGTCTCATTTTGGCACGGTAGCCTCTATCAATTCAGGTCTATTATAAATAAACAACATTTAAACTTTAAACCACAATCTAATTATGTGATTGAGTCAGAACTTAACAGAATATATAATGCAAGCACCCACTACACTACGCCCACGTCACTGACGCAAAGACCTTTAGAGTTTAGACCCCACGCACACCATAATGGTACATTACCAGTAAATCCATATAATAAATATGGAATTCATCTTAAAAATTCATATTTTTCTTTGTAGATATATTTTACTTAGTATTTATCTGTTTTTCGTATTATATAAATATTACACGAAACATAGTTCTTTAGTAAACTTACAATTATTTATCGACTTCTTTAATTAATCGAATTTAGATAACATTTCGAGTTTCCAGCGGAAACCCTAGTTAGTGTGACGAGGTGAAGCCAGAAAGGGGTTGTTAACGAGATGGGTATGACGTTGTGCAGTCTCTACGCGTTCAAGTGCTAAAGTGTCTAACTGCTGTATCTACACCAAAGGCTGCTTGAAACTTTCAAAAGCGTTAACTCCGCAATTATTTGCCTTCTTTTAGTTACTCTGTATTGTCGAATGAAGTGAATATTTTTTTGTTGTGTATTTAGTTTATCTGTGTTGTAGATTTACAAAAATTTTAAATGATAATATTACTGTCGTTCATATAAAAAATATTAAATGAACTAAATTTATACAGCGTTTGACTGTAAAAATAATTGTTATAGATTTGATCCCCCTCGAGGAAATTAATTATTTTCATTACCCCACTCAACAAGCAATAGTTAAAAAATTAGACTAGAAGTGGGGAAGTATCTTAAAGTTCTAACCATATTTTTTTTTCGTTATCGCTGGGAAATGAATTTACGCAGACCGCTCATACGGAAGGACAGTGCCTCACGGATGAGCGGTGCTGTGGGACTCAACGGTGAATCTGATCCTACCAACTAAAACCTAGCGGAAACCCTCTCCACCAAGATGAGACGCCGCAGGATCGCTCGCGCATACTACTACAACGCCTCGGTGAAAGGCCCGCCTATTGCGGGCCACCGTCGCCTTCAGGGTGGCCTGGGGTTTCACCTAGGGCACCCACTGCCTCGATGACTTGCAGGAGGATCACCCTGACCCTCCCGCAGTAGCTCCTCTAGGGTAAGGGGAGTTGGAGACGTGTATACTGCCTTCTCCTACTCCCTGGTCTACGTTGACGGAGCGGGTCTGCAAAAGTTCTAACCCTCTGCCAACTTAAAATTAAATTTAAATATTTTAAAAAATATTAGTAATTTTTTGGGCAAGTTAAAATGTATTGAGTCAGTTTATGAAGAAAAAGCTTCTAAAGTGAAATCATAGCAGCTGAACGGTTCTCGTTCGCAGTTGACTTATATTATGCTTTAGACGAGTTGAATATCAAACAAATTGCAGAGAGCGACTCAACTGCAGTAAAGGAGATCAAGTTACCAATTGTGATCTTACAATTTGTGATTTTATTTTTTTCAATAATATTTGATCATGGATCCTTTTTAGTTACTTTCTGTTATTTTTCTTAATATCTCTTCTACTTTGTTGAGAACAAATTGATAAAGATATGTTATATATTTTTGCCGTGTGATCCCGGCCTAGAATAGGATCATCCTGGTACTGGTGGTGTCGTAAGAGGCGACTGAAGTACGTGTGGTAGAGTCACGTCGCCAGCAATGGCAACACGCATGGGCAGACTCGACCGGATCATTACCACCCCCGGCATTTAAAACCGGCGTGAAGTAGTGGCTTTATGCCACTGCGTTTCGCATCAGGTAATGCCGGGCCCCGGCGCCCAACTCATCTCAAAGGCCGGCAACGCACCTGTAGCTCCTCTGGGGCTGCACGGGGCCGTGGGCGGCGGTACTCACTTACCATCAGGTGACCCGCACGCTCGTTTGCCGTGTCTTTTCCATAAAAAAAAAAAAAAAAAAAAATGTTCACAAACTTGATTCGGACAGAATAAATTTATTTTGTTCGTACATTTAATTGTAATAGCTCAATAATAAGCTACTTACAATAAATTTTTATCGTTATTCCATTCCGATAAGAAGACAGAAAGGTAAAGAAGTTAAGTTCCATTAACATAAAACAATAGAAACCATAACTTGATAATGCAATTTAAAATATACTAAAGAATATACCAGTATTCCACACTTATTTAAATGATTATTGCATACAATCATCATTTTCTATAAAATGACGTCATTATTCAAATTATTTGAGAGATGTGAACATTTCGTATAAGGTGTTATAATACTCATTTCTCATTACATTTACCGTTTTTGCATTGAAGTGTTCAGGCATGTATACAGAAAGTTCATGTCGACGGCATATCTTCTAATTCTAACTAGTTTTGCTTTTTCAAGAATCTATCTTTAAGACACCCGCGTGCTTAGTTTTTTAATATATATTCACATTTTTGTACCTTTGTACATAATACATAGATTTTATATAGCAATTAATAATTGTTATATCTTTTACTGAATTTTGACTAGAAAATTTTTGTTCTTGACATCTCTGCTATAGTTAATAACATACATGGAATACAATTCTTGTTACATTTTTTTATCAATATATTCTAAATTTTTTAACAATGGTTTCTATTGTTAATATATTGGAGTGTACATATTGTTGATAGTGTCTCTGCTAACAAAGAGTAAAAAATCTGTACTATGATGTGCCCCAGGGAGCTTTCAGATTTTTGGGATTGTATGTTATTCTCCGTGACTGAATTGTTATGTAGTGGATCCACGATTTTTGTTACACTAGTAAAAAAACATAACTGGAACTACACTTCAATATAGCCACATGTTTATTTATTATTTTTTAAATATTTCCTTGCTACTCTTGCGACATACCAAGCTTGCGGTTTCAATGGTTGCTGATACGACGACGACGAATATATCCATGTTATTATATGACTGAACCATATAGTTACCTAAAGGATCATAATTAGCTCAAAGAGAGAAAATCATATTTTTTGGATTAACTTTTACAAATGTTGCGTCGTGTGGAATGTTTGGGAAGAATGGGATATGAATTAGACTTAACTTATCTATAGGCCGTTATCTCAACAAAAAATAAAAAATATTATTGATGAAATTTCTTAGGGAATTTGTGTTGGTATAAATAAATATAGTCCAAAAATTACTTTGTTAAAATTGGATTTAAGTTTTTCGAGTATCTATGGAAAAAAATAACAAAATTGTGCGAAACGATATTCAGGCAAAGGCGTAACTTTTATTTGGTAATACCCAAGAGCAATTTTTACTTTGTTTACAAATAACTCCGCTTTGAAGTTGAAAAGGAAAATCTTTTTGAAAGAGAGGTAAATCGATTTATGCTAAAAAGATAGCGCTTTTTGTATGCAAATTCGTGTTGATTTCACAAAGATTGAAATTGTTGGTGTCGTGAGGTTACAAAAATTCGTTACTCACACATCATAAATATATCGCATTTACCGTAGCAGTCCCATAAAGGGATAGATAGATAGATAGATTTCGGATCTATATTTGTAATCGCAATAGTGAAACAGGATTGTTTTTTTAAAGGAAGTGATTATAATTATAGCAAAGTCATACTCACATCTAAATAACGTTGTTTTATTGATTTCTGTACTGATATAGTGAGACAAGATTAATTTACTGGTAGTCTATAAAAAGACAACAAGTGATATTTTATGTTATCACCACTTAATCATAAAACTAAAAAGTAACAAAAAGCGATAAATACAATACAAAAAGTTGTAATTATAAATGTTACATTAAATGGGAATTGCATCCACAATTATTATATCTTGGAGGCCAGTCGTGGCGCAGAGTCACAAAGTCTGACTGTAAAACCGACTTGTTGTGGGTTCGAGCCCCACTCGAGGAAGTGAAATATTTATTTACATTTATATTTTTATTTCTTCGCTCTGTCGAGGCAAAGCGCGGCGTTGAGTTCCGCCTTCCGAATGCCTCCAGAATTCGGCGGAAAGTGGGGAACGGAGTGTCTTAATATAAAGTTCCCTTTGTCTACCATGCTGTGTGCGGGATACAGCGTGAAGCTGATTTTTTTTTAGTAATAAATCATGTCAGATGTGACATGCACATAAATACTAAATATACTCGTATATGTCCCTTGCTCCAAGAACTAATCGGGATGATACGTATTTGTACAAAAAACGTCAATAATATAAAATTATAGATAGATACTAGCATGAAGTCGCGCTTTAATACTTTTATTATACTGCATTTGCCAACAGTGTCTGTATGATAGGACGTCATCGGCGGCAAGGGCGCCCCCCGCGGGACTCGAACCTTGAAGACTTGCGACCGCAACGGAGCGTTGAAATATTTTAATTTTACATTTTCTCGAAAAGTAGTATACTTTTTCCAAATTGCATGCTATAAAAGCCGAAGATTATCTACATAAAATTTACTCTACATTAAATTTACATTTCCTTGATGACGAAAAAAATACTGTCGTTCGTCTGTTTCAATATATATGTGAAATAAAAATCGATTAAATATCACCAAGTTTCAATTTTTTTTGTCACAAAATGCCTTATTGTCACTTAGCTATAAGAGATGGATATTTGGCATCGCGGAGTTTATTTTAGATCTAATAAAATGGAATATGTTTGTCAAACAACGTACTGACATATAATAAGCTATATATGTGCAGCATTAAATCGGACTAAAAGATCCAAAGATCTTAGCGTTTAAACAAACAAACAAACAAACTCTTCTGCGTTATTATATTAGTATAAATTATAATATTTCAGAGTCTAGATTATTTACGCTGTGTCCCTTATATAGCTTGTTAGGCAGAGGCAACCTAGTGTTAATACACTTCGTTCTGTGCCGTTTCCGTCAACTTTATCGAGCGTAGTATTAATTATTTTCGATTTTTTGACTTTAAATTCAAATAAGGGCTAATTTATAATAACATTGTTTATTATTGCTAAAAGATTTTCTCGGAATCGTCTAGCTGCAGACTAATTTTGTAGAAACTTACAATAAAACGAAACTGTTACCGAACCGAAATTAATTTAAAATATAAGTCGTGATAATAAATAATATTACTTTGCTACCTACAAGCTCCATTATCAGGTTATTGTCGCCTGGGTAAATGAACAGAATATATGTAGATAATTCTGACGAGCTCAAAAATATCCAAATAGATATCCCAGGGCGTTACCTGTGAACATTTGAGTTCACAAATCAGAACACCTCGAAGGTACAATATTATTTTATTGTCACCTATGTACAATTGACAAGTGTCTACATGTACATAACATAGTTAATTAGTTAGTTAGTTACCAGGCAGAAAAAACAAAAAAGCAAGATTCACTTTAATATGCAATAATAAATGGATTTGGTTGGCAATTCATCCAATGTTATTAAAGTTATAAAGTTCTGAAGTAATTTCGACGTATTTTATTTGAATGGAAGAATTCGTCGCCGGAGGGGTCCCAGGTTCGGTCAGATAAAGTGTTCTCAAATATAAAGTTTCAATTTCCCGACGTTCGGACGCGTGCGGCGCATTCTTAAACGAAGGCTCCCTTTGAGTCAGGCTTACCTCACACTTTTCTTCCTATCATTAGCTCGTATACAATTTTATTAAACTTTTTTAAATTTATGAATGAATGGTGAATATTTTTAAGGTTTATTAAATTTTTTTTAAGATAACGTTATGTATTTTCTTAAGTATGATTAAAATTAAAAGAAACGGATTTCTTTGGCAATTAAAAAATATATTTATCAATTAGATAAATGGATACCATTCTTTTGTAAAAAAAAAAATCTTATAATATTATAATTTAAAAAAAAACATAATTTACCAATTTTCATTAATCAATAACACAAAGAAATAACATCATCAAAAGTTACCACAATTAGTTAGTGTGAATATTGCAAATCATTGCTATGGTCAGTCCTCGAATAAAATAAAATTTATTTTATTTAATATGGGTATATATACTCCTACTTCCCATCGTTAATTATAAATTCTTGCCAAAGTGATGACAACTTGATTAAAAATGGTATTATAAATGCTATTTCTATTAATGATTAATTTTTAGCGACAAAAAATTCAACTAGTGTTTGGTTGTCATTGGCTTTCGGAACGGAATTGTCTCAAAGAATATGGTGTGTCTTAACACTAAGTATCCAGGTTAAAGTGTTAAACCAGATCCTTGAACAAAATTACTGAGATCCCCTACCTATAGACTAAAGTTGCTCCGTCGATCTCGTTACACTATATTTGTAAAATGAAAATTGATTTATAGTCATATATATCTCAAATCAACAGGTGTTTATTGTTTGAAACTTGAAGTGCCACAATCGAACAGAACCTTTCGGTAGCACTATTGTTTCTTAAGGCGATATTTTCATCTAGTTAGTAAACGTATAGATTATTCTAAACTTTATATTCACCTTAAAATATAAGTATATTTTTATATTTATATAATAAATATTCATGGACAACTATTAGGAAACAATAAGAAAATAATCAAAAGACTTCGGAGCGGACAGTGTCAATGTTTGCCGCATTACTGCAATACTGTGGAGCAGATGTACTGTGCCTCGTTCCATTCCGCAAGTAACAACTTGCCAAACTACTCCTAGCATTCACTGTTTTATATACGACTAGTGGGCGCGCGCGGCTTCGCCCGCTTTTGCACCCTTAGGCGTGAATTCTAAAAAAAACACGAAACACGTGTTCAATAAAATATTTTTAATAGTCTGAATTTAAATTTTTATAATAATCGGTGGCGATTTAAAGATTTTTCCATATAAACTTTCTACACCTTATTTGAACTCTTAGGGGGTGAATTCTAACAAACCATGAAACACGTGTTCAATTAAATATTTTAAAGAGTCTGAATTTCGATTTTTATAAAAATCAGCACTGATTTAAAAAAAATCCATACAAACTTTCAATCCCTATTTCATCCCTTTAAGGCTAAAATTTTTCAAAATCCCTTCTTAGTGGATGTCCAGATTATAAAAATAAACATATTTCCAAATTTCCCGTTGCTACCATCAGCGGTTACGGCTGTGCGTGCGTCTTACCTCAGTCAGTCAGAACAAGTCCTTTTATATATATAGATTTGACAATTTTCATTATTTATCGAAGTAACCCAGCGAATTTAGTAAAAGTACAGCAATCCTTTACACAGTAATTGAAAATTATATATTGTTGGGCATCATTTTCATACATACGTATATGAAATTTATGATATAGGTATTTGTAGGCAGATAGAATGCATTTCAACAAATCCTCCTTTCATTTATCTTGAAACTCCATTTATTTTAAACAAATCCATTTATTTTAAAATATGTTATAATAACGAAAAATTATAACAAATTTTATAACTAAACAGTACTTACTCGACAACCCAAACATATTACGAGTAAATTATGAAAATAAATGACAGGCACTATTGTAGTAATTTCATAACAATAATAAAGTATGATATTCTGAGAATACTGAAATTGAACTGAAGGACTTGAAGTAATTAATACAGATTATCAATTAGTAACTCGCTTTATCATTAAGAGAATTAGGGAACAAAGCTCAAAAGAGAATTGTAAATCTTATTCACCGCTAAAGAAAATGTTTTTGTTATATTTTTTGTATCTGGATAAAGTACGCCGTAAGGGTCAACTTTTTCATTTAATCGACTCTTACATAAACAAAAGGCGACTCAACAAAACAAATATTATTTATTTTTTTATAACATTGTTTAATTATAAAATACTTTTTTTTTCATCTTTACGCTGTATCGCGCATATAGCGGAGTAGACAGACGAAACCAAGTGGTAAGACACTCCGTTCTCCACTTTCCGCGAATTTTCGAGGCATTGCGTGTTGAATGACGGAATTCAACGCCGCGCTTTTTGCCATGGCAACAAGCGAAAGGAATGAAAACATTAATTTATTACCTCGAGTGGGAATCAAAGTCACATGCTGCTTCTTATAAAATAAGTACTAACACAATATATTCAAGAGCTAAATAGCGGTTATTTCAAAAGTCTATTAGGTAGGTACGTGTATTGTATGTAGTAGGTGAATTACACTATATATTACTAGATTACTTTTGATGGAAAAACCTTTATAAACATACGATCTAATCGAATTATTTAATTTTAATTTAAAAAACACGAATGCGTTTTCTATGACTGACTGTAACTATTAATAATTAATATGACATCGTTGTAGCAAGCAGCGTTGTAATAGCCACAACAAGAACTAGAAGCAATCAGCTTGGTTTTTCTTTAACGAATTCATCTGAAAATACTGTAAGCAACAAACTCGTTCTACTTGGGTAAAAAATATATTATACAGATATAAAAATTTTAATTATATTTATCTTTAGTTCCCAGTACCCAGTCGACTATTGTTCGCTAGTTCTGAAATAAATAAGAGTAATAGTGAAAATATTTTTATACTATTATTGCATTTTATTGTATTCAGAGTTGAACTCAACTGCATTAATCAAGTGTCAGAGAAAAGGAAAGCCGTAAAATGTACCAAGACGACGAGATTTGTTCCCGAATTGTGTTGTTCAGCCGCCACCTGCATCTGGATTTTGTTAGTACATGTGGTATGTATCTTCTATCAAAGAGGATTTGTACGAGCGTCTCAAGCGACGCAATGGAGAAATAAAATAAATAAAATTGAAGGCATTCCTACATACATATATATATATATATATAAATATATATATATATATATATATATATATATATATATATATATATATATATATATATATATAGTACAAAAATACATAAATTTATATTTATCAAAAATAGCTGGTACAGCAAAAAAGTGAACACATTGTAATTTGATGAATTATCAAATATTTAAACATGAAATACAAATAAAGATTTCCCCAATTGCCTGGAAACCTTAGCGTTTGCAACTGGAAGATTCATTTGTATGTGTAATTCAAAATATTTGCAGTATCGTGAGATAAAGGTGTAGCCTCGCGGGAAATTACTGTCGAAATCTCGCCTCTGCCTATACGGTATAGACAGCTTTCGCCTCTTTTGTGCTTTGAATCAATTCCCGTAACTTATCTGCATATTTTATAATGCGAGGCGCAGTGACGTAGCGGTACAAAAAAATGAAATGCTGATTCAAAAGCTTATTTTACATGTTATTCTTTGTTTGCGTTACTTTTAAGATAATAGAAAATTTTGATGAATCAACTGAATAGTATATTAGATTTAATTTAATAATATTAGGTAATACATACATAAAAAGCTGCTTTTTTTCTTGTATAGCTGAGTAGTAAGGGAGAACCTAGTGAGTACCGAAATCTAACGCTTTGTCTTTTAGCGTTTTGTCTTATCACATTGAGTCAAACCCAGTCCCACTGAGCCACGACAGCCCCAAATAATAATATCATCCATGGATGGAGAAGTACAGGTAATAGTTTACATCAAACCTATAGTAAATATGTCATTTAAATAAGAATAATTATTTGATATTGCATCATAAGGCACAAACATCGTCCTGTTTGCGATATAACAAGCAAATTGACTCCGGTCTGACGAACATCATTAATTTACGCGTGAACAGGGGCCTTACTCTTGAAAGTAATTTCAGTCCCATTTTGACGTCCAACATTGTCCAATGTAATCCTGCGGCGACGTTATTTTGGTACTCTTGAAACCAACATTCTCAAAGTTGGATTACTATTCTTTTGACTAATCCTAACGCCGTTATAACTGACAGTTAGTGTTGTGCACTTTATACCGATAAATCTGCGATACATAATAACCATTCATAACTCATTGAAATAATTTATTTAAATGCACATTTTTCGCAAAAACAATAATTATAAATCATATTTATTATGTTTTACTTAAAAAACAATGAAATCTTTGAAGTCGTCCTAAGAAAATGGATATATTTTATCTGTATGTCTAATTATTTAGAATGTTTTGTCAAAAAAAGCATTTGACATATGAATTTGTTTATTATGTTAATGCTTATGTTATCAGTTATAATAAATATATTTCTACAATCGATGTGCATTTAGCCTATAACTAAACGTAAAAGAAGGTTGAAATGTAAAATTAAGTAAAGTATAACAAAATAACGAAGGTGGTGGAAGGAAGGCTTTTGAAGTTCACGCGAAAACTAATGATTGTTTTTATTTGAAAGAAACATACATAAATTTTAAGGTTAATGGATAACGCTTAAATGTGCATATTTAAAGAAAGAATTGTGATTAGTCTATTATGTTTATAAAAGTGATTAAAATAAAAGTATTAATAAAAAAATGCTTTACTACTGAATGTCTTTTTATTATAATAAGAATATTTATATGTACCATTATCATATTATGTATAATATCATAAAGCTTAAAGCTATACATAAGCGTCATAAAAAAGTACGTAAAAGTTGGTTAATTTTTAATTTATAAGAAAGACCAAAAGACAAACTTTTTCCTTTACCTATAAAAAAAAACTAAAAATAACATATAGTGTAATGGTTTGCTTTTATTTTCTTCTTGTTGTATATATAATATTTTGTTTTAAATGCCAATTATGTAATTACACAATAATTAAAACATACATCTTTATTGGTAATTTTAAAAATACAAGTGCAACACAAAACTATCTTTAAATATTTAAATCATTCGTTTTAAAATAAGTTTATTAAGATCATTTACATATTGTTATATCTGAAACATTTCCCTTTAGCATGAGAGCATCTAATTACAAATACATTCAATCAAATTTGTACTTATTTAAAGTATAAAGATATTTTTGTTATTTGTTATATCAAACATTTATATATACATACATTATTCATACATAAATACATACATAGATATTATATATACATTTATATAGAGATACAATTATAGACATATATACAAATACTTGATACTTAAAAAAAATTATGACATATCCAGGAAATCTATTAAACTCTGACCAATCACTCATACTTTTAAGCATTTTTGTAAAGTTTTTATAAATTCAAAATGATTTATTTGGAAAGCTAATATAGTTTATTTCATTATTATTTAATTTGTTTCATTAAATTAAACAATATAGTACAGTAGAATATAATTTTGTTACACATAAGTACATATTTACTCGGTAATTGAATCAATCAATTAAATATTAATAATATTTTATACAAGTTTATAAAAAAATTCAATGTCTTACTGTATTGCTCAACTATTTTCAACTTTAAAAGTAATTTTTATTGTATAACAAACATTCTTAGACAATACTTTAATATTAAAATAAAAATATACAAATTTATTTATAAAAAGATTTATATAACTTGTGGACCTATTTTCTGTTTCTTTCCTTAATTTTGTAGCTATTATATGTTTTTACTACCTTTCAGTCAGCTGTAATATTTGGAGACTTCTACTTCTTCTACCTCCAAGTCTTCCAACTCATTTCTAGATAATACTTTAACACATATGTTGTCACTTGCAATATGTGTTATTTATTTACAATGCTGCACCCTGTGTTTCCATTTGTGAACATTTTTGTTTATTTAGGTTGAGCAGAAATGTGAATTTTGGCGAAATATTCTTGTAAAGTTCGTGTAAGCATCTACATCTAGAGGTCATCTCAACTATCAAACTTATCCACTTTTGGGCCAAAATATGGTCGCCTATAAAATGATAGTATAATTACTATTCTTGCTATTGTAGTTTATAAAATATTTAAGTACCAACTACTATATTGGTATATTGCTACTGAATCATATATTGGTAGTTATTTAATATGTATTTTTACAAAGCAAATGCTCATTCCAATTAAAACTTCTTCAAAAGTCCACCGATAATATATTTAACTTACCTAGTATATGTAAGTTACAGTCATTAATTTCGTTTTAAATTTTTGGACTTTATGTGACGAATTTCACTTATTTCTTCGTATCACCTCTATAACAGAATTTTTCATTAAGGCAGTCAGTAGTTTTCAGTTTTCTTTAAAATTCGCGAATCGACGCATGTTTCGTTGTTTTTAATGTCTAATTTATATGTTTTCCTCAAAACACAGTTCATAAGCACTAAACGTGCCATTTTATGGCCGTTTTCACGAGAAAAATAACAAATCAATTTCTAAAAAGGTACACTTTAGCTATTGACTAAATTCCTAATTCCACTTCTAGTTTTGCTGTCATTTTAGCTGTCAAAAACGCGTCAAGAGTACCAAATATCACAATTCTAACGAATTTTACAACAATTTTTAGTTAACGCAACCGTCAACTAGCGGGCGGTAGTGGACTTAGCAATTGATTGCTTTCAAGAGTACGAAATGACATTTATTGACGATTGATCATTGAATATTGTCGTCAAGAGTAAGGCCCCTGAACTTGCCTTTGAAATCGACATGGAATTGGTAACCAGTTAATTTAGTTCGGCTTTGGCCGAAGCCAATTATGCTTTTTCAACTTTTGACTACTAAGAAACAAAAATGAAAATTTCAAGTGCAATAAATCTGTGTATGAAGGTTGAGGTAGCATCGTTCGCTATGAATAAACGCAAATACACAGAAAATATAATATTGTGTTTCAAACCGAATGTACAATGCACGAATGGTAATATTGACTATTAAAATACACCTCGATGATTTCACATATCATATGTAACTCGTATTGTGTTTATTTTTACATAATTTTCAACATATTTCATTTTACATAATTTTGAACCTATTTAATTTTGCATAATTTTGAAGGTACCCATGGGATAAAATGCTTGTAGTAATAATGTACTATAGAACATAACAGCTAGAGGACCGATTGAATTCACAACCCAATAAATGGACATTAGGCGGACGTCAGCGGAAAAGAAGCGGACACGTGCAGGCGTGCGACGAAGCGATTTCTTCCAAAATTGCAATGTCCGTCGCCACCTGGATCTAGATTGTGTTAAGACTTACATTTAATAAACAGTTACGTAAAGTATCACGCAATAAAAACTATGGCATGTATTTTCTTTTTTTTATGATTTAATTATTAAAAATTAAATTTGCTTCACGCTGTATCCCGCACACAGCAGAGTAGGCAGAGGAGGAGGAGGGAGAGGAGAGGAGGAGGAGGAACCTAGTTTTAAGACAGTTCCCCACTTTTAGATATTATTAGAGAGAGATATTTCCATTTCTTCGCTCTGGTGTCAAGGCAAAGCGCGGCATTGAGTTCTGCTACTCAACACGCAATACTTCCAGAATTCAGCAGAAAGTGGGGAATGGAGTGTCTTAACACTAGGTCTCTCTGCCTACCCTGCTATGTGCGGGATACAGCGTGAAGCTGACTTTTTTATTTAATTATCTTAAATTTTCGCGATTTTTACATATTTTAAATGCATATATTTAGTATTATACATTTTTGGAAGCCCGAAGTTTCGAACACTTTGCAGCAAAGAGGGGGTCCCAGGCGGTAGAAACTTTTCAACTCTAGTCTCTATTGAAATTAGGATGTTTTTGTATTTTAATCAATCAAGTCCCGCATATCAATCAAGAAATATATCTGTTTTCCTTAGGATGTGGAGTTGGATGTGGCGAATTGAACCCACAATCTGTTGCGTTTACAGTCACACTTTGTGCCCCTGCGTTACGATTGGCCAAAAAAGATTGTTCCTTAGTTAATAAATTTGTTTTATATTTTTATTATATTTTGACTGTCTTTGACGATTTTTTACTCATTAAGCATAGCTTAAAATTATTTAGAATAAAAGCACTATACGCTGTATCTCGTATTTTAACAAAAGTACTCAAATTTAGAAAATATTTATCATACATTTTCTTACAATCAATCTCCTTGTTTGCATACAAAGAAAATCTTTCAAAATACAATAAGAATTTTAGTTAAATAATTTAGGTTTACTTTCATGAACAGTACTTTAACATTTTCGCTAAGTATCATACTAAATATACATTACATAAATACAAAAATGTGTTGAAAGAGTATTATTATGCCGACGTAACAATAAAAACCAAGTGTATTGTTTTTCAATAATCTGTTCGGATGAAATAAATGAAAATATGATTATACATTTCAGCAACAGCTGCTCACTTTATTTCAGTGATTGTCTCTCTATCGGCTACTTTATTATATTGTATTTTTATCACGATGATATATGTATGGGGCGAATTGGTAGTGGGGATATGGGAGTTATACGTCTTTTTTATTTTATTCATCTGATCTGCTTACAAAGAACAGGTGTTTAAAATGACGCATATATTAAACTGTTACTGTTACTAATATTATTATATATTATTTAATATCACTTGATAGGTGCACCTATTGTAGCTATACAGTTTTTTTAATATTTGATTAACACACACACACACACACTAATGCAAGAAAAAAAATGTGTGTATGGAGGATAGATTCGTATGTTATTATTAGTTTAGAGGTGACTCGTGGCGTAGGGACAATACGCAATGTCACTCAATACGCAATGCCTCCAGAAATCGGCGGAAAGTGGGGAGCGGAGTTTCTTAACACTAGGGTCCGTCTACCCTGCTGCATACGGTTAACAGCGTGAAGCTGATATTTTTTCTTATTAAAAATATTTAAAAACGTACCAAAATTCAAAAACTGTTTTTAAAAAATCCGGCAAAATTATAAATATTTTTCATATATCACTGAAACGGCGTTGAACTAAATATAACAAGAATGATTGCAATATTTATATTATGTATGTTTATAATTTCAAAGTAAATGATTTTTTGTTGTTCTCTGAAAAATACATTTCTGATATATCAGTTAATTTATGTAAATAGTGCATTATTTATTAGTCAGCAATTAACTTAAACATAATTAAGTATTTATGCAACCAATTAATATTGTCCAGTATAGAAGTGGTTCTCAAAGTAAAAGTTCAAAATATAATTAATTGATTTCACAGTCGATTGAAATGAAAGCTTGCTAAGTTTTCAACTTAAATACTAGTTTATAGCTTGATATTAATTATAAATCAAAACCAGCTTCACGCTCTATCCCGCACACAGCAGGGTAGGCAGAGGGAACCCTGAGACACGTTCTCCACTTTCCGCCAAATTCTGGAGGGGTTGCGTGTTAAGTGGTGGAATTCAAAGCCGAGCTTTTGACCTGGCACCACCAGAGCGAAAAAATGAAAATATTAATAAATAATAATTCATTCCTCCGAGTGGAGAATGAATCCACAGCCATCGCGTTACAGTAATATCCCCTGCGTCACGTCGGCCTCATATCAATTATGATATGACCATTTAATGTTATATGTTACCAAAATTTAATAATTCAGTCTAGTTAAGACTTTTCATACGTCTATTTTCTCAGACTAACTAGTCCTTATCACTTTGTGAGATTTTATTACTGATTTACAAATTGATGAATATAATCAATATTCATTCATTATACATGAAGACATTAAATTGAAATGGAACAATCAATAAAGTAAAGATTTATATAAGAACTAACATCACTGAACTTTTTTGGGAGTTTTAAATAGATGAACTATTTACAAGATACCACGAGGGTAAGTAAGTTTACGTGCGGCAGAGGGAGCAGGGAAGTGTGACATGGGAAGGTATGGCTCAGAGTTAACTTAATTTAGTAGAGCACCGCGTTTGAGTTTCTCAGCAGACGGCTTTGTGTAGAAAGGCAGCGCGATACATGAGACTCAAATTTTACTTACATGTATATAGATAGCTGGATTGTTCGTTATTGTGTCTCTACTATGTAACAGTAATTTTGTCATGTGGCCTCATATAAGACTCTTTTATCTATCTCTTTTTTCTCTTGTATCTAATGCTTTTATTTATGTCTTTATATATTTTACGATTAAGGTAGTAGTTGCTAGTGTTAGTTGTATTTTTTTTAAGTTTTAATTATTAAACCTACACTTTAAATGTGTTCAATACTGAAATTTTCGTTTAACCCAGTGTCAAATTACGTTTATAGAAAATGTTTTTATTATCCGAGTTTCATTGTAGGAAATGTAACGTCATTGCCGCGATATTTCAACCGAGTCGAAAATAGACTTTGATTGTGCTCTAGTAGTCTAATTGAACTAATATTCATTAAAAAATATAATTTGTCTTATCATCAAATATAACTTATCATTTCTCCGTTACCAGTTCATTCTTCAGAAATAGAGAGATACATTCCAAAGAAAATAGGCATAATAGAAATCTAAAGTGGCAATCGTTCATTTTACAAGTTTCACGTACCTTTGAAACCGTCCGAGTATAGCCAACGGATTTATTCCGACTCCAACTGGAGCCAATCAAGCCTTTTCAATTTTCTATCGCTGACGAATTGAACATGAAACAACAGGCGCAATGGATTGGCGTAACGTGCAGTGGCGTGAGCAATCGCTGCTCGCTTCCGTCCGAAACCGCGTTTTGTTTTATTAAATACTTGTCTGCAACAGACTGCTGCCTTCTTTTATTCTAACGTTTCGAGGGGAAAAGTGTACCTAGTCGTTTTTTCTTTTTTTTTTTTATAGGCAATAAACGTGACTATACAGACATATGTTTATAATACATAGGTACAATATACATCGTACGTATACTATGTATATTGTTTTAATATAATATAAGTAAATCTTAAGATGTAAAAAAAAAAACAATTTTATGCTGTATCCCGCATACACCAGGATAAGCACGGGAAAACATAATGTTAAGACAAATCGTTCCATACTTTCCGCCAAATTCTGTAGGCATTGCGTATTGAGTGGCGGAACTCAGCGCCGCGCCTTGCCTCGACACCAGAGCGAAGAAGTGGCAATATTAATTTAAATAAATATTTGGTTTCCTCGAGTGTTCCATACCTCGAGTGTTGTATCCCTGCGCCAAGAGTAACGTGTATGTCTGTGAGACCGGATGTATCGAAAAATTCGTATAACTTTTTGACCATTCATCAATGCGGGTTGCAATTTTGAGTACCTGTCTAATTTTACCCCGAAACTACTTCTCCTCATAACAGCACTGAAAAGAGGTGGACTCTTTGGTGGAATTCAGTGCTGTTCCTCCGTTTATCCGGTCGGACTAGAAGCCACAATATTATGAAACAGTTACCGTTACTTAAAAATACAAGAGAATGACAGACACAGTTCAACTTGCTTAGAGTATTAAGCTATAAAGGACTTTCAGAAATATTAAAAATCGATAATAAGAGTTCGGCTGTTAGTGCTTTACGAAAAGTTCGGTACCGAGAACGCGGATAGCGAAAAATAGTATTCTTGCTACAAAAGCAAGAAATATTTAATATTATTTTTTTTATATAATTTTAAATTTTATATATTTTTTTTTATATCTTATTAAATAATTTCGTAGTGCCTTATTGCAGTACTTGGTTGATGGTACAAGAGGAGCAGTTTTTAAGGTGGTGTGTACTTTTTTTTGGGTTAGAACTATATATATTTTTATTATTTATTTTTTAAGAGTTCCTAATGTCATAAGAATTAGAAAGGCCGATTTAAGACATTTATTTATGAAAGAAAAAACGTGTTATTTTTAGTGTCTTAAGTATGATTGTATAATAATAATAAACGAATTATGATTTACCAAATGCTTATGTATTATTGCCATATATGTATGTTAGATTAATTTCTCTTAAATTCTCTTCTGTTAGATTAAAGAGGCCGGTCGTGGCGCAGCGGCACAAGGTGTGACTGTAAACCGACTGGTTGTGGGTTCGATCCCCACTCGAAGAGATGAAATATTTACTTAAATTTATATTTCCATTTCTTCGCTCTGGTGTCGAGGCAAAGCGCGGCGTTGAGTTCTGCCACTTAACACGCAATGCCTCCGGAATTCGGCAGAAAGTGGGGAACGGAGTGTCTTTCACTACGTTCCCTCTGCCTACCCTGCAGTGTGCGGGATACAGCGTGAAGCTGATTTATTTATTTTATTTATTTATTTTATTTATTAGATTAATATGAAATGATATATACGTTACTTAACTTATTAGTTATTAGCAAAGTCTTAGGCCAAAACGTAGGCGTAAGACTGAAGTTACCAACGATGTAATTGAGATTAACGTCACCAATAGTGGGTTAAGTATTTGTTTTGCAATTTATTCAATCGATTGCAAATAGCCACCACATTAAACACAATTTTTTATTGCTCATATTTTTTATCAACTCTAACATTATTTTTAATCTTGGAACTTTGAATAATTGTTTTAGAAGTTCTTATTTTTCTAAAGCTTCACGTTGTATCCCGCACTAAGCTGTTTCGGCAGAAGGAACCTTGTTAAGACACTTGGTTCTCCACTTTACCGTCGGATTTTGAAGCTTGTTGGTGTTGAGTGGCGGAACTCAATACCACGCTTGGTCTGGATACCAGAGAGAAGAAATAAAAATATAAATTTAAATAAATATTTCACTTCTTCAAATGGGGATCGAACCCACAACCAGTCGCGATTACAATCATACTTTGTGTCCTTGCGCCACGACTCTCCTCCATTAATTCAAAGCTACTCAGTAAGAGTATGTATTTTGGACAATAGAATGTACGCATGTGAACAACTGCTAGTATTTATAACACAAAAGCAGAGTAATTAAACAATTACTCGTACATACATATATACGTGCCGGCGTGCCGGGCTCGGATAATGAGGGAAACTTAAGGATGTCTGTAACACTCTTTGCCACAATAATAGCTACTTATGTTTATAGATTCTGAGGAAACATTAACAACAATAACTTGTACAGTACCGTTGATTTTATTTTGTTGTAATTTTTTAAAAGATAAAAAGAAAAACATTTTTGCTTACATTTTTACTATGTTTTTATTTAAAAAAATACAATCATTTAAGATTTTAAAGGTTTAGGTTTGGTGTTACCAATCAAAATATGTTGTGATTTCATTAAAAAAATCCAATGTATCAAAATATGTTGTGATTCCATAAAAAAGGACCATTTTGTTGGAGTTTTAATGAGTAGGAAAAAGGTGTGTTAACAATTTTGTTTAATTTGGCCTCTAATTAACAATTCAAGCCGATTTAAAATGTTTAAAGGTTTTATTATTCTGTCATGTAGGACTAAACTCATTGTTCACTAAGAATACTCTATAGTCTATACCAAAAAATTTCATTGTACGTGATTGGATTTTAGTTTTTGCAACAAAAAGTTAATCGCGCGGTGTTGAAGCGGGTCACTAGTTAGCACACAAAGTAGTTCGCAGCCTATATTGGAATCGGTGCTCTCGTATGGCCCAGTTGGATGAAACTTTAATAAATGGAAAGAGTCTGATAGCTTAACTTTTGTGATAACATCGTTTACCCACAAACTTGGATTATGGTGGAATCAAATGGACTACGTTTATGAACTATAGTGTGTTTACTTAGGTTTGTATTTGTATTTGTCTATTTTTACAATATATTAGTAAAAGTAGAAATTGAGGCCGCCGTCGTTGCACAGTGGCATAGGATCGTGGCATAGTAAGCGTGACGGTTGTGGGTTTATTTTCCATTTGAAGGAGTAGATTATTTTCATTTCTTTGCTTTGGTAATAAGAAAAAGCGCGGTGTCGGGTTTAGTCACTCAACACACAATGCTCCGTAAATTTAGATGGACAAACGATGTTATCACTAAGTTCCCAAGTTACT
Source organism: Heliconius sara (assembly GCA_917862395.2). Lineage (NCBI taxonomy): Eukaryota > Metazoa > Arthropoda > Insecta > Lepidoptera > Nymphalidae > Heliconius > Heliconius sara. The sequence goes on along the minus strand of OU860796.2, from coordinate 6,475,237 downwards.
TCTGCCAGTGTGCCAGGTATGAGCGGGATACAACGTAAATAATAAAAAATTAAAGATTTAACACAAGTCTCCCCAAGGGTTCAATGATGACTGACGCAGCTGCATCGTTCGTATTTAGGGTTAGACGACGTAGGTGTGGGGCAGTATTCCTGTGTTTTTTAATAATTAGCGACATTTAATAATTAACGACAGTTAACAGACAGTTGTCCAGAATTTTTTTTTATGGAAAAACAATAGGCAAACGAGCGTATAGTATATATTACCTCTGTATCTTGATTTAATTAAAATCTACACAATAAAAGATTTTTACCACTAGACACATCACTAGCCAAAGCATTACACAATAAATATATTTTTAAAAGTGATTGGGGAAACAGCTACAAACTCGTACTGATAACGCATTCAAATCCAGTGAATAGTTTGGAACTTTCGCACGTAAACATAAATGTTAACAACATAGAAACGCCGCATTAACAAACTTTATGTTGTATATTGCGTGACGACGCGGTTAAACGCCTGGCGTACAGCTAGCTATGGTTCGTCGTTGGTTTATAACACCCAACAATATTAAGCATCAGCGATTCATAAAGAAGGTAATGAAATAAAATATTCTACGTATACATGTGATTATTGTCACGAAACCTTATTTTAAAAGTTCGATTTTTTAACAAGTCAAAAATACGAAAAATAATGTATATAATGTTATATCTGGCTATAAAATACATTAATATAGAGATAAGAAGGATTTGTGAATAAGATAAGGGTTTTCTAATTATCTAATTTTTATTAGGTTTCGAATTTTATTTCAAGACACATAACCCTAAAAACGAAGGATGTGAAACCCTAGCAGTCCAGCCAAACCTTATAAATTACATTAAAAGGTATTGAATATAACGTTGTAGGAAAAGTCGTTCAGCGTTATGAACATTTTCCAATGATATTAGAAAATTGAAGATCTAGAACACCTGATGTAAAGCCCCTGGAGGGGGGGAAACTAGAAAGTTGGTTTATGTGGACTCTTTCTAAAAGTATACTGCTTAGATAGCATAGTATTACAAATATTAACTTCAAAAATATTTTTTGCATAGATAACTTTACTAGAATCGTTGTTTCTTTTGGAGTTCCAAACTTATGCATAATCTATGGTTAATGGAAGTGTCATAAGGGTTTCGGAATATGTGTACTTAATATTAACACCCTTCAAAGAAAAACTTATTACTAACTAATTACTAACAACGTAAAAAGAAAACTTATTGATTCAAGAAATTTTAGGTTGCATTTTATACTGGTCAGCTGCTAACAGTTTATAATTATTGAACCATCTGAAACAATAGTTTTATGTTTTTCAATGAGTAAGCATAAATAAATATTTGAACAAAGCGAATGCTATAAAGAGATATGTATAAACAAGTATTCTATCAAGTATATGAAAAGCCAGTGAGTTTAATACATTAGACATGAAAATTGTATTAAAAAAACAGTGTATGGGCTGGAGATTTATTAATTCACTGCCACGCTTTTTCAAACGTTTTAAACGAAAATAGGCTTTATTTAAAATGAATGTAGTTTTGTATGGAGGTAATTTTGTATAAATGTTTCAGCATAGCAACATAAATAGACATCATGAAAAGTTTATTTGAAAATAAAAGTAGAGCTTGTATTTGCTTCGCTAATATAATAATTAAAACTCAAAGAAATACAAATTGATAAAGTTAGATCAATTTACATATATTAAATTTACCCCAGACAATATTTGTTGTCTGGGAATAGTAGAGTCGTTTGAGTCTAGTGGGAGTGCTTTTACCTTTAGAGTCGTGGGACGGTATGTGCAATAGAATAGTGAAGTTAGGGAAATGAAATTATTATTTTAAAATAAGCATTTATTATTCTATACTGGCACAGGGACACTAAGATGTGACTATATGGCAACGGTTGTGAGTTCGATCCCCATTCGAGTGAATGAATTACTATTTACTAATATTTTGATTTCTTCGCTCTGGCACTGAGGCAAGCCTGGCGTTGAGTTCTGACACTCAATACGCAATGCCTCGACTTCGAAATTTACCGGAGAGTGGGAAACGGAGTTTCTTAATTCCCTCTGCCTACCCTACTATATGCATAATATAGCGTGAAGTATTTTTTTTTAATTCTATAAATCAAAATAAAAAGAAAATCAGTATGTTTCTTACTTTTGTAGGAAGTATAAAAAATAAACGAATGTCGGACTTACACTTGACTCATGTTGCAGGTAAGTGCGTATACCTTTGAACGCATTACGTGTGTCAAGAAAATTCAACTACTAATATTATCTAAAACTAACCATTGTTTGAACGTCAATTTAAACAATATCATAGGCATAGGCTCTTCTGTCTGAGGTCACATTTTTTAGTAGAATAACGCAACGCCAAATGCTCATTAATATAAATATACGGAACAATACATTTTTAATTTATAATGGTGCGTAATTGGCGTTGCGTTATTCTTATGCGTTCACTTATCTGCGCACAATTTCCCTAAAATTTAAACTGTCCGAAATAAACATAATCACTAATTAAAATAAATAATTATTTGTAAGACACTAAAGATGCGAATACAATTTTATTGAAAATACTTATTTTTAAAATAATTAACATTTATTATTGTTATTTTCACACATCTTCAAAACTTTGTATTTAAAACTGTTGTGGCGATGAGCCTAACTATGATATTGTTTGGCGTATTTAGACTAGTTAGGCAAAAGCTATTCTTGGAGACATGCCATCTATCATTTAATAAAAATAAATATCAGAATAACTTATTATCATTCTTATGAAAAGTCGTTAGCTATAATCACATATAAGTTTTTTTTTATATAATTATTCTTTGTTAACAGATTTATAATTATTTGATGTGGAAATTGTGGATCTCTTCCGATCCGTCGAGAAAGATTTCGTATCTTTGTATTTATTAAGAAACCTAAAAAAATAAAAGCTCTAATGTTATAAATTAAGGCGAATTTCATTAAAATATATACATTTTCATTATATATTATCATTCTTCACTACAAAGATAATATTTATTTGGTATATTCAATGAAACGTCACCGCTGATCCCCCTTATATTCTTTATATAAGCACTCAAACAAAGCGCGGCGTTGAGTTTCGCCACACAACATTGTATATTGTATTGCATCCAACAATTTAACGCCGCGCTCTTCACATAGTATTCGAGGTTACTAGGTTCTATATGTTTACTCTGGTATAAGCAGAATACAGCATAAAGCTAAAATGAAAGCACGTAATGTATACATTGTATTGTAACTTGTTTCTAATCATAATGTTAATAATCTTAATGAAGTCAGAATATAAATTTAAATTAAATGTCAATAGAGAATTATAACCCATAAAATTATTTAAAACGATAATTTTTAACATTTTTAAAGTGTTAATCCACACATAGGAAAGCACTTAAGGTCAGAGCGCCTGGTCGTTTTCCAGGAGGCGCGGGTTCGAGTCCCGCTACGTTTAAATTTTCTAAATAAGTATTTATCATGTTATTATATTGTTTTTTTTCTCTTTCTCTCCTGTAAAAAAATCGTTACAAATTTTTAGGTTTCATTTCTTCAATTACATACGTAAACACAAATATTTTTCTAATGGAAAAACTAATCAAATTAAAGTCTAAATATATAGAGACTGTAGTGATAATTAGACGAGGTACGGATACACATTGCTGATTCGCAACACGCCTAGAGAACATGTAGCGCCTATATCCCGTAACTAGTACCAAATAAGATCACTTAAATTCCGAACCCGTAGTTCTACCTGCCGGCAAGCTATCCTAGTTCCGTACCTATATATGAACCTTCACACAGTAATTACACAAAAGAAATTGAGCCTTTAAATACTGCCCCGGCGCTGTTAGAACTTGCCGAATAAACTGGGAATTACTAAACGGTGTTTTGGCCACGTTATTAGGCTTAGTAGAGTTTTGGGTAACTTTGATCTGTATTTTATTTAAATAATATTAAAAGATTAGTAAGTTTTGCGTTACTTTTTAATAGTATTAAATAGCGATGAACCATCACTGTTTTTCTAATTTCTCTCTTTTGTTTATTTTCCCAAAAACATGAATATAATTTCAAAATATCTACTAATTAGGTTTCCTTATTACTTCATTAAAGTCTTGTTAAGATGTTTTAAATTTTTACTTTAGCACAAGAAAGAAGATTATTTTGAGATTATCGGTAACGGGTTAACTTTGTTATATTAAAAGGGTTCAGATGAAGGAAAATTATAAAAGCTTTTGTACTAAAATAAAATTTATTTGTAAAACCAATGTAATGTGCAATTTCATTGTGATGAATAAAGTGTAATATATGAATACATCAGTTTTAATAGGGAGCTCATGTATGGAAAACATTTTTCAATTTTCATTTTTCAAAGAAATCTTAATAGTTGGTGCTGGTGTCACTAGTTCTACTTTACGTGAATATCATTATTTGTGGCTATTAAAGATGTGAATGAACAGCTTAAAAATTACAAAAGATATATTTACATATTTAATGTTGTATTTTTTTTAATAAATATGTTATGTAACTATCATAGACAATGTGGATATACATTATAAAACAATATATATATTAACTGTATAAAACAATATTTAATAAACCGATTACGCCGATAATCGAATATTAAGATAATTGACATCGAGTATCGATGTGTTTCAGTTTGTTTTCAATCGGTTTGATCTGGATAAATACTTAGAATAACTATAAAACATGTTTTACTACAGATGAGTATTTACTGTTTTCTTTCTTTGTGCTAAATTGTTATTTATCAAATTGTCATTTTATATTATATTTATTATCATAATAACTAATATATAAATGTTATGTATCTCGATAATTGTCTGTAAATTTGACAGAGATTTACAAAATAATTTTGATAACCAGATTATGTATAAATTTAACATAATAAATGATAAATATTTATAAAAAGTACTAAAAATAGAAAATATATTTCTATGAAACATTAATTTAAAAAGTTGAAATAGAAGCAAATGCAAAACGCGTATCAGGTAAAGAAAAATCTAAATAATAAAAATATATAACGTAATTTCAAACAAAATTGTCGACGAAGCGAAATTATTTTCTTTATTTCATTTAAACACATGAATCTCTCTTCTTGTAGTATAGATGTAATCCATTTGTAGACTCAGTAACCATACGGATGGCAAATTTCGGTTCAGGACCAGGAAGAATCTCATACCGTCGTACAATATTTGACAAAGTAGCTTTCAAAACAATCCACGAATAACGGAAAGCTAAAACAAATTATATAATAAAAACGTTAATATATTTTATATATTCAGTAGATATATTGATAAAAGATATAAGTTTGAAACTATAGTCTATAATTTTTAATTATATTATTAAAAATTATTAATAATAACTAATAAAGGCCGTGGTAGTCGTTGTAGATGTCGATGTTCGATTTTCTGTAAATGTCAGTTTCATTTCCCACTCGGGGGAATGAATTACTATTAATTAATTTTATTTACTCTTACCTTGCAATGAAGAAGAAATTAAAACAATTTATGAAATTAAATATATTTTAGAATGTGTGGTTGAAATACCTCTCCTATCTACAAGGAACCTACACATGTCAAGTGTACCGGTAAATATTAAACCATAGATTAGATATTTACCCAGTTGTTCCCCAGGGCAGCATTTTATCAACTGTTCTCTACACACTGTACACTAATGACATCACAACGCCGTCAAGTGACGTAGGCGCTACACTACGTGAGAAACATCACGCATCACCGCAACATAAAAATAGAAAGCCTAGAGCTGCACATTCGTCACCTCGGTTGGACCCGAGGCGACGAATTCGCATTCCGCTGCGCCAATGTATCGGGTCAACTGCACCTAAGCAGCAGCACTCCGTTTCACACCCGGCCGCCCGAGGTCAGACTTCAGACGACTTCCGAGGGACTTTTTATCCTCCTCCAAATCAGATTCATGAGCCTTACATTGAACCTTGATCGTTTAAGCTGAGCCTCCCTTAGGAAATCGAGGGTATCACTTGACTGAATTGCCCACCTAGATGGCATTTGATAATCCTTTCAATCCCGTCCCAAATCCCCCTCCATGTGTCTGTGCTAGAGCATGTTGTTGATTGAGACCACGGCCAGAGAGCCAACGCCTTGATGGCGTTCGGAGCTACTACGGAGATGGACAAGAGAATGCTTGAATTCTGCGCCTGGCCCTATAGCAAAGTAAATTTAGAAGCGATGGCACGTATTTTGGAGTTATCCCATAATTATCTATTTCAACGCGACAGAGTTAATTACATTTTTCGTTTAAGTATTTTTGGGTAAGAGAATAATATGTAGTCTGATTTTTATAATTTCTTTCGTAAGTTTTCCGTTGTTTGTGTCATTTGTTTAAGTGTGTTTTTTGCATAATTGGAACATCCTTATTGGAACTACGAAAATGCGGTTTGCATTAAGGTTTAAATAATTTTCATATTAGTAATCTTAAGTGCTTTGCAAACATAGGTGCATTATATGAATAATTCAGTAGGTAAAACAGGCGAAGCCGCGAGCGGGTCGCTAGTATGTTTTATAAAAACAAATATGAAACTAATACGTTGATAAGTACTGTAAGTAATGTTATATAACAATATCTATTGAACTATGCTTTTCTTTTAAGGTTTTTTATAGTATCGAATATCATAAATTATTTTTTTTAAATAATTATTTATTAAAATAATAACATGCAAAAATACCCAGATGCAAAACCAAAGCATCTACTTCTTCAATTTCAATAGTAGTAAATTAAAGACTGAGTAAATTTTATTTTTGTATTTCACATTCCAATATAATTATACTGTTTATTTAATTCAAAGTCACAAATATAAAAAAAGTTTAATTAAATTTATATATAATTTTTTTTCTAATATTCGACTGCTTGCGAATTGTTCTTATCTTTTAGTTTTTATTATTTTTAAAATAGAGTGAGGTCTTCAGAAAAGTCAACTCAAGTACAATACTAGCTGGCTCCTAGAAACATATATGGAAAACCTTTTGCTACAAAAATTAAACAGAAATAGAAATACCAATTCGATAAATTTTATTTTCTTTGTTTACATTTTGTCTCACGCATACTTGAATAGATTATAAGTAATTTGTACGAACAATTTTAAAGTTACCACAATGAGATTGAGTTAAATGGAACGTGCAGAGTGAGCGAGGGAGGAGGGGCGATGCTATCCAAGCAAGGAATTTAAAATCAAGAAGTTCAAACGGGGCGAAGTCGCGGGTCGCCAGAGTTAAATTAAATAATTATTGATAAAAATATTATTTACTATTTAAAATTAATAATCAAAAAATTTTCATAAATTCAAATCAATATTTTTTTACCGTCTGCATCAAATCCAAGGTCGAGACCATTCCCGACCAAACGTAAGGGTGTATCACCAGGAAACTCTGAAAGCTTCTTCCATCTGTATCCACGTTTTTTGAAATAATCTTGGATCAATATTATCATATATAGCTACGTATATAGTTATATGCAATTTATATATAACTCTAACACATTTTTTAGAGATTACACTAACTCTACTAAGGTGGCGGCTGTTCCCGCATATACGTTCCTGATATGGTAATAATATGTGCCGTAAGTCATATTTGATTGTAATATCGATATAAATAATAGAAATATATTTTTTTCTTTTTTCGTACTTGAAACGTTTTAATAAATTTGCATACAATAATTAATTTGTTTTGGGTATTTAACATTAAGTTATGATTTTTTCATGTATTTTTTTATATACATTTTTGAAAAAGTTCTCTTGAGAAATCCTTCTACTGCAAACGAATATAACGTACGTTATGATTAAAATGTATTCGTAGCACCACGCCATCTAAACACACTATCAACTTTAACAAACTATGAACTCACAATCAGAATTCACTTTCTAAATGTAATGTTGTGTAATTTAAGATCACTTTTTTAACATCATTACAAACCTTTTGGGTTTTTTAGATGTTATATGTATTGTTGTTCTTTTATTAATTTTTGAATGATAATAAATTGAAAAAAAAAAATACATTTTTCCACTTTTTATTGTAGACATCGCTATTTGAACTAGTCCCGACAAAAATATTCACTATCTTATTATTTTTAATGTCACCAATGTTGACGTTTAAAGTAACGTTTATGGTTGACTAAAAATCTATTAATTGTAACTTCTTTTTTAAATTGTAGTTAAATAAAATAAGAAGATAAATGATTTACTTGCGTGGGAGGTGCGTGGAGGTTATCAATAGGACTGTATTTCTTTATGTTAGTTACCTCAAAACTTTTAACTGAGTGAACTGATTTTGATGATTCTTTTTTATTTGAAAGCTAGTGCGTCCCGTGTGGCCATTTTAATTTGGTCCTTTTCTGACAATGTTATCTATGTGAAAATTGCATAAGTCTTAAATTTGCATTAAATATGTGCGCAAAAAATGGACGAATGACTGACAATATCGATTTTGATGAATCTTTTTTTAAGGGTAGTTTGATGAAAGTTTGGTTAAGTTTTGATTATGGAGTTCGGTTGAAATTGAGGAAGTAACCGACTTCCGACTTTGTTTAGCAAAAAAATATAACCATGTTATTTTTCCTATTAAAGTTGCTTTATACTCCATAATGAAAACTATCCATTAAGTAGCATTAGGCTTTGAACTATTCACTGGGCCTGAGGAATTTCCAGTTTAAAAACGAAAGCTCTGATATTTCATCGACCACGCAAGGGGCCTAAAGGAAAATCAAGAGCAAAGTTCCTTCAGCTTGTTGTTATTCTTCGTTTTGACTGTTGTAGTCACTAAGAATGCTAGTAGTAAGAACTGGCACTAATTTGTTTTTTTATTACGAGGTTTCTCAAATTATTATATTATGCATTTAGCCGAAATTTTGTAATAAGGTAAGATGGAAGTAAGACTTAGAGTTATATATATTTAAAAAGTATAAAAACAAAAAAAAAAACAATTAAGTGCGATTTGATCTTGCCCACCACCACCTTGGGTTGATTTGGAAGCTGAATTTTTATCATCTTATCATCCAATGTATATCGGGATGTTTGATATAAATTTTAGCTTGATATTTCCACGCCGTCGTTGAAATAATGATTCCTGGCAGACATACATACGGATGAGACCCTATGCATAAGCGTTTGTAGGTATTAAACACTTATTATTCTTTACATGTGACTGGTAACGGCTGGATACGTAAGACCTGAAGGTCGAGCTCCGTGGCATATTATTGGAGAGGCATACGCCCAACAATAGACGAGAATAGGCTAAGTGTGAAATAACCCTTTAAAAAATGTTAAAAATATTGAACGAGACTTTCCATAATTTTTATATATTTTATTGAAGATAGAAATTTAAAATTAAAGGAAACCATAAAGATTTAGTACGGATCATTAAAATTTTTTTACTAACCTGATCCTTCCTTCCTTTATCCTTAACCACGAGTATTACCCTAAACCTCGGGTGTCATTGATGATTTGATGATGAAGATGATGATTAAAGATGATTGATGTAAGACGAATGATGAGGGAGGAATGATAAGGGGTGGATGACGAGGGATGAATGATGAAGGATGAATGCTTAACCCTTAACCTCGGGAATCATCATCCCTATTATCCTTGAGCATCATCATCCCCAAATCCTATTCTCGGGCATCATTCATTTCATAACTGCAGAAATTACAACATAATGGCCTTTTGACCTCAAACGTAATTATTTTCCATGCCCCTGAAACTCGAAATATAAGCTTAGATTTGCATATATCATAATAACTTTTTGTACATTTCACGAATATTTTTTTTCTATGTGATTTAAAGTTTCTGTTCTGTCAACTCAATATACAGGATGGAATCGTCTGCGCCATCTTTTACGGGCACAGTATACAGGGTAAAATATTTCAAACCCATACCTAAAAAAGTTAATGAAGATACCTCAAAAGGATTTTTTTTTCATTTCACGATGTTTATCCATACTGTGTTGCGTGTGACGCAGTTATGCATAGATTTCAATAACGTAATCACATACTACAAACATACTATTACTTTAAAGCATTTTATTATATCTTTTTCATTATGAAATTATTTAGAAATAATGCATGGTAATTGCACCACCCACAAAATTATATTCAAAATTAAAAACCCAAAAAATCATATTGAACTACGATACTTACATTTTTAAATCAATTCAAATTCAAATCGATGAACTTATTAGAAAAAAAGCTATTTAATAAAAATGAACCAAAATAATAAGTAAACATAACCAAAGAAAAATATTATTAAAAAAACCTACACAAATCCCGCAATAACTAAGTGATTTGACATGATAAGGAGTACGTTGAGGTCACTTGACACGAGAGGCTAACTTGGTGATTGATAAGCACTAACAATAACAACACATGGTACAGCACCAGAAATGTTTATAGATATGCCTACCCCTTCAATATTTGTAGTGAGGGTGTGCTAAGGGCCGAATATTCAATACCTTGTTTTACTAATATTGGTGCCAATATTGGACATCTGCCACTGTCGTGCTTGTCTTTACGGTAACAAACAAAGCCCGAAGTTGAGAAGGAAATATTATTAGTGAGTAAGGGATCTAGTTTCGCAAACTATGATAATATCGACTGGAACAGAACACATAACTACGTACTACTACTACTAAGTCTAAAAGCTTCTGAATTTTTAATAGTGCGTTCCAAGAAAGTAAGCGTAATAACTACCTTAGGATCAAACATAGGAACCAAGATAAGTAAGTGGTACTTTCTCAACCTGAGATTGATATTTTATAAATTGTGACTTAAGTTTCTTAATAGCTATTAGTATGTCCAGCATCTCTTTAGTGACGGAGTCATCGACTTGAGCAACATTGCTATGAATTGTGCTGGGTGATTTGTCGTGCTAAGATGGATCGGTAAGCGTTACACGAGTAGGTGTTGGCTTCGTAACATCAGCCTACGATTTGTTAGATATTGAACTGAGGTGAGGTTTGCACAACCACTGGGTATTCCTGCTGGGCTTATTACTTTTTTTTTTTGACGCTCTAGGTAGGCAAGTCATTAGTTTTAGTGTTCTTTTGCTCGATCTTTTTTTTCAAGTATTAAAAAATTAAGTTTTGCGTTAAAATTTAATTTTTAATTTAATAGGTACAATAAAGATAATTTTGAAAATATTGTGACAGTTAACTTGTTATAAAATCTTAAGCCTTTTAATTTTGTTATATTAAAAGATCAAATCTCTATAGAATATAATAAAACAGAAAATATATTTTGTCTGTACATTTAGTAATTTTGACTGAAATTAATATAGGGACACTAAAAAAAATAATATAAACCAAAAATATTTTTTTTTTAATTTCTTGTCCGTCTGTTTGAATGGGCACGTTAATCTCTAAAAGTACTAAACCGATTTACTTAAAAGTTTCCCCAATTGCTTTGTTTTAACTTTTTGCTTTGTTTTAAGTTTGTTTCATTAAAATCGGTTCATAAAAAAATAATTTGAATGACCCCAAGGCATTAGTTTGCCTGCGAATGATATAGCAATCGCGCTGATAAGATTCTTGGCAAAAGAATGACATTCGAAACGTCTTATGACTGTTGATAAAAATATATATTTTTAAAGCACTATTGTGCAGAGTACAAACAGTAAAGTAAACAAAATTGAATGGTTACCTTCGCAAATCATAATATAAGTTTAAGTCGTAATTAATTAAACATATAGATAAAGACCTATTTGATTTTCAAAAAAATATTAACTAAATTCATAGATTCTTCGGTTCGTTCGTTCGATTGAAATAAATCTATATAAAAGTGGCTAAAAGAGCCTTTTCACGTGTACTCTGTAATAACTACATATTTCCCAATGGTATATTTAGCCAATATTATAAGTGTGTAACTAATTTAAAAACTGTACAGTTATTTTACAAAGAATATTATGAATCCTTAAAATTTTACATTTAAAGCTATTTCTGAAAGAGTAAATTTAATTATTCACTGACATCAGCACTTTTAAAATAGTTTTAAAATTATGATGAGACGTAGACATAGGTAAAAAGACGGTAATGTTACAAAAATATAAACGTACAAGAAATAATTAGCTTTATGTATATTTGTATAAATATCAAATATCAACATTGGTCGTATTTTTTAATTCAAAACAATCAAAAGCCCTTATAGAAATTACGATAATGTCATAAAAAAATCTTATTAGAATGTTACAGATTAAAGTTTTTTTTTTTTTTTTTACGGAAAAGACACGGCAAACGAGCGTGCGGGTCACCTGATGGTAAGTGAGTACCGCCGCCCACGGCCCCGTGCAGCCCCAGAGGAGCTACAGGTGCGTTGCCGGCATTTAAGATGAGTTGGGCGCCGGGGCCCGGCATTACCTGATGCGAAACGCAGTGGCATAAAGCCACTACTTCACGCCGGTTTTAAATGCCGGGGGTGGTAATGATCCGGTCGAGTCTGCCCATGCGTGTTGCCATTGCTGGCGACGTGACTCTACCACACGTACTTTAGTCGCCTCTTACGACACCAACAGTACCAGGATGATCCTATTCTAGGCCGGGATCACACGGCACAATAAAAATCATATTAGAAGTCATTATAGTTGTCAGTTAATTCTGTTTATTAGATCTATAATAATGTAGTTTAAGCGGGCGAAGCCGCGGGCGGGCCGCTTGTAAAATTATAAAAGCGTGTGTTTTAAGCCAATATTTATTTGTAAATCCAGTTTAACACCATGATGATGAGTGAAATGTAAATGGATACATAATTATTGATGAGAGCTTATTTATAAATATAATTGATTGATTTTAATTTCATTTTTAAATTGTAACTTCGTTATTTGTGGCTCACAAATATTTACAAAGTTGTATTCTTTTTAACTCCACCATAGTACGCAGTATTGCTTATATTATTATTCCTCTATAATATTTTAAGAACTTGCACTACTGATAAAACAATAGATAACAAATTACTTATAAAACAATAGATGATAAATCTATTATGTCCAATTGGATGAGAAGCGGGCAAGGTTAACACATCGATTCACAATACAACTGCTTAATTTTGTTTTTAAATAATTGAAGACATTAATATATACTTTAAATAAAAAAAAAATAACATATCACAAATTCTTACTGTTTTGTCTTTATGATTATAAAAAATTAAGTTATAAAGTAACTGTGTAATCATCTGTAGGTCATTCATATTGTTCTTAATCATATCAAAATTTATGTACAAATTTTAACAAGATTAAAATAGTATACAAACAGTACTTACAATATATAATAAAGATACATACAGTTTCTGTGAAACACGAAATAAAAAAAAATTAAAATGCAAATGTAGAACGTGTAACAGGTAAAGAAAAATCTAAGTAAAATGTATAATAAGTAAATTCGAACGAAAATATTAATCTAGCTAAATATATTTTTTACCGTTACCTTCTGATATATTGTAAACAAAAATATTATTTTTTACTTTCAATAAATTTAAACACATATATCTCTCTTCTTGTAGTGTAGATGTAATCCATTTGTAGATTCAGTAACCATACGGATGGCAAATTTGGGTTCAGGACCAGGAAGGATTTCATACCTTCGTATAAAATTTGACAAAGTGGCCTTCAGAAGAATCCACGCATAACGGAAAGCTAAAACAAATAATTATAATCTATAAGGCTGGTCATGGCGCAGGGGCACAAAGTGTGTCTGCAAATCTTACTGGTTGTGCTTTCGATCCCCACTCGAGGAAATTAAATATTTATTTAAATTTTTATTTCTATTTTTTCGCTCTGGTGTTGAGGCAAATTGCGCGGTTGAGTTGAGATTACAAACATTCAGTAGATATATTGATAAAAAATATAAATTTGAAAATATAGTCTATTTTTTTAAATATCATTAAATAAATTTATTGTTGACTAATGATGATAACTAATGATTTATTGCTACACTCCAGTATTGGTAAAATATTTAACAATTGTGTCAAATATCTTTCTTTTTTTTTCAACCACTTCACCTACTACTAGTAAAACTCTCATCGTTGAACTACAAAAAAGTATACGTGTAGCACTCACCTATGCAGTTCCTTGGTCCAGCACTGAAAGGAACGGAAGCAAATGAATGCATTGGCTCAAAGAATCTCTCAGGTATGAATTTTTCTGGTTCTGTATAAGTCCTGGGATTTCTAGCAGCGGCATTGTAGAAAACAATTACAGACGTTCCAGCAGGAGCTACTCGACCATCTAAAATAACAATAGAACAATTAACGTCAACAATGTATTTTTTTTTCAATAAATTAATCCAGAATTCGGCAGAAAGTAGAGAATGGAGTGTCTTAACACTAGGTTACCTTTGCCTATCCTGCTGTGTCCGGTATGCAGCGTGAAGTTGATTTATTTCGATTTATTGGCGGCTAGTTATGGCGTAGGGATGCGACTGTAAACGTGATAGGTTGTTGGTTCGATTCTCACTCCAGGAAACGAGGCAGTGATGCGTTGAGTTTAGCGGAACGTGAGGAATGGAAGTGTTTTAATGGGAACGGAGAGTCTTAGAACTAGGTTCCCAGGTTATTTTTGCTCGGATACCGCTCGAAGCTAAAAAATATATATAAGTATTTTTTGGCTTCTAACTGAAATAATCTACAAGGAAAAAATACCGTTAGTAAAATTGCTAATTGTAGTTAAGATAAAATCAAATATTTTTTATCTGTAAATACTAACCAGATAACTTTAAGTCTTTTTGTAGTTGTCTTCCAATTCTGGGAACCGTAGGAATGAACCTTATAGTTTCCTTAATGAAAGCTTCAAGATATTTCATATCATTTAAATCTTGTGTAGTCGCTTGTCTGTTGAATTCTTTTCCAAATATTGCTTTCTGTTCATCTAGAACTTTCTGTTGCTTTTCTGGATACAATGACATCAGGTACATTGCGTTGCATATCGTCATTGACGTCGTCATATGCCCCTAAAATAGATAAAATATAGCTTAAAAAAATATATAAACAAGTAAGCTATGCATACAACTTTATAATGAAGAATAATATTAAAATTAAAGCGAGTCATAAAATATTATATCATTAATTATGAATTATATGACATGTAATGAACTAGAGATGAAAGACACGAATTGGATATGGAAAAGCGTATTGCTGCCGATAATAGGGTTAACGGAGCCTTAGCTGCGTCGATGAGACGGTGAAACGTCAGCACAGCTGCGCGTTTGGCCGTACACAATGCAGTGTTGATACCAACGCTGTTATACGGTAGCGAAACGTGGGTGTTACAGAAGAAGAATGAAAGAAAGATCAATGCACGGTATTCATCTTTTTTTCATCCGATGATGCGATCTCTTCGTAGGATATGTGGAGTCAACTTAGGCAGTTACTGGCGAGGATGTCACGGTGAGATTGAGGAAACACGTGCTTTGCTGTTTTAGGCACGTAGACGAATGCATGATGAAAGAATGGCAAAAAACATTTATGATGGAAAGGTGAGTGGTAAAAGAGGTAGGGTGAGTCCTCGATTGACTTGATACTGGAGGAATGTCACATAAAAAGGATGAGGACTCCCCGGAGGGCATGTACGAAGAGGTTGATGACAGTGGACCAGGCGAAAGAGGTATGTAGAAACCAAAGCTTTTGGCGCTCCGTTGTCTCTGACTACCCCGCTAGGGATAAAGTGTGAAGCTAGTATTAGTAGTAGTAGTAGTAGTAGTAGTAGTAGTAGTAGTAGTAGTAGTAGTAGTAGTAGTAGTAGTGGTAGTAATGAAGTAAAAAAGTGAATACATTCTGCCTATAGAATGAGAAGAGACCTTAAATTAAAAGTAATTAGATAAATAAAAAAAAATCACAGTAAATAAGGTTAATGTTATTTCTTCATTAATGATTTCATCCTTCATAGGATCACCGTTAGGCGATATACTTAATATAAGTCTGTCCAACAAGCATCCCCCAGCAAGTTTGTCTTCAATGAAGGTATCATAGTTCATGTCGATGTTCTTATTCTTATTCTTAGTTTCTTCTATTATTTTGTTTAAGAGTTTTCTTCTTTTTGCAATTATCTGTAATATGTAAATATTATGATAAAATGGGAAATATAATACTGTAACACATTAATTCATGATTGATACCCACGTCTGTACTGTTTTGTCGGATATCTTTAATTATATTCTGCATTTTAGTGTACAATGGAGTCAATCTTACTAAGTATTTGTTATTTCTCCAGTAAGAGAAGTAATTGTATGTTATGATTTTAATTACTCTGTAAAAGAAAAAAAAGAAGGATAATATTATCATAGTTAGCACTTAACTAATAATGGACACTACATTTACAATATTTTACTCACTCTTTGCTGGATTTAACATATGGGTGCTCACGATTTTTAAGATAATTCGTATGAACTCCAAACAGGTTCACTGAAATTATAATATTTTTTTTAATCTACCTTTTACCAGCTTCACGATGTATCATGGACACGGAAGGGTAAGCAGAGGGAACCTAGTGTTAAGACATTCTCATTTTCCGCCAAATTCAGATGTTGCGTGTTGAGTGGCGGAACTCAAAGTCACGCTTTGCCTCGACATGAGAGCAAATAAATAATAATATAAATGTAAATAAATATTTCAACTTCTCGGGTGGGGATCGAACCCACAAGCAGTCGCGTTCACAGTCACACACTTGGACCTCTACCTACAATGTATCTGCGTCATACAATTTACACTATTCGCGCATGTATGGTTAAAAGATGATACTTACCGCTTAACATATCGAGCATGTATGGCTTCAAATATGTGTATATATTGACGGGACTTTTGCCTTCATAAGAATCTATTATCTCAAAGAGCGAGTCAATATGCTTACTGACATCATCAGCAGCTCGATTCAAACTTTTAAAGTGAAAACTTGGTGTCATCAGCTTTCTAATTGATTTCCATCTTTCTCCTAAAATGGTGATACATAAATTATATATAAATGATTTTAAAATTTATTTTTAAGTGCATGTATTTATTTACATTTTTTTTATGGAAAAGACACGGCAAACGAGCGTTCGGGTCACGGGTCACCTAATGATAAGTGATTACCGCCGCCCACGGCCCCGTGCAACACCAGAGGAGCTACAGGTGCGTTGCCGGCCTTTAAGGTGGGTTGGGCGCTGGAGCCCGGCATTACCTGATGCGAAACGCAGTGGCATAAAGCCACTACTTCACTTAGCCGCCTTTTACGACACCACCAGTACCAGGATGATCCTATTCTAGGCCAGGATCACACGGCTAAAGCACCATATTAACAAATAGCGGACCGCCCACGGCTTCGCCCGCTTAAAATACATGATTATTGATTTAATAAACAGAATTGATTAACAACTATAATGCCTCCTGATATGATTTTTTTATTACTTTAATCTGTAATATTCTAATATGATTTTTTACGACATTATCGTAATTTCTAAAAGATTTTTTCATGGTTTCGAACTAAACAATACGACCAATGTTAACATTTGTAAATGCTAACTAATTATTTATTTATTATACGTATATATTTTTGTAACATTACGTTCTTTTTATCTATGTTATGTAAGTCTCATCATAATTTTAAAACTCTGTCTTCTTCTTCTTCTTCGTGTCAATGCTTGGAAATTCATTCGATATTTTGCCAGTGTTTAGCCACGTTGACTGCGGTATCTGTTGCCCTGTCAACTCAAGTCGTCATGTGAACAAGTGAATGGACATTTGGGGCAGGAAAGTAAGTGTAGCATTGTTTGTGGGTCGGCGCCACAGACGCAGGTTGATTCATCCCCGTATCCCCATTTCACAAGACGTTCCCTGCATCGGCCAACCTGGCTCCGTAACCGATTAAGCGACTTCCAGGTTGGCCACTGCAAGTTGTGACCTGCGGGTAAGCACTCTTTGGGAGGGACAAAGCCTGAAGGTGGTGGGTGGTTTCTCTGCCATAGCCGTTCCCTAGAACGACTCGGATCTGAATCTAAAGCTGTGGTCGCTTTTATAAAACTGTGACGACTTTTCAAGCGGGCACGAGGTGCGGTGTAGCCATAGAGTGGGTGCCGGGGATCTTTTTCCTGACGCAGTTTTTCCACAGAACATGCCACCTCACGTCGAACCTTAGGAGGCGCTATACCAGCCAGAGGGTAGACCTTGTATAATGGTGTGGGCTTAAGGCAACCAGTAATTATCAACAGGTCTCATTTAATGCTATGTCCACCTCCTTCGCATGAGCGGAGCGGTGCCAGACTGGGCACGCATATTCACCCGCAGAGAAAGATAGAGCGAGACCTATAGTTCGAAGTACATGCGGAGATGCCCCCCAGTATGATCTCGTTAGCCGCCGGAGCAGATTATTTCTTGCATATACTTTTTGTTTGGTATACAGGCAGTGAGCTTTAAATGTTAAAGACCTGTCCAGTGTAACTCCTAGGCATCGTGGGTGCGGACAGTGTTCAATATGAACGCCTCGCCAAGATATTTGAAGAGGCCTGTTTGCTTCACGGTTCCTCAGGTGGAACGCACATGATTGAGTTTTAGACGGGTTGGGTTTAAGGGCATTAACGTCGTAGTATGAATCGAGTGCGTTTAGGGCTGTCTTCAGCAAACTTTCCACCTCTTCAAATTCCGGTGCCTGAGCAGCCAAGGCAAGATCATCTGCATAGAGGAATTGTCGGGTATTTGGTGTTTTTGGCTGATCATTGGTATAAATGTTAAAAAAGGCCGGGGCTAAGACACTTCCCTGCGGGAGGCCATTTTTCTGACCACGCCATCTGCTTTTGTTACGATTAAGGTGAACCTGAAATCTTCTGTTGTTTAAAATATCTCTCAATATGCGGACGAAGCCTTGGTTAGTTAAGTTGTGAACTTTAGCCAGAAGTCTATGAATGTTGACGATATCGTATGCAGCCGTTAAGTCAACAAAGACAACGCTGTTAAAAAAAAACTGTTGACTTAAAACTCTCTTAAATGTTCTGATGTCAGAGTATAATTTAATTTACTGCTTCAGAAACAGCCTTAAATGTTAAATAATTGAATTAGGTAAGATTTTATAATATTCTTTGTAAAATAACTGTAATGATTGCTTATTAGCTCCTGTACAGTTTTTAAATTAGTTACATATATTATTACATACATGTACAATTGCTAAATATGTAGTTATAACAGTGTACACGTAGATAGGATATTTTAGGTATTTTTATATATAATAGATTTATTTCAAACGAACGAACGAACCAAAAAATCTATGTATGTCCTTGATATTTCATTGAAGATCAAATCGTTCTTTATTTTCGTGTTGAATTAATTACGACTTAAACTTAACATTTATTATGATTTATGAAGGTAATCTCCATTAAAAATTTAATTTTGTTTACTTAATTGTCTAAAATATTATACAACAGTGCTTTAAAAATATATATTTTTATCAACAGGCATATAACCAAGACTTAGAATGTCATTCTTTGGCCCGGAATCTTACCAGCGCGATTGCTATAACATTTTCAGGCAACTAATGCCTTTAGTTCATTTAAATGATGATAACTTTTTTTTTAATGAACCGATTTTGAAAACAAAGACAAAGCAATTTTAAAGTAAATCGGTTCAGTACTTTCAGAGAAAAATGTGACCATACATATCGACAGACAGACAAGAAATTAAAATGAAATATTTTTGCTTTCTACTATTCTTTTTAAGTGCCCCTCTATCCATTTTGGTCAAAATTACTAAACGTACAGACAAAATATTTTTACTGTCTTTTTATATGTAGAGAAGAGATTAAAAATATTTTGTCTTCTTTCAGTTTGTATAAGCTCATCTTCGGAACTGCACAACTGATTTTTATGGGACTTTGAGTGAAAGGTAAAAGGAGTTGTGGGGCAACATGTAGGCTTTATTCCGAAAGTTTTGCGAAATTTGATATTTTTGATTGCCACAATATCTCAGAAAGAAAACCAATAAAGTGCACTATATGGGGTATAATTAGCAATAAGTTCCTATATCAATTTATTCATCTATTCAATTTGGACTCATTATTTATAAAATAAATATTATTTTTGGTTAGAATTCAATAAATTACTAATATTTGTATGTTTTATTTTTTATGAGGCCGGCCGTGGCGCAGTGGAACGAAGTGTGACTGTAAAACCGACTGGTTGTGGGTTCGATCCCCACTCGAGGAGATGAAATATTTACTTAAATTTATATTTCCATTTCTTCGCTCTGGTGCCAAGGCAAAAGCGCGGCGTTGAGTTCTGCCACTCAACACGCAATGCCTCTAAAATTCGGCAGAAAGTGGGGAACGGAGTGTCACACTAGGTTCCCTCTGCCTACCCTGCTGTGTGCGGGATATAGCGTGAAGCTAATTTTAATTTTAATTTTAATTTATTTTTTAAACTAATCTTAAATATATTATTGATTATATTTTTTGCTTCTGTCTGAATTTGATATTAAAATATAGTTAAAATAAACAAACCGGTCAAGTGCAAGTCGGACTCGCCCATGGAGGGTTTCGTTCCAATTTTAGGATTGTAGGTCATTGTGAAATATAAATAAAAAAATTAACAAACTTAAGTTTGCGGGGGTATGCACTCATTTTGTATTAAATAAAATACAGTTATAAGTTTGTCATGATTTTTTTCTATGAATTATAATTTTAAATATTTAGAATTTTCAGATTTTGTTATTTATATTTGATGTAAGTTTTAATTTCTTGTCAAATTTCTTACTGATGCAGTTATGTCGAGTGCTAGTGAAGTGGCATATTTCCCAATAGGCGTTGTCGGCGCACCACAACATAATATGATAACGCAATCTTTGTTTGTCTGTTATTTTTGTACTCACACAATTGTAAACGGCAAACGTTCATAATAATATATCCAGTTAATTTTGTAAAATACTCAATGCCATTGAAAAGATAACATGATCTATTTATATTGTTAAATAATCAATCAATAATCAATTATTGGTGTCTCAAATTAATTTAAAAATATAAAAGACAGAAATATATCAAATTGAAAAAGTCAACAGAGCCTTAAACGTAAACATATAAAAGTATGTTAAATAGCTTACTAAAAGATGTATTTATACGTTTAAAGCTCTGTTGATTTTTTCAATTTGTGACATATTTCTTCTGTAACAATTTACCTTCAGAAGTAGATACAGAGTAGCCGAAGAATGGTTTCATGGATGCATTTCTTTCTAGAGGTTTTGAAAGTTCAAAATTGTCATTTAGAAGAATCTAAAAAAAGAGACCTTTGGTAAAGTTTTAATCATTTACAAATAAACATAAGTTGTGATTTAAATTGTGTACAAATATAAAAGGTATAAATATAATTTGATGATTAATTACAAATATTCAATTATTCGTAATAGATGGTTAGTAAAAATTTTTAAATGATTTCTCAAGAAATTATATAATATATCACCTTAATATCTTCAGGTTCACAAAGCATGAGCCAGTCCTCGGAGCCAACAGACAGACGGAAATTTTGTTTTCCGTGCCTTTCCCACATTTTAATTAATATTAAAGACGCTTCTACAAAAATATATAATGCGCATTCACTATTGGTTTTACAGCTTTAATGCTAGATCCTACCTTAGATCTTAATTTCATAAATAAATTGGCAGGCCCTAAGGGGTCTAAAGTTTTAATTATATCACATTTCTTTAACTAAATCAATTTGTTTCATTACTATATTCCCTACTTTATCGTTTAATGTTGCTAGCTAGCTAGCTTGTGTAGACGGTTTCCAAGAGGCATGGGATCAAATCTCGCTACGTTTGAATTTTTCTCAATAAGTATTTATCTTTCCTAAGTGTAGAATATTGAAGTGTAGAAGAACACATGAAATACATGAAAAAGATAATTCTAAGTAATTATCTACACTTAAGAAAGAAAATATATTATTTGGAAATAAATAAAAATTATAACGTAACCTGCGCGTCGTGAAAATAACTTATAATAAAGTTTATAACATTATAAACATGCAAATAATATTTATAAATAACATTCTTATCGTCTACAATCTATATATGATAATTCTAAACAATTATTATCGTTTAGTACCAGAAATTTGTAGATATGTGAGATATTTACAAATGAATACAGGGATGCTAGCAATATAAATAATCTACGATGTACCTTGATGGTAACGTATGGCTTAGTAATCACAGCACTTGGACGGTTACAAAAGACGCTGAATTAAAATCTGCTGTGTTAAAATTTTATATCTTTTCTAAAAAAGTATATTAAACACATTAAATTAGAACTTATTACCGTCTGCATCGAATCCGATATCAAAGCCATTCCCGATCAAAGGTAAGGGTGTATCACCGGGAAATTCTGAAAGCTTTCTCCATCTGTACCCACGTTTCTTGACAAAATCTTGGATCAATACTAAAGATATAACTATTAACACTAACAATAAGAAAAACATTTTTAAATTTTACTACACACAATTACTGGATATGTGTGGAAAAGTGTAAATTTAAGATCATGTGCATGCAACACAACTGAGTGCGCAATATATACGTTTTGCTATCGAGCCTTATCGAGATACTACAAGAATTGTTTAAAGACGCGGTAACTTTATATTTCCGGTGCCTTTTTTTATTACGTGGTATAATGATTGCACGCTACCCTTACCGCTATTTTCTCAATTGGTGTACCTTTAGTATATAAAATTTAATTGAATTAAATCAGCTCCTCGCTGTATCCTGCACACAGCAGGGTAGGCAGAGGGAACATAGTGATAATGCAGTCCGGTCCCCACTTACCGCCGAATTTTGTTGTAGCTAAATTGCGTGTTAAATGCCGGAAATCAACGCCGGGCTAGTGCCTTAGTGCCGGAGTGAAGAAATGAAAATATTAAGAAATAATAGTTCATTTCATCGCCCCAGCACCGTGAATAGCCTACCAGACTGCGGCTGCAACAGTCTTAATGAACTCTCCGGGACGTTTGTGTGTAATCTTTCTGAATGTTCTTGTTACGCTTGTTTATATTTAGATTGTATTAGTATGGTGAGAAGTGATGTTGATTGATTTATGAGATCAATATACGTCGTTAGAAAGAATACACTACCGCAAGGCGTCCGATATGTTAAATAAACGCACGGCACACACGCCACAGTCGTGTCTCGAATCGTAGGCGGCCTACTACATACACCAATGTTGCAGGATATAAAATAGCATCACACATTTACTAATCAAGAGTCACCAGTTAAGAGAAAACCAAATCGTAGAAGTGGTATACAATATGTCAAAGACCAACGCCATTTGTGCCGTGTGATACCGGCTTAGAATAGGATCATTGGTACTGGTACTGGTGGTGTCGTAAGAGGCGACTAAAGTACGTGTGGTATAGTCACGTCGCCAGCAATGGCAACATGCATGGGCAGACTCGACCGGATCATTGCCGGCTACAAAATAGAACATAACTTTATGCCTCATGCCGGGGTCGCTGTGTTCGTAAGGGAGGACCTATGTTTCCGTCGTCTTACCTATTTTGAAGGTCGGGACCTGTCTACCATCTAGCTCCGTGTTGACTCGGACGACACATCAGTACCAGGAACAGTACCAGGTTGTCGTCGACGCCACTTTGGGGTCTTCTGACCACTGCCTAGTACGGAGTGCCGTGCCCATTAAGCGTGGCAGCTACAGATCACCTGCAACTCGTCGCGTCTGGCACTATAAGTCAGCAGATTGGGATGGGATGCTTACATTTTACTCATCTTATCTCTGGGGGCCGGTTTGCTTCTCTTCTGATGATCCTAGTACCTGTGCCGCTGCTGTTGCCGATGTGGTTCTACAGTGCATGGAACTTTATATTCCAAGCACTGTAGTGCCAATCGGTGGCAAGTCACAGCCTTGGTTTGATACATCTTGTAAGCTTGCCTCTAGCAAACACGAGGCATATCAAATCTGGATCCGGAGGTGAAAACTTCAAAAATCTACTTCAGATCCGGAGGTGAAAACCTCAAAAATCTACTTCAGATCCATAGGCGAAAATTTCAAAAAGAAAGTATAACCGAGCCTCTGGTCCTTTAAGCGGCAAATTGCCAGAGCAAGGTCTGAGCATATCGCTAAAATTGGCGAGAAGCTTGAGAGCTACCTATCTGGAACTCATCAGTTCTGGGCGCTCTCAAAGGTGGTACTTGGCAACTTTAGCCAGCCTTCACTTCCGACAATACGCACGGGAAATGACATCTTGATCCATACGGAGAAAGAGAAAGCCGATCTCCTGGGCGCTCTCTTTGCCTCACTCGACTTTGAATGACCAAGGAACAACGCCGTCGACCATCCCGCGGTGCCAGAGCTCAATGCCTGAGGTTAAGTTTAACCAAACAGCTGTTAGGCGAGCTCTGTCCTCTTCTGACATCCACAAGTCG
Organism: Heliconius sara; assembly: GCA_917862395.2. Lineage (NCBI taxonomy): Eukaryota > Metazoa > Arthropoda > Insecta > Lepidoptera > Nymphalidae > Heliconius > Heliconius sara. The sequence continues at coordinate 6,450,789 of OU860796.2, read as the reverse complement.
AGCGGGCCCAGATGGCATCTCTCTTTTAATGCTCCGTTCTTGTGCTCCTGAACTGACACCGGTGCTAACGCGTTTGTTTTGGCACTCCTACTCAGTCGGCGTAGTCCCAGACTCATGGAAGAGCGCTCTTATCCACCCGATCCTAAAGAAAGGCGATGAGTCCGATTTATCTACCTACAGGCCTTAGCTATCACCTCCCTACTCTCAAAAGTCATGGAGAGCATTATCAATAGCCAGTTCTTGGTTTATCTAGAGGATCACCGATTGATTAATGACCGACAATATGACTTCCGCCATGGTCGCTCAACCGGTGATAACATAGTTTACCTAACCCACCGTTGGGGTGCGGCTATTGAAAGCAAGGGCCTGGTAGTTAGTTTGGACATGGTGAAGGCCTTTGATCGAGTGTGGACATAGGGCGCTCCTGGCTATACTTCCATCCTATGGGCTTCCCGAGAATTTATGCAAGTGGATCGCCAGCTTTCTCACTGGGCGCAGCATCAGGGTCGCTGTCCACTGTTTTTGCTCCAAATATATGCCCGTGAACGCTGGCGTTCCCCAAGGCTGCGTGCTGTCCCCTACGCAGTTTCTTCTGCATATAAATGACATTTTAGAGGATTCTAGCATTCATTGCTATGCAGACGATAGCACGGTGGACGCTGTTTACTCTGGCCGAGCAAGTCTTTCTCGGGAAAACACTGAACAGTGCCGAGAGAAACCTGTGTCTTCTGTTGAGGCATCCCTCGACAATGTCTTCTCATGGGGTGAAAGGAACTCAGTTCAGTTAAACCCCATGAAGACTCATTTATCGTATCACCAGTCTTTCAAAACACTCTCCTTACAGCCGCACCCAGTATCAGTATATTGAGCCTTAATATTTCGAGTGACTGCCAGTACCGCGATCATCTGGAAACCAAGGCCAAGTTGACCTCGAAGAAGCTGGGGGTCATCAACAGAGCGAGACGGTACTTTACTCTAAAACACCGTTTGGCCCTATAGAGGGCCCAGGTTCGGCCTCATATGGAGTACTGTTCTCATCTCTGGGCTGGTTCACCCCAGTATCAGCTTGATCCATTTGATTGCATACAACGTAGAGCCATTCGAATCCTTGGGGACCCAATAATCTGTGAAGGGCTTGATACTTTGGCTTTGCGTAGAGACGTATCCTCACTGTGCGTTCTCTATCGCATTTATCAAGGGGGAGTGTTCTGAAGAACTGTTTGACCTGTTACCTGCCTCCGAATTTTCTAACCGCATAGTACGCCATAAGCTAAAATATCATCCACACCACCTGGATACGTGGCAATCCACTAATGTGCGGTTTCGCATGAACTTCCTTCCACGCGCCACGGAACTGTGGAATGGCCTACCCACGGCGGTGTTTCCAGGTCGATATGACATGGGTATCTTCAAAAAGCGCGTCTATCTCCACCTTAAAGGCCGGCAACGCACTACAGGTGCGCTTCTCTGGTGTTGCACGGGGTCGTGGGCGGCGGTAATCACTTACCATCAGGTGACCCGAACGCTCGTTTGCCTTGTCCTTTTCCATGAAAAAAATACAGGCATAGTTTACGTATCGCGAGCGAACTGCGAGACAACTTCAGCCACGACATAGTTAATCTCGCTATAACAGTTCCTAGAAACTCATCACGTCAGCCTTCGTGATGTTAAGCAACATTCAGTATTACAATATTGGTCAAAAGATCACGTTGATTCACAATATGTGTCGCTCCTACACATAGATTGCCTTTTATAAGAAATCCGATGTTAAAAAATCGTGCCATCATAGGCTTTGAATTATTATATTATATTTATTATTTACTAGCGACCCGCTCGCGGCTTCGCCCGCTTTAATCACAATTATTTACTTAAAACACTAAAATTATATTCATGTTTTAATATACCTATAATGTATATTTGCAACGCGCTTAAGATTTCTAATGTGAAAATTATTAAAACCTTAGCTCGCATTTTCGTACCTCCTATAAGAGAGATGCAACTGTCAATATATTAATTTCTTTAATCTTTTGCCTTAAGGAGTCCTTAGGGCCTAAGTTACGGTTATAGCTACATAGTTATATCAATACTTACAATAAAATCCTAACTCATCGGCGTCTGGACATGGAAGATATATTAGAAAAATTGTTATTATGGACAATTAAAAATGTAATAGAACTTGGTCAGTTTGTCTGTTTATCTGTGCGTTCACGAGAATCTCAGAAAGGGCTTAACCGATTTAAGTGTAGTTTTGTCATTTGCCTAACTTCCTTTAAATATTTAGTATTAGTTTTATTTTAATTGGTTCACACAAAATTAAAACCAGATTCACGCTGTATCCAGCCTATAGCAGGGTAGGTAGAGGGAACTTAAGTGTTAAGATACTGCGAATGATATATGACTGACGTGCGAAATGAAAATATGATTAAATTACAATTTAATTCTCCAAGTGGGAATCGAACCCATAACGTCACATTACAGGCAAAATTTTGTGCCCCTACGTCACGACGGCCTCCAATATTTATACAGAATGGAAGCGTCAGCGCTTCTTTTACGGGGACAGTATATAGGATAAAATAGTTTAAACCCATACCTAAAGAAATTAATCAAGATACCTCAACAGTTTAGACGTTGGATTTTTACGCATAGATACCAATAACGTTAACACATACTACTACAAAATATTACTAAATGCTAAGCAACTTTGAACTTTGCCGCCAATACCTAAGACTCGTATGCGGCGGTTTCCCTTTGATAGACCTATGTCTGTTTGCGTCTTTAATGACAAATAGCGTTTTATTTTAATATCAACGATAATATATAATTTATTTTGTATAAAAAAATAACTTTTTCATTTTTGGGATTTCTTAAATTGTATTAGGCTTTTATAGAGTAGTTAAAACTATGGTTTCATTTAAAGTGGTGCTGACAAAAATACTATATAATTGAGCATATTAAATATCTATAGTGGTTTTTTAGTGAATACAACCAATAGTTATTACAATACTTACAAAGAAAGCATATTTCAGGCATTTTTTAAATTCTTATACCTTTTGAGAAACTACCAACATTCTTATCGTTAATAAATTATTTTTTTCAAAATATTTTTTTTTAAATATTTTGAATATTTTCACGCCATTGTGACGAAAAAATAGACAAAAAAGTTTACATTTTTCGTTCAATTCAAAATGTTCTAAATTAAAAGTTACAAAATGTTGATCGAAAATAATTATAGTGTAGGAGTATTATATATCCTGTTTAAACTTGTTTTTTTATGATATTATGTAGAATAATACTTTTTTATGTAGAATAATACGTTTGTTTCGGTACAGGGAATTACGTTCCTGTTTTAATAAATAATGTATGCTTGCAGCGCACTTATGATTTATAATGTGAAAATTATTAAAACCATGGTGGCATTTTAAATTTTCATTAGAAAAATTATTATTGGGGGCAATTAACAAAGTAATAGAACCAGAAACAATAATATTTGTAAATTTTGTTTCTTTGTTGATTTTTCTGTTAGTCGACGCTTATCTCAGAAACGATTTAAGCGATTTAAAAAGCTTAGACGTGAGCGCGGTGCGGGACCTTTATAACTTTGATCAAAATACACTTATTTATCTATATATATAAAAGGACATGTAACTGACTGACTGAGGTAAGACACAGAGCAGAGCAGAGCCGTAACCGCTGATGGGAGAAACGTGAAATTTGGACAGATATTTATTTCAATAATTTGGACATCCACTAATAAGGGATTTTGAAATTTTTTTACCCTAAACGGATGAAATAGGGGTTGAAAGTTTGTATGGATTTTTTTTAAACAGCACCGATTTTCATAAAATTTAAAAGTCAGCAGACTCTTTAAAATATTTCATTGAACACGTGTTTCATGATTTTTAGAATTCATCCTCTTAGGGATGAATTCTAAAAACAATGGACGGGGTTGAAAGTTTATATGAAAAAATCTTGAAATCGCTACCGATTTTTATAAAACATTAAATTCAGACTGTTAAAAATATTTTATTGAACACGCTTTTCGTGGTTTTTTTAGAATTCACCCCTAAGGGTGCTAATAAGCAGGCAAAGTTGCGCGTGTCCGCTAGTTTTAAGATAAAAATTAAAATAATATATAATATCTTATATATTATATTGTTATACTGTAATAACATATAATATATTTATCAAAATGAGAATGTATTGTTTTGTTTAATAGCTCCTGATAGTTATTACAACACATGCAAGGAAAGATCATTTTAGAAAGTTGTTTAATTATATTAGAATTATAAAAACTACTAATATTTTTATGGTGAATAAAATATTGTCTGTGTTATCCACCTGAAAAGCACTAAGGGGAGAAAAAATATTAAATATATATAAAAATATAGATACCACATTAGTATCGATACTGTTGTACTGATAATAAATGAAAAAAATGATATACTACGTACGGGATACCTTTGTATGCAAAGTTTAAAGCTATTCATTATGACAGAATATAAAATATATATATTTTAGATGTCCCTCTGTACTACGATGGCGGCTCTGTTCTAGTTTGCACTTTTTTCCTTTGAAAATTAGTTATTGTAACATAACTCTAACAGTTACACTTGGCATCGTCAACTTTTTGTAGATGTCTTCTATGAAATTGTAGTACATCACTTTGCTCTATTGTCAATAATTTCCACAGCGTACGTGATATAAGGTTTTTTTTTGGTATTGTTTTACACCATAATCGTCTAATTGTAAAAGAATTTTCCAAATTGGTCTCGTAGTTTCGGGGCCTATTCAAATCAAATAAGGAAACAAAAAATCTAATCGACTGTCTTAATAATTTTAGTGATATCGATGCACCTCCCCCTCACCCCCGCAGAGTTACTCGCCACGGTGCGCGAGGCCACACGGCACACACTCCGCATTTTTTATTGTTACATGATTTTCTTTAGATTGATATTTTTAAATTCGTTATATCTTTTGAATGGGATATCCAATTTTATTTATTTAAAAAGTACTTTACAGGTATTGAAATTACCTTTATAAAATATCATTTAATAGGATAAGGATTAATGCAGAGGTATGAATAATATGGTTTGATTATTGTCGGCACTTTTATTAACTTATAAAATATAAAAAAAAGGTTATATTGTCATAACTACAGTAGTTGGACATATGCCATCGCGGACTTTTATATAGACATTGATGCGCTCTATAATACTGTAGAACATTGTTTTGTTCTATCATCAATAGTTTTCGCAGCGCATGCGATGATAGAATTGTTAAGATCAATCTTCTCGCCTTGGGTTACATTATTGCATTTTTATTAGGGATCTCTATTTTTTTTGAAAATGTAATATAGCCTATGCTGGTCAGTGAAGATGCAGCTTTCTAATAGTGAAAAAAATATTGAAATCGGTCCGGTAGTTTTTGTGTGAAAACTCTACAAACATACACACATACATACATACATACAAAAATACAAATCTTACCTCTTTATAATATTAGTATAGATATAGATATCACATGAGTAGCGATACTTTACTGGTAACAATAATTGAAAAAAATATACACTACATCCATACATCCATACATCCACACATCCACACATCCATACATCCATACATCCATACATCCATACATCCATACATCCATACATCCATGATATACCTACCTACCTACCTACCTACCTACCTACCTACCTACCAACCTATCTACCCACCTACCCACCTACCCACCTACCCACCTACCCACCTACCCACCTACCTACCTACCTACCCACCTACCCACCTACCCACCTACCTACCTACCCACCTACCCACCTACCTACCTACCTACCTACTACCTACCTACCTACCTACCTACCTACCTACCTACCTATCTACCTACCTACCCACCTACCCACCTACCCACCTACCTACCTACCTACCTACCTACCCACCTACCTACCCACCTACCTACCCACCTACCTACCTACCTACTTAAAATATAAAATAGATAGCGTTTCTAGTATCGAGTTCTACTATCTCAAATATAAGCTTCTTGGAAACTTAAATACTTATATCTTTTGATAGAGTGAAGCTATTACAATGAAATAAACACTAAATGTTACTTTGATTTACTGGTAATTTTTACGTATAAAACTTGCTTAAATATATTGTGTACTTTTGACGTGATGCGTGTTCACATAAACAGGAAAACAGACAAACAGACAAACAGACAAACAGACAAACAGACAAAAATTCCAAAAATGTTGGAAATGGATTCTGTTAGTTATCCTTTAACACCCTACCTAATTTTTTTTTAAATATTTTCAATGTACAGAAACGACTTTTCTACAGATTTATTATAAGTATATAGATTTATTATATTTGAGGCTAGGCGTGGCGCTGCGGCACGAGGTGTGACTGTAAAACTGATTGGTTGTGGGTTCCATCCCCATTGGAGGAGATGAAATATTTACTTAAACTTATATTTCCATTTTTTCGCTCCGATGTCGCGGCTAAGCGCGGCGTTGAGTTCTGCCACTCAACACGCAATGCCTCCAGAATTCGGCGGAAAGTTGGGAACGGAGTGTCTTAACACTAGGTTCCCTATGTCTACGCTGCTGTGTGTGGAATATAGCGTTAAGATGATTTTTTTTATTTATTATATATTTGGCACAAGTCTTAATGTGCATCATAAATATCAGTACCGTAGTACTTCACAGTTTGATTCGACCGCGGTCTGACGACCCTTCCTCTTGATGCTTGCTAACTTCCACCACTATATACGAGATGACAGTTGCGACATTTAGGACGCCAATATATGACTTAGTCAAGATTCATATGATAAAAAAAATATAAACATTGTATAATTCATAATTAACTATGTTATTTATGTGTATTGCCATACATATATATATTTTTTTACAATTTACATCCAAGGTACATTCCGTTACAACACGAATTTAAATGTGTATATCACATTTGTATTATGTGTATTTATATATATTTTATTGAGATATTGTTGAGGCCAGTCGTGGCGCAGGGGCACTGAGTGTGGATTCGATCCCCACTCGAGAAGATGAAATATTTTAATTAAATATAATAAATAGCTGTCCTTCTATTTATTTTTATGGTTTGGTTGACTGTCCATTTGACCTTTGGATCACTTTACACAACGTAGATCTCTATGAGATAAAGTCAGCCCAAAATTATTTGCTATTATCCCTAAAAACATGGAAATATTTTCTACTTGTTAAAACCAAAACTATCCTAGCTTATTTACTACTGCTACTGATTTTAAACTATGCTTATTATTATGACTCGTATTACCCAGATATATTTGAAGAACAAAAGCAAATTACAGTGGTTCCTAAACTTATCGCGTCGTCGCTATGACTTCCGTATGCATCTCTTTTTTTATTCAATTCTTTATAATCTTCTACACTTCTACTTTCTTCTACACCTTGAATTTATAAAACTACACGCGTTTTTAGTTTTTTTTAATATTAATTTCTTTTACTACAAGTAATCTTATTATTTATCAATGATTATCTATAAGGGATTGATTGAAGCAACAAGACCACCCTGGCATGCACATTGTTATTTATGCACAGGTTGTTGTTACTGTTGTTTTTAGGTCACCTCCACCACCAGACGTCGTATTTTGATAAGGGACGTTTATCAAAAACGACGTCTGTAGCCGTCTGCCTACCAGATGCCGTTGGTAATGGTTTCACTGGAACTAAGCTTAAACTTGGATTTTTTTAAATTCGTCCTTACAAATGCGACGAATACTCCTCAAAGTATCGACAAACACTTTGACATTTTTTTAAATAGATAATTTGTGTGAGAAATATATGAGAATTTTATAAACTTTTAAAAACTAAAACCCATATATGTTTTCCGAAATTTTATTCTATATTAATTTTTTTACAGCTAACGCATCTGTATTGAATATCGGGGTCAGTATAATAAATAAAGCGTATTAAATAAATCCATATTCTTGAAATATTTTATTTATAACAATTTAAGTGAAAGACCAGTCGTGGCGCAGGGGCGCAAAAGTGTTACCGTGAACCGACAGGCTAAAAAACATTTCCTAGCATTCTATCTTGATTTTTTTAAATGATAATTGAGTTTTAATCATTTTAAAACGGTTATATTAACTCCTTAAAAAAATAATTTCTTCGTTACCTATTTCGTGCTATGAATTAGTGCAAAATTTATTTTGTATCTCTTTAATTAGATAGTTATACAAAAAAAATTTTTCTTATGGAAAAACTAACCAAAGTAAAGCCAATATTTACGTACTAGGTCTTAGCGCATGGGACAAAGATTGTAAACGTGAAGGTAGTGGGTTTGATTCCTACTCACACACTCATTTCCTCGCTTTGGATACGAAGCAAAATCACTTAAATTCCGAACACCTAGTTCTACCTGCTGGCTAGCTATCATAGTACACAACTTATAAATTAACCTTCACACAGTAATTGCCGAATAATCTAGGAATTACTATACTGTGTTTTGGCTATGTTATTAGGTTTAGTGGTATTTTGTGTAGCGTTGCTTCCTTTTTTAAATAAAAGAACTTGCTTGCTTTAAATAAAAAAACGAAAAAGACTAGGGTCTGTATGAATGTATTGACATTGAATAGCTGTGGGGCATGATTACTGATTTTAAATACTTTTGTTTAATTTCGTAATTACTCAGATAAAGTCATGGTTATTATTTCTTTCTAATATTTGAATTTTTTACTTGGAACAAGAAAGTACATTATTTTTAAATTTATGTAATAGTTAATTTTGCCATATTTAAGGATTTATGAACAAAGAAAATAACAAAAACACTTTTACTAAAGTAATATTTATTTATAAAACCAATTTAATGTAGAATGTCATGATGATGAATAAAATGTAAATGATTACATCAGTTTTAGTAAGAAAATTATCTATACAAGCTATTGATTGATTTTAATGAGGAGTCGATATTAATGTTATGTGAACATCTTCATTTGTGGTTATCACAAATATTTACAAAATTGTACCCGCTCTAACTCGGTCATATTAGACGGTATTGCTTACATTTTTATTCATCTATAATATTGTTAGCACTTTTACACGAAGGACTATATACAAATAATAAAGACCTAAAAAAGTATAAGCCATAAAATTAACGTACAATGTATATGTTAAGTCCTTTTATGTCCTTGTAAAAGAATCAAAGCTCTTAAAATATACTAAAATTAAAATAAATAAAAATCTTATATCAATATTATTGAAATAATATATTCAATAATTACTATAATAATATATCATATATTCAATAATTATAAAACAATATATGATAAATCGATTATGCCCCATTGTATGAGAAGCGGGTAAGGATAACAGATCGACTATCGACATATGTGTTTTGTTTTCAAACAATTTAAGACATTAATAAATACTTTAAGTAACTATAAAATATATTTTATTTTATATAAGTATTTACTCATTTATGACTTTGTGTTAAATTGATACACGCACATTATATCAAATTGAAATTTAACATTATAATCACTATCATAAAAACTAAGTTATTTGTTATATAGTAATTGGTGATGTGTCAGATATCAGAAGGAGTAGAAAGTTCCGTAACTATTTTGGCGGATCTTTCACGGGTCACCTTCACCTTTCTACCTCATTAGTTCAAAATACATATTCTCTGAACAACTTTAAGGTACGAATTATAAACAGCAACTATTGTTCTAGTTAATGTTCAAATGACCGATCAGCTGATAATGAAAAATCTAAGTATGATATATACAGTAATTTAAAACTTAAATATAAATCTAACTAAATATTGTTTTACCATAACCTCCTGATACAGTATTAACAAAAAATAGTATTTTTTACTTTAATTAAATTTAAACACATATATCTCTCTTCTTGTAGTGTAGATGCAAACCGTTGGTAGATTCAGTGATCAGACGGAAGGCAAATTTGGGTTCAGGACCAGGAAGAATTTCATACCTTCGTATAATATTTGACAAGGTCGCCTTCAGGACAATCCACGCATACCGGAAAGCTAAAAAATATATATATTTATAAGGCTACACTACATAATTGTCATATAAAAGAATAAAATTATTAGAGATTATTTTAAAAAAAATTTAAGCAATATAGATATAATATAATTAGTAAAGTATATCGATCGTTTTCCATAATTTAATTTATTAATAATAAACATAACAAATGATTTATTGTTATATTCTAATATTTGTAACACATTTAACAATAGTTTCAAACATCTCTCTCCCTCTCTCTTTCCCAAACCCTTTTTGCCCACCGCTTGGTATAGTTATAAGCTGGAACCGTATCTGTAGCTCTTCTGACGTCTTATCAGATTATCTTATTATTAGATTAATAAAAAGTTAACGTGTAGCAACTCACCAACGCAGTTCCTTGGTCCAGCACTGAAAGGAACGAAGGCAAATGGATGCATTGTCTCAAAGAATCGCTCAGGCATGAACTTTTCTGGTTCTGTGTAAGTCCTAGGATTTCTGGCAGCGGCATTGAAGAAAACAATTACAGACGTTCCAGCAGGAGCTACACGACCATCTAAGGAAATAATAGTACAATTAAATATAACGCTAAACTATATTCAAACATGTAGATTACTTATTAATATTTTATAATATTATATTTAAATTTAAGTATATTTTTTAGATGTTGGTTGAGATAATTAACAAAAAAAAAGTACCGTTAGCCGTAAAATACTGACAAGCACTTAGCATACAAATAGTTTTGTTTAAATTATTTTTTTCCTGTAAATACTAACCAGATAACTTTAAGTCTTTTTGTAGCTGTCTCCCAATTCTAGGAATTGTAGGAATGAACCTTATAGTCTCCTTAATCAACGCTTCAAGGTATTTCATGTCGTTTAAATCTTGTGTAGTCGCTTGTCTGTTGAAGTCTTTACCAAATATAGCCTTCTGTTCATCTAGAACTTTCTGTTGTACTTCTGGGTATAATGACATCAGGTACATTGCGTTGCACATCGTCATTGATGTAGTTAGATGTCCCTGAAATGGATTAAATATAGTTTATGAAAGATATACATAGGCATATATGTATGATTATGATTATGATTATGATTGTGCCATGCCAACAAAGTTGTACTGAATATAAAATTAGATTAAGAGTTAAAACTGGTTAGAAAATATTATATAGTTCATTTGAATAATAAAACATGTTATCAACTAAAAACATTGAATGATTTTGTTACGTCTGTAGAATGAGATCTTTCCGTATTCAAGAGCCATTAGTGAGAAATAAAAATATAATTACAGTAAATAGTGTTAATGTTATTTCTTCATTAATGATCGCATCCTTCTGAGGATCACCGTTAGGCGACACGCTTAATATAAATCTATCCAACAAACAACCCCCAGCAAGTTTGTCTTCAATGAAAGTATCATAGTTCATATCGATGTTCTTATTGTTGCTTTTGGTTTCTTCTATCATTTTGTTCAAAATTTTTCTTCTTTGTGTTATTATCTGTAATTTGTAAATATTATGACAAAATGGGAAATATAATACTTTAACAATTTAATAAATAATAACAGTTAATACCCACATCGGAACTGTTTTGTTTAATATCTTTAATTATAGTCTGCATTTCATTGTGCAATGGAGTCAATCTAACTAAGTAGCTATTATTTCTCCAGTAGGAGAAGTAATTGTATGTTATAATCTTAATCATTCTGTGAAAGAAAGAAAAAAATAAATTATATATTATCAAGCAACTATTTTATTAAAAAAGAATACAGACTTTTACAATATTTAACTTACTTGCTGCTCGACTTAATATATGGGTGCTCACGGTTTTTGAGGTAATTCTTTTCAACTCCAAAAAGATTAACTGAAATTGTAATCATTTTTATAATGTACATAAATTTCATACAAATAACACAATGTATTGTTAAAGGATGATACTAACCGCTTAACATATCGAGCATGTATGGCTTCAAATATGTGTATATATTGACGGGACTCTTGCCTTCATAAGAATCAATGAGCTCAAAGAGCGAGTGAATATGTTTGCCGAAATCGTCAGCAGTTCGGTCCAAAGCTTTAAAGTGAAAACTCGGCGTCATCAGCTTTCTAACCGATTTCCACCTTTCCCCTAAAACATTAGATACGTTTTACATTTCTAATTCAGAACTGAGTTGACTGTCAATTTTATTATATCTATAGTAAGGATTTACTTTCTTAAAATTGATAATTCAGCTTCACGCTGTATCCCGCACACTGCAGGGTAGGCAGAGGGAACGTAATGAAAGACACTCCGTTCCCCGCTTTCTGCCGAATTTCGGAGGCATTGCGTGTTAAGTGGCAGAACTCAACGCCGCGCTTTTGCCTCGACACCAGAGCGAAGAAATGGAAATATAAATTTAAGTAAATATTTCATCTCCTCGAGTGGGGATCGAACCCACAACCAGTCGGTTGACAGTCACACTTTGTGCCGCTGCGCCACGACCGGCCTCTATAATAATATAATTAATCCAATATTTCTAAATATGTATATGTATCGGCTTAAACTTACTAACTGCCTATTAAGCGGATTCTCAGATGATACAAAAAATATTTTTATAATATTATAAGTATACGTATATTATTATAATTTCGAAAGTATGTAATAAAGGTCGATATTTTATTTTTTTTACAAAACGACAATAAACGGATTTAGGAGGTTTATTTATTATCGATTAAACTAACGATAATAATTAATTTTTAACACCGCCGCGTCGCGCCGACCTATTTGTAGTACCATTTTCTATAATGAATTTAACATCAAAAATAATTTAAAATATTACATTTATCTCATACTTAAGCGAATTTTGAATTATTAATCGTTGGAGTTAACTATACAATCGATTTTATCAATCTGACATTTTTGACGCGTATTAGTCAATCACGCGAAAGCAACTAAGCGGGTTTTGAAGAAGTGAAGACTTAATATTTTAATAATGTAAAGCCCGGATTAGTATATAAGATTTACTTATCTTGATTAATTATGACTAAATGTAATAATCAATTTATGTTATAACACGTGTCAAAAGTCACAAACCAACACGTGCACGTTGCATTTGAAGTCACGTGCTCCATAAAATAGATTTATCAAATAATTTTGTTAACAGACATTGCGTGTTGATTGACAGAACTTAACGCCGCGCTTTATCTTGTTACTAAAGCAGAAAAACAAAACGAGCCACAACTGCTTGTTTATAATATAATATTTGCCATAGCCGCAAAAATCAAGACATTTTACATACAAAATTAAATTTTAACAATAATTGTCCATTAACAGATATATTTATGGGTTAAAAAAATATTTTAAAGTATGAATAAATACAAAATTTAACAAGATTTCTCGATGACGAAATTATGATATGTGGTATACAGGTAATTGCTAGTGGCATATTTTCGAATACGTGTCGGGGGCGCACCGCAACATAATACGATAACGCGAGCGTTGTTTCTCTGCCACTGACGATCACCAACCGCATTTTGCACATTGTTGTAAAAGCCATGCATTCATATTTATGTATCTAGTTATTTTGCAAATTACTCAGTCTCATTAAAAAGAGAATAAAATTCATCTATATTTCAAAACAAACAATTTAGTATTTTACAAGTTATGAGAAATATAATAAATTGAATACTTCAGCAAAAATTTATACGTATAAAAAAATATTGGAAACATTTAACTATGTATTAATGTTATATTTTACCTTCAGAAGTAGATACAGAGTAGCCAAAGAATGGTTTCATGGCTGCGTTTCTCTCCAGAGGTTTAGACAGTTCAAAATTGTCATTTAGAAGTATCTAAAAAAGAGATACTTTTTGTAAAACCTTAAAACTAATTTAAAATAATTACAAAAACCTTTTGTATTTGTACAGAAATGGTAATTTGATAATTAACTACAAATATTCAAGTACTTATATAAATTATCACCTTAATATCTTCAGGTTCGCAAAGCATGAGCCAGTCCTCGGATCCAACAGACAGACGGAAAATTTTGTTTTCCGTGTTTTTCCCACATTTTAATTAATCTGAAAGACGCTTCTACAAAAAAATACGATACGGGTTAATTATTAATTTTAATATTTGACCGAAGCGTCTAAAATTACATTGTATCGAAATCATATTTTTATCAACGATTACTTTACCTAACAATTTTAATTTTCAGTAGTTTTTAAATATTTTAATTTTAATTTTATCCAACTCAGTTGTATAGATTATTTAACGAGAATAAAATATGTTATGTGTTACTTATTGCTACAGGTAAATTAATAAGCTTTTATTAGAGCGATTATAATAATTTAAAAATACTTTTATATATGTTTATTTAAATAATAAAAAATAATAATAATAGCGATTTTGCATTATAAAATAAATGTAAGAATAATTTAATTAAATATTTTTTAGCGTCACGTTGCAACCAGCATATTAAAGGGCAAGTATTGTTAAGAAATTCTGTTCCTATTATAAATATTTTCCGCAGAATTTTTGAGGCATTGCGTAACTGGTGGAACTCAACTACCGTTACGTTACCTTTTTTCCTCGGTAAAACATTAAATATTTTTTCCCCGAGTGGGACTTGAACCAACAACCGTCGTGTTTACATTGACATTTATGCTTTTTTTCTATCTCTTTTTTAATATTAAATAAAGTAATAGTTTTTAAATATGTTATTTACAATTTAATAAAAAAAAATAATGATATAAAATTTAAAATAAGTTACCGTCTGCATCGAATCCGATGTCTAGGCCATTACCGACCAAAGGTAATGGTTTATCACCGGGAAATTCGGAAAGCTTCTTCCATCTGTACCCACGTTTCTTGACAAAATCTTGGATTAAAATTAAAGATATAACGAGTAACACTAACAATAAGAAAAACATTTTAAAATTTTACGTTACACAATTTACTGGATATGTGTGAAAGTTCAAAATTTTAAATATGAAGTGGATATAATACATTAGCGCGAGCAATTTATATCTTTTGCTATCGAGCCTTATCGAAATACTACAAGATTTATTAAAAGGCGCGCAAACTTCTTGTTTGTCGTTACTATCACTTATTACCTAATAAAATATAGGCACGCTACTCTCACCACAATTTTTTCAGTTTGTGTACTTTTTCTATGAATTTATAAAATAACACAAAATTAACTTAAACTGTATTTTTCTATTTTAACATATGTAATATTTTTATATTTATTTTGTACTAAAAAATATTAAAAATTGTTGTTTTTAATTCGTAATATGGTATTTACAGAACCATTTTATATTTTCTTTGTTTAAATTTTATTGTTTGCAGAAATTATTTCCAACTATCTGGTTGACAAGCATACTATAAGCAAAATGGAACAAAATGTATATTTTTGTAAACATTTTTAAAGTGTTAATCCACACTTAGGAAAGATAAATACTTAATTAGAAAAACGTATAAAAATTTGAACGTAGCGGGACTCGAACCCGCGCCTGCGCCTGAGGCGCGGGTTCGAGTCCCGCTACATTTCAAAATTTTATACGTTTTCTAATTAAGTAAAATGTATATTTTTGAGATATGCAAATTGAGATTTCATTTGATACCAAACATGGTACATTTTTAAAAAATGTATATTTTATTCTATTTAATTCTATTTAATGTCACATAGCCTATAACGAGCAGACAATTGAGATGCATCCAACAGTACATAATTTGTTAAATTATAATAAATATTTTAAAAGCTACAGATGAACATACATACATAAATACCGGCAAAAACCATAACCTTCCATTTGGCTTCGCGTTAGTTGGGTAAAGACATCATCATTATGAAAATTTATAAATTTAATTTTGTGTGAAATTAACTATAAATATAAATGTTCAAATGTCGGTTTTCTTGTTTATTTTTAATTTAAGTTCTCACTTCTCGCTAATTGATAGTACTATATAGGTTTTTATATGCGCCGATTTTCATATAATATCCTGCAAAATGAAGCAATTCTAAATTAAAAGGTTCTGTTTTTTCTGTTGAGGTACGGAATCCTTATAGACGGATAACATTTTTTCTCACAATACCATTATTATTAAACAAAAATATGAAAAGAGGTAAAATATTGATTTTGAAATCAATTACCAATATAAACCATAGTGTTTTTTTAATATTATATATATATATATATATATATATATATATATATATATATATATATATACATATAAAGGATATATTTATTTACTGTATATTTATATTTACTTTCATTTATATTTATTTATTTTCATTTCCTCCGATGTAGCTCAGAAATAAGTATGCGACTGTAAACGCGACGGTGGCGGGTTCGATTTTCATTCGGAGGGATGAAATATTTAACATTTTAATTTCTTCCCTCTGCTTGTCCTCTGCCTATCCTGTATGTTTTTTTTTGTATTCTCGCTGTATCCCAGCGAGAATATAAAAAAAATCATATCAGGTCATTTGGTACGGCGATAAAGTATTTGCACTTTTTGAAATATTATAGAATACGCGAGAGAAAAATCTATTACGATTTTCTGGCAATAAATGAGCGATATGGTTTGACCATGCCTTTGTATACTTTATTTTTTGTTTGTTACGTAAATTTGTAGATATAGAGAGATCAATAATATAACTTAAATTGACCAAGGGTTATAGAAATAAAGAGCTGTATGTGATTAAATTACTTTCTACGAGATAATGTTTACATTTAAATAATAATTGGTTTGCAAATGGCAATATTTCTGTCTAAATATGGCAGCAAAATATAATAAAATGAAAAAAATAAAAAATAATTAAAGGTATTTACGGCGCCAAAAAATATAATGTTTTTCATAGTTATTTTATAAATGCTATATTTGCAGTTTATATCTCAAAAAATTTACCGATTATATCTCGTTTATATAGTGTTTATGGAGATCCAGACTATATATTTACTTAAACTTCACGCTTTTTTATTTTTAAAGTTATAGAGAGAAAAGGGCCAGGAGGATTTGGCTTTCAGAAAAAAAAATTATTCAAGTTTTGTATGAATAGGATCAAAAAAATATCTTTTAATAGACATTAACATTGCTCCATGCATGGGAATCCTTTAATTTTGTTTTGAGTATTATCGTAATGCGGTTTACAATATACATTTACCTACCAAGTTTCAATTAAGTAGTCCTAATTGTTTTGGAATAAAGTGGTTTAGATAAAGGGTCGGACAGACTGACATATACGATGAATTTATAAAGGTTTCTTCTTTTATCATTTGGCAAGAAAGTTTGCAGAGCAGTTTGTAGGGAGTTGTTGGAGGGTGGCGACCCTATCGACCTTAGTTCTCAAGAGGGAAATTGTCATTTATTCCCGGGCTTTGGCCTGCCTTCATTGGTTGGTAGAGTGGAGCTCAAGAGTTATGCACTAGGGAAGAAGGAATCAATCTGTGTAATATCGGAGAAATCCGCTTATGAGGTCTTTTATGCTTACAACTGTTAACCACTGACCATTTTTTGACGATGTCTGTAGTTACTCAGAAATGGATTCCGGCTGATATTTCACAATAAAACATATTGGTATTTTTTAAAAAGCCTCCATGTATTATTTTAACATTTTAAAAATGCTGTTTCAAATTAAGGAAGAAAAATACTTAGTAAAAAAGCGTATACATTTTTTTGAACATCGCGCGATGTGGACCCGCGGCCGCGCCTCTTTCGAAACCGTTCAAGCGCAGAACGTATGGTTTAGTTTGTCAGATCAACTAAGCCATACGTTCTCATTGAGCTCCGTCGAAATTCTTATTCGCTTGTTACAACTTATTTATATTGTTGTCATCTATGTAGGAAGATTTTAACAAATTTCCGCTTTACAATTTTAATACCGATGCCACCTATTTTTATTTTGACTTAAAAAAATATACCTTATGTAATAAAAATGTATAATAAAAAGAATAAAACTATATATGAAAAAATGATTTATAATAATTAATATAACTTTTTATATAACATTGACTTCGTTTATTGAATTTAAAAAAATCTTGTGTTTTAAAACATTTTAATTTTACCCTCCTCCATCCTTAAATTAATGCTTATTCGCATCTAATTGTTTAACTATTTAAATTCATTATTTTATACACCAAATTACCCCTTTTTATGCCTGTTCGTACCTCTAAACTGTTATGTCATATAATTTACATACAAAGTTAATTACTTATTTAGAAAACGTAAAAAAATTAACGTAAAATTCTGCGCAAAGCAGGGAGCGGAGTGCCTTAACACTAGGTTCCTTTATTGTTACCAGAATGAGAAATTGAAAAATATTAAATAATTCATTACCTCAAGTGGGAACCAAACATTTAATCATCGGGTCTATAGTCACTTATGACCTTAGTGACGTAACGTCGCTTCTGCTATTATGTCACTAAGGCCTCATAAAAAAGGTTTTTTCCCCCGTTTGGCTGTATCTTCCTTATTTGTGCTATGATTAGTTGTGTGATGACCTTTTAGCTAGAGAGTTGCAAAATTTACGATAATTTAGTATTTACTTGACCTTAGAGCATTGGTAATTCCCAGTTTTTATCATTTGTTTGTTTATAAATATTTTATGTTAATTACATTTTATGAATTTATTAGTTATCTGCAATTAATATTCTTTTTATATTGAATTAATTTGAATCTTTAAGTATTTTTATATACGAGTATAAGCTTCGAAACATATGAACGTGGAAAATGTAAATAATTATAATAAGAGGTTTTAACAGTTAGATAGACATTAAGTGATCCAGAAAGAAGGTGGAAGAAGAAGAACGATCCAGAAAGAAGGTGGAAGAAGAAGAACGATTCGATTTTGTTTTGGAAATGGCTGATTATTGATGCTTATTTCCCTCTCTGTCTCTTGCTTGTTATTGATAATTGTGCTCTTTCGAACCAAAAAAATAGGCAACAATTGACATTTACAGTGCAATCCATATACGGCACATGGCAACATTAACATCAGTCACGTAGAAAATTTCAAAAATTATATTTTTACCTATAAGCAGGTGCTTTTAGCTAAAAATATAATTTTTGAAATTTTCTACGTGACTGATGTTAATAAAATAAAAATATTAATTCCTATGGTAGATATTTACATAAAAAAATAAGAAAAGATATCAAACAAAATTTTACAGGATAAAAGTTCTGCTTAATAGTATAAAATAAATATATCAGCTTCACGCTGTCTCCCGCACACCACAGGATAGGCCGAGGGCACCTAGTGCTAAAACGCTCCGTTCCTCATTTTCCGCTGAGGTCTCTAGATATTGCGTGTTGAGTGGCGAAACTCAACGCCGCGCTGTGCCTCGACACCGGAACGAAGAAATGGAAATATAAATATTTAATTTATTAAATAAATATTTAATTTATTCGAATGGGGATTGAATCTGCATTCTTATAATATTTTTTATGGTAAATAAGGATAATATATTATAATTTATTTATAAGGACATAAAATTTCAAAGAGGTCATCGTGGCGCAGTGGGACGGTATCCGACTCGAAGAAATTATCAATGTACAATTTTCATTTCTCTCACTCTGGTAATTCATAAATGCGACGTTGAATTCCGCCCATAAAAACAGAATATTTCGAATTTGAGCGGGAGTTAGAGAATGGAGTGTCTTAACACTAGGTTCTTTCTATTTATCGTGCAATATACAGGATAAAGCGTGAAACTAAAAAAAAAAGCATTTTTATATTTTGATTATTTCATCATAAAGGCAACTAACATTTTGTAGGTAAACTTTTATCAAACATACCGATTTAAATCGATTCAACAATTTACAATTTACAAATACGATTTTACTGTTGATGTAGTTTCCCACGCGAATTGACGCGATCATAAGGTCATATACGTAAATATTATAGGTAATTTTTCTACCACTTCGTGTTGTTGAGAGATAAAGATCTTGGCCTAAAATATACGGAAACAAAAAATAAACTTAGCTTAGTTTACTTGAATGACGTACCTAAATTTAACAGACAAACAAAGATATTATATTAAACATTTTAATATTAAACTGAAAAACGTTAAAATTATATTATTTCGCGCGATTCGCGATCGCGTTCATTATTATAGTTATTTCGTTATTAAAGGCTAACTAATACGTACACCGTAATATTACATATAGCCTATAGCACTTCTGGAAAAACGTAGCTTGTCATCAATTTGGGGTATTGATCAGACAAATAATAAAATCGTTAGGGGTGTGAAACTATAATATATTAACTCTAGATACGCAACGACCAACGATTGATGAGAAGATTGGTGCGATCTGGTAGCTAGGACTTAGCGAATTATCTTTTACCTTTTAGTATATTACCTACATTATTTTTATTGTAATAAAATCGTTTAACATAAAAATATTTTTTTATATAATTTATTTTCTAGTTTTTTTGGTTTGTTCAGAATGAGCTCATCAGCTTCACGCTGTATCCCGCACACAGCAGGGTAGGCAGAGGGAACTTAGTGAAAGACACTCCGTTCCCCACTTTCTGCCGAATTCTGGAGGCATTGCGTGTTAAGTGGCAGAACTCAACGCCGCGCTTGTCCTCGACACCAGAGCGAAGAAATGGAAATATAAATTTAAGTAAATATTTCATCTCCTCGAGTGGGGATCGAACCCACAACCAGTCGGTTTTACAGTCACACTTTGTGCCGCTGCGCCACGACCGGCCTGAGAATGAGCTCAGAATGAGCTCTTTTCTATTAATCAAGCCCTTTCATTAGACACCTTTATTGAGGTAGTTGTGTAAAATATGTAATCCGCCATTCTGTCGCGGCGGCCATCTTGAATTTTATTTTTTTATAGTGAGCTTTATTCTACCAATAATAAAAAATAATTCCCTTTCATTTGATACCCATAAAGAGGTTGTTGTGAAGTATTATGTAATCCGCCATTTTGTATCGGCGGCCAGTTTGGATTTACAGGCATAATTTTTTTTATTGTTTTGTCATCAATGTTAAGAGTGGGTACCAAATATCAGATCGATCTGGTGTCAGGAAGGCGGAAAAATTCCAATTACTAAATTTGACCCAAACAAACAAATAAACTGGCCAAGCTAAATAAAACCGTTTAAAAAGTAGCGGGCAATGTCGCGCAGGACCAAAGAACAAGAGAACCAAAGTATAGTTTAAATTAATTATAAACAGCAAATATTTACTTAAAAATTAACAATATTTCGTAAATGTATGAAAATTTCTGCCCATTCGCGTCGGTCATACTATGCCGCCCGAAGGCTAGGTTCATTTCGAATTAGTGACATCTCCTTAATTATTTATTAGAATGTTATACAGTAAACTGTAATTTCAATATAGATAAAATGCCAAAAGTGACTATTATATTTATGTATATAAGGATTAATATCAAGCAAGCAAGTTCATTTTGAGTGACGTTTTCTTAAAACAACAAACTTTGCAAACCGTTGATTAGCAACGGTCGGTTGTTATTAACATGGCAGAATAAATTGCATGTCAAATTAGAAAGTATTTAAATATATTTAGAATATATGTGTAATGTAATGTTATATAGCCTATAGCACTTCTGAAGAATCCAGCTTTCATACAAAACAAAAACAAAGTAAATCGGACCAGTAGATCCAGAGATTTCAGCGTTTAATAAGCAAACAAACAAACAAACTCTTCCGTTTTATTATATTAGTATAGATTTTAACTTAAAATAGGATTTGAAGTTTGAACTCGCTATCGTTCAATTAAAGCCCACGTTCATTTATATATTTTTAGAGAAAATAACAAAAAAATACTCATTATAAGAAATAATTTCTCAACACAGTTAGTTTGTAAATGATCAAGAAGTGTGACAAGCAATTGAAGATTTATTGCAAAATACACTTATAATAATTTAATTTAATTTAAACAATATTTGCCGTGCCGTGTGATCCCGGCCTAGAATAGGATCATCCTGGTACTGGTGGTGTCGTAAGAGGCGACTAAAGTACGTGTGGTAGAGTCACGTCGCCAGCAATGGCAACACGCATGGGCAGACTCGACCGGGTCATTACCACCCCCGGCATTTAAAACCGGTGTGGCTTTATGCCACTGCATTTCGCATCAGGTAATACCGGGCCCCGGCGCCCAACCCATCTTAAAGGCCGGCAACGCACCTGTAGCTCCTCTGGGGTTGCACGGGGTCGTGGGCGGCGGTAATCACTTACCATCAGGTGACCCGCACGCTCGTTTGCCGTGTCTTTTCCATAAAAAAAAATATATATTTCATTTTTCAATAAATATGCTTGAATAAATGAAAAGTTCTGACACAATGGGCTTTAAATCCGTATGATGTCAAGCTAATTCATTATATGCGACCACGGCGAAATATTTGATACAACTGGCAAACTTTAATTGTTTTTGCATTTGCTATAGGAAAATGAAAATCTCTTGCATTTTGTTCAGGAGAAAATATACTCTATAATGATAAGTTACATTATCAATCAATTTAAAAGTCGGATAAGCAATATATTATACTAGCGACCTAAACGCGGCTTCGCCCGCTTAAACTATTGTTATATTATAAAAAGAAGTCTTTACATAAAATGTAGCCTATGTGTTACTTATTTACAAAATATATAAAAATTTTAACGTAGCGAGATTTGAAGCCGCGCCTCTTGGAAACTGTCCAAGTTCTGTGACCACTAAGACATACGTTCTCTCCAAGTTATTTAACTGAAATGTTTCATTTAGATCCGTTCAGTAGTTTTTACGTTAAAATGGAACAAACATCTATCCACACGGACACACAAAAACTTTGACATTTATAATATAGTAGAATTATTTAATTATATACTATACTATATACAAATTTTATATTCTTATACGTCGAGTTTGAATTTCGAACTCACAATTATTTAATAAATCAGACACGTTCTAATGCTAATGGTGTTAAAAAAGTAAGATAAATTTGCTTTGATTTTTTTTTTAAGTATGAAACATTTTTTTAAGTCTATTTATAATTATAACAAAACGTATTTTTAAGTTTTTATTTCAAAGTATAATATAAAATGGTTAAGAAAATATAGTATAAAACATCACTGACGTTGACCTTGGACGAACAATCTTTTTGTTACGATTTACTTTTTACTATAAACAAATTTTGAAATACAAAATTTAAATAAGCTCTTGGTAACTGAGGCACAATAGTTTTGTTATAATTCGATGTACATACTAAAAATAAATAAGAAATAATAATAATGAACATTTGCATTGTGTATTGATTTACTTAAATTAATATTTTATTATTTTAATATAAGTAATCGATTAATAAAAAAACACTAAAAAGCATTGCTAAATTTGAACTTGTTACTGCTGTGTTTTGCAAAATTCCAAGATCCAACAGACCTTCACATTATGTACCTATTCATAATAATAATTTGTTAAAAAAGTTCTAGCAAAGGCCAGTAGTGACGCAAGGGCACAAAGTATGTTATGGGTTCGATTCCTACTCGTTTAAATGTAATATTTATATACATTTATATTTCCATTTCTTCGCTCTAATGTCAAGGCAAAGCGCGGCGTTGAGTTCCGCCACTCAACATGCAATGGCTTCCGAATAAGGCGTAAAGTGGGGAACAGTGTGTCTTAACACTAGGTTCCCTCTGCCTACCCTACTGTAGTGCGGGATACAGCGTGAAGCTGATTTGATTTGATTTTTGACTAACAATATTAAATCCAACAAATAATTTCAAAATAAATTCCGTATTATACAAGATATCTATAGCAAAGATTGTATGTAGTCTTAGCACATTTTTTATCATATAGTTGCAAAAAAATCATTTAGCCGTAAAACTATTTTAATGCTTTTGATAACTAAGTATTAGATATCTGTTTGAGCCTAAAACTTGAGTTGACAACTACGATTAATTTCTCCGATTATATTTTAAGTAAGTCCCCATATATTATTATTATTATATAATTATATTCAAAATAAAATTGCAAGAGGCCGTAAATTATGCGACGGTTGTGGGTTCGATGCCCACTCGGGGGAATGAAATGTTTAATATTTTCATTTCCTCCGTCTGGTAAATAGCAAAACTTAGAGAAAACAACACAGACAATAAATTTAAGTTTATTTAAGGAATATATATAAAGATCATTATAAGTTCGCTTTTTATTTTTTATATAAATATATTTGAAAGTTAGTTTTTTTTTCATTAATCTCTTGTGTTCCGGGGTCTCGTAACATCGTACCGTCGTACAATAAACTGATTGTTATTGTTCATTTCTGTCAATGATGTACCGATATCATATTACAAGTGTTTTTCTCTTAAATATTCGAATATATTCTACATAATACATTACAAGACTTACACATAACGAGACGATTTTCTCAGAAGTTTGTACTGTCTTTTGTCCTCATTTAACTTGAATGTTCCACAATCTGTAGTATCTTTTAATTTTGACATTGACATGATCAAAGGATGTTATTATTATTTCGAGACAATTTGAATTTAGCTTGAAAGAAAAATATATTTCAAAGACTCTTGTTATCTGTTCCGTTATTATAAAGATATATTGCATTATGAACAAATTCAATTCAATATCTCAAACATGATTTGAAAGCCATCACTAAGTTGTAACGTGTACTTTGAAATTTATTTACGATCCCTCGATAAACAAGTGGTTGATTTTCTTGTGGTGTATTTATAACAAAATGAAAGCCGATATATGCCAGTCTAGCTTGTCTTCAGAGAGTTCCGTACCAACTTCAGGGTTCTAGTTCAATGAGGAGGACAATTTATGAAAATTGACAAACTTGCAAGCACATGCACTCATTTTATATGAAATGTGCTATAATTATAAGTTTGTAATAGTTTTTTTTCTATAGTAAATATATATACTTGCATTTTTTCGATTCTTTCATGTACTGCAAGTTTACATTTCTTGCTAAAATCAAAATCAGCTTCACGCTGTATCCCGCACACAGCAGGGTAGGCAGATGGAACCCTAGTCTTAAGACACTTCGTCCCCCATTTTCTTGCTAAATTTCATAATTAGATCTACAGGAAATGCCCCATAGATTGTTATCACGTGGCAAATAAAGTGTACAAATTTATTGGCCACGGTACTTTGCGTCTGCACACATTTTGTATGAAATGAACTACAAATATAAGTTTTGTTATAATTTTTCATAAAATACCTATAAAATTTCATTTTTAATTTTTTTACCATATACGATTGTTAATAAACAATCTCATAAAAATGACAGATTCAAAAGTATATAGATAGTGTTTTCTTATTTTAGCGCCAATATATCGTAAAATATTTTGTAGTATTAAAATTAAGTGAGATGATAAAGAAAACCGAATTGGTAGGTATGATTAAATTACATAAAGTAGGTATGGAGCTACTACAATTTTTGGAATCCTCCATACAGTCGTTTCGTACGTTCGTACGAAAAAGGCGATGAAAGCAGTCAGAGAAAGAATTCAAAAAAATCCTGTGCGAAAGAAAAAGATTTTTTCAAGGGAGATGAACATAGCAACTAGAACTATATCACATTTTTTTTAAAAGAGGACCTAGGCTTTGACTAGACTTGCAGCCTATTATAGACGTACTAGTCATTTGTTAGCTGATCTTTTGAGAATTGGATGTTTAAATTAAATAGTTGACTTTAGCGGTACGCAATCACAGAATCAACCAAATACATCCATTTACATATCAAATTTACAATTTTAAAACTTAAAATTATACAATTTAAATTTACATTCAGTATTAAAATATCAGATCAAAAAATAAAATATTTTAAAGCATATTATTACAAAATGAATTTGCTATATATATAATATACTCTAATTGTGAATTTGAAAAAGTATAAATGTAGAGTGAAAAATCTATATTAAATAACGCTATTTTAATTGTATTACAAGTTCAATTCATGTAGACAGATAAGATTTTATAAATTTACATTGATACTCCTATTACAATGCAATAAAATATTCTAGTTTCTAGGAAAGGCGCCTCACGATTGTAAATAGATGATAAATAAGTTAATACAATGATCCCCTAAGTAAATGTCGGTTACGTGGTTTGCTAACGTAATAACGATATGATTTACCAGCTGCATACAATAATAAAGTAAAACACAACAAATTATAAATATTTGTATACGTAATTATTTGGATTACCTGTTATAACTCTTGTATCTTAGCGAAAATCAAATTTCTTTATAAAACTATGGCCCACTCACCCACAAAAAATCTGTCATGGTGGACCACTTCAATTCTTTAGGAGATGGCAGTGCATAGGATTATAATGACATTATAGTATGTGTACTTTATCAGCACGATGCATTTGATAGGATGGTAATGTGATTAAACCGAAACCGCAAGCTTATTTTATTTATTGATTTATTCGTTATTCTGTTATATCTGTAGGTTCTGGCTTCTAAAGTAATGAACCTTTTTAAACGTAACGTAACGTTTAAGTTCTTGCCCGTCTACTACTATTTTACAAGGCGTGAAGCAATCTTCTTTCACTGGTGTTTTAATTTTTTTTTGAATATTTATAATATAACTATATAAAGCAAAAAGCACTATAAAGCACTTTGTTTTAGAATATAAATAATATATTATAGCGAAAATAATATATTATATCACTCTAAATGAGGCCAGTTGTGGAGCAGGGGCACAAAGTGAAAAAAATCGACTGGTTGTGGGTTCGATCCCCACTCGAGGAGATGAAATATTTATTTACATTTATATTTTCATTTCTTCGCTCTGGTGTCGAGATAAAGCGCAGCGTTGAGCTCCGCCACTCAACACGCAATGCCTCCAGAACTCGTTGGAAAGTGGGGAACAGAGTGTCTTAACACTAGGTTCACTCTGCCTACCCTGCTGTATGCGGGATACAGCGTGAAGCTGATATAATGATATAAATGCTGTTTAAAGTCACAACCGTCACATGTACCAGCCGTATTGCGCAAAAACAAGAGACAAATTAAATTAAAGGTTTTTTTTTCATATTTTATATAATAATCATCATAATTTTGTAAGTTCGATCCCCACTCGAGGAGATGAAATATTCACTTAAATTTATATTTCCATTTCTTCGCTCTGGTGTCGAGGCTAAGCGCGGCGTTGAGTTCTGCCACTCAACACGCAATGAATTCGACAGAAAGCGGGGTACGGAGTGTCTTAACACTAGGTTCCCTCTGCCTACCCTGTTGTGTGCGGGATACAGCGTGAAGCTGATTTTATATTAATTTTGTAAGTATTTTTCAACTTTTTAGTGACAAAATATTACGGCACATTAGACAAATGATTGTAGGAGTAGCAAGTTTGTAATTTTAGAACATCCCATATTAAATGTTGTTTCAAACTGCGCTATATTAACGATAATATACCAAAACATTTTCAACGTAATTATAAAATTAAAAGCAGGTTCACCGCAAAATGCAATTAGTTTGTTACTAACTAAAATATTTATTTCAGCAGCATACGTAGAGGGCTATTGATTTTACTGGTTTTTATGTTTATAAATCAGTTTTTTTGTAAATAGTATGTGAGGCCAGTCTAAATATACTCATATGTGAGTGAGGTCAGTCGTGGCACAGGGGCATAAGCGTGCGACTGTTAATGCGACCACTTGTGGGTTTGATTCCCATTCAAGGAAATTAAATATTTTCTTATTTTAATGTTCTTGCTCTGGTAATGTGCGGTATTGAATTCCTTCATTCAACATGCAATGCTTCCAGAATTCGGCGGAAAGTTGGAAATGAAACTGTTTTAATAGAAACGGAGTGTCTTAACACTAGATTCCCAGGTTTTCTTTGCTTATTTTGCTGTATACGGAATATAGCGTGAAGCTAAAAACTGCAAGTGTTATGTGATGTTATATAAAAAAGTTCAAACAAAAATATGAGATTATTTATAATATGTAAATTATAATAATATTACCCGAGTATTGTTCATAATTATTCGTTTAAATTAGTAATGTTTTGTAAACTGATACTTTGTAAGCTGCAAGTTAAATTTAACTTCACGCTTTATCCCGTACACAGCAGGTTAGGCAGAGGGAACCTAGTATTAAGACATTCCGTTCCCCACTTTCTGTGGAATTGTGGAGGCATTGCGTGGTGTGAACTTAACGCCGCGCTTTACCTCGACACCAAAACGAAGAAATGGAAATATACTTTTAAATAAACATTTCATCTCCTCCAGTGTGGATCGAACCCACAACCGGTCGGTTGGACGGACTGTAAGTCACAATTTGTGTAACCTGTGCTACGACTGACCTGATATAAAATAAAATATTAACTCCTTTTTTTATATTCCATGTAACACGCGTCCTAATTAGCTAATAATAATAAATTCAATCTGATAAGTCTTCCGCTAATGTGAAGTTAGTGGAAATCTCATTATTATTTCTTCATACACATTTGTTCTTAGTTTGCGGAAATGCATCTTCGTAAGCAGTTTGAGCTCCAACTGCGAGTTTTGCTTTAGTTTCTGTTGAGAAAATCTCAAGAGAGTGTTTACTTATTCAATCTAACACAGAAATACGTGTTGAGAAGAATTTTTAAATGAGTTTTTTCAATTTAAAAAAAATCTTTGATTATGGACAAAGTATATAACCATCTCAGTTTATGTAGACTTTCGATTAAAATATTGGAAAAATATTTATTTACGTTTTATAATAATAATATCATCAATTTCCTACAATTAAAAATAATAACGATCTATATTGCAAATGAAATTGAAGATGAAGCAAGACCTCTTTCAATGGCATCATGTTGCCATTTAAGTACTTACAGCATTTCCAGCGTTGGATTGCACTATTTTCTCCAAATTATAAGATATTTTAATTTCTCTAATAATTAATTTCTTAAAGTATATAAAAATATATATATAAATAAATATATATATATTCCTAAAAATATATATATATTCAATAAATATATATATATTCCTTATATTTTATTTTCTTGAATTTAAAAAGACGAAAATATTTCGGTTTTAGAATTCCTTTTCTTGCTTTAAAAAGTTTTAAAATATTGATGTGAATTGTGAGTTGCTGCTGTTGTTGCTGTATTGTTGCTAGGCACCTTTAGAATTATAGTGACCTAATCAAAAAACCATGATTTTGAATTTTTGTCAAAAATTGACCTAAAACGACGACCTAAAACGACGCTGTACACAGTAGGGTAGGCAGAGAGAACTTAGAATTAAGACACTTGGTTCCCCTTGGTTTGGAGGCGGAATGTGGGAAACAAGGTCACTTCCTGACAAAAACTCAAAATCATGGTTTTTTTGATTAGGTCACTATAATTCTAAAGGTGTGATATATCGTTAATACGAATAGTTCTAAGTTTATTTTCATATTGTTATGCAACATTAACATCTCTATCTTCTAAAATACTCCAATTATATTATTCTGGACAATAATTGTAAGCGCTCTTAAGCCAAATACACAATTAGAGAAACATCAAAGAGATTTTATACTTTTGCAGTAGTCGACGTCAACAGCGTAGCACTGTGAGCCAGTACAAATGCAATGAAAATTATGAATCTTGTATCACGTTCAGGGATTTTGTTTTGTTTTGTGCCATCATATTTGTACTTTCCATTTCTTAAGCATATTGGTCATATTTACTTGTAAAAATAATCAATTGGGGGAATTAATTATAATGTATTAAAATTTTCATTTCTTTGCTTTGGTACCATGGCAAAATCGCGGCGTTGAGTTTCAACACGAAAAATTCTACTAAAAGAGGGAAACGGAATGACGGGAAACTAGGTTCCCTCTGCCTTGCTTTATTTTTACAGCGTGAAGCTAAAGCCGTAAAATCATAATACTACTTTTATATTAACGATTTATATATATATATATATATAGAATACACAACTTTGAAGATGAAATTTGTGAATTATTGTGTACATTTTAGCTGTAGGCAAATTATAAGATAAATCAATTGAAGTGCTTAATAGGAAGTGCACGTGTCCGGAATCGATAACTAATTATCCGAGCGTATCTGCATTCCCGTAATAGCTATAGCATTACCTTAATCACGGACAAGCATTGCACGGCCGTTTTACTGTTATGAAATTTGATGGGCATATACTACGTTAGCTTTTATATATAAAATTATTTTAGCGTCTCTTTGAAATATTAATTAAATTAAATTTTAGTATAATCTAATTTGAGGCCGTTGTGGCCGCAGGGTCACAAGGGTGTGACTGTAACGAGACGGTTATGGGTTCGATTCCAATTCGAAGGAACGAATGAGAATATCAATAAATGATTACTATTTATTAATATTTTCATTTCATCGCTCTGCCAGAGCGTCAAGGCAAACCCGGCGTTGAGTTCTGCTGCTCAACACGCAATGCCTCGAAATTATAATAAAACCTGTGTTTTTCAATACATAAAAGGCTAAAATCGGTCATCGAGTCATCAACAATTAGAAGGAAATTTCTTTAAGGTTCCATAAACTTTGTTCCGGCTCACGTCAAACTGATCAACTCGGCTGCCTCACGTCGCGAGTTCGTAACACTCATTAATTTCTTTGAAGTCTCAACTCCAACCAAGTTGCTGAAGAAACTGGTAATTATTAAGAAATTATTTGTGCTCCATCATAACGAGAACATCCGACATGTATACTATTAATTTATAGCTTTTCTGATTAACGACTGTGTGCTAAACGATCTCGTATCGTAATACGATGAAATATGAGTGAGTAATTTTTTTTCGCTTAATTTATTAGAAAAAATGTTAACGTAGCTGTATAAAATAGCAAATCCTATATTAATGGTGCTAAGATTCTTTTCTTTGAAAATTGTGACTGTGGACAATAATAGATTAAGCCTTGAGCTGGCCTCAGCCAGTCGTGATGCAGAGGCACAAAGTGTGACTGTAAGATCGACTGCTTGTGAGTTCGATCCCCACTCGAGGAAGTAAATAAAATATTTATTTACATGACTATTTTAATTTATTGGTTCTGCTGTCGAGGCAAAGCGCGGCGTTGAGTTCCGCCACTCAGCACACAATGCATTGCATTCAGTTTAAGCCTCGCAAACTATTAAACTCTCAAATTATTAAAGTAATGACGTTGGTACTAGACAATCTATCTGAGGCAATGATCGCTTATCATGGACCTAAATTGTGTAGACATATTACTTAATCAAAGTATGAATTTAAAATGTTATAAACATTTTCTAATATATTATTATTATATTCACTAGTGACACGCTTGCGGCTTCGCCCGCATACCCCATACCCATAATAGTTTTATTATGCAGCATTTGCCAATAGATTGATACATTCAATCATAAACAACTTATTTTCAAAATTCTGAGAAAGTGCCAGCATTACGAGGCTGCTTGAGAAGATGTCATCGGCGGCAAGTGCTCCTGTTCTCCTTACGGCCGTAAACAGAGCGTTGAATTATCTTAATTTTATATTTATACAATTTTTTTAACTTGAAGATGGAATAACTTTTGCTATTAAATCTTGTCAAGTAAAAATCGGTGAAATATCGAAAATGCCTTATTGCTTAATTATTTATGTATCAGAGATCGATACGCTGTGACAGACTTTTGTTTAGAAGTAATAAAATAAAATATTTTTGTCATAAAAAATGATTTAACTAATTTTGCAGCACACGCACTTAAAGCAATTCCATAGCGTTCACCGTACACCGTAATGTTGTAGCCTATAGCACTCCTGACGATTGTAGCTTTCATACAAAACGAAAAAAATGTAAATCAGCCCAGTAGATCCAGAGATTTCAGCGTTTAAGCAAACAAACAAACAAACTCTTCCGCTTTATTATATTAGTATAAATAACTTGAACTTTACAGGCAACCTATAAAGGTTGCCTGTAAAGTTGATTTACGAAGAAGACAATATATTTACATACTTTTATGAATTGAACACTTAAAGGATCACTTTGTTGTCGTCTTTGTTGTCATCATCATGATCACGTATCTCAAGATGGCGAGGCGGTGCAAGCTGAAATTAACATCAAACATTCAAATCGACGGTCACTCGAAGCTCAGAAAAAAATCAAGCTTCTAAGTTAATGAATGCAATTAAAAGATGAAGCATTTACGCATCGACTTTGCTGCATTTTTTATGAAGTTTGCTGCTAAGCTAATCAAAACCTAAAGGGTGCTTCCCGTCGACCTATATATATATATATATATATATATATATATATATATATATATATATATATATATATATATATATATATATATATATATATATATATATATATATATATTTATGGAAAATATATTTATGAAATAAGGCATGAAGGGACAACTTACAATACAAATAAAGGTGAAATCCAAAAAGTGAAAATGTATAAGCATTTCATAGAATAAAACAATTATAATTTTTTATTTGCAAATCATCTCATACAAAATGAGTGGTATGCACTCACAATCTCATCGAAAACTTAGATTTGTCAATATTTATAAATTGTACTCCTGTTGACCTACAATCCAGAAATTGGTACGGAAGCCTTGGTGGGCAAGTCCGATCCGCACTTAACCGGTTTTTTATTTGTACAAATTATATAGATTAATAACAAGTAACAATGGATAGATAGATGCATCACTAGCCAAACGCTTAGGGTGATCGTGCCTTTTTATCGCTTGTTCAGCGCTCTCGCTTGCACGCTCAGCTCAGGCGGAATGTGACAATAAGCCGTGCATGCAGCCGGCGTAATGATAATCATAACACGTCATGTCAAAAAATTAACACTATAATTTAAAAAAATCATCAAAATCAAAAAAAATAAAAATAAATGAATACCATACGAATCATATTCTATTTTATATATAAATAATGTATTTATAATAACGAGAAAACGTTTTAAGCTCAAAACGTGTGATTCTACATAAAGCCGCGAGCAAAAGCTTCGTTGTGCAACGAAGTTTTAATCGAATCAACTCGACTTTCCAATGAGGCCAACATAAGCACATAGCACTCGAACTGACTTTTGACTCTATTATAGTAATTCATACTACAAATATGGACGTTTCAATATTATTATTATTTCAAGATATAATGGCCTATATTATTTAGGGCATTAGTGAGATTATAAAAACGATAATGCAATCTCTACTTTATGTAATTTATTGTGATTAAATTGTATGAACGAATTTAATGAAGAATGATTGATGTAAAAGTATTATGATTAACATTCGAAAGATAAATTGCTTATAATTTATACGAATACTGAGAAAAAACGCGGACTTCGTTTTTATTTTTATATATGAAAACGTTAAAGTTTATAAATTTGTAATATTTAAGATTCAAACAAAGATTTCTCATGATTACCTTTAAGCATTTCAAATTTGTATAAGTTATGAATAAGAATATATATTTTTATGCATATATAAATACCCAATGTATATTAACATATATTTGCGAACTTTTTAATATATTTGTTACTCTCTAACTAAGAATATATAATGATTAATTACATGTACGTATTTTAAAGATCGAAATAGAAAACGTAAATGGATTGTTTCAACGAGAAAATGATACAAGTTCAGACTGCGTAGCTGAACTAAATAGTGCTACGAGACTACTATTCAACGAAGTTTTAATCACGTCATCACAAGTTTTCAATGAGGTCAGAGTAAGCACATGCTTGAATTGATCAGAAAGTAGATACTAAATTTTGTCCTAAATAAACTTTAATACTATGTATTATATAATATCAAATTTTCTGGTATAGAGTCCCGCCAATCAACACTCAATACCTCGTGAATTCGGTGGAAAGTCAGGAGCGAGTGTTTTAACACTAATCTCCCGGGTCTCCCGGTCTGGTCGGATTGGCAGTGGGAACCCGGCTACGGCCTCCGGAATTCGGCAGAAAGTGGAGAACGGAGTGTCTTTCACTACGTTCCCTCTGCCTGTAGAGAGCGAGATACAGCGTGAAGCGTTACAATTTTTTTTACAATATTTAATTAAGATAATTTTTTTGTCAAGTATTTTTCTAATATTGTCATATTATAAGGTTTGTTATAACGGTTACAGAAAAAAAATTATAACTAAGTAAAATTTTAACATAATCGTGTTTAACTTAACACTTATGTGTGATTTATTAAGCGTTAATTTAACTAAATACCTTTATTTGTTTAAATTGTTTCAAAAGCATTAAAACTGACAATGTTGATTACACATAATAAAGAGTGTTACAACAACAATGTAGTTAATCCAGAATGACTTATTTGTAATCCAGGCGCTACATTTTGTCGCTTATTTTAAATAAATGTAAGTTACAAAGATATTATCTATGTAAATATATTATAATTGTTTTTTCTTTTTTTTTCGTTTCACGCTGTATTCCCGCCTATAGCAGGATCGGCAGAGAGAACCTAGTATTAACACACTCCGCTCCCCACTTTCCGCTAGATGAGGTTTTGCGTGTTGAGTGGCGAAAAACAACGCCAAGCTTTGCCTTGTTACCAGAGCGAGGAAATTAAAATATTACGAAATAATAACTTATTCCACCGTGAAAATTGAACCTACAACCGTAGTAGC
Organism: Heliconius sara; assembly: GCA_917862395.2. NCBI lineage: Eukaryota > Metazoa > Arthropoda > Insecta > Lepidoptera > Nymphalidae > Heliconius > Heliconius sara. Next base: position 6,416,234 of record OU860796.2, on the reverse strand, counting down.
GTTTACAGTCTCACGCTTGTACCACTGTGCAACGACGGCCTTTATATTATCATAATAATTATGAACATTTCTGGCTTAAAACATATTGCATTGTAGTTTTTCCCACCACGTTAAACGCGGTAAGCATAGACAAACTACCGCATACAGTGTTAACTAAATTTATCTATATATATTGGTGAAAACATATGATAAATCTGGCACGTGTAAAACCAGTTATTAGGATTGGCTGTATAACATTAGCGGTCGCTGTGCGTAGGCTTGTATATTATGTGCAAACATTGTACAATAAATAGTATGGCGCCGGGCACTAACGTAGTATTATTGTAAACACGACACGACATTTTTCATATACTTCATATTTTCTTTTATCATCACTCATTTCGTCGCTTTTTTATCGCAGCAAAGCGCGGTGATCAGTTACGCCAACAGGCAATGTCAATAGAATCGGCGAAAAGTGGGGAGTGAAATGTCTAAACACTCTGCTATATACGAGATACAGAGTGAAGCTGAAAAAAAAATGCATGGAATTCGTTCCTACCAGCAAAACAACAGCAAAATGCCAACAGCAAATATGTAGAGAAATGAGTTAAACCCGTCCATGCCCATTATTTATTAATTTAGAGACTGCTTGTTGAGTGAATCAACTTAACACCTTTTTAATGCCTTTGTTTAACGTCAATATACTGGAATAAATAAATTAGATTTTTTTGCTTATTAAAGTAAACTTATAAACATTTTAACGTAAAGGGAAGTCAAACCGCGTCTCTTTGAAGCCGTCTAAGACAGGACAATTGATTAACTTGTACGGTTTCCAAAAGTCACGGGTTCAAATCCTGTCTTCGTAAAACCTTTATACTACCTTTTAAATATATATTTTGCTGTATTAAATATGAAATAACAATATATAAATTTTAATAAAGTTATTTTTATAATGTCTCAAGTCTGAGGTTTCACCGTTTCATAGCAGAACATGTGAACAACGAAGCTAGTCATAATTGAGCTGAGGCGGCGCCCTGCGGCTGGATGGTAATGAGACTCGCACCTCGCATACGAAACACGCTTGACACTGCCTCACTTGTTTACCCAACAGCTCGTACCCATTACTCATATTACGTCAATTAAAGTTGTGCTTCTATTGTTGAATATGATGAATATGTTTCTAAAATTTGATATGCAAAGAGACACTCAATTTCGAAATTTTCGGAACAAATTGCTATAAATAAATGTATTATGTTTATACAGTTGAAATAATTTTACTGTAATTATCTGTATGAATGTGAGTACTCTCTATATAAAAAAGCCGGTCGATTGAAGGTCAACAAAAATAAAAACGATGCAAAAATGCTTGTAAGAACTTTTTTAGAAGCTTGTTTTTGTCTGAGCTCCAAGGATCTACGCAAGATATTAAATTCAGCTATTATATATAAAGATATTAAATTCAGCAATATTTCATATTAAATTCAGTTTGACATCTCCACGCGATCCCGAGTTCCATTTTATCCTTTTTTTTTGTGCCGTATGATCCCGGCCTAGAATAGGATCATCCTGGTACTGGTGGTGTCGTAAGAGGCGACTAAAGTACGTGTGGTAGAGTCACGTCGCCAGCAATGGCAACACGCATGGGCAGACTCGACCGGATCATTACCACCCCCGGCATTTAAAACCGGCGTGAAGTAGTGGCTTTATGCCACTGCGTTTCGCATCAGGTAATGCCGGGCCTCGGCGCCCAACCCACCCACCAAAGGCCGGCAACACACCTGTAACTCCTCTGGGGTTGCACGGAGTCGTGGGCGGCGGTAATCACTTACCATCAGGTGACCCGCACGCTCGTTTGCCGTGTATTTTCCATAAAAAAATCCTTTTGATGTACCTAACACTGAAAATAATAGAATCAATTATTATGAATTCCATATGGATAAATAATATAGCACGCCTTAGTTAAAATATGATTAGACGACAGACTCCTAATAATTTGTGATTCGAACTCACTGTGTTATTTTCTTACTTTCTAAAAGATAAGGGAAAATGCGAGGGAATGCAAATATTAAATATTTCATTTCCTCGAATGGAAATGGAACTGACAACCTGTAGCGTTTACACTCTCACGTTTGTGACCCTGTGCCACGAGGACCTCAATATATATATTTACCTAAAAGTACTTTAACGTGATAAAAAAATGTATGAATTTGAAATTTAAGGCCATTTTGGGGCAGCTGTACAGGGTCTGATTGTGCACATTAAAAGATAACCTAACTTCATTATAGCGTATTGCTTTGCGAATTTTAGTCGAACCCTTGACTATAAATTTTAGCTATTTATAATCAAAGGTTCGACCAAAATCCGGCAGAAAGTGGGGAACGGAGTGTCTTAACACTAGGTTCCCTAACCTGTTGTGTGCGGGATACAGCGTGAAACAAATTTTTATTTTTTTTTATAGTAAAAGGTATAGTCAAAATTATCATAAGGATTTTTAAAGACTAGCTGCTCTATAACTGTATATATAGTCATATATTATGTGTGGATTTGAAGCCCTAATAATTTATAAATGTAATTTATAAAGGTTTTTAAAGTATGGAACCGAACCTGAGCTTTGAAATGGCAATCAGCGCTATCCACCAGAACGAAGATGCAGGCACTTCTAGTGTAATGGCTAATATATATAAGTTTAACCTTTCTTAAGGTGAACTCATAGTAAATTTTTATTGTACATTTAAGTAGCGTAAGTAGTAGCATAAGCGGTCTTTTTTGTAATTTTTTGATGTGTCTACGAACGAGAACGAAACATCAAAAAATTGAATGTTCTTTAGTCCGCATAAAACTAAAGTTACAGTCTACATCACATTTATTATTTTTTCGTGATGGGGCCAGTCATGGCGCAGGCGCACAAAGTGTGACGATCGAGGAAAATAAAATGTTTATTCAAATGTATATTTGCATTTCTTTGCTCTGGTATAGAGGCAAAGCGCAGCGTTGAGTTCCGCCACTAGCGCTCTGTTGTGTGCGAAATACATCTTGAATCTATTTCATTTGATTCATTATTTTTTCATAGCTTGCAGAATCTTAAACTCATAAAGCGTCCCATTTCAAAAATGTCTTATTCATATACTTTCATATTCAATATTTAAAACTTCTAATTCAGTTAAGCTTAAGCAAAGTCTGACGTTAAAGACAACATTTAATATCATATTATCGAAATCCAATAAAGTGCTTACAACGAAACGTGTTTATTTAATGAAATCAGCGTTAATACATTGTAGATATTGTTCTAATTGGCAACAACGTTTATGGAGATATTGCTGAAGTGGAACATCTTGTACAACCAAAGTAGTTGAGAATAATAATACATAGAGCACATATGTTGCATTAATATAAAATGATATTTGCTTACATATTTGTATGCATAATATACATTAAAGCATATTATGAACCTACATTTATATTATTTATATTACAATGATAAGGCCAGTGGTGGCGCAAGAGCACACGCGTGTGACCTTTGATTGCCACTCGATAATACAAATACAGACAGGCAAAAAATTTGTGTGTTAATATCGAAGATCTAAGTCGCTCTGTTCAAATTTATACAAAAACTATTGTTAATACTATTTATCTAGCTTCGTACTTTGTTTTATAATTGTTAGGATGTAATTCATTACTTCCTGTACAGTGAGCTTTACATTTGTGTGAGTTTAAGTTAACATTTTTGACCAGTTAATAAAAATAAAAATATATACAAAAAAATCTTTTATCTCTTAAATTTTTACTGTCGTCTGACGTGTCTGTTTTGGCTAATAATGAATCGTTTCGTTATATACTATACATCACGAACAGCGTTGTATCCAAGCGTTTTTTTTTATTTATTCCCCTTTTTCATATACATTTTTCTATTCGTGTACAGTGATAGTGCAAACTTTATCTTTTACTCTTAATAAATTGAACTCAAAAATAAAATATTAAAAAAATATAAAGCTGCTATCAGTTCAAGAGGCGTAGGCCGGTTATTAAAACAGAATGAACCTATTTAGCCCAAGCAAGTGACGTCATATTTACACTATACATGAAGACTCACACACATACAAAGCTCAACTAAGATCTCGCGGACTACACATTTTTCTAGGAAACAAGAATACATATACAATCCAATACTATATTATTTTCAATAAGATTAAATGAAAATAATGCTCTAAAGATACTGCAAAACAGATTTCACTTTTATCAAAATGTAAATTATCCGTAACGAAACAATCGATCATAATATAGATTATGCTGTAATATATATATAACTATCTCAACTAATCGTCATGGCGACGATAATCTGGTCAATGAACGGTCTGCTAAGCTTTATCGCATTAACCGCTCACACGCCGTCGTTATGTTAAATTACCACAGAGTATGTCAATAGATGTGAAGTCTTTTTTATCTACAACTTATCTAAATAATAATAGATAGATAGATATAAAAAAAATAGTATATAGATATACTTGGAAAATTTTAGAACAATGTATGAATGATAAACAAAGCCATTTGTTATTGATTCAATAAATTGAATAGATATGGTTTATATATAAATTCTAGTAACCTATCGTTGCGTTATGTAGCTTATCCTATTTTTAAAGATATTTAGTAATTTTATATTCTGTATATACTGCCATGCCATATGTAGATACTGCCATGACTGTGTGTACTGTGTCAGTCGTTTGCAATACTTGCTCGAAGGACCCTTCGAGATCAATCACTCATCTCTAATGGTACCTCAAAACTATTAGTATTAAGTTTATATAACATTAAAAAAAGTTTAAACTAAAATTTAAAAATGTAATGTTAGATTAAATGTCCTTTTTTTTAATTAATTTCATAATAGTAGATTTACGATGCATACACAATGTATTAATTTATTTTCATTCTGCTTTAACATCAAGTTACTTATAATAAGCATTATAAAATATAGTCGTGGCGTATTGTAGTATCAGTTCAAAGTGCGCCACTATTACCGGATATGAGCTGTCACGTCGCCCTCGCATGGCACGAATATCTACAATAGAGACGTACGTACAAGTAGATACAAAATTTCTAATGAAAAACATTTAAAAGTACTGACAACTGTAATTATATAATATTATCTAAATATATGAGGCCAGTCGTAGCGCAGCGGTACAAAGTGTAACTGTAAAACCGATTGGTTGAGCGTTCGATCCCCACTCGAGGACATGAAATATTTACTTAAATTTATATTTCCATTTATTCGCTTTGGTGTCGAAGCAAAGGTATTCTGGTATCGCGGCGTTGAGTTCTGCTACTCAACGTGCAATGCCTCCAGAATTCGGTAGAAAATGGGGAACGAGGTGTCTCAGTAGGTTCCCTCTGCCTGTTTGCAGGATACAGCGTGAAACTGATTTAATTTGATTTTGTAAATATATACAAGGAGAATAACACCGAAAAATTTAATACGTTTTTTTTTGTTTTTCTCATAGATTAAATATTTTTATTAGGCAAAACTAGCGTATGTGAATATTGCATTTAATTGTGATTGTACCCAACCAACCACTTCAATATTCCCGTTAACAATATATAAGAAGGTTCACGTATTTCTTATCTATTTCCTTAATAAATATGCATAAAGAACTACTTATACCACAAGTAAAAGTAATATTGACTTGAAGTCTGTATTTGAATCTCATTTGTTAAAGCAAATATTGATTTAATTTATATTACAAAGAACACGTGTAATAATGTAAAGAGATTTAAAACAACATTGTTTAGATTTTATTAGAGTTATCACTACGAAGAAATTATGATGTTGCATTGTTATCATAGACATATTGCTGTTTGTATAATAATCAATTATTAGCCTAGTAGGGGTCCACACGCGGCTTCGCCCGCTTAAACTTGTCGTTATATTATAGATAAATACGAGGCAAAGCGGGTTTAAGCTTATGTAATTTCATAAAATTATTGTTTTCATTTTGTGTGTTTTTAAAAAGATTTTTTTGGATTTTATGTTTTACTTTTTAGTTTTCTCTTAATCTTTTCATGCATTATTAACGCAAGATGTTTTTCTTATAGTACTTGAGGTACTCGATATCATTTCTCTTTGTTCAACCTTTCTTATTTCAGTCCCATTATCAGCCTTCTGTCTATGTTCAGATTCTAGATATTTTTTCATAATATTACTATATTCTACAAATCAAGCCCTTCTATTTGATACCTATATTAAGCGGGTTGTGCAAAAAATTGCAATCTGCCATTTGCGACTGCGTAGTCGTGGCACAAAGGCACAATGTGTGACTGTAAATGCGACTGGTTGTGATTATCATCACAATGAAGTCATAATCCAAATTTCAACTAAATCAGCCACTGGCAAAGGAGACAAATTGAACTTGCAAGATTTCACATAAACTTAGACGGCCAGCTAAATAATAGCTTCTAAAAACGCTTTTACGTAAAATGTAATAATTACCTACAAAAATATATGTATGTATATATATATATATATATATATATATATATATATATATATATATATATATATATATATATATATATATATATATATATATATATATATATATATATATAAAGTTTGTGTTGATTAACACGTTCACTAATGGCATGGGGTCTATTATATCTGAAACATGATTTGTTCCTAGTGCGTTGCTGGGTCAAAAACACCAATTCGACACAGTGACTTATCATTATGGGTATAATAATTATAGGATATTATATTATTCATTGAATGGTTCAATTGTAAACAAAGAGATAATCTGTCGGATCTGTATGACCCGTTAAACGCGTTAGTTTGTTGTGTTGATACTAATTTAGTGTTGTGAATGATAAAAAAATCTATAATGATAAAATGTTTATTAAAAAAACCTATCAAGGCGAGCCGAATTCGCATTTTGATGGCTCCGTACAAATTATAGAATTGTAGGTCAACGAGATATACAAATAAAAGTTGACAAAACTTAAATAAAATACAACAAATAAAATACAAGTATAATTGTGTAATGATTTTTTTTCTATGAAATAAGTATAAATTTTCGCTTTTCGGATTTTTTTTTGTATTGTAAGTTCTGACTATGTATATGATTTCATAACGAGACCCGGGACGGTACCCAAATAATAATTTTGATAAATTAACAATGCATAAATGTGTTCATATCTTATGATTGCAGTGACTTAGAAGAATATTTGATCAATTTCTACTTCAAGATATCTCGACATAAATAGGTTTGACAGACGACCACACAGACAACAAAGTGATCCTTACACCCGTCTTAGGAATAGACGGACTATTAGATCTGTCTTGCTGAATCCTAAAATATATACCTAGTATTAGAAATATGATTTGATTTTAGAATGCAATATGCAATATCCATGGTTTTCACTTTTTTAACTTTCTTTGCTACTTGTTGTTTATTGTAACATACCGGAAATATTCAGTTATCCTTAATTTTTTGATTTGATGCCTATTCATTTTTCACAACGGATCTTGAGGGTGACCTATTTAACTTATCAGTTGAATTAAGTTATGTTTTAATATTTATGGTCTGTTATGGAGAATTGTAACGTTTGACCAATTACCGAACAGCTTGAGTATTATACGAGTATTATTAGATATATTCCGCTGATTTAATATTATTTATTTATGGAAACTTTGTAATTTTATTTTTCTTGGTTATTTCATTGTGAAATGATTAAAAACTATTTTATAGGATCGCTCATGTTTTATTCAATTTCACGTTTTATTTGGATAAAATCTCATCTTATAAACATTATATATATGGACCTCACTAGTTCAACTAACATGTAATCTAGTGCGGTTATAGGGTCATCGGGCATCGGGTGGTTTGTGACCTATGAATACATAAACGCACTTGACGTTAAGATTTTCGGTATTTCATCATCATATTTTTTTCTACCTATATTATCTATTTGACAAGGCAGTTATAAAATACTTAGTGTTTCATTTGAATTTATAAGAAGACCAAATATATCTTTCCTACACCAGCGATCAGTTTTGTAATTCTCACCCCGCACCGAAGAAAAGGTGAGCACCGCATCTAATCAACCCGATATCGCAGTAAACGTGTTAACCAAGAATTCTCTGTCTTATAACTACATATGAAGCGCATTATTCACTTTAAATATCACTTCGTCTATATAAACTTAAAGAAATACAATATTTTTTTAACAAAAAAAAAACAACTTCAACCGGAAACCATCATCAGAACCTAACCAAATTCTTATACCCTTGAAGTATATCCTTTCGAATAAAAAAGAATCATCGAAATCGCTTGGTCTGTCACGTGTTGGAGTTATTCGCCTATTTGTCGCGCACATACCTAATATACTTTCTTAACATACTAACGTGATTTTCTCATAGATTCAAATTGTAAGAAATGGCCTAAATTAAAATGTGATCACAAAGTGAAAAATAGTTTGTAACAACCATAATAAAAGTCATATGGATAACTTCCTTTTACAGAAGTTGATTAAAAATAAGTGAAAAATGTATGCATTATTATTATTATTACTAGTAATGTACTATTTTCCTAGTGATAGATGAATATGAAAAAATGTATAGATAAAGGGTCATCATTTATAATTTTTAGCAATAATCTTGATCATTAATGAATGATTTATTATTTATCGCTAATGCTTGTAAAGATTATTATCAAATAAACTAATTAAGTGACCGTCGTGACGCTGCCGGTAATTTGTTTTTCCGAACTTGATGGTAGTGGGTTTGAATCTGTTTCGGGATTTATTTATTTTTATTAAATTTGTATTTCCTCTTTCTATTGAGATAAAGGGTGATACTAGCCAGCATATGATGTGTTAACATGCAAGATATCAAGAAGCAGACGGATTTATATTTGAAATTCTTTTTAGCCATCTTAGGAAGAAAATAGGGAACGTAGTGTGGTAATATTAGATTATATCTACCTACCCTGCTATATGCGGGGATATGGTTATATTTACTATATTAATTAATAATTGTTATTTTTAATCAATTATTCTTGCATCTCGATAAGTTCTATCTATAAATCAACAAACGCCGGTGATACGTTAAGTATACCTAACAAATCAAAAATGAACATCAGCTGTAAACGTGAGCGTACACGTGAGTACACACACGTATTTAACAATGTGTGCATTAAAGTATATATGTATGTGTAAGTGTTGTTGTTGGATCTAATAGTAATCAGTCTTATGATAATGTTTTGCAAGAATTACAGAAATGAGTCTAGGTTCCTTAAGTAAATTAATAGGGTATGCATAATATGTGTAGTGTTGATGATGGGAGAATAAAGTTCACTTACGGTTGGCACTGAATATATTCAACACCACTTTAAAGTACATATAGTTTTAACACAAATAGTTAATCACGACACAGTTTATAAGAAAGTCAACCACAAACCTATATATAAAAGATGACACAAAAATTACAATAATATTAAGAAATAACTCAGAAAACAATGGAACGTATATAAAGCGCATCGAGTGGCATTGACTATTAGGAAATAAATATGCCGTCGACAAGGGGCTAGGAGTAAATCTTACTACTCACTGGTTCAATCTACGGCAGCGTGCGCTTTCATATAAATATATTAAATACGAATACTTGTTATAAAATATATAAATTATATTAAATGTATGTATGTACTTGTATGTATTATATAAATGATAAATAAATAAATAACGATATTGAAATATATAAACTATAAATATAAATAATAGTTCTCTACAATATATATTTATTTTAACTTTTTTTACTGTATTATTTATTCATCTACTGTTTAGTCCGTCACTTTTTAATTGAAGAAAAAAAAAGTTGAACAATAAAGGTTTTCATAATCTAGTCAACAATGTCTTTACCTAATAATTGATAGCGGTTGTCAACGATCACGTCTATTAGAAGCGATTCTCAGCCAGCGGATTGTGGATTATGCCTGATGATAATTGATTGATTGATTCCTATAAATAATGAATCGATTACTGATTTTGGATTTGTTGGACGTATTATTTGTAAATCTTTACGCTTATCGTAATTTACGACATTAAGATTATTTATGATTTATGAGTATGTTAGTCATACTTGTGGGTTGATTTTGTTTGAAATATAAAAATATTCTGAAATCAGCTGTATTCCGGCCATAAACTTCGAAGAAGTAGTAAGTAGGGAAAAGAATAAGCTCAACATATTTTTTTATACAGTACAAATATATTTTAGGGTAAGATGACTGGGAACGTAAATAAGCAATAAAAATAAATTATTGCATTTATTAATTATAACAAATTGCAACTCTCTGTTCATTTATTAAATTGTCATTTGGCCTGTAATTAGTAGTTCATCATAAAAACCCTATCGTGCACCATGGTAGGAGCAGTATGGGGTACTTAATTCTAAACAATACAGGATTGACTTTCTTCTATATTTTCATTATCAACACTTACACACGCTGTAGGTTGCCCAACGTAAAGGTATATCGATGACAAATCAATCAATGCACCGAAGATTTAGAATTATTATTAATTACACTTCGGATTCTGGAGGCATTGCGTGTTGAGTGGCAGAACTCAACGCCGCACTTTCCTCGACACGAGAGCGAAGAAATGGAGATATATATTTAAGTAAATATTTCATCTCCTCGAGTGGGAATCGAACTCACAGCCTGTCAGTTTTACAGTCACACTTTGTGACCCTGCGCTACGACTGGCCTCTACAAATAAATAAGTATTATAAAATTTTGAAGTTGGTATGAATCTGGAATACAAAACCAACCTTAGTACAATATCAAAAAAAACTAAATCAAAATTCATTTCACTTTATGCTAAGTAAATTTATGTTTTAATTTTTAGTTTACTGTATGAAGATGTTTTTTTTGTTGGTAAAAATGAATTTATTTTATGATCTTAAGTGATGGGTAAACCTCGTTTCAAGATTTTACTTGTCGAATTAGTGGGTAGTGGTGGTCATATGTAAAACTTCAAACTTAATTAGGTAGTATGTTTGTACGAAGTGATATTTTGTCTTATTTATAATTTTTGTGACCGATTCAGGTATCTCCGAGTAATCGATGGACAAAAACATACATACAAAATATTCTCGTGAATTGAGAACCTCTCCCGTCATTGAAGTCGGTCGAAAATAAGAACATTCTCTTTTCGGAAGTTAGTTGAAAAGAAATGCAACAATTGATGAATCTCATTTCTGACGAAGTATAAGTCATCATTCGAGAGTTTGAAATTGTTAAAACTGGCGATTTTTTTTCTTGTAACTATAACAGTAAACACAGATATTACAACTACGTAGGCCATCTATGATCTTCATCGTTGGTTCCACATCATTAAATTGTGCTTTCCGAACGCAAAAGCATGAGTCATTATAAAAATACCCAAGTCCTTTTAATTGTGCTTATGAAATATAAAGAATTCTCTCAATTACTCCAGAATCTCGTCACCATGCCATGAAACGACCTGTGAGGTATACTCTTTCAACAAATAACAATTATTCAAATCGGTTCAGGCGTCTTCGAATAATCAGTTAGCATACATAAAAAAATCCGACTAAATGAGAACTTCCTCTTGTTTTTAAGTCCGTTATAAATATAAATAGCCTTTTTATCTTTAAGTTAAATTTTGTTTAATCAAATATTTGAAGTAAACTTCTCTAGATATTTATGGAAGAAAAGAAGACTTCTTTGCAAAAAGCAAGCGCTTTATATAACTATGGCCTACTAAGTATAACAGCAACTGCAAATCTTATTCGTATTTTGCTTAATAGTTCTTTTTGCCTACAAAATATGAATACAAAAGCGTTGACTTGAATGCCAATAATTTGGTTCTTTTGAATTTTATTTCAACCTTTTTCTTAAGACTAGAAAAGATTCATCAGATTTTATTTCAATATTTTTTAGCTTCACGCTGTGTATTCCAGAAAATAGCAGGGTAAGTAAACGGAACCTGGGAACCTAATGTTAAGACACTCTATTAAAGATTTTATAGTTTACTGAACTGATAACTGATTATAACAATAGGGCAGTTGTGGTGTAGGGACACAAAGTGTGACTGTAAACACAATTGGGTGTAGATTCGATTTCTACTCGATGAAATGAAATAGTTATTTAAATTTATTTTTTGTTTCTTCGCTCTGGTGTCGAGGCACAGGGCGGCGTTGACTTCGGCGACTCAACACTAACACTAGGTACCTTCTGCCTACCCTGATGTGTGCGGAATACAGCGTAAAGCTTTTTTTTTATGGAAAAGACACGGCAAACGAGCGTGCGGGTCACCTGATGGTAAGTGACTACCGCCGCCCACGGACCCGTGCAACTCCAGAGAGTACAGGTGCGTTTGCCGGTCTTTAAGATGGGTTTGCGCCGGGGCCCGGCATTACCTGATGCGAAACGCAGTGGCATAAATCCACTACTTCACGCCGGTTTTTAAATGCCGGGTTCGGTAATGATCCGGTCAGTCTGCCCATGCTTTTTGCCATTGCTGCGACGTGACTCTATCTCGATGTAAGGATATAACACAAACATTCGAATGAATATTAGAACCAGCCTCGCTGTAGGATTTAATCCACTAGAACAATAACAGTGTTAACATTTCATCGCTCCCGGTTAGTACGCCTAAAATATTTAGTACTGATCAATTAATTAAATTAAGCTACCCGCTGAGGAGTAGATGCTATTATTATGATTAATAATGTACATATTATTATATGGTAATGACAGACATTTAATTTAACTGCTTAGCACGTAGATTCCATTACTTAGGTGTTTTTGAGATAATTAAAATAGTAATTGTTAAAATCTTATATGTATATTAGTAGAGGCCGTCGTGGGTTCGATCCCAACTCAGTGAATTGAATTTTTTATTATTAAATTTTCATTTCTTCGCTCTGGCGTCAAGGCAAAAGCAACGCGTTGAGTTCCGCCACTCAACAAGCAATGCCTCCAAATATTCGGCGTAAAGTGGGAAACAGAGTGTCTAAACGTTAGGTTCCCTTTGCCTACATATCACATTAATCTGCTCTATGCGGGATACAGCGTGAAACTGTATTGTATACAATTGTTAGACGAACCAACAAATCAGACACCAAATCCAGCTTTTACAATAACTTTATTTACACTAATTCTTCATGTAGTAACAATATTTAAATATTAATTCTAATGACAAGTTGTTTCGACAAAATCTTAAGTAATTAATAATACAATCGATAATGGAACCAATATCAAATGACCTCCTCGTCATTATAGTGACACCTATTACTACACTATAAGTAACTTATGCTAACACAATAATTCCTTAATTCATTTATTTTAAAAATAAATTTAAGTATTATTGAACATCACTTTATATGTTATGAATTCTCATTTTTTCATTTAAGTTAAGAGTGGCCTATATTCTTTGTCTAAGCATCACGCCACAGGAAAAATACTGTAAAACTAGAAAATAAATTATTTTATTTCGTGATGTTCCCACCAACTGAGCTTTAATAAAGGTTGCTTAGTACAGGAAATCTTTTAATCTTCGCAGATGCAACCAGGTCGTGACCCCTTTAAGAAATACGAAAACTTGTTGCAGTAAAATATTATTTTGTATTTAGTGTAACATTTCCAGTTTTTATGAAGTACCACGTTGAATAGAGACAGCCTCTTATTAAACCGCCCTTCTGGAATTTCCAGTAAAAGCGCCATCCTCCGCACTATATTTATATAAGTCTTAATTACAGCGAGTAAGAAATATTTTGAAAAAAAAAAAGTTTCTGAAGTATTTTTATTACGAAAAATGCGGTATTTTTTGAAAACTACAAATATTCGTACATGATAGTACAAATAATATGTACAAGAGTATATTTTTACATTTAGCAATCGTCAAATAGATAATACTTTATCTCAACTGTTTTGGAATGATTCCAAAAATGTTGTAAGCAGGACTACCCTATTGTCATTCTGCCTTTAAGTAAGTGGCCCAACAAAATTGTATCTCGGACACATCTATATGTTTTATGATAAAACCGATGCTTAATTTTTCCCAAATTCATTATTCTCCTGTAAGATGAGGCCGTCTTCATACAAGGGCACACGAGCTTACCGTAAGCACTGTAAGCAACGATTGCCGTTGCGCTTACAGTCACGAGTTCAATTCCCAATCGGGTAAAGAAATATTTAATATTTTTATTTCCTCGTTCCAGTGACGAGGCAAAGCGCGAGGTTGAATTCCGCCACTCAACACGTGAAGCAGTGCAGTGTGAATCTAAAAAAAAGGAAACAGTTAATTTGGCATGTTGTTGAATACTCGTAGTAACTAGTTAAATGGTGCATGAGAAAGGGCTTAATGGTACATACTAAGAATAATATATAAAACAATAAAAAAACTGTTTTAAGGATGGATAATGGGAACGGAGTGTATTAACATTAGGTTCCCAGGTTATCACTGCTTATACTACTATGTACGGTATACAGTGTGAAGCTAGTAAAACTAAATATTATTAAAGTATTTTTAATAATATATAATTATGAGTATACATTAATAGGTAATATGTGTAGGTTATTTAATATTTTGTAAGTGATATTTGAATAATCCTGCTTCACGCTTTCTCCAGTAAAGCAGGTACTTCGATCCGTAGTATGTTGATTGGCACAATTCAACTTACTTGCCTTATATCACCAGAAAATAGTGTATTGCCTAAATGACGATTCAACCTTTATAGGTTGAATCGATGATGGTTTAAGCGAAAAAGGTTTATAGGCTGAAGCGAAAAAGGCGATGGTTAGCCTTTACAAGCAGAACCTGTCCCTCTACAAAACTATAAGTTTAATTAGTATATTTGAAGATATTACATGTAAAAAAATTAAAAACATTGTGAGCATTTATTTCTAAAGATTTTTCAGTTTACATATAAAAAAAATATCGACTCGTTTTATGGCTCTAGATCCCAGATGTAATTCGAGTCCCGTAAAACGTAATCACTCTAGAGACTACTGATTTTTCAGAACAAGGCGTAATGTAATATGCCGTTATGTATGATTTTGATATTGATACAGATTTTAGCTTAAGTTGGTGTTACGTTGTTTCCATATTTTTTTACAGATACCTATTATAAGAATAAAGTGAATTATCTTTTATAAAAATATTTTATACTCATATTCTAAAGAAAAAAATGTTTGGTTGAATGCCCTAATTTTTGAAAGTTGTGGTGAATAGTCAATTTATCGAGAAAGTAAGCCTTCCTATACTATATTTCTAGGTATATATAAGCTATATATTATATCACGTGGATCGGTTAGATGTTACCAAGCAGCTGTATATCCTTATTAGAGTTACCTCGCACATTAAATGGGTAGGAAAGTTAACGCGATTTTTTAACTGCGTTACAATATTTTTTAAATAAATCATCGTAAATTAAAGTAACCAACAGGAAATATACTATACATTTGACTGTTTTTATTTAAATATTGTACTTTATGTAAATATATTTAATGTTTATATAAAATAATAATAATGACATATTTATAAACCAAATGTGATAAATATTTCAAGCATAGGTGTCTGAAATACAACTGAATAAATAAGCTAAATTCAGCAACTAGCAGAACATTCTACTGTAGCTTAAAGGATATTAACTATTGAGCTCAGAACTAAGCTGCTTCGCAAACTAAATATAACCTCAAACCACGAGAAGACTGGCCATAATGGCGTGATTATAGCATAAGATTTCACATACAGCATATAAAACTTGATCCCCGATGTTTTTATATCGAGGAACATATAAACTTGTATCTTTAAACCTATTTTAATATATAAATGCATATTGATTATAAAAATTGAGGACAGTCGTGGCGCAGCGGCACAAAGTGTGACTGTAAAACCGACTGGTTGTAGGTTCAGTCACCACTCGAGGAGATGAAATCTTTACTTAAATTTATAGTTGCATTTCTTCGCTCTTGTGTCGCGGCGTTGAGTGCCTGCCTCTGCCTGCCTCTTAATACGCAATGCCTCCACAATTCGGCAGAAAGTGGGGAACGTGTGTTAACACTAGGTTCCCTCTGCTTCCCTGCTATGTGCGGGATACAGCGTGAAGCTGATTAGATTTAATTTAATTTTATTTGATTATAAAATTAATATGTTTTTACTTATTTCCGAGAGGAAATACTTAATTAGTCATGAATTTAATTTGAAACCTGTTTGACGTGGATGTTCGAAAACAAACTCATGTTAATTTAATGTACGCCACTGTCGTTGGACGCGGTCTCACTCTGACTTTCAAAGGCCGAGGGTAGCCACGGATTCTCTATTATGTAAATTTTCGTGTAATTTTCTCGGGCGCTGTCCAGACTTTGTAACTCGAGTGGCACCATCCCACCATTAATACCTACCTGCCTGTAGCTCGTCGTTTGAATGACATCGAAACATTTTAACGAAATCAGATTAACAATTTAAATTCTGTATGCTTTGAAAAACATTTAGTTAATAACATTACACTTATAGAATTATATGCTTGGATCTTAAAAACGTACGTTTTAAAGAACGAAAGAAAAGGAAATGTCTTTATTAAAATAAATACTAACTAATTCTGCAAACAACGAAGAACAAGAGTGATATGTTGCTAAGTTCTTCTTTCTATGAAATATGAAGAGAACTGAGAAAAAAAATTAAATTACTGTTTCATAAAGCGCGATAGAAAAACCAGGAGATACATCATGGTAGGCAGAGAGAACCTAGTATTAAGACACTTCAAATTTTCTATCGAGTTTTCATGATATCGCAAGATAAGTGGAGGATTTAAGGCTACCCAGACGTCAACGCTAACGACATCCAACGTGAACCTGAGCGGGAAACGAAAATAAATTAATATAATCATTACACCGACTGGGGCTAGAACCCACTACTGTTGCGTTTACAGTCAGATACTGTCTATATAATCTTTTAATTAACCTTTTACATTACACCACAATAGCAATATCTACTACAATATATTACAAATAAAAGCCTGTAGGTACTCGATAACAATAAATCCAAGTAATTCCCAGATCATCTTTATCCGGTGCGGTCTTGTTATCTTTATAAAATATATCTGCTTTCCATCTTTGGAGTCGTCGCTTTATCTTCTAGTCTAATATTTTATAACATTCAATACATTGATATAAACGAGACGCTATCGACATGATATTTTTTTTTATTTAATAATAACATAATTTTTCATCGTTATTCCGACGCAATATTTAATTCAGCATTAACATAAAAGAAATATCTAATATTTAATATTAACACGTTTTTTTTTTCAATAAATTGCCTTACTTATATATACATTAAGTATGGTATTCACAAAATTAAGTTATATAATGTTGGGCTTATTTTAAATTGAACTTATATATTTGAGGATGGCGCAATAAAACATCATATGAAAGCAATTTCAATGGTTGTGAATTCAATTCCTTTTTTCAAGGAATTAAAAATAATTTAAATTTATTCCATTTAATTTATTTCGATCTGGTAAGACAAAATGCTGCATTAAGTTTCGTCAACAAAATACAATGTTTCGAATATTGATGTGAAATTAGGGAACGAAGTGTCGAAGTAGGTTCCCTGTAGCCTGCTAAAAAAAACTGTCAAGTTTGTAATTAACACTGTTACAGTTTTCAGTCAATATCATCATTATACAAAATAACGTATTATATTTTGTGTACTACGACGAGTTTTGTATGGTTTTCATGAACAGACATACAAAGTCTTTCACTCTAATGCATGCCTACATTGTGCACCATGTAATCCATCATGCGCACTATTTTGAACAAAAAATAAAGTTTCATTGTTTTGTTTTCTTTATAAATGGGAGTATTTGTATATTTATATTATTTATACGTATTCGTTTTATTAGAATATTTTTAGTTTATGTTATACTTGCTAATTAACTCTTTCATATAAAACTAAAAAATGTAAAAATGATTGTTATTTCTTTAAATATTATTCCTAGTTTTTTTACAGTTTCTTTATTCTTGATATAAAAAATAAACGTTATATCTACTAAAACTGTTTGGTAAAAAACAAGCAACGTTAATATGTATATTTTTACTTTTAAGCTTACCTTAAATATATTTGATATTTCTTAAGCGAAGTATTCTAAGCTTAGCCCGTGAAAAACATTTTCCAGTGACTATACACCGTGTGCCTCAATTGTGTAAGTAGAATAAATCGGACAACACAATGACTACTACAATGAGTGTGGATATAAAATTCTATACGAGTTCCTGCAGCGCACGTGCTTGGAAGCCAATAATTTCTGGGCTCTAACAAATGTTTGTTAAGGTCATTGGGAATTCTTACTGTATTTTTCATGTAAATATGTGTCTTGTAAGCACAAATTAATTCGAAGTGTGATTAGTAAAACAAAACACACAGTTATATATTTTTTTAGTAATAAAAAAAAATATATAAAAAGCTGAAAAGCTAATGGTAAGTGATTACCGTCTCCCACGACTTGGTGCTATACCAGAGTCTTTTAAGGTGTAGATAGACGTACTTTTTGAAGGTATACCTATCTACTCCTTGATAAACTGTCGGAGTTGGGCCAGTTCACAGTTGAATGCAACGTATTGAGATGATGAGGATGATATTTGAGCTTACGAAAAAAATTGGCGGCAGGTGCCTGGTCCAATAGTTTCTTTTTGAGTTGCTGTGCATCACAAACTTTCATCGTCCGTGTCCTTCTTTTTCCTGTGTTCCTTGTTTTTCTTGATTAAGTTTTGGTTTTTATAAAGTATGAAAGGAACATTGATCGGTCTATCAGTAAAATTCACTAAATAGCTTACGTTTATGAGCGCTAGTAGGGTCTTACCAAAGTCAATTAGATGTTAAGGTGCTTGGGCCAGAAGACCCCTTCGTTAGAGAAGTTAATTTCCGGAGTTTCCGTTGGTGGTCATCCATCAGCCATGTTGATTATGGTACAATTAATTAGTAATCTCTTCTTCCTCATCGCTGTTGGAAATAGTTATTTGATGTTGCGCAAGTGTTTTGACCTTTGACAATATGGCCGCCATTACAATTGCCCCTAAAAGTTCCCCAGAACACTACCCATTATAAAAGCGGTAGATAAAGTACAACGAGGAGACGTCTCTCGTACACGGACCTGTAAATAAAACCTATATATCGAATCTACTAATGTATTACCTTCGTGGATTTATAGAACCCTTGTGGATTATATATAAATTTAAAAAATATATAAAATAGCGAAATCTAAAAAATATTATAAAATATTTAATAATTTCTAAAATTTACTAGTTCTTTTCCTTTGTATTTACCTAATTATATAAATTATTTTATTGTTTTACACATTTAACGTAAATTATGAAGGTAAAGTAAGAGGTAAGAGAGGTAGTGTGTATCTCGGCCGATAATGACCTTGGAAAACACAATACTGAATCAAAGATACTGTAGGCAGGTCATGTAAAAGTATGAATACCCCCCGGAGGGTATGGAGAGGTTGATGACAGTGGACGAACTGAAACAGGTATGCAAAGATCTAATATTTGGCGCTCTGTTCTCTCTGGCTATACAGACGAAAATCAGGCAAGAGTATATTATTCTTAATTTTTTATAATAGAGATTTATATTTTTTAATTATGAGCATTCAAATTATTTTCTCTTCTTTAAATTTGATAATAGGTAAAACAAATTACGTTATTATCATTTCATTTCGCCTTTTCTGAGCCCAGATGTGAACCGAGTGTCGTAAAAGGTAATCACTTGGAAAAAATTCAAATTTCCTGTTTCTCATACAAAAAATATGCGTGTTTTCTGATATTCTTTTTACAAGTGTTATTATTGATATTTCTAAAATTGTTTTGTATATGTATAAATCGATGACTGAAATGAAATGAATAAGTATACATGGAAATTACACATGGTATAAAATTGTATTATAAGAGAAGAAATATCAGAGTAATTGAAATTAACAAACAAAATAAGTAAAAGTAATGACTATATTTGTGGTGCCCAAGGGGCTACATTGAAAAAGTTAATTGTTAGATATATATTAAATACCTACTTTCAAATATAAAATTATCCCCCGAATGGGATTTGAATCCACAATCGTCGCGTTTACCCAGTGCATATTGTAATACTTTGTAAGTCGTTAACGAGCAACTTTATAAGTAAAGTTTTAACATATACCTACTAATTATGCTTGAAATGAGTTCGATGTGGCCATTCGTAAATATACTTGGGTACGTAAACTTTTATATACTTTGTTTTCATGTTGCTACCTAGTTCTTTACAAGCAAAATTAACAAAGCAAGCTTATTAACTTAGAATTTTCCGGGCGAAAATTTGAAAATATAGCTTTTCTCCGCTGTACCCTGAACTGAGTCAAGACATTAAGACACTTCCATTCCCAACTTATCACCGAATTGTGAAGGTATTGTGTGTTGAGTGGCGGAACTCAACACTAAAATGTAACATCAAGCCTTCAATTCCACTATTTACATACTTATTTGTAAAATACTTATAACTTTCAGATCGGTAATTTCTAATCAATACATGAGCCGTAACTTACAAGGAAACATCTGCGACTTCAACAAATAAAAAAGTGAAAACAAGAACAATACAGAAATGGCTTAACACGTATTTATTGATAGTATTGGTAATAATAAAGATTAAGATACCAGCTTCACGCTGTATCCCGCACACAGCAGGGTAGGCAGAGGGAACCTAGTGTTAAGACACTCCGTTTCCCACTTTCTGCCGAATTCTGGAAGCGTGTAGAGTGGTAGAACTCAACGCCGCGCTTAGCCTCGACACCAGAGCGAAGAAATCTAAATATAAATTTAAGTAAATATTTCATCTCCTCGAGTGGGGATCGAACCCACAACCAGCCGATTGTAAGTCACACTTCGTGCGCCACTGGCCTCATAAATTATAAAGATTAAGTTTTTTTTTATATTTGTTAATGTTATTTTAGTATCGTTGTTAAGTTCGAAATTATTTGAAGTTTCATTTTATAATATGAAATATAGCCAGTTTTAATAAAAAGAGCCTTCATCAATTCAACATCAATGATAATAGCACGACAGACGATAGTGAGAGACAATTCTAGTTTCTATTTTATATGTTCAAATTTACAACTGTGAATCTATTAATAAAAGATAACTTTACGTTTATTTGCAGTGGCTACGATGGCTGCATTGCAGATATAACAAAGTATTTTCATTCTTCGATACAATCCATTAATATACAATTAAAAATATTATATTTTGAGAACTAAAAAATCAAATAATTATTATATACGTATATTACATGAGCAGTTATATTATATAATTTTTTTTTTACTATTTCTCTAAGAACTAAAAATCAATAGTAAGTCTCTGAAGAAAATGCGTTTTACTTATCGTATATTTGCTTTTATGAATATATTTAAAAGAAGATGATAAAAAGTACTTAATTTAGAATAACGTCCTTTTAAGCTCATGTAAATTACTAAACAGTTTCAGTATATTAAATGTAAAAGCCATGTTAAAAATATATTTAGCTTATATGACACGTAAGTGTAAGCAAACGATCGAAGACCTCTCTCCGAACAAACACAGGCTTAACTGTACTCTAGGAGTAGATTCCCTTTTAATTAAGCAATTTCTAGACGCTTTACTCCCACAAGCGAGTAACAAGCTACATTAAAATTGATATAATATTCTGTGAACTTCACCTACGAATATAAATTGGAGCACTAAGATGAATAACAAACTCAATTTTATTAATTATCAATATATACACGTGTCCATTAGGATTATTGTCATTATGAATCCAAGTATAAAACCGAGTAGTTGTAGAGTTGTAGTAATAGTAGTTAAGCCTACAATCGTTTCGCACGTATTTTCTATACGTACGTATTCTCATAACAAAACTTAAAACGTCAAATCCAATAAAATTCATATGTGATCTATGTAATCATATATTAATATATAATTATATTTATTTTGTTTTAAATAAAAGTATTTTAGTTAGACCGAGTCCGTAACTGACTTTCAAAAGGCCTGATATCAATGAGTTCTCTATTATGTAAATTTCTATGCAATTTTCTTCGGCATCACACGGTAACAAGTGCCAATTGTGCCTCACGCGCCACTTTAATACTGTTAATGACTGCTGAAATTTATACTATTTTGAAGGAACTGGTTCTATTTTATGCAAATTTGTATATGTTAACGTAGAGTTACAATAAATACCTTGGACATGATACAATAAAATAAAAAAAAAACATCATATGCATCGCAATTAAACATAATTTGTAAAGTTAATTATGAATAATACTATTAACATATTTTTAATATCATATTGATTCAGAGTCATTTTTGTATGAACGGCCCGAGTGTCGCAACAGGTGTCTGGTATATAATATATGTGGGTAACAGACGGAAGGCCGCGTTAAGTACTACGGTACTAATAAATAAGAAGACTCGTACCAAATATGAAATAAATAAAATATATATTTTTTTTTTTTTTTTTTTTTTTTTTTTATGGAAAAGACACGGCAAACGAGCGTGCGGGTCACCTGATGGTAAGTGATTACCGCCGCCCACGGCCCCGTGCAACCCCAGAGGAGCTACACGTGCGTTGCCGGCCTTAAAGATGGGTTGGGCGCCGGGGCCCGGCATTACCTGATGCGAAACGCAGTGGCATAAAGCCACTACTTCACGCCGGTTTTAAATGCCGGGGGTGGTAAGGATCCGGTCGAGTCTGCCCATGCGTGTTGCCATTGCTGGCGACGTGACTCTACCACACGTACTTTAGTCGCCTCTTACGACACCACCAGTACCAGGATGATCCTATTCTAGGCCGGGATCACACGGCACAAACTATTAATTCGAAATCTACAATGGCACAATCAAAGTGAGCTTTGACCGAAATTACAATATTGAATGTTGTTTGACGTCGCAGAGGTTAATATGATGGGCTTATGCGCACTTTTATAGAGCCATTAATCTAGCGTATCGTGATTCATAACTGAACGTGAACCTCGACATATCAATTCGGGGTCAACCTTGAACTTGTTTAAACATAATTATTGTTGAGTGATGGAATCAATGCCTTTATCTAATCTAATTCTATATCGCAAAGATAGGGCTGATGAGCTATTTTAAATAATAAGTAAATTGTGTTATTTTGGGACAAATAGGTGATGCAAGAAAAAAGTATATAACAGTATATTTAAAAATGGAAATGATTGAAAATTGACTTGGAAAGAGTTAAAACAGTAAGGAAACCTATGAAAAACTACTCCAAAAAATGGAGAATGGTTTTATATATTGTAACTACGGTTTAAACGGTTACGATACGATTGTGTAGGATTTTTAATATTTCGCTCATCTTTACTGCGCCCATCCCTGCTCATATTTCACGTAACCATTAAACTAAAAACTTAATTAATTACTCTAAATACAAAATAGGTGAGGAAAAGCAAAGTACTAAACGTACATAAATACCTTAACAACATACTTTGTCAAATACAAAATATATTCGTACAGTACCAAAAAACGTTAGTTAGAAAAATAAGTTAAACAGCTGACTGTGATTTATTTAATTAATTTCTTTAATTCTTCGTTAATATAAATATCTAAAGTTCTAGTAAGATATTCGACTAAAACCTTACTAATTTTAGAAAATTTCACGTGCATATTCAATGTCTTATATTTTTTTAAGACACAAAAAATTGTAGGCATTGGAAACTGATGTCTTATGTTTATGATATAAAGAAAAACTACATTTTCCAACCAACATTTTTTTCAGTTATTTTAATACGTAATTAATTAATTTAGATAGATTTCAAAACATTTTAAGACATTTACTTCTTCCTTGGAGGTTATAGTATTATATTATAATATATTAAGAGGGGCGTACGTAGTAATAGCTTTATAACTCGATTTTCCACAAACTAATGAACGCTGTGCTGATTTGGTTATGTGATATTGCATATTTTAATAATTAGCTTATTAAACAATTAATCATTCGAGCGTTTCTAATACGCTTTCCATATTATCTCTTAGCTTAGATATACATTTATTATATAGGTTTATATTAGTAGAAAAACTGAGAATGGAGTGTCATGACACTACGCTCTCTCTGTCTATCCTTCCAGGAAGAAATAAGCGTAATGTGGGTGACATTACGCTTATGTTAAAAACACGTTCAGTGTAGTAACAGTACAGTACATTAAAATAAACTTCAAATAAATTTTCAGTGACGGTTATAAAGATAATAGTGTTATCTTTTACAATTTTTTTGTGTTTAGCTTCACCTATTAAGTAGTGGAAAAAGATAGAATCTTCTTAAGAATGAAGATGAATTTGAATTGAATTTCAATTTACCTATATAGTTTGTGAACAGCAACAGTTAACGTATAAAATTATAGCTTCCAATGCTACTTGTGGTTTTGTCATTTAAGCGTATAATAGCCTTCTCATTTCTTTGTTCAAGTCGTCAGAAACGGTGGTTTTTATTTATTGATATTTTTATCTTGACATTTTTTTAATTCAAACGGTACAAATTTTTTATCGTGATAAGATATAAAGATAATAAACTTTTCTCTAATTTTACTTCTTACTTTATTATTTACCTTAATAAGATCTGGGAAGAATTTATAATAAAATCACCTTCACACAGAGTGAATCTAGTGTTAAGACACTACGTTTCCCACCTACCTTCTAATTTTTCGAGGCATTGCGCGTTGAGTGCTGGAACTCGACGCCGGGGTTTACCTCGGTGCCAGACGAAGAAATTTAAATAGGTATACAAACATCAATGGATATAATTATAACATGAAGTCAGACGTAGCGCAGGGCAACGTGAGAAAGTGAACTCGTTAAGTTGTGAGTTCGATTCCTACTCGAGGAAACAAAATATTTAATATTTTAATTTCGTCACTCTGCTATCAAGACTTAACGCAGCATTGAGTTCCGTCACTCCAGGATTCGGTGGGAAATAGGAAACGGAGTGTCTTAACACAAAGTTTCTTCTGCCTACCCTCCTATGTGCGGGATATAGCGTGAAGCTAACAAAATACAAAACAATACATACATTTTTCAAATCATCATATGATATTTGAAAATTGTAGGTATTTCGTCCCATTTTTACATACCATTCTACCGTTTCTATTTTTATGCTTGTAAAAAAAAACACAAACACATATCCGCCATTCAGTCTAATGACTTGCTTGTGTGCTGCTTTTAGATATAATGACTTCTTTGTATCGAAGCTATAACAAAAAAGACATAAATGTATATTATAAAAATATTACTATGCTTACATCTAGACTAATATTTTGAAGTTTGAATGGTTGAATGCGCTAATCTCAGGAACAACTGGATTGGATGGTAAAATTTTAATTTTGGGTATTCTATTTATTACATTACGTTAACCGATTCGATGTCACATATATATACATGAACATTTAGTTATTTCCACTTGGCCACGGAGGTGAAGCTGCGAGTTAAAATTAATGCAGTAAAATACGCAATAAAAATTATATAAGACAGTGTTGTATGTTAATAAAATATATTTTAAAAAATCTCAAATGGATGCAATTATAAGTTGTATTATTAAGTACTTAATATTAAAAAGAAAACTGCTAGATTAAAAAGAAAACTTAATATTAAAAAGACATTTGCTAGAGAAGATAGTTTATTAAAATACAATTTTTCTCATTTTAGATTATGAAAATAACATACAAACATATTGTATTTTATTATTTCTTCTACTTTATTCAGATTATTTATACTCGTTTTAACCAAATCCGGGAAGTTCTTGAAACCTCTGAATATTATAATATTTTGTAACAAATAACTATTTCTATTTATCAATACTGCAATTATTTGCAAATGGATTGGTCAATAATCTAATTATAGCAATATTCATAATTCAAACAATGAAAGTAGTCGAGCACGCAGGTAGGTACTCAGAATAGCGTAGTGCAATATTTACTATTGAAGTTTCGAGTGCTTTCAGGAATTATAATAATATAAACTGTGTTTGATATAACCATAAATATAAATGCCTAAATATGAAAAGATAAGTTGCCCTGGTTATAAATAATTAATATTAATTATTGATTTAAGGTATTAATTTCTACATAAAGGCCATACTAAAGCCATCATCACGTAGTGAGACGGACAGTATCTGACTGTTAACATGATCGGTCGATCTTCATTATCATTCATTCATCTCCATTCCTTTTTTTTTCAATTTCTCCATTCCTAAATTGGTAAGACAAAATGCGCTGATGAGTAGTACTATCAATTAATATGCAATGCCTCGAAAATTGTAAAGTGTCTTAACCTTAACCCTCTGCCTGTTCTGTTTTTATTATTATTTTACAAGAATCCATGGCAGAACATACAGCGGTAGTTTGATATAATAATTGTGTTAACTGAGAGATGAATGCTACCTCAGTCTACCCGTTTTCAAAATTGTATAAAATTAAGTATACGTGAACAAGATTTATGCTGTATCCCGCACACAGCAGGGTAGGCAGAGGGAACCTAGTGTTTAAGACACTCCGTTCTCCACTTTCTGCCGAATTCTGGAGGCGTTGCGTATTGAGTGGCAGAACTCAACGCCGCGCTTTGCCTCGGCACCAGAGCGAAGAAATGGAAATATAAATTTAAGTAAATATTTCATCTGTTCGAGTGGGGATCGAACCCACAACAAGTCAACAATTAATATAATGTTTTAACAATTGTGAAATTCAAAGATCTTATTAAGATCATTAACTATTTCTTATATTACGTGAACAGTCTTTAATTAAATATATTTTCATATGTATTAAATCCTTGAATAAGAAAAAAAATCGAAATCTTCTTGTTTTGAGTAACGACTACAACAACCTTACATGTTGTATAATACAGATAATAGACGATAATTGAATTTCCTCGATTATTCCCGTTAGTAAGCTGGAGACACACTGGGCCGCAGCTGCAATCACCTAATGATGCGCAGCGGTTACCCAATTACGGGAATTGCTGCATTCAGCTTTTTAATTTTGCAGAATCGAGTATTCGTACTATTTTATAACTTTATGGTGATTTAAGCATAAACAAATAAAGTTAATTAGTTACTTTTAATACATTTGGTAAATATTTATAATGAAATTATTCGGTAGTTTAAATGTATGATAAATTATAATTAATAGTAATGTTTTAATATGATATTTTACATCATTATTTGTTTATGTTTTCAATAAAGGAAATTCAGATTCATGAACTATATCATTTTCAATTTTTGAATACATATTAAACTTATTACAAAATGACCAATTTCATTTCAAATTAGCTTACCGTGCGTTCAAACAAGCTAATGTTATTTTAATCCACGCTACTTTGAGTGGACTCGGTCTCGTTCAGAATTTCAAAGGCCAAAAACAGCGACGGACTCCCTATTATGTAAATCGACGCTACCTAGACTTTGTAATCCGAGCGGGGCTACCCTTCCCTTAATTATAGCACCTTATAAAATTATACCAATTCCAGTATTTATGAAATACAAAAGGCAAAGTGAATTGCCAGACCAGTTAACATGCATGCGACGTGTACTCGTCTGTACTTTAGAAGTTGGCTAGATGTGAAAAACAAGAAAATAATTTTCTTAAATTGCAAAACTGAAATTTCTGAAAATAAAATTTATATTCCAAAATAATATGAAATATAAATTTTTATATTCAGAAATTTCAGTTCATGAGTTTGTTTATAATTAGTCTAACTGTTTCTGTCATAATGTGTACAGAATAAAGAACTAATGATTTATATGAATGTTAGTCAACATTAATATTTTGAATCATCACTCTAATATTGGTATTTCAATAACAACTTCACATGCTCGTCTAAGTTGAGATATCGAATTCCTAGCGCGTTTCAGCGAGTGAGCGTACGTGCCGAGCGGCCGACAGGGCGAGCCCCAACATAGAGTCCAAATGTAAGATAAGAAGAGGCCATTGTGTCTCGAATGCACTCAAAGCCTCTGCAAATCTCAAAACATCTAAACTTGGACTTGGGACGTAACGAGGAAAGTTAAGTTGAGAGCATTCTGCTTAGCACCACTAAGCAGAGTTCCTTAAGAATAAATAATTTCTAATAACTATTATAATTGATGATTACATTATTAATTATTGCTTAGTATTTACTTCAATAGATAAATCAGTAAGTATTTACAATTTTTTAGATTATCGTACCTCAAAATACAAAACACACAAAAAGTACGAGTACAATACATCGTTTCTATTTCATTTTATATGAAATACATCGTGTAATCAAAACCTACATGGTACTTGCTATGTACCTACAAATATGATACAAATAAAGGAAAGTAGTCGCGGAAAGATGGGTTCATATTAATATTACAAAAAAAAGAAAGATGACTTCCCAGGAGTATTATAAAGTTTTAAGATTTATTTTAGTTCAATATAAAGAAGAAAACGAAATTGTAATTCAAACACACAGCGTGAGTTTATTTCCATACGTGCCTTCGCGTAAAACTGAAATGCAAAACAAATAGATCCACACACGAGTAAACAGTAATCGAGTCAACATTTTTGTTACAAAACAATAAGAAACGATAACATACATATATTCCTATATGTGATAGTTAAGTTGATAATAATATAATAATTGAAATTTTAGCACTAACTTTTCCAACTATCGTTGCTCTTTATCTCACTACCATTTAATCTCAATAGTCAATTTCTGGAGTGTTATATCGGTAGAATAAAATGAAGGACGTAAGGACGAAGTCGTAGGGCAAGCGTGTGACTGTAAGCGCGGCAGGTTGTGGATTCGATTCTCATTCAAAGAAATGAAATATTTAATATTTTCATTTTTTCGTTCTGGTAACGAGGCAAAGCGTCGCGTTGATTTCCACCACTGAACACGCAATACCTCCCGAATTTGGCGTATTTATATTTTCGTATTTGTAGGGTACGAAAATATCTTAATGGTAACAGAGTTGTATACTAGGTTCCCAGATTCCCTTTACCTACCCTGTCATGTCAAGAGTACTGCATGAAACTAAAAAGATGTTATATAACTCTTAACATCATTTCATTTTCATACCTTTAAAATAAATAAATATAAATTTATCAATTAAACCACATGTTAATGTTATTATTAATATGTGGTTTAAGTTTTATTAACTCACGCATTTCCTAATCCTA
Organism: Heliconius sara; assembly: GCA_917862395.2. Lineage (NCBI taxonomy): Eukaryota > Metazoa > Arthropoda > Insecta > Lepidoptera > Nymphalidae > Heliconius > Heliconius sara. The sequence continues at coordinate 6,387,034 of OU860796.2, read as the reverse complement.
TTCCTAATCTTAGAATCTAACTTAGGGTAATCTGTTACTTCGTTTTCAGTTAATCACCATATATATAATATAAGTGATTTTAAATATTTTAAGTTATACTTGTAGAATAAGCTCAAAATATAGATTATTGAAATATAAAAAATTCAAGTTAAGTAACTCAGTCGAGAACGCTCCTACTTGTTAGGAACGCTTTAACAAGATAAATTTATAACTTTTTAAAATTAATTTATTCGTTCGTTTGTATTATTAAAAACAATGTTTTTCTTCATATTTTTCTAACTTCATGATTTTGAAACATTTAAATAGTAAATATGTTGTTTGGACTTTTGATATTTAGTACTTTGACAAATTTTGAAGTTCTTAAGTATTATTTTTAGTTAGTATTAGAAATTATTAACTATAAATAAATTTTAACTGCCTTTAAGAGGCCTTCGTGTCGCATGGGCATAACCATGTGACTGTAAACTTGACAGTTATCGGTTTGATTCCCTGGCTATGGCGACTCATATTAAAATTTTTATATGCGAACTTTTTTACCTTAGATTCTACAAAAGTGCACACAAAATTGTACAAAAATTTTTCAACATTAAAATCATCTCATAACTACGCTGGTATTTGGAAAACATCTTTTAATTAATTTTAACTTTCCATGTTTTTCTTTGTGGTGCTGCGCAACTAAAGGAGGCTACGAACTTTCTTAATAAGACAAAACTAGGATGGTAGAATTAAAGTATACTTTTTAACCTTATTTTTAATACTATGTTAATATCTCGTATATTTTTTAAAATTTTATATGCACAATTCTATTGTAATGCAAACATTGTAATTTTTATAAGTTCGGTCAGAACAAACACCAATTATCATTTATTAATTTGTCAAAGGTCAGAATATATAATTGTCAATCTACTGCTATAGCCTATATTTTGAGTCAGTATAAAATAATTAAAATCTGATTGTAAATAAACAACCAGATTTTAATCATTAATAGTCTTTAAGAAATATTTCCTTGAATTAAGAGGCCAGTCGTGGCCCTGGGGCACAAAATGTGACTGTAAAATCCACTGGTTGTGGGTTCGATTCCCACTCGAGGAAATCAAATATTTATTTACATTTATATTTTTCATTTCTTCAATGCCTCTAGAAAAGCATAGCGGGAAGTGGGGAACGGAGTGTCTTAACACTAGGTTCTCTCTGTCTACCCTGCTGTGTGCGGGTTATAACGTGAAGCTAAACAAAATAATTAAGAGTCTACGAAGGCAATTGCAATTAGTCAGTATCACAAATTGCAAGTCTAAAATAATACCGAAACATTAAGGCAGCAATTCTATAGCAGAAACGAGGCACAAATACGTCTGTCAAGAGTGGTTGAGGTAAGACATTATACATTTGTTACATTTTGACCCTCATCTCGCAAGAAATTTGACACTGACATTTCCGATAGTATGGACGACCCTTTTTATTGAATAAGATTATGGTTATCGCAATTTTTATATTACTATGCGTTTGTTTGGAATTTGTAATAGTGAAATTCTATATAAATATTATTAAGATAAAATATAAATAATGTATCTTTATTCCGATTAAGTAAGTAGTTACATATTTTTATAATATTAAAATTAAATCAGCTTCACGCTGCATCCCGCTCACAGCAGGGTAGGCAGAGGGAACCTAGTGTTAAGACACTCCGTTATCCATTTTCCGCCGTATTCTGCAGGCATTTATATTATTATAATAAAATTTAAGCAAATAGCAAACAAGTTCTTAAATTCTAACTCAAATAGAAGAGACTATAGATACTTGCAAGAGACGCGAATGAAACATTATTATTATTATTTAGACTAAGAAATAGACGAAAACACATAAAAGTACACATAGATAGTAAATCGTTCAGGTATTTCAACGAATGAGTCCGGTATTTCCCGGTAATTGGAGCTGTCGCGCGGACAAATGCTCCGTCCAGTGCGCGCCGGATAGTCATTCTAACTGCCGCCATTAGCTCCACAGATAATCTTAAATTACTGCCGAACAACTCGCATGCTCTATATACTATACTACAATAGATAAGGTTTCTTATATATTCTACTATATAACTATTGAACTTCAATATACTACTATATGTATATGTGTAAATATGAAATCAGTAAAGTTTGGCATTTTCATTTCATCGAACATTGAAAACCAAATAATGCAATATATAGTCTGCATATATTCTTTTAGGGTTCCGTACCTTTTAAGGGAAAAGGAACACTTATAAGATCAATTCGTTGTGCGTCTGTCTGTCTGTCAACAGCCGTTATCTTAGAAATGTTTCGAGATATCGAATTGAAATTCAAAAAAAATTGAAAAATTTTGTTCAATTGTGTATGCACTTTGTAGACTCTAAGGTTAAAAAGTTGAAAAATAAAATGTTTAGTTAGCATGAGTCGTATACCGTTTTTACCCTAAGATATTTTAGCTTCAGGCCAGTCGTGGCGCAGCGGCTCAAAGTGTGACTGTAAAACCGACTGGTTGTGGGTTCGATCCCCACTGGAGGAGATGAAATATTTACTTAAATTTATATTTCCATTTCTTCGCTCTGGTGTCGTGGCAAAGCGCGGCGTTGAGTTCTGCCACTCAACACGCAATGCCTCTAGAATTCAGCAGAAAGTGGGGATCGGAGTGTCTTAACATTAAGTTCCCTTTATGTTTCTAGACATGAGTTGGGAAAATGTGTAAAGTAATAAAATGTGAACCACATGTTTTCATTAATGACAAATTAATATTTATTTATTTTAAAGGTATGAAAAGGAAATGATTGTAAGTGTTAAAAAACATTTGGTTCACAATTTGCGCGTATATTTAAAAAAAAAATAGTTTCGCGCAGTACCCTGCACATGACAGGGTAAACAGAAGGGACCTGAAAACCTAGTGTAACTCTGCTCCTATAAATACACTTCCGTTCCTTATAAATAGGCAACATTCTGGAGGCATTGCGTGTTGGGTGGTGGAAATTAAATAAAATGAAAATGTGATATATTACATTTTTTCGAATGAGAATCGAACCCACAACCTACTACGCTTACAGTCGCACGCGTGTGGGCACAAGTGTGCGGCTGTTAGCGTGCTACGACTGACCTTCATTTTATTCTACACCCCAGAAATTGAATATTAAGATTAAATGGTAGTAAGATGAGGGACAACGTTAATTGAAAAAGTTTGTGCTAAAATTTGAAATACTATTAACAACTTAACAATCGTCTGTATATAATATTTTCAAAATATATAATATAGAACAATATTTCAGTACACATAAGTTATCATTTCTTATTGTTTTGTAACAAAAAAGGATTTACTTTGATTTGATTATTGCTCGTGTATGGATCTATTTGTTTTGCATTTCAGTCTTACGCGAAGGCACGTTTGGAAATAAACTCACGCTGTGTGTTTGAATTAGAATTTCGTTTTCTTCTTTATATTGAAATAAAATAAATCTTAAAACTTTATAATACTCCTAGGAAGTCATCTTTCTTTTTTCTTCTTTCCGCGACTACTTTCCTTTATTTGTATCATAGTTGTATGTATACAGCAAGTACCATGTAGGTTTTAATTACACGATGTATTTCATATAAAATGAAATAGAAACGATGTATAAATGCTCGTACCTTTTGTGTGCATTAACTTAGAAGCTTAATCTTTTGTGTGATCCAAAAGATCGTAGACCTGGATATTTCAGTAGACAGGACAGGCTGCACAACATAGTGATCCTATATGGGTTTTGTTTTTTTTATTTTGAGGTACGATAATCTAAAAAATTGTAAATACTTACCGATTTATCTATTGAAGTAAATACTAAGCAATAATTAATAATGTTATCATCAATTATAATAGTTATTAGAAATTATTTATTCTTAAGGAACTCTGCTTAGTGGTGCTAAGCAGAATGCTCTCAGCCTAACTTTCCTCGTTACGTCCCAAGTCCAAGTTTAGATGTTTTGAGATTTGCAGAGGCTTTGAGTGCATTCGAGACACAATGGCCTCTTCTTATCTTACATTTGGACTCTATGTTGGGGCTCGCACTGTCGGCCGCTCGGCACGTACGCTCACTCGCTGAAACGCGCTAGGAATTCGATATCTCAACTTAGACGAGCATGTGAAGTTGTTATTGAAATACCAATATTAGAGTGATGGTTCAAAATATTAATGCTGACTTCACGTAACATTGATATATAAAATTAGTAATTCTGTAACACATTATTGAAGACACAGTTGGACTAATTATAAACAAACTCATGAACTGAAATTACGGAAAATAAGAATTTATATTTAATTTTATTGAATTCTAAGAATTTTTTTTTATTTGTTTTTTTTTAAACCTACACATCGCATGCCTGTTAACAGGTCTGGGTAATAAATTCAATTTGCCTTTTGTATTTCTTAAGCTGAATTGGTATAATTTTATAAGGTGCTATAATTAAGGGAAGGGTAGCCCCGCTCGGATTACAAAGTCTAGGTAGCGTCGATTTACATAATAGGGAGTCCGTCGCTGTTTTTGGCCTTTGAAATTCTGAACGAGACCGAGTCCACTCAAAGTAGCGTGCATTAAAATAACATTAGCTTGTTTGAACGCACGGTAAGCTTATTTGAAATGAAATTGGTCATTTTGTAATAAGTTTAATATGTATTCAAAAATTGAAAATAATTTAGTTCATGAATCTGAATTTCCTTTATTGAAAACATAAACAAATAATAATGTTAAATATTATATTAAAACATTACTATTAATTATAATTTATCATACATTTAAACTACCGAATAATTTCATTATAAATATTTACCAAATGTATTAAAAGTAACTAATTAACTTTATTTGTGTATGCTTAAATCACCATAAAGTTATAAAATAGTACGAATACTCGATTCTGCAAAATTAAAAAGCTGAATGCAGCAATTCCCAAGGTGATTGCAGCTGCGGCCCAGTGTGTCTCCAGCTTACTAACGGGAATAATCGAGGATATTCAATTATCGTCTATTATCTGTTTTATACAACATATAAGGTTGTTGTAGTCGTTACTCAAAACAAGAAGATTTCGATTTTTTTTCTTATTCAAGGATTCAATAAGTATGAAAATATCTTTAATTAAAGACTGTTCACGTAATATAAGAAATAGTTAGTGATGTTAATAAGATCTTTAATTTTCGCGATTCTTCGATCACGTATACTTAATTTTATACATCTTTTAAAATGCGTAGACTGATGTAGCATTATTATATCAACCGCCGCTAACTGTACTGCCTTGGATTCATACAAAATAAGCTGTATCTTATCCTCTAGTGTGGGTTAGAGACTTAATTTTTTTCAAAGTGAATCCCAGGTTGTGGAACGCTTCCAACCGTCTTCTCCATTCCCAAAGTTTACATATTTTTGTATTTCAATATCCTCAGATCATTCTTGGAATATATCTTTTCCCTTGCGAGTTCACATTATCAGAATATGAGGGTTATCAAATCTGATGTAATAGTTGGGTTTATTCACTGTATGCGATAGAACATACTTAGTTATTTTTCTAATGACAATCTTTTTTTATTATAATATTTTTTATATTAACTTTATAGATAAAAATGTAAAGCAGATGAACAACATGTAGACAGCCACAACATTGGTTCTCCATAGATCCTCTTGTCCGCCACACCTTATCTCATCGCTGCTGATGCATGACCGAGTAGCCAGTGAATTGTGAACTCATTCATCATCGAATGGGACGATCTGAGGTCAACAATCTTTGAAATGAAAAGATATTTTTAATTTAACATCTTAACTTGACGATATAATTGATAAACAAAGAGCGTTATATTTTGTTTTATTTATATTTTTTTGTATTGTAATGACCTATATGTTTTTAACTTAACTTAACTTAGCTTCACGCTTTATCCCTAGCGGGGTAGTCAGAGAGAACGGAGCGCCAAACGCTACAGTCTCTACATACCTCTTTCGCCTCGTCCACTGTCATCAACCTCTTCATACATGCCCTCCGGGGGATCCTCATGCTTTTTACGTGACCTTCCTCCAGTATCCTTGATATTATGTTTTCGAAGGTCAACCGAGGTCTCCCCCTACCTCTCTTACCAGATATGTTTTTACTTCGTTGCTTTTCTTATCAGACCCGAAAAACGATTAAAATTAATTAAATAAATAGAATAAAAAAAAGCTTCACGCTGTATCCCACACAGCAGGGTTGGCAGAGGAAATCTAGTGTACCCCACTTTGTTCCCCACTTTCTGCCAAATTCGGTAGGCTTTGCGTGTTGAGTGGCAGAACTCAACACCGCACTTTACCTCGACACCAGAGCTAAGAAATAAATTTAATTAAAAGATAAATTTAAGTAAATATTTTATCGATCGAACCCACAACCATTCGGTTTTACAGTAATTCTATGTGCCCCCGCACCACTACATTCTATATAAAACTTTTATATTACTTTCACTGAAAAAACAGGTGTAGGTATATATTTCTATAACCTACAGGAAAGTTCACATGTGAATCAGGTCACCTTATGATATTTCATTATTTTGAGTTTAAATTTATTAAATAAATTAGACATAGGTATAGATTTTGCGTTTTTTCAGCAGAAAAGACAAAAGAACTCCCACAAGTAGATTCGAAGCCACAAATATCGCTTTTATAATCAGATGCTGTCGCACTGCGATCTTTCGTAGATTTACCGAGAGCTAACAAATAAACACTGTTGTAGCAATACTATCTTATCATTAGAAAATAACAATTTACAATTCAAAGAAGCATACACATACATACTATTGTTTTATTTTATTTTTCTTCCTGTCATATATTCATTAGAGTCCGCTTAAACGGGCCAACTGGACTGAAAATGTTGCTCGGAGAAACGTGCACGAGTATGTTATAGTTACGGTACATTGCGTTGCGGACGTTCTCGTCTTGTTTTAAAAACAAGTATTTCTTTACTGTAATAAAGTATTTTAATTTTGTTGAGGCCACTTGTGGTGCAGGGGCGTAAACGTGAGATTGTAAACGCGACAGGTTCGATTTCCACTAGAGGAAATTAAAATTTTAATATTTTAATTTCTTCGTTCTTGTGTGGAGGCAAAGCGCGGCGTTGAGTTCTGTCACTCCAGCCGAAAGTGGGAAACGGAGTGCCTTAACACTAGGTTACCTCTGCCTATCCTACTTTGTGCGGGATGCAGCGTGAAGCTGATTTATTTTATTTTAAGATATTTGAAACACATACATCTTCTGAACTAACTAGACGGATTTAAATGAAACTTTTTTCGTTCTATATCTTTTAGGTCCGGACTGGATGTAACCGATATTTAATGTTGAAGACTGACACGCCTGATATAGAATGGTCCAAGGAAGCTATAAGAAATAATGAAATGAAAGCAGCAATGGTTGCAGCTTGATAGGTGTTTTTTATTGACAACTGCTCTGCTGAACAACCATAACAGTCTCGCTAAACTATAACAAATAATAAAATGTCGCTTAGGCAAAGATTATATAGTGTAACGTTCATTTCCATTTTCCAATGCTATATAAAAATTAAAAATCCTTAACATCTGATAAATAACCACAACAGTGGTCTAAGGTATAAAAAAACAGCATCTCAGCATATTTTATTATAATTGATAAAGAGAATCTATAAATAAATCATAAATCTGAAAGAATCTGTTTTTGATTAAGGGCTATAAAGTCCACACAGCAAATTGAATTGTAGGCGGCCACTAGTAGATTACTCGTGCTGCTTAAATTAATAATATATATTTATAATGCTTGAATTAATAATATATATTTTTTTATTATTTAAATTAGATATAACAATTATATTTCCATTTATTATAATGCATTTTTTTTATTGTGTCATAATTTATAAGACCCTAAAGTCAATTCAATCTGAGTTAATACCTATTTAATACTTACTGCTAAATAGATACATATGTATGTACTAGATCTGAATAGCGACAGCTCATTTACGTAAATAAATTGATAAATTGTTATTAAACGATTAATGTAATAAATTTTATCGTTTAGGTTTACACTTGTCTAGACTTTAGATAAATAAAATTGATGTGGCGACAAAGCTAGTCTCGTATTCCGTACGATTCATGGAAATAGTGGGTTCAAATTTCTTTTCTTTTTCAAATTAGGTTTATAAAAATTTTTTGCAAGCAGCGCCTCGCGAATGACCGACAAAGTAGCAACTACTTAAAAGGTCTACTTTTCCTTGTAAATAACAGAATTATTGAAATAGTTGCAATAATTAATTATTAACTAAGATATTTTACAATTCTTTTAGTTCATATAATATTGAAATAACATATGTGCAATTATATTCATTGATTTTAATAAAGAAAATCAAATAGCTGTATAATAAAGTAAGCTTTTAATTAACTTCTATATAGTCTATGGTTTTCAATTAATTAATAAATGCCTAACTGCATGAGCAAACTGAAACTCTCCCTTCAGTCCAGTCCAGTATTTTCAGCACATAATAGGTATATTCTTGACAGCGTAATTGTTAACGTAACGAGTTTTCACACAGGAGATATTTCATAAGTAATATAAAAGAGAAATAAACAGTAGTAAAGAGGTCAGACGTGGAGCAGGGGCACAAAGTGTGTTAACGCGACTGCTTATGAGTTCGATTCCCACTCGATGAATTTAAATTATTAATATTTCCATTTTCTTCGTTCTAATGTTTCTTCGATCTAATGGCAAAGGTCGGAGTTAAGTTTCACCACTCAGCACAAAATGCCTCCAGAATTCAGTGGAAAACGGGCAACAGTATCTTAGCACTAGGTTCCCTCTGTGTATCCTACTATATGCGGGATTCAGTGTATGCTAAATAAAAAATTAATAAATGAATAGTACAATAAATAAAACGATTTTTTTATATTATACATAAATAAAAATAATGACATTTGACCCGGATGCTGTAAGAATTATTACGGATATAAAATAGGTTATTTCGTGGCCAATTTTTATCACACCTGAGCTGCGACGTAACCGGATTGGACGCATTATCCCACACCATAATCTTAAATCACTCGCTTAGTATTTCGATTGCAGACAAAGGATCGACTCGAAACCCACATTATGACGGTAGTCGAATAATTGTATAGATAAGTGAAATTGATTGCTTCTAGTCTACGCCATTGTGTTTTTTTTTCAGGCACGCTGTATTTAAGTTTATAGCTGGGTCGACAGAGGGTACTTTTTGTTAAAACATTCCGAGTGGCGTAACTTAACGCCGTGCTTTTCGACTTGGTACCAAAACGAAGAAATGAAAATATTAATACTTATTTTGGAAAACGTATAAAAATTTTTACGTAGCGGGTCTCGAACCCGCGCCTCCTGGAAACCTGGAACTGGTCGTTTTTTTTCCTAAGTATTTTTTTTTTCCTAAGTGTGGAATAACACTTTAAAAAATGTTTAAAAATGAAAATATTAATAAGTAATAATTAACTCCTCCGAGTGTGAGAATCGAACTCACAATCGTTGCGTTATAGTTAAACGCTTGTGCATCTACCTTTTGGATATATATTTTATAAAATAATAGTGCGTTTAGTTTCAGCTTAACTTCTAATTCTGGAAAATGAATGAAAATGTAACTGAATAAATGAAATTATTTTTAAACGACAATCTTTGTAGCTATCTGTTTATATCTTTCTTTTCCTTACAGGTAATTAATATATGTAAAAAATCTTAATAGTAACTACATTATTTTAAGCAACCTACTTTCATTACATAATACTCTTAATAATAAAATCAGCTTCACGCTTTATGCCGCACGCAGCAGGGTAGGCAGAGAGAACCTAGTGTAAAGTCACTGCGTTCCACACTTTCTGCCGAATTCTGAAGGCATTGGGTGTTGAGTGGCAGAACTCAACCCTCCGCTTTGCCTCGGCACCAGAGCGAAGAAATAGAAATATATATATATATATATTAAATGAAACTATTTTAACCGGATTAATCGCGTACATTTTGTATTTTTATACATTTTTGGAAACCCGACGTTTCAAACACTTTGCAGTAGTCCGTGGTCACGGGTAGGTAGACTGGGGTGGCATTCCTTTGTCAGTTGATATAATTATTAAATCAAACTACCGCCAACGATTTCTTAATTTCCTCGCGTACTGCCCTAGATTCTTGCAGAATGAGCCAACTGTAACTTGCCCTCTGATACCATACCAGAGTTTGAGAATTCAAAGATTTTATAAGTGGGTCCCAGGTGTTAGAAAGCTTTCAGCCGTCCTCTCTATTGAAATTAGGATATTTTAGTATTTCAATAGCCTTCACCCTAGAAAGAGAAGCATCAGTGTTAGGGTGAAGGAACACATCTCCGATATCAAGAATGGGCATGTATCAAAGTCAGCTGTCTGTGGATAAACTTAGCTATTACATAAGGTTTGATAAATCCCTAATCCTCGCTAGGGAAAACAAATATATTCCTAGAATGATCCGCGAGGCTATTGAAATACAAAAAAGGCTATTGAGGTACAATAGTTTATACAAAGAAGAATTGTGGGTAGTCGTGGTGCAGAGGCGCAAAGTGTGACGGAAGTGGGTTCGATCCCCACTCAAGGAGATGAAATATTTATTTAAATTAATATTTCCATTTTTCGCTCTGAGGTCGAGGCAAAGCGCGGCGTTGAATTCTTTCACTCAACATGCAATGTCTCCAGAAATCGGCACAAAGTGGAGCACAGAGTGTCTTAACTAACACTAGGTTCCCTCTGCTTTCCCTGCTGTGTCCGGGATACAGCATGAAGCAATGAACATAATTATTATTATAGAACGTTTTACTCAAGAAATAATAAAATCGAATGCTATTACAGTGTAATGTATAACACCTATTATTTGCCCTAAAAATAAATTAAAAAGGTTTGAAAGTAAAAAAAAAATCATATTGATAAAAATATCATATTGATTGGTGAGTAACACGTTTATGCTCCCGCCCCAGACTGGCCAATCTGGGGCGGGAGCATAAACGTGTTACTCACTGTAAACCCGGCAGGTTGTCTATTCCCACATGAGGAAATAATATATTTAATATTTTCATTTCTTTGCTCTGGTGTCGAGGCAAAGCGCGGCGATGAGTTTCGCCACTCAACACGCAATGACTTCTGAATTCGGCAGGAATTGTAGAGCGGAATGTCTTAACCATATTCTTTCTCTGCATACACTGCAATATGGTGAACACAGCGTGATGCTAAATAAAAAGTAAATAATTAAACAATCCATGATCTCTAAAACGATAACACTATATGTAGAAATATTATTTATTTCTCATTTCATTGATAAAGTACACGCTAACGATAAACATAGCAGCGGAGGGAAACCGCACGTATCGTAGCAGTGCATTGTTGTGCTGCAGCCTTCATTAAAAGTTTACATAATGGCGCTTATTCCGCCTCTTAATACTGGGCTAGGAAACTCAGACTTTAAAATTTAATGATTTTCTTCAGTTATAATACCGGCTTCCTACATATAAAATTGATCGCTAAAATATGTTATATTTATTTATCTTTACGTATCTCTTCCATTTTGATTGGTAGGGCGGAGAGAGCTCTCTCCTAGTGCTAGAAACTATTCTCGAAATTATAAACGTAAAACAATGTTAATAGTAATTATCTTGGACAGAAATACTTGTACCGTTAGGAAAAATTAAAGTTATGTTGGCATTAAATTAAATGATTTTAAAGTATACTTCTTTCGAATGATGAAGATAATGACAGTGGTGGTGTTAATTTAATAAGAATTACTGCAACATCTCTTTCTCGTCTCTCTCTCTCTCTCTTATTATAAATAGTCTTCTCTCTTATTTCAAATAGTAAGTAATAAGAAAACAAGATTTTTTTACATTTTACAATTCTTGTATTGTGTGTGTGATCTCACGAAAACAAAAAAATATATTTATATACTTTTAAATTTTTGATTGTCCATAATATGTAGTAATATTTTTGTAAACAAATAGTTATTTAAACCATTTACCAACATTATTTAAGAATGTTTTATGTAATATTTTTGTAACTCGAAAATAATTATTTGAATCCATTTTAATTGTTATTTTAAGTAAATGTTTCACAACGAGTATACGTATTACGTATATAGGTACAACACGAACAGATAGATCCAGCACAATGGCGCAGGCTTGCAACATCTCAACTTGCCACAATACTACTTGCCGAACCTTTCGCATTTCGTTTTTGTTTCGCTCGTTGTCACTGTTGTTATCGGGGCCGCAGATGTTTCTAGGAAAGCGTCGACTCATCTATGGATTAGTATCTGCTTGGGTTTCGTATTATGTGTCCAATTTTACGACAAAAACTTTTGCGATGGCTAAGTAACTTGAGAAATATGAGACATTTCAGTTGGCCAGTGGAAGTTGACAGTTTTGAATTATAGAACTAAAATTGTAACTTTCTTTATTACTTATTTACTAATGTTTTAAAGTGACGTTTATTTTATTAATTATGTACCTAAATAAATCGACGTAGAAATGATTTTTCTTGCTGTTTCCCGCACATAACTTGGTAGACAGAGAGTGTCACGATATTCTGTTCTCCATTTTCCACTGAATCCTCGAGGCATTGCTTATAAAGTTGCGGTTCTCAATTAAGGAAATGGAAATATTTCATATATCATTTCCTCGAATGGGAGTTAAACCCGTTTCCAATCACACGCCTGTGCCTCTGCGGCAAAACTGGCCCCTAGATTTTTAAATAGAAAAAAAAACTACCATATATATACTACTATCATACCATATCTATAAAAATTATGCTTAAAAATGTTTATTTAATAAAAAGGTGCAACTTTTTAAAAATATATTACAGTAATTTGTGGCACCTACTAGACTTTACAAAGTCTAGACGACGTTGGAGAGTTACACGGACATTTACATAATAGAGAATCTGCGGTTGGGTCCAGTGACAGTGAAATAAATTAAATTATTATCTTTTGTTCACTTTTATCATCACCATCTTCGTCGTCTAATTTTAATCAGTATGGTTTAGAGTTTATAAGTAGCTTTAGTTTAAATATTTTAAACATTTTCTTGTCAATTAGTAAATATCTATATAAACTGAATAGGATTTGACAATTTTTTACCTTCCTATCATATATGTAGTGCTGTTAAAATTAAATCTCATTTGTATTCAGAGTAACTTTTTAATGTAAAATTCATTACTTATAAAGTACATGCTTTTAAAGGTATCATTTTAAAATAGATAATGTCATATATTTTTTTGTCAAATATTTTTGTAACTCGAAAATAATTATTTGAATCCATTTTAATTGTTATTTTAAGTAAATGTTTCACAACGAGTATACGTATTACGTATATAGGTACAACACGAACAGATAGATCCAGCACAATGGCGTAGGCTTGCAACATCTCAACTTGCCACAATACTACTTGCCGAACCTTTCGCATTTCGTTTTTGTTTCGCTCGTTGTCACTGTTGTTATCGGGGCCGCAGATGTTTCTAGGAAAGCGTCGACTCATCTATGGATTAGTATCTGCTTGGGTTTCGTATTATGTGTCCAATTTTACGACAAAAACTTTTGCGATGGTGACATCAACTTCCAACAAAAAACTTAACTATATAATAAAATATTAAAAATTGAAAAACAAGCTTTTATTCAAAATGTTGTAGTAAAATGAAAATAATGATTTTACGAAATTGCAAAAGCTTGTATCACGCCAAAAATTCATTTGGTTTTAATTTATATGCGTACGTACCGTACCTACCTTTTGGATAAAAGCTTGTTTTCAAAAAGTATTTTGATTAAAATTTTATTGTTTACTGTTTAGTTTTCTCTTGTTCTTCTAATATATATTATATCATTTTCAGGTGCTCGATATCATTCAACACCAAAGTGTTTACCGAGAGAAATCAAACGAGTCCAAATACCATCTATTTACCATTCTTATTCAGAAAAGTCTTGAGACTAGGCTCAGGTCCTTTAGCCATACTCCTTCTCCATTCTCAAGATGTTATATCATGCTATATTATATTTTACAAATCAAGCCATTTCCTTTGGTATCACAATATTAGGTGAGATATGCAAAAAATGGTAGTGATAGAAAATTCAGAATCGTATTGTTATCGAAATCTGAAATTAAGAAGTCAGTCAAATTGCAAGATTTTACATACACAAGCACACTAATTTTTTTTTAAATTTGCTATGTAAAAAAAATGAGCTCAGAATATTCATTGATTTATTTTCATTTTCTCAACACAACACCAGATTTTGTTTTAATAAAGATATAATGCGGAATAAAACGAATGTTATTCATATCTTTTGTGAAATACGTCATGATATTTCAAAGGAAAGCATAAAGCTTGACGTACGTAATATATTCTTTTATACCTATTCTCTTTACACGTATTCGTAGAATGTATCTTGTAATTTTGGTATCTGTTATATCTTTTTGCAACATATCAAGTTAATATATTTACTTTAAATGAACTTTTCAATTATATGAATAAAACTACTTGTCTTAAATTAAAAAAAAATACATTATGTAGATGATTAAAAAATATTACATGCTCATTATCGTAACTATGGCTTACAAAACAAAGTCAAAAGTTTTATAATTTAACAATATATCAGAAAAAAAAAAATTACCTAAATATCCCGGGATATATGGTTAACATGCATCCCGGGATACGGATATTTAGGTAGAATACTAAAGCTTCTGAAACTATATGATGACTCAAGTAACCCTAAAGAGCACTCATTGCCTCAGCAGGAAACACCCGTAAAATTGGTTTTTACTGCTTTATTAAAACGTATATGGACATTTGCCGAATTTTAACGGACATTATATGAGAGTAGTAAAATAATACTAATAGTTTTACGCTATGCAATAGCAATTACTATGTGAAGAGACATAATTTAAATTTAAGCCATCGTCGAAAGATTGCTAAATCTGCATATTAAAATATATATTAAAATAGAATCTTAATTCTTTGTCAGAATCGTATGCAAATTTGAAATTTAATAGAATAAAGATATGAAAAAGCTGGTTAAGTGCGAGTCGGATTGGTACACCGAGGCTTCCGTACCAACTTCAGGGTTGTAGTTTATCATACACTCATTTTGTATCAAATGTACTATAAAAATAAATTTGTTTTTTTTTCTATAAGATATCCATAAATATTTACTTATCGGAATATGTTCCTTTATTTGCATTGTAAGTGTGAGAACTCTCTTCGTGCCACTGTTCACTCACTCATAAGGCGACGAATTTTTTAGAAAATGCAGCAAAATCGGTGCATAAATGCTCGTATTTTTTGATTGCATTCACCTAAAACTGAGTATACGATATTAATTTCAACTTGATACCTCCATGGGATCTCGAGATAAATGGTCTTGACAGACCGACAGACGGGCAACAAAGTGATCCTGATACAAAACGTATTTTTCAAAATCAAATATAACTTTTCTAAATTTATTATACATACTAAATCTAAGTGAAAAAACACTATTTATATAAATTTTAAGCTATATACATAATTCTGAAAATTGATTTTTAACTATAGTAATAAGTTAAATGTAAGGCATATACTACTAGAATAGACAAAATGCTACAATCAGTTAAAGAAATAAGTAAATTAAAATTAAGTTATAGATATCACATAAGTTAAGAAGAGTAGCCTATACTAGTAGTCATTACTCTAACTATAAACAAAAATTAATACCTGTTCAATAATATAAATAAAATATAATTAAATAAAAATTAAACTTGAAACCTTCACGACTGTCTGAAATATGTAACAAACTAAAGAAAACGCAAGATACAAAAGATCTTCGGTTACGCCGAAGGGGAGCCAGTCATATATAAAAAAAGACATGAACCTCACATAGGTTTCGTTTTTTATTTTTGGAGATACGCAACTCTAAAAATAATAAGAATAGATATGCACTATTAGTGATATTAATCAAGCCCACAACCCAGCATCAGTATCTTAGTCTGAATTGATTTCAGAACATATTTCAGGTATAGTTTAACTATCACAAGCACTGGACGCTAAAGACCGTGCTAAGTGGAGTCAAATGAGCAGGAAGGCAGACCCTGGCAAATAGCCGGGATAAATGCCAGGAAGAAGAATAAGCACCCAGTGGATCTATTTCATGTCAGCATGGAGAATTTAAAATAAATTATTACCCCAAGTGGAAATCGCATCGAACATCGTGTCCCCACGATTTATTCTGTCCCACTGCGCCACAATGGCTCTTTGAACTAGTACAGTATACGAATAACTTTTAAAAATTAATATATTTAAAAGAGTTACAGAAATTAATTCATCAGAAAATAATGCTTATTTCTAAATGAGCTGAGATTACAAAGATATATTTAATATTATTAAAGATTATTATCTCAATAACGAAGTAAATGTAATTATGTTAATATCTAACCTACTGTTTGCAATGAAAAACTATTTTAAATAAGTATTTAAATACTTTAGTTCATTATTTGAATTATTTTTATACATAGAAAAATAATTTGAGCTTACTTACATTAGTTAAACATATTTTGAATTAAGTACTTAAGCAACATATTTTGGATATTTTGAATTGCTAAATCAGCTATTATTTTGACGCTGTATCTTGCACACAGCAACGCAAATGAAATGTAGGTTTAAGACATTCGGTCCCCCACTTTCCGCCAAATTCTGGAGGCATTGCGTGTTGAGTGGCGTAACTCAACGCTGCCCCACTCCTCGACACCAGAGGGAAGAGATGAAAATATAAATTTAAATAAATATTTCATTTCCTCGAATGGGGATCGAAATCACAACCAATCACGTTTAAGGCACACTCTGTGCCCCTGCGCCACGAATGGCTTCGAACAACAGGCTTGCACAGAGAGATATTTAGAGAAAGATTTCCTTAGCTTTCGTATTAGTTTCAGTTCTCCAAATATTCCACTTTCATTTACGTAATATAATGGTACCCTGACAAACAACTAAGACTTGACACGTTTGAAGATTCAATGAGTTATTGGTAAAGGTCGCGTGACTCCTACCAAAGGAAGTACCCTAGTTTGCATAAAGGAGTCTCAAGGGACTGTCTTTGAAACTTCCTCTAAGTTTGTGAACATCAAAACTCGGTCTAAATAATTAAATCGCACTTGCTAAGGTCGTCTGGTACTAAAGTAGACAAATAAGTGAATTTTGTTCTGAAACAATACTTTAATTTATTTATATTAATGTTATAGCGGCCATAATAATAAAAGTAGCTATATAAAGTTCTATATTTAAATATGATAGAAATCTAAGTTAATTTATATTGCTATCTAAAAAAAATCTTAAAAGTATGTCAAAGAAGTGGTAACGAAAGAAGGTTAAGGGACAAGCATATTATATCGATCGATAATTATGTAAGAGATATATTAGAAAAAACTGGAAGATTACACTTTTAAACAAAAATAACACTTAGCTAGGTTATTTATCGAGGCCAGTCGCGGAAACTGAGTGTCTTAACACTAGGTTTACAATTTCCTCCTGCTTAGCCTGCTATGTGTGATATATAGCGTCAAGTTACCAAAATCTCTCATTTATTATATTTTGAAAATAAACGTGAGGAACAAAAGTATCCTAATAGGAACGGAGTATTTTAACACTAGGTTCTCAGGCTTAAAAATAAACATGAGGCACAAAAGTGTCCTAATGGGAACGAAGTATCTTAACACTAAGGCTACCTATGCTTTATTATGCGGGATACAGCATGAAACTAAAAAGAAACAAAGAAAATAAACAATTTTAAATGAAGTGAACGTGAAACAAAAAATAAAGTATAATAAAATATTATTATATGAAGATACAATTATGCAAGTAGAAATATATAAAAAAAAATAGTCAAGTTTACTTCACACGATAATGTCACCAATAAATATAAGAGAAGAATGTTTCATAACATAAATAATCTTGAAACTTTTCAAAGTATTAGGTACTTACGCACAATGCTCGTAATTTCCCATGAGAGGTGTCAAGTCTCTAGTTAAATTAGCTACCCTAAATTTCTTAACGAAATCTATTTTTCAATTATTTTATAATAATAATAACAATTTCACACAGTATCCCGCACACAACAGGGTAGGCAGTGGGAACCTAGTGTTTTAACATTTCGTTTTCTACTTTTGTTGAGGGGCGGAACTCAACGCCGAGCTTTTGTTTTGATGCAAGAGCGAAGCACTACAAGATTTAATGAATAATAATTCATTTCTTGAGTGGGGATCGAACCCATCAACCGTCGCGTTACAGTTACACCCTTGTGCCCCAGCGCAACTACATGACAGCCTCTAAAAAAATTATGTATTAATTAAAATGATAATAATTTTTTGTGGTTTTAAAATTATGTTTAACAGCTATGTTTAACAACTACAATTATTTGTTAAAATATCTTCAGATCGAGGTAGAAAACATAAACACCTTTCAAAATGAATCGCGTCCATTTTACAGGAAGTATTGAAGTAGCGCAGCGTGCACGGTAATCATATTCCCGCTTGTAAGGACACCTGCTACTTGACTACTACAGGTTGGGATATTGTTAAATTATCAGCTTCACGCTGTATCCCGTACACAACAGCATAGGCAAAGAACCTAGTGTTAAGGCACTCCATTCTACATTTTCCGGCAATTTCTGGAGACTTTGCGTGTTGAGTAGCGGAATTCAACGCCATACTATATAATATAAATTTAAATAAATATTTCATTTCCTCGAGAGGAAATGGAACCCACGACCTGTCGTGTTTTCAGATACACACTCGTGAGAACGAGCACTGCCCTATGACTCATATTGTTATATTAAGTTTAACATTTTTACAATAGTTTATTTCCAGTGCCGGTTTTTGCCGTGTGATCCCGGCCTAGAATAGGATCATCCTGGTACTGGTGGTGTCGTAAGAGGCGACTAAAGTACGTGTGGTAGAGTCACGTCACCAGCAATGGCAACACGCATGGGTAATCTCGACCGGATCATTACCACCCCCGGCATTTAAAACCGGCGTAAAGTAGTGGCTTTATGCCACTGCGTTTCGCATCAGGTAATGCCGGGCCCCGGTGCCCAACACACCTTAAAGACCGGCAACTCACCTCTAACTCCTCTGGTGTTGCACGGGGCCGTGGGTGGCGGTAATCACTTACCATCAGGTGACCCGAACGCGCGTTTGCCGTGTCTTTTCAATAAATTAAAAAAAAAAGTGCAATTACTAGTTGCTGCCCGCCACTTCATCAGTCTATAACTTTAATTAGTTTATACTTATAAAATATCTTTACATCCTTACCATATCACTTCCATTATTCACGCATTGTCATAAAAATATTATAGAATTTTGAACCTAAAAATATACCGCCTATGGAACTATACTACAGCGCAAAAGGACTGTCAAAAATGTCTATAATTTAGAAAAAAACAAAAAAAAACAAAAACTTATGGCTTCTTTATTATGCTAAAGCGTATCGTCTTTTAATTTCGGATGTTTAACTTTTATACTTCAATAAAAATATATTGAGGCCATCTCACTATAAGCTAAATGATTTTAAATTCGCCCCGTACTCGACAGAATAAATAATTTTCGTTTCACCGTTCTACGAAGACTAACCTCAGCATTTTCCGCCATTCAAAATTCAATTCCTTATAATCCATTGAATGTGGGGAACCATTAATAAAAATGCATATTAGGTTAAAATAATTTGCATTATTATTATTTTTTTTTCTCTTCTTATATAAGCTATCTTCACTTCATACGTTTTTCAGAAAGAAGATTCCCTCTGCGTACCTGCTGTGTAGGGACGAGCGTGCCAACCATTCTCTCTTTCTCTTTCTACTCAGTTTTTTTATTTACCCAGAAATATTAACATACATTCATAAAAATGTATAATAAAAAATTATTTTGAGAACGACAATGTTTAGGTAAAAATAAATGTAATCAATAATCAGCTTCACGCTGTATTCCACACACAGCAGGGTAGGCAGAGGGAACCTAGAATTAAGACACTCCATTCCCCACTTTCTGCCGATTTCTGGAGGCATTGCGTGTTGAGTGGCGGAACTCAGCACCGCGCTGTGCCCCGACCTTTGCACCTTGAAAAATAAATGTCAAAAACTAATTTCAATTGCAATTAAACATACTCCAGAAGTTTACCAAATGTTTGAGAATCTAACTTGTACCTACTACGAAGCTCAATTTCCTGCACTAAATACTTAACAGCCGCAGATACGTGATTATTGGCCACGTCTCGCATTGTTCACCGCTTCCCCCTTTGTTAACTCGACATGTAACTGGAGCATCGCAATTAGGTAGCTACGTTATCTATTATTTATTTTAAATAAAAAATATATATTTTTTGAAAAGTTTCAACTTGTTGAAAATTTCAACTTGCAGAAAACAAATCACTTTTTTATCCGTCTGTCATGTAGCAGGAAGGACGGAGAGCGCCTAATGCTATGACCTCCACTCCTCACTTTCGGATCGAGGCATTGCATATTGAGTGGCAAAAATCAACAGTCAATGCCGCACCTCGT
This sequence comes from Heliconius sara, assembly GCA_917862395.2. Lineage (NCBI taxonomy): Eukaryota > Metazoa > Arthropoda > Insecta > Lepidoptera > Nymphalidae > Heliconius > Heliconius sara. Next base: position 6,366,489 of record OU860796.2, on the reverse strand, counting down.
CACCAGAGCCAAGAAATTAAAATATTTAATTTCCTCGACTGGAAATCGAATCCACAGTCTGCCTCGTTTATAGTCCAATACTTGCGTCCCTGCACCACGACTTATTGTGTTACCTATAATATATATAAATAATATCTATACGTGAAAATTTAAACCTCATAATTTTAAATATAAGCTAAATTTTAGCAAGCAATCATCGCCATCTTTAACAATTACATTATGTATTTAATAAATACATTATGTATTTAATAAATCAGCTTCACGCTATATCCCGCACACAGCAAGGTAGGCAGAGAGAATCTAGTGTTAAGACACTCCGTTCCTCACTTTCTGCCGAGTCTCGAGACATTGCGTGATGAGTGGTGGAACTCATTTATTTTAGAAGCAGCCTTAAATTTATCGATTAGATACGATGAACAATTTAAAACTCGACTAAATAATATATCATCTATTTCATTCAATTTATTTCATCTATCACATAAATTCAAAATAAAATTTAATCAAAGACATTTCGTTCTGGTACTTAGTACAATGTTGCTTCTTGAACCTTACACATACCTAAAGATATGCGTGGCAGATGCGACCAGACGTCCACCGCAAGCATGTCGCTAGTACCGTTGTGTTCACGTCACCGTGTTGGTCGTAGCCCGCTTAACTTATCTTGACCAGTGCAGGGACTGTCCCCGGATTTATGGAATTACCCGGGATAACTTTTGCCAACAGTTTTGGTTGACAAATCTTTTGAATTATAAACGATGCAATGTCGTCGACAGTTGGTACATAGATGTTACATACATTATTTTTCGATTAAACCGAAAGTTTTAATATGTAAATAAAAAATAACTTAGTTGTAATAATAATAAAGTTTGTTGAGACAAAACGAAAGATGTGTTCTCCAATTACTTATAATTTATTTATTATTTACGCCATTATACTAAAATTAACTTAAAATGGTAATTTTCACTTAACACTGCAACATATGTATAAACCATTAGTTATAGTACTCATACTATTATGAAATTATTATAAATCTTTAATTGAAAAGAAGTAAGCCGTTCCCTTGATTTTTTCTCACTGTAAATCATCAAGGGTCACCTATTTAGTTATAAGGTAGTTTTAATGAAATTAAAATATTTTAAAAACAATTGTTATTGTTTTATCCTACACTGTCATCGTACATAATGCGTGATCATAGTAAGTAAAGTAACATATTACATTCAATTAGCTACAATTAAATGTTTATTAATTAGATATTCTCTTTTCACGAACTATTTTAGAACAACTTTTCAAATGGGTTGCGCAAGTTTCAGCAAGGTGTGCCACTTTCTAGTTCGCCGCATTACTTCTGAGTTCTGACATTAATTAATGCTTTCTTTTGTTACTCCTTACTAGTTATAAGCAAGATTGATTTTCCTCGTAAGATTTATCTTAAAAGGATATTACTATGGTTCCTGGTTAACCATTTGAGCTTTAATTTTGTTGTAGTGTGTTCGATTCTCACTCGGAGAAATTAATTATTCAATTATTAATTACTGGCATTGCGTGTGAAGTGATGGAACTGAACGCCGCGATTTGTCTCGTTACTAGAGCGAGTAAATGAAAATATTAAATATTTCATTCCCAGGAGTGGGAATCGAACCTACAACCGTTGCGTTGAAAGTCCCACGTTTGCGTCCCTGTGATACGACGGCCCTAAAATAATTAAGTATATAATATGTAAAATGAATATATTTTATATGTATGAGGTCTTTTAAATTATTACATTATTTTTATTTACAAAGACCCTACAGAAATTAAAATTAACATAACCTTGCCCGTGGGCTAATTGCTCTCCTCGGCATGCACGGATGGAAAAGTATGGAAATGTGAATAATAAGTAACCGGCAACAGGATACTTATGTATATATGCGTGTAAGTATGTATATATTTAACTGAGTTCATATTGCTCAGGCAGCATAGCCATTATTCCTTGAAATAAATGATATTTTGTTGTTTTTTTAATATTATAAATATTATAATTATTCCCTCCGTGTCAATGATAAAACGTAAATATAGATAATTTTAAGAAATTAGATTATTACGGTAGAAGTGGAAAAGCTGTTGGAATCATTGAGTTACGGAAATTGATATAAACAAAGATTTATCTTAACATGAGTATTGTTAATTCCTCAGTATTTGTTGGGTAAGAAATGTGTAGACAGTAATATTTTGGTCTCGTTAGCACCGCTATTCCTATATACAGCCGACAAAGAATTATTTACTAAATTTTAAAAGAAACTCTTTAACCGAATTAATCGCGTATATTTAGTATTATAAATTTTTGGACACTTTACGTTTCAAACACTTTGCAGCACTCCGTCCGGCTAGACTACCCGGTACCTACCCCGGTTTCCAAAAATGTATAATACTAAATATACGCGATTAATCCGGTTAAATAGTTTAATTTAAAATGTGTAATAGTTATGAAAATTAAAGATCAAATCAAATCAGCTTCACGCTGTATCCCTCACACAGCAGGATAGGCAGAGGGTTCCCCACTTTCTGCCGAATTCTGGAGGTATTGTGTGTTGAGTGGCAGAACTCAACGCCGCGCTTAACCTCGACACCAGAGCGAAGAAATGGAAATATAATATAAATATAAATTTAAGTAAATATTTCATCTCCTCGAGTGGGGATCGAAACCACAGCGAGTCGGTTTTACAGACACACCTCGTGCCGCTGCGCCACGACTGGCCTCTTTTATTAAAAATCTTACTATTATTTACCGAACTTCCGAAGCATATATTGTTTCGCTTTATTATATGTGAATATATAGTTTATCAAAAATAAATTTTTTTATCAAAAATATATTTTTTTATTGTATCATATATGCGTTTTATTTTTGTACCTAAAAAACTCTATCTTTTTACTTTTGTGATGTAAGTACTTCGTAAATGTGGGTAGCATCAAATTATTTTTTTTTGATAAGTAAAATGTAAATGTTAAAATTCATGATACGGCTAAACATTACCAAAGGCGGATATAAAAAAATGGCTTATTATTTATATAAAAGTGAAAAAATGTATCAAAATTACATCATTGTCAACATAGAGTTTTTTTATTAGTGAAGCGAGTAGTACCTGTACTTGCTTCACTAATATATCATACAGTAAATCGATATTTTATTGGTACGTCACTAAATTTAACGTAGTTTTGTACATATAAGAATACCAATATACTGCCTTAACTTGATTCAAATGTAGAAAATCTATTCTCAATTGCTACACACTATATATCCTTCTTACAATATTTTTGTTTAAACAAGCCCAATATTGTTGTTGTTGTTCTTTATCTGTAACGTTCCGAGCGTGCCAGTTCAAAACTAATCACTTCACCAATGTCACGTTGAATCGAGAACACACAAAGGAGCATGTACGGTAATGAACCCAGTAACGTATAACTATAGCACAAATACAATCGAAGCTGTCTTATTGCACCAACTCTGGTGATATAGAAATTGGTGAAAAAATTAACAAAATATTTGTAAACTTCTAAATCCGTGGTCTAAAAAATTTGTATTTCTTTGTATTTCTGCTGCAAATTAATACTGTAATCACGAATATTTAATTTAATCGAGATTAATAGATTTGTGCACGCTTTATATGAAATATTTACTTAAATTTATATTTGCATTGAGTTCTGCCACTCAACATGCAAGGCCTCCAGAAGAAAGTGGGAAACGGAATTTCTTAACACTAGGTTCCCTCTGCCTACCCTGATTTTATTAATGTAATTATTTACTTAGTGTATAAGAACTGATCTGGATTTACTAACATCTTAGTTTTTTTTTTTTCGTTTTTTTTTATTTTTTTTTTTTTTATGGAAAAGACACGGCAAACGAGCGTGCGGGTCACCTGATGGTAAGTGATTACCGCCGCCCACGACCCCGTGCAACCCCAGAGGAGTTACAGGTGCGTTGCCGGCCTTTAAGATGGGTTGGGCACCGGGGCCCGGCATTACCTGATGCGAAACGCAATGGCGTAAAGCCAGGATACCAGGTACCAGGATGATCCTATTCTAGGCCGGGATCACACGGCACAGAACATTATAATGTAAAGTAGATTACATACTATTGTACTTTCTATAAAGGAGGATTGTATTTTATTTGCAAAGTCAGTGTATTTATTTATATGTTAAATAATGCGTTTGAAGCAATCATAACTATAAAAAATTGAGGCCATAATCCTTGCTCACTAGTAGCTACTATGGTTGTAGGTTCATTCCTTAGTCAGAGAAATTAATTATTTTTCCCCTTAATAAAACCTCTCCCCTCTGATAAAACAAAGAGGCGTTAAGCTCCACCATTCAACACGCAATGTCTCCAATTTGGGCGGTAAGCAAATAACAAATTATCTTGGCCCTAGATTCTCTGCCTACTGGATAAAATGAGAAGCTGGAAAAAATAATATTAATATAACATCAAAAAAAAAAAAAATATTTTTCCACGTGAAAATCGAATTCGTAACTATCCATTCCAATAGTGTAAGTTACTCTTATATCACTGCATTATGTCGAGCTTGTGTAAAATGTCATCGTACTACTTAGGGACACTTTGTGACTATCGGTATACAAAAAGGTCCTTTTATGTTGAAAACTCGTTCAAGTAACCTTTGATCTCTTTTAAATTGACATGACGATACTTTACAAAACATATATATGCGGTCTTCATTATGTGCTCGATTTAGAGTATAATAATATCTATAAAGAAATATTATAAAAAAAAAATTATTGATAAAAATCAACTTTGTTTGAAAGCTTTATTCTAGTGATTACTAGAATAATAAAGATGTTAGACATGGTAAATATGATTATTATTTATTTTGGTTTGTTGTAGTTTATAGATGGCCCTTAAATAAATTTTAAAACTTAATTTATTAATTAAAAAACCAAATAGGCAGAGGAAACCTAGTGTTAAGACATTCCGTTGCTGTCAAATTTTGAAGGCATTGCGTGTTGAGTGGCGGAACTCAAAGCCGCGCTTTGCCTCGACAAAAGAGAGAAGAAACGAAAATATATTAATAAATATCAATAAATATTTTTTTTCCTCGAGTAGGGATCGAACCCACAATCGGTTTTACATTTTTTTTGTTTTGCTACTATATAAACTTCACGTAAAAATAAAATAATAAAAACCAATATAAAATTAGCAATAACAGTATTTAAGGCTGAAGTTGAGGCCTATTCAAAACTGCCTCTTTATTTTATTCAAAGGTATTTGAAAAATAACAATTTTTTTTCAAGTAAAAGTTTAATAATGGTATTAATCTCCAGCTAATGTATGATATATGAAACATTCTGACTGTAAGAGAAAAAAATCCTTCCTCCAATCCACATACCTTGAATTGGATACCTGCGATCCTTACGCGCATAATTGAGAATATTAAAATTTAAATTAAAAAGACACTCAACGGCTGGTTCTCAAACGTCAGCGATGACAAGTGACATTTGTGCAGGTTAGTATTTCTACTACTCAAAAATATCAACAAAATTTGTGCTTAAAATAGATTTGTTAACATATATTTTCAACGCAGCCCCCTCTTTCTTAGAGTCGAGTCGAGTCGGGCTAAGAGTCGTAACGGATGTCGGTTACCCGCTGTTTAAGACGAACGTAACACAATTTGAAGCCCCGCCAGTACTAGGATGCTTGAGAAATTCTACTCGCCTTATCCTTTCACGTAGAAAATTAAATGTCTCACAGTAATATCCGCAGCTCGTAGCGTTGGTTTTGGCAGTTGATCTATTGTTTGCCGCATTCGTGAACTCCGTTCGGCGGCCGAATTATCATTATTTCAGTTAAGCTCGAGGTGTTTACTTTTCTTTGGGTGGATTTAGCTATTATAATAATGAATTTAATTTAATGTAAAGGATAAAATATTTTGACTATAATACAATGTTCTTGTAATATATTAAAAATATTTTATAATGTAACTCTGACTCCGATTGCGAATCAATTCAATAACCCCGATTCTGGGTTCGGTTTCTTTAGTTCTATTCGGTCACATCTCTACTTTATTGAGCTCGAAAATGAAAGAAGTAAAAAGAAACATACGTACAGTAACAAAAAACTAATACGTTATTATATATTTCTTTGTAGAAAAAGCTTAATTAGTCATAAATCGTTAGCCACACATACATGAGCATATTATAGGAATTATGAATTTGTATATTTAAATATAAATATATTTTTATAAAATTCTTAGAATAATAAAATTATATAATATCAAAAATGACATCTAAAATAAATTTGTATACATTAACTTTGAAACTTGAAAACTTTTAGCGAAAGTAGGTTAACTTGATGATATAAAACTTAGGTATATTATTTCATTTAAAAAAATGACATAATTTCGTTGACTTTATTATAATAATATGCAAATTATCTTAACTTTATATAAGTTAGTATTAGTTTTGGTTGTGAAGACACATTTTAAGTGAAGTGAAATAATATACAAATTGTTGGAATATTATATTTTTTTAAAAAGATTTTTTTATTTACAGTCTTACAGAATTTAAAACCTAACCTATTTATTAAAATCATTTTGTCCAACTATCAGTCACCATCACGTAAGGTGTTTACTACAGAACGTATTTGTCTGGTCCAAGTTATTATATTCTTTTCCCTATTCTCCTCATGTCGACTTACCATCGAGTGAGAATCGAACCCACAACCATTGACACAAACAAAATATACAAACATATGCTTTGCCTCGACACCAGAGCGAAGAAATGGAAATATAAACTTAAATAAATATTTCATTTCCCCGAGAGTGAATCAAATCTACAACCCGTCGCGTTTACAGTCACACGCTTATGCCCCTGCGCCACGACCGACCTCAGTTTAATTTTGATAAATATTAGAAAATGATGCTATTTATTATGTTCAATTAATTTTAGAAGATTATATCTCGATGTTCACAGCGTTTACACGTGAGTGTGGTACAGGCAGCCATTCTCTAACCACAAACCTATCACACGCAACACGTGAGTGAATTACATGGATTAATTGTAGCATTATGATCAAGTGGGTTAGTTTTATATACAAATTCTTAAGAAATAGATATTTTTTCACTCGTGCAACTGATTTAATTCTTGATTTAATTATTGAGGCACGACAGGATGGGATGGATTTCCACGCGAGGAAATTAAATAACCATATTTTTTACTAATATATTAATTCCCTATATGGTTATTACATTATCTTGAAGGCTATCGCCGACAGTGGGGACTGTCCGCTGATCTGGCATATGTGTGACATTACCAAGTCACTATTAGTTATTAAGTACTAACACTAGATATTAAGCTTTATTGCAATTTACTAACATTTTTGGATCATTGGTTGTCCGATTAATAAACATTTTTATTTTATTTATTTTTATTACGGCTTCAATTATATTCAAAGTAGGTAATCTGAAACTTATGTTACGTAGTTAAATAAATCTTATCAAGACGAGCTGAGCTGTAACTCACACACAAGAAAGTATATTGCATTCAGTAAGTCAATCTTTGTGCTTAATTGTATAAGAGAATTAAAGACACAAAGAATATGTAATTTTATAATTAGTGTATTATAACATAATATAATAGAAATTAAATTAACTTGGCTTCACGCTGTATCCCGCACGCAGCAGGGTAGGCAGAGGGAACTTAGTGTTAAGACACTCCGTTCCCCACTTTCCGCCAAATTCTGGAGGTATTGCGTGCTGAGTGGCGGAACTCAACACCGCGCTTTGCCTCTTGTAATCATATAATATAAAAGACGACTATCATATTACTGTATAGAACGTGGGAGTTACTTCTGTCAATGTTAAATTTGATTACGAGCTATATACAGAGATCTGGAAAAACATTTAAATATAATCTTAGAAAACCAGAAAAAGAAAAACGAAAAGTTAAATCGTCTTCTTTGTCTATGATCAGAAAATAATACATTTTAACAATTATTTCTTATCGTTTAACATTGACAGTAGACTCTTAAGACTGTATAAGGCTGCACAAAGTCTGGGCGAATTATTAATATTTTTTAAACATTTTTAATGTGATTCCACACTTAAGAAAGAAAAATACTTATTTTGAAAAAGTATAATAATTTGAACCGAGCGGGAACCCGCGCCTCCTGGAAATCGACCAGGCGCTCTGACCACTAAGCCATACGTTCTCATCAAGCTACATGGTAATAGAAGCCGTCGTGGCGCAGGAGTACAAGGGTGTGGACGTAACGCGACTTTGTGTAGGAGGAATAAATTGTTATATAATAATAAAAATAATTCAATAATAAAGTGGGAAACGCAGTGTCTTGACACTAGGTTCCCACTGCCTACCCTGCTATATGCGGGATACAGCATGAAACTGGTTTTGCCTCATTTATTTATGAACTAATTAAAATAAAACAATAATAACAATACTAAACATTATAATAATGTAACAAACAATACATAATATACAATTAAATATTTAGGGAAGCTTGCTAAAATACAAAGCCATTTCTGAGATTAGAGAGAACAAACGCACAGGCAAACAGACAAACTGAACATGTTCTGTTACATTGTTAAATAGCCGTAATAACAATTTTTGTAATATATCTTCCATTTACAGACACCGAAGAGGGATGATTTTATTGTAAATATCGATAAGTTGTTTTTTTTAAATATTCAATTGAATATTTTTATGGGAGGTCGCTAGTTATATATATAAGATGATGTGCCTGCGTGTCGTTTTTCGGCGACGCCCTAGCTACGATATACGATATGACTACTACTGCCCTGATGGGACTGCCCATCTGATCTTTTTCTTTCTGTAGAGAGGAATAGGTCAAGTAAAATAGGGGTATGATAGGTAGAAAAGGGAGGCCAATGAATAATCTGGTAGACATCGACAGAGTGAGACAGTACTTCACGCCAAAACATCGATTGCCTCTGTATAGGGCCCAGGTTTGGGCTCATATTATGGAGTACTGTTGTCATCTCCGGTCTGGTGCACTCAGTATCAGCTTGAATTTTTTTATCGCACTAAACGTAGAGCATTTCGGATCACTAGGGACCCAATACAAAATGCGAGACGATAGATTTTTTTTCGCTTTACGTAGACACGTCTTCTAGCTGTGCATTCTCTTCTGCATTTATCATGGTTAATTTTCTGGGGTGCTGCCTCACCTAGTACCTACTGATATTTTTTCTAACCGCACAGTACATCATAAATTTAAATATCACCCTCAAAAGCAGAATACTTGGCATTCTACTACTGTGCGGCCTTGTAGGAATTATCTTTCACGTACCACACAACTGTAACTGCTGCGGTGTTTCCGTATTAATACGATATTACCATTTGAACCTACTCGGTTCTTAACGGTTCTATGACCACTTTAAAGGTCAACAACAAATCTGTTCTCCCCTGGTGTTACACAGGATCGCAGGCTGCGGTGATCACTTACCATCAGGTAACCCCGTAGACTCGTTTAACTTATCTTTTCCATAAGAAAAGACAAAACCAGGACTGGAAGCTTGTTTAAAATAATTTACAATTTGTGTAACAACGATCTATGATGAATCGTAGTGTTTGCAAACTTCACATTATCCATCATTTATTATCTAAAAGATATTTCAACTTTGACCAAGAGTTTAGATACTTCATAGCAATTTATCATGTTATTGAATAAGATAAATTAGAATTTTACGTTCAGTAGATTATTATTTATTTGTTTTTATTATTTCTTTATAATTTCAAATTAATATTCTTCATGCAGTAAATATTTTCGAAATCATAAATATACACATTGATTCATAAGCAACTGTTTATATTTATCGTACCTATATAATATTAAAAATTTACTTGAGTTAATATTTTTTAACATTTTTTTTTTTTCAACTAATATATCTTGAGGTTATTATTTTGTGGTTAAATCAAGAATTGAATGCACATTAAAGGTTTTTTAAATTTTTTAAATGCATTTTTTACTTATATTTTGAAAATTAAATACTACAATAAAAATAAATAATAATACATTTAAAATACAAGCAATTTCATATATTTTATTATTTCTTTCGCAAAAGGCTCACCATAAAAACTCCAGCACCCCGACAACCTGGCACCATTGGACCGTTGGAGCCACCGAACATACAGTGAGTAAATGGCGTTCCGGACTGTGGTAAAATCACCTTGACGCAGGTTTTTTTGCCGGGCACATGAAGTTTACTAATGTAGTGGAACACAACATAAATATTTCCTGTAGTCATAATGAGGTGATAATGATACTGAGGAACCAAACATTACTGCACCATAATCAACATGGTTTAACACCACCATCTAGCAACCTCAACAATCATACGCAGAAGAGGAGAGGCCCTAGCTCTTATAGCCTCAAAGTAAATTTACTGAGAAATACATTATTCTTTATTTCATACAAATGAATGTGGCGCGGGCGCACAGGGGAGTGGCAGTAAACGTGACAGGTTGTAGGTTCAAAACCCACTCGAAGAAATGAAATATCTAATATTTTAAGTTGTTGATAGAAGTTTAACCTCACTGCATTAGTACTTATAACGAAGTTACAAGGAATACTATGTCACTTAAGTTGACTTTACAAATTTCCGATTAATAGTCACCAATTGTATTTTACTCGAAAATTTTGTATAATTGCATAGAAAATATTAAAACTATGCACAGTACGGAACTCTCGGTCAGCAAATTCGACTCGCACTTGGCTGTTGCTACTTGTCCGGTTTTTTTTTAAGTTTAAACACACTCTAGCGTAAAGCATCTAGTTTTTTTTACTCCTATCGTTCTAATACAGAATTGCAAATTAAACAATAAAAATAACAATACGAACATTGCTATACGGTATCCTAATAAAACGGCCGCGTCACGCAATCCTAAGAAAAACTCATTTTGGCCCGCAATCTAATGAGAATCTTTATCAGATTTTACTAAGCCTATGTGTTCTGCTACAGTTAGACTGTTTCTTGCAAATTACACTGGAAATAACTTTACCTAATAAGGTAATTATTTTGTGATGACAGGATAAAAAAATCATCATCTCATCAACACATGATGGTAGCAGAGCAAAGTAAATAAAGATTTTTAATGTATTAAATATTAATCTTTTTTATTCTTAGCGAAAAAACCGATCAGCATTTTCAATTATATAATAAATAGTCAATAGTATTCTGACAGTCAGCAGAAACAAACAGAAAAGAAAAATACTTATTTGGAAAACATATAAAAATTATGAACGTAAATTAAACGGTTCTAATATTATGTTAATATAATTTACGGTATATGGCCGTCGTGGCGCTAGGTAACTGTAAACGCGGCAGGTTTGGGGTTCGATTTCCACTCGAGGAAATAAAATATTAAATACTTCATTATCTTTCACTCTGGCACCAATGCAGGAGCACGGCGTTGAGTTCCACCACCCAACACGCAATGTCTCGAAAAAATCGGCGGAAACTGAAGAAAACAGTGTCTTAACATAAGGTTCCCTCTGCCTACCACGCTGTGTGCGGGATACAGCGTGAGGCTGATTTTTTTAATGTAATTTGTTGTAACAGTTTAACTTACATACTATATTCTGTTTAAAAAGTTAAATACACAGCGCTCCGTACCGCAACTAAATACGTGATTACAACATCCGCGAGCTCCCCACGCGCCCCTCTTTGTTGTTCACTTTAAAAGTTACTTTCCTAATATTAGAAAAATGTAAGCTTCATTTTATCTAGATAAAAAATATAGATGCTAAAATATTATAGTTTTTTTTTATATTCTTTTTATCTTATATGTTTATTGTTATCTTATTTATTAGGTCACAGTTTTTTCCAATATGACATTTGACTGATTTTATATGGTGTATTCTTTTAAATAATCAGCTAATTATAAGCAAAATTTATTTATTGTATGAAATAAAAGGAACATGCACACAGATTGCTTTAAATTATAAAAACTAAGTTTCTAAATATATGAGTAAAGTTATGATATATTTTTAACATTTAAAATAATATTTAAGTATTATAATGACATTATGATATGAGGCCAGTGACTATAAGCGTGACAGGTTGTGGGTTCGATTACCACTCGAGAAAATGAATTTAGTGCCGAAGCAAAAGCGCGGCGTTGTGTTCCGCCACTCAACACGCAATTCCTCCAAAATAGTACGAAAAGTGGGGAGCGGAGTATTTTAATATTTACTAGACCTATGCTGCTGTATGCAGGTTGCAGCGTGATGCTAAAGCTGAACTATAATAACATATAAAAAGGAATTTTAATTTTATTTATATCTCACATAAAAATTTTTGAACTACAACTTTGTGCTAGCTTATAAATGTATAGATAAAAATAGAAAAAACATGCAAAAAAAGAGCAAATGCGGATCTACATATATTGCAATACTAATTGGTAGACCAAAAACACAAAGTGGTTCACAAAAACTTCAAGCATCTACGTTGAAACTTACAAAGAGAACCAGTAAAAACTGGTTCATCTTTACTCTTTTTTCGTTGTCATTTATAAAACATAACTAAAAGTTACTATTTTATATCGTTTTAGTCATAATTTTTTATATTAAATTATATTTATTACTTAGCTTCACGGTGTATCCCGCTCACGGCATGGTAGGTAGAGCGAACCTGGAAGCCCAGTGTCCGCTTTCCACCACATTCTGGAGACATTAAATGTTAAGTGGTGGAACTTAATTCATCGCTTTGTCACGTTATCAGAGCGAGGAAATAAAATTTAAAATATTTAGTTTCCTCGTGTGGGAATCGAACCCACAACCTATTACGTTTTCAGCGCCACGTCTAGCCACTACTGAGTTTATCTAAATACTTTGTAGAGTGGCGACAGAACGTAGTGGAAAATCAATTGGACGCATCATGTCAATTCTTTACTTAAAATTATACATTTAAATAAATGTTTAGACAATAGACATTGATAATATAAAACAATCCATATCTTATTTTTTATTGATACCTTTTCATAAAATAGTGATTATGATATAGTTTACCTGTATTTAAAGTAAGAAAGGAAAAAATATTTTAAGCTCTTTTTTAGACTAATTCTAACTTACATTCAATATATCCTGTTTTAGTGATAAATTAAAACTTGTCGCCCCAACCCCCTTTTTCATTCACGGAGACTGATTCGCTTATATTCGACTACATTTATAGAACAATTAGTGAACAGTGAGGTCGATATGGCCGCACCTGTTCCGAAACGGCAGCACTCAGTCAGCGATCAAAAATCTTACTGACGCTACATTTATTCAAAGTGTAGGCCACAAATATAGCGGAAATAAAAAGTCGTTGTTATTTTGTTATTAGTTATTAAAGAACGGAAGAAAGAAATTTGGGCTTAATATTGATTATTTTATCACTGAAATAGCGTATATGTGGATTATATATGTCGGCGCGAGTGTCAAATTTGGAAGTGTCGTAGTGTCGCCATCTATGAAACGGTGGCAGAGGAAAATGTCACTTTGGAACAAGTTAACATTTTACAAAACTTGCGTTCGTCCCATTATGGCCTAAGCTTGTGTCGTATTCGCACCTACCAAGTTAGACCTCCTTCAGAAGGTCCAGAACAAAATCCTCCACATGGTATCTGTTTGCCCATGGTACGTACGCAACGGTGACTTTGTGTAGACAAAGATATTGGATTTAAGATAGAGGAATTCTGCAAACGCCTAATCAAGCCCTACTACGAGCTTACAGATGCTTACTCCAATCGACTCATCGTGGGAGCCTGTACGCCCCACATCCACACCTGCTTCTTCGAACCTTGCAGGAACCTTCTAGATCCCGACGATCCAATTACTACCACAAACTCCCACTACATAGACAGGACTCAAGCCTCAGTCTCACGACATACTTTCCACAGCCGTAAGAGACAACGAGGCCAGTCCTATCTCATATCACGTCCATGCCTCGGCGCGACAACACCACAAAACAACACAATGGTCAAAATCCGCCCTGGTTGGCGTATGAATGGCACTCCGCTGTCACTCTTCACGCGTGTCCATCAAAGCTTGTATTATTTCTTCAGGGGCGAGCTATCTATTTCTCGCCTCGCCTACCTGTTCATAATTATATTGAGCTGAAAAAGGGAAGACGAGCGTATGTTACTGTAAAGGAATCCCTGAAGTCTAATCCTATGGTCGCAAGTCCTAGGCACTACTCCGAGCTTCACATAGTTTAAAAACATACTTTGCACTTCTGTGTTGAAGTTATCGTCACTTAGTTTATATTTACTCTTCATTTTATTTTTACTCTCAGCTGACATCTCCGACATATATAATATTTTACATAAAGATATTTTCTTCACTAACTATTTTTACTGTTACTTGTTTGCTTTTACTCTACTCACCATCAAAAATTCAAACCAAAAACTGTAAGATGACATGGGACAATAATATTTTTTAATATGTATTTCCAAATGATTAAGCTTACATTTTTCTTCTTGATTATAATTATAAATTCATGCTTAAAAGCTATGTAAATAAATGATTACCTGATAAATCAAATAAATTTAACAAAAAAAGTATTTATTTCGTAAAAAATATTTATTTCGTAATCGCTATTTTAAGAGATCCAACACTTATATAGACGTGGTTTGCCGTGCTGCCTGCCGGCTTTCAACTAAATTTTAATTCAACTTTTTATCATGAATACCTTCGTTAAAGTTTATTGGATTATGCATTGGCTCAGCGATAGAGCAGCAGTGTATTTTTATATTTTTTTAATTTAAAACTTTCAATGTTTATAATTTTTTATTAAAGGTTTAAATATGATTTCTTTGATGAAATATTAAGATTTTAAGCATCATACTGCATCCGGCACACAACAGGATAGGCAAAAGGTACCCTCTTATATTGAGATACTCCGTTACCCATTTTCTGCTGAATTCAGGAGGCATTATGTGTTGCGTGTCGGAACTCTACGTCGCGATTTGCCTCGACACTAGACCAAATAAATAGAAATATAAAATATATCATTCGGAATCGAACCCACAACCTGTCGCTTTTACAAATCCAAATAAAAAAAAATCATATATATACTATTTGCAATAGAACAATATATTTCTAAACATATTGTTTCATTTCGCGTGACAGCTACTCAGTAACGAGACAGATTAACGATCCTCAGCGTAATACTATATTATGGTGACAAACATGTGCATATCCATCATTGCGCTGCTGAATATGCTTCTGGAAATCATACTTGCAATAACAATTAAAAATTAATATATTTTACTTTTAATATATTAGGGGACAACAGTCTATTATATAGGGGGTATTAGTACACATTTTTTTATTAAAATCGAATATAAATCGACATTTAAATGATAATAAAAAAATAATAACACGCGATTGTATCATTACAATTACGTAATTTCATAAGTTTGATACAGATATATGGATTTCGACCTTTATAAACTATATCTATTATTTATCATGAAAAAATAAGCTGAACAGGTTGAAATAGGGAATGAAATTCCGCATGTAAGCTGCTTCCCGGTCATGAAAAATGAATTCATAATTATGATTAGTACACTGGCTATAAATAATTAAGATTTCTTTTCTCATGGCTTTAAGCTGTATCTCATACATCGCATGGTATGCAAAGGGAACCTGGGAACAGACTAGCTGAACAATGTTCAGTTCTAAGATACATACATAAGATTCAGTTATAAGATACATTCGTTTTTTTAGAAGACACAAAAATAGTGATTAACTCTACAAGGAATAATCGTATATTCTCGTCGTTTCATTAAAAATTCAACAGTAACAAGCGAGTCTTAGCTAGAAGACGAATGTTAAACGGTTTTAACTACACAGTAGTTGTGTGAATAATAGCTGATCGCGGTGGATGTCACGATCAGACATCACAGATAGACACGTTTCGTGCGAAATGAGTCGCGTGATTGGGACGACATTAATTTATGGAGTGCTTCGTGGCTCTTGCTTCGCCATTACTTAGACCGATGGTAATCGTTGTATAAGTAAATAGATAACTGTGCAACGGTGGTTGAAAGTGGTGTTATAAATTGTGATATTTAATTAGTTATCATTATTAATCAGCTTCACGCTGTATCCCGCGTTTAGCTCGGTTGTAGGGGGAACCTAGCTATAGCACAGAACACATATACCCAAAGCTATAGCTTATTTACTGACGGGTATTCACCAATCCACCATCTGTCAAAGTGGTTTTTTTTTAAATCTTGTAAATTATTTTGGTTACAAATTTATTGACATTTTAAACAATAAAAAAAGGTTTTTTATAAATCATTAGCGAACTACGATATAAATTTTTTTTTGGAACCTGTCGTGGCTCATGGACACATTGGTGTCGATGCGTATGACTATAAACGCAACCTCGAGGAAATGATATATTAAATATTTAAATTTATTCGCTCTAGTGTCTAGGCCCCAGTCAGTATCCAGATTCCGGCGAAAAACAAAGAAAGGAGAGTTTTAATACTAGATTCCCTCTGTTTACCCATCTTCGTGCGGAATACAGCATGGAGCTGATTTTTTTTTATTCCAACTATAATAATTGCTTGCTTAAAAATATTTTTAGGTATCAGTAAGAATATTTTAATAAAAGTACCGTAAAAAGAATATCTGAAAAGAAAAAAAAATACTTTTAATTATAAATCCAGTCAAGTGCTAGTGGAGATTTATATTTATATCATGAAACGGATTCAGCTATCTTGAGAATAATTAATGGAGGCGAACTTAGTCCCTTTGAATATTTATTGTAAGAAGGAAATATTGAATATCATTATATTTTTGTATATTTAAGTGGTTATGGTTATATTATTTATAATTACCCTATTTGAGTTGAGAGTTCTCTTTGCCCACCCTTAATATAATTTTTGATATTTTTACGTCTTTGTATTTTTATACTTTTACGTTCTACATGTCGAGAGTTTGAATGAAAAAATACAATTTTTATTTATTTTCATAAAATAAAATGACCACTCACAACAATAAGAAGCATACTTTATTAAAATTCAGCTTCACTCTAAGAATAAAAATAATAATTATAAAAAGAAAATATTACTTTTTGAACAATGTTAAGCGAATGTAGTGATAATTCACTAAATTATAGGAATGGATTATTCTTTCACAAATGATTTGTATCATCTACGCATTAAATTAAGCTAAGTAACTGCAATGGTACCTAGAATGATCTATCCAGCTCCAAGCGACATTGTATGATGTTTGTTTTAATATTTTGAAATATCAGCTTCACGCTGTATCCCGCATACATTAGAATACGCTGAGGGAACATAGTATTAATACACTACGTTCCCCCTTTCCTCCGAATCTTTCGAGGCATAGCATGTTGAGTGGCAGAACTCAACGCCGGGCTTTTACCCTCCAAAGTACTATAAAGCACAATTTCTAAAGACATAACACTTACAACTATACTGTCTCGTTCTCAGTAAGTAATGAGGCATACATTAGGTAGTTTATCGGCGGTACGGTCTCGTATACGTGCATTAATCAAACCCTACGTTTGTAGTGGAGCAGTGCGGTCGGTTGCAGCGAGGCAACGCTGCCAGTCGCCGCGGGCTTCTCGCGTCGCCGCCCTTGCATAAATCCTTGCGTAGTGACCAGCCCCGACTAGGTCATTTGGTAACTATATCAACAGTTCATTGCGCAAAGCTTGAACTAATAAACTCCTGTTTTATATATTTCTAAGTTTATGAAGTTATAGATAGGATAGGTTATAGATAAAGTGATAGTTAATTAGTATTGATAATATTATTTACTTTTAACAATTCTTATGATTTAGAGTTCTAACAAAGATTTTTTTTTTATGGAAAAGACACGGCAATCGTTTGGCGTTCGGGTCACCTGATGGTAAGTGACTACCGCCGCCCACGGCCCCGTGCAACACCAGAGGAGTTACAGGTGCGTTGCCGGCCTTTAAGGTGGGTTAGGTGCCGGGGCCTGGCATTACCTGATGCGAAACGCAGTGGTATAAAGCCACTACTTCACGCCGGTTTTCAATGCCGGGGGTGGTAACGATCCGGTCGAGTCTGCCCATGCGTGTTGCCATTGCTGGCGACGTGACTCTACCACACGTACTTTAGTCGCCTCTTACGACACCACCAGTACCAGGATGATCCTATTCTAGGCCGGGATCACACGCCACGAAAAAACAACTTACTAAGATATTCTAACAAAGATGTTATTATATTATAGTAATTATTATGATAACGAATATATTATTTTTATTTCCTCGCTCTGGTGACGTGGCAAACCGCGGCGTCGAGTTTCACTATACAACAACGAATCGAAGAGTATTCATGAAAAAAGGAGTGTCAAAGCACTAGACTCTCAGGTGTTTCTACCAACACGAACATTAAAACTGTGCTGAAGCTGTGTTAATAAAGTTCTTATAAGTCAAATATTTTCTGTTAAAGGTCTTTATAATATAAAAAAAATAATTTTTTGCTAGCATTTACACAGAAAATATATAAATTATCCGATTAATATGAAGTGTATACATTAAAATGATGTATACATTAAAATGATGAAGTGAAATTTTCATATTGACTATTAATTTTCTTGATAGCTGCTATACAATATTTATCACTGTTTTGTAAATTGATTGGGTCATATTGAATTGGCTGCCGCTAATTTGTTGCTTTATTTTAAGCCTTTTATTTTAACCAATTACAAAATTCAAATGTCATAAATAATAACATATATAGTTTAATATACTACTACTATACATAGTTTCATATATAGTCTAATGAATGAAAATCAAGAGACCAATCACTTTTTAGTGTCCGGTTGAGCTGAAATTTAGATAACGACTTCAGTTCTGAAGACAATGAAATTATATGCGTATAATCAATATTGTTATTAATCCAAAATGGGAGCCCTAACAATATTAGAAGGAAGTGTGCAAAAATTTAGAGTGCATTATTAAATTTTAATATAAAATTCAGAGAATGAAAAACAAGCCTGACTTTGACTGAGAACACAATAACAATAAAATATTAAAAATGAGAATCAAATAAAATTTCACATTGTATCTGGCACACCGGTAAGCAGAGGGGACCTAGTATTGAGATATTCCGTTCTCCATTTTCCAGCAAATTTACAGATATTAATTTAACTACATATTTTAACATTGTAAATATATATAATTTTCAAACGATAACTATAAATCGATGAATTTCCAATTATCTAAGATGCAATTGAAAGTGCAGTCGATTGTATGAATAACTAATGGCCCCTGGTCCCTGTCCAGTTATTGACAATGCTAAGTCAAAAGTTGTGAATTCAAATTGCATTTTATCGTAAATGTCAATTGTATCCTTATTCGTTTTAAATTGTGCTAAAAACTTATTTAAATATGACGAGTTAATTATAATAAAATTATATAAATAATATAAAAAACGAAAGAATATTTTAGCTATAGCTACATGGTTTTTTTTTATGAAAAAGGACAAGGCAAACGAGCGTGCAGGTCACCTGATGGTAAGTGATTACCGCCGCCCACGACCCCGTGCAACACCAGATGTCGGGCCCGGCATTGCCTGATGCGAAATGCAATGGCATAAAGCCACTACTTGACGCCGGTTTTAAAAGCCGGAGGTGGTAATGATCCGGCCGAGTCTGCCCATGTGTGTTGCCATTGCTGTCGATGTGACTCTACCACACATACTTCAGTCGCCTCTTACGACACCACCAGTACCAGGATAATCCTAATCTAGGCCGGATCACACATAAGTAGGTATACCAAAATTCATTTTTTTTTCTCAATTCTGATTCTTCTTATGCTATAAAAAAATTGACCAGGCCAATCGCGGCAAAAAGCACGACGTTGAGTTCCGCTACTCAACACGCAACGCCTTCAAACTTATATCGTATCGATGTTCATAAGTATTATTGATTCAGTTGGGACTTATTACATGAAAATGTTTAACAAGGGACAAATATACATCGCCATATACATAATATATTTTATGAGAGTTTTGAAATTGTAAAGCCACATTACTTATGACAAACGACTGTGTACGCCACAGATAGGCTAAAAGTTGTGTCTCAAGCTTACGAGAAGGTGCATATATTAAAAAGTAGTATAAACAACAATAAATTATAAATACAACAAAAAAAAACACGATTAATAGGAAAAAATAGTAATTTTGTAACATTTCATAATGCAAAAAACCAATTTTTATCATAAATAAAATATAGATTAAAAGCATCTTTACGTATGTTTATTTTTAGTATGATTCAACATAGACAATTAAAGTAAGATACTCGAGTATTCCAAACTATTTCACCAGTCTGTTACAGAAGCTCACATGGAGTTTCCTTAGTTAGACTTCAAGAGTAATTAGACTAAGTAACTTTCTGCTATATCAGTACTGCGAGTTGGTAACGTACTATTATAAACATAACATGTAATAAATCTACTGGCTTATTTATAGTAAAATTTGTTATATTAAAAATCATGATGATTTTGTTTAGATATGATTTTTTTTTTCTTCTCTTGTATTTATCTTTTTCTTTTTTATTTAAGAATATATTTCGAGTTGATCTGCGAGTTTTCTTTTTTAAGATGTCTTTGCGACTACGAAAAGCCTCGACCAGACTTGAAAAGAATATCACTTATACATAAATATATAAGTCGTGACGCAAGCGTATGACTATAAGCGCGGCAGCTGTGGGTTTGATTCCTATTCGAGGAAATGATATATTTACTATTTTCATTTCGCGCTCTGGTAACGAAACCGTGTGCGGCGTTGAGTTCGACCACTCAAGACGCGATGCCTCCAGAATTGAGCGAAAGGTGGAGAACGGATGTATCTTAATGGAAACATAGTGTATTAGCATTAAGTTTTCAGGTTCCCTGTGCCTACCCTACTATCAAATATCGAAGGCAGTATAGAATATAACTGCAAGGTACTATGAGGTGAGACCCCTTCATACAACAGAAAAACAGTTTTCCAAAAATAACAGATTTTTTAATAAAAAATGCAAATTACTATTATCTCAAAAAGTTATTGGCGCACATGACAACTTCTGTATGTAAGTGGTGAAGAGATCATTGGCTGGGCTAATAAAGTATTTGCTAAATAATTACATATTATTCCAACTCTTAAAGATCTTATTTAAAAAAAAATCAGCTTCACGCTGTATCCCGCACACAGCGGAGTAGGCAGAGGGAACCTAGTGTTAAGACACTCCGTTCCCTACTTTCTGCCGAATTATGGAGGCATTGCATGTTAAATGGCGGAACTCAACGTCGCGCTTTGCCTCGACACCAGAGCAAAGCGAGCGAGCGCGGCAGGGAAGGCAAACTGTCAAAAACCCCGTCTTAATTTAAAAAAAATAAAATTAATGCTGCGTCCGTCAGAGCAAAGATTGGGAAATGGAATTCCCTGGATAGGTGATCGAACCTACACCCATCGTACAGTCAGACACTGTACGCTGTCCCACTGCACCTCGATATTCGTGGTAGTTTAAATTCAGCTTCGATAGAGGCAACGTGCTTATAGTAAAAACGACCAAAGACAGTATCACAATATCCAATTTTATGAAAACTTCTAAACTATAGAATAACATACCATAACATATATAAATTAATTTAGCAATTCTCTTTATTCATCTCAAATTCGACGAATAGTAGAGATTACTCTAATTTTTTCAAACGCTCCTTTGGGTGCTTTCCAAATAGCATTTCTCTAGATGGTCTTTACTGCCTACCTAGTTTGCCGTCTTTTTATTTTAAAATAAGACCTAGACTTTCTCAAAGAGATTATTTAAAAAATACAATTTGAAATTGTGCTTATTTACAACCTTTATATAAAATAAAAATTATTACTTTGCTATTTACTAAACTTAAATAAAAACCGAACAAATGCGGATCGGACCGCCATATCGAGAGTTTTGTACCAATTTCAGGATTGTACCCAACACGGAGTGTTTCGAATTTGGATGGAAAGCAGAGGATGGAGTTAGCACTAGATCCTCTCTTGCCTACCCTGCAATATGCGAGATAAAGCATTTAAAACCTAAAAATGTATATATTGTAACATTATGAACGGCAGTAAAAGGACTACGTCGAATACATTGTAAAACAGGCATTACACATTTATGTGTATAAATAACAAAGACAAGAGAAAGACAATTAATCCAAGCTCCGTTATATCTCACAAGATCACAATATAAATATGTGTTTCGATGTTGTTGCCAGTTAGCGTTTTCTATATATAATAGCAGTAGTGCCAATACTACGAACGTATAGTACAAGAGATTTTTTTAAGCTAAATTAAATACAAGATCAATATTACATAACATAAAATATAATCATATAACTTTTAAGCTTTAAGAGGCCGTCGTAGCGTAGAGTCAAAAATGTCTACTCTAGGGCATGAATTATAATTTTTTATATTCTAAATTCTTCGCTCTGGCTTCAAGGTAAAAGTCTGGCATTGAGTTCCGCCACGCAACACGCAATGCCTCGAAAAAGAAAACTGTCTAACCTGGTGAGCGTTGGATACAGCGTGAACTGATTTTTTTTAAACTACCCAACGGCACTATTACATTTGAGAGGATATCCTCATTGTAATACAGATATATTAGAATATAATTTCGAAGGTTCCTCATGTGACGTCGAAATAACTTTTTAGGCACTTCCACCGCAAAGGTTGAGTTAGCAATATAGCTTCACAGATGTAAGCAATATTTACATACTCTATGGCTCTATGTTATGACATAAACATGCTTAGCCTTATGGATACATTTTTAAAGTATATTATTTTACTGGTGATTTGATCATGTCTATACACCCATCAGAATAAAGGTTTAATTAACTAAATAAAATTTTATAAATAATTTAATTATTATTTATAAAATTTCATAAGATAAATTAAGGTAATCCATTTGATGTAACTGTACCTGGAATAGGTACGAGCTACGGCGCGCACTTAGAATGATCATGTACTTTCATGATCATTCTAAGTGCGTGTTTCATACTTATGATACAAAACTTTTAATTGATCGCAGGAAGGATTGGTGAAGCAGGTAAAAGTTGTACATGAAATTGGTTTAAAATGAAATATGAAGTATATATGTTACATATGTAGATAAAGTGATGAAAATCTTTACGCTTTTACGATTAGCTTCACGCTGTATCCCGCACACAGCAGGGTAGGCAGAGGGAACCTAGTGTTAAGACACTCCGTTCCTCACTTTCTATCCAACTCTTGAGGCATTGCGCGTTTAGTGGCTGAGGTCAACGCTGCGCTTTTCCTCGACACCAGAACGAAGAATAGAAAATATAAATTTATATAAATACAATATTAGGTACTTACTTTTTTATTTGTGAAATACAAATAAAAAAAAATGCAAAACATATTTTTTGCCTTCTGATTTTTCAAAACCCACGTTTGAAAGTACATGTATATATTCTTTTTAGACTGCATACATAATGTTCACTGCCTAATGGTCACTCTCAATACTAGGAAATCCGTACTCTGTCATGCACTTTGATATATAGAATTGATCAAAACTGCCAACATCGGCGCGTATAATAAATCCGTTCACCATTTTGTTATTTCTACTCGATGTTGGAAACGAAACGAAAATATTCCATTATTAACATTATAAATAAATAAAATATAAATTAAAGAACCAATTTAAACCAATATTTTCTTAAAAATTTTATTCACGATATTTCGCTGTTATTTGCCTGTTCTTCGTTCTTCTTTACGCTATATTTGCTTCATAAATATATTTACGTGAAATAAAATATTTTACTTGTATTGTTAACATTCAAAGCGAACGCAACGTTATTTAATTCTATTTCAAATTAGCGAAACACAACAATTAATACGGACTTTTTGTTTTAAATACTATGCTATACTATACTTATTATCCGAAATGATATATAATAAAAAGAGTAATAATATTTATTTTTTGTATAATAATGCCAGTTCATAAATGTAAAATAGAGAATAGAATAGTTTATGAACTTCACTATACGAAATTTCAATATGCATAAGATTTTTATAGTAAAAAGTAAGTCGATTTCTACTGCCATTACCCTATATGATAGTATTTAAGTAATCAAAAACTGTAAACATTATCCAATCATATCCAAAGAAAGTAACTGTTGACAAAATGCCAGCGATTCTATGAAATCACGCTATTATATCTGAATGTAATTCTTGTATAGATATTGTTGATTTCAATCTAACATTTAAGTAACAGAATTGAAATTTTGGATAACTTCATGTAAAATTAATGTGCTTATTTTTTTATTGTTTAACATTTGACTAAAATATCGTCTCAGAATGAGCCTCAAATTTAGCATAAGAGAAAAATATAAGTGAATAACAACATTTTTTATCTCTAGGTATCTTCTACGTTAACGAAAACCTGGTAAAAATATCAACAGTCATATTTATCACAACCCACTTACATGATCCACGATATAAAATAAATTAAAAAAAAACATTAAAAGCCAGCAGTTTCTTGTTTGTTGCAGCAGTGACTGTAAACACGACAGGTTTATAGTCACACGCTTAGGAGTCCCGCTCGAGGAAATGAAATATTTAATATTTCCATTTCTTCGCTCTGGTGTCGAATGTGAAGTAAGTACCACCACTCAACACGCAATACATACAACTCAGCGGAAATGAGAGAGCGGAGTGTGTTAACACTGATGTTTCTCTGCCTCTCCTGTTACATGCGGGATACAAGGGTAATGCGAAAAAGGAAACAAAAGTGAAAAAAATCGATAAATAAAAAAAAATCTTGAATATGCTTTTACACTCATAAAAGACTATGTACAAAAGAGGTCACTCCATTAGAGAGACACGTGTTACTATTTGAGCGAAGGCCTCGTTATCATTGTGGCCAAATACTTTTACTTACTCACTGTAATGAAAAGAAAGAAACTTTTCCTATTTCTACGTGTTTTCGGATAAAAGTTACCAAAGCCGGAGCCGTTGTTCAGATTTAGATAATTAACAACTCTGGCTGTTAACATTATATTTATTATCATTTTGGCAAATATATGTATGAATAATATAGCTACTGTATATGATACAATAAATAACACTAAATTTACGTAATGCATTGTTTGTTTATATTTGTAAAATTCTTTTTTTTGGCACTTTATAATAATGAATCAAAATAAATCAATATTTCAAAAAAGTGTTGCTCATTCAAATTCTATAGTATAAACTAAGGTGGCCGAGTAATCTCAAGGCCGAGAGCAAGTATTCATCGTCGAATTAATTTGTCGCGTACATTGACAAAGGCTACAAGAGCCTCAGTTATGAATAGTAATCAAACGCGTTTGCCGCCGTTAATTTCAATGCAGCAGGATATGAAATGCAGATGAGATCTCTTAGACCTCTTTGTTAAATTCTGCTAAGTAAAATTATTACTAAGCACGATAACATTTAAATAGGACAATATTTAACTATAGCCTTTGTCAGTGACCTTACTCGAAACTATACTACCAGCTAATAGTTAAAATTTTAAGGACTACAGTATATTATATTTTTTTAAATATAATATACTAAAGCGAACAAAATAATTTAAAAAATATTACACTTAATATAGATTAAAAATGGCCTAGAGAGGAGTAGAGTGTGTTCGGCGGAGAATAGGAACTCAAGTGTCTTGACACTAGATTATCTCTGACTACCCCGCTGCGTGCGGTAGAAGTATGTTATATCTAATTAAATTAAATTCGTCAAACCATACTCTGAAATATTATTTAACATGGTAAATTATATAATATATATTATTATATTATTTAACATGTTAATGTGTATAACAAATTAACAATGTTAATTGTTAATTCATTGTCGCAAGTAGGAATCAAACCCAAGTTACGGCGTGTACAGTGGAGCTGCTTCCGCCCACCAACGCTGTAAACCTGATCCCGAGTCCCGATGTGCTACGATACACTAGTACTTGGAACATTATAAAATAGTAACGTTACAATTAAAATGTTATTGATTGAGCAAAATTAGGTCAACGCAACAAGCTATGCTGCTATACACGAATTGACACAATAAAATATTGTTGTTTTGACTTCATTAGAATATGTTATTGAAATCTCTTTAATAAATAATCATTTCAATTATGACATTAACAGAATTTATGTATGTTAATTCAATTTGACATGAGTGCCAAAAACATAGAAAATAACTATTATATGAATCTATTTCGCCGTGTACTAGACGGTTTTATCTACGTGAATTAGTTATTTCGTTATTTTACGATTAAGGATCGTAATTTCGATTCGATTTCGCAATTTCGAATTTTGTCCACAAACGTGACATTAAGATTTTTTGGTATTCTCGGTACATACATTTAATAGATAAATTATCTGTGATTTAAGTACAGTAACTAATGAAAATTTTTGGTTATTATAAACTTAAAAAAAATGTAAACTTATCATGACGTATTTATTTTTCAATGATTTTCTTACAACAAGCACAGAGAAAACACGTTAAAAATAGATTAAAAATTATTTTATTATCATAATAATGTTTTCAGAACCTACACTTAGTATAATATTCGTGGATTTAGTCGAAGAAGGAATTTGTGGATTTAAGCGAAATCACACCAACAACATGTCTCATACGATTGGAAGAGCAGGTGCTCAGATTTATATTTTGAGAGGTCAAAAGAATGTGTTTTAGATGTAACGACATATCATGATACAATACCGAAATGGTGTTTTTAAACAAATATGTATCTTGACTTAAATATGTTTAAAGCAAAATCAGCTTCACGCTGTATCCCGCACACAGCATGGTAAGCAGAGTGAACCTAGTGTTAAGACACTCCGTTTCCCACTTTCCGCCGAGTTCTGGAGGCGTTGCATGTTAAGTGGCGGAACTCAACGCCGCGCTCTGCCTCAACACCAGAGCGAAATGAAAATATACATGTAAATGAATATTTAGAGAATATATTTAGAGTTTTGTTTTTTGAGTTTAGTGTAACGCTTAACAAAAATTGAACATAATCATAAAAAAAAATATTATTCTTAAGAAGTATTTAGCATTTAAAACATCAGTGCTTAAATTATAGTGCGAGGACGCGGCAGCTTTCAAAAGTTTTGGGCCACTATTATTGTTTTACTTAATAAATAAAATATTTAATTCGATAAAGTTAGGGAGGAAATCGGAAGATAAAATATAGAAGCTAAAAGGCTAGGAAGAACAGCTTACTTTATGCGTTATACGGAAAGTTAATTTTCGCCAGTGTTCAAGAGACGCCACTATATGAGGTGGCTCTGTAAGGAATAAGGACTACTTTCTTTACATAAAAAAAAATCTTATCAGCATCACGCTGTATCCCGCACACAGCATGATAGGCAGAGAGAACATAGTGTTATAACACTCAATTTCATATTTGTGATTGAGGCATTAAATGGCGAAACTTAACGCTGCACTTTGTCTCGACACCAGAGCGAAGAAATAAAAATTCTTCTCTCTCCTCAAGTGGGGATCGAACCCACAACCGAAACCGAAATGTTTACAGTCAGTCACTTGTTTCTGTGCATCACTATTGGCCTGAAGATCAAATCTTACATTGATGGAGCCTCGCCGGTGCGCTGTAGTCATTGCTGGTGATAATAAAAAAAGAGGTCGTCAATTCTCACTATTTATTTATTCTAGATTTTTGGATGAAATTGGCACACCACTTTATGTATGAGAATCTAGCTAACTAGGCTATATGCATAATATAGACGTATTTCTTTTCCTATCCGATGGTTATTTAACAACAAAGGTAATCTTTATATATCTAATAATCTCAATACATCATACAATATAAAGATTAAATATACGAAAGAGAGATAAATAAACCATCTTTTCTAGCTCGAAAATGTATATTTCGTATACAATACCAAGTTATAAAAGCCTTGTGTACGCACCTGTTACTGTCTTAGGTCTTAGGGACGTACTGTGTCATCAAAATCTATCCATAACAAAATTTATCGAAAGTTGTTATGTCAAAATATCTTTATATTCATTTAAAACTTATAATGTTTGTAGCTCTAATGTAATAGAAATATCTCATAAATATTTTTGACTAGTGATGAATTTGCGGATGTTACGCTTGACATACATAAGGAATATAGTAAACGAACTTGGTTTTTTTACATTTTTAGAGTGTTATTTAACACTTAGGAAAGAAAAATATTTTTTTAGAAATCATCTAAAAATTTAACTTTGAATTATCTTCGTAATGTTTTGTTCTCAACTAGAACACCATATTTAATGAATTCAACTAAACTTACTGTGTGTGTGTTTCTTCTTAATATCATTAAATACTACATTGACAATTTGTATAGAATAACTATGTACTATTATAAGTCAATAAATATTTAAATTTAATATAATAACATGGAACATAATTTCAACTTATGTTTCTTTTGTATAATAGCGATCTATATAATTAAGAATAATTAAGAAAATGTTTATAAATTTAAGTTTAACGACAAAACAAATTTATCTAAATTTCATCTTTGTATACTAATTAGTTAACGCCTTATGTTATGCTCAAAAGTAGTTCGAAATGGTTCTTGTAAAACACACTTTGCCCCCTTTTCACGGTTCTAACTTGGCTACACACACTGACGCGTGTCTTAATTGCACTTTCATACACTCACTGCACTGTTATATATCTATTTCGTACAAAACTCGTAAAAGCGTTAATGATGGCTAGAAGCATAGGTACTGTCTGCACTAAAGATAAGTTTACCAACTATCGATTTTTATATGTAAGAGCCGTGGATAATGCATATGTTATGCAAATACAGACTGCACACTGCCGTATTTCACGGATGCAAATTAATAGCTCACAGAAAAATAATATCTTAGCCTTATGCAGATAGACATGTTATTTTATATTTATTGCATCATATTTTCATGAGTAGAGTATGGTAGAGTATGCAGATTGAACCTAGGGAAAATTATTCTTTTTACAATTTCCATATGTTAAATATCAATTTATTATTACAATATTTCACATTTTTACTACCATGATTGACTGTAATCAAATAATTTAAATATAGCGCAAGCTTTAAGTCACGGTCACAAGTAAAAAGACATCCAAATTGGTAGGCAGTAGGCTGGGGTAGGCAAAGGGAACCTAGTGTTAAGGCACTCCGTTTCCCTATCTTCCGTTGAACTCTGGAGTGTCCCGATGAATACTAATAACTTATTTAATTTATAACAAGTTTAAATATCATTCTATACATCTCCTACATCCAATTTTCAAACAGGCATTATAAAAAATAGTTTAAACACTAGCAAAGTCTATATTTTTTTTGTAATTTAACGTTATTTTTACGCATCTAAAAACGCCTACTGAAATTTTTTCGCGTAAGTGTAAGTAATCATTCCTAGCACTATTTTTTTAATGTTCTAGCGACCCACGTACGGCTTGGCGACTTATTTGTTCGTTTGTAGCCAAATTATTCAAAATGCTTAACCTAATCCGTTCATTAATGTTTACGCCAAAGTGGAACGAACATGCATCCTCACAAACTTACACATTTATACATTTTATATACATATATAATTAGTAAGCTATAAATATAAATTCAAATTCAAGTTGTAGGACTCAACACCCGCTTTGCCTCGACATTAGAGCGAAGAAATAAAAATATTAAATATTTATGATTTCCTCGAGTGGGGATCGAGTCCACAACCACCGCTCAGAGGCACATACTGGTGATCCTGCGCCACTACTAACAGAAACGGAGTATCTCAATACTAGGTTCCCTCTGCCTACCCTGTTGTATGCGGAATACAGCGTAAAGCTGATATATACAGACGTACATGTATTCAGGATTAATATTGTCGATTAGACATCAATCAATGTGCAGTGGCCGATTGAATGCCTTCGAGGAAATCTAGTCTTTGTGTTGAAACAACTGATTAACAATATGATACATCATGTAAGCACTACATAATATGTTAATGCGGTCAAAAAAACTAGGAAAAGACTACTTATTTAAAAACGTATAAACGCCTCCTCGAAACTGTCCAGGTCAATTTCCAGGAGGCGCGGGTTCGAGCCCCGCTACGTTCAAATTTTTATACGTTTTCTAAAAAAGTATTTTTCTCTCCTAAGTGTGCAATAACACTTTGAAAATGTTAAAAATGGGATAAGAATATTCAGGTTTTATATATTTATTACCTATTAGATCTATAATGAAAACATATTATCATTATTAAGGTTTCATACCTTAGAAACCTACCAGAAAACGGAGCTCTTATAAGATCACTTTTCTGTCTGTCCGTCTGTCAAGACCATTTATCTCAAGATCGTGTAGAGTTACCAAACTAAATCAATATCAAATATCTAGCTTCTAAGACAACGCAATCAAAAGACACATTTGTTTCTGCATTGTTTTTGTTGCATTTTGTATGAAATTTGCGACGTAATTAAAAAATCTAAAAATATTATACACCTTAATTTCCTCATCAATGTTCAACTAAATTAACTAACTAATACTGTCTCACCGCACACATATGGGTAGAAAGAGGGAAACTAATATTAAAACACTCCGTTCCCCCTTTTTCCTCCGAATTCTGAAAGCGTTGCGTGCTGAATTCAATACCGCACTTTGTCCCGATACCAGAGCGAAGAAATGATAATATAAATTTAAATAAATATTCCACTTCCACAAGTGGTGATCAAATACAGAACCTGCCGCATTTTCAGTCACACACTTGTTCCACTACGCCATAACTGGCCTATACTCAAGCTTCTCCTTTATTATTTAACAATTTTTCCATATTATTATTATATATCTATGTTTCTCTTTTCCTGAGTATCTCGGGTTCAATAAAAACTGGTCTTTTGATCCTTCCTACTTCCTAGACTCCCTCTGCCTACTCTGTTGTTTGCGAGATATTGCGTGATTCTGACATTCGCACTTTCGAGTATATGATGTATAAAAGTAACATTTTATGAAAACTTTTATTGTTTACAAATTTTATTCCAATCATTGAACATAAGAACGTGTAAGGTTTTCTTTTCATACAAAACATAAAAGCTTGCTGATGAAGGCGCGATAATGAGGTTTGCGTGTAAATAGCAACACGTGTGTCGCTAATGGAATGACCGCTGCTTGTCCTCAGCCTCATAACGTGTTTTACACAGGTTTTTATGAAAGGATTTCTTATACTCACCTTTTTTACTATACACAGTAGAGAAATAATATAATATAAATTTATAGATATATCCGTCTGTGCCATTTTTGGGGGTCCGAATTAAAAGATACGAATGTTTATGTGTTGTATTTGCTGCATTTTGTATGAAATTTCCATGTAATCGAAACCTATAGGGTAGTGTCCTTTTAGTTTTTATTACAAATTTACATTTCATATAAAGTTTTTTTATATGAAAGAAATGATGCATACGCACGCAAAATTTAAGTTTCTCAACTTTTATACGTCACGTTCCCGTTGACCTACAATCCATAGATGCGCGATGGCGACTCGCACTCAACCGGTTTTTTTATATGTGGACTTTCAGTAATTGGTCGTAATAAATTCTAGGCAGACAACCAGCACCAGGGATGAAAATACCACTTCAATATATTTTCCTTAAACAAAGCATTCAATTAGAACACGTTTCCGTCTCTATCTCTTCTTTAATAAAATTTCAAGCAGAGCAGCCATCAATATTGCTAGTATCGAAATTGATGATGGAACTCTGAGTTAGATTCAAACTTTTGTTGCAAATTTTTTAGAAACCAGGATTTGTCACATAGCCTACTAAAATATAGAAAATAATTGATTATAGTATGGTATAATATAAGGAAAAATTGAATTTTGTAAATATTTAAAAGAAGTCAATAATTTTATAACATTTTAATTTCATATATATTTAAGAACTTTTTTCCCCATGTTATAGGAGATATAAAAGTGGTGTGCTTTTTATAAATATGAAATTATTTTAAGGCATTATAAGGTATTACAATTGGAAAACCTGTAACCTTATAATCACGCTATATCCCGCACACAGCGAGGAACCTAGTGTCAAAACAAATGCGTTCCTCTCTTTTCACCAAATTCTAGAGGTATTGCGGAAATTAACGTCACGCTTTGCCCTGTTGCCTGAAAATATCTGAATACACTATTATCAGAGAATTGTCCAGGTATGAATAAACGAAAATAAGTTAGCGGTAAACAAAGCATTTTAACTATGTAAAACTAAATATAACACTTTTGCCGGTACACGTCGTAATAGTATCGTACTGGAATTTATCTTTTACTAGCATTAAATTGCCCGTCAGTTCGTATCAATACCTATATTCAGTTTCAAGTAGCAGTCACTCTACGTAAATTATTTTATTATTGATTTAAACATTGAATAATGGATTTCCTGCTGTTTTCAATTTATTTGCAATATTTTTAAATTAACTTTTTACTTCAGTTTATTGTGCTGACTTTAATATTTTCTTATACAATCTTTAATATATATATTTTTTAATAAAACAAAAGTTTAGCCATGTACAATTTGCTTTTAAGGTTATGCAAAAATTTATTATTTTTTAACTTTAACTTCATGTCAAATTAAAAGATCGAGAGAAAACTTTAACATTTGTAAAGTTAATAAGAGTTTTTTTATTATATTAAACTTAACGTATTATTGAAGTACAAAAATACAATGTATCTTTACTTTTACTTTCTTTACGTATTATTGAAGTACAAAGATAGATAAGAACAGATACTTAACAGCCTTTACTTTATACTTTTCCGCTGTTCGTAGAAGCTCAATTTCCTGTACTAAATACTCGAGCTCTAAAGATGCGTGATTGCTATCGGAATTCTACAATCTCTTACAGAAAATATGCTATTAAATTATACAAGAAAACTTCTAAAAGTATTCATTGATGCTTACATAATTTAATAGAAAAAGTTATTCGTTATATTATTTTTTAAATGAGAGAGTCGAGACGCAGTGCCACAATTGTGTGACTGAAAATTCGATTGGTTATGAGTTCAATTCCCACTCGTCGAAATTAAATATTTAATTAAATTTGTATTTTCATTTTAACCAATCGACGCAATAAAATATGTAATATTTTCATTTTTTTCCAGATTTTCCACCACACCCAAGCGAAGAAATGAAAATATAGAAAAAGAAAATCGAAAGATAAACGAAATTTGGCGTTAAGCTCTGCCACTCAACGCACAATGCCTCCAGAATTCGGCGGAAAGTGAGTGAGTGGAATATCTTAACACTAGGCGCCCCCTGCTGCATAAGTGATACAGCGTGAAGCTATAACGAAATTTAAATGAACTCTATTTTATAACATGGATGTGTATATTTTATCTATTTATTTAAAAAAAGCGAAACGCTTACCAAAATAAATAATAGTTGCCACTTGCTGCAGTATAATAAATATCAACAGTGTTGATACAAAGCAGTTGTTTCAACGGGGACGCTTTAGCTCACCTCCATAGCTCAGTGAGCATGATAAAGTGTGGCTCTACCGTTATTGAGTGCATCCGTAAAAATAACAGAAAGAATACTGAATTCTTATCTTCATAGTTTATACCAATTATATACAGAAATTAAAGTTACTTATTAACCTGAAAACTTTTAGTAAAATTACTATATGAAACTATTATTTACACTTATTCTTGATATTTCATTAAGTATATAATGGTAGAAAACGAGGTAGACACTAAAGATCGCCGAGAGAAATGCTATTTGGAATACATCCAAAGAGGCATTCTATAAATTTACACAACTAATTTCAGGCTTTTGTTTTTATTGCGCAAGTTTTAGATAAACAACAAGGATTTTGAAAGTTGGTATTAGTAATAAGAAAACATAAATTATATTATTATTCTAATTTTGTAATTTTCTTTCTCTATCACTGGGTATTTAGAGAACGAGACGATAGATTAAAAAAAAACTTGGGTGTGGCTGTTTCGTGGACACAGCCATTTGTTGTACGTGAATATGTTTATGTAACTGGTGATATTTTTTAAATAACATATTTTTGCTTATGTATTTAGGATGAAAGCAAGGAAAAATCTTGGGTATGGCTATGTCATAGACACGGTCGTTTGTTGTACGTAAATATGTTTATGTATCTGGTGATATTTATGTATTTAGGATAAAAGCAAAGCAAAAAAAATTCCACAATACAACTTTATTAGTTACTAGCGACCCGCTCGCGGCTTCGCCCGCTTTAATTACTGAATTATTTATATTATAATGTACCTATGTTTGCAAAGCACTTAAGATTACTAATATGAAAATTATTTAAACCTTAATGCAATTCGTATTATTATCATTGTACCATCAATACCATCTAGGCGGTCAACTCAATTAGGTGAGACCTTCGGTTTCGGTTTCGGTTCGGAAAACTTTAAATACATTATTTTTTAATAGAGTGTAGCGGTAGCCTTTCCAAACTATAAAATAGATAGCGTTACTTGAATCGAGTTCTACTATCTCAAATATAAGCTTCTTGGAAACTTAAATACTTATATCTTTTGATAGAGTGAAGCTATTACAATGAAATAAACACTAAATGTTACTTTGATTTACTGGTAATTTTTACGTATAAAAGTTGCTTAAATATATTGTGTATTTTTTACGTGATGCGTGTTCACATAAACAGGAAAACAGACAAACAGACAAACAGACAAACAGACAAAACCTCCAAAAAATGTTGGAAATGGATTCTGTTAGTTATCGTTTAACACCCTGGCAATTTTTTTTTTTTATATTTTTAATGTACAGAAACGACTCTTCTACAGATTTACTATAAGTATAGATAGATCTGTGATACGAAAAGTACGAAACAAAAGGCATACGAAATACATCGAGACATTATACCTTTGTTCTTAGATGAGTTCAATATAAAACAAATTGAAATCGGACGGAATTTTGTGAGACATCGACATTGAAGTCTGCAACTGTCATAGCTGGTGTAGTAAGATCAGGCTTGAAATCGGTTATGATTTTAGCAATGTTCTTGAAATATTAATAGAAATATTAACTCAATGATAGTTAAATAAAAGTGAATATATACACCTGAGTACGAATTTGATGCACTTTTGATTTATATTTACTAGACACATATCATGTCACGTCTATACAATCAGAATCGAGTTCTACTATCTCAAATATAAGCTTCTTGGAAACTTAAATACTTATATCTTTTGATAGAGTGAAGCTATTACAATGAAATAAACACTAAATGTTACTTTGATTTACTGGTTATTTTTACGTATAAAAGTTGCTTAAATATATTGTGTATTTTTTACGTGATGCGTGTTCACATAAACAGAAAAACAGACAAACAGACAAACCGACAAAACTTCCAAAAATGTTGGAAATGGATTCTGTTAGTTATCGTTTAACACCCTGGCAATTTTTTTTTAAATATTTTTAATGTACAGAAACGACTCTTCTACAGATTTACTATAAGTATAGATAGATCTGTGATACGAAAAGTACGAAACAAAAGGCATACGAAATACATCGAGACATTATACCTTTGTTCTTGGATGAGTTTCAATATAAAACAAATTGAAATCGGACGGAATTTTGTGAGACATCGACATTGAAGTCTGCAACTGTCATAGCTGGTGTAGTAAGATCAGGCTTGAAATCGGTTATGATTTTAGCAATGTTCTTGAAATATTTTAACGACTTCACTGGCTTTGCGGCTTGATGATGACTATACCACTACTGATGATCTAATTGCAATTTGTCTGTCCTTAGCGGTATTATCAAATGATCAGACGAAAGCCAGACACATTCACTGGCATGGAAGTTTTCATCTTAGTTTCGTTAATTGCCAAATATTCCTAATTGCAAGGTCAATTGATGATTCGGCAATGCGCGTCCAAACCTTATACAGTAAGGACGATAATAAGGTTAACACAGTGCTGATCAGGAAAATTATCACAAAACTTTTGTAGTTTGACGACTAGTGTCGGCAACGAATGCTGGGCCAATCTCTGGTACTCTTCTCGCATCTCTCTAACGGTAGGAGACGCGTGATCAAATCCATGATAAAACTTGAAATCTTGAGATCGTTGTCGATGTAGAAGCGATTTCATCATCTACTTGCATATTTTTAAACACCACAACTGCAGATGTACTGGTGGCACCATCGCTCTTACCCTCCTGCCTGCTTGTCAGATGGTATTTTATTACTAACATTTACTTTTTCAACCGTATACGATATATGTGTTTGGTTTTGGCTGTTTGACGCGTGGCCGACAATACATAATTTTCATTATATATATATTTTTTAAAATACCTTATTATATTCACTACCAATGATATTCACTACACCCATATTTGGCTTTTGAAGATAGCTCAGGATTAAAAATTAAACTAACATCGTAGCTTCCCCGAGTCTAAAAGTTATAATAATTGCTAATCTCGATAGCTTCGCCCTCCACAGCGCGTGAGCGTCACTGTTCTCGTTTATTGTAATATTTTTATTCTTTAGCTATCCAGTAGTACAATTTTATTTTGGATGCAAAGGACAGTTTCGAAACTACAAGGCCAAACTGTATGCCCCGATTTTATTATCATTAGCTTTTTGATTCGATAAAATATTATAGATAATGTAAACATTTTGTATTCAATTATCTAAATGACTTTTCTCCGATCTGTGAAAACAATTTTTATGCAATATTAAAATTACAAATATTTTTTTCGTGCTAACAGCTTTTCGGTTTTGCATATTTTATTTGATGTATCGTAACATTATAATAACAACGTTCAACAAGAGCGGGGTATTAAGGATAATTTCTGGCATAAAATTATTGTTTCCTTGTAGTTACAGCTGTAATATTTAAGTATTTCCAGTTTGCTTGTGAACTAACATTTGAGAAAACTCTTGCTTATATTTTAAAATAATAAATATTACCGTAAAATGTGATTTCTTTTGATTTATTTTTTTCCTCATCAACTTCATTTGTAATAAAAAATATTATTATTTGATTCTTGAATTATTTATTTGAATTCAAATAATAATATTTATTTGAATTCAAATAATAATAATCAATGTACAGCATATTTTAAGAAATTGTCCTTGGTGGTCTTTGCTTTAATTTTTAAAGCTTTACACTTTTTCCCACAAAGCAGAGCAGGCGAAACAGCTTCATGAATTCGAGATATTGCAATTTGAGAGGCAGGACTCAACAATACGTAGGATTAAATATAATTAAAATATCTTTTTTTTTATTTTCACACTATATAGATACTATATATGTGGCAGGGTAGATAGGGGGAGGATATTGATAAGACACTCCGCTTCCCACTTTCCGTTGAATTGTGGAAGCATTGTGTGTTGAGTGGCCTAACTCAACGACACGCTTTGTTTCAATACCAGAGCGAATAAATAAAAATATTAAATATTTAATTTCATCGAGTGGGAATCGAACCCACAACCTGTCGTGCTTACCGTCACACTTTTGTGTCCCCCTGCGCCATGAATGGCCTCTAAACAAAATATCAGCAGTTTTTTTAAAATATATTTTATGCAATTTAAAAAAAAAACTAATAAGTAAATAAAATATGTTTTTCCAGCTCTAGATTTGTATATATTTTTAAATATTCTCTTTACATTTTTAATATTATTATAACAAGAAACTGTTCATGTGAAAGGGTCCTACTCGTGAACTTAGTTTTCTGAAATCTTCGGCAATATTGAGTCTAGTTTTCTTTGATATTTGTTCACATTTGTGTAAAATCCTAAAAGTAGACTAATGGATATTTATAGTCCTCATAAAGTGGATTATTATTATTTTTCGTTGCAAATAGTGGTTAGTCCAGTTACCAGAATCATATAACCTTTTATTTACTGGTGATATTTTTGGTTACTGTAATCAGACAACCAGATCACCAGTGTTTCACATACTCTCCGAAACAAGAATATGATCATCTATAAATTCATAATTTTTGAACTAAAATTGCTAACCTTAAGTATAATATATGTGATAATTGTAATGACCAATGATTTTCGCTTGAAGAAAATTCATTTAGTAATTGGTATCAAATATCTTAAATTTTTTTGTCCTTTTTGGTTATATCTTTTCTTTTTCATTGTGAAAAAGTTGTTAT
The DNA here is from genome assembly GCA_917862395.2 of Heliconius sara. Taxonomy (NCBI): domain Eukaryota; kingdom Metazoa; phylum Arthropoda; class Insecta; order Lepidoptera; family Nymphalidae; genus Heliconius; species Heliconius sara. Next base: position 6,328,337 of record OU860796.2, on the reverse strand, counting down.
CTCTTATATTGTGTTGATTTTTGTAACACACCAAGTTAGTATTTCCTTGAAAGTATTCAAACATATCGAAATTTTAAACCGTAATTAAATATCAGTACCGACATAACAACTTAATTAAGCGTTTATTAAACCATATTTTATATGCAAAACTTAACTGAAATACTTAATTAAATAGATAAAATCTAAATATCTCACACAATGGAGCCGTTAACTTGATAATAATAGTGATATAGTATGTACAGAGGCAGCAGCTATTGATTTTTATTTGCCGAAGCGGCGGTTAATGCACGCTTTTATGCAAATACAGGCTGCGCACTGCATCATAACCCGAGCGAGACTTGAGCAGTGAAACCAAATAAAGGAAACTCTACTTTCATAGAGATCCGTATTTTTTTTATATTTCTTTCATGGATTTCACCATATGCTCTTTATGGCACGTTTTCTTAACCTACTTATATATTTTTTATTTATTGCAAATGTTATAAGTAAAAGCCGTTATTTATAAATGAGTTCAAAATAAAAAAGGCCATCGAGGCTCAGCGAGACATCGTCCAATTATAAACGCGATAGTTGTGATTTCGATTTTCGGATAATATTTTTTTTGAGCCTGAGCAAGAAATTCTATTGGAGAGCGCAGGGACAGACATACACTGGGCTCTCTTTTTTACCGCAATATGCAGGAGAACCCTGAATTGTGACTGTATACTTTATATATTAATTTAAATTTAGAAGATAATTATAACTTTTACTTAAAACATCGTCACACCTTTATCGTTCTCTCTATCATAATGGACAACACAACTTAAAAATCCAAATCTCTAAATCTATCACAACTTAAAATAACATACCTTTTCATTATTCTGACGATAGCTTTAAGTGGCACTTAGCCAAACTAATTAATTTTCAATTAATTAATCATAGTATTTACCACTCAGTGCTGCTCGATTTAAAGTTTACCTAACATAAATATATATATATATATATATATATATATATATATATATATATATATATATATATATATATATATATACTTATATCAATGTATTGTTGTCATAATATCCCATATTTATTCATATATACCTACTAGATATATATTCGCTCTGGCATCGAGGTGAAGCGTGGCGTTGAATTCCGCCACACAACATGCAATGCCTCTAGAATACGGCGGTAATGGAGCGACAGAAGTGTCTTAATAGAAACGGAGTATCTTAACACTTCTGCCTGCGTGAAGTTAAAAAATAACCTAGTAGATGTTTATCGGTCACCAATTTATTTTCTCTATTATCTCATCGTTTAGGCATCTACTAACGGAAATAATGCTTGGAGAAGATAAGTAATTAGCTATAGATAAAAATATATCAAAAACCATGCAAGATCACCAACCAAGAAAAGCAAAGCAAAGCAAAGCAAAGCACAAATAAAAACAATCAATATAAATGTTAGAAAAATTCTGATAATTTGAAAAAAGAACATAATAAGTGGATTATATTTTCAAGAAAATAATTATAATGTTCACCGAACAGTAGTCACCGGTGGGTAGACAATAGATCAACTGCCAAAAACCGACACCGAGTCGCGGATGTTGCCGTGAGACATTTAATTTTCTACGTGAAGGGATAAGACGTAGACTTTCCGAGCGCCCTGGACCCGACAGCACAAATTGTGTTACACTCTTAAATGCGTCGATAACCTTTACTAGCGCAATGCAGAATACAACATTAAAATATTTTACAATTAATAATTTATTAACATTTTAATAAATGAGGAAATATTTCATAAAATTTTGTTTCTAAGACTAGATTTTACTGTTTCTTTGATTCACCAATTTTTGTTTCTAAGACTAGATTTTACTGTTTCTTTGATTCACCAATTTTATTAACGCAGCATTTTATTGACGTTTTAGTTCAGTTAGACTACTATCTATAATAGCCTAGAATTTTAGCCAACGTCGCTTTTTTACCTGGATAGGTTCCAGACATAAAAGCGATGCATCAAAAAATTTTCATTCAAATTAATGCTGTAGGTACTTGTACAAATCTGTCCAATAGATGTGCATATACAGACTGAAAAAAAAATCAAAGATAGATTTGTCTTCTATTAATATTTTTTTATTCCCTTAAATGTATAATTTTTTGTAAAAATATTAAACGTACAAACACATTCATTTAAATCTTTTGTTATATCACAGACAAATTCAATAAACTTACTCCTTATCATTAACTAATGTGGTTACTATGCAGTTTAATGTGTTTTTTTAATGCGCCTATAGTTTTTATCTTAGTACATTAAGCAGTAAGCTTATGAAAAATAATATTGAAGGATCTAGATTCGCACAGACTTGCTGATTCTAGGTGCAAATGCATTCTATGTTGGTAAGGTCTTGTCAGCTTTCCAAGTTTTAGTGTCAACGTTTACCTATATTCTGGCATACTTTCAAAAATATTATTTCTCAAAGACGCTTATTACGTTCAATAGTGTAATCAGAGTATATTTGAATATAAAATGGATTTAATATAATAAGGAGTTGCTAGATTATTTTCAAGCAATTTTTTTTTTAATATAATACACCTGCACGCTTTTTCCCGCACAAGGGCCGGGTTGGTAAAGGGAAAACTGTTATTAAGACTTTTTAATCCCTCTGCATATATATTAAACATACATTATTTTAAAACAAAACTTTAAAAAAAATCCTCTTTTAAATTTTTGAAGCGAATACTTGTATGAGTTAGAATATAAAATTTACATAGTTTACAAAAGTACAAGGCCACACAAGTTCCTCGCATCTGCATCCTTTTAAAGAAATTAGTTTTGCAGACAACAAGGAAGATTTTCCTCACAGAAAGTCGGATAGTAGATACTTTTGTCCTGGTAAATACTTGGTTCTATGTGGGTGTATGATAAACATTTAATACAGTCTTCATCTTGCATACTAGAGATGGCCGCTTTCAAAAGAAAAGATCTTTTAAAAGAGGCCATCTCTAGTATTATAAAAACTAGCAGTGTTCTATAAATATAACCTTCATGTGCCAAGTACAGTATAGACCAATCATGACTTTACAAGTAAGTATATGTTTAGTCACACTTAACCTCGGTAAAATATACATAAGGAGCGAAAAATGTTGAAACAAAACTGCCAATCTTAATTAAACTGTGAAGTATTTATTTACACGTTGACCCGAAATGTTTTTAGTTACTACAGACCTTCTTGTTGTCCTTTTCACGACTTAATTTTTTGGTTCATTCAACAAAGAATAATTCTCATATTTGTTTTTATATGGACAACCAAAAGAAAATGCATTAACATCTCATTTTACAATATGTACTGTCTGAGAATATTTTAAAACTTAAACATTTATGTTACGATAATTAATTTTAATAAATATAATATACGAATAATAACGGCACAATCGTTCTTTTTTTAGCTTCACGTTTTATCCCGCACACAGCAGTGTAGGCAGAGGGAATCTAGTGTTGAGACTGTGCTGCGTAAAATCTCTTTATATTCTCAATTATCAAGGATGTATGCAATCGTTTCAATCTCCTTTGGTTTACAGATTACTTATCTAGGCTTATTATATTTGATTAAAAGGATATCTGTTTGAGGCCAGTCGTGGTACAAAGTGTGACTGCAAAATCGACTGGTGGTTGTGGGTTCGATCCTACTCGAGGAAATGAAATATTTATTTACATTAATATTATCATTTCTTCGCTCTGGTGTCGAGGCAAAGCGTGGCGTTGAGGTCCGCCACTCAACACGCAATGCCTCCAGAACTCGGCGGAACATGAGGAATGGAGTGTCTCAACACTAGGTTCCCTCTCCTCAGCGTAAAGCTGATATATTTGATATAATGTTGAGTCGTGTGACAGACCTATAATAACATGTACTTAGACAAAAAGGTGTTTTACATTTAGTACATAAATATGTCAACAAATAAGTTATTTATCACTTAACATATTTGTATTTCATCATAATCCCATTGAAGTATGCTTAAAACGAAATATTTATATTTTTGCCAACCAAAACCAAAACACGCGTCATAACATTATACAGAAAATACAATACGGCGGTTCCGGCTATCAAGATTTCTGTATATAAGAAAGATATAGTGACGGCCGTTCGTAGTTCGAAGCTAAAGAAACATGGCTCGCTATTTGCTATGTTTACTGGTTATCATAATGTTAGCTGTGTTGGTTTTGTGCGATGGCAAAAACGCAACGACCACTGAAGCGTCAGTTACGAAACCGGATAGTACCCCTAAGCCCCCTGCTGCTCCTCAAGCCAATGTAAGTTTAGGTTAATTTTGTCTTCACGCTTTATCCCGCATAAAGCGGGGAGGTCTGTAGTGAACTCAGTGTCTTATCTTGCAGGGAAAAGAAAAAAGCACGTCCCCCAAGTGGGAATCGAACACACAACGTCTGGGAAATTTGTGAGATAAGAACAATAATTTCTTCTACTTTACTCACTGTCGACATTGTGGGAACTTTACGTTACATTAGTAAGTTTCCCTAAATGGGAATCGAACACACAAACAGCGTCTGCGAAATTTGCGAGATAAAAACAATAACTTCTTCAATTTCAACTCATTTTCGATACTGTAAATTGGTGTATACACAACGGAAACTTACTGAATGATAAAGATTGCCCCGATTGGATTTCAGCATTACTATCAAATAAAGGCAGACAGCCACCTGCGTCGCAAAGATATTATACAACATCGACTTTGTTAAAAAACATCTTTATAATAAATTTACCTAAAATTTTGACAATCATACATGAATCATAAAAAGTTTCAGTAACAAAATACAAAATAAAATAAATGACAAGATTGCCTATAAGTTACATTTAAAACATCTTAATATTTATTGTATATATTTATAAGGCCATAGCAATAATTAATTATCACATTTACATCCATTGTATATTTTTCAGTTCTTTGGAGATCTACTCAAAGCAGCGACCGATATTCCAAAAGCTTTATTCGCTACGTGTGTGGATGTGAGTAATAAACATTTTTAATAAGCAGATACTAATTATTATTTTTAGTTCGTATTGTCTGTTGAGTGGCGGAACTCAACGCCACGCGTTGCCTCGACACCAAAGATATGAAAATATTAAATAATAGTGGGCGCGCGCAGTGGATTCTAAAAAAACACGAAACACGTGTTCATTAAAATATTTTTAAAAGTCTAAATTTATTTTTTTATAAAAATCGGTGGCGATTACAGATTTTTCAATATTAATTTTTCAACCCCTTATTTGAACCCTTAGGAGGTGAATTCTAAGAAACCATAAAACGCGTGTTCAAAGAAATATTTTTAAGAGTCTGAATTTCAAATTTTCTAAAAATTGGCACCGATTTAATTTTTTTTCCATACTAACTCCTATTTCATCCAATCCAATTCAATCCCTATTTCATCCCTTTAGGGTTACAATTTTTCAAAATCCCTTCTTAATGGATGTCCAGATTATGAAAATAAACATCTGTTTAAATTTCACGTTTCTACCATCAGCGGTAAAGGCTGTGCGTGTGTCTTACCACAGTCAGTCAGGTACATGTTCTTTTATATATATATATATAGATATCATTTCCTCGAGTGGGAACCGAACCCAGAATCTATCGTATTTACAGTCAGACTTTATGCCACTGCATCACGACTGGCCTGTAAACCTGTATAGCTATGATAAATATTTTTATTTACTTTTTTAATTATATAATTTTTTTTCAGACCTCCAAGGCGTTCATGGACCTGCTTAAAAAATAACACTTGTTATATAATTGACTGTACAATAAAATAATAAATTAATAAAATGGTTTTATTTATGGAGATATTTTAGCTATCACCAATTTTTTCGTCTCGTAACTCCCATATTTCATGATGTAGAGTAACTTAAAGATAAGTGATGAGTCATACAATCTGAATCACTAAATTAAGTACATATAAGTATATATGTAGTTAATTTAGGGACGTTTTAGTAATCATTTCACAACAATAATAACTGTAAAAAAATTATAATATTTTTAAAAACAAGCTTTTACGCTTACCGTCGTTGTGTAGTGGCACAAGTATCTGATCGTTTATAATCAGATACCTGTGCCACTACACAACGGTTGTCGGTTCTATTCTTACTTAGAGGAATGAATTATTATCTCTATATATGATAAGAGAGTCAAAATATTTTGCCTGTACATTTAGTAATTTTTACTGAAATGGATAGAGGGACACTTAAAAAGAATAATAGAAAGCAAAAAGATTGTTTTTAATTTCTTGTGGACACATTTTTCTCTAAAATAGACAGACAGACAGCTGTTTGTCTATTTAAATGAATTTAAAGTACTGAACCGATTTACTTAAAACTTTCACACTTAACAATTAAAGTTTGTGTCATCAAAATCAGTTCTTTTAAAAAAAAGTTATCATCATGTGAATGAACTCAAGGCATTAGTTTGCCTGCGTATATTATATAGCATCCGCGCTGGTAAGATTCCTGGCTAACGAATGACATTCGAAACGTCTTGGTAATATAACTGTTGATAAAAATATATATTTTTGAAGCACTATTATATAATATTTTATACAATAAAGTAAGCACAATTGAATTGTTAGTGGAGATTACCTTCATAAATCATAAAAGTTAAGTTTAATTCGTAATTAATTCAATACATAGATTAAGAACAATGTGATCTTCAAAGAAATATCAAGTAAATACATCGATTTTTTTTGTTCGTTCGTTCGTTTGAAATAAATATATATAAAAATACCTAAAAACATCCTTTCTACGTGTACTCTGTAATAACTACATACCTACTTACCAACTGTACATTTAGCCAATAATATATGTAACTAATTTAAAAACTATACAGGAGTTAATATGCAATCATTACAGTTGTTTTACAAAAAATATTATGAATTCTTACCCAAATCAATAATTTAAAATTTAAGGCTATTTCAATAAATTAGATTATTTACTGACATCAGCGCATTTATCAGAGTTTTAAAATTATGATGAGACGTATATAACACAGGAAAAATAAACGTAATGTTACAAAAATATATACATATAATCAACAATTCGCTTTATGTATATTTAATAAATATCAAATATTAACATTGGTCGTATTTTTTCAAAACGATTTTCGACATTATCGATTAAAGTAATAAAAAATCATATTAGAAGTAATTATAGTTGTCGGACAATTCTGTTTATTAAATCAATAATCATGTAGTTTAAGCGGGCGATGCCCCGGGCAGGCCGCTAGTTTATTAATATTTTCATTTCTTTGCTCTGGTAACAAGGCAAAACGTAATGCCTCTAAAATTTGTCAGAAACTGGAGAACGGAGTGTCTTAACACTAGGTTCCGTCTAAATACCCTGCTACATGGGATGTTAACCTTTTATTCAAAACATCCCTTAGACAAAAATTAATATCATCATCATCGATCGATCAGTTTCGATTCCCTTATTATTATTATTATTTATTAACTTTAGATTCTCTGATTTTTAAATGATCCACAAGTCCCTTTAATTGATACTATCATTGATCGACTTGTATTTGGCCTCACTAATTCTAATACTTCAATGTATGTTAGTAGCGTAGATAGTAACGTTTTTTCGACTTACTCTCAATATACGTAAACGTCTGTAGAAAATAAAATAAATAAACAAATAAATCAGCTTCACGCTATATGCCGCAGACAGCAGGGTAGGCAGAGGGAGCCTAGTTTTAAGACACCCCATTCCCCTCCGAAATCTGTGGAAAATAATATATTAAATCAGATTTTTTTTAATTCGTGGCGCACTGGCACAGTGGCTGACTGTAATTGCGACTGTTGTGGGTTCGATACCAAAAAGACGGAATTAATTAGTCTCAATTCCCCATTCTGATAACATGCTTTGCAGAGTTTTGCCACTTAACACGTAATGTCACGAAAATTCAGCAAGTGGAGAACGGATTGTCTAAATACCAGGAGCCCTTGGCCCTGCTATGTACCGGCTACAGCGTGAAATTAGATATAAGAAAATTGGAGATAGCGTTGTATAAGTTCTCTGTTCTCTCTGTTTCAAAGTTATTTATATTATTTTATTGTATCTAAGAACAAATCTCAAATTATATTGATTACTAAAAACTGCCTTGCTCTTTGCCTCCTGAAGCAAGCAATTTCTTCCTTCTAACATCGTAACTGACTCAGTAAAAATTCTAGTTTTGTTTCGACTATACGAAAATGCAGAACTCTTATAGGATCACTTTGTTGTCCGTTTGTCAAAACCATTTGTATTAAGATTACGTGGAGTTATCATTACTACTGCATTTTGTATGAAATAAGGCTCGTAATCGAAACCTACAGGGTACTTCCCGTGGACCTACAATTATGAAACTACAAGAAGTGAGAATGCGCAGTACAAACTTATAATTATCATCTTTTATGTACTTCCCGTTAGCATATAATCCTGAAATACAGAGATCAATCCTGAAATACAATCCTGATATATAGAGCCCTCGGTATGCGATTCCGGGTCGTATATGACCTTTTTTTTATATCATGCAATGCTTACATAGTATGTTATTAAAAAAAATATATACCAAATATAATATACACATTAAATGTTTTAAATAGAAAAACAAACACGTTTTACACTAAAGAAAAGCAACAACTGAAAACAATGGCATTCTTACAGTTGCCACCACAAGGCTGCCCCATATAAGCGAGCTGTTGATTTAAAAGAGCAAACTACAGAACAGTAGTGCACAGTCAATATGGCCTGCCTCAACTCCATACTGTTTATTGTATTCAGTCTATTTGCTGTAGTGATATGTGCGGATAACGGTACCGCCGACTCAGCCCCGAAGGAGGTGAAGCCCAGTGGAGTGAGTGATTGAGTGACATCTTTTCGCAATATGTTTATCTAAATATATATTTTTTTATATTGTTGTAACTGACATCCCACCCTACACTCAATAAAATATTTAAATAAAATTATTTAAATAATAATTTTAACATGGCTCGTGATACGTCTAATATAGTTAGAACCCTTTCGTAGTCATCGTAAATAATCCAAGATCTTTTAGAGATTCAGAGGTAACAGTATTAATATGAAATATACCATAACTTTAATATAAGTACAAATAAAATATATTATGATAAATAAAATGTCATAGTCTGTCCGTTTCAATCTCTCGTGATATTTCTTAAGAATATCGTAGACGTCCTATCCTCCTCTCTGTTATACTCAGTCATTACTGATAGTTATAACTAAGGAGGGATAGTGAGTGGCCCCGCACCCGCCACTTACCGTGGATTCCGGCCGTTCGGCTCTGAACCCTCCGGGACGGATCGGAATAGTTAATATTTGTGATTCTTATAATGTTTTTGCGAAAGATCAATTATTAAATAACTGATTCAAGACCGAAGTCTAATGTGAATATTTGCAATGGAGTTGAGATTATTATATGTGGGCCGTAGCCATAATTACATGACATATAACTCTCTGCTTCACATATCATTTTGTTTCTTTAGAGTGCGTTGTATTAATATACCCATTTAACCTTCGTGTGTATTGCTTATGACTATATATTTATAAATTGTATCTTAATAATATTAAATTCTGTATGTATAATGTGATGTGTTTATTATTTCCGTATTAATTCGTGAATATAATTATTATTATATTATTACCTACGTGCTCTTATTATATGCCTTAGTTTCAATATTAATATAATTTATATTCACTGCTATTGTAACGCCTCTTTTAAACAGAACCGTCGTAGAATAACACGCACAGCACACACCCTGCAGCTGTTTGTCTGAACTGACACTAGACTCAGAGTTGTGGGAATGTAATATAGAAATCATAGCGACTCCAAGTAGGCGCGATTCTACTACCAGTTCAGTAAAGAACCTCAGTGCTGAGAAGAACTGGCGGAAGAAACTCAGCAGCAGAATCCAACTCCACTAAAGCATTTCGCTTATATCAAATATGTCAGCACCAGTGACGCCCGGCTATATATTATAAGCATGTCTTCGACATCAGTCGATTGACGCATTATGTTTAGTACGATAAACTAAGCGTTAGACAAATAAGCGGACACTGCTATATACGTACACCAGAGCTAGGACATAAAATAGCACCACACACCTGTATGAGACGGGCGGACACTACTACATACACCAGTACCAGGAAATAAAGCAGCATCACACACCTTTCCATCATACACTAAGTGTTATCGTTAACGCAGCGCAAGGCACCGCGAAACTATCTAAATATAATATGTATAAAATTAAATGCCATAGCAATTCACTTAGCCAAGCACATTAGTACCAGCGAAGCCAAGCAGCAGTCGGATGTGACTATATTGTTTAATAGTAAAAAATAGGGTCAATGAACTCTAACAGTCGTATAAATCGTAAATATATATTTTGAAATAATAGTTTTATATCATATTATAAATGATACTATTATATTTATATTTCCTTTTATAGTAACATGTTAAATATTTACTAATATATATAGAAATTACATTTATAAGTTATTTTAATTCACCAAACCTATTTAACTCTCATTTTACAATTCCCATACACGCATCTAACAAAGATGGCGGCAGGCATTCTGCGTACATTAATATAATTGTAGTTTACATACCTCACAAAACATCTTCATGTAATTATTTCCATTTACTAAATAAATAATATTTATCTCTGGATATTGACGGCATTATATGCATTAATATCATTCTTCTTTGTTTTAATAATAATCTATTAAAAACTTACCGACAAAGTATTTCAAAGCAACTAATCGTAAATAGTGAAAGCACTTATAACTTATCTTAGCAACTTCAAATAATTATATCACAATTGCAGACATGATCTCACATGCTTTTGTACATTAAATATAACTAGATATATGTTAATTATAAATTAAAACTTCTCTAATCATTTAAAACATCCATCCTTCCTCATACGCGTCCGCCATCTCCCTCCTTCTTTCATTTTCTTAAAACATGACGATGACGTTGACGGTAGCTTATTCAGCCAACATGATATTTTACAATAATTAAAATATTAATTATGTTATTATGTATTTAAAAAGATAATACATAACGTTTGAATATAATTATTAAATATATTTTTAATAAATATATTTTATATCTTCGTGTTTTATCTACGGTATATTACGTCCCTTTAACATTACTTGTGAATGGAACGCGTAGTTAAAGAAGTGGACTAAATTTGAATTTGAATTAATTATATTATATACCTTCACATTTTAATTCTGGTATGGATCGTTACAATGTGTATAGGCGTCTTTTTAAAGGCTTTATCAATTTTTCAAGTGATATTTCTCATTTAGGAGAGAAAAATTCTTTTTAGAGTTTCGTTGATCAAAAGGAAGAAAACGAAACTCTTACAGGATCACTTTGTTTTCCGTCTGTCCGTGTATGAAGACCGTTTATCTCGAGATCGCTCGGGAAGATATCAAGCTGAAATTAATATCAAATATTTAAGTGTATGGTCCCTTGAAGCACAGAAAAAGTTAAGCTTCTAAGTAAGCATAATCAAAAGATACTAGCATTTAAACATCGATTTTGCTACATTATGTATAAAATGTAGTATGAAATTGCTTCAATAGTAGTATGAAATTACAATACAAAAACAATACATAATTTGGCACGAAGTCAGACCTTGGGATATAAATAACGGAAAATACCGAAATGTGGAAATTTACAGATAGGTGTTACATAGAAATTTTTCTATTTTATATAATTTCTATGTAATATATTATTACCAACTTATGTTTGTAGTTCATTTCATACAAAATGAGAGCATATGCCGGCCAACTTAAGTATGTCAACTTTTATAAATTGTACTGCCCGCCTATAATCCTCGAGTTGGTACAGAAGCCTCGATGGGCAAGTCCGACTCGCACTTAAGCGGTTTTAACATGTATTCTCATAATCACAGGATTTAAAGAATTAAAGATTGATGTCAAATAGTATCCTATTAGTGTACATGTGGGGGCCCCGTTGTACCCTGCGTCGTCATTGTTTTCCCGTCCCGCATTTCGAAGGGTAGGCAGAGGAAAACTGAGAAACATAGTATTAAGACACTCCGTTCCCATTAATACAGTTTTTGTCGAAATCTTGAAATATGGCGTGTTGAGTGGCGAAGTTGAATGGTGCGCTTTGGGACCAATATAACAAAAAAAATTGTGAAACGTCTAATATAATATCTAAATCGGTATAGAACATTATAAAAGTAAGTAATATTAGTAAAATTAATTATAAAAATCTAAACTTGCAGGCACTGGCAAGCCTCGGAAGGATGATCGTTGACGTGCCTCTTGGGATAGTTGAAGCCTTTAAAGACGTAAGTGTTATATTACATAGATACTCAAAGAACTTGTGCTGTTAATTCTAAGAGAAGACTTTAAGCTTAACAACTGCATTTTAATAATATGAAAATTATTGAATCTTATGTTATAAAAAAATAATAATTAAAAAAATAAACACGCTTCCATTTTAGTAGTTAATATCCCGTGGTTTCATTTCTCAGCTACTGTATAAACCTTTAAATATATTTTTACTAGATCTACTAATGATTAATAGGTTCACAACGAAAAACAAACAGAAATACATAAAATTAGGTTTTTCAAATTTTATTATATAGTTAGCTACTGCTTTCCTATTAAAAAATGAAATGCCACTGAACCACTTTTATTAGAATTTTTCTTCTTCAGCTTCACGCGGTTTAGCGAGTATAGCAGAGTAGGCAGAGAGAACCTGGTGTGGACACTCCGTTCCCTACTTTACGCCGTAGTACTGAGGCATTGCGTGATACTAACGCGGCGGAACTAAATGCCGCGCTTTGCCTTGGTACCAGAGCAACAAAATTAATATAAATGTTCAATAAATGATTCATTCTGTTTTTTTTTATTCATTCCCCCGAGTAAGAAACGAACCCACAACCGTTGCGTTTACAGTCACACGCTTGCACCCTGCTCCACGACGGCCTTGATTATTCTTTATTTAAACTATTTTAAAGAAAACCTATCATTACATTATTTTTGTCGTAACTCCTTGTATAATATAAGATTTCTAATATTTATTTCAGGCCGCTGAAGTGATCGAAAGTGTGGTTCTCGCAGTGGTGCGCGGCATTTTCAGTTGATGACAGACTAATTTCATTTTACCATTTAAGTGTAATAGAACAGTGAAATTAGGGATAATGAAAGTTTTATTTCTAAATAAGCATTTATTCTTCTATAAACTAAAATAATAAGAAAGACTCGATTGCTCTGTATATTGCGTTCAATTCAGCTTAGTAATTTGTAGCATATGTAACACCTTGCTACATAAGGTTGTTGTAGCATTTACATTGTCATTGACTTTTATTTATGTTCTTGTTTGTAGTCTGCATTTTTTGGTTAAATATTAAATTATGATACTTATTTTCTGTACATAATTAAAATAATCCGTTTTCTTTTTATTTATATTTAAATATATTAAATTATGTACAGTAGCATAAAATTAATATCCACTAAACCTGGAAATTTGTAAATTATCATCAGCTTCACGCTGTATCCCGCACACAGCAGGGTAGGCAGAAGGAACCTAGTGTTAAGACACTCGGTTCCCCACTTTCTGCCGAATTCTGGGAGGCATTGCGTGTTGAGTGGCAGAACTCAACGCCGCGCTTAGCCTAGACACCAGAGCAAAGAAATGGAAATATAAATTTAAGTAAATATTTCATCTCCTCGAGTGGGTCGAACCCACAACCAGTCGGTTTTACAGTCACACTTCGTGCAACTGCGCCACGACTGGCCTCAGGTAAATTCATACAATCAGTTAAATTATATATAATTAGTATAATTCATTAAGGTAAATTATCATGTTTTTTTTATAAGACAATAGCATTTGCAGATCGCATGTAAAGAAAAATAAAACAATCACTAGTTTCGTAATATCTCTTTTATTTAAATCCCATAACTATATATTGTGATTTACAATTAAAATATTAAAAATATTTAAAACATTTATTCGCATACATAAGACACAAATGATTGATTTTGGATCACAAAACGTATGTGGACATCGCGTACGGAACATAGCTAAAAAATATTTTTTTTCAATATAGAGATATTAAAATACAATATTTATATCCTTTGATACTAATTGTATCATTTTAATTATTCATGTAACATACATATATAGATATATATAGTTACTTCAACACGTTCTATATATATCAAAAACTTAAAAAAAACTTGAATGTCAAGTTAAATGAAACTTTTCTATATATTATTTCTGGCAATTCAATTAAAAGTTAATTTAAAGACAATCACTACCTTCTGCTATTAATAATAAAAATTTATATATTTATTTTATTTACAAACTGATAATAATGGTGGGTTTAAAAGTAAATTCTGGCACTAAATTACTTAAATAAATTAATCAACACACCACTATATAATATATAATATGAACTACGAGTACAACATTCGAATCCAGCCTACATCAATCTATAACAAAATATCACATCGTTGGTGAAATTTCACCATTTCACTTCAAGTTCATAATAACAATAAAAGGTTTTCATTACAGGAATCAAAATGAAAATTAAGACATAACGTAAGAGTGAGAAGAATTGAGAAAATGAACAACATAACGTTTATTGAGATTTCTAAAGTACTAAACTATATAATTTACCAATAAAAAGAAGAGATCAGTTCAACGAAGTATATATACGTGAATGTGTTAACAATGTTTCATGCTGTTCAAATTGAAAGTTAAAAATCAAGCATTGCTATGGATATATAAAAATAATAATAGTTATATACCATATCATTCAATGTATAGGATACAATATGTAGTTACAACATATAAAACTTCACGAACAATAAGTTTACATAGAAGCAAAGATAGATAGTAGTGTGAGTAAAGATGAATAGAGGTCATTGTGCGAGAAATAATCTATTTGACTAGTCCATTGGGTACATTGATGTTCATGTAATTATTGGAAATTTGAGGTTTCTTCAAATCACCGTCGAAAGTAATATAAGTGGGATTGGATACGGCGCTGTTCTGATTATTTTGCGTATTCTTATAGTTATATTGATTTTCGAAGACTTCGTCGTTCTCGCTGATCCTTTGACACATGTTCAAGTATGGTGACTGGTTACCATCGTGGTCGGACTCGGATCCACTCCTCGGTATGTTGTTCAAAGTCAACATCGGCGTTAACTCTGACCCTTGACTAGTTTCGATATCCGAGTTTAGCTTTCGTGCGTCATAATCGAATTTCGTACTTTGTAATCTTGGACTAAATATAGATTGGCTAGCTGGACTCATTTGTAAATAGCCCTCGTCGTCTAAAAAGAAATAGTTATTTTTCAAATGTGTCAAGGAGAGATAGGAAGACATGCAACACAATACATTTCCCTTAAACTACATACAACATCAATAAATTTACCATAATACAATATTTAATATAACTGTAAATTAATATATTGACAGTGACATTTTATTAACAGTGTTTCGGTTAGTGACAGCGAACATTCCCTTTTATATTACATATATTTTATTACCGTACAGAATCTGTCGCTAAATCAGAACGGTGTATTTTGTGTTGTGGCTGACAAAAGGAAAATACGTAATATACAATACAATATGATATCAATACATGAGGCTTATGAATGTAATTAGAGAATGATTTCATTGCTTGTTTCCTACATACAAAGACGTGGTAATAGCCTTTTTTTATGTTAAGTAGGACTATCTAGTCTTAGAAACTTACAAACACATAAAAATATATATAGTTAAAATAACACGTGGTTTGTCATTTGTCATTCAGTTAACGTCACGTCAAAAATAGCATCAGCAAAAAAATATATAACAAATCTATACTTATAATAAAAATCTTCTATGAACAGACAGCGATCTGTCTGTTCATGGAAGATATACGAAAAAATCTATTTTTGAGGACATTTATAATGTAGAAGAGAATAGAACTCAAAATAAACATCTTTAAAATTTATATCTGTTTGTCTGCGCGTTTGTTCTATAGGGCGTTTGTTCAATATTAGACGATTTTGATCTGTTCTTAGAACTGTCAACTCATTTCATCCAGAATTCAATAGTATGTCAATAAAAATATCTAAATGTGTTTTGACCCTTGTAGAAACTTCGATTTTTTTTTAAACTGGGATGGTCTCTGATGAAAACTTCCTACAATAAAGAATGTTTTCGGTTGTATATATCTAGACGAATAGTATTTTTACTCTTATAACATTAAAAAAGTAAAAATATTTAGTTGTTTTTTATTTAGTATTTTTTATATACTTTTTTGCTGACGCTATTTTTATGTCATTGTGATTTTATTTTCTATTTATATGCATTTGTAAATTCAGCTTTACTATAGATCATCTATAGATAAATTATACAACCCTAATCATTTTTTTAAATTATAAAGTTGAACAAATTTGTCAATTCTTAGGTATGTTGAAAAATATCTTTGTAGCATGTAATTATTTAACCAAACAATATTGTTATATTATAATTTTTTTAATCTTACAAATTACAAGTCAATGGAAATACGTACCATGTTTGAGTTGCGCAGGAATTGGTGGGAAGAAGCTATTAGCTTCGTTAACATAGTGGTGAGGACTTGGCGTCACCATGTTATTATAGTCAGGCGCACAGACCATGGCTAAATAGTCCTCTTGACCTTCATTGCGCACGTTAAGGTCCATGTACGCTGAATTTAAATCTACGTAATGCTGGAATTAATGTTTAAACATGTATTGTCTTTCGTTGACACTTGAACTTACGCAGCGTTGAGTTCAACCATTCTACACGCAATGCCTCGAGAACACAAACGGAGAGGGGGGAAAAGAAATTTCTTATTGGGAACAGAGTGAGTAGGTTTACTTCCTCTCTGGAGGATACAGTGTGTCCGCTATATTGCAGGATAGGTGAAAAATAGCTAGAAAGTAGCGTTAGACACTTCGTTGCCAATGCGCCCCGTAATTTTTAAGATATTGCTAAATCAATATTGGAACTCAACGCCAACCGATCAATGCAATATATGAAAACAACTCATTCTCACGAATGAAAATCGAACCCACTACTATCGCGTTCGACACAACCGTCAGTTCAACGCTGTGCCTCTACGCTACGACGACCTCGACTATCTTACTTAACTCTAATTATTGTAAAATATATAAGATAAGAAGAATAAATTCTTACATTACGAACGTTGTCCTCTAAGAACGAGCCAAGAATTTCTTGCAATTGACTAAAGTTAGGTCTCGCCGTGGGCTTCTGTTGCCAACAACGCAGCATCACGTCGTAGAGGCGGTCGTCTGCGTATTGAGGCTTGGGTAGACGTTGCCTGTGGAAATAAAGTATTTATTTAAAGAAAATAGCCCTTTCTATCTAGTTACAACATGCCAAGCCTCAACTTTCTAAGTAGTAGTTTCGTCAGTGTCTGTTATTGTGGTAGTGCACTGTGTGTTGAGTAGCGGAACTCAACGCCGCACTTTGCCTAGACACCAGAGCGAGGAAATTAAAATGTAAATTTGAATAAACATTTCATTTTCTGGAGTGGGGATCGAACCTACAACCAGTCGACTTTACAATTAAAACAATATAAAAAAATATGAAAATTAGAGTTTTACCCATTAGTAAGCCATTGAACGAGGCCCGTCGGACTGACGTTTGGATAAGGAGTCTTTGCTAGAGTGAACAACTCCCATAAAACAATACCAAATGACCATACGTCAGATTGTGTAGAAAATATTCTGTCAGTCATACACTCGATGGCCAACCACTTCACTGGTAGCGGACTCTGTAAATTTGAAAATAAGGTTAAAAAACACAGCTGAAATTTCCAAATTAAATTCTAAATTAAAAAGATCTATATGAACATTCATTTATATTTGAACAGCATATTTTATTTAAATCGTTTTATTTTTATTCTTGTGGTTTGTCGATGTTTTTAACAGAATTACACCAGTAAAAGCGTTAAACGCTATTGTGACGCGGTTAGGTGACTACGCAATAACTATACGCAAAGAATGCGGGTTTAACTTTGGCATAAATGAAAAAATAAAATTAATGATTTATTATGGCTTTTACAGTTTACAGATTCCTACTAAAACTTATATGTATTATTCTTAATAATTCTTAATAAATATCGAAACTTATTATTTCTAAGTTCTATCAGAGTTTTTTGTAACATAATATCAAAAAGATACATAAAAAAATTACATTTTCTTGTTTTTGATACTCGTCGTTCTTATAGATACTTCTCGCTAGTCCAAAGTCGCATATTTTGACAACATTGTCCTCTGCTAATAACACATTTCTTGCAGCCAGATCTCCGTGTAACACCTGAAAGAAAAACAATTATATATTATAAGAGATAATATATTATATGCCGGCCGTGGCGCAGTGGCACGAAGTGTGACTGTAAAACCGACTGGTTGTGGGTTCGATCCCCACTCGAGGAGATGAAATATTTACTTAAATTTATATTTCCATTTCTTCGCTCTGGTGTCGAGGCAAAGCGCGGCGTTGAATTCTGCCACTCAACACGCAAGGCCTTCAAAATCGGCAGAAAGTGGGGAACGGAGTGTCTTAACACTAGGTTTCCTCTGCCTACCCTGCTGTGTGCGGGATATAGCGTGAAGCTAATTTATATATTATATGCTCTGTGGTTATAGGTTGGATCCCACTCAACGCGCTTAGGCTCGTTAACAGTGAGGAAATGAAAATATAAAATATTTGATTTCTTCCAGTGGGACTCGAACCCACGACTAAATTAAATCAATTTAAGTATATTTTAGTACTACTACCACTATTAAACGCTCCTAACGTCGTGTTAAACTCTCTGTTGGCGGGAGATCGGAATGAAGGTTCATCTTACTCTCAAAAATATAAAATTATAAATATATAATATATACTACACACTCATATTTATAATTTTATTAGATTTTTTTAAAGTAAAATTAACCTTTATTTCTTTTTTGTCATGTGCGTAGGGACCATCGATTTGTGTATTACGATCTATAGATTGTCTATTTTACCTTTTTATTCGCGAGATATTCCATTCCTCTCGCGATTTGGAATGCCCACGCTAAGAGATCTCTCGAAGTCAATGGTCTTGGATTGCGGCCGTCAATGTAGTCAGTTTCGTAATTTGATCGCCATTCCGGTTGAACGTATCCAGTTTCAGATACTATATAAAATGAAATGAATATATTAAAGTTTTGTTTTAAGTGTTGCTATATACTAAGCAAGTTAAAAGTTTCGAGGAGTCACAGGTTCGAGTCTCAATACATTCAAATATTTATACATTTTCTGAAAATATGTACATAATATTCCTAATGTTTATAGATCTAGATTCAATATCTACTTAATAACATTTTTCAGTACATTTTATAATTGTTTCCGTTTTCCATTATTTATTAAGCGTATGTGATTACCTCTAGCAAACTCCACTTGCTCCTTAGCTTTAGCATGTAGAAAAAAACATTCAATATATATATTTAGTACTTAAGTATTTTTGTAAAATATATGTGGTATACATAAGTTTTTATTATCAAATTTATATAATAATAAAAAGGTATATACGATTCTTTAAGCTTCACACTCAAATCCCACACATAGCAGGGTAGGCAGGAGGAACCTGACTGACTACTAGGAAGCTAGTAGTTCCACCAAATTTCCGAAGAATTGGGTGTTGAGTGGCGAAACTCAACGACGAGTTTTGCCTCGTTACTAGAACTGAATAATGTGATGAAAATATGAAATATACCATTCCGCCAAGTGGAAATCGAACCTACAACTGTCGCAATCACTGCTTGAGACTGTAAACGCGACAGTGGTGCCTTAATATAAGTTTCATTAATTATTTACCTTTTCTCACAGATCTATTTGTATTTGCAGTGTTGACAAACGTATGGTCAGTTTCTTGCGTGTGATTGGAGCCAAAGTAATCAGAATGCATGCTGAAAAAATATAAAATAACTTGAGTATAATAATAAACTATATAGTTTTGTTGATTTGAAAGTAAAAACTGTTTTTGCAATCTTTATGTAAGACATTAAAAAAGACAATATAATAAGACAGTAAAAATATTTTGTCTGTACATTTAGTAATTTTGACTTAAATGGATAGAGAGACACCTTAAAAGAATAATAGAAACCAAAAATATATTTTTTTAATTTCTTATCTATCTGTCTGTCTATCAATATGTATGGTCACATTTTTCTCTGAAAGTACTGAACCGATTTACTTAAAACTTTCACCAATTGCTTTGTTTTAACTCAACAATCAAAGTGTGATGCATCAAAATTGGTTCATTAAAAAAAAGTTATCGTCATTTGAATGAACTCAAGGCATTAGTTTGCCTGCGAATGTTATATAGCAATCGCGCTGATAAGATTTTGGCCAAAGAATGTCATTCGAAACGTCTTGGTTATATGACTGTTGATAAAAATATATATTTTTGAAGTATTATTACACAATATTTTATACAATAAAGTAAACAAAATTGAATTGTTAATGGAGATTACCTTTATAAATCATAACAGTTAAGTTTAAGTCGTAATTAATTCAACACAGAGATAAAGAACGATTTGAAAGGAAATACATAGATTGTTTGGTTTGTTCGTTCGTTTGAAATAAATTTATATAAAAATGCCTAAAAACATCCTTTCTACGTGTACTCTGTAATAACTACATATTTACTAATTGTACATTTAACTAATTTAAAAGCTTGTAACGATCCATACCAGAATTAAAAATGTGTAGGTAAATAATATAATTAATTCAAATTCAAATTTAGTTCACTTCTTTAACTACGCGTTCCATTCACAAGTAATGTTAAAGGGGCGTAATATACCATAGATAAAACACGAAGATATAAAATATATTTATTAAAAATATATTTAATAATTATATTCAAACGTTATGTATTATCTTTTAAATACATAATAACATAATTAATATTTTAATTATTGTAAAATATCATGTTGGCTGAATAAGCTACCGTCAACGTCATCGTCATGTTTTAAGAAAAAGAAACAGAGAGAGAGATGGCGGACGCATCTGAGAAGGATGGATGTTTTAAATGTTTAGAGAAGTTTTAATTTATAATTAACATATATCTAGTTATATTTAATGTATAAAAGCATGTGAGATCATGTCTGCAATTGTGATATAATTATTTGAAGTTGCTAAGATAAGTTATAAGTGCTTTCACTATTTACGATTAGTTGCTTTGAAATACTTTGTCGGTAAGTTTTTAATAGATTATTATTAAAACAAAGAAGAATGATATTAATGCATATAATGCCGTCAATATCCAGAGATAAATATTATTTATTTAGTAAATGGAAATAATTACATGAAGATGTTTTGTGAGGTATGTTAAACTACAATTATATTAATGTACGCAGAATGCCTGCCGCCATCTTTTTTAGATGCGTGTATGGGAATTGTAAAATGAGAGTTAAATAGGTTTGGTGAATTAAAATAACTTATAAATGTAATTTCTATATATATTAGTAAATATTTAACATGTTACTATAAAAGGAAATATAAATATAATAGTATCATTTATAATATGATATAAAACTATTATTTCAAAATATATATTTACGATTTATACGACTGTTAGAGTTCATTGACCCTATTTTTTACTATTAAACAACATAGTCACAACCGACTGCTGCTTGGCTTCGCTGGTACTAATTTTTTTTTTTTTTTTATGGAAGAGACACGGCAAACGAGCGTGCGGGTCACCTGATAGTAAGTGATTACCGCCGCCCACGGCCCCGTGCAACCCCAGGAGCTACAGGTGCGTTGCCGGCCTTTAAGATGGGTTGGGCGCCGGGGCCCGGCACTACCTGATGCGAAACGCAGTGGCATAAAGCCACTACTTCACGCCGGTTTTAAATGCCAGGGGTGGTAATGATCCGGTCGAGTCTGCCCATGCGTGTTGCCATTGCTGGCGACGTGACTCTACCACACGTACTTTATTCGCCTCTTACGACACCACCAGTACCAGGATGATCCTATTCTAGGCCGGGATCACACGGCAGAGACTAATGTGCTTGGCTAAGTGAATTGCTATGGCATTTAATTTTATATATATTATATTTAGATAGTTTCGCGGTGCCTTGTGCTGCGTTAACGATAACACTTAGTGTATGATGGAAAGGTGTGTGATGCTGCTTTATGTCCTGGTACTGGTGTATGTAGTAGTGTCCGCCCGTCTCATACGGGTGTGTGGTACTATTTTATGTCCTAGCTCTGGTGTACGTATATAGCAGTGTCCGCTTATTTGTCTAACGCTTAGTTTATCGTACTAAACATAATGCGTCAATCGACTGATGTCGAAGACATGCTTATAATATATAGGTGGGCGTCACTGGTGCTGACATATTTGATATAAGCGAAATGCTTTAGTGGAGTTGGATTCTGCTGCTGAGTTTCTTCCGCCAGTTCTTCTCAGCACTGAGGTTCTTTACTGAACTGGTAGTAGAATCGCGCCTACTTGGAGTCGCTGGATGTTCTAGCGATAACTGAGTATTTTCAATTAATGATTTCTATATTACATTCCCACAACTCTGAGTCTAGTGTCAGTTCAGACAAACAGCTGCAGGGTGTGTGCTGTGCGTGTTATTCTACGACGGTTCTGTTTAAAGGAGGCGTTACAATAGCAGTGAATATAAATTATATTAATATTGAAACTAAGGCATATAATAAGAGCACGTAGGTAATAAATATAATATGAAATATATTATATTAACGAATTAATACGGAAATAATAAACACGTCACATTATACATACAGAATTTAATATTATTAAGATACAATTTATAAATATATAGTCATAAGCAATACACACGAAGGTTAAATGGGTATATTAATATAACGCCCTCTAAAGAAACAAACTGCAGTGGATTCACATAATCGGCCGCCTAGCGGTAGGGAGTTCGATCTGATATGTGAAGCAGGGAGTTATATGTTATGTAATTATTGCTACAGCCTACTATAATAATCTCAACTCTATTGCAAATATTCATATTAGACTTCGGTCTTTGTTATTTCTCAGTATTTAATATTTGATCTTTCACAAAAGCATTATAAGAATCACAAATATTAACTATTCCGATCCGTCCCGGAGGGTTCAGAGCCGAACGGCCGGAATCCACGGTGAGTGGCGGGTGCGGGGCCACTCACTATCCCCCCTTAGTTATAACTATCAGTAATGACTGGGTATAACAGAGAGGAGGATAGGACGTCTACGATATTCTTAAGAAATATCACGAGAGATTGAAACGGACAGACTATGACATTTTATTTATCATAATATATTTTATTTGTAGGTATATTACATTTATGGTACATTTCATATAAATATTGTTACCTCTGAATCTCTAAAAGATCTTGGATTACTTACGATCACTACGAAAGGGTTCTAACTATATTAGACGTATCACAAGCCATATTAAAATATTCGAATTATTATTTTAATAATTTTATTTAAATATTTTATTGAGTGTAGGGTGGGATGTCAGTTACAATTTGTACAGGAGTTAATATGCAATCATTACAGTTATTTTACAAAGAATATTATGAATCCTTACCCAAGTCAATAATTTAACATTTAAGGCGGTTTCTGATGCAGTAAATTAAATTATTCACTGACATCAGCACATTTAACAGAGTTTTAAAATTATGATGAGACCTACATTACATAGGTAAAAAGTATATAATGTTACAAAAATAAAAATTAGCTTTATGTATATTTTATAAATATCAAATATCAACATTGGTCGTATTTATTAATTTAAAACAAAAAAAAATTCTTATAGAAATTACGATAATGTAGTAAAAAAATCATATTAGAAGTCATTATAGTTGTCAATCAATTCTATTTATTAAATCAATAATCATGTATTTTAAGCAGGGGAAGCCGCGAGTGGACCGCTAGTTATTTATATAGAAATAATAAATATCCAGTAAAATCATATTATTATATTATTCTATTATTATAATTTATTTTTCGAGGCCGGTCGTGACGCAGTGGCACAAAGTGTGACTGTAAAACCGACTGGTTGTGGGTTCGATCCCCACTCGAGGAGATGAAATATTTACCTAAATTTATATTTCCATTTCTTCGCTCTGGTGTCGAGGCAAAGCGCGGCGTTGAGTTCTGCCTCTCAATACGCAATGCCTCCAAAGTTCGGCAGAAAGTGGGGAACGGAGTGTCTTAACACACGGTTCCCTCTACCTACCCTGCTGTGTGCGGGATACAGCGTGAAGCTAATTTAATTTAATTTTTTAATTTTAATTTAATTAACCTGTTGACAGTTAACAGTTAGTAAATTGTAATATACATCAGATGGTTTTTACAATTTCGAAAATTGCTTTGTATTCTTTCTCTACTGTATAAAATAAAGATAATTTATTTTATACTTTCGAACAATATTTAAAAGATACATAACGAAAGAAACAACAGATTTAGAACACGTGTAAACTGTGTTCTAAATCTGTTGTTTTTTTCGTTATATATCTTTATAAATAAAAAAAATATATAAATATAATAAAAAAAAAATGTAAGTGAAGGAAATAACATTTTATAAATAAAAAATAATATTTATAATATCGGCATATTTATATTGAATTATTAAATACAGTGTAGTAGTCATCACGATTTATGATAGCCTATATCATATATTATATGTAACGTTAACGCAAGCGTGCGTCGACATCAGAGTCAGTTTTAGAACAAACAATAATATGCTTAAACAAAGCAGCGACAGGTGTTTCAGCTCTCGCAACACGCTTCGTAATTGTGAGAATAGATGAGCTAAACAAAATTTAGATACCAAATATGATATTTAATTAAGATGAAAAATTTTATAGTTAGCCACTTATACTGTTAATTTATTTTTGGGCGATAAATGTATATATTTTAAAGTATTGTAAAAATAAATTTAAAATACAATGAAAGTTTTTAACATGAGCCCTTATTCTTTTCCTTGTAAATTTTATTCCACTCGGTTTAAATAAAATTTATAGAAATATCGTTTTATTTTTTGATGCGCCTTTTCAATATCAATTAATGTAAGAAAAACTTGGAATACAATTTTGATGCACTTCTTATAATATGTAATAGTATGTAATAGGTATAAATAAAATAGGTAATATAAATAAATATTTTTAACAAAGACGTATTTTAATCTAACATATATAGCATTCACACTTTTCCATTATACTCTAACAAAAAACATTAAAAGCAGTGAAGTTAATGTTCAAATTGTTTAAAATATAAATTAGGTATGGTAATTTATTTTTATTGTCAGTAGGAAGTGGGAGTGGGGATCCATAACGATTTTGAATATTAAAATATAATAGTTATAGTAAGATATGATAAATAATACAACTAGAATTAATATTAACTTAATATTGTACAGGCACTAAGAAGCTTACCCGGTACTGCCGGTCGTGCTTTCAAAAGCTCTGTTGACTCTACCGAGATTCTTCTCTTTATTATCTGTGAGCTGATCAATGAACACCTCTCTGTGTTTTTGCATGTAATTGTGTATGTTGCCAAACTTACAGTATTCGACAATAACCACCAATTCCCCTGAAAATTGAATAAATGCACTCAAATAAAACAAAAAACTTTGAAACAATAGGTGATGTTTTAGTAGCATTAAACTATTATTATAATAAAATTTGTAATATTGATCAATAAAAAGGCCAGTCGTGGCGCAGAAGCACAAAGTGTGATTATAAAATCGATTGTTTGTGGATTCGATCCCCACTCGAGGAAGTGAATTATTTATATATTTTTATATTTATATTATCATATCTTCGCTCTGCCCAAATGCCTAAAGAACTCGGCGAAAAGTGGCCGATGGTGTGTCTTAACAGTAGGTTTCCTCTGCCTACCATACTGTTTGCGGTATACAGCGTGAAGCTGATCAATAAAAATCAAAACATAGTATTCACCAAAAAGGATATTATAGATAGATTGGATTTTCTATTGATTGTAGGTTATTATTGCTTTATCATATAATTATATACTAATTTGTACTTATATATATTTATATATAATAGAACATGAACAGTGACTTTATATGTGCTAATATCAAAGAAACAATGATATCATAGTCAACGTCAAAACAACCATGTCTGTCATCATTAATTTAAATTATAGTGTTTGCCTGTCTGTAATAATAAAAGTTGATTTATTGTTTTCGATACAAAGCTTTGATTCAATTTTAAATTTACCGTATAATTCGATGATTTCTAGGTAAAAGTACGGAAAGTAAAAAATTGCAAATGTTTTTATTGCTCTTTTGATCTAAAGGTCATTGTTTTAAGGTTTTTTTCTAAAGGTCAGAAAAATAATTATTTATGAGTTTTTAAATTTATATGCAATCGTAAACTACCCTTAGTAATACAAAAAAGCAATAAAAAATGTGAAATTTTATCATTTTGGATATTTTACCTAGGGGCCGTCGTATTATACGGTAAACGAAACTCACGTTTAGCGACATTCTTCGTACATGCTCCCAATAAGTTGACGATGTTAACATGTTTTCCAAGGTGCACCATTATCTTCAATTCTGAAGCCAAAGCCTTTATGTACAGATTGTCAGCGGTCTTCTTTACCATTTTTACTGCTACTGGAGTTGTTTCCTCAGCATTTACTATTCCACGGGCTTCTGCTTTGTATACCACGCCGAATGCACCCGCACCTAACTGCTTGCCTAAAATTATTTTTTTGGTATGAAAATCAAATTAATTTTATTCGGAAATCAAGATAATATTTGAAAAAGAGAATATCTAAATCTCCCTATAGGGGCACCATCAACAGAAGGCTTGAAAACTTGAAAATCAGTGCACGAAAAGCGTGTCCGGAAAAGTACTGGTTGAAATTCTATATTTTTTTAAATACACTGTTTCACTTAACAAATATCTTATTGACTGTTATTCTAAGCTTAACTAAAATTGTATATGATAGATTTTTTTTTCTATTACTGTCTTCACAACAGCCACTTCACATAACATTATCGTATGATTAAATGAACTCCATTTTGAACTAAATTGCGATCAGTGTAAACAAAAACCCATTTTATCACGCTATCTATTTCGGCACTTGCTGAAAGAATATCTCTGTAGCACAAACATTAACATTAAGACCAGGCCAGTAAAGTGTGCTGGCTATTAATATTGAGCAGAACACATTTGTAAATTCTTCATCGAAACTACAGACATTTGAAGGAAAATATAATTTTGTTTTAAAGAAAAATTTCTACAACTGTAGGTTTTATGAAATAAAGTGGCCCCAGGGTTGGTATGCTAACTAATAATGTACACAAAATTCATTTTTTACTTTGGCACAAGGTTGTGGGTTCGATCTCCAATTGAGGAAATTAAATATTTAATATTTTAATTTCTTAGATGTGCCTCTCTGCCTACCCTGGTGTGTGTGGGAAAAAAATTATAGAAAACATTGTATACTTACCTAATTGCAGTTTATCGGATGGAAATTCGAATCTCTCATCGTATGGCAACAGCTCAGCCTGTTCGTCAATCCCAAGCTCTGGGTTGATTGATTTTGGCAAACCTTCATTAAAATACCATAGCCCAGCTGCCAGTAGCTCCCTCTTGGACTGTTTCACTTTACGCATTTTCCATAGTAAATAAATAATTAATACGACGAAAAAGAATATTATAATGACTATAATATACAAATAGTACGCTTCGGACTTGTGTGTACGAGTATCTGAAAATAGTAACTTGGGTTAGCAAAATAAAAATGTCTTTAAATTTATGAAATTATAATAATTAAGGTGTAAGATATGCTATATTAAAAAAAAACCAATTGTTTAGACTACAAACAAGAGGCCAGGCGCAGAAGCATAATCGTGCGAACGAAAACACGACGGTTGTGGGTTTGATTCTCTTGATTGGAGGAGTATTTTCATTTCTTTCCTCTGGTAACTTAGCAAAACGCGGCGTTGAGTTCTGCCACCTAGCACGCAATGCCCCAAGAATCCGAATTTCCGGAAGTGTGTTAATGAAGAACGGAGTGCTACCCTATAACCTAAAATTTATATACAAACACAATAAAATATTTACCTTTTAATAAAAGATTATAAGTTCTCCGTTCAACTTCTTCTCCGCTTTCTACTGCACATTCATAAACGCTTTCCACTTCATCAATCAACGTTATTTCAATGGTGGAATTAACAATTGTATGGTTCCGTAGAGTCACATGAGTAAATGTTTTATTGTTGGAAAGAAGTATCTCCCCATTCTAATATAACAGAAAGATAACATTTAAAAATTATTATATTACCTTGACGCCAGTTACAACTGACTGTAAACGCGATAGGTTGTGAGGGAAAAGAAATATTTAATATTTGCATTTCCTCGCTCTTGTAACGATGTACATCGCGGCGTTGGTATCCGTCACTTAACACGCAATGCCTCCAGAATTCGGCGGAAAGTGGAGAACGGAAGTGTCTTAATGGATATGGAGTTCCTTAATGCTAGGTTCCCAGGCACCCTCTATCTGTTTTGCTATATAAAGCAGAGGGTTCTATCCTTATTCCGGCGAACGATTTATTTATTTATGTTTGCTCTGATAAGTAAACAAACTACGGCGCTATATTCCGCTATTTAACACGCAATGTCTTTAAAATTAGGCGAAAGATGGGGAGCAAAGGGTCTTAACACACCAAAAGCGTAATGAGTGGCGGAATTCAACACTGCGCTTTACCTCGTTACCAGGGCGAGGAAATGAAAATTTTAAATCTTTCATTCCCCCGAGAGGGAATCAAACGCACAAACGTCAATAAAGTACTAACATTCACATCATTATACCTGGCCACGACGGCCTTTCAAATGTTTGAAAAACGCGAAAATCAAGGATACATCAGTCAAATAAATCTTACCTTATACCATGTTATGTTGGGTGGAGGGACAGCATCCGCTTGGCATGTGAGCCATTTAGTCTGATAAGGTTTCAATTCTACGTCCACTATTTGTGTTCCAGGTATTGTTATATTTAGTGATTGCTTTCCTGTAAAAAAATAATTGTAATGGAAGCGATTTCTTTGTTCGAAAAGTGGGAGGTTCTATATTCGTTATATTTTTTTAGTATTAAGTAATATAAAAGATGACTTTTTATGGCCATTGTGTGATCCCCGCTCCCACAAAATGCTGCGTTGAGTTTCGCAACTCAACATGCAATGTCTTGAATTCTGATAGTAGAAAACGAAATGTCTTAATACTCCACCTATTCGGCTTTGGGTATAATGGTGAAGCTAAAAAATAAGTAGATAAAAATACTGTTTACTTGCAACGTCGAAATAGACTGTTTCATTAATGATGCTATTGTCGGCCTTTTCACCAGAACACTCGTAGTTGCCTGCATCTTCTAAAGCTATCTTTGGTATTTGTAGACGGGCTATTATCGAATATGGTGTTCCGGTAATAGTAGCTGAAAATATATTGAATAATCCCGTTATCCCGAAAATTCGTTAATACTAAAACTATACTATAAGTTTATTAAAAACTTATAGTATAGTTATAGTATTAACGGATTTTTATATAATTTTAAAGAATCACAAGAATACACAATAAACATTTAATTTTATAATTCTTCAGAGTAATAATCTTGATTAAGTTACTGTAATTGCATTAACAAACCCATGTAATGACATTCAAATCAACGGTGGGTAGTTTTACATATAAATTTTTATTTAGAATACGGACAATATAATGAGAATGTAATATAGGGATAGAGTATAAAATTGATTTTTTTTAAGAGTTACCATAATGGTATACGAACTTATCAATTATATAATCTTAAACATCTAAAACTTACTGTTCAACTCAGAGCCGTTCCTATACCATTTGATGTCTGTGAAGTGATACAGAGATGCATAGCAGTCAACAGTAACAGACTGTCCCTCCGAAAACCACATATCATCGACATCTTTAACGCCAAAGCAATCAGGAACTTCGCAAACTAAAAATTTTCGTGTTTTGTTTGTTTTTATTTTATTCTGAGCTTCACATGTAATATTCCCCGAAGTAAAAACATTTATATCAATATATGATGATACTTTTATTAATGATTCCACTATATTATCGCCCTGCAAGGGATAACATTTTACATAATATAAATAACAACCATAAACTAATAACAGAAATGGAAGCAAATATTAAAATATAGCCCAATAGTAACTTGTAAAGTTAATGATTATTTCCAACTTACTTGAAAAGTTTTGGTATCGTTTCCATCTTCGAAGTACCATTGTATTTTAGGCAAAGGATACCCAACGGCGGTACATTTCAAACTTGCTCTAGTATTTAACAAAAAATTTCTCTCTTCATCCGTACCAAAATCGATTATTGGCTTCGCTAAAATAGAAATATTTTCATTATCAGCTTCATGCTGTATCCCGCATACAGTATGGTAGGCAGAGGGAACTTAGTGTCAAGACACTCCATCCCCACTCTCACTCATTACACATTAAGTGTAATAATACTAATTTACTAAGAATTTTCAAACGATTCTAGAAACATTTCATCTAATGCCCAGTCCGGTTGACAAGCTAACAAATTACTGAATGAAAAAACGGAAAAAGGCTGAATAAGTATATAGTATACCTACTGCGGGGGAGCGTACATCTTTAAAAAAATTGAAGCGGTCAATTTAAGTGGTTTTTATAAGCATAATTACCTTGTACTCTCAAATCATACGTTTCATTTTTAGTATCGTATTTATTGCTTGTGATCAACGTATAGTTTGCGGTGTCATACACATTCAAGTCTCGTATCAACAATGAAATACTATCCCCTTCTTGATTTATTTCGTATTTTGTATTATTATTTTTAGATAAATTTACGTCATTTTTGAAACTGAAAAATAAAATTATTATATCCAAAAATGATAATTTATTATTAGTAACGCTTATTTTGAATCATTTACTATTACTAAAACTTACATTTTATAGCTGACTGGAGGATACGATATAACATCATATACTAATCTTGCTTTTTTTTGATTTGTCTCAACGATGTCATACCTCCTTTTCCCCAATTTTATAAATCCTGTATCTCCTAAAATAGACTTTGTGTATAAAACAAAAATAATGAACTAGACATATGTATAATATAAATACCAAAAGTTATCATAAAATTCTTATGTAGATAATATTAATCTATACTCTACACAAATAATGTAAAACTGATGTATGGTTGAACGGGCTAGTGTCAGGAACTATTAATAAAACTCCTCTTGTGCCATGGAATATATTTTTACCTTTGAATGAAACTTTTTAACCGGATTGATTGCGTATATTTAGTATTATACATTTTTAGAAACCCGACGTTCCCGACACTTTACAGGAATCCGTGGTTACGGGAAGATTGAGGTGGCATCTATCTGTATTTTGACGTAATTATTATATCAAACTATCGCCAACGATTTCTTAATTGCGTCGCGTGCTGCCCAGGATTCTTGCAGAATGAACTGACTGTATCTTGCCACCTGGTGGGTTTGAGATTTCAACGATTTTATGATTCTATCCCAAGTAGTAAAAAGTGTCTACCCGTCCTCTCTATTAAAATTAAGATGTTATTGTATTTCATAAGCCTTACGAATTATTCTAGGAATATGTCTGTTTTGCTTAGCGAGGATTTGGAGTTTATCAAACATGATGTAATGACTGAGTTTATCCACAGTATGCACACACACAGTTGACTTCGATACATGCCCATTCTCTGATATCGGAAATGTGTTCCTCCATCCTAACTGCTAACCGATACTTTTCTTTGATTCATGATATTATAACACAGAAATGTATTATACTAAATATAAGCGATTAATCCGTTTAAAGAGTTTTATTTAAAGTGTGAATCTTATATATTCCATTATATTAACCGTTTAGACAATAAAAATACTTTAATCTATTTTTAGCAAGCCATGAGTTTTGTTATCGTTATTAAATAAAATACATTTATTAGTTTAATATTTTAAAATTTAATATCATATTTATTATTAAACTTTATTTACCTTTATATATTTTTGTAACGTAGGCTGGACAATTAAGATTGGATATTGACTTAGAAATACACGTATATTTTCCGGCATCTTCTTCTGTCGCATTGACAATTGTTATATTGTGAAACAGAATACCTCCAGTTGTTTTGTTTTCGTTAGTATCGTGAATAATATGACCCTAGAGATGATTTCGAAATGCTTGTGAGTAAAAATATATTATGAGGCCGTTGTGGCGTGTTTAACTGTAAACGCGAGGAGTCGGAGGAATGATTAAATTTAAATTATTATTTTCATAATATCCTAGCTTTGGTAGGCAAAACAGACGTTGAATTCCATCACTCAAAACGTGATATCTCGACAATTGTCTCAAGATCTAACACCATGCCGTTAAAATTGTACATCATAGCGATAAAATAAAAATAGTTCAAATTGTGGAGTGTATACAGATTCTTTCTTTAACTAAAACAATCCCGTTGCCTCATATATTATTTTTCAATATTATTTACTATATTTATATTCTTTTACAGCTTCACGCTGTATCCGGCTACGGCATTATATAAGTAAGATAATCTTATACTCAAATTTTAACTCAGATCTGCATGAGGACCATATGAGTATGTAATTTATTTACTCCGTTCTCCATTTTCTACCAGAAAAAAGTGACGGAACTCGTGCTACGCTTTATCCCATCAAATTGTAAATGAAAATATTGAATTCTCCAAAGATGAAATTGAACCCACAACTATCGCGCCTGCAGCTTAACGCTATCCCACTGTGACATGATGGCCTCTTATAATCATTTAGAATATAAATACATATATTATACAAAAATACCTGCTTTTCCAATCGTGATGTGTTCCAAAACAAGCTGACTGGTGAATTAGGTTGATATGTAACAGTACAGTTTAATGAAAACGTTTCACCTTTGAGAAAGAAACTCGAATCAATCTCTGGTAATTTTCGGTATTGGAGGTTTGTCCTGTCTATCTAAAAATAAAGCATTATTAGAATTTAGTTCGACCTTCAATAGTAAATTGTAATCTGAAGTTTAGATTAATACGTCTACTGTCAAATAAATAAATATAGAGGTACATTCTAACACAGTAGTTAAATATGATAAGCGCCATAAAATGCTGCACGCAACAATCTTTTATTAGCTATTAAATATAATTAGGTAATTCGACAAATACTAATAAAACTTATAACAAATCAAGCTGCTAAAGTAACAAAAGTAACAGACGAAAAACGAACTAGCGAAGATGAAGTGACCTGCTTCATTATCAAAACAAAAAATATTTAATTCTTTTAACTGTTTCGGTTACACAAGTGAGTATTTTAGGCTTCCTTTAAAATCAATTTGGTAATATTAAATATGATTAAAATATTCTGAATCAAATCATAAAATAAAAGTTATAATAATTATCGTTCCTTTATGCCATGTAATAGTAAGTGAGCTTTGTTATAGAAAATTTATCTTCATAAATTTTTTGAAAAACTATTAAATATTACAAAAAATTAAGAAACGCATACAGAATTACTATTGGTTTTCAATGTTTATTTTTTTACTTAATTGGGAACAAATGAGTATCAAATGCGATTTAATATGAATTTGTCTTATTCGTCTACAATTAACAGAACTTTAAATATCATTTATATGAATCGTTCATTTATAATATCAAACAACAATATGTATTTATAACGGCCTATTTAAAAAAAACTTTAGTAAATTATCCTTATTTAATTGTTATTTTTTTTTCACCCAGTGAAATAAATACAGAAATAAATATAACAGTGATATATATATACATATCTACAAAACAAAAGAAATATAAAAAAAGTGTTAAATCATGTTAGTAAGTTAGTTTAAATACATAGTTTAAGTAGTGCACAAGGATCAACCAGAGCAACACAAACAGGAAGTAGTTATAAGCAGCAAGCCGATCCACGAACAGGATTAAGTTTTTTTTTAATATTCAATGAAACCATTACACCACGCTACTTCGTTATGTGACATCAAGATCAACACTATCTACTTACAAGTTATATTTTTTTTCCATGTTATTTTAGTTCCTTGTTGTCCTTTGCATTGAAAGACACGCGAACTACCTTTTCGTACTAAAAATCCAATCTTTGGAGAGTACTTTAAATGTGATATCGTCTTGTTACTCGGCTGCTATTATCGTAATACCAAATAAATAATGTTTTGTTAGTAAGAAAATAGTTACCTAAACGATATGTTTTTCAATTTTTTATATCAGAAAATCATATTAAATATCTAGATTCATATAAATTCAGCGTTATATCTATAAAATTGAAAAACATTTCTGACTACATTCTTTCCAAAACATGTTATACCACGTGACATTAGCGCGGGTGAACATGTTTTGCAACGAATCTAGTAGTACGTTAGGTAAATTCGTACATCATCTAATCACCTACGTTTATTTACAATAACGAATTTTGACTCCAAGAAATCTCCTCTCGCAAAGCTACAAGTGAAAATCTCTATTGTAACATCCAATAGGGCATCGTTATCGATAGTAAATCCAACTTTTGGGCTAAAAACATATGGTTGGTATGCACTGTCTGCAAAGTCCTGAATATTAAGAATGTTGTTAAAATTTTCTAAAGCAAAAATGGTAATTTTGTAATAGTTTTCATGCTTTAGTTTGTTTACGTCACAGCTCTAAGCATTAGTTTTTCTGAAGCCCTTAATGAGACAACGTCCATTCATTATCTCCATGCAATCTGTTTATTTGTGTATTTTTGATATTTTATCTAATTTTACAAGATTAAAACAGTAAACGTTGCCCCATTTGATTTATTTTAATACTGTAACTGCGTCATGCATGAATACTCAAGCAATTGTTGCTTATAAATACTGTCATGTGAATTAAGCAATTAATTTATTAAATTCTTTAAGAAAAGATATATGAACGCTCTTTTCAGGTGACTCGTGTATGATACATACCCCGTACAAAGTAACGTTTACGTCAGGTGTTGTAGGTCTACATTCGATTACTATGGACTCATTGTTTTGCGCAATTACAACCTCTCTCATTGGCGCTAATAAGGTGTTTGTGTCTAAAAATTTTATAATTCAGTTTAAAAAATATAGTATAAAAAGTTTAAATAATATTTTTTTAGAATTACGAAAGGCTCACCATCGACATAGATATAAATATACGAAATATGATCAGTATTAATGGGTTCTTCCAACATGTTTCTGAATATGTCGCTGCTGTTTATATTGAAATCGAAACAAGCGTAATAACCGACAGTGAATTGATTAACATTATATAAATCTAACGCTATTTCATATTTATACGTGTTGTCTGAGCTCGTCACGTTTCTTTGTACTTTATGAAACGGCTCTACCATCTCTTCTGGGATTTCTTGTTGTTCGATACTTATTAATTTGTTTGATCTACAATATAGCGTGAAGTTTTGACCTTTTCTCAATGTTATTTCACATTTATTTGGAACAATTACTGGGCCACTAAATTCTACATCTGAAACGAAAAATGAGAGTATCGATAATCATAGAAAAGAAAAATACTAAATATTACAAATAATTTAACGTTAGCGAAACATTTTGGCGCCTTAAAATGTTGACATGAGTTTTATATATCGTTTATATTAAAGACAAAAAATGCTAAATAAACAAATTAATTGATTAGTTATAATCACACTGTTGTTCAGTTGTCGTCATTCAATAATGCAGCCGCACCTATAAATGTGCTTGTAAAATGAAAAAAAACAAAATGAGCCTTTCATGGAAAAAATTCCAAAGACAATTTGTCAACGTACGTGTAATGTAGCTAGCTCCAACGAGTAGTTAATCATGTAGAGAAGACAAACATTAATATCCTTGACAAGGGTTGGTTTAGTGTTACAGTGTGCCAATCGAGGGGGTGAATAAATATGAAGAAGTTGACGAGGGACGTATCAAAGAAAACAACCTTATCATATTAATGGTAAATGTAACATGAGACCTGACGACGGGTATGTACGGTATTAAAAACACTATTAATTAGCAGCACTTCTGGGTGTGGCATGGTCAAAGTCACGAAGGCGTGGTTAACATTCGGAAAATTAATCCTACCAGTACCTTTGATCGCGAAGCGTTAGCCCCTTGATACTCGTAAGTTGATTGTATCAACCAGAAGATATAAGAAAACATTTAAGCTATTAGGATCCCGTAGTTTATTGGTTAGTCCCGTATTTATTGGTTGCTCTTAATATAACAGCGGTTGAAAATTTTCTACATTTAATAATTTATTTAAATATTCATTGTGTTTGTGTAATGAAATATAACTGCTAAAGAGAGCTTATACATTGGTGTCGACCGGATGTGCCCGTTAAGATATCATGCATCCTGTAACTAAAATTATTGTAGAACGAGATACTTCCTGTATTGTCCCAGTTGAAGTATTAAAAAAAATTATACTTTTATTTCATTTACCGTAATAGCAAACATCTTTATGTTATAATGTAAAAATTCAATAATTAAATATTCTTATACATAATTTTAATGTTATTACATTATGTATGAGTGTGTATAAAAAGTTAAAACTATCAGTATATACATATATTTTTAATCTTGATATATTTCAATATCACACTTTATTCCTCATTTAGTAGCATTGACAGAGAAGATCAGTGTCAAGACATTCTTTTCTCTGCTTGCCGCTTGAATTTGATACATTGACTGTTTAATATCGGAGAATAACGTCGTCTGTGTCTGTATATATAAACAAAATGAAAATAATTCATTCCTGGAGCAGGGGTAAGATAACACAAACGCCACGTTTGCAGTCAGACGCTGTCCCACTGCGCAACGATGACGCACAAGATATGGTGTTAAGAATTAATCTTCAATATTCCAAAAGTGAGATGTCATTAGGGGTAAGTCATGGCATTAGTACACAAATGCATAAAAATTTAATATTGATATTGTATAATCTTATTGATCAATATAATAAAAAAAATACGGAAAATAAAAAAAACTATTATTTCAACTTGATTGATTAGCTTCTCGTGTATCTTTATCTAGATAACTATTTTAACTCGCTTATTACTTATTTATTATTTATTATTTACTCGCTTATTTATTAGAAAAATAAAGGACAATAGTAATAATGATAATAATATACTAATATTATTACTATTAAAATCAGCGCAGCGTTTCATTTTAAGTCACCGCATCTCGACGGGACCAAAATTTTGAAATTGGTTTAACAAACCACTTTAAGTATCCAGCTAAATACCAAAAAAATACTATAAAAATACTTTTATAATTTTAATAAAAATACTAATATAATTTTCACGAATAAATGTAATATATTGGGTGTTAAGTCTACTACGTAGACTAAAACTCTACTTACACTGGCATCATGTTTATTTGCCGACAAATAACGCTAATCAATTTGTCTTCATCGTTAGTGACATTTAGTTTACTTCATTTAATACGATAGCTTGTTTGTGGAACAGAAAAAAAAATATCAATAACTGCTACTTTTACCTCTCCCTACTAATAGTACCTTACTAATAGGGTGAAGAAGGAAATATTTCTAATTAAAACAAGGAAAAATTTTAAATGCGCAGGAAACAAATCCGTGCTAAAATATTGTTGATATTAACCTTGGAACGGTCACCGCTTCGACAATTAAAGCAAAAACAGAGCTAGCGTCTCGTACGTGAATTTGTTTATTATAAAAACTAAATTTAACCATTTACCAAATTATTATTAATATCTTATATTTAACTATTTATAATAGGTTATCGTATTTGAACACGCGGTCAATTTATTTAAATTTATATTTTCAGTACTTCGCCCCTGTGTCGAGCCAAAGCGGTGGTCGGTCGGTCGCGGCGTTAAGCTCCGCAATTCAATACGCAATGCTTGCAGAATTCGATGATGAGTGACGAACGGAGTGTCTTAAAACGAGACTGTTTCCGGAATACAGCATGAGAGCGTTGTGTCTAGGTTCCCATGTCAGACATAGACAGAGATAGTCCATGAAAACTAAAATCTGTAGGCACGTGTTGAGTGCCGAAATTCAACGCCATGAAAGTTATCAGAACGAGAAAACGAAAATATTAATATTTGCTTTCCTCGAGGGGGAATCGAACTTACACAACCTGTCACGTTTACAATCACACGCTCGTGCCCCTGGTGCCCCGACGTGCCGACACATACATATATAAATAGTAAGTATACTACACGTCAGAATACTCAACTTTAATTAACACGCGAAAACACAATGTAATGTCATCAAAGTTGAAAGATCAATAGTAATATTTCTGAAAGTTTTTGAAATAATAGTAATATTATTATTAATATACATTTAATTTATAGTTCTATATTTAAATTTAGTAGAGGCCAGTCGGGGCCAGAGGCATAAAGTACTGTGACTGTAAAATCGACTGACTGTGGGTTCGATCCCCACTCGATGTGATGAAATATTTCTTCGCTCTGGTGTCGAGGCAAAGCGCGGCATTAAGTTCTGCCCCTCAACACGCAATGCCTGCAGAATTCTGCAGAAAGTCGGGAACGAAGTGTCTTAACACTAGGTTCCCTCTGCCTACCCTGCTGTGTGCGGAATACAGCGTGAAGCTGATAATTTTATTTTAATCTATTATATACCTACCTACCGCTAACTTTTAACGTTAAATTATTTTAATTTAAAGTGGGTCGTTCTTATGTTATTGTTATAACTTACTGACGATACTACAATTATTACTAAAACCAACAATTTACTATCAAGAATGAATCACGTTCATCATATTTTAACTAATTTGTAGATATAATATCATCTTAAAGATATTTTATGAGTCATAAAAGCGTCGCGCCAAGAAGCCTTTACCGTGAAACTATTAAGAGAAAAATCTGTTAGCTGACTCTGACGCTTACTAAGTCTGAGTCAACTTCATTCAATACATTTATAAATAGTGCAATCGTAAAGTTTCACGGATATTGTTATAATTAAACGTATTATGAATTCGACAGTTGTGGGTTTTTTTTATATATATTGTTAGAAATCGAAAGCGGTTATAGTTTTTAAAATACACGGTAAATACACACATCGTCTATATGTTTTTAATTTATTTGGAAAGGGATACCATGTAATTACAATAAGTGATATGTATCACCTACTAACAATACTTCACACTAGTTTCCTTCCAATAAGAACCGTCACATACACGCAACTGTCCCCCGATTGACACAATTCCACTGCTTTTATAATTATTTTCCCCTAAATCTACCCTGTTTTACACGAGTTCGCTAACAATATAATGTTTACTATAGTTATTTAAATTAATCAGCTTTACGCTGTATTAAGCAGCGGGCCAGACAGAGGGAACGTCGTGGTAAGACACTCGGTTCCCCACTTTCCGCCAAAACACCTTGATGCGAAAGCGAAGAAATAAAAATATTAATAAATATTCATTCAGCGAGTGGGTATCGATTCCACAACCATCGCGTTACAGTAACGTCCTTGTACCACTTAGCCACGGCGGCCTCTATAGATATTATGCATTATATTTGCGATATAAGTCTATGTAAACTTTTTTATACATTAAAAAGTAGTATATATAAGTTTGATAGGCACTTATCAATACAATATATATTTTTAGATTACATTAACCGATAAACGGTAGATAATATTTTACAATAGTTCAATTGATATCAAATGAATATTCTTGAAGATCAGCCAAAAGTAAAAATAGATATTTTATTTTCCACTGATACGTGATATCTTAACTGGCTAAGATTATAAGGGGAATCTTTAAACATATGCGAATATTCGGTGCATGGTTTCAATTAAGAGAAATTGGTTACTTTTAAAATATTCAAAATGTATATATTATCTGTTAACAATATGTTATTGTTAGCACCATTGTTCACATAGCAACTAGCAGTATTACTTACGAAGCTGTCCAGATTGTTACCCATTAAATCGATCACATCGCAAAAAATGTATGTACCCATTCATTTCTTACATTGTTATATATAAGTTTTAACTGCAAGCATTATTAATAACATGTTAAGTTAAAAGTTGATTGATACTACCCAAGGAAAATATATTAGTTATTACTGTTTTTATTTACTACAACATTCGGAAAGTATCCGTGCAATGTAGGTTAAACGTTTCCAATATGCATTAAGTTAAATTCCCATATACCTAAACCGGCATTTCTCGAATAATAATGTTATGAATAAAAGCGAAATAAGGAAATTTCTCAATCTATTGTGCATATTGTGGCACGCGTCCTACGTATGCAATACGAGTATATACACATGTTCCAAAATTCAATAGCACATCTGTAGTCTCGAGAAAATTTCAAAACTTGTTAATAAGCAAATAATTTATTCATGTAACTTCCATATTTTTGCCAGTTAAATTCCATATTTTTTATAGGAATTTTAATATTCTGCATTCATAAAGTAAGTGCAATAAAGTGCATGATGGATTATTGGTGAATCAGAAAAAGTAGATTTTTTTATAAATTAGAAAAGTTAGAGACAAATTCAGTTAATTCACAAGACTAAATATAATGTTTTTCAAACCTGTATGTGGATTGCATTGTGTGTTTGAGTTTGTTGCCATTACATTTGAATTTGACAATATAAAAGCAAACGTGATTGTGATCAACAACCAACTCCAGCTGTAGTTCATTTTCGTATTTTTCTCAAAAACAAAATGATAATATAAATTTAAAGCAGCTCTCGTACACAGCATGTCGTGGTAACTAGTATTCCATTCAAAAATTTACGTTGACGTATTTTTTAGCGATCCTCTCTGACGGAGCACAAAACAGTAACACATCGTTTCAATCACAGTTGATCAAAACACTTTAAAACCTGGACGCACTGAGTCACTACGAGTCCAAACAAATCCGCGAGTGGTCAAATAAGTGGATAAACGTTTTATTTTTACATTTTGCTACTTATGAGCACTGCGACATAAAATTTATACACCAATTTGAAATCGAGGTTCACGAGTAATTCTAGTACAAAAGTTACAAATAGTGGGTTGCGCACGTGACAGACGGCGACAACGCGGGTGACTCGCGGCGTCTACTCCAGCGGAATGTACTGGCTGCGATACAATATACACACGGCCACGAATCACGCAAAGGCCGCGGCGCGCCCGCGTCCTACTATGCGCCATCAGAACAAGATAACGCCATATCTAACCATACAACGAAACGAGATAGAAAACAAACCATACTTATTCAACTAAATCACTACTACTGACTATACTAAACTCTTCTAGCTACAGTACGACTTTGGATATTTACAATTTTAAGACGCAATTTGCATTTGTATAATTTTGAAGTTTTGAAGGCATGTAAACCATTGTTATAAAAAATCACTGTTATTAAAAAAATAAATAGACAAAATATTACTAATTTAATAAAAACCGGTTAAGTGCGAGTCTGATCCGCCCTCCGAGGATTCCAAGCCAATTTCAGGATTTTAGGTCAATGGTTACTACAACTTATAAAAATTGATAAACTTATGTTTACATAAACCCGTATGCACTCTTTTGGTACAGTTAATAAACTGTAATTCAATAAAAATGAGGATTTTTTAATGAAATATCTATATATATAGAAATGTCCACTTTCCGATGTCATTTCGTGCCAAACTTCATAGCTGTAGATCCACAGGAAGTTTGATCTATAGATTTTGGTTACGCGGTTTTAAGCCCCTCGTGATCCAGAGATAAATAGATCTCGACATGCAGACAGATTATGTTATTTTCGTTTTGAAGTACGAAACCCTAAAAACCAACCATAATGGGTAAATTTTTGTAAAAACTTACGCTCAATTCACCCCACAAATATGGTTTAGTTACTTAAAGAAACCATTTTCAGTAACCTAATTATATATGACTGTATTTAGGCCTAGTTCATATTATGCTAGTATTTTAATCGAATAGCAAGTAATTAAGCTAAAATATACGCATGGTGAAAGATGGTATTCGCCCGAAAAATAAAATGAAATAGGACGATTCGACTAAGTAAATACTTACTAAAGAACTCGGCTAAATTTTTGATGTTCAGACACATTTAACTACTAAATACAGGACTAGCATAATATGCCTCCCACCACCTGTCCGTGGTCACTGGTGCACCCTCAATTTGCCAAGTGCAACAATTGCCGTAAATATATCGTTTCGCTGGAGCAAAGATACTATTTTAAATTTTGTTGCCATATTTTTTAAAAAAATTCCTAATTCACTTCTTCTAAAATAACGGTTATGATTAGTTTAATAATCATATATAATCAGTTATAAAATCTATTGCGCTGTAGGCTGTTCATCTTATAAAACACCAATATATTGGATATTGTACTTGAGCAGAGTGCAAACTATTTTCGGGCAGTAAAGAGTATTTTAGGAACTAAATTACTCGCTAGCACTAGTCAACTAAAATATAAGCATAAATATATACAGTAATAGTACATAAAGTTAATATAACATATATTATTTAAATATTAACAAACAATAATATCTAAAAGTTTCTAATTTATTTTCTTATATTTTTGAACATTTCAAACACCTTACGCAAGTATTTGGTCACAGATATCTACTTTGATTTCGTTAGTACATGTGTCGTAATCATAGAGCATTTGGTTATCCATTTCTACTGATACAAAATTAGATCACATAAAACTGATCAGACGCTCCTCTCACTTCAATGATACGATGCCACCCCGGGTGGCGTTTAATTTCAAGAAATACTAATTCAGTTAAGTAATATTATTTACAACTAGCGATCCGCTCGCGGCTTCGCCCGTTTAAAGCCACAGAATTATTTGCATAATACACTAAAATTATGTTCGTGTTTTAATATACCTATAATGTATGTTTGCAACGCACGCAAGTCGCATTTTCGTACTTCCCATAAGAGAGATGCAACTGTCAATATATTAATTTCTTTAAACTTTTGCCTTAAGGAGTCTTTAGGACCTAAGTTATAGCTATATAGTTATAGTTATATCGATACTTACAATCGATACTAACTCATCGTTGTCTGTACGTGGAAGATATATTAGAAAAATTATTATTACGGACATTTAACAATATAATAGAACTTGGTCAGTTTGTCTGTTTATCTGTGCGTTCAGGATAATCTCAGAAAGGGATAAACCGATTTAAGTAACCTAACTTTGTGCCCTTACGCCGCGATGGACTTTAATATTAATACAGAATGGAAGCGTCAGCGCTACTTTTACGGGGACAATATATAGGATAAAATATTTTAAGCCCATACCATTTATGATGTTTATCCATACATGTATTTCGTATGACGCAAATACGCATACATACATACATACATACAACACTTACGCGAACTAATTAACGTTGAATAAAAAATAACTCATCAATATGTTTTATGCGTTATGAACATTCATTATCATATGTAGTCAATAGATATCGTTGCG
This sequence comes from Heliconius sara, assembly GCA_917862395.2. Classification (NCBI taxonomy): domain Eukaryota; kingdom Metazoa; phylum Arthropoda; class Insecta; order Lepidoptera; family Nymphalidae; genus Heliconius; species Heliconius sara. The sequence continues at coordinate 6,284,770 of OU860796.2, read as the reverse complement.
TATGTTTCAATTTTTTTTTCAAATATAAATATCTAAAACTAAGTACATCATTTTTTTATAGATTGTAGCAGTAGCCTTTCCAAACTATAAAATAGATAGCGTTACTTGTATCGAGTTCTACTATCTCAAATATAAGCTTCTTGGAAACTTAAATACTTATATCTTTTGATAGAGTGAAGCTATTACAATGAAATAGACACTAAATGTTACTTTGATTTACTGATAATTTTTACATTTAAAACTTGCCTAAATATATTGTGTACTTTTGACGCCATACGTGTTCACATAAACAGGAAAACAGACAAACAGACAAAAATTTCAAAAATGTTGGGTATCGACTCTGTTAGTTATCCTTTAACACCCTGGCTAATTTTTTTTTTTAATATTTTCAATGTACAGAAACGACTTTTCTACAGATTTATTATAAGTATAGATGATAACAATAAATTATCCTCTTATCACGAGCTATTAAGTGTCATATGGTATTAGTAGTATTTAATTTCTTTGAAAACGATCCATAATTTAAATGTCCTTATAGAAGGACAAAGGTATCGTAAAACCACCCCTTCGTCAAGGCTGTTAACCTTCAGCAGGCTTCAGCGGTTTAGGGTGATGTATGTAATTATAGTGCTATGAAATAAGTACAAATTATAAAGTAATAACTCGAAATGTTAGTTAAATTTATTAAATATTTTAACCCAATATTGAGGTCAGTCGTGGCGCAGAGACTCGAGCGTGTGCCTATAAATGTGTTTAATATTTTCATATCCTCGCTCTGCTAACGAGGTAAAGCGCAGCGTTGAGTTCCGCCACTCAATACGCAATGCAATTCTGGATTTCGGCGGAAAGTGGGGTACGGAAGTGTCTTATCACATATTCCCTCTATATACTCTGCTAATACTCTGCTCACGCTGTATGTGGGAAAATGCTGTATCCCACATAGAGCGTGAAGTTAAAATCGAAATAACATCGCTTGGTAATAAAAGCTTTAAAAAAAGAAATAACATATATATTTTATTTTCATTATTTTTTATACTTTTATTTGTTTTAGATAATTTGATATGTAACTATATATTATCTTTACACAAGGCAAATATAGTGTTGTCTTGTACCTACTATTGTTGGTACATACATAGTTACATAAGAGATAAATCGTTAATTCATGGCAAATACAAAAAGGGAAATAACATTTGCATACTGTTCGCATAATCGTCGTTCCTGTTTTCTTTATCGTCGTAATTGTTTTCTTTATCGAAAGCTACAAAAAAAAATAGAATTCATTAAAGAAAGTTACTTATTAAGTTGTCATTCGAAATTTGATTTTATCTTACACATGTAATTAAAATTTTAATATAAATAAATCAGTTTCACGCTGCATCTGCTGTGTGAAGCAGGGTAGGCAGAGGGCACCTAGTGTTAAGACACTCCGTTTTCCACTTTCGAGTTTAAAAAGTTTTAAAGTTTAAGTACAGTTTTAAAAGTAAAACTAAAAATTGTATTTTAATGTAAAATTAGATCACACAGAACTGATTTTGATTTCATAAACTTTAAAAAACTTTACCATGTTCATATTAGATTTCTAGTTAAATTATTGTTGAATGATACTTTGTTGCAGCTGCAGGAAGTGATACTTCCTTACAACCAATTCTGCCTCTACCATAATGGCACACGGAGCCCGTTGCCAAGCACCTCATCTCGGAAGGGACCTGAATGGCTTATACCGAAATACAACGTAATCTTTCCTTTCATTTATATAACTTCTAACTGGCTGTATGTATAGGTACCCTGCTAAACTACAATGCAATGCTAAGTGTCTTTCGGGATCACTTTGTAGTTTATAACTTTGTATCATATATGAAGTATAGAACCGACATATTTCGCATATCGAATATTATGCACTCGCCTGTACATGCATGAGCTTGGCTAATAAGGGCTGTGTTCATAAACTTCATAAAGTCATGTCACGAAGTTCTACATTCTTCGCCTACAATAAGGGATGAATTTAAATGTATTAAATTATTTCATGCTTATAGATAGTATAAGAAGTGATTTTATTCACATTTCATTGTTTTTTTTTTCGAATTTTGAAAATAAATGTAACAATAATAATTAATTTTTTTCACTATTTGTTTAAATCTCTTTTTTTCGGCGTCCGTTGTTACAATAAAATATACGAAATTTTTTCCTGAACTAGACCCTGCAGATGCTATCTACCAAATTTCTTAATTCTACGTCAAGTGGAAGTACCCAATACATTTTAATTACCTCGATAGCGTCGAAATACGCGTTATTTGCGATATAAACGACCATATCTTTTTTGTAAATAACTGTAGAAATTGTTCTTTTTTCAGGAAATCTCAGGGCTGTAGATCTGAATATATGGTTTGAATTTGAATTCGATATCTCCAAGCTTTCCTGAGATAAAGGCTCTTGACAGACAGACAAAGAGACGGACAACAAAGTGATCATACAATTTTCTTTTCCTTTTTTCCTTAAAACGTGCGGAACCCTAAAAAGAGTGTAATGATGGCTTAACTATTTTTTACGCTCACAAAGCGTCCTTAACTTTAACGACACGTAAAACATTTCGCAATGTAATTAAATTGCAAGCATAATGAATTTACGTTTCCCTAAAGAATATTGTAAACAGCCGGGCTCATGGCGAGTGTAATGTGGAGCAAATAAATAACAATTTACTTACGTATATTGTCTGATGCATGCGGGGAGATACGTGTAGTTGAAGGAAAATATATAACCATTAAAAATATAAGCTATACTTATTAATTTTATAATTAAATATATTATATTTTCTTTGAAATGTGTTATTCATATTTCTAATTAAATTATTACGCTTCGTTCCGCATGTAGCAATGTAGGGAAAAGAGACATCTATGCTAAGACACTCCGTTCGCCATTTTCCAACGTTGTTTTCGAATTCGAGACATTGCGTGTGATATGATGATGCTCAATACCGTACTTTGTTCTACCAAAGCGGTGAAATAACAAAGAGAAGAAATGGATTTAGATTTTTGATTTAACAATCATCATGATTCTAGTCAGATGCTGTCTGACGAAAGTCAAGGGGTCAAGTGCAAGTCGAACGGACGGATAATCATGACCTATGTCGATGGGAAATACAACTTATAAAAATTTACAAAGTAAGATTGCGAACGTATGCACACATTTTATATGAAATGAACTACAAATATAAATTTGTAATGGTTTTTTCCTGTGATATATCTAAAAAAAACAATTTTTCGAATTGTTTTCAATATTATACTATTTCCTCTGATTTAATTTTATTCTCACTAAATTTCATATTTTTAGATCGATGGGAAGTACCATATAGGTATTGATTACGTTAAGAATTCATACGAAATGCAGCAAAACGATTCTTCAGGGCTTCTTCTGATTGCGTTAACTTAGAAATTCCTTCCTCTGGTGTTGCACGGGGTTCCTCTGGTGTTGCACGGGGCCGTGGGCGGCGGTGATCACTTACCATCAGGTGACCCGCACGCTCGTTTGCCGTGTCTTTTCCATAAAAAAAAAAAAAAAAAAAAAAAGAAATTTATTTTTTTCAGTGCTCCTAAGGACCTACTTCTATCGATATTAATTTCAGCTTGATACTTCAACGCGATAAATGGTCTCGACGGACAGACAGACCAGATAGGCAATAAAGTAATCCTATAAGCGTTCTGTTTTGTTTTCTTTTGAGGTACGGAACCATAAAATTTAAATAAAAAAAAATCAATATTCCTGCGATTTTTCCTTTTTGTTTGGGGAATGGAGATAGAATTTCTTAACATTAGAAAAAATATATAATATTTTTGTAAAAAAAATATGAATAACACATTAGTACTGCATTGACACTGCTATCATAAAAAATTGTTTTTCTCTTATAAAAAATTGTTTTTAAAACCTTTAGCCACTATTGGTTGGTAATAATAATACACACACTATGCATCTACGAGTATGTTATCGATTTTCCTCATTGACAGAATAGATTTGATATTATGCCATGTTTTTATCATTAGATAAGTGCAATCAGAAATAAATACACGCTGTGGACAACTTGATACCGCATCTCACACAAAATGTACTATCTCGGGATTTCTGTTTGTATTGCGATAATGATAACGGTAAGTGATAATGGTTAGGATTTGTAATTGTTTTTTAGTGTACTCGTGTTGTTTTAGTTACCAAAAATATTTATTTGTTTAATGTACATCATACATCAGCTTCACGCTGTATAGCGCACATGGCAGGGTAGGCAGAGGGAACCTAGTGTTAAGACACTCCGTTCTCCACTGTAGAGTGGCAGAAATCAACATCACGCTTCGCCTAATGTACCTACCATGTAAGAACATAAAATAAGTCATTCAGTCACCCATAAAATCGATTAAATAGCTATCATAGTGACGTCTAAGTACATCATTATAGAAGATATCGATGAAATAATCCACAGGAAAGATATTGTTTTACATTCACAAAATAGCCGGGAATTTTTTGAAGATCTTTGCCAATATATTTATTAGTTTAAGAACGAATCGTTTGTGACTTGGAATACAATTCTAATAAAAAAATTCAAAATTTTCCAATTTATATTGCTATTTCTTCAATAAAAAATACTATAAAGTAGCTTTTACATACCTTTGTACATAGAACGATGCCTATGCAGTGTAACGTGTATCGTTATCAGCGGGACAGTCTAAACAAACATTGTTATCATATTGACCACAGAATGCAAATTATATTATTTATAATAAAACATATCATGAGAGATTTAAAAACATATTGTATAAATTGTTAAATATATACAAGAACTAATTTAAAATATATAAAATTTGACTACTTTGACAGATATAGATCACTGCCTTATTCTCAGTTAATTTAATATTTATATTAAAAAAATCAATGGCTTAATAGTATATTATTAGCCATATATTTTTTATTTTTTTTAAAGTGTTACTTACGGGTTCTAGGAAGCGCGGTTCGAATTCCGCTACGTACAAGTTTTAATACGTTTTCTAAATAAGTATTTAGCCATATATTTTTCACCCTGTGACTGCGGTCTGATTTCTATTTCCTTTTCAGTTACTGTATATTGTATACGTACACATTAACACACAAATTTTTATTTATGTTATTTATAACATATAGTACTATTGTGTGTTTTTTTAAATATATGATTGTTAAATTTAAATTGTATAGCTTCACACTGTATCCCGCGGACACTAGGGTAGGCAGAGGAAACCTAGTGTTAAGACACTCCCTTTCCCACTTTCCGGTGAACTTTTCGTGACATTGCGTGTTGAGTGGTTAATCTTTACTGTTAAAAAGATGTCAATTTGAAGTAAAATTTTTGAAAATATTTATTTATGCAAATGTATTTATTGGAAAATAGATCTCAGTATTAAAACTTTGAGAGCGGCTTAAACTCATAAAGACACGTAGTCTTAAATTTAGAATAAATACAAAAAAAAGGCTAAAATTTTACCAAATAAAACACTAACAATAATGCCTGTTAAGAAATAAAATAATAGTCTATTTTTTTTTATATAGTCCAATCCCATCATTTTGTATTAAAAATCCTGTATAAAGCTATGACACGCCATAAGCTGTATACTGTTGGGGAGATTTGTTGAATGGAGCTGTTTGTTTGTTTTATTTTTTAAGTTTTATTGGAGCAGCTGCCTCGTCACAGTTGGCTTTATGCTGTCCACTGTTGAGGAGATACGTTCAATGGAGCCAATTCCTGACGCAGCAGCCTCGTCATGGTTGACTTTAGTATTGACTGTCATAATTGTATGCATTTTACATGCGTACAACTATGACACCGTTGAGAAAGTCTATGGAATGGAGTCGTTTCTGGTTGTCAGATCAGGTCATGCTTATCATTGTCATCAGTCAAATTTTTATTCTGTAGAACTAAAAGTGTTTTTAATTTAGCTTGCAAGAAATACATACATTTAACCTCTACAATAAATATTTCGGTAAAATCAACCCTTGTAAAAAGGGTACGGACGTAGGGTAAAGGTATGTCGGTAGAGTAATTAATTCTTAAATAAAAAAGAGAATTATATATAAAAAACAGAATTAAAACTAAATAAATATCTACCGTGACACAAGTGACTTTGTTTACAAAAGCTATATCTCTCACATGACCATCAAGGGTAATGACCAATGCATTCTAAAGTTACTCAAGTTTAAGTTTAAATTTGTAATTTTTTTTTTCTATCTCTTGGCGTATTGCTTATGGTTTGTTTATGTAAGAGTATAGTACATTTTATTTCACAAATCTTAAAAAAAACGTTTTAATGTGTTGTAACGTTACAAGCCTTCTTAGTAGGCAAACAAATAATTTTGTCAGGATTTTTTTAAGCAATTGTTTCACAGAGCATAACTCACTATTATTTAACAAAACATTGTTAAATTCAACCAGAGTTGATAAAACCCAATCAGAAAGCTTGTTTCTGTAACTGTCGCTGGATTCGTTGTTCAGATGGCATCTTACAAAAAAAGCATCAAAATGCTGACCGAAAAAACGATCTGGCTACTAATGGGAAGACCATCTGAGAACAAATGTGGAGATAGAATGGCTTCCAATTTTACACTAAACATAGCATTGTATATCACTAAAGACTGGATCCCAATGCTTCCAGACCTACGTAACTTAGCAAAGCTGAAATTTTGAGGCTTAAGAGTCTAATATCTACATATAAGACTATTAATTCTACCTCTAAAAGGGCTTTACATTTAAGTTAGTGAGTACGCATGTTGTCCTAACTACATATTAGACTAACGGTCCTGAAAATTTTAGCTTTGCTAAAATTACGTAGGTCCTGTGGCCTTGGGATCTTGGGCCTTTATAATTTTGTCCGGTTTTTTAAACTATGTGGCAGTAAATAACACTGCGGTGTATATCTATAATGTTAATATTTTTTGTGTGTTCGTCGACAGCCTAATTTAAAATTTCTATGGTGTACAGAGTAATTATTTATTCGTACTTTTTAATAAATAAAAAACAAAAGATTTCTGAAAATTATGTGAAGTCTAATCCTTTGTTCGCATAATATAAGCAAAGCACAAAGAACCAAAAATAAAATAGAGTACAGATATTCATTATGTTTATTACTAACAACAAAATAACCAAGGGACCATTATCTTAATAAAAAACGCAACTTGCAGCGACTTTACAATATAATTAGCAAAACCAATCCCACATATTGATTGAAGGTTTTGTTATAAGATTAAAAAAAAATTAAATAAATAAAAATAATTAATTGGATTTTTCTCTACTTCTTGACCAAAACCATGTAGATAATATGTTCTCTATAATATTCCTTTGACAACTACCGCAGAAAGAGAGAGGTACGTACCACGCAATCGCTTGTTTGCGTAAGCGTAATTACCAATTTATAGTGAATGACCTACAGTGCCCTTGATTCACTGTGACCTAATCGGCTCGGCATCGGTAAATAAAAAATGGCAAAACCAAATCCGTTCTCCACTGTAGAGTGGCAGAAATCAACATCACGCTTCGCCTAATGTACCTACCATGTAAGAACATAAAATAAGTCATTCAGTCACCCATAAAATCGATTAAATAGCTATCATAGTGACGTCTAAGTATATCATTATAGAAGATATCGATGAAATAATCCACAGGAAAGATATTGTTTTACATTCACAAAATAGCCGGGAATTTTTGAAGATCTTTGCCAATATATTTATTAGTTTAAGAACGAATCGTTTGTGACTTGGAATACAATTCTAATAAAAAAATTCAAAATTTTCCAATTTATATTGCTATTTCTTCAATAAAAAATACTATAAAGTAGCTTTTACATACCTTTGTACATAGTACGATGCCTATGCAGTGTAGCGTGTATCGTTATCAGCGTGACAGTCTAAACAAACATTGTTATCATATTGACCACAGAATGCAAATTATATTATTTATAATAAAACATATCATGAGAGATTTAAAAACATATTGTATAAATTGTTAAATATATACAAGAACTAATTTAAAATATATAAAATTTGACTACTTTGACAGATATAAATCACTGCCTTTTTCTCAGTTAATTTAATATTTATATTAAAAAAATCAATGGCTTAATAGTATATTATTAGCCATATATTTTAAATTTTTTTTAAAGTGTTACTTACGGTTTCTAGGAAGCGCGGGTTCGAATCCCGCTACGTTCCAGTTTTAATACGTTTTCTAAATAAGTATTTAGCCATATATTTTTCACCCTGTGACTGCGGTCTGATTTCTATTTCCTTTTCAGTTACTGTATATTGTATATGTACACATCAACGACAAATTTTTATTTATGTTATTAATAACATATAGTGCTATTGTGTGTGTTTTTTAAATATATGATTGTTAAATTTAAATTGTATAGCTTCACACTGTATCCCGCGGACACTAGGGTAAGCAGAGGAAACCTAGTGTTAAGACACTCCCCCACTTTCCGGTGAACTTTTCGTGGCATTGCGTGTTGAGTGGTTAATCTTTACTGTTAAAAAGATGTCAATTTGAAGTAAAATTTTTGAAAATATTTATTTATGCAAATTTATTTATTGGAAAATCGATCTCAGTATTAAAACTGTGAGAACGGCTTAAACTCATAAATACACGTAGTCTTAAATTTAGAATAAATACAGAAAAAAGTTATAATTTTACCAAATAAACAAACAATAGTATATTTTTTATATAGTCCAATCCCATCATTTTGTATTAAAAATTCTGTATAAAGCTATGACACGCCATAAGCTGTATACTGTTGAGAAGATTTGTTGAATGGAGCTGTTTGTTTGTTGAAGTTTTATTGGAACAGCTGCCTCGTCACAGTTGGCTTTATGCTGTCCACTGTTGAGGAGATACGTTCAATGGAGCCAATTCCTGACGCAGCAGCCTCGTCATGGTTGACTTTAGTATTGACTGTCATAATTGTATACATTTTACATGCGTACAACTATGACACCGTTCAGAAAGTCTATGGAATGGAGCCGTTTCTGGTTGTCAGATCAGGTCATGCTTATCATTGCCATCAGTCAATTTTTTATTCTGTAGAACTAAAAGTGTTTTTAATTTAGCTTGCAAGAAATACATACATTTGACCTCTACAAAAAATATTTCGGTAAAATCAACACTTGTAAAAAGGGTACGGACGCAGGATAAAGGTATGTCGGTAGAGTAATTAATTCTTAAATAAAAAAGAGAATTACATATAAAAAACAGAATTAAAACTAAATAAATATCTACCGTGACACAAGTGACTTTGTTTACAAAAGCTATATCTCTCACATGACCATCAAGGGTAATGACCAATGCATTCTAAAGTTACTCAGGTTTAAGTTTAAATTTTTAATTTATGGGCGTATTGCTTATGGTTTGTTTATGTAAGAGTACAGTACATTGTATTTCACAAATCTTAAAAAAACGTTTTAATGTGTTGTAACGTTACAAGCCTTCTTAGTAGGCAAAGAAATAATTTTGTCAGGATTTTTTTAAGTCACCAAAGCAATTGTTTCACGGAGCATAATTCACTATTGTTTAACAAAAAATTGTTAAATTCAACCAAAGTTGATAAAACCCAATCAGAAAGCTTGTTTCTGTAACTTGTTTCCCGTGTGATCCCGGCCTAGAATAGGATCATCCTGGTACTGGTGGTGTCGTAAGAGGCGACTAGAGTACGTGTGGTAGAGTCACATCACGGCAGACTCGACCGGATCATTACCATCATTTTAAAACCGGCATTTAAAACCGGCGTGAAGTAGTGGCTTTATGCCACTGCGTTTCGCATCAGGTAATGCCGGGCCCGGCGCCCAACCCATCTTAAAGGCACCTGTAGCTCCTCTGGGGTTGCACGGGGTCGTGGGCGGCGGTAGTCACTTACCATCAGGTAACCCGACTTGTTTGCCGTGTCTTTTCCATAAAAAAAAAACTGTCGCTGGATTCGTTGTTCAGTTGGCATCTTACAAAAAAAGCATCAAAATGCTGACCGAAAAAACGATCTGGCTACTAATGGGAAGACCATCTGAGAACAAATGTGGAGATAGAATGGCTTCCAATTGTCACAGAAAAAATCGAACCAAATTTTATTTAGTGCGAATTTTACACTAAACATAGCATTGTATATCACTAAAGACTGGATCTCAATGCTTCCAGACCTACGTAACTTAGCAAAGCTGAAATTTTGAGGCTTAAGAGTCTAATATCTACATATAAGACTATTAATTTTACCTCTAAAAGGGCTTTACATTTAAGTTATGGAGTACGCATATTGTCCTAACTACATATTAGACTAACGGTTCTGAAAATTTCAGCTTTGCTAAAATTACGTAGGTCCTGTGGCCTTGGGATCTTGGGCCTTTATAATTTTGTTCGGTTTTTTAAACTATGTCGCAGTAAATAACACTGCGGTGTATATCTATAATGTTAATATTTTTTGTGTGTTCGTCGACAGCCTAATTTAAAATTTCTATGGTGTACAGAGTAATTATTTATTCGTACTTTTTCATAAATAAAAAACAAAAGATTTCTGAAAATTATGTCAAGTCTAATCCTTTGTTCGCATAATATAAGCAAAGCACAAAGAACCAAAAATATAATAGAGTACAGATATTCATTATGTTTATTACTAACAACAAAATAACCAAGGGACCATTATCTTAATAAAAAACGCAACTTGCAGCGACTTTACAATATAATTAGCAAAACCAATCCCACATATTGATTGAAGGTTTTGTTATAAGATTAAAAAAAATTAAATAAATAAAAATAATTAATTGGATTTTTCTCTACTTCTTGACCAAAACCATGTAGATAATATGTTCTCTATAATATTCCTTTGACAACTACCGCAGAAAGAGAGAGGTACGTACCACGCAATCACTTGTTTGCGTAAGCGTAATTACCAATTTATAGTGAATGACCTACAGTGCCCTTGATTCACTGTGACCTAATCGGCTCGGCATCGGTAAATAAAAAATGGCAAAACCAAATGCGTTCTCCAGTTTTCTGAAGACTGGATTTGGATTTTTAAAACGAATAATACTTTTAAAGTTACATTTATCTTTGTTTATTTAAATTATAGTATATGGTCACACCTTTAATGACGATTACAATACTAGGTAAAGTAGACTGTCGACAGCCTTGACCTGTCGCGTGTTGCTGTTTAAATGTCACGAGTCCTCTGTTCACTAAATACTTATTCAATTTTATATGTAACAATTTTTAATCAAAACGTTTTTATTGTAATTTTTACTAATATTCACATGGCTATAAATATAAAATATCCGTCATTTTGCGGTGGCCGCCATTTTGAATTTCCATTTTTAAAAATTAAGCTGTTAAGAAGTTCTAAGAGTATATGAAATCTGCCATTTTATATCGGTGGCTATCTTGGGCTTGTAGTAAAGCTTCACACTGTATCCCGCACACAGCAGGGTAGGCAGAGAGAACCTAGTGTTAAGATACATCAATCCCCACTTGCCGCCGAGTTCTGGTGGCATTGCGTGTTGAGTGCCTGAACTCAACCCCGCGTTTTGTGTCGACACCAAAGCGAAGAAATGAAAATATAAATTAAGATAATATTTTATCTCCTCAAGTAGGGATCAAACCCACAACTAGTCAATTTTACAGTCACACTTTGTGCCACTGCGCCACGAGTGGCCCCTACTGGGTTTGTAGTACTATAAAATAATTACATTAAAGTGTCCTCATCCCCACCGAAATAAGAAACGAAGTCATTAGAAGTAGACGAAACTAACGAACGCGTTATCTCAAGCCCTAACGCTTAAGTGGCGATGGGCAGGTCATATACCACGCTACTCTGATCAGCGCTGGACCATACATCCTACAAGATGGAAAGGGTCCCTGTAGAAAAGGGAAATGTAGGCAGGCTAACAAGATGATGAGCTGATGACATTATACAAACTGTGAATAAATTGGACGACTTCAGCAAAAATAGAGATAATATAAAAATAGATAATAAAAAAAATGATTAAATTTTTAATTTAGCACAAAAGGCTTTTTAAACATATACATATATTTTTTTATTAACATTTTTATACTATTTATATTTATTATAAAATTTGTATTATTACGTGTTTTAAACGGGTACACACATACACATTAAAAATATAGTATCCTACTAATTCAAAATTTCTTTTATTTTATTTTCATACACCATTGTTGCTGTAAAGTAAATATTTATGGCTGCAAGTTCTAACCTATTATAAGCGCTATACATTCTGGTACGTAAATATTTACTGTTATGTCAATTTGTACCACGCACGTTGTAAGAGTTAATGGAGGATAAGGGTGTAAATTGTTTTGACGTCATATTAATTACTATTTATATACAATCTTGATATTACATCAATGAGGATAAAACTTAGTATATGTTACAGTTTTCCTTGTATTATTTATAAAATAAACATAATTGCAAATTGTATGCTATATTATTAATATTAATATGTAAAATTGCGATCAACTGGATGTTAGGATTACAAAATAAAAAACGGTCCGAGAAATAAGAGCACATATTTTTAATATATGTTTTATGTAATTACAATTAAATTCTAAACTAACACAAAATTAAACAAAAACATATATTATCTCTCATTTCATTTTAAAAGTATCTCTGCTTTAACAGAGATACTTTTAAAATGAAACCATTTTACTAAGACGGTGGTAGTCTAATATCTTAAAGCTGACGTGGTAGTCTCGTGGTCACTTTTCACCCTCTCTGTACCCGTGGGCCCCCTGCGTGTCTGCCTCCCGTGGTAACAGGTGAAGGTGGTCACACACTATCTGAAGAGTAATTTAAGAATCTGTAGGAATAAATCGAATTTTATATTTCACAGTGTCAATGGCCATACCACGTCGGCCGTAGCGGGTTAAAAACATTTGAAAGATTTTTTTTTTGTATATCGTTAGTATTACGGAGTAAAATGTTTTATGTCTAGAACGCGCTATACGAAACTAAGCTTTAACGGAGTATCATAAGATTGAGTTTTATTGAAATGATCTTCTGTCATAGGTCTGTGTATAATAATATTTTGAATTTCTATTTATATCGAGTATAGCCATATTTTTGAGTCGTATTTGTATACAATCTGTTATTTAGTGTATCGTTGATCAAAAATGTAAAAGTATAAATAAGAAGGAAGAGATTACATCGAATAATAAACAAAATGCATAAAATTTGAATAGTTTAAATAGTTAGCAGAGAGAGTCTAGCGTTCTCCCGAATATGCTAATCCGTTTGGTTCAGTGGCAGAACTTTACGTCGTGCTTGCCTTGTGTACCTGAATTATTGAGTTCAAAACTATTTACCTAATCAATCAAAAACCGTATCGGTTAGGACTAACTAGGTGCACTAAAAAAAAGTAAAAAAAAATGTACAAAATAAAGTAAACATCAACACTATTCTATATAATAAACCTTATATAACTCAAAAATCCTAATATCATTTTAAAATAAAAGATCCAACGCTAAGAATTTAGAAATTCAACTATAAAATGAATTGAAAAACTAAAAACGTACCTAATACAGTCCAACACAAAGCAAATTAGTATTAACAAGTGAATGTCCGATAAACAGCGTGAACTGTCGTCACAACACATGCTTACGGGCGTACCTTCATTCCAGGGGGTGGTGCGGGATGTATTGCGTCAATCACTTAACTAGGGTGTCGGCAACTTGCCACATAAAACCTTACCTAGATCTTTATAAGAATTACAGTGTTAACAAACATTTACAACCATTTTTTATTCAACTTTACTTTGTAATAAACGAAACTGTAGCCACAAATTCCCGTAAAACCAGTAGATGCAAGTAGTTTGGTGTATTGTAGCAGTAGGTATCATTGAACCTAACAGAAGCGTGTGACTGTGAATGCAACAGGTTGTGGGTTCGATTCCCGTTCGAAGAAAATATTATCTCTCTGCTCTACCTCTGGTAACAAGGCAAAACGTGGCATTGAGTTCCACCAAATATGCAATGCTTTATGGGGAAAATAGGGAACGGAAATGTCTTAGTGGAAACAGAGTGTCTTAACATTAGGTTCCCAGGTTTCCATTGCCTGTACTGCTATATACGAGAGCGTAACAGCGTGATACGCTAGGTACTATTGAACCGTATAAACCCTGAACTTTTTAAAGTGAAAATTGATTGAAAAGTTTGTTTTATTTAATTTTATAAGAATAATGGCTTCCTTTATTTTTTCTTTACTCTCATTGGCCTTTCAAGGGCATAAGGACGTAGTGGCTTTCAAAATATTGTATAGTCGTCACATCTCGCACATTTAAGTCCCACTTCACGATTGCAATTTAATATGTACCCAGTACCTACTCATCTAATAAGGTTATGAACAAAAAATATTGGAATATGTCGAAACTTTATTACGTAAAGACTCTGTTACAACTAGAAAAAACTAGAATCCAGAAATATACGATACGTGTCTATACCTAAGTATATTACCAATTTATTTGGACTGATGTATACTGACGTGAGAGTCTAATCAATCAATTTCGAAATCATTGAAAATAAATGACCGCGTCAGTCAGTTTTACTTGGCTGTTTTTCATTCAATTTACGTCAGAAAGGAGTCTTTTACGAAAACGTTTAATAAAAGCGAAACAAATAACAAAGCAGGTGCTGGCGATATTATGTCTAACAATTTTATAATGTCGGAGGTTAAGTTTATTGTATTTTTCTTTGATCCAATTTATGTAACATTAATCTAATATTCATTGTTAGACCTATATTTAGAGTCCTATTATTTAAATATATGAATTATGTCAGAAAAAACGATGAAGTAGATAATCTATTTCTCATATCATGGAGTTCCGATTCAAGTTGTCTACTGAACAGCAACTTTGCTTAAGGGTAAAATCTAGATTTTTTAAAAAGATTAAATATACGGACAAGGAGCTACTACTAGATACTTTTAACAGATTATATGATATAGAAGTATATTGCGAAAATAAATGAGTAAATGCTTAAAATATAACGTTTTATTAAAGTATAAATAGATCATATTCTTGTGTAATCTACTTAAAAGGTATGGATAAGTTAAAATTTTCATATTTATTACATCTTTAAAGCTATTTAAATTCATATAAAAATATTGACGTAACAACATTCGAACTCGTGTCAAATGCAATATGTCTAAGCGATCTAGATACTACACGCTCCAGTAGAATTACTTTTAATTCGTGCCGTATCCAGCACATAACAGAGTGGGCAGAAGGAACCTGGATAATAGTGTTAAGATACTCCTTTCCCATTAAGACACTTACGTTTTCCACTTTCCGCCGAACTTTGGAGGCGTTGGGGTTGAGTGGAGGGATTCAAAACCGCACTTCGTCTTTGAGAGGAGTAATGAAAATATTAAATAAGTATTTAATTTCCACGAGTGGAAACCGAACCTACAACTTGAATAAAATATTTAAGACATTTGTTACGTGCTATTTTTCATCAGGAGTTCAAGGTTTCTACAAAGTAGAAAGAACAGGTACTTTCCATAATTTTGTAAAGAAAAAACAATTTGAAGTAAGAAACGCATTTGACGGAAATTCAGTTAAGTATAAGATATTCAACACATTTTATTATTTTCAATTGTACAAGTACAATATCAATTTTGATTAGTAAATAGATGAGTAATCTACATAATACATACAAATTTACTAGTAAATAAAGTCCAGAGGTCAACATTTATTACGGCTATTCTCTGTAATTTCTTTAATGTTTGACGTCACGTATGTTGTTGTATGTAAGTAATTAAATTAGGTGTTCGCGGCCGCCGTGGCGCAGTGACACAAGCGTATGGTTGACGTGGCGGCTGTGTGTTAGATTACCATTCGCGAAAATGAAATATTTAAATTTTCTTCGCTCTGGGTTTACCATGAGACAAAGCGCGGCGTTGAGTTCCGTCCATCAACACACAATGTTTCAAAAAGTCGGCGGAAAATGAGGAACAAAGTGTCTTAACTAGGTTAACTAGGTTCCCTCTGCCTACCCTGCTTTGTGTAGGATACAAAACAAATAAAGTTTTAATATATTCTGATTTCATTGTTACAAAACTAATATATGTATAGCAAATATATCAATAAAACAATATTACGCTCAATACCGGCCCGACTTGGGTGGGTAGTACAAACATTCATATATACTGTGCCTATCCCAAAAAAATATAAGCAGATTATTTTACTTTTGTATAACTATTTGTTTTAACGTCTACCGCTTTATCTCAAAAGTGATAGCCAAAAATTCAACCAAATAATTACATTTTAAAATTCGTTATCTATAAATTTGAAAAGTTAGTGACACCAACAGATAACAAATGCTAAATCCATTGTTGGAAGTACGACAGCATACATACTTACATAGTACGTACGAGTAAATGTGAACAGTAGAGCTTATTAAAAGTAAAACAGTTTTGTTCCTTTATCGCCACTGATAGTCTCATGACAATGCTCTCAGTGCGTGGGCGTGCACAATGTGGTTCACTGCCCACTTATCCAATGTTCACGTTAAATTTCCGTTACGAACAAAACTTGGTACCATTTATCAAGCAAAACATCCGTCAGTCTCATTGTATGGAAATAAATTCCAATGATAAACATATGTCCAGACCTATTTTATGAATTATATTTTTTATATATATATTATTAAAATATATGTAATTAACAATATTCTCAGAGGCCAGTCGTGGCGCAGGGGCACAAAGTGTGTAAAATCTGTAAAATCGAATGGTTGTGGGTTCGATTCCCAGTTGATGAAATATTTATTTAGATTTATATTTTCATTTCTTCGCTCTAAAGTCGAGGCAACTCGGCGCTGAGTTCCGCTACTCAACACGCAATGCCTCCGGAACTCGGCGAAAAGTGGCGAACGGAGTGTCTTAAGACTAGGTTCCCTCTGCCTACCCTGATGTGTGGGATGCACCGAGCAGCTGATTTTGTTTTAATTTTTAATAATATTCAACTGTTTAAAACTTATAAGTGGCCGCCCCCAACGGCCGTTTGATTTTTCACGTTCGAGTTATCATTAAAATTTAAATTTCGAGGCTGCTTGTATATTTATATATATATATGTATGTATGTATATATATATATATATATATATACATATATACATATATATATATACATATATATATATATATATATATGTCGCTGTCAACGATTTCTGCTCGGTTACATGCCCGTGCCGTAACCCCAAGGCTGTACTCTCCTGCATATCAATGACATTTTAGTAGCATTCATTGCTATCTAGACGAAATAGTAGTAGTAAGTATACTCCGACCATGCAGGTATTTCTTGTGAAAAGCTTGACCAGTTCCGAAAAAAAATTGTGTTCTCTTTTGAAGCATCCCTCGGGAATGTTTCCACATGGATTTAGTTTAATTTAACTCTGGAAGACATAATTTTGCGTGTTAAACGTTAAAAATACCCTATTTACCTCGTCCCCACTATTAAAAACGCTCCCCTTATAACCATATCAGTATATTGGGCATTAACGTTAAGTGACAACCTGTATCGCGATCATCTGGAAAGCAAGATCAAGTGGGCCTCCAAGATATTGGGTATCATTGGCACGGCGCAATAATACTTAACACTTAAAAACACCAACTGGCTCTTTCTAGGGCTCTAAAACCACAACGATTGTTAGTTACGTCCGACATCTGTGTCTATTTTAGTATTTTTATGAATATCAACACATGTTTTCGTTATAAGTTTCGCTTTGGTTCGTCATGTCTTATAAATTGATAAATTGAAAAGCAAACCCACAACCATGCCATTAAAACACCATGAATTTCGTCTGTTCATTTTAAGGAGCAATGAATAGGAAAAATAAAAGTACAGTGGCAAAAATAGAGAGTTTATTATAAAATTCTATAATAAATTATAAAATATATTAGCACAATCAAATAAAAAAATATTTTTATAATATAAATAGAACGCGCAATAGATAACAGTCGATAAACAATATTCTAATGTTTCAATAGAAAATAGCGTCACATTTTAGTGTATAATAAGCTTTTAAACCTTATTTTAGGCAATTTCTTCACGTAAGAAGCATTGTTAGTAAAAATAAAAAAAAAGTTAAAATGACCTCTTTTTCTTATCGTAAAGAAGAGTTCGAGTATTAAAATATTACAATGTGATATTTATCTCGTAGTACAAAATATATGTGATTTATTACTGTCTCTAAAATATCCCCAGAATAATGACCAAATGACATAAATTTGTCTATAATGTAAAATCAAAAAACATACGTGACGTGACGTCTGTTTCTTGTTTTTAAATTATTATTATTAAACGAAAAGTTATTGTAAAAACTGTTGCACAAATTGACCTATCATTGGCCGAATACATTATATTACTGAGCCTAATAATATTAATTAAGCGTATAGCCCGTTAAATACTTTATGAAGTTTGTGAACAAAGGCGCGAGGCAATTCGCGTATGTAACATTTGATATGCGGAGTTCGCTGTTCTTTGTGTCATACATAACACACAAAATGGAGTCCACGATCGGGCTATAGGACAAGATATTTTATTATACGTCTATTTGACGCCGACGTCTCGCGCAGAGACGGTCGCATTCGTCCGCACGACGGTGGTGGTGGCGCCGGCGTGTCTGGCGGACGTGCCCACTTTGCGCACCGTCGTGGTAGTGGTGGTGGTGGCGGTGCCGCCATTTTTTAGATTTTGTACATCAGTTCCTACGTGAACCTCCTCCGTCGATTTGACGTTACGTTCGTGTGCGTTCGCTTTTTTTATCTGTGTATCAACGTTTTGCACGTAACCGTCTTTATGTATGACCTCTCTATTTCTTTCCTCAGTGCTGTAAGCGCTTCTCTCTCCTTTACCGAACACTTGCACGGCTCCATTGTCTGTGGGTATTGTTTCGTTTTGTTCGTATCGTTCTATAAACCCATTTCCGTCTGATCTGTCCACAGTATACGAACCTCGGCGTTTTTCCGGAATCCAAACTATTTCTTGCGTCAAAGTCTCTCTTATTGGTTCGGGCGTAGCTGTAGTGCTCCTTATTTCGTTATGTGTTTTTATGTTCGTCACATTTGTTCTATGAGATTCAATATTTGAATCGACAGATTCGGCCACAGAGTGTCTCCCATTCGTGGATTCGTATACATTTCTTTCAACGTTTCCAGATGGTTTCTCGGAAGCGGGTAAGACTTTCTTAACCACTGTATGCGTTTGAGTGTTAACTGTATAATTTTGCTGTATAGGTTTTAATTGTCCCAAAAGTGGAGAATGCTTGATACCAAATGTTATTTGTGGTGTTTTGTTTGGTTGGAACTGGAAATAGAAAATTATCTAATATATTAAAAAAATATTGTTTAGTTGTTGAAAACCACTGATAAATATTTTATAGTATTTGTCTCTAAATATAATTCTTTTAATTAATAATCCAATAGATGATATTCATTTACTTTACAAGACTGATTAAAACCTCATATTTCTCGTTCTTTTAATTTTCTTCAATCAATATTTTAATTACTTATAAAGAAATTGAGAATTTCTTGTTGGCTATGATTTAGTCTATGCTTAAATCAAAATGTAAAAAAAATGTACTTAAGTGATATTACTTATCAAAATAGGAAGGTTGTATTGTTGTGTTTTACATTCAAGTTAGATGAACTATAAGATGTATATGTTCCAAATTTCAAACCAGTACAAAGACTTAAATTGCACATCGGCACAACGGATTATGTTGTTATTTTTACGTTATATTCCCCAAATATTGCTATATGTTTTGAACTTGAGTGATAAGTGGCGAACAGAGTGTCTCAGCACTCCCCTCTACCTACTGTGCTACGTGCTAGGTAGAGGACAATACCTTCTCGGGCGAGTAGGTGCCGGGCGCGGGCAGGCGCGCGCGCGCGTCCGGCTGCGGCCGCGCGCGCGCCGCCATCGAGTACAGCGGCGTCTGCAGCACCGACGGCACGCGGTAGCTGTTGGGCGCTGCGGGCGACAGGGCAGCACGTGTAGTACAGTACAGTACAATACACAACATGGGGTTTTAGTTGGCACAAGACTATTTTAACTCATGACAAAAACAGAGAGAGATGTTGTACGTTTGACGTATATGTGTGTGAGTATATTATTAGAAGCGTTTTACAAAAATAAATCACGCTGTATCCTGCACACAGCAGGGTAGGCAGAGGGAACCTAGTGTTAAGACACTCCGTTCTGGGAAACGGGGAATAGTGTCGAGGCACCGCGCGGCGTTGAGTTCTGTCACTCAACAGGGAAAGCCTCCAGAATTCGGCAGAAAGCCCACTTTATGCGTAGAAATGGAAATATAAATTTAAATAAATATTTCATCTCCTCAAGTGGGAATCGAACCCACAACCAATCGCTTTTATAGTCATACTTTTACTACTTTATGTAATAAAAGTCAGTTATGTATTTTTTTACACTTTCCAATGGCATAAAAGTATACATATTGAAAAAACAAAAAACAAATCTATCAGGCTTACACTGTAAGCTAACGATATGAATTTGATGAGGACGAATATTTACATAGAGTTTTGATGTTTTGGGAATATTACCAAACGAGTTGATTTTACCAGTTAAATTATGTGCAGTCAAACATATTTTAGCAGAGAGTCAGTCGTAGCGCAAAGGCACAAGCGTGCGACCGTAAACGCTGTCGCGTTGTTTGTTTGTTTCCCATTTGAGGAAATGAAATAATATAATTAATATTTTCATTGCCATGCTCTGGTAACGAGGCAAGGCGCTGTTCAAATACAAGGTTCCCAGGTTCCTCCCGCCTACCCTGCTACGTTTAAGATACAAAGTGAAACCAAAAATACAATAAAAAATAAAATGAAAATATAAATATCACTGAATATTTTTCCAATATAATTACCTTTGTATCTCACTGTAACCCAAAGGTTGTCAGTGCGACTACAATACGGGGAATAAAATATCTCTCACTAAAATATGTCTCAGCACTAGGTTTCCTCTATCTCCTCTACTTTTTTTCTATATTTGGAATATGTACAGCATAAAGCTAAATGTATTTTATTACCTGGCGAATCTGTAAATTTGTCAGTATGTATCTTCACACCGAAGGTATATTGTGGGGAGTAGGTGAGTACAAATTTGTATCCTTTCTCTGGGCTGTAGGCGCCGGGAGCGGGAACCTTGAGGCGCTCGTCTATTGGCTCCTTGTGCCGCCCTGATATTGTGTATAGTGGCGTCTTGTTTAACTTGGGTATGGTATAGGAATTTGGAGCTGCAATCGATTAAGATATGAAACATAGTTTTAAATAAAAAATAACATTATAAGAATCAAATTTATAAGATATTACAATATACATTTTTTATAAGTCAAGAATAATCATTTAAATAATTCAATAATAATTTAATATAATTCAAGAACAAGCCTGTTTATTACCTGGACTATCCACAACTTTTAACGTATCGGGTTTAATTCTAAAGGTGTACTGCGGAGAACTCTTCGATAAGACCTTATCAGCTTTATCTGGGTTGTAATTATTTGGTGCTGGAACGTAATCCGGCTTGAACGGATTTGTTTTTATCCTAAACGAATATCTGGGGGCGTTATCTAACAGCACCTTATCCGCTTTTTCCGGATTATAAACATTGGGAGCTGGCGTATCATTGATTTTACCATCTTTACCCTTAGGCGATAACGTGTACGCCGGTGTATGTTCTAATATAACTTTATCAGCCTTTTGTGGGTTATAGTAGTTAGGGGCCGGTGTATCCGGAATTTTTCCACTTTCAATTTTAGGCCTAAACGTATACGCTGGTGAGTTTTCGTGCATAACTCTATCGGCTTTCTCTGGCGTATACGCATTTGGAGCTGGATTATTTGGAACTTTCTCAGGTACCCCTTTCCCTGATAGTGTAAATTTTGGTGCACCATCTGGAATATGCGGATCATAAGCATTTGGTGCCGGAACGTCTGGTAGCTTAGAGTCAGGCCCTTTCCCACTTATTGTAAATTTTGGACTACTTTGTGGTAAATTAGGATTATAAGCCGTTGGGCCGGGTGTTTGCTCTATTTTAGGTGATGGACCTTTACTTGAAATAGTGAATCTAGGACTTCCGTTAGGTATGTTAGGATCATAAGCATTCGGTGCGGGAACGTCTGAAATTTTACTATCCGGACCTTTACCACCCATGGTATATTTTGGAGAGTTTACGGGAAGATGTGGATCATAATTGGTAGGACCTGGAGTATCCGAAGGTTTTCCATCTTTACCTTTACCAGATAGCGTAAATTTTGGCGAGTCATTCGGTAGATGAGGATCATAAGCATTGGGAGCTGGCACGTTGAATAGTTTCTCAACTTGCCCTTTACCACTGATGGTGAATTTCGGAGTGCTGTCCAATATTCGTGGATCGTATACATTAGGTGCGGGATTGTCATTTGGTTTCGTGTCTGGACCTTTACCGTACATACTAAACTTAGGTGTACTATCTAATAATCGAGGGTCATAAGAGTTTGGACCAGGAGTATCACTTGGTTTTGCATCCGGACCTTTTCCATACATACTGAACTTTGGTGCTCCATCTAATAATCGAGGGTCATAAGAGTTTGGACCAGGAGTATCACTCGGTTTTGCATCCGGACCTTTTCCATACATACTGAACTTTGGTGTTCCATCTAATAATCGAGGGTCATAAGAGTTTGGACCAGGAGTATCACTCGGTTTTGCATCCGGACCTTTTCCATACATACTGAACTTTGGTGCTCCATCTAATAATCGAGGGTCATAAGAGTTTGGACCAGGAGTATCACTCGGTTTTGCATCCGGACCTTTTCCATACATACTGAACTTTGGTGTTCCATCTAATAATCGCGGGTCATACACATTTGGAGCAGGAGTATCGCTAGGTTTCGTTTCCAGGCCCTTTCCGTATAGACTGAATTTCGGAGTTCCGTCTATTAATCTTGGATCATACACGTTCGGGGCTGGCGTTTCGTTCGGTTTATCGACGCCTACTTTGGGTCTAAAAGTATAGGCTGGGGAAGACTCGTGGAGAATCTTATCAGCTTTATCGAGGCAGTAAGCATTTGGGGCAGGTAGATCTTCAATCTTCTGTATGAGACCTTTCCCCGCAATTGTATATTTAGGAGCAGCGTCTAACATATGCATCGATTTTTCCGGAGAATACACGTTAGGTGCAGGAACGTAATCGATTTTAGTGATTTGATCTTTAGACCTAAATGTGTAGGAGGGTGAAGATTCATGTAATAGCTTGTCAGCTTTATCTGGATTATATACATTTGGTGCAGGAGATTCGCTTCTAATAGTAGTTTGTTCTTTAATTCTAAATGAGTACATTGGTGTGCTCTCATGTAAGACTTTGTCAGCTTTCTCAGGATTGTAGCTGTTGGGAGCAGGAGTTACTTCTTTTTTCAAATCACAGCCTTTACCTTTAATTGAAAACTTTGGGCCTCCATTTAACATATGGATAGACCTTTCTGGGGCGTATACATTGGGGGCGGGTGTATCTTCTATCTTTACATGAATATCTTTAGATTTTAAGGAAAAAGCTGGTGAACTTTCACGTAGCAACTTATCGGCTTTCTGTGGATTGTAGGAGTTTGGTGCCGGAGAGAGTTCATGTTTCTCTGCAGTACCTTTTCCTGACAGTGTATATTTTGGTCCATTTTTCAGTGCGTGTATGGACTTTTCAGGAGAATAAATATTAGGTGCTGGTGCATGATGTACTTTAACTATCTCAGATTTTGTTCTAAAAGTAAAAGCTGGTGATTTCTCTCTTAGAAGTTTATCTGCTTTTTCAGGATTGTAAGCATTCGGCGCAGGCACTTGTTCGATTTTTTCTATTTTAGTTTTAGTAGATAAAGTGTACTTTGGAGATTTTGCACGGAGAGCTAAATCAGCCTGAAATTGTACATATTTCGGTTAAACTCATACTTTTTTTACTTATTTCATTATTTTTATCATATTATTACAGTAAAATAATATCATCAAATAAACATTTGCTAATCGATAAGTATTAATAATTTTACGTGCGTATATATAAATATATTTATAAGAAATACAACGCGTACGTATTTTCACCATATATTACTACTAAAATTTTATAACAAAAGTATTTACAAACAAAGCGTTGCCTAGCGCCTGTTAACATGCGTATTAAACAACATTTTTGCAGCTATCATTGATTTTGCTAACAACAAACCATGCATTAGTAGAACTTGCTTATAATACTCAAGGGAGAAAATTATTAAAACAAATTTCCCTTATCTTAAATATTATTTTCTTTTTTTAAAATATTAATGTTATCTATAAAGGAAATTTTAAGAACTAACACATGATTTCTTTCAGGATGATTTCTTAGATTTTTTTATTGCTTTCTTTATACTTTTATATATAAAATTATCAAGACAATCTAAATTATTAAAATTTTATAAAATAACATCAGTTACTGTCTATAAATTTTCTCTAACTACTGCTAACTTCTTTTTTCAAAATGAATTACACCATAATAGGCTTAAAGAAGCAAAAGAAATCAAAACAAGAAATATGAATTCAAAAAAGCAATGAAACGAAAACTGGATAAAGAAGGCGTTATTACAGACGTTAGTTTAAGCAGTGGTGATTTCTTCGGGGGCTGCGTATGGAACAGATTGGCCGATGTACTGAGAATGGCGTATTCCGAATGTATGTGCCGGAGCCCACGGTAAGTTCACGCATACCTGTTAGTAATGACCTAGTTTATTAAATTTTACATTTAAAAGCATGCGATGAATAAATTCTTACATTTATTTTAACGCTGTTGCCAACAGGGTAGGAAAAGGAAACTAGACTCGACTAAGACACTCAGTTTCCCACGAATGTTTTTTTTACCGAAGCGAGCAAATGAAAATAATTCATTGCCGTGTAAGAATTGACCTCGTTACGATTAGTCTTATTTACTAATTTTGTTATATTCCCAAAATGAAGTATGTGACGAACCATTTAACCGAATTAAATATTAAATTAATATGTTAGAGAATGGACACTTAATGACGTCATTTTAAATTAACTTGATTCATAATATTTGTTATGTATTATAAGTAACAACCAAATGGATTTTCTACTTTAGTGTTCGAGTTTTAAGCTTACACACGAGACCTACATTATCGTCATAATGTCGTCGTCATAATGTATCTACATAAATTTAAAATTACGCATTTTATAATGATCATTACATCTATTTTTGGACCCTTATCTACAACGGAGAGCTTATTACTTGTATTTTTAAAGATTTACAATGTATCCTGCATATGGCAGAGTAGACAGAAATAACATGAGAAACAAGTGTTACGACACTCCGTTCTCCGTGAAGATAGCTCCTCACAGTTTATTATATCATGTTAATTAATTGGAAGACACTATATATTAATTATATTACAACTAAATTCCGATGAATTTTAGCATTAATCACAATAACAGTAAGCCACATAATAAACACAGTTGTATAATGTATGAATAAGTTTTGTTATTTTGACCCGTTTCGGTTTCATGACTTAGAATTAATAATAGTATATTTATAACTAAGTAATAGAAACAGATTTCTATAATGCAAAATTCGACATATAAGAACATTTGGTTTAGTGGTTAAAGCGTTTTCTGGTTCCGGACGGCATCCAAAAGGCGTGGATACGAGTCCTGGTAATTGTTAAACGATTCCTAAATATAGATATACCCATACTTACTTTTTCCGGACAGTAGACACCTGGTCCAGGAACGGCAGTAGAAGGGTGTTTAATTTCCCTCCTTGGTGCCATAGTATATGCTGGCGGTCGTTTGGTTAGTACTGATGCAGCCTTATCTGTAGTATAGGTGCCAGGTCCTGGCATAGGCGTTTTAGTTTCTGCAGCTTTACCACGACCGGTTATGCTAAAAGCTGGTGCCGCTCGCTTGCTACCCTCACGTGCCTCACCGAGAACCGGGGGCATGGAATATACGTTTGGCGCTGGAAAAATTAAAAAAAACCTTAAATATATAGTAATATGAACGAACTATATTATTCAAAAATGTACATATTCTATGGGAAATATCAAAAATAAGCTCTCTGGATCTCGGTTCTATGTGATAAATTGCTGTAAAGCTTAACATTCCTGCATGACAAAAGAAGTGTAAAGCGGATGCCACGTTCATTATATGTAGAAGAAACAACACGACAAAATACATATATATATATATATATATATATATATATATATATATATATATATATATATATATATATATATAAACCAAACCCACGAATATACTTAATAATATCCTTGCATCGGTTTAAATAAGATTATATATATTTACTCCATTTTAAGGTTACGTGTAATAAAAGTCTTCCTTACTTAAAAATAACTATACAAAACATATTATATTATATATATAACGGCAATAGAAATACATCTAGAAATAGAATGAAAACAAATGTCTAGAAATGACTTGCAGCTAATGATACTAAAAAATCATAATCAATTAGAGTACACAAACAAACACTAGATATATACGAAATGACAATGAGCAATTAAAAACGGCGAAGATAATCTTAAATGAAAACTATATCAAAAAACATGAGATCAAATAGGAGAAGCTAAAAGCCAAGATGGAAAACAAAATAAATCGCAAATAAATGATGGATCAAGACGATTCAAGCAAAAAATTGATGATATTGCCAAATTCCTTAGTCCACCTGGTGTTTTACTTCCCGGTTGGGGAAGGTTAACTCGAAGGCCTATCGAGAACGCAGGAGCATGATCTAGAACAGCTCGGACAGATTTGCTCGGTTCATAGTCACAAGGCGCTGGGGTGGGTGTGACTCGCGGGGGCGGCCATCGTCCGTGTAAGGACGCTGCAGGGCCCACTGCTCGGCCTGTTCATTATCTTTTGTTATATTTGTTTGCTAGTTATTAATGTTATAGCCGTATAAACTTCAGATTTTTTGTAAAATAACCATAAAAATATATATTTCATGGCATTTCAATATTAACTATTGAAATACCATGAAATATATATTTTTATGGTTATTGTAGTGAAAGCTGTAGAATCAATAAATAGTACGCAAAATTGTATTTTAAATATATTAATTTAAGACGTCAAATAAGCTGTCGTGACGCAGTGGAAGAGCGTCTAATTGTAAGCGCGACCGTTGTGAATTCGATTCCCATTAATAAATTATTTTTCTTTAGTCAGCTTCAGCTTTTTAAAAAACTTCAGCTTTAAAATTATTTGTTCAATAATAAAATATATAAAGTTTCGAAATATGTATATACAAAAATTAAAATAAATTAAAAACCTTGTCGTCCCTAATTATTCTTTCCAAATCCACTCACTCATACACGATCCACAAAATCACTCTTCTATAAATATATATAAATGAAAAATAAAATGCACCAGGAGTGATACAAGACGACGTGTATTGAAGACTGAGTTGCATTCGATCGAACCAGATCAAACAAACCATTCATGGTCCCCTGGCTCCCACACGATTGTTGACTCACCGCCTCGATCACCTTCAGTTATACGGACTTATTTGGCGACATAGAATAAATACAATTACAGAAATTCAATGTCAGTAATGCAATATTCTTCGAATGCAGATTTTAGTGAGAAGCTTTATATATGATTTAAAGTTTTAAAATTATACAGAGAAATGAATATATAATTATAGATTTAACTTTGGATTTTGACTTTTCTTGTAGAATTATCTAATCACTATATTCACATTATACATTTAATGTTGTTTCATAATGACCTATAACTGTAAAAGTTATGACTGGAATTTAACAACTTCGATACACCCCTAGAAAAGGGGGAGAAACGTGAGCGCGACAGGCTTTATGTAAATTATACTGCAGGCATAAAATTTTGACCTAAATACATATTTGTATAGCATTTACATATTTTTTGTTTAATCTTTATACTTTTGCGACAAACAATAACACATGTTAAAGAATATTTAGAATATACATTGACAGTGCGAAACTGCGAATCTATAATTTTTATATTTTAATGTAAAATTATTGAATAATATTCGAAATTAAATACGTAAGCTTCTTGGTATTTAATTTCACATTTATATCTTCTTAGAACTTAAAAAAAATCTAGTGTTATAAAAATATCTATCTAAGCAAATTTATTTTTCAATGAAAACATATAAAAGTTGTCATATGTATGAGGCCCAAACATCCTTAACTTAACTTATTACAAAAGTAAACAAAAATACCTAGTTTTTACAAAAAAAAAAGACGATTTACTCAATTATTTCTTTTATTTTATCAATTTGTGTTACTGTGGGAGGTACACTTAGTGTAAATGAAGATCGATTGCCTATTGAAATAGAGGATTGCATTGACTTTATCTATTAACATTGAGACAAACGATTCTTGATAATATTACATCGATATTTACTATTATATATAGTCACTATCTAGTATTGTTTAGTATTAATATTTAAATTTGATCTATTAAAAAAGTTATTATAATTAAAATTACAATATTTTTGTTTACTAATTAACTTAGGGGATCTAACCGTATAAAACACAATTAAAACGATGAAACAACGCACTCATTTTAATATATTAAATCAATTGTATTTTTTTTCTTACAATAAGTAGAAGAGAACAATAATATAACACATTAAATAAGATGATGTAGGATGAATACAGATTCAAAAAAACTAGTAATCATTAATACGCCTTACCTTTGGCTGTCATGCCTTCTGTGTTGTAGGAAGCGGGTCCAGGGCCGGCCTTATCTTTGCCAGAAGGATCTAATTTTTGTCCAAATGTAAAAGCTGGGGCACGAGGCTTACGAGACTCAGGTGGAGGTTTACCTTTAATTCAAAGTAAATTAAATTATTTCAATTCATATTCAAATGTAATATACGTTTCTAGTAAAATATACATCAGATTTTTGTTATTTATTATGATTTTACTTTAAAATATTAAACAACAATTTAACATTAACTTGTTTAATTAAAATACACGTTAAAAAAACTTTAGAACTTCAATATTTACTGTATTTAACTGATCGAAATTTCCATTCTGCCAAATAAGAAGATTAAGAAACAAATAACATTACAAACGTATCATACCACACTATCAACATTTGTTTATATATAATTAACAAACAGTACTGATATAAATATTTTGCAACAGACAGATCTCACCTTGCCCACGGTCAACGTTTGTCGCCCACAATCACTCACGTTAATTACTAAATAAACTTAAATTGAACTCGCTCGCACAATTTGACTTTAAATTTTATTAGTCCTTAAATGATTAATTCAAAAATCACCACATCACACCAGCGATGACCACACGTTTCTAAATACTAAAATAGGAAGTTTTGTCTTGAGGCTAAATAAAAAACTCGTTCTTGTTATGAATACAGTGTTATTGGTGAACATTAACTAAGTGATGTCACGTTGTGTATGAACATGGACAAGGTCAGTGTGAGCATACGATAATCTCACAACCTCCGGATGATGTCAGCGCGCTCTCCGAACAATACTGCCGAAACCGATACATTTTTGCTCGAGAGAAACCTACCGTGACCAAAAATTTAAATAAATTTGTTTAAGTAAATATACAGTATAGTCTTATTGATCGTTCTAATTAAGTATGTGGTATTTGTATAAATATTTCAGACGTTTTCTGTAATATTTGTATATATTAGTTTCAGGTGTGGCATTATAGAATCGTTTACTTTGCTATGTTATTACTTGTTACCAACATTTTATATTACACAAAATTACAATAAGTTTGAAACAATTTATAGCTGTAAAAGTACTTATAGGGGTAATAACAAAAAAAACAAACCAATTAGGGAAGGCAAAGACACAACGGCTGGTCCAGGACTCGCAGCTTCTGCAGCAATGGGACCACGTCTCTTAGTAGGATTCCAAGGATTCTGACGAACGCCCATCGGTGTGTCACAAGGATA
This sequence comes from Heliconius sara, assembly GCA_917862395.2. Taxonomy (NCBI): domain Eukaryota; kingdom Metazoa; phylum Arthropoda; class Insecta; order Lepidoptera; family Nymphalidae; genus Heliconius; species Heliconius sara. The sequence goes on along the minus strand of OU860796.2, from coordinate 6,254,765 downwards.
AGATCTCTTGCTCACTATCGACTCAGTACCCACTAAACCAGTAGCTCTACGTATCCTCTGAGATAATGCCTGTATAACATAACAATCATTGATATTAAAGCAATATGCAACCTAATATTATTTACATAACTTCATATACTTTTATTATAAAAGAGAAGTAAATTTTACATTTTTATAGATACATTAATATAAAAAAATACAACTAAATATTTGTTAGAGTATTACTATCATAATAGAATCGAATAAAATGTTCACCGATTTAGCGGTACTAGTTGATGATTTCAGAGATTTTGTTGCGGTCATTATTGCTGATTATATTTTAATTCTTTATTTCAGTAACAATGTTATATTTTTATACAACCAACATTCACAACTTAAATGGAATTTATATATAAAAGTGTAAATACATCTTATAAAATGAATCGTTACGAAATAAGAGCAATACAATTAACAAATAATTTGATGTAAATATTGACTAAGCAAATATGACATTAATAACAAAAAAGTATGCGTTAATAAGGTCGATTACGTTATTATTATGAGTATGGTGCAGTATAAGAATATATTTTATATATTTTTTTACATGATATTGAACATAATTTATCATAAATTGAAATAAAGAAGAATAGACAGAGATTATCAATCAAGATTGTTCTCCGCTTTCGCCCCAAATTCGCCATAAGAATACAAGTCCGAATAATGTCAGTCAATGAACCCTTAACCCTTAAAATCAGACTATTTTGACAATTTTCAAGTTATCGAGACTTCTTTATTTAACCTTATATATAAACCTTATATACTTATGTTATTATTTTATTAAACCTATCCTGCTAAACATATACAATTTGTCTAATTAAAAGATCCAATACCGATATAAATAAATTAAAAGTTAACATACATCCGCAGTTTCGAGAGCTGTTCCTACAATCCATTAATAGTCATTGCTTTTTTATATAGCAACTAACTCTTACCAAATACATACTAGTCCTCTATTTCATATGGTTTTATAGACTACCAAATACGTACATACATCGGTCGTAGCGACACCGATTCGCGAGATAGTTTGCGATTGACTCCACTATGAGCACAAATACCGTTACGTCATTTTCTATTTTTATATCAATACGTGATTTTTTTTTTATCAATCTCAATGTTGTTAACCTTATCTTTCTTATATCAATACATCAATAGATAAATTATAATAAATAAAAATATGTTTTTCGTTATTATATGAAACAGTAAAAAAAAACTGTATGTACATTAAGTATATCTGAGAAAAAACATTGTAGGGGGATGTAAAAACAGTAATTTTGTGCTTATATACGCACATTTACTGAACTACTTATGGGTTTTTATAGTTGTATAGCTGTTAGACTTAGTTTTTTTTTTATGGAGAAGACACGGCAAACGAGCGTGCGGGTCACCTGATGGTAAGTGATTAGCGCCGCCTACGACCCCGTGCAACCCCAGAGGAGTTACAGGTGCGTTGCCGGCCTTTAAGATGGGTTGGGCGTCGAGGCCCGGCATTACCTGATCCAAAACGCAGTGGCATAAAGCCACTACTTCACGCCGGTTTTAAATGCCGGTGGTGGTAATGATCCGGTCGAGTCTGTCCATGCGTGTTGCCATTGCTGGCGACGTGACTCTACCACATGTACTTTAGTCGCCTCTTACGACATCACCATCACCAGTACCAGGATGATCCTATTCTAGGCCGGGATCACACGGCACAAAAATATATGGAACATTTGATTTTGAACACTGGCACACTCGATGTAAAATTATAATGAAGCTAAACTATAATAAATAATGAAATGCCACTTTAGTTAAAATTGTTCAACATGTTCCATTGAAATATTAAAAATAAAAATCTAAAATATCTGATGTATAAATTATAAGAAATAATACAATGCCGCCTAAGCTTAAGTTGTTCAATGTGATAGACCAGGGACCTTGTCGGTTTCCAGGAGGCGCGGGTTTGAGTCAAATACGTACGTTAAAATTTTTATAAGTTTCCTAAATAAGTATATATTTAAATTGTTTTTATTTTCGTGGTGTTGAATTGCAACACAACACAAAGTGACTCAAATTTGGATGTTTAGCGGAGAATTGAGTAGTTGTAGACTCTATGTTCTTTTAGCCAATTAAATAAAAGTAAGGATATGCGCGTATATTCTAGAAACATTTCAAATTAACCAATGGAAAACTGTTACAAGTTTCGTCAGATCACATTTATTTAGGGCAATTTCACCGTGGAACTACGACTAGTTCTTTGAACCATAAAAAAAATAGCATAAATGAAACCACGTGCAAGATTAATCAATCAATATCCTTAAATGACATGTGGCAAGCCAGTTACACCTACACGGTATATGATTGCCTTCGTGTTCGCCCACAGTTTGTATATGACGGAAATGATTTATTGTTCTTTTGTGTAAATACGTAAAGGAAAAGTTATTTTAACTAGACAGAAGGAACTAGAAAATAACAGATTTGGCCTAAATATATAATATATAACGTTAAAAATTTTATGAGATAAAAATAGAGTTGCAGTTAGAATCTTACGTTTCTAAAACCATAAAAGCAAAAATATAAGACTACATTTTTGAAAAACAAAAAAGAAAATATAATTTTCAAATAAATTTACCATAATATTAACATATGTATAAGACAATAAAGGTAAAAAGAAATTCGGCTTTTCATCCTGAAAGAAAGTTAATTCAGTACCAGTTCGTGCGAGTCGCTGTCATCATGAAAAATGAATAAAATTGTATTTGGGCCATTCGTTTATTTGTTCCACAACATTCGCGAATCTAAAACTTTGCTATAGTATTCCCGCACACATAAATTCTTTAATAACATAATGTTCAATTTACATTCATTTTAAATACCTGGCATATTATATGAGAAAAAATTAATTTTATATATTAGCTTAGCTTTAGCGACCCGCTTGTGAGTTTGTTCGCTTAAAAGTGATTTATTTGTTTTTGTTTATGAACCGATTACAATTAAAGAAGCACTAAATGTTAAGGGAACATTGCTAAAATATAATAATGAAAACTGCAATTAAATCAACTAAGCCATTTCTGTTATTAGAGCGCAGAAAAACAGAAAAAGAGACAAACAAAAATTAAAATCATTACTTAATTAGAAAACGTATAAAAATTTGAACGTAGCGGGACTCGAACCCGCGCCTCCTGGAAACCGACCAGGCGCTCTGACCACTGAGCCATACGTTCTCGCCAAGCTACGTCGAAATTCTTATACGCTTGTTACAACTTATATATGTTGTTAGCAGTTGTAACAAGCGTATAAGAATTTCGACGTAGCTTGGCGAGAACGTATGGCTCAGTGGTCAGAGCGCCTGGTCGGTTTCCAGGAGGCGCGGGTTCGAGTCCCGCTACGTTCAAATTTTTATACGTTTTCTAATTAAGTATTTATCTTTCCTAAGTGTGGATTAACACTTTAAAAATGTTTAAAAATATTAAAATCATTGTTTTGGATTCCACCATATTGATACATAGTAATATTTTCTCATATATATATCATGCAGAGAGCGAACAGTTACAATTTTGTTATATGTATAGATTAACTATTTTTTATTTCTCTTTTGTAAAATTCTGAGCATCTCAGTGGTACAATTTTAATAACATTTTTCATTTTGAAAATGACAAATATGCGTGTAAGACTTATGCTTAAAACGTGTATTTTTTATTTAAAACAGTGAAAATTTATTTTAAAAAAACGACATTAAAATTTGAATTCTACGTATTTTATTCTACGTAGACGTATTATTATAAATTGCATCACTTCATTTTCGATTTAATGTAAACGACTGTCTCTATAACGTACCTTATTTCACCAAAATTTTAATATCTTCGAGAGAGGCTTGAAACTGCATTAACAGACATTGCATATATAGCCAGAGCCCTGACCCAATGCACCACTATGGTCTGAACTTTGTAGACGTAAAAATGTTGAATATACAGAACAAGCTTAAACAGCAGAATTTTTAATAGGTATTTTCCAAAGATAAAAATAATCAATTAAAATAAAAAATGATATGAAAAGATTTATAATATATAGTTTCAAATACAATTCTTGTATTATACCTAATGCAGTTAAATTAAAAACCTGTATGTATTGATTATTCTATGCTGTTTTTCCTAGGCGGCTATCCTCGACCTCACAATTTAATACGTATATAAACGTAGATCGACATGTTTTTATCAATTTTAAGTAGAAAATGATTATGTACTTGTTCAATACTTTAGTTTGCTTATTAATTATACCCAAAACAATCCCTTCGCCGAATTCTGAAGGCATTGCGTGTTGAGTGGCGGAACTCAACGCCGATACATATATATGTACTACGTACGTACATATATACAGTACGTACGTACATATGTACATATATATAAATAATTTAAATTCGAAAAGTGCGTCTTACTTTTCGTAGAAAGAAAATTACTATTTTTATATATAAATAAGAGGTAAATGTTAGTCATTTTATGTCATCATATCGCTCGTTCTTGTACCCTATTGAGCAGCCAATTATTGTTATTTCTCGTGACGTCATAAATTGGTTGACCTTCCAAAGTAAACAAGCTCGCTAAGTAAACACAATGAGCAGTCTTCATAATTAAAAGCTTACTAACTTCAACCAAACAATGGAGAAAATATCTAAGTGAATTGTATATCTTGTTTTCTATATATATGTACATACATATATGTTTTATATTAAGTGCTATCATCATTAAGTTTTTTTTTTAATTAAAATTATATGATCCTAATTAATTTATACATTAGGCAGAAAGTGGTGAACGGATATTCTTAACACCAAGTTCCCTCTGCCTACCCTGGTGTGTGCAGAATAAAGCGAAACTGATTATATGAACCTAGTATAAGATTAAATTAAGTTGTAAATAATAAAGTATTTAAGATAAAACATATGTATAATCAGTATCAGCCGTCAGTCGCTAAAACTAATTGTGATTAGTCGTACGTACAAGTATAATAAATATTTTTTTAATTAATATAAGTGAAACGACTATATTTATAACAAAAGCAATAATACTTTTATCAATGTAGTACGTACGAATATACTACATATATATTAATAAGGTATTTATAATTTTGTAGTATCTTCTGAAATAATATGTAATAAGTGCCTACTGCCCATTATTATTATAGTAGGCAATCTTACAAACCGTACATGGTGACCTTTAACTCTAATACCAATAAAGACTCATCGTATTAAGATATAAATCACAGTCGCTCCTTTGAGTGGGGTTCTAAACATCCAGTCCGACATTGTAGTGCAATTGCCTACGCCGGTAAAGACAGCAATGACTATAAAGTACATAGTTATTAATTTATTACCCATATATTGCGACGCAGTAAATATATATATTTACAGCTACGTACTCTATATTACTTACTACTAATTATCTTATGTACGTAAATGAGCAGCATTAAAGCATATATTGAAAAATGAAATCAGTTTATATCAATTTAAACATGTATTATATACCTAAGTTAGTTAGCTTTTGTATGTTTTTTTTATATTATCTAATAGTTACTAATTTTGGGTGTTATTATCACATTACAATGTTATGTAATATATCGATGTCATTTCACAATTTATTTTGTATATTTTATCGATAATTATAAATTAATAAGCAAGTATTAACGTTCAAAACTTACCTTAACTTAAAAGTTGACTTTATACAAGTATTTACAACTACATACACACGCAAATCTGAATATAAGTGAAAGCATAAATATATTTCAATGTTAATTATATTTATATTCGTTATTAAAAGAAAATTTCGATCAGCAAAAGCTGTCGTCGAAATACGTAGCGCGCTCGATTCTTCGCGGTGCACTGCGGTCGAATGCTCGGCAATTTTGCGCTTTGTTCCTAAACCTAGAAAAGGTGGCGAAGTCGCGTGGGCGCTTCCCGCCAAAACCGGTCACCTTGGTTACGCGACGCGCAATAATGTCGTCATCGCGTGTTTTCAATATTCTTCCTACCAGCCAGTCATTTTCTTTACAATTTCTATATAACGTAATATATATTTAAATAAATTTTAATTAAACAAAAATCTATTTTTTTTTGTCATAATTTACAAACAATAATATGTTTACTTCATAAAGATTTTTTTTTCAATTTTTATATTGACTCGCATTCTTACAAAATGAACAAAACACAACCTTGATCATGTTATTTGCGAAGTGGTAAAGTGGTTCGTTCCCGAGGTCTCCGCCCTCGCTATTTATTCGAAAGACGTAGGTATCGGAAGACAATAATGATTATACATTTAACATTTCCCTTGTGACAAACACAAAAAAATAACAATGCAAATTCTCTATTAAATAATTGAATTGAAGATAAATATAACAGAATATTATTAAAAGTTATTTAAAATAAGATAAGCATAAAAGAAAGCTCTATTATCATATTTATCCAATAATTTAAAAACTTTCTCAAACAATATTTTTTTTTACTCACCTAAGAGAAACTTCATGTGCACAGATGAAACAACATGTAAGCTATTTAATTTGTCTAACTATAGAGAGACAACTTACTTAAATAAAATTTATTAGAAAGGTTTTCTTAATGAAAATAAAACAAAACATTTCCATTTATTTATTTGACTACCATTATATATAACGTTGTATTCATATATCAAGCATTTCTTCCATACGAATAGAATACGGAACGTCGTGGACAGAAGTCCAATTAACGGTATTGGAGCGAGAAACGATGTCTTGTACGAGTTGATCTTTAAAGTCTTGCCATTGTCGAGCTGACACAAATTCCTTAAAAAGCTGTTTTTTGGTTGGTATCTGGTTCAAAAAATAGAACATGTTACTTTCCATTACAATATGTCTTGATTCACAATCAAATTAATTTATATAATCCACTAGCGACCCAAACGCGGCTTCGCCGGCTTAATCCTATTGTTATATTACAGACAAATTATATAAAATCTTTACATAAATATGTAGCCTATGTGTTATTCTGGTTAACTAACATCCACGCAAGCCTTTACATTTATAATATTATTAGGATTTCATCTTTTAGAACAATTAAATAATAAAAAAATATATAAACATGTATATCTAGCATATAACATTTTTTGTACTTATTTAGAAAACGTATAAAAATTTGAACGTAGCGGAACTCGAACCCGCACGAACTAAATAAGTATTTATCTTTCCTAAGTGTGGATTAACACTTTTAAAATGTTTAAAAAACATTTTTTGTATTTATAATCACCTTCTTTTCTAGGTAATGCTGAATTCTCGACCAAATATTAGCGGTGTTACGCTGCAAAAGCCAAATTTTGGGTAAAAGCATGCAATTAACGGGTGTTAACGCCACAATGCGACGATCGCGCATGTTCTCCCCAAAACCGAAACTGGATCCGGGATTAAGTTGACATACCTATCAACAACAATTAAATACTAAATGAAATAAGTAAGTAAATAATAAAATAAATAAATATTACTATTTTTATAAAATTCTTATTTTAACTATATTTAAATGATCAAACATATATATAATATATTCTTACAGCATCATTTAAAATTGAATACCTGCATGAAATACGTTCGAAGATTTTGTTGTGGCAACTTCTTATTTATAGTTGCGGTCTCAGGTATTACACTAAGTCTAGAACGAAAAACAGAATAGTTATTCATATACATTTACATATTCAGGCATTCATTTGTTGCCATTGTAGAGCAATAGGTAAGTAATCACATTGTAGTAGTGGGTTCGATATTCGCTCAGGGGAATATTTATTGGTGTATTAATATATATGAATATTTATAAGCTTAAGCTTCACAACTCTAGAAGCAATGTTTACTACTACTACTTTGTAGTAATAGTTTGTAGTAGTAGTAATAAACATTGTTTCTACAGTTGCAAAAATCTATTTTTATAGATTTTGCAGTAAATGAGTAAATAATAATGATATGAAAGTCCTAAATTAATCAATTCTTATTAATATACCTAACAGATTCTCTTGGTTTGTCTTCAAAAGTAGGATCCAATAATAATGCTTGAGAATTGACAGTCACTGTTGGTATATCAAATTCAACACTTCCTTTACTATCTCTTTGAGTTTCATTTGTTTTCTTCGTATCATTTTCTGATCTCACAATACTGGAGGACTGTTTCTTGAAAGCACTAGGAAGAGATTTTTTCGAGTCCATTTTAGAACTAGTTTCACTTTTACTACGTTCCTTAGACTGTTCATGTTCACTCGACTCATCTTTTTTATTTAAATTTTTATAAGCGTCAAAATATTTTGCTTCGAAGTCTTGTTCGCTCTCTTCTTCGGGGACCTTCAACATAACTTACTTAATAAAAATAAAAAAATGCCTTGTTTTTTTAATTCATTTTAATTTAGTATACTCATTTTTAAATTATTATATATATAATCTTTGTTTTCGGTAATATTACGTTATTAAATGCTACCCAGTAATATTTTTTCTTATATATCTTCCACTTACAGATAACAATCCGTTACTATTTTATTATACATACAATTTACATACCTAATCATAATTTTGAGGCCAGTAGTGGCACAAAGTGTGACTGTAAAATCGACTGGTTTTGGGTTTGATCCCCACTCGAAGAGATGAAATATTTACTGAAATTTATATTTCCATTTCTTCGCTCTGGTGTCGAGGCTAAGCGCGGCGTTGAGTTCTGCCACTGAACACGCAATGCCTCCAGAATTCGACAGGAAATGGGGAACGGAGTGTCTTAACACTATGTTCCCTCTGTCTACTCTGCTGTGTGCGGGATACAGCGTGGAGCTCATTTGATTTTTGATTTATAATTTTGATGCTACTACAACTATTTTATACAACTACAAACTTGGTCAGTACTACATCTAATTTAAATACATAAATATATAATATATAAATCTCCATACATACATAGGGATCGAACAAAGTGTAATAATTTTTGCCGAGGCGAGTTGTCACGATCACTTGTAAAGACTCGATCATTTGACATCGTCCAGATAGTATGAAATAAACGAAATTGGCAACACCCACACCGTCACCCAGCAAAGTTTCATTTGGCTCGTAGGACTTCATCTTAGCAACGATACAACCTTCACGGCGTGCCACCTACAACATGTTTGTAATGGCATAGGCTTTTTTTATAGCTTATTATCATTTCCTTTTTGTAATTGTAAATAATAAGTAAGTATATGATTATATACGGAACAATAAAAAAATATGTTAAAATAATTCTGTGTAGATAAACGAGCAAATTATCATATAAAGTGAATGAATTCATTAAAAATTAGATTTAAAGAAATTTTAGATGTAAGCGCGACAGATTGTGAGTTCGATTCATACTCGAGGAAATGAAATATTTAATATTTTCATTTCTTCTATCTGGTGTCGAGGCAAAGCGCGGCATTGACTTCCGCTTCTCCATACATATTGCCTCTAGAATTCAGCGGTAAGAGAGGAGCGGAGTGTCTTGACACTAGGGTAACCTTGCCTAAAAAAAAATTAAAAAGCTTTACATTATAATGTATACATAGATTGTAAATTACCTCATCGAGCGCATCAAAATAAGTAAAAGCTGACATAGCTCGACGAACTTCATCCCATTGCTTCTGAATGGATGCTTGAAGAACATTTTTGAAATCCTCCTTCATAAGTACCAACAGCTCACAGTGATCTAGTAGTTAATGGATAAAACTGGCAGTATCTTTATATCCATCCTCCAATCATAAACTAACGTAAACAAAGCCCTAAATATTTTACGACTAATACGGTTACCATGATACTAAATGTTGAATCGAAATCTCATTGATGAATCTGTTAACAAGGCGCTTTATGAAATATACGAGTATAGCTTACTATAAGTACTGAAATTTTCAAAACAAGTTCAATTTAGACTCATTATTGCACAGAGAGAAATAATAAAGTATCAATCACTCGTGTAGTTTATACCTACTTCAATAAAAAGTATAACAAACATCGTGTGTAAAAAGAAGATTCTGTGTTATAAGTAGTTATGTACTTATAATACAGAATAATTACATTCTGTGTTAAAAGTACATAACTACTTATAACACAGAATCTTCTTTTTCTATCACTCGACCGTTTCTGATGGGTATATTATGTAACTGAAGTAATACATTTCTCATAACATTTAAAACTATAAAACCTATACATCATTTTGAATCAATTTAGATTCGGGAATAAGTTATTACTTAAATCCGAGTCATGACCTAAATTCATATTGTTACATTGATCATGTTTGGCGTCTGAAAGTTATAAATCATGAAATAAACTCGCAATCACCTAAAACTAGATAATGGGGTGTAGAATTGACTTTTTTTTTATAAAAAATGTAGTTTTAATTAGTGTCCCAATTAAGAAAGAAATACGTTAATTTTCTTACACGTGCATACATACATATTTCACGTTGTATCCCAAGCGGGGAAGTCAGAGCGAATGGAACGGTCTACGCTACGGTCTTTACAAAATTTTCACTCTCATCCACTGTTATTATACAAGCCATCCGAGGAGTCCCCATGCTTTTTACGTAATCTTTCTCTAGTGTCTTTGATACCGTGTTTTCGAATGTTATCCGAGATCTACCTAAAGCTGACTTACCATCATAAATCTTTCCTGCCATTCTTTCATCACATATTCATTTGACCCCAACCAGCTGAGCACGTTCTTCTTCATTCTCACCATGACATCCTCGCTAGTACCTCTATCTATCTATCTCTACTGAACATACTTGCTAAATATACAACTTCATTCACTTGTTCTAATATCTTACTATGTACACTGATCTGCATTCCATCTTTACTTGATTTCTTTCAAATACCAGAACCTTCGTCTTACTAGTAGTCAGGCCATTATTATCACACGCTTCTTTCAAAGCGGTGGCTAATGCCTGCAACTCGCATTCTGACTATGAAATGAGCACTATATTATTTGCGTACAGTAGGCAGTTTACATTCAAGTCACCTATTTCTACTCCCATATCACTTTTTTTTTCTCCTTGGAAATAGTATTTTTTTTAAATTAGTTAAAAAAAAATATATAATACAGACACTACGTTAAAAGTTCCTACTACCGATTTAGTTAGGATAATCACACTCAAGAATTTTGGTTCATGAGATTTTTTCTTATAGCATTTACTAGAAAACGCAGGTGTCTGTTCTGTGTTAGGAATCTGTCCTCTTATTTCCGCATTTTAGAGTCATTGCATGTTTCATTGATCACACCAACGCCGCACGTTGTCTTACCGCACCGGTTGAGAAGGCATGACGCAGGCAAACTGAGTAGATAAAAATAATCTTCTTATATCAATTTTTTTCCTTTCCTTTCCGTAGGGATTATACGCTCGTGAGTATACTCACAAGGAGCAGTAGAGTCCCAATGAGAAGTCCGCGATGGTCATCCATCGTATTTACTAGCAAATCCTCCCACTGAGCCACATAGCTGAATAATTATATACATAAAAATTATAATAATTCAAAAAAATATTCATATCTAACCATTCGTCGTACAAGTCGCCGTTCTGGGAATATTATGTAATAAAGAAACTTCTCCAAACATATCACCAGAGTGCATGACGCCAACGTCAATAGAAACGTACTGTTGTAAGAGCTCATCGAAGACCAATTGACTAACAGTGACGTCACCATTTATAATAAAATATAGGGCATGTGCCTCCTGATGTTGACGAACTATAGTTCGTGCCGGGCCGTAGTACTTGAAATACGTCACGGCCGCCAATTTCTTTTTCACATGCTAATTAAGAAAGAGGTTTTTTTTTTTTATTTTTTAATAAGACTTTGATAGAGATTTGATAGGGGATTTTGCTGACTAAAGTCGAGCATAATTTTGTATGTCCCTATCAAATAAATCAGCTTCACGCTGTATCCCGCACACAGCAGTATAGGCAGAGGCAATGTAGTGTTAAGACACTCCGTTCCCCACTTTCTAACGAATTCTGGAGGCATTGCGTGTTGAGTGGTAGAACTCGACACCAAAGCGAAGAAATGGAAATATAAATTTAAGTAAATATGTCATCTCTTCGAGTGGGGATCGAACCACGCTACGACTGGTCTCTATAAACTTTCTATAACTGTTAATTTATTTTATTTATAATATAAAATGTGAATCGTTAAACCAATTTATTATATCAAACGATGATAAAATCTGTGATATTTCTAACACTATTATTTATTTATTAACACAATTAATTAACTCACATTAGGATATCGCTTAAAACACTTTAGGCCTCCTATAATACGAAATATATATTTTTTCTCTTGGTCTGTCCGTTCTTCAGCTGGTTTATTAAGGAGTGCTTTATCCTGAAGTTATAACATTTGGCCATTAACTACGTCTAGATCGTAACTAATGACCGAACTAGAAGTTTTAGTTTCACAGTCGTAAATTAATGTAAAACTAAAACTTTTAAATAAAGCAAGATTGTATATTAAGCGCACTCAGCGAGTGCAGTTAAAATGTACTTTTAACTATTACATAGTTTCACATATATTTAGGTGGAGATATATAATAAAACTACGCAAACATGTGTATTTGAATACTTTAAAAACGCTTTTTAGTAAAATATCGGTAGACGCAACAATAAAGAGAGTGAGATTAACTGTTATTAATGAATATCATCGTCATCATTAAAGAATCTAACATTTATATTTAATAATTGTTTTTTCTTTTTGCCACGAACTGCTTGCTCGACTCTACGCTTAACGTTATCCAGTCCTTCATATTGGTCAACACCCTCAATAAGCCAATAAGCATTAGCAAGTACAAGCCGACCTAAAGCGCGGAACAAACATTTGGCCCGAAACTTTCTTTTCATTAGCTCTTCAGGGTCCTAAAAATCATAATTTTATGATATATTTTAGAAGGAATTCATCGTCTAACCATAGTAATTTGAATAATAAATGAAATATACCAGTTCTTTTTTACCACCACCTCGCGCAGCCATAATTAACAGACGCTACGTATAGTTTTATAAATCAAAATTATTACAAAATATATTTTTTAGAAATAATTATAATGTACATAAAAATATAAGCAATGATTGAAAATACATATACTATACTAAGTATAATCTTAATTTTTGATTGACAATATTCATAATTAAAAACACAGATAATATTTGAGTACATAATAAAGCCTATGATAAGTACATAATAGGTAACAGAAAAAGAATAGACAGGAATTTCAAAAGGTAAAAGTACGGTAATGTTTAATTTTAAAATTTCTTTCATATGTGACTGAATCCTCTTTAACTTATACATGTAATGATTTTGTGGTAAATAAAGTAAAGCAATGAATTTTAAACTCAAACCGCTCATAGTTCAACGTTTTAACGGTCTGAAGAGCTACCGTATTTTTACTGATCCGCGCCAGAATAGTTAAATGATACAAATAAATATTCGTAACAAAATATAGTTCATAGAGAGTCATATAGAGACATTTTAAGTTCAATATAAAACTATCGTATATTATATAAATGTGTATAAACTTAATAATAATAGTATAATCTATAAAATGCTTACAAACTTAATGTGTATTTTTTCAGCTTCAGGCTGTTTACTGCATGAAGAGCCTAGTATTAAAACACTTCACTCCCAACTTTCCGCCGAATTCTGGAGGCATTGCGTGTTGAGTGACAAAACATAACGCCGCTCTTTATATGCTATGCTGGATAATATTAAAACAATTTTTCATAATTGATTGCATGTTAACTGCAGCAGTAAAGTAGAGTTAAATTGAATGCAATTCCGTAAATCTGGTTATAAATTACCGTATAACCCAATAAATCTGTAATTAAAAAAATATATGTCATTTAAAAAATATTGGTAGCATGAAGCTAATAAAATTATCCATATTAAAAAAATATTATTATTAAATATTTCAAAAATATTTATTACATTTACAAGCAATAATAAACAAAAGTTACCTATTTGTTATTTTAGTGCATAATATTTTTAAGGGTTGCAACACCTAACAGGATGGTACGTTTACTCGCTTGCTGAAGCTACGTCCACAATCCTCCATATACACGCTTGCGAGCGCGTTATCGACAGGCAAGCATGACAGGTATGGATTGTCTGTTACTTCAGCTCTACTTATTTTAAATTGATCTGTCCCTTATATGATGCCCTACACTTTAAAGCTCCCGGTCCGCTTAACGTTCAGTATTTGTTAATATTTGTATTTAGTCCGTTATGATTTTTTATGTAAATATATTAAGTATAATAAAATGAAAATAAAAGCCAATCTCTCTGTAAAATATTAGGTATTACTACATTGTCAATTTTTTTATTATTTGGCTTACATAAAATAAAAACAGTAGGTAGTACAATTATCCTCTATTTGTTTAGTTGTAAATTATTGTAATATTGCACTGTAAAACACAGTCGGCACAATCTCATCTACAGTGACAAATACTCACAAACCAAGCCACATGCTTGTCGAACGAAGCTTCGACAAACGTGAATAGTGTAAACGCTGCATTAAAAACATGAAAATGGATTCTCTAACTATTTAGTTCATAATTGGTTTATTAAATTATGAAACTACCCATACAATATATGTCGTCTTAATAACTGTTTTTATATAATTTTATTTCTAGTTAATGACAAATAAATTAAAAAAATATATATTACTTTTACAACGGTGAAATTATCTGTACGAGTAAAACATGATTTGACAAATATTGACACTTTGCTTGACATAGCAGTTTCTTATTATTAACGATTTTGCGGCGTGAGAAAACATTGAACTCATATCTTGGAAAAACTAATATTGTATTTTAACAATTGAAATATACTAAATTATATCAAAATGGTATGTAAATAATTTATAGTTTTTCAACAAGTTGTAGTTACTTATGTTGCTTAATTTTATAAGGTCTTATATGAAAATGTAAACTTAATCAATTTGCTATACTTATTTTTGTTATTTTTCAGAGTTTTGGACTACCTTCATTAAAAGTCAAACCAGAGCATGCCGGAAATGTCACAGTACAAGAAGGTCCTTTTGGGATACCTAGCCCAATGGTTGCAGGACTTGCGGCCACAAAAAACAAATTAGGCATGTCTCATCCTCTTCAAGCTTCTGAACAGAATGTGTGTATTTCTATTTTTCACAGTGTTTTGCTCATCTCAAAAGATCTTTATATTCAGTAATTCATGTGGCTTTGTTATAAATAAATATTACAACTATTTCTTTCCAGTACCACCTTAATGAAGAAAAAATGAATATGGCTATGCTCCGAAACATCCAAGGTCTCCATGCGCCTTTAAAGCTTTCAATGGAGCGAAAGTTTGCTAGCAAGGTAATAGCTTATTATTAGTCTGCTCGCCATTCATTCATTCATCTGCTATTTATGGCACATCAAAGCATTGAGGACTTTATGTATCATTGATGACCAATTAAAAGATAATTTAGAATTTATGCGCCTATCTGTGCCACTGGTGCTTGGCATGATAGTACAGAGTCAGAGTCTTTACTAAAGGCAGACATAATGTGTAATTCAAAAATGTCACATCCGATTCTAAGAACAGAATACTTAATAAGGGCAGGACAAAAGTGGTCACAGGGTAATTTAGAGGAATTTATTAATTTTAAGGCATCATAATACTTTTTAAAAGTAGAATCCAACAAACTCATAATATATCATTGACGAAACATAATTAGACCAAAAAACTTCAGTATTTTAATTAATGTCTTAGATTTCAGATATTTGAGTGTTACATTTCTTGTAGTTGACTTGAAAAACATTTTTTGTCTTATTTTAAGGATTCAATCTCCATTCAGAAAAATATATTATTTTCATTTCTTCATGTTAGTAGACAAAGTTCAAAACATAAGTTTTAAAAATTCTACATAGTATATACTATAGACTTTTATTTGATTTATTTAAGAAGTATGTTCAGTAGAGATGGCAGATAAGAGGTGGATGTGGAAAGGTGTATTGCTGCCGGTAACAGGGTTAACGGAGCCTTAGCTGCATTAAAGAGACGGCGAAACGTCTACACAGCTGCATGTTTGGCCACAATGCCGTATTGGTTCTGACGCTGTTATACGGCAGTAAAAAGTCGGTTTTACAGAAGAAGAATGAAAGAAAGATGAATGGAGTGGAGATGCGATCCCTTATCCCGTAGGATATGTAGAGTTTGCTTAGCTTATTGAATCTGCAATGAATACATACACAGAATAGCAGGTACTAGCGAAGATATCACAGTGAGAATAAAGAAGAACATGCTCAGCTGATTTGTGCTCATCGAAGAAATGAGTGATGAAAAAATGCCAAAAATGATTTATGATGGAAAACCTAAAACACAGTATCAAAAATACTAGAGGAAGGTCACGTAAATAGCATGAGGGCCAGTTCAGGCAACACTTTGGTTTTGAATTTGTTACAATAGATAATGATAATTGATTGACCATTATAAGTACTATGTTCTGTAAAGAATGGATTTATAGTTGTGATCCTCTTAAAGCTACAAGTTTAAAATTGTTATCTTTTTTTGAATCTGAAAGATTACCAACAAAATATTTAAAGATATCTAAAAAAGTAATTTTACAAATTTGATAGTTATGTCATTATGCCTTTTAACCTGTGATGACCCTAGGATTCTGAGAGAATATTAGTCAATTTGGATCCTCAGCAGTCATAACTATCTTTACTCATAATGGTTATATTTTCTTCTAATCTTTACTTTCATGAAAACTGAAATTTCCATTCATCTACTCTTATGAAAAATTAAAAATTGGCGATTTGTAGCCGTTGTACCAAAATTGGCACACTCATATTTAGAAGATTTTAAAATGTAAAAAAAATGTATTTATTATATTTCGTCAAAGTGTATTATTTTAAAAAACTTGTTATTACCAAAATACTATTAAATGTAGGGTAATCCTTATATTTTTTGTTTAACAACTATACCTTTTAGTAAACAATTTTTTTTCAAAAAATCTTGAATTAGTGTTGCTAAATTATCACAGCAGTTGAGAATGAGTTAATGTAATTATCACTTTAAACAGAGTGTTACAAGAGGAAGGCTTCCCTTACTATATATACTTTAATCATATATTTTATTATATAATATAACTAATCTGTTGTCATATTAAATCGAAATAGATACAAATTAGTATATTGTCTTTGTTGGTAAACAGAATCAATTTACAAGTTTAATTAGTATTTAAGTTACTTCAATTTGCCCAAAATTGTGGATTGACTCTTCCCTATCAAAGCGATGTAAAATTGAAGCCAAGGATATCAAAAACATGAGAGACATTTTTAGATGTAGAAAAATATGTTTTTGTGAAGAAAATCCATAATTCTATGAATATTGATAATAAAAAAAATCTTTATTTATTTTAGGTTGGCCATCTTCCTTTCCTTACCAGTTCAAATTTGCAACATGATGTTTTCACCGGCAGATATCTCGATATTGGTTTCGAAGATATTCTCAATACCCCGGAATTCCTTGAAGTCAGCGGGCAACCCCACGCAGTTGTTGAAAAATCTTTGGGCGTACTTTAATGCACTTATATATTAAATGTATACTTATTTTGTAATAATTATCAATAAAATAATTAAACTTTTTAATATGTATTTGTCTTTAATTCTTTACAATGTCGAGAATGCGAAGCTTACAAATTTTCTTAACCTCGTTGATACCAATGCTTATCTCTTGCTCTTTCGTATTATTGTATCGCAATTGCAAACCTTCAATTATCGATTGTACTTTGTTTTCTCTTGCGCATATAATAAACGGGAAACCGAATTTTTCTTTGTATCTGAAATATAAATGTCTCTGAAGTTAAAATGTTAGTACAATTAGAAATAAAGAAATTGGTATGCACTTAATTGAATGTTTCCCTCATCGCTTGCAAAACACTCTGGAATCTGGAATTCTGGAGGCATTGCTTGTTGAATGGCAGAACTCAACGCCGCGCTTGTCCTCGACACCAGAGCGAAGAAATGGAAATATAAATTTAAGTATCATCATCTCCTCGAATGGGGATCGAACCCACAACCTGTCGGTTTTACCTTCACACTTTATGCCACTGCGCCACGACTGACCAACTGAAATTATTAGATTTTTAGCAAAGTAAGAAATAGTTATATAATGTTGTCTTATAATTATACTCAAGTAAAATGTCAATACTGCAAGAAATAAATAGGAATTCGCAAGTTGGTTTTAAGACTTTTGAGCTTGAGACATATTTTATTGTTTTATTTAAAAATGGAATTTGTCGTCGTGGGTGACTTGAAGTATACAACTAATAAAACGTTGTCAAAATGTTTATTTCTTTTTAAAATAAATTGAGCCCTTATATCATTGCGGCGCGACGATATTTTATTATTTACTATTTTATTTATTATTTTATAATACAAGACGGGGATCGGTAAACGAAGCGAACATGACGCGGAGACACCACCAAGGCTTAATATAACTTAATTAAGCCTTTTAATACACGATTGATATTTAAAAAAAAAGTTAATTATAACTATTATGATATTAATCCGATTTAAAACTTGAGAAACATTTCTTGAGTAGCGCCATCTGTTAGAAAAGAATATAACTGCAATATTGCATGTGCGACAAAATAGTGCACGTCAACTAAATAGATGGCGATAATATTAGACTAAATTGATGATTAAATTTAAATGTATGTTTTGTTATTGTTAATTAACTTGCCGTGTGATCCCGGCCTAGAATAGGATCATCCTGGTACTGGTGGTGTCGTAAGAGGCGACTACAGTACGTGTGGTAGAGTCACGTCGCCAGCAATGGCAACACGCATGGGCAGACTCGACCGGATCATTACCACCCCCGGCATTTAAAACCGGCGTGAAGTAGTGGCTTTATGCCACTGCGTTTCGCATCAGGTAATGCCGGGCCCCGGCGCCCAACCCATCTTAAAAGCCGGCAACGCACCTGTAGCTCCTCTGGGGTTGCACGGGGCCGTGGGCGGCGGTAATCACTTACCATCAGGTGACCCGCACGCTCGTTTGCCGTGTCTTTTCCATAAAAATAAAAAAAAAAAAAAAAAAAAAAAAAATTAAAAATTGATATAGTTAATATTTTTTAAAAGTTTTACATTAACATGACATTAACTTTTAAGCATAGCTAATTCTAGTTACAAATCAGTAAAGTAAGGTCTTTTTTTTTTTTAAACACTCCTACTCACTCCCTGGAGTGCCCCTGCGATTTGATACAGGCGACACAACAGTTTATTGATTATATTAGTGAATATAATATTAGTAATAATATTTAAAACATACATAAATTTGATCATAATGTAAATATAATAACGATATAATACACATATACATACACACACACACACATATATATATATATATATATACATACATACATATACACACATACATATATATATATATATATATACACACACACACACACACACACACATATACATACAAATATATACACATATACACATACACATACATTATTTATGTTATGTTACTGTGTTATTGAAGTCTTTAAGTGTGCTAAAGATGTGAGATATAAATTTAATAAATGATTTTAAGCAACTTTCGTTATTTATTAAGTTATGTAGGATAAATGGCGTTTCAATGTTGTATATGTTGCAATTAATTATGTGTTCTGATCTTTGTGAGCTATATCGATGACAATATTTTATTAGGTGAATGAGATTTTGAATTGAGTTATTTGTACACGGGCATATGTTATTATTTTTTATTTTAAATTTATTTAAATATTCCAGGTGGAAGCCGTGGCCTGTCAAATACTGCGTTAAATAAAATTGTGTTATGGATGGTAGCAAATTGATCTTATTGTTAAGGGATTTTATTATTTCAATGTTACTCAATATGGATCTTGTATGGTGACCGGTTTCCGCGGCTACGTATTCTTCATTTGTTTTAATTATTGTGTCATTTTTAATTAGGTTTTTCACGTAAGTAATAGGAAAATTATTATAAGTATATGGTATTTGCGAATTTGCCGCGGACTTCGCCGCCATGTCTGCGGCTTCGTTCCCATCTAGGCCAACATGAGCTTTAGTCCATACGAAAACGACACCACCGACCTTTCTGATTTGAAATATATATTTATGGATTGTGGCTACTAAAGGGTTAGTGTTTTCCCTGTTGTTTATTGATGTTAATGCGGAGAGAGAATCTGTTAGAATAGTGGTGTTACCAATTTTCCTATCTGTTACCCATCTCAGGGACTCCTTTATCGCGTATAGCTCCGCTTGATAAACTGTGCAGCTAGGGTGAAGGCGGAACTTCTTTACAGTTTGGCTTTCATTAGGACTGTACGCGACAAAGGCTGCACCTACTTTGTCATCTTCAAATTTACTTCCGTCAGTGTAAATGTAAGTTGATATGTTTTGATTTATTTTAAGTATATCTTGTGTTGTGGTTGCTTTATTTATTTCTATTTCAATTCTATCAGCTGGATGTAATAATTGAGAGGTGGGTACATGTTTCTCAAGAGTGATATCTTTGGGGAGACTATTGTGAAGTGATGTGTGTTTTACTGATTCTATATCTTTAACTTCTTTTATTTTCAGATGTAGTGGTGTAAGTGCAGACAGAGCAATCGCTGCTGTAGCGGAGACGGTACGGAAACCTCTTATGATTCTAAGGGCGAACATACGCTGCATAGATCTTAGGGCGTCGCAAACAGTTTTGTATTTGATTGCGTCGCCCCAAATTCCAGCTGCGTATGTGATTGTGGGCTCAATAACGTAATTGTAAATAATTTTTATTGATTCCGAACTGATACCCCAAGTGGGACGTACAAACTTGCAAATGGACCGGAAGATTTTAAGTGCTCTCTGTGTGACGTATTTAACATGTTGTATGAATTTTAATTTACTGTCTATAATGACTCCAAGGAGTTTAATCTGGTGAACGTGTTCTATGGTTTTATTACTGATTGTTATTTTAATATGTTTAGCTTTATTTGTAAATGGAATTATTTGGGTTTTTTCAGGGCCGAACGCAAGCTTGACTTTCCGTCCCCATTCAAATATTCTTTTCAGTGCACTATTTGTATTTAATTCTAGTAAATGTACATTTTTATTTTCTGCGATTAAAAATATGTCGTCAGCGAATGCCTGAATATAACATCCAGAGGGAAGTTCTACGTCAAAAAGGTCATCTAAAATAATATTCCAGAACAAAGGTCCAAGGACTGAACCCTGAATGCAGCCCCGGGTCATGATCTTTTCCAATGTTATGTCAACATAATTAAATTTTACTGTTCTATTTTCCATGTAATTTTGTATTAAAACATACAAGTTCCTTGGACAATGCATAGTTTTCAATCTCTTAAATAAGACTGGCCACCATGCGTTGTCGAAAGCTGCCTGTATGTCGAGTGATGCTGCTATAATTTGGTTTTTGTGATGTTTTGCTGTGGTTATTTTATTTAATGCCCCTCTTATTGCGTCAATAGTTGAGGTTTGTGATTTAAAGCCAAATTGATTAGGATTATTGTGGCCGTTTATATTGATGTGGTGTCTTAATCTTTGTGCTATTAACTTTTCCAGAAGCTTACCAAAAACATTGAGAAGTCCTATCGGCCTGTATGCAGAAATTTCTTTGTGATTGTTTTTGTTTGGTTTAGGGAGGGCTATTATGTGTGCTACTTTCCATTGTGTTGGAAAGTAGCCAATAGTGAGACAACGGTTTAATAATTTGGTTATAACTTCTGGGTACTCACATGTAACTTGGAGGCATATGTCAGCAGTCAAATGATCAGGACCTGGAGATTTTTTCGGATTTATGCATTTGAGGCTACTAATAACTTCTGCTGTTGTAAATAATCTATCATTTGGGGTTTGGGGTGGATATTTTGCCTGTGCTCTGTACTGCATTTGTGTATTAATTGTGTCGTCTGTGTCGTTCGGGTAAAATTTTTGTAGTAAAGTAAAAGCAGTATCTTCTGGTGATGTTGTGTATGTTCCGTCGGTTTTGCGTAAAGTGGATGGAGGGATAGGCTTAGGTCCGCATTTTAATAGTCTGTTAGTTACCGACCAGACGTTTTCTTTATTTTGTTTTGTGCAAAATTCCCTAAAGTTTGTATTTGAGGCCTTACTAATTGCATTTATATATTTCTCTTTTACCTCTGCTCTTTCTTTAAGTATGCTATCAAGTGGTTTCTTTCCCTTTTTAAGGTCACAAATAGTGTGATGTAGTTTTATAACTTTTTTCTTTAATTGCTCAAGTTCGTCATTCCACCATTGTATCTTATTGAAGTTATTTATTTTAGGTCTTAGAGATTCATCACAAGTGTTCTGGATGGTTGTAGTTAATTTTGTTACGAATTGTTCTATTTTGTTTATATTGTATTTATGTATTGGTTCATTATGCAAGTTATTTGATTCCATTTTATTTCTTAGTATTGTTTTGAATTTTATCCAGTCAGCTTTATTTGTATTGTATTTGTATGTAGATTGTTTCTTTCTTTTGGTTACTTTATTTTTAGTATCTAAACTAAATTGGAATTCTATAGAGTGATGTTGAGATGAGGGACAAGCGGAGGTATTTATTTTCCAGTCATTAATGTGTTCGAATGTGTGATTTGAAAAAATGCTAAGATCAATTATAGACGTTCGAAGACAACCACGTGTTGTAGCTTCAAATGTGGGATCTGTTCCTATGTTACCTATTATTAAATCATTAGTGGTTATGAGTAGTAAAGTTAGGTCTACTTTATGTACCTAGCCTTACCTAATTTAAGAACATAAAAATATATAATAACCGGATACATATTTTATGTAAATGAAATTATTATACATTTTTATTAAATACATGACAATCATTTTTCAAAATCAACATCAGAATGTTTTTTGTAATTCGTCATAAATTAATTAGATACAAAAATACCAATATTGCATACAAAAAAAAGCACAGAAAAAGTACCTATCTACTGTGCAGCTAGAGAGTCAGAGAGAGTCTCATTTTTTAAAATCCATTTTTTAAATATATTATAATATGAACGACGATTGTACAGTCGATTTCCATGCAGGGTAATGAATTGTCTTCGTTTCCTCTCTCTGTTAAGAACATATAGCTCGGCATTTATTTGTTCCACTGAGTAGCTACAAAATTGAACGGCCCTCTCTGGCTACAATTCTATATGCGGAATATAGCGTGCAGCTATAAAAATGATAATTACCTTCTATTGTGAAGATCTATGAGAGCTTTCTGCTCGGCACTAAGATTGGTTAGTCCAGCACTGCTCTGTTCCCCTGCGGACTCGCGTGTAAGTTCTTCTACCCCCAATCTACCCGCCAAATCTGGATGTAGCCGAAGAACCTCAAGCTTTTCTGTAATAATGGACCTCGTTTAACCCTATACGTTATTTATGTATATGCTATATATAGGTTAAATGCGGGTGGACCGATACAAATATTTTTTTATTTATTACAGATACTGTAAGATAAAACTAAAAATAAGTAAGTAAGTATACTTCCATCTATTCATCAGCCTTAAAGTCCACTACTGGACGCCACTCCGTGCGATTTGAATCCAGCGGATTTCAGCATTTGCTTTAGTCAGGAATAGCGGGGGACTGGGGGCTGGGGTACCTACATTTGTGCCTTTAATAGGGGATTATTGCAGTAGTCCCCGCTTGACACTGCGTGTTGGGGACTATTACCATAGTAGATATTATGTTACACAAGAAGGCAAGAAGGCTGATGGCATTTATTTACCGATTACCTCTTACGATCTCAACGTGTATTTAAATAACATAACAAGGCAGAGACACTGCCTTGTTTCTAAATAAATATATGCCTATTCTATTTAAATATCTACTTCAATGTATTTCCTCCTCTATGCAAGATATAAGACCACTTTTATGAATACAATTTCTATTTAATAAATTTAATATAATTCACATGTAGCACTACTTAACTATGAAAAATACAAAAATCTATTAAATGAAGGCACCAGATTTTCTTTTAATGTTATTATAATATGTTATATTTAATTTAAAATATTATTAGATAGGTACCTACTGCCTGAATGTATTATTTTAAAAGAATAAATAAATTAATACGCTTTATATTATACAAATATTAACCTACTTTCAATGGTTATCTCGTCCAAATATTTATGAAACGCGGCGAAGAGGTCATCCACGTCTTTAAACGGACGCACATTTTTGACCCAGACCGATGCAGCCTTGCACAGTTCAATCACATTACCAAATACTTCCTCGAAATTTTCATCACTCATAGAATTAACTTGTAAAATATTAAACGAAACTTCCATAGTGAACGTATTTGAACGTAAATACATACAGAACTAAATATCTTCAACTATCAAGCTTAAATAATCATTATCAAATAGGGTCATTAGTTCATACAATATGTCAGAGAGATATTAGTTAATGACAATTAAGAAAACGTGTTTATTGTATTTTTTTACATATGATTAAAGTTATAGGGTAATTTCAAATTAATTTTAAATAAAGATGAAGTATTTTTTTGTTCTTGGTAAGTTAATCAGTATAGCTACCTAATTAAATATTCTTATAACAAGCGGCACCCGTGCGGCTATGCCCGCTTGAAATATTCGAATGTTTTAACCAAGCGTGAGTCGAAATCGCTCACCGAGGCTTCTGTATCATTTACAGGATTGTGATTGGGAAATACCTTATAGGTTTTGATGATTAACAAGTTTAAGTTTGCGGGCATATAATGTATAAAATGGACTACAAATATGTATGGGTTTGTAATTATTTTTTTCTGCGAAATATCAATAAATTTTAACTTTTCGATTTTTTTTCTTTATTTGTATTGTAAGTATCTTACTTCGTTCTAAATTTTATAATTGTGGGTCTACGGAAAATAAGTGGGAAGATCAAATCTATAGTACATTTGATTACGTGGCGAATTTTATACAAATTTAAGCAAAAACTATACATAAACATTCATATTTTTTGACCGACTGAAATTTCTGGGCCTCAAGTACCTAACTGTAAACCTGAATATCTGATATTAACTTCGGCTTGATACCTTAACGCGATATCATATAAAATGGTCTTGACATACGGACAGACGGGCAACAAAGTGATCTTATAAGTGTTCCGCTATTTTTAATTTTGTGGTACATAACCCTAAAAATGGATGAATTATTTTAGTTTTATCTATTTTTTTAAATTTTATTTATTTATTTTTTGCAACCATTCGAAATGGCACAACAATGGTTAACGTACACACAATCTAATCTATTAGAAATCATATTTAGGATGCTGTTGGAGCTATTTTTAGCTAGCATTCTTTGTATTAAGGAACCACATCTTTTGCTCATAGTAGCGAAGAAACAGTTAACTCGGGCTGTTGCGAACATTCCCGACGCGCTACGGAAACGAGGCCGCCCCAACAGCACTCTAAATGCCTCATTGTATTGAACCCGAAGGGCGCTGTAAGATTTTTTGTGAATACCTGGCCCACAGACTCGATAGATAAAAACTTGTACAGTAGGCTCTATTGTTTAGAGCCTACTAATTTTAACACTAGTCCAGCAACGTGCAAACTTGCGAGCCAGCATATTCACCCTCACTGACAACGCCCCTCGTTCTCTTTCAATATCAGCATCGTCTTTAAGGCCGGGTGTCAACACATGACAAAGATACTTAAATTGATACACTCGTTTGAGCTGATTACCGTTGAGCAAGATTAACGGTGTTATAATTGGTGCTTTACCCCTCGCCTCAAAAACCATAATTACACTTTTTTTTTCATTGTAGATCAGACGTGTCTTCCCGTATAAGCCTCGCATATTGCTATCAGCTTCCTAAGGCCACTATAGGTATAACAGTTGCATAAAATAACTCTTTTAGAAAGTAGCAATTTTCTCGAACAACATACTTCAATGATATAAATAAGTTTATTGTATCAGAATAGCCTTTTGTTAATCCACAATCCCCTCTATCTTTCAGTGTTATTCCCATAATAATCTCTTTAGCTGGTTTAGCGGATAAACTGAAAAACAGACAGACAAATTGTAAAAATTTTTAATTTTATTTTGGTATCGAGTAAGTAGCTATATGCACTTGAAAAGACAGTGACATTGATATAGATGTATAGACATAGGTAAGCAGTAATTTAAGTTTTTTTTAGCTTTTATATCTAATATCCCACCTATAGTAGATATGCAGTTAATCTAATGTTAAGACACGACTTTCCCCATTTTCGAGATATCGCGTATTGAGTGGCGAAACTCTACACCGTAGGTACCTTGCCTTTTTTACCATAGAGAAGAAATTAAAATCTTAATCAAGTATAACTCATTTTCCTGACTGGGAACTGAATCCACAACCGTCGCGTTTAAAGTCACTCAGTTTGTCAATATGTAATTTAAGTCTTTTGGTAATTTATTTAATTTAGTTGCATTTAAAGAAACATATTTAGCTATGGTTAGACGGTATTTAGTTAGACGGTAAGCGCGTGTGTACGGCAAGCGCAGTTTTTCTCGCATAAACTCCGATATCGATCCTAAATCTTGATATCTCGGTGTTTTTTATCATTATACAATCTCGACTTTTTTCTATCTACATTCAAATTGAAATCTAAAGATTCATCCAATTCAGTAAAACAGTTGTATAACGTAACTATTATAGCATTTAGGAATATGTCGAACTAGGTACTTTAAATTGATATAACTTTTTTATTGTTGAACGGATTGTAACAAAACAAAACAAACCGCAATAAATCAGTTAGGCTTATTTTGAGATTAGCGTGAACAAACGCACAGACAAACAGACAACAATTTGAAAGTCATTGTTTTGGGCTCTTACACATTAACAAAGACCCCGTAAAACCTTTTTCTATATACCTTTCATGTACAGACATAGATCCGTTACGATTATTAAATAAGTTGAATGTAATTTTAACAATCGTAATTACCAAAATAATTAATTAAATATATTAAAAAATCGACGAATATTGTGTTAGGTAAAAAAGTTAGAAATTTTAGGTTGATGGTCAATAAAGATTATTATAAAAAAAAAATCTATAGAATTTTTCTTTAGAAAGTTTGCACCCTTTTTTGTAGAGCGTAACCATAAACCATTTTTAATATTAGATACTACTTATTATTTTAATACAAATTAAAACAAGATATCTAATGATACTTAGCCTATAAGTAGGTACTAACTATAAATGTACCTATATGAATTTCTCATACTTAATAAGCTTCCCGCTATATCCCGCACACAGCAGGGTAGGCACAGGGAACTTAGTGTTTTGGGCACTCCGTTCCCCACTTTCTGCCGAATTCTGGACGTATTGCGTGTTGAGTAGCAGAACTCTACGCCGCGCTTTGCCTCGGCACCAGAGCGAAGAAATGGAAACATAAATTTAAATAAATATTTCATCTCCTCGAGTCGGAATCGAACCCACAACTAGTAGGTTTTTACAGTCACACTTCGTGCTATAATATAAGACGGTATGACGTTAGAAGTAATACTAAAAATTCCCTTAATGTTTCATTTTACTGTCTTTTAAATACTAATAATTTACATAAAAATCATTCCTAATCATTCCTTCCTGGCTCGCCCACCACGGGTTTGGCTCACCTCTTTCATCTGATACCTCACTCAAACTAGCGGCTTTAAATATCAAATTTTGCCCCCTATTAAGGATAGCATTTTTAGGATCAAATGCATAGTTTGATTCCCTTCATATTATCGAAATATGCATTTTTAGTTATATGAACGGCCATATCTTTTTTAAGTAAATGTGAGAATACGTTTTTTTTAAGAAATCATGGGGCTACAATAGATTATATAATTTGAATTTCAACTCGATACCTCCAAGCGTTCCTGAGCTAAAGGCTCTTGACAGACAGTTTGACAGACGGACTGACAACGAAGTGATCTTATAAGGGTTCCTTTTTCCCTTAAAAGATATGGAACCCTGAAAAGCAGTGAAAACACCTTATTCTTCTTAAGGAAGTGGCTTACTTCAAACGCGATTTTACCAACATATCGATTTTAAGGTAGCGGTAGTGTATGTGTAGATTCGTGCGTATATAAGAGAGCGTAGAGCGTATGTATATCTATACGTAGAGCGTATGTATATAATAAATCTGTAGAAAAGTCGTTTCTGTACATTGAAAATATTTAAAAAAAATTTGCCAGGGTGTTAAAGGTTAACTAACAGAATCCATTTCCAACATTTTTGGAATTTTGTCCGTTTGTCTGTTTATCTGTTTAGTGACTACGCATCATGTAAAAAGTACACAATATATTTAAGTAACTCTTATACACAAAAATTACAAGTAAATCAAAGTAACTTTTAGTGTTTATTTCATTGTAATCGTTTCACCCTATCAAAAGATATAAGTATTTACGTTTCCAAGAAGTTTATATTTTATATAGTAAAAATCGATACAAGTAACGCTATCCATTGACTACATATGATAATGAATATTCATAACGCATAAAACATATTGTTGAGTTATTATTTGTTAAACGTTAATTACGTCGTGTAAGTGTAATCTGTACTTATAATAAATTTAACATAAACATAGTAGTATTTTTCTAAAATGTTCGAATGGTTACAGTTCAATAGATGGCCGTGTGCTGGCAAGATTCTGGGCAAAAGAATGACTTTAGAAACGTCTTATTTATTTGACTGTTGATAAATTTAAGTATTTTTAATGTACAATTGTTCATAGTACTAACTACAAAGTAAACTAAATTGAATTGTTGGTGAAGATTACCTTCGTAATAGTCTAGCTTAATTAATAATTATTTAACACAGCGAAGATTCAAAGAAATATTTTGAATAGGTTCTTCAGCCCGTTCGTTCGTTCGTTTATGTTATTAATATTTTTTTAAGAAACGTATAAAAAAATAACTTTTAAAAATAACTTATAATAAATAACCTCTAAAAAAATGTGTCTCAAGAAAAAAAAAGCTTTGACACTGTTTATAAGAATATCACTATTACACTAGACTAGACATTGCACCATTGCACCTGTATGTTGCATGTATGTATGTGCCAAGGATATTTTATGATTCATACCTCAAAATCCTTATAAGATAATTTTGTTGTTTGTTCGTATGTCCGTTTGTCAAGACTATTTCGTAAAAGATCGGTTTAAGGTTAGATACCTCAATGTTTAAGTCTATATTCCCTTAGAGCACAATAAATTCTATCTTCAAAATCATCGCAATCAAATGACGATGAAATATGAGGGTTTATGATTCGTTTTTTGTCGCATTTTCTATCATTACTATAGGGTACTTCCCGTTGATATAAAATTAAGACATTTGTTAAGAAGTTTAAACTTACGCCACGTATAAAGAAAAATTCCAATATAATTTTTCAAAAATTGACTACTTATTGTATTTGTGTCACAGAAAAAAATTATTAGGTACCAATTTTAATCTGTACTTAATTTGATACAAAATGGCAACTTAATTAGTTATTCTTTTGGTGTATCTCCATTCATGAAACTGGTACGAAACTCTCGGGTCATGAGTACGACTGGAACTTGACCGAAAATGTTGATTATTTTATAGTTTTATAGATTATATAAAAATGCCTAAAAACGTGATTTCTATGTATATTCTGTATACCAATTATATATTTAACTAGTAATATATGTCACTAATTTAAAAACTGTACAGGAGCTAATATAAGTTATTTGACAAAGAATATCGTGAATACTTATCCAAATCAATTATTTAATAATTAAGGCTGTTTGTAATATCTATATTTCTGAAATGAATAATCATGTAATTCAAGCGGGCAAGGCCGCGAGCAGACCGCTAGTTCCTAGTAAGAATAATATTTTTTAGAGTTTTGTGACTTAAATGCTTACGTTGTTTTTGAGCTAGCCATATATTTTTTCGCGAGTAAGTACTCTACACAGATACAAGTAGTTTGGTAAATACTTGTGAAAAAACATCCCCAGTATCACTTTTAGTTACAACCTTTTTAAACCGAAAAACTTATTGTTGAAATTTACTTTCTAAAGTATAATTTCTGTTTTAATGTTATTTTTGAAATTTGTAGAGAAATAATATGAAATTATTGTAAGACAGTGCAACAAACCTACAAAGCTAAATTGACGAAAAAAAACCACGAGCACAGACCAAAGATTTAGGCGGCACTTCCCAATTTTCTTCAAAATTCTGCCTTTTTCCAATAACTCAAAATTCTAAATATCTACTGAACTGAAGCGAACTGAAATCGCTGAATATACATCAATTAAATGAAATTCCCCATTCAAGTAAATGAAATTCTCTCTGGTTTCAAGGCAAAGTTCGGATTCGGCGAAAAATGGGGAACGAAATATCTTAACACTAGGCTCCCTCTGCTCTGCAGTGAGCGGGAGAGAGCGTGAACCTATAAAAATCTATTCAAATCTTTCCTACTTTCGATTGCTTCAATGTAAGCCTAAACACCTCTCTATATAGATGATTGGTTTTTTAAACTTTTAAAATATATACTTAGCCCAAATTCAGATTATTTTACAAATCATCATGACACTTAAATGTGTATCCAGTGGAGTACCTACCCTCATGAAAACTTAGGTATAAGTATTTTTAATGGAATTGAGGCCATCGTGGCTCAGAAAAGGAAGCGTTCGACTGTAATCGCTCCGATCGTGAGTTCGATTCCCACTCGGAGTAATTTAACATGTTCATTTCCTCCCTCTGCGAAACGCAACTGTCAGTTCCGCAACGCAGCACGCAATGCCTCAAGAATTCGGCGGAATGTGAGGAACGGAAGTGTCTAAAGCCCAGACTTCACCAAAGCGCAGACGAGGCGAGCGGAGGGATATTTTTTATCCACTGGAGACAAGATGTGTTATCTTGTCTTGTCTAGTGGATGTACGGAGAAGTCTAAAGCGAATAACACAACGAACTTAGTGATACCAGGATACATCTATTTACCCTGCTATGTGCGAGATACATCGGGAACACAAAAATTAATGAATTAGTAATTCAAATTAAAATAAATGGTTCTTTGGATTATTATTATAGTTGATCAAATGAATCAAGTACATGTTATATCTATACTCAGTAAGTTTCGCCTAGTACGTATCTGCACCGCAAAATATGTTTATGTTTTAGTTAAACTCCTAGCTATTTGGAATTTCGTCTAATGCTCCAATTATTAACTATGTTCTTTTTCTTGTTTAAAATATTTATGCAATGTTGTTGATTTCAAAGCAGTGATTGTACACTAAAACAACCTCATGTTAGCAGCAATACCTTTTAATTTCTTATAAAATATTAGATATTACAGAATACGCAATTAAACTATAAACTAAAACTATTTTCTAATAAACAAAATAAAACACTTAAAAATATTACATATCACGCCAATATCTATTTGTTCGTCTTGACTAAAATAATATTTCTCTTTTCACCCCTAAATCAGCCAGTAAAGCGAAACAAAAGCGACATTTATGTGTCAGTTGTGTGGACTTGAATAAATCACGACGCGAGATGTCGCTAACGACGCCTCGGGGACCGCGGCAAATGGCGGGGGAGCCTCGCAATGTGAATGCAAAACCGATTTAATGTCTGGAAATTTGATCCCGTTGTTTTATTTATAATTTTATAGCGGAATAGAGACTGAATCGCTTTTGGATGTGGAAATCATTTTTGGTACGTCCTTTTATGTTATATTTTTATAAGTATTAGCAGTTTCATTTTAAATTATGTGATAATAGTACCGAGTCAGTTATTAATAATATAGGCACTTCAGTCAGTTATTATATTTTTATTTTTAAAAATAGCTTATAATTAATTAAAATTAAGATAATAAAATCAATTATAAAAAAAATAATAACTTCATACAATATCCTGCATGTAGCAGGGAACCTATTGTTAAAAAACTCCGTCCCTTACCTTCCGACGAATTTTGCAGGAATCAATGCTAAGCTTTGTCTTGTAATCGGACGAAGAAATGAAAACATATACGTAACTGATAAACATAAACGTAATTAATTGCCCTAGAATCGAACTCACAGTTAAATGCAGTGCCACAGAGCCATTAGAATTAAATGCGATGCCACTAAACCACGTCGGCCTCAGCCTTTTATAAAAAAGGCTATATCTTTTCCTTGCACATGTTCTTCTTTTTTTAAGAAGCAACTTTTTAAGAAATTCAATTTTCGTCTACTATGAGCTGAACGTTGAAAAGCATTTTCTAAACGTTTATTTGACTTGTGAGTTAGGATATAAGACCATCGGCAAGATTAAGAAAAAAATGGCATTTTGCCCGTATTTTCTTTATGTTTAGGTAACAATGTAAAGCCAGCTTTCTCGCCTCATATATATAGATATCTTCCATTACTTAGCAAAATAAGTAGAAAACATTATGTAAAAGACTTTTTGCTGGTTGATGGTTTTTGGTTGAGCCCTTTATTTATGTAATACTTACTAACACAACAGTTTTTGTGCAGTGTGAAAATGTGACATTTTTTAAAATCCTATTAAAATATCTGAACGCAACTAACGTATTGAAAACTTTCACTTTTATTAAAATATTTGCATATATACCAAGTGTGTTCTTATACTTACAAAAAATAACAAATTATTAGGTAGGAATATTTTAAAGTAAGCTAATTAACAAGAATAGGGAGTCTCTTATTTATTATAATAATACAATAACTGTCACGCAATTGGCAGGTAGATATAATATAGCATTTAAAACTAGTTTATTTTTTTATCTACGATAAAATATGGCTCTGTAAAGGAATCTTTTATTGACACTGCGTATGGCTCATAAACGAGTAATTATCATAATATTCACGTAACATTTTATTGCTAGGTCACTGCAATTACATTAACCAAAAGCCGCGTACGACTTAATGACAGCAAAACAACGCACTGTTTATAAACATAATAAACCTACAAAACACAACACCGCGAGACTCTCTGGAGAAATCAAATGTAGAGCTTTAAAATGATATGAAAATGACATACATAAATGTGGCGCCATGGACGCGGCTTGATTGCTGTGAATTAATTAAAAGTGATTTTCGTGCAGTGTATATAAGCCGGTCGACGCGTCGCACCGCCATGTTGGATGTAGTGATGTGAGCCCGCGACGGCCGGGGCAGGGCGGGGCTTCGTTCGACGCTTGCACAGATAACAAAAGGCTCAATGCTCGCTATATTGCGTGCTTCGTCGCCCACCGCCTTCTACCTGCCTCTTATCCATCAATATTTTTTACCTAATATCTTTTTCTGAGATATGGAAATACGTTGTACAATATGACGGCACTTTGATGCATAACCTTTCCGAGATTTTACACATTAATAATTCATTATTTCTTTTCTTATATCTTTTTTAATGAGGTGCTAAAAGATCAACGATAAATTATTATTTCTTATAATTGTGTTTTGGGGATTTAAAAAAATATACATCAAAAATTACCGATGATAAAAACGTTTGGTTGCTTAGATATAAGTACATATTATAGGTACCTACCAACCTGTATACATAGCTTACAATGTACATAGAATCTAACTGTAAAAATCTAAAAATAATTTAAATTCTTATAAACGATTTTGCACCCCAGAAAATACTATTTTCAAAATATTTACTTTCTATTCTTTATTTGAGTAATAACACTAATGTAATTATTAATATTATTACAATATAAATAAATGGACATTGGACCTATAAAATTAGCAAACATTTATTTCTGTCAATTGAAGGTTTATTTTCCTCTTTTCATTTAACAAACACAAACCAACCCCATGGTGCCGTAACTCTATCCCGTTTTACGATTTTAGCCATAAAGAGACATATTATCTATTTTATCTAACGTTAACCCAACAAATGCATAAAGGGTTCCTAGTTTACGTGTGTAAATAAATTATACGAAGTATTGTGTATCCATCTCAGATTGTCTAAAGTAAACTCTATATATTGTACCCCGATCACATAGTAAATCACTCTACATCACACGTTGGAAGGATTTTATTACTCAACATCTATATAAGGAGATAACTGACTCGAAATGTCACTCGACCTGGTCCTATCATGAAAAAACTTTTTGTATTTCAAGATAAATTAAAAGTAAAGTATTTACGAGTATTTACTGATATACAACATATAAATAAATTTATAGAAATTTTACCGTAATACTCTAAATGTGTATATATATATAATTGGAGTTTTGTTGATATTTATATAAAAAACATTCCCATTAATAAAAGATACAAAATAGTATTACGTTCTAAACTATTATATTTACTAACAAACCAAAACAAATGTTATGTGTGTATTTTTTAATAAGTATGACATATTCACACCGCACACCGCACGCCGCACACCGTACACCGTACAGGTCATGCAGCAAGTTGGTAGGACGCGGCGGCGGCAGTTGATTTACAGCCGCTGGCGTGACGCGGGCGGCGGCGGCGCGGCGGGCGCGGGCGCGGCAGGTACGCGGCCCGGCCACGTTTATAGCGGAACTTTAATTTACGACCGCTCTAAATTACGTGGATTTACTGCGCGCCTTTATTGGCCCGCTACGAGCGCCGCTCCCGCCCTTCGCCCCCACTTTTGGTGTTACCCTCTTTTTTGTTGGGGAAAATAATCGAAAATGCATCACTATTAAATCGCATTAAAATCCCCGTGAGAGATAGAGTGCATCGTAAATTTAATGAATTCAACCGTGAGCAAGTAATAAATGGCAGTATGTTGACAGCTATATGTAAAAGTATGAAAACACATACTATATTCAAAAAAAAATTTTATATGAACATTTTTAATAAATTCATAATTTAAGGAGCTATTGTTTAAATTCATCATTTATTAGCCATAGACTACTATTTAAACGTTAAACAACAACTTAGGTATATTTCCCTTGCATTATATAGAGAATTAAAATCTCGTTCTCTATTTTCCTCCCGAGTACATTCTGATTTCCAATTATTGGAGTTTGAAGTCACAACCATTGTGTATAAAATAAAGCAAATCTAAAAATGTCGTCAATTTTTCTAATATTCTTCTATATTATATAAATATATTATGTTGATGTTGATCAACTTGATAATTCTTAAGCAAGGCTCTACTTAGTTGTTAACACGCTACAAAGTCTGTCACCACTAAAAATATTTACAAAAGGTCTGTCCAAATAAGAAAAACTCAATTTACTGTATGACTCAACGTTAGGTCCTTAAGCAAATAAAAGCAGCTTTTTATAAGAAAGCTGGAATTTATCACGTAATCGTGAAAACCTCTCGGCAAGGCCACGTCATATCCGGCATTATCTACGGAGAGAAAGCGGATGCTAGCGGCGGCGACTTCAAAGATGGAAGCCCTTTGTCGGTGCACTGGCTAATTGCCCTTGCAAAAGTTATTGTTTATTGTTCATTAACCTGATATCGATAAAAAGATAAGAATGCTTAGAAACAATTCAGAAGAATGAGCTCGAACCGTTATGAATGATACTTTTGGTGCCCTACAGTTGTTTGTATTCAACAAAATAATTGTTTACACATAACACTATTTGTTAATAATAGGTCAACAGCAATAAAGCCAAGTCGAAAAAAAACTCATTGTTAAAATGCAGTGGCGAAGCTAGGCGTAGGAGGGAGCTTGAGCCAGGATTTTAGTTAAAATTTAATTAAATTAGCTTCACGCTGTATCCCGCACACAGCAGTATAGGCAGAGGGAATCTAGTGTTAAGACACTCCGTTCCCCACTTTCTACCGAATTCTGGAAGCGTTTCGTGTTGGGTGGCAGAACTCAACGCCGCGCTTTTGCCTCGACACCAGAGTGAAGAAATGGAAATATAAATTTAAGTAAATATTTCATCTCCTCGAGTGGGGATCGAACCCACAACCAGTCGTTTTACAGTGACACCTTGTGCCACTGCGCCACTACTGGCCTCACATCTCTTTGATTATAATAAATAATACCCAAAATTCTCCCTCCACCCACCTTTTAATATATTTTTATCATACTCATGTCTTAGGTTTGATTTGCTTTGTGTAAGATTTTTTAACATAAAGTCTAGAGTTAACGTTAATGGATCCTTATTGCTGGAAACGGTTCGGCTTTTAACTTCTAATCTAAGCCTATTAAAAAACTTGGAACTATCCTCGATTCCTTTGAATGCATTTCCAAGTAACCGATCCAAGATAATTATAAAAAATAAAACTCGAAACGAACAACAAACACGTTTTACCTAAGCATAATTTGCATTTGCTGCGATACGCTGACATATTGAGAGAAAAATGTTTATTGCGAAGAATGCCTTATTTCCTTGGATATATGGCTTAAAATAATTTAATCTCTTTTTATATTTATGACATATCTAAAAAGGAATATACTTTATAGCATTGGCGGCTGAGCAGTAATTGGATGTGAGGATGCGCGGGCGCAGTAAAGCGGCAATTGACCAGAAAATAACGAGCCCTCGCTGGCATCACAATATATACGACACACATGCCTAATATATACAGCTGCCGGGTGTTGGGAAGTTTTATTGTTCCAAAATATTTACTTTTTAATTACAAGTTACATTTTTCTTCGTCTTATCCCTTAAGTGGTTTAATTTAATATAGGTAGATACCTATTGTAAAAAGTTTAAAAAGAATTTACGATTGAAGTTTATATCTATGGCTTCAGCTTCATTTTGCATCACTAGGTTATGCTCTATTACTAGCCCTACTCTTTCCTTACCAGAATGAAAAATTGAAAATATTTTTATATATATAAAACCAGTCAGTTTACAGTCACACTTTGTGCCGCTGCGCCACGACCGGCCTCAATATTTAATATTTTATTTAGTAAGTAGTATACTTAAAAATATTTTCTATTAATGATTTTATAACATGACTTGTTATTATTTGAGTATGAACTAAGCAACATGTTTTCAATACGTACTATCTTTTTTAATACAATTATGTAGATTTAGAACCATATCTGTCATTTTTAAAAACGGCCGTGCAAATGAGATTTTATACCTTTATCTAAACGCCGTAATTGTTATGGACCCGCTGCGAATTGAGAAGTCTATACAATTCGATGATAATTCCATAAATTTATATAGTGTACAATAAAAATGCTGCTCGGAAACAAAACGGCGTCACCTCGTTTTATGAACTACCTGACTATAAGCAACCCTAACAGTGTGCGTTGGACATGTAACTAGGTACTATACCTTTATCCAAGTACTTACGACGATTCGACTATATACCCGCTACTATATTCCGCAGGTAGCAGGGTAAGTAGAAGGAACCTGAGAACTTAGTGTTTGATACTCCGTTTCCGTTCTATAATTTCAAATTCTGGAGACATTGCGTGTAGAGTGGTGGAACTCGACGCCGCCCTTTACCTCATAATCAGAGCGAAGAAATGAGAATACTATATATTTCATTTCCTGGAGTAGGAATAGAACCCACAACCTGTCACGTTGATAGCCACACATTAATATACCTGTGCCAAGACTAGTAAATTTTATTAGAAACTAATTTAGTTCTTTTAAGAATATGATGCTGAATTATTTAGTTAGTAAGTAAATAAAGATTCACCTTGACATTAATTTCAATTTTATATCTAAGATTAATATTAATTAAACAATTGTAAAACTTAATTGAATGTGACCACGAGTTATTTGCCGTCAACACACCAACTCCATAAAACTATATACATAAAAAAAATTGGTTGATGGAATGTTTAGTAAATCAAATCGGTATTAAATCGTGCAGACTATAAAGTAATTAACACTAGCTGAATTTATACATCTCCATTTTTATTTGCTTTTAAAGTTCATTGTGTTACAATATTGTTTTATTATATACCTACCTATTACTCTGTTTGATGTAGCTACCAGATGTTAATTATTTTTTTAATTGTATTTAAACGATTTTTTTTTCACTTTTGTTGTATTGTTAGTAAATGGTACTGTACGTTTGATGTAAGTTGAAAGTTTATGTTATATTGTTTTTAGAAACAATTATAGAAACTTAAGTTGAACATTCTTAATCGTTGCAAAAGCTGTGTGTGTACTTTTTCTATAATGTATTATACTTATATCTTTATATGTTTACGAAACTATATTAATAATATATCCTATCCTATCCTTTCTTTTCGAGAAAGTTGAAATTCATGGCCTAACAAAGTGCAAGATATATATTTCTAAGTATTTTTAAATGCTTAACTAATAAAATACCAGAATAACTTGAAGTTTACAATTTTAAATTTATATTTCATTGTGAAAATTTGTATGTAGTTAGTAGTAAATATTATTCATAAATAATTTTCATAAATCACACAGTATTTAATAATAAATACAATTTCTTTAGTCAATTCACGATGAAAATTGTTATCGAAGTCGTATCGAAGTTGTTTATTTTTGTGTTGCTATTAATATCTACGTAGAGGTATGTAGGTGCTACGTAGATATTGAGTAGGAAGGCACGGGCGGCGGATAACAATGGACAAAGGCGTACATGAAACGCGCCGCCGAACCCGCTATCACATCGTTTGATTGTCGCGAGCCCGCTAATAATGCCCACTATATATTACCCGTGTGGACATATGTGCGATAATAAGTGGAACGCGCGGTACGCGGATTAACTCAAATTATGATTTTTGATGAAAAATTCATTCAATCCATGAAGACAATTATCATGTGGGTATTCAATCTATGAAGACAATTATCATGTGGGCAAACGTGATGCATTGCGCAGGAGTGCATTGTGCGACTGTTATTTCTACAAGTTGTGTGTTCGATTTTCTCTCCAGGAAATGAAATATTCAATATTTTCTTTTCCCTACCACTCTTTTCATTTTACTCTGCTCCCATAAAGACACTCCAGGCCTCTGCCGTCGACGGCGACTGCCGTCGAATGCCGTGCATTCGCCTCGTTGCCAGAGGAAATGAAAATATTAAAAATTTTATTTCCTCCATTTCAACCCACAACCAGTCGCTCTTACAGTCGCACGCTGGTGCCACTGCGCCACGACTGACCTCTATTTTTTTTAACGTTGAAATAATAATATTGCAATATTGATAATTCCACTAAAATTGGGCACCAAACTAAGCAATGTGCAGCAGAAGTGCAGTAGTGTGTGTGCTATCCTCAAAACTGTTTTTGTCAATTTCTTACTCTTTTTGTATCTAATATAATATTACCTATTAGGCTGGATCCTAGGGCCCCCAGGCCTACGTCATTTTAGCAAAGCTGAAATTTTGAGGATTACTAGTAAAATATATAGTTAAGACTGTACCTATGCGTACTTACGAGTACTAAGTTAAAAGTGAGGCCCTTTTGGAGATAGCGCCAGCTAAATGAACACACTCACCTGCGTTACAGTAAAAACGCTTGTATTTAAATATGTTTTTAAGATTAATGTGTAAATGTATATTGTTACCAGAACCCTTGCGTGGGAATTTACTCCTGCCAGATGTCTTAAAGGTCGTTTAAAATTGGGCAAAATACGTTACACTAGCGAGCCTCAAATTTATTTTAATTATTATGAATGAAATGACGTTGGTCTGAGGGCTCTAGGATATTGTGTTATATATTTTGCATTAGGTACAGTTGGCATTATAATTTCAAATAAGTAAGTATTTATGTTCATGACACTTCGACTCTATTGTTCTACTACTATCTAGTTAGAACTAGATAGTAGTAGAACAATAGAGTCGAAGTGTCATAAACTAAAACTAAAAAAAGATCAATTTCTCCGCGAAAATAACAACATTATAATATTCAATAATATATTGTCGCCAGCAATGGCAACACGCATGGGCAGACTCGACCGGATCATTACCACCCCCGGCATTTAAAACCGGCGTGAAG
Source organism: Heliconius sara (assembly GCA_917862395.2). Taxonomy (NCBI): domain Eukaryota; kingdom Metazoa; phylum Arthropoda; class Insecta; order Lepidoptera; family Nymphalidae; genus Heliconius; species Heliconius sara. The sequence goes on along the minus strand of OU860796.2, from coordinate 6,214,885 downwards.
TAGTGGCTTTATGCCACTGCGTTTCGCATCAGGTAATGCCGGGCTCCGGCGCCCAACCCGTCTTAAAGGCCGGCAACGCACCTGTAGATCTTTGGGGTTGCACGGGGCCGTGGGCAGCGGTAATCACTTACCATCAGGTGAACGCTCGTTTGCCGTGTCTTTTTCATAAAAAAAAAATTATGTATAAATATTTAATTCATTTTTCCTTCACAAATTTTGTAGATTTTTTTTGTTACTTGTATTGTTTTTTATAAAATTTGAATACCACACAAGGTACATACAGCGTACCTACTTGGATCGTAGCCATTGCTATATAATTTATTTTATATACCTGCCAATGGCCGTAGCATTAAAAAGTAAAAAAGGAGCTAATTTAAATTGCTGTTTATTGCTTCTCTTACTTTACTACTATTATTTGTAGTTGTCCACAATTATTAACGTTGTCCTTTTATACCTTTAAATTGATGAATCGTTTTAATGTAAGATATTATTTGGACAATTATAAGTTCTAAGTTAGAGGTACGTCATTAACTGTTGGAAATCAACGATGAGGCTATTCCAAGCTTCTAGGGCTTTTATTTAACATTACATACCTACGAGAGATTCTTCTCTATTTCATAAAATTTACAATTCTTAAATTTTAGTAGACGATCAAGTTTTTATTCTAATCTTATCACCTGACATAAAATGTTTTATTTACAACATTTTAATTGTTTTTGACATGACAACTAGATTTATATATTTTTATTTATTGTTTTACTATAAAATTTAAGTACCTAGAATATGTACATTGCGCCTATACATAAGTAAACTTAGATTTTTTGGACAGCGCAAAAAAAATCTCAATGTTTCCAAAATAAATACATAGTAGGAAATAATGTTAGATAGCTTGTCATTAGATCGCGAAAACAAAAACTTTCGATCGATATTAACAAAATATGAAATGCGTAATTCTATACTAACATGTATATATATGTATTTAGCTCCTTCATATAAGAGCCGGTCTTCGCAAATTGCCTATCGTAAGGGAGCCCCGCTAACTACACATTTATAGCATTTTATGGTGCATAATCGCTGTTCTTATTAAAATTTTAAATCGTTTCCTTTCTCGGGTAGCCAATAATGAATCCTTATATGCATTTACGGTACTAAAGTTACGTAATTACAGGCAAGCAACTTGCAACTTGCGGCTGAAACAGTAAGCTCGAGTTTATATGCTTCATCTCGCATCCTAACTGTACCTACGTGCCTATGTACAATTAAATTTTAATACGTTGATGATTCTTTATTTGGGTAGAATTAACCATCTTATTATTTCAATATTTATAAAATAATAAGAAAGTTTTTATTTATATGTTTAATGAAGTCGTGGCGCAGAGAAGTGTGACTGCAAAATCCACTGAATGTAGGTTTAATATCCCACTGGTTGAAAAAATATATTTATTTAAATGTATATTTTCATTTCTTTGCTCTGGTGTCGAGGCAAAGCGCGGCTCAAGCGCGTTGAGTTCCGCCACTTAACACGAAATACCTCCAGATTTCGCCGGAAAGTGGGGAATGGAGTGTCTTAACAATAGATTCCTTCTGCCTACCCTGCTGTGTACGGGATACAGCGTGAAGCTGATTTAATTGATTTATTTTTTTTTATTTAATGAAACATAGGTACCTAATACAATAACAAGTATAAACAGTATCAAGTATTACAAGTATTTATTTCTACAGGCAAGTCTTCCAAGAGACCGTGTTACTATATACGGTGTCTTGGAAAGCTAGCGTGATAGAAGCCCAGCACACATAGGGAAATTAAAAAACTAATAAGTAAGATAAGAGCTATGGAAAATAGAGAAACATGAACATGGGCGTAACGTAACAAAATAGTTTTGTAAGCCACCCAAGAAATACCAACAAAAATTTACCACGAATAATTAAAAAAAGACACGAACAGATCTGTTCAGAGCTAAGGTCCAGACTCCCCTGGAAAATATGTCTAGATACACCTATGGATGTTGACAACATGAAGAGAGGTGTACGCCAGTTTTATCATCTCAAGCAGTTCATGACTGGATATTCCCGGCGTTATAATCTTTAAAAGTAAAATTAGTCAGTAAAGTATCTACTACTTTGCATGTAGCTAAGTATATAAGCAAACATAATATAACTTTCAAATAAAAGTACATAAATAATAACTTTTTTTATCAACCAGTGTATTTACAACCAATAATTGTAGTGTTAGCATAAAAAATGATAAACTGGCTGACTGACACGTAGAATACATAAAAATATTTTTATGTTTTGTAGTCTGTGTGTATATTTTATTTTTGTTTTAACTTATGGTGGTAAAAAGTAAAAGACCCCATAATAATAATTTCTAATCACACTAAGGGTTTTTCACTATTGTACAGGTATTTTAGTCTGTCATAAAATAAAAATAAAACAAAGAGTATCCTAAAAGTGGATTAGTACGTGTAAAGTCAGAAAAAATACCCAACCTTACCTTTTACATTGTTCACTTTGAAAGTCGCGTGATCAATATGAATAGCGGACCCTATAATTGACTATGAAAAATCTGTAAATCAATTGTTATATTAAGTGCGTACTTTCAATTAAGAATGACACGACAGTCCCTTTTAATATATTATATACATATTTAAAATTTATTTGTTTCGTTTTGATGTAAAAATAAACGTTAAGTACAAATATATTGAATTATCATTTCTATTTTTTGTGGCGTCACGCACACAGCACCTGGTAATACACTCCGTTCCCTATTTTCTATCGAATTCTGGAGGCATTGCGTGTTGAGTGGCGGAACTTAACACCGCACATTTCCTCGACATCAAAGCAAAGAAATGACAACATTAAATATTTTATTTCGTCGAGTGGGAATCGAAACCACAACCTGTCACGTTTACAATCACACTTTGTGCCCCTGCACCACGACTGGCTTAATATAAATTTATTCACTTTATTATTCAATTTTCGTAATAATAATATGTAAGCTCCCTCTTGGGGAGCTTTTAAATAATATTTTAATTTTAAAGTCTGTTCATAATTATTATTTTTTTAAATTGAGCGTCATTACAAATCCTAATAATATAATCTAAATCATAATGGTAGAATATCATCATATGATGACCTTTTTAATAGGATTTCAATATTAGGTATATTCTTTTTCCAAAGAAAAACTGAATCTTATATTGTGACTCCACATAAGTTAAAGTAGTTAAGCGTGACCATCGATGCTGAAAGTTGCTGCCGCCGCTACCAGCCCACGGAAGCTTTTTATTCTACATAGGTACTAAGTCTCAACTAAATTAAATCGATTTTTTCTTCAGCTTCGCGCTGTATTGCTAGGCGTCGCTTGTTGAGTGGCGGTTCTCAACGCCACACTTTGCGTCGATACCAGAGCGAAAATAATAAATATTTTATTGCATAAACAACCTGTCGCGTTTATAGGCACACGCTCGAAAGTTTTAATAGTTTTAAATTCAAAATTCTTAGGTTCTTTTTCTTGACACAAATAGAAAGGTATTAATATGGCTTAAAATGAAGTGGGTACTTAGTACTTAGTACGTATAGCTAGTTTTGTTTTAGCTATTCTTTGTACTGTTTGCAAATACTTTTAACAAAAACATTAATAATGTTGCTTATTTTAACAACTTCATTGTTATTGAAATATTGTTTTACTTAATACAATTACATTTTTCTAAATAACAAGATTTTAAGGATTATGGCAGTCGGCGTCTTTGAGTTCATTACATTGTATTCATTTGCTATTTAAATTTTGAAGACAAAGGTCTCATTGTTGTACTGCCTTAAACACAGGGAATACCTTCTGGAATTTATTTTCTCAGAAAAGAAGTCATAAAAAATAAATTTTGACGTGTTAAAAAAACCAAGTCCATTGAAATCCACTTAAATATCTACACTTGAAAACGTGTTATTTAAAAAGTAAAATATATCAATATATATCAATATAAATTTGAGGCCGGTCGTGGCGCAGTGGCACGAAGTGTGACTGTAAAACCGACTGGTTGTGGGTTCGATCCCCACTCGAGGAGATGAAATATTTACTTAAATTTATATTTCCATTTCTTCGCTCTGGTGTCGAGGCTAAGCGCGGCGTTGGGTTCTGCCACTCAACACGCAATACCTCCAGAATTCGGCAGAAAGCGGGGAACGGAGTGTCTTAACACTAGGTTCCCTCTGCCTACCCTGCTGTGTGCGGGATACAGCGTGAAGCTGATTTGATATTTTATATCAATATAATTTTTTAAAAAATCCAATGTATGGCATAACACTTAAGAAATAACTATATAGATATTTATTATGCTAACGTAATGTTAAAAAATAAGACTTGTCTACAAAAATACTTTAGTTAATAATAAATTGTTTTATATAACTACTTACTGAACATACATACTTATGGAATTATAATTTTAAATAAAAACCGAATACATAAGTTACGAAATTTAGATATACGAAACATATAGTTTATTTATTTATTTATTTATACTTCATTGCGCACATTTTAAGAAAGAAAAAAAATTACTTATAGCTAAAAAGCATTCTCCACCAGCCAACTTTGTTGTGTGGGAGATAGTCGTGTAGGTGTGCTCGATCATTCAAATTAATAGGTAAATAGAATACAATATGATATACACAAAATATAATATGTTACAATACACATACATAAATATATAAACTAAAACAAAATAAAGTACATAAATAGTATATATGTATATAGTTTAGTAAATATATCTACTTATATCGGTCATATTTTAAAATAAAAAGTAGAATTGGCTGTCAAAATAGTATTTAAATTTTGACAAGTGGAATATATTTAATCATATTTTTTACTTAACCACTACAAAGACAGAGATAAATTTTGTCTATAAAATAGATAAGATAACGTTGCAATTCTAAGAATATGTATTATTTAATATGCACGTGTCTACAGTGGTATCTTCAACATTTCAGAAGATCTGTTGGCGTTTTGGTGTGAGGGTAACTTAGGCACGTTTATTGCCCGAGTCGTGGACAAAGACCCTGCCTTTATTGCTTCCATAAAAGTAACTATTATACGAGGCAGCCCCGCACTAAATGCACCTCGCTTATTGTTAAGGTTTAAATAAGATATCCATTTTTTTATTGTTTAGCCCATTACGGTCAGCGTTTGTATATATTTTGACTTGAACGCCTTTTGTAAATTTATTCTTTGATTTTCACCGACCTATTTACGCCCGTTCGCGAAACCATCACGTGCTTCGGTTGTGCCTGTCTAAGAATCACCGTCCATTGGTGCCCATCCTGTTGTCGCTATTGTCATTTAAAGACATTTAAAAAGACAATGCAGGGAATGAACAGTTAAAATTACTTCGGATTACCATCATTATTAGAGTAAAAAAACATACAAACTGTTTTAATATTTCTAAAGTTTACCAATAGGTACCTGTTTTGAAATTGTATAAAATAAACTATTTTATATAAGATAAAAAAAATTGAAACATGTTCTTACCATACGCTTCTATCGAAGGCTTGAAACGTAGTTTATAGCATGCTATAAATTAGAAATACCATAAACATAAATCTTGGTTCACGTCAAATCGCATCACTAAACCTGCTTGAGGTTTTGATATTTAAAAACAACCTGGTTACGTTAATGTGGTACCGAATGCTGATATAAATAATAGATTATAAAATAAGTAAAACTTTATTAAATTACTAAAACGTTTGCCGTCGGAAAGTTATAAAAATTAGACTTGCTAAAGCATAGCTTCAAATAAGTAGACACAAATCGATTAAATTAATTTAAAACTGTGATGTGATAAAATAAAACGAGAATTAAGTTGTAGAAAACAATATTTTTGTTAGTTTTATGGAAAGAAAATTAAATAGTAATAGTTGAAGTAACTGATACCTATTTACTAATTGTAGAATACCATGGATATTTTTTAGGTTTCGGAAATATCGGATTTTATAAAAATCGATAGACAAACATAAAAAATACACTTAACGAATATAGAACCTCCTTTTTGACAAGCACTTTTATAATAAAACTTTTTTTTAATGTTATATCATATTAGCGTTTGGAGAAAATACATCTAGGTATTTCATTGACGAAATTTAGGTAGTTTATAAGTAGATACAGAAATTTTGATTTTGATTGTTTTAAATTATAAATTTTTATATATATTTAGTCATTGACGTATGGATAACGTATATTAGGAAATCCCCATATAATTTTATCAAAAATAACTAAAATTAAGTAAATAATTTAAAAGATAACTGAATATTATTTAACATAAGTCTACCTATAATGAGAAAAACTATAATAATATGTTGAATATTTATCTACATTAATATTTTGGAACGTTGTAATTATAACGTTATATTATTGTATACTGTTAGTATATGGGACTAATCGTGGCGTTGAGTTTCCGGCTAGGAGAAAGTGGGGAACGGAGTGCCTTAGCACTAGGTTCCCTCTGCCTACCCTGCTGTGTGCGAGATACAGCGTGAAGCTGATTTGATTTATTTATTTTTTTACCTACATTTTTATTTGAAAAAGGACCGTATTTTTTACTCAACACACAATAGGTCCCTTTAGTACCCAAATTAATGCCACAACTATTACTTTCGGATTTCGTGTAGAGTTTCGTGATAAGGCGCTGTTAACGCTAAAGCTCATAAGTATTCACTTTATAATACGCTATCCTAATCTACAGCTATAAACGATGGAAACGTAATCTCTACGTTTTAGTCGTAAAATTATTTTAAACATGGTTAGGTATTATGAAGCTAAAACCGTTTGGAGAATAATTATTTAAAAAAATCATTTTAGTAAACCTGTAAATGAGACAACACAAATTATAAACAAAACAAGTATTAATATTTATTTTATTTATTTATTTACCTATGTCTTTATACATATTTATTAACCCAAGAAATATCGATAGATTTTTAGTTTTTCTTCTATCTCATAACAGAGCCTACCTACCTAAAGTTAGATATTACGGGCATCCACTTCGAGAGCTCTTACATACATACGAGACCAACTCTATCTACACCACGTTCAAATAGAACAACTTGAGTGTAAACCTTATAACTGCCTATGACAGATACATAAAAATAACTTTTTAATACATTTAATGTGTATAGGCCACCTTTATTCATAGAAATTTTGATATATTAAAAACAAAGAGTCAATTTAAATTGTAGAAAGGAAGTCACAGATTAAAGCAATCGTCATATCGGTTTCACCAGATAATAGATATACGCACCTATACCTTAGCTTATATAGAGATAAAATATTAATTAAAATATTTATTTTCTAAAAATTATTATTAAACACTTTGTTATATGATACTGTCAAAATCATATCATACTACGTATAAAAAAAAGATGTATATACCTCATAAATAAATAAAGATTCATCGTGACGTAAGAAATTTTAGAAATATATACATTTGAATATAAATCTTTGCGTATACATGAAAACAATGAGAAAGTTTTATTATTATGATATTATACATTTGAATTCATATTGAATTTAAATATCTCATGATTCATTTTAAATTAAAATATTAACCTATATTTTAGAATTTATGAAATCTTTGAGAAATATTTCTAAATAAATAAGCGAGCTAAGCCTATACACCACTAGTCGCTGACATCATCTGTGACGTCCACACCAACTGAATCAAAATCGCGGCATAGGCATAATATAATATTTATAGGAGATTTTTTCAGAGTCCTCCGTCGCGTAATAATGTAGGGCTCTTTCTTGTGGTCAAGACGAGTTATGCGACACTTAGTTTTAAAAATATTTTAAATTGTTATACCTTTTTCATTTAATTTGCTATTTAAGTTACTTTGACAGATGAATTTAAAAACAAAAAAAATCGAAACTTGCTCATTCTTAAGAAGTTTTATAAGCTACATGTAAATTACTATAGAGTGATATATAATAGTTTGAAATAGTATTTATGTATTAGTCGTAACCGCACTTGTTTAGGACTACGCAGCGAAGGTACAACGTCACCGTTAAAAAATAATTCAACTTCTTTCATGTTCGCCGATAATCCAAACGTTATCATCAACATATCAATTCAAGAGGATTAAGCCCGGCTAGTTAAATAACATTTACATGATAAAGCTTAATTATGTTGTAGTGATAGGTACATATGTACCTACTTATATATAAAATGAAGACAGTCATTTTAATTTTACCAGAAAAAATCCAAAAATAATTATTTTTTAAAATAGATTATTTAAAAATATATTAGGTATATGTATTCAAGTAAAAATAAAATGTCAAACCTATTGTGCTTAGATAAGCGTTTAAACGCTTGTATAAGCACAATAGGAAGCGTTTAAACGCTTGTCTAAGCACAGTAGGAAATCCCTAAAAATAGTTACCGACTTCAATGTCTAATGTCTATAAGTAATATTTAAGACAAAATTAAACAACATTTTGTCTAATTTGTTTCTCAGTTGTATGACAAAACGTACGTAACTAAGATACGACGGAGACGAAAAAAATACTTTTGTATTGAAAATGCATAAACTATTGATGTAACAATATTGAACTGTTATATTCAATTAGGTATATATTTAATAAAAAAAATTATCTTTATTTTTGTAAAGATGTACAAAGATACTTATCACGCACTCATCAATCTAAATGAAAGGTAATAAGTTGTACTTAAAGGTTATTGTGAACACCTATGCACAAACAACATACAAAAATTCTATTCCTTATTTTCAATAACTTGTTACCTACTCTACTGTAAACATTGCAAAAAAATATATAGTAATAAGTTCTTTGATTTTCACGATTATTACACATATTAAATGAAGTCAGTTGATATAATTATCATATCAAACTACCGCCAGCGATTTCTTAATTGCCTCGCGTACTGCCCTGGATTCCTGCAGAATGAGCTGATAGTATCTTGCCCTCTGGTATGGTGGGTTTGAGACTTCAATGATTTTATGAGTGGGTCCCAGGTGGTAGAAAGTTTCCAGCCATACTCTCTATTGAAATTAGGATGTTTTTGTATTTCCATAGCCTCACGGATCATCCGAGGAATGAATCTGTTTTCCTTACCGAGGATTTGAGGATTATCAAACCTAATGTAGTGGCTGGGTTTATCCGCAGTATGTGTGAGTATATTAAGAAATCGCTGGCGGTAGTTTGATATGATAATTATATCAACTGACAAACGAATGCCACCTCAGTCTACCCGTGACCACGGACTACTGCAAAGTGTTCGAAACGTCGGGTTTCCAAAATGTAAAAATCTTAAATATACGCGATTAATCCGGTTAAATTAGTTTCATTTAATAAAAATATAGTAATATATAGAAATAGAATTGTTTAGAAATAAAAACAAAATTATATATATTATATCATCCAGTAGTTGTCCATATTGATGTGAATCATCAAATAATTCATCACAATACAAATATCCGACTCTTTCTTGTACTATATCTGTTTGTACTCCCGAGTAATGATGTGATTCATGATTTACACACACACACACAGCAGAGTAGAAGGAACCTAGTGTTAAGACACTCTGTTCCCCACTTTCCGCTGAATTCAAGAGACATAGCGTGCTGCATGGCGGAACTCAACGCCGCGCTTTGCCTCGACACCGGAACGAAAAAATAAATCTTAAAAACTAAATAAATGTTACATTTTCTCGAGTGCGAACCGAACCCACAACCAGTCGCGTCTATAATCCCTTTGTACCACCTCTGAGCCACGACTGACCTCAAGTATAAGGTTCCTTATTATTTTGTTGATATTGTACCCCATTTAGGCGTGACGTGTTAACGACCTGTAAGACTGCTGTCAAACAGCAAACAAAAATGAGTAAACACGTGGTATGGGCGGTGTTTACAGAGCGCCGGGCCGCCGTGTGATCGTCAGTGATCTCGGCGGTGGTCGAAATGTCCCAGCCTTTCATGTGGGTATGAAGCCTACGCAAGTAACATATTAGCTATTAAATAATATAAACTCTATCCTGAACAGAAGAATAAGAAACCATAACAAAAAGTATTAATCGATGACAGTATACGCAATTTCGTTATTTAGATTTTCAATACCAGATTTTTAGTACCTACGTTTTTACCTACGTTTCGTAGTTTTAGAGTACCTACTTTTTTAAATACTTTCTTAGCATATTTTTTGTCAAAAGCTACTATTTTTTTCAGCCTTAAGTTGTATCCTGCATGTAGCAGGGTAAGCAGAGGGAGCTTAGTATTAAGACACTCAGCTCACCACTTTCCTGCGAAATGTGAAAACATTGTGTTGAGTGGTGGAACTCAACGCCGCGCTTATCCTCGACACGAGGAAGAAGAGTTGAAAATGTTAAATATTTAATTTCCTCGACTGGCATTCGCAACCACTACCTGTCGCTTTTACAGTCATATGCTTGTGCTCCTGCGCCGACTTCGTCAATTAGGTAGGTAATTTATATTTACTTTATTACAAAAAAACCTGAAATTAATTTTTAGTTTTAGACCCTTTTAATATTACTGTCCGCTTTTAATATAACAGAAATGTTTAATTAAATTTAAAGTGCATTGGCATTATTAAGTTTATTGTTTCTTAATCAATAAAAATATTAATATTTTTTACAATAAATCTCAATTAACGTAAGTATCGTAAATATTACCAACAAAAATACGTTTCCTTTTATTTATAAGATCACTATATTATGTAGGAATATGTTATAATACCTCCTACATCCAGTTGGGCACTAAGTTAGGCACTAGACTCGTAAAACAACAAAAGGCTTTTCCTTTAATTTTTTTTACGAATATTTACGCGGCGTTGAGTCCCGCAACTCAACATGAAATATCTCCAGAATTCGGATGGAAACGGAGTGTCTAAACACTATGTTCCCTCTAACTTCCCTGCAGCGTGGAGCTGATTTAATTTTTTTTTATAATCCTACTGGAGTTTCGTAGTCGGGAAATTTGAAAAATCTTCTTATAGGTAGGTATGTTTATAGAATGCACCTGTTTATGCTATGTGAAGACATATATGACATATTAGCCCAAGGTCCCAGGGCCGCTAGACCTACGTCATTTTAGCAAAGCTGAAATTTTGAGGAGTATTAGTCTAATATGTAGATGTAATCACTAACTTAAAAATGGGGCCCTTTCATAGTTTACAGTTCCAAATAAAGGTGTCTGCCTGGGGGGATTATTGAGCCATTGGATTGGTCTGAGTGCTTAGGTATAGAGGGTCTTAAAATAGTCTGTAAGTAGATAATATATGTAAAATTAAAGCTTATCTGGCAGAAGTAAAGGATCTGATAATAAGAAGTATAATTTTTATATATTATTTTAAACAACATATTTAAATATGAGCGTTTCTACATTAACGTAGGTGAGCGTGTAACTTAAGTTGGTGATACCTCTGAAAGGGTCCCACTTTCGAGTTAGTAAGTACGCATACCGTCTTAACTACATATAAGACTATTAAATTCGCTTCACGCTGTATCCCACCCACAGCAGGGTAGGCAGAGGGAACGCAGTTTTAAGACACACTGTTCCCCACTTTCCGCCGAGTGCTGGAGACATTGAGTGTTGAGTGGCGGAATTCAACACCGCGCTTTTGCCTCGACGCCAGAGCGAAGAAATGAAAATATATTAATACTTACATTAGTAAGTAAATATTTTATCTCCTCGAGTGGGGATCGAACCCACAACCAGTAGATTTTACAGTCGCACTTTGTGCCCCTGCGCCACGATTGACCTCTTTTAGAATTAGACTATTAATCTTCAAAATTTAAGCTTTGCTAAAATGACGTAGAATGACGAAGGTGGATGGCCAGAGTTCTTCAGTGGGACGGGAGTAAAACAAGAGAAACAGCAACTATGTTTATATTCCGAGGTTTATAAATTTGTGTATCGTATAATCAAATACATGCTATTTTATACTCTTTTTAAAATACAATTACCCACTTTTACAATTTATATTTAGACACGTTCCATTTCTCGATATCAAATAATTATACTTAAAAATAATAAAAGTACTATACTTTATATGCTAATACTAAATTATTATTTATTATATTTTATTATCATTATTATGTATATTATAATTATCATCATATATTATTATTATTAGTTAACTCATACCATATTGAAGTATAAGACAATATAATTGTATTAAATAGAGGGTGGTGTAATGAGAGATATTATATTATCTGTTACAGTAGGTCTGGAGGCTCTGAGATATCAGTCTATATATAAACATGCCTTAACGTATTTGACTTACTATTCAATCCAAAGTCAATTGAACCATGTTGGTAAGAAAATTAAAAAAATATTATTAATCTAATTAACATATGTTACGTTTGGACAATCCGTTTTCCGCTTTCCACGTGCACATAAAACATTGCGTGTTGATGAAACTTATCGCCACAGTTTCTCTTATCCTGCACCTGAATTGAGATCGAACTCACAACCATAGCGTTTACAGTCAGGCCTCCTATGAAAGAATTGACTTAATAACGAAAGATCAATGGAATGATATAAGAACAAGTAAAGGAAGTGGTACAAACCTATATGTGAGAAATATGTTTAGAGCCGACATACATACTTCATATCTTGCATATGAAGTATATAGATGTGAGGTGAGGTCCTCCCGCCCGTAAAAGAATTAAAGGTCCCGTTGCTTCATTGACGAGACGGCAAATTGTCAGCATAACTGTACCTTTGGCCGTACACAATGTACCTGTTTGTACCGACGCTGATATAGTACGGCAGTGAAATTTATGTGTTTCAAAAAAGGAATGAATAATTGTAAGTTTGATTTCTTAGAACACGACCGAAATCAATAACCAAATCCATAATGAACAGATACACAATGGCTGGTACTAGCGAAGATGTCATAAAATGAAGAACAATGTGCCCAGGTAGTTAGGGCACATCGAGTGAATGAATGAAGAAAGAGCTTCGAAAAGAGATTTAAGTAGGTACAAGAGTTTCTGTTTAGCTTCACGCTTCATTCCGCACATAACAGATAGAACCTGGGAATCTACTGTTAAGTTAATCCGTACTCATCAAAACTTTAGTAAGTATTCTTTTAACTATTAGTTTTGATGACTTGCGTTGTACTTCGATTGTATCGATGATACTGGAGGAAGGTCACGTAGAAAGCATGACCTTAGGAGGCCATGTATGATTTGCTTGGTGATATATGGCAGGGACCGTCGCGTTTGGAGTTTCGTTCACTCTAGCTGCCTCAGTTCAGTTAAAAAAAACAATGTTTATTAGTAAAAATAATAATTAGTGAAAAATAATAATTACTAAAATTATGAACTGACTGAAATAAAGCAAAACACTGAATGTTTAAGAAAGTTTGCGATAATACAACAGCGAATAGTGCAGTACAAGTTTCATGTTCCTACCTACAGACAACAATGAGTATTTATTATGTTTAGAAATGTATATTTATCGATATATTTAGTATTTTTAATTACTATATTTTAAATTTATTTTTACTCTTACTACTACTATAATATAATATAGGTAAAGAACCGTATACCTACAAATATTTGCATTACAAGTTAATATTTTACAATTTCGCCGATACTCCCAATTTTACATGGCAATATTTTCGTTTCATTGATTATCATGAGGTCTTTGGGTTCCTAATTTTACAACCTTTCCAACCACCATACTGCAGCCACCCGTCGCGCTTTTGGTCAATTATAATAAATATAGATTTTCTTAATTAAGAGTTGTGTATGATGCATGACCCATTCCGAGAAGTGGGTTAAATAGAGACGATTAACGTGATATAATATAAATTAGGATTAACCTTTCTCCTATCTATTTTTTTAAATTCCTGTAGGTACTTCCGGAAGTTAACTCGTTTAACAAAACAAACTTTTCAGTTATATAATATTATTAATCTTATTATTTTTAAAACCACCGTCTTTTCTGTTACTTACTTTAAGCATTTATAAACATTGGATGACGAAAGGCCGTAATGACGCGGAGGGACAGCGTCGGACTATAAGCATAATGGTTGTGGTTTCGTTCCCTACTAGGTGAAATTCATTTTCATTTATCTGCTCTGGTAGGCAAAGCGCGGTTCAGTTCCGCTACTTATCATCCAATGTGTCAAAAATGGACCAGGAGAATGATAAGTGGGGAACGGAATATCTTAACACTAGTTCCTTCTGTAAAAGAAAGTATTAAAGAGTAATTTATTTCACTTTAAAGTGTTAGGCACTACCAATAATTAACTATTTTTTGTAACATTAAGGTCCACGGAGCGTGAGAAGGCGGTGCTTTTGAAGCGGTCTTCTAAATGCCCCTAATAAGTATTAGTTTGCATAACATTTAACAACATTCCAACTAGACTTCCGACTGTTTAAAATTGTATAAATAAAAATCAAATAAATCAGCTTCACGCTGTATCCAGCACACAGTTAAATTAGGGTAGGCAGAGATACCCTAGTGTTAAGACACTCCGATCTCCACTTATTCGCCGAATTTTTGCCATTTTCGCCAGGCATTGCGTGTTGAATGGCGAAACTCAATGCCAGGGTTTTGCCTTGGTAATAGAGGGAAGAAATGAAAATATTGATAAATAAAAATTTATTCCTTCGAGTGGGGATCGAACCACTCAACCGACTTATTACAGTCACTTACAGTAACACACTTGTGCCCCTGGACCATGTTGGTTTCGTGCGGCTACTTATGTGCGGATTTTAATTATGGGCAGAATTTATTTTGTATAAAATTAATATACTTAGCTTCTTGCTTAATAAATGCTTGGTGCATGTATGGTATGTTGTAGAAATTGTTGTAGTAGTAGGTAAGTTTCTACTCTATTATATATTAGAAATTAAATAAAAAATATATTATCATCAAATAATTGAATACAGTAACCAGTTACAGTAAACCAACCTATTTATTTCTTTTTATATATGTATATATTTTATTAAATATAAGAAATTTATATTGTCCGTCGGCAAAGTTGTAGACAAAACCGCAATAAATCAAGTAGATATTTGCATCACAAAACCTATTTAATTTGACATTACTACTTATTTTATATATTGTTATCAGCTTCACATTGTATCCTGCATGTTGCAGGGTAGGCAGAGGGAACCTAGAGTTAAGATAATCCGTTCCCCACTTTCAGCCAAATTTTTCAGTAACGGAACTCAAATCCAGGCTTTTGCCTAGGTACTAAAGCGATGAAATAAAAATATTAATAAATAATAATGTTTTAAGTTTTACTATTGTTATTCAAACTGTGAATATTAAATAGACTTTGAATTTCAAAGTCTATTTAATATAATATTTATTTTTAGTATTGAATAGAAACACTCACGACATTTGAAAGAACTCTATGTTTTGTTAATCATTCAACGAAATTAATAACATATTTCTAAATATTTTATACTGAGGACGAGACACACAAACAGGACAGAGAAGCCCAGCGTTAATCCCATTTCTACTGACTTGTGATCCTCTCCCTGCCCGTAAGCCCGGCTTTGAGAATCCATTGAACGGTAAAGAGTATTAGAATCTATTATTAAAACAATTTGCTCATTTTTTATTTTTAAGTACGTTTTGTTTTGATTATATAAATGGGTCTTATATAGAATATATAATAATACCTTTAGTTAAGGTTTTGTTTCTTTCTTGTGACTGATATTCTTCGATATAACTTATTTAGATGTTGGTTGAGTGCCTATTTAATTTCAGTTTAGAAGGTTTTTTATGTCTATCAGTGACTATAAAATTTAATTTTTTTATTATAAATGAATGATTATAACTTATAAATGGGTAAGTTTTAGTACATAAAGAACAACTCAAAAGGATTAGAGAGAGATATAGATTTTATTTATTATAGCTTGAAGCGTGAACCTAACAATACTTTGATTTTTATCTTTATTTATTTGTCACGATTTATGCAGAATCGATTTAATTAAGCTTTTTTTATTGTGCAGCTATTAATCCTCGGCAATATATAAGCCGTAATTTATTGTGAAAGTATTTAGACCTGATATTAAACAAGCAACCCGTCTATAAAATATATAAATTTAACGCCTTAGATGTTGGTCAACGTGATGAGCATTTTCTGTTGACATACAAGCAAGAAGATCTGGTCTGCAACCCTAGCAATCTAGTTGTAGTTAACAACTTACCATATCGGAAAACGTTGTTCAGTGTGATGAACACTTAGGTACAACACACACACACCAAAAAAATTGATAGTCTAGAACAACTGATGTAAACTGATGAACTATAGGTACCCTAAGACTTGTAAGAAAAGTAAGAAGGAAGTTTCTAAATATAACTTAATGTGGCATTATTAAAAGATATTTTGTATACATTTCTTCAATAATTACGCTAGCAATGATGCCAGCACCATTGTTTCTTTGGTCTAGACTTGGTCTACGTTAAATGGGTGATCAATGGAAGTAAAGTGGCCAGGATCATGATCATAATAGTTATATCGTATAGTATTTAGATATATCCACATGTTGGTTTAACTTACGTTTTTCTTTTATATAAAAAAAAAATATTTGGATAATTTTTGTATTGTCAATGTGTGTAAATAGATTTTTAGAGTACCTATTTATTAATGTAGAAATATATATCATAATATGTGGTTATGCTGGCAGCGAAGTTTCACCGTGCCAGTATTGCTTTATTTTGACTTTAAGAGGAAACAAACGAGAAGACGAAACAAGAGGAGAAACAAACACAAACAAACACACAACGTTACTGATCTCTGAACACATTTTATTTATTTGAAGAAAATTTCTCTTTAATGACATCAATCTCCGTTATCCTCATAGTTCTTAAGTTAATGACAAAAATAACCTTTTTAAGTGACATCGCACAAATATAAGAAAAAATTGCAAATACTTACCGAAACCAAGCTAAGAATAGTAGTAGGATTGTAAATAAAACACACAATAAGAATGTTATTAAAACTGGATTTTATATACACACGTATATGTTACTATTATAGATTTTTATAATAGTATACTGAATCCTCAGTTTGCCACTTACCGCCGAATTTTGGAGGCATTGTGTTTGGAGCAAAGAAAGGAAAATATAAATTTAAATAAATATTTCATTTTCATTTCCTCGAGTGGGGATCAACCTCCAACCAGTCGCGTTTACAGTCATATTTTGTGCCCCTGCGCCACGACGCCCATCAAATAAATAATTTTCGTAAGAGCAGCGGCGTAGCTAGGATATTTGCTGCCTGGCGCAGATTAGGACTTGATGCCCTTTAAAATGGTCAAAATAATTTCAGATTTCAAAACATAGTAGAGTATATATATAAGTTTTCATTGCTTCAAACCTATAATAACTATATATAGGTTATAACATCAGATTTTGGTAAAAAATATTGTAAAAATTTATTGTAAATGGACCATACGCGCTTTTTGCAAAGTCTAGCAAAGTCATTAATCACATTTTCAAAATCAATTCTATCGACCATTTCCTGTTCGATTGACATGATGGCGATATTGTATTTTTCATTTTCATTCTCTCATTTTTCTTGTATATTTAAAAAAAATTGAAGAATTCATTGTAGACTATGATGCCCCTTTCCTTTTTATGCCCGGTGCGACTGCACCGCTCGCACTCCCTCAGCTACGCCACTGGATAAGAGTACTTTTTACTACGTAAACATATAATGGGTAAAAATTTTTTTTTGAGAACAGTACTTATTTCACAGTACGTCCAATTTCATATCGCAGTAACTCAGAATATCATTTTTTTATTTAAATGTAACTAATCTTGACGACTTCTTCCTTTATGCAAGCCCGGTGACATTTCGAATCACAACTTTAAAATTGTCCAATTAAAATAGATTATTAAAGAGTTTGAATTAAGTATCTTTTTAGTAACACACAGGTAACAAACGGTAAACAGTAGGTGTAGTCGACGCCGGCGGAAAAGCTTTAGAAAATTCTTATAAAATAACCTTAGTACTGATTAATAAAACCTTGACGTTCTTTAGCGTGAATAATATTATGTCCTATAGAGAATATTATTTTTATAATGTAAATGCGAAATATATTATACTACAGAATAAAAAAAATACATCACTCTCACGTTGTATCCTGCACACGGCAGGGTAGGCAGAGGGAACCTAATTAGTTAAGACACTCCGTTCTCACTTTCCGCCGAATTCTGAAGGCATTGCGTGTTGAGTGGCAGAACTTAGCGTCGCCCTTTGCCTCGAACCAGAACGAAGAAATGGAAATATAAATTTAAATTAATATTGCATTTCTTCGAGTGGGGATCGAACCCACAAACCGTCGATTACATTTACAGTTACACTTTGTGCGCCTGCGCGACGACTGGATTTTTTTTATAAAAAAATAAATCAGCTTCACGCTGAATCCCGCATACAGCAGGGTAGGCAGAGGGAACTTAGTGAAAGACACTCCGTTCCCTACTTTCTGCTGAATTCTGGAGGCATTGCGTGTTAAGTGACAGAACTCAACGCCGCGCTTGTCCTCGACACCAGAGCGAAGAAATGGAAATATAAATTTAAGTCAATATTTCATCTCCTCGAGTGGGGATCGAACCCACAACCAGTCGGTTTTACAGTCACACTTTGTGCCGCTGCGCCACGACCGGCCTCCGGCCGGATTTTTTTTTTTTAATTAAATTTTAGCAACTAATAACAAGGGTTTATGTGTGAAATAAAAAAAAGGATATATTGATCAACGTGAATTTATTTAGTTCATCAAAGTTTCGTGGCGGTGCGAAAATACTAACAATAACACAGTGTACACAAACAATTCCCAAATATAAACACAAAATGGGATACAACAAACAGGGATACAAACATCAGGTGAATATTTATAACAATTTAACTCTATATTTATTTAAAGGGTACAAAAGGCTACATAAAAAAAGGCCCAAAAGAAATACATTTAGCACCACAGCATAGGAATACGGTTCCACAAAACGAAATGATAAACAACAATTATTCAATAATTCACAGTATTGGTCAATAAATAATATTTCGTTACATTACGTTATTTCAGCTTTACGCTGTATCCCGCACACTGCAGGGTAGGCAGAGGGGAACGTAGTGGGTAAACGAAGTGAGGAACGTAGTGGGGAACGTAGTGAAAGACACTCCGTTCCCCACTTTCTGCCGAATTCCGGAGGCATTGCGTGTTAAGTGGCAGAACTTAACACGCAATGCCTCCGCTTTGCCTCGACACCAGAGCGAAGAAATGGAAATATAAATTTAGGTAAATATTTCATCTCCTCGAGTGGGAATCGAACCCACAACCAGTCGGTTTACAGTCACGCTTTGTGCCGCTATGCCACGACCGGCCTCAAAATTGTTTTAAAATTACGTTATTTAAACTAAATAAAGAAACTTAAAATTGGATGTAACTTGAGGCGATATCACTCGCTTTATAATTACAATTCCAATATTTAGTACATGCTTTCGACAGAAAGTCATTTTAAACCACGATAAGTTTAATTCTAATTTAAGCAATTATTACTACAATGTATTTACAGAACCTTTAATCTAGAAATAATCTCATTTCAAAGTGAAAAAGATATATATTTACTTATTTCTCAACGCTACCGATGCCAATAACTGTACCATAAAACTATATGGTTACGGTTTATGATTTTATAGTTAAATGAGATTCTTAAAGGCTTTATATAATTTTATGAATAATAATCTGCATCGATTTGCCGGTCTTTGGAAAAAGATCGATTTTTAAGCAAACAATAAGATCGAGTTACAATATAGAATTGTTGGTTGTAATAATCTCATCAACAGCATACGAAGCGTTGAGAAATATTAATATTTTTTTAAACATTTAATACTTAAGTATCATAATATAAAAATATAGCTATCTATATTTACAGTGAAAAAATCATTTTAAGTTAACATGCTACCTAGCAAAGGAAGGCTACAACAACCGTTTACCGTAACGCATCCCTTCCACCATGTAAATAACTTAATGATCACTAAGCACTTGCATTAAATAGTGAACAAATAATGAGCTATTATTGTAGGGTCGGTTTAAAAGAAATGTTATTTTTATGTGATTTTATATTACAGAGAACAGGTACCGTAAGTAACGTAATAGAGCTAAAAAGGCCAATGAACAAGTTACACGAACTGGGTCGAGACTTATCCCATAAAGACACAATGTAGAGTCCACTTTTGCAAGTGTATATATGAACGTCGTTAAAGAAAAAGCCTAGAGCCCAATGTGGTCTCTTAAGAGTTAGATGTTTATGATTATTACAAAAAGGTACCTATCTAAATAATAATAAAATATTTATATAAAAATTCCAAACAATGTACGAAATCAGGTGGGAATTTTTAATATAAACATATTAAAATCCACACAAACCAAATATTCTCGTGAGAATATTGCACAGTTTATCACATGTCCATTAATATTGAAAATTCGACTCAAAATCACAAACAGTCTGGCATATACTAATATTTAATCACTGGATTTCACTAAAGGCGTCACTATTACTGCAAGTCTTGTTGAGGTCACAGCAGGGGGGGACCTGGTGGAACCCCCGTGACTAGGGGATCTGGTACCCCTTGAAGGACCCCCTGGTGATAATGATGGTGATGCATCATGCCGTTCATCATCTGTTGGTGATGCAACATTGTGGCGTGATGTAGTTGCGCGTGTTGAAGAGACGCGTGGTCACCTTTTTCCTTCATTACAACCTCTTCACGTTTTTTAACCTGTTTCCGTTCCTTTGCGCGGCGATTTTGGAACCAGATTTTTACCTAAAAAAAACATGAAAATTAATATTGAATATTTTAGAATGAACAATAAATAAAGATAAAATGAAAATAAAGTTGAGTAAATTGAAATTTTTAAGCAACAATACATTAACAAATTTTACGATTTAATTAATAACCTTAATAAATAATCATGAAAAAATGAATAATAATATATTTACTTGTTAATTTATTATTTAAGCTTATATAAGTTTTGTTCATGTGTGGGTTAAGTTAATATTCTTTTTTTTCTCTTTTATTTCATATATTTGACACTCCAAATTAATTTACCAAAGAGGTGAAAAAAATCAAAGAAACGTTTATATGTAAAATACGTCGTTTTAAATAGTTTTCTAAATAAGTACATCGACCTATAAGTATTTACCTATGCCGATTATAAAAAAAATTAAAGTATTTATTAATTTGATAAATTAATTTAAAACGAAAAGAAGTTTCTATATAGTTTTACGTAATGCGTATAAAATGGCCTAAAAATACGCTTTCTTTGAGTGCGCCGCAATTACTATTTCTTGGTATTTACAAAAAAATGCAAGATGACATTTCAATATTCTCCCTAAACTAAACAGAAAATAATAATATATTTAGATAATAATAAGCATTTTTGCGCAAATTAGTTATATGAAACACGAATGTTTTTGAGATTACCTCTCAATTAATAAATCTTTACCAGGTATTAAAAAACTGTAAAATAAAATTATTTAAAATCGAGAACAGTTTTGTTTTTAAATTGGCAATAATATATACGGGAAATATTGATATTCGAATTTTACAGGGGTTAAATCGCACATTAAAACTTATAGTAAATATATACAGTAACATACCTGTCTTTCAGAGAGTCCAAGGCTAGCCGCTAGTTCAGCCTTGCGTCGGATAGTGATGTATCGACTGTAGTGAAACTCCTTTTCCAGTTCCAGCCGCTGATGATCGCTGTACACCACGCGGTACTTATCTTTAGTGCGAGTTTTACCTGCAGCAATAGACAAATTTCAATAAGTATCGTGCTTTAAAATTTAATTCGTATAAATACAAAAAAAAACGCACATATTTCTATAATGTAATGCTATATGTCAATTACCTATACCTTCGTTAAATACGTATAATTAGTAAATAAGTTGTTATTTTTATTAATTATTTTTGTTTAATAAGTTCTTATTAATATCTATTTTTACTATTTTTGGTTTTCGTTTCAAGTTTATTATAATTAACCGACAAAAAAACGCCTTAGAATCCTTTAGCGTTTTAACATCTACATTTGTTGTTTGCCTAATATGGACGGTAGGAGACTTATATTTTCAAAATAAAAATAAACGTCTCTACGCTTAACGTTTGATTAACTAATGACTTTTTGTATATGATATGCCTTAAGAAGTCTTTTTAATACTCAAAGAATATATGTTTTTGAGTGGTAAAACTTAAAAAGAAGCTAAGTACCAATGACGTCTTTAAAGACGCAAATTTGCAATTATTAATGCAAATGAAGCTTATATAGAAATGACAGATTACACAAATGCGCACCGACAATATTTTAAAACATATTACCTAATGATAATTGTGGGGAGAAAGTGGGGAATGGAATTGTCTAAATGGGAACGGAGTGCCTCAACATTAGGTTAAAAATGCTATTCGTAGTAACAAACGTTGTTCTTTAAACACTTTATGTACCTCATTAAGCAATGAAGGCAGAATGGACCTCGTAGTAAAACCCAGTAATATTTCAAATAAAAAAATGCAGCCAGCACGAATTTTTTGTCTTAGATGACGATGTACGACCGTCGGTTGTTCTATTAAAGAGGTAAGGCGGATTGTTTGCTCAAGAGGGAAGAGGGCTTTCTCCTAGCTGGCTAGATAAGGTTAATCCAGGCGGCATTGCACTGAGACGCCGCACGCTTTGGCTTAACTAATGGATTAACATTGGACCACACCTTGCGTCCACCATTTTAGTAGTAGACTAAATTATTGATTGCATACGCGCGGCGTTGAGTTCCGCCACTCAACACGCAATGCCTCCAGAGTTACGGAAAATAGAGAACGAAGTGTCTTAACACTAGATTCCCTCTGCCTGCCCTGCTGTGTACGGGATACAGCGTGAAGTTGATTTATTTATTGATTATAAAAGACTTATACGTACAAAAATTTAATTAATATGATAACAATATAGTATATGCTGAGACTGTTGATTAAGTTTATAATAAATAGTTAGAATTATATCAGTATGTATGGTATGTGTATGGTAAGTAATCAGAATGTTTTTTAAAACCTATGTACATATATAATATGCCCACAATTGTAAGGCATGCATACTATTACTGTATATTACACACTTAATTACGGAATTAAGTGTGTAATATACAGTATTATAGCATGGTAAGCCTAGGGAACCTAGTGTTAAGATACGGTTTATAAAGCCCACTTCACGGCCCCTAAAATAGTTAATATTACATTTTCTAAACAGGTGAACACTAACCTATGTACTGAAAATTATTATTATTATATTATTATCAATTTTAAAAAACATGACGTTTAATGTTGATTGAAAAAAGTTTTTTTTTATTCCAATATTCTTATGCGTTTTGACACTTTAATACAGATTATAAATATTTCATCTTTACAATTGGGCTCACACTATACCTACTAGCGTAGTGATATTTTTTGTATAGTTAATTCTTCGTAAAGAAAACAACTAAATTCAAAATGACAAATGCTTACCTAATACAATTTTTTTTATGTCTTAAAAAAAATGTTATCACAAATATTCAATGTGGACAATAAAATAATTTAAAATAATTAGTGAAAATAATACATTATCAATGACATCAGATATATAAATGAGAAATATTTTTAATAAGAAATACTTAAAATATTATTACGCGTTCGTAATGATTTGTAATTTAATAACAAAACGTAAGCTGTATGTTTGTAGCCATTACAACTGAAATGATGTCATGAATAGATAAAAGAAAATCTACAAATAATACTTAAAACGCTCTAATCCATGTTAATCTAATACCTAGATATGTCAATGATATACATACACTTGTGACGATTAAATATGGAAATAAATAGATTTTTTTTTTACCATGTCGTCAAAAATGGTAATTTTTATTTGCGTTTTTTATCTGCACCGTAGATTTCTCAACATTGAAATTACTAAGATACGTAGATCTGTATACACAAACACTAAGACAGAGCTGAGGTGTCTGCTTGTGTACACAAGAATGTGTAAATACCCTTATCTCAGCATTAGAGACTTCATAAATTATGTTTGTCACATACGAGAGAATAATGCTGTATGAAATACAACTGGGTATGTTGCGCAATATCTAATTTACTTATTAATTATACCTAATATACACGCATCTCCAAGATGAAATATCTACGTTATTATAAACAGTAAAATAATATATTATAAGTAAGTAAGAAAAAAACTAGTTACATATTTTTGCTAACCAGATCTTGATAAATACGATAGAAAAGAATAAATAAATGTTATAGCTCATGCCATTTTATATCACCATATAATTTTTATTGACTCAAATAAAAACTATTAAGTAAGGTAAGGCGTAATAGATATTTGTATATTCTCAACATTAACCACTGAGCACATTCTATCATAAAAAACAGGTCAAAAGTCAACAACAAGTCATGTTTTTTTTCCAAATTCAAAAACTGTAACAACATTATTGTACATATAGATAGATGTAAGAAGATAAACTCTTTACAGAGCACAAATGACAGAAAATTATAACTTAAATAAATTTCCTGTTAGAAAAGCATACAAAAGCATAACAAGTAAGACAAACAAATATTCTTTATCTATAGGCGATGCTGTGTTTGATAGGAGTCGTTAATTTTCATAGTAAACAGTGGCCGGCCGGGTACCTTGTACCTCTTGCCCTCACGCATTGCGGTGTGCTTTTGTAATCTCAGCCAGATAGATAACAGCCATTATGTTTATATTGCTCTATTCTCGTTCGTTCTGGTTTTTTCGCAAAACTAGACGTTTCCATTGAAACGTGTCGCTATTCACGATTTATTATTATTATTATTATATACAAATATAGTATATACTTATTATAAAAACAATTTCCATTGACTAGTTAAATAAACAAATAGAAAATATTTTACTATTCCGATATGAACGATAGTGAACAATTCTCAAATCTATTATTTAATATAATAAAAACTAAATATGAAAAGCATCGTAAGAATCTGTGTTATCATGGAGTTTCGAGAAAAAAAAACAGATGTTTGTGTCAAGCAAACAGCGCGGGCGGGCGCGGCGGCCGAGGGCGGATAGGACTTTTACTCAGCTGCTATCAAAGACAAATACACTACGAGATAAACCGTCTCGGGACAGGAGGCTAGTAACCGCCATTATATTAGAGTTGAGAGAAGATGGGTTTAGGTATGTGGGCTGGGTAATCTTCAGAGGAAACAAAATATTATTATATTACTATATAGTAAACTTAATTTCTTTTTCTTACTCTTAATGATACTATTATATAATTTATAGCAGCAAAATTAAAAATACTGTAAATAAAGTACATTATAAACATATTAAATTACGTTGTGATTGCTCATATCTCCTAACAGAATAATTTTGCCTATCAACTTAGGTATACGTGACTAGTCTATTAAATGAAAACGTCATCATAAAAACAATAGCATTACCACGATAAGGACTAAACCCGCGATGACTAACGCCTACCTACACACTAAAATTCTAATCCCAGTATTGGTAAATAATGAACACTGCTTATACATATCTGACCCGAGATTACACATGTAACTATCTGATACACATCGAACCTGGTAATATCGAGTTGAACACGATGTCAAACTCGATTTTATACAAAGGAAACAATTAATCGGATAGTTATCGGTTACGGCTAACGCTTTGTCGGTCTGCCGAAATCCAGCTTACATTAATGTGCGATAATCGCGACCAGCTCGTGATAGCGGCGCCTTTCAACGTGTTGATTCAACACAGCCTATCACCCGGTCGCCTTCTTGTAAGCGCTTGTAATGTGTTTTTGATGGAGGGCGCGGCCGCTATCAAATAATATGATGATAAACTCAATCGAAATCGTATCGTTATATGTTTTTGAAGTGACGTTGATCTTGTTTTGACAGAATCTTTTTGAATCAAGATTGCAGTTGTCAAAATATTTGTATGTTAAGACGAGACGAAAAGATTATTATATTACTATTTTATTCTCATGGGAGGCGGCGGCTTAGGAGGGCCGGGTTGCAATAGGGCGGGTCGTAAAGCGGCATCTCGCTGACTTTATGTACCGGTTTACGTCCATTTAGGGCTCCATCCGACTCGCCGGCGCCAAAACGATGTTTAACTATCACCTAGATCGCTCTAAATGCTTCGGTAAATAATAATGTTATCAGGTAAATTGGGCAATTTACACGGTTCATAAAAAAATATATTATTGTTTTTATCATTCTGTTGCCTATATCCAAATATGTACGATACAAATAAGTAAATTAAACGCTTATTATGTAATTTTATAAACAATCAATCATCTACGTCAGAATACATTGAGATAACACATTTTAATATAAAAAACGCCTTCCTTTCTTTAACAAATAAGTCGTCATAAGAATAACTATTAGATAATTCTAAATTAGCAAATTAGCGACACTTTCCGGTGTGACACGGGAAGATTAACGAGGCGTTGAAACATCAATTAGTAACGAAACCAAGTAACAACAAATAACAAATAATCGCCTCCTACTGTTCTCTGCTTCTGAACTTTTTGCCTTCATCGTGAACAACCAGACTCCCCGCAGAGTGAAGGTTGGGAGATAAAAGAAACGTTTCTACTCTTACCACAATTAGGTAGGGTAGAGATTAAAAATGTTTTCAAAGCGTTGGTGAAAGGATAACAACAAAATATCTTAGTTAGTATAATAACGGTATAAGCATCCAGCTGAGCCGAAATCACCGAAGGTAATTCCGTAGAAGAATTGATAAATGAATGAACTAGTTATTGAAACTACTTGCTTATTGTAAAATATTGAACAAATTGTATATTTAAAAGCATTTTGTACAAATGAAACGACAAAGATAGAGCAAGACAGATTATGTAAACACAGACGTCTAGGCAATGTAAAATACACAAGCAAATATGATACTAAGAACTATTAGTAAATACATGTAGCACTATATTTACATATATGTTTAAATGAATCAGCTTCCCGCTGTACCCCGCACACAGCAGAGTAGGCAGAAGGAGCCTAGTGATAAAACACTCCGTTCCCCACTTTCTGCCGAATTCTGGAGACATTGCGTGTTGGGTGGCAGATCTCAACGCCGCGCTTTGTCTCTACACCGGAGCGAAGAAAAGTAAAAATAAAATTTAAGTAAATATTTCATCTCCTCGAGTGGGGATTGAATCTACAACCAGTCGGTTTTACAGTCACACTTCGTGCTGCTGCGCCACGACTGCCCTCACATCTATATGTTTAAAATATAGATAATAAAATAAAAATGGAATATAACATGTGCATTTAACTATAGCATAACGTACTTTCCTATCTGTTACAGGAGAGATAGTCAGTGTATTGATTGCTTTTACACAGATAGGGTAGTAGGTACTCATTTATTATGGTGGTATTCTATGAGTGTTTTTTATAATTCAACGTAAACGTCGGATGTTATGATACGATTTTATATAAAAGACTTTTAAGCTTAAATACCGGAAGTGACATCGATATTGATAAACTAAAATAAACGGGTCAATAATTTCAAAAGTGCACATCAAATAATACCAAAATATAAGAAAATCCAAGTATAATGGGTATAGAGTGAGTGCGCGAAGTTGGCAAAGATTTAACTTTCCGGTCCCGGGGGCGCCATTGGCAGTGATTGTCGCCGGGAGCCGCCCGCTCTCCCGGACGCCGGGACCCCGGGTTCCCGGGATTAATTGCTCTCACCATGCACTCGCTCCCTTGGCTCGCGTTAAAATGAAACGTTCTGGTAAGCGCAAAATAACATCGAACTAATGTTATGCTCGATGATAATTGTGGTGCATGGCTATTACTCCATTGGGGTTAACAGAAATTATATGAAATAATTAATTTTTTAAATCGTCTTGTGTTTTAAATAGTTTTATTTATTTGGAGTTGCGCATAGATTTTCATGTAAATTCGATTTCAATTGAAGAAAAAAATTATAAGATTATAATTCATCAATTAAAATTATTTTAGTATGAAAATAAAAAGACCTATAATAATATAATTATTCTATGTATTTACATACTGTAGCATTAAAATATGCACGTTTAACGGGAAAGATCTAGTTTAATCTTAAATGATTAAAATAATTAAAATAAATATCTAATTATAAAATAGCGTTTCCGTTATTTTAATAATAACTAAAAAATATAAAAACGAATAGATCTTACTAGAAAGAGCGTCATGTAGTTAGGTACATATATAATAAGGTACTATCTAACTATTACATAATATTGAAATTTAAACAAATATTTCATCTCCTCGAGTGGGGATTGAACCCACAACCAGTCGCGTTTACAGGCACACTTCTTCTTTCTGGCATTAATCCCGGCTATTTGCCAGGGTCTGCCTTCCTACTCAACCTACTCCACTTTGCACGGTCTTTAGCGTCCTCGGTGGTTAGACCATTGGCTCTCATGTCCTGCTTCACGACATCCAACCAGCGCTTCCTTGGGCGTCCGACATCATAGTTCTTAGGCCGGCGCGTAACGTGACCAAACCATCTCAGGCGACGCTCTTGGAGCTTATCCGCTACGTTACGGACTCCAAGACTACCTCGAATGAATGTGTTGCGGTTAACTTCAAGGAGCCCAATCTGAAGCTCTTGAGAAAGCACTACCGCCACCCCATTTCTACCCGAAGGTGACCCAGTGTATATAAGCCGGTAACCCTGTCCGATGTTACGAGACTTATTGCCCTTCCAGCGAGTTTCCTGGAGGAAAGCACTAGACCCGACGTCTCATGAGTACATCTGCGAGTTCCCTGCATCCCTGCACCCTTTGCATTTCCCTTTGTGGGAAGAAACCGGGGGGAGAGGAGTAGGATAGATAGAAAAGGGGGAAGGATGGGTAGAAGGAGAGGGTAGGGAAAGGGAAGAGATTAAAAGAAGGGGGCACCACTTTTACGGACTGGACGGAGGTTATAAGTGGTGGCTCGAGGATCCGGGGTCGCGTACCTGTATGCCCAAGAACAAATATCGGACAGATACTAGTTAGGGCACCCTCTGGATGTGATGAAAAACTTATAGGTAAATATAACACAGATAATTAGTATCTAAGTTTTTTTCATAATACGACTAATAATTCCAGTATGAATGACTAATTTAGTTTCGTTGGTTAAAATCTTACTACATTAAAGTTAAGAATTCAATAGATACAGGAAAAGTAACATTTTGTTATTGATTTATACTCAAATCAAAGATTCACTTAATAATTACTAAACAAAAGAAGTCTGGCAATCAAACAAAACGCGGAAAAATTGCGATTGGATTCGCAAAACCCGTCTCGTCGCCTCTTTTGACCTTATACTAATTAACCCGGTACAACGTGTAGGTAACCTACTATTAAAATATCAATTAATCAATTTTTACATTGGTAGATATAACCATTTGTTTTAAGTTCTTTTTTTATAGTTTATGGAACTATACGCTTTAAGCAGAAAAAAGGAACCCTTATAAAATCGCTTTATTGTTCGTCTGTCTGTCTGTTAAGAGCCTTTTTCTTAGAAACGCTTGGAAACAGAGTTGAAATTCAAACCATACATATACCTAGATCTACGGACCCATGATTTGATAAAAATGTATTTCTACATTTACCTTAAAAAAAGATACTGCCGTTAATATAACAAAACACGCGTATTTCATCACTATAAAGGGAATCAATATTAATAGGATACTTCCGGCTAACCTAGAATTATAAAATTAAGTCAGCTATCTTCTGCAGGTAGTGGTATGTACTAGTAGTAGTGTCTAAAAAAGGGGCTCAACATTTGGTATTAATTATTTTGGTTCAAGTGAGGTATCAGATGAAAGGGCTCTGGCAAAGCTAAGCTTGAATTTCAGAAAGAGCTCGAGACCTCCAATTTTAGTACAGAACCCTTGGTAGGCGAGCCTGACTCGAGCTTGTTTCTAGCTAGCATGCATGCACTCCATGTATAAACAGCGATCAGTTACAATTTTATTATATGTAGGTATAGATTAACTACACTATACTGAACTAACATATCTATATCTAATAGTTTTTAAGTTTTTACAGGCAGGTAACTTAGAAACGATCCCCATCTAAAGTAAATTGTAACTTTAAATGTCAATTGAATACGAGAATAGATAAAGATATTATTGTCGATATTTCAAATAAATAAAATCTTTACAACTTGTAATGACCTTTGGTATTATTTAAATTTTTAATCGTACTTTGGGAACTATATACAATTTTTCCTAAAATTAATTAAGGTTCGTCGTGATGCTGAGGGGCCTAACCGTAAACGGCTGTTAGTTCAATTCTGGTAAGGCAATGCGCGACTTGGATTTTCGTACCTCAATTCAATATGTCGAACGAACATGTAAAATGTGTGACAGAGTACCTACCTTAAGATTGACTTGCTTCTGCCTAAACTGGTATCTATATGTACCTTATTAAAATATCTGGTTTTCGTAGATTCTGCCCTGTCTATATTATAAAAAAGAAACCAGAAGAACAAGAACAAGAATAACAACTAACTTATTAATTTGCTATTCTTTCTTCTTACGAGATTTATGATAGAATATCTAATTAACAATATTATGTACCTACCTAATTATACAACTATTAAATAATTAAGATATCATTCAACACAAGTTGATATATTAATTTTATCTGGAGGAATGCAGATTGTTACGGAATTGACTTCTTACAGAAGTAATAAAATTAAAATTTAAGTATATATATATATAAGGAGTTTCGCCGCTTACACGGTCTTAAGTATAAAGCCCCTTAGTAAATCCTTGTATAGGTATTAACTAACCAACAATAAAAATAATATTTGCTTCAACAATAGGTTACATACATTACAACGTTCTGAAGATGAAAAATAGTTCAGAATAGGGCCAATTTTAACTTCAATATTGATAGTTTTATTAGGTACCTCCTTATGAGTTCATTCATAATAGAATTCTGGTCTGAATCCCACTAATCTACGTCTGTGATACTTAAGCCTACGTTTACAATATTTATTAACATTCCATCGGTTTAAAGTTTTATAGGTTATAATATAACCTTTTATCGTATTAAAGTCAATTTATTATATAACGGTGAGTTATTATAATTTATAACTAATGTTTTACAATAAAAAAACGTGTGCTTTAACAAAAATTAATGCTCCCGTCTGCTATGCTAATGAATGTTAACATAAACATTGTTTTGATAATATATAAATATAATAAAGTAGAAGGTAGATTTAAATAAATACCTGGGTTTGGCTGTGATTGGTAGCTTGGTTTTTTCATCCATTCGTAGGGGGAGCGCGGAGGCGCCGGCGGCTGCGACGGTCTCGATCCGGGCGATCCTTCCCCTGGACTCGCCAAGTCCCCGCGCGCCGGCGACGGCATCTCCGCTATATCTCTCTCTCCTGGTTCTCTTTTGAAGTGGTGAGGATCCGAAGGCCATTCTCCCGCCGGTGGACCGTTCCACGCGCACCACTGCTGCTCCTCAAAGTTTTGGTGCTGCCAGCCATACCATCCTCCCGCACCGTATTGTCCGCCCTTGCCCTGGTACATGGCGAGGGGATTGACGTAATTCACCATGCTGCAATCATCGCCCTAGCATCGCACATACACTCGCTGTCACAACACTGGCATGCACTGTCGTCTCTGTAAGTACAACACGCGACGCAGGACCTGACTCGACTGAGGCAAAACCACGCCGATGCCGACGACCGTGCAGAGGCGGAGGGCGGGCGCCGCGCGGCCAATAGCGCGCCGCCGGGCTGGGCCCGCCCCAACGTCAAATCTCCCACCCTGCCCCATACTATCATTTAATTTGCCTAATTAAAACAAAAATAATGGACACCGCCGTAATGAACTCGAACTAAACATGACTAAAATGTTTTAACATTTTTATAATGCAATGCAGGATACATAGAAAAGACTATTATACTATGTATATAAATATGATAGTAAATAGGTAATAATAAATTATTATTATTACATTATACATTACAAAAACAGTACCTATTATGTTATAATAATTATATTTCTTACAGACCTAATCTACAATATATATTTTATATTTGTATCTACATCATATGGGCCTATGATAATACCATACCAGATACTAGTCTAACCTTTGAATTTTTTTATTGCACTACCTATTCTGACCTATTCTGTCAGCTTGTAGGTAAATACCTATCTATGTTTCTGATGTATAGGTCCCTAATAAATAGTTATAGGTACTAAAAAGATGTCGTTAACGACATGGCCAGAAACATTTTGTTATCTTGGCCTCTTGAAAGGTAAGTATTTACTCTATGTGTAGGTAATTACGGACCTGTCACCTGTAAGCGTTCTAGCAGTAAATGGGTAGGTAAAACCCGGATAGTTGCCTCACTTTTTGAAAAATTACCAACTTAGGTACACACCTACTTAGCATGTAGAAATAACTATATATATTTATTAGATAGACACTAATAGCAATAGCAGCAGAGAGCACGTACCGATATGAAAACATATGCCTTTAGTTTATTACAAAAAAAGGAATTTGAGTAAATCTTTTTATTCATATTTTTATGACATTAGGTATTAGGTATTTCTTCATTACTACTGTCATAACTGTAATTTTTAATACTGGTAAAATATACAAAAAACGGGGGTGGAAATCTCGATCCGTTAAAAAAGTATTCAATATAAATTTAAACCTACATACCTACTGTCAACGCCTGACGAAGTTTTTATTTGGTTACCAGCGGCCCACTTTCGGCTTCGCCCGTATACCTACCACCTATAATATTTATTATTATGCTGCATTTGCGAACAGATTGATACACTTAATTGTATAATATTCTTCATTGTACTAAAATATACATAAGATAACAACATTAAAACATTTAGTTCACAATTATGAAGCCTACGTGACTGTATGGTAGGACGTTATCGGCGGCAAGGGCACCCCCCGCAGGACTCGAGCCTAGGCTTGGGGCCGTAAATAAAGCGTTGAATTATTTAAATTTTACATTTTCTCCCATACCAATATATAGGATACCAATCCATTGTTATTCATTAATAATCCTATTTTAACTTATTTAGAACAACTCTACATACTCGTAGATCTTAATCTCAACATACAAATACAAAGACATCATTTTAGATGATATCTACGAAAAATTATAGGTACTAAGCCAACCATCACTATCAGGTTTTCTAGTACCAATCTTTAACTTATCGGCACCTTACAGATAGATGTCTATTATACCGATTTATTTCTTGGTTCTTTGGCTTGCTTTTTATGTGTACACCTAAAATACAGTTTAACAACTAAAACCATAGCATAAACAATGTGCAGAACAGACAGTGCAGTGCAAACAAAACTCTTAATGAATATGAATTTGAACAAAAGTCCCTACATCCTTTCATGTAACCGAAACTAACGAAAGGTAGTAAAAAGGTACGATAAAATCCATTGCTAATTTTATGACGGGTAATAAACACATCGGCTTATCAATTATTACAAATAATGCAGTCGAATATTAGGATTGATAAAAATAAGTCTACTTTTAGGTACAATGAATTCGTCTTTTAACCACAATTAGATAATAAATATAATGCTATACATCGGTCCGTACCTACTCAGGTACCTACTATTTCTTCCTGACTGCTAAGGAAGGGTTATGTATATATATAGGTTTGGTATATGTATATTTTTTCTTTTTAAAACAGGTTTAGGTAAATCATATATATTTATTAGAAGGATTATTATTTATTATTATTGTAGGAAACCACAATTAAAAAAGCGTAATGTTTGCTTTTCTTTTGTATTAAAAATGTAAATACAACATTTAAAAAAAAGAAAATACAAAAAATATATCATATGTTTTTTACCCTTTTCGATAGTTTATTAAGTATGGACCTCAGAGCCGACATTCTGTTAAGTTTTCTTATAATATTCGAATAACTATGTCTTGATAGACTGGAGATCTCATAGTAGTATGAGGATACCATCGTCGATGTGAGAGGAGGCTGGAGCTGAAGATATCTAACAATACATTATTGTAACCTACATTTAATTTTTTTTAAGAGATGATTCTAACATATCGTCTGAAAAATTATCAAAAGCAGAAAAATAATCTAAGTTTACCTATTAGGTACAGATAGGAATAGTCCGTCAAATCCTTATTGATAATCAATCGGTAGTATAATATAAAAGTCATCCATTACAAGTTTTCAACACCATCTAGTATTCTTATGTAAAAATAACATTTTTAGATGCACTGAGGAATCTATACGAAACTTGATAAAATATTAGATATATGTATTATATATAATTTTTTTAAAACGTGAATTAGCGTGATACCCAATGGGTATAAGTAAAAAATTGTTTATTCCGTCGTAGTAGGTTACAGGCCATTCGGGGCTTCCATTAAGGGTAAAGATAAAGTATGATATAAGTACCTACAAACGATCTTGAATGTATTGTACTAATAGAAAGACTGTTAAGTGCAGAAATTACAAAAAAAAACCAATATTAAACTTTTAATTAAGTATAGACAAATTGAAAACGTTTGAATATGTGTTAAACAGCACGAGCAAGACCATATGGAATATTTCTATCTATTATCATACACTTACTTAAGTACATTAAAACAGTATGTTATTATCAATTTAATTATACATAATAGTATTGGCACTTTACTTTATATATTTTATAAGTTTAACATATAAAAAGTACATAAATATCACTAGCAACACTGTATAGAATTATTCAATTTCCTGTAGTGTAACTTTTATTTTAAGACCTATAAACAATATGTTATTCTCAATTCAATTATAGCTAATAATTAATCACACATTGATTTATATAATATATGAATAAATACATTATATAAAAGAGCAACTGTTGAGTTTCTTGCCGGTTCTTCTCAGCAGAACTGCCTTCCAAACCGGTGGTAGCTTCTTTTTTGTTTATATGTTCATTCGACGATTCAAAAGTGCTCATAAGAGATTATTTGAATAAATAATATTTAGAATACTTTAATGACTGTATAAATATAACATATAAAAGTTGCTCATTTGACAGAATGTCCATATATTTATAAAAAAACAGTTTCGTTAGCCATGATCAGTCGAATAAACTAAACAGAATGTGACGCTGCTCGTTTTATTATTCCCATATTCAAACCACTACTGGAACATATGTTATACGTTACGTTACGTCCTGTTCTTAGCGTATGGTGAAGAAAAGTACTTACTTGAAATGTCTTAGAAAATTATAACTTATTCAAAATATTTACTTAAAAATAAAATATAACCAACAGTCTTTTAATGGCCCATTTTGCCATTTTGTTTAACAATAAAGACAATAGAGACAATTAAGAACTATTGGTTGGGTACCTGAACAACTCCTACCCGCCATTACGCCGTATTATAATCTTAGAACTAAACAATAGTCTTTACAAATTTAGCATGGTAATAAAGTACTTAGGAACGCAGGTAGGTACACAATAACAGCAGTATACATTTAAAAAAAATAAAAGGTTTTTAATTGCCACCTATTCAAGTAAACGAAACGAAATTATTTTAATATTTTTAGTGAATCTGGTTAATATCTTTATTACTTTAACTAAGAATAGAGTAGGTACGGCTTATACCCGTTATAGGCTGGTCTCCTCTAGGTACACAGGTTTTTTTTCACTTTTTGGATTTTCCTGGTATGGACATGTTAAAATTCAGAAATGATTTTGATTTAAAAGATGCAGAGCGTAGTTACTGCAATGGTCTGTTTTCGTAAGATGCTTGCGGGAATCTGGTCACATGAGGATTAAGCTGGAACATAGCTTGACAACTTGGATCTGTGACTATAAAAAAATTAAGTTCTTTTGTAATTAGTCCAACGTTCATAGAGTGTTTAAAAGAGTATTTTAGGATTTTAGGTACCTACTTAGTAGTTAGTCATTTACAATTTATACTTTACTTTTTTGTACTTTCTATATTTGTAAGGAAAATTAGGTACTGTAATTTATTATATTTTTTAAATATTGTTTTACTTAATTTTTTACATGTGTGGTGTTTATCGTGAGATAATTACCTACATAGAAGAAGGTTGCGATCAATGGACCGTAGTCTTCATTGGACCACCTAAGAATTTTAAGAATTAAGTTACACGTTAAACAAAGATGTGTTCGCTGACTTGGAGTTCGTAGCCACTGGTAAAGAACCAAACGAGAATATTGAACCTAAGTTCTATAATGTTAAGAATGATAAATGTTAAGTTTAATTCTAGTAATTATTCTTTAAAACATTATTAATATTTTTATTAATTACTGAGCATCAACACAAAGTCCCGGCGTTTAGTTCCGCCACTCAACACGTAATGCCCTGAAAGCTATGACACTGATCTTATAACATGTATTAAGCTAATAAAAAAATATTTGTAATAATAATACACAACTTTAAAAACCTTTTTCATCTTGAAACTTTTTTGTTGAAAAGTCATTAAGCCTAAGAAGGACTTAGTGTAGGTGTAATTGATTTGTTGTTCTCTTCTCTCAAAAAGATGCAATTGAGAAAAGTGCAGCAAGCCATAGTGGTTTGAGCATTTCTGGACCCTATTTGCCTACAAGCAGAAGTGCTTGCATCTGCATCCTATTACATGTGGGGAGCCGTCGCCGGGGTATCATGCTTACTTTAATTCAGATCATATTCTGGCTGAATTCTCAGCTAAGGCCTCATAAAGAAACTCCCAAAAAAAATTACATTTATTTTTATTCAATCGACAAGTGCCACCACCAAGCGATCGAATTTGATAAAAATGTAGAAACATATCTACAGTCCGAGAGGTCTGAACTGAGCTATGCATTTGTGCTAGTGTTGATACATATATGGTGTAGGTGTAACGTCCATTAACCGATTTATACCTACTGCTTCTTGACAACCGGACTACACCACTTGGACTGATAGCAACGTCATATACAATACACATACTTATTTAATTATTAATATTTTATTGTTTTGTTTGATTTAATAAAAATGAAACATAATTGCATGCATGCATGTCATATTGATAAATAAGATAATATATCTCGATACATACTTTATATAATTTGTGAAAAGAGTCATTAGTCAAAGCGGCGCATGTACCTACAGTTATATGGATAATATTGCATCATACACATGTACAAATTGACGCAGAAAATGACACTTATGCCTGCTACACACGTAACTATTTATCTTAACGATAAATCTATGAAGACCAGATCGATGGATTTATCGGTCGTGTGTATGAAAAATGGTTGCAATTAGCGTCCATCGGCGGCAGTTATCATTTTCATTAAATAAATCGTTCTCGATTGCTTTGTACAATTTATCGAAGCTTATTAATGGATTTTTTGGAGTTCACATAAAATAAGCATTCTGCTAAAGTGTTCTTGCTCACCTCCGATAATCTATAAAATTCTTACCGCGCTACAAACTTTGCAAAAAGATGGCTTGATCAGTTGACACTTTGTTTATAAGATCATGTGATTAATAGCCTGGCATTTGTACCATCACGTAGTATTTAAGAAGCTTTTTTTGAAAATTTGAAATAATGTTCAAAAACTTACTTACTTATTACGTAAGCTATTTCGATTGTACGTTTTAAGATTTTTTCTTATAATATATTTCTCATAAATTTTTCCGCTAAAGAAGCTGGACAAATTAATGGTCTATTGGAATGTAATTAATGTAATTCAATTATATGTATTACTTAATTAGTATCTGCAATGTGCTTGTAAATTATACGTACGTACAATTAATTAACTAATTACTAAATTAATATAAATTACTGTAATTTTATTTAAATCAACCAATAACTAAATATAACAGGAGTTCAGTCTGTCATATTTCGTATATCGTTTAAGCTCTTATAGAGTGAGCATTATTTTTTCAAAAAAATGTAACCTGTTAATTTTGTATACAAATATAATCTTGTAAAATATATAGCTACATTATTTTTATTTTGGAAATTATTCGTTATTTGATACTTATTCGCATTCGTTATTCGTATTCGCTGTTGTAATGCTACCCCTAATATTAATTATACTCTGTGCTGTGTACAACTATGGAAATATGTTTTAGCTATTATCTGTGACTTTTCAAGCATTTATGAACATTTTAAAGTGGGTATAGTGAGCGTCGGCGTTCTTAGATAGTGTGTCTTTCGAAGCGTGGTGAATATTATAGAAGTTATAACATTCTATAAAGCTAAAGTAAAATAAGTTTAAAATGTCTTCTGATAATATAGAAAAATTGTATCAAAACTACGGCATTCTAGCTGATGCCAAGGATGACATTTCTAAGGTAACCTAATAACAATTTTTCTAGAACAATTATGTTACTTGTTGTTCTATTAATGAATACTAGGAAATAAATAACTTATTAATGTTTTACAGCATGAAAAAGAATATCTGGAAATACTTGCTGCAGTTAAAGGTTCCGAAAAAGAAAAACGTTTAGCATCACAGTTTATTGCAAAATTCTTCAATAGTTTTCCAAAGTTGGCTGATCAAGCAATTGAAGCTCAGTTTGATCTTTGTGAAGATGATGACGTGGCGGTAATTTTTTTTATTTTAACTATTTACTACACAATTTATATATGCAATGAAACTTTCATATCTCATTTATATAAAAATTTCAGATTCGTAAACAAGCTATAAAAGATTTACCTTCAATGTGTAAAAATAATAAAGAACACACAACTAGGATTGCTGATATAT
Organism: Heliconius sara; assembly: GCA_917862395.2. Taxonomy (NCBI): domain Eukaryota; kingdom Metazoa; phylum Arthropoda; class Insecta; order Lepidoptera; family Nymphalidae; genus Heliconius; species Heliconius sara. The sequence goes on along the minus strand of OU860796.2, from coordinate 6,176,091 downwards.
TAGCCCAATTATTACAGTCTGAAGATGTAACTGAAATTAACATTGTCACTAACTCTTTAGTGACAATCCTTAAAAATGACCCCAAAGGTACTTTAACAGGTCTATTTTCTCAAATTCACCAAAGTACTGATAGTGAAGTGCCTAATGAAGTGGTCAGAGAAAGATGTATAAAGTTTTTAGCCACAAAAGTCAAAATATTAGGAAGAGAAATCATTGATAAAGAAGCTGAAGACCTTATTATAGCTGAAGGAAAGAAAATTCTACAGGTACACCATTTTTTTAATAATGTGCAGTAGTAAGACTTACTTAGCTTCACGCTTTATCCCTAGCGGAGTAGTCAGAGAGAACGGAGCGCAAAATGCTACGGTCTCTACATACCTCTTTTGCCTCGTCCACTATCATCAACCTCTTCATACATGCCCTCCGGGGGATCCTCATGCTTTTTACTTTTTAAAAGTAGTAGGACAGTGTGTTACTTTGAAGATTATGTATTCTATTGCCATTTGATTATTGTCAGCAGGGTAGGCAGAGGGAACCTAGTGTTAAGACACTCTGTTCCCCAATTATTTATTTTCCTAATATGTGTTGGCTTCTGCTACTCTCTACTCTCTACTCTGGCATCAAAAAAATGCAGAGCATGAATGAACGGTAACGAAATTAATGCTATTGTATTGTATGGTATTGCTGTCGTTTAGAGTAAAAGGATAAAACAAAAAATTGCATAATGTAGTGCTTGTACTGAATTTGTTACATGGCAGCAAAATGTGGGTGCTTAGATAGAAAGGAAAATGATGTGGAGATGTGATCAATTTGTAGAATATGTAAACATAGTTTAAATAAACTGACTCTGCATGTCCTACCCTGTAAGGATGTCACAGTAAGAATAAGTAAATAATTTAAGAATGTGTTCAAGTGGTTTAAGAGAGTGAATGATGAAAAATGCTTCCAAGAGGTGTGGGTCCAAATCGCATTACATGAACATACAATGAACATACATGTTGATAATATTGAATGTGACATTGGCTAAGTGAATAATGCTCAACTGACACATTCTGAATGCCATAATCAAAGAACAAAATAGATATTAATAATGAATAAAAGGATTGTACAGTATTCATTACATTATAAGTGATATAAAAAATAAATATTTTCAATTAATAAACTTTTTACTATATTAATGTATGCTTTTAACATTTATCATTATTTATACACATAGGCATGAGGCAGATTTGCATTAGTCATTCATGTATGCACCCATGTGGACTTATTAAAAAAGATTATAAGTTTAGTATGTAAATATATATTAATGAACACAACATTTATAGGATTCTGTTGCTGAAGAATTTGAACATATAATGGATTTATTGACATGGTCAAGATTGGGAAAAACTCCAGCAGGAAAGAAAGAGCTAACTCAACTCATAGCAGCATTGGCATTTACACCAGAAGATTGGCATCCAGAGGATCCAGAATATGTTGACAGATTAATTCAATGCACACAACATGCTTTGCCATTTTTTACGGTATGTACTTGATTTAAAGCTTAAAGAAACACAAAACATAATTATAGTATAAAAACAGTGTCATATGACTATACTATTCAGTTATAAATATTGTTATGACTGAATACTACTATATAGAATCAAAAAAATCTTTAAAATTACTTATATATGTGTTTTTTTTTAACATGTATTGATAATCGAAAACTAACCTCTGGTAGTAGTTCAAAACAGCAATAAAAGAAATTTGTAATTTTTCAATTTCTGTACTTTACTTAGGACCTTTGATTGTTTATTAAAATATACTATTACAATAAATATATAACAAACATTAGCTTTCTGATTGAAAATGTTATAAAATTATATTAAAAGAAATAAGATTATGATTGGTGCCCATTTTGAGGCCGGTCGTGGCGCAGCGGCACAAAGTGTGACTGTAAACCGACTGGTTGTGGGTTCGATCTTCACTCGAGGAGATGAAATATTTACTTAAACTTATATTTCCATTTCTTTGCTCTGGTGTCGAGGCAAAGCGCGGCGTTGAGTTCTGCCACTTAACACGCAATGCCGCACACAATTCGGCAGAAAGTGGGGAACGGAGTGTCTCAGTACGTTCCCTCTGCCTACCCTGCAGTGTGCGGGATACAGCGTGAAGCTGATTTATTTATTTTTATTTTTAACTCGTTTTCATTTTACTTCAAAACAAGTTTATAACAATATAAATGTATGTATGTCACTTTTAAATTTATTCCATTTTTATAATTTTAGGCTCAAGTGGATTCCACACAATTTGTAAATATATTCTGTGACCATGTTCTCCAAAAATGGAGTGACATTGCGGCAACTGGTGGGGGAACTGATCTAAAACTAGAACTTTTAAAGACTTTTGCTGAAATTACTGAACATTGTGGTGAATTGGAAAAAGTGGAAGATAAAATTAATATTGTTTATGATGTATTATTGGTAAGTTTTATTACAATTCACATAATATTATTGTATATACACATAATATATTGGCACTCAAGGGAGTGGAATATTTTAATTTTGTTAACTTCCATTGCTAAAATACAATGTGTTACAGTGTATTAAGTATTACCCTAGATCCCTCTGATTTCTCTACTAAATACGAGATACACTATGGAGCTAAATATCTAATTAAATGCTAACATTATAAAATTATAAAACATTTTATTTATTTAGCGTTATCCATTTTTACAGAATTGTAGTTATCTCATGCACAATGTTTTGTCTTGGACTTTGGAAATCGAATTATTATCAGCCATTTTTACATTATTGTCCTCTTTATTTTTTTGTGAAAGAGCCAAGCCACTTTTTTGCTTGTATTGTCCTGGTGTCTACTAGATATGTGGCCAGCCCTCTTCAATTTCAGTGTCATGGCATGTAGAGCACCCTTTAACATAGTTTTATTGCATTGACAGAAGTATCCTATTATGTGATAGAACACATAACTTTGTCAAAAGTATGGCAAATCTAAACTAAAAATATGTTACTTTGCTGAAGTATAAATACATATATATTTGTGAAATTTTTTTTTTAGAATTATCTACCAGAGGCACCTACTGAAGAAGAAAATGCAACCAAAGAAGAAAGTGAAAGTAAAACTGATGATGCTAAGATGACACCTTCTTTACAATTTTCCCATGTAGAATGTGCATTATTTGCCCTTCACTCTTTATGCAGGAAAGCCCCTGAAGCCCTTGGGGCTGATGCTACACGCTTAAAATCTTTACGACTCAGATTACAATACACTGCAAGACTCACTCAAGGGTATATAAAGAAACTAAAAGAAGTTACACAGGTATTGTTATAATTCTATTCTGTAATAGCTATTCTGTCTTACTTATACTGTGGCTCATTCAATCATTCATTCATTCATTCATCCATTTCGTCACACTGGTAAGCAATGTTCAGAATTGAATTTTCTTGAGAACATTCTATTAATTTGATAAACATCAATTGTCCACATATCTTCCATGCTGTCAGTTACAGTTTTACTATATATAAACATATAATTTAAAAATAAAACAGGTGTAATTAGATATTTCCTTCCTTAGGGAAAGAAGGGTGAGGAGGCCAACACAGAGGAGAACAAACTGAAAATAGCTGCGTTGAAAACAACATCAAATATCAACACCTTAATAAGGGACATATTCAGAACTCCGCCCAGTTTCAAGAGCCGAGTGCAACTATCATTCCAGTCTAAAAAGGCTGAGAAAGACGTATGTTTACTATCTATTTATTTTTTAATTTAGGAATAATTTATTGTCATTTCTAGACTCTTTCAGTTTCTTCAGTGCATTGAAGTAGTTCATTGTTTTGGTTGTTAACTCAAAATATTTTATCAATTGGGACTATTTCTTTCCATAAAATAAAATCATAAAAAAATTATATATTTCATTATTTTTCAGAATTCCTCAGCTAATGAGACGCAGGAGAAAGAAAAACAGTCGCCAGGATCAAAGAGGCACCGCCCCATAACATTTGAAAATGGTGAACAAATATCAACCGAAAAACGTTCTCGAAGTGGTGATAGAAACCTTAAAATGTATACACCACCCTCGGGCAAATATAGCTCACGATTAAATAACACAAGACCAAATACCGGACGTTACTCGGGGCCTAACTCTGGACGGGGAAGGGGTTACGGTAGAAGGGATAATTGGAAAAGTGGAGCACCTTTTAAAAGACGCTATTAAATATACTTATAAAAATTATGCAATTCAAACAGCAAAAGCATTTTCCAATGACAAAGGTTCCAGAAATTTTGCATATATGTAACCCAAAGATTTGGTTACAAGCGAAAAAATATGATATGGATCATATTCAAATTAGATTTTTTTTATTGCAAGACCTCGTCATACGATCTTTGTTGTTAGGACTTTAATTACAGTTGCTCCAGATGTGCAGCAAGTTTTGGAATTAGTATTGTAGTTTTTCAGCATAGCAGCTTCCTGACACCTGTGAAACTTCTAAACTGGATAATTTTCATTTAGTAATTGATGCATGCAATAGAAATATTAAATTAGTGTTTACTCTGTAAATGGTAAGTATATTATGTATACAAATTAGATTAGTTATATCTGGGTCGACGAGAAAACTTCGTGAGTATTATTAATAAGCCTTTTTATTTTAATATTTCTTTATATATGCCCAATAATTACATTGTTCGCTGTCGCACACGGCCAGATTCAGTCAGTCCTCATGGTAAGTAAATGGTCTAATTATTATTTTTTTACATATAATTTTAATTAGCATTCAAGGAGATGGACACATCTGAAGTAACATTGGTCATATTAATGGGCTTCGATATCTTATTCTTTTCAGGCATTTATCGGGCTTCTTTTTAAATAAAGAAGTATTCTACCCACGAATATGAATTCAAGATTTATCTTCGTTATTAATAAATGATCTTTTTCAATACAATATCTTCTTATTTTCTGCCTCCCTACTAAAATGGTGCATAATAAGATTGCTCCACAGTATGCTTAATGTTTTTTTTCCCATAAATCAGTCCTTGATCAATTAAAATAGACATAATTCTTTAATTTTGTACAAGCAGTTATTTTTGCTAAAATCAATATCGGAATATTATTGAGTTAATTTACATATTTCGATCTACTTAATAAGCTAAAAATCACGACCACACTCATTAAACAAAACTAATGAATACAATTTATTACACTTTTAATTATTAAATTGAGAATTCATTTATTTAGAAAAACGTATAAAAATTTTAATTCCACAGGATTTGAACCCGCGAATCTTGGAAACCGACCAAACGCAAATGGTTGAGAATTAGAGAATGAAATATGTAATAAATAGCATACTCTTGCCAAACGATAATTTTAACCTAATTTCTAACCTTTGGACAGCGGAAATTTATAAAAATCTCAAAATGGTGATGCTAACATAAATTAGTATTAACAAGCCTATAAAATTTTCGACGTAGCTTGATGAAAATATTATTATAGTTTAACCGTCTTGAAAACCGACAAACAGATATTAAAAATTTTGTTTTTTGTAAAGTTTTGTTGGTTCCTAAATATGGGAAAACATTGTAAAAATGTTAAAAATAATATAAAAGTTCATGCCAAGATAGTTGCGTGAAATAGTATAAAAAAATAAAACACAAAGTTAAAAGAAAATAATTTATAACATCAAAAATTATCTCATGTTGTCGACAATATTACACATCAATCTATCAAGTTCATAGCAAGGGTCAGCATTGGCGCTGTCACTGGGACTGCAATCCATGTGTTCAAGAATCTCTGTGGGTACTTTAAAATTGCTTTCTATGTCATTTTGGTCTGGCAAAGTTTGTAAGGCGTTTTGCAATATATCATGAACTTTATCTAAATGCTTTTGAAACCTGAAAGAGAAAAAATGACATTATTATTTAAGTTGCATTTACATAAATTATTTGAGGCCAGTCGAGGCACAGTGGCACAAGCATATGACTGTAAAGACAACAGGTTGTGGGTTCTACATACTACTATCTTCTACATACTTAAATTTATAATTCCTTTTTCGCTCTGGTGTCGAGATAGGGCACGGCATAGATTTCTGCCACTCAACATGCAATGCCTATAGAATTCGGCAGAAAGTGGGGAACAGAGTGTCATAACACTAGGTTTCCTCTGCCTACCGTGCTGTGTGAGGGATGCAGCGTGAAGCTATAAATGATACAACACAATTTGGTATATCCCACAAGTAAAAAAGGGGATTGATAAGTATTTATTAAATATATTTTTTTTTAATCTAGATACTGGTAAGTAGCAAAGCCCTCAAACCTCATTGCTGTTTCCACTCGTTGGCGTTTTTGTAATTCCATCATTACTCTCAGTGTTTCCCTTGCCTGGTGTGGTCTAAATTCATTTAAAAGGTGGTGAATGTGAATAAATAACAAACTAAGATCTTCGACTTTCTCAGCTCTTTTAGGAGAATCGGGGCAATGCACTAATAAATCTAAAAGGTCTAAAAAATTTGCTAACAAAGAATGATTAAGTTTCTTCAATTCTCTTCTCCGTTCAAAATGCATTGGGTAAAGTCTCCGGAAACCCTGATAAATAAAAAAGCATTCAGCATACTCAAAACAACGAGTAATGGTAAATCGCAAATAAGTTAAAAGCTTGAGTATTTATTACATACTTGGCTTTCCAATGAACGAATAATCGTATCATCGGCGTTAAATGTATGACCAAACATCTGGTAAGAGTCATGAATTGGTCTCGGGGGCAATGGAGCTCTATTTCTTCGTACATTTTCATCAGTATAGAAATTTATGTACTGCAAAGGAGGCAGAGGCAACGAGCTCACTTGAGCTGTTTCTGAAGACATGTCTAATTCTTTAATTCTAAACGTAACTTAAAATAAATGTAATTAAATATGTTTAACTTCCATTAAATAAAAAAAACTCCTGTTAACAAGTAAATATACAATTCACAAATTGTTTCTGCAACTCTACGCTGCCACAGAACACATATACCCAAAGGGAAGAATGTTCACTTCATACAAAAAAATGGGGGACTGAACGACACTGCTGCCATCTATTGTGTGCCCACCAAAAACAATATTTAAAATTTGACGCTTCAGATATGGGCGGGAAATTCAAAATTTGGCTATTATTTGGATAATAAATCTATTTTTTTTTCAAAACCAGAATGATTCCCTCTTTCAAAATCAATTGGAAATATCATTATTTAATTTAAACAAAAATACTTCCAAATGATTTTGAAGGAGTGAATCATTTCTAGTTTATTTCTAGTTTAATAATAATACAAGATAAATACAGAAATAAAACAAATAAACACTTTATACTTTTTTATTGCTTATAAACATTTGTTATAATTATATCTATACAAATAGTATTCTTGCAAATCAAATAAAATAGTGATTATTGCAACAAGCCAAACTTGCCCTTTTATATTAGACACAATAATTAACATTTATATAAGTTAAATAGATTGTACTCTATTCAAGAATGTAACTGCCTGCAATATCATAAGTTAAAAAATATATAAATCATAATTTATATATTTTGTAATTTATAATATTGTAGGCAGCTACATTCTAGAAATTTGACCTAGACTACAAACAAAGAATGAACAAAATCATTGCTGTTTACTATTCTATTTTAATTAAATAAATATAATTGAATTGTTGATTTTTTGATAATAATGATAAAAATAATAGAGATAATGATAAAAATTATGAAGTCAGTGTCATGAAGTTAATAGTGTTGGTCAAATTAAATCTAACATAATTATAATATTACCTATTTTTTAATATACCTATATTAACCTTTTTAATAATTTCTGATATTTTGAAGATCTTGAAGACAAAGTTTGCATTTATTGCCAAGGCTCTTTAATAAAAATCCACAGACATATTTCCAGGTTAGGCAATTAAAACAAACCTTGACCATGACTTAGAACTTAGCAAGTTTCACTCCCGTTGTCTGCTTGGCATTTGGACATGTATGGTCCTGTTTTAATTTAGGTGCAAAAACAAAATTTCCATCACCAGTCTTTTTGGAAGAAATGTTTTATATGTTTCCATTTGGCTCGACCTATAATGTAATAAATAATATGTTAATTAAAATAATATTTTTTTAACAAGTTTTATTTAATTATTAGTAAGTAGAAACCAGCCAAACTTGAGACCAGCCATATCGCATGGGCACATGGTGTGACTGCAAAATCTACTGGGTTGTAGGTTCGATCCCCACTTGAGGAAAAGAAATATTTATTTAAATTTATATTTCCATTTCTTCACTCTGGTGTTGATGCAAAAGGCAGTGTGGAGTTCCACTCAAGATGCAATGCCTCCAGATGTCGGTAGAAAGTGGGGAATGGAGTGTCTTAACACTAAGTTCCCTCTGCCTACCCTGCTGTGTACAGGATACAGCGTGAAGCTGATTAATTTAATTTTTTTTATATAGAAACTAGTACTTTTAACTGGACTATACAATACACGACAAAATATTACCTTTTCCTTCAATATTGTTTGATGTAATATTTGTATTTCATCTTATATTATATTTTAAAAACAATTTTCTGAACCATTTCAGTAAGAGAGGTAAATCAAATATTGTAATATATATTGACACCACCCATATTACAAATTGTAGCTGCAATATTTAAGCCATTTCAAACATTTCTGTTGAATCTGGAAATAAAATTACAAATAATAAATAAAACTATTATCACAAATCTTTACAAATAAGACTTTATGTTTAAATTTATTTTTAACGATTACTTACCGGTGTAGATTGGTGGGGCCAGGTAATCCTGGGTAATTTTATAGGTTCGCTAATGCGAACCTATAAAATTCATTTCAATTCAATTTCATATTCACAAATAATAAAATGCAATAGAAATTCCAATATTAAATAACAGTTTGCGTCGCCGAATGAAACATAGGTTCGCCATTTGCAAATTATAATGTTCCCCCATATCAAAAGATAATCCTACTACTACGCTTTACATATCGGTTACATAAATTGTTTCTGCTTTCAATTGAAAACTTTATATAACTAAATTACACTGCAATTTTTTATTTTCATTTGTTAATTATATTTACGATTAACTTCTATTTTTTTCGGAGTTGCATTTTATCATGATATCTTCCATACATGAAACATAATAAAGAAAGTTATTTACTAAATCATAAATAATTATATCATAAAAACATTATAATAAATCCTTAAAAAATTCCTATATAGAAACTACTAATTAGTAGTTTTACTTTAATATAGCAACACTAAGTATCAAATAATTCATAATTTTTTTTTCGGGACTTATTTACAATCCCCCGTAGGTATGTCGCACATGCCCCTTAGGAAGTCGACCGGGCCTGTACGCTGCAGTCAGTTAGTGATGTCCGAAATCTGAAGTACAACAGTAGTTTAGTTTTACGACTACTATCCCCCTTCACAGCATCATCGATTTAAAATTAACATAAAAAATTATATTATATTTATATACTTCAGAAAGATTAAAGAATTTTAAGAGCAACTTTGATCTTCTAAAATAATTCCAACGTAATTTTTTATCGCTCAACAGCATCTTCATGGCGTATTATGTAGTGTACTTGCTCCTTATTTATTTTGGCAACATGTTGAAAACTAAATTAAAAACGTTTAAATAATATATGATACTATGTATGTAATAAGGCAGCTTATTATAGCTTCGCTTCATTCAGCTCTATAATATTTTATTATTGTTATTATGTAAGGTAAAAAGTGTTCTGTTTTGCTCTGCTATTAAATTAAGTACAATATGAAAAGTTTAAATCGATTTCCTAAGGAGCTTTGATAAATCGATTCTTATTATACGGCATCACTAGTTTGCTTGACATACCAAATGGATTGTTTGTTTTAAGACTTTTTTTTATCTTTATACGACGCTTGATAACAGTGTTTTTATAACATATTTAAGTTTTTCAAGACAGGAAATTATGTTTTAATAAATTAAAGTATGGTGCGAAATAAATATAGTCAATAAATTACAGTGGAGTAGATTAAAACATTTTTGCATTTTAAATTATATTTTTACAATGCTCTCAATTTTAAATATAAAAAAATCTATAGTTAAGTATAAATTACTACAAATTTTACATGTACCATACACTAAAATGTGGTTTAACCTCATAAAATATTATAAAATACAAAAACAAAAGCAATTTCTATTTAGACTATATAATCGAATGGTTTTACCATACGGGGTAAATAGAAAAAATCTATGATAAAATTAAAAAGATACGTAATATTGACAAAAAAAATCCAGTAACGTATCTAAGGAGTATTATTTATCCTAGCATTCATCACATAATTATAATTTCATAAATTTTTTCATCAATATCCATACAGTGTGAAATCATAATCATAACTCTACACACCAAAGTATGAAACTTGTTACTGATTAGTGATTAATTACATCATTTTAAAAAAGCAGTTATTTATCATTGAATATAACGTTTATATTATAAAAATTAATGGGCAAATTAGCACAGGTCGTTTAAAGCGCAAATTAACACAGTTCGACTGATGGCAGTAAAATGTTTTTAATTTAATCTTTCTTTAAGCTTATGTCAATATGGATGAATCGTATATTAAAAATGTCTTTTAATAAAATAGAAATAAAGTAGTATGTTTATTTTTGAAATTAACTTTTCTGGTTTTGTGTCTATTCACTCCACTTACTTGTAGGTAATGTTTGCATATTTAGTTTGTTAATTCACAACAATATCTATTTATAATAAAATCTGTAGATGTAAGATTTAAAAAAATATTATTGGTGGCTATTAATAACGTAATAGAACAATAAAAGATATTTAAAAAATATATGTTCACGCTAATCTCAGAAACGGCTTCACAGATTTAATTGTATTTTTCACTATAGTATTTTGGCAAGCTTGCTTTAACAAATATATAGTTCAAGCGAGCGAAGCCGGGGGCCTGTCGCTAGTATTAAGTAATATAACTTAACTTTAGATTTAAATGATTAGTATTAAATAATTTCAAATACTACATATTAAAATTATTGTATTGGGTCTCAATGTAGACTTGGCTTTTAGTTATAAATTTTGTAACTTGATTTTACTTGATAAATAGAGAATTTGTTTAAACTTCTATATATATTCAGCAATAAAATTTTAATATAAAAATAATTGCCTAACCTACGGACAGCTGTATTAATGACAGTAGATAAGTGAAGAACCAGCTTTTTTAAAAATATCTTGTCTATACTTGTTTTGTCACTTGTGTGTTTTATATGTGAGGAACTTTGAGTTTACAATAAAGTTTAAAACTTTGAAAAAATCACATAAAGTTATGTACTTTTTTATATTGAACAAATTAAAGTAATCAAGAGGTTTTAACTAATTGGACTTATCAAAATGCGGAATATATTATGTTGATGTTAATATAAAACAGGTATGTACTGTAATTTTTATAATAGTGCACAGTAGATATCAATATTTTTATTTGATTTCTATTAACCGGTCAATTTCGTTTATTATGTCGAAGTAATGATTCATTCGAACTTTAATAATTTCAATAGCATGTATATACATATTATAATTGCATTTGTTATGTATAAATTATTTACGTAGTAATCAGAATAATATTTTAGGGAACATGGCTGGCAGTGAAGAAGATGCCGAGGTAATACGTGAAGGTTTGATGATAAAGAGGTCGCAAAATAAGAAGATTTTTACACCAGTCAATTATAAGGAGCGTTGGTTTGTGCTAACAAGAAAAGCACTAATATATTATGATTCTTATGGCCAGGTAAGACTAATTTGATTGTTACCTTTTCCTAATATTTTAATGGATTTTTACATTGTATTTTTGGTCATCTGTAACATTGTGGTGCAGTGGGATGTATGTAATGTATGACTGTAAACATATTCCACATCATACAAAATTAATAATTGCTTTTTATTTTGTTTTGGTAAGACAACACACTGTATTGAATCCCTCTCCCTCAGCTCTCAATGTCGTCAGGTTAAGTGGAAAGTGGAGAAAGAAGTAGGACAGTGTCCTATAATAAATCATTATTGTAGGAAGTATGAAGCTGAAATAAGGATTTTTAAGATTGTTTTATAGAGTTGTCATATTCAATACTTTTTTTTTCTATTTTAAGAGGCTTCAAATTTACTTATATTTTATATATATATATATATAATTTTCTTTTGTCCTTTTTTTTTAAATAAATGTATTTATTAATTCCACTTATTCAAAATAATACATATAAATATCATTTGCAATATATTCATTTATTATTAGATAATTATTGAAACCCTAACCCCACCTAAGCAAGGCAAGCAAAGTTAAACCCAGTGTTAAAAAACTCTGTTCCCAATTTTCTGCCTAATTTTTAGGACATTGTATGATGAGTGGCGGAACTTAACACCTTTGTCTTGTTATCAGAGCAATGAAATGAAAATACTTCATTACCTCAAGAGGAAATCAAACTCACAATTGTTGTGTTTATAGTCAGATACTATGCTGTTAAATAGTGCCTATATTAGTGCTTAAAAAGTAGGTGTATAATATATTGCCATACAGTGTAAGCTTCCTGAAGCGCTGATATCACTCTACTTTAATATGTTTAATTTTATTTTTGATACATCAAAATGCTGCATCAAAAATGGATTCATTGACCATAATGACAATTTTTTTATTAGGCTGTTATAGATACATATTTTTTTTACTTTTAATTTCTTTATTACATGGTAATAACAGTGTAGGCATATGGAACCTAGTATTAAGACACTCCACATTACACTTAACAAACAACCATCTTAAACCACATTTATTTTTTTGATTGGAATAGGGACATGAAAATAATTTTAATACATGTATATATCCTTTTACTTGAGTAGGAATCAAATCCACAGCCATTGTGTTTACAGCCAGATGCAGCCCTGTTGTACCACAACAGTCTCAAATTTATACTTATGATAATGTAAAAAAAAATATATATCATTTTTTCTTTCTTCTTATAACAATCACTATAATATATAGAGTTTTGTGCTGTATTTAAAGAAAAATCAACTAATAGTATAAATATTTTTCGGTTTCTATAACAAACTATTATATGAACTTTAGTATAAAATGTATGTGTTATAAGAGTACAAATGTAGCTACTTTTTTTCAGCAGTTTTTTTGTCTTTACATTGTACTAAAAGTATTTTTATTTTTTTTTATGCTACCCTTAATTCAAAGGATTTGAAGTCCTAAAAGGTGAGTAGCATTTTGTTTATATTCAAACTGATCATGTCATTGTTTATATCATGTAATCAAAGTTATATATATGCGATAGATACTACAATAATTATATTGAATTGAATGTGGTACATTGTGGGTGTATAACATATTGCTTATTAAATCAACCCAATTGTAAATTTGCCATAATTTTTGCGTTTCATGACCCAAACTAAAGAATCATTGAGTAAAAAATATACTTTAAAATTTTTATTTTTTATTTATTTCTAAAAAAAATCTCTTGCATCCAACTAGTGGAAGTAGATGAGTGCTCAAGTGAGTGAGTAAAAGACAAAAAAAAAAACATAAGTGTATCATAAAACATAATATCTAAAGAAATAAATATTTATGCTCAAAACACTATCTGCAAGTGAGTTAAGTTTCCTCACTAGCATGTAAATGCTTTGTCGCTAGTTAATTTTTTGAATGCAGATTCAAAGGACATTGGGGAAAGACCTCTCTGTGTAAGGTTAGGGAATTGGTACCAAAGAAATGCGCGCACAGAAAACGATTTCTGTAGGAATGATTATTTAATCTCAACAGTCTTCAGTGTATTTCTGTTGTGGTTGTGAAGAATTAAAAAAAAAAATCTTTACTATCACAAAATGCTTATTACATTGCTACATGGTATTAATCAATATTGTTCAAAGTAGTAGTAGTCATTTCACATTAAGAACTGAATTACCTAATAGAGTTGTATAGTCTAGTAACTAGTTCTTGTTATTTTTCGTAAATTGAGATATGGTTGTTGTAAGTTTTTTAGCTGTAGTGAACAGTGGCCCTACTGCTGGTTTAAGTGGTTCTTTTTGAACTTGACTTTAAGGCTGTTAAACCCATTGGCCTCTATAGCAACCTCCTTTGTCCACGAGAGAGTGTAAGCACATTATTATCTAGAGATGTTTTCTGGAGGGAAGCCTGAACTTTAGCTTTAAACAGATATGTTCGTATAAATGTTGCTTATTTTTTATTTATGCTAAATATTTTTTGTAAGAAAAATTCCTGGGGTGGGCACCAGACTATCCTTGTTATTATCCTTGGGTCGGTCCACTCGGATCCCCTCTTTCCTAAGCTCTTATTTAAACACTACATGGCTGCTTGAGAGGATGACGCCGGCGGCAAGGGCTTCCCCTGCGGGTCTCGAACCTAGGCTTACGGCTGTCGATCGTGCTAGGATCGACTTATATTGCCCTAAGAGCTGATTGTATTGTCACTTATAGAGTATATTTTGTGCCGTGTGATCCTGGCCGAGAATAGGATCATCCTGGTACTGGTGGTGTCGTAAGAGGCGACTAAAGTACGTGTGGTAGAGTCACGTCGCCAGCAATGGCAACACGCATGGGCAGACTCGACCGGATCATTACCACCCCCGGCATTTAAAACCGGCGTAAAGTAGTGGGTTTATGCCACTGCGTTTCGCATCAGGTAATGCCGGGTCCCCGGCGCCCAACCCATCTTAAAGGCCGGCAACGCACCTGTAACTCCTCTGGGGTTGCACGGGGTCGTGGGCGGCGGTAATCACTTACTAATTAGGTGACCCGCACGCTCATTTGCCGTGTCTTTTCCATAAAAAAAAAATATGGCTAGAAGTGGTCTTTCTGTTAGTTTTCCCAGAGGTACATACACTGAGTAGTGTTGATTTAATTGAGCAAGTACCATTAAAAAATTAACATATTTTTTTAAAGTGTTTAGTCTCTAGAATGCATTAACATATTTCTTACTGTGAATAACTAACAATATCCTAATACTTTACAGATTTTATACTTAAGATCTTCGTAGATTTAGCAGTATTCGTTAGTTTCATATATAAAATCACAAAACTTCAGCTATATTTATACTAAATATTACGCGGCGTAGACTCAAGTAAATAGTCAGCGATGATTTTTATTACAATATTTAATTAGTAATTAAAAGACCAACAATTTGATACCAAACGAAACTAAATATGGTTATGTTGTATTAAATTGAAACTAATTAGTACATAGTAACTATGACACTTCATTTCAGCTACTCTGTAAAAATCCCCCCTTATCCTCAAGTTTGGCCGCAGTCCCAATCTTTAAGGAATGTAGTGTATTGTTATTTAAACAAAATTAGTAATATTTGCGATTTTATAATAAGGAAAGAGTGTTAAGATTCGTATCTTAGACATTCGGGTTAATGCTGCCAAGTGACTTGGATTCCGTCCAATCTCCATGCGATACCACATAGGTACTTTTAGAGTTCTGTACCTCAAAAAAATTAAACTGAATCCTTATAGGACTTTTTTTATCTTTTTGTCCTGTCTGTCCGTCTGTCGAAGACAGTTTATATCAGCATCACGTGGTAGTAAGCTGAAATTGTTATCAAATAGGTTTACAGTCTCTTGAAGCACATAAAAAAATCGTTGACATACAATTATTAAATTTAACAAGTGAGAAAGTACAGTACAATTAAGGAAAAAAACGTAAAGTGGATATTTATGTTAATATTACAGGAAAAAAGCATTACAAACTTATGTTTGTAGTTCATTTCGTACAAAAATCTACAACCCTGTCTACGAAATTGTTACTAAACCCGAGGGTTTACTGATTCGCATTTTTTATGTCCAAAAATCGAAATTGGTATGAATGTAAATAAAAATATATGACGTGGAGTAAAAATACTGTATTTAAACATCCCTGTAACTTGTTCATGTTTTCTATAATTAAAAGATACATTTTAATGACTTTTGGTCATCAACACCAAAGACCAGTTAGAGCTGAAATTTGGTAGGATCCTTATAGAATGGAAAGAAGCTAAGGGAGGATTCTCCATTTTCTATGGGAACGGGTAAATACGAACTAGTTAGTTAGTTTCATAGTAATTTTATAGTTATTTAGTTCATAGTCCACGCTTCACGCGAATGAATTTGCGAGCTACAACTCATATTAACAAACTAAATAGTTTCATATACAAAGGCATTATATAGGCAAATGTTTATTCGTTAAAAGTGAAAAGCGTCTATTCTCGTTTCGAACTAGTCCAAAAACTCTCGTACTATTTTCATCACTGGGAGTGTAATTTTGAGAGACGTCTTTGGGACCCCACAATGAGTTTCTAATATTCTGAAAGAGGGTAAGTAGACGCATGCGCGATTTGGGCGTGTCTGCCATCCCGAGCGGCACCCGGCAGTCCTGCACCGCCTGCTGTTCGACCGTTCACCTCTTCCTCTATCCGGTAATATTATTTAATTAGTTCCAAAAAATATTCTAAAATATTCGCGTTTTATATATTAAATTATATCATCGTTTTTTATCTGCTTTTAAAGTTTATCTAAATGTGATGTTTTTATAAAATGTAAGGTTGCGTGGTCATTTATCTACGCCACCTACGCAAAACGGTTTTTATAGATACGATTCCAAAAATGGTCTACATTCTAAAGAATTAATTGACCGTAATATGTGTTGTCTAATTTGATTTAGGTTTATGGATGTCTTAAAAGATAGTGTTAAAGAATTCGCTTATGTTTTAAAATCATCAAGTAATTGTTCCTATTCAGCCATCGTTTTACGATGTCATATAGTGCTTACAAGTTTTTGTATGAACGGTTTTTCACAAAAATGTTATTGTTGTTGAGAAGAAAAAGTTTACGTACATTGGACATATTCCCAATATGTTACTATAAAGCATTTGTACTGTATTACATCGCAATCCTTTTTCAAATACTTATATTGTGGATTTAGAACTTTTAATGTACAGAAGCAGCTTTTTTTTTGCTTTTAATATTTATCGTGTGTTTTTATAAATATTTGTTAGAGTTTGTAAATATTTAATCTAAAAAATATATATATCTGACTTATGATGATAAAAATGTCTTAATACGTGTGAATGTGAATGCCATAACAGTTTAAAATTTTAATGAAGTTTTTGTTGACTTGCTAAAAGCTTCAGAAATTTAAAGTTGCTTTTCTTTATGCAGACAAATGTCTATATAAAGTATAGTAGTAGTAAACAACATAGACAAGTGGGCATAACCTTGGCTATCTACGAAACTATACAAAGCCTAAAACATGTTTATATTCAAAAACAGAAATTCAAAAGTTTCTTTATAATACATAACTGTATGCATGTTTTATACGTTTTTTCATTCGTCTTCAGTTTTCACATTTGCGAATATAAATGATAATAAAACGGTAGATTTCGAATTATTAAGAAAATAATTATAATCTCAGGTAATAAGTACTTAGGTACTAAATTAAATTATATCTTTTGTTATTAATATTTTTGTTTCTTTGTTTTAAAAGTGATTATTAAATATTGTTACGCACTTCGATCACCAGTTACGATAAAGGGCGAGCTACCCTCGTCCGTTAATGTATGTGCAGTCACGCCGGCTCCTGCGGTCCCTGGGGGAGCGGTTAAAACGAAGAGCACTTTGCCACGTTTTAATTGTTTGTAAAAAGCTCCCTTCACTGTGATACACGAACAGTATACCACTACAACACATTCACCTAAAAAAAAAAGCTAAATTTTGCTCTTTTCATGTAGAGAAATTGAAAGGATTATTTTGATAAAATGAGAAAATAATCGCAACATTACAAAAACATGCTTTATTTTGTACATTATTTATTAGTGATTTATTAGTATTTTTTATATTATAAAAGAATCTTTTTTAAAATTGAGATTGTTTTTAAATGTTTAATACGAATTTAGATAAACGATATTTCAAGACATAACAACCGCTGATGCATAATATATAATAATTATTTGATCGTCAAATTTAACTGCAATTTTATGCGGTATCGAACTCTACTGTCGCTGCAATCGGATCAAGTCGGTTTCCTGTTATTTTATCAATCGCCTCTCCGATCGGAAATCCTCTTGCGCTCCATTACTGAGCTGCGGTAGCATTTGATTGACTCATTTAAAGTCAAATACTACTACTACTAATATTTCGTATTTGTGTTGTATATATTTCTAATTGATAATTATTTTAATATTACATACAATTTTTTAAGTTGTCTACATATATTATATGACGACTCGATCTTCGGAGTAAAAAATGAATATACGAAATATTGAAAATTAAATTCATTAGTTAGTGACGTCATATTTCAAATATATAGAGACAGTATTATATTTCAGTTGTGGCTAGTTCTTCCTTTCCATCTCCACATTTAATGAAATGTTATAGTTTGTCTAAAAACAAAACAAAACGCTCTATATTTTAACTTTACAAAACAGGAACATTTATATTCAAAATCATTGTTAAAAATATATTCAAAATCATTGTTACAGAAGCGTAAAGAACGCGGGCGAGTACCGACGGATGCTATTCACACGGTGGAGCAAGCACAGCTAGGAGAGTTAAGTAAGCAAATATTGGATGACAACGAGAGTCCCGCCTACAGATATCCTTTCCAGGTAAAACTTCCATGGCAAAATACCGTGCATACGTGTCTATGAATATATGTGTGTGTGTGTGTATGGTCTGCTTTTTGTTTTGTGCCATTTTCTTTCTGGAGATGGCTGTTGTGGATACGTCTATATAAATGTGCTTTGGAAACTGAGACTCATCCGTTACTTAAAAAGTCTAACGTAGTATTCTTTTGATATGAATGACTAGTAAGTATCTTTTGTGTTATGCGTTAAATTATTAATTATTGAGATGGTTGTAAATTCGATCTCCACATAGGAAAATAGTTATATTGAATAGATTTTATGCCTTCGCCCCGGTCAGACGAAGTGTGGTGGGGAACTGCAACTCAACACTTAATTTAGTGGAAAGCGGTGAACGGAGTGTCTTGACACTAGGTTCTCATTGAAAAATAAGAACCTAGTGTCAAGATTTAAATGACAACGATTGATAAATGAAAGTAACGTAATAACGGGTCATAAAGTTCACGCAAACGAAATTGAGTAGGAGCGCCACTATATACACTATATAGTAATAAATGTACCGATAAATATTATTAAAATTAAAAAAATCCTGGCAGAAGGTCACTCGTGGCGCATGGACACAAGCATGCCACTGTAAACGCGTTAAGTTGTGGTATCGATTCCCACCGGAGAAAATAAAACAGACTAGAGGCCAGTCGTGGCGCAGCGGCATGAAGTGCGACTGTAAACCGACTGGTTGTGGGTTCGATCCCCACTCGAGGAGATGAAATATTTACTTAATTTTATATTTTCATTTCTTTGCTCTGATTGATTCTGCCAAGTGGGGAACGGGGTGTCTTAAGACAAGGTTCCCTCTGCCTACCCTGCTATATGCGGGATACAGCGTGAAGCTGATTTAATTTATTTTTTAATTTAATATTTTAACTTCCTCGCTCTAGTAACAAAATCAAAGCGCGACATTGAGTTCCGCCTCTTAATCAACGGAAATGACTTAATGGAAACGGAGCACTTGAACCCCAGGATGAGGAAATGAGAGGAAATCTGGGTTCCCTCTGCTTACCTTGCCATATGTGGGATACAGTAGTGTCTAAAAAATATATTAAAAATAATTGAAAACGTGTATATAATAAAAATAAATTATTACTATACATTTCTTAACTTAAATAGACTAAAATATAATATTTGAACCAGGTGGGCTACACGGAACAGAACACAGACTACACGCTCTACCTCGTGTCGAGGGAGCACAGTGAGCGATTGAATTGGATCCACGAGGTTAGAACTGGTAGGTTTTACGCATTCCACTGGTAATCTAATTAAAAATTTAATCAGCTTCACTTTGTATCTCGTATACATCAGGGTAGACAGAGGAAACCTAGTAGTTTAAACACTCTGATCCCCACTTCCAAAACAGCCAAATTCTGGACGCATTACGTGCTGAATGGCGGAACTCAACGCCGCGCTTTTGCATCGACACCAGAGCAAAGAAATACATTTAAATAACTATTTCATATCTTCGATTGGGGATCGAACCTACAACCGGTCGCGTTTACAGTCACGTCAGGCCTCAGGTAATCTTATTACTTTGGATATAAATCCCTTTCGATTGTGTCGCGACGCGCTATCAGCCGTTGCGGTTTCGAAATATTGCAATAGACCGCAGGTGTCGCTTGAGCGCACCCTGTGCACTGGGTAGGTGCACAGTACTGACATGTACATGTGCAACGTCGAATCCTGCGGTGGTCGTGAGTGCTACATTTTAATATTTTTTTTAATTATTTTAATTGAAAATTATTAAGTGATACGTTTATGTCATAAAAGTTTCTATTACTTTTTATTCTATGTTTATTATTATAACATTATTTCATGAATTGCCATATTTTAAGAAATTTAAATGTATCCAGTGTTATTATAGTTAAATGTTGACTAATGTTATTGTATTTTATTATAGTAAGTCAGCTTCACGCTGTATCCCGCACACAGCAGGGTAGGCAGAGGGAACCTAGTGTTAAGACACTCCGTTCCCCACTTGTAGTAAGTAATTGTTTTAATATGTGTTTTTTTCATTGGTCAACGAAAGCAACCAAGTATTTTATTAACCGGTAAATAGATTCTTTTAAAGTATAATTTTTTTTATTATTTTTACAGTGTGTCCCGCATATAAAAGAGTAGGCAGAAAACATAGTATTAAGACCCTATTCCCTACTGCACAATTTTTGTGACATTGCGTATTGAGTACCTTGTCTACTATATTGAAGTCGTCGTGGCGTAGTGTGGTAGTGTCTGACTGCAAACGCAACGGTTCGATTCCTACTCGGAGAAATAAATTATTTTTATTTCTTCGTTGTAGTAACAAGACAGAGCTAAGCGTTGACTTCCGCCACTCAACATTTAATGTCTCTAAAATTGAGTGATACGTGGGGAACCGTGTTTTAACAATAAGATCCCTCTATATGCGAGATACAGCGTGAAGCTATAAGGTTTCCTATATGTTTCCCACTGAAGTGTGCATATCGAACGCCCGCCGCGGCCGGTACCACCCGGCGGTGTGGGCGGCGCGCCGCTGGGCGTGCTGCGACGCGGAGCGCCGCTCGGCGCCGGGCTGCGCGCTCGCTGCCGTGTGGCCGCTGCCGGAGCCCGAGCTCGAGCTGATACTGCAGGACCACAGGAACACCGACGCCTTACGTGAGTCGCTTGTTATATTAAAACATAATATCAATTTAATCTGACGTAGGATACCTACCGGTTGATTGATTTAAAAGTTGAATTCAACCGTTGAGTTCTTTATCGGCCAGCTGAATTGTCTTCAGAGCCAATGATCGGCTAGGAAGACAGTTCTGGCTGAGAACTTGATGTTACTTTGATTTATTTCGTCTAAAGTATTTCGTCTACTGGTATGGTATTTCGTCTACTACCATATAAAGTTTTGATTAAATAAATTAATTTAAATCAGCTTCACGCTGTATCCCGCACACAGCAAGGTAGGCAGAGGGAACCTAGTGTTAAGACACTCCGTTCCCTACTTTCTGCCGAATTCTGGAGGCATTGCCTGTTTAGTGGCAGAACCCAACGCCGCGCTTAGCCTCGACACCAGAGCGGAGAAATAAAAATATAAATTCAAGTAAATATTTCATCTTCTCAAATGGGGATCGAACCCACAACCAGTCGGTTTTACAGTCGCACTTCGTAACACTGCACTACGACTGGCCTGGTTTTGATAATTTTCACTAATTAAGATTTGTACGATTAAATGTTTCACTTCATTGTTGAAAAGTTTAGTAACTGTATTTAATAGATATTTGATAGAAGCGGGGAATTGATCTTCGAAATAATAAAATAAAATGCTTCTAAAATGAGAATTACTAATACTACATATATGTATATGCATGTTAGTTGCTACACATATTGGTCGTGCAGTATAATGTTGCTTGTTTAGTGAGTGCAATCAATACAGGTTACGCCTGTATTGCGATAACGCCTTGCGTAACTTTTTAATCATACGTCGCAGTCAAAAAGCTTTGCCTTTCAAAGTCTAATTCACTTTTGATGAATTACCTAGTAGTAACCGAGTCTTACATGTCAATCATAAATACTGTATTTTCAGTTACCGTCTTTACGGTGGTCTGCGTCAGGGTCCCCTGACCTCACGGGGTGGTTCACGCGTAATTTTATACTAAAATCTTCTATAACTTATTTTAATTTTCAATAAGGGCCTAAAATCACGAGTTTCTATGGACGCCGACATGTATTAAGTCGGTATTGCATGTATGTATTGAAATAAATAAATACATAGGCAACGAGACCACCTTATAGTAAATATCTTTGAAATTATATAATATTTCGTCTTACATAGCCAAACCATTTAAAATCTAAATAATATGAAATACAAGTCAAAATATACGTGTTTTCTCTAATTATGACCAGTTTATTGGAACTCATTGACTATAAACTGGCGTTCTCTTGTATGCAAGAAGTCAAGGTAACCGAAGTCTTCATAAGAGCAATGTCATGTTTAGAGAATTGCTAAAAATATTTATGAGGTACCTAGCTAGGTGTTTATACCTAATAGTAGCGATTGGTACTTTTGAAATTTAATAGATTAATGATAAAAAACCTGAATGCAATGACGTTTTTTAAATGGACCAGCTTAACAATAATTTAGAACGTTACATTAGGTGGGTTTAAAATAAAATAAAAAAATACTAAACCGTATTTGATCTTTGCCATAATAGCACCTTACGTGGTTTCAAATGATGTAATATATATTTGGGAATAAATCCTTAGATCCTTGCAAATTTATGATTGTTTTCACATTTTGCGGGTCTATAGGTATATTATATCCACTTGGAGCTCTTTTATATAACCTTGTTTTTATTTTAATTCAAGTAACTTCAAAATGATAGTTTATTTTTGAATATACTATTGTAAATCTTTCCATTAGAAAGATGCATATATAAATTGAATCGTATTCACGTTTACCTGATTACGATATAGGTCACGCTATAATTCGCTCACTTATATATAATGGTAAAGCATACCTACTTACTCCGAATGCAGTAATTAGGCTTATATTTTTAACCTTTGATTTTGCATTCGAATTAAGTGTTATTCAAATAAAACATACCAAAATATTGCTTTATGTAAAAAAGTTGTATAATAACCAGGCCAGTCGTGGCCCAGTGGCACAGTTGTACTGTAAAACGGACTGGTTCTGGATTCGATTCCCACTCGAGGAGATGAAATATTTACTTAAATATATATTTCCATTTCTTCGCTCTGGCAAAGCGCGGCGTTGACTTTTGCCACTCAACACGCAATGCTACCAGAATTCGGCAGAAAGTGGGAAACAGAGTGTCTTAACACTAGGTTCCCTCTGCCTACCCTGCTGTGTGCGGGATACAGCGTGAAGCTGGTTGTATAATAATATTAAGAATTTTTTTTTGGTTAAACATAATATGAGATATATAGAAACATTATAAATCAAAGGTGAGTAATAGCGTTAAGTGGCTCTCGGTCTCGACCCAGAACCTGATTGACGTACGATCTCAATTTTTTATTCTTCACTTTCATATTTGAAAGTGAAATGAGTGGTGTATTGGCTTTGTAATATGAAAAATTGCGTATAGATCTCCTTCACCAGACCGCTGAAATAAATAATAGTGAAAATTATTGATTTCATATAGAATGATTTAATTTTAAAATTTGAATCCAACATTCGTCCCGTAGAATACGTTCCAGTCCTGAAAATTTTAATAGGCTCTATTGTATCGGGCAGATGTATGTACATATTTTAAACGAAATTAATTTCAATGGAGTCGTTCACGAAGGTAAGCGAGAAAGCATGTTTGTGATTGCAGGCGCGCGTCGAATCTTAAATGTAGGCCGACCGACCATCTTTCAGCTCTCACTCGCCTTGCGATTAAAAAAAAGGTCATGTCTACCATAGCTCTTGTTAAGGATAAAATCATTATAAATAATAGATAAGAAATAAAACTAAATTTATTTAATATTTTTTTCTTTAGTCCTTTTTTATAATATTTGAAAAAAATATTACCAAAAAAATATATACATAGAATGTTTTTTTTTCTCTTCAATGAATCCCTAATTCGTTTTATCAAAGCAAAAGTGCCTCAAATATATAAATTCAATAAAAAAATTGACGAGCAGACTAGCGATACGAGACAAGAGCGCTGTCTCTACAGTCTCTAGTGTGTATCTCGCTTTAGCTCGGACACGGTACATTGACACGCCAGTCGGCAGTCGGAGGTGTCGCGCGCGGACGTCCGGCCGTTTAACTCACGCTCATGTTACAAACCAAGTCCGAAAACGAACCAATGGTCACCAAGAAGAAATCAAAGATACCATGCCTCTCGCTGTCGTCGTTTCTTCCAGCCTTAGAGGGTAAATTTTGGAATGACCTTTTTTTTCGTGGCCTCGATGCCACCGGTTGCGTTTGCGTTCACTCGCTGCACTCACTTTCTTGTCTTGGTCAGGTGTAATGTAATGCGTTTGTGTAACCCACAGTGATTCGGATTTCGTTAATATAGTGGATATAGTGGAGCGTATTCAGATATGGAAAAATTTCGTTGACGGCTAAATTAAAATAGTACTTCCTGGTTTTTTGTGACAGTGCGCCGTGACTGCAAACCATGTTTTTGCAATGTAAGATCCTAAAAGTATATTTTTAACAAGTTTTTCAATTTAAAACTAAAATTGGACACTTTAAATATCAGATTGTTCTGGAATACCTCAATTTGATACTATCTTTATATCTATTAAATAAAAGATAAAGATAATTCAAGATACTCTTATGCATCTAATGATTCTTAAGAGCTATATTGATTAAATGCCCACACAGTAAAAGTTAATGGTGAATTTTACTTTCTCTACTATTCATTGCAGTAGGTGTTGTAAAACCTACACTTTTATTCGTTGTTCTTGATACTTTGCGTATTTATGATTGTACTTAAATATTTTTAATAACTTATCAATATCATGTAAGTTGTAATATGTATAATATAAAAGATTATCAAGGAAGTCCTATTCGCTAAATTGAAATGTATTTATAATAAATCACGTTTATTCGTAAAATATTTTATAAGTTAATTTAAACAAATAGTCCTTATACATTATTTATAAAGCTATAAAATACTGACAACCAAATATTTTTTCGACATTGATAAATAAATAACTGTGATTCTGGTCCACGTCTGACGTGATGTACCTTCGGTTATGTTTACATTATTTATCTATTCTTTACAATGGATTCATAACACAGAAACAATAATAAACAATTATAAATTTTATTAAATAATATAACTTAATAATTTATAGTCTTAACATGTTTGTTGCAAACAGTCATTAATATTTTATTAGATATTAATTTTTCAAAAGTCAATAAAATTGTGGATACGTTATAAACACATCGTGAATGAAAAATACCTATATTTTGTGACCGATAGGATGTGACGCAGCGCACCTTCGTCGCATTTGCATGTTGACAGGAAACGGAAATATATCTATATAACAGTAACTTAAATTGAGTTTCAATGTCAGTCTTAAATTTAAATATTATTTTCCACAAGCAGTCGAATTTATTATAATTAAGCTAGAAACGATAATTCCGTTTTTTTTGGATATTTGTGTTATTTGATTAACAGTAAAGAATACTTATGCAGTAATTTTCTATGTATTTTCTATAGATTTTTATAATAAAAAATATTTTTTTTTAATTTTAAGCCAGACATTAACATGATAAAAGCTTAGGAGCAGTGACTCTTGACTCATTGACACACTAACATAAGTAAAATAAAAGAAAACTCATAAAGCGTGCCGTTCCGCTGACCTCATTAAAATTTTCTTTAAATGAAACAACGCCCTCAGTTTTTGTATTTTACATTGTAATGTAAGTTACATTCTGTTTCAGCCAGCGTAAAATTGTGTATTTAGCCTAAAAAAATATACACGTACACAGACGTCTTTTTTTTTATATTTATACAGTATAAATAAGATATTATTAATTCAAATATTAAATTTCCATTTTCCACATATTTGGTTCAACTAAGTTTATGTTTTTAGTTTATTCTAAGTAGTTTATGAATTATGCTTTTCTTAGTTTCTGAGAGCATCTGGGCTCTAGTGTTAAGACAATCCATTCTCACTAAGACATTTCTGTTCCCCATTTTCCTCCGAATTTTGGATACATTGCGTGTTGAGTGGCGGAATGCACGTTTTGCTTCGTTACCAAAGCGAGGAAACAGAAATAATAAATATTTTATTCCGCCTAGTGGGAATTGAACCCACAACCTCTCGTATCCTTTACAGTCGCGCTTGTGCGACAGCCTCGAAATCTCACACTATAAAAAATATATTCTTTAAACAGCTGTCACGGCAGCAGTCACGATGCCGGGGGGAGGAGGCGTGGCTCCAGGGACTCCTTCAGCTAAACCTAAGGTAACGAATTATATTATGTTTGCTTATATATATAAAAGATTTTTACGCCCTAATTTTAATCAAAATGTAATATGAATTGAATACAGTAACTTGATCTCGTCAAAATGAAATTTGAGACTTGGATGAAATTTGGTATAAAAATAAAATGTAGCTTGTTTTACCACATGCACGTTTTATTTAACGATAAATGAAATGGCTGAATAATTTTTAATTTTTTTAAAACCTTTTTAATATTATACTCGAAAAGCCCAAGCTTGGCAAAAAGCCTTGAGGTCTATCCAGGAGCTATCTTGACATAAATATTTCAAGATCTATAATTATCGTATTAAGTATATCGAATAATATCTCGAATATTCTTTTTTATTATTATTATTTTAAAAGAAGTTCTACTAAAGTCAGCTTCACGCTGTATCCTGCATATAGCAGGGTAGGCAGAGGACACCTAGTGTTAAGACACTCCGTTCCCCACATTCCGGAATTCAAAGCCGCGTTTTGGGTCGAACCAGAGCGAAGAAATGAAAATATAAATGTAAATAAATATTTAATTTCCTCGAATGGGGATCGAACCCACAACCGCACACCACATTCTACTACGAAATAATATTCTCAAATATGCATCGAAGAAGTCCGAATATTTTATAGTATTTTGACCATTTTGTATATCTAATATAATAGCAACTAAGAATAATTCTGCAAATTTGATTGATTGATTGATTGTGTTAAAGATAAAAATCATTTGTATTTTTTTTAGGAGAAACAAAGGACCAAAGTTGTAGTAGCTTTATATCCTTTTAAAGCTATCGAAAGTGGCGATTTATCTTTGGAAAAGGTATGTCTTTTATATATTTTTTTCTCATTAAATGGCAATGATGTACGATTTTTGCGTATTTTATTTGTAATTCAATATTAAAATAAAAATCTGTACACTAATTTCAACTTACATATTTCTAACGATTGTTAGTTTTGTTGATAACATTTTTATTTATATATTTTCAATATATAAAAATGTATGTTGTACGTTAAAAATTAAAAATATGCCTTTAAATTCTTTGTTTGTTTAGTAGTTACGTAGTTAGTATTGTATGCAAATAACCTTGAATGATGAATTTTAACAGTTATTATTTAAATCTATAATCCATGCTAAGCCTACCGTTAAATTTATTCCGTATAGTTATCTGAAGTATGGGGCCGCCCTGGCTTAGAGTTACAGGCGTGTGACACTAAACGCGATGTGGGTTCGATTCCCACTTATTATTCGATCCCCTTCTTCCTAGTAACGAGGCAAAGCGTTGCGTTGAGTTACGTGTGAAGTGTCTTAATGGGCAACGGAGTCTCTTGACGCTCGGTTCCTAGGTCTGACTATCCTATCATTTACGGGATACATCATTTTAGCTTGCAGTATATTAAATGAATAATTTAAATTATATGTTTTTTAGGGCGCCGAGTATGAGGTAATAGATGATTCACAGGAGCACTGGTGGAAAGTGAAAGATGAAAATGGGTATGTCAATTAAATTTTGAAATATTTTTACCAAATATCTATATTTTTGTTTATATAGATTTAAAACTAAATATGCCTTAATAATTAACTTAATTACTAAGTTAGCCTAACTAAGTAAAAGTAAGTTACTAATTAGTTAAACGAATCGATTACATTACTATAATGTATATAAAACGATTGCGGCGTGGGACAGCGTTTAACTGGAAACGTCATGGTTGTGGGTTCGATACCCAGAGTGGGTAATAGAATACTATTATTTGTCCACTTTAACCGAAGTGCGGCGTTGAGTTGCCCAACATACAATATCTCGACGACATCGGACGACGAAGTCAGAGTACTAGACCGGAGTTTAAACATTACGTACTCCTCTTTTTTCTACATATGGAATGCAGCGTGAAGCTAAAAAAAAGTATTTACTAAAACTATTTTTTTTTCAGATCCGTCGGCTACATTCCAAGTAATTATGTTAAGGAAAAAGAGACAATAGGACTACAAAAATATGAGTGAGTACATATTATATGTAATTATTTTAAATTAAATGATTGCTTTGGAATATGATATTATAATAGCTATTGCGTCTGTAATGTGAATATTACGTCAGTTGGTTTGTTTTTTTTTATGGCCGTGACGTCGTATCGCATATATAATATGGTGGGCGGAGAAAATATATAATGTATCTAAATGCTGTCTCGAATTCGGAAAGCCTTCTTTCTGCCGCTCAGTAAAGTGTGATACTGAAATAAAAAATAAAAAACTTAATACAGGACTATATTTGTATTCTTTTTCGTTTATCTAATTCAATAAATTATTGAAATATATTAAGATTATAATAATAATAATATTAATTAGATTCGGGCTTATAAATTATTTTAATTAAAAAATGCTATTTATAAAGTATATTCAGGTTAAATGAGATATTACACAATTTTTTAAAAAGATCCTCGGTTCGATCCTAAAATCATAATAAATATCTAAAAAATATGAGTTATCCATTTTATTAATAAAAAAATAAATAATTGTCATCCGTTGGTCTTGTAAATAAATACATATAACTGATATTGGCAATAACCTATGAATAAACGTTAAGTTGATCATTTAAAACTTGATTTATAAAACCGTTTGACGTCATTCCATAACGATTGCAGTTTGACATATTTGACTACAGAATACAAGGTTTGAAAACATTTTTTTTTCAGCTTCACGTATCCTGTACTCGCAAGTACTAGGTAGGGTAAGGGGGCACAGAGTTAATACACTCTGCTCTGCATTTTTCGGCAAATTCTGGAGACATTAAATGTTAAGTAGCCGAACTCAACGCCCCTTTTTACCTCGATATCAGAGCGAAAAAATAAAATATTTAATTTCCTAGGTTAGGAATTGAATCCACATCCTATCGCGTTTACAGTTACACTCTTGTGCCTCTGCGCCATCATTGGCCTCATAAGTTAAATTTTAAAGTTAATTTGATTATTTTATAAATCAAAACCAATATTTTTTAATGTCTTATTAAGCAATTTATATTTCGGTTGCTAGTGTAAATGCACTAAACTAGTATTAACAGTGTAAGGTTTATAGTTATTTCTATATTGTATCAAAAATATTATTTAATGTTAATTTCCTTTTTATTACTAATAAATGTTCAATACAGTTATTTAACATTCAGAAGACAGTTCTTAGTATTATTTGACTTTAATTGTAATTTAAATTATTATTTAATTAGTTGTTAAGTTATTTTAATGTAAATGTGACAAAAGATTACGAACACATTAAAGACAAATATTTTTTTAAGTGAATATGAAACCACATTTTCTACTTGTTATAAAATGTATTTTTATGAAGCTAGTTGATATTTTTAGTATTGTAATATCAAGGTCAATCAATGCTCCTACCAGCCAGCCAGCTTGCCTATGAATAAAATAGCTCTTAAATAAACTTAAACTCTTTTGGCTACAACAAAAACTTCTGTTATCTTTGATATTTAAATTCTAAGGATTCTTTTTGAAAAATACCATATTTACAGTAAAATATACTTAACACTTATACAATTAAGCTTCGAGCAGTGCCTGGGTCTCTTCTCTCTGAAATAAATACATATCGTCTTTATATAATTTAGTTTTTTTTGTTTTGTTTTTTTACGAGTTATCTAATTTAGAAATATATATTATTTAAGTATTTTACTAAATTGGTACACAAAATGTCAATTGTGGTTTTAGAAGGCCACAGTTCATTGATATTTGGCGACCTTGGCGATGATATTGTTACAGGACAATAATATACTTAAAAATGTATATTTTAAATTTATTTAAGAACTACCTGTTCTTGCACAAGTACTGTGACAAAACAATTTAAATGTTAAATGTGGAAAAGTTCAAAATTTATCTCGCTACTGTTATTTTTGTATATGCTATCGTTAACGAAACGTATTCTTAAAAAGGATGTCAAGCCTACATTAATATTCATTGAGTCTTCCTTTGATGACTGAATTTATGAATTTAATCCCAACTGTGCTAATGGGATATGATTTAAATTCCTCAACCAAATTACATTTTCTTTAAACATAACCTTTACTTGTTATTATAAAGATAGTTTTATTCGTTGAGATTAAAAGTTTAACATAAATAAATAATGTCGTTAATGTTCCATGCTATAGCGTTATAAATTTTAAATTTTCTTTCAATAATTATATAATCCTAGGACAATGATGATTTGACAAGAACTTGAATTTTGAACGAAGTATTCGATTAAATTAATTTATAATGAAGTTGCCCAAATATATGAACAGTATGTATATTTTTTTAATAAAATTAACATATTTTTTTTAAACATGAGACAAGCTGTATACATACAAATTCCAAATTATGTGTTACAATGAAATACAGATATGCATGAAAATTCTAGATATATTGTAAATATAATAGTTTGTGGGTATGTTTTTCACGCAAAAACTACTAAACATATTTAGATGAAACTTTACACAACATTATAGTTCATACATTAGAATAAAAAACAGCATATAATAATAATTTATGTCAAGATTTGGTAGTATCTAGCTATAATATAACAATAAGCTTAAACAGGCGAAACTGTATTTGGGTTGCTAGTGACATATATTACCGATAATTGTAAAAAAATATTCGGTGTTATATTGATTTGATCGACTGACTTACTTTCCAGGTGGTACGTGGGTGAAATGTCGCGGCAACGCGCCGAGTCAGTGCTCAAGCAAGAGGACAAAGAGGGTTGCTTTGTGGTACGCAACTCCTCCACAAAAGGAATGTACACACTCTCTTTATATACCAAAGTGTGAGTACATTTTGTACGGAATAATCATTTTTGGTTCCACATGTGGACCCAATTTTCACTTGCTTTGTACTTCCTTTGCTGTAATTGTATAAAGTTAA
The DNA here is from genome assembly GCA_917862395.2 of Heliconius sara. Lineage (NCBI taxonomy): Eukaryota > Metazoa > Arthropoda > Insecta > Lepidoptera > Nymphalidae > Heliconius > Heliconius sara. The sequence goes on along the minus strand of OU860796.2, from coordinate 6,144,588 downwards.
GTTCTCGTTTTTTTACGAGACAGTTGTTAAACTTATAATAATAAATTTATTATATTATAATAATAAAATACATTTTAAAACTTATGGGTAATTTTCTCATAATTTACACTGGACACTATTTGTACCGAAATTGGATAGCATAGTTCCTAACCGCTTAACATATTATAAAACTTGTGTTCCTTCCAGAAACCATCCTCAAACGAAGCACTACCACATAAAACAGAACACTCGCGGGGAGTTCTACCTGTCCGACAAGCACTGCTGCGCCAGCATACCCGAGCTCATCAACTACCACAAGCACAACAGCGGGGGACTGTGCTCCAGGCTGAAGACCACGCCTTGCGACCGGCCGGCGCCGCCCACTGCTGGGTTGTCCCATGGTTAGTTTTTTTTTCATTTTCACGCTTTATCCCGTATAGTAGGATAGTAATCTGCCTATTGTGCCATATAACAAGACATCTATATTTTTCTAATTCGAACCATTGCCATGGTTCTAAATGTTAAGCGTTGATTACTTTAACCAACTATTATAAGCATAATAGCGGCGTGCTGAGCTCGTGATTGGAGACCATACCTTGCGAAGGAATAACTCCACTTACTGGTGGGGTGTTATATGTTTAGGATTTTTTAAAAATTTCATCCTGATTTGTGGTAAGACGGCAGCACTGCTTAGGTTCTATATAAACAACGCTATATCCCGCAACGCCGCAAGTTAGGCAGAGAGAACCTAGTATCAAGACACTCGGTTCCCCACTTACCGCCGAATTCTGGAGGCATTGCGTATTGAGTGTCGGAACTCAACGCTGCGCTTTGCCTCCACACTAGAGCGAAGAAATGAAAATACAAATGTAATAAATATTTCATTTCTCAAGTGGGGAAAAACCCACAGCCAGCCGATTTTACAGTCACTTTGTGCCCCTTAAAATCTTAAGGATAAACCAAACTTAGGTAACTTAATACCTAACCTACCTATATTTCTTAAAATATATAAATATATGTATATATTTTATGTGTGTAGCTTTATTACATGACTAGAGATATTTATTGAAATAAATTGAAACATTAATAAACAGACAAATGGGAGATAGACCCCGGCGAGCTAGTGCTACTAGAGGAACTTGGCGCAGGGCAGTTCGGCGTTGTGCGCCGCGGACGGTGGTGTGGCCGCATCGACACCGCCGTTAAGATGATGAAGGAGGGCACCATGTCTGAGGACGACTTTATTGATGAAGCTAAAGTTATGACGTGAGTGCTATATATAGCAGGGTAGTGAAAGGGAACCTAGGGCTACGACACTTCGTGCTTCTAGATCAATTTTTAAGTACATTGCACATTTAGTGGCAAATGTTAAGCTTTGCCTTGAAACCATAGGGAGGAAATGAAAATAGTTCATTCCTTTCACACACAACAGTCATCTTTACATTAGACATAGTGCCGCTGCATTGCGACAGCCTGTTATCATGTCTTAATGTATCTAGTCTTAATGTCAATCATGTTGTTCTGTGATTTAAATTATTAGAAATTTTGGTTTAAAATATACAAAAAAAAATTTTTTACTATATTAATTAAGATTTGGAATGAATATAAACATAATTACTGGGCTGGCACCGTTTACTGTTTAGATTTAGATTAAATCTTAAAACAAATGATACAATTTCGCTTTACATATTTTAAAACATGATACTAATAACGCAACATTGCCGACTGCCGCACAGCAAGCTGCAGCACCAGAACCTGGTGCAGCTGTACGGCGTGTGCAGCAAGCACCGCCCCATCTACATCGTGACGGAGTACATGCGCCACGGCTCGCTGTTCAACTACCTGCGCCGCACCGCGCCCGACCAGCTCGGGCCCGCCGTGCTGCTCGACATGTGCATACAGGTCATACATACTACTGGCATCGGAGGAAATTTATTATTTTCATTTTCTCGCTTTAGTAGGACAACACGTCGTCATTTTCTCCATAATTGAGTGAGAAATTATATTTATATTAGGTTCTGCATACTCGCTGTTTACGGGCTGTAGCTTACTGTACTTAGTTCATTTGTATTTGTATTGCATCGGCATAAAATTTATATACTTGCACAAATTTTCGACAAATTGTATAAGATTTTCTTACATTCATATATGGTAGAAAGGAATCTAATGCATGTTAAAAGCACTAAATGATTGTGGGGTTCGATACCAACTTGGGGGAATAAACAATTTTCATTTCTTCAGTCTAGTAACATGACAAAGCGAAGCATTCAGTTTTACAACTTAGCACTCGATTTCTTCAAAATTGAACGGAAAGTAGAAACCGCCGTAAAACACTAGGTTTCATCTGTCTACCCTGTTGTATACTGGGTACACAGTATGAAACTAAAAAATTAAAAAGCAAATTATTGTGTCTTATTTTTTTTAAAACAAATAGATGAAAGATGAAGTTGTTAAAAAAAACAACTTAAGTAAGTATATTTAGTTGATGTCGTTGTCGTATTTATTAAATTTTATTGTGCATTTACAGGTCTGCAAAGGTATGGCATACTTAGAAAGGCATAACTACATACATCGAGATTTAGCTGCAAGAAATTGTTTAGTTGGCGATGAAAATGTTGTGAAAGTATGTTTAAATATTTATATTTAATTCCAATATTTTATTTCATTTATAAACTTTAACACAAATGTAAATATAAAAAAATATACTTAATGAAAAAAAAGAAAAAGAAAGGGAAAAAAAAACCAGTCAGTAAATGTAAATATATACACTAACAAAAATTTTCTTTTATCTAGATACCTTTAGGTCAGAGATATAAAAAAATGTATTTGATATAAATACAACAATGTATGTAACATTGTTGTATTCGGATTGCATATAAGTAACTTTTTATATTTTTCGTTGGTAGGTTGCAGACTTTGGATTGGCGCGATACGTTCTCGATGACCAATACACGAGTTCTGGCGGTACTAAATTTCCTATAAAATGGGCGCCCCCTGAAGTACTAAACTATACACGATTTTCATCTAAATCTGATGTCTGGGCATTTGGTAAGACTGTTTGCACATTATTTATTAGATAAAACTTTTGCGCAAAAAAATATGTTTTTATATTTTATAATAAAATTAATTAGTTTAATTCAGTATAACAAAAATTCATTATTAGTATTGGTTAGCATGATTTTTTAACCCCTCCTCCGTTCTTGTCAACAATTCTGACGTGACATTTTGTAATTTTACTTAACTGTAATAAAATTAAAACAGTAGTTTCGAAATTGCCATTGCATTTTCTTTTTTGAAATATTTCCAAATTTTATACCCCGCCCCACCCCTTGATGATTCTCGCCCTTCCTTTACGTATGAATTAATTTATGAATAGTTACTAACCAGTTGAATTATCATTACATTTATTACATAATACAAGAAGTTCAATTGTCTTTACTGTCAATTACAGGTGTTCTGATGTGGGAGGTGTTTACGTGTGGCAAAGTGCCGTACGGTCGTATGAAGAATTCTGAAGTAGTAGATATGGTTCAGAGAGGGCAGGTGCTGGAAAAACCCAAAGGATGTCTAAATGAAATTTATAATGTAAGTTCTTTGATGATATAAAGGTGTGACGTGGGCACTGTAGGGACTTGATTTTATAAAAAAAGTATTATTTCTCGATCTGGTAAAACAAAAACGTTGAGTTATGTTACCATAAATACAATGTTTCTTAAATTGACGGAAAAGACCAGTACCTTATAACTAGCTCCTTTCTGTCTAACTTTGCTATAACCTGTAAACACGTTAAGCTGAAAAACAATTCCCTTCGAAATCAAAACAAAACCTATTTTTAGAGTTGTATGTTCTTCAAAACCCAATTTTGAGTTTTTATCTACAGGTAATGAAAGCGTGCTGGCGACACGCACCAGAGGACCGGCCGTCGTTCCGCCTCCTCAAAGAGGAACTGGCCGGAGTGGCGCAGAGTGTGCTGGCCGATTGACTGCGTCTCCTGCTGCTGCTGTTACACCCCGCCCCCTCCTCCCCCACACCCTCGCCCTCCCCCTCTACGGCTACATTGCCCCGCGCCAGGCGGGTGCACGCCGCATCGCCTGTGTAAATTGATGATGTCGTCAGCTTAGAGTGTAAACATACTAACAGTTGCAAGCAAATTATCAGGAGAGACAAGACACGGTTTTAAAAAATTATACTACTCTAGTATACATTTTCGAATGATATAAAAAAGTATTTAACGACAAAAACAGATTTAACAGGTTTACACTCTAAGCAGGCAATATGCTCCTTACCGCCCCGTCTACTGCGTGTCAAACGGGTATTACCCCTTGTATTGTACAGCTCATTACTTTTATATCTTATTGTTCTCCCTCAAACATTAATTATTAATTTGATATCATAGTGATTTGATGTTAGCTTATGTTATTTAAAATATTTTTTTAAAGTTCCTGTCTTATACAAGTACGCTATACTTTTACAATTTTGGCGGAAGCAAAAGAATCTTCTATCGAATTCCCATTTAGTTTTAATTAATTTATAACAAACGAAATGTTAATGAATCATTGTGGAACTGAATTTTTGAAACACGTGCTACTTCTGTTGTTTCTATCAAGAGAAATATCCCGTTAAAGTAATCTATACTTATTTAAATTAATTTGTAATTAAATTTTGTGGAACATTTGTCTGTGACTAAATATTATAAAACCATCACACTCCTGAAACATCTTGTTGTAATACGATCCCTAGTATGTGACAACAGCAGCTGCATAGATTATAAAGTTAACAATAATTGGAATATTACTTTAGCGGACAAAGTAGAAATAGTGGTATACGAGTATGTTGAACCAAAATAGTAGTTTTTTTTAAACATAATATAGACGATGGTGGTTCAATCTATTTGCATACAAGCTCACAATTGAATCATATAGAAGCAAATAAAGCAATCTACATTCATAAAGCAATCTTCATTCGATATTTTGGAATTCATATAAAAATATCATTTCGATTCAACCAAGATGTTATAATTATAGGGAAGAATTAGTAAATAAAAAAACACTATAGTAGGTATTTCAAGATATTGAAAAATTATTCGTTAAATATTGCTGGTTACTGTAAATAAACAAGTGGATGTTGTTTTTGTTATATATTCTTTTATATGATTCAATTCTTAGTAAGCTATATTTCGGTAGTAATTCTAAATTGTGATAAGGACAAAAATCACAACTTCTAAAGGTTACAGTAAAACTAAAATAGACTGCTTAACTTAAAAAATAATATTTTTAATAATTAACTATAATAGCTTTTAAAATTTACCGAAAATACAATATTAAAAGGCCAATTTTGGAGACATTTCAAAAATATACAATGACTGTAATAGTAGTATTCATTTTTTATTGAGTGTAATTTTGAAGGACAATTTTCAGTATTATCACTTAGTATAAACTATAAACATCTTTACATTCCATACTATTAAGTCACAAATTTATTTCTTTAATTTCTGTACTGTACATGCCATTTGAACGCAACCTTCTAGAATCCACGAAAAAAAACAATGGACAACCAGTTAAACCGTCCACTGCCAGAGTTACATTTAAATATTGCAATTAATTAATTACATTAAATTTATTCTTGAAATGTTAATTAACTAATGATAATATTTAATATCTAGTCGTCGTATATTACGTTCGTTTTGGTTCTTACTTTATTTGTTGTCTATTTGTATTCTTACAAGAAGTAAATGGATTTATTCAGTTTTATTTCACTATATTATGCTCTAGGGGTTGAAATTTGATGTTAACTTTTTTCAATATATATTCAATATAAAACAAAGATTTAAATTAATTAGTATAATTGTGATTGCAATTACATTACTATATAGAACAGACTAAAAATAATAAAAAAGGCCAAATTAAAAAAACTGCATCTAATATTAATCTGGCGGTGTGTTACAAACTAATGTTAAGAATTGTACAAAATAAACAACGAACATTTTGAAAGATTTTTAACATTTAAAAAATTCATTACTATTACTGGACTAGGCTTAATTGAAATATTTGTTACATAATAAAAAAAAATCATTGAAAATTACTGCAATTTACATTATATTTCGTTTCTTACATCTACGCATTTTGTTCGAAATATTAATTTTTTTTATGTCTTTAATATTCTGTTGTTAATAAACACCCGTCTTATAAACAAAATTATACGTGATTAAAACCTAGTCATATTTTAGAAGGTGAAACTAGATGCTGATGCTTGTTTTATTGTTAGTTTCCAATAAAACGTTAAGGATACCGAACCTAGCCTTAAAGTATTTACTTATGCTCTTGATCGGTCAAAGAATGTCAATACTCACTATACATTAAATGATTTAATATTCTAAAAATTTATTTCTAAATACAGTGTTGCATATCATTATGTATAATCAAATTAGAAATCGATTTAAAACGCTGGAGCTCCATCGAACATTGTGATTTTTTTTTAATTTAAATCATACTATATTATTAATTTCAATCGTAAAATGAAGCATATGTTCGTTGGATCTACAGCTTGGCTTATTTCAACGTGGATAAGTAAATGCCGTCCCAATAAGGCGTCGATATAAAAAAAACGTTTGTGATAGAAAGAATATAGTAAATTATTGTGTGTTGGCTGGGTCGTGGCTTACTCCACAATGAAAAGCTTCTCATTATAGACATAGCTGAGTGAATATTTTTGTAATTATGGGGAATCCAAATTAAATGCAAATAAGATCTTACTAGTAGTATTGGTCGATTCGTGTTCTTCCCCTATAATAGACACGACTGTCTCTCACAAGTAGACACACAACAAGTGCCAATTGTTTGTGTACGTAGGAACCTACTCGTATGAATTTATGTAGATATAATTTTAAGTATTTGCGACTGAATAAAGTTATTTTAATTTTCAATAAAATATTTTCATATCATTGATTAATCATGTTGTAAAAATATAATGTTTTCCAATTACCTATCTATATTTATTGTGTAATTGTTCATTAACTTGATCGTGTACGCTATAATTTTGTTAAATTAGTATTGCTTTATAATTAGGTATAATTACCTAAACTTGAATAGTAAAGTTAGTCTATTTCAATCACTAGTTACGATAATTTGTCATTATTTGTCGTTATTTATGAGTACAATATGTATAGATCACATAAAGCAATTACAGCATTACGTATATTATAAGTTTTGAAATATTTGCTTTGGAATTGTACAGCAATATAATTTGTATACATAACTGTTTTATAATTAAATATATCATACAAAAATATACATGTGTTCTTTATTTCCAAAATAAGATAACCGTAAACTTGCAATATTCAATTTATTTATTAATGTTTCCACTTTTCATCGTACATTGTCCGCTTATAAATTAATCTTAATACTAATAGGTATATTAAATTTGAGTGATAATAATGTTAACGTAGTTTATATTAAAAATAATTTAATATTTATTTATATTTAATACAGAAATTTCAAGTGAATTTTTCTAATGTACATACATATAATATGACATTACGTTATAGTATTACATACGGCAGTTACGTTGTTCCTTACAAGAGGGGCCATATAATACCATAGATTACGTCCCACGTTCTTTTCCATAAAAAAAAGTCTTTTGAAACACACAGATTGGTGAAACCCCCGCCGTTTCCTCTATACATTGTGACGTCACATATCTTACAGTTTTAGAAATTATTAAAGTAGCAACCCGTCCACGTAGACGCCTTCCACCCTCGTGTAACGTGCTTTATAATGGCCGCCGTTGTGATAGCAACGTCTTATTTTTATAAGCTACAGAGGGCGGACGCTTAATTAAATGCAATTATTGATGCCTTTTTATGTTTATCAAAATTTCATGCAACATAAAATGTATTTTTATACTTTTAATTTATTTTTATAAAGATAATATTTATAGTAACATAACATATTTTTACACATATTTTATATTATATAATTAACTCTCTTTAGTATCATTAGGGATCACAAAAATGTTATATTAAGTAAAGTTACAGAAACACATAAACTAAGTCATCAATAGGTGCTTTTGTTTTTAAGAACAAACATAAATAAATGCTAGACGAATAAATCAAAAACAATATTTAAATAGACATTTTTAATGTCATACTATACAAGTACATACTTGTGAGTTATTAAGTGCTTTACCCTGTTTTGATATAACATTGTTTGAACCGAAGTAGCTAAAAAGAGTAATAAAAAGAATACGATATTTAATTTTTTTTAAAATCAATTATTTTAATATGTACATTTTAATGACTTATATAAAGTTGAATTCTTTTCCTTATTCATTATTAATTAAATTTTACCATGCATTGCCAAAAAAATTTAATTTATTTATGACTTGTGTACATTTTTGCAATACTGAAAGAATATTTAAATGTTATAAGCATTTTATAGGGTCAGCATGGTAGGTAGAGGGAACAGAGTGCTAAGACACTCCATTCCCTACTTTCGCCTGAATTTAATAGATGTACTATAAAGTGTTTATATTTACACATTTAGAATATATGTGAGTTTATATGTTCTAAATGTGCAAATATTGTTAAATTGTGAAACATAAAATATTTATAATTAACATAACCTGATTTTAAAATTAATATTTATTTTGTATATATTAAATGATAATTTATGTTAGTTGTTTTATTATTACTTGGCATCCATAAATTACGTCACACAAGGGCAGTCGACAAGGTATGGTAAAATATAATATACAAACATATTTTCAGAACTGCTATTTTAATTTCTATTTTAATTCGAAAATTTTAAGTCATAGAAGAGATCTCACGAATTTAATAAGAAGAGAAAAATGGTCAAAAAATCATGAAATTCGTGTGACGTAATTTATGATGGGTCACTACTAGTGTTATTAATACTTAAACAGCTTAAATAATGATATTATACATTTTATACAATTCAGGTTGTAAATTGACAAGAAATCCTATTGATGGCAATGTAAGAAAAACACTTGTTTAGATAAGACTAGATAATGAAGACCAAGCACATTTCTATATTTAGCTATTGAATGATAATAGATTTTCTTTTATTTTTTTATGACACAATTATAGGCATTTTAGCACTAATTTCTTTGATGTTACGCAATCTTTATACAATCAAATAAATACCACAATAGTAAGATGTCGATGAAACAATTTTTATTACATATTATATTATGTATTTTCTTATAGGATCTGAAGCAGTGACTGGGATTTACTAAAGCGTGGCGGATTAATATATATAGAGGGATTTCTCGTACTCCGTTAAGTACTTCCACCAAATGTGAGCCCCATGTATATGGCCGCCCGTCTAGAATAAAGGATCAGACGTTTAAAAAAAATGATCATCTGAAACTCTCAAGCGCGTCACATTGCGGTAGAGTGAGTTACTTACATGTTAAATCATGTATATTCCACTCATGAGACAATTTGAGTGACGTAGAGAATGCTACAATGTTGTTAAAAAAACGTTATCTCGACATTTTCGAGCATAGCTATTTTTATTAAATTTTGACGGGTTGCGTATATTCCTCTCTCTGTGTTTCTATTCCTCTCTCATTCTTTCTATATCTATTTCTCTTTCACTCATCGATGATCGATGATGATAAATAAAAAATATAATCTCATATTAGGCAAGTCCCTAAAAGTAATCGTCAGATTATGATAGCACGTCTAAGGCATGAAGATAAATCATATATATCTTAATATGAGTGAGTGAGTGCTTGAGTAATTCAAAATGATTAAATTGTTTCTTCAGTTGCGTTTAACCTCTCCATAGAAAATATGACACTCTCGATCAATTTGTTTCTCACCTTCATTTAACCTCTAACGTACAACCACCACACATGGATGATATCACCTTTTTTTACCTTTTTCTAATGAGCAATATGCTGTTGGCCCTACTGGCCTCTACACCTGCGTACACTGCGTCACTGTGTTTTGCGAGGCAGAGCTAGAAAAGCTCTGATCTTGGTTTCGGATGATAACAATAAATGACGTGCTCGCGTACACTAATTACATGATAATTTATATTAGTTGTTTTATTATTACTTGGCATCCATAAACTACGTCACACAAGGGCAGTCGACGAGGTATGGGAAAATATAATATACGAATCATATTTTCAGAACTGCTATTTTAATTTCTATGTATAAAAGTTCGAAAATTTTAAGTCATAGAGGAGATCTCACGAATTTAACAAGGACAGAAAAATGGTCAAAGAATCATGAAATTTGTGTGACGTAATTTATGATGGGTCACTACTAGTGGTATTAATACTTAAACAGCTTAAATAATGATATTATACGTTTCATACAATTCAATGTCATAAATTGACAAGAAATCCTATTGATGGCAATGTAAGCAAAACACTTGTTTAGATAAGACTAGATAATGAAGATCAAGCACATTTCAATATTTAGATGATATCAATAAATGACGTGCTCCCCTATACTAATTAACCATGCAACAGTTTTCTTTTAATTTTATAAATCTACATCCGCTCCACAACCAATCAAAATATATATGTTATGTGACATTTTTTTATCTATCTTTTCATCTCAGCTTTGCAACCCAATAAATCTCTATGACGCTCGAGTAAATCCCAATCTAGCATCATCACCTCCCCTACTCTTAAATGTAAATGTACTTGTGACTTAGATTTTACAATTATATAAACAATAGTAATAAAATTTATGTCAAAAACATAACATGAACAATAATATTAGAAATATTTAAATTGGACTAGTTAACATAATTGTTAAATTTTATATTAAATGTTAGCCAATTAAGTTACAAGTTTAACCTTAGTTACATATCAGTGGGTAGAATGTCTGGTATCAAAAACTGACATAGATCCATTTCTGAATTAACAAAGGTCACCTTTCCAGCAGTGTTTTCATCAAGCCTAAAAACATTCTTTTTAATTATTTTCATGTATCACACATATAGCAGGATATGCAGGGGGAACCTAGTATTGAGAAATTCAGTTCCCAAAATCTTTATATATTAAGCATTGTTTCATACTAAATGATCAACACAATTTTTAGTTAGTTTGACTTTAGAATTAAAATTCTGCTGTCAGTGCATTATTGCAGTGGGACAGATAGTGACTGTGAATGCAGTAATTTTTGTTCTAATCCTCATTTTTATGGTGCTATTCATAACATAAAGTTTTCTGTCTACTATGTAGGAGAAAATATGAAGCTTATTTACCTTAAAAAATAAAAAGATTGAAAAGTGACAATGTGAAAAAATAATTATAAGCAACTATACTTTACCATCCTTTAATAACTGCCCAACATCCAGAAAAGAAGGCTGGAGCATTTATAATTAGGCAAACTCCAAGCCTTTCTGGATAATGTCTGCTCAGAAGCCATATCAGGTTCTTAAGTACTTGGTAATCCATACAAGATAGTGTAAAGCTGCTAAGATCAAAAACAATACACAAATTGTCAACAACTTCCTCAAAACATTTGTTACTTGCATCTTCCTATAAAAAAAGATAAAATGAATTTTTAAGTAATCTTATCCATATTTTTGATCAAATCTATCAGCATTGTTAGATGTCCCGGTTTTTCATGGGACATTAGCCCAAAATTTAATAGCCCAAAAATTAAATGTGTGTACCCATGTACAAGAATCCTGCTTTTTTCCTGGTCGATTTCCAGGATCGACCCTTGTGGGATCGAATCCCGCTACATTCAAATTTTAATGTTTTCTAAATAAGTATTTTTCTATCCTAAGTGTGGAATAACACTTTAAAATTGTTTAAAAAAAATCCTGCATTTTTATTAAAAAAAATTAGGCAACTCTAAAATTTATCTTATACTATATCAATATAATGACTTACTAAACAATAAACAATAAACTTTGTCAGGTCATCAATATTACGATCACTAGAACTGTGGTTTTTAGCTGGTATATATACAATTGGTCTCCCAACAATATCTCTATGCCGCAGGACCCTTGCCTTGTTAGCATATGTGTCTATAAGTTCCTTGTTTTCATGAAGATTGTGCACACCATATTCAACCCTCCATTTGTTTGTTTTCAAAATTGCCTACAATAAAACTAATATTATTTATTTAAATTCATGCAATACATTTTATAGACATTGTACATCAGTAAAAGATCTTATGCATTTTTTACTAAATAAAATATAAAAATGCTAACAGCCCAGGTAAACATTAGCAGTAAACAGCAGCAGTACATAATTAAATATATTTTGACTTTAAACAACAAGAGTACATTAATAACACTTAATCTAATTAGTGTTGGTAATGTTCCATAAATCAGTATTTCTGTGCCAAATTCTAGAAGATTTACTTAAATGAAATTATTTTAAGTTGAAAATAAAAAAACTAGATAAGTATACCAAAAAATTTCAAAAAGTTACCTGAAAAGCACCGTCAACAGTTTTAAAAGCTCGTAAATATCGCTTTAAAGAATATTCATTATGGTACTGGCTAGGATCTGCATCGGCGATTAATTTCATTCTTTCTTTTAGTTGTTTAAAATCTTCATCTTTTACAGGTTTTAGTTCGACTGCCATTGTGAAAATATTAATATCCTAATAATACTAAAAATTCTAGTAAATAGTGAGCTAACACACTTATTATTTTAATAAGTAACTAAAAACTTATTTATTAAATTATACCAATTAAAATATATACTTTTGTAAACATAACACCTAATAGCGATATTTGCGAACTAGTCAATTTATTTAGTTACTTCATATTTCATCCGTCAAAGTGATCAGTAATCAGTATAGTATTGCTAGTTCAAATTTTATCAAAAGTATTTTATTTTGATTAATTGATCTTTTCAGTTTCAATTTAAAATGAAAATAATAAGGCCATTAATATTTATTTGTAATGCTGTCTATAATCTATTAATAACGTTGGGTATTATTGCTATTTTTACGACATTACAACAAGATAAGCAAGCATTTATTTTTCGGTGTAGCAAGTTCGAAAATGTGACGACTATACGACCACAGAACAGTCTGGTGCCAATCCCAGAATTTGCCCCGAAACATTAATAAAAACAACATTTATATGAACATATCTGCTTAAAGCTAAAGTTAAGGCTGTCGGCGTTGCTGTACAAATCGTAGAAGATATTTGGAATCCTGTTTGCAATTTTTATATTGTGTCGAAGTGCACAAACACTATGCGTGAAACTACAATACAATGGTGTAAAATTATGATAGTTTAACAATAATTCAAACATAAAATTTACATAATTATTAATTTACTAATCTACAATATTTTGTTTTCTAATAATAACATCATTTTGAAATTAGTACAAAATATAATAGTGAATACTGCAATAAAAGCGGTTAAGTCGTTTCTGAGATTAGCGTAGACAAACGTACAGACAAACAGACAATAAAAAAAAATTTTTAGTTCAATCACGTTATTAAACGCTACCAATAACGTTTTTACTTATATATCTTCTATCTTCAGATACCGATAGAACGGGTCGGTGCGATTTTATTATAAGGTGTATAATTATTATAAGTGTCGCCAAAGGTAACCTAGTGTTAAGAGTTAATATACTTAATTTCTACTTTTCGCCCAAGTTTTCGAGACATTGCGTGTTGCCGCGAAATCAACGCCACGTATAGATTGTTGCTTGGACGAGGAAATGAAAATAATGCATGAAATCGAACTCACAACTGTCCCGCTTACAGTCTGATAGTAGTGGTAGTCACTAGTCTTACAGATAGGTAGTTTCATATACATACCGTTCGCGAGGTCTAAGCTGAGCTTGGCATTTGCGTGAGTGTTCGTATTTAGTGTAGTCATTTGCTTGCTCTAAGCCGGTTTATACTGCTTATTTACAACCGACTTATTGACGACTTCTTGTACTGATACCACCGTCACATATTTAATAGTAAATATTATATTTTTGTGTTAAAATTACGAAAACTGAAAGATAAAGGTTCCATCAATCATCAAAATATCAAGCAAAAAAAAAAATCTTGGACGTGTTTTTACGATTTGCTGCACTCTTGATGTTATGACGGAAAAACTTATTAAAAATAAAACAAAATCAGCTTCATGCTGCTGTATCCCGCACACAGCAGGGTAGGCAGAGGACACCCAGTGTTAAGACACTCCGTTCCCCACTTTCTGCCGAATTTTGGAGGCATTGCCTGTTGAATGGTTGAAACTAAACGCCGCGCTTTGCCTCGACACTAGAGCGTCAATATTTCATCTCCTCAAATAGGGATCGAACCCACAACCAGTCGGTTTTACAGTCACAGTTTGTGCCACTGCGCGACGACTGGCCTCTGACTGGACTGTTTCTTTAATACTACTACAATATGGATATTAAATTAAAAGGGTCAACAAAAGAGTTTGAAATCGTGATTATTATTACCGTAATACTAATAAAAATAATACAATAGGAAAGTTAAAACAAACATGGTTACCCGGAGATATCCGGAGCCAGTGATATTCTTTTGGACCAGGAAAGTGGGTTCAAATGCTCATGATATTATCTCCTTCAGTGAAATAATGACATTGCAAAATTTTTCGTCTTATACCTAATTCTAAAACAAAGCAAATCCTAAAATCCTAACAAAAAGAGTGTGAAATAATAAACAAGCTCAAAAGTTCATAAGGTTAACACGGGCCCTATACTTCTTGAACCACTTAATATTTTACAAGGACCTTGTAAATTTAAAAGGCTCTCGACAGTTAATTTGGTTAGTATACGCGGTCGGGGTTTTTGTAATAATATAAAATAGTCCTCCTACATTAACAGATTTAATTATTTTCATAAATAAATATTTTTAAATTGATATAATTTTTAAATATTATATCTCAATTTCATAAATAAATTAAATATATTTAAATGATGATCATCAATGATATTATGAATCATTGCTGCAATTTTTTATATTACATGTAAAAGAAACAAGTACCGTATTCTTCCATAGCGAGGATTGTCTTTGCTGTGCCACACAAATCTTAAATTGTAATTTGTTTTTTTTTGCCAATTGCCGTAAATTATAATTATTTCTTATATAACTAATACTATGTTAATTTTATTATCTAAATTTCTATTTTTTTAAGATATATGAAAATAAAAGTATCCTCTGGCTAGATTTTAACGTTTTTGTATATTTTGGTGATGCACAATCAACGCAAGTTTCATAGTATGTATTATAAGTAAAGATATGTAATGTTACATATCTTTACTTCCACTATCTTCACCAAAATAGATCTTATCAATAATATATATCGTAATGTATCGTTATTTGGGAATTCCTATTCTACGATTATGAGTTATTGACCTTGAATAAATTTTAAAATAAAATATATAGCAAGAAAAGAAAATAATTATAGTTTTTATAAAAAACTTTATTTAAAGTGTCTTAAAAAGGGGCATGCTTCAATTAGCATTTCAAGGAATTCCTCTTCCACTGTCCCAATATCTAAAATAGAAGTCCGTTAGAAACATCAAGATTAGGAAGGTGTGCAATTCGATTTGTGAAGTCAGAAACTGTGCAGCAGAAACTGTATCCAATATCAACTCGGTCAGGCTGCCAGCCGACCCAATCGAAATTGGCATTGTTGCGGCATCTATCTGTGCAGAATTGAAGCCCGCGTGCTTCAGCTAGTGTGTAGTACGGGTTGTTTACTGATATGAAGGCTGTTCCCTGACGTCTGGATGCGTCATATACAACCTACAAAGAAATAAATGAAAATAAGATTTTTACGATATACCTACGGACCTTTGGTCGGTAGATATAAGTCCGTAGGTCGAAGGAAAAAAAAATTTTTTTGTTTGTAACTTTGTAATTATTACTTATTAATATTTTAATTTCTTCGCTCTGGCAAGTAAATAGCCCGGAATTGAGTTCTGCAAAATACGGTGGAAAGTGGGGAACGGAGTATCATAACAATAGGTTCCCTCTGTCTACTCCCTGCTGTATGCGGAATACAACGTGAAGCTTTGATTTTAGATTTGATATAATTTTTTTAAAATTTAATTGTGGTTTTAAAGGTGCTCGGGAAAATCCTTATTTAATAAAAATATTTTGTTTCAATTTCTTTAGTAATCCGTTGTAATTACCTTATAGAAGTAGAGTGGTACAGGTAAGCGGTTATTTGACTCTAAATAGATATCTACAAAACGACCTGATGCATCACGAAGTTGAGTGACGCCAAATGTGCCAGTATAAATAACCGTATTGTATCCAGCTTCACCAATGCGCCTACGCAGATTCTGCAATAAGCAAAACAATAACAATTTTAATATGTTTTAAATTAATTTTTAAAGGATTTACTAGGCTGTAACTTTGTAAAACTTAATCTTATAACTATCTGCTTATTTTAAATTATTTAATCCTACCTGTTCTAAAAAGTTCCAGTTGCCGGCGTTGAAAGGCTGCCACTGTGGAGCTGCATTTGTGAAGAAGAATGTAGCGCGCTGTGCCGTTGCGAAAACAAAGTCGCTTTTAGCAGCAAGATGACCACGAGCCAGAAATTGAGTACTTGTAATATATGTGTCTACCATATTGCTACCTACGAGCTGACCAATCACAACTCTTTGATTTGCTTGAGTGTAAGCGGTATTGACGCCTACACCCGGGAAAAGAAAGCACCAGCTGAGAAAGTTTATAAAATTTTAAATAATATTCATATTAATTTTATTAATACCTTAAACTAAAAATTGTATGTCAGATTTAGTTCTTACCTAACCAACTAGGTCGGTCAACTCCCGTTTGATGAATCGCGTTCGCGGGATTTTGTACGTACCACACGTATAATACCTCCAATCGAGTAGAGTCGAAACAGGACCAGTACAAAGGGTAAAATACATTGTTGACAGTAAAACCGTGTCTGAAAATATTTTTTAACCATAATTTTGTATAGACGATATATGTAAGAAGACGACTTATTATATTTTTTTTTCTGATGGACTAGAACTACTATTGTCCTGGAGTAGTCTTGGAAAATATTTAAATAGAGAATGAGATTCAGATTCACATTCAAAATAAATGTTTTGCATTTAAAAAAATTATATTAGCTTAGATTGAATTTATATATATCGTAAAAAAAAATCAAAATAATTACCGAATAACAATGTTATTATTAAAGCATCTCTCATTTGTTTGTTGTGATTCATAAAAAGCATTGGCAGAGCAGGTCAACAGTCCAAAAGCTCCGTTTCCATTCAACCATCCGGATCCCGATACTAATGCATTGCCAACACACCTTGCAGTCTATATAAATAAGATTATATTGAAAATAACATATATTTTTTGAAGGATTTCATTGAATCGGTACGAAATCAATATATCTTACAGCGGTTTGGACATTTGTTGCGATGTTGGGATGCTGTATTAATCGATTTGTTCCAGGACAAGAAATTACGACCTCTTCATTTGAATTAAGATTAATGATGCCCGTATTTCCATTTGCTTCGAGATAGTTATTGATTGACCTGCGAATATACACTGGCTGAGGTTGTCCAAGATCTCCATTGACACGAATGGAACACGCTAAATGAAAAAAATTATAATAAGAAAATTGATGAAAAAAATATCAATTTCTCTTTTAAATAGGTAACACTCTTAACACAACTGTATCATTGGCGTTTGTTTATGATGATTTATAACATTACCGCTTCTAGATACTCGCGACGCAGTTGTAGCATTAAACCAGGTGCGTTCTTCAATTGCAAGCCACTTATCCAAATAATCTTCGAATTCCTCTTCGCCAAGTATGAAGGCTAATTTGTCTGGACTAAGCATCCGTGGAGGCACCGCTGATAAAGCGAGCGATACCGTAGTAATCGCTAAAATTAAACGGAACATTGTGGTACTGTATTCTTTTCCTACAACTACTAGTAATCTTATGTTTGGTTTCACATTTATATGAAATGCATATCTTGTAAAGTTCTTCCGCTGGTAATCTTTATTTAGAAAGATAAGAGTATTATACCTGTATAAAATTTACGTGAAAAAACCAAATGAGATAAATAATAATCATGATATCGATCTATTATTTATTGTTTCGTGACTCCTATTTATAGTCTAGCTGGCAAAAAATCTTCTATAAATATCGAATGATTATTTCTTTTTCACGTCCTCCGAAAGTTTGGAACTTTGTTACATTGAGATCCCAAGCGTTCCCAAGAGATGTCCTCTTGGGAACGCTTTATAGTTTTGAGGTATAAATGAATCTCTTTAACTTATTAATGTCTGTATAGGCCGTGGGAATCTCATAAATTTTAACAGAGTAATCAATTCATTGGACATGTCTTATTTATAAAGAAAACGGTACGGTAAAAGAAAACCTAGACCTAGAGAAAGAAGATAAAGAAAGACAGTGATCACGGACAAAGAGATATTGACGAGAATCTTTAGTAAAGTATGGTCTACAAAATTCAGTATGACGTAGTATTTTCTTTTCTTGTCACGGTTCTCGCGAATATTACAAGATAAGTGTATTTTAAATATAAATAATAGCGGAAAACTAAATAAATTTCTTAAACATTTTTTTTTAATTATAAGAATTGAACCCGCGTCTCTTGGAAATTCCTAGGAATCCTATTCATTTCCGAGGTAATGTATGGACATGGACAATAATATGCATAATATTTCATACATCGCCTGGACACTCGAGGTATTCTTTACTTTGCTTATGAATACCTGAATTCTACAGATTGCCGGTAACATGTATAATAATTATTATTTAGCCAGTGTGGAACATTCAGTTCTAACTGTGTCTCATATGCTTTGTTATGTACATATTCTTCTGCTCTTACTATACTATAGTGTAGTATATTACGGGAAATTTAACTCTTAAATGCCGACGCGCTAGGATCTTATATTGTCCAGTACGTTTAGGAGGCTTAATATTTTTTTATTCCTACTAGCTAGTCTTAGAAGCTTGTGAAGATGGAGGTGTGATCCACTTTTATTAAATAAAAACTACTGAACGAATTTAGATGAAACTTTGCAATAACTAAAAATAGCTTACACATTATGGTTACATAACACATGGTTACAGTATGTAAAGTAAATATTGAAAGAATTTGTGTAATAGCTAGCTAGGTCGTTAGTTTTTTATATTTCTTAGTGTAATTGACTAGTGATATATATATATATATATATATATATATATATATATATATATATATAGCTACCTACAGTCAACTTTGACTGTAGGTAGCTATGTACAGTATCAAAAATGCGAGACATTCTCTATGGAGTACCAGAACTCAAGGCGCGGTTTGTCTTATCGGAGCGTCGAAATGAAAATAATTTGAAAATAATCCTGCTCTGAGGGGAGGAAACTTCAGTAATTATGAATGAACTTTGTGCAAATGGACCACTTTCTTGTATATATTTTATTGTAGCTGTTGTGGTACAAAATTTTGTAAAAAAAAACTATAACAGTTCTTTATACGACTTTCTAGATATTTTATATTTAAATATGAAAAAATAAAATATGAAATATGCCTATCACGCTAACAAAATTTGTGAAGGCGGCATTTCTTATTTGTTATACTTTCGCGGATTTTTTTAGTTTTATATGTCAGCTAAAGAACTTCACGCGCCTTCACCCGCTTGAACTACTCGGTGTTTTATTTAATAAAAACTGCGTACGTAGTACCTTGGGTTACATGATCGTAATTATCATAATCATTTTTTTTTGAAGTACATCATATGTGTTGATACTTGACGAAAAAATATTTTCATCTCCTCGAGCGGGTATCGAACCCACAGCCAGTCGGTTTTACAGTCAGACTTCGTGCCGCTGCGCCACGACGGCCTCACTATAAAATTGTATACACTTTAAAATTGTTAAAATAAAAAAATATTATATAAAAATATATCCCGCACATAACAGGGTAGGAAGAGGGAACATAGTGCTAAGACACTCCGTTGGTGTTAATGTTTCATATATTCATAGAGTATCGGGTAAAAATGTCGTTTGTGTATTGATCGAGTGTCGAGACCATTGTTTGACCAATAATATGAACATAAATAGTAATATGAATTTAAGAACAATCACGGAAAATTGAACTAAGGCAAACTGTGACATTCCTTTAACTTAATCCCGTCATATATGTATATTTAAATAAGTAGAGATATATTTTATTTGTAATACGGTTTCTTCTGAATCTCTAAAAGCTCTTGCATTATTTACGTTAGCAACGAATAAGAGTTCTAACTATAAGACGTATCACGAGCCATACCTCGCCTAGCCTAATATTTGACAAAAAATAAAATTATGTCATTCTATTCTCTTTAATTTATATAATTTGAAGGTGTTGTGGGGTGTCGGTCTGCCCAGGCCGAGCATTTTAATATATGCGATAATAATATGTGACAAATGTATTATTTTTATTATAGGTCATCAAAAAAATAGCGTATTAATAAATATGTATTTATTTTAAATCCATCTCTCTATGTAAATATTTAATAATTATATATAGAGATAACAGTATTAAGAAAGTAGACCATTAGTTACATCAAAGTTAGGAATATGGTTAATTCGACTTCTGAAGTTGGGGATTGTGCAACAAAAACTATAGCCGAGGTCAATGCGGTCGGGCCTCCATCCAATCCAATTGAAAGCATTATTATTACGGCATCTGTCGGTACAGAATTGTAATCCTCTGGCCTCCGCCAGCGTGTAGTAAGGATTGTTTATGGATATGAACGCAGTACCACGACGTCTAGATGCATCATAAACGACCTAAAATATTAAAATAGTGTTTATTATTTTGTATTTACACTTATTATACATAATAATTAATAGATCAGAATCATATATAGATATATAAATTCATTAATTATCTATAAGTATTACTTGTTTTTATTCACAATAATTTGTGTAAGTTATTCCAATTATAAGTATATTAAAAAAAACGGAAAAATATTTGAAAACTAAAAATAACCCTAATATTTTCTTACTTTATAAAAGTAGAGAGGTACAGGAACTCTGTTGTTAGTTTCTAAGAAAATGTTGACAAAGCGACCAGCTGAGTCACGAAGTTGGGTCACTCCGAATGTGCCAGTGTAAATGACCGTGTTGTATCCAGCTGCGGCTACACGTCTGCGAAGGTTCTGTGAAAATATGAATGTATTGCATGTACATATATATGTATAATACTCTACTGATATTAATTTTATAATTTATCTTAAACCTAGAGACCGTCGTAGTGCAATGGGAACAATGTAGTGTGGCAATGAACGTGGGTTCGATCCCAGTTGAGGGAATGAATTATTATTTATAAATATTTTTTATTTCTTCGCTCTGGCGCCCGGCTTTGAGTTCTGCCACTTAACACGCAATGCCTCGAAAAAATTCGGCGTAAAGTGGTGAATTGAGTGTTTTAACACTAGGTTCCCCCTGTTAAAACACTCAATTACATCAGGTTACATCGTGAAGTTGATTCATTTGATTTAATTTTAAACCTACTTGTTCCAGATTGTTCCAGTTGCCAGCATTGAAAGGCTGCCATTGTGGGGCTGCATTTGTAAAGAAGAATGTAGCGCGTTGTCCGGAAGCAAATACGTAGTCGCTCTTAGCAGTAAGATGACCGCGAGCCAGAAATTGAGTGTTAGTTAGGTATCTGTCCACCATATTGCTTCCCAAAAGACGTGCAAAGACATTTCTTTGATTATTTTGTGTGTAAATATTGTTGATATTCACTCCCGGGAAATGGGCGCCCGCTGAAAAAGTTTTATTTTGTTTTATTTCAATTTTACTATTATCACAAAGGATTCAAATAATTTGTGAAAAACCGGTTAATGGAGATAATGCCACGGAGATTAAAGAATATTGTGTTTATTGAACTGCCCTTGTTTGCTGGTGGTTGACGCCATTATTAGTGCTACGAAAATATGTATTTGGGATTTAACATTTTTTAAAATAACGATAATGATCAAATTAATTATTAATGAATTTTTTAAACACTGCAAACAGGGGCGTCTCGATGAGACCCACAGTACCATCCGTCCGTAGGGAAGACACATATGTCCCTACACACATTTCCCAGCAACAAAAAAAATACATACGTATACGAATAAATAAATACCTATTCGACGAATAAAGTCGAGTCTTAATTTATTTCTTTTATAAACGAAATTATTAATAACAATTGCTAACAGTCATTAATTTTAATTTTATCTTCACATTATTCAAAACATGATAATCTATCATCGTTGTCATTATCACAGTTACCGTAACACATGTATATGTATACAAAGCAATCACAATTTTAAGTTGGTGCTGGTCTTACCTAACCAGCTGGGACGGTCAACGCCTGTTTGATGTACTGCATTAGTAGGATTTTGATTGTACCACACATACAAAACTTCCATTCTGTTACGATTGAAACATGACCAATATAGTGGATGGAAGACATTGTTTACGGTAAATCCATGGCTACAAAAATACAAACACATATAAATATTACAACACTTTGATATAATAATATTATAACTATTAACATATTTAAATACCATACCGAATGACAACATTGTTGTCAAAACATCTTTCGTTTGTTTGTTGTGCTTCATAAGTCGGATGGGCAGAACAAGTTAACAATCCGAAAGCTCTGTTTCCATTTAACCAACCGGATCCAGACACTAAATTGTTGTTTACACATCGGGCGGTCTATGTAACATAAATTAAAATAAATAAAAAAATATATTATGTATATATTATTAAACTTTTGAAGTATACCTACAGCGGTGTGCACAGTTGAAATAATATTGGGATGCCGAATCTGCCGATTAGATCCCGGGCATGATATAGTGACTTCTTCATTGGCGTTAAGCTGAATAGTTCCACTGTTTCCATTTGGTTGAAGGTAAGTGTTGCGTGATCTGTGGATGTAAACAGGCTGAGGCTGTCCAAGGTCTCCGTTAATTCGGAAGGAACAACCTCATGAAGAAACTATTACTTAACATGATATTTAATTGACTAAAAAATATAACCAATATATTTTAAAAAACTTTATATATATATACAATTATTTTTATATTATAGCACTGATATGATATTTTTAAGTATTATATATATATTTTTTTATATTACATTAAAAATCTATTACCACTTCGCGCTGCTTTGTTATTTGATAATGTTGTATTAATCCAATTTCTTTCTTCTACTGCAAGCCATTTGTCTAAATAGTCTTCAAATTCTTCTTCCCCAAGTAAAAAGGCTACATCCTCTGGATCTGGCAATCCAACTGGAGTGGCTGAAACTGCTAACGTTACCGCTGTGATCGCTAAGATCACACGAAACATTGTTATATATAACTTTGTTTACGATTGAATTTAAATATCTGAAGCTAAGTTATGTGGGACAGTGTCGACGAAAAGTCATTGTAATATGATTTTTATAGGCTTAAGCATCACTATCTATTTGTCGCGAACCGAAAGACATCTTTCTCATTAACAAAGATAAAGCGATTGTGGTTATCTGATATTTATAAATATAAAAAAATATTCTTTAATATAAATAATTAATATAAATAATTAATATAAATAATTAATATAAATAATTAATAGGTTTATTAATTCGCTAACTGGCTTAATAACATATTAAATTTTAACGGGACTGGAGACCACTGGTATGGTGCGTGGGTCTTCAGCACTAGATATATTGATGTCATTCTGTTACATTAATATATTTATATACACGTTATCGCTTATCCTCTTAAGTCAGCTTCACGCTGTACTTATCTCTAGCATAACAGGATAGGCACAGGGAACATAGTGTTAAGACTTAAGCTTTGTATCTCCTTCTTCTACCTCCTCCTGCCTCTTCCTCCTCTTCCTCCTTACACAATCTTAAATAAAAATGACCTTGACAGCCGGACAGACAAACAAAGGTATCCTATAAGGTCTCTTATCTTTTTGGTTATCTTTTAATACACGTTTATTTTTTATGTATTATATTTTATATAAAGAGGAAAGATTTATATGTGTGTATGTTTGTAGTGAATAAATATACTACTAAATCGATTTTAAAAATCCTTTTTTAACCATTAGAATACTACATTATCACTGAGTAACATTAATTTCTAGAAAATTAGGGATCCGTACTAAAATTACCCAAGGTGTAAAAAAGTTAGGATCAAATGTTATATATAACTTCATCACATGCGCTGCAGAAACTGTTGAAGATCGTTGAAGTTGAAGATGGGATAAAGTTGAACAAAATAATGTTCTACAACATGAGTACTTTTGACAGCTTTTATTAGATAGAAAAGTCGACAATAATTACTGCATTTTATTCATATAGTTTTTATTAATCCTTATCCAAATAAATACTTTCGTATTTGAGACAGTTTTAACGCCTGTAGATTACTCTTTAAATTACTAAAATCAGACGTTGCTTTACGAATTTTGAAATTCCATTCTGAACAAAACATATCTTTTTAACATTTTTAAAGTGTTATAAAAATAACGTAGCACGTAACGTAACGTAGTCGTTAGCAGATAAAAGGAGGGCAAAATTTGGTATTAAAGCCGCTAGTTCAAGTGAGGTATCAAGATGAAAGGGCTCTGGCTCTGGCTAAGCTAAGCCTAAAATTCAGAAAAAGCTCGAGTCTTCCTATTTTTGTACGGAATCTTCGGTGGGCGAGCCCGACTCACGCTTGTCACCATCTAAAATTCTGGAATGGAAGTTACGATAATGTACTCCAGGTACTAAAACTTTCATATTAATTGCCTTTAAGAATACTTTCGTGATTTCACGGACGTGGCCACGATCGGGACACTAAATGAATTAGCATTTATATATACTGCAGCGTTGAGATCTGCCACTTAACACGCAATGCCTCCAGAATTTGGCAGAAAGTGGGAAACGGAGTATCTTACTCTGCCTACCTTGCTGTGCGGGATATAGCGAGAAGGTGATTTGATTTATTTATTTATATATACATAATAGAGTAAAAGTCCATTTTATTACATTCTGCTTCGCAAGGATGGATGAATTTCTTTTAAACACTGTACTGCTATACAAATTTTGTAGATATTGTATATAGGATTAACAAAAAAATGTGTTTCTTAGTTTTATTGTTATCGCCTAATCCTCGTAATCACCAAAATCAGTGGGCGATACAAGCTGTGCTCAATTGTCACTTTACGTCATTTACTCGCCCATCAGCTTGTGAAAGACGAACACGCCCCCGGTACATGACAAAGTATAATGGAGTAGGAGCAATGTATCTAGACGTCTTGGCCTCAATCTAATATGTCTAGAATATTTTTTTTTTCAGATATATTATATTGAGGCCAATCGTGGCGCAGTGGCACAAAGTGTGACTGTAAACGCGATGGGTTGTGAGTTATATTTTCATTCAATAAAATTAAATATTCAATACAGCGTGAAGCATAAAAAACATATTAGATGTAGCAATATTTTTTTAAATTTTTCACCTTTATCGCGATCGGTATGTCTTCTTTCACTCCTGGACATAAGTCTGCCTCCTCGATGGCTTTTGATGTTGGCTGATATCAGTATATTTTAAGTTGAGTGAATTTAATCCACAGTTTCTCCGGATTCAACAGAAAAGATCATCTTTACTTACCCTGCTACATACAGCGGAATAGGTAAAAATAACCTTGTTTAAGACATTCTATTCTCCCAATTTTGGGACAATCGGTATTCTGAGAAAACTTAACGCCTAGAATAAGAATACTACTGTAGTACTAGAGTATATTTACGCTCTGGTCTACTTTTTTCACATTTATTGTTCTTGTCTCTTACTCATAAAATTTTTAGTAATTAGATATAATAATAAAGTAAAGAAAACATTGTAATTACAAGGATTTAAGTAATAACTACTGGGTTCTAATAAGAATAATAGAACAGAATGTACTCAATAAAGTATTTTACGTTACTGAATATTTTTTTATTAAAAATAAATTTGCGTAGCGAGGATTTTCAAAATTATAAAATTTTAAAATTTATTTTATTACAAGCGTACAGCTGACGACTGAATGCCCTTAATTATTCATTAATTCAAAAAGAGAACGCCGGAATTTTTAGGACGAGGACTTTACTTATACTTATATTTATATCACACAAATTTTATTATTTAAACATTAAACTACGAAATCATCAAAATACTTTCATCGGCATCTAAAATCCGGCGTTGTGATATTTTACAACGTCATCCCTTATAATAACGTCGACATCGTTGTGTCAAAAAGTTTTTGAATGCGGGTGGAAAGAAACTTTGACACGAAATTTTACGAATATTAGAGATGGGATAATCAGAAATATTTTGTGGCGAAGGTCAGATTCCATTAGTTTAACAAGGCGTCTTCCTCTAACAAAATACGGATAAAGGGCCACTGAATAAATTATTGTATTTTACCTTCGTCTGGATTTATCTGACATGTTGAGAAGTTAGTTTGTATGATTGATTGAATCAGTATAATATTAAAATCAAATCAAATCAGCTTTACGCTGTATCCCGCACACTGCAGGGTAGGCAGAGGGAACGTAGTGAAAGACACTCCGTTCCTCACTTTCTGCCGAATTCCGGAGGCATTGCGTGTTAAGTGGCAGAACTCAACGCCGCGCTTTGCCTCGACACCAGAGCGAAGAAATGGAAATATAAATTTAAGTAAATATTTCATCTCCTCGATTGGGGATCGAACCCACAACCAGTCAGTTTACAGTCACATCTTGTGCCGCTGCGCCACGACCGGCCTCAAATAATATTGAAATTGATATTTTTTGTATTAATATTTAAACAATTATTAACTGTATGTTGTTTATATTTGTGTAACGATGAATACTTTTATAACCCTTAAACAGTCCTTTCAAACCGTTCTACTGATTTTCTTTTTTTTCTTGAACTTCCATATAAAACTTATGTATCATACTGTACAACAATATTTAAGTGCGACTTTTACAAATTGTTATTATAATTTTTTTTTGTTATTAGTTTGAAGCTTCTGTAATATAATAACATATGAATAATTTAATCTTATCGAATATGGATTAAAAACGGAATCAATCTTTATTAAAACCCACCACGAATGGGCCACAACCGCTGCACGCCTTTTTCATATTAATAATTAATTAATTATCGGTTGACGTGCACAGTGATTGTATGTTTACAAAAACATATATATATGTATGTACAGTTCACGAGATTTAAGATAAGCTTTTGTGTGAGTTGAGATTATAAAAGTAGAGACCAAAAAAATTTTAGAAAGTGAAATTTATAATTAAAAATGAATAAAAAAAATCTCGCCGATTATAGAAGCTTTGACGTGAACAGTTGTCTATGGGTAGAGGACCTCAGTACCTATCCATTGTACCCCCATGTATGTTAGCCCTTTGGGCATATGTGTTCTGTGATATTAGCCGGTTTTTAGTAGTTCGGCAGATATTTGAGAATATGTAATTTTTTCGATTAAATCTGTTTCTTGAAGAAAATTTTCAACTGTTGAAATTGTTTCTTTCCTATTATAGCTCTAATTTGGCTTTTCAAGGAAGCCAATTGACGCGTATAATATTAGATTATACAAAAGTATACGCGTCAATTGGCTTTCTTGAAAAGCTAAATTTGCCATTTGAATGGTATCCAAGAAATAGGGATTTTAAGAGTTATTGTATATTGGATACATTTATCATCTTAAATGTGTGAACAGTACTTGAAATATTAGTAAATATAATAAATATTAATAATTACTTTATAACATACATTTCCAAGGCTATATTATAGTGTATGGAAACAACTTTGAAAATATAAAGATAACCTTTACTATTACTATTAAAGTGAAAGTTTATGAGGATGAATGTTGGTTCCACGTTCACGCAATAACTACTAAAACGATTAAGATAAAACTTTACCGTAATATATCCTATACAATATATCCTAATACATCAATATAAGACATAAGCTACTTAAGCCAATTTATGTAAAGATTATGTACGATTTGATTTTAAATAAGAACAATTTTAAAGAGAATAAAATTGTTATTCAAATTTCTGTTGGATTCAACAGAAATAGGTAAGTAAGTATAAATTGTGATATTCCCTGGAGACAAAAGGGAAGGTTCCCTTTTGTCTTAAGGGAAAGATCCCTTGGAAGCATATGAAATATATTTGTAATATGTCACGATTTTGGAAATACTCATAGATGAAAAAGGGGTCACCGGCGGCAATATTTTAATTATGTTATTGAGATTTATCGTACTAAGATGTCATCGTATCGTAGATAAGGGTTCGATTCCCACTCGGCGTATGATAATTGACACAAAAAAATATCAGTGCGAGTTCTGTATAAGTTATTTATGTATATCCCATAACGTGGCTCAAATTTATTTCTGGTAATTTAAAAAAGGCATATAATAATGTCTCAAATTATAGAGGAAACCTATTGAATGACAAACCTATTCACAATTGCTTACTTGTGTTGGATGTTGATTGTAACGATAAATTTTCGTTTTGTTTAATTAATAATCACTTATTAAAGAACTGTAACGTAATATATTTCAGACTGAGCTAACAACAAACACTTTCATGTTATGGATTTAAATGAAAGTTTATAGTAATAAAATTCACACTTCAGAATAACACATAGCCTACAATTAATATATAAACATGTTGTATAAATTAGTTATAATATAACAAAAAGCGTACGCGAATCCGTGTGTAGGTCGCTAGTTTCGTATATTCCGCGATATAGACTGCCAAAGGTTTCCTTCCTTTGAAAGTTATAATCTAATGTAAAAGGACTATTTTTTTATCTTTTCATACGGTATATATTTGTATATATATCTAAAATGAACTAAAAAAATATTATTTTTGAACCAACTTTTATGCCAGCACTAAATGTTTTACTAGACGTTATCCATTTCTAAGTGGATGGGATTTTTAAGGTGCTATAGTAAATGAGTAAATAAAAATACAAATTATTTTATGATTCATTTATTGTTGGGAGTGTATTTCATCATATAGATTTATTTAAAATAGTGTTTATTGAGTGCAAAAATAAGTATGTCTTAGAGAAACTTAGTGCTCTCAAAATTCTATGAATGTTAAGATTTATTACATTTTTATATTATAGTATGTATTTAGAGTATTCACGCCTTGAATTAACTAAGAAAAGACGAATGACAAAAGTAATAATATAAACGCTATAATAATTTTATTTTTTTAAATACATATTATGAGAATAACAAAAACAAGACGCAAATACTTATTGAACTTGTGTGAATTCTAATGTACGTAATTTATATAAGTGCAGTACGGCCAACCAGTCTTGCCGCCCTGAAGTTAGCTGTAGACAGCTGATTGATTTTAGGATTTTTTTTACTTTTCAATATTTTCTATTATATATTATATATTATTTTGAAGAAACTTCAGAGCGGCCACGACTTGTTGACCCTACTGTAGGAAATATGACAAAACCTTAAAAGAACTCGGTAGTTCACTCATAATCCAATGAGTACTAAGGAAACCTATAGAATAACAATAACATGTAACATTTTGCTATCATTAATTAAACAATAAATAAACAACTTGAATCACTGTAAGTAAACATACCTACTATATTTCGTTTTTTTTAACAAATGACACCGTGCACAACTAGATTTGCCCCCTGACTTTCACTTGCAATATTACTTACATGTACTTGAAAATTCAAGTATCTACACTGAAATCAGAGTTGCATTTTACATTCCGTGTAGAGTTGCAATACATGAGAAACTCTTATTTGTTTATAAATAAGACGATACAAAATGTTCATTTAATGATATAATGGAATGCAATGAAATAATATAAACGTACATAGCAAAGAAATAACATAAATTATTGCCTGCAAGTTTCAAATAACAAATAAATTAAGAATCGATTTTTACTTGTTCTAATCGATTTTAATTTGATGAAGAATATTTACTGACATATAGTTTATGTACTTCAAACATAAAAATGACAAAAGTGATGTACTTCGATAATAATTCTACATATAATCTAGTGATATTCACTCTCCTTAAAGTCCATAAAAGTTAGAATTTGGTCGAGAAGTATACTAAAAATCTAATATATAATACTTTAAAATAGATATTAAATCTTGATTCACGATGAAGGCCTCCAATACAATATTTACACCGACGTCTAATATCTAGTAGGAAAGTATCGTTAATGTATGTTTACGATTAAATTATTATAATATATTAAAGTTATCTATTAAAGTTATTTAATAATTGTATTCGAATATTTCTAAAAATGGTAAGGTAAAGAGGTGTAGAAATAGGAAAATATATTTATCTCGACAAACTTCTAAAATTCATAAGATTGAATTTGATGTTACGTTATATAGTTAAAATTAGGCAATACTTTTTTCGTTAAAAGCTCAGTAAAACATTTATTATCATGTAAGATAAATAGATGTAGGTAAGCCAAAGCAATAATTCAGCAAAAAAAAAACCCTTAAAATTTTCTTTTCTATAATTAGGTATAGGTCCATGTTAGTTAAATTTGAAATTACTTAAACAATATTTGAAAATATCATTTAATTTTTTTTTCTAACAAACTCTAAACTAATCAAAGAGATAAATTTATATGAAAGCCAAACGTCAAGCACACGGTGCGCAAAATTTTATCTTATCTTTAAATCTATTTTCTACTTTGTGGAAAGGAATATTTGTGATAAAGCAATTATTATTAGACAAATGTTATATAACATACGGAACAGGGAGGAACAGGGAGAAACATATCTATATAATAACGACACAAAGTATACATAAACAGCATTACGGTGCACTCGCGCTTACGATAAAAATGAACTTACTTTTTACATTAAGATCAAAATTCTCACAGCTTTGTCTTTCATTGTTCGCTTACTAGCGAATTCGAGTAAATTCGTTAAACACTAAAACTATTTAGGTACACTAGTACATACGTAGAGGTAATTGCAACAGTCATAATAATAAATATGGTACTAACGCGCGTAGTTAAGTTACGCGCGGGGACGAAAAATGTCGACGTAAAATAGTCTTTATAAGAGGACTACGCAAGTCTACTGAACGGTTATGGTTAATATATTACATAAAGATATTAAGAGGCCAATCGTGGCGCAGAAGCACAAAGTGTGACTGCAAGATCGATTGGTTGTGGGTTCGATCCCCACTCGAGAACTTCAAATGTTATTTTAATTTATATTTTCATTTGTTCGTTCTGGTTTCGAGGCAAAGCGCAGCGTTGAGTTTCGCCACTCAACACGCAATGCCTCCAGATTTCGGTGGAATAATAACTATTATTAATTCAAAAACTTAAACTTTTATAAAGAAAAAAAAAACGTTGCGTTGCGTGTTGTTTTTTTTGTTTAGTAAGTGCGCTTTTTATATATTTCATTATGTTTTTATATATTTCATTCAGAGCCTTTGGTGGGTTCTACTACCATATCTTGTCTTTCAATGTGGCATTCCTAAGATGCCGAGAGAGTGACCATAACCACTTCGTAGATTTGGCGTGAAGGATATAGGTACGTCAAATAAATATTTTATGAGGAATACGCAAAGGCAAAGCTCGGCGTTCAGTTCCGCCACTCAGAACGCAATGCCTCCAGTATTCGGTGGAAATTGGGAAACGGAGTGTCTTAACACTAGGTTTCCCTCTGCCTACTCAGCTATGTGCAGGATACAGCGTGAAGCAGATTATTATGAAGAATACGCAAATGATATAAGTATCGTTACAGCTGGGGCCATTAATTTCGTTGTTATTATACAATATATATTATATATCAAGAAATCTGTATCGACAATAATCTTAATAAATTCAATTGAATTTTTAAATTATATAAGTGTAAATATAAAATGCCCTAATATAACAAAGGTAATTCGCTCTCGATCGATACGTCCTAGAAGACATTATTGTACTATTATACAGTAAGAAATAAGTTAACAATCAATACTAGACGACCCCAGCCATTACTCAATGATAAATGTATGCGTATATTTTTAATTGAGGCGTGAATAATATAACACAAAAAAAACATAATCAAATCAAATTACGATAAGGCAACATTAATTATTTATACATTACATATGTACGTATAAAACACGAAGCTTGAGATCATAACCAATGATAAGCATTTCGGTATGAACTGACGACGTTATAATATAAGCATTATTATTGCCAATAGTATCGAAACTATCTTACAACAGTAAACAATTAAGTAGTAAGGCCAGTTAAACTTACAATAATCTAACAATAACAAAGACAGAAATATTACATGATAAATATTCGTCGAGTCCCTTAATTTAATATTAATTATTTACACACGATATAAACAACTCCATAGATAATAATTTATTATTCAAAAAGTTTTCAAAAGCTGCCTACGAATTTCAAATTAAGCATTACCATTTTCTGACAAACATCCGTCCGCTCCTAAATATATGTAATGTTAAATGTTAAGTAGTATACTCAATTTTTCAATTATTTAATTTATTAATTGCTATTAAAATAATTGTATATTTGAAATATTCATATTTTAGTTAGTTCATTTAGCTATTAATTAAGATTACAGCTAAAATATACATATTTCATATTAACGAATTCCAAAGAAAAAAACCATAGAGACACAGATAACACAAATCTTAGTGCTATATTGAATATTAATGTAAAAAAATAATATTTGTTGGGTGTATCCATTTAGAAAAATATATTCTATAGGAGAATAGATACGAGAGATACTCGTACTTGGCCTTATTGAACGTTATTCAATAATAAATTTTATGTGAATAAAACGCTAATCCTAATGAGTTTCAATAATTTTTTATAAATTTAATTGTGAATATTCTAAAATTTATGATATAAGTGACGTAAATTTAAATATCAATTTGGTGTTTGAGAAGTTTGATTAAAATACGACAAAAAGTAGATCTGACGCCTTAATATTCAAAGTTGGCGTTGATTATTTCATATAATCTATAAGTTTTTGTATTTAATTACATAGTTGATAAACATAAAACAATAGTTTAGACTATTGTTGTTGTCTATAGTTTTGGCTTATACGGCTGTTTCCAGATCTTCTGATACTAGTTGAAAGTGCTCTTGACCTGCAAAGAAAATATTGTGCTGTAGTCATAAACATATAAAACTAAAAAAAAAACTTAAAATATATTACCGATAATGTATATCTAAATTGTAGTTGGGTACTTTTGCACCAATTTCGAAGCTCATCGATTATCATTGTGAAGTGACTCATCGACTATTATTGTGATGTGAAGTGAATGTTTTTAAAAGCTTGGCTATAAAAGTTACTTTGGATTTCTTATATATCAAGAAATATAACTATAAGAGGATGAACGACGGCGGTGGGAAAGGAATTTCTTTTTTTTTCCACATTTATTATTTTAACATATAATAATTAAGTCGTACGTTAAGTTAGATTAATATAGGTTTAGACAGATTACTGTTCTTCTAACATTGGTTACATATATTTTAGTTTTTTTCTTCGAATTTATGATTAATTATTAATTTTAATCATACAATTATACTTAAAAAAAAGACGGATTACAAATATAAAAAAAAACCTGTAACGTGTAACAATTCCAGATATACAATATTAAACATACGATTAATTTAATTCAATCAGATTATTACAATTTGTTTAATAAAGCAAAACTGTATAAAATTCGTGTCGTCTTATTATCTAATCCATTTATCAGTCCGATATTTTGCTATTATGCTTTGTATCTATATAAAGATAGTCTATAGATATAATAGCGTTATAAAGAGAAAAGAAATTAATATTTATGCACTCGTTTCCGGCATGAGATGTATTTATTACAAGGTACGCAATTGCGTAACCATTATTTAGCATTCTTATTTAGTTTATTTTTAACTACAAACACACTATTGATTATATTTTATAATTAATTTGTAAATACACTGTAATTATTTATTCCGCACCTCCAAAAGTAAGTTTTATTTATTTTTTCAATAAAATTGTAAAATAAACTAACACACAGAACTATATATTTCAACTACAACTGCTGTGCAAGTTTCTAAATTAGCTAATTTCTAATTATGAAAATAAATCATAAAAATAAAAAATATATATTCCTATCTATTAGTACACAGTTCTAAGCTACAAGCTCAGAACTGTATAACTTCAAAAGTGTTAAGTAAGAATGAAAGATTTCAACAACTTTAATTTTCAAAACCAATTTTGTATAAGATTGTCACCAAGAAATGACTGTTGCGACTGCCTTGACGTCCGCGAGGATTGCCTTCTTCTCTTTAGCGTAGAATCCGTATGTACCGATGCTGATAAGCATTTGTAAGTATTTTTAGGCTCTGGTTTCCGATTCTCGTATTTTTATGTACTTGTACTAGGAAGCCATTTTGCAAGTTTAAATAAATAAAAGATTTTTATGAAACTCAGTAAAAGAATTCCTTGGGAAGGTTTAAGTTGTTTAAGAATGGGTTCTGACTGTTAATTCCTCTATTTTGATTGATTTAATTTGTTTAGGTACTAGTAGGGGATTCGAAAGCAGCCAGATCCTTTGTTATGCTATGAAAGTTCCTTTGCGCATACACCCAACACCGATAGCTACTATCTGGGAATATGATAATTTAGATGGTATAGTATGGACATACTTTGGCAGTTACAAGGTAAATAAGGTGCATAGAATGTTACCTAACTTACGTTAAAGTATACAATTACTATTTTTTATATTTTTTTGGGAATAATGTAAGAAATGACGTTATCCATTGTCAGACAATAAGCATGGTTTTAATCACCTGCCAGAAACCTAATAAATTGCAAGCACCTACGAATATAATATACAGCAAAGCTACAACAAGGTGGATTTACTAATAATTTTAATTAACCAATGTGAAGAAAATCTGTGTTTGCTCCTAATATATTTGTAGGCGCTTACATTGTAAAGATGAATAAAAAAATAAATATTTTATACATCATATGTATATACATTAATATAAAGATCGTCGTGGTGGAACATAGCGTATGACGGTAATCGTAATGGTAATCGTATGGTTCGATTCCTGCTCAACGAGATAATTTGGCGATGAGTTCCGCTACTCAATACGTCATGTCTCGAGAATCGAGCGGAAAGTGAGGAACCGAGTGACTGAATCCTAGGTGGCATCTACCTACATATATGTGGTATACATTATAAAGATAAAAAAGCTGATATTTACTTTCCAAGTACGCAGCCAGATCGTGATCATCCGCCCTAAGGGCCAAATGCCGAGGTGTAAGTCCATTTTGATCCTGCTTGGTGAGCGACGCGCCCCCAGCGACCAGCATGCAGCATATCGCCCTTCGCTTGTGGGCGGCCGCCTTATGTAAAGCAGTCTGTCCCCTTTCGTTGTCCCGCATATTTAAAATCGTACTCGGAGCACTCGCTATGAGATACTTGACAATCTCTTTGTTCCCATATCTGGCTGCGATGTGCAGGGCCGTCTGACCCGTCGCGTCGATGGACAGCAGTGAGTAACCGGCTGTGTGTAATTCTTTCATCTGCAAAATATTTTTTTAATTAATTTAAATTGGAATTTAATTGCGTGTGTGCGTAAAAAGTGGGGATCGGAGTGTCTTAACACTAGGTTTCCTCTGCCTACCCTGCTGTGTGCGGGATACATTTAATTATAATCGAAAACTTTGTTAAATATTTCGTAGACTAATAAAATTGTTTTCAAATCTAAATTGAAAAAAATAATCTTTAGAAGCTTGCTTCTACTGTCAAATCATAAATTTATTAGACGTCAAGAAAATCATATTAAAATAATAGAATAGGTAAACACGGCCTTAGTGAGTTTCTAATCAAATTATAAAGGATTCGGAGAAGAAAAGGTTATTGTTTACGCGTACCATTTTCAAGTCACCGATTTTAGCCGCCTTATGAAGCGCGTCGGTCGTTTTCTCCAGTAATTTTCTGAAACAATACCAAAGTTCGAATAATCCCTCTATTGTATATTGCGCATATAATACAATAACGTGGTTGTAGTGCTGCCAAGAAAAACAAATATTAAGCTAACGTACATCTAAAAAAACAGTTAAAGACAACAATATTACTACAGAAATACATCTCACCTACAGCCAAATACTTCTTGATCAAATCCAAACAGTTTTTCATGAACGCTGCATGCAATAGAAGAAAGAAGACATAGAGTGCAGATTAAAGATCTGGACACATGTGCTTTGAGCTTCATTACGAGTGCGCTACACAAAACCGTATCTACTAGTTTAAAATTAATAGTCAATACAGGTTCTATTTAATATTTATATAGTGCCTAATACTCCTATTTGATGGTAGCAGTGATAGCACTCTCGAAAAAACAATTTATATTGAAGACTACAGAAAAATAAGTGTATACAGATTCAATATTATTAAGTCTAAAAAAATCATGCCAGGACGTTACAGTATGATAAAAATGGCGCCAGAATGTAAGCGTCGTATCTAAGTGAGTTCACGCTTAACGATTCAAATCATAAATTATAAATGTAGCCTATATTTGTGATTCAAAACTACGGAGCAAATTTTATATTAGCTATTTATTCATAAATTTATCAAATATACAGTCCTCGTTTTGCGTTCGAGCCTAGAAGATAGGAAAGATATCGTAAGTTTATTGTGTGTTTGTAAATCATTAAGGTAATAGTGTCATTTAATACTTACGTTTTGAATCTTGTAATGGAATCCCGATTGGGTTGAGGGTCTTTAGTTACGGGTGGACTGGTACAAAGTGGTGGGGAATTACTATCTTGAATGGATGGAATTTTTGATGGTTGAGGGGACGTTTTGGAGGGCATGAGGGGCATTTTAGAGGCAGAGGGAGGCAACCCCGAAGGTGGCGTTTGAGGAGTGAGTAATTCCTCTGACGTACGCGCGGGGCTGCCGAACCCGGATTCACTGTTAAACAAAATAATTTGTGAATAATATTTACACTTGTACAATAATATCATTTTCCCGTATCGTATAAAATATGTCTATAAATATATTAAGATATGATAAAAAAAAACCTTGAAGTTCACATAACATATAAATGCAAAAGATTTATTAACGTATAAATAACTCTTTGCAAAATATCTACATAGAAGAAGAGTAATGATCAAAGAACAGGAAGTCAAAATTTTTAAACAAAACAAGGAAGGGAAGCCAAATTGACTTGACGTTACTCGTGATCAAGTCATTGCGGTGATCTAATCTCTAGTTCATTGTGTATCCGAGATATGCCGACAAAATGTAACAGGATAAACATAATTATTTTATACGTAAATGATATAATAATACGCACTTGTTATAATAATATATTTTTTGCTTGATGCCATATTTAGTATATAGCAGGATAGGCAAAGGGAGCAAAGTAGTGTTAACACTCTATTTCAGTCTGCGTCAGTTTTCGAGACATTGCGTGTTGTGTGGCGTAATTCAATGCCGCGCTTTGTCTTATTAGAACAAGGAAATTATATATTAAATAATTCGTACCATAATACCCAAATGAGAATCAAACCCTGAACCACCGCGTTTACAGTCACACTCTGTGCAGCTGTATTAAAATGTTATTAGTATGTAATATGCATGTCCAATCAGATCAAAAATTTCTTTAAAAATATGTATGTAAAAGGCCAGTGTGCGTAACATGACTTATTATTTGTATCTATTAAATTATAAAAAAACATTCAAGATTTTAATGCTAACCTTGCGTGGGATTCGGGCACATCCAAAGAAACGCCAGCACTGGGTGTATCGACACTTTGGGATATATCTAAGGATACGGATAGACCAGTAGTCGTGTCTAAGGATACCGATGGTCCGGTGCGGTCGAGGGACGCCGTCGCCGTCGTCTCGGGGTGAGCTGTGGACTCCGTGTCCGGCGTGAGGGGCGCCGCATCGAGGATATAAATATTCTCATGTGCTATGTCAATGGGATAATGCAGGTTTTCCTGTGCTTTGTCGATTCGAAAGAAGCGCTCCGCAGTCACCGCTAAAAGTAATGTATTTTTTATTAAGACATCGTTATATAGTTTGGTTATTAATAAAATTGTTTTAATTATAATCTGAATAAAAAAATAAGTTTTTCTCTTGTTATAAAGCAATGAAATATATATATATATATATTTCTTCTAGTAAACCAATATTAACGAAAACAGTAAAACGATTTTTTTTAACAAATCTTTATACGTACAATCGATTTAAACTTGTAATGTATATTTATGAATGTGATATGCAAATATATTTATTTTCAACTGATAACTCAAAATCGTTTCGCGCTAATATATTTTTTCTCAAATATGTAACTTTAAGGGAACCAAAAAATATAGCAAGAGTGAGTACTTACAATCGACGAACCACCAGTCAACGAGGTTTGAGTATGTTTGAGATTCTTTGATCATGTTTTGAATGAGAGTTCGCATTTGTTCCAAGTCGGCCGCCGGATTCACTTCCAAAGTGCCAATCCGTTCCGCTACAAGACACGAAATACGAAAATAATATCTGAATTTTGCTTCTGTTTATGTTCCTTAGATGATTTATTTCAGAGATATTTTCATTGTTTAGAAAAATGCTTTAGAAAAATAAATTTTAGGATGCACAAAACTGAGATGAGAACAATACTACAAAATATCATTTACATTTGGAATTGTATCTTATTATTTTAAAAAGGTTAACTTTTTATCAACTTGATGGAGGAATAATTGTACATTTGTGACTTATCACATCTTAATGCGATGTTATATAGTAGATATATTAAAAATCTCAATACATCTTTATGTGTATCATGACGACCAAACGTTAGTATCTTGGCAACAAATAGGAGATAAAAGATTGTTTTTGTAAGAAAATTTTCAAGCAATAGATTTCACCTTCCTTTGTAAAGGTAATAACATTAGGTACATACTTTATTCACAAAAATCCTTTGCAATATCACAAGTGAGAAAAAACAGGAGGTGGAACATATTTTAAGTGCTTATTAAGTACAAAAAGGGGCGATAGAATATATAAAAATATTATTTTGAAAGTAAAAAATCAAGGCGTATCAACATTGTTATATTCAATTGTGTATATTCTTTTGTGGACTACTTTTCTATACGTAAATTAACAAGAAATTCATACGTTTACGAATTTGTTGCGTAAAATTAACTGATTGTGGGTTCGATCCCCACACGAGGAGATGAAAAATTTACTTAAATTTATATTCCCATGTCTTCGCTCTGGTGTCGAGGCAAAGTGCGGCATTGAGTTCTGCCACTCAACACGCAATGCCTCCAGTATTCGGCAGAAAGTGGACTACAGAATGTCTTAACACTAGGTTCCCTCTGCCTACCCTGCTGTGCGCGAGATACGGCGTGAAGCTGATTTATTTTAAATATGAACCAAAATAATTTAATGTAATATAATCAATAAAGGTAAATAAAAAAAAACTTTTGGTATTATTGGAGCATATTACTATCATTGATTGCGCGATTGTGTTCAATCAGCTAACTTGATCACGAATTTCTGATTGAGTAAGTTTACAATTACATCTCCCATTTACGAGACGTATACATATATATGTACCTATATATACGTATGTTGTGTTGTGTATGTTTATTCAATATCTTTATTGGCCCATCAACAAGTAATGCTCCATAATCTCTGATGTCAATGAATATTTTATAGCATTTTTATTTATTGTAATAAATTATTTATGTATTTTTATTTACTACCTCAGATAATTATAATTTAAAAGCTTTTCAGGAAAAGCGTCACATATAGCTATGTAAATCATTTATCATATATATTGTATTTTTCAGCCTAGTTCTTTCTTACGCATGCAGAAGAGTAGATAGAGGGAACCTAGTGTAAATACACTTCCATTCTCTTCTTTCCGTCCAATTGTCGCGCCATTATGTTTCGCGTAGCGGAATTTAATACCGCGTCGAACCCACAACCAACGCGTTTACAGTCAGACGCTACCCCACGTCGCCACGAGGGCCTAATATTACACAATAAAATAAAAACAAATGATTGCCGAAATATCCGTAACCTAAATATATAAATTGTGTATTTTACCTGTTTTTGCCAACAAATCTTTGTCGTAATGATGGCGCTCGTAGTCCACCATTGTTATGAGATTCACGGTGAGGGCGAGTTTGTCCAGCGTTGTTTGGCTAAAAATATATATTTTTTTATTCTTTATCTGACAAAATAAATTGTTCGTCGTTTCGCTAACAAAATGTGGAAAATATGTTTTTGTTATTCTTTGGTTAGATAATAATAAGTTTCATAAATTCTTTTTTTTATTAAAGTAAAGTACTACACATTTAGTTACTAAATATTTTCAGATATATTTTGAATTCGGCGAAGTAGCCAATGATAATATTTCCGTTGAATTCTGGAGGCATTGAGCGTTGAGTGAGGCGGAACATAACGCCGCGCTTTGACTTTGACTCGACACCAGAGTGAAGAATTGAAAATATTAAATATTTTATAACTTCGAATGGGATTCTGACCCACAATTTGAAACAATTGTGTACTAGTTTACAATATAGGTTTAGAAATTTGTTAGTTGTCAGCAATTATGCTAAAATGTTGTCTCAAATTATAACCATATTCATACATTTTTAAAGTATTATTCCACACTGAGGAAAGAAAAACTTTTGGTTTTGGAAACGTATAAAAGTTGTAACGTAGCGGAATTGAATCTCTTGAAACCAAATCCCGCTATTTGTTCCTCCCGTTATTTATATTATATCTCCAGTACTCACGGCACTAGCACCCTGCCGGGTTTCTTCTTAGCGAGCATAATAGCCTGATTGAGCCTGCATAGCGTGATGACGGACGGTGCCAGCCTGCACGCCTCCCCGTCCACTTGCATGGGGATCACTTTAGTTGTTACTATTTTGGCGGTTTTACACTGCGTGATGCAAGTGCCGTGGCCGCCCGCTTGGAGCAAAGGCTGAAAGCGTCAAATATGAGAATTGGATATTAAGTTTCAGCTTCACGCTGTATCCCGCTCACAGCAAGGTAGGCAGAGGGAACCTAGTGTTAAGACACTCTGTTTCCGACTTTCGGCCGAATTTTGGCATTGAATAGAATTGAGGCATTGAGTGTCATGTGTCGGGACTCAACGCCAGAGAGGGAATGTTTTCCTCGAGTGGGAAACGAAGCCACAATCATCGCCTTACAGTCACCACATTGTGCCCATGTATCACGGTGGCCTCTGAAAGTGTATAATATTTAATTATGCTTCGTCAAATATGGTAATTTAATAATAATCGATATTTGAATATTAATTAATTAGAAGCATTTTTGCATTTTTTTAGATCATATGAATTACTAAGAAAGAAGACAATGTATAAAATATAAAGTCTTATGTTTCATACCAATTGATATGTGGTCAATCCCACAACTTCTATTAGGCCGTCTTCAGTCGAGGGTTCAGAAGTGCCCATTGATTTGTTCCAAGGGTGAGTTCCACCCCCGTAGCTATAGCGAAACAAAAAAATTACTAATAACATAAAATATTGGTAATGTTGGACTGTTTATAATATCAACATTAGGTACAAACTACTAAAGTAATCTGAGAAGAAAATATATAAATACATAATTATATACATCCATATAATAATCATTCTTTAATAGTTTTATATAGGTATATTTTTTCATTATAGACTACTATTATAAATATTCCATAAACCTTTAGTGCTTTGTTTTAATATTTTAAGTGAGCGCGGTCTCTACAAATACCGTAAACCTAATTTTCCTTTGATTATGTCACAACAACTCAGTGCAGGCCGTAGCTCAGCTTAAAGTTTAGTGTTAATAATTAAAAAATGCTATTAAATGCCTAAGGTAATTTAAATTAAATCCTCTTGTTTATTTTTATTACCAGAAATGAAAATAGAGGCTGAACTGAAACTGATTTTGTGTAAGTATTGTAAGTAGTGTAAGTGTATAATTTTTTAAACATTTTTAATTCCACACTTAGAAAAGAAAAATACTTATTTAGAAAACGTATAAAAAATTGAACGAAGCGGGACTCGAACCCGCGGTTCCTACTACTAGGTGCTCTGACCACTAAGCCATACGTTCTCATACAGCTACGTCGAAATAAGTATAGTGTATAAATTTATTTACATACCTTGGAATGTTTAAGAATACTATAGCGTGAACTTTATGCTCTCTGAGCACAGGCGTGAAATCTTTTCCGTCACATTCCATAGTGACGAAATCAGCAAGACCCTTCCATTTCCGTTGCATTAAGTCCTTGCCACCGGCGGTTCCGTAAAATAGCTTGTTTCGTATACGAGAATTGAATTTTTCTGGATGTGCCTCTAAAATATGAATATAAAAATTATATATGTTAAATATATGCGAAACAATACAGAAAAGGTTCTCAACGCCGTAGCCAACAACCACAATAATGATAACACAATTAACAACTAATATAGTCAATGCGTATATTTAATCTATAAATAATAAAAAAATACCTACGACGTTTTTAAAACGTACATTACATACATACATTATTTAACAAATGCGACTTAAATTATAGCATAGTTTAGTAAGTTTGAACAAAATTATTTTGTCGGTACAAATTATTCTACGAGTTCACCGTCAT
This sequence comes from Heliconius sara, assembly GCA_917862395.2. NCBI lineage: Eukaryota > Metazoa > Arthropoda > Insecta > Lepidoptera > Nymphalidae > Heliconius > Heliconius sara. The sequence continues at coordinate 6,101,982 of OU860796.2, read as the reverse complement.
TTAATATATTTAAATACTTTAATTCGTGTTCCGACTCCAAGGTCTCTGCGAAACACGTAACTAGTTAGCAGGTCACGTCTCTATTTCCACCTTTCCACCTAAGCCCGTATAACTTCATACATATGTATGATATGATAAATGTATACAAAACTACAAAACACGAAACGAAATATGTAAATGACGTTAGTAAATGTACTTTTTTCAGCTTCACGCTGTATCCCTCATGTAGGAGCCCCTCCGCTCCCCATTTTCCACCAAAATTTTGTTGCAGGCATTACGTGTTAAGAAGTGCCTTGACACCAGAGTGAAGAAATTAAAATATAAAAATTTCATTTCCGCAAGTGGGAATTGAACCCACAAACTGTCGCGTTTCCACCCACATGTTGGTGCTACGGCGCCACGACTGATCCCTAACAAATAAATAAATCTCAGCAAGAATATACAAAGTACCTACAGCCATTATTCATTTTCATAGAAAGCTATTAAAATAGCAAATTCGACCAACATTTTTTACGCAGCACAAAACTTACCTCTGGCTTCATGAAACTCTAGAGCAATATGCGCGTCGACTCCAAACGAGAAGTAATTGTTCACGACGTTAAGTGGGAGTTCCGGCTTGGCATTACTGGTATCCTCTCCTGATGCAGCTTCATTTGGCTCCACTTTTAATTGCCATCGATCCAGTAGCACGGTGTCGCTCTCACCGATGTGAGCTAAGATTTTAGATATTGGCTCGTCTTCATATCCCTAAAGAATTTTTAAAATTTTAATATTAATTTGAAAATAAGAATGACGCAATGAAAATTGTATTTTTTTTTTACAGTTTCACCTTGTATCCCGCAACCGCTGGGCAGAGGGAACCTAGCGTTAACGCTCCGTTCCATTATCCGCCACATTTTTATTCTGGAGGCATTGAATGTTGAACGGCGGAACACAACGCCACGTTTTGCCTCAACACCAGAGCGAAGAAATGAAAATATTAATTAATAATAATTCATATCCACGAATGGGAATCGAACCAACAACCCGTGTCGTTTACATTTGTGCCAGGTTTGGGCCATGTAGGGTCAACAAAGTTTCAATTTATATTTAGTAGTTTTATATACTTACATAAATATCAAAATATAGTATTTTATAAACTTTACAGATGTCATTAAATACTCAGAAAATTACCTCAGTAAACTATAGGATACATTTTAATTTGCGCTTGAAGTAATTCTATGTTGCTCCGACTACTTCAAAAGAAATATAATTAATATTATGAAATACTACTTCTGGATTTATGATAAATTATTTTGCTTAAGAATATTCATCTAGAAATCGGTGCTCTTCAGAAATGAATTTTATGTTTATTCAATATTTCTTGTACAAGTAACTAAATCCGTCATATGATAAATAATACTATATATATATATATATATATATATATATATATATATATATATATATATATATATATATATATATATATATATATTAAAAGTATATTTTTCAAAATATTCTTCAGCTTTAATAGACTATAGATTATAGATCTGTATAATTATAGATACAGATAATAAATATTCAAGTAGAATTTCAAAGCGCATTATGAAAATAAATAAAACAATTTTCATGTCATTTAAGCAAAATGTGACATTTTCGACTACCATCACAGGTAGTTTTTACCTTGTATGTAATCTTTTTATTATGGCGGCTATTTTTGTTCGCTACATTTAAACTCTTCAGTGTACGTACATAACACTCCTTACTTCTCCGTATACAGATCAAGACCTTTTTTTTTCAATTCCAATTGAGGTTATTCTTCTATGCTTTATGTATGGGTTTTGCACTTTAATCTTAATAATATATTTATTTTTAATTTAATAATATAAAGTAATTTTATAAACAAACGTTTGAAAATCATCAATATTATCTTATAAATATGCGCATTTTGTTAGCCATTAGTACTGTTATAGATTTTGAAGTGACTTAGAAATTCTACCTATAACAGAGTGCAATCGTACGTACGTCTCAATTAGACACGGCGGTACTGTATTGAACAGCGAAAAGGTTAACGAACGTAGATACATATATATATATATATATATATATATATATATATATATATATATATATATATATATATATATATATATATATATATATATCTATATATATATATATATATATATATATATATATATATATATATATAACCAAATAAAGGTTGAAAAAAATCGTGGACATTTAAATATAATCGTAATGTATTGATAAAGTTAAACCGTTTCTTAGATTAGCGTGCACAAACAGATACAATTTTTAAAAAGCATTTGTTCGGGTTCTATCACAATGAATGCCTCCAAAAATAAATGTTTTTATACATTTCACACACACAGACAGCGATGACTTAAAATTTTGTTATATGTATAGATTATAGTCAAATTATATAAAATCATTTCATAAGTTGGACCCTAAGTGTTATTCTGACGTATAGTGTTATGGATAGTTATATTAGGTCCTATACTGTTTCATCTAAATCTATCATCTATAATCTATCATCTATGCTTGAAAATGGAACAAACATCCATTCTTTCACATTTATATTATTCTATAATAATAGTAGGATCAATGTCAGGAAGAAGTAGGATGTAAAGTTGAGTTGATATATATTAAATAATAATAAATAATTTTTATAACTCATTCTATTCTTAGTCTATATTTTAAAAAATCATTATGCCTAAAATAAATTGATATTTTGTATAAAATTTATGTTATGTGAAAATTAATTAAAGCGAATTACAATGCTCTATTATTTTACTCGCGTCAGTCGAGTCCAAAAATATTTCAGTCTGTAAAATACATTTTGCTTGAAATAAAATATCTATGCTGTATAATAAAATAATATAAATTGAAACACAAAGTAAAGTCGTGTTCTTAGAATTTGTACTTAATGAGAATGTTCACGACAGCTCCACGTGCCCTTATATATTTTTTCTTTATATAAACATATAAATTAAAAATCTAAATTAGCTTCACGCTGTATCCCGCACACAGCAGAGTAGGCAGAGGGCTAGTGCTAAGACACTCCGTTGCCCCGCTTTTCGCCGAGTTCTGGAGGCATTGTGTGTTGAGTTGCGGAGTTCAACGCCGCGCTTTGCCTTAACACCAGAGCAAAGAAATGCAAATATCAATGTAAATTAATATTTCATTTCCTCGAGTGATCGAACCCACAACCAGTCGATGTTACAGACACACTTTGTGCCCCTGCACCACAACTGGCCTCTGTTTAGAAACAACTCAGATTTTATTCTTAAATAAAATTTACAACGCTTAGGTCAGTTTATCTCTCGCAAGAATATCGGCTTAAACACAAATGTAATATTTACGTACAAAAACACATCACAAATACACACAAAACATATATACTTACACCTCCCCATCCAAGTGCTCGGGCGAGATCATTTCCAGTTCCCAACGGGAGCACTCCAACGGCTGGTCTTGAACCGATCCGGTCGAGTACGCTCAACACCCATCCCACGGTACCATCGCCCCCACAAGCTAATACTCTCAAGTTGGGAACTTTTCGGAACATCTCCAATCTACAATACAGATACTGTATAGCTTTAGAAAAACATTTGAACGTTTATACCCATTTTTATATTTATTATATGTAATAAATAAAAGAAATGTATTTTCTACAACGAATGTTTTATATACAATTTAAAGAAACTATTAAGATTTAACTATTTAGTTTTCGTGGAGTCAGTCAGCGCGTGGTATTGTCAGAAATACGAAGCTTATGGACTTATAAACTTCGTGTAAACCTTATGAAAACTTACAATTTACCTTACTTTACTTTATGAATAAAGCACACCTACTCTAGATAGGAAATTACGAAAAGAAAGTTTCTAAATTATAAATATTCATGCAACGATAACGACTTGTAAATTGTAACTTAGCTTATAGATTTGTTTTTAATTTATTAATTGTATTCATTAGTATTAATTGTTAGATTCCTTTTGCCTGTTTAACAATTATGCATATATTTTTAAATCCACTAAAAAATAGACTATTGAACAATTTTAGAACATAAAAAAATATTTTTAATTTGAGGTAAATTTCAGAAAAATATAAAAATAAATTTTCTTTCAGTCATTTATATAATACACGACTGATTCAAAGGAACCTTTTGTATAATGATCAAAGAATTATATTTCATACTATACGTCTACAATACAACAAAAAGTTGATTAATACCAATGTATAGTCAGATAAATATAAAAATCCAACCCACAACATACACACAACACATCGCGTTTAATCACACGCTGTGCCACTTCGCCACGAGTGCCTTGATTTTGTTATATATTGTTTTAATATTGGACTTTATAGTTTGTTAAACGGAAAATTTGGTTTTAAAATCATGAATTTCAAGTGTAAAATTGTCAATTTGATAAGTATTCACTTAGAATGAAAATATACAATACAAGACAATAGTTAAGTTAGTTAATAAACAAAATAAATGTCTCCAAAAATAAAAAAATAAAATTCTTTAAATATATTACAGACAAGGAAAGGAAAACAGGAGACAGAAGTATAAATGTAAGACACTAGTAGGTATAGTAAGTACTCGTGCACTGAATTATAAATAACTACAGAGGGTGTAAAATGTACATGTGAACCTTTGTGTTTGTTCAACAATAAACGGATAGATAATTTTTTTTGTATCGAATATGGGAAGCCATATTGAGACATTCGAACGTTGCTGATATGTAATTTATTTAAAAATTTTACTTTAATTTATATTTTTATCTTGCATATATCTATAAAAAATATGTAAATCAAAACTATAGGTATAAAACAAAAAACAAGCAAAACATATGCATACCATGAGACCTTAGGCTTAGATTTAAGTTAGTGTAGAAGCACAATTAATTAATTCGATGAAGACATAATGCGGTGTTCAATTATCGTTAACCTTGTGAGCGTTAGTCTTCGATTAATAGTATATGAGGTGTTTATTGCGGATGATAATAACACATAATTTGTAGTAAGGAAAATCTAGAGTTAAAAACACATATAGAATATTGTTTTTTTTCCATCATAGATAGATCTAATAGATCATTATCCCTTTTAGATATAGCAAGCAAATTGCAAGACATAAACATTATATCTGCGTAGTAAGAAAATAAATTAAAAAGAAAAAAAAAATAAATTGTACTTAAAAATGACGTAAATAATTACCCAGGTCCTGGTCCACCTTGTGTGAGATCGAAAACTTGACGTGGATTTAAAAGCCATTGAAATTTCTGTAACAATTTCGCTCCTTGATTACCTCCACTCTTCGGATTAATAAAAACGAGCACTGGTTTCACAGTGGCAGTTGGAATTGGCTTAATTACAAACGTCTTTTGTTCTCCTTTCGAATCTTTTCCCTTTTTCTTTGCTGTATTCTTCTTTTTTGGAGATTTTCTTAACGAGGATTTAAAGCTACCTCTTCTTGGTAATTTTACTATCCACGATGGTGGTACAATTATATTGGATTGAATTCCTGAATAGATATCTTTTTATTAATACTCTTGCAATTAAAACAATCAATTTTAACTATCTGAGGAATAATTTTATACATACCTAAGGAGCACTCTTCGCCTATCCTCTGCAGATTGAAACAACTTTCCTTATTATGATATGCATCTTTACACCAGGAACAACTCAATGCCACGATCTCTTTAGAGCTAAACGATAATTTTGCTTGGAGAGACTGAAAACAGGATAATCATTAAATTGGTGATATACCAATAATAACACAGAGACAAAAATGACGTGTGAATTAAAAAGCAATGTTACTATAAAGAATTAGACTTAGATATTAGCGACATAGCACGTATACCCAAACTACCACCTACTTCGTCGTGTATTTCGACATTCTTGTCTACTGATCTGTGTGGCACTATGCACCAATAGCAGCAACTTCGCCGGAACGACTGACAAACAATCATGCAACAAACATGCGAACAAGTGCTAAGGTTAAACAATAAAAAATATTATAGAAATCAACGGAATCAGAAGATTGTATGTGAAATAATAATTAATATAATGATATTATTTTAATTAAAACCTTAAATAAGCACACATAAGCATATTTGTATTTTATTATGAAAATTTAATAGATACAGCATAAATCTTCTGTTCTTTATTGTATTTAAGTTTTAATCGTGGCAAAGTTAAAAATAAACAAAATTAATCTTTATAACAGAACGTATTAAATTGCATAATTGCATATTTTTGTTATTAATATTTATTCGCTGTTGTAGAACAATTTTGTCTTTTTTATTTTATTTGTTATTGTTTATTTCGGAATAAAATGTACAGTCTACTTGTGTAGTGATCAAATATAAAATATAATATTTAAACTGTTGCGCCACTATAGTACATCTGATATTATAATGTATAAAATTAATGAAGTTTGCGCTTTCACGTCTAGGGAGTGGATATGGTGTTTATCGTGTTACACGCTAAGCCAATGAAATTTTGAACTTGGCAGGAGGGTGAGCCAGCCTGTGAAAGTATCACGAAACTAAACAAACGATGCTATAATGTAACAGACTTTACGCGTTTTGGACGTTTTGGAGTTCACTTTAATTATTATGTATAGCGTACATTTCATAATACGAAATGACACGAAAATATAATAACTTTATAATTAATAACTATGGTAGGTTGTGGAATTTTAAAAGTTTTCTTTCTCTCCACTGTGTGCATCACAATAAAATTGCAATCGGATAAGATTAATGCTATATTCTTTCTTATCACAGATAACTTGATTTATCATTTCTTGATTATTTTCTGTTTCATCAAGTCAATTTTTGTTCTTACAAGACTTGATGGAACGCGGTTTTTGCTTTGCGTTATTATAAATATTTCTCCGACAACAAACTACAATAACGTACAAAATAGATACGGACACGATTATTTATTTTATTTTTCATTTGTTATTTATTCAAAAATAATACTATACAATATTTTTAGTTAGATGTTGCCTTTTATGTATTGATGTCAGAAATATATGTGATGTCAGAGAATTTTAATCTAATTTAGGATAAAGGTGTCCCAAAATTAACGCAAAATTTAAATTTGTTGACATTTGTGCAATAAAATATTGGCAACTGTAAAAAACCACTGACAGTTTATGGTTAGTAAAAATGGAGCGTTCCAGTGATAGAACAACGTTTTCATTATGAACAATATTTCAAAAATAATGAAAGCTCGACCGCCGCAGCTCATAAATTTATAAAAAGTATGGTCGGAGTAGTGTTTTAGCTTCGACAACTATGAAGAGATTAATTAAAAGGTGAAGAAGAAAAGAGTCGAACACAGCCCAAGTAGCCCATATCCAAGCAGTGTGTGAGGGTGTCAGTGACAATCCAGAACCCCTTAATTCGACATTGTGGACCAGAATTACAAATTTCAAGCTATCTATTGCGTACACTCTAAAATATATCAATAAAATCATAAAGTCTGTGTTTCCATGCTTACAAAATTCAATTAACATAACAACTGAAGCCTTATTACGCACGGAGCAGAGTTCGTTGAATGGTATATTGAACATTAAAATAAAAATGAAACACATTTTCACCTTGATGGCTTTGTTAATCGCGAAAATGATTATATTATTACTAAATTGGGGCTCTAGGAACTCACACGTGATTGTCGAAAAATAAATGCATCTACTACGTTTGATGTGGATTTTAAACTGGAGGCGTAATTGGAGTCAATCAGTGACTGTCAATATCGCGACATGATAACACATTTTTTTGCCGAAATTGGATGATATTTATGTGGTCAATATGTGCCAATACCAAATACCATATAGCCTGTGCAACAATTCAATTACTGCATGAGACATTTCCATGTCTTATACTCCTCTCTCATTTTGGACAAATTGGACCTGTAGATCGTGTGACTTAACACCATTATGAGTTTATTTAAGTTCACAAGTCTATATCATCAAGCCAACTACCACCTGTGCATTAAAGAAGGTAATTCGACGCTGCATAAATGAAATTCATTACATTCATACAAAATGTTCGTGGAAAATTTCAACAAACACGTGCAATTATGCAAAGCCCCGAAGGCTATTTATCTGTAGTGTTATTTTATAAACAACCCTATCCTATATACTTTATGATTCAATAAAAAATAACAAACAAAAGATTAAATACTTGCGTTAATTTTGGGACATACATATATGTCTGATTTTACCATAAACATTAAGAAGATATTTACATAGAAATTGAACAATATATAAGAGAACATTTTTCATAGTAGGTATACTTAAAACTTACAAAATATTACGTTCAACACAAAATTAAGCCCTCGAACTTTGATGTTATAGGCGGGTAAATCTGACCACAAAGCAAACGGCTTCACTGAACTATACAATCGAAGTAGTCGATTTACATCAAAGATAAAAACGGATTAGTAAACATTGTTGGGCCCTTACGGCCCTGTTCTCTTATAAATCTATTGTTATAATAAATAATGCTCATTAAATAGAAAATATCGAGGCCGGTCGTGGCGCAGCGGCACAAAGTGTGACTGTAAAACCGACTGGTTGTGGGTTCGATCCCCACTCGAGGAGATGATATATTTACTTAAATTTATATTTCCATTTCTTCGCTCTGGTGTCGAGGACAAGCGCGGCGTTGAGTTCTGCCACTTAACACGCAATGCCTCCAGAATTCGGCAGAAAGTGGGGAACGGAGTGTCTTTCACTAAGTTCCCTCTGCCTACCCTGCTGTGTGCGGGATACAGCGTGAAGCTGATTTATTTGATTTAAATAGAAAATAATAAATAAACAATGGAATAAAGATGAGAAGAAATATACGTAAGTATTTATAATTTTAATAAAAATGTTTTGTATTATAAAACCTTTACTTGTTTAATATTAAAACCTCACAATGAGGCAAAATTTTAAATTAGCTTGACCGTGTGAGGCTTAGCGTATGACGTTATACTAGAAAATTAAGTTTCCAGACGCTTTATGCATGAACAACAGAAATTACATCGTCTTCTTTTCCTAACTATTATTCTATTTCGAGTTAGAATCGTTATAAAGGAAGTATAAGCAGTATTGTTCTCATAATATGGTTAGTATTTTTTCATAGAATCCTAATAATTTGTTTTTAAAATAAATTTATGAATCATATTAAGGTATTTTTTTTTTGTAGATGAAGTAAATATACTACTTAACCAGAATGTACATAATTTATTGCTTATATGTACAGAAACATGTAAATAACTATATAGATATTCTTATATTATTTTAAGACAAACCGTGTTAAGAATTTGCCGAAATAAAGATTAACCTGCCAGTACAATGTAGTAAAAATAACTTTATTAAAAGCCAAAACAAAAATTCAAAAGATTTTCTACTAACAAAATATTACGAAAAGCGTAAATATTAAAATATAAGTCAATATTTCCTTAACGAAGTTAATAAACAAACAACACAACGTGCAAATTTCTAAAACAATTATCGGTGCTTATTAACAAGGAGGTCACACAACAAAAATATAGCACGATATTTGGTATTGAAGGTGTTACCTTGCCGCAAGCTTTGCACTTGCCCTTCTCGGAGCGGCGGTGGGCCCAGTGGTGGTGCGTGAGGGTTTGCTCCCGGTACTGACGGACTCCCACATCTCGGAATGTGGGCTTGCAGGTGAACTGAACACGGTCTATCAAGATGTCGATGCAGGCTGTGTGAGCGACTATTTTGCACGCCGAACATTTCATTCGAGCACCGTGTTTCTGTATAGAGAGGATTTTATTTTTTCAATAACTGTCAATGAAACAAAACATTAAATATGAAGGTTTAAATTCAACTGAATAATCATATTATATACAGCCTCACGCTTTTTTCCGTATAGTTTGATATGCAGAAAAATACACAAGGTTGTTTCTTTTTTTCTAGCTTCACGCTGTATTTTACATAGCAGGGTAAGCAGAGGGAACTTGGGAACCTAGTCTTATGACACTTCCGTGTGCTGAGTGGCGGAACTCAACTCCGCGCTTTGTTTTGTTATCAGAGCGAGGAAAAAAAAAAATTTATTGCCTCGAATGGGACTCGAGCCACCAATCTGTAGCGCTGATTTTTAGTTTATTTATTTTTTAAATCGCGGAACCCAACGAAGCGCCTTGTCATGAATTTGAAATGAAATTAATTTAAATATAAACATTCCTTAGGGGATCGAACCCACAACCAACTCGTTTACGTCAGTCAGTCAGACGCTGTTACACTTGCCCCACGACAACTCAGAATGATTTTATTTAAAATTAAAATATTTATATTGAAATCATTGCGTCAATGCTGAAAACGTTTGACTGGCGGAAAAAAAATCTCCAATAATATTCGCAAATAAATTAATTTTAAATATGAATTTATTTAAACCAAGAAATCATGCTCGCGTCGCTCCAATAATTGGATAAGTGTGTAAATTGAAGGGAACTCAAGTAGAATAATTTCATACATCAGACTTAAATATGTTAATGCGTCAAACACCGAGTCATCCATCTCTGTACGGTAAAAATAAGTCATGAATAAATATACGTTTTTAATATTATATAGGTTAGCGTGCCGTTTTCTCGCCAGTTGTAGCCAATGAGGTGTTAACAGCGTACCTACGTATTAAGTTAATGCTCAGGTAAATAGTGAGTTCGCTTTTTTTTATTTTAATATGTTATATATATATAAAGCCATTGAGACCAGTCGTGACGATGGGGCACAACTGTAAATAATAGTTGTCGGTTCGATCCCAACTCGAGGAAGTGAAATATTTAATTATAATTATATATTCATTTCTTCGCTCTGGTGTCGAGGCAAAGCGCAACTGAATGAGTTCCGCCACTCAACGTGCAATGTCTCCAGAACTTGGCGCAAAGTGGGGAACGGAGTGTCTTAACACTAGGTTCCCTCTGCCTATCCTGCTGTGTGTGGGATACAGCGTGAAGCTGGTTTAATTTTTTCATTTAATTTAATTTTAAATATATAAAGGAATTGGAGCACATCATCAAGAATTTAATATATATAATTACGTCACGGAGGTGAAGCTGCTAGTAGCAATTAGTAATATTTATAACCTAGTGGAATAATAAAATAAAGAATAACAATAAGAAAATATTGGAAATTCCACTATAACTACATCACAACAAAAAATAAAGATTGAACAAAACTGAATTTGAACCAGTCCAGTTTAGCACAGAGCACGTGCCAATTCAATGACTCTTATATTGCCACAATACCAATTATTATAATCCGTATCCATAATTTCTTTGCAACCCTTTAGTTCGCGAATAAATCTTAAAAGTGTAATAGAATTCAAAATTATATAAAAATATCTAAATTAGTTATATACATTACAGGGACCGTAAATTACAATTTCATTCAACAATAGTAATAAAATGTAGGTATTTACCAAAAACTACCGTAAGACAATCGTGATATACTGATACTAATATAACAATAACAAGTAAATGTAACATTATTCTGAATCGTGACTCGCTACCTTAATGACGTCTGTGGTGTTATCTTACACTATCTCAACTAGACATCTCGCTCTGTTAACTTCGAATCCAGGACTTGGAACGTCAGATATCAATTTACATTTCCCGGGTAACGAACGAGCTAATCTTTACCCAATTTGATGTTAAACCAACTAATTGATTAACATCATGTTCATTCACCTGATGTTGATTGGGCTGACGATTTGTTTACCCGTTTGGATATATATGTAGAATTCGGATTATACGAACATACATACATACAAGTAGTTTTTAAATGTGACTAAGATGAATAGATGAGAAAAGTCTGAGTATATTTAAAATTCGAAAAACACACCCAGTGAAAACCAAACTTTGCAATATTAACTAAAGAACACAATAAAGAACATTTATAAGTTAATAATAATATCAACCACAGTGGGTTAAAAACTATAAATCATCATCATAATTATCACAAGTCCTATTGTTATTAACTTATTTAATAAATGCTTTATTTCATTACTTGAGTAAAGTTATTAGACACGAGTTCATTTGTTTAATGTGAACACAAAGCAAAGCTTTTATGGGATAATTCAACAAAAACAAAATCAGACGCTTTTGACTCCATTACAATTCAAATAAAACTTTCAGGACTAATAAGGCACAAAGGTAATTACTGCGTATTAGCAGGTAATTCGATGTTGGCTCTCAGCTTTTGAAGAGGAAAAACCTACTACGTTTCCGTGACCTCGATTTATGTTTCGATTATCATAAAACAAGATCAATAAGATATGAAATATTTGTTTAAATTTATATTTTCGGTTCCTCGCTCTGGTGCGCAAAGTGTGACGTTGAGTTGCGCCACTCAACACGCAATATGCCCAGAAGTCAGCGAAAAGTAGGGGAACAGAGTGTTTTGACACTGGGTTTCCTTTGCTTACAATTTGTGCAGGATACAGAGTGATGCTGATGATGATGAAGATTAATAAAATGGGTTTATATAGTATGTAACATTTTTATGAAGTTACATTTAATCCGAAACTAATAACAAGGAAGAATGTCACGGTTAAACCTTAGTTAATGAGTAAAAAATGGAAGCAGAAATTTGATTGCTAAGAAAATCGTAATTAAGATAGTTAATTAATCAATGCTATTCTTTTTTTTATAAAAAGGGCAGTACGTAATCGTTCTACAAAAAATGTCTCATACCTACTACTACTATAGAAAATATTATTTTTTTCCTTGTGTGTACATGTATTGTATAAGTACTTTTGCTTTAGTAGTATCATGTGCAACAATTACTTATTTTTAATTGTAGCAGTTTCTTTTATTTAAAGATTCTTTGGAAACTATGGACTATTTAGCCCTAAGTTCGCATTTTCTACGTTGATTTTTTATGTTGTGCCTCAATAATGGTGGTACATTCCACCACACACATATGATGTACAAAGAAAATATAAAAGTAATGACATTACTTACAATAATTCATAAGCAACCCTTAATTTATGTGTATTTGTTCAATATCGCTCTTAGATTGTGTTAACTTTGAAACTGTTACGCAACGGTTTTTCCAAATGAAAAAACAAGTCATTAAGATTAATACATTTACCAGCAACAAGTGACCGCCCGCAACTTCATTTGCGTGGACTTTACAACCATTTCGATACCACTTCCATTTACTTTCCATCATGACTGTTCTTCAATCAATTTTGTTGTAACTTAACGCCGCGTTTTATTTTTGTAGAGTGAGAAAAATACACAATTTTAATATCGAGTGGAAATCGAACTTATAACCATCCTGATTACAGACGTTGTCTTGTGCGCCGCTTCTATTTTCCACTTTTATTTGATAACGAAAACTGTCTACCATAATAAATATCTTCCCTTCCCAATAGCCAACTTTTTATTTATAAACTTATGGTATTTCCGGACGTTGTAGCTCTTTAATTTTTATATTTCATTGAGAAATAGTAATATCCTCTCGCATTGATTAACTTTTGCTGAAGCGTTATTTCATTATTTCTTATAAATTAGCTATTATATATTCTTTATAAATTAGCTATTATAGTTCCAGGTCTTTATTTAATTTTTATTTTAACAGAAAACGTTTGCAAAACAACGTTGGCCAAGGTAGCATTGCATTACTTTTTTCATTTGAGCTGGACTACTGTAGCTTTACATCAGACATGTCAGTTGTCAAAAATTTGACTAGATCCTGCCCAGGCCTAATAGCTATACAGCAAATATTAAAACAATTGAAATCTATCCAGTATTTTGAACTTCAGAGGCAATGTAGACATAGGTATAGACATGTGTTGAGTGGCGGAATTCAACGCCTTGCTTTGCCTCGTTACCAGAGCGAGAAAATGAAAATATTAAATATTGCATTCCCACCAATTGTAAATGACCCCTGACACCCCTGAGCCCCTGTGCTTCGATGGCGTCGGCGAACGAGACAGTTTTATTAGAGTTACTGAGTTAAAAAATAGATTACCAAGAGTTAAATTAATATTTAGACATTTCATTAATTTTTTTTCTAAATTTTGTTAATAAATTAAGTTATATTTAGTTATATTTATACGTACATATAATGTTAATTTTAATATTTAAATAGTTTGCAATACCTTTTTAATCATTCTTTTCCAATTCATATTTTTTAAGAAAGTTTTACCGTAGCGCTTGGGGCTTCGGTCTCTGACTACCCCGCTAGGGATACAGCGTGAAGCTAGACTAGATTAGATTTAAATTTATTTAGGCCAATAATAAAAACCTGAAAATAGCTATTATAAGTAACTAGAAGAGAAAATACTTTATAATGGTAAATATTGTCTGAGATCCATGAAGGGGATCGTATAGAACAGGGTTTCCCAAACTTTTCTTGATCAAGGACCACTTTTATATAATTCTTGGCACCCTGCTGCCACCATGCATGTAGGTATAATAAAAATTAACTGTGATAATTAAACAGATACTTCGCGTCACCATCCTCAGTCATAAAAGTAAAATCGCTCGCGGACCATATTTAGGATTCTGCGGACCACTGGTTAGGGACCACTGGTATAGAATAAACGTAACAATAATTGTATTAAAGATTATTCATCCAAGTCTTTGTTAAAAAAGCCTTTCTATTCTGTTTAAAGTAGACACGTTTTACCTCAGAAATATAATATTTAAAGTATCGTAGTTAAATTGCAAATTTATAGAGGGTAAAGAACATTTTTATGAAAAACTTATTTCGCAAATCCTATTAGAAAAAATAAGTATATATAGCTTGGATTAACCTTGACATTACTTAAGAACTTTCCATTTTTTGTAGATTCAGAATGTAGGTGGAGGGAAAGCTGCGCTCACCGTCCAATTTGCTTGTAGACTGGCGGAACTCAACTTCGCGCTTTGTCTTGTTACCAGAACAAAATTATAAATTTTCCGAATGGGAATCGAACTCAGAGCTGTTTCATTATCCACTGTACCAAGATCTCTCATGAACTGCTATGCAATATATTTAACAGAGAAGACAGATAAAATCTAGTGTTAAACACACCTCGTGCCACTTTCCGGTAATTTTTTTAAAGTCTCATTATTCTGGAGGCCGAACCACATCATGTTTACCCCACTGATTTACCACAACAGTTTTTTTTGACATTCATTATATATATTTATATAATAGCAAATCTTAATTTACATCAACTTTTGTGGTTGTGGATGGGTGGGTTTATTTATTACACGCAAAATAGAGCAAGCCACCGCAATGTATAGTAAATGATTGTCGCTGTGCAACCGGGTAGCGGCCTTTTGTTGTATCGACAGTGACAGGTCATTGCGGCGTTAATGGTAGGAATAACTCATTAATCTTACATTCAACTAACGACCGCGGACGCACAATTGATACGAAAGTTGTTAACGGTAGCCGAATAAATTATAA
The DNA here is from genome assembly GCA_917862395.2 of Heliconius sara. Lineage (NCBI taxonomy): Eukaryota > Metazoa > Arthropoda > Insecta > Lepidoptera > Nymphalidae > Heliconius > Heliconius sara. The sequence goes on along the minus strand of OU860796.2, from coordinate 6,086,543 downwards.
CTTCACTCATCCTACCTCCAATTTGTAGAACGAGGCGTTTTATCTTAATGTTGTAAATATGTTATGAGTTGGATGTGTAGGTGCGAGCAAGTATATAGTGTAATATTTGTTTAGTTTCACGCTGTATCCCGCATCTACATAGCAGAATGGGCTGAGGGAACTTAGTGTTCTCGAGGCATTACGTGGTGAATGACGGAACTCAGCCCTAAGCTTTGCTTTGATCTTTGGGATTGGGATTTGATCTCCCAAGTGGGAATGGCACCCAAAACCATCGCGCTTACAGTTACACGTTTATGTCACTGCGCTACGACGGCTTTAGTGCCTATTATGTAATATATAATTAAGTATGTTAATGTAAACTAAAGGCTCTGTGTAAAATAATCTTATAATAGCCTACAGTTTCAATATTTTTTTTTATGATGTTTGGCAGAATATTACAAAAAAATATAACAAAAAATTTATCAATAACCTCGTAGACCCTTCTCAAAGAGGCTTAGCCAATATACTCTATTATATGCAAATTTTGCATCAAAATATATATTGGCCGCAATAATAACCTCTACGGTTATTAAAGGTGTCGTCAAAATTACGAAGATATACAGTAAAACCGGAATAATAAAATTGACGAGAACCAAAACAAGAGGGAAAAAGACCTACACTCTACGTCTACATATAATATAAGGCATACATACGTCATAATTAACTATTTAATATTATATAATAGTAGTAGGCAGAGGGAACCTAGTGTTAAGAGACACCCCGTTCCCCGCCTTCTGCCGAATTCTGGAGGCATTGCGTGGTGTGTGGCAGAACTCAACGCCGCGCTTTGCCTCGACACCAGAGCGCAGAAATGGAAATATAAATTTAAATAAATATTTCATCTCTTCGAGTGGGGATCGAACCGACAACCAGACGCTTTTACAGCCACACTCTGTGCCCCTGCGCCACAACTGGCCTCTTTTTTATATTTATTGTTATAATACAATTATTAAATTCGTCATTTTAGCACATAAACAAAATTGAATTTTGTAAAGAATTCAAATTACAAGTAAATTAAAATGTTTTCGAATACAATTTATATAAAAAGTTAGTATACAATAACAATGAGACAGAATAAACTAAATATTAATATGAAATATTTTTCAGTTTAATATTTTTTCTATTTACAAATCTGTTGCAATTATTAAATCAAGAACTTTGCGAACTCCTTTTAGCAAGAAATAAATGAATAAAAAAGGTCCGTAAATTAGATCCTATTAAATAATAAAATCAGCTCCTCTGTATGATTATCAGCAGGGACGTAGTGATGTTTTTTTCTAGCGCTTGGACATTCTTTTATTTTTGCAGATGCCGGTAACTTTAAAAGAGCTGACTTCAAATATTTATTAAAATAAATATTTCATTCTGTAGTGGGAAACACACAAAGTTTAATTTATTTTTACCACTGAACGCCTCTATTTATTTTTTTCCTATTAGTTTTTCTTAATCTTCATCTTCAGTTATCATCATTAACTATTTGTATCTGATGCAATAAATAGAAACGAGAAGGCTCAGGAAACACTATTAGTAAAAAAATTAAATATTAATAAAAAACCTTTCTGAAAAGATCTTGCAATAATTTGCAAAGTATTTTTTGGTCAAATTTTAATTTAAAGTAGTACAAGATTAATCAAACGAGCACTTAAATAATTTGTCTATCGTCCTCAGTTCAGAGTCCCTTTAGCCAAAATTTTCCAAAAAATTGATCTTGCGAAATTTTACATACATTATAACACTAACACGACAAGTTAAATAAAAGCTTGTAATAATATATATATTAATTCTGAAACAATTTTTTTTAATCACGCACTTAACTTCAATTAAATTTAATTTGATTAAAGTAATGACAATGCATTATAGATATTGTAACATGTAATTTTCTTCTCTAATTGAGATCTCTATTTCCTCATTTTGTCAAACCATGGGTCACACGTTCAAATAATAAGTATCGATACAGTTCTGAAATTTGAGATTTTAATTTAAAATAATCATCTCAGAAGTATATACACGTAATGATGTTTAATAATATATTTATTTCACAATAAGATAAAATCTTTAAAAAGCGATATTTGATTTGTTAAGACAGATGAAAAACCGAAACTTAACTTACTTCATAGGAAAATAAAACAGAGCATATTTAAGTTATTCAAAATTTATGAGCCAAATATATTTATAATAAATTACAAAAATCAAGTCATCAGAATTGAGAAATGAAAATATTTACGAATAGTGATCCAAACCACAATCGTAGTTCTTGCTGTTAGATGCCGTTTCACTGGGCTACAATGTTCTCATTCTTACACAATTAATGAAAAAATATCATTAAAATGGTAGTTTAAAGAAGTAAAGTTAATAACCAATGTTGATGGTATTTAAATATATAGATCTCAAAATAATTGTTTATATCTAATAATATGATGTCGAACTAAACGAATGATCAAAGGAAAACAAGTTAGCCAAGCATATGTTTCTTATTATATTACTATAATAGGATTATATCATACCACTTTGCTTATATGTGCGCTTAATATACTCAATACACAACTCAACTCAAGAGCATAACATATACTATAATAAAGCAAGTTAAGGTTTCTTGTCATTTATTTTATAATATTTGATATTTGAATTTACTTTTATTTCGGCTTCACTGTTTCTGGAGCGTAATAGGGGAATCTGTTGTTAAGACACTCCGCTTCTCGCTTTTACACTCTAGAGGCATAGCTGGCCTCAAATTTGAAATATTTAATTTAAGTGAATATTCAATAGGTAAATAATTCAATTATAAATTGCTAATCGATCGAAGGTTTCTTATTGTTTTATTCACTTTGACCTTAAAGAGAGTAATTGCTACCTACGTAATAATAAAAAACGATTGTATGGCAATAATGGAATCGAGGCTGACGGATAAAGTCAGGTGTTCATGATTCAACTTATAACTTAGCCTGTTCCTTGGCTTGTCATCTACAGAAGTTCACTATCGCAGTGCACCACAGTGCTCCAGATAGCTTTGTTTAAACTTAAATTACGTTTACATTTTGTATATTATATATGATACTATGTTGAATTTGTGATCTATTTACAATGTATGATGTAAAAGATAGTTTAAGAATAGTATAGGGGTCGTTGGAAGTAAGCTTACTACCGTTCCATTGACGGATTATAAAACGAAATTGCAATTTTCAATGATAAAAGGTTTAAATGTGAATTCGTTTAAAGTACAATACAGCAGTACAGTACAGTGCAGTATTTACTATAAAATAGTAACATATACATATATATATATATATATATATATATATATATATATATAGAGCTCGAGCTCAGAAACAATACAACAACAACATATGTGGTCGTTGTTGTTTTTCTGTAATAAATTTATGCCGAAACAGATATTTGAATTAATTTTCCATCAAATGGGCTTAAATTTATATTAATTTATTTTATATCTGTGTGTATTCCGTCTTAGCATGAGATGAAGCGTAACCGGTTTTAGCACGCAGCGTGATCAGCTGGTATGATACCAAGTAAAATACAGCTGGCAAGGACAAAAGAAGGTGGTATGCAACAAGTACGTACTGTTTATATATTATATCAAATTCCTTTAAAGAACCACGATCTTGTATTATTAAATATCGCGCAAATTTTATGTAAAAATGCCATATTAATATTATAAATGTGAATATTATTTTGTTTGTTACGCTTTCACATCATAACTACTCAATTGATTATCATGAAACTTTGTACATAGAATGCTTTATTTAAAAAGTGTGTATTTTAAAAATATGTTATTTTCATTTGGCTGTATTATAAAAATAAGTTTAAGTGAGGGAAGCCGGGTTTGAATCTCTAGTGTTACACAAATGTATCTTTGCAGATATGCATATGTAACATCCCACTAACAGTATGTAATGATTTTAAAATTGATTGTTTTTTTATCCACGATCAAAGGCGTGTTCCACGCAGCGACTATGGAATGTCTTTTTTCATACAAAATATAATGCATTATTAAGTTTTACGTTAATACATATTTTTACAAATCAAAATATAAGAAGAAGTAAGAATAACGATCGAACAGAAATTGAAGAAGTTTTGTTATAAAAAGATCTGTTATTGTTTTCAAATATCAACTGAAAATAACAACAGACCTTTATATTTTTATTCCATTATTTATTTCTTTCTAATGTTATAAAGTATTTATATTAACTCAGTAAAAAGGGTATTTTAATAGTTATAACGATGACGAATAATACATGCTTCTTAAGGAAAAGCAAAGACGTAGCATGTCTAATGGATACTTATTTGTATAAATATGACTTATATGCACGTAATATAGGTATCTGTGGTGAAGGGGAGAGGGGGCATAACGGGTACGTTAGGAGAAATAAAAAAATATTGTTAAAACATAAGCCCCGACTGCATAAAACTAAAAAGAAAATAAATAAGCCTAATAGCTTATTACGGGGCCCTATTACGCGAGGTTCCTGGTAAAGATTTTATTGATTGTAAAATTACTTATAGGTCCCGACTATTAATCGTAAATAACTATTGGGCTTGATTATTTTCTTTTCAGTTACATGCAGTCGGGATTTTTGTTTTTACAAATATTTTTTTATCGTTCACGACAAGATTGTTTTTTTTAACGTCACCTATCTAAGGACACTTGGGCTGCTAATACAAATCTAACAATACCTTAAATATGTAAATCTGTTCTGGAGATATTAGATAATAAATAACATTACATACGTACATACATACATACAAGATACGCGCGAAAAATGTAACCCTTCCTTAGCAGTCGGGATAAAAGCAATAAAAAACAATGAAATATATTTATTAATTAGAATTAATCACCACCCTTTGCTTATTTATTAAACTATCATTTTACATAGACATTATCTAAATAACAAGTTATATTTTTGATGTTGATATTATGATGTTGATATTTGCACAGATGTACATACATGCCAAACTTACACACTAAGGACTAATCAACTAATACATCGAAAACTTAATTGTTTTTTCTGCTACCATAAAATCAAATAAAATTAAGTTAAAAAATAAGACAGGTTATTTTTACCCAGGACGGAATGGCTATATGCTTTTGGGGTAAGAGGATGTTTGTTTGTTTTGTTGCGTGCGTGCGTGCGTGCGTGCGTGCGTGCGCGCGTGCGTGCGTGCGTGTGTGCGTGTGTGTGTGTGTGTGTGTGTGTGTGTGTGTGTGTGTGTGTGTGTGTGTGTGTGTGTGTGTAAATTTGTATAAATATGTCTCATATAATGTATGCAATACATAATATTTATATTTCACCTACAAACAAAATGAAATTATCAAAATATTTTGATGTCAAATAAACGAGACGAAAACGAATCTGTCGTACTGCACAATTTTTTTTTACTTGTAATTGTATATGTTCTCACTTCTTGCCAAGTTTTATAATTCTAGATCAACGATAGATCTTATATTTTCGTAACACATCGAAAAATTTAATCGCATTTAATTTTTTTTATTTTAAAAATTTAACATTTTGTAGTCCAAGCCAGCTACCTGGAGATCCTATAAGCGTTTTGTTATGTTTTTTTTTTCAGGTACGCCGCGCCGTACGGTATTTTAAAAGGCGTAACAAATATAAGATTATTAAATATAAAATCATAAATTCACGCTGTATCATACACACACAGGAGAGTAGGCAGAGGTAACCAACTTAAATATAAAAAATATAATAAAATTGACGCCAACATGTTAAACATACAGCGTTTGCATAAAGTTTACGCTGCACATCTGGCTTAGCGCTTCATAGTAATTCCTCTGTCAACGAGACAACTCTCTTCCAGCACTCTATTGATTTTTAAACTCAAATTTTCTTTCACAATACCTGAATTCTTAATATTATTGTTGAGATTTGATTTTAATTAATGTGTTAATTAATTAATTTTAATTAAAATATATAGTTATCTCTATGCGACGTTGCAGAGTCCAAACGGGTTGACAAACTATGTCAAGTGGGGTGTTGCTGAATAGATTTTTCAATTTATAGATTTTGTGGTTTCTTTTTATATTTTAAATATTAGTACCAGCTTATTTATAACGATTTAAATTTATATAAAAAAATATTCACATTAATTTCAGTACTAATATACTTTAGTATTTCCTAATTTTCTTAGTAGTTGTTATAGACGTGTAGAGTTGTAATATGACCGCAGACAGCGAAAGCAAAGGTGGGTTTCAGATTCTTATGATTATATTAACTCCCTCAATGAAATAATAAGTTTGCGTTTACCGTTTCAGCGTATTATATATATATATATATATATATATATATATATATATATATATATATATATATATATATATATATATATATATATATATATATATAATATTTTATTATAAAACGTAACGTAACGTATCATAAAACGTAAAGTATTGTCAAAAGTAATACACTATTCTTGAATTTACGTCCAAGTTCAAGACATTTCGTCAACATTAAAGGGCGGAACTCGATTGGTGTTAATACATACACATATGAGTAATATTATCGACGTCGTAAGTGGATAAATACGATAATAATCAAAAAAAAAAAAAAATCAGCTTCACGCTGTATCCCGCACACTGCAGGGTAGGCAGAGGGAACGTAGTGAAAGACACTCCGTCCCCCACTTTCTGCCGATTTTCGGAGGCATTGCGTGTTAAGTGGCAGAACTCAACGCCGCGCTTTGCCTCGACACCAGAGCGAAGAAATGGAAATATAAATTTAAGTAAATATTTCATCTCCTCGAGTGGGGATCGAACCCACAACCAGTCGGTTTACAGTCACACCTTGTGCCGCTGCGCCACGACCGGCCTAATCTAATAAAATAATAATCTACATATATATTAATCATCAGCCACTAATGTAGTCAGTGACACAATTTTTACACTAATATCGAATGAGCTGTTTGCGTTAGGTTATAAAACAAAAGAAATCCCTACAACTAAAAGCATCAATTTGAAGGTATCTCTGTTTGTACTATGTATATTTTTTATATATACTAAAATCTCCAAATCAATATATATCTCTTTTCAGAAGCAATTTGAATGCAAAATAGCAAGGGTCTGTTAATATGCTATACGTAGTAGTATTTATATTGAATGTTATATTAAAAATATAACACATATATTTTCTACAGTGAAGTCCATTTTATATTAAATATAAAAAATTGCGACATAAAATTAAAAATATAATTGCGGAATAAACAATAAAATAAAAAATATTATCCTTTTTAATGTGTAGTTATTTTAAATAACTAAAGGCTTAATATATAAATATTGTATACATATATACATAACACATACGCACACAGCCTCAACTCTTCAACCACACTTAATATTTACCTAGTTTAGCGAATTAATATCAAAGAATGCAATGACACTGCAGTACTCACACTGCGACGTTAAATAAAAGAATGCGAGTAAAAAAACTTATTTAAATAATAAATGTACCGTATCATAAGTAAAATAGTTGCTATATTTTTTATTTTTCCATATCACTTTTTATCCCGCATGTGCCTAGTGTTAACTAGGCAGAGAGGACCTAGTAAAACCTACAATTTATTTCTATATAGGCATTAAGGAAGGCTATGCATATATTATTAAAGTCCAGGCACAAGCATGCTATTGATGCTCCAAGGTTGCTTTATAATTTTCTTTACTACTTCCATCGTAAATAAGTAATTAAAAATAACATCTTGTTATTAATATAACTTTTTTTTCATCTTCACGCTGTAACCCGCATGAAGCAGGGTAGACAGGGGGGGCCTCTTGTTAAGACGCGCCGTTCGTCACTTTCCGCCGAATTCTAGAGGCATTGCGTGTTGAGTGGCGGAACTCAATTACGCTCTTTGTCTCTAATTAAAATATAAACTATTTAATTTTCTCTATTGGGAATCGAACCGTCACTCGCTTGTGCTCCAGCTCTACGGCTGGTCTCAAATATAGTATATCTAAATCTATTAATTGTACTGTACTGACTATCGCATCGCGTTATTATTATGTAGCGTATTAACTATATAGAAGCCACGAGAGAGAAAAAAATATTTAAAATAATATACAGAATGCCCACATTTGAGTAATATTTTAGAAAATATAGTACATTTTACAACTCTTTTGTCCGTAGTGTTAGAGTTAACTACAACGTGAAACGAGAAGTCACTGATCCGTGTCGTTGTCACAGGCCACTCGTTACAGTTGATACGCGGAGCTAACGTTGTTACAAAGAACGTTCTACCTACACCATGGTCAACGGATGCAGTTTTTTTTAGTCTATTTCGTAGTAATTTCAATTTACTATAATAATCGTTAAAAAATAATAATTTCGCGCTGTATCCCGCATTCAGCAGGGTAGTTAGAGAGAAATTTATGTTGAGATACGCCCTTCTCCATTTTCCGCCGAACTTTTCGAGGCATTGCGTAATGAGTGGTGGGTCAAAAAAAACTCAAAGCCGGGCTTTTTGCCTTGGTGCCTGATTTTCCGTTGTATAGAAATAAAAATCAAATCAAATCAGCTTCACGCTGTATCCCGCACACAGCAGGGTAGGCAGAGGGAACCTAGTGTTAAAACACTGCGTTCCCCATTTTCTGTCAATTCTGGAGGCATTGCGTGTTGAGTGGCAGAACTCAACTCAACGTCATGCTTTTCCTCGACACCAGAGCGAAGAAATGGAAATATAAATTTAAGTAAATATTTCATCTCATCGAGTGGGGATCGAACGCACAACCAGTCGGTCGACTGGCCGTTGTATAGTACTTTTATAACAATTTAGAGATTTTAATTTATTAAAAACAATTTAGAGATTATTTTTATAAATAAGAATTGTATCATATTTTTGTCATTTTATATTTGTTTTAAATATTACGCTTAAAAACAACATGACCTCTTTACTCTGGGACACATTTTCGTCTGTGATGCATTTAGGGTTGAAAAGTAATAACTCTAACGTGTGAGTGACTTTTTATGATGGTATATAACTCGTTCTAGCGACCATGTAAAAGCTTTCAATATGAATTAAATACGCTATATTTTTTGTAGTGTTGGTTTTTTATAATAGATTTATATTTTATTCTCCCGACATTATATTAATACCAAATTATAAAATAACAAAAAATTACCATAAACCAGTAAAATAAGCAATGTCATTATCATTTTAAATATTCATAGGCATTTACACTATGAATATTTAAAAAAAAACAAACTAATGACTGATGTTATCGATGTATAGATATTACAAATATTAAAAACTTGTCAACCTAGTTGTGTACTAACTAAAATGAACTAAAATGAACATTTTAGTTATTAAAGGTACTTAAAGAAGCCGAAATGGCTGGAGATATAGAGACGTAGAGTTAGTCTTGACTCACCTACTAAAGGGTCCAAGAAACTATGAAATGTTTTTAAAATATAACATGAGAAAATATGACGTTTTCAGTAAATATTTAGGTAACTTTCAGTATATAGAAATATTGAACTTTTTACTGACAAAAAATAGGTTTTGCGAGCATTGACATTCCTAAATGCGAAAACAGTATGTTAAAAACTAATAATATAGCAACGCCATGGCATCACGAAGGAAGTATTTTATTTACCTACTTTGTAATCAATACGACGATCTATTACGATTTTATTCTGGCAAATCTTTATCATTTGTATTGATCAAATATCAGAATTTAAATAAATATTAAATTATATATTTTATATTTAATTTAATTATAATATCAACTGTAATTATAATATAAGCATTTGCATTTGTATTTTGTAACACATATCTATTTTTTTAAGTAATAAAGAAAAGTAAATTATAATAGATTAGTGTAAATTTATAATTATTGTTGTGTTATAAGACTCTAACTTAAATTTAGATACATTGTTTGCTTACCAAAATATTTGGTGTAACCGGTCTCAAGAAATACGTCATACATATATATTATAATCATGAAGTTGTTTTGTGTGGGATTCGAATCCTTAAACGGCGTTTCAGTCTGACACAATAGTGAACAATGCCAAAATAAAGGTTTATAATATGCAATTTGTTAATACTAAGAACTGACGTACTGACGTGATTATAATGTTATTTTAATCTATATTTAATAATAGATACATTATAATATATATTTATACAATATATTAGTGAATTTTAAATTATCTCGTAAAGTACGTTGTGCTGTCATCAATAATGTCACGTACATTTCGAAGAGGTGAAATTCTTTGAAATAATATTTATAAAGCCTTCACTTGAAAAGTACTTATTAAAATGAATGTAGAGCGTCTTATTGTGAATATTTTTAATTTAAGTTTAGATTGATTCTATACATAATCTTATAAATATAAAGTATTCAATCAATTTTAGGTAGTGGGTAGGATGATTTGAATTTATTAGTGAAGTTCCGAGCTGAAAGTAAAGCTTATATTATGTAAATAATTTAGACATATTAACAAAGTAGAGAAATTTTATCACAAAAAAATTATTAATGAAACTCAAACTTAATCAATTATATAGCATAATTAGACAATAGTCATTCAATAATAAATACAAAGTGCCAATCTAGTGTCAATTAAGTTAAATTGCTATACTATATAATGTCGTAACCTTAATAACAGGTGAAAAACCACATTTTTTGTCATAAAAGCAACATTTCCACGACACTAAATTCATCTCACTTATCACTGATAAGACCCCCGCGTGGTTCAGCTGATTATATGATAAATATACATACGATATCAGCTTCAGTGCAGTAAAAAGTACAAACACTATAAATACCTGTGTCGCGTTTTACTTTTCCTTTTCAATTTAAGATTGGGACACTTCTTGAACACGGAGAAAGATACACCTAAAAATCCCATAATAACTAACTAGTATCACAGATTGTTGTCACAAAATATCACGTATAGGACAGGTGCAGTGGAGTGCGCGTGCGGCGTGACTAAGCGGTTAGCGGGCGAACGTAGAGTACCCTGTATAGAGCTCGGAGTCTGCGGCCGGTCCCGGTCCGGCGTCACCACGTGCGTTCATGCGGTGCACATCGCAGAACGTTCTAACCGCGTTACGGTGTTATTCCTTTTAATTTCTATCGTATTGTTTAGTATGTCGCGTAATATATTCATTTAAAAGGATATTTAATTTATTTAATATTGTGTGTCGCAACATAAAAAGTTTTGATTTTATGAAATATAGGTAAATATTCTTATATATTCATTACGTATTATCATATAATATCGTAATTTATAAATAGTCCTAGACTATATGAGATTTTCTATTAAAATATTATATATTATTATAATATTGATTATTTATTTTTTGTAGTATGTACCTATCAATTATGAATATTTTATTTAGTTTAGTTGTATCCCTCACATCAAAAGGGTAGGCAGAAGGAACCTAGTGTTAAGACAATCCGTCTCCATTAAGACACTCCCATTCCCCACTTTCCGCCGAATTCTGGAAACATTGCCTATTGAGTGGTGGTGCGCTTTGCCTCGATACTAGGGCGAGGAAATTGAATATTCGAGTAGCAATCGAACCCACAACCCGTCGCGCTTACAATCGCACTCTTGTACTCCTGCGCCACGATTGGCCTCAATTAATGAATAATAAACACTAAATAATTAATTTGACTAACTTCCATTTGACAACTGACGTATGCATAACGCAACAAACATTTGACAATGACCGAACCGCGCAGTGAGTTATAAAATTGTTTCGTTTCGCACAGCGTTTTACTAATTAAAAGGTCTACTTCACTATGAATAAAACGCATGAAACATCAATGGAGACCATTTAAATGGAAAACGGAAATAATTATTATCATTAGGCATTGCGTTATAAATTTTTGTTTGAAAATTCAGTGATTTTCTGAGTTCACATCTATCTGAAATTATCCAAATCCTCATTTGTGATGATGATGCGGAAGTATGGTTCCCCTAAACTCAAATCTTATTGCGTTTGCTAAAATATTTTTCTATTCCTAGTGTGGTATAATATTTGAAAAATATTTAACCAAACCAAAACAATTTGAAATACTACAGAAGAGACTGGATTTGAGCATAGCATTTTCATAATAATTTTCATCATTTTTATCACTTTGGTGTTTCATAGCAAGAAATCGAAAAAAATATACACAGTTAAATTCTGTAGTTTAAAACTAAATTATAAAATAGTCGTAAGTTGCTATCAGTTTATTTTATTTATCTTTCTACTTCATTTACATACACTATATACTAATAGTACTTATAAAATGACGTCCCACCCCAGCGACATACTTACGCGTGAAACATTTGAACTACGTCACGGATTTTAATTTCGCTAATAGACAGTGATTCGAGGGGAAAGAGTACATGTATAATACTTATCTATATAATAATAAAAGTATAACAAAAATGTTTCGTATTTTGACGAAAAAATCACTTAAGTTGGTGAAAAAACAATAATTTAAATCACAAATTAATATATTTGTGATTTTTAAAATGTTAACTTGTTAGCCTTTTTGTACACGTACTTCTTTTTTTTTTGTTGGGACTGGGTAGGATATAGGCTATAATTTTTAAATTGATATTGAACGTGATATAAGCTTTATCCACTGACATAAAATTAAACACCTGCAACTTCGTACATACGAAGGACCAGTAAAAGTTTCAGAAATAAGGAAATGGCGCATAAGCAAAAGTTATTTTCAATATATATATATATATATATATATATATATATAGTATATATATATATATATATATACATTATTCAAAAGTGAGTTAAAATGCATTTGAAATGCGCGCGGCGTAGAGTTTTGACAATCACCGCAAGTAGTGTATCAAATTTTTGTCTACCGAAATAAAATAAAATAAAATAAATCAGCTTCACGCTGTATCACGCACACAGCAGGGTAAGCAGAGGGATCCTAGTGTTAATACATTCCATTCCCCACTTTCCGCCGAATTTTGGAGGTATTGCGTGTTGAGTTGCGGAAATCAAAGCCGCGCTTTGTTTTTCAGGTCATAAAATTGACGTGAACAAAGTTGTTGATGGCCAATAATAACAAACAAAAATAATACAACAATAATAACAAGTGTTGTTGTAGTGTTGAAAATAACATTTATTCAACATTTTACATTCGTTTAAAAAATACTAAAATGCAATAAAAAGGTTAAGGTACCATAAGGGTATCAATAACAAAAAGTATACGATTAAATAAATTACCTTGAAACCAGTATTCGTTCTCTTAAGGTGAACTGGAAAATTAAATACTTATGTGTGAACCCTTTAAAGGATTTTGTAAATGTCAATCAGTAATTACGAACTTTAATTAATTTATTAAAAAAATATTTCATACAAAAAACATATAGAAAACTATTTATAATGATAAATTATTATATTATATATATATATAACGCTGTTAAGATAATTTTAAGACACTCCGTTCCCCACGTTCCGCCAATTTCTAGAGGCATTGCGTGTGGAATTGAGGAACTCAACGCCGCATTTGCCTCGACACCAGAGCCAATAAATCAAAATATTAAATATTTTCATTTGCCCAAGAGGGAATCGAACCCACAACCTGTAGCGTTTACGTTGTAGTCACACGATTGTGCCCATTCCCCACCTTCTGCTAAATTCCGGAGGCATTGCGTTTTGAGTGGCAGTACTCAACGCCGCGCGAAGACACCAGAGCGAAGAAATGGAAATATAAATTTAAGTAAATATTCGATCGAACCCACAACCAGTCGGTTTTTCAGTCACACTTCGTACCACTGCGCCACGACTAGACGATAGATTATTTTGATTTATGATATTTATAGCATTTTTTCAAAGAACGATATAAGGTGTTATTGGAATCTATTATACTTCTTCATATTAATTGTAAAATAGTGCAAATCATGAGATCTTATATAGATAGAGCAAACATTATTCAGTTATTTAATGCACCTAGTTTCCATTTTGGTCAGCCATTACTCCTAGTAACACTATAAATAACGATTCATATACAGAATGGAAGCGTCAGCGCTCCTTTTACGGAAACAGCATATAGGGTAAAATATTCTAAACCTATACCTAAAGAAATAAATGAATATACCTCAACAGTTTAGACGTAGGATTTTTTTTTCGTTTCGAGATGTTTATCCATACCTGTATTTCGTGTGACGCAGTTACGAATAGATATCAATAACGTAAACACATAATACTACAAAAATACTACTAAAGGGTAAACAACTTTAAGCTTTGTCGCCAATACGAGTCGTAGGGACTCGATTTCCGAATGAGGCGTATGCGGCGGTTTCCCTTTGATAGGTCTATGCCTGCGTAGGTCGTTATTTAGTTTTTGATAAATGGCGTTTTATTTTACGATGATAATTTTATTATTATTTTGTTTGAAAAAATCAATTTTTGTTTGACAAAATCATTTTAATTTTCAAACATTTTTTTAATTGTATTAGGCTTTTATTGAATTAAGAGTAGTTAAAAACTGTAGTTACATTTAAAGTGGTGCCGACAAAAACACTGTATAATACGGTATCGAATTAAAAGTTATAAATAACATACATTTTATAAATTTGATATGAAAGTATAGATTTTTAATGTAATTTTATATGAGTACTCTCTTGTTACCAAACCAATGTAAAAGAGGGTAGAACTAAGTGAAGAAAAAACTGTAAAAACAATGGAATAGTGTCAATGGGGGCAGTTGCTTGTAGGCAACGGCCCTTATCGGAGGGAAGCTCGTATGAAATATTGTTTTTGGATGATACATATAACTTATTGAAATTACGTAGAATTACTTTCCGAATAATTTAGAAACATATAGATAATATGTGTTTTTATGTTGTTTGTTTTTTTAAAGTTAACCGTTTCTGATTTCTGACACTATATAATCTAGATGCAATAGATTTTCAAATAGGTACTAAATGTACATAATTTAAAAATCTAATCAAAATGCAAACATTGTTTAATTACGAGATATTAAATGTTTTAACCTTTTAGGAAGTTACTGCTAACTTTTACAACGTGAATCCACAAAGCTTTGTAATTTCATATTGTAATATATTTGATAACCGCGACCTAAACTTTACTGCATAAACCTCAGGTCAAATATTTAATCTATATGTAAACCGATTTTATTAAATAGTTTACTGCTTTTTAAGATAAAAAATATATTTTATATACTAATAATATTCATTTTACCTATAATCATATGAGGCTTCTTATCAAGCAAGCGTTAGTCAAAGTAGGCGGTAATAGTATAATCGTTTTTTTTTTTCAACTTCACGCTGTATCCCGCATATAACAATGTAGGTGTAGGGAAGCTAGAGTTAAGACACTCCGTTTCTCATTTTCCGAGGATTTTTGGGGGCATTGCATTTTGAGTGGCTGAACTTAACGCCGCTAATTGTCTCGACACCAGAGGGAAAAAATATTAAATAATTAACATCCTCGAATGGGGATCGAACCCAGTCGCGTTTCCCATCATACATATGGGCTTCTATGCCACGACTGGCCTCAATCTAATATAATATAATCTATTGTATATATACAAATATAATCTATGATTTTCTTAAATATAATATAACGTAATCTAATAAATTAATAGCAAATTCTAGCATCATTCCTATGAGTGGGTACCCTCGCGGAAACATTGCTTACCGGTACCTAATCACAATTACGCACATTGCGGCTTCGTGCTCGTACTCCCGTTAACGACCTAATAGCTATACGCTATGATCAAATCTCATACGGCCTTAAAATACTTTTTGTTCCGTATTTTATATAATAAAGTATTCTAAACGCATGAGATTTGTGACCTTGTTGTCAGTTTTACGTAAAGTATGTATATAAATGTAGTTTTATATTATACTTATGAGGCATATCAGATTCAAGTAAATAAATCAGCTTCAAGCTATATCCCGCACACAGCAGGGTAGGCAGAGGGAACCTTGTGTTAAGACACTCCGTTCCCCACTTTCTGCAGAATTCTGGAATCATTGCCACTCAATGGCAGAACTCAACGCCGCGCTTTGCCTCGTAACCAGAGCGAAGAAATGGAAATATATATTTAAATAAATATTTCATCTACTCGAGTGAGGATGATTTAAATAAATATTTCATCTACTCGAGTGAGTGGAGGAACCCTGCGCCACAACTGGCTTCAATAGATGAACAGGATTCAAGTTAATATGATTATATTATACAATAATATTAATAATATTTGAAGCATTAATTGTAATATTTTATTAGACTAACTTCAAAGATTCAATTTTAGAAATGTCAACAGCACGTTAAACCCACTATTTTATATATATTTATAAATTCATATGTAAATCTGTTGCTTTGGTGTGTGCGTGAATATCACATATGAGGTATCAACATACAATGGCCAAATTAATTTGGAATTTACAAAATATTATCTTCTACAATGTAAAAAGGTTACTTTGAAATTAGATTGAGCCCTTTTGAAGTATTCTTTACCTTCTGAAGTGAATAAATATGTTAGTAACTTAAAGGCTGATAAATGATCAGTATTCGCCTTTGAAGCCCAAGATCGAGAAGTTTTAAAGTTTACGAAGTAACATAAGACCCTGTACGGTAATGGTTTAGGTTTAGGTAATGGTCTAGAAATAGGTAGTTTTGATTTAATGCACTTCTTGCATTTTGAAGACAGATACACTTTATTTGATCAGAAGCATTTTACGCTAAGCGATGAATCAAAGGACCGCAGTTTGTCAGACCCGATTGGCAATTATTATCCTAAGTGCGAATTGAACAGACACGTGTCACGCCCAGTTAGAGAAATCTCGATTGAACTCTAGAAATCGATAGAGAATAATGTGTCTTTAAACTAAAATATAACCAGACAAGTGCAAGTTTGACTAGCCTATCGAGGGTTCCGTACCAATTTTAGGACTGTAGGGCAACGAGAAGTATAACTTATAACAGTTGACCAACTTAAAAATAACAATTTTTTAATAGTTTTATGTGTTGATAATATAATTATAAATTTTCATTTTTCTCAATTTTTTTTATTTGTACTGCAAGCTCTGATTTCTTGCCAAATTTCATAACTCCACGGTCCACGGAAAGTACGCTATAGGTTATGTTAACGCAAAACGGAAAGTACCCTATAGGTTTTGTTAACGCAAAACGATGTACAAATGCTCGAATCTTCTTATTGCATTGATTTAGAAGTTAGATTTTTCGATAGACCAAGAGACTGTAGACTTGAATAATTGATATTAATTTCCACTTGATACCCTTATACGATATTGAGATAAATGATCTTGTATAATGGACAGACAGACAATAAAGTGATCCTATAAGGATTCCGTTTTCTCCTTTTGAGGTACAAAACCCTACAAACATTGCAAACTAGATATGGTTTCAATTTCATTTAATCAATTCTATTTAAATGTTAATATATTAAAACTGTCAAAGGGACAATTCTGTATTTTGAATATAAACTTATAAAGTAAAAAAGTACTTCTACCTTTGATGATGATTTTTGTAGTTATGTTAGTGTTCGCTTTTCACATAAAAAGAACTGGATGGTTTTCGATGTAACTTTTTTATTATAATATATAGGTATAAGTTTATAACATATAGTTTATAATTTATTTTGAAGGTCTTTAAGCTCTAAAAGCCCGTCTAATCTATAAGAGTTATTAACATGGAGTCTTAGAAAAAAATATCAACACGATGAGCATTTTTTGTTGAAATAAAAAAAAATAAAAAGAAAAGAAAACGACCGATGTGGAACCCTAGCAGTGAATTTTTAACCCTTAAGCGATATGAATATATAACACCTGAGAAAAATGTGTTCAGCTTTATAAACACTTGCTGATGACATCAGAAAATTGAAGGTCTAGAACACCTTATGTGAAAGAGAAAACATGAAAGGCTATTTTTTGAGGTTGTTTTTTATAAATATACCGCTACCTAAGAATTAAAAATATTAACTATGAAAATTGTTCAATAATTTCTTTTAATAAGGTCACGCACAGTTCGATCACCATTCGAGGAAATTAAATATTTGTGTGTCAAGTGTCGAGGCAAAACGCGGCGTTGAGTTCCGCCACTTAACATGAAATGCCTCCAGAATTCGGCGGAAAGTGGGGAATGGAGTGTCTACGCTAGGTGGTATGGAAAAAAATATGAAGCTGATTTATTTATTTTATTTAAGTACTTCTAAAAAACTGCATTAGCTAACTAGTAATTTGAAAATTTGCATCAATCAAATCTAATGGTGCATACATATATACGACTACATATCGATTTTATAATCGACTGATTTTGTTATTGTATTAGTTATTTTACAGATCGGCAAGGAAATAGATATTAGGTGTCAAGAAACCTATAATAGATAAAAAACATTTAAATGTTAAACATTTAAAACCTGTTTGTCAAATTTATTTGATATTTACAGATCATTCTACTAGTTGACCTCGGAGCTTTAAGTTTACGTTGTAGCATAATTTCCTGCTTTATAAGGGAGAAAAGCATTAAATAACACTTAATAATAATTATTAAATGCAAATTTATGCGAAGAAATAAAAAATAATAATTTATTTACAAAGAAAATATAGTAGAAAATAGTTATTTTATGTCGGTAGTTAAGTAATATAAGTTTTATATTTGAACAACACATAGACTACAATTCAAGTAAAGAATTTTTATAATTTGGCTATAATATAACAATAACTTTTAGTCAGCAAAGCCTCGCTTAGCTTATAATATACTGGCATATTATGAAAATAACAATAAATAATAAATATATATATATAGTTTACAGTCAAAATAGTTTCAAGTTTTATATTTTTACTCTAACAGGTATAACACATAAAACTTATACAGGTTTTTAAATAATAAAGCGCGTTTCCTTTACAACATCAAAAAAAAATTCTTTGACTTCCAATTTAAAAATACAATTAGAAGGTTAATTTAATTGGCAATAGGTCTCCTGCGGCACAATTAATTATCGCGGCGTCTTTTGTGAGTTAACTTTTGTCGTACAAAAATAATAAAGTGATGCTTCAAATTATCGACATATTATTGTTAAAATGTGTATCTGAAATGATTTTTAGTAATACAATATTTTTAAGCGATTAAGGTCCTTTACAAATCCAATATATAACTTTATAATGGAACATAGGTATATATTTATATGATTCCGTTTCCCAAAAAAAAAAAAACTTAACCTATATCAAATATCATTTACTACGTCCGTCGGTCTAGTAATCCGGTTTTTGTTAGAAACAAGTACATATTTCATACTGAAACTTTACATCACGTCTATGTCCCCTTTAAGTTAAAAGAAATCTAAACTGTACTGTTATTTCAAAATGAAATCGTATATGTGATACTTTTCTTTGATCTAGAATATGAGATTAGAGTACATAAGTTTGAAAATATGCAGATATTTACGGAACTTTTGGTTTGCGAATCTCGCATTTTGCTTTAAAATGATATTTATTCCCCACTTTCCACAGAATGTTTCCAGATATTTTGAGTGGTGGAACTCAACGCCGCGATTTGCCTCGACACCAGAGCGAATAAATAAAAAATATAAATTAAAATAATATTTTTTTCCCGGAGTAGATCAAATAATTCCTCAATAAAACAATTGTTAAGTTAATTTAAAAGAACATATTAAGTTACTTTGTAATTTACCTCTGAGAACGCAAAATTTTTATTTTGCCATCAATCATTGTAACGGGGACCTGAGGTAGTTTTGCGGCACCCCACGAAATAGAATGTTAAAGCGCGGTTTTCTCGAGTGCAATTTATTTTAGCAAGAACGAAATGTCAAGCAATCCAGTAAGTGAGTAAGAGTGAAATACTCTAGTACCTAATTCACACTCGAGGCGACTGAAGGTTAGTACATTGTATGAGAAGAATAAGATTTATTTATCAACATTTATTAGCAGCTGTTTTACAATTGAGATTTATTTGTATTGTATTATTATTTGTATCTTATCTTGATTTAGCCCTTTTTTTGTATATTCATAATATACACGTAATATTTTTAAATGTTCTTTAAATTAGATATAAATAGAAAATTTTATGTTTAGTGGAATCTGATTTGATGTTTTTTTTTCTTTAATAATTTTAGCTTGTGTAAGATAGATTAAGTTGTAAGCTATAACTTTGAATTAAAAACAATTAATCACCAGGTGATATGTGACGTTTTGAATTTACGAAACTTAGTAAATAAGAAAGGATTTTTTGGAAGATGAAGTTTTTTAAGTATGGTTTTAAGAAAATGCATATTGTGTAACTTACTCCATTTTTAGAGTTCAAACAAAACGGAATCTTTATAAGATTACTTTGTCGTCTGTCGGTCTACCCGTCTGTTATGATAATTTTTCGCGTAGGTGAAGGTTAAATTAATATCAAATATCCAGGTGCTACAGTCTCACAGAACATACCATAACAAACTTATTTTTGTAGTTCATTTAATGAAAACAATTATGCATATGCTCGCAATTTTTAAGCGTCAATTTTTATATGTTGTACTTCCTTTGACCGGTGACCACATACAACAATGAAATTGGCACGAAACTCTCAGCGGATGATTTCGACTCGCACTTGATATTTTACTTTAAATTACCTTTTTCGAACCATTGTTTTCTTTAATAAGTAACGAATTATTAAGTTATTAATAGCTTTAGTAGTAACTGTTATTGACATGATAATTTATAGTGTATATCATTAAAATAGCCTTGTGAACACTAAAATACTCCCACGGTGTGTTTGTTTACAAATAATTAAGCTTTATTAGTGGTTAAAGTAAATTTCACCTGCTTAAATTTGTCAAACTTCGCAGTATAGTAGTAGTCGAAGAACAATTGTTTGTAAAGATTGCTAATACAAAATACGATTTTAGGACTAT
This sequence comes from Heliconius sara, assembly GCA_917862395.2. Taxonomy (NCBI): domain Eukaryota; kingdom Metazoa; phylum Arthropoda; class Insecta; order Lepidoptera; family Nymphalidae; genus Heliconius; species Heliconius sara. Next base: position 6,065,608 of record OU860796.2, on the reverse strand, counting down.
TTATATAATTTAACAACATTGTTAGACACAATTCAAGTATTGCTTTTCTATATAGTTCTATATGTATTCATATATGTTTATTGGAATTAAAAATGGTACTTATTTATTCGTGCTGGAAGTAATGGCGTGGGAAAAAAGCGTTAAGGATGAAATGTAACTTCTTAAAGAGTGGAGACCTGTAAAGTTTCTTCTGATATATTTTTCAAAAACAAATTAGAACAAGAAAATGGTAAAAATAAATATTATATTTTAATTTCCTAGAATTCTCGATAAAATTTTCATGTAATCATTAATTTATTAAAATTTCTTTAAAAACATTCGTCTAAAATTTATCCAACTCTTACACCAGCTGTTGGTTATAGATCGTTTATGTTAAATTTTACGGACGGAAAAGCTCACTAAATTATGAGACTTCCGGGCTAGTGAGCTTTCGCTACAAACAATAATCAAGAAATGATCGCATGATCGGGCGTAGAGTGCGCTTAGGGGCCTCAAAGTATGACTCATCGAATCGACGGCAGAGGGAACCTAGTGTTGCCACACTCCTTTCCCCACTTTCTGCCGGATTCTAGAGACATTGCTTGTTGAATGGCAGAATTCAACGCCGCACTTTGCCTCGACACCAGAGCGAAGAAATGGAAATATAAATTTAAGTAAATATTTCATCTCCTTGAGTGGGGATCGAACTCAGGACCAGTCGATTTACAGTCACAGTTTGTGCCGCTGCGCCACGACTGGCCTCAAAGTTACAATATATGTATATATATGTGGGAATGGAGAAAGATAACACGCGAATTAAAAATGTTTTTATTTAATTGCTACAATAGTTACAATAATCGTGACAGCTTGTTATGATCTAGTTTTCTTCTTAAATTTTGACAAACATATCATTTTATCTTTTTAATTGAATTATAATAAAAACTAACAAAACCTGTAAACTATCCCACACTGTCTTCCTGCTCACTCATTTGCCTCAGATGAGTCTGACAGAGTCTTCCAGAAGGTCCGAAAGTCTATTGTACAACAACAGACTTTCGGATCTTCTCGAAGACAAGTAAGTTCTTCCGTTTCAACCATACCATAATGTCTTTTTTCATAATTTCTTTGGCACTTTCTTTGGCACTACTAATTTAGTTTCATTTTTTACCTTCCACAGTATATCGTTTTCACACAAGTAGTCTTCATATGGTTCCAATACTTTTTTCAGCAGTTTAATTTTCATGTCGTCGTTTTGTACTCTTTTTAGGAGTCCTGTCGTGGTGGTAAGTAAATTTATATTTTTTACAGGTATCTACTAAGAGCATCTACATGTTTTATACGTGTTCCTGGTCGATGTTCGATAACATAATCAATCATACTCTTCAAGTAGCAGAGGAAATATCTCTTTTGTTATATTTTTAATTAATCTTCTGTAGTATAAGCAGCAGCGGTATTTGCCATCCTTCTTTTTTACCAACAATATTGGACTTGCGAAATCAGATTTACTGGGTGTAATAATCTCTTGATCAATACATTCTTCTATTTGTTTATTAACTACATCCATATCCTAAGGTGATAGTCAACATGGATTTTGGTGAACTGGAATTTCGTCAGTAAGTAGTATCTTAGGTTTATCCAGATATGATTCTCGGACTAGATTCACATCACTTCCTATGTCAATAAGAACATGTCGCGTTACCAGAGCGAAAAGATAAAAATATTAAATACTTGATTTATTCGTGTGGGTATCGAACCCACAACCTTGTTTCCTGAATGGCTTCAATAAAATGTTTACAAATTACAAATTTTATGTTTAGCTATAGTAGACCTACTTATAGTACACTAGCGGCCCACTCGCGGCTTCGCCACAAACTAAAAAAATAATTGTCGCAAAATGCCTTATTGTGACTTATTTATAAGAGATAAATATAGCGTATCGTGGACTTTTTTTGAGAACCAATAAAATAGAATATTTTACGCACGCGCTTGAAGCAATTCGATTGCGTTCATTATTATTGTTATTTCGTTATCTAAGACTGACTAAAACTTACATTATAATGTTATATATTATCGTCTCCTGAAGATCATTGCTTTCATACAAAACCAAAGATAAGTAAATCGGACTAGTAGATTCAGACTCCTTAGCGTTTAAGCCAAAAAACAAACTTTTCCGCTTATATTGGTATAGATATATAAAATTTTTTATATAAATTTAGTCCATTAAGGGTATAGGTATTGAATTTTGCAAAATTAGATAGTTATTAATTACCCACCCGACGGTTTGGTAAGCGAAATTACTTATCAAATAACAAAAACGAACAAACATCAGAATATAAAGCGGGTTTGACAAAAAGATATGAGATATATTTGAGATATCTTGTATGAAATTTATATTCATTTACCATATTAAAGTTTACGTTGACTATTGACTTATTCCGTTATTGTTTTGTGTGTATAATTGGAGGAAAATATATTATTATAATTATAAATTGAGTAAAAATTGAAAGTGACCAGTTTTGGCGTGCCATCACCATGTTATGTAAATAATATTTAAAAAAAATATATAATTATAGAGATTATTTTTTTTTGGTTAAGACGTCTATTTTTATACTTAGAAAGAGATCTAAACATATTACGATATTAGAACTCTTCTAAGAAGTATATATAAATATACATATATTCGTATATTACATACAAAACAGAGACAAAAATATTTTTTACAATTTAATTTTTATACCAAAGGAAAATGTAATGGGATGACAAAATGAAATATTTTATGAAAACATTAAGCATAAAAGCTAAGCGTCTAATTTATTTACGGCGACGTTGAGCGTATTTTTTAAGAATATGAAAAGGCAGGCTATATTAAATTAGTTTAGCATAACATTAAAAGTTAAATTATTATTAAAACTTATTATAACACTATAAGATATATATTTTAAAAGAAAATAATATTAAACATTTATTATTTATTTTTATCCGTAGCTCATAGTTCTGATTTTAATCTATACTATAATAAGTCAGGAAAAAAATGTATCTATTTATGTTTAAATACTTTTACGATAAAAACATTTTTAACATGAATCATTTTTTTTTATTTTTATGCCTATTTGTTAGTTTGCCTGATTTTCTGTTTATAAACGTGCGTGCATCTTCTGATCTACTAAACGGATTGGAATTTTTTTGTGTAGCTATTAAGCCTGAGCAGGATTTAAGACCTGGAACATCTGACCAAGCCTCCTTAGTGAAAGATATTCAACGTATTTGGCATTTTCCGAACATGTTGAATATCTTTAACTCCTAAGTCCTCCTACTCCACAATTTTTTCCAAGATTTTCGAAGATTTTTCCAAAATTATTTGGAATATGAGAAATATGACAACTTCACTTCAATCTGCTTGTTCATAATAAAAAGCAAAATACATTAAAATACTTTATTTTAACATATGCATGAATACATATAAGTACCTAATCGAATTAAAGGACTGTAAATACTTACATGTATAACCGCCTGTAAATTATTTTTAGCAATAGCGCAGAAATTTATGAAAAAATATTTGCTCTTATATAATTAATATTATGAGTCAAAACAAAATAATAATATGAATTATATTTATATTTTTATATTTTCATGATTAAATTAATTTTATTTGAATAGCGGAAGGTATACTTGCTAACAACAGTACTAAAGGTTATCTTTTCATATTTCAAGTAAGGTGCAATTTAACAGGAACTGTCTCCTTTGTTAGGTAACCTAAATTTTGAAGTCAACTAAAATTACCAAGAGAATTAGGATTCATGCTACTTTACATTTGCGGCTCCCATTATATGAACAAAGTAGGTAGTTTCTTTATACCTACTATATTTTATTTTTTCATTTATATCTTAGTAATAAAAATAATACTAAATTGCTGGTTCGATTCCCACTCGAAAAAATCCAATATTTCATATTTGTAATTTTCCTCGCTCTGGTAACTTAGCGCGCGACGTTGAGTTCCGCCACTCAACACACAATGCCTTCATAGTTTGCCGAAAGTTGAGGAACGGGAGTAATTTAATAGGAACGGCGTGTCTTAACAATAGGTTAAGATATTTCGGTTGTTAAATAAAACATAATTGTATCAATTCGGTGTGAAACAGGAATGGACGCTGTGGACGACGAAAAAAAAACATCAATCATCCTTTTTTTACCATTTAATTGTATCTACGAAATTTTGGAGAGACTGCCTTGTGAATTTTGTGTCGTAGCGCCACCTGTCATTTGACAATAAGTAATTCATTCAATTGGAAATACAAAGGCCAAGACGATTAAATTATTTGAATAATGTTAATACACAAAAACGTGATAAAAATTGGAGGTGAGTTGAAATTTGGGGTTATATGTATTTTTAATACAAAGAAAAAAGAACAAAAAACAATCCGCTTACCTAGCTTTACGCCTAATACTGTTAACGACCTATCAATATACCTACCAAATAAATAAAAGCGAGATGCGAGAGATATTAGCTACTCTATAAACAAAAAAAAAGACGGCGAAGATATTTTTCATATCTCTAGTTCTATAACACTTTAAATTTCTCAAGTTAAATCACTAATTTAGTAAGAAGGTATATACATGACTAGCAAACCAATCGCGGCTTTGCCCGCTTAAACTTCTTGTTAAAATATATGAAATCATTTACATAAATTGTAGCTATAGTATATAATATTGTAGTTATTCTGATGTATATATACTATTTTTTATTTTCATCGATTGTCTGTAAGCTAACAATAATTATTAGATTATTATCTGAAACTTTTTTATATTAGTAATATAACAATAAATATTACTAAGAAACTAATTTGTAGCAAGAATATTGAATTTTATAGATGTCCGTATAAAAGTCATATACTTTCTAAACAACATTTTAGACTTGTCCAGACATTGTTTTATAGACGCAGTTAAGGCACGTCCAGCGCTCTAAAGGGGATACGGGAATGTGAAGAACCACTTAATTTACGACACGGAATAGCTACTGTCGTGTCGTCGTATAGACAGGACGATTTGTACGGGTAGCGAGGATAACAAATGACAATGTATATTTAGAGAAAAATATTTCTTATTCTTACGAGCTTACAAATTATATTAAAAAATAATTATATTTTTAATGTAATATGTACAAAGTTACAATCTTGAACGTATAATAAAAAAAAAAAAAGAATTTACATATAGATAGAGTAACAGAAAGTTGAAAAGGTTTTTATAAATAGTATTTTATAAAATGTTATTCATATTATTATTTACCAACGCCCGCGGCGTCACCCGCTTATTTATTTACTGATCTAAGCTGATCTAAGTTGTTTTCGTGTTCTAATAGCATTATAATTTTAAAGATAATAAATAAAATACTTAGTCTGACCATAAATACTGTTACAATAAAAAATAAACAAAATATTACCTTTGAATTTGGAATCTATCATTTTTATACGATTGTTCATTTTGTTTTCTTATTTTCGCGCTAATATATTGTAAAATATTTTGTGATATTAAAATGGAGTGAGGTGATAAAGAGATGTGACGGTGATAAGAGATCGATTCGTTGTGATTGCATTACATAAAGTAGGTATGGAACTAAGTACAATTTTTAAAATCCTCCATACGCTTGGTATTAGTCAAATATATGTGTACCATCCCGGTACGCTATTGATAGGTATAACGAAACCTCCCTTGCTTGTAACAGAAAATGGTAAAGAGGTCAGTCGTGGCGCAGGGGTAGAAGGTGTGGATGTAAACGCGACTGGTTGTGGGTTCAATCTCCACTCGAGGAAATGTAAACGAGACAAAGCGCGGCGTTGAGTTTCGTAACTCAGCATGTAATGCCTGAAGAATTCGGCGGAAATTGGGGAACGGAGTATCTTAAAACTAGTTTAGAGACCAAGATGTGATAATCAAATTAATACGAAACACAGAATGTTAAACCCAAAATAAGTCAACGCAACTACCGGAACAGAGCAAACCATAACAAATTAAATCTTCAGTTTTTGTATTTCGTAAAGAAGTATATTAAAATATAAATGACGCAAAATCACAAAAAACAAAAGGACGAAAAAGGGCATGGCCCACCAATGTCCGTGGTGTGTTTTTTTTAATAATAAAAAAGCAAACACTGGGTTCCCTCTGCCTACCCTGCTGTATGCGGGATATACAACGTGGAGTTGGGCACTTCTTTATTATAATTTCATTAATTTCAGTTACATAGATTGTTAATGGATATCAAAATATATTGTCAATATTTAAAATTAAAATTATCAAATCACCCTAAACGTATATTAAGGTCAACGAATAAAGATCACTTCGGCTGTGTCATTTTACGTCATGTTTAACTAAAGGCACGTATAAAAATTTTATTGATCATAAAAATCCTCACTGTCAAATCAGGGCAGGAGACCATCTAAGACGTCAAGTGGAACGCGGAATACAAACATATAAAAAAGCTTTTATTAAATAATCCTGAAGTCCATAATATAAAGTAATCCAATAATATGATTCATAAAACTTTATATTTGACAAACAATATCAAAAGACCGAAAGTGACAAATTTTCCTTCAATTTATTTTTTATGGCTTAAATATATATAGTGGCAAAATTTTGCCTCTGAATGCTTAAAAATATTATTAATTTGCTGTATTGTTTTGTTTTTTTTAATGTTTTTAATCAATTTGAAATTTTCGCTTGTATTAACTAATTCTGCTGTCGAAGCTATAATTTGCACTTATTTAGAAAATCTATAAGAAATTTGAACGTCCAAACACTGTGACCACGAGGTCATACGTTCAAAATGGAACGTTCGTTCTTACGTTAAGACTTAAACGTTTTCTAAATAAGTATTTTTCTTTCCAAAATGTTAAATAACACCTTAAAAAAAATGAATAAACAAAAAAGTAAGAGCGCTTTTGTGTGTCTAATACAATAATTTCCTTAACGGACCACAAAGCCTCAAGTTAACAAATACGACGATTAAGAGAAGGCACTTAATTCGATGTACCGAAATTTGAATAGCCGTGGCACAGCTCAATAGCACGTGTGCTTGATTGGCGGTACAATTTAATTTCCAATAACGCTGAATGACGTACAAGAGGACCACCGCTATTCGCTTTGATTAAAGTTCACTTCAGATCCACTCACATTATTAATGTGTATCGTATAGGTACCCAACATAATAAAATATACGCATCCACCAGCTCCTGCGTACCTTTAAAATTCAAACGACCCCGCTTTCAGTGAGCATATATGTATAATTGAAGTGATTAATTAATTACTGTTCTGATTCGACTTTGTCTACTTTACTTTACCAAATTGGAGCACAATTATCGGCCGTTTATTGTTTTCACCTAAAAAGCTTTTAGTTCAGGTCAATGTATTTATGTTACAAACATTTAGGTACGTGAAATATGTATGAAAATTTAATCTGGAACTAGCTGTACAAAATACGTACCTACGTAACTTTGATTTTTTTCTCAGCTTTACGCTATACTCCTGTGTGGAGTAAACAGAAGTAGCTTAGTGTTCAGACACTCCGCCCCACACTTTCTGTCTAATGGTATGATTGAAAGGCATTTCAAAATATTTGCTCCCAAATCTTTATTTATAAGCAAATTAAAATTATTTAATGAGGTCAGTCGTGGCGCAGCGGCTCGAAAGTGTGACTGTAAAACCGACTGGTTGTGGGTTCGATACCCACTCGAAGAGATGAAATATTTACTTAAATTTATATTTCCATTTCTTCGCTCTGGTGTCGAGGTTTAAGCGCGGTGTTGAGTACTGCCACTCAATACGCAATGCCTCCAAAATTCTGCAGAAACAAAGTTTCGGCAAAGTGGGGAACGGAGTGTCTTAACATTAGGTTCCCTCTGCCTACCCTGCTGTGTGCGGGATACAGCGTGAAGCTGAGGTTTTTTTTAATAAAAGATAAATACAAATGCAAACGTAAGAACTAGAAAAATGTATAGGAATTATAAAAACTGTCAGAGTATTTTTATAAAAACAGCGCACGCCGGCGACGTCCTCAAGTCTAACGAAACTACGCAACATTATTTATGGTTTTTTAGAATTTGGACGTTAAATGCGACACTTATCTTTTTTATAATGAATTAAATTAGGCAGAAGTCTAGGATTGAGCATATTATAGTATACATTTAATTACGCAATTTATTTAAATTAATTACCGAATATAATATTTAAGTGTCTTTATTTATAAAAAAATAATAAAGAACATTTATAAACCTCTATTATCATAAAAAAAAATTAAATTAAATTAGCTTCACGCTATATCCCGCACACAGCAGGGTAGGCAGAGGGAACCTAGTGTTAAGACACTCCGTTCCCCACTTTCTGCATAATTGCACTAAAAGTTCTGTAAATATAGAATTTGCGATGTACGTTCATTGTTCATAGTTTTTAGAGCAAAAGACACTCTAAAAATACAGGCATCGTTGAAATTTGAAAGTAAAATTAACAAAAGAGAAAAAAATGCTTATCTTTCATTTCATTTAAAATTGAAATTTCTACATTTTATTCTTTGTACTTTTTAAAGCTTAATACAACACAGCAATATAATTATATATGTTACCGCCAATCTATATAATTTCGACATTTTGTACAATATCTCAGCAATGTATAGTTTACCTGAAGCGTCCAGGTAATGTATAAAATAATATGAATATTATTATTCATTAAATACTTTACGTAGGTAAGGAACAAAATTCCTATTATATAAAGTACCTGCTGTTTCACCGGCAATGTGTAAAATAAATAGATCTTGGTCCATACTCCTACATTCGAGAGACAGATTTGACTGTTTTTAAATATATTTTCAAAAAGCCAAATTTGTTGTGAAAATTTAAGATATAACCTTGATTTTTAAAATATAGAATTATGCTAAAGAATATCACACACAAAAATAATAACACAAAATGAATGATCGGATGTGCGTTGTGTGGAGTGTCTCAGTCGCGCGCACTACCTGTTGCAGGGACGTGGCGGGACTGCTAACTGGCTTTTCGAACGCCATTCTTGGGGCTGCAATGTATTTGCGTGAAGACAATTCATTTAAATTTGCATAAACTTTATAACTACCAGTAAGTCTCTCTAGTTGCTTATGCCTTTATATAGCATTTGTTAATTCTTTTCTGGTTTAGTATTCACAGATTATTTGTATAGGTCTGTGTTTTAACATCCTGCCGGTTTGAATGTCACATGAGGTTTTGATCTTCTGTGTTGCAATATTTAGTGTTTTTTTAATGAGTGGATATAAAATAGTTTGTCACTCACTTCAGTTTATTTCCTGGTTTAGTACATAACATAGTATAAAAAATAAGTTATGTTAATTTCTATTGCCAAATGCAAAATAATAAAAATATTTTACCTAAATATTAAAATCGTACTGAAGGTACTATTGTGGTTTGTAGGACAAAACAAAAAAGAATCAAATTATCTCTTTATTGAATATATTTTCCACCGGAGTGCCTACTACACAACAAGATCGCATTCACAACAAGGTACCTACGCCGTTAATTAATTTCGTGTTTATACTGTTCATTTGGCGCTGTTTCCAGTTTGCTTAATGTGCGCACAAAGCGTAAGTTATTATTATAAAATTTGCAAGAAAAATTAACAATCATTTTTCTTGCATTAGATATAGATATTGCATAGTAATAAACATTTTAGAAAAAGCAACTCTGTATTAAATACATGCTGTAAAGCAAGTAAGTTTGAACTCAAAAATCATATCGTAAGCTAATTATTTCATTTATTTCATTATTAAGTCGTACAATAATGTATTCTCTACTAATTGAGTTAATTCTTAATAAATAACCGGTCAAGTGTCAACGAAACCCTCGTTCACCCAATTTCAGGATTATAGGTCAACGGGAAGTACAACTTATAAAACTTAAGCTTTGCGGACATTTTGTGGTAAATTTTTATATTTAAAATAAATATGATTTTTTTTTCAGAGTTTTCCTTTTTCGTATCATTTGATGATGTTATTTAAAAAAAACTCTGTGCTTGGCCTTGACAACGGACAACAAAAGGTTAATTAAGGTTTCTATTTTTTCCTTTGGAAGTACGGAATCCTAAAAAGTGTAATATAATGTTTCATATTTAGTAGATACACTTAGGTTTCAAAAGGAGAAATAGTATAATTTTAAATTCTTTGAAGTTACGACTCAAAAGCATATCGTTCGACGTTCAAATTAATCGGACTAACTTGTGATGTGAATTGCTATAGTATTTATTATTTTATCTGTATTTTTATTGATTGATACTTACTTTATTTTATCTATTATTTTAATATGGCAGCTTGGAAATACGTACTTCATTACTTTATTAAATACAACAGAATATTTTTCGTAAAATCGTGATTTTTATTAAAATAAAAAAAACAATCCGTTAATTTGTTAAGGCGCTTAATATAAAAATTCTATCGTCACTTTAGTAATTCTTGACATAACTCTTACAAGTAACGTACTGTTACTAGTACAAATATAATTAAACCTTTTCCCTTTATAGTGCTTATATTAAATGAGACAGAGAAATAAATAAAAAAGTGAGTTAGTGAAATATAAAGAGATTGTGAGCCTCATATTTAATTGTACCTATTTAATAATTCTTAAATCAAATTTATTAAATTTCCATTCATTGAGACCAATCGTGGCGCAAGGGTACAAGTGACTATAAACGAGAAAGGTTCGATTCTCGCTCGAGGAAACGAAATATTTAATATTTCTTACTTCGCTCTGATGTCGAGCCAAATTGCAGCGTTTAGGTCCGTCACTCAATACGCAGTGCCTCCAGAATTCGATGGTAAGTGGAAGTAAGTATGGCGGTGGGCCTTAACTCTAGGCTCCCACTGCCTGCCCTACTACAAGCGGGATACAGCGTGAATATAAAAAAAATCACTGTATAGCATTATATTTGATTAATCAGCATATTAACTGTCTCGATTTTATGACACTGGTTGTGAACAATAATAGAATACTCTATTAGTTATTCATTGATTGACCCAAATTGTCTAACAATAACGACGCTTTGTCGTAGGCTAAAGCCATCTACCTATCTACTACTAACCTATTCGAACGATACTTTTTGAGAATAAAAACATTTTAATAAAAAATAAATCGACAATAACAACAAAGGAGGTAAAGATTATAACTAAGATATTTTGAGCAGCTAGTAATATAATTGTTAGTTTCATTTGTTGTTGATGTTGTTTTGTTAGTTTGAGTATTGATTGTTAGGCGCTGTTTCAAAATGACTTGGATATGTCTATATTATATTATTACAATACTTTACGAAATTATTAATTAAAATTTTATTTAAAAGATTAATTCGTTTTTTATTTTACAGCTTATCTGTCAGTTTTATTTTTTTATTAATAAAAGCTTTTTATTAACATCAAAAGAAAAAACGGAACCCCTACAGGATCGTTTTTTTGGTTGTCTGTCCGTCTGCCAAGACCATTTATATATCTCAAGATCACGTTGAGCTGACATTAATATCAAATATCGAGGTATTTTTCCATTCACAATTAAATAAACTCCTATGTCAATGCAATCAAAAGATCCAAGTATTTATGCATCCTCTTAACTGCATTTTGTATGAAATTCGCTACCTAATTTAAAACTAGTCTCGAGTTTGCCCCTAAATTTAAGTTGGTTAAATTTTGTAATTTCTATTACCCGTAGACCTAATATCCGGAAATGTATACGGAACCCTTTGTTGGCGAGTCGGATTTGGATTTGACTTATTTTGATTTTCCAAATTTATTATAAAGAGCAATCACAAGGTGCGACAGAGTGATGTCAGTTCACTACATAACTCAGCATTAAAATCAGTTAGTGAACAACATTTATATCATCCCCTATTGCCTGCCCTTGGATTTGGAATTTTTAATTAATATGGGGTTAAAACCGGATCCTATCTAATAAAATTATAGGTATAATAAATCAGACGATATGGTAAAAAAACATATTCGTGTCATATTACACATTGAAATCAGCGACTGAATATTCAATTCTCTTCTGATTTCGTACTGTTTTTGTTAAATATATTTTTTTTATTTATATGGAACATTTTTCGAGTATATCTTATCCAATCAATAAGGAACTATAAAATCTGACTACTCAATGAAAAGCTATACATTTAAACATAAAAAATATACGTGTCAAATAGAGAACCTCTTCAGTTTTTTTTAAATCGTTTAAAGAATCTGAGTACATAAAAATACAATAAAGATTTCAAAGTTTATCCCTATAATACTTGTTATTTAATTAACTTGTATCGAGTGTACAAATACCTTTGGGCTCTGAAGGCTATTTTAGATTTCCTTTTAATTTTTACGGCGTATCGTCTTCTGGCACGAGCAGCGGCGCCCGCGAGCAGCGCGCCTTGGGGATCATGTTGGCTTTCCTCCTCACTGGAATGCTCATCAATAGGCGGCGGCAAAGTGGCGGGCATGTATTGCGAGCTGCCCGCGGCTGCTCGCCCCGCGCCCCACGCCAGCATAGAACTTCTAAAGGATCTGAGTGCCTCCGTTGTATAGGCCCTCTCGTTCCTTCGCTGTCATACAACAACATATCGCCACACCAGTACACCGACGTTTTTCGCGGTATATTCCACTCGTGCACAATATTCACTTTAAATTAGATTAAAAACGTGACGCAGAAGACCATCCTTCGGAACACAATCATTTATAAAAAAAAATTAAACGCTTGCAAATCATAAGCAATTCGCACTACAAAAGCACGTGGCTGCCGATTCTTAGGCCGTTGTGCGCGCGCAGATTCCTGTCATCGTTATCTCTAAGCAAACATTGTGGTATCTCGCGCATACATTAGCGGCAATAGCGCTCGACCACAGAGTGAGTCTATAATAGTGATATCACCGCACTATGTGTCGTAAATATGACTTCAACCAAAGGACTTCGTTAGTCACTGCCCAGACCAGAAGGCCTAATACGAAAATTATTTGAAAATATTATATACTATTTTATATATATAAGTACTGTTATATCAGTACTTAGATGAAAATTTGTAGGTATTATTTAAAGGTATACTTTAATAACTGCAAATTCCATTCCATTGCTTCCTATCTAGATAATACGAGCATGTTGTAAATAGATTGTTTGAAATTAGCTCATATGTTACATAGAAATAACAATTTATTTTCAAATAAAACGTAAGCTTTGTTAGGTAAGTTATTGTTAATTTAACGGAATATAATAATTAAGAAGAAGTAAGTGAAAAAAAGTGTGCAAGATGGGGACACATTTAGTTGACATTGGTCGAGTCAACACACTGTGACCTTCACACTGGAATGTATTTAAATAGAATACACTAAATATTATGTTGTTGTACAACGTAAGTTATTATATATTTTAATTAATGTATTATCCTTGTTTACTAATAAGTTCAGATTAATCACGGTACGGTGATATATTATTTATTTATATTTATTAGATATTGAACTAATAATTTATATTTGTATGACTGTACTTAGTAAAATTTAACAGAGTTTTATTGCTCACAAATTATTCTTTGATTTTTTATAGTTAACCACGGTTCACTACACTATTCATTTTTTTGTTCGCAATCCGTATAGCCTCGACAGTGCCCGAAACGTCTTAGGTTGTGGGAACAACCACGCAAACTAAAATATCGAGGGTCCGTCAAAGCAAGCGCGTGCGCAGCGCTCCGCTTTACGCTGCGTGTCGCGGCGGCGCAAGCGCCGAAATAGAACTGTTTTAAATACTGAATACACTGAATAGTAAAATCGATTATTAGGAGCAACCAAAACAATTGAAATATACTTAATATTTTTTTTTCTTTCATACATTTAATTAGATTTTTTTAAAATTTTGTCTATCTGTCAAAAGTAATTTTTCTCTAAAATCGATCGCGTGAATTTTTAATTGTAGATTACTGTTAATGAGGCCATGGCCGTCGTGGCGCAGTGGCACAAAGTATCACTGTAAAACCGACCGGTTGTGGGTTCAATCCCCACTCATGGAGATGAAATATTTACTTAAATTTATATTTCCATATCTTCGCTCTGGTTTTGAGGCAAAGCGCGACGTTGAGTTCTGCCACTTAACACGCAATGCCTCCAAAAGTCGGCAGAAAGTGGAGAACGGAGTGTCTTAACACTAGGTTCCCTCTGCCTATCCTGCTGTGTGCGGGTTGCAGTGTGAAGCTAATTAAATTTTATTTTTTAATTTTTAATTATTGTTAATTGCAATAATAATTACAACTTTCCGAGTAAATAAACTAAAAATTGATTTATGTGGAGGAAAGGGAGTTTGTAAATTCTTATACTATCCTGTTTATTTGGGACAGAATTACCTATAATATTGAAATGTACAATTCATTATCATTACTAACTTATGGATCTCGGAATCCACCATCCTGGGCAAATACACAAAACTGAACCAAAAACTGATTACAAGTCCAAGAGCCATAGAGCGAAGCATCTTAAATACCCAAAAAACACATACATATAAAGCATATAGATTAAGAATGTTGTCATCATGATCATGCAAATAAAATGGGGCTGGACAAGTCACATGATGAGGGAAAACAACAAAATATATAACAGAGTGGACGCCAAGATTCCTAGTAAAAAAGAGAAGCAACGACAGGGTTGGTCTGGTGGCATTAAAAAGTTGCAAGCCATGGTGGACAAGGAAAAACAAAGAAAAAGAAAAGAATTGCCAATAAAGGCTTAATAATAATCCAGGTCTACAGTCCTTTTTGGAAAAAAATTGCGACTGCCGAAAACTCGATGGAATCAAAAGATACGCACGTTTATGCTTCGATTTTTAAGCATTTTGTATGAATTCCGACTCGAACTTAACTGGTTTTATTATTTTTGTACGTTTTATTCCATTGACATATCACGAACAACACAATATGACAATACAATAAAACGTACAAAAATTCTGATCACGAAATTCAATTTCAAATCGAATGTATAACAAACTTTTTTACTTTTATGCCTTTATTTTATTCATAGAAATAGTAAATCCCCAAAGCTATAATACGAAAAGACATATCGTATAGTTGAATCACAATGTTAGTCATATACTTTTACATTATATAAAGTGTTTTTACCTGTAAATATACAGGAACATATTTGTTTTCATATATATATATATATATATATATATTATAGGTATTTTCCGTATCCAACAAGATCACGTTAAAACTACAACTAACGTAACATTTTTCGACGCCTTAATTGAGGCAAATAAAATGTTTGATTATTTTCTCAACTTTATTACAGTTGTTCAAAGGCGAAAATCAATGTGTAAATAAACAAGAAGCAAATCACGACCGTCTGTAGCAAGTCTTCGCCGAAAATAAAGTGTAACGGTGCAAAATAAAGAAACACGCGACATTCTCGCGCTGAAAGAAGTGCCGGGACTCGCCAAAACATCTGCCAAGTGATAAAACTATTTATAAACAGTAGTATGCGCGTGATCAACCACTTTGGGACTACGCTCTATTTTAATCACAATCGAAACTATTAGATGAACACGGAAGAACCGCCGTGGTGCTATAGACGCGTCAGGCTGTGGGTTCAATTCCGACTCGAGGAAATGAAATATTTAATATTTATATTACACTGCTACATGCGGAATACAGCGTGAAACTGAAAAGAGTAAACACGTACAAATTGTTCCTTTATTTTTTTATTTATATATTATATCTATATATTTAGTTATATTAATCAATAGCGGCCCCTCGCGGCTTCGCCCGCTTAAACTACATGATTACTGATTTAATAAACAGAATTTATTGACAACTATAATGACTTCTAATATGATCTTATTACTACATTATCGTATTCGTATAAAATTTTTTGATTGTTTTGAAGTATAAAATACGCCCACTGTTGATATTTGATATTTATAAAATACACATAAAGCTAATTATTTATTATACGTATATATTATTGTAACATTACGTTCTTTTTACCTACGTTATGTAAGTCTCATCATCATTTTAAAACTTTGTTAAATGTGCTGATGTCAGTGAATAATTTAATTTACCGCTTCAGAAACAGCCTTTAATGTTAAATTATTGATTTGGGTTTCAAGGATTCATAATATTCCTTGTAAAATAACTGTGATAATGATTGCATAGTATCTCCTGTACAGTTTTTAAATTCATAAATACACACTTAAGTTACATATATTATTAGCTAAATATACAATTGGTAAAATATAAAATATGTAGTTATTACAGTGTACACGCAGAAAGGATGTTTTTAGGCATTTCTATATAGATTTATTTAAAACGAATGAACGAGTAAAAAAATCTATGTATTTACTTGATATTTCTTTGAAGATCAAATCGGTCTTTACCTTTGTGTTGAATAAATTACGACTTAAACTTAACTGTTATGATTTATGAAGGTAATCTCTCACTAACAATTCAATTTTGTTTACTTTATTGTATAAAATATTGTATAATAGTGCTTCAAAAATATATATTTTTATCAACAGTCATATAACCAAGACGTTTCGAATGTCATTCTTTTGCCAGGAATCTTACCAGCGCGATTGCTATATAACATTCACAGGCAAACTAATACCTTGAGTTCATTCAAATGATTTTTTCTAGAGAATCGATTTTGATGATGACAAACGTTAGTTGTTAAGTTGAATTAAAACAAATTGGTGAAACTTTTAAGTAAATTGGTTCAGTACTTTCAGAGAAAAATGTGACCATACAAATCGACAGATAGAAAATTTAAAAAAAATATTTTGCTTTCTTATTATATATAGAGATAATATGATTATATTATTAATGTAGTAGCCTAAATAATAATTGTAATGGATAATAAAATAAGTAAGAGTAATATTACTTGTTGAGTAACATAACTTTTTAATGTTTTGTTATGTAACATATAATAATCATCAGTATTTCAGTGGTGAGTCATATTTTAATGGGAAAAATATAATCGCAATGTATTATTATAAACCAAAATCATGATATAATATTTGGAAGTGATTCTACATGGTGGAAGCGTCAGCGCTCCTTTTACGGGAACAGCATATAGGGTAAAGTATTTTAAACCCATACTTAAAAAAATATCAAGATACCTCAACAGTTCAGACGTTGGATTTTTTAAAATTTCAATATGGTTATCCATACCAGTATTTCGTGTGACGCAGTTACGCATAACGTAGACACATATTACTATAAAAATACTACTAAAGGTACAAAGGTACAATTTTTGAACTTAGTCGCCAATAACCTACGACTCGACTTCGGAATAAGGCGTATGCAGCGGTTTGCGTTGTTCTTGACAAATGGCTATTTATTTTACAATAATAATTTTATAATTTTTTTTTTGAAAACACATTTTCTTATTAGGGTTTTTTTTTAATTTTATAAAAAGTACTTAATTAAAACTGTGAATTTCATTTAAAGTGGTGCCGACAAAAATACTCCGTATATAAAATCTAGGTATTATATTACAGAACAATTATGTTTGATGCTTGAATAAAATTACAAACACATTACAATGCGGCACGCGGACTCAAAACTGCCGTCGGCTAGTCGTGTATCATTAGCATACGGTGTGGGCGGCCACGTTATTATCCTAATGAATTTGGGATCGCGAAAAATTTGAGAGACTTAGAATACCACAAATGACTCCGTGGAACATTAATTGAATTAATTTTGGTATAAACGCGGTAAGGTATAAACGAGCTAGAAAAGTAAATTTGGTTTACAAATTTGATAATATTAAAAAAAAAATATCTGCTTCACGCTGTATCTCACACACAGCAGGGTAGCCAGAGGGAACTTGGTGTTAAGACACTCCGTTCTTTATGTTTCGCCGAGTACTGGAGGCATTTGCGTATTGACTGGTGAATTTCAACGCCGCGCTTTACCTCAACACCAGAGCGAAGAAATGGAAATTATGATTAGATTAGAATTAAAAATGGAAGAAATTTGCATAAAAAAAAAAATTTTACTAGTATCCGAGACATGCTGTGGACGACGGGTGGAGCTGAGAAAAGGTATGGTTCGCAAAATTTTATAAAAATTTTTGCGATAGTTTTGGAAAAGTTAGTTTAGGTTAGGTTAGTCAAAGTTCAATTTGTGCGCGTAAATTTCAAAACGTTCCACACCTTAACTCTATGGGACACATTTTGACCATTTACTCAAAAACTACAATTACAATTGTCATCAAACTACTTAGCTGGTATCGCCGTGTCGTCCACAACGGTCCTGCAAAATTTCAGAGCTGTAGATTTAACGATCTAGGAGGAGTAGCATTACAGCGAAACACATCTTTGACCAGTTTTATTTAACTTCGCTCCGCCCAGCAAAAAATATTTCATTTTCTCGAGTGTGGCTCGAACCCACAACCAGTCACACTTTGAGCCTTCGCGCCATCACTGGCCTCTTAAATTAAATTTGATAAATTTATCTAAAGTCTCAAACACGATACTCTCATTAACGAGATCGTCTTAACGGAGGTTTAATTAATGACTCGATGGCATCTCCGCTGGAAAAATTAATCAAGAACCCTAATTTTAGTAATATCTAAATATTTTATGCTTTTTTTTTATTTTAAGAATAACTTTAATATCTCTAAGGCATTATACATGGATACTTATAATATTTCTTTCTACGTTTTGTCTCGTTCGTTTCGAAAGACCTTCTAGTAGGTACCTCTGAGACTTTCTCTAAGTACAAATGAAGTCACCTCTTTCTAACGTTATCACTGACTTATACATTACATATTGTATAACAAAAGCTTCACGCTGTATCCCGCAAGATAGGCAGAAGAAACTTAGTGGTCACTTTGTTCCCTATTTTCTCCGAATCCAGGAGGGATTGCATGTTCAGTGTCGAAACTCAACGCCGCGCTTTATCTTGACACACTAGCGAAGTTTTGAAACACTTCTACCCCTGCGCCACGACTGGCCTCATTATGTAATACGTAAAATAAAAAAATGTAATATAACAATTCCCAATATCAAAGTGCAAAATGGCCGCTTTTACGGATGAACATTCATTAATAAAATATTGTAGCATCATTCCAATATGAATAGGTGCCAGCCTGTAGCGGGCGACGCGACAATACAGCCATTGTCTTTTCAACGTTTCACCGTGACAGCAGCTAAGCCCTTAATCCTACCACATAATACCGTAAAGAGCTTGTTCCACAAAACCTCTAAACCTATTCAGCATTTTCTAAGTTGCAGTGGAGAAGTTCGAAGGTTAATAAGTTCACGAAGTCGGGAATTTTTCCGAGAAAAAATTTTCACACCAATTTTAATAGCTCAATTCAAACATTCTCAACTCTCTACATTTCTAATTACTTTCTGCCTTACGCTCTTTGATTGAATAAATTAGCTTTACATTCCTTGTACGGGTGCGCAGGCCACAAATAAACGAACCGGATCTTTTATGTGTATCTTACAATTTACCCTAATTGAATATGAATGGCCTTATCCCTAAGGAAGGCCATCATTGACCTTACACAATTAATTTCATTTACGGGAATTTCTCTTGAATTTTTAATACCTCTTTGTGCCCCAGTAATTCATTATATAAATTATTCCATTGTACATTCCACTTCGTTATTTACGTGTTCTTGCATCTTAAAGACTGATTAAACCAAGCCTTGTTCGACCTACTTATATTTTGTTCAAGTACAAACTTTAAATTATATATTTGATATGTCAGATATTGTTTAATTTTCTTTAGACGATAACAGGTAAATTAATCGGGTTTACGCTTTTTTTTAGTATACTACAAGTTAGTGTTTTTTTTAATCTACTTACCTGCTTTGTGGTAGTTATATATACGAACTGGTGCAATGATACCAGTTCTAATATACTAGAATTATAAAGTTAAATTTTAGTTAGAGTCCTGTCCTGCCTAACTTTAACTCTCACATGCATTTAGACTACTCTACATCTAGTGCCTTACATGATGTAGTGCACTTGGAGTATTGTAGTGTAATCATCGCTGTAATCTGGATTGCACAAACTATTAAAAGGATTATCTTTGTATTGTATTGAGGTCAGTCGTGGCGCAGAAGCACATGAGTGTGACTGTGACGTGACAGGTTGTGGGTTCGATTCCCACTCCATTTAATGTTATATAAATTAATATATACGCGATATATAATAATAAAAATGATTTATATACAGAGGATTGTTATCAAATATTATACCCATCTTTCTCTCAGTATCTCGTAAATTCTCAGACGTATCAGCCGACAAAAGGCACAAGAACAAATCTTCTATTATTATAAGCCCCATATCAGTACATGTTATACTTACACACATACAACATTTGTTAATTAATATATTTTTTAATTTTCTTATACTTGAAAAGATGATGTGCCGTACACAACATGTACGGCACATCATCTTACTGTAAGCGACTGTAGGTTTCCCACTGAGGAGTATATAATATTTTCATTTCCTTGCTCTGGTAACATGAAAAGAGTAGCGTTGAGTTCTGAATGGCTGAACTCAGAACTCAAAGCTACTATTTGACACGCAATGTCTCGAAAATAGGGCGGAAAAGGAACGGAGAGTCTTAACACTAGGTTCCCTCCGCCTACCCTGCTATATTTTTATTTAATATTCTTTTTTTATATACGACTCTTGCTTTAGGTAGTTTGAGGCCAGTCGTGACGCAGCGGCAAGAAGTGTAAATCTGTAACTGTAAATCGACTGGTTGTGAGTTCTATCCCCACTCGAGGAGATGAAATATTTACTTAAATTTATATTCCCATTCCTTCGCTCTGGTCGTCGATGCTAAGCGCGGCGTTGAGTTCTGCCACTCAACACGCAATACCTCTAGAATTCAGCAGAAAGTGGAGAACGGAGTGCCTTAACACTAGGTTCCCTCTGCCTACCCTGATGTGTGCGGGATACAGCGTGAAGCTGATTTATATTTATTTGACTCTTGCTTTAATTAAATTCTTGGATATGTCTTTACTAATATAAGAGCCTAACTGCAATCAGGCAGCACTCAAGTGCTCTCTTCACCTTAAGTCTAGGGTCAATCGACTACATTAGCACTTAGTTACTACCCACATACCTACTCTTACTGCATTCTGCAATAGTTAAGCTAAAAATTTTTTAGTTATCTTTACATATTTCGAAAAAAGCTTCTTCTTTGAAATTTATTTAAAAGCAAACAACACTTACTAAAAGAACGTGTTAAAATATTGAATTTTCGTCACGATGCGGAAGAAAATGTACTTAGAAATTTTCACGCGCAAGTTCTTAATTTTATTATTACAACAGTGGCCGCGCGCATCGCTCGCTTTGTTTTCATTTTATGTTATTTAGGTGTATTTCGAAAAAAAATTGGTTATTTTAGTATTATTTACAAATCTCTTGGTGCCTATTTTTTTTAATTGTTACAAATACGCTAACGCAAATAGAGCTCTATGGACTTTATTTATATTATTAATAATTACTAATAGGTTACTTAAAATAAAAATCTGTTTAATTTTAAGCCCTGAAACACATCAACAAAGATTTATCAGATGCGCTTTGTCAAGAGACGATGTAAGTACCTATGTAACCTCGGCGTGGAACTGGCGTTTACTTATATGATACCACATTATGATCCCGATGAATATTTCTGATAAGCAAATCGGTTTCTCTTGTAAGAGCACATGTTTAAAGGAATTAAAAAAATATATAACTTAAATCAAAAATGTACATTAGTAAATTGATAATAATGTAGTTTAGATCAGCTTCACGCTGTATCCCGTACATAGCAGGGTAGACAGGAGGAACCTAGTGTTAAGACACTCCGTTCCCCACTTTCCGCCTAATTCTAGAGGCATTGCGTGTCGAATGACAGAACTCAACTCCGTGCTAAGTTTTGTACATTTAGTCTCGTAAAAATAGTCAAGTTTTTTTGTTTTTTAATAATATTTTTTTTTTCATATTCAGCATTTTTTTTTGTGTCATTACAGAACGTTTCATTTAATAAGACGCATCTGCCCTTATGTTACTATATAAGTATAACATAATAGCCGTTATATGGACAATATATTATTTGGTTTTTATAACCTGTAATATGGGCTAGGTGTGTATGTAATATCTTATAATGTAGCAACCACTAAGAAGCTATTTGCTGAACATTAATCCATTAACCGTGAACCAGTGATTATGATGGACAGTATTGTCCAGTCGATCTATCAATACACCTGTACTAATAGAATTTTAATGATGTTTAGAAGTAATGCATATATTTATATGTAAATATAGATGTTTTTGATGACTTAAAAAGACTTAAAAATGATAACGTATTTAACCTATTAAAATGGTCAGAATTTAACAATCTATCTATTTATTTAATTTGAATTGTTATAGCTAAGCTGTGAAAAGATATAATTGAATAAGCTGAACGGAATGAACAATTTAAATATTTGATTTCTATTATCTAAATTTGTTACAGGTCATTGAGATATCTCACCTGCCAATTGAAAATGAAAGAAGTCATCAGTTATTCCGATTTTCTTTTTTACATACATCGACGACTTCTACTTTAAGGTATGCTATGATATCTTTGCAAGTATCTCCGCGTAATAAGGCCAGAATAACGACGAATAAGACAATATACAAAAAAATTATGATAGAAACGTTTACTCATTTTTGTCATCTAAATATTTATTTGTTTTTTTGCAACATGAATACTCGTACTTACTTTGCAGTGTATGACAAAAATCATCAATAATCATTCAACGATAACTCATTTGAAATAGTTTGTCAATTTTTATTTTTCCCATTTCAATAGTATAGCGTCAGGTTCTCACTATAGTGAATATTGATTATTGTAATGCAAAGCATGTTACAGGATAGGTTAAGACGAATAGTTGAATTGACTTGACGTATGAATTATTAAATTCGATCAACCTGTTTGGCCTATATAAAACCACATAGGGACAAACATATATACTGTTCAACACATATAAACATACGTCCATTCGTTTGCGCAGTCGGGTAAAAACTAATGAGGCGTCAGTCGATTTGTATTCAATGTAAGCAAAAAAATGACTAGGTTATCCTAATGCACTATGAGGCTTTAATTTTTTGTAAGTTATATACTACAGTATTTTGTAATTATATTTGAATTCTAGTAAAGGAAAAAGAAAAAAAAGATGTTTTTATTAATGTTACATATTACACATTGATAGAACTATACATAACGCGCGTGTGCCTGTGTGTGGAAATATTGACATTTATAAAGATAAATATATCCACACTAGACTTTAGTTACGTAGTAAAGAGTAGAAGACGACATTAATTTCAACTTTAAGTTCATACGTGTAAATAGAATCTCACTCAGAAGCTACAAAACTTGAAACTTTTAAACGTTGTAAAAGGAGAAGCGGTAACTTGAAATAAATGCGCCTGGCAAAATGTTTTTACAGAAGAAAAATTTATATCTTTGCTTCTGAAATTACAACAGGCACTTCAGTTGAATTTTTTTTTCAAATGAATTTATGAATACTTACTCTGCATTGCCTTTCTACATTATTTTTTTATTTGCTAAAATTTTATTATATAATTGACTACGAAATGAAATACGATGTCTTCAATAATTTATTTTCAAGTAAATAGCAAGTTATATGATGAAGACCGTTATGTGGGCAAAAACACCCACAACAACTTTTCTCATATCACAATAAGTCTGTCTCGTGTAGCACTATCGACTCTATGCACTTTAATCATATTAACATGTAAATATTTATCATTTTAACGAAATAAATGTAAATATAAGTCAAGTTATAAAATAACTAATGTCTTAATTGAAGTATTGTACTATAAATAATAATGCATGAAACTAAATATTACTTATTGTGAGCAAATATTAAAAAATAAAAACAGAAGTTATGAATTATTTTTTATTTTGTTTTTTACGTTTAAAGGGTTTTATTACTGACCTGCTCTCGAGAGTGTGTAAAACAACAGGAATAGACTCTTCTTCAGGCACTTGATAATTAATTTGTGTTGGAACTTGAGAGGATGTTAGCGCAAGTGCCTTGTAACGTGATTGTTCAGCAGTCGGCAAGACGATATCTACTGACCGCGACCGAAGACTTGACCCGGGAACCGTTAAACAATCACCTCCTTCAATTAATTCCTCTGCTCTTGCTCCTCCGGAAACTTTGGAAAAACTTGAATCTACAGATGCCGCGCGATCACGTTTCAGTTCAGGTACAGCTAAATAAATGTCATGAACTAAGCTGTCTCTTGCATTGTTTGCCTGATCGGATGCACGAACATTTTCTAACGAGCTGCCAGTAGGTTCCACAAAAAATGCTTCTTGTCTAGAAATCGAGCGTCGTCTTTGCGGTAAAATAGGGGGTTCATCGATTGGGGGCTGCAACTCAAAGGATGGTGCACCCGGTGATGGTGGTGGAGACAAGGACGGCGGCGGTAGTAATGTTTTAGGTGCTGGTACTGGCGCCAGAAGAATTCGTGGTACGTCAGCATCACTTTCATCATCATCATCGTCATCGTCTTCAGCTGATGAGGATGCTGGTGGTCTTTCAGGCGTGGATCGCTCTTCGCTGCGACGTGCCAACCAAGTTTCCATATGACGACAATGAACACATGGTGGAGGTGTACCTTTCCCAGAACGACGTCGAGACCATAGCCGTGGTACCTGTCACAAATAAAAAGCATGTTTGTAATATCAGGCTGGCTGGCAATAGGCTCTCCACGCTGCGACCCGACCATTAATGTGTGAACAGATATTTAATTTCCAAATCCTTTTCATAGAATATAGATTATTGTTTTAATATCAAACAACTGCAAGCAGTTAATTCTATTACCTCTAGATAAGTGCCCGAGTCATCAGATCCGGCGGAATCGAAGGAGCGGCTTCGCGCGCCTTGCTGTGGTACTGCCAGCAAAACACTTGCACCGGCACCTCGTGCAGCTTCAAGTTGAATCTCATCAAATGACGCCGACCGGATCTATGAAAACAACATGTATGATATAAATTACTTATTTGATATTTAAATTAAACAACAAAATTAAGCAATGTGGTGTAGAAAATAAATGGTACAAAAGTGAGATCATTCATCTTGTAATAGTATTTATCTCTTAATTGAGAATTCGGTCAGCTGAGCTGACTTCGTACATCCTGAGAAGATAGCGCATTTGTACTGTGAATGCAGTAGAAGAGATAACGGTGAATATTTTTTTCTGTCATATGTTGCCAATGATGTCTTAATGATTGTTATGCTGTACGTCGTGTGTTTTTATTCATCCAAAGTACTAAACTCTTTACGCGGGCAAAAGATTTTAAGTGAATTTGAAAGAAAGAGATTATGAAGAGAAATGGTTATGAAAAACTTAAGTCAGAGTAAAAAAAAACAAAGACAAAATAAAAATATTACAAGAATGATTTTCTGCTACATTTTACTTAATGGGATCTGTATCTTTAAGACTACAACCACCCTAATCAGTCAGACGCAAAATAACGTACTTTTATGAGCTTTATATGTACTAATTAAGAAACATTATTACATTTCAAGTCTATATTAGGGGTCGCAATACTGACTCGACTGTATTCCAATTTTGCCGATATTTTCGGGATTTGACAAAATTTGTAATTTTTCAAGCCCCTGTTCGTACAGTTAAGTTAGGTGGATATTTATTTACATGAAAATAGAAAATTAAATTATATTTACCAAATAATAACATTTCTAATTATCCTAAACAGTTTAATAATAAATCAGCGCAGTCTAACATCAATAAACATTTCAGATCAAAAGTAAAGCAAACATCAAATATAGTATAAAATTGTTTTAGTTTAATATGTTTATTTAATTTAATATGAAATATTTTAAATATTATTTTAACATATTTAAAATGCAACAAACTTAACAAGAAATTATCACTATTAATAAATTCTGATAATATAATGATAATTTAAATAATTAATTTACCAAAATGCATAATACCTATGCTGCACTATGCTAAATAGTCAAAACTTAAGTTCCTAAGCCCAATAGCATATTAAAATGTTAAATAATCAAAAACCTTTTTTTTAACGTGAGGAAATCCTATTACGGATACTCTCAAACTGGCAAATGTAGACCATCCACTAAAACATCATGATGCTGCATGTCTCTAGCAATGGATCGCGAGGTCGACAGACCCATAACTAGCTCGTTCCACTGTCTAATTCTCGAGCACAGTGGCTTCGCAGAAGGATGAAACTGCGTCCTACGACGTCTCGCTGCTAGCACTGGCTCTAATTACGGTTGTCAGGTAAAGGTTTACTCCTATGACGTCGCGCGTAGTGTTAACTTAAGACGCCAAGGCTGAGCACACCTTCAGTGTGTAGGCCATCTTTTCAAAGGATTTGTCGTTGGTGGCAGCAGATATCAGACTCCTTCACAGCTTTCCGACGCAGGTAACGCTCGAAGCTGCCATGTCCCGTGTGCACCTGTATGGTGCGGAAGGTTAGGACGCCGTGGGACCTCGCTAACTACTGGCTGGGAGACCACTCGATGCGTGTTCGGCTTGTCGGTTTCCCAGACGTTAAGCATGTGGTAATACAATCAACAACTATATCGCAAGTAGTAACACAATTTACGATAAAAAGAGAAAGCTCTCTCTGATTCTACACTTGCTGGAATATTTATTGATTTGTTTTAGACCATACTATGATATTTTCCTCTATAGAAATTTTCATTTTCGTATAGAGCCAATTCTAATGTATAGGGGCAAGCAGCAGTCGCTGGTCTGATGTGGATAAATTACTTTAATTTTGCGTTTGTTTTTCAACCACTTCACTCATTATCGACATTGAAGGTCTTAATCGGAAGAAATCAATCCGATCCGCACAACGTTGACACTATGTTTTATCATCTCTGAGCAATCTGGCTATAAAAAGATACAAACTGTTCATTTGCTCAATGAAAATATATTATTTTATTATTATATGTTAATAATTTACTGAAACTCAAACTAATTGATACCAATATAATAATTCATTAATATAATATATTATTCATTAATTTTAAAAAACAAATTTACAGGTTGACTCGACGTCATATATTTTTGTTTTAAAGTGGTGTTAAGGTCACAAACAACTTTATCATGTTGCTTAGTCTCAAAATTATTAAAAATAACAAAACAATATGGATAATATTTCGGAATCTCTTGGAATCGTTGCCGGCGGTCACGGTTCCAGGCATGTTAAATTAGTGTTTTAACTTTTATTTTAGTAAAAACAGAAATTATCGAAAATCTCAGATGTGGTTAAATTAAAATCCGTATTTTTAAGACCCCTTACTTGGTCTGATATCCCAATATTTTTAAATTCCGGGATCCGGGCTTACGACCCCTAGTGTATATACTATATACTAAGTTATATAATATTTATTAAATGAAACTAATTTAAACGGATTAATCGCGTATATTTAAGATTTTTACATTTTGGAAACCCGACGTTTCGAACACTTTACAGTAGTCCGTGGTCACGGGTAGACTGAGGTGGCATTCGTCTGTCAGTTGATATAATTATCATATCAAACATTGTTTGAAACGAAACGTCGGGTTTCCAAAATGTAAAAATCTTAAATATACGCGATTAATCCGTTTAAATTAGTTTCATTTAATATGTGTAATAATCGTGAAAATCAAAGAACTTATTATATAATATTTGTTTTACTGTGGACATTATTTTTAAAAATAACTAATGGAATGTATAAAACAATCTCAATAGCAATGGATAGTTCTTCATCAGCAGGTCAAAAAGAGCAAGGTCAAGCATCTTCTGATGAGAACACTCGCTACCCCTCTTAGACTACTCCCATTGAAGTTTTATCTTATAAAGAAAAACATTTTTGTTCTCTTTTATTACCATTTTCTTTTCAAATGTAATGTTTTTCATATTACTAGAACATTTCCCCTATAAACATACGACGCTAGCAATTTTCATCAAATAATTAATTTATTAATATATATTAATTATTTGATGAAAAGCAGGAATTAAGATTTAATCCTTTGATTATATTATTAATATTTTTATTATTCTTTTAAAATATTTTCCTACAGGTCCATTACGAGTTTCTGTATGACTGATGTGTTGTTTTAAATTTACAAGTAGCCTCCCTCATGAATAGTATTTAAAAAATTAAATCAACTGCAGCTTAATTTGTATTGTAAAATTTTACTCAATAACGCAGAGATTACGATCACTTTTTATAGTGTGTTAATTTAAATAAAAAGTTTACTGGTTATATTTTGCATTTATAGGCACTTGTTTTTTTAATATTTGCCAATTGTTAGAAATACCGATATTTTTAATTTATATTTTAATATAAACAAATTAAAATGGGAGTCAAGTACAATTTTACGAATACACGACTTTGCTTAATCCACTAACTCCAAATAATCTGACTTTACCAAATGGTGTTTTTGAAAGCCATACAATATACCCGAACTCATATAAGTGTGCCTGTATTATTTAGAGAGTTCCTTTATATATTGATTTTAAGCCCCCAACGCAAACGAAGGGATGTCATAAACTAAGTTTGCTGTGTCTGTGTATGTGTATATTTATGTCTGTTTGTGGCACCATACTATTGTTAATTGTGATATTCATCCACTTGGGAGCACTAACGGATAAACTGATTTTGATCTAGTTTTTATAGTTTGAAATACGACTATGTTTTATATTATTTTTATTGAATCAATATCAGCTTCACGCTATATCCCGCACAGCAGTATAGGCAGAGGGAACTTAGTAACAAGACATTATGTTCCCCACTTTCCGCCGAAAACTGGAGGCATTGCGTGCTAAGTGACGGAACTCAACGCCGCGCTTAGCCTCCACATCAGAGCGAAGAAATGAAAATATATATTTAAATAAATATTTCATTTCCTCAAGTGGGGATCGAACCCGCCCGTCGATAATACAGTCGAAATTTGTGCCCCTGCGCCACGACTGGCCTCATTTTTATTGTTTGAAAGATAATTGACAGTATTGTTTTGCCTTGA
Organism: Heliconius sara; assembly: GCA_917862395.2. Classification (NCBI taxonomy): domain Eukaryota; kingdom Metazoa; phylum Arthropoda; class Insecta; order Lepidoptera; family Nymphalidae; genus Heliconius; species Heliconius sara. Next base: position 6,036,564 of record OU860796.2, on the reverse strand, counting down.
TTCAATTTCTTGCATCTTTACTCTTACCGAATAGAGTTGTATAGGATTCAAAAATGGATTTTTAAACCTTTCGAATATTAATTCACGAGGCCTAACTTGACCTGATACACCGCAGCGTGTCTCGTATATTAATAAAATGATAGGTTTCTGCTTAAAAGTCAATAAATATAACGACTGAAAGATATTTTTTTACTCAAACACACTTAGAAGTTATGTACACGATGCGGAAACTTTACCAATAAATATATTTGTAACACGACACATTCCAATATTATTCTTCAATATAAAATAATAGCATTATATTGTGTAACAATATCACTTATAGTTTTATCCAGACACAATGCGAGCGGACACCGCGTCGCTCTAAGCATATGTTGAACAAAAGTTCATTAGAAGCTATTTAAGCTTTTGTTATCTTAGTTATTTATTAACTAAAGAGGATTTGTTTTGTAAAATCTTCTAATCTATATCTGGCTGTTTGTTTGAACATGGAAGATATATGAGAAAATTTATTGTTGGGGGCATTTCGAATTATGGTCTATCTGCGCGTTTGTGCACGCTCATCTCATAAACGGCTGAACCGATCTAAATGCAGTTTTGAGTATTTTTCTTCCCTTACTTCCCTTAACATTTAGTGTTTAAATTCTTTAAATCGGTTTGTAAATAAATAAGTTGTGGCAATAGAAAGTATATTGTTCGACTAAATTGCTATAAAAATTTTATCGAATTAGATATTATAACGATAAATTTTATTAAATGTTTCATATTCTTTAGCTGGATTGTTGGGATTGTTTATTAGATGTCCTAGATCTTCTATTTTTATATGTCAATGCAAAATGCTCCTCATGTTTAATAATTTTTTGTTAAAGCGGAATTTCCTTCTTTCTTATAATTTAGCTGGACTGTTGTTCATTGGATGTTCCAGAAATTAAATTTTTATATGTCAATATAAAATGTTCATCACGTTCAAACCCTTTTGTTAAGGACGCTATTCATTAGTTTTTATAGTTAAGCTGGACTAATACGGTTTTCCATCAAGCGTGAAAAACATACAACCAAGGCCTAATAGCTATAAAACGATAAAAGTTTTATTCAAATTCGTCCAATACTTAAGAACATGTGCGTGTACAAATAGACAAACAAGCAAAAATCCTAAAAATTATAGATATGTTGTTCATATTCAAAATTTTATTTTACCCTGAACAATTTTTTCGTTAAGTTAGTAATTTAACATACATCCTTGTTTACTGTTTTCTTATAGTATAGAAACATATAAGAAGACGAACGTCTCGAAATTCTTACGTTATAAAAAGTAGGATCATCATTATAGATATAAAAATCTAGAATATTGTAAATAAACCGTGATTTGCATTTTTAACTATTTCTTAGGGCAGTTCTATAGCTGCCACACATTCATAAAGTAAACAAAATCTGAAACTGTTAAGATATTTTTACTTATATATTAAGGGGCGAAGCGAAAATTATGATAGCTCCAAGTAATTATTTTCATAATAGGTGGTAAAAACAACTTCTGTATTCTACGAGATCACGTATAGCAGAGATACAACAAAATTAAAAAAAAGACATGCATGAATACATAATTCATTGTAAAGCAAAGAGTAAAAAAGAGCGGCTTTGACACCCAACAGAATTCACCAGAAAGTGGAGAAAAGACATTGTTAATGGGAAAGGAGTGTATTAACCCTGCGTTCTCAAGTTCTCTCTGCCTACCCTGCTATATGCGGTACACTGCGCGCAGCTAAAAAATAAACAAATAAAGATAGTATAACTTTATTTGTTTTAATATTATTTTTATTAATAATTTTGACGATTTGCACTCAAGTACACCTAAAGTTATAAAATTATGCTATAATCGAGCCAGACTAGACTTTATTCTACGCCGTCATTTAATATTTGAAAATATTAGCCCAGGAATACATAACTGCAATCTCAACTTTACAAAATTAATTATTATTTGAGCGTGGAATAAAGAAATCGGTAAGTCTCAAACTTGTAAAAAAACGTTACGTCGAAATACCCGTGCGCGAGGGCGATTGTTTTTTTTTATTTTGAAGAATCCTTTAAAGATTACGGAAAATTTTTATGGTATGATGTAGCTAAGACCATAAAAAAAGTATAGAGCATACAGCTACTGAGAACTATAATTCTACTCCGCGTCTCACCATCCCTTTGTTTAACATTACTGTCTACTTCATGTTGATTTATAATCACTTATTTAGCTATAAAACAGAAAACATATATATATATACATATATATATATCCTATAGCACCACAGCTAAAAATATACATATTGTTAGAAATCGAAAGCGGTTATAGTTTTTGAAATACATGATAAATACACACATCGTCTATATGTTTTTAAACTATTTGGAAAGGGATACCACGTACTTGCAATAGGTGATATGTATCACCTACTAACAATACTTCACACTAGTTTCCTTCCAATAGGGACCGTCACTTACACGCAACTGTCCCCCGATTGACACAATTCTACTGCTTTTATAATTATTTTCTCCTAAATCTACCCTCTTTTACACGAGTACGCTAACAATATAATAAATTTAACCATTTAAATAATGCAGGTAGCAAAAAATAAATAAAAACAATCCACTTTCGGGCAGAAATCATTTTTTTCATTTAACTTTCAGAATAAGGTAACGTTTTACAACACGCCAGTAATATAAATAGCGAAGGGTGATAATCACCTTGAAATCTTTCAACAACAATTACATTACATTTGATAGATACCGGAAGAGATGAAAGTATGTGAAGCATAGTTAAAAGAGTTATTTACTATAAGCGTTTAAATTATGAATATAACTACCTGCTTGGGCACCTCGAGGCTGCTCTGGGTCTTCATGTCCTGCGGCGTGGGAGTCCGGGAACGTTTGAAGGTGGTGCGCAATCGCTGCATGGCAGGCGGGGCGGGCAGCTGTGCCGTTCATCTCGCGGGCCCGCCCCGCCGCCCGCTCCGCTCGCCACGCTCAACAACACTGACACAAAAAGCAATATTATAGAATATATGGAACATTTTATAATAATACAATTTTAGCGTCTACACACCAATTGTAGGTATAATATATATACAATCTACACCACACGAACATTTTATAAAACATATAAAATCTAGCAACAACTAAGTAGGCACATAAAAATAATGGCGTGTTTCTAATCACTGCCGCTATTATAAAATATAACTTGAAATATAGTAGCGCAACCAGTGTTGCGTGGTATTTTTCCATGAAATACGTGTACCTACATATAAATCATCAGAGTATCCCTAGTGTAATAAAATTTTCACCAAACAAACAATTTTTCTTTCTATTACAAAACTTACGATACATTTTATACGTAGATAGGTATACAAATATGATGAATGGCAAACTAAGAGCTCTGTAAGTCACGCACGGTGCGGAGACGATAGCTTCGTAATATATTCATAACTTTTCGTATACTACCACAACAACTCACCTGAATACTGTATATCTTGTAAATATTGTCGTGGGGCGAGCGAACACCGTCTATACAATCACAACAAAGTGGAAAAGTCACATTCGTAATTCTGTCTTGAGAGTGAGTGATTGATTGCTGTTTTTTCGTACTTGAGGATTTGCATTTGACTTATGTATATTTTATTTTTACGTAATTCGTAATTTAAATAAAATTATAAAAATTAGGTGTTGCAATATAAAAATGTTTAGAAACTAAGTAATTGAAGTAACAAATAATTAAAATCTATATATACAACACACACACACGAGCTACACACACTGTTAAGCGTTCCTCTTATAAATTTAAAATTATGTGTTATTTAAAGTTATGTAAACCATTGAACAATATTAGTGAATAAATAAACTCAATTTCTAATCGTTGATGTAATTTTTGAAACTGTCTGGTGAATAAATAGTATCATATCGGAAAAATAAAGTTCAACAATAGTTTGAAGAAAAGTGTAACTACAGACATTGTTCGATTAAAACGCGTCAGTGCCGCGATCTGCACGGCGTTTTGGACTTTCTGACGATAGAAATACGAGGCAGTTTAGTATCTGGGTCTTGTGGACTGTACAGCTTAAGTTACCCTCAGTTGCTTTTATGTAACAAATATAGGTTATTAAATTTAATAAAATACAATTCATCAATAATGTCCAAATTCCAAATACAGTGTATGTTCATCAAGTATTTTAAAAAAAGAAGAAATATGCTGTTCTTCCTGTACGGAAAAATTTCATTACGCATGTTTAAGTATTAATATAAAAAAAAATTAAAAATTTCATTACACATGTAAAGTGATGCTAACTTTAAAAAGATGTCAGTGAAGTATAAGGAATCCTACATATGTCCAAACTGCGCACAAAACACATCCCCGTGTGCTGAATATGTTATATAGCGCTCGGTGTCACAGGCGGAAAACTTATTTAATATTATAATGTGTTCGTCTGATAGGCGGCCGAGCGCCACAAAATGCTGACAACAGAGAGATCGGGTGAGCAGCGCCGGTGGGAAAGGAATTTCTTCTTTTCCCACACTTATTATTCCATCGTGGAGTAATTAAGTCGTAGGTTAAGTTAGATTAATTTAGGTTTAGACAGATTACTGTTCTTCCAACATTGAAGGCAGTAATCTTAGATATAGTTTAGTTTTAGATAAAATGTATGTATTTTAAATTTAAAAATTTATTATTATAAGTTTAATTATAAAAATCGTATTTTCTTGACCCTCCAATTGCAGCCAACGTAACTAATACACAAATAAAAACTGCAATGAACTACAATTAGAAAGTTTGGAAAATATTTTGGATAAAAAATTGACAGATTTTAAAAACAATATCACAGCGGAATTAAAACAAACTGTACTATTGGAAATTAAAAATAATTTAACTACATTATCCTCGGAACTATTGAATTTGGCAATTTCTCATAATAAATTACAAAGTGAGCATGAAAAATTGATTGCGGAGCATAATAATCTCAAAACACAAGTTAGTAAATTGGAGGAGAGGGTAAGCGAACTCACTTGGCAATTTTCAAAACAGCAACAATGGGTAAGACAACAGAATATAGAAATAATATGTGTTGCAGAATTGTATAATGAAGACATACCGGGCATTATTATTAAAATTGCTAAGCACGCTGGTGTGTCTCTGCACCATCATGAAATTGAATTTACGAACAGAATCACACCAAGACAAAATATCAAGGATAGGCCACGAGTTATTGTTTGTATACTTAAAAATAGACTCCTCAAGGACAGCATCATATCCGGCTTGAAAAAAACTTGATAGAGGTATCACGTATCAAGACATAGATGTATCAGGGAGGATAAATAGAATTTTTGTAAATGACCATCTCACGCCACAGAACAGGTACTTGTTGATAAAAAGTAAACAACTCGCAACTGAAAAAGCTTATAAATTGTATGGTCAAAAAACTGTTCCATCTTTGTGCAAAAAAAACGAGGTAACCCATGCAATCGCTATAAATTCAGAATAGGATTTATTAAAAATAATTTGAAAGCTTATATTATTAATCACTTTACTCTTTTGATAAATGTGTATTTTCATTTTAGAAAAACATTTTTTAAAGTTTTATTTTATTTTTATGATATAAACAAATTAGGACCCATTTATTTACATCACTCTCACATACACCTATTACATCAACTCGCACACTTATACATTTCTTACTAACTTATATATATTTTTTTATAAAGCAATTATTTTCTTACTGGTAAAGTATCACACATCCGCCATCCCACAAAATTAGCTATGTTTCCATCATTATAATTTCCTATATATATTTAAAGTATGTAATCAAACTGTTTAATAATATTATTATAAGTGATTAATTCAATTAAATTATATTACCAAAATGTTCGTGGTCTCCTTACTAAAGTCAATGATATTTTTCAAAGTATATAGTCTAATAATTTCGATTTAATATTTATAACAGAGACATGGTTAAATAATAGTTTTCTAGACAGTGAGGTAAGTGATGCTCGCTATGATATTTTTAGATACGATCGAGACACCAAATCTTCTGATAAAAATATAGGTGGTGGAGTTATGATATGCTCTAAGCAGATGTACCATGAACAACTGAGGAGCGAGTTTTCACGGGTAGGTGTCGAATTAGTTTGGATAACAACAGGTGCACGTGGTTTTGGCATTACTCAGCAACGAGACTGTAGACTTAGGTGTAGCTTATGTACCTGGAGACATGCAACATTCTCAGAGATCATATAATATTATTGGGCGATTTCAATATGCCCAATATACAATGGGATTCACGAGGAGGGCCAACTTGTGTAAAAGAAGGCAGTAATGAAAAATTTAACACTGCTGTTACTTTTGTGAACGCGTTACAGTTTCATGGTCTCCTGCAGTTTAATAAATATACTAATTTTAGTGGAAATATTTTAGATTTAGTTGTAGCTAATACTAACTTAAATATAACAGTTTCAACAGATCCTTTACTAAGTGAAGATAAATATCACCCGGCATTGGAAATTGACAGTTCTGAGATTTTTATAGCCGAGGTTCGTCCTAGAAAGTTTATAAAATATCTATTTCAGAAAGCAGACTACGATCATATAAAGAAGTATCTTTCTTTAATTAAGTGGAATATTATTTTTCAAGATAAATCAGTAGAGGAATCTTTGAATTGTTTTTATGAAATTTTATTAATTTATATTAATTAATGATGGCGTGTCGTGGGAGGAAGACACAGTTATCCTGTTTGGTACTCTAGGGCCTTAATAAATGTTATTAGAGAAAAAGATAAAATACACCATAAGTGGAAAGTATACGGTAATTTTTTGGACTATGATGAATTTAAACTTTTGAGAGATAGGTAAAAGCAGATGCAAAAAACATGCTTTAATATATATAAAATCACCAGAAGTTTTGCACACGTATGTTAGATCTAAACGTAAGAAAGCATCAAATTATCCCAATATCATGTATTACGACAACGAAATATATGACGACGAACTAAAAATCTGTCAAGGTTTCAATAAATATTTCAAAAGTGTCTTTGTTGATTCTACTCTAAATTATACCGAACAAAATTATAAAGTTTCTTCCTTTTCAGACGAAAATTTACATATGATTAGGTTTACAGAGACAGAAATTTTAAAGATATTTAAATCACTAAATATACGAAAGGTTCTGGTAGTGATAATATCCCTGCAATATTTTGCATGTTATCCTTATGAATAAGTTATATGCATTAGGAATACGAGGAGATTTATTTCGTTGGATGAAGTCTTATGTATCTAATAGAAAGCAATCTGTTAGATTGGGTGGTTCTCGATCTGATTACGTTTGCATCACTTCTGGCGTACCCCAGGGCTCACACTTGGGTCCACTGCTATATAATGTATATCTTTTTGACATAAGAGATTGCTTTGAGCATTCAAAGTTTTCAATGTTTGCAGAAGATAAGAAGGTGTACATGAGAGTGAATAGTATTGCAGACTGCTTATTGATCCAGAGTGACTTTGACAGGTTAAGTGAATATTACAGAACCAATAGAATCACTGTGAATATAAAAAAATGTAGTCAGATTACTTTTACACGGAAAAAGACTGCAATCGATCACACCTATATTATTAATAACTCTACAGTTAACAAAACTAATTTGATTCGTGATTTAGGGATTTTATTGGATAGCAAGCTACAAATGAATGAACATATTAATTATATTACAAATAAAGCTTACAGATCATTAGGTTTTGTCATACGTTCATATATTCCCTTCAAAAATATAAATTGTTTAAAAAATGTTTATTTTGCGCTTGTTAGAAGCATATTAGCGTATGGTAGTTGTGTCTGGAATCCTCAGTTTACTAAATATATAGATGCTAAATATATGTGATGTTTATTTAACAGTTGAACTTTCAAATATATAGGTATTTTGGGACCTACGAGGGAAGCTGTATATACTTTCATATGGCTTCGTTAAGGGATCGTCGTGAATTATTGGACTTAATGCTAATTTATAATCTTATATCGGGCAGCATTGATTCACCTGAATTGCTCTCATGTCTAAATTTTAACGTACTCATAAAAAGAACTAGAATAACCAAGTCTAATATATATTTCATGTACCTACATCACACACAAAATACGCAGCTAACTCTTTTGTCTCTCGGGTACCATTATTATACAATAAAAAGTATTCTCATGTTGATTTCTTCCATTTATCTGCAGATTCTTTTAAAAAGCAAATTAAACGGCTTCAATCCACATAATTGCTTTTATTATTGCTATATTGTATTTAAACACACATACACACGTACACACACACACACGCACACACACACCACACACACACACACCACACACGCACACACACACACATATACATACACATGTGGGGCATTTTCACTTATTTATATTGTATTATTTCTCTTTTTATAGACACATATTTAATGTGTCCTTTTTCTTTTGATAACATAATTTTCATTAGTGTGTAGCTCTGTACTTAGATAATACTTATAAGTGGAAAACTGTAATTGGCTTTATTTTGTTATACAAGTTTTTTTTGTTTGTTAGTAATTAATAATATGCTGTTGTTTTCTATATAATAAATAAATAAAATTAATAACCTAGGGCTCTGAGTATGACGTTCTAAATTTTAAACTTCATAGTCCTCGTATTAGTATTAACTAATTTAAGTTCCTATAATATTAAAATAAATTTTGTTTGAATTTTAAATAGATTTACGCATTAGCTTTTCTCTTATCAATAGAAATTCCTGCACTATTGTTTACACTTTAGCAAACTGAAAGGTGTTTCAGTGTGACGTCAAAGAATGGAGGCTAAAAGGAAAATGAACTTAAATAGTATGCATGGTAAGCGAACGCGTATAATAAATGAAATGACTTTGTCCTACACTTTATCATTATTTGCTTATATTATAATTATTTAGAAAACGTATAAAAATTTCAACGTAGCGGGACTCGAACCCGCGCCTCCTGGAAACCGAGAATATGTTCTCTGATTTTGAGAACGTATGGCTTAGTGGTCAGAGCGCCTGGTCGGTTTCCAGGAGGCGCGAGTTCGTGTCCCGCTACGTTAGAAATTTTATACGTTTTCTAAATCAGTATTTTCTTTCCTAAGTGTGGATTAACACTTTAAAAAGGTTTAAAATGCCTACATTATGTTTTTCATTTAAAAATTTTTATTACAAAGAAATTAAATTGTCGAATTACACGTAGTCTACGTGTAAAAATTCTATGATACAGTTCATAAAATAAAAAAAAAACTTAGGATGATTTATTAATATTCTAATGTCAGTAAAGTTAACGAGCTACGATGAAGACGTAAAACGTTTACCTGCCGCAACTTGAGCTTGAAACGATGAGACCGAGTCTGTTTGGAGTCTTTCAAGGAAAATTTACATCGTTTTAATAAAAAATACTTTTCCTGACATTGTTATTATTTTTACGTAAAAATATGCACAATGAAGCCACAAAATGATATAAAAGAACGGCATTTGATTTTTAATATCAATGATTTTTTTATTAATACAAAAATCAAATCGGCTTCAAGCTGTATCCCGCACACAGCAGGGTAGGCAGAGGAACTTAGTTTTAAGACACTCTATTCCCCAATTTTGCGTGTTGAGTGGCGGAACTTAACGCCGCGCTTTGCCTCGACACCAGAGCGAAGAAATGAAAAGATAAATGTAAATAAATATTAAATTCTTCCAGTTTCCAATAAATGTAAATAAATATAAAATGTGAGGATGAACCCACAACCAGACGATTTACAGTTACACTTTGTGCTACGACTGGCAAGATAATACAAGAAATTAAAAATATTTGATGTCGTCGTGGCCTAGTGGCACAAGCGTGTGACGGTTGTGGGTTCGATTCCCACTCGGTGGAATTGAATACTTAATATTTTCATTTCTTCGCTCTGGTTATATGAAGTAAGTATACTATTATAAGATTTAAAAAATTAAATTAAATTAAATCAAATCAGCTTCAAGCTGTATCCCGCACTCAGCAGGTTAGACAGAGGAACTTAGTTTTAAGACACTCTGTTCCCTAATTTCCACCGAGTTCTGGAAGCATTGCGTGTTGAGTGGCGGAACTCAACGCCGCGCTCAGCCTCGACACTAGAGCGAAGAAATGAAAATATAAATTTACCAGTAGGTTTTACAGTCACACTTCGTGCCGCTGCGCCACGACTGGCCTCGATTATAACATTCTATTGCAATTATTTTAATATATTTAAATTCCATCATAATTTTAAAAGTAAACTCTTCCCTTTCCTTAACAAAAATATTATTAGCATTATTCAATTTATAACTAGGAATATTTTACGAAGATGATAATAGAGAGCTAAAAATACATAAGTATAAAACTTTACGGAAATTTTCTCGGAAATTATACGAAAAGTCAACATTTTTGTCTCGTCGTCTCCTTTGTGATCCATAAAAGTAAAGTATCCCTTATTCCGCGTTCTTACCATCATTCATAGTAATCACTTATAAATAAAAAAAAAACTATTAAATTAATGTTTTTATAAACAAAATAATGTTTTTTAAATGCTTTTTTACACGAAGATACTTTCCACCCAAGTTCCCAGACCTTACGTGATGACTGGCGGAACCTAACGCCGAAATATAACTACCAGTGCGAGAAAATGAAAGTAACTCGTCATCCTTACTGGGAATCGAACAAAAAACTGTCTACTAAGATTCACTAGCAACTTTCTATAAAAAAAATATAAGACAAAGAACGAGAGAAAAATTTAAAAAGAATAGATAGCGTTGTGCAGGATACGTCTAACAAATTGCGCGGAAGTTAAAAGTAGTAGTGAGTGCTTGAGAATAGAGCAATTCATCACGGGCTTAGATCGTAGAGCGAACGACTTTAAAAGTAAACGTACGTACATATATCAGGCTCTACGCAGTGTAGGTATGTGGAAATATTTGTATACAAATAGAAAAAAATATCTATATATACATATAAAATATACCCGATATATCAGAAAGGGATATTCCCTGTGTTTTGTAATATGACCATAACGTACGAAGGTCCGTGTAGCTAATAGAAAAGTTAACAAATAATAATATGAAAATATAAAAAAACTACTTCACGCTGTCTCCCGCACACAGCAGGTTAGGGAGATGGAACCTAGTGTTAGACACTCCGTTCCCCACTCTTCGCCGAATTCTGAAGGCATTGCGTGTTGAGGCGCCGAACGCCGCGCAAATATAAAATTAATTAATATTGTCTATAAAAAAATACCGTTGAGCAATTACCATATGACATCTCTGATGAAAGATATAAATATCAAAAAATCTTGAAATGTTTTTAAGATTTCATGCAAAGGCGGTCTTATTGCTTCAAGCAATCTCTAACAGACAACCTTTAATAAATAAAGGAGAAATTATAACAAAAGGAACGGAAATGGCGTTACAGTGCACATAAAATAGAGAAAATATAATAAAATGAGCATTTAGACTTGGTCCTAATAATAACTTATTTTAATTAGAAAAACTTCGTAATATTATATAATAATACTAATACAATATATTACTTATAGTTTATATTATATAGGAATCGTATAAAAATTGTTGAAAAAACGCATACAAATTATTATTTTTCTTTCATAAGTCTGGATAACACTTGTTAAGTCAATGCTTAAATATATCTCTTACAAGAAAAAGGTGTATTGTAAATCATTAAAAATGACACCAGCCTACACTTTAAGATTTTTATAGTTCACAAAAAAAACTAAAAAAAAACACAAAATAGATTGAAAAACTTAAAAACACGGTTAAAATTATTTTCTCGTTATCCTTGTTAAGGATATTCGCTTCGTAAAACGAAAATATTGCTGTCGGAGCCGGACACGTGCGTCACACGAAGTGGGTCAAAATAACGTTGCAAAGTGTTCTTTCATTGGTGATATTTAGATAGATAGATAGATATAGGTGAAGCTATAAAACCTATAACTAACTAGAAGCATCGTTATTGATTTGTAGTTATTATTTGCTAGACGAAATCGTATTAGCCAGTTGTGGCGCAGGGGCACAAATTGTGAATAAAATCGACTGGTTGTGGATTCGATCTCCACTCGAGGAGATGAAATATTTATTTACATTTATATTTCCATTTCTTCGCTCTGGTATCGAGGTTAAGCGCAGCGTTGAGTTACGCCACTCAACACGCAATGCCTCCAGAACTCGGCGGAAAATGGGGAACGAAGTTTCTTAACACTAGGTTCCCTCTGCCTACCCTACTGTATGCGGGATACAGCGTGAAGCTGATTTAATTCAATTCATATTAACAGCGTTATAGCAAAATGGTAAATACTGGTCTTATAATAATATAGGTATGTTGCGGTACGGAGCACTACTTTCAACACTCATAGGATATATAAAAATGTTCTACGCTCTAAATATAGACAATTCGCCGGGGATCTTTTTAAAAGCAAGGCGTACAAAAGGTTTAATATTTTATTTTCTTCCTTTTTTTCTTTTATTGCTTGTCGCTTTTTGACACCAAAGGATAAAAAGTACTTTTTGTCTGTTAATTAAATATCCAGAACGCTTAGAGAGAAAGGAAATTAACTTTGAGGCTTCATTTTAAGCTTGTAAATCAAGAACCTTAAAAATTATTTATTTGTAATTTTTATACCAAAAAAAAATAACATTTGCGTTTTATGTCACAAAACTTAGTACGTTCGGTAGAAAATTATTTTTTAACCCTATACTTGGCAGAAAAAAAAAATTTGAAATATTGAAAAAAAATATCTGTAATATGTTTTTATGGGGTTATTGAAGGGATAAAAAAATAATAAAAAAAATATAATATAAGTAATTTAATATTTATTGAGCGTATCATATTAGATACATTACCATTCTCTTAACAATCAGTACTATAAAGTCAGCGTATCTAATTTGCTACATTGCCGGTCTTTGAGTGAAGTTAATAAATCATATTTAAACAATAATTGTAACAAAACAAAATCTTAAATGTCAATATTCTCAATGAAATAACAAAGTATAAAACATAATTATTTTTTACTTCAACATAGATATAAAAATTAACTAATTAAATTGTTGGTAAATTGAGATCAATCATTAAAATTAAATCAAAAATCAGTCTTATAAATAAATCCTTTGTAAGGAGTTTATAATTTCCATATTTAATAAATTTACTTTTTGGTATGATATTTTATGAAACAATTACGTTCCGTCAATAAGCACAATTTGCATTTTTGACAAAAAAGAATTGTCAACCCTTTTGTGCAATACATACACCTTCCTCTGTTAGTTATAACAGTTGGATAATGAGCAACTTGATCATGCCGAACAGCATCTGGCGGTCTTTCAGCTACTAGGTTCTGAATAATCTTGGTTGATTTCATGCCAGGTCTACTGATATCGCTCGTATCATTTCTTTCAAACCTCCGTAAACTTTCGAAAATTTCAATTCTAAAGGTTTTAGAGCTTTTTGTTTTTTAGTATCCATCCTGGATTTTCTATCACGCCGATATAGAAGCCAAGAATTGTTTATACAGATGTCGAGCAATTGAGAAAATATTGGTAAATACCAACAATGGCCTCGGAATGGTGTACGATATAGAGCGATCAGTATATCGGCATGATCAACACCGCCCATGTAAATGTTATATTTTTTTATTAAATTTGGGCAAGTCACTGGCATTTTTCTACCTTCCTCTTTCTGGTAACGAACCACAGTCTGGGTAGGATTAAGCATCTACGAAAGGTACTTGCAACAGTGACACATTTATTATCTAAACCATTTAACGACAGCAATCTTATTTTTATTGCATACGACTTGTGCATGAGATCCTCTACCTTTTTTTTTTATTTTTATCCGTGGGTATTTTTTTCTCCGCTTCTCTGAACCTGTTTGATCGTATTGTACCAATTGCAAAAATGCCGTATTCGTTGCGTAAGTATTGTAACAGCTCAATAGATGTGAAAAAGTTTTCGAAATACAGGACTTTGTAAGCAGGTTGTCGAATAGATTTTGCCAACGCTAAAACTACTTTAGATCCAAGACAAGAAGAACAAGAGTTGAACGAAGGTGATGGGTGTTGACTGTATGATTGTACCAAAGACTTTGAAGCATTCAGTTGATTAATTTCAATATCATCATCTGAGAGAAGACGATTTGCCGAGCTCTTCTTTGTTGTTGCATAATAACGTGAGAAAGTACCTGCAAATAAAAATAAGAAATTATTGTTATAAAATTATCTTAACAACATTCTGGCCACAATAGCTAACCCAATCGTAGCCTACTTATAACAGCGGTTTGGAAAGAAAACTCAACTAGTATCTATACAGATCAGGCAATGTCTCATATTTGATACACAGTAAAAAATGGCTAGAATGTTCGCTCTCTGGCAATGTATCATATTTGCTACACTTGAAAAACACAAAAAATTACATGCACTTACAATTCATTTAGGTACATGCAAATAACGTTAATGATTAGAATATATAATAAGCTTTAGCAATCAGAATATTTTTGAAAACAATTTGGAACAAAATATAATAAATAATGATTATTCTTACCTTGCGATGCGTAGACGCATTCAAACGGTCCGCCATCTTGCGTTTTACAGCTGATTCTAGTGCTGCAAGCACTTATATAATATTTTTTGTGGAAATATAAGTGTATTTTCTATCATATTAAATAATAAAAGTTTTAAAAAGTCGTTAGAGAAATTCTCAGGATTTTCTAAAAGTTGAACGTATCCAATTGTATACAGTATCAAGAATAGGGTTAAAATACATATTAATATATACAGAGAGTTTTTATCTTTATCACTTCAAATGAAAGCACAGTTTTAATTAAAACTAAAAGACTAATACAATTAAAACAAAAGAGATTTAACAAAAATGAAAACGTGTTTTCTTCTAACAAATAAATAATAAAATTATCGTTGTAAAATAAAACGCCATTTGTTAAGAGTGAGGCACATAAACACTAAGCTATCAAAGCGATGATAACATCAAGCAAAAAGGCCTTATTCACGAAATCAAGTTGTAAGTATTGGCGGTGAAGTTGAATATTGTTTAGGTTTATTATAGAAAAAAGGTAATTGCGTGAAAATAGAACGAGAGATATCCTTTCCCCATGCGACACTCCGTTCCCCATTTTTCTCTAAATTTATCAAGGCTATTGCTTGTTGATATTTATATTATTAACGTGGCTTCTGCTTTGGTACGAGAGCATGAAATGAAAATTTTATTAAATAATAATTTATTTCTTCGAATGGGGATCGAACACACAACCGTCGCTTGTGCCACACTTGTGCCCCTGGGCCACTACGGCCTCAACACAAATAATACTAAATATTGTTTACAATTTACACAATATTTTATATTAATATAGTATTTACTTTGAATAGATAATAAATACTTTTCCCGGTAAAAAATATTAAATTATTATTTGTTAATTCACGTTTTGAAACTAAACTTTTCAAGCTCACTTAAATAACTGTAATCGAATAAACAGTACTTTGTGGCAATAAAAGTCTTTATTTACTTTCTAGTATATAACTTTATAAATTGGGTCTTAAAATATTCAGAGATATCTAGAGTTATACCTACACTATTAATACCTACATGTGTAATAAACTATTCAAGGTAAAAATCGATTATTATATTTAATTAGTGGCTCGGTCTAGGTTAGTCTATACGACAATACAGCTTTACGCTGTATCCCGCACACAGCGGGGTAGGCAGAGAGAACCTAGTGTTAAAACACTCCGTTCTCCCCTTGGCGCTGAATTCTGGAGGCATTGCGTGTTGAGTAACGGAACGTAGGACATAGACGTGTGACTGTAAACGCCACATATTGTAGATTCGATTCTCACTCGTGGAAATGAAAAATTTAATAATATTTTCATTTACTCGCGCCGGAAACAAAGCGCGACGTTGAGTTTCGCCACACAACACGCAATGCCTCCAGAAAGTGAAAGGACGAAACTTACGGACGGAGTATCTTGAAACTAAAAGGAATACAGCGTGAGCTAAAAAAAAGTAGCTAGGAAAATTGGTTGGTTGCTTTAGTATACCCAACTCTGTACTGTTGACTTTAAATAAATAATTATTTAAAAGTTAAAGCTGTTAGGTTTATAATTCTTTTTCTTCGTCAAAATCATTGTATTTAATAGAAAATATTCAGTTATTTCATATCTATTTTGGGGGTAGGTACTTGCGCAATTGTCCCATGTAAATGTCGATTTCGTAAGAATTAATTAATATCTGAGATAAAATGTTGATTCACCTAATTCTCTATATTCTAGTGAAAGTTCTATAAAATCGGATTAGTTGTTACCGACTGGTTAGCCCAGACAAGCAAAAGCAAGGACAGACAGACAGACATGTTTTGTTTATAGTTTATAAACAAAAAAATTCTGTCTATCTGTTCTTTTGTTTGAGTTTTGTTTTGGTATAAATAGCTATATGCACTTAAAAACACAGTTATTCTTCAAAGACACTTGTAATAGATGCGCTATTTTCATAAAAAATATTTTGCAAGCATTTAACAAAACAATCCAATTTAAACAACAATATACAAAGCGTCATTTGGTGGTCCATTCGAGAAAATAACAACAATTTAAAGAAGGAAGAAATTCTTGACTTAATGAAAATAAATTTATACAACGATTGAAGTGAAATAAATTTTCTTACATCAATGACGCAAATCTGAATCAAAATATAAATAATTCAGGGAGTCCCCGATTTATATTAACATTTAAACGTCAAGCTTATCTTGGATGTAGCTTTCCTAATTTTCCTTACATCTCAAACAGAATAAAATATTCGTTTATATCAGTGTGTAATAAGAAGTAATTTATCATTATATACCAATTTAATATTTTTCAAAGAGTTATAACTTGGTTACAATGTGATAAAAAACGCTTCGAAGGTGCCAACTCCATTTTTGTAATATACGAATATATATTTACTTATGAGTTTAAGAACTTACAATGTGTTTTTTTTTATGTAGGCCCAAACATTGTACTTTCAGTAGATTAGGATTAGGCAAAAAAATCTCGTGATAAATTTTGTGATTTGACGTTTTGGCCAATAAACGATAGTGCCTTCAATTCTCGTTAAGATAAACTAAGTAAAAAAGTATCAACTAATGAGCCTTACTTTAATATATTCAAAATCTTATCAATTTTTAACTTTTACGATGTAAAAAAAAATAAAAATAAAGGTATATTCATAAAACATAATTCAAGTTTACCTTAAATTATAACTTGATCAAACATAAATTTAAACGCTAAATTAAATAAACTATAAACTCTTATACTTACTTAGTTTACTTTTATCGTCCCGCTTGGACATTGATACCTTCACAATCAATACCATTGTTCTAAAATTACGATATCGGGTTCTTCGATTGGAAATTAGTGGAATAGAATTTTCATTAAACAGCGTTTATAAAATTAAAACGAGAGGGATTTTTGATATATAATAAATACGTATATTTTTCGGCTTCACGCTGTATCCCACATGTAGCAGGGTAGACAGAGTGAGCTAAATGTTAAGACACTCCGCTCCCCACTTTCCGCCGATTTCTGAAGGCACTACTTGTTGAAAAAGGAACTCAACGCCGCGGTTTTTCGGCTTTTTCAGCACGAAGCAAAAAATTATAAAAATATCTCTTAATTTTTAGATTTCTCGTAATAAAACTCTTAATTATTTGATTTTTATAAACGCACCATTATTGCAAGGTATTTTTCAGATCAACCTCCATCTTTAGGTGCTTGTGTAATAGATAACATAATGTCTTACATTATACCACCCGCTATTTAATATAATTATACTCTGTCTTATACTTTAATATGATAAGATTGAATTAACAATAATAATTTATGAGGATAATTATAATATATATAATAATTATTTAATAATATATAATTAACCATAATTTTAGTTTAGCATATAAAGTATAGTACTTTTATTGTTTTTAAGTATAATTATTTGATATCGAGAAATGGAACGTGTTTAAATATAAATTGTAAAAGTGGATAATGGTATTTTAAAAAGAGTATAAAATAGCATGTATCGATTGTATGAGACACACAAATTTGTAAACCTCGGAATATAAACATAGTACCACTAAAAAACTCTCGCCATCCACCTTCGTCATACTTGATATCATTTAACACCAGAGCGCTTGCCAAAAAAAACCAAACACCTCGTATACAAGTGGTTTTTCTTAGTTTAGAAATTACTTTACCTTCCTACCGGCTTTATTTTCAGGCTTTAGATTCATTTAACACGAAACGTACTCTTCAGGACCAAGGTAATTAAAAAAGAATCCAAGCAAAAACACATCTTGTACTTTTACTAGTTCAAAAGTCCACTTGGCTATCCTTTGACACCATCTCCAGTCTCTAGATGTTGTGATATAAAGTATGAAGTGAGAAAGAAAAACATAATACACACACTAAAATTTTTTTGATTTAATTTTTACAAATACGTTTCTGTCACTATAAGTATATGTAAAATGAATTGTTTCCTTCTCACATATAAGGATGGCATCTGAAGCACGTAGTCGCCAATAGACAATAGCGTAACGTACAAAGGCATACCGGTACGCCCCAATATTTGCTTTTATATCGACAAAACCATTGCTAACATATACTTGTATCGGATACAAAGCTTGGTAATTATAGAGTAATTACTTTAGTATTTACTGGACAATCATTTCTATTTCAGGCTCTAAAATATGTACTATAAATGGAATAGAAATATAACAATATATATTTCTGTGCTTATCTATTACGTATAATGTTTCGCTGTATATATGAGAGATGCGACCTAAAACCTCTGGAAAATAACAACTTAACTACCAGATCTCGGAGCTTTATGTGGTTTAGAAGGAATTTATTAATTGATTGACGATATAAATAGTATACGGTTCTAATAGTCGGAAAGAAGAACGTGATTTAAGATTAATATTTCTCTTGAAGGGACTAGAAAATATGAATAGCAACATATTGGTTTAGCTTTAGGTTATGTATTTAATGCCATGATAAACGGTGATATGCATATAGATCAAAATAAATTAAACGTTGTAAAGCAAATAACTAGTCAGACAGATGGCCGACGACTTGGAGTGATTTCTTGGAAAATCTAATATTTGATTAAGTTTATTTCAAATGGAAGACATAATGGAATGGATATGTTTCCGGACATACCACTGTCGATGACCGGCGGTGAGGGAATAATATAAAATATTTAATTTCACAACTTGTCACGTTTACAGTGACTCGCTAGTGCCCCTGCGCCACGACCGTACAATACAAATATAGGAAAAAATCCAAAACGTCAAGATATGATGAGATTACATAGAAAAGATTACGTCCGCATACTTAAGTTTATCAACGCATTTTACTAATTTTTTATATTAGTATATTTTTTTTCATTTCATTTTAAGTGAGTTTTTTGGACAAAATAGGTTCAAAAGCTGTAACAAACGCTATAAAACATCAAGTCCCACGAAACGAAGTACATTCTAAATTTTTTACGCGATAAAAACTACAATCTACCGCATAAAAAGACCTAAAAATAGATTTTTTAATTAAAATGTTTAAAAAATAGCTAACCAATTTACCCTAAACACGCACGCATTGTACACTACGTGTAAAAGACTTGCAGTATAGAGCCAGTTTGGATATCGCAATATCTATTAATAACACTGGGCAGCTTGAGGGATTTTTTTTGTAAGATAAGTTCGAAATATATAATATGTATAATTGTTTAATAAAACTATATTATATACACTAATCGGTTCCTGCTATCTTATATTATAAAAAAATAAGCTTCAAGCTATATCCCGCACACAGCGGTATAGGCAAAGAGAACCTAGTAACCTAGTGTTAAGTCACTCTATTCTCACTTTCCGCCGAATTACGGAGGCATTGCATGTTGAGTGGCGGAACCCAACGACGCGATTCCATAGCGAACAAATGAAAATATGAATTCAATTAAATATTTCATTTTCTCGAGTGGGGAACACTTGTACCCCCGCGCCACGACTGGCCTCATCTGATCTCGATCTGGCTAGATTTTATACAGGGTGAAAGAGGCAGCGCTCCTTTTACTGAAACTGCATATACACTAAAATATTGCAAAGCTAAAGCTAAAGGAATTAATTAAGGTACCTCAACAGCTTAGACGTAGGATTTTTTTTCATTTCACGATTTTTTCCATATCTTTATTTCGTGTGACGCACACATACACATACTACTACAAAATACTATTAATCGTTGCCGATTTTCTACTTTTCATTCATGCAAGTCATAACCGAACGAGAAAGAACGATATTTCTCGTTTTTTTCTCACGCAATCACCTATTTTTAAAAATTAATCTAATGACAGTTAAGTGTGTGCGTATGTGTGCGTGCTTTATAATATTCTTTACAAATTACATTTTGTTTTACAACGATATTTTTATTATTTATTTTGTTTGAAAAAAAAAAACTTTTCCATTTATGGGAATTAATTTTTTTCTGAATTATGTGAAGCTTTTATAGAGTAGTTAAAACTGTGGTTTCATTTAAAGTGGTGCTTACACTTCCATCCTGTATAATATAAGGAATAACTTACATAACATGGCGATGACATTTTTCTTATTGCAGTAAATATGCGACTGGTAAAAGAATCGCGGAGGAAGGATTTTGTGAGTATATTTTTATTTTAGCTTATATCAAACAACCACTAGCTCAAAACCAGAAAAATAAAGTGCGGTGTTGAGTTCCAATATTTAATGCACAGTGTCACGACTTCGAAAGGAAAGGGCGAACAAACTGTATTTTCTCTTTGCTCTAAGTTTCGTTTGCATAATATAAAGAGTGCTTTAAAAAAAACAGAAGAAATAAATAATACAAGCTGCTGTTAAAACAGAAAACAATATCTATCTCAAGAATATATTTTGTTATATTTTGTTATGAATAATACATGTAAGAATGGCTTCGACGAAGTTAACATTTATTATTACTACTAACGACCATCTTAAAATATATAGTGGTAGCAATAAGAAAAATAATTACATTAAGAACGGAAGAAGTTCGTTAGCGTCTCATGCTTTATTCGATTTCAATTACCAGTCAAAGCTATCGTTTGGTAACGACACCTTCCGTAATTGTAATTAAAGAATATAAAACCGGTTAAGTGCGAGTAGGGACTCGCCAACGCCCACGTACGAATTTTAGGATTGTATATTAGCGGGAAGTAGTTAGTTTGCGGGCACGTGCATTATTTTTTTATGAATTGAACTACAAATATAAGTTTAATACTTTTTATAAAACATTTAAAATTTGAACCCCCGCCTCTAGGAAACAATAGAAATAAATTTTAACAACCATAGAACCAAAATTTTAACAAAGCCTAAGTCAGAGCGATTTCCAAGAGACGCGGGTTCAAATCCTACTACGTTCAAGCTTTTGTTTTCTAAAAAGCATTTTTCTTTTCCAAGTGTGGAACAAGACTTCAAAATTGTAAAATAAATATAGATTTGTAATATTTTTCCTTTGAAATATCTATAAATTTCACTTTTCGATTTTTTTCCCTTACGTGTATTGTAAGTATTCATTTTATATCAAATTTCATAGTGTATAGGTTCACGGGAAGTACCCTATTGTTTTTGATTTACACGGCGAATTAATTAAATTTCATGCAACAAATTCGATGCATAAATTCTCCTTTTTCTTTCTAGTCTTTTAATCGCATTGACTTGAAAGCTTGATTTTTTCTGGGTTTTAAGGAACCAAGGAAGACCCGATTATTTAATATTAATTTTTGATACTTCCGCGCGATGTCGAGATAAATGGTCTTAACAGACGAGGTACGGAACCCTAAAAATATACTATGTACATTTTATTCATTGACGAGTCATCGACATGTCATGTTACATTGTGTTAAATACTTTCTTTATTCTTAGTGTGTGGTGTCACCAGAACGTAGAATTATAGTTTCAAACGATGTGTATGTACCTACTTTACTTTGAAATATTGTACGACTTGCAATTTCCTACTACGTAACTTGTACATTTATTTACTTAATTATACACCACTTCTATATGTATGTACATACATGATATTATCGTACTATCCTGTAATAATATTATAAATTTGAAAATTTGTAAGTATGGATATTTGTTCCACTTTCACGCAAAAACTACTGAACAGATGTTACCTAGGTTTAGTTAGTCAAAGTGCGACATCGATTTCTACAATGCAACATGAATGCCTTTCTAAATAATACTGCATTTGCATGCATGCTGGCATTGCGTGTTGTGTGACGGAACTCAACGCCGTTATTGTCTCGACACCAGACTGAAGAAATGAAAATATTAATTATTTCATTTTCCTCGAGTGGGAATCGAACCCACAATCTGTCGTGCACACAGTCACACGCTCATGCCGCTGCGCCACGACTGGCTTCAGGGTTTTTATTTTTTGTAAATAAATATTAGCATTTCAACAATAGAAAACGTAAATCATTTTTAGTCGTTAAAATATAACTATTAAGAACCACGAAAGGGTAATTACGGCAATTACATTGTTCTAATCTCATTTATAAGAGCATGGAAGGTTTCCCGTTTAGACAATGATTACATTACATTATTCGAATCGTTTAATGTAAGCTCGGGTAATCGTTTAATTAATTACACATAGAAAACTAGTTAACTGGGGTTAAGGTTACCTCTACGAATCAACATTCACAATTAATATTTTTCATTAATAAATATATCTTTTTGTTTAGCTTCACCTGTGGGGGATCCCACATAGCTGGATAGGCATATGGCACCTGGGAACCTAGTGTTAAGACACTGATCATCACTTTCTTCCAACATCTAAAGACTATAGTCGAGTGGTGAAACTTAACGTGGCGTTAAGTTTCACCACTCGACTATAGTCTTTAGATGTTGTGGCTTTGCCTCGTTACCGAAGAAATATTTTGAATATAAAAAAAAATTCTGTTGTGTGCCTTCAATTGTTTACATGCAGTCATGTACAATTATATGAGATGATTCATTATTTCTTGATTCTGATTCGAGAAATGAAGTGTTTGATGGAGCAATCATTATCTTCAATTATCCTCATTAAATAACAAATAGATTAGGTGATGGAGGGATTTAGCGGATTGAGTAGAACTGCTTCGAGCATTCTTTGGCTACTTAGTGAAATCCTTACAAGTCGAACTTTTTACCTTTTAACATATGTGTTATTGTAAACGCTGTGGATTCGACCCCACTTGAGGAAATATATATTTATTTTTTTATTTATATTTTCATTTCTTCGCTCTGGTGTCGGGCAAAGCGCAGCGTTGAATTCCGCCACTCAACACGAAATGCCTTCAGAATTCGGCGGAAAATGGGTCTTTTCACATTAGGATTCTACTGCCTATCGTGCGCGGGATACAGCGTGAAGTTGATTTATCACTGATTACTATCTAGAATCAGTAAATTTATTTAAAATACATACATATATTTAAAATATATAATATACATACTACAATATTTTTTTATAATATAAATTATGCATAACTTCGTTATTTCGAATGTACGGTAATTTGTAAAATAAAGCTATTAAGGTAAGAAGAAGGTACCTCCTTGTATTTGTAAAGCCCTACATTATAACCATAACATGTAGCGAAGAGGAAACATATAAATTTTAATCTCCAATTTCACCTCCATCCTCATATTTATTTAGGAAAAATATTATACCCAGACCGTTGAATTAATAGAGACGTACATACATACGTAGGTACATATGGACGTATTAAATTAAATTAAAACGTTCGTTAAAATAAAGCTTATTATTTGTATGTCTTTATTTATTTTAGTAAAAAACGAAAGTTCAGTCGTATACGACTGAACTTTCAATATCAGATAAAATTATAATTTAGATTAAAGATTATAAATTTTAACTTGAGGCTTCGCAGGCTTTGTTTTCTTAAATATCTTCATAATCATAAAAAAATATAATTAATTTTTGACATTTAATTAATTAAATTAATGAACTTTATTAAGGTAAGAAGTAAAATTAACTTACTTAGGCTAGTATGCTTGCAAAGCAACAAAAAAATATAAGAGCTGATATTGTAATTTAATTTAATATTGAACTGAGAACCGATTTAATTAGATATCGTTTGGTTAGTTTCAGTCGTTGTAGTTATAAATGTATGACTTTTTTATTTTTTTTCAGTAACAAAAAAGGTATGGCTCTACCGTATTTTATCTTTCTCTTTAAAGTAAGAATGAAAATATAAGAAACAAATTCAGTTTCTCGTTTTTATTATTAATATAAATCTAAGATTTGTAATTTAGTAATTTGAATAGTTTCACCTCTCTTTGTTAAAATAAAAAATCGTAAGTAAGGAAATTAGTTTATAGTATATTATTATTATTAATTTTTTTATCAATTATTCATTTAATTACATTACTTTACAAATTATTCTGTTTTTAATATTTCATACAAAATACAGCAAAATCAAAGAATATATGTTCCTATATTTTAATTAATTTCGTTGACATTGAAGTTTGATATTTTCTGTTCTTCTTGTTGATAATAATTTCAGCTTTATACCTCCACGCGATCTTAAGATAAATGATCTTAACAGACAGATGGGCAACAATGTGATCCTACAAGGGTGCCATTTATACCCATTGCGGTACGGAACCCTAAAAATACTGAAAAAAGTACCCTAGATTGCTAAAAAACCATATTATTAGTTTGAAACACAGCAACTTACCAACATAGAACTTTGTGTTTGAAATATTCAAAATTGATTTATTGTATGTTCGACTATCCTAAATACCGTATGGAAATGTTATCGTATAGTATAGGAGTTATTCTCTAAGTCTAACGTACATCACGTTGGCTTCGAAATCCCCAAAGGATTTTATTTGTGAAATCTTGACGAATAGCTGTTCTATTCTCAGTGGAGTTATATTTCTGTACAAGTTAATATATTATATGATCCTCTTTTCTTAATAAATGTTACTAAGCAGTAAATTGTATCTAAGGTACAAATTAATGATAAATTGCTACGAAATAAAACATTTGTTAAGTATATTGAAGTCTCCTTTGCTCTTAAAAAAAGTATAGCAAATAAAATCAATATATTATCTTATTCATATTAAATAATCTAATATCCTTTATTATTTAAAATCAGCTTCCCACTGTATCCCGCACACAGGAGGAAACAAATGCAAAGGGAACCTCGTGTTAAGACGCACTATTCGCCACTTTCCACCGAATTCTAAAGGCATTGAGTGTTGAATGTATTTAAATAAATATTTCATTTCTTCTATTGGGGATCGAACCCGCAACCAGTCGTGTATCCATTATATTCCGTAAACCAATCACTTATTGGGTTAAGCTCCTTAGAAATTGCCCTATACTTAAAAGATTGAATCTGAAAGTGTGGTCCGCAGTTAATCCAATTACACATTCTTCAGACGCCTGCATGACCTATAAAATCACTGCTATTAGGTATGCTATTATACATTTTTGTATTATATATTTGTTTAGTGACACACAGTATCGTGTACACAACAAGGTAGGCAGAGGGAACCTAACTTTTTCGCTTTCGCACTTTCCGCCGACTTCTGGGAGGCATAGTGTGTTGAGTGGCTGAACTCAACGCCGCTTTTTGCCTCGACACAAAAGCGAATAATTGAAAATTATTAAACGTTTCATTTCTTTGCGTGAGAATTGAACCCACAACCTGTCACGTTTACAGTCACTTTGTCCCCTTGTCCTGGTCTCTTATGTTATTAATTATAATACAATACAATACAATACAATGATACAATACAACAATATTTCTACTGTACATTTCACTCTCTCAATACTGTAAAATTATAGCAGCAATTAATAAGGTCTGTTCTCATATATTATCACACTAAGTCAAATATAATTTTTAAATTTACTATTCGATTTCTCTTTGTTCTAAACGTTTATTAAATATTTGTTTAATGCAATAATTAACAATATATTGGCTTTATAAAACATTTTGTGATATATTGAAATAACAAAATAAGCTTCAATTGACTTAAATATTTTCTAAGTACATTACATATTGTTTACCTAAAATTATTACAGTCAAAAAAATATTTTAATTATTTATAAAAGATATATACTTACATACAATTACCGTCGATGAGGCTAGTCATGGCGCAGGATCACAAGCGTGTTAACGCGACAGGTTGTGGACTCGATTCCCACTCGAGAAAGTGAAATATTTACTACCTTCATTTCCTCGCTTTGGTTTCGCTTCAGGTCTCCCACCAGAACTCGGAGAAAAATTAGAAACCTTGTTCGCTCTGTCTACCATCCTCTGCGGGATACAACGTGAAGCGAAAAAAAAAATGCCGCCGAATTCTGGAGGCATAGCGTCTTGAGTGGCGGAACTCAACACCGCGCTTTGTGTTGACACCATAAGAAATGAAAATATACATTTTAAGTAAATATTATTGTTAAATAATATTCTTTTAACACAAACCCATTTTTTTACAAAACACTCCTAGTCTTAGGCATACAATGGAATGTAGGTCGCCGTGTGGAGGTGCGAGGGTGACAAGCAAACAAGGCCGTTGACTTTGTGTAATGATGTATTATTGACATATTCTTTTACAATAGTATAAAATAACAAAGACTTTGTAGATACAAAATGCTTGACAGACTACATATGTGCCGAAACACGTATTTTCAAAAAAAATATATTGTTTATACAAAATATAATATTACATCCTACGAACTATGATATCTCGTTTTGTACCGCTCCTATAGGAATTTCAAAGGATCCTCGCTAAGTGCACCACGGCACTTCCTTAAGAACCTATAAACTCATTTTTAGCTCTCTGCGTCACTCAATTAGGAACGAAAGAGTTTTTATATAAATAATATATAGATTGTCTGTTTAAAATTTTATTAATATAACTTATAGGATAATCTATGATATTGGAACAAATTTTAACCACCTAGTGATTCAAGAGAAATTATTTAGAAAAATGAATCAAATCAAAAAATTATGTTTTACTTATTTTATCAAATTATATTTTACTTTAACGCAACTGGTCGTGGGTTCCATTACCACTCGAGGAAATAAAATATTTATTTAAATTTCTTTTTCTATTTCTTCGCTCTGGTGTCGAGGCAATGCGTGGCGTTGGGTTCCGCCACTCAGCACGCAATGCCTCCAGAAAGTGGCGAACTGAGAGTGTCTTAACACTAGGTTCCCTCTGCCTGTCTGCCTGTTTCGTGTCATCAACTCTGCTTTGTACGGGTTTTTATATAATATCAATTATGTATTGATGTAGCTGTCAACAAAGATAACCTTATTTATCATTTTATTTTTTTATTTCTTACAAAAAACAATATTATTCAGTCAATTTACTACGAATTAATGAGAGAATTATTACTTTATCGAGGTCACATCCAAGCGCTATGGCCAGCTCATGAAAAATTTAAACGTCATGCGAGAGTTCAAATGTACTGTAACGATAATTCGAACATGAATATTGCAACTGTAAATTATACGAATACCGAGTATAACTGTGGTAATTGATTATTATTATTGTATAAAATTTCGTTTCAATATTTAGGAATAAATTTATTTAATATAACATTTTAATATAACATTTGTCTTTCAGCTTCACGCTGTAACCCGCATGTGATAGGCTAGGCAGAGGGAGCCATAGTGTTACGACACTCCGCTCTTCACTTTCCGCTCAATCCCGGAGGCATTGCGTGCTAAGTGGTGGAACTCAACGCCGCACTTTGCGTTGATACCAGAGTGAGGAAATCAAAATATTAAATATTTTATTTCCTTCGATGACAATCGAACACACAACATGTCGCGGTTACAGCGTTTACACGCCTGTGCTTCTGCGCCACGACTGGCCTCTTATATAACAAATATCAGCTTCATGCCGTATCCCGCTCACAGCAGGGTGGGCAGAGGGAACCTAATGTTAAGATACTCCGTTAAAAAATATACAATCTTTTAATATAGTTAACATCCACACATATATTTTAGTACTGGTCCTTGTAATACGTGCGTAGATATTTGCGAAAAGAGGTGTGACGACTTTATGTATTCAGAGGGTAGATAAGATAATATTTACGGAGCTGAACTCTAGCGATAGCTTATAAATAATTTTGTTTCATACTCTAGCTCTATCTGAGATATGTTCGTTTTTATTACAAAGTGTCTCTAAATATTTAAAGCCAATAAACATCGACGTATGTGGACGGATATGGACGTATTTAAATATCGTTCTAGGATTGTAAGTTTTTATAAGTTTCGTTATATACATACATACGTTTATGTATGTTATTTTTATTATTCCATAAATATGATTTATAATTAATTAAAAACCGACACAAAATAAGGAAATCAACGACTAGGAAAGTAATGATAGTGTTCAAACGTCTGAACATATTTTTTTGAATCACAGCTATGACCACTTTTAAATTTAAAATTGGTTAATCCGTTTGGGAGCTACGACACAGACAGACTTACAGATACACTGATACACCCAGAAGCTAGAGGCCAGTCATGGCCCAGGAGTACAAACGTGGAACTATAAACGCGACGAATGTTCTGTTTTAAGATACATCAATTTAGTTGACTTTTTCTCTTATTTTACTGAATACTTATATTGAACTGACTTTCATCTAGCGTATAAAGATATCGACATATTAACACGCAAGTTTTACCACAACTATTTTGTGAATAAACTATGTATTTAATACTTACAAAATAAATCGATTTCCACTGAAGGAAAGGAAATATTTAATAATTTTATTTTTTCGCTCTGGTAAAAGCGGCGTTCAGTTTCTACAAGCAATGCCTGTAGAATTCGCCGGAAAGTGGGAAGCAGAAATGTCTTAATGGAAGCGGAGTGTCTCGACACTAGATTCCCAGGTTGCCTCGGCGTGTCCTGCTAAGTGCGGTATATAGCGTGACGCTAAATAATACTAACAATACACACATATGCACACACATAAACTCATTCACTGACACGTCAAACTCATAATTTAACATCCCTTGATGAGTGAACATCATCATATGCTGATTTAATTATCATGAAAAAAATATAGCATAGATATATATAAAACAGTGTTTATAAATATTTATCTTTTAGTTTCTGTCAGTGTTTTGACATGGATTTCAAAGGAGTGTACAGGCCGATTTAAATATTGTTTCTTTGCAAAGATTATAGCGGGCTGCTTGCTATTGAAACTTTTCTTGTTGCTATGATCAAAATGATAAGGGCGTTCTTTCTTCTATAATTAGATACTTTTATTAATTTTAATTATTTGTGTTTAATCTAGAAAATCTCTTAGTCTCTAAAAATAATTTTATTTATAATGTATTTTGGTCAAATTATTTGCTTAAATAAATTTAGTATCCTTTTTATTTTATTGAATACTAGCGACCAGTTCGCGGCTTCACCCGCTTAAACTTGTGAATTATTTGTTTAATAAGTACGCCGTTACGTTGTTGCTTTAATAAACAATATATGCTTGCAGAAAATTATTTATTGTGGCATAACTCTAACAGTTAGACATATCAAGCACTTATTTGTAAATATTGATGTCTTCTATAAAACTGTAGTACATCATTTTGCTCTATTGTCAATAATTTATACAACGTACGCAATATATATATATTTTGCTTTTTTTCACACGTTAATCGTCTAATTGTAAAAGAATTTTCCATATCGATCCAGTAGTTTTGGAGCCTATTCAATTCTTTACAATTTTAGTGTAGATATGGATGCACCTTCGTCCACACCAGAGAACGCATCAGCTACTATTTTATTATTACATGATTTTCTTTAGATTGTCATTAATAAATTCAATATATCTTTTGAATGGAATGTCCGCTTTTAATAGTTTTAAAAGTATTTTACAGGTATTCATATTATCTTTAATAAAATATAATTTAATTGGATATGGATTAATACAGAGATATGAATAATATGGTTTCATTATTGTTGGGACTTTTATTAACTTTTAAAATGCATAAAAGTTATATTGGCATAACTGCAGTAGTTGCACATACGGTATCGCGGATTTTTTATAGATATTAATGAGTTTTATTGTACTGTAGAACATTGTTTTATTCTATCATCAACAGTTTCCGCAGCGTTCGCGATATTTTATGACTTTTTTTTACACCTTGGGTTACATTATTGCATTTTTATTAGGGATCTTTATTTTTTTTAAATTTAATACGGCCTATGTTGCTCAAAAAAGACACAGCCTACTAATGGTGAAAGAATTTTTGAAATCGGTCTGGTTGATTGTGTGTGAAAACAATACAAACATACATACAAATTAAAATGTTTCCTCTTTATAGTATTAGTATAGACATAATAAGGCACAATTTTCTTTCAACAAAACATTGCCCACACGTAGGTAATGAGTTTTGGTGAGTTACGGTTCTTAATTATTTCATGTCATGCATAAAATGGCTTTTACCTAGCGTATAACGCTAGCGACATATTAACACGCAAGTTTTACCATAATTATTATGTGAATAAACTATGTATTTAATACGTACATAATAAATGGACATTTAATATGTTCCACGTGTGTACAACAATAAATCTAAGTAGCTTTCATTAAAATAACATATTAAATAGGTATTTATTTAAATTTCAATTTTTCTTTTTTGGACCAATATCATCATCATCATCATAATGACGTCAGCCATTCAACGCCCACTGTTGGGCATAGGCCTCTCCTAAGGGTCTCCACGTCAACCAGTCCTGCTGTGCTTGCATCCAGCGGCTTCCTAAGACCTTGACCAGGATATCAATCCATCTGGTGGAGGGCCTGCTAGCGAGAGTCGTGCGGTTCGCGAACCTTTACATCGGAAATTGGTTCTCCGCGCTGTGTCGTGCCTACTGTCACTTTAACTGAGTAATATCTTCGATTTATATCGGTAGGTTTTGTTCTCCTACGGATATCCTCATTTCTGATTATGTCAAGTAGGGAAATGCCGTGCGTTGCTATCTCCATTGCCCGCTGTGCGACTCTTAGTTTTCTTTTATACCATATTTTTCCTTTTTCTAACGATCGTGGTGGGACCGCGCTCTATTTAATCAGACCTGGCAAAATATAATTAATTGAAACGAAACCTAGTTGGGGCTGAACGTACAATGAAGTATTTAGCTAGATACTTCCCAATTGTGCAATAATGGCGACATTTTAAATTGTAAATTCTTTTTTGCTTCATATAATTTTTATTGTATATAAATGAAGAGGTTGGCAAAGAGAGAGGATCGAGCTCACAAACAACTCATTGTCACTCAGATATTGTCGCACTGCGTCAGGATGATCTTAATTTATTAATTCAATTTTATTATGATTTTATCATTCTTTTAAATTTAAATTTATAATATTGTAACTTCAAAACATTCATATTCTTTACTTAATATTGTATATTTATAATAAGTAGACAAAGTGCGGCGTTCGGTTCCGTCACTAATACACGTTATATATAGAAAATTTGGAGGAATTTTCCGCTATCATTAGGCCGCTCTGGCCATCCGAGAAAAAATGTAAAGCTGAAATAATAAATGTAGAATAAAAATGTGTGGGCATATAACACCTACTTACAGTCCGTGAGGCGTAAATTGAACTTCGATATACTTTTTTAGAATTGATATATTTTTTTACATTTTTCCCATTGACATTTTTTTTTCTGGCTCTACTTCTAGTCGTCACACACACAAATTCAAAGAACAACCTACGCCACGCACTGCAGTTGTCTTTAATTATGAAAATAAAAATATTTTTGTTTTCTTTATATCTCAAAATAAATTATGAATTTGATACAGAGAATAAGTATTTAAATAACATTTGTAATGAAACGTACATTTTCTTGAATCCACGTGTTTTAAACCAGCTCATTTATTATTCACTCCCGGCGTCGAAACATTGAGCTCAAAGTTTGCTTATTTAACGACTTCGTTATATTGTGTGCATTGGAAATTTCCGTGAATATATACATATTAATATTTGTAATATATATATATGTATGTATGAGGTGGTATGGCTATGGTTGTGGGTCGATTGCTGCTCTGGGGAATGAATTATCATTTATGTTTATTCGCTTTAGTATAGGCAAAGCGCGGTGTTAAGTTCCACATTTAACACTCAATACCTTAAAAAATCTATGAAAGTGGACAACGGAGTTTCTTAACACTGAATTCCTTCTGCCTACCCTGTTATATGCGGAATACAGCGTGAAGCTAAAAAAATATCACAAATGTTAACATGTACATATATATTATAGTTATACATATTAACATTTGGAATGTTTATATTTGTATTTGAGTATATTATACCTATATAAGTTCAACAATACAAATACACCTCGAGATAAATATTTTATTACAAGAACGACATTCATATTCAGCGTTAACGCGAACTTTCGCTTACAGTTAGATACAGCTACATAAAAACAATATAAAATGAAAATAGAACGAAATGAATATATGTGAGATCCGCATGATACATAAATCATAGGCAGTTTACATCAACGCCGGAGCAAATAGAACGCGTCACTGCACAAGAAGCATGGAACATTTATCTCGTAGCTACCTTGCTACGTACTTTCGTGTTCATCTACCGCGGCGGGCGTGGGCGCTCGTTAGTTGTAACTAGACTGGCAGATTATGACTTAATCAAATCAACTTCACGCAGTATCCCGCATACACCAGGGTAAGCAGAAGGAAATTCCCCACCTTCTTAAAATTGTGACTTAATAATTAAAATTATTATTATTGTATAAGCAATTGCTCTGTTCTAATGTCTGTTCTAATACAAATTATTCTAATTCGACTGAAAACGGGGAACGGAGTTTTTTAACCCTAGGTTCCCTCTGCCTACCCTGTTATATATGAGATAGAGCGTGAAGCTGAAAAAACATATTAAATAGATAGCCATATTAATGTACAACAATTTTGTAAACCGCACAAAAAGGCCTTAATTTATGGAATAAATAAAATAATATAGGGCTTTATTTTACGGTCTTTAAATTCTGTGCTCTATCATTTTTTCTCGTTTCTTTCAATAAGCTATTTTTAGGTGTGCTCTCCTATTTAAAAATTAAATTTATTTTATTAATTTAACAAAAATACTAGAATTAAAAAAAAGGAAAGAGTTTAAAAATTAATAAAAAAACATTTGAGGCCGTCTTGGCGCAAGTATACAAAGATGTGACTGCAACGCGACGGTTGTGGGTTCGATTCCCAATATAAGAAATGGATTATTATTTCTTAATATTTTCATTTCTTCGATATTGTTAGAGTGGATTAATTTTCTTTTGTTATTAACAAAAATTGTAAATGCTACTAGCGTTATTTACTTGTTTACTCTTAAATATATCTCTTAATTAAAAACCCACCTTTTGCATAACATATATTTAATTTTTTGGAATTATTACAACAAAAATAAAATAGCTACCAGAATGTATAATATCCTGGTAACACAAACAAATATTTTCCCTTTCCCGAAGTTAATCCCTGCCGCAGAACGTGTATAAAAAACACTCATATTGACGTTAATTGGATATGAAATATTCAGTAAAATTTCAAATAAAACCGTATCTTTAGAAATACACATAATATGTTTGGTTTCCAATATTTCCTGGGTTCAAATTCATTTATGGGTTCAAATATTCAAAATTTCCGCTACGTTTAAATTTTTATACGTTTTCTAAATAAGTATTTATCTTTCCTAAGTGTGGATTAACACTTTAAAAATGTTTAAAAAAAAAAATATTTAAGAAATAGTATTCTCTCTCGCCAAACGATAATTCTTAGTAATTATCTTTGGGTAGCGGAAATTTGTAAAAATCTCCCTACAGAGATGCTAACAACATAAACAATTTGTAACAAGCGTATAAGAATTTCGACGTAGCTCGGCGAGAACGTATGGCTCAGTGGTCAGAGCGCCCGGTAGGTTTCCAGGAAGCGCGGGTTCGAGTCCCGCTACGTTCAAATTTTAATACGTATTTATCTTTCCTAAGTGTGGATTAACACCTTAAAAATGTTTAAAAAACCTTAACTTTAGTTTAATTAAACTTTATAAATACTGGTTTAAAACCTAGATTATAAAATAGCTAACAAGAATTTTACAAATGTAGAGAATTTTTTTTTCCTAACTACGGCGAAGTTAAATTATAACCTTATATTTCAGCATTTTCCAAGTTCCATGTGTTATTCTTTGTTGTATTAATTTTATTACTGTGTTGTTTTTAACCCTCGACGAAAACAGAGGAATGTTAAAGGTTCGACGTGTGTAGGTATGTGTTTCGGTCTGTGGCATCGTAGCTTCTAAACGGATGAACCGATTTTGATTTATTTATTTTTTAGTTTAGTTTTTTTTTTTTGAAAAGTGGTTTAATAAAATATGGTCAGCGGTTTAAAGATTATCAGCTATTTTCTAGTATTTTATTTATTTTATGAAAATTTTTGTGTTAGATGTTTTTAATTATCAATTATTTAATTATCATAAAGTATTCTCTTTAAAACAATTTAAGGTATGAAATGAAACATTCATAAATATAGCAGCAACTTCTAAATATAGCGGCTTATTTACAATGAAATATTTATTTATACATCGGTAGTATCACTGAGACTAAACAACAGTCGGCAAAGTTTTAATTGCGCTCTTTGGGGAGAACTTTACCTTACAAGACAAATAATTGATTTAGAACTTTTCCTCATTTCCTTTTTTGTTTAAGCCTCAATGTAGAAGTCATAAAACTAGTCAAGAAATATTTCTTATCTAGTAAGATAAAATTTCTAATAGTTCAGGCCAGTCATGGCATGGCACATGTGTGTGAATGACAACGCGACTGGTTGTGGGTTCGATACCCACTCGAGTAAATGAGTGAATCAAAATAAATATTAGTATTTAAATATTTATTTTGATTCACTCTAGTGACAATGTAAAGCGCGGCGTTGCCTCTAGGAAGCTCACAATGCCTCTAGGAAGGCGGAAAATGGGGAGCGTAGTGTCTTAACACTAGGTTTCTTTCAGGTTGCCTACCCTGCTCTGTGTGGGATACAGCGTGAAGCTGAACCTAATTCTAATAGTTGACTTGTGATTTATATTTTTAAACGACTTCTGTAAAGGATGAAGTTATCAATTCGACTGTATTTTTTTATGTTTGTAATCAGAACCTTACCAAATTATCATTGAAGTATATCCTTTCCAATAAATAAAGAACCATCGAAATCCGTTGGACGCACCCCTTAACTGGGTAAGCCTACTTTTTATACTTTTTTTATTTTCGACCTAGTGCTTCTCGTGTGGTAATACGTAAACGAACAACCGAATATCGCGCCAAACGATTTCAATGGTTCTTTTTTATAGGATCCAGTTGAAATTTATTTTTTTATTTGTGCAAAAATTATAATTAATTTCGACTGTCGCGTAACTTAACGAACTTATAAAATCAACATTGAGACCTATCAAATGCCAGTGAGGCAATTCTAAGTTCTAATATTTAAACATTTATAGCATCTGTAAAAATAGACATATTTTAATTCATTAAATCAAGTAAACTGCCCTTAAACCAAGGCCGTGTAAGGAAGACGGGGTTAAATTCTTTGGCATTTGGAATAAAACATAACTTAAATCAGAAAATTAAGTTTAAAATGAATCAGAAACCGTATACAATCAACTACGAAAATACTCGTAGTTGGCGGTGCAGCCCAGATCATGTACTACGAGTATACTCATAGGTTGGCAGGCAACGTGTTAACTACCAATTTTAACTTTTTAATCAATTAAATTAAGATAAAAAAAAAGATACTATTACGTATTGGATAAACTAAAACTAAAAAAAACGAGAAGAAATATAAAAAAATTCTTCAATATAAAAAATAAAAGCTACCCTTAGTGCGGACTATCGTGACTACATGCACTGCCGACGGAGTACATATATTGATTTTTTCGATCCCCTACTTTTTTGTATAACCAAAAAGTCGCACTCACAAGATACTAAGAAACTAATTGCAATAAATTCACTTTAATTAAGCAACCATAATAAAACAAATATTGCCATTGATTAAAAAGATAATTTCAATTTTATAAAATAATGAAATGAAATGTTCGCAATGGCGAGTAATTAAAAATTAATGTGACATTTTATTTTTGAAATCAAACAAATTGATTTAAAATACGGTGTGATTACTTTTATTGTTATGAAAATAGCTACTAAAATGGAACATTTATAATGAGTATTTAAGGTATAATATAATATAAATAAATTAAAGCAGTAGTCCGAATTCGTTTCAATATTTTTTATTTTATATGTATAACATCATACAGTAGCAGCATATTTAAATTACAATATATATTTAGTTTCTTTCTATTATAAATTGAAATACAATGCTAATAATATAGTGATGTTTGTAAGTAAAGCTGAAACTACCGCACGTGCTCTTACGGACGTTTTATGTCACGCTGTCGGAAATTTGGATATGCTTTGCGAGTTGCCAGTACAACGATTTGACGGACAACAAAGTAAAAAAGCGCAACTGGACATAAAATTCGTTTAAAAGAGTATTTCTATACTTCAAAAGATTTATCGTTAATATAAGTATGTATGTATGTAAGCATACACATGTAAAAAGTCAAGTCAAAAGATTAGTTATTAAGATAAAACGATTTTATTAAATTCTAGAGCTTTACTTATTGCACCTTATGTATTATATTATAGGTATTTTGTCAATATTGTTAAGTTATCACGACAATTTTTTATAAAATCTTCTCTTCTAAATCTTTTAACTTTCCGCCACTACACAAATGTTCCTCCTGATTCCTGTTTCATTCTGCCTCCCGTCTAATTTTCTAGACATTACGTACGGAGTGGCGAAACTCAACGCCGTATTGTATCTACCAGAGCGAAAAAATGTATTTGATATTGTAAGCCATTGAAGTCGAGACTTCATCCATTCTGACTGTAAGCGTAATGGCTTAGGGTCCTAATCCCATTCAGGGGAATGAATTATTTCCCGCTCTGGTGGATGAAACGCCGCGTTATGTTCCGTCGGTTTATAAATACATTAACAGCAAAGAATAGAAGAAGTAATAATCATGGTAAAAATATATATAAATTTACTAGGTACTTATACTAAAATTATAATATAAAAACGAAGCCAGTCGTGGCGCAGTGGCACGAAGTGTGTAAAACCGACTGGTTGTGGGTTCGATCCTCACTCGAGGAGGTGAAATATTTACTCAAATTTATATTTCCATTTCTTCGCTCTGGTGTCGAGGTTAAGCGCGGCGTTGAGTTCTGCCAGTTCAACACGCAATGTCTCCAGAATTCGGCAGAAAGTGGGGAACGGAGTGTCTTAACACTAGATTCCCTTTGCCTACACTGCCGTGTACGAGAACAGCGTGATGCTGACAAAATATAAAAACTACAAAAATATTTTTTTAATTTACGCTCACTTTCATTTTCATATAGTATTTCAGTTAAATATGGAGTGCCAGTAAGCACTCTTATGTTAGTTGAACTGTTTTTCAATACCGCATACGTTTGAAATCATAAAAAGACCGCAACGGACGCTTTGGTTCGATGTTCGCTAACCCTTTGACTAGGTGTTCAACATTAATTTCTATATTCGATTAAACTTTTTAACACCAAAGTCTTTATTTTGTAACCGATGATAAGTCATTTTTAAAATATATTAAAAAAATATTTTGTAATTTAAAAAAAAAATATCATAACCATTAGACAAATGTTTGTAGGTGCGTATCTCAATGGATATGTATTGGAAAGCAATTATTGCAATTTATTATTTTTTTTTTGTATGCATTGTAATTTAAGTCAGCAAATAAATAAATTAAGTAAATTTTAAATATTTTTTCTCATGTATAATACATAAAAACTAAATCTTATATTATTTCTTATATCTTTGTATTATTTCTTAGTAATTTTATATAAGTACACTTAATAGAAGACTGATATAACTTTAAGGTAAGCTAAAATATTCGACGTAAAGCTATTCAAAAGCACGCTAAGCCAAACCCAATACTAAAACTTCTCGTATCTTCAAAATCTTACATAATTAAACAATTGTTTTTTTTTGGTTTTTATGGAAAAGACACGGCAAACGAGCGTGCGGGTCACCTGAAGGTAAGTGATTACCCCGTGCAACCCCAGAGTAGCTACAGGTGCGTTGCCGGCCTTTAAGATGGGTTGGGCGCCGAGGCCCGGCATTACCTGATGCGAAACGCAGTGGCATAGAGCCACTACTTCACGCCGGTTTTAAATGCCGGGGGTGGTAATGATCGGTCGACGTCAGCAATTGCGTGTTGACCATTTGCTGACGTGACTCTACCATACGTACTTTAGTCGCCTCTTACGACACCACCAGTATCAGGATGATCCTATTGTAGGCCGGGATTACACTTCGGAAAATTAAACTTCTCGTATCATCAAAATCTCACATAATTAAACAATATATTATCACATAGGTACTTACATAATCTAGCTTCTTATGAATCTCACTACTACTATAACTTAACTAATTTCATAACAATTTACTAAATAATTTTGACTTTAATTTAGTGAATACTTCATGAAGAGATACTACTTTTTAAAACGAATAATTGTAAACAAAAAAATCAGCTTCACGCTGTATCCCGCACACAGCAGAGTAGGCAGAGGAAACCTAGTTGAGACACTCCGTTTCGCAATTTCCGCCAAATTCTTTAGGCGTTGCAAATTGAGTGATGGAACTTAACACCGCGCTTTGCTTCAGTACCAGAGTAAAAAAATGGAAATATAAAATTAAATAAATATTTCATTTAATCGGGTGGGAATCGAACATACAACCAGTCGTGTTTACAGTCACACTTTTTG
Source organism: Heliconius sara (assembly GCA_917862395.2). Classification (NCBI taxonomy): domain Eukaryota; kingdom Metazoa; phylum Arthropoda; class Insecta; order Lepidoptera; family Nymphalidae; genus Heliconius; species Heliconius sara. Next base: position 5,997,601 of record OU860796.2, on the reverse strand, counting down.
CCTCAGCGCCACGACTGGCCTCAAAAAAATATTTTGTACTGAAAAAATAAAGTATCGTAAGCAACAGAGCTTTTAGCAGTAAGTATTTACGTGTAGCAGTGGCGGTACGCGAAAGGAAAGACAAACAAACCGTTTGTATCGGGCCATGTTTGCCGATTCATTAATTCGGTTCTCGATTTGAAGCGTAACCCTGAACCTTAACGACTACACACTCTTGTACTGTTGTTTATAAGACATTAGATATATATATATTTTTTTCAATCTTAACTGTGTACATAAAATAATAAATAGGACAGATTATATATGAAATTAAATTAAAATTAAAATCAAATTAAAAATTAAATTAAATTAGCTTCACGCTATATCCCGCACACAGCAGGATAGGCTGAGGGAACCTAGTGTTAAGATACTCCATTCCCCACTTTCTGCCGAATTTTGGAGACATTGCGTGTTGAGTGGCAGAACTCAACGCCGCGCTTTTGCCTTGGCACCAGAGCGAAGAAATGGAAATATAAATTTAAGTAAATATTTCATCTCCACGAGTGGGGATCGAACCCACAACCAGTCGGTTTTACAGTCACACTACGTGCCACTGCGCCACGTTTATGTGGCCAAGGTTTAGGAATTCCTAAACCTTCATATATAATATTGAGGCCGGTAATTACAGTGCTAGAAAGTAATATATTTTATTATACTGTTTCATTACTAAACTTAGGTTGCGTGAACTCTTGAAAAAATTGAGTCTAGGATTTTACCGGAACTTACAACTTGGAACTGCTCCCAGCAAGAAACCTATACGAATTAAATTTATATTCCACTATACTTTTTACACAGTATGAGAGTATTACAAATTTAAATTTTAATCAGAAATAAATAAGTCTCAAAAGAATTATTAAACTGTGCTCACTAATTTTGTAATTTCGTTCTAAAGCTGTTTTACGTCGTGCTTATAAATTCTAACAAGCCCCGTAGGAACTATTCCAAAATCGGGGGTATGAAATTCCCGTATAAGTGCCACATACAGCCATTGCCCGTACAATACATACGAACTGGTGGTTTACAGTAGAATAATCTATTGTGTTTCTCTTTGTGAGCTTATTCTATAGTACTCAAAATTTCGACAATTTAATGACACAATAAGTTAAATACCCTTTGACGCGTATTATAATAATACGCGTTGCCATAGCAACGTGTATGATTCTTTATAAATAATAGAGAGTTGTAGATATATTTTGTGAAACGTATGGTGTGTAATGTTTTAGTTATATATCAGCTTCACGCTGTATCCTGCATACAGCAGGGCTAGTACTAAGACACCAGAGCGAAGAAATGAAAATATAAATTAAAGTACATCTCCTCGAGTGGGAATCGAATCCACAACCAGTCGGTTTTACAGTCACACGTCGTGGCCTCCGTTTTATTTATTAACTAGCGACCCGCTCGCGGCTCCGCCCGCTTTAACCATAGAATTATTTACTTAAAGCACTAAAATTATATTCATGTTTTAATATACCTATAATGTATATTTGCAACGCACTTAAGATTTCTAACGTGAAAATTATTAAAACCCGAGGTCGCATTTTCTTACCACCCATAAGAGAGATGCAACTGTCAATATATTAATTTCTTTAAACTTTTGACTTAAGGAGTCTTTAGGACCTAAGTTATAGTTATAGCTATATAGTTATAGTTATGTCGATACTTACAATAAAATCCTAACTCATCGGTGTCTGTACATAGAAGATATATTAGAAAAATTGTTATTACGGACATTTAAAAAGGGCTTAACCGATTTAAGTGCAGTTTTGTAATTTGCCTAACTTCCTTTAAATATTTAGTATTAGTTTTATTTAAATCGGGTCACACTAAATTAAAACCGGAGTCACGCTATATCCAGCCTATAGCAGGGTAAATTACAATTCAATCCTCCAAGTGGGAATCGAACCCATAACGTCACCTTACAGGCATAATTTTGTGCCCCTACGCCACGACGGCCTTCAATATTTATACAGAATGGAAGCGTCAGCGCTTCTTCTACGGGGACAGTATATAGGATAAAATATTTTAAACCCATACCTAAAGAAATGAATCAAGATACCTTAATAGTTTAGACGTAGGATTTTTACGCATAGATACTAATAACGTTAACACATACTACTACAAAATATTACTAAAGGCTAAGCAACTTTGAACTTTGCCGCCAATACCTACGACTCGTATTTTCGGTTTCCCTTTGATAGGGTTATGTCTGTTTGCGTCTTTAATGACAGCGTTTTATTTTAATATCAACGATAATATATCATTTATTTTGTATAAAAAAAAATAATTTTTGGGATTTATTAAATTGTATTAGGCTTTTATAGAGTACTTAAAACTATGGTTTCATTTAATGTGGTGCTGACAAAAATACTATATAATTGAGCATATTTAATATCTATAGTGTTTTTTTAGTGAATACAATCAATATTACAACACTTGCAAAGAAAGCATATTTCAGGCATTTTTTTTAATTCTTATACCTTTTGAGAAACTGCCAACATTCTTATCGTTAATAAATTATTTTTTTTCAAAATAAATTTTTTTTGAATACTTTGAATATTTTCGCGCCATTTTGACGAAAAAATTAGACAAAATAGTCTAACTTTTTCGTTCAATTCAAAATGTTTAAAATTAAAAGTTAAAAATTGTTGATCGAAAATAATTATACTGTGATGTACTGAGGATACCTTTATATATCCTGTTTAAACTTGTTTTTTTGTGATAGTAAGTAAAGTAAATAGTAGAAATATAAATCATTGGAAAGAAAAGGAGAAACGCAATTATATTGCATTTTTTCTTTTTTTCATACTTGAATTGTATTAATAAATTTACATACAATTCATTTGTTTTGAATATAACATTAAGGTTGATTCATAAAATATATTTGGCACTTCCTTAACATGATTATTTCATGTATTTTTTTTATATCCAAAGTTTTGATTAAGTTCTCTTGAGAAATATATCTACTATAAATTAATATAACGTACCTACGTGCCAATGATTAAAATGTATTGATATCCCCACGTGATCCATCTAAACCCAATATAAACTTTTATAAACTATAGCAACCAGCTCGCGGCTTCACCCGCTTAAATTTGTAAATTATTTGTTTGTTTCGGTACAGGGAATTACGTTCCTGTTTTAATAAATTTTGTATGCTTGCAGCGCACTTAAGATTTCTAATGTGAAAATTATTAAAACCATGGTGGCATTTTAGATTTTCATTAGAAAAATTATTATTGGGGGCAATTAACATAGTAATAGAACCAGAAACAATAATATTTGTCAATATTGTTTGTTTGTTGGTTTTTCTGTTAGTCGACGCTTATCTCAGAAACGATTTAAGCGATTTAAAGAGCTAAGACGTGTGCGCGGTGTGGGAGCGTTAAAATCGGTTTAATTGTTTTTATTATAACATTCGTCATGTATGAATGGTGTAATGATTAAAAAACTGACCTTTATAACTATTTATTTATATCCTCATAGAGAAGTGATAGCTTTTTTGGGCACTGTTAATTTTTTAAGAAAATAAATTTGATCAAAATACACTTATTTATCTATTTATCTATATATATAAAAGGACATGTACCTGACTGACTGAGGTAAGACACACGCAGAGCCGTAACCGCTGATGGGAGAAACGTGAAGTTTGGACAGATGTTTATTTTAATAATTTGGACATCCACTAATGAGGGATTTTGAAAATTGTTTACCCTAAACGCATGACATAGGTGTTGAAAGTTTGTATGGATTTTTTTAAAACAGCACCGATTTTCATATAATTTGAAAGTCAGCAGACTCTTTAAAATATTTCATTGAACACGTGTTTCATGGTTTTTAGAATTCATCCTCTTAGGGATAAATTCTAAAAACAATGGACTTGGTTGAAAATTTATATCAAAAAATCTTTAAGTCGCTACCGATTTTTATAAAACATTAAATTCAGACTGTTAAAAATATTTTATTGAACACGCTTTTCGCTTTAATAAGCAGGCGAAGTTGCGCGCGCCCGCTAGTTATAAGATAAAAATTAAAATAATATCTTGTATATTACATTGTTATACTGTAATAACATATAATATATTTATCAAAATGAGAATGTATTGTTTTGTTTAATAGCTCCTGATAGTTATTACAACACATGCAACGAAAGATCATTTTATAAAGTTGTTTAATTATATTAGAATTATAAAACTACTAACATTTTTATGATGAATAAAATATTGTCTGTGTTTTCCACCTGAAAAACACTAAGGGTAGAAAAAATATTAAATATATATAAAAATATAGATATCACATTAGTATCGATACTGCACTGGTAATAATAAATGAAAAAAATGATATACTACGTACAGGATACCTTTGTATGCAAAGTTAAAAGCTATTCATTATGACAGAATATAAAATATATTATATATATATATATATATTAGATGTCCCTCTGTACTACGATGGCGGCTCTGTCCTAGTTTGCACATTTTCCTTTGAAAATTAGTTATTGTAACATAACTCTAATAGTTACACATGATATCGTATACTTTTTGTAGATATTTATGTCTTCTATGAAATTATAGTACATCACTTTATTCTATTGTCAATAATTTCCACAGCGTACGCGATATAAGGTTTTTTTTTCATCAGCTTCACGCTGTATCCCGCGCACTGCAGGGTAGGCAGAGGGAACGTAGTGAAAGACACTCCGTTCCCCACTTTCTGCCGAATTCCGGAGGCATTGCGTGTTAAGTGGCAGAACTCAACGCCGCGCTTTGCCCTCGACACCAGAGCGAAGAAATGGAAATATAAATTTAAGTAAATATTTCATCTCCTCGAGCGGGGATCGAACCCACAACCAGTCGGTTTACATTCACACCGGCCTCAACTCCGTTTTTTTTTTGGTATTGTTTTACATCTTAATTGTCTAATTGTAAAAGATTTTTCCAAATCGGTCCCGTAGGTTTGGGCCCTATTCAATTCAAATAGAGAAACAAAAAATCTAATCGATTGTCTTAATAATTTTAGTGATATCGATGCACCTCCCCCTCACCCCCGCAGAGTTACTCGCCACGGTGCGCGAGACCACACGACACACACTCCGCATTTTTTATTATTACATGATTTTCTTTAGATTGATATTTTTGAATTCGTTATATCTTTTGAATGGGATATCCGATTTTAATAATTTAAAAAGTATTTTACAGGTATTAAAATTATCTTTAATACAATATCATTTAATAGGATAAGGATTTATAAAGAGGTATCAATAATATGGTTTGATTATTGTCGGCACTTTTGTTAACTTATAAAATATAAAAAAATGGTTATATTGTCATAACTACAGTAGTTGGGCATATGCTATCGCGGACTTTTATATAGATATTGATGCGTTCTATAATACTGTAGAACATTGTTTTGTTCTATCATCAATAGTTTTCGCAGCGCATGCGATGATAGAATAATTAAGATCAATTTCTTCTTACCTTGGGTTACATTATTGCATTTTTATTAGGGATCTCTATTTTTTTTGAAAATGTAATATAGCCTATGCTGGTCAGTGAAAATGCAGCTTTCTAATAGTGAAAAAAATATTGAAATCGGTCCAGTAGTTTTTGTGTGAAAACTCTACAAACATACACACATACATACATACAAAAATACAAATCTTACCTCTTTATAATATTAGTATAGATGTAATGTACTATATAAGCATTAATAATGGAAAAATATTGGCGTTTTGTACTTCTCTATATAGACTAAAAGCTTGACAAATTTTATACTCAAAGCGGTCCAAAGGTTTTGCCTCACGTAGTAATATATAGATAATACTTTATGCCAGTAATTTCCTCACTATACCTCTAGAGTCCTAGTTTATCTTCTTTAATATTTCATAAAAAATCTAAGATAAAAATTAATTATACTGACATCACGTATAAAATCGGACAAAAGCGAGTCGGGCTTAGTCAGAGCCCTCATCTGATACCTCACTTAAACTAGCGGCTTTAATACCAAATTTTGCCCCCCTTTTGAGACTACCACAAATGTATAGTTTTCAGATATTTTGCTGAACTAGTACTACCTTATATACTAACTGCCAAGTTTTATAATTCGAGATCAACCGGAGGTACCCTATTAATTTTGATTCCCTTCATAGTTTTAAAATACGCGTTTTTTGTGATATAAACGGCCATATCTTTTTTTTTAAGTAAATGTACAAATGCATTTTTTCAGAAAATCATGAGGCCGTAGATCTGAGTATATGGTACGAATTTTAACTCGATATCTCCAAGCATTCCTGAGACAAAGGTGATCTTATTCTTTTTGCCTTAAAAGATACGAAATCCTACAAATATGTGTGATATTATTTAAGTATTTCTTACGTATTAAATTGATATACTCGTATTGCCAACTAAATACGTAAGCTTCAATAACTTATTGATTCATGAGGCTCCGTATTGTTTGACTAGACCGTCCTTTGTTTTACTAAGCTTTACGTTTGCAATTAGCTAGTTACTAAATAATTATTTTACATATTAGCATTTCAATTAACTGAAATTTGGTAGATTTAAATTTAATGTAAGTTAGTAAATTTGGTACCTTGGGTACATTACAAATAAATCTTGAAAATTCTCCATCGATCCCATGTGTGCTCGAGAGTAAATCTTTTTTTTTCTCGTAAGTAATAAGTTATATAAAAATAGGTTAGAAAAGTTCTAGATAATTAAGTTAGAGCTACCAAAAATATTTCAATCAATTTTTTCTTAGAATCACCATTTCCGTATAGCAATTCTAAAAGTTTAAATACAACATTTCTACATATAATATAAGTCGCTTCCAACGATGTAAGCGGAAATTTGACAAAATACACGATAGATTTTAATACGGATTAGATTTTCACTATCAGAAAATGAGTGATTTAAGGGAAAAGCATACATGTATAATACGAGCATATTATGTTACAGTAAGGTCGAGAATTTCAAAGATCATTAATGTGATGAGTGACTTAACTTTATCAGACACAGCTAATATACTACAAGAATGTATGTAATAAAAAATTCTACAAAAAGTTTGCATTGAAATTTGACTGATAGACTTTTATGTTATGCAGTCAATGAAATCTTGGGTTTTACAAAAAAAAGATATTATTAGTGTCATCTTAAGTTGATAAACATAAGCTTACACAACTCATTATTTATGAAATAAACTATAAATATAAATAGTTCTTTTTTTCTGTTTTTTTTTATTTGCTTGTACTGTGACTTTTCAGTTTTTACCAAATTGGAGATCCATAGGATTTTTACTGTAGGTTTTGATATCTTTCATTTGCTCGTATCTTTTTATTAATTTTTTATGTAATAAAAGGGAGCGTAGACTTGGATATTTGATATCAGCTCGATACTTCCACGCCATCTTGAGAAAAATTATCTCGACAGACAAGTAGACATTTAGGCAGGCGAACAAAACAGTAATCCTATAAGGGTTCCGTTTTAGGGGTCTGTGTGTAAAAAATGGAAACCAAAGGAAACACAATCAAAAGATACTATTGTTTATGCATCGTTATTATTGTATTTTATATGAAATTCCATATTAAACAAAAAAAACTATATTGTACTTACAATCATAAAATTTGGCACGAAGTGAGAATTGGCAGTACAAATAAAGGAAAAATCCAAAAAAATAAAATTTATATTCACATATTATATTACAGATAAAAACTACTGCAAATTTACTGTGTTCCTTTCATACAAAACATTGGCATAGAGCCCCCTATAAATAAATTTGACAATTTTTGTAAGTTGTACTTTCTTTTCATCTACTACCTTCAAACGTACGGAACTCTCGGTGGGCGAGTCCGAATCGCACTTGTCCGATTTGTTTCTCTTTTATGGAAGCCTAAAAATTGCCGTCATTTTGGTACTACAATGTTTCTCGACGACAAATATTATTGTTGCGATGTATAAATGGATTTCTTCTTATAGTCGCTAGGGAGGCACACTGCAAATGACAACCGCCATTAAATTATTATATTGAGCGATCTTCTCCCAAGTGAAGGCCTTTCCTAATAAAGATACCTATCCGGCTAAGATATGAGGTTATATTGAACCTAAATGGAAATAAAGGTTTTATAATAAGTGAAATAAGCTCAAAAAGTTTACCAAATTTACTGAACATAAATTATATAATCCATTACAACAGTAATTTTGTCAGAGAAAAAAATGAAAACGAGTTAAAGAGACTTTATGCCGCAGCTCGAGTAAATATTCGTTAACCTGTAGAGATATTTATAGAATATCTACGATGACACTTTTTAATAACTCCCCACTGACATCGGCTATACATTTTAAGACATTGGCAATTTCGACCTCAATATAAATATAATTGCTTGTTGAATAATGGAACCTAGCGCCATATATGTTCTCACCACACCGAGAAAGTAAAAATATCCTTAAATACCAATATGTTTTTGGGGGAAACCAGTTATCACGTGTACTATTCGATATATTCCAACCTACATATGGTAAAATGTGTGTATTAAAGGTAAGAGTTCACGTTTAATTAACCAAGATGAAATATTTAACATTTATTGCATACGCAAGTGAGCTTTCCGCTAGCAGACTGATGAGAAATAATTTACTTAGTTATATCGAGCTTATACAGGTAGGAATTAAATATGAAACAAAGACTGCCTATTCTCTTTAATACGCTTTTTCTTTGTGGATAAGAATTTTTAATACAACTAGCGACCCGCCCGCGGTTTTGCCCGCTGGTTACATAATTATTTGCTTACTAATATGAATCACTCTAGTGTCCTAATAACATTATCTTATTAAAAACAATGTCCATACGTTGGAAACAGCTAACGCGATAAAACCTAATTTTGTAGAAATTTTTGTTCAACAAAATACTCTTTATTTATAATTTATTCATAACTTTTTATTTATGAACTCATTTAAATAAAACAAACACAATTTTTTTTTGGAAGTACTCTAAAATATAATAGTGAATACTGCATTTAAATGAGTTAAGTCGTTTTGGATTTGCGTGAACTAAAGCACAGCCAAACACAAAACAAAAATATTTTTTTTATTTACCTAAAATCCTACAACTAATATATAATTTTATAAGATTTATATAATTTATATAAAATACTACATTACTCGTATCAAATCTACCATATTCATGATTTTTGTACGAGAAGAATGTGAAAAATCTCCGTTTTCCACTGTAACCTAACCATAAAATTTGTGACATAATATTCTTTTCTTTTGGTTTTTAGCTTCAGTATTTTAATTACAATAATTTCCTTCAGTTATTATCAAGCTGTAGCCATTGCATTTACAATATAGCTATCAGGCTATATAGCTATCCCACTGCGCCAACGGTCTCAATAACAATAACAATAATAATAACTAGCGACCCGTCCGCGGCTTCGTCTGCTTGAGCTATACGACTATTTATTAAATAAACTGAATTGCGACCATGTTCTTATATATATATATATATATATATATATATATATATATATATATATATATATATATATATATATATATATATATATATATATATATATATATATATACGTTTGTGGCGCACTTATAATCATTTCTAATACCTAAATTGTTTTTTTATGTAATACTCTTTTCTTTTCCTAATTCTCTCCTGCCTAAGTGACCTATGACCTATTATTTAATAGGTCATTGTAAATGAAACTATTTTAATAATAGGTCAACGGATACTCCGGATGTGATAAAACAACGTGGACATCGGAATAGTTTGATTTGGGCGTGAACATTGTTATCACAAGCGCGACGAAAGCAGGAAATAAACTTCGACAAAGGCTGATCAGATACGTAAAACTAGACCTAGTAGAAGATGAGGTCTTTGATATAATTCACCAGTGCGAAGCCGAGCCTGGATGCTAGAAACCGAGAAAATGATAAACGAATACTACAATATATCTTTATATATCCACAAGGCTTGAAAAGCTATCTTCAATATTTCGAGCCTCAAGGGAAAGCAACAAAACCATTAAAGGCTCACTTTGCCTGTCAATCTACCTGTCCGTCGGACCATCATGGGATATCTTGAAAATCTGTGATACCTTCAAAAAAAATATTTATATTGTATATAATTTATGCTGCAAAGGGATTGATCAACATAAGCGCACAACGTAATGAAAATGTTTTATAGGATATAGAATAACACTATATTGTTCTAAATTGATTCGAAACCAAACCAATCAATATTTTTTGCAATATATAATAGATAAAAATGGTTACTGTAGGAAACTAGTATAATTACATCAGCTTCACGCTTAGTCCCGCACACATCAGGGAAGACAGAGAGAACACAGTGTTAAGACAATCCGTTTCCCACTTTTTGCGGAATTCTGAAGGCATTGCGTGTTGAGTGGCGGAACTCAATGCCGCGCTTTGCCTCGCTACCAGAGCGAAGATATGAAAATATAAATTCAGTTTTCATTATTCATGATAGAATGAAAAAATAAAACAAACTCATTTCATGTCATATTATGATGGGATTGATATACATAAATAGCTAAAGACAGAAACTTAGAATAAAATATTATTAACTTCATATAATACATATTTCTCGGACTCCTAATAAGGTTAATTCCAAACAACCTTATCTCAATAACTTTTGACCATCTAAATGAAACAACTGAGACAATTCTTTTGAATATCATCCAATTTTGTTTTTTTTTCTCCTGAAATTGGAAAACCTAAATGGCGACGAAATGGTAAGCTGTAGTAGGTACTTGGAGTATGATAAAATATAAACTTATTATAATATTTGAACACGTAATCTGCTTTGAAGTTTGAACACGCAACCATGCCTTGGACACGTAACTTACTTAGAAATCGGATACCTACTTATATGGAAATACGAGGACGTCGTGGCGCAGGGGTACGAGGGTGCGACTACAACGAGACGGTTGAAGGTTCAAATCCCACTCACCACCACCCACTCAGAACGAAAATATTTATTAAAAATTTGTATTCCTTCGCTCTGGCACCGAAGCAAAAGTCCGGCGTTGAGTTCCACCACTCATCACTGAATGCAATATGCAGGTAAAACCAATCTTTAATTTAATTAAAATAAATAGCAATAACTAACAGAGCTATATTTGTTATCGTACACATACCACCATTTTGAAGATGACGAATGAATGTAATCTCGAAACACAATAAGAGTATCAGTTCCGCGGCATATTTGCGTAACGACGGCGCCCTGTTGAGACGCATGTGAAATTGTAAAGATATTATTTTTAGCGCGGGCTGCACTCAGCTGGGCGGTCCTGGTTTAACGTCGGATTGAATTATAAAGCTACACTGACGTCATAACTCTGCCTTTCTACCTATACGTACTTCTATCTGAAACGTGTACAGTATGTTATACTTGTAATCTATTATACTAGATATATTTAGGTGCAGAATTGGACCTTTTAAGTTCTAGATATTAATTTTAACATTTTATAAAGTGCTTGTTTTAGTTAGTTATTGTACATATAAATACAATTGAAGTGTCTGTATGTGATTTCAAAATAACAAAACAGTTTTTTCAAGTTCAGTTAGTCTTTCGATACCGGAAGGTAAAAGAGCTTCCAGAGCTATACAAGTATACAGGTTACTTTTTCCCTGATCGGTATTGAAGCAAGAAAAGTACGCGCAGATAGATGTGAAACAACCTAACATTTTTCTATTAAATAACTACGTCCATATTGTCAAGCAAAAAGAAAAAAATCTTGTTAAATTAGAAATTATTTTGTGTACAACAGTATGAGTAACCATACTAAAATAACCAACTAATTTTCCCTAAATAGTCGTAGAGTCAAGGAGGCAACAGACGCATGTGGGATGATAGTTATGTAATTAAATTTGTATGTTAATAATTTACGTGAAAATGAGTAACCATAGAGAGAAAAAATAACTAAGAAACCCATGCACACTACATATATATATATATATATATATATATATATATATATATATATATATATATATATATATATATATATATATATATATGCTTATAATATATATATATATATATATATATATATATATATATATATATATATATATATATATGTATTTGATCCATTTAATAAGTACATATGCAGATCATCCATTTTTACTATATTGCGGCGTTGCGTTCCGCCACTCATTACGCTGTCTTTCTATAAATAACATGAAATAACACTTATGATAAAATCATATAATATAAATTTTTTTTCATTATCAGCTTCACGCTGTATCCCGCACACAGCAGGGTAGGCAGAGGGAACCTAGTGTCCTAATACACTTCATTCCCCACTTTCTGCCGAATTCTGGAAGCATTGCGTGTTGAGTGGCAGAGTCCAACGCCGCGCTTTTACCGCGACACCAGAGCGAAGAAATGGAATAGAAATGGAAATATAAATTTAATTAAATATTTCATCTCCTCGAGTGGGAATCGAACCCGCAACCAATCGGTTTTACTCCTCGACTGACCTCGATATATACAATGTTTTCCATATTAATATAGAAGAATATATATATTGAGAATAACTATGTGGCATTTACATAGTACAATATACCAGAAGCTTGCATTCTCAGCTTAGCATAACTTGCGGTAGCTTCTCTTTATCATGTATCAGCACACCGAATATAGACAAAGCGTAATATCCTCTTATATTTGTATTTATTTATAAAATAAGTAAAATCACAATATCGATTTATAAAACATACATATTTAAATAAAAAAATATATTTAGTTATTTCTTTACGTAGAAACTACGTTGATAAAGTTGCTTGAGGTAATATAAATTTAATTAATATTTCATTGTCACGAGTGGGGACGTACCCACAACCATATATATATATATATATATATATATATATATATATATATATATATATATATATATTTAGGGATTTAATCATACAAAATGCTTTCAAAACTACCACAACGAAGCGGCTCAATAAATATTAATTTACTATGACACATATCCTATGTAGATAAAAATGTCAATTACGATTTCTTTCAAGCAAAATGATTCCACAAATTACATAATAAATGTATATTTTTCTGTGTTCTTTTGCCTTGAGACATTATCCTTGCTAATTGAATATTTTTAATACCAAATAACACCGGGGACGTTGAGTTGAAAATTAAAACACAATATCGCATTTTGTCTAATCAGATCAGCTCAACTGCAATAAAATTAAAAAAAAAATTAAGTAGAATGTAAATGTAGAACTAGTCGTAGCGCAGTGGCACAAAGTGTGACTGTAAACGCGACAGGCGGCAAAGCGCGGCGTTGAGTTCCACCACTTAAAACGCAATGCCTTCAGAATTTGGTAGAAAACGGGAAACGGAGCTTAGAGTTTTTAACACTGGGTTCCCTCTGCCTACCCCTCTGTGAGTGGACAGATAAAAAAGTATTTTTAAGCATATCCCTGGATGAGGCAAGAATCCTCGACCATAATCACAAGAACGTGATCGCTGTTTATGTAAAATACGCATTTATATTTTTTTTGGAATATATAAGGCAAGAACAACTGTCGAAGAGCTTTTGGATTTAGATAATAATGTAATTTCGGCAACGAAAGGTAAGTCCGAAAGCGTTCCCGTGTTCACGTCAAATCAGTAAAAGTGGATAAGTTAATAAAAGCTTATACTATTATAATGTTTATACATTGTACAATGCACATATTGTATTTTGCCAGTCGTGTGTGTAAACGCGACTCGTTCTGGGTTCGATCCCCACTCGAGGTAGGAAATATTTACACTAGGTTCCTCCTGCCTACCCTGTTGTGTGCGGGATACAGCGTGAAGCTGACGAATTTATTTATTTATAAATATTTATGGCTATAGCTAAGTTAAACTACTCTATATTTAAACTAGTCAAGTCCTTATATAACGCTGGTTTTCCTCCTGACAATAATCGTAAGCTTAAACGATTACTTAAAGGATTACAAATTGTATTATTCGTACTGAAACTTTAATTTCCTGTAATATAGTTGTATATATAAGTAACGACTTTTACATAATAGTTACTGTATTTTTTATAAATAGTTAGCGAATGATTTGATTGATGTCTTGCAGAAACACACGGTGTTTATGGCTTTTGTAAGTGATATATTTTTATTTCTCCAATCTTTATTAAGTTCTAATCTAATTCACACACAAAGAATAAATTTTATTATTACCAATATTTAAATACGAGTACATTTTTGTTACATACACTCAAATAAAAATCACTCAATATAATCCGCCAGTGCCCCGTTTATTAGAGAAACGAAATGATATGAAACAGAAGAAATTGAAGAATATTATGAACTGATGGAGATATAACGACGGACGGACTGGTTCAATACAGGAGAGTTTAATAGCTCGCAATCAAGTGACAGATGCTAGATCCACAAGCAGAGCGACATGACGCCTTTATCCTCTGTTTGCAAATTGCTTCAGATGAAGCAAATAGTCGAAATGGAATACAGCACTCAAGAGCTGATGTTGGCTTTCCTAAATACACTGTACGCTTGACAACGTATGTATGTACGTGTAGTTTAATTGTATCAACTGTAAAATACCAACTTTGCCTTAATTCAGAGAATTGTTGTTTACCCACTCTGTGAAACACGCCGTAAATCTATTTTTTTTTTTATGGAAAGGACAAGGCAAACGAGCGTATGAGTCACGTGGTGGTAAGCGCCGCCCACGACCCCGTGTCACATAAGAGGAACTACAGGCCGGTCATTAATATTGAGTATAGGCACTTTTTGAAGGTACCCATGTCGTATCGACCCGGAAACATTGCCGCAGGTACGCCATTCCACAGTTGTGGGGCGCGTGGAAGAAAGTTCCTACAACAATAATACCCATATATTTGTCACTTAAATTACGTCGTAATATTTTTAAGCATATATTTATTTATGTATTAAATAATTTATCAACGTTTTAATAATAATTTTAATCACGTATACTATATATATAAAGGGTACTGGGCACCAATAACCAACAAGCACAAATAATCGATATTTTTTTAACTTTACTAAATAAAGATATAAGCAATTTTCTATCTAATACAATATATATTTTTCCGCCATTGTTTTTAAAGATGTCGATTTGATTTTCAACATACATAGAGCGAGTGCCTTAATGAGAATATCTGCATTTAGGTAGATTTTAATTAAGGAGTATTGTTTTTTTTCCCTTAACAGTTATTTTTTTAGGTTTATTTTGAGACTTGTCTAAAATATCTTTTACTAACTTTGTTATATGAGCGGCGTTGAGTTCCGCCACTCAACACGCAATGCCTCCAAAATTCGGCGGAAATTAAGGAGCCGAGTGTCTTAACATAAGGTTCCCTCTGCTTGCTTCACGCTTTATCCCGCACACAGTAGGGTGTGTGTGGGATATAACGTGAAGCTGATAAAAAACATTATCTTGGTTTCACAACTTAGGTACGAAATATTATAATCAAAATATCACAAAAATCTAAGTATATAAGTACTTAATCTAAACCTACATAATAATCTGTACTGCATCCTACATAACCTAGATGATTTAAGAGAAAAACAAATAAAGTAGATTTGTCAAGACATCTAAGCCATGAAGGGTCCAATACCAGTCAAAAATGCTTTAGACTAGAGTCTAGACCAGTGTTTCCCAACGTGAACTGGGGGGCAATTTGATAGTTAAAAATGGCTATTAAAAAATGAACTCGGTACAACTTTAACCCTTTCGCTTCTGTCCTCTATATACATGCATAGGTCTCTAGTCAGTCATCGGTGCCAAATTTAACAAAAAAAGGCAAATTCTTAAATAATTACCGTAAACAATTATTAGGCATAATTTCGTTTGACGAGATCAAAATATCAACTGGGTGATTGGAGTCTTCAAGTAGACCACGGGCTCATCGCAACGTACATAGTGTTTCATCATTCAGTTGGTGTTCATTTGAAATGAGTGTCCGTCAAAACTGTTGTAATGGTTCGTTGATTTAATATTCATGTATATTGTATAGATATAAATTTTAGAAAGGAAGGAAATTTTAGAAAGGTTAAGGTGGGGCATGACACAAAAAAGATTGGGACTTGTACTGACTAGACCCAAGCCGCAAGATAAACACGCAATAATTGATTTGATAGAAAGAAATATTTTTGATGAAAGTACTCTAATAATTAATCAGGTCTTCAAGTTATGGTAACAAAAGTATATTGCGTAGTATAGTATGAAATGTCATAGCTATCATAAAATATTTTTACCCTGCTTTCACTATAAATATATATTTCTTGTGTGTCAACATAACATATTGTTTGAACGCATGTTGTTGTTGTATATATAGGCTCCACGAGTGCTCTTTTTAGTTAAATAATATCAGATATATCAGATGTCAGGCACTTCCAAATATACAAAATAAGACTTGGGGGAAAAATCACGCTGCATTATTTTAAATAACTTGAACATTTGAGTATAAAATTTGAAAGTTAACCCTTATAAACTCTAAATGTATACAACTACAATATGTACCTATACATCAATTTAGTGCGTAGATAACGGTAATGTTAATCGAATTTATTGGCACACATCATTCAATTTACATACATACATATGTAACATTTGCAGAAATTCAATTTATCGTCATTGAACAGATAATTCATTAATATATTAGAATACATATTATTCATTTTACTTTCATGAAAACACTATTGGACTTAAGCATACAGTACTTTTATTTAAAAATATATTTTAAAAAACCATTTATTATAAAAATCAGCTTCACGCACTCACCGGATCACTTCACGGGATTCATCCCGTACACAGCTGAGTAGGCAGAAAGCGCCTAGTGTTAAGAAACTCCGTTTTCCCACTTTCCGCCGAATCCTTGGGGCATTGAGTGGCGGAATTTAACGCCGCGCTTTGCCTTGATAGTACAGCGAAAAAATTATGATATAAATTTTAATAAATACGACGATTCACGCCTCATCTAGTTTTATTATATTATTTTTAAATAAATCGTGATATGATCAGGCTCTGTTTGCGATCACTGTGTTCACAATTCTTTAAAATATATTAATCTAAAAATAAAATGTTATATTTTTACATAATGAAATGCAACCTTAATGATGATTCTTTCACCATAACGCATAAAAATTGATAAATGAGTACTTACATATTCTATTCAAGTATGGAATTTATAAGTATATCCAAGCAATGGTCGCTAGCAAAACAAAAATAAATAAACTTATAAATTAAAGAATAATTTCGTTGTTATGAAAAGATATTTTCAAAAGTTTTCTCAGAAACTTTCCTTTATACGTATTAAGCTGAAATCTAAAATAAGAACTGAAGGATAATATCGCGTAGGTACAAGTAGGATTTTTATGTTTTCTCGTCAAATATATAAATTCAATTTCAAAAGAAATTATAACATATTATATTATTCGATACTTTGCATAGTATTTTTATCTTTTTGTCTCATGTAATAAGCTACATTATATAAATGAACAATATATATATAATTTATTTATTTATTGAATAGAAACGATCTTTAATGTTTTCAAATGTTTTTCCTTAGTCTAATTATCTACTACTAAAATATTACTATACTAATATATAATAGTGGCAGTGAAACTTTTTATGTATAGGAAGCTAAATAAAAATTTAAAAAAAAATCTAAAATTAACATAATAAGTTACTAACATAATAAAATACTCACCAATGCCAGAGATGATGGCACTTGCATATGTCACCGATTAGCCGGCGGCGGCGGCCGCGTGGTCACCGCCGCACATGTTGTTAGAAAACAAAAGTCTCAACACAAAGTCACTCACTTTAATGTCGCGACTATTAAGAAAAATATTTTAGAATACGACAAAAAAAATAATATTCTATTAAAGCTAAACCGCGCGAGTAGCGATGTTTTCCGAGCTTTCCGAGCGCTACGAGTCGATTGGATCGCCCACGAGGCTACAGCCGACTGGCGCGAGCTTTGGGCGGGCGGCCGCGCCCCTTCGCTTCGCCCCTCACCTACCAGTGCCTTAAAAATTCTTAAAATTTTGCTACACGCTTATAAACGTGTTTCAGCCTCGCAAAACTTCACTTACCGCCGATGTCTGCTTAATCACTGTCACTGAAGTTACGAGGGAAACTTTTCATTATAAGGCAGGCTAAATTAAGTCTATTCAACAAGTAAAATTAATTTTAGCTCTTTTTATACGTATGAATATACTTTTTATTAATCATATGAAAAAACTGAGTGTATGTAGTACAAAACTTTCTTTATATTTAACGATTTAAACATAATGTTTTGTTAAAAGAGACTTATTTCTAGAGACTTACTTATTTACAATATATTATAAATATTGTAACTAAATAACAATATATTTATTATTAGCTGAGGTTGAGTGAGCATAGAGCGGCGGAACTCAACTCTGCGCTGTATCCTGTTACTAATGAAATTTAAAATATTAAATAACATAAATATATATATATAAACGTGAATCGTTTAAGTAATAGAAATAGTAGAATTTCATTAAAATTGACTCTTTTAATAAAAATACTAGTACCATAAAATGATGGTTTAATGTTTGCGTTGTTGAGAAAAAACTAAAAAGGATAAATATTGCAATTTTTGATGTAATGTCATTGTAATATTTAAACGTTTGTCGTTTAATATTTTTCTTTGATGTTAATTAATTAACATAATATTGAATAAAATGGGTTTTTAAATTAATATTAAATACATCAATAAAAAAATCTTCTAGTATATTATATAACTTTTGCAAATTTATCTACGAGCGAGATAGACAAATATAAATAGGTATTATAAATCGCTTACTCAGCTAGATCTGCGGGATCTACTAGTCATCAATCTCTTTAGTTGTTTTGTGAGGAAATGAACTATTGATATAAGTGTGACAGCCATTAATCTGTTTATCATCACTAACTTATTGAAAATATGGAAGTAGAATAAGAAAAACATTATTTACACTCATTAAATGAAACTAATTTAACCGGAGTAATCGCGTATATTTAAGATTTTTACATTTTGGAAAACCCGACGTTTCGAACACTTTACAGTAGTCCGTGGGCACCCGTCAGTCTACCCGTGACCACGGACTACTGCAAAGTGTTCGAAACGTCGGGTTTTCCAAAATGTAAAAATCTTAAATATACGCGATGACTCCGGTTAAATTAGTTTTATTTAATATGTGTAATAATCGTGAAAATCAAAGAACTTATTATTTACACTCGTTAATTATTAATCTGTAATTGTATTTATTTACATATTTTTTTATTAATAAAAGAAATTAATAAACATCGATTTCAATTAAAATTATGTTTGTTTTAATCTATGGGCAAAATAAAGCAAATTATACTAATTAAAATTCACATTTAGAATTTAACAATCGAATAGCGATTTAATTATTAAATCTATTTCTAACTGCTAAGTTTAGTCGTCACCGTTAAAATGAAAATGTTTGCTGCTACGAACTGACATGATAATGACTAACTATTTCATAAACGTAAATCCATAATAAAGAATTAAAATACCAGCTAAAATTGTTATTTGTTATGATGATCAAAGGAATAAAGATCTTAGCATAATTAATTAACTTTGAAAAAAAAAATCAAATCAAATGTAAAATAATTTTAATTTAAAACCGCCTAAAGATATATGTTTTTGCCGAAAATAATATCAGTCTTTTGGTAGGCTATATAAGAGTATTATTAACAATTTTAAAACGTTATCCCATACTTAGGAAAGAAAAATATTTATTTAGAAAACGTATAAAATTTGAACGTAGCTGGATATGAACCCGTGTCTCTTTGAAACCGTCCAAGGACGGACGGAATTAGACGGTTTAATAGAAACGCGGGTTCAAATCCCGCTCCGTTCTAAATTTTATACGTTTTCTAAATAAATGTATACGAGTAGTTCGTAATGATAAAGATTTCTATAAATACTTAATAATAATTAATAAACAATATTTCAAATAAAACATATCAATTGAAACATTTCTATATTTATAAAGTTCAAATAGTCATATTATTTTTCTAAAACCTATTCATTATTCATCATTAATATGTAACGAATGTAAATCAAGCAA
The DNA here is from genome assembly GCA_917862395.2 of Heliconius sara. Taxonomy (NCBI): domain Eukaryota; kingdom Metazoa; phylum Arthropoda; class Insecta; order Lepidoptera; family Nymphalidae; genus Heliconius; species Heliconius sara. The sequence continues at coordinate 5,977,442 of OU860796.2, read as the reverse complement.
ACTATTTGCCCTATTCGACCCTTGGTAAATTTTACACATAACTGAGTGAGGGTGCTATCATTTGGCGTTTTACTTTTAAATATCTTATGCGTTGCCTTCAGACACTTTGTCATGTGTAAACTGACCAGTCGGAACTATGCTCACAAATAAATGAGTTACATTTATCCTCTTAATATGTATCTATATATATATAAATGAAAGAGTTTATAAGGATGGATGTATGTTTCACTTTCGCGCAAAAACTACTGAACGGATTTAGATAAAGCTTTACACTAATGAAACAGGTTAAAACATAGACTATCGTTTATGAAAAGATTTTGTATAATTGAGATAAAACATAACAATAAGCTTAAATGATAAGCTTAGGTCGCTGGTAAAAAATAATTTTATTTAATATTAAAATTTAATCAATCAACTTCACGCTATATATCGCACACGGCAGAATAGGCAGAGGGAACCTAGTATTAAGACAATCCGTTGCCCATTTTCCGCCGAGTCCTGGAAGCATTGCGTGTTGAGTGGCGGAAACCAACGCCGCACTTTGTTTCGAGAGCAGAGCGAAGAAATGAAAATATAAATGTAAATAAATATTTCATTTCCTCAAGTGGGAATCGAAACAACAACCAGTCGATTTTACAGTCCCACTTTGTGCCCCTGCGCCTCGACTGGCCTCAATTAAATATTTTAATGTTGATGATTAAGTTCAATATTATAATGTTGTTATTTACTTCACCATAAGTACTCTGATTCATTTTCGACCGATAGGACATACTTCAGCTATCAGTTCATCTAAGTCTCTTCTCTAGAATATTGTTTATTAAAATTTCCTTGATTAGGATCATTGCCTGTAATATGCAGATAAGAGATATTAAAGATAGACTCTCTAGATCTCTTACTATTTGCATTTTATGTAGATATTTATTAAGCTTACATTTTTTGAGATCCTCAATTAGTTTCTACTATTAGGTCAATAATAAATATTTTTTTAGTGAAACGCAATAAAATTTTAATATTAATACGCAAAATAATATTTACTACAAAACTCCGTAAAAACTAAAAATATAAAACTGGCAATAATATCTAAACCAGTTATAGTTCGAACATTAATTATTATTTTAAGGTTTGAAGTGACGGAGAATACGAGTTAGAGCGAGAAAATATTAAATAATTCAAAACAAAAAAAATGTACTATATCTATTATATCATGTTGTGTTATTGTTATATATATATTTTTTCAAAATTAAACTTTAGAGGATCTTTGTTTCTCTTCTTTTGTTATTTTATGTAATTAATTATTTTACAAAACGAGTGTCAACAGTTCATGTAAATTGTTAAACTCTAAATTGGAACACAGTATACACTGTGGGTACCATCATATGTAACAAAAAATGTTGTTTTATAAATTTTTTTTTTTTCATATTTCAAGTTGGAAGTCGGACCCACAACCGTCGCATTTACAATCACACGCAAGTTCCACTGCGCAACGACGGTCTCAATTTTCTTTATACCTTTCAGAAATATATAAGAAAGAAGAATGGTTTAACAACAGGGAACTCGTCTACGGGGACTAATGCTTAAAACAAGTATTGTATGGGAATACATATACATTTTTATCAGATGGATTTTTCCTGTTGTAAATAATTTTCCCTTAATTTTAAGGTACACTTTATTTATTAATTATTATAAAGCTACTTATAGTCGGTGAATATATTATTAACTGTTATCGAAAAATAATATTGAATATCAAAAAATAATTATTGTGAGTTCGTTTTGGGTATATTATTGGTTATATATAAAAATATTATTTATTTTAGAACATAGTTAACCAAAACTCTACAAGTCGGCAAGTTTATAAAACTGAATTTTAGTTATATATTGTTTGCTTCATTCACGATAGAAGATATACATTATCTTACCTGAAAAGAAAGAAATTATACAAATTACTAGAGTTATAATAATAAAAAAATTAAAAACACGTCGATCAAGACTGCGTGTTGTTAATATGACATTTTATAGCTGTTAAATAGTATTGTATACAATAGATACGATATTTAAGATTTTTTAAATATACAAATACATATATTCCATATTTCGTACCAAAATTTAAAAAAAAATACAATACAACAAAAGCTAATAATAATAATAAACAATTCTTTTCGGTACTTTACAGTCCTCATTCACGTTTAACGGGAGACATAAAAAGAAAATAGGAGCAAAGAAAACCTAGCTCTCGATATATTTCTGCATGTTGTCACTCACGTGGAATGGGCAATAAACGCCGTCACTGTTGCAGAAGACATAAACCTTTGTCTATAAAGTGTTAACGACCGCCTTAGCATTGCCTAAGATCTACTTACTATCTACAAAATTTTCACTCGAAATGGTATGAAAATGCTGAAAAATAAAAGAAATAAATATAGTAAGATCAAGCTGACAAACACTGTTCCACTATTACGAACCTACCGTCCAAAAGCGAATACGATCACATTTTATAACCCTTTAATCTTATTTTAGGAGCATGGCAGTGAAATGTAATTTTATTTACATTTAATGATTTAATATAAGAGATGACGCAATAACAGGAAAGTAAGAAGCAAAACACTGTTGTTTTATAGGTGTGTAGGTGTAAAGGCGTACGTGTATTCTCGCCTCTTTCATTTTTAACCCTCTACGTATGTAATATTAGAGCAGTTGAACATCTATACAGTTTTTAAGCAAAACAAATAACGTCAGAATTAAAATGGTGGTGTATAACAAGCAAACAACATTGCGTGAGACTTTTTTAACGTAAAAGCAGAAAGATGGTCTAACAAACTAAATATTAACAAGCTAAAGTATTTGCATTAGCTGCAGGTATATCGATATCGTGCCAATATGCTTTTAAGGCATTCAATGACGTCAGAAGTAGTGTTGCCAGGTGGTTGTGTAGTTTTGATGCAGTGAATAATACATTATTTTTTTATTTACTGTATTAAATCATCATGTATTTTATTATGCGTTAATATTGAATTCTGATTATAACTTTTAAAATTATGGCTTTTCTATACATTAATAAATATGTATGTGATCTATAATAACAAATGGTATTTTCCAATCCAAATGATATTTTTTTGAAAGTGGAAAACAATTTGTTAATTTTTAAACCTGGCAATACTGCTCAGAGGTTCTGTGACGCCTGAGGACGAGACTGGCGCGTAACTCACGTTTCTCGTATGACGTCACTAGGAAAATGAACCCGGCATCCCAGTTTTGGGTCAATGGCCAATCTACAAATAGAAAAGATCCAATTTAAATTTATTGTTGCACTTTAAATGCCTTCAATATTCAAATCATATTTCGTGAATGTTCTTACAAGAATATCATAAAATTGGAATTTAGTTGTTAGCTTGTTACGTATGTTTCTTTTAGCAACGCTTGTATAAATAATCATGAATAATGACCTGAATATTCACGCAATTTGAATCAAATAATATGAACACAATTCTTAGATATGTACATATGTATCTTATCATGATTAGATTAGAGTAATTAGTAATACTATAGATAATTAGCTAGTACTGTTGTACTGAATACACTGCAAGTACCTACTCCAAAAACTATTAAAATATAATTTGGACTTATAACTGATTATTAACATGTCACACTAAAACCTGGTTGGATTTGAAAATTAAGAAAAAAACACATTAACAACATTTCTTTTTAATAAACATATATTTATTTAAATTGATTCTAATTTTAACTTGTTTTTGGAATTTGTAATTTCAATGTAAAATAAACATGAGCGTCTACAAAGTGGACACTATCAAATGAATCCATACCCTTCGTCATCATTTTCGTCACTATCAACACCGTTACATTCGGCATCACTCATTTCAAATCACTTCGCTAAGACCGACACGCTCGTCTGAACCTCTCCGACAACACCGAATACTGCCATACCTTGCCCTTGGTAAATGATTACCTTTAGTGCAAGCTATATTATTAAATTAAGTAAAGTTAAGTTGTGGACAACATCAAGCATGCGCCATATCGACGACACTCAGGTCACGAACGCACGCTTAAGGCTTCCGCGTAATCCCTTTAAAGACTAACTTGTTTCGTCCACGGCTTTGAATATTTTTAGATCTTAATTTATGTACTTCGCGCGTTTTCAATATTCTATTTATAATGCTAACAGGCTAATACTCTACATTTAATATTTATAAGCACGCTTTGTTTGCACGGGCATAGGAATATAATAGGAGGAAGGGGTGAGGGGAGATTTTCCTGGTTCGTGTCCACTCCAAAAATTTAGCTAATAAAAAATGTGCCCCGAAAAATAAAAAAATACGTTTACATGAACAGATCTGTTCAAAGCTAAAGCCAAGCCCCACAAGCCCAAAGCACCGCCACCCCTCCCTCTTCAGAAAAGATCTCCGGATACGCTCATGGATGTTTGTTATTTTTTTTATTTGTTTTTATTTATATAATGATCATTTAATACATGAAGTAAATTGTAATGTCTTTTCAACGGGGAGGGGATGTTGTAGCTTCTGGCCGTTTATTCAATTCATCATAAAATTTTCGTTCAGCCTAAAGTTTAAATTGCTGCCGTTACTTGCGGCAATGTTGAATGAACGGAAACAAACGAAATGAAAATATCAACATCTAAATAAATCCAATTTCGAGGAGGTACTTGAAGCGATGTAACATATCGCTTTTATATACTAAGATATACAGTCAGTACACTCGAGGAAATAATATACGTTCGGTGGTGAGACAATGCGGCGTTGAATTCCGTCACTCAACACGTAATGCCTCCAGAATTCGATGGAGAGTGCGGAACGGAGTGTTTTAACACTAGGTACCCTCTGCCCGGGTGTGTTTCTTGGTCCGGTTCTTCTCAGGTCTAAGGCATTAACTTTAGTGAACTGGTGATAAATTGTTTGACGTTAAAAAATGAAGCATGTAACTTCTTATTGTGAATGAAATTATTTGACTTTGACTTTCGTGTGCGGGATATAACGGGAATCTGATTTTATACACTATTTTTTATATGTAAATACATATACGTTTCCCTGAAAGTTAAACTTTAAAATCTATCTTCTCGCTTTTATTTAGGATATTTGAAAAAAAATCTGTTAAATTATTTTGTAGAGTGCTTTCTCTTACTTATATTTTGAGTTTAAGAAAAACAGTAAGCTTTTTTTACTCTTCTTCAGAACTGCTTATCCAGCCAGCTACAACAGACCATACTGACATTTTTAGATATTGATCAATAAAGATTTTAATAATAAAGTTATACTCTTTTTTAGCTTCACGCTGTAGTACGCACATAGCTGGGAAGGCAGAGGGAACATAGACATTTAGTGTTAATACACTCCCTACCTATTAAGACACTACCGTTCCCTACTTTCCTCCGAATTCTGGAGGCGATGTGTGTTGAGTGGCGGAACCACAACCTGTCGCGTTAACATCAGCACTTTGTGCTCTTGCGCCACGACTAGCCTCCATAAAAATCTAAATATTGGGTCCATATTTTATCCATAATAAAAACACAGAGGCAAAATGGATCCCTATTAATCTGCAACATTTTGAGATTGTGTCTTGAAATTTCCAAACAAAGTATTTTGTACTCGACAGTAATCATTCGTGGAATCCATCTTACTGACATTTTTTAAAAACCCAGTGAATCGGTCATAATGAATTGGCCAAACTATACATTCAGGATCTCGATGAAATGTTTAATGGTAATTCTTCTGTCTCAAAATCAATTTTTTACTATGTTTTGCCATTTTCTTCCGTAACGTAAATTAAGGGGCGCCTGGGACCAGAATTACCTATATATACAATTCGATCTACGTCTTTTAAATAAAGGACCCTTGGATACGAACGTAAAATAACATTATCTTCAAAATAAATCCAAAAATATTTCTTTAGAGGACATTTATTTCACTGGTACCTACACCTAAGGACCGGTACAACCAAATCGAGTGTAACTGTAAATAAAATATGTGGTGTGTTTAGAAATCTTTAAATTAATCATCAAAGTAGCCTCAAAAATATTATATTCAGGCGCACTTACGAATTTTTTGATGGATCCGTACCTGCATACAAATAATGTATAAGATGTAAAAAAAAATCAGCTTCACGCTGTATCCCGCGCACAGCAGGGTAGGCAGAGGGAACCTAGTGTTAAGACACTCCATTCCCCACTTTCTGCCGAATTCTGGAGGCATTGCGTGTTGAGTGGCAGAACTCAACGCCACGCTTTGCCTCGACACCAGAGCGAAGAAATGAAAATATAAATTTAAGTAAATATTTCATCTCCTCGAATGGGGATCGAGCCCACAACCAGTTGGTTTTACAGTCATACTTCATGCCGCTGCGCCACGACCGGCCTATAATTTAAACCCTTGATTATAATTTAAACCAACAACTTACACCAACAGTCTATCAAATCTGAGTTATGCCAATTATGGCATTGGATTGTGTTAACATTGCAATTATTAAATGGCAATGTTAACACAATCCATTTATAAAACTACGTACCTACCTGTCTTAAAGCACAGAATTATTACGATAATCTTCGTGAAAACTAGTGTACAAAATCGCTATGTAATAAAAAATAAATGTTCTCTAACCTCCAGCCCAAGGTCATTGAAAAGGCATATTGCCATTAAATTGACCCTGTTACTCCCTCGTGGGGCATTCGAGTAAATAAAATAAGCTCTTCAATCAATCTAAATCCCTGCTTATCCACAAAGTTTTAATAGATTGCCTTCGACGTTAACTGCACTTACGGTAATGATACCGTAGTTTTTCTTTGCGACGGATGTCATTTATAAGATATCTTTAACTAGTATTCAGTACTTTATTGGAACTAACACTAAACAACATAAATAAGTTGTAACAAGCGTATAAAAATTTCGACGTAGCTCGATGAGAACGTATGGCTTAGTGGTGAGAACGCCTGGTCAGTTTCCAGGAGGTGCGGGTTCGAGTCCCGCTACGTTCAAATTTTTATACGTTTTTCTAAATAAGTATCTTTCTTTCCTAAGTGTGGAATAACACTTTAAAAATGTTTAAAAAGATTCATTAGTATTTGGTATGAGTCATATGGTGAAATGCGTGGTGTTGTGTGTAATGTTTTATTTATTGATTTAATATACTTAAAAGAATCATTATTGTAAAATATTAGCAATCTGCACTTGCTCCTATATATAAACTATATGTGTGCCAAATTTCATACTCTTCCGCGAAAATTTAAAAGGGATCCAACATTTTTGCTTCTATTAGTAATATTAATTGTAAGATTGTGAGGTCGATACCCAGTCTAGGAAATTAAATATTTAATATTTTCATTTCTTCGCTCTGGTGTAGAGCAAAGCGCGACGTCGTTGATCCGCCACTTAGAGCGCAATGCCTCAAGAATTCAGCAGAAAGTGGGGAGAGAAATGTCTTAACACTAGGTTCTCTCTACCTACCACATGCATAAAAAATGTACTCTTCACATAAAAAGGCGTCACGGTGCAGTAGCACAGCGTCTGACATTTGTGCGACGGTTATTGAGTCCATACTCAATGGGGGATTGATTTTAATTTACAAAACCATGGCATTGAATTACTCCACTGAACATGCAATGTCTCGAAAATTGGAGGATGCGAAATATTATAATGTCCATTATAATAAATTGATTTATAAAACAAATTATAAAGTAAAAATTATCAATGTGTTTTTAGTAGACTACCGACTTGCTTATTATCTCATATATTAAGAGACTTCAATTACTTCAGCAATTTCTAGAAGTTGCTGGAGTAACAACAAACTTACCTTAAAACTAACTACGAAAACTATACAAAAACTTTTCCCTCCTTTACAAGTATCGGTGGGTATATCGCAAATCTGTCTGCAAAGCCATACGTTTATGTACGTTTCAATGTAAACGACGGCTTTAAAAAACGCTGCGTAGGATAGCGCCATTTAACAAGCAAATTCAATCAATATAATCTTACACTTATGAATACTGTGAAGGACTATTCAACTTTTAGTAGTTTCCAACTGTTACGACACCACCAGTACCAGGATGATCCTATTCTAGGCTGGATGACACGGCTTAAAAGAAGTTTGAAGTAGAATACTGGTATTTATAAGAAAAAAAAAAGGTTTTTATGTATTTTTTTAAATTATCATCTTCATCGATGAGTAAGTAAAAAAGAGTGAAAGAGGAATAGAAACTTGGAGAGAATAATATAAGCAACCCGTAGCTGCATTAAACTTTTTCGAATAATTTTTATTACATCGGCTTGTGGAATTCGTCACATTATATATTTCCCGTAATCCTTGAATTATTCCCTTCAAAATAAAATAAAAATTAGCCACGCTCGAGATAATGTCTCGAAATGATCTTCCTTAAGGTCACTCTCAAATTCTTAAATTAGTGGAATATACACGATTTAGCATGTAACTAACTTACTCTACCTTAATGTGACGCGTTCGAGAATTTCAAATGATCAATTTTTTTACGAATCTGATCCTTTATTCTAGATGGGCGGCCATACATAGGGCGCTCATATATGGAGTACGTAACCGAGTCCAAGAAATTCCCCAGTATATTCATCTGCCAAACTTTAGCCTTAGTAAGTACCGAAAGTCCCCTCTTCGGCTCCTCTACCACTGAGACTACCGCAGCTCATCAAACTAGCTCTTCAGCTGTACAATGCTAAGTATGTTATAATTCCTTTGGAATTATTTTATGATAAATAAAATCCCATTACTTTAACAACACAAATGGAATCGATGGTATTATTATAACCTGCATGTTTATTATGACTAGATTAAAAATCTATGTTCTCACAGATAAGTAAAGTACCTTCGAATAGCGTATGCCACAATGAAAAAAATATTAACCTTCAAACAATACATTTAAACGTACAATGGCATGTTGCTTTGATACTTCCTAAGCGACGCTACGGATAATCGTATATTGTCACGAATATAGTTCGAGGAAAATAAATATAATTATCTGTAAATATAAACCTGTGAGTTACGTGTCGTAAATGCCAAGTCATTTACTTATCAAGTACTTCATTTGAAAAAAAAATGTTGTTCGTTTCTTTAACAGTTATCCAATTTAAAATAAGGCAGAGCTTAGTTACTATAGCAACCGGAGAACAGATAAAATATAAGTATTACGTATATATGGAAATACTTACTTTCATGAATAGCTAAATTGATTAATGAAAAAGTTTAATTATTTCATGAAAAGGTACATTAAAATTTTGCAAACTTCAGGATACCACATGGTACTTTATCAAATAAAAACGTTTAAGCGAAAAAAGCCAGTGTCGCACTTTGTCTAAATACAGTAAGGAAATGCAAACACTTCAAATGTAATCATTTGTGGAGATTAAAACCACATCAATCGCGTTTACAGTAAAATATTATAGGAAAAACTTTGAAAAAAGACTATGATCTAATAAGGGAAAGGTAAATTAGCTTATTAAATTTTCAATTGGTACACATATTATTCTGTATATTACGTATTATTACGAATAATTCATATGACTTTTTTGCAGTGCTTTTGTCGATTTAAAACCTAGTAAATAAATCGCGATTAAAATAAAGATTAAGACTTGATACATCTAGATCTATTCTAAAGTAGTTCTAGAAGTATTCTAATTATTAGTGCTTAAATAAAAGCGATAAGTTTATTGACTACCAGGAACTAGGTATTATTGCACAATAAAACAAGGTTGAAATCGCATTCATATTTATTTAATATAAGTTACCCATTAATGAGGTGTCGAACTCTGAAACACATACTCACAAATTCCATTCATTTGTAATTAAACCACAAAATACAATCCGACAACAACTATACTACCTGTATATTTGTATATTACACAATAGTTATCTACATAGGTATAGGTATCAAGCATGTCACACTCAGGTATCAAATTTTCGAAACTTTTATTGTTATAATTTTAATATATTTCTTGATTTACTTATTCCATCAAATTATAAAAAATATTTTATCCCTTTCATCTACTGTTCTCGATGTTCGTAGTTATTTACTGAATGTAAAACCCGTACCTAAACATCTGATGAGCATCGAACCGTAGTCTCGGTCGATATCTTGATAACGCAAAGTCCGAAAGGTTTTTATTATTTCACAATTTCAGTTATTTGATGACACATTACTACACTTGACCGTGTGATAACAGAGTGTGATATGGAGAAAAAATGACGCATAGGTAAAATACATTGGACAAACAAGTCAAATTTCACAGGGGACGTGTGATTAAGAGTGGCAGTTGATAGTTGAAACTTAAATATTAAATTGTAATGAGAGTAGTAAGTACACTAGGAAGGCATTAATTGACACCCATGTTACTCCACATTGACCTCTATTTAGAAGTTGGATATTTTGTAGCCCACATAATAGAAAGTGAATATTATTTTAAAATTTTAACCATATGGTTTTATATTGGGATTTCTGTGGAATTAACATTTTATTAAGTTGACACGAGAACTATTACCGAATTAACGTTAATTTAAAGCTTAAATATACATGTAACAAAATGTAATTATTGTATATAATCGTATTGATTACATTAAAACTTTATACATTTCTGTGGGCTAGGTCAATAATATCTGATACTTGGATAACATGATGTAATATATTGTTTAACAGTAATGGCATCTTTAAACTTCACATATTAATCGAACCTACGGCTTGTGGACATAATCAATTGAAATGAATTATAACTGCAAATATTAGAAGTTAACATAAGTCTCTTTAATAAAACCTTCCCTTGATAACAATGTTCTAAATCATTTTAATACCTCAAACGTAGGTATTACTCACTATCAAAATGATTTTATTTTTTTGTCTAAAGGCGTCATGTTATACATTTATTTCATAACTAGAAACGACGATATTAAGAATCATATTTTTCACTCAAAATTTTTGAATGACTAAGAACTTTTGTTTCTTATCAATATGAACATATTTAAATTTAAAAAAACACAAAGATTGCTTATGAATAATAATATGTTTATTACTAGTGAATACTTTACAATTAATAATATGACAAAGTAACTTATATTCAATTTTGAACATCAATTATATTCAACTGTTGTTATAAAAAGACATTATTCTAATGATGTTTTTAGACTGAGATCAAAAACAAATGCACACATTTGTATTGTACACTAGTAATACCCAAATACATAATAATGTAAAATTCACAGGATAAATATTAATAATTATTCTAAAATTGTTGTTTTTTTTTATTTTGCTAAATCAGCAACATTTATCAAAAACTTTTTATTACACGAATCACAACAATAAATAATAAATGTATGACAATAGTTAACAATTGTTTTGGACTTGAAAACCAATTTTCCTATCTAATTTAGCTTTAAGCCTTATCAATATTATACAAGAACTAAGTAAGCTTGTTTATATTATTTCAATTTTATAGATAAAATGAATAAACTGAAATCTGTTTATATTTGAGCATGACTAATAAATATGCTTTCACAACTTAGTCACCAGTATAGACACAAAGGTGAAAGGTTTTTAATATCTCAGTATTGTGTATTTTAAATATATGCAGTACTTTTTGCAATTAAAATTATTTTTAATCCAATTAAAATTTTACATAAAAAAAGATAATTTAAATAGGAAAAAATATTACAAATTAAGAAGTTAGTAGTAGTTGTGTTCTACTATTCATCAGATTATACAATATATATATTTATCATTCCATTTATCTTTACCAATAATAAACTTTATAGCCTACAGTTATATGTGACTTGTGACTAAGAAATCATTTTATAATCTATCTAATACTGTAATTTCGATATTGTTTATTTTTCTAATGAAATACAAAAAAAATATCTAATCTACTTTTGTTCAATGCCATTGCTCTGTGGTAAAATTTATATAAATATGCTTTTAAACATTTAGGGATATACCTACCATACCCTGCCAAGCGCAGCTACAAGAAAAGTAATTTAAAAAACACAAAAAATTATATGTAATGAATATACCTTCCAAATCATACATCCATACACGTGTTCATTTAAATGTAAATTTTTATTTTAGCTTTAAATACAATCTATACTATCAAATTTGTTCAATCATGTATATTTTACAGACAGTCTATAGTTGTTATGATTACCACAGAATTCTATTTGTGTCTTCAAAAAAACTGGTATTACCAAAATAGCCTACGAAAATTTGAAAACTTATATGAAATATTATATATATAGAAAAACAACAATAACCAAAATAATCAAAAAATATTTATTCATCATCAAAAATGAAACAAATGAACTTCTATTCAAAATATACATTAAAAATAAATAACAGCTTTATTTTTCTAATTTACAAACATTATATTAACATAATACAAAGTTTGAGTCTTTGGTAACAAAAGATAGGTGACTAATCACTTGTTCATGTTTTAAAACACAATCAATCTCTTGATATAAGTAAATACTAAAATCATGTAAAACATATCAAATAGAGGCCGTAATGGCACAGCATCTGACTGTAAATGTGATGACTTTGGGTTTGATTCCACTAAGGGAATTTTTTTTCACTTTCTCTAGTAACAACAAGGCCATAAGATAGAGTGGTATTGAGTCCCACTATGCAATCACAAATGAAATCTTTAGAAATTTGGAGAAATGTTGGGATCAGATTATCCTAACTCCTAACACTAGGTTCCTATGTCTACTCTGCTATAAGCAGAATTGAATGTGAAAAAAAATCCATTTTTCATGCTTTATGTATAGAGATAGATAATTTAACTTAAGTAATTTGTGCAATATCTACTACTATTGTAATATGTATTCTTACAATTCACACTGTCACTGGTATTTTTATTTCTTTGTTCACAATATAAAATTTGTGCTTCTTTCCCAGAACACCCCATATAACAGCAATATTTTCAATAACCACATTAAATGGAATGGTAGCCAAAGCTCCACCAATAAATAAAATGAATTTAAGTGGGCCAAATCTATGAATAGGAAATGATTTTATTACACCAAATATATACATATAAATGTTAACTGCTCCTATAAACCCACACACTAAATCTAAAAAGTGAGGACATGGTATTGGACAAATTGCAGCTAATAGCATATTGCTTGTAGAAAAAGGCAGTGTTACCCATGAATAACAAGATATTGCCAAAAAAACCTTCTTTAAAAATGGTATTTCTTCAGAATGAACTACTAACAAAATACCTTGAATCCATCTCTTTCTTTGCTGCATAAAATCCCAAAGTGTGAAAGGTGATTTTTCCCACATTTCTCCCTCAATAAAATTGAAACTGTAACCCTCTACATAAGCCTTCATTGCAAAGTAACAGTCTTCTGCTACTGAACCATCAAGTCCATTATCAAATGATACTTTCTTCTCTGCACATACCTGAAGTAATAAATTATATAATTATAGAAAATGCTTAGAATAAAGCCTTGTTAAGAAAGAAAGTATAAATAAATATACACACTTGAGTTACTACATAAGAACCTTTCCAACTAAAGAGAGGTTTATGGAATACATAAAACTGAAATTTTAGTTTTCCCATATCATCAGCAACTCTAAAACTGTCAGCGAGTGTTGTCAGCCAATTGACAATATTCTCATTTGCATAAGTAATTAATCCTTGGCCAAATTGGTGTTGGCCATCTAAAACAAAATTTAATATCCCACGGACAGAATTTTCTGTTAACAATGTCTCCTCATCCAAATGTACAATCCAGTCCGTGTCTGCCAAAATATTGACATTATCCTCCAAACAATACTGTAAAGCTCTAGCTTTAAACAATGCTCCAGTTTTTGTTTTATATTCAGCAGGTACTACTACTTCCCTTACTCTTCTATGCTTAGATAAATTGATAGCTTTATCTGTCACCACTTCAATCATAAAATTCTCCATTCCAACATCTATACACATGTTGAGGTTTCTTGATACATTATCCTTTACAAGTTTTGGAAAATCACCTCTTGTTACAACTCTAATACAAATAAATGGTGCAAGCAATGGAGATCCTTTTAATTTCACTTTTCCTGGGAATGCATTGAACAATATTAACCCCCCAAAATTGCAAAGGACTTGGGGTATTGTAAGCAATGTTAGGAATCTTAAAATATACAACATAAGAGCTCCATAGACCCCATAAGACTCCCAAGGGTCAACATAAGGCTTTTCTTTTTCATCTAAGCTAATTGCACCCGCAAACACTAAGAATAAATATATAAAAGATATAAAAAATGTACAATGGAGAAAATGTTGCACTCTTCCTCTAAGCATTCTGAAACCAATAATTTACTAATGTATAAAATAAATCGTAAAGATTCTATACTTCAAGTAATCTTAACTGATGCTGCCAAAATGTGTTCTAAAATTATTATTAATGTGGGAAATGCCTGATACACGTATATTTATAATACCGTCTACAATTTAAACAAGGAGATCGCACAACAAATTATATTTATGATATAAGTACTCGTTACCTTGATAAATTAAAAGTTTTATTAAATGTAAATTATGAAAATATCATATATGACAAATGTATTTAAGTAATCTTATTTATAAGCTCTAATTTCATAGTTTTCAATTTTTTAATTTATTTAATAAAAAATATTTGCAATTACCTTGGGCTTTGCTATTTTGGCTAAAATAATAAGTGTATCACAGAAAGAGGGAATTATATTTCTTTACAAAATATTAGTAAAAATCACAAAAACTTATGCTAAATAGTCTAACTCTACGCTAACATACATAAGAAAAAATATTTAGTTGAAAAAGCATACAAAACGTAAGTGCACACCCCACTGACATCCTAACAACCCAAAGATTAAATTACAATTTAAAAAATTAGAACCTCATTCGATTGGTTGAGGAATGAATACAGACTAAAAATTATAACAACTGACAGATAGTTATATCAATCTTTAGTTGTAAAGTTAAAAAGTTTTTATAATGTATGGTACTACCACAAAAAATTACCACTACCTTTACTGAAATACTAAGTTTTATTTATTGTCGTTTAAGCACAATTCAAAGTAAAATATTTTACCTTAATTAAGATATTTCGAAAAACATATCTACTAAAAAAATGCTTTATATTATTATATTATATGCTTACAATCAAAAGTTATATTTTTTTACATATGAAAAGCCTTATATAATAGAAGTAGGCCTTTACGCAATTTCAAATTTGGAATAATATATGGAATTTCAAAAAATTTTGCATTTCATGAATACAAGTGTTGCAAGTTCTAAAAATATAGCTTTTAATTATCGACTTTTCATTATCGATTCTTACATCACTATTTTTAAATTCTGTCAAATGCAGAATATCATTTTTGTGTCTTGGTGATTTGTCTTATTAGATTTAAAAAAACATTATGTTTACTCTTACATTTATTATTTTATATACATAATGAAAATATTTAGTAATAGCCATCAGTGTAATTGCGTTTTGGTTTCAATTGTGGCTTTCTACTAGTAAACAATGGTATGGCAAAGTCTGAGAAACAGTATCTGGAAGAGAAAGTGTCTCAAATATAAATAACGGGTCGATATGAATATGTCTGTCTCAGATCTTTCTGTTGGTTGTCGTTTTGCTGATTATTTTGTAATATGTGGACTTGACTTTGATTCAGGTTTAGAAACCGATAGACTAAGTGGTAATTTGAATGGTTCTTTATTATTTATTTCATATAATATAAACATAAATATATAACAAAAACAAATATTGTTTTTAGGGGATAACTTACATATATCTCCACTAGATCGTTCATACAAAGGAAAAGTATTAGCTCACTATCCAGATAATGTCAACAGCAATCAGTTTGATGAACATGCAGTGTGTATGGTAAATTTATCATTATATTTATGACTTTCTTTCTACCTCATAATGTGCTAACTTAGAAAATAATAAATGCTAAAAGAATATGGTCTCTATTTCTATGGTTTTTCTTATGTTTTTGTAGCTTTGCTTACCAGCTGGTCTACAATTTAGAACACAAAAACATTCTTTAGAACCAAAGTTTCATAGTTTTGTTGTGACAAGAGAAAATGCATCTAGGTACTATGGATTCAGTCTTATGTTTTATGAAGAAGTTAGAAATAGGAATATATGCAGTGCCATGCATACCTTACAAGTAAGTTTTTTGTGATTTATGTTGCTTTAGAAGTTTGACATTATATTTCCCCTGAATGGGGAATAGGATATCTAAAGTGCTTTACCAGCACAGTTGATCTTGAGCTTTGTGACTATCCATATTCCTTGAGAATTCCAGAATAACTTTTTAAATAGAAGAATGATTATACAACTAATTATTGAGATCAAAATATAAAGACTTGGTGAAATAAAAATCAAAAAAGAAATAATATAGAATATTACATATATTTTTTCACATATTTTTGTTCTTCTACTTACATATTTTTTGTTTTATTTGTCTGCAGTGTTTTGTAAATACTTAAACACACATTTAAATTATTATATTAATATTAAACTGTTATTAAAGCATTTTTTATTATTTTCGATATATGTTGAGGATAGGAACTTTGGTTTTTAGTTTTGATATATAATATTAGAGTAAAGTCAACAATATGAAAGATTTGCAATATAATGTTTTAAAATATATCTTTTTGTGTATTCACCAATATAGGATACATAACAAATTTAACAATTGTACAGTTCATTGAGCATACAACTGTATATTTTATAATATATATTTTTTAAAGAAGTTTGCCTATAAGAAAAAAAAATCATAATAACATTATTTTTTACAGGCAATGTATATTACTGAATTGTCAAGTGGACAAACTCCTCCAGGAAATAGAAAGGGATCAGGCAAAGAAAGTTCCCGATCATTACCAAGATCTTTTAAATTGGCACCTCATTCTGGAGCAGCTCTGACTTATTATGATATAACCAAAGACAAACTCTATGTAGCCAAAAGTATAGCACTTATATGTCAATACCCTTATGTTAGGGTAGCACAATTATTTTTAGAGAATTTATTTAGGTTAGTGTAACTTTTATATGGTCATCTATATTCATATTCTATATGATTATAAAATATATATTTTTTTACAAATATGTTTAAAAAATAACTATTTGACATTATTAGGTCATTGCCAAGACAGCCTGGACCTGGACTAAGTCCTGAGTCCTATGTCTATAACCTTTTATATGAAGTACCAGTGCCATTGCCAGGACAAGCTTTACGTCTTTATGTTCCACCATCTGAGCCACATTTGGATCCAATACCAGTAGTAAGTGTTTTTATTAAAATACAATCGTTAGTTTTTGGCCATGGTATATTGTTATGGTAGTACAGTGGGACAGAGTGAGAGTAAAAATGTTGATTGTGGGTTCAATTTCCGGTTGGATGGCCATTGTGGTGCAGGGGCCCAATGTGTGGGACTGTAAATTCGACAGTTGTAGGTTCGATTCACAGTCAGAGGAGTGAAATTAAAGTAAATTTTCGTCTCCTTGCTCTGGTAGTGAGACAAAGTGGCGTTGCGTTCTGCCACTTAACGCTCAATGCCTCAAGAATTTGACGAAAAGTAGGAAAGGAAGTGTCTTAACGGGAAAAGGAATGTCTCAATACTAGGTGCCCAGGTCCCTCCGCCTACCTTACTGTATGCGGGATACAGTGTGAAGCTAAAAACAATTAAAAAAACACAAGAATCGCAACATTATAATGTACACAGTTTTTCTTAATAAAAATAATCATCTTTGCAGGTGATAAGAATGCCAAATGCACCAGACGAGTTGCCCCTATTAGATTATCCACTTCGAGTAATGTTTACTCATCTTGGTGTGGAATGTGTGGTGCAGCTTTTTACATGTGTTCTATTAGAGCATCAAGTGCTTTTAAGATCCAGTGGTATATATTTTTTTATAATTAATTACTTGAGACATTTTAAAATGTTATTCAACAATACTTTTTTAGTTAAAAAAGTTAAACTAACATATAAACAGCGTTTTTTGGGAACCGTTGGATGGTTTCCGAGAGACATGGGTTTAGTACAGCCCCTTTCCCTTTATATAAATGTTCACAAATGTAAAATACAAATCAGAATTAGAACTATACCAGAATAACCAGTATATAAATACAAATAACATTTTATAAAATACAAAAAGGAAAGGCAATCTTATCTCTATTTAGTGACTTCTTCCTGACAACCTTTACGTTAGTTAGGAAATATAAAATAAAAAATAATTGTCATGTTGTTAATCTTAAAATCACAATGGTTTTTTATATCAAAGAGGACAAAATAAACACTAGATACACTGTATAGATAATAAATTGCAACGAGTCGCGGCTGCTAAGTCATTGTAGAAGATGGCACAGATTCGATATTAAGATTTTTCTTATTTATCGTAATTTTATTTCCGAGCGTACAAAGCGCAAAAAATATAAACCAAACCTTAGGCTATCATCGACCATATAATAATATTTGAATGCACAATTATATAAATACATAAAAATTCTTGGTTTACAGATTTCAATAAGTTGATGTTGGTCGCTGAGTGTATCGTATCCCTTTTGCTTCCATTCACTTGGGCACATGTATATGTACCGATATTGCCCTCTCCTTTACATCACTTTTTAGATGCTCCTGTGCCGTTTGTTATGGGTAATTATTTTGGATTAATTTTCTTTATTTAATAGCAAATATCTTTTTTATTATCTCATTTCTCACAATTTGTTGTGTAGAATATAATTTATGAAAAAAATAGAAAATATAATTCAAAATCATAAAAATTGATTAAATAAATAAAATAAAAACACTAACAAACACTAAAGCAAATACGCTTAAAATTCTTTTCTTGCATTTTGTCTTCCTGCCAAGTTCTACGCTATGATAGTTTTCTTTAAAACAACAACAAGAAAAAGTATTTTTTATAGTTATTTCATTAAATAGTAAGATCTTTTACGTTGTTTGATAGATACATAGTGAAGCCAAAGACATATGTAAAAATTTGTAATTAAAAGATAGACTGATAAATAACATCAGACAGCAGTATACGTGGTTGGCGAACCATGTATAGGATATCGGAGGATTAAATATTTATTTTCATATCTCCAGTATGGCAACGTAAAGTTGCGGATTTGGGCTCCTCCCTTCAACACGCATTAATTGAACGCAATGCACGCACAAACTAAATTCAAATAGAAGGTGAAGGACAGAGTATCTTGACACTAAGTTTTTCTGCCTGCTGCATACTGCATGCGTGATAAAACGTGAAGCTAGCTAGCTATAAATAATTATCTTATCATTATAGGTCTCCATGCGGACAGTGCAGCTGTCACGATAGGCAGTAATGGTCCCCGTAATATCGCCCTCAGTTCAGAAGCGACACTCTGTTTAGTAGATATAGACAAGCCAGACATACAGTTGCCGGAGGAACTGCCGATACTACCTCACAGAACGCCATTTATAGAAGAACTTAATCATGTGCTAGATAAACACCAGGTGAATTGTGAAATATATTATTTTAATTTTATGTTATTGAGGGCATTGTGGTAGCGTCTGATTATTAACGACATGGTTGTGGCTTCGATCGCCACTTGGAAGGTAAGTTATTTTCACTTTTATCTCGCTCTTATCGCAAGACAAAGCGCGGCGTTAAGAACCGCCAATAAATACGTAATGTAAAACGGAGCATCTCGACACTAGGTTTTTAATGGCAATCTTTGTGTATAAGTGATATAGTGTGAAGCTAAAATGCTGAATCAATCAAATCAAATCATTTTTTTTTTCAATAAGATTATACTTTGTTAAAATTTATTATATATGTTTATTTAATATAGATCCAAAGACCTGAAACAGAACCAACTAAACTTGGCGTGCCATTGAACGGGACCTCATATAAACATATGAATGATGGAATGAGCAGCAGTTGTACATTACCTTCAGGTATGAAATTTTTGTCTTTGCATCTTGCATTTGTGTTAAGTGAACACTAATTTCGGCCCATTCTAGGTTCCATTTGCCTACTCTGTTATGTTCAGGATACAGCGTGAAGCTGACAAAAAACATTATGAACGGTGGCGGACCTCGAGTTCGCGCTTTTAAAATGAGAAAATGAAATAATTTACATCTGTCGACTTAGACGATACATATAACAACATACACTTAACATACAATAAGACGCTGTGCCGCTGCAGAATGACCGCCTAAAAAACTTAATTTTTGTTACAGTTTTGACTATATCGAATTAAGATTATAGATTCCAAAAAAAAATTCTTAGAAAAAATGGTATCTGATCTCATTTACATGTATAATTGTCATTTAATGTATTTTTTTTAAATGTTTATGTTATAAAATTGATAATATCTAAATCCATGTTACCTAATAATGCATTATTTTATCAGTTTGTCTGTTATCTGATATCATTTATCTGCTATGTTGTAAGACATTGGCTTTAATAGATAAAACAATATAATCTATTTTCTTCAATTTAGCTTTCATTGCGCAACAAAAGGATACTTCAAGCGTATTTCAAGTTTGTAACATTAAAAAAATGAAATTTATAAATAAAAACAGCCATAACGTATTTTATAGGCCAATATTTTAAATACACGTTATGTTATTAATGTTATATACATAATTATGTATATAACATTAATAACATAACGTGTATTTAAAATTAATATAAAATATATATACATAATTATGTATATAACATTAATAACATAACGTGTATTTAAAATATTGGCCTATATGTGAAACATTAAAGGAATTAGAACAGAAGGAAATTATATGAATTTTATTCAAGATGGTGGCAGATTTATGTTTGTTGCGAATCGGTAACGATAAAGTACATTCATATAATAAAAAATACACTGATGTTGCTTGAATTTCTACAAAAATGAACTAGCAATGAGTGATATCCATGTTCCAGGCGCGCTGCGCCGCAAGCACTCGCTGCACGACGTGCTGGAGTGGGAGGAGAGCCGGCCGCTGGCGTCGCCGCCCGCCAGCCCGCGCCGCGCGCTGCAGCGCCTCGTCGACATCGTCAAGCGCACCGGTACGCTCACCGACTCACCCTATTACACTATTCTACACCTTAGCGGGCCCCCTCCCTAATGCAATTTTAGAAGAGGGGAATGGAGATATATAAATATACTTTGCATTTATTTACAATTATAGCCGGAGTGAAGACCGAACGTGCATCGCGTTTACAGTCAGATATTTTCATATATAAAAAACACTCTACAGGCATTGTTTGAAGGCTTTTCAGACTACACAATATTTTTACATAAACAATAAATTAATAAAATATAATTCAAAATGGTAAATTTATTATTTTACAAGAATCAATTGTAATTTAAGATTTTCGATTTTTTAGATCCATAATTTTTATTACACTTGGTCCACGTTAATATTTATAATGTTTTCATTTCATTTTACAGGAGTCAACATAGATGATGTAGACGCAGAAACAGTAATGCCGACAGCCAAGATAAAAATACTCAACGACGAAGACCAGTACAATGAGGACGTGCGCTTTAATATATCTATCAGGGAAACATTCCTCAACAGATTTGTCCATATGTTCTTAATGTATGAAAACTTTGTTATAATGCCGGACCAGGTAAAACTACTATTATTGATTGTAAAATATGTTTGTTTTGTTTATGTGTAACTAACTCTTAGTACTCGTAATATACTCGTTATCATAACGAGTATATTATGAGCCTCGAGGCCGTCATGGCGCAGGGGCATAAGGGTGTGACTGAAACGCGACAGTTGTGGGTTCGATCCCTACTTGAGGGACATTATTATTTCTTAATATTTTCATTTCTTCGCTCTGGCACGAACGCAAAAGTCCGGCGTTTACTTCTGCCACTTAACACGCAATGCCTCGAAAAATGCGGCGGAAAGTGGGGTGTTCCCTCTGCCTACCCTGCTGTATGCAGGATACAGCGTAACTCGTTAATGATTAATTATTAGTTGATAACGGATTAATTATAAGCCTTATTAAATATTTTTGTAAACGAGACAATATGTGGATTTTCAAATGCTGATAGTATTTTTATTTCCATGCTGATTGTATTTTATGGGACCGCCGTGATGCGCCTTCATAGCATGTGATTGTTAACGGTTGTGGGTCGGATTCCGACTCAATGGAAATTTTTTAAAAGAAAATGTGTAGTGTAGTGTTGAGTTTCGCCACACACACAAACTATGGAAATTAAGGAGCGAAGAATATACTCCGCTCCTTAATTTCCATATTTTCTGATTGAAGGATTCTGCTGTTAATATTAACAGCAGGAATCCTCTTGACTTCAAAAAAATTAAATTAAAACCAAATTTGGTTTATAATCACTGTAAAAAAGAAATGTAATCTAAATAATGTATTTCTTAGCGTGTCTATAAAACGCCACATTGAGTATCATCGTAATTTATAATTATAATTGATGTTTGTTTATCACAGGATCGCGACTCGTGGCTTTCTGCGCGAGAATCAATGGTGAATTTCGATAAAGCGTCTTTCCTGTCGGATCAGCCGCAACGCCACAGACCATTCCTTTCTCGTTTTCTCGAAACACAAATGTTTGCAACACTCATCGATAACAAAATTATGGCGAATTGGGGCGAATACGACGCCAACCTGCAAGTCTTTGAGCATAGAATACGAGCTGTTCGGTAAGTTCTGGAATGTTCTGCATGTTTCTTTTGCATTCTTGCATATTTAATGATTGATTAATATGGATGAGGTGGATTGATTTTGTTTTTTTTATATTCTATATATAACGGGTGATAGAAATATTGAATGTTCGAATAATCTCTTGTTACAAATTATTTTATTAAAAAACTATTAAATAATGGAACTAAAGTATCGCATCGCAGTGAGCACTGTCATTCTACTAATACTACAAGTAACATTTTACTAACAATTTCAAACAAGTAGTGCTTTTATTCGCCTATAGATATTTTGATGCAATTTAACATGAATGGATGAAGCGTCACGAGTGTAGAACACGGGGGTGTGTTTTCAGGGGGCGTTTAGGCGAGGGGGGGCTCGCGACGCGGGGGTACAGCGTGTGGGCGGGGGCCCCGGGCGGCGCGGGGGGCCCGGCGGGCGCGTGGGGCCCGGGGGGCGCGTGGGCGTGCGAGGTGGAGGTGGGCGCGCCGGGCGAGCGGCTGCCGCACCGCGCCGCCTACTACCGCGCCTTCCCCGCGCGCCTCGACGCCGCCGCGCTGGCGCCGCCCGCCGCCAGCGACCGCAGGTGCACGCAGTAGTTGTCTGTTGCGCTCTGTTTTGGGTTCAAATCAAACCTTGAGGACTAGAAAGTACTTTAGAAAACGGATAAAAGTCCTAAAATGTGGCAACCGAGGCGCCCCAACCTCCGAGCGTTGTGACCGCTGAGCCATACGCTATCAAGCTACGTCAGATTTGTTATAGGCTTGTTACAAGTTATTTACGTAAAGAGGCGCGGGTTCGATTCTCACAATGTTAAAATTTTTACGCAATGTCTATTAAAATCTAAAATATTTTTCTCTATTTGGTATAGAACATTAAACGAGTACAATCTAATAGTAAAATCTAGATCTAGAGTTCTAAAAGAGAACAATCTAATAGTAAAATCCTTGATATTCGCATTTATTACGCATTTTAAATGAAACTCTAAACGGATTAATCACGTATATTTTGTATAATACATTTTTGGAAACCTTTTTGGAATTCTTGCAGAATGAATTGAACTTATCTTGACTTCTAGTGTGGTGGGTTTACTTTTTTAAGTTTTTATGGGCGGGTCCCAGATGATAGAAAGTTTCCAAAAATCTTGTTATTATTGAAAATACGATGTTTTTGTATTCCAATAGCCTGCCGAATTATTATAGGAATATATCTGTTTTATTCGCTGTCTACTTACAATAATTTTGTTAACTGACAGACTGATACTACATCAGTCTACCCGTGACCACGGATATTGCAATGTGGTCGAAACGTCGGGCTTCCAAAAGTATAATACTAAATATATACCGAATAATACAGTTTAAAGAGTTACATTTAAAATAGTTTGTAATGTTAGTTTTTAATGTTAATGTACATTAACTGTTTTATATTAGTCAATGTTTCATTTGAATCCAAAATAATATAATCTGTAGATAATTAAAACTATAAGGCATAACATGTTGACAGTAGTTTGTACCTTGTACTGTGCTTGTAAAACCTATGTTTTTAAATGTATTAAATTAATATGAAAAATATTTTAAAGCGCATAACATTTTTACATATTATGCTTATCTATCCTTATTTATAGAAACACGTAGAACTATAATGTAACCGATATTTTGATACTCATATAAAGTTATTAGTTACTATTTATTACCTGCATGTAACCGCGCACGTACTACATTCACTGATCCATCCATTTTTTATTATAATACCAATGTATCCTATATAATTTTGATGATCCTGATATAAGAGTATTTTTTTAGTTTTTATTTGAGTATCTATTCCACATTTAGAAAAGAAAAATACTTTTTCTTAAAAAACTTAAAAAAATTACCACGCCTCATGAAAATCCATTCCAAGCGCTTTGGCCACTAGGCCATACGTTCTTATTCAAGCTACGTCAAATTTTAGATCAGTGCGCTTGTACGGTTTCCAAGAGGTTCAAATCCCACTGCGTTGAAATTTTTATGTTTTCTAACAAAATAATCCTTTCCTAAATGTGGAATAAATCTTTAAAAATGGTAAAAAATATATATTTATTATAAATTGTATTCTCTCTTCCCAAATGATAATTCTAAGCAATTACCTGTGGGTAGCTGAAATTTGTAAGAATTTATGTACAGAGATGCAAGTACAACAAGCAAATAGGTTATAAGAATTTTGACGTAGCCTAATACGAACGTATGGCTTAGTGGTCGGGGCGCTTGGACGCTTTCCAAAAGGTGCGGGTCCAAATCTGCAACGTTAATTTTTTTGTTTTTTTTTAAATGCGTAATGGTTATATATTGAATTTATTAAAATAAAATATCAGTATTGGTTTGCTTGCTTATTATAGCATGTCATGTGATTTGTGCTTGTCTAAAAAATAAATTTTTAAGTGGTAATTGTGTATTGTGATGTGTAATGAATAGTTCTTTTTTTATTTATATTTAAATTTTATTATTTATTTTAGTGTTAGTGACACAAATATATGTTTTGCCTTCCATTTTTTTTCCTTTATAAATATACCTATAATAAAGATATACTTATGTATAAAATTATTGTAAAAAGTAGTGAAATGCAATGTTGTTTTAATATTTATTGAAATTTTTGCGATAGACCTTTCCTTGCCTATCAGTACAATTTGATAAGCTACAACTAATAAATAACGCATAATGTAATTTATCTAATATATATATATACATACCAAAATAACTATTGTTTTAGATGTTATTATGAACACAAGGTGCCCTAAATAACATTATATTATATGAAAATAATTCAGAATCTCAAAAATATGTACTCGAATTAGAATGTGTTCTTTCGAGTAAGCTCTTTTATATATAATCTACTTTAGTTTTAAGATCTTAATATTTATAAATGGTATAACCATTATAACTATTATGTTCGAATTTCATACGTCTTTTTACTTAATTTGTCATATTGTGAAATAGATTTGTTGATATTGTTTATGGTTGTAAGTATTGCAAACAATTGTTATGAGACAATTTTTTACTTTTTTTAATGAAACTATTTTAGCGGATAAATCGCGTTTATTTAGTATTATACATTTTTTCACACCCAAATATTCAAGCGGAATTTTTTTTAGAAACCCAAATAAATTCCGCTTGAATATTTCAATTTCCAAAAATATATAACACTAAATATACGCGATTAATCCGCTTAAATAGTTTCAGTTCAAATGTGTAATAATCTTGAAAATCAAAGAACTAGATTTTTTTTCTTTGTTTGTTTAAATATAGAATTGTGATCTTTACAATTAGCATTAATAGTAGATTTATTTGTTCTGTCTGAGCTTGGATCAAATTTGGTTCATCTAAGACATTTGTCTAAGATAAAGTAGCTTCCAATTGTTGTGATTTTATGCATGGCTGTTTAAAATTATACTGTTATTGCATTTTGTGTTGTTGTCTGTGCGTTGTTGCATGTACATAACGTATATTTATTATTTGCTTTTGCTCATGCCGAAACGCAGCTCAATTTTATGTAAATGTAGATAGAACAGTACAGATATATTATTTACATAACTATAAATTTATAGATATTTCATATTTTAGTAAATAGCACGGCCCTATACAGTGAAACGTTTGTTTTATAATACATTTTTTTACGATATTACACTTAAAATATGTTACAAATGACTCATAATTTGTATAAATTTAATCTTGGTAGTGATTACTAATATAAGGTAGCTGTTAATATCAATATCCATATTTATTTATATTGTTAATATAGACAAATTTATAATATAATACAAATGAATAAAGATGTTGAATCAAAAATAAGCGTATTTTAAATATTTCTCTTACTCACAATCTCTTTAAAATTAAGTTAATATCATATCTTTTGATGAAACATAAAGTTTTTAAAGTATAAAAAATCGAGAAAATTTATTGGTTACGTAACGTCAAAGAACATAGCTTGGCTTTCATTTTGATTGTTTAAATGATGAATATTTTTATAATGCTTTTGAAACCGAAGGGGCAAGGGAACACTAGGTGTCCCCTGCCTATCCTGCTATTGCAGGATGCAGCGTGAAGCTAAAAAAATACCTTTATGTTACAGAACTAATAGTTTGAAGCGTATAAAAAATGCAAAGTGGCAGGTCAAAGACTGTCCACCAGAACTCTTACTCGGAGACATAGGCAGAAGGCTCTCTACTGAAGTAACGCCAGCAGCTATTGCCCAAAACAACAGGGCCTTTGTAGAAAAGCTTTTAAAGGTATATATTTATTTCGATATTCATTTATCCATCCTAATTCTTAAACGTGTACTAATTTATTAAAGTATATCGCATTTAAAGGGCATTATGGGGGCAGTGAGATAATGTCTGACTGCATCTTTATCTTTGTGGGTGGGTTTCGGCAGTAACTTATTTTCATTTCCATTTTGAGACGAGAGATTTCAATTTGAGACATTGCGCGTGGAGTGGCGGAACTCCACGCGCAATGTCTCAAATTCCGTTGTAAAACACTTCCATGTTCTCAACGATAGGTTCTTTCTATCTACTTCACTGTATGAGGAATAAATCTCGAAGCTGGAAAAATATAGGGAAAAAAATATTCTATGCACACAATAAACCTTTAAAAAATATGAACCTTCTAATTATATTAAAGTTAATTACACTAGTCCCTAAAATTAAAGAAATACGTTTCAAATCTAACCGTATCTTAACATGTGCGCGTAAAGGTGTTTCTGTTAATAACATTGTTATTCTAATGTCAAATGCAGGAGTGTAAAAGTAAAACTAAAAGAATGCTACTTGAAAAAATGGGCACAGAAGAAAGTGATTTAGGATTGGGCTGTGAAGTTTCTATAACTGGAGTAGAAGAGAGTACGATGATAGCATCTCTTTGTGATCTCTTGGAGAGACTGTGGTCACATGGCTTACAACATAAGATGGGAAAGTCCGCTCTTTGGATGCATTTAACGAACTATCAAGAGTTGGAACAATGCAGTAATTCGACAAAACCTATCGACCCTAATTACCTAACGCCTGGTATGTGTATTGCTTTCAACTAAATTTGGTATCCTAGTTCGGTTAGTGATATTCAATCTGTGGAGGATAATAATCAGCTTCACGCTGTATCCCGCACACAGCAGGGTAGGCAGAGGGAACCCAGTGTTAAGACACTCCGTTCCCCACTTTCTGCCGAATTCTGGAGGCATTGCGTGTTGAGTGGCAGAACTCAACGCCGCGCTTAGCCTCGACTCCAGAGCGAAGAAATGGAAATATAAATTTAAGTAAATATTTCATCTCCTCGAGTGGGGATCGAACCCACAACCAGTCGATTTTTTGCTGTCACACCTCGTGCCGCTGCGCCACGACTGGCCTCAGGTAGTAGTACAGTATAATAAAATACTATTTTAATAATATTTTTTTTTTGTTTTTGTGTTATTTTAAACATGCAGCCTTGGCCTGGTGCGTTTTACGCAAACGATTAGATTGTAAGTATGTTAGTAAATTATGAAAGTAAATTTTCTCGTAGTGAAATAGTTTTTAAATAAATATAAATATAAAAAAAATAAAATTATAAATAATAAATATAAATATTAAGTAAATTAAACTTTTAGTGTTTTAAATATTAAATTTTGTGAGGACGGATGTCTGTCCCACTTTCACGCAAAACTTGTAAACGAATTTCGATGAAACTATAGTAATGTAGTTAATACATCAAAATAACAATAAATAAATAATAGCAATAATAAATAATATAACAATTAGATGGCAAAACACCGCGTGGGTTGCTAGTATTATCCATTTGTAATTTTAGTCATTTTAATATCCTAGATTTGTCGTCGGTCGGTGCAGAAGTGGAGGCTCAACAAAGCAGTAGTACAAGTAGATCTCGCGATAGTTCGCGAGGTGGATCTCGGGATAGCTCTCGAGATCGTCTCAGTAACTCCGGTACATTAGAAAGAAAGTCTTCACAGCCTCCGAACCCGCTTCGACCGTTGCCCGAAAATCTTACTTTTGATATGAGGTAAACAGATTGATATTTCGTTATTATATTCTTTCATCAATTTCATTGTGCTTGTACTAATATGAAATCAAATACAATTTGCATTTGTGTGAGTAGATAGTGTAAGTGTATCGTGTTATAGTGCTTTTGACAACCAGCCTGGCGGGATCACATATTTAATTATTAAAATTTTATTATTAGTAAGAGGTATAGCCTGGTTCAAAGATAGTATAAACCGGCTTAGGGCAACAACGTTTCACGTTACTTTACGCCCACTCACAAAAATGCAAATCAAATTTGTACTGTAAGTAGAAATGAATAAAATCATATCTATTTCATAGTTTTATTTGTAATCTCATCTTTTATAATAATATAATGAAAACACAGTACGATATTTTTATTTTATTATAGAAACGTACAAGCCATGACAGATATAAAAACAGAAATTGGTTACGCCCGAGCGTGGGTTAGACTGTCACTGGAAAAAAAGCTTTTGTCAAAGCATTTGAGGGAATTGCTATCGGATACAACGCTACTACGATCGCAGTACAAAAGAACTGCGTTTCTACGATGTGAGGAGGAAAGGGAGCAGTTTCTATACCATCTGCTGACTCTTAATGCGGTGGACTATTATTGCTTTACTAATACTTACCCGACTACTAGTGAGTAACACTTTTAGTACTAACATTGAAATGAATGTACAACTAAATAGAATTAATTTCTATTTGTAAATAATATTCTAGTTATGTTTTATAAAAAATGGGTTTAGCGAGGTAATTATTTTTTAACCAAATATATATATTTTTTATACAAATATTTAACTAATTATGAATTATTATAATAGTATATTATAAATTATTTTCATATTTTTGTCAGTATTGTGAGACTTACATTAAACTAAAAATATTTTTTATGTTATAGAACTACCATATCGTGTTCTAATTGTGCCATCTCGTAAAGCAAGTCAGACAACAGCCAACTGCTGGTTGTCGATATCAGGCGCCAACGGTGAATCTACTCCAAAAATACCTATCCCGAGAAATACTAACGAGTTCGTGTTTCATGTAAGCTATTATATTAATTACTATTAAAAGGTTTCAACTATATATTTATTCACTGTATAAAAAATAACAATTTGTTCATCACTGTATAAAAAATAAAAAATCATAATTTGTTCATGGTAGGATTATTATTAAAATTTTTGATATTCATTATCGAATCGATATTAACTTTCTATGTTGTGTTATTGTTAAAAATCGAACTTGTTATGTTAGAAGAATAAATATAAAAAGTGTATTCGTTTCAGCATAAAAACTTGGGCGTTTTGTCAACACTACGCATCGGTCACGATAACTCTGGTTTATCGCCAAGATGGCTGCTCGACCAAGTTTATGTACGTAACGAAGTTACTGGTCATACTTACACGTGAGTATAAGATTTAATAATAATTCTTATTTATTATTTAGGGACTGCGCCTAACTAAATATATAATATAGAGTAGAGGACGTAATTTCATTTTAATTTTCCAGTAAGTCAAAACGCAGGTGGTAGTGTTCAGCTCCGCCACTCAACACGCAATAACTCTAATTTTGCGGAAGGTATAGAACAGTCTGATATTGTATAAAATTAGGTGCTGTAAGCAAAGTGTAATACAAAGCTGAAAAAATGCTTAAAATATCTATGGATATATGTTTTTTTACCTACAAACGGAAAGGGAATATGCAACATATGCCGGGGGAATCCGGGAATCCTAATAAAATGTATACACAAACGTCCCTAGGTTCCCCTGCAACCGCTGGCTGGGCACGGGCGTGGACGACGGCTCCACGGAGCGCGTGGTGGTGGCGGCGCGCGGCCGCGAGCGCTCGCCGCGCACGCCCGCGCCCTCGCCCACCACGCACCTCTCCACCTCCACCATACAGCACATGATTGGTGGGTACACGTGAATTAATCCGGTTAAAGAGTTTATAATGCATTTATTTATAGGGTAACCAGGAAGTATGGACGAAGTTCAATTTTGCATTTTTTTGTCCTGTGACAGTTCCCGTTTATATCCTGATCGCTTTTGTTAGGTGATTGTGGTTCGATGACAATTTTTATCATGTAGTAATTATACGATCGTGAAGTGTAGTCACGTGTCGATGAGTGATGATGAGAGATGACATTTGTGGATGTGTTATATATTAAATTATAAAATAAATTTCTTAAAGCACTTAAGAAATTTATTTTATAACCTATATACATACAAGAGAAGCGCGCACATATATTTTTTTAGATTAAAACATGAAAATAGTTTTTTTATGGTTTATTTGGTATCTTTAATATTATATCAGATTGGATGCCAGTCGTGACAGAAATTTATTTTATAACCTATATACATACAAGAGAAGCGCGCACATATATTTTTTTAGATTAAAACATGAAAATAGTTTTTTTATGGTTTATTTGGTATCTTTAATATTATATCAGATTGGATGCCAGTCGTGACAGAAATTTATTTTATAACCTATATATATACAAGAGAAGCGCGCACATATATTTTTTTAGATTAAAACATGAAAATAGTTTTTTTATGGTTTATTTGGTATATTTAATATTATATCAGATTAGAGGCCAGTCGTGGCGCAGGGGCAGAAAGTTGTGGGTTCGATCCCCACTCAAGGAAATAAAATGTTTATTTAAATTTATATTTCCATTAATTCGCTCTGGTGTCGTTGAGTTCCGCCATAACATGCAATGACTCCAGAATCTAAACACTAGGCTTCCTCTGCCTACCTTGCTGTTGAAGTGAAGCTGATTTATTTTTTGTTTCATATTATAAATAAATGTGTTTACAGGTGACTGCGTAAATGCAATAGTTAAATGGCATTATCAATCGAAACGCGAGAAAGATGCGAATTCGATAAGCGTCCTGCTCTGCGGGGAAAATGGTTTAGTCAAATGTTTGGAACAAGCATTTTTATGTGGCTTCAAATCATCTCGACTTTTTGGAAAAAATCTCTTTATTTGGGACTATTTCGGTAAGATTACTTTTTAAGTAATTGTATACTGTAAATTAACATATACATATATATAATGGCGAAGAATAATTTCTTCTTTTTACAATATATTATATTTGTTATATATTACAATGTGTTGCAGAGTATGTATATGGAGTTTGATAATATTCAATCTATCAACTTAATTGAATGTAAAAATTGTATGAAACCATGTAAATAGTATTAATAACCATCTTTCATAAACTTTTCCCATCTTATTATAATTGATATTTATAAAATTCCAGCGAGAGTAAAAGACGAGTTCAAAATGAGTCTGTCCGACGACCCGCAGGCCCACAAGGGCTGCGGCGTGGCGTACAACTGCCGGCAGGACCAGGAGCACCGCGCCATCTGGCGCTGCTACTGCCACCTCATGGACGAGGTCGGCTCTGCGGGGCGCTCGCTGGGCAAGGACGGGAAGTTTCAGCTGTTTATTTGTTTGAGTTTAAGGTGAACATTCTATTCATATTGGCACTCGAACTCGGCAGTTGGGACTGGAAGCTGTGCCTCTAAAAAAAAGGACGTAAGATTCAGTAGTCGGAGCGCTTAGACGGTTTTTCAGAGAGGCGCGGGCTCGAATTATATCTTTTTCCACTAAAATTTTGTAAAAATTAATGCTTTCACGACAAAATGATTTGTAGTTTTTTAGCTTTATCGTCACCTACTTTCTGACGAATTTTCGAGACCGCGCTTTGTATTGTTACCAAAGGGAAGAAATGAAAATATTAAACAATTAATTTCTGCGAAACCACAACCGTCGAAGTGGGCATCGAATCCACAACCGTCGTGTTTCTCAGCACACGCTTGTGTCACTGCGCCACGACGACCTATGTACACGTATATTTTTATGTTTAATAAACTTAATTGTTTAATAAATGTTTTTCAGAGAACACTGGCTTCACAGAATGCTAGTGCCAATGTCGTTGACGCGAGTGACCACAGAAATGTATGAAGAACAAAGCTTTATGCGCAAGCGCGGCTTATTAACATTCCTAAGGCAGATTCTCGAACCATTGGATGAATTCGACATTGTTCTAGAAAATTCCCTCACCCAAGGCATTTAATTAAAATAAAACTTCTATTTTCCTATAATAAAATTGTAAACGTAGCTCTGGTTGTCACAGAGTAGTAAAAGGTTTACGCAATATTTTTCGGATCAATTAGAAAGAATGAATATTTAACATATTATGTAGGTTGTAAGCGGAAGAGAATACTCATAGGGAATACATTAAATACTCTAAGAAGGACTACCAATCTTATGATATTTGTTTTTAAGTTTTTTTACTGTTTTATTTTTTTAAATTGTTGTTAAGTTTTTTTACTTGCCAGTTGAATCCAAAGATTATTTATAAATTTTTAAATTATGAAGCATTTAAGCTTTAATCATTGTAGCTGTCTCTTTTTAGGTGTTGTAATTACTTATATTCGGTAAATTGTGTTTATAATTTTACTTTTTTGCTATATTATAAAATAGCAAAAAAATAACGGTAATGATAAATAACGATGTTTTCTGTAATTTCGCTGATAAAATTTTATTTCCAATTTTTGCGAAAGTATCTCGTAATATACAGTTATATAGGAATAAAGAAATTTGAATTGATTATGTTACCAACGTTAATATTTTTCGCATCATATTTTCATACTATACAATTTACCCGCGTTCATATGGAATTACAACATCAATGTTTCTAGGTTGTATTTAATTTATTTAATACTCAAACTGGTACAACAACATCGAACTGCCATTCATTAAGATTTCCGAATTTTACTACAGTTTACAATATATAGTAATGATATTAGATTTTCGAAATTTTTCTCAGTACATTAACATTTTAAATAGCAGCCATGACAACATGTCTAGTCTAGTGATATTAACTTATGGTAGTAAAAGAATGATTATAAATCATTTTTATTCTGTGTGATATGAATGCATAATTGCAAGTTACAATTAAAACAGTCAACATCTTAAATTAAATACCGTGCAACATTATTTTCCTGTTTATTTAACTGTTGTAAAGTAATCTGTTATTCTGAATATTGAAACATTTAATCAAAAAATATTTATTTACTTTATTATAAAAATAACTGTTGAATAGACATAGTATCAAATACCAAAGTTGCACAGATGTATGTAGTTTTATTTTACTATCGCCGCCGAAATAACGGTTATATTTTTTAAATACTTTACTATAACAGATCTGAATCTTAGCTTAATTAAAAAGTTCAAAAATGCATGATAGAATTAAGCCGAAATATGTAGAAAATTTAATTACAAAAAAGAATATATTTTCAGTTTTTTCATAAGTTTCTGTTGCTTATTACATAAGCGATAAAATCACCAAATTTTTAACGTGAAGCTTAAACATCATGCTGTATAATATTTGCGAAAAGCAAGGACCTTTGAATGCAAAGTAGTCTAATAGTAACTCGAAAGCCATTATTGCATTTTTCGTATAGATTTTTAATGTACGGTGCACAAACACATCAAGGTATTTTGTAATTCTCATCTTTATTTAGAATCATTTCCTGACCCAAATGTATAAAAGCATGAATATGACTTCTGTACAAAAGAATAACCAAATAATCTAATATATTTGTTTATGTCATCTGAAGCTTAGATGGAATAACAAATACATATTAAATTTGCATGCTTGTAAGTATCAAAAATGAAAATCATTACAAGGACGATAAAATATATATGCCGCTAAGTATATTTTACTAAATTACAAAATATATGATTCCGATAAAGTGATGTAAATAATAATTAAAAAAAATAACATGAATATGATTATATATATATAAACAACTGTCAAATAGTAATTTCTTATTTTTTATCAATATTAAAATCACTTTACGCATCACAACTCATAACTTAAATATAAATAAAATACCTGAAAGTATGCTCTTCTTAAATTTTGTAACTTCCATAGAATAATGATTATACATGTGTTAGTTTTGTATAATTTAGACACAACGTAACTAAGTTAACAAATACAATATATTTTTGTGTGAAACTGAAATTATAAACAGATGTAAAATATAAAAAAAAAGTCCATATTAAGTTAGTCTAATGGCAAAAATGTTATGTTTTCTATTTAATGTCTTCATGTTCCTGTTAAATATATTTTTACTTTGTCAAGAATGACAAGTCTTTATTGACATGACACACTGAACACCTATGGATACTTATTATATAGAGATACCATTTAAGTAGAAATAACAAACGATTTGGTTTAATATTTTGAAAATGCTCTGGTTTTAAAAAAAAAATAATATTGTCTAAAATTCGTGCACTTTTGTATAACGTAATATATGTATAATCGTTTTTCTTAAGCCGTCCAGCACGGTTGTAAACATGTGCGTTGTTATAGAAGCCGTCTATTCATTTGTCCCCTTAATTTTGTGCCAAATTTAAATAGATATGCCTCCTATGCTTAAAAACCTCATACATTTCGTTTTGTATGGGTGAATGTCATAAATTTGCGATAAGTTACATATATATATATATATATATATATATATATATATATATATATATATATATATATATATATATATATATATATATATATATATATATATATATATATATATATATATATATATATATATATATATTTATAGAACATTTTCTTATACTTACTTAGTGACTACATAATGTTTAACGCAAAAATTGAGTAGGTAAATGGAAAATGATATTTATTAAATTAAGTAAAACCGTTAGAGTTTAAGAAATTAGGGAGTGTGTTTAATTTACATTTTGCAATATATTTTATTTTTATATTTCAAATCTTATTAAATATTTGTCTAAAAATAAATTAATATTTTTTTTAAAATTGTAATCTATAATAGTACTCAATAATATTTAACTATAACAATCCAAGGATGTTTAATCGTTATTTGCTATTTAAATATGCTTTATTTGTTACTATAAATTGTCTCTTGCTTATCTTAAAGTCTTCCTTTATTTAAAATGCATCTAAACCAAAGAATTATAATAGTAAAATTTAGATACCGTACATAATAAATGTGGTAAAAAGAATGTTGTTTTATTTAATCATCTATACTATAATAAACTAGTAAAAAGATGTGGCCGTACAATAAATATTTAAAAAAATAAAATCAAATCATTTTCACGCTGTATCCCGCACACAGCAGGGTAGGAACCTAGTGATAAGACACTCCGTTCGCCGCTTTCCGCCGAATTCTCTGCGCCACTACCAGCTTCAAATATTTAGGAAATATTTTTAGTAAAACATGAAAATATATACATACTTTTTGAAAAATATCTATATTTGTTTGCCTGTAAATTTTGCGACTCTTGTCATATTACTTCCATTATTTTAAGATAACCACCCTACCATTAAAAATTAAGCAAGCGGGCCTGAGTGCAGACTCACAACCATCGCAATGGTAGACAAGCTGTCCCATTAGGCCATAATGAACAATTTTTAGCTCAGTTCTACGCTATATCCCACACACAGCAGGGTAGGGCAGCAAGCCACGGGAGACTAATGTTAAGACACTCCGTTACTCACTTACCAGTGGTCAGTCGTGGCGCAGGGGCACAAGTGTGTGGCTGTAAACGCGACTGGTTGTGGATTCGATCCCCACACGAGAAACTGAAATATTTAATATTTTTAATTCTTCGCTCAGGTGTCGAGGCAAAGCACGGTATTGAGTTCCGCCACTCAATACGCAATGCCTCCGAAATTCGGTGAATTTGTTTTTAGGTATGGGTTTAAAATATTTTTTTATTCTATATACTGCTTACGTAAAAGGAGCACAGTTGCCGTTTATATTAAACGCCGATATTTGTATGTTACACTAAAACGGTAATAAGTGCCCGATCGATTTCTAACAATTTTTTTCTTATTAATTATAGTAATGAGGTGGATTATAGTAATGGGGTGGCTTTATTATCGGTAAGTTCCATAATTTTGTTGTAATGAAGATGTTGCACGTCATTTTGACGTATAATTGGGCTTTGTGTGACTTTTGTAATTGTTTCCAATTTTTTATCATTGTGATTTGAGTTAATTATTTTGTTTACCCAAAGTTTCTCATATAGTATTATATTTTTAGATTAAATATAAGACAGGGTCCCGTCAACAGCTAAAGCAGGACAAAATTGCAACAATCGTCGACATGTTCTAAAATTTAATAATAATATTAAATTTTAGAACAGTACGACGATTGTTTTCCGCTGCATTCAGACTCCGAGCAAGACTGTTGAGTAATTAAAGGTGTTGTCAGGAGTGATAACAAAGATGTGATATTTGCCTACATTAAGGAAGAAGCCAAGAGGTCTTTGAAATCAGCGATGCTTTTGATCAGATATGTTTCTCTATGTCTAATAACAGGAAGACTAGGATGGCAAATGAAGGCATCTTAAATGTACTGTATCATATACTGTCTCTATAAGATAAATAGATAAGAAAAACCAACGATTCGCAAAGATTTTATAAAAAAATTGGCATAGTGTTGATTGAAAAAACAAAAATGACTGTGAAGAATGAACAAGTGGTTGCCATCAACCACTTTGAAGAAGATAACATTTCTTTAACGTACTTCATAACATTTTTTTTTAATGTGTTACCGATTTTTTTCAGAAAATACTATTGATTTTACTTTAGCTTTCTCTTGCTAAAGAATGTTATTGCAGGATTTTTTTCACATAAAAAAAGGCGGATGACCAAAGCGCAGCTTTCGAAATGGGGAAAAGACATGCAAAGAACACAATATTGATATTTGTCAAGACTGTCTATAAAGACTAATTTCTTCTATGAGACTAATTAAGTATTATTACAGTTGTTGCAGTACATAGTTGATGTTATTTTGGGAAAAAGTGTAAAACAACTTGATATTTGTAAAAATAACCTAATCATAAGAAAAAATATAAGATTTCA
The DNA here is from genome assembly GCA_917862395.2 of Heliconius sara. Lineage (NCBI taxonomy): Eukaryota > Metazoa > Arthropoda > Insecta > Lepidoptera > Nymphalidae > Heliconius > Heliconius sara. The sequence goes on along the minus strand of OU860796.2, from coordinate 5,939,810 downwards.
TAATTTCTCATTGATTTTCTTCTATGATTTAGTTATATTACTATGATTGTATTAATAAACAGTATATATTTTTATAATTACTTACTTATTAATTAAAACTGTATATTAAATAATTAATGCAAAAAAACAGTTCAGAACCCGAAAATAATGAGAAAACAGTAATTTTATTTTTAAACGTCTTTTTTACGTATGATTGGACTTTAGGTATAGACAGTTAAATAAAATTGGGCTTCTAGTGTTAATTATAGAATATGGAAGTGGATGAAAGGGGAACTCCGGTCCTCATAAGCTGTAAGGCTAGCCGCAAACACACAATATTATTGTCAATACTATATTGCCAATGATATTGTTCAATACATAGCCCCGCACACTACACAATATTATTATTGACAATATTTTGTCATAAAATCTGACATAGTCGCTCGGTAGCTTTATGTATATAACCCGTTACGGTTACATCTAAAATGGTCAGAAAGAAAAAAACCGTCGCTTTAGTTATTGCATTTAATTTATTTACCAAGAAAAGAACAATCAAGAAATAAATGATGGATCAAAGACTGAGAATGTACTTTTTTAAATTCCTTCCGAAAATTTATTCGCAGAGATAATCTTAACATCATTTCTTGAACAGTTTGGCTAAATTTTTTTGTGTTTTGTGGTCAGCATATCTAGGACATTTTTTTTAACTTTATCTTGATAGGCTTCAGTAGACGTATTCCATAACTCTGGATACGTTTCCCAAGTCTTAATAAGGTCTAGTAAATATTGTTTCTCAGTTGTAGTAGTAGCCCAAAGTAGCCCAATATTATTGACAATAGACAATAGTACACCGAGAAAAGACTCGAGCGGGTTAAATAGGACTCATCGATTGGTAAATATAGGTGTAGGGAACTGTTATATATATTTATAGTTTATTTAATCTGTGTCATTTATATATTCCAATATTGTAATTTATTTATTTATCATTTATACATACATGGAATCATACATACATTTAAAAGTATTTATTTATTTTATAGTAAGTATTCGTATTTAGTATATTTATATTAAAGCGCTTGCTGCCGTCGACCGAACCGCTAAGGAGTTCTTGTTTCCACATCTACCGCCTTGTCGACGGCTGCCTTCTGTCGGAGCCGATGCTTGACACTTGATGCGCTTTCCATACGTTCCGTTGTTTTCTTTATTAATTTCTTCCAAATCAGTATTTATCGTGTTCTGTTTTATACATACGTTTGTGGTTGAATTTTGTATAAACCGTGTCGTGATTTATCATTTATGCTTAAACTATATGTACTTTAAAGTGGTGTTGCATATACACAGTGTAAGCCGTGAATAGACTTTTTATTCGTCTCCATCAAAACTTCAGCCAGGATCGGGCACTATATCGCCATTCGCCGTCTTCATAATTTTTATGGAGACGTACAAGGAAAAAGGAAAGCTCTGCATCTGCCCTTTTTAGATCTGCAGAAGGCACTGTGTGCCTCATCAGTGTACCTGATAGGCATTGCGATCCAAAGGCGTACCAAAAGCGGAATTGCTTTGCTGAAGCTGTATTGATGATTATCTTCCAAATTACAGTAGGAGCTCACTAGGGCTCGGCTCTTTGTCCGTTCTTATTCAAAGTAGTGCTTGATACTGTCTCCAACATCTGTCCAACAACTGTCGCTTACATTCAAGACCAGCCTCCATGGCTGATTATGTAGGTCGTCGACATAGCACTCATTGACGAGAACCGACTGACGCTGGACCGTAAAGTGAACCTCTGGAAGGGTGCGCTTGAGAACCGTGATCTTCAACTAAATGTATCGAAGATCGAGAACATGGCTTGCGAAAGCCGGATTCGAGCACCATCCATACAGGTCGTGAACCAACCTTTAAGTCGGAAAAGTTCGGGTACCTTGGATCTGTTTTGCACTGCATCTGGAGGCATCGATCACATCTATAGCTGGATAAGCGCTGCGTGGTCCAAACGGTGGGAGGTCACTGGTGTGGTCTGTGACCGCAGGATACCATCCAAAATCTCTGATATACAAGCGTATCATTCGACTGGTTCTTTTATACGATTTCACGTGACGGAAATGAAGATGCTGAGGTAAATGTGCGGCTTACACGTAACACATTTATTCGAGGTAATCTTCTAGTCCGTGACATAGCGGATAAGTTCCAAGAGCGTCGCCTGAGATGGTTTAGCCACATTACGCGCCGGCCTAAGAACTATGTCGAATCCAAGTGCCTTTCTATAATAATAATAATAATAATACTTTATTGCACTAGAAAACTAAAAAAACAAAAAAAACAATATAATAACAGTTACTAAACTAAACTAAGAAATAAAAACTGTAAATATTACAAAAAAGACAACATATAGTGCAATGGCAGCCTTATCACTAAAAGCGATATCTTACAGGCAACCATTTGAAAGGATTTATTACTTAAAAGACAGCAGAAAGGTGCAAAAAGTAATAATTGTTTTATTTTACACAAATATGATTTTAATAAATATAAATGAGTTATTTATTTTATAGACATACCTATACAAAAATATGTACATACATACATAAATACATACATACCTATAAATAAACATACATAAATACATACACACGTGCATTCATACCTATTTACACACATCCTCACAAATTTACACAAACATATATATATATATATATATATATATATATATATATATATATATATATATATATATATATATATATATATATATATATATACACATTCATACATACATATATACATATACATACATACACACATACATATATGCATAGAAATAGAGGAATATACAGAAATGTCAGTTTAGCTATTTAGTTCGAGATAGTGCTGCTTAAGACGTCGTTTAAATATCCCAACCGATTGAGACCGTCTCACTTCCACTGGTAGCTCGTTCCAAAGTTTGACTGTCATGACAGTAAAAGAATCGCTATAGCATTTCGTGCGGCACAAAGGTATTTCAAGGAAGTTGTTATTTTGGGAACGAAGAGTTTGGGAGTGTTGAGTTTCCGACCCCAGAAACTTGAAACGTTCCTTGAGGTACGGCGGAGTATCAGGATAGAAAAGGATAGTGTAGAGGAGTGTAAGGGAATGTAAATAGCACCTATGTTTTATTGACAATCACTTAAGTTGACTACGGTACTGTGACACATGGTCGTGTTTTCTTAGTCCAAAAATAAATCTTATTATAAGGTTTTGCAGGCGCTCGAGCTTACCAAGCAATTGCTGAGACACATCTAAATAACACGAATCAGCATAATCTAGTATAGGTAAAAGGAGAGTATGGGCTAACGATATTTTAGTTTTTAAAGGTAAGAGATTTTTCCATTTTCTCAATCTACCTATGGCACAAAAAATCTTGCGGCTGAGCTCGAAGACATGAGGTGACCAAGAAAATGTACTGTCCATCCTGATTCCCAAATTGTTAACACTCGCACTAACGTCCAAGCAAATATTGTCAAGCATAATTGGAGGAAGAGGAGAAAGAACTTTAGATAATTGCTTAGGGTTACCAAACACACATACCTGAGACTTATTAGGATTAATTGAAAGCCCAAACGATTTACTCCATAGATGGTGAGATGATGTTATGTATGGAGCGAGCGTGTTAACAAAAATGCTGGGGTACCGCAGGGCACACTGCCCTGCGGTACCCCAGCGTTGATATGGCACACTGACGAAAGTTTTCCATCAACCTTGATGCTCTGTTTACGGCTGTGATGAGAGATAAGACATCCCGGACGCCCAAGGAAGCGCTGGTTGGAGGTCATGATACAGGACATGAGAGCCAATTGTCTAACCATCGAGGATACTAAAGACTAAAGTGGAGTAGGTTGAGTAGGAAGAAGAAGAAGAGGACCATCATATATAGCTCTCATTAAGAATTGTACGACATGTTAGATAGGTGGGATTTCACATTTACATATTTTTTTTATTGCAGTGGCATTTATAGAGTCTTGTCCCTCAAGCCTGGAACCTTTTGCACTAATTTCTCTTAGAGACTACTCAACATCGGACACGTCTACGAAATTAAGAAAAAATATTTGCATCTTTTTTGTTGATCGTTTGAATACAGCTTGACATTTCACCGAGTCTATCGACTTGGCAAAGATTTGCCGTTTGACTGAGAAGTTATTAACGTATTCTCTTAGGTTTCACTATTAAAACTTTAGTCAAAGTTTGAGAAACGTTATTAAATTCGGCTTTGGCTAAGAACACATCAGACACGATGGACTATCTACCTTGTAAATGAAAATATCGAACATGCACAAATTTCAAATTAAACTAGACGAATCAAGGCAAGAATTTTGTAAAGAAGCTTAATGCTCCCAACAATCAGTCATCATTGTAGTGTCTTGGATGAAACTACAATTTTTAACTACACTGTTTAAAATTTCAAATTCCTAAGGAGTTACAACACCGTCAATACACACAATTATAATGTACGACCACAAAAATAATGTTTTTCATATGTAAATGTTTAATATTACATTGCCGAATTTGCTATTTCATTGAAGTATATTATATGTTTATAAATATATAAAACGCATTTATCATTTTACAATAGTTAATCATTATTACAAAATATTACACAGATTATATCTAAGTAATGTTGTTAAAACAGATTATAGATGGCGCTAGCCACCGCTTGTTGTGCGGTCGTTCGTTCGACATTCGACATGTAAGATGGCGGCGATTAATGTGAAAGGCGAAACGTTGTCGTATTTCAACTTGTAAATAAAGTAATTGTTCTCTTAAAATAGTATCAAAACTAAACAAGGAAGTAAAGATTTATTACATAGTGTGCATTATAAAGTGATCAGTTGTATGTGATTCCAAATATATTTTTGTGGTCGTTAATTTCACAATAGACAAAACCCGTCGCAACCAGCACTCGAAGAGTCGAGGCCATATTTATGATGTTATCTGTCGTGTGAGCGTCCTCTCAAACCACATTGATAAATGGTTATTCCAAATTAATGCAATGGTATGTTCATTTCCAATAATGCATGTAGTGTAAAACAGAATCCATAGTCTAACTTTTGTATTGTTCAAACACATTGACGCTATTATGTCGGAGCGGCGCATTATTTTTATTTTACTTCATATTTGTATTAAAACTAAATTTCTCTCTTTAGATAGTGTTTTTAATCTTATAATTATTATAAATAATATTTAATCTATACAAATAATTCGTTTAATATAAAAATAATCTCCAATAAGACTTAAAATAATGATTAAGTAAAATGCTTGTTTTTTTTTGTTTTCAGGAGTACTATCCGCATGTAAGGAGTTGTTAATATATTAAGAATGATTTCAAGTGCTCCAATTTAGTGGTACTAAATATATATCATATGTGTATACAAAACTATGGATGAAAGTGTGGACTTCTGTTGACAACTAACGTAAATTATCACAAAACAAAGCAAGACGGAGGTGGTAATGGATCCAGTAGGACCATGGTCAGCATATGCTTCGTACAATCGGCTAGCAGGGGTACAAGCGGGTGCTGCAAGTGGGGACTTTCATCACCATCTAACAAGCAGCAGTACTGGGCTAGGAAGTCAATCGGTGCCTTCAACAACAAGCCAATTACTTCTTCAAGCTGCTCACACTACAGCATCATTAGCAGGACAATTAGGATCTTCAACTGCTTCCCCCTTTAACCCGGGTGGATTCCTCTCCCCACCCGCAGTGGGATATGATGCAGTGTTCTCACCATTGTTTCATCATGCAAATCCAAAACCTGCACATTATAGTTCATCCCTTCAAGCACAACACCGTCAAGTAATAGCACAAGCGCAAGCAGCTGTTGCATCAAAACAATCATCTGTAGAAACGGAGATATCTTCTTTAAGAGAAAATTACTCACACCAAACGCTAGCTGCACAAGGATCATCATTTTTTGATCAACCTTCAACCCCTGGTAGTACAAGTGGTATAAATTGGCAAGGAAATAACCAACTACCTAGCCCATTTGGCATTCTACCTCATGAAAGTGTTGTGCCCTCATCACCAAGTCCTGCCACAACAAAAGCATCAGCAACATATGAAAATTTTAATGCTCACTTTGCTGCTGCACAAACACTTAACAATCATCTTAATTCTCAAATATCAAGTAGTAAACAAACAAATAGGTCAGGTTCACCGGCAACTTCATCTAAACAACCGGCCTCATCAACATCGTCAACATTTTTTCAATCTCCTTCAAATTTTGGAAATCAGACAGATAATTCATACAGTACAAGTGGTTCAAAAAGTGGTCAACTGTCATCACAGCAGGATTATGCTGGAAGTAAGTCATATTCAAGTTCTGCAAGTAACACTGCTCACTCTCAGCAATCGTGTATTGTGTCAACTCCATCAGTGACTTCCTCTTCCCCAACACCTAGTAAAGATTTCCGATCATCCTCTACATCTTCCACAAGACCTTCAGCCTCTATTTATAACTCTCAATCTCCTAAAAGTTCTAGTAGTGAAAAGACATCTCGAACACCTACTATTAACAGTAGTGGATTTGTTTCCCCTACATCTAAGCCACCTCAAATACAAACAAAAGCACAAAGTAAGATTTATCCAGAGCTAGGTAGTGAGCCAAGAAAGAGCTGTGAAACAAGTGATAAACTTCAACCTCAATCATCCCCTATAAGCTATTCCATCATGGATGCCCCTGGTAGACTTAATTATAGTGGCAGCAGTAGTAGTTCTAAATCTAGCAGAATTAGTAATTCTCAATATTCATCATCTCAGTCTTCAAGCTTTAGGCATTATCAAAGCGGTAACAATGTAGAATCTGAATATCATGTTCGAGCAAAAAGTAGTTCTAGTACAGACACAGGTTATTCCAGTAGTAGTTCTCAAAATGGTCCCGATTGCAATGTGGTTGTAGCCAGAAGGCAAAGTCCTTTACAAACAGCACCCCAAACTTCTCCTCTGGGTCATGGTTCTAGTCCGGCATATCCTATGTATCATAGTCCTATGAATTCTTTAAATTCTCCACAGCAGCACGGAGACCATTATAGTAAAGTAAATAATACTGCTCCACGATCACCATTAGATGCATCTATTTCGCGACCCCCCTCGCAAAACAGTCAAGTGGCCTATCCTAGCGTTATAACGAGAGCATTGGGCATAGAACAAAGCAAATCGTACAGTGAGAATAGGTATGAGCGTAATCAAAATTCAAGTCAAAATTGTTGGGAAAACGAAAGACAGTCTAGCAGAAAATTTAGTAGTAATGGTAGTAGTAATAGCTCTAGTAATTATAATAATGGTTTAACTGAAAGTAATACTCATAATGAAAAATCTACTTCACAATCTCAAAACTCTACTGATAGGAATTTAAGTTTGTCTGACAAACATCAACATAATTACTTAGACGGCAACAATGTAGCTTTACAAGATCTGTCCAGTTGTCGTGGGGACCCCATGAGTATTGTAAAAAACTTACAAAATTTACAGCAGAGCTGTCAATTACAGGAGGTAAAATCTTCGAAAAGTCAGCCGACAGCATCTGCTATAACTGCAAACAAATCTGTCTGCAGACGGAAAAGCACAGAAAAAATTCCCCACTCTAATATGAATGAAATTTCAAATGCTGTTATGGCAGATTATTTGGCAAATAGAATTCCTCCCCCAGCCCACAGCTCGACAAGTAATCAACAACAAAACGGTTATTTCGATTTCGAAAGGTGGAATCTTCCTCCGCCACCTCCGAAAATGTTTCCTGGCACATCTGCTTTCGGCTCTCAGGCATCTTTACACGCTACAAATTTCGCGAATCAACATCAAGCACTTGCGATGCAACACGGACACGCACTGACTTACTTCCCGCCCTTCCACCTAGGTCCTCATCCTGATTTCCAATCTTCCGTGGAGTTAACACCGTTGTCTTCGTTTAGCGAGACACCACCTTCGGCTTCCTCGTCATCTTTTTCCACACCAGAAACTCGTGAAGAGGAACAGCCTAAGGTGGTAGTACCTAATATAGAAGAAGAACTTGGTTTCCTTGCAGAACAACGAGCAAATACTGCATCGACGGTAGCACCCTCTTCCCAGCAGCAGAACATAAACAGCACTTCACAAGACGCTACTTCAAAAATTATGGAAAAAAAGTTTAACGTCCCGGTCACGGGACCCGGCTCGGGCTTCATGGCTTCGTATTTAAAATTTTTACAAGGCGAAAGAGACACATCTCCTCCGCCGGCTGGAAGGGGCGCCAGGAAGTCCACCTGGTCAAGAACTAATACGAACACCACCGCGAACAACAAAGCCTACACGCCCAACGAGCACAAAAATTGCGAGGCGACCTCCAACCCACAGAGCGCCAACGGCGCGATGTCCGCCAACAACTCACTGAGCTCCATGCCGCTGAGCAACCCGGCGGCTGGCGCGGCGGGCCTGCTGGACGACCCGCGCTACTACGGGCTGGGCAAGGAGCGCAAGCGCAAGTACGAGGGCGCGGAGGAGGCCTACGAGGCGGAGGAGGAGCGCCGCCTCAAGCCCGTGCTGAACGTGCCCAGCGCGCCCGCGCCTGCGCCGGCGCCCGACAAGGGCAAGAAGGCGCGCGCGGGGGCGCCCGGCAAGCCCGCGCCGCCCGTGCCCGCCGCGCCCAAGAAGCCGCGAGCGCCCGCGCCGCCGCCCGTGGCCGCGCTGCAGCCCGCGCCGCAGCAGCAGTACTATTACCAACACCAGCCCGAAGAAGGTGCGTTCAATTTACTAGATTTCCACTTGAGAAGTAGAGCGCGATGGTGAAGAGCTAGCCCTGAAGCTTGTATGACAGGAGCGAGCCGGCCCCAGAGGCGGTAGTGAAAACTTGTTACATTTTAACTGTGATATGTAAATTTTTATTAGATGAAATCTATGATTATCCTCTGTAAATAATGTCTGCGACGAAAATGTGATGTACCTATCTTAGTAGAAGTCGATATTTTAGGGTTAGTCTGTAACAAGATTTCACCGACTTTATTGTTGATGACACATTATTAGTGCCATGTTATTGTAAATTGTAGTTTTGTGACTCTTGTCATACTCGCTATTGAAGGGGTGCTACCATTAATAATTCCAAAATTGTGGTATATTTTTTTATGGGATCGATACCAGTGGTGTCCGTTGTACATACCTAATGATGTATTGTATTTACAGTATTGAATTTAGTTGGTACTTATGATAGTGTATTCATATATTTTGATGTTAGCCGAAAGTGATTTTATATTATAAGGAGACGATGAATTGCATAATACATTGACAGCTATAAACTAGTGCGAGTAATGTATTAGGAGGCCATGCCCTGAACATAAGTTTTTGTATTTCTATTTAATTGTTATTTGTTTATGCACAATTCTCAATATTTTATGTAAATACTTTTGTATAATAGGAGAAGACATAAAATAAACGCGAGTATATTACTGATATGTGTTAAATAATTTTAGTTTGTAATTACTCCTGGTAGCACCCCTCACTTCGCCACGTAGTAACATGTTCATCTTATATGCTCATATTGTAATGTAATTGTATTGCAGCCAATTTTGCTATTGCTCATGTTTTAAAGAAATCAACTAAAATGTACATGTTATGATGATGGTGAAAGCCGTTGGCTATCCCTTTCCCTGACCGTTCCCACCTTTTATAATTCATGTTTAAAAAAAGAATAGCAAAAACAATCACATAGTGTATCACTTCAAAAGGTAAAGTTTTTATTTTTATATATAATGTTTCTGGATACAACTGATTTGCTGTATATAATTATTATTAATATTTTAGTGGCCGCATTAACGAATGCATTGGCTTATAGTCCGTACGGTTCTGCAGAAGACTCCAATTCAAATAGAAAACTGCATCATATTAAGTCACACCAGCAGATGACAAACACGGGGCATATGGACAATAACCGGCCTCAAATAGAGGAAATGCCATATCAGGTACTCACTTACATTTTTTTTTTAGATTCTCGTTGCATCCCGCAGGTTACACAGGGGGAACTCGGTGTTAAGGCACTCCATTCGCCAATTTTCGAGACCGCGTGTTGAGAGTCGGAACTCAACGTCACATTTTAGGTTGTTACCACAAGGAGGAAATGCAAATATTGAATATATAATTTCCCAAAGTGAAAATCAAATTTGTACTCAGACGCTCTTTTAGGCACATCTTCATTAATTATATACAGAATCTTCATATTATACATATATGTAATATATATATATATATACCGCTATAATAATATGATATTTATATATAAATGATCCTTACTTTGCCGCGTCCATAATTAATTCTTTGTTTAATTAAATCAATGACGTAAGAATATGACGCATGGCGAATGATTTAGTTTAAAAATTATTTTATGTGAATAAAAAAAACAATGCAAATTACCTCTTTAAGACAATGTGCAGATTGTTAACTGTGTCGAAATATATATTATGCTAATTTGATCAAACTTTCATAATTTTTTGCTTCATGCTGTTTTTACATGAAATGCACATAAGCAGCAGGATAGGCAGAGGGTAACCTGGTATTAAAACATTCCACTCCACAAAGAGAGACATTGCATGATGAGTAGCGAAACTCAACGCCACACTTTGTCGTGTTATCAGGGCGAAGATATAAGAATATTTCTTCTCCCTTTAAGTGAAAATCGAACCCACAACCGCCGTGTTTGCACTCAAGTGCTTCACTAATGCGTCACGATAACCTTACTAATCAATTATAATATAATGATTATCGTGTATAATTTTAAGTCGGGAGAATTCGTTGCGATAAAAAGTGAATTAAACGAGATGTGGCCAGCGATATGGAGGGTTGATGGGAAAACTTTATTGCAAAAATATGAACCTTTTGAGGAAAACGGAAAAGTCCTCTACCGTAACATATCTACAGTAAGTATTAAGGTATTAGTAGTAGTAAGTAGTATTAGTAGTAAAGTATTTTTCATCTTTTATCTGAAAATTTAATACAATAAATTTTATTAACAATGAATATAAAAACATATATGTATTCTGTAATAACGACATAAACTGGGCTAAGTTTTTTCTTGTTCGATTGTATAGAAATAGAAAAATATTGAATAATTGTATATTATTCATCATTTTAATATTTAAAAATAGTTTTACATTTCAAAATAGTTTATTAGTTTAAATCTTTTATTTAAAAATGTTGTCTTTTTGTATTTGCTTTATTCATTTATCAACTTTCTTTTTTTGGCTGAACTTAGTTTAAAGAACGGAGTATTAAGACTGTTCCTCATGTACCACCTCTTCTTAAGACATTGAGTGTTGACGAAACGGAGCGCTTTACCTCGTTACTAGGGCGCGAAAATGAAAACAATTCACTCCCCCAAACGGGAACAGAATCACAACTGCCACAATTTTTTACAATCACACAATGTGCCACTAAGCTGCGACGGTCTAAAGTTATTAAATGACGCATTTTATTAACTTTCAATGTTTCAGTACGCAGCATGGAATCCACAAAATAAAAAACTTTACAGCCAAGTACAAGTTAAAGTTCGGTCGCAATCACACCTAGAAACGATAGTAGAATTAGTAAGAAACGATATATCTCTTGACGACGGCAGCTTTATGGAAAAGCGAATGCTGGAGACCCAAATGTATCAAGAAAATTTTGAAGTATATATACAGACATTAATATCTCACGCGTTGGACCCTAATTTCTTAACAGAAATATTTCAAGAACAAGGTATCATTAACATAGTTAATTTTAAGATAAAGATATTTAACTGACATTTAGTATTAGATTAATCTATATAAAATTGTCATAACAGTGAAACAAAGGAATCTATCATTAGACTCAACCATTACTTTCATATTTTCGATATGGTCGTCATATTTTTTTTAAAAGGCTCAGAATTTTTCACGCCTTAATCGCATGACAAGGGCGGTGGAGAGAATGTAGTGTCCTGATACTTTGTCATCTGCTTTCAGCCCGATATTTGGACATCACAAGTCAACTGCTGTACTATGTTTTACAGTAGCGGGGAAATGGTAACTGCTCCCGAGTGAATATTGAACGCAAAATTTCATCGCGTTACAATCAGACACTGCTTACTGCGACATGACGATCTCTCTTAATTTTTTACAACAATATGTCAAATCTTTGTAAAGCACAGTGTCTGATTGTAAACGTGACGGTTGTGGGTTCGATTCTTACCAGGGGGAATGAATTATGATTATGTTTCCACAATGATGTTTTGAGTTCCCCATGAAACAAGTGATATTTCAAAAATTGGACGCAAAGTGAGAATGGAGTGCCTTAACTGGGATACCTGACTTATGCAGGACATAACGGGAAATAAAAAAAATCGTCACCTGAGCGAACTTTACAAGAGGCGTCGATAACGGGTTTATTATTTTCTTTATAATTGTATTTAATATACAGCGAAAAACATTATCTATATCCCACGTAATTTTTTTCGTAATAAATCATCTCTTATAAATTTTACATAGTTGGATGGAGCTGGTTTGCGTGTTGAGTGATCTGTATATACACGGTAGTATAAATAATTTCCAGACGACTACTTCCTGTCGAACGTGAAGACGGTGGACGAGGTGACGGAGGCGACGCGCGCGCGCGTGTCGTGGGGCGCGGGCGGCGGCGCGGCGGGCGACGCGCGCGCGCTGGACGCGGCGGCGGCCACGTGGCCCGGCCTCAGCGTGGCGGCCGGCGCCGGCCCGTGCCGCGCCTGCGCGCGCCCCGCCTCCGCGCGCCTGCTGCTGTACGGCCAGCCCTACAACCCCGCCACGCTGGAGCCCGTCCAGCCCGACGCCAGGCTTGCTTATGAGAAGGTATTTGTTCTAGCTTTGTGCGTTGCGTGTTGAGTGGCAGAACTCAACGCCGCGCTTAGCCTGGACACCAGAGCGAGAAATGGAAATATAAATTTAAGTAAATATTTCATCTCCTCGAATGGGGATCGAACCCATAACCAGTCGGTTATAGTCGTGGCACGACGGAAGTGTAGTCACATTTCGTGCCGCTGCTCCTTATGCCTTATCAGAGCGAGAAAATAAAAATAATTCATTTCCCTGAGTATTTATCGAAATATCCCACATATAGTAGAGTACGTTCAGTGAACCAAAAGTCAGAACTCCCTTTTCCACAAAAATGGGAGACATCAAGTGTTCAGTAGTGGAATTCATCATCCGATCTTACATATATTAACTTTGGAATAAATATTGTTTTCAGGAGTTCCTCGTGTGTAGCACCTGTTGTGGCCGAGTGCAGTTATTTTCAAGAATATCACATCAAAAATACCTCATGTACGCGGAGTGTAGTAAAAGAGTGGCCGAGAAGAGAATGCAAAACCCCAGTAAAGATACGACTGTCATTCTCAATGAGCTACTTGCCGACGAAGTCTGGATATCACAGGTGTGTTTTAATATATATATTTTTGTATATGTTTTGATACATCAGTAACATGTCGTCGGTAAAATAAAAAGTAAATAAGTTTAAAATCAACATTACTAGATTAAAAATGTCATGAACATTATTTTCTAACAATCAGAAACACTAAAAGGGCGCGAGTGCCTTTAGTAATTTTAAAATGAACTATAATTTTGACCACAAAAAATGTCTATGTTGCTTGTCAACGTTATATACATCAACGTCACAGAGCACATCGAGTTTTTGAATTAAATTGGTAAATACTGTCAGACTGTTGAGCCCGCGCTCGTGATTTTTTCTCAATATATCTCAATAGTAGACTTAAACTAATTAAAATAATTTAACTATCGTCAATAGAAATAATATGGAAACAAATATCGTTTTTAATAAAATATTGGGGTTTTTAAAGAAGTAATTTTAAAAAGCAAATAGTATTAGTATACAATAATCTTTGAAAGTTTCATAGGTCTCGCTCAATGACAACATACAAAATGTAAAAAAAAAAAAAACAAATAAAATGTTAAAAAATGTACCCAAATCATGAGACAGTAAAAAATTGTTATTAAGAATATCTGTTATTCTTATAAAATTGTCTACATTTGTTTTGTCGAGAATTGTCTACATTTAAGTCGATTTTTTTACATATTTACATAAGTGTTTCATTTTTTACCAGTATTATATAATTAGACAATGTTTATTGAGTACAAATATTTTTTATATGGTAAAGCTATCCACATACCCAGCACAGGTCGTGAATTGGCTAATGTACTTGGGTGGTAGTTCATATTAACTTTTAGACACTGAAAAGAAAATGAAATTAAAGTAATTTTTAAGAACTGTTAAATTCTATGTTAAGAACTTAAATACTAAAAGTTTCATTCATATAGCATAACGGAATAATATTAAAATGTACTTGAATTAATAAGGCAGTTTTTAGTTTGGTAAATGGTTCTTCAAATTATTTTTAATGCTATATATGGAAGACTGTGTGAAGCTAAATAAAAATGTTTGTTATTACAGTTGTTCCGCGACGTGCGGCAGTCGTGGGCGGAGGCCGAGTCGTGGGAGCGCAAGGTGCGCCACGCGATGTCACGACAAATGATTTAACATAACCCGTAACCAAGTGTACAAACACAAGGACATTTACGTTTTATTTACATTTTATACCTGTGAAATATGTAATTTTTTTTGTATTGTTATTACACATGTAAAATTTAAGCATTTTTTTAATACTCGTTCGTGACTGGGCTTTGTCGTTATATTAGTTGATTTTGAGATTCTTTGACAGCTTTTGGCAATCTTACCAATCGTGTGACATTAATTTTTGCCTCTGAACATTATATTGGAAACTATGAGCGCGAACGTGTTTATAATAGAGAATAGCGAACAGACATCACATATTAGTTTATTAACGTATTCACAATGATCGTCGAATTTTTTTTGGCTGTTACTTAGTTCAGTGTTACTCAGTATCAGTTGTTTATTGTTAGGACTGGTGCCATTTTTGCTGATCAATGACGCAAAAATTGTTTACCAAGGTAGTGCCGTCGGGTTACTGTATGGTTTGTGATTTTATATTTTTAGTTTATTTTTACGTGCGATTGGGTATCGGAAAACACAATTTGTTAATATAATTCTTAATACTACAATATTATCTTTTGTTATTACATTATTCCAGCAATTATTGTTGGGTTTTTCTTTTTTTGATTACAATCTAGAAATATATTAGTAAATTGTGAAGTTACAAATCGTGAAAATGTGACATGTGGTGATTTAAAACGTCCAAAGGCCAAGAGTCTCTCCTTTATTGTACGGCCTTTGTAAAATACGTATTTCGCAATATGTAAAATAACAATAATATTAGAAAATCCCATGAATATTCTTCTGTAAATAATTTAGATAAATTGTCATAATGTGCAATGCCGATTGGGAACAAACATTTATTTACTTTTAATAATAAAAAGAAGACTTAACACTCCTACTTTCGAATTTATAAAACAAATAATGATTGAATTATTTTCGTGTTATCTTTTCATTTTGTCATTAATAAAAACATTTTTTTGTAAATAACTTCCCAGTTAGCCGGTCATTTTTACAAGGAATTAAATATTTTGCATAATAAACGGTATATTATTTCTTGCTTCGACCGACCTTCCTTTAAATAGCTTATCACACTGACAGACATCATATGATGTGCGCTTCATGACTTAAATAGGCAACTATAATATAAACAACATTCCTAAAGCGGCCTTCAAAAAAATTATTAAAAGTGATGTTTAGGTTTAAGTTTTATTGCCCTAATTTATAAATGAACAAAATGGCGATATTATATTTCTACTTTTTGAACTAAGTACACTATTAGAAGATATTTTGTATAATTACATTGGGTTGTGTAGGTTTAATGATACGCCGATAAATATACGTAGTTTATACACATCCATAGACTATAGTTGTAAAATATCAAGTTCTGTCGTATAACATAAAAGGAACTTTATTTATTTTGTTCTATTTGGGCAGAACTCGCGACTTGTTTTGATTTATTTTAACATCCTAATAAATGGCAATTTTATTAAACTTTTTTTTATTTCTCAAGGCACCTCTAAAACACTTTTTTTTATTTGATTTCTTATACTTGATAAGCAAAGTGATGTTTTAATTTGTAGCCGGCAAGGACCAATTAAATTATTTTGACTTGTGTTGTATATGTATGTAAATATATTTTTTGAATTGTATACGATAGGGTATAAAACGAAAGGCACTTCATTCGCAAAATATCGAAAACAGAGTAAATTGCAATATTATTGGTTGGTCCTTTCATTGTAAAAGGTAACTCAAGTTAATCCATTAATCACAGTAAATTACAATTACATTAATTTTATATAAATTGAGAAGTACTTTAGTATCCTGTTTTTTTATACCAAAAAAAGCAACAACACTAGAAAAAATTCTCCCATAAAGTTATCACACCAGAATATAATAGAGAAATTATTTGTATATCTTCATTATCTACCAGGCTTTATATTATCTTAATGGCTCGATGATGATGATGAGTATTGTTTAATTTATGATTTTGTGTTGTGTACTTTGTTAATATATTAACAACTTTCGTGAAAACGTAGTTCAAAAATAGTACTTTTCATATTTTTTTTGCAAGCAATAAGTATCGCATGATTTAAATAGAAACGTACAATACGGTCGACAAATTGTGGCCGTTCTGAAGATAATCTTTCTGGATTTTTGCGCATTGTTCACTCGGGCAGAAAATAATCGTAAAATCAAATTTGCGAAGCTATCTATAGCTAACTTCAGGGCGGCCACGAATCGTTGACCATATTGTATTAAAAAATAACAGAATCTACGAAAGTTTAATTTTCGTTGGCTTATGTCTACAACTCATACTCACCTTCATAGGTCATCGGCAACGCTTTTGGGGAATCGATACTAATTTATACTACTATTATAGTATCGGTGCGAATTAAAAGAAATAATATCAAAGGTGAGTTGGTATTGAAGATACCTCACACCGCTGAAGTAGACTAGATGTAGACTCAGTAGAGCGCGACGTTAAGTCATTTAGTGCGCCTATATACAAAAAGATTTTTAACTTCAAATTCGTTCTTTTACACATCAAATTAATCATTTTCACACCCCAAATTTGCCAATTTAAATCTCAAATTTATATTTCACTATAATAGTAGTGATTAATTTCGTGTTTTTGCACACTAACAAATAACTTGATAAATATTATTTAAATTGATATTATGGTGGTCTTACAAGCAAATAATAGATAAAATATACGTCGAAATCGGCAACACCAGAGTGGAGTTGGTCTTTTAACATTATATTTATATTCTTGCGTATACGTATTGGAAACCGTCGGCCGTTTTTTTTCTATTCCCACTCAGGGCATGACATTTTTATTATTTTCATATTTTCGCTTCGGTAACAGGGCAAACGGCGGCGTTGAGTTCCGCCACTCAACACATTACGCTTCGAAAATTCGGTAGAAAGCGAGAAACGTAGTGCCTTAACATTAAGTTTCATCTGGCTACTGTAGGCTTGTTGAAGAGGCCAGTGGTGGCGGCAGCGGCACATAGTGGGACTGTAAAGCCGACTGGTTGTGGGTTCGATCCCCACTCGAGGAGATGAAATATTTACTTAAATTTATATTTCCATTTCTTCGCTCTGGTGTCGAGGCTAAGCGCGGCGTTGAGTTCTGCCACTTAACACGCAACGCCTCCAGAATTCGGCAGAAAGTGGAGAACGGAGTGTCTTAATACTAGGTTCTCTCTGACTACCCTGCTGTGTGTGATACAGTGTGAAGCTGAATATTATGCTCATTACTCATAAAGCACCTATTTGTCGGGCTTTTTTATTTGCCTACAAAATTTGACTCACGTAATGTAGAAAATATTTAAAAGAAAAGTAAATACTTTATAATGTTAAAAAAATCATGCATTTAGGAAATTGAAGCAGTCAAGTACCTTTCTATTTTGTTTGATGAATAGTTGTTTCATAAAAATGAATCAGACTTTCAATATATTTTTAGTTTTGACAGATTGAAGCATTCATTAAGTAATTAAACAAGATGTAATCATAGAATACTTTAATTTGTTTGCACACAGCCTCTATTGAGAACGATGTAGAATAAAACGGAGGTCTTGGAAATATTAACAATGACATACTTTAAGGGCAACAAAATGCTAATATTTGTACGAGCGTTTTGTTCGCCGACATAAAATGGTTAAAAATATTAAAATATAGATAAGTGGAGTAGCAAAATTATATAAATTACAGGATCCACCAAAGGACTATACAATTTGTAGAAACATATAATAAAAATTGTTCATCATTTTAAGAAGTCAAAAAGATTAAACCAATAAGAAATTACACAATTAAAACAAAGAAAAACAAAATCATGCATTTAACACATATAATTTGTATTTCGAATGGACCATATTCATAAAAGTTAATGAGATTTAGATAAGATCTCAGCGAGGGCGTTTTTTTTTCGTGTGCATCTCCTGTACTTAAATTATCACGAGGACGAGGCACGCACGAGGTACCGCGGTCACTGCAGTCGCGTGACGAAATACTATACAAGAATCTAGAATTAACGTAACTTACAATAATCGCATATATCATACATCTAAATTCAAGTAACTTATTTTTTATTCAGTTTCACGTTTTATTATTTTACTTTTTTTTTATTATTTTTTTAAATTATTTTTATATACCATAATCTCTTGTTTTGTTGTTACCACAGCGCGTTGTTGCCGGTGAAATTTGCCTTCCACGAATGATTTAGTCCGTCAGATGTCGGGTCGTAGCCTATTACTCGACGTTGTCGGGCCTGCGGTTGTATTGGTGGGGGTGCGCGCGGGGCGGCCGCGGAGCACCCCGGGGCCCGCCGCGCGCTCCCCGGCCGCGGCCCTTGAACCCCTGGTAGTTATGTCCACCGTTCTCGTGGTGCGTGTCGCCGGCGTCGCCGTTGCCGTAGTACGCGTCGCCGCCCCTGGCCTGGTAGCCATCCTTGTGCCTATTCTGGTACCCGTCGTACTGCCGGCCCTGGTAACCATCCTTTGACCTGTTCTGGTAGTCATTGTTGTGCCTGGGGTGGTAGCCATCGTTGTTCTGCCTGTTCTGGAAGGACCCGCGGCCTCGAAAACCGTTGGAGGATCCCCTGCCGCCGCCGCCACCTCCGCCCCCGCGGTATCTTCTGTATCTGTTCTGCCCGTCACCCTGTCCTTGAGCTTTGCGGTCGTCGTCCCGCTCGGGGCTCCTGCTCTCCTTTGAATCTTCTTCAATTCTATCTTCCACGGGAATCACTTCCTTGTGTTCTTCCGACGGAGAGAGAGTAGGCTCCACTGGGATGACTTGGTGCGGTTGAGGGGTGTGAGCGGGGTGCAGGGGCGGCGGGTGCGGCAAGGGGGGTGCCGGGAGGTAGGCGTGCTCGGGATGAGGGGCGAAGTGCGGCTGTGGCGGCATTGGGATGCTGCCCGGCTCGGGGACTCGGCCACCCGGTATTTGAACGTAATGTTGATTTGTGAAAGTTTGTGTGGGAATGGGTCCCGGCGGCGAGGGCTGATTCAGAATAGGGGGTTGAGGAGTTCCAACCGGGCTGTCGATTTCAGACTCTTGAAGAAAGAAGAAATTTTGTGACCCAATTACTTCCGAAATAGGTCGCTGCTGAGGATACTGCTGTGAAAAGTATGCATGTTCAACTTCCTGAAGAGTGATGGGAGGCAGGGGGCGGAGCGGGTAGCCAGGAGCAGGCACGACGGCGGGCGCGGGAGGCGCTGGCAGCGCGACGGGTGGCGCATACACGGGCGCGACTGGCTCCAGCTCCTCTACTTCCACCTGAGCGTGCTCCACTTCCTCCTGCACAGGCTGACACTCTTCAACTGCTGGTACTACTATGTCTGCAGACTTGTCAAAGTAACCACATTCATGTACTGTATTAACAATTTCTTTGATATGAGTGTAAGTTGTTCCCAAAACTTCCTTTGGTTTTCCATCAATAATGGCATATAAGTGTTCAGCAGCTTTGATTGTGTTTGTATGAAACCCAGCCTGCCCTTCTTCATTAACCTCATGTTTTGGGGTAACTTCTGGGTATCTGAAATTAAAAATTGATATTTTATAGTTCTATTATTTTATTGTATAAAAACAACAAAAAAAACACATTTCTATATAGTACAGTGTGATAGCATTTAGTTTTAAATTAGATGGTTGTAGGTTCGAATTTCACTTAGGGAAATTAATTATTCCATTTTTTTACTTTGGTAATTCAACAAAGCACACACAGGTTGAGTTTCACTATTCAACAGGCAAATCTCAGAAGTTGCACGGAACAAAGTGTGTCTTAACACTAGGTTTTCTCTGCCTTTAAGTTTATCAATATAAGTTATGTTTTTGTTTTTATTTCAAATACTAAAAAAACATCATTCACACTGGGGATCACTTGAAGGTTAACTACTATTTAAGAATGCAACTGGTAGTTGATGGATCAATAAATAAAATAAAAAAAATTATATTTATATGATATATAATATCATCATAAAAATATAGCATATAAACAAAAAAACAACTAATAACATCCACAATGTTGGTGGACATACCAACTACAAACATAAAAAGTTTTAGAAGTGTTATGGTGACAATGAATTATGAATGTGACCGTTGTTGACTGTTTGTTGGCAATAATTGTTGTAGCTGTACTGATACAGATATGGGTTGGTCTTTAATTTCTAATATCAACATTAGAAAAAATATATTGAGCTCAGCATTAAGTAAAAAAAAAATACAAGTTAGTATGCTTTTATGAAGAAGGTAAAATTATATTTGAATCTGGTAAAACAACAGACATATATAATGTATTTAGATGTGATTTAGATTTGATCCACTACATGTATGATAGAAATAAGCAAATGTCTATAATTATAAAGGATTAATAATAATAATATCAAATTTTAATATTAAAATGGAAATTTTTAATCACCCAAAAAATATGTGCCTTGTGAGAATTGATCCTACAATACATTAGGTTTTCCTTTGTAAAGACACAGTAGAGATGGTCTACTCCTAAACTGGACTTATAAACACATGCAAATAAGTGTTTTTTAAATTACAATAAATTAATAACATTTGTGTGACAGTCAGACACTTCAATGCAATCTTGACTATCTTTGAAAATATGAAAAAAATTATAAATAAAATACAATTTGTATGTAACTTACAGATTATCCAAAATCTTCAAGTCGTCCTCAGTCAACTTGGCTGCGCCATTGGAACCATTTAGAAAATCCTCTCTGGTCTCATTATTACCCATTTGCACTAAACAATCCAGAATAAGAAGAACCTCGCGTATTTTATTAGTTTCCACTGAATAACGCACCCATGCATCCTGAAATTACGTCAATATATATTTACAATAAAGAAAGAAAATTAAAGAGGCCATTGTGATGCAGTGGGATAGGGTTTTTAAGCTTTCAAGTCTACATATTCTTTGTGTTCTCAAATTTGTGTGATGTCATACAGAGCTTTTTGAGATTTGCAATATATTTTAATTATCATAGGTATTTATTATTATGAATAATTTGTCTATTTGTCTATACTAGAAATGCTTCATGTGCAATAATAACTGGCACATAATTAATTACAAAAAAAATCTCTATTAATGAATGATTTCCTACAAAATTTTACCTAAGAGAATATTTTGTATTCCATAGATTAACTAGATTGCTGTATCTTAATAGACTTACAGGCTGAGGACTTCCAACATATGTGAGGGGTATAAAAGCTAAGGCACTTCAGACACAAAATACCGAAACAGTAAATTGCCAATTTCTGCTGTGTCATAGTATTAGTTATTCATACCAGAAGCAATGTTAGGATTTTCATTGGAATTAAAAAAAATTTGGACTGAAGTGATTTTGCTTTTATATATTTTTTTCCCTCAGATATGTTGAAGTACTCATGTGTATGTTTATGGGACCCTTTAGAGTGCACCTTAACAGTCTGCTACCAACATCAAATTTGAAATAGTTCTACTATTTTATGTAGGTTCTAGGATTGAAATAACAGTTCTAGACAGATAGACCTTTTGGCAAATTATAGTATTTTCCCTGTTATATCTTATGCTTCCACTTCTGTGTACAATCTGCCTGTAAGCCTGTTACTGGAGAGTTTAGTGGTAAATAATAAACACAAAGAAGGTAAGTTGCAGGATATTAATTACAATAAAAATCTATTTACTTTCTAACAAATGACTACTTGATAACAAATTTTCTTAAGTACAATATGAATTAGACATTGTTTGTACATATAATCAAATTGAATGTAACGTAGCTATGAAAAACAGAACTTAGGGTTCTTATTGTAAAGTAATCTAAATTTACAATATAAATCGTATTTTTGGTTATTATATGATGTGAATTATTGCAATTACTAATAATATAACTTATTGAATGTAATTCTTAGATTTTGAAGTATGAAAATGATAACTTGCTATAAATTTCAATAATATACTCTTACCTTTTTAGCTTGTTTCTTAGCTTCACGTTCAGCAGCAGTTGCTATTAAAGTCACTTGTTTTGAAAGATCTCTGGCGAATTCTAAAGTTTGAGCCACTTCATCGTACTTAGCTACAGCAACTTTCTGATCACTGTTAAGCTCTTTCCCTGCCTTTTGTAAGTCGCGATATGATGTCAGCTTGCTCTGTAAAAAGGAATTATTTACACTTACAACAGTGACTTGTAAATTTTTTTATATATATATATATATATAATATACATTTTAAATCAAATGCTTAATTTAATTTTAGATTGAAACGTAAGTAGGTATAAGAAGTTGATATTTTGATGTTATCTTAAGTTCAAGCTATCTATATGTTTGCATACTTCATAATCAACAAACCTAAGTATGCACTTTTAAATCAAAGATATGTAATTACTAAATAGTGCATACTTAATAATATTATCAAAGGTAATAAGTTAATAATTTTCGCATTTAAATTCTTAATATTTTAAAAGTGACAAGACATGGGCGTCGCGTTTTGATGGTAGAATTATTGAAGCACATGTACAAAAATGGCGTCAACGGAATACCGCATCATTATTTACATACAATTTAAATGATTCTAAAAACTGTTTCTAACATAATTATTTCTAACACAAAAGTTTAAAATACTTAGATCTCAATTAAATCGTCTACAAACAAAAGTTGCAAACAAAGAAAACATTGAAAATATTTGTTGACGCCGTGAACAGTACTCACCTTCCTTTTCTCCAAGTTACGAATTTTGTGTTCAAGAATAGTTATAATCTGACGTATTGGTGAATTATCAACAGCTTCCGAAGAAGCTGGTTTTTCAGACTTCGCATTCGCAGCTGAAGGCATCCTTCACAGGCAACAACTTCTTCTGGATTGGGTATGGTGGTAGTTGAATAGAGGTAAAATCTATAGTTATATCTATATATAACTACATAGATACTATAAAACAGCAGCTGTCAACGCAAATGAACAAGAAAGACGCGCAGCATTTAGTTTAATGTTGGTACACTTGTAGTTGTGCTATTTGAAACTGCCTCAATGAAAATAACTCAGTAGTCGGTCGTCGGGTATTTAATATATATTTTTTTGTAAAAAATGAAAATGAAAAACAATATAATTTTAATACAAAACTAAACAAAATTTTGAGTATATACATACATACGGGACTATAACTAAAATAATTTATTTTAAAGGTTTAAGATATATAGTAAAGATTGTGTACCTACGCTTTTACATCGGTAAAAATGTAAATACAATTTTATTGGGAGTTGTGACATGATGATTGCCTGGCCATACAATAATATTGTCAATAAAGTGCGTATTGTCAGTAAAATTGTGCGTCTGCGGCTGGTTTTTCAATATTCCTCAATATTATTGATAATAATTAATTATCGTGTTCGGACGTGAGTCAATATTTTAGTAGAAAAAAGACTTTAAAGGATGCTCTTGATGTTAAAATTCCCCCGGCAAAACTGTATTTAATAGAGTTTATTAAAACATGGCAATCTTATCCAGAGCTATGGAATACGTCTATTAAAGTATATCGAGATAAAGTTAAAAAATAGTGTCCTAAAAAGCTTCTTGATATTCACAAGAAAATCTAACCAAATACAGATAATATTTTTTGGCAACGGCAATTTCTCATCCTCATGTATTTTTTTTTAAATTATCATCTGTTAGTATAATTAGTTTCACAATGTGTAGGTAGGCAAAGGGAACCTAGTATAAAGAGACTCTGTCTCTCATTGTCTGTCGAATCCTGGAGGCATTGCGTGTTAAGTGGCGGAACTATTGCGTTTTTTGTAAGTAAGCTAAATTTAATAACTAAAGCAACGGCTTTTTTTTGTATCCGTTATAAATATAGCACGTATGCATACATATAAAGCTACTAAGCGACTGCGTCAGATTTTACTACGAAATATTGTCAATAAATTTGGGTGTGCGGGGCCATACATTGAGCAATATTATTGACAATAAACCTGTCTTCCTGATATTGAAATGCCAAAAATAGAATTTCTAGAAATCTACAATAATATTGAAGAACCGGCCGCACAATATTATTGACAATATGTACTTTATTGACTATATTATTGTGCGTGTGCGGCCAGGCTATGATAATGCTGTTGTTTACGATTGGGTATTTTCCTGTATTTTTTTTAATCCATTCTCCTCCTATCCTAAAGACCAATTTACGCTCTCATGAAGCTCCTCTTATGATTATCCACACTTTCGCTAGGGCAGGGATTCTCATTCCTTAGTTAGTATAAAAAGAAACTAATATACAAACTGAAACTTTTATTAACAACTCAAAAGAACTTACATAAAAATAAATGATATTTTGTATATGTAATGTCTAAGTTAATATTAAAAAATCAATGATGACCGTATTTTAAACTATTTTAATAAATTTAGAAATCGCGACTCTTCTGAATCACACCATTCGCAGGTAACATTTTGGCTACTACAGGCCAATAGTCGTCCATGGACCACTGATCGGGAACCATTTTCTTAGAAGCTCTTGGTACGACGCTTGATGAGTGGAGGCTAGTCATCCAAACTCTCGAGTTATTCAGTTGGCCACTAGGTCTATTGCCTAACAATGTTATAATATCTTGCGTCTATTTATTATTCACAACGTAAAGATGATGGTGGTCACCACCACCTGTTGCGGTCACCATTCCGCCACCGCCATTTACGTCACCACGTCAATACAACGCAACAGAACAACATGTAAAAATATAATAAATGGTCCATATTGTTAATAGTAATATACACAACATGTACCTTGCTTTTTTTCAGCTTCACACTTCACACAGCAGGGTAGACGGAGGGAACCTAGTGTTAAGAGATTTCTTTCTCCATTTTCCACATAATTCTGGTAGCATTGCGTGTTGAGTAGCGAAACTCAACATCGCGATTTTCCTCGACACCAGAGGGAAGAAATGAAAACATTAAATATTTCAATTTCCTGCGAGTGAGAACGGAACCCACAACCTGGTGTGCTCACTGTAAGCACTTTGTGCCGCTGCACCACGACAGGCTTTAGTGTTTTTTTATTACATTAAAGTATTTTTTTTTTATTCTACAGCATTTAAAAATCAAATGAGCAATAGAATTTAACACCAAATGGAGCAACCACGAGAGGAAGAGTGGGCGACATGAGCACACCATTAACACACTCGTGTTGCCTCGTGTCGGCTTCTATAGAGTGTGGATTGGCCTTTAATTTAGAATCTTTAGACCCTTTGAGTACATGTGTTCTGTGCTTTAGATATGGTCTCGTATCGTTAAAAATTCTAGTTGGTAACACTGTATTTGATAACTTCATATTTGGGAATTGTGTTGCAAATTGCTATAACGAATAGTGTTTACTGTTGAACTTAGTAAACAAAAATTATACATATTAGGGCGTTCGACTTCAAATATAATTTGTTTGCTTATAATATTCTTTATTATCGCTTATTGTTAAAATTTATTTACTACTATGCAGAAGATTTTACGAGTAAGTGCTTAGAAGTTATTTTCTAACCTATATTAACTACTAGATGCCGGGTCACTTATTTACTTTTTGTACGTAATATTTTATTTAGTAAAGTACAAAGAATACAGTAAAGTGTTATATTTGAAATGTATTTGATTTAACTTTTTTGTTAGGTTGCAACGTCAGCTAGACGATTAACTTTAGCACAAAAGTTTCATACGACTCCAGTAAGCCATGAAACGCAAAATACTGAAAAAAGTAAGTTTAACTAACATAATAAGATCGTTGAATAGTATAAATTAAGATAACTTAAATGTTTTTAATTATTTAAATAAATTTAATGTATATAGTGTAAGAACATTAAATAAATATATAAGAACATTTTATATTTTTATTATTTTCAGCAATTAATCAAGTTACTTTGCTGGGAAGAGTCGGCGCTGATCCGCAAAAACGTGGATCAGAAGAACATCCAGTTATTAACTTTCCACTAGCAACACACTTTAGTTATAAATATGAATCAGGTGATATTTTACAAAGAACAGATTGGCATAGAGTTAGTGTTTTTCGTCCAGGACTTAGAGATACAGTATATAAATATCTTAAGAAAGGTCAAAGAGTCTATGTAACAGGAAAGTTATCATATGGAGAAGTAAAACTAGATGATGGCCAAGTAAGAACAGCTTCAACGGTAATAGCAGACGATATTATATTTTTTCAAAGTCAGCCACAAGGGGCATAGTCAAGTATTTAAGAATTTGTCTTTGTAATTAGTATGTAAGAACTGTAGTACATATAATTAATTACGTTATTTTGTTTTCTTTTACAATTTATCCACCTTGTCTTCTTTTGATGTTGTCTAAACATGCAGCTACTTCTTGAAGTAGTCCATCTTAATAACTAAATCATAAAAAATACATTATTTTTGTAGAAATAAATGCTAGAAGCACTTTTTGTTCTGTAAACTGCCATATTTATGTGTTTTTTTGAAAATATTTAATAGACAATATATACTTACATATAAACAAAGTTAAGCTAACATCATTTTTATAACATCTTTATACAATATTGGAGTGATTCTGTAGCCTGTTTTTATATCTTTAGCTCCGAAGCTTTTATCTTTCACTTTGTTGGCTTTTAATGCTTTGTGTATTTGCTATAAAGCCATGGAGTATTGGCTATGTTTCTTAGGATGCCATTCTGCAGTCTCTGTATAATTGTAATGTTGGAGATGCACATACTTCCCCAGAGTTAGAGTCCCTAAGTCCATATTGGTTTAAGGATGGTTTTGCAGATCAGAAGCTTATTGTCCATGCGTAAGACTGAGTTGCGGGCCTTAACCAGTACAGATTTCTCTTTCGTGAATTAACTTCTTCTCTTTTTATTTTCATATGTTTTTGTCGAGTTAGCTTGCGGTCAAGGATCATTCCAAGGTATCTGATGATACCATTCTGTGACGTCTACTTTTATGTCTTGGAAGTGAGATATTTTTCCATCCTCTTTGTCTTGGAATGCGGTCTGATAAGTATGAATCCATCAACAGAAAGTAGCTATGTGGAAGTGATTTTTTCAGTTTGCAGATTTGCAAAATTCGTCGAAGCAATATTGCTTATTTTCGAAGGTATTTCTTATTAGCTCACAAACTTGCTCTATAGTAGTGGTAGTGTCTGAATCCAAATTGGTAGGGTTTGAAACCAAATTGGTAGTCTGGTATGACCTCGTTTTCAGTGAGTAATTTGGTTTTGAGGGGTGGAGATAAATGATGATTTTAGGTTAAAATATTCTTGAACTTCTCTCTACCTTTTTACAAACATTGTCATTTCATTTGAATATATAAGATAGTTATTTAGCGAATTCTTTGGTTTTCCTTATTACAGTCTTATAGTTCTCTGGTAAGACTGCAAAAGAGAAAACCGAACCGACGTGCTAATTCTCGAGGCATTGGGTGTTGAGTAGCGGAACTCAACGCCACGCTTTGCCTCGTTACCAGAGAAAGAAAATTAAAATATTAAATATTTCGTATCCCTAGTGAGAATCAAACCACAACCGTCGTGTTTACAGTGGCACAGGAGATTTTTTTGAATTGGGTTTAATGCTGTTGACCTGGACTGGTCTTGACACCGTCACCGGGCGGGGAGAGGCGAGAGTAGCTCGCACATGAAGAGCTCCTGCGCCACGAGGGTCTCTATTTTATCCGTTAAGAATAAAATTAAGATTAGTACTAGTGCTGACATCTATTATTATGAATCATTATATAGGAATGGCTGTGAAGCCTAACCGTAGGTTCTTATATTGAAAATAGATGTCACTATAAATGTTCCATATTGTTATGATTTTTAATAGTTTTTTTTAGCCTGTTTTATTTTATTGCTGTACTTATTTAAGATTAGTATACACTGAAAAGCATATAAGTGATATTAAGTGAATTAAATATAAATCAATGAGTACGACTACTGACAATCCGATTATATTTTATTAAACTAATGGTAATTATAAATCACATAAAATAGATTGGTGGTATGCCACATTGTACTTCCCGTTAATATGCTATATAATGATTATATCGATCTTTTTAGGGAAAACTGAATTGAATTCCTCCTGAAAATTTAATATTTCCTCTTCTTATTTGAGTAGATATAACAAAGTGATAGATGGATTGTCGTATTACTACTGTCTACCGTCAGTTAATTTGTTGAAGGATTAAATACCAATATATATAAATGTTGTAAATCAATTTAAGAAATTCATGCCTGTCTTATGAGTAATTTTTATAGCTTTGCAAGTTAGGTAAACAGAACGTAATGGCGAAACATTCAGTTTTCCACTTTACACCTAAAATCCAAGATAATGCGTGTCGAGTGGATGAACTCGACGATATTTTCTTGAGTAACTCAACTATGTCTTATAAGAGCGAGTAATTTTTTTTTTCACATTGCATTCACAGTCAACCGCTTTTTGCTATCAGATAAAAACTTAGATAAACTTAACATTTTTTTAATTTCTCATTACAGGCTGGAAGTCCCGTCGATGTCTCTCTTTTGTTTCTTGTAGTAGCAATTTATATAGTTTATTGGTTACATAGTTATAGAGTAGTATTTATTTATAGGGTTAAATGATACACAAAATACAATAACGTTACTTTCATTTATTTTAAGTTATAATCCTACACAATATTTTAGATTATATTTATTTTTATTGTGTAGAAATTGGAAATTGGCAGGTGCCGATAGAAATTATTGTAAAAATACAAACCCAGTTGTTATAATTCTTATTGATACCTAGGTACTTTGATAAAGCTCCACATTTTGTTTGACAAATCAATAATCATACATACACTCTTTTGGTTCACTTAGCCTAACTTACATTTAGTTATTATTTACAAACACAATATTTTTATTCTCTATGACATTATTTATCTATATTGTTAAAAGAGATCACAGAAAATTGTAGCTGGAAATCATTGAGTAAAAGCCCTAGCATATTCTACAAGACTACCACTTATACTTTTATCACAGCGGATTTTTAGATTGTTTTCAAGGCATTGTTTAGGTAAGATACATTATTGTCTTTTTAATATTTATATAATTTAAAATAATTTTAGAACTTTTGTTCCTGTACATAGATTATCTAAATGAATTATGGTTGCCAATTGTCCAATACATAATTGCAATAAAATTGTGGTAGCTTTTTTTAAAGTTATTTCACATGCTACAATTAAAATGTATGCCAATAAATCAATGGAAGACGATATTTCGTGTGATATTCTTTGTTAACTCTTAAACTTTCAACTATGTAGCAAAAAATATATATAAACATACATATAAGTAATTAAATTAACAAAAATGCAATATTAGCGCGATCTGCACGATGGTGCATTACGGTAGTTGATTTTGGCAACATTTTCAACAATGCAACTGCAAAGTTTCAGTCAATAGTCACTTATGGTCCATTGCACAAAATATTAAAAATAGTCTCTATTATTTTAACACAAATAAACTCTTGCCCCTTTTCTAACTACTTACTTAATTGACACTATTTAATAATAATCACTTGGCACAAAGGCATCTTATTAGGTCCATACCCTGTTATACTCCGAAAACCATTAAAAGTAGATGTCAAAAACCTCTCAGAATATAGATACTTTGGATAGTTGAGATTTATATTTTTTTCTTTAGAGGAAGACTGAAATATCTGAGAGAAATTTGACTAGAGCTACAATGGCTAGAGTCGACACGATTTAAAATTAAAGCACATCACACAATTAGTGTCTATAGCTTCTCACATTCTCAGTCATTGTTCACATTTTTCACTTTTCAGATTTAGAGCATAATGTTCAGTATTATACTCTGATTCTCGTTTGAGCATCATACTGTCGCCGATGAGCGCACTGATGCGGTGTTTGTCATGGGGCACGGGGGCGGGGTCGGACCGCGCGCGCTTTCGCCAGGGTTCCGATGCCGTCATACTTAAGTCTGTCGGCATATCTTCATCCACGTTATCGTCTTCACAACGTTCCTCTTTCATTTCAGTTTTAACTGCCTGTTGTTGAGGCACACGTGTTGGACTCATTTGTTGCCTTAATAATGATATGTTCTTAATATTTTTGAGTTCTGTTGGGTTCCTCAAAAATCTGTAATAAAATATATTCGTTAATACTATGAAGTTCTTACAGTAACAAGTGTGATAATAAGTGTTATCTATCAGAAACACTTACTGGTAACAGTGGCGCTCGCCTTGCACTTTACGAAGAATATTCACTCGATAGTAATATCGCAGAGCGCGAGACATCTTATCGTAGTTCATTGATAGGTGATTCTTTTGAATTCCCCACAGTTTAGCAAGTCCAGCAGGGTCAACAATTTTGAAAACTCCCGTTTCTCTATTTTTCCATGCTATATAGTTTGTGTATCTTTGTGTAGGGTCATTGAGAAGTTGTTGTAGGAAGTCCCACAAAAGCCTACCATCTAAAATGAAAAAAATAAGTTTAATAATCATATTTCCATGTTATTTTATATGTATGTATTTATTTTTATTTTTTTTTTCAAAATTACATGTATATATTTAGTTAATGCTTACTTGTGTTAGACTCTGGCATATCATTAGGGAAGAACTCGCGATGTTGAGTGCGGTAGTGTGAATGTTGAGGTACAACATGCGTTTGTGGCGCTGGACTGGTCAAAGGTGTATCTTTTGGCGATCTAGGAGCTGAGAACTGAGCTTCCTCGTCCGAATCAGAATGGTTACTTCCGGAACTAGCAGCTTGAGTAGTTACAGGAACTGGTTGTGCATAAGCAGGGGCGTAAGTCATAGTATCTCCTCTTTGAGGACTTCCAGAACTGTCAACTGAAGGAGCAGGACTTAAAGTGACAGAGTTAGGTTGCGCCGCTGCTGCAGCTGCAGCACTGTGAAAATGATGAAATCCGTCTACTGCCCATGTAGGGGTCGGTGGATGCGAATGTGGTGACGGTGGGTATGGTGCAGCGCGTGCGGTTGGTGTTACTGGAGATGAAGGCACTCTTCCGAGTAACGCAGCATCCCGTACTAACATTTGAAGAACGTTATGTAAAACATCTCCAGCACCTGGGCAACGCTCTCCTAAATCAGTTTTCGTCAAAAGACACAAAGCTTTACCTGTAAAAAAGATTACATTATTGTTGGAATTTAAGACTTGATAGTGTAGTCGTTTAACATCGTAAAAACCATATGGAATTCTTACCATTCATTTGGAAAAGATCCATATCAAAATTGGGCAAGTCAAATTCCCTTTCGCACCATTTCAAAAAAATGGCAACATCTTCACGAGTCCATAATCTAGGTTCTGGTGGTAGACCAGCTGGCAACTGTGCTTTAGTATCACCTAGCGGTGAAGGTGGAGGTGGTGCCCAAGGCAAAGGGTATCGCCATAATAGTTCCGTCGGACTGAATGGTAACGGTAACCGCTCCATACTGGGTCCCGATGGCAATTGAAGGCTAACAACTTTCATGGTGATTATCTGTAACAATAGATTTCGTACCTATAATAAATGGAGTATTTAGGTTTCTTATTTAATAGAAAATTTCAAAAATAAAATAATATTATTCAATTCAACTATTGTTTATACATCATCTACTGAGCAACAGGTGGCGCTCTTTAACATTGTATACATAGTGTGTTGTACGTTTAGTCAACTTCTACACATTCTTATCTCTTATCGTTTTGTTATAGATTACGTGAATAGAATTATGACAATCTTGACGTTATATTTGTATCATTTTCTTTTCTGTAATATTCTTTATTTATTTATGTAACAAACAACATCTTATAATATAAGTAAATTATACAAATTTTGATGGTGTTGAAAATTTGTTTTAGGAAAAAATATTGTTGAAATATTTTGAAAGTTTGAAAAATAATTTAAAACGTAAGTAGCGTATTTTAAAGTAAGATGGGGGAGTATTGAAAATATGGTGTTTGCAAGGCAACATTTATAATAATGTTAATAGTATATAATATTCTTTTGTAACTTAAGAGACATACGATGTTTGACTTTATATAATTTTTATTTTTATGTAGTGTGTAGTGTGTTAACGTCACCTGTTTGTGACATTATGTCATAGGTTAAACGTTGTTAGGGGAATTATTTACTGTCGTATTAAATAGGGGACGATCGCCCATCATCCAAACAAAAGGGTGCACGTGCACTGACGGTATTATGTACGATTATATAGGATTTTGTGAGTATTGGAACAAAATAAATAGACGTTGACTGTTGTAATTATAATTTAAATTTATGAAATTAATTTCATGTAAAATTTGTAAATTGGGATTGTATTGGCAGCAGTGAACGCTGGTGTTATCGGGCGGGGTCGGAAATGCGTGTGTACGAGATAGCGCGGCTTGCCACTCGCGATAAGCACCGCTACTCACCGGCTGAGCTGATCCGGAACTGGCTGTGTCGTCAAAAATCCTTTAAGGTGATTATTTAATTTGAAATATCAGCACATTTGCATTGTCACAGCACTAGAAGCACAGTATCCGATGTTCACAGAGCACCAGGCACACACGTAGCAGCAGGTCCCTCCAAACGTGTCGTGTTACGGCACGCCGTAAACCAGCAGCGTATCTGAGGGATCGAGCTCACAGACAAGCGTCGCGGGCTACTCTCCGACGCGGACTGACGATGCGGCGGCGGCGCGGGCGGACGGACGCTCGCCAGCCGTCCTCCCCGCACCCCCACCCCGCGCACCGCCCCCGCGTCGCCTCGCTTCATATCATATAGCGGAGAATGAGATAAAACTTTGGGAACCCGTTTGAGTTGAGTCCTATTTTTTAAATGCGTTCGGAGCCGTTGTTTGTGCAAACATTAATAATTGAAAGGATAAGTAATAAGTTAGTAACGCAGTGGTTTAAAGATCGTATTGTTTTGTTATATGGGTAACAACATTCCTAGGGCATGCGGAAGTACTGTGTACGAAGATTACGTCAGCGTGCTAGTTTTTAATAATATTATAATGTTTCCTTATTTAATACTGTAGTTACAAAAAAATCTTATAGGCATCGATAAAGTTAGATCAGATAGGTGTAAGGAATGCACACTTGTAAGTTTACTATAGCCTATTTACTTCGAGTTTCCTAGTAGGTACACTATGTGACAATAAGAATAGATGAGACAATTTAGACCAGCATAGCATATAGTTATGCGTTATATTAATAAATACATTTCCATATTTATTTCGTTAAATATATTTATAATTACAAATGTCGCTCAATACATATTATTACATTAATTACATAAATGTTAGGATATAACCATAGATAAAAAAAAAATTAGGTCCCAATAGTAGATATATATTACAGTGAAGACGTAATGCTTGTATTTGCTCTGGCTGCTTTCCCACTACCGGTTCGTAAAGAAATATTCGGCAGCCAAGGCGGAAGTGGCCTCGGAATCTTTACCTGTTGCTCCCTTCGCCCGCCGAATACCCTGTTTATGCTCTCTTTTACACACGAGACGTTTATAATAAGCGTAAATGGGAAGAACATGGCCGCTATCCATCGTTTAAGTCCATATTCCATGTGAAGTGATTTGAGGAATAAAATATTATGATATTTTGTGGATTCTCGACATGACCATGACCGCGGATTTTGCTGTTACTTTCCTAAAGTTTAGGCGAACTATTTAATTAATTGATTATAATATTTAACACAAAATTACTCGATTCGTATATATAATAAATCTTATAACAATAAGCTAAATTAGTAACTTTTCATCGGAAATCTTTAAATGACTGTGAACAATATTTCTATATAATTATTTGTTCATCAGTAATTAATAATAATCGGCTGTTGGAGGTGGCGTTTCAATTCGACGTGTGGTTGGGCGGTTGGGGCCGAATCTCCACACATGCGGAAGTGCCAGAAATAAGTTCATTGCGTTAGCATTCATGTTTGGTTACCGGCAATAGCGGGGAATTATGTTTCCTAAATCACTTATTATTGGTTAAAAGGTAATACATTTGTTGAATTTCTTTGTTTTACTTTATAATTTTTTGTAAGTTTAGCAACTAGTAAGTTGCTATCAATGCATTGCACTATGATATAAATTGAAGTTTAAAATAGGACCATTCTTATAAGATTTTAGTTTTTTTTTTCGATGTTATGAACAGGTAAACTAGAGTAATGGTAATGCAATAGTATTGTGATTTCTAATATTAAGTAAGGGTTATTACCCTAACCATCGTGGTACAGTGGAACAGCGTCTGACAGTAAAGGCGATGGTTGTGAAGTCGTTACCCACTCAGGCGATTAAATCATTTTGACTTCACCATTGTGGCAAGACAAAGCACGCGGGAGTAAAGTTTAGAAAGTAGTGTCTTGTCAATAAGTAGTTTTTGCATACCCTGCTATATAAATGGAGCTGAAAAAATTGTAAATTCCTTTATTCTTTGTGATTGGTCGCCGCGGGTTAACTTTTTTGATTGTAAATAGTATTTTGCTTTACGTACATGATATATACATCAGACTGTTATGGGTTCGATATTCATTGTTATAAAGATTATATATGTATCATCATAATAATATCTTTAACTCTTCTCCCTTTTTGAGTAAATTTTATTAAAAAAAAGTGTTATCTTATCTTTTAAACTATTAAATAAGATAACTAAAAAAATATAAAATTAGCTGCACGATGTTTCCCGCAAACAACAGGGTAGGCAAAGGGAATCTAGTGTTAAGACACTTTCCGTCGAATTCTGAAGTCATAGCGTGTTGAGTGACTGATCTCAACGCCGCGCTTTGCCTTGACAACAGAGTGAAGAAATGAAAATATAAATTTAAATAAATATTTCACTTCCTGGAGTGGGGATCGGACCCACAACCAGTGTTTACAGTCATACTTTGTGCCACTGCGCCATGATTGCCCTAAAAAAAAATTCGTACCTACCAACTTTTTGTCGATAAATATTTTTTGTAATTCACCTTAGTACTTTTAATTTCAAAATGTAGGAAATGAAAAAGATATGCACAAGTCAAAGCGGAAATTGATACACGAGGGAAAAGGAAATTAACGGGAGCCTGAGGGTGCCGGAACTAGGAGGGTCAGAACGAATCTCTGTTAACTTCCTGTAATGTCCACGGACCGGAAAAAGGAACCGACTTTTACGGAAGTATGGACCCCTTTGCTCCTTTCAATTATGTCTTTGCGATGTTACTATAGGCTACTTACTATATCGTACTAGTAAATATGTAGAATTGAGATTATATTTTATAATTTAAACATATAATGCTTAAATATTGAATTTTTTGAAATGTGATGCAAATACTCAATCATTATTAAAAGGTCAAATAACCTTGAAAGAAAAATAGAAAATGAACGTGACAGTGGCGGAAATCTTAACCGGATGTCCCGGTATTTTAAATTACAATTATATGGAAATTGAAGTATTTCCTGTATGTTGACCCGGATTACACGGATTCAACCCTTAGTCTATTTGTTATTATAATGAATCTGTATATAATGTAATATATAGTAATGGACAAACACTTTTGTTTCTCTTTGTCTTTTGACCTTACTGTCAAAAGACACTTTATTACTAAAGATATAAATAAATACTCTTCATGTATCCTGCACACAGCAGGGTAGGCAGAGGGAACCTAGTGTTAAGACACTCCGTTCCCCACTTTCTACCGAATTCTGGAGGCATTGCGCGTTGAGTGGCAGAACTCAACGCCGCGCTTACCCTCGACACCAGAGCGAACAAATGGAAATATAAATTTTAGTAAATATTTCATCTTCTCGAGTTGCCGAACCCACAACCAATCGGTTTTAACCACGACTGGCCTCATATGCTGGCTCATAAAGATATGTATTGATTTTTTTAAAATATAAATAAGTATATTTAAATTTATTTCAATGATTGAATTAAAACATTAATTTTAGTTAGGTTTGGTAACGAAATACTTCGCTTCTTAAACGCACTTCCGAATGATTGCTTGTAGACCGCGACCCCGATACAGCTGTTGTTCTGCGTTACATAATTTGCCGGCACTCAAAACTAGGCAACGATGTCACACCGAAAAGTTGCGCCACTTTCTGCCTGTGAACAACAAGCAATACTATGCTTATGGCGAAATACTAATAAAACGTATATTATATTCAAATATATTGTAAAAATAATTTAAAAACTCACACAGTTTTAAGATAAAACCTTTCTTTGGGATATATATATATATATATATATATATATAAATTTAATGCTAATATAATTAATAATATTTTATTACCAGCGCTACTTAAAATAATTTTCGTTATGTTGTTTATTTTTTTTTTATTTAGGCATAAGTATGTAGTTCTGTTAGTTTATATTTTAACTATAGTAAATAGCAATATTTATTGTTTTATAAATTTTCATATTTTCAAAAAATACTAACGATAACGTAAAATACGATTACGTAGATAGAATGTTATGTTCATTCGCTGAATTTGTGTCGTCTTAATAACAACACATTAATTTATATTTTTGCGCACTTTGAGGCGGCATTTCATTATTTCTTACAGATTATCCGAACTAATTACTATGGTTCTACTTAGGTGTGCCAGTTTTTAATGTGAATTATCCGTCCCACCGCTCTAGATCGTGCTCAGGCTTAATACCTCTACAATAAAAAAGGTTAATTCGAATTTGTCCAATACTTCCGAAGATATACTACAGATATAAAAACCTATCCTATTAGATATGTATATTTACAACTTTTTCACTATTCTAAATGGTTTTGTCTTCAAAAAAATCAATGTACAGACATAATTATTATATACATATATGTAAATATTAATATAAGGTTAGCATTTAAAATATTTTATTTTAAAAACACATTTAAAAAAGAAATTCTGTCTACCCTTAGAATGAATTGAAAACAGAATAGACAATTATTCCTCTATTCTAACAAGTAACCCCCAGCCGAGTTTCTGTACTCGAGTGTCATATGACAAAGCGACCCCTTCGTTGATTTGGGATCAACATGATCAAAAAAATCGGTTAGGGATCGCACTGGGAGAGCCCTGCTCATGCTCATTAACCATATTAGAAATCGTTTATGGTTAAAGCCTATGCTGAAAAGGTCTGAAAATAATCACAATATACGTAGGCTACTGTGATACGTACTTTATATATTTCATATATATGTACATATGAATCTCTCCGTACAGGTACATATATATCTACCTGCCTATAGCCTTACGTTTTATAATTATTTACTTAACAAGTTTGATTGGGACTCTAAATTGCAATTTTAATTAGGTATAACTATCAAGAATGCAGCTCAGAAAAAATACTTGACAAAAAAATATATATTACATTTAAATAATGTAAATATAAATAAAAGTGAATATTTTATTATAATCGTTATTATGTACAGCGTGACATATTATTATATGCGCGTCGTAAAAAGTATATCGTCAAGGGGCTCGTAGCCGCCACTCGCCTGGTATGTCCCAATCGGGCCATGTGCGCGCGCTCCCACGCGTAGTTGACACATACGTGTGCGCCAGCGCCGGCGCGCTCTATGTGTGCGTAACTGAGCCGCTACTTCCTGGTACAATGCGCGAGATGCTTTATTTAAATTCTGCATTTGTGTGCGTTCGTTTTATTATTTATATTCATCTACCTCTCTACGAATATTATTACATTAACGCCGTGTGTGCGTCGAGTCTTTTTAATCTCCATTGTACTTCCTGATCGTGTGTCGGTGTGAGTGAGCCACTTGTTTGAATGTTAGGGCGACTTATCTCAGCGAGGGACATAGTGCAGCGTCCGATTACATTATTAGTTGAATAGGAATGTTTTGTTTTTGTTTATATTATCGATAACACTAAAAGTTGTATAATGAATATACGAATAAGAAATATAACAAATAACTGATAATATGCGCTGGGGTATTTAATTTACATTGTTTTATAAACAAAGGAGGTATAAAGTGTTAATTTTGTCTTAGAGCTCTCGTCTATCAGCTCATGTTTACATTCGTATTGGTAACAGGAAGCACAAACTTCGTTACAGCGTATCAAGTATACTGTTCTTGGTACAAAACAATGCCAGTTCCGCTGTTGTTTGCAAAACGGCCGATTTCAGGAAGTGACCGATAAAATTTTTATTGTTGGCGAGAATTTTTCTTATTCGCTTACTTTGATTTGTTATATACAAATAAAACACATGTAGGTGCTATTAAAATATTTTAATATAACATTATAAAGATATTTAGAAGTTGTTTTTTTATAATCAAATTATAAATACTTATAAGTAATTAGATATATATTATGTATGTTAAAAGTATAGTATAATCAAGGTCGACGTCGATAACACTTTAATCCAGCACTACGTTTGAGATTGCTTCCTATATGGAAGTAAATGGACAGATGCGACTCAAAGCCAGTAGTTTGCACAATTTGGAAGGGTCCAATTGCACTCTCGGAGGGAGACCTCTGAATTTTTACTGCCGTACCCTCCTGTCGTCCACATCTGTCGCCATCGACTGTGGATTAGATACAAACGTTATTAATTGATTTTTTGCAGATGCGAAGGGTTACAGATTACGTTCAAAACTAGAGCACATGTCTAGTTTCGCGATCACTGGACACCCAGTTTTTATTCAATATAACTTTTTATTTTTAAATACAACAGAATCTGATATATGAGATCGAATCAATAAGAAATATTTACATTTCCTTATGTTTATTCTGCATAATAGTATAAGGTAAAGGCATTATTAAAATAGTTTTACGTTATATTTTGTAGGTAATATGTTTATTAGCTGTATAATTTTTCATATTTCCCTTTATATTTATGCTTAATATGTAGTTAGGAACTGCCATGCTTAATATTGATATTGCTATGCAATAATAGTTAAATATTAAGTTCGAAAAATGTACGAACAAGCCACCATAAGCGCCGACGTCAGCGCTTGTATAATGCAATTATTTGTGTTACGCATATTTACGTTCTGGAACAGACGAAGATGCACTTGTATGGATTTTACTACAATTTCAGTGAACTTCCTCGCGTAAACTATATGTAACAAACAATATACGGAAGATACCTACTTGTATGTAGCAATTATGCATTGAAAATAATATTAATATTTTATAAACATATATTATTAAACATATTAAGTGGACGTCAAATTTATTTTCATAGTAACTATATAAACTTATAACTTACTTTGAAATTTTGCATGTCGAATGGCAGGATCCGACACCGTGCTTTATCTTACCAATTGGAGAAAATAATTAACATAAGATAATTTCCTAGATTGGAATCGAACCCACAGCTGTGATACCTAACACTTAGTTTATGTTTGTATTTCATGTTAGGTTTTCAAGTTTGAATTTTTTTTAAATATTTCTTTTATTAACAATATAGAGACTATATGTTAATGGTAATATCATTTTAAAATTTATTATATTAAATAAAATGATAATGTTTAAAATGAAGAATTTAACTCAGGTATAATTTTTTTTGTGCACCTGCTTACTGAATAGTACGTGAAGACAGTTCAACCCTTCATTATAGGCTACACAGGTGTAAAATCATTTCCAAACCCGTATCGTTCTTGCAAGGGTTGTAATACTCAATTTCTTAATCGAATGACATCTTTAGATTTTATCTGAGTCTCAGGAGAAGATTATTTGTTGATATAGAAATATTTTAGTCTTGCAACTCACTCTATTTTCTATAGATATATATAATAACTATATATTTATACAAATATGTTATTATTAATTTTAGTATAAGTACGTATTATATATTTTTATGAATATCAATTATTATAGACATAATTGAAAAAGTGGCTTATCATATTTCGTGTGATTTATATCCATATAGATATTTATAGCTCAAAAGTTTTATAAAAAACTTAAAAGTCAAATTCATTACTTTTGTATTCATTTTTTTATTAATTGTTATTGAAATACCTGTTTATATAAATTGATTGTATTATATTTACATTTAGTATGTCTACATTGTGAGGTCTTTTCAAGTCGTACCAAATATATTGTATTTGTTTTAAAGTCAGATTTAATTATTATTAGAAATATTTCATTTCCTTGAGTAGTAATCGAACCTACAACCTGTCGCGCTTACAGACGCACGCACGCCTGTGCCCTTGTGCTGCGCAACGACTGGCCTCAAATAACTAACGTCATGAAATGCATTTTGTTATGTGGTAATATACAAAGCAATTAAATGTATATTAAGGGCGATTAAGAGCACTATTAACTCAAGGATAGTGTAAAGCAGGCAGACCGCTTGTTATTTTTAATTATTCTTAAATACTATTTCCGGTTGCTATCAGCAAGTATGTTTTTCCAATACCTACTTACTTAATTTGGTTGACGATCAACTTTTATCGATTTTAAATGTAGAATTACTCATTTTACCTACCTCCTATCATTAAATTGAACTTGTAAAATGTAAATAATAAAGTGGATAGAATGAAATATTAGTTGAAAAAGTATTTTTAAGTAA
This sequence comes from Heliconius sara, assembly GCA_917862395.2. Classification (NCBI taxonomy): domain Eukaryota; kingdom Metazoa; phylum Arthropoda; class Insecta; order Lepidoptera; family Nymphalidae; genus Heliconius; species Heliconius sara. Next base: position 5,898,874 of record OU860796.2, on the reverse strand, counting down.
TGGTGAAATAATTAATCAAAATTAATGTCGTTTCGCGACTTTACTATAGTAAAGTATAAATGAATTTTGTCCAGAGTGACAACGAGTGTCACCGTGAATACATGTCACGTCACCCGTGAAACCCCAGCTTTGTCCTAAGTGTGAAAGGGCTCACTCATTAGGAAGATTGCGAGGGCGCGGAGAGATACAAGCATTGTCTATTCCTATACGAGCGCTGACACATTGTTCCTGCCCGCCACCTCAATGTTGCCAGTAGAGATTATACCGTTGCTTGTAGTTTGTACTCAGGAAGTATACATTTTTTCCAGCAAAGATATGAGGCTCCGCACAAAGCAAATGCATTCGGGTTAAACAAGAGTCTAACCGGGAAATGGAAGATAAACGCGGCCATTACCGAGATTACACCATATTATATTTGAACCTTCTGTAACCCTTGTGTTTTTGCACGGCTTTATGTACAAAGTGAAAATGTGATGATGATAACGTTGGGAGTTTAAAAGCATTTTTAATTTATTGCTTACTATTGTATGTATCTACATATGTTTACATTGCTATATATACATTAATTACATATCTTCATTTTTTTTCAGCTTAACACCATATTCCGTTTGTAGCAGGGTACGCAGAAGGAGCCTATTGCTAACAAATTTTGTGTTCCACTTTCCGCCGAATCCTAGAGGCATTGTGTTGGGTGGCGGGACTCAACGCCGCGCTTCGCCTCGACAAAGAGGGAAAAATTGAAATATAAAATATATCATTTCATCGAGTGGGGATCCAACTCACAACCTGCCGCGTTTACAGTCATACGTTTGTCTCCCTGCGCCACGACCTCTTCATATTTATCAAATTATTGTATTATTACGGCTAAGGGTAAAGTAGACAAAATTCAACATTGACATACACTTAGCCCTTGTTAATGATTTGTATTTGGCCTTGGATGGCCGGTTTAGCGGTATAAATGACAACAAAAACAAAATTAATACTTTCAAATTAGAAAGACGAGCAATGGCTTTTCTAGTTTGGCAGCCTCTATATTTTATTTCCGAGTATATAAATCGAATTATACTTAGACGAATCCTCTAAAATGAGCCGCGATAGTCTTCACCTTGTCTGTAATATTTGGCGTACACAAGAATAATGACAAATTGCGTGACAAGTTCCGCGGTTTTTGTCGCGTTCCTCGTTACGTAAGGAGGTGTGATACTGATGCCACATAACATAACTTTGGTTTTATTTTAATATCTATTTGTCTTACTTTTTTATCAGTTTCACGCTGTATCCCCGCATGTGGCACAGTAGGCAGAGGGAACCTAGTGTTAAAGCATTTCGTTCCTCATTTGTTCGCCAAATTTTTTGAGGCATTGCGTGTTGAGTGGCGGAATTCAATGCCGGTCTATTTGTCTTACTTGGTCGATTTTATTAGGATGCACTTGTACTTGTAGGTGAGTTTTATAAGTAATTCATATGTTTCTTAAGTGACATTGTTGTTTTTTTGTACTTTTCACGCTGTATCCCGCACTTAGCAGGATAGGCCGAGGAAACTGTGGAATTTAGTGTTAAGACACTCCGTTCTTCGAGTTGGAATGGAACCAACAATTCTATTCCTGTCGCGTTTAAAATCACACACATGTGACCCTGCGCCACGACTGGCCACAATACAATATTATCCATAAAAGAGTGAAAACAAACTAAAATTCTGTATGCATATCTGTTTCATTATATTGCTTACGCAATGTGAAGTGTACCTAAGTATTGGCATATTCAAGACAAGACGGTATCGAGCAGGAAGTGAAGTAGGAAAACGCTCTAGCGTCATCCAAGGTCGACGACGACTTCACCCATCCACTCCGTATGTCGTTACAAAGTGCGCCTCGTTGCTTCATGTTATAAGTAGGTAGGTATTGCCATTGTCTTACCATCTATACCTATACTTTTATTAATAAAGATTTGTTGTTTTTTATCATATTCAAATTTATTCAATGAAATATTATAGTTCACGTAAGCCCTTCACTTTTCGAAAATGTTATATAGCTACGTAGAACATTGATTAAATATGTTGCAGACAAGACTCTTCGAAATATATATATATATATATATATATATATATATATATATATATATATATATATATATATATATATATATATATATATATATATATATATATATAAGTTAAGAGTTTGAGCTTTCATATTATTTTTTGTGAATATTGATTATTTTCATTATCTGCTCCATCATTACAAAGCACAATATGGATTTGTAAAGTTATTGGAGGAGTGGTAGCTTTTTTTTGCTTCGATCAATTACAACGGCCAGCCCACTTATAAAAGTTCTACGGTGTATTTTTCGCATTTGGTATGATCTTTGGTGGATTTTCGACTATTGATAAAGCTCTTATAATGCGTGTGCAATCCGCACACTTATTCTATTGAACTCAGGTAACGCTTGCTGAATACAAAAGAGCAAATATCATTCGGGCTAAAATATTAACTTTCATACAAAAGAAAACATTATATATCTAGGATAGAGCAGTTCTTCACTTCCGAACAATAGATTGAATGAGAAACGAAGTGGTAAACAGTGGTTCCTTTACAGATCTCGCCCGATGTGAGGTGACCATTGTGCTTTATTCTCTACGAAACTTGCTTTTCGAGGTAGAGAGATATATTCACTAAAATACACTGTTACTCGTGTCATAACTAAACTTTTTAGTATACAGTAAAGATTCTGCTCTATATGTGTGTTAAATTTACAAAAATATATAATAATTTTGTTTATTTTTTGGTATAGTTATTGTATTAACAAACATAAAATCACAATAATAAGCTATTGTTACTCGTAAATATGTAAAGAAGCGAGTCACTGTATCAATTTGTTATTTTCAGAAATTAATCATTTCTTTTTTGAAGCTAGCTAGTATGGTTTTAAGTACATACATTACACATTATTAGTACATTTACTAGTTCCATCATTTGTATTTATACCTAAAGATTGTAATAGAATCTTCAAATTAAAACAACAAATTAACTTAACGACTGGATTTAATATCGTGTTCTTTTGCTGTTAATATATATTATTTTGCTGTTAATGGTCTGTATGGATAAATCTTTAGACAAAAATATTCAATATATTATGTATATTAAAAATATACATAATATATTGAATTCTTTTGTCTAAAGATTTGTCCATACAGACCGTTTGTAATTATTTCTTAGAAAACTTGAAAATAAACCTTAATAGGATATGACTATTCATGCTTTTCAGTGCAACGAAAAGAGGAAATAAAAGACTCAAGTGGTTGTCCTGTTCATTATTTCCGAAACACAAAGCCTCGCCTATGAAATGGTACCTTGGAGCTCTTACGCACATTGTCATTTAGACGCCGCGCGCCGGCGCTACTTTTATGTGAATTTAAGCCTTCTTAAGAGAATCTTTGGTATAAATAAATCCTTGGCGTTCCATTTTCTTATCGCATTTTAAGAAATGATAATGTATTTTGAAAAAATGATCTAATCTTATTTTTAAATATTAGATCAAAGATGTTTATATAAAACTTTGGTTTATATAAACACTACAATTTTTTTTTATAAAATATATCTCTTTAATGTTATGTTATTTAAATTGTGTACCTAATTCAATTAATTATAATTATGATTACAGCTAACACAAGCTTTAAATTAATTCAAAATATTTTATTATTAATCTGTATAGTTCTACTCTTGCCGACGTATTGTCTGCTCGCTTCACCTCATCCCAAAGGATTTCTGATCGTTATAATTCCGTAGAAAATTTCCATAAAAATCATTCCCGATCGTTATCTCGTGAACAGGTCGGATTCTTTTTTTTTTCAAGTGCATCATTTATTATCTTTAGAGGTACAAAAAAGGAAGGGTCCAAAGCGCCGCACAGTGCCTTCTAAGAAATTTCATCGGATTCGTTTGACACTCGTCTGTGAGATATAGAGCGCGCAGTGGACAGTATAGTTCGTCGAATCCGGACGTCCACCGTAGTTTGCACCTTCGTGAGAACAAAGAGGTGTAAATTCAAAATATCATAGATTATTTATTAAGTTATCACAACTAGGGCTAGGTAAGATTATGTAAAGATAACGTATTATGCAGGTTGCTTTGTGTATTGCTTAAATTCTAAAAAACACTAAGGATTAAAATTAAAAAAAAAACAGAATAATGTTATCTTCAAATGCACCTATTTTTATACTATTCAGTATATTCATAGTTATACTAAATGTATGTAGTTTAAACACAGATGCTGTAGATTATTCCCGACTACAATGTAGTTGTTCAGCAATCCGTGTAACGGGTCTGTTATCTAGGATTAATTCTACTGGCTTTTTTAATATCAAAAAGGATACGAAAGGCTTCGTACCTACTTGTACTTTTATCTTTTCATCTTTTATAGAAGAATTTTATACATAATCTCTATATGACGGTTCATGGCGCTTTAAAGGCATAACCGTCGTATTTGCGCAATTTCCCACACGGTATCAAAAGTAAATACCATCTTTTGAATTAGGACACAATAGCAGGGCAAGAGTCAGGTAGAGCGCCTCGCACTGCGGGGGTCCATTGCAGAAGTTTTATATTTCCGCTTCTTTGTCGAGGCTGAAGCCCAATTAATAATTTCCTTGGCTGACCGAAGCGATTGTCACGTCACCTCTTGGCTCTCTGGGGCCCTGCTCCATGCTGTCTGACAAGATTGACTTCGACTATTGTTCATTTTTATTGACTCCCTGGCATTTACCAACAGTTACTTTTTGAATGACAAACACATTTATTGATTACCTGTTTACTTGCTCTCTACATTCACTGTATATTTACAACCGTTGAAGTCACTTAATGAATTTGGTATTCTTTTGCGTATTGTATTTTTTGCGGTTGTTTTTTTTAATTGAAGAATTAATAATTTCCTTGTTAAAAAAGAAATAAGCAAAATACCACAAATTTTATATTTATACATGTAGGTATGTATGTATGTATGTAATGGCATCTTTTGTCTTTTTTTGTTTATCTGATTGTCCGCGTGTTGAGGCGTCTCGGTATTTCCTGTTCACTAAATAAAATTCAAATATATGCATACTTTTTGTCGACCAGTTTACGACTTGGCAAATGTCGGCTCTACAAGACGATTCGTAAACATACTGGTTTTCCGTACGTTATTGCTATTTTTAAATCTTATACCTATAAGTGTGCTCCTAAATACACTTTCTTGTAATTCTTTTAGTTATTCTACAGATTATTAATTTATAATTATCTAATATAACATAGCGATATAATAGTTAATTATTATAAAAATAAATTGAATACCGCAGTTTATAATGGAACAGGAACGTACCTACATAAACATTACCAACATAAACAAACATAAAAGAATACTCGAGACACGTTGGTATGTAAAAGTCTGCCAAATAGCCATGTGGACTGTGGAACAACCGATATCAAAGCGTGGGCGCACTTCCTGGCGCGACAACCCGCCAACACGAGATGGCGGGTCGCTCTGATGTTCCGTATTTAATCAGACTGAATGTGACGAATCAATACAGGTTGAAATATCTCAATGACTTAAATTATTATATAAAAAAACGTTATGTTTTAAAGCACTTTTTTTCAGTTTCACGCTGTATCCCGCATGTAGCAAGGTAGGCAGAGGGAGGCCTAGTGTTAAGACAATGCAATCCTCACTTTCTGCCGAATACTAGAGGCATTGCGAGTTAAATAGTAGAACTCAACGCCGTTTTTTATCAGCAAAGCGAAGATATATTTTTTTTATATTGTCTCGAGTTGAAATCCAGATACAACCTGTCCCGTTTACCATCACGCGCTTGTTCCCTTGCGCCACGACCGTCGTTATTATTAAAAATAAAACATTTTACATTTAATTTTTATTATTTTATTTGTTGAAATGATAGTAACTAGATTTTTGGTAAAACAATACATAGATTATCTGAACCAAAATGTGGAGGAACTCAAGAATATAACAAATTAATATTTAAATTACATAGTTGTATACATTTAAACGTACACAGGAACATTTGAATCATTATTTAAGGGTCTTAAGTTTTTTGCCAAATTCCGAAAATATACTGTTAGTAGATATATCAGTTGCTATCAAATTGATTAAAAGTTGAGAATTTGCTTACGTAGGATGTACAGTATCTAATTTAATTTATCATTGTTGTTTAAAATTGTTATCTCTTGTATAAAATTTAGTTAGTCAAGTAAGCAGTAAGGGTCGTTAATAATTTTGTATCTTCATTGATAAAATTCATAGTTATATATTTCCAACCTTAGGACATCAATGGCTTAGGCTTCCGATTTGCTTTCCTAAAAGAGTTATTAAAAATAAATATCCGTTTGTTCTTTAACTGTTTTTTCCTTTTCTAAATATCTCAAATATTAATGCACTCCATTCAATTAAAATTAAAACTAACCACGTTGCATAAAAATCTATTTCTTTTATTTAAATTAATGTATATTGTATACGTTAAATGCATATTTTACTTCATACATTTAATCAACAAGGAAAGAAGCTAGTATAGTTAGTCTAGATTAATATATCCACGTGTTTATTATTAATATTTTGATTAGATATTTGTATCGGGCTTATATCTTAATATCAATATTAATTCATTAAATTGATAAGAATTACGAATGTATAAATAAATGAAATTTTATCAAAAATATACTTCAACCAGGATGTGGATTATGGAAGTGTACATCACATAATGATATGATACAGTTCTAGCGGCTATATCATTTTAAATTCTCTAAATGATTATCATCGTGATGAATTCGCTACCATTTTGCTACGGCTGCTGAGATATTGTGAGTCTTCAGTGGCCTGCCAGTCTTTAGTGGTTAACCCAGTTGTATTTTAAGTTTTTGTCAGTTATGGTTGGAGATTCTTACAGTATTATTCCTGCATGGATCCATAACTATCGAGTTCCGATGCACCGGTATTTAAAAAGGCATTTTTTTATGTATAGGCAGGCTAATTATTTTAAACTATATTTTTACTTTATTATTTTAAAAATAAGTTTCAATTTAATTTCCTTGTAGATAGATTAGTTAATAATTACACGTTCCACTCACCCACATAAGACAGAACTGTGCATGACCGCGACAGCACGGAATGCTGCGCGTCTTCCAGCCCGCTAGGTAAGTGTCACCGCGCCTTAGCGGGCCTTCTTCTACTCTACTTGTCCTTTTAATTGTTGATTATTTCACGTCATGAGGCTATGATAATTAGCACTTACATGTTACAAGGAATAGCATGAATCATATAGCGTTTCATGCTTTTACATTTTCCTTATTTTTGTGATAAAATTGTCTTGTTATACGTAATCATTTAGTTATGGATTATTTACAGTGCTTTAATACATTTATTTGTAAAAAAAAGCAAAACCACTTGTGTGATACCATACTTCTATAATCTGTAATTTGAAACGGAAATAACAGCAACCGATAAAATTAATTTAACATACCTTTTCCTTGTTTAATCTCATATAGTATACAACGTACAATATGTACATACAAATAAGTGTTAACTTGCTAAATCCGTTTTTTTGTCATCATGTACTTACTCTTCATATTTACACCATTCGAAAGTATAAAAAAATCGATCTTAATTGTATTTCATATGGAAGAGACCATAAATCAATTTTCAATATTTAAAAAAAAATCTAATTACATATCCATACTTGTTTAAAAACACTTTTTGTCTTTATGGAAAAATAGCTTAAAAGTAGGTTTACACTCAAAACCGACGATATGCAATATGCATTATACATATATGTGTAGAGCGATGTGAATGTGACAGTTAGCGTTTTTCTCTGCGCGTACGTCGTATCCGGGTCACGCTTGTCACGTAACGGGCTCTCCGATAACGGGAGACCTAGGTCGTAGCGGGATGAGCTACGCGGAAGTGGGATTGCGGACGAGGGACGATTAAAAGCCCTCAAAGCTGTCCGCCGGCATTTCTGGCGACTGAACGTTGATTAATTCTTGGAAGCTGCTTACTTTGTTATGGTCGAGTCTAAGCTACTGATGTCGGTATATTGGTGTGTAATATTATTTGTAGAACGTTTTAGTTTAAATTTAATATATGATAGATACTTAAATGAATCACTTTTTAATTAAAAGGTGTTACAGTTGAAAGTGGCGTTAAGAGTCACCCTTAACACTCGGCTGCCTCTGCTTGTGTAGTATGTAGGTGTTATAATAATTTATGATAATATAACATTTATGAAAATATGAATTTTCTTTTAAGTTTGATTTTTTTACCTTAAGCACAAGATATTTTGCTTTTGTAATCAAAGAAACTGCGTAGGTATAACCCACCCAATGACTTTTAAGTTGCCTCACATGATGTTCTGAACGGCTTATAGTGTGATTGACAATGAACAGATTGTAATTCAATATGAATAGGCTCATATAGCATAACTTAGGTATAAATAACATATATTATATAATATACACAGTTTGTCTTTTAGTATGGATTTGATGGTTATGGAACCGGATGTAATATCTTGCCTTATCCATTGAATAGGACGATGCAACCCACGCCGTAAAAGTTTAAGCTGTACAATATATATGTATATTTCTTAAGCACTATGTAAATGCACTAAAAAAGTAGCTCATGAACATATATGTTAAGGATATAAGGTTTCTGTCTGTTTATAAATCCCTCCATTTTTGAGACATTGTGTTCTTTCATTTCATACACAAGATAGCGAATTCACAAATAGCCCTAAGTGGCCCTATAATATACAAAAAAAATATTTTTTTATAAATATACACGTACTTTATGTTAATGTTTATATTTATAATCAATATACTCTAACAAGAACAAGATCGTTATACGAACTTACATAAAATTGACTATTTAAAAACTCTGTATACAAAAAAGTAACTAACAAATTGCGTTTCGTCTTCTTTTAATCGTAATTTACATCGAATTATTGGTTTTATATGAATGAAACATTATCCGTTACATCAGGTGAAGTGAAAAGTGTCGTTGAACATATTATTTAAATTGGTATAGTGGATGGTTAGGCAGTAGCGGGGCGGAGCGCGGGCGGGGCAAAGAAAGCAAGTTCACTGCCACGGCCGGAGCGACAACCTTGCCGCTACCTTCGCCTCGCTATTAACATTTATCTAGTGCCAAATGATGATTGCTTATGCATACGGCTATCCTGTCGTAACGTCTTTAAACGCTGTTTAATACAAATTATAGCGACGCTAATGGAAATGAACAGAATTCATTATATTAATATATCTAAATATATTTTTGTGTATAGGTATATACATAAGAATTTCTAGATCTTTTATGTCAATATATTTTATTAACAAGTTATTTTTTATTTTTGTCTGTTTGCGTTTACAACTATGGCTGTACACGGTTGTGTTGAGTTCTATTTTTATATAAAAAATATATTTATATGCTAGAAACTTTAAAATTTTACCTCGCCTAACTCACGTCATCCACATAGATTGTACACGTGATAGCCAGCGTTTTTGGGCTAAAAATATCCGGTAGGCAAGATCAACATTTTTAGGTATTTTTTTAATAGGAAGTAAGTAACTCTTAGATAATGGTTCAGTTGCGTCAAACACAGTTATAGTTAATTTTACCTAACGATTATAAATAACTTTTATTAAAGTTATAAGTAAGTATTTATTAGAAGATGCTGTGTTTATAAATATTCAATAATGTTTTCAAAAGAAGTCCTGTTGTACTAGGAGTGTGAAATTTCTTGATAAGGTAGAGAGCAATTGAAATTCGTTTCTTTTATTAGTGTTAGTGTTATTTAAGTATTATCGGCTTTAAATAAGAATTAAAATTTCACATGCTGATTAATAATTGTAATATAGTTTTCTATATTAACTCTTTGTTCATATCTTTTTGTATTTAACGTCTTTCATTTTTAGATTATATTATTTTAATGAACCAAGAACGAATTATACGTTTATGCAAATAATGTAAACGAATAATAGCTCTAATACCACCTCAAATTTCCACCAGACGTTCGCATTCCGAAATGCTTAATAGTCTGTGGACATCTACATATTGCGTAAAAAGTTGAATCACTGAACAGAAATGCTATGAGCAAGCCAGAATCAACCGCCATCATATGTGAATCAGCGTGGCCGGAAACATCGCCATGTTGGCTCACCGCCGCCATGTTTATCGCATTCCGGAAGTTGCGCGCGCGCCAACCGTCTTTAGACATCATTTCCACAACCCGCTCGGGCTGCAAGTCGGAAATATTCAGCGTTTATTTTGGGTACCGACGTTTTTCCGCTTCGTGCAGACACCGTCCGAGTTAATCATATATTTGACGACGGTATCTATTTTATTTATAGACAAAAGCACCTCAGAGCGTATTTAGAAACTCGTAATTTCGTCTGAGCCGTTGTTTGTGGCACTGGTTGCGTAAATCGCCCGCGTGAGTAATTCTATTTTCCTATACATACATACATAAATTTCGATATTTCGGAGTTTAATCAAGATGCGAAATATACATTATAGCTACAAATATTATAAAAGACTGAAATCTTGAATTCGGTAGAATTATATTCGAGGCCGTCGTAGCGCAGTGGCACAAGCGTGTGACTGTAAACGTCACGATTGTAGGTTTGACCGCACTCATTTTTTATTAATATTTTCATTTCTTGGTTCTCGTAAGGCAAAGCGCGGTGTTGAGTTCTGTCCTTCACAATGTCTCAAAAAATCGGCGGAGTGTGGGAAACGGAATATCTCTCTGCCTACCCACGTTCTTGTTATAACAAAAAGCTAAATAAATATATTTGGTCTAATATTTATGTAAAATTAATCATGTCAATCAATTAAATTAGATATACATAGGTACTTGTTCTCACAAGTACGAACAAAATGCAAATCAAAAAACGATAGTAGTGCGGCTATCATTTTGCCAAAGTGGACATCCATATTCTATTATTTATTATTTACACTTTGCAGCTTTGCATTGAATATCGATATGGTAACTACTTCCGACTAGTGTCTACTACTTGTACTGAATACGTGTGCTGCTTTCAAACAGATAATACGTACGGTCGCGCTATAGTCTAATGATAATTAAGTTTTTAATAATGTTCTGGACTGTCATGTACAAAAAATCTGAAGACTATTTCTTACCATTTGACCTTCTCAAGTTTGAAATTGTAGGTAGTAATTGCACTTAAATAAATACAATTGCTGCGCTGCGTGCCGGATGTACGTATATTATATTGTACGTATAATTTACGTATATTAAATGTGTTAATGGATTATAGGGAGTATATTTTGGTTGTGAATAAGTGAAGCAATCTAATATTAAAATACTATCTCGCTCGCGACTTTTCACATAATTCTACAGCTATTGCATATTGAGTGTGGGATCTCAACGCCGCGCCATGCCTCATCACCAGAGAAGTGAAAATATTAAATATTTCATTTCCTCGAGTGGAAATCGAACCCACAACCTGTCACGTTTGTAGGCACACGTTTGTGCTCCTGCGCCACGACTGACCTCTATCGGTTATAATACATTCGTATTATTTTTGAGACGGTACACATAACTAGTATAAGTACAAAAAATAGTTTTTTTTAAATACATTACTTTACTATACATATTTCAAAAGGAGTATTCATCATTTCACTTGTCATTTTGAAATGATCATCGTTGGAGTGTGGTGCGCTCGCGCACTGAGGTTGTAGGAATGTGGTCGGACTGGAGCGGGATGGGGAGGTTGAGGGACAAAGGCTCTGGAACTGGTTTCGCTTCCTGTACGTGTCGGATGTCCTGCGGCTTCCTGCCCCTACCCCGCCCACCTCCACGCAACGGGTTAATAGGCAGGGTTGGAAGAAATATAACATTCTTTCACATTATAATCCATACCTATATTTTTATATGGCAAGTATTTAATTAATAGGAATGGCGCTTAAATAGGAAAGTTTGCCGTACGTGAATTGTCACCAATTAAGGTCGTAGAGTATTTATAGAACGTGATGTAAAACGTTTTATCCGTACTTTTATTTCATCTTATTATAAGGATCAGTACTGTGCGTGTGTAGCAACGAGCAACATTCATTGTAGTGTAAAATGAAATAAACATAAATATGTAAGAAATAAATAGATATTGAAATAAATAGATATTGAAATTTATTAGTAACTACTAATAAATAGCATATTATAGCTATATAAAGAGTTGCACTAGTGCGCTAATTTAATATAATTGTTCTTTTGATCTTGATTTTTAAAGATTTGATATTTAAATAATTGAGGCCAGTCGTGGCGCAGGGGCACAAAGTACAACCGACTGCTTGAGGGTTCGATCCTCTTTCGAAGAGATAAAACATTTACTTAAATTTATATTTCCACTTTCTTCGCTCTGGTTTCGAGGCGCAGCGTTGAATTCTGCCACTCAACAAGCAATGCCTCTAGAATTCGGCAGAAAGTGGGGAACGGAGTGTTTTAAAACTAGGATCCCTCCCACCCTGCTCTATGCGGGATACAGCGTAAAGCATCTTTTTTTAAAATATTTAATCTAATCAGAATCCACATATTTTGTTTAAAAACCAAAATGGGTTTTACATATAGCTTAAAACTTAAACGTATACTAAATAATATAATAAATCTCAGTTTCAGCCAACCCTACGCTTCGCAGGCAGGACACGCACGATTGAGGACACTCTCTTTGTTTTTGTTGCGCTGTGGTCACTGTAATACAACACGAGGGCTGTCTCCGGGATAAGCTATATAGAGAATTACTCCACTGTGATATCTTAACCTGATACTTCACTGTCGCGTGAAACTAATATACCTACTATGCCTTTGTAACAGACGTGAAGCGATTTCAAAATTAAACTTTTCGTGTGTTACTGGTAATTGAGTTTGATCGCGATTACTAAAATATAAACAAATATGTCAGTTAATTAATGATATACCCGGTAATCTATAAGCTGGGTAGAAAATGAAATATGTAATTATATTTTTACTAACTAATTTTAAACTTGTTTAGTTTTTAAAAATCGCTAAATCTAAATAAGTCATATCAGTATTTTAATTTATTTTAAAAAGTGATCATAATCATATTAATATTTAAAAAAGTAACATAATATATGATTTTAATAACTTATTTAATATAATTTTATATTATTCTTACAACTATATTCTTTTGTAATTATATTCCCTAGACTAGACAATGGATTATTTTCGGCATTGGTGAGTCAAAAAACGGGAATGAGCCACTCAAACTAGGGCTACATGCGAAAAACGGAGTATCTTGACTCTTGGCACAAGTGAAATAAAGCTAAAATCAATATAAATTTATTATATACCAAAGGAAAGTGAAAGAAAAATGTAGTTTTAGAAACATTTAACATATTACTTTCAATAGCGTCCTACACCCTCTAAATCTTGCAAATAAAAAAGAACTTGTTCATTTCTACACGCACATGATTCGCTTTCGCGGAATTCAGCCACCATTGTTGATACTAAGAAAGGAATTTGTAAATAAATAAAGATTAACTCAGTTACTGCAATCGTGGTTTCATAATAAATTGTTGTTTATTGATTTTGTAATCTCGACCTGTTTGTGTTGCACGTGCATTGCATTTTTATAATTTTTATTAACTTGTCACGCTTTACTGTAACGTTTAATGTAATAGCCGGCGTTGAGTTCCGCGAGTCAACATGTTATGCCTCGAAAAAGTTGGCAGAAAATGAGGGGAACAGTGTGTCTTAACACCAGGTTCTCTCTGCCTACCCTAATGCCTGCGAGATACAACATGAAGTTGATTTTTTATATTTTATTCTTTTATTCAAATGTAATAACAATCTTGATAATATGAAATATTTTTTCCTCTTTTCGTTTATTTTTTTATATTTTTGCAATATTTTGTGTATTCTCGATAAGATAAAGCGCGCCTGAGGCTGAGACTCTATTTTTAATAGGTAGGTCCTCTACATATCTGTTCTGAGAATACTTGCAACAAATACTACGTGTGCGAAATTTATAAGCTTCAAATATCTTATAGTAGTTTCTACATAATATATTATGAGATAGATGATGGATGCCATACATGAAGCGTGAGTAACGTTTTAAAATATCTTTTAGCATCCGTTTCCTCGCAGTATAACAGCCGACACGGTGGAGGCGGCGCTGAAACAATGCCACCGAATATTTCCGTATCGTCACTTCTTAGCTGTTCCTATGCAAGGCCTATGCCAAGGTCTCTACTTTCAGTTGAATTGAAACTAGAATATATTAACAAAAATATGTAGAATCAGAAGTAAATTTAAACTCTAGTACTCAATAAATATTTGTTTTATTGAAATTAGATTTAAATATATAGCGTTGTCACTCAATTTTTTTAATGAAAAATTACGATTTAAAATGGAAGCCTACAAAGTCACGTAGGTACTAGGCAATAGTAATACCTAACTGTTTATACATGATATAATTACGTAAGATGAAAAGGTGATTAAGATTGAATGGACTTAAAGCCGGACTTGGTGGTTCTCACAATTAACGACACATCGCGACTATTTCATTATCATCTGTCATTTGTTGGTCGTGGAGGCTTCCTTAAGAGGCAGGATATAAAGTGGGTCTAATTAACGAGTACTAGTTTTCCCGGATGCATTTAATATACAGAAGATACCAGAAAATGTGATATTTGTTATAAAATATCACATTTTTCCTATACTAAGTATTTATTGGTGAGATTTATCTATATATTTATGTATATTTAACGTATGTAAATTAATAATACTTTTATAACATAATTTAACTTGCTCAGTTTTGTATTATTATATGGCATTTTTTGTATATATTTAATATTTTTTATGGTCTCACGATGTATCCTGTACATAGCAGGATAGGCAGAGGGAATCTGGGAACCTAATGTTAAGGTACTCCGTTCCCATTACAACACTTTAGTTCTTCACTTTCCGCCGAAATATATCTCTTTACTAGAGCAAAGAAATTAAAATATTAAATATTTCATTTCTTTAGAAGGGACTCGAACCCACAATCTGTAAGCATACTTACAGTCAGACATTTAAGCACCTGCGCCAAGACTGGCCTCAAAAAACTTATATTATACTATATTTTTTACTAGCTTGTGATGTCGACGAAAGTATATCTGAACTCACAAAACAAAATTTTGAGCAGGTTGAAGTGTAAATAGGGATGTTCACTTTGTGTTTACTTTTTATATAACATGCAGTAGTGCTAAGTGTGATGCTGTTGTGTATTTAGACGATTTTAAAATAGCTGGCTTACAATAAGTTCAGACGAAATATTTTTAAAAGATACGATACGACTACGATTTAGAATGCGTGTTAAATATATGCCCGTATTCAATAGGACTATATTGTTTTGAATTAAATGACCATAATTCATAACTTAAACACAGTTAAAGGCACTTCTAGTTTTCACTCTAGTAGCGACGACATAGAAGTTCTAAAACCTTTAATTAATATTTTCTAGTTTTATACTGTATCACGCATGTAGCAGGGTGGGCAGAAGAGAACCTACTGTTAAGACATTCCATTTCCCACTTTCTGTAGATTGTCGAGACGTTGCGTGGTGAGTGGCGGAACTCAATGCCGGACTTGCCTTGTTACCAGAGCGATGAAATGAAAATATTAATATATAACAATTAATTTCTCCGAGTGCGGATCTAACCTACAACGATACCAATAAATATGATTTTTTTATCTTACTTCACATCTAATATAATTTTGAAGCGCAAAACAAATGTTAAATCACTATTTAGCTTCATTTATTTTAATTTAAGAACATTATGTGTGCTCTTTAATAGTAATTTACAAGTATAATGAGAAAACTTATCAATATCATTAGCAGATTTTGATCAAATGTGGAGAAATTCCTATCACGATCCGTCTCTTTATTTTTTTATTGATATTTTAGGGAAAGTAATGTTTATAATTAATCTCTCATCATCATGATACATGTAACTTCGTAATTTATGTATGATACGACTATATATGTATGAGCATAACAATTATTATTTTTCAAATTATAAACAAAAATCTTACGTTTTCTTTATATTTAATACTATATTTAATAAATGATATCAATAATATTATATATATCATATTAACATATCATTTACGTATCAAAAATATAATAAAAATAAAAAGACATCGATAAAAATATCATCGGACATGACATTCAAGATTAGCATCATCCTGTACACGTAAACGGAAATCGTCCATTATCGCAAGACCGATATCTTAAGACTCAAGATATAATTCACTTGTCCTTATGAAATTGGTCACGCGCGTTGAGCTGAATGTAGAAATCAGGGGGCGTCGACTGCTGCACGCGATTCCACTGTCGCTCTCTTCTGCCCTGAGAGGAAAACAATGTGATTTCTACCTCGCTAGTACGGTTTTTATAACCGTTGAATGTGCTAGCGTGTTAATGTCACACATACTGTTTTTAGTGCCAATTACTGGAAGATTGCTTTCATTATTAGCTTCACGCTGTATCCCGCACCCAGGGTAGGCAGAGGGAATCTAGTGATAAACACTCTGTTCCCATTTCCGTCGAACACAGGAAGTATTGCGTGTTGAGTGGCGGAACTTAACGCCCACACGAGAGCGAAGACATAAAAATATGATATATTTCATTTCCTTGGTGAGATTCGAAGCCATAACATGAACCTAACGTAAAATTTAAAATGATTAAAAAAAAGTTTTATAAACGCACTATAAACAGCTAAGTAATGACATAAAATATTAGTAATCTTAAAATTTTTTTACCCGACTGCAAAGAAAGGGCTATGTTTTTGCAACTGTCTGTCTTTACCTCATATCTCCAGAACCGTTCAACAAATTTACATAATTGAGGTATCATTAGATTTATTTATAAGCAGTCAGGGCTCATTTAAATTTTACAAGGATCCTTGTGAAGATATAATAGAAAGACTATGAATCCTAATGAACGTTAGGAATTATTTTTTTCTTTTTAGTATTCTGTAGTCGAGATTTCCGTTTTTTTTTAATATTTTTTATTAACAAAACAATAAGTTCTGCAAAAACATTTATATGAATGTAAACATATTACCATTTTTCGTTCAGTCGTAATTGTTTTCATAGTAAATTGATCCATGGGTAGAATTAATGAGAATGAATGAAATAATTTGCACAATATTAACGCATACTATTTCGTAATGACTAAACACGAATTAACGTAATAGTTAGGTGCTCGTATATGATATAATCATACTAATATTATAAATTGTGAATGTAAATTTGTTTGTTACGCTTTCATGCCAAAACTACTCAACCCATTATCATGAAACTTTGTACATATATTCTTAGAGGTATATAAACGGACATAGGATACTTTTTATTGAAAAAAATTATATATTAAAAAAATATTTTCTTTTGGTTATAATATAAAAATGCATTAAAGCAAGCGAATCCGCGTTTAAGTTTTTAGTAGTTTATAGTAGTTAAATGTAGCAATTGTAAATTATTTTTGTTGTAACAACAAAGTGATAGTGTGCACTTCCACAAACAGGACGATATGTCGATCATCCAACCGCTGTCAGTGTTGATAAGCGTTATCGCGCCCGCGACCAGCTGGCCCGGAAATTGAAGAGTCAGTGACGTCAACGCTTCGAGTTGCTCAAATACCTATAAAACACGTTACTTCCTCATTTTCAAAAATTTCACAAATAATCATTTTCAAAATAATTTTATTATTAATCATAACTGTGACAGAATACGAATTCTGTATTCGAATATAGTTGTACCAATTTTCTGGTTGCTTAACGTACGTAGGCAGTGAATATTTATTGTAAATTTTATTAACGATTTGTGTATAAGTGATATATATTTACCTTGACGGATGACGTTAGTCATCTAACTCCATCGAAAGTACCTACTTATAGATAAATAATATTTAATATCATCTTAGTAAGAGTTTATACCGCTACAATATTGATTGTTGAGTAATAGCACCATAATATAGAGGTAATATATAAAAGATTTTTGTTACAAAAAAAAACAGCTTCATGATGATGTATTCGCGGTAGATAGAGGGAACCTAGTATTAAAACATTATATTCTTCATTTTCTGAGAATTGTGTTTTGATTGACGGAACTAAACACCGAGCTTCGCCTCGACACCAAGCAAAGAAATGAAAATATAAATTCAAGCAAATATCCTCAAGTGAGGACCGCAACCAGTCGCGTTTACAGTCACACACTTGTGCCCTGCGCCACGACCGGTCTTTTTTGTTGTTATCTAAATATAACGTAACTATTTCAGGATATGATTAATCAAGAAAAATGTGTTTGTGGCGGTTTATCAATTTTTTCGTGTCTGTCGTGTACTTAACGGTATTTGTTATAAGTTGTTTTTAATCGCGTGAGCGATAATTTAAATACACGTGCAAAATAGATATATGCAGGTATACATGTACTTGAAACTTGGTGCCAACATAACACGATACAAATTAATATTGTGTTTACATAATCGGGTATCAATTTATAAAATATATTCTATTACAAAGTAAATTTTTGTTACACATTTCTTGTAGGTACATCTTAATTAACACTGTAGTAGTGTCTTGAGTAAATCTATGTAGTAGGTTTTGACCTCACTCGTCACAAACATTAAAAAATACAAACGAGAGCTCTGTATTTCTTCATAATAATAGTATGCTAATAAAACTAAATTTACTTCTAACTTGTATTTTTTTGACGTTAAATGAAAACAAAGAGATCACTCACGGAAAAATTATACTAGTAGTGATGACCATAGCGGAAGGGTGACGAGACGGTGACCGCAGTCAATTGCTTCAATTGCGAAAAGAAATCATTCTTTATATGTGTGTATGCGCAAGCGCGTGCTAGATGAGCTTAATTTGAGAGGGACAGCTCCTTCGGTTTAAATTACTTTGTTTGTTATTAATGTTTTTATTGAAGTATTATTTACTTTGAGTTACATAAAAATATTAATTCAAACATTGTCATTAAATAAAGTACCTATAATTTTCAATTTACACTGTAAATGGTTTATTGTTTTTCTTGTTCTCTACTATACTATGTTTATGTTTTATATAAACTGTAGATACATATAAAATCACATCAGTTGCATTATTTTACGATGCTAACATACGGATCAATTGTAGTAACTCTCCTCTCTATTTGTTATATAACTCTACTTAATCATACAATATTAAAAGCTTAGGCAACGACAACACTTGGTGGATGAGTTCGTAGCGAACGACAGATGTTAGTGGATGATGACGATAGCTGGAAAGCGGAAGGGTGGCGGTGTGTTCAATTGGCGCAATTGCTAGTAATTGTGGGCGGAATGTCCGGGCGCGTCGCGACCCGTCTCTAGGGTTGCCTTTCATCTTGTTACTATTCTTTACTTATTTAAATTTCAACTTCGTCCTAGAAGAGTATTTACTTATTTAAATTTTAAATTCGTCCTAGAACTGCGAGTTGATTGAATGATGATGAGTTGATGAGATGATCACAATTTCAAGTAAATAACATATTTTCCGTAAAAGAATAAGTATTTTTATGTATTTTTTTTTCGTGTTAACCATTTTTTTTAATTAAGTATTAAATGCCTATTTTTTGACATAATGTTTAAATTGACAACCCTAGATCGGTGGCCTGCTATAACATACACAAAACACCATATATATCATCTGTGTGCCAGTGTGTGATAAACGTTGATGCAAACCGGACTGATTGGCTTTTATATGATTAATATAATCATACACAACTAGTGCATTGGTAGGTTTAAGAATTCTACATACAAAAAAGAGTTTCTTTAGCTTTACACTGTATCCCGCATATAACAGGGTAGGCAGTGGGAACCTAGTGTTACGACACTCCGTTCTCCACTTTCCGCCGAATTTTCGAGGTATTGCGTGTTGAGCGCCGAACTCAGCGTCAAAGGGAATAAAAATAAATATTAATAAATAACAATTCATTTCCCCGAGTGGGGATAGAACCTATAACCGTTGCGTTACAGTCACAGGCTTGTGCCCCTGCGCTATGACGGACGACATTATTTCTACAGGAAAATATTATAATATAGGTTGATTTCGTTTTGGATAAGGAAACCTGGTTATTGTAGGTACGGCGGAGGTACGTGTATGTGGACTGTGTATAGAGGTGGATATCTAAGCAA
This sequence comes from Heliconius sara, assembly GCA_917862395.2. Taxonomy (NCBI): domain Eukaryota; kingdom Metazoa; phylum Arthropoda; class Insecta; order Lepidoptera; family Nymphalidae; genus Heliconius; species Heliconius sara. The sequence goes on along the minus strand of OU860796.2, from coordinate 5,878,658 downwards.
TTTCTGCAAATCTATACTACTGTTGCATTTCTCACGGCATAATAAGGATGTTGCCCGCATTATTTTGAGCAATTCCCACTCATGAAAGCGATATTAACCGTTTTAGCCGGTTGGTTATTCGCACTCAGATATTTATATACATTAAACAACCTGTATATAGAACAGGTTTTCTTAGCTTAAGCAAATTAACGTCTTATAGTTTAATTACAGATATATTTGAATATGTGTTATTGTTTACGACTACGATATGTGGAATCAATCGTGATCATAATAGAGATTAGTCATCATTCTCAATAAAATTGATAAATAAGTACTGTAACATAATAAAACTACTAAATAGCAAGTTTGCAGGAAAACTAAGACACAATTATCGCCGTCATATTAATGTAGAGTCGACACTTATTGCAAATTAAGAGTTGTCGTTGTATAGGTCTTATATATAATGTGTAAGAGTTAGTTAATAATGCATATAGTAGTCACGATCGGTGCGCACGAGCGCGGGCGCAGGGCGACGCGGAAGTCACACACACTTCCGCGTGCCGCCATCTTGGCGACTCGCGAGATTCGCCCGTCTGATCTTGCTATTGAATGTCCTATCGACATATTTAACTCTACGTGCTAATGTTACAGTGGCTAAGACTCGACGATATGTAACACAACACAATAAATTAATATTTTAAAATAAATCCAGCCTTTGAAATATTTGAAAAAAATCAATTGACCAGAAACAATTAGCGTACGTGTGTAACATATGTTACGTAAGTTTGTTTAAACATATTCATGACATGAATAATTAACTTTTGTAAACAAATAATACAGCGTTGCTTCCGGATATCAATTGTATTTTTTTTGTATTAAGTAGGCATTATTAACAATTCGTATTGACCTACATATAGGAAAGAAGTATGCATAAATCTTTACTAAAAATAGAAATAAATATCGTTTTCGGTTTCTTCCTAGAGCTACCTATTCTTTCCGATTAATTCAATGTTTTTCTATTTTGTTAAAATAAGGAACAAAGGGAGTTTTTAATTGTTTAACTATAAAAGGTCAGCATATTTAATGCTGTATGATAAAAAAAATATACGAATAAATGAAGTCGTTTCTTGATATGTATATTAAAATGCCTTTTAATTGATAAAAAAATCGTAATTAGTATAATTAAATCTATAAACTCTTTACATAAGGCATAATGCCAGCTACGATAACTATGCGAACTGTGCGAATACCCTCACCCTCTCTTTCTAATTACGGCATATGTGGTGGAACAAAAAGAGATGACCCACTTTCGGGACCGGTCGTGCGAGATCGGGTGCGCACCGTTGCACATATTACGTGTTAGAAGATGAGGTTATACACTGAACGAACGAACTCGATTAACGGAACATCCATGTGAATTTTCTCGTCCTAGAACCTTTTTTACTTGCCTCCCCCGGTTATTATCTGATCGGCACTTGTGCAACGCAGGCGGAGTATGACTTAATTCATTATTACACTATTGATACTGGCAATACTAAATTAGAAACAAGAAAGTTGAGTGCCGGTTGTGTATTCCCAATCATTTCGTAATTCTGCTAGCAGTTGTAAATCTAAGCTTAGGTAACTTAAACTTCCGATAAGGCGAGAAATGTGTAATATTTCTGAATGTACGTGGTGTTACAAGTATTCTATATTCAATTTTATTAAACTTTGTTACATAGACATTCCATTGTCGACAATAGTTACATATAATTTGTGTGCTCTGAGTACATAAAACATTAACATAGTTAACATAGCGGAACTCTAGTGCCTGGTGTTCTGGAGAGTTGCGGCGTGTTGCAAGGAGCGGAGACGGGGCCCGGGGGCAGGGCAGCGGCTACGTAATCCTCTGCAACGGCACTCAGCACTTCCTTACGGTGGCGCAAGCGTGCGAATGTCGGCCGCCGAGCATTTCGCGCCACGTTTCGTCATTTGTTGCGTGGTGCGACCGACTGCCTCGCCTGGTCCGCAGGAAGTAAAAGTTCGAAGGTAAGAAAGTAGGTCTCCACTGTAATTGGCAGCGCGCCTGCATACTGATGTCTGTGTATAAATACGCTGCCACTGTGAGCAGGTGCCGCCCGCCGTCAGGACATGAAAAATGACATTCTTGTCAACCGAGGAGCAGGTAGAGCTATTAACTTTTTAAATGGTATATTTGAAAAAAAAAAGAATGTACACATTCTTTTTTTTTTTCAAATATACCTCAGCTATTTTATTTATTTACCTCTTCTATAAAAGGTAAAACTAGTTTATGTTAGCTTAAGAGTTAATTGAAAGCATTTAATGATCGTATTGTAAGGTTGAGCAGCTTACTATTGTACTATTACATTATTACAACGAATCTCTAGTATTTCAGCTTATTGATGTAATTTCTCGTACGTAATCGATTGAAACGAAGCCCTATTTTGTTGAGTAATTATGTATTAGGTATATGGCTCGCTGTTGAGAGGGCTCACGGCACGTACGTTACGTGTGCGTATGACATAAGTTGCGTAGGCGCTCAGGCGCCGCTGGCCCAATCCGTTTCGTACGCTGTACAATAAAGACAAGAAGTAGGTCGACAGAGATGCGCCAAAACTAATTGTTTACGCAACTTTATGTGACTCGTGTGTTCTTTTGTTATTACATATCTTTATATTTGCTAACCGGATTTTGGATCGTAATTTAAATATAAACAAAATATTAAATTCCTTTATAAAAAAAACCAAACAGATTTTGTTATTTAGAAATAGTAAAGTGTATATTTATATGAATGTGTGTAGGAAATGTCGGCCGCTGAAGAAATTGGGCGGACCATGCTGCAATGCAGGAAGTATTGCCAACTGATGAGTTCTTACACCAGAGGCTTTGCTTACTTACAAAATCTGTATGATAGCGTAAGAACTAATTAATTTAACAAAATTAGATATGAAGAGTAGATATTTTGATCCCTTCACCACCTATCCTACTATGTTATTACAAAGCATGGTAGGCGGAGGGAACCTGGGAACCTTCTCCATTAATACTTGATTAATGGAGAAGGAATGTTTTTCAATCCGTTTTCATTACGCTCATTCTTCACTTTTCAGCGATTTTTGAAGGCATTACGTATTGAGTGGCGGAACTCAACGCCGTGCTTAGCCTCGTTATCAGGGCGAGGAAAAGATAATATTTATTATTTAATTTTCTTGAGTGGACATAACCCACAACCTATCGCATTTTCGCATTTGGAATCGCATTTGCACGCTAAATATTTTTTTACATTTGTTTTAGATTTTCTATTTACAATATTAATTCATTGCCGCAGAAAATTAAATGCCAGGAAAGGAAATATCAAGTCTTGTCATTCTTATTATAGGAACGTGACTGGTAGAAGGAAAAGTTGAATTTTGTAATATATATATATACATATATATATATATATATATATATATATATATATATATATATATATATATATATATATATATACGTAAACTTTTATCATAAGATGGACTATTTGTAAATTGTTAACAACGACAGTTTCTTACTCTATTCTTTAATATATATGTCTCTTGAAACCCTAAGCAAAACTCTCACACTCCATCGTAACGTATCGTAACGTTTCTATGTTTTACAAATTACAAAAAATAAAGATAAAATTTAGATATACCTACGTAGGTATAAGTATTATATATGATAAGCGCCCTACAAAATATATATTACAAGTTACAAGCCTACAAATCAGCGTATTAGTTTTATATATCCAGTAGCTTATACCGACGATACCGCGAGAGGTTCGATCGCTTAGTAATAAAACACAACTAGAGTGTAGTTGTGCCGACGTCTTTCGTGCAGAAAAAATAATTTTTACTAGTAAATATTAAGTACTGTTTTATGCTAATATTTTTTATGTTTGTCGTAATGAAATACTAAGTATATACAAATTAATTTAGAATTATTACATACATAATTATTATACATGAGGCCAGTCGTGGCGCAGCGGCACAATTGTGACTGTAAAACCGACTGGTTGTAGGTGCGATCCCCACTCGAGGAGATGAAATATTTACTTAAATATATATTTACATTTCTTCACTCTGGTGTCGAGGCAAAAGTGCGGCCGTTGAGTTCTGCCACTGCCACGCAATGCCTCCAGAAATCGGCAGAAAGTGGGGAACAGTGGTGTCTTACACTAGGTTCCCTCTGCCTATCCTGCTGTGTGCGGGATATAGCGTGAAGCTGATTTTCATTTTAAGAATTATTTAAAAGAACTTTAGAGTATGTAAAAAGAGCTGAAAACTGTATATAGTAGGAAAATATGATTTCAAAGGAAGCCGGAAACCGGAAACGTGGTAAGGGTTAGACCGGAGACGACGCCCGTTTCCGGCGGAAGTATGGCGCCAGGAAGGTGGGTAGATAAATATATGTGCGCCATATTGCTGCTGGCGAATCAATAAATCTGATCAGTTTTGCATGTTTGTTGTGAAGGTACAGCTTCCGTCTCCTGTTTCCTGAAATTTATATATTAAACAAAACTTTTACAGTGCTATTTAGGTCTTCTAAAATATTTATACTCGATAAATCTTTTTCATTTTCAATTAAGTATGAGAATTGATGAAAAAAAAATATAATATTTTGCTTGTAATATAAAAATATATATTCCTGCAATAATATAATATTTTGTGTATAGGAGCACAATTATGTCGATTTTCAAATTTAAAGCCAGAAAAAGGCTTGTTTCAAGTACATGTAGTCCAAATATTAGTTTGACTCTTTTAAGAAGTAATCTTAGTATTTATACTACATTAAATATTCAAATCTGATTTAGAATGTTAAGTTTTATGATTTTTTTTTGGATAAAATATAAACTTTGAGGGATAACCGAACCCACAATCAATGCGAGTGCTCACTCGGTTTCCTACTTTGTCACGATGACTTCAAAAATAAATGAATTCTCGTAAACAATTTATTTAAACACTATTGAGCGATATAAACAAAAAATTCTAGTTTTACGTAGACTACGTGGTCTGAACAGGATTTGGAAAGGCGGAATAGGAAACATGAACGTTGCAAAAATATTTTATAAAATAGATACATAAAAAGTTTATTTGTCAAATTACAGTTCGCTACAGAATTATTTGAAATGACCAAATGTACCTAGCAACTAAAGATGTAGGCTCTAGAGCGTACAGACTGTACGATACAAGGAAGGAAACATGTTCATATTTGGTCATGTCCAGTGCGACCGGTTCTTCAAGTGTTATTCCGAAACGAGATAGCTCTGGACTTTCCGGACGTGTTATTTTTACCATTCGTCGTCTCGCTTATGTTCATTATTAGGAGGACGATGGCAGCTTTATTGACGGACGTCTGTGAAGGTCACACGGAATAGTCGTCTAGGCGTGTTTAATAAGTAGATGCGCTGTCGACATAATGAAGATTACGAGTTAAACAAAAGAAACTTGGTTTGCAGTTTCATTTATAATAAGCAGAATTAAATAAAGTCATTTAATAGTGATTGATATTTTAATTCTTGAATTGAATTTCAATACGTTCCGTAAAGATAGTATTGTTAAGGATAAAATAGTATAAAGTAAGGCTTAAGTTATTAGTTCTAACCAGTAAGAATGATGCCTTTACGATTTACACAATTTCCAACTTAAAGCATCTACTTTATTTTAAATTAGAGAAATCATTTTTAAATTTATTGAACTAGTGATGTAAACATATAGGTAACATTCTTTGGTTTTATTTGTTTTATGTAGATGAGTTTATTTCGGAACATAGATGCGATCATTGTGACCGCTTCAGAGGTCAATGTCAGATGAATAACAAGTCATATTCTTTACTTCGTGAAAAATTTAATATATAATATTATTATTATTGAATAACAACTTAAGTAGAAGAATAGTTAAATAATGAAGCTTTTAGTGAAGAAAACATAAAAATCCTCTACAAAATAACATAAATACATTATACTACAGTATGGTTAGACCATGAACGAGAATGAAAAGTGATTCATTCCAATTTTCAGTCAATTAACTTCTTATATCTTTTTTTTCGTTTGTATTTAGGTTTACAATTGATTTAGTAGCCTTTATACTTTACAACCTACGTTTCGAACTTCCTCCTTTCAAATTGACTTTCTTTAAACATGATATATTATACCTAAGGTAAATTGTTGCATACTATGAACGTATGATAAAAATTGAAATTATAGTTAATTTAAGCCAAAGTCTAATGTTACATATAGATAGTTACGCTTTTCGCAATTTAAATATTAATGAAGTAACTCTGAAGTTAAACGTAGAGAATGAATTCATATTCTTGAAAGCTCCATTCTAAAACAAGAAATAGAACATACACATTTGATAGACATTTAGTTATCAAATTGAACACAAGCTATTATTATATTTTTTTAAGGTATCGAGTTGAAATTCAAACCATCAGATCTACTGTCCTTTGATTCCCTGAAAAAAAAAAACACTTATTTGTACATTGCCTTAAAAAAAAGATTTGGCCGTTTATATAGCAAAAAACGCACTATAAAGGGAATCAAAGTTAAAAGGGTACTTCCGGTTGACCCAGAATTATAAAATTTAGCAATACTACCTGTACAGGTAGTATTAAAATCTGAAAACTATGCTATTTGTGGTAAAATCGTAAAAAATTATAGCCTTAAAAGGAGAGTAAAATTTGATGTTAAAGCAACTAGTTTAACTGAGGTATCAGATGAAAGAGCTCTGGATAAGCAAAGCTTGAATTTCAGAAAAAGCTCTACCTTTAATTTTGTACGGAACTCCCGGTGGGCGAACCCGAATCGCGCTTGCCCGGTTTTTTACCTTCACGCTGCATTCCGGACATCTACAATGCTAAGGTAGGTAGAGGGAACCTGGAAACCTAGAGCAAAGACGCTCCGTTCTCCACATCCCGGTCAATTCTGGAGGCAATACTTGTAGAGTGTTGGAACTTAATGTCGTCTTACTAGATGAAAATATTTAATACATGAAGTATTTTCTTTTTCAATTTTCCTTGAGCGGGGATCGAACCCAAAACCTGCGCGCTTAAAGTAACTCATCTTTATGTTTCTGCGCCACGACTAGCCTAGCGAATAATATTTGTAGATAGAAAAATAAAGAATAAATAAGTTGAATATAAGAAGCTAATAAATTTTTAACGTTTATTTCTTCAAGATGTTTTAGATAATCTACTATTAAAATGTAAACATATCAAGTTTTATACATTGTAAGTGCTAGTAAAGCTTGGACCCTGGTTTCTCGTCATGCGCGCGCGGCGTGACTCGTCGATCCAATTGGTTGAGATTGCGCGTTTCCGTCGACCGGCTTCCGGCCGATAACAGCAAGACCGAGTTGGACTCGCACCGGTCAACGGACTCTCAGTCTACTTAAAACGCTATAGGCAAAAATAGCTCTTGGCTAAATCTCTTTAAAATGTCTTAATTAAAGAATGATATTACATATATAACATTGTAAATAATTTTACATGTATATAAAATAAATAAGCAAAAAGTATTTACATATTAAATAGGCAACAAATACTAAGTATTAGTTATCAAATATTATTATTATCATAAGAAATAACATTGGAAAATCCCTAGCAATCAAATTATGTTAAGGAAACAAGTATTTGAAGTCATGATATTTATGGTTATAATTGAAGTTGTATAAATTAATAGTTTTTACTATCGAATAAAGCAAAACAGTCCTACTATAAATACATTACGACATTTCGTACAGTCCTCTTTTGTTTATTTACAGTACGGTTTCGTGCAGGTTTGCATAATGTTCACTAGTAAAGGAAACAATCAAAAGAGATAAAAGATTTTAAATCACTACTACAACACCATCTACAGCTAAATTCCAGCCACGACACGTCGACCCTGTTATACGGCAGCGAAACGTGGGTATTACAGAAGAAGAATGAAAAAAAGATGAATGCTGTGGAGATGCGATCTCTTCGTAGGATATGCGGAGTCAGCCTAGCTGATCGAATCCGCAATGAAGAGGTACACAGAATGGCAGGTACCAGCGAGGATGTCACGGTGAGAATGAAGAAGAACGTGCTCAGCTGGTTTGGGCACGTCGAACGAATGAGCGAGGAAAGAATGGCAAAAAAGATTTATGATGGAAAAGTGAGTGGTAAGAGAGGTAGGGGGGAGACCTCGGTTGACCTTCGAAAACACAGTATCAAAGATACTGGAGGAAGGTCACGTAAAAAGCATGAGGATCCCCCGGAGGGCATGTATGAAGAGGTTGATGACAGTGGACGAGGCGAAAGAGGTATGTAGAGACCGTAGCGTTTGGCGCTCCGTTCTCTCTGACTACCCCGCTAGGGATAAAGCGTGAAGTTAAGTTAAGTTAAGTTAAGACACGTCGACCGTACTATAAACAAACAAAAGAAGACCATATTTCTAATGTGAGTTGAATCAAAGTTTTAGCGTAACTTGAACTCTATTAACTATATAAGTTAATTTAATAAGTTAATTTAACTTTATTAATTGTATAAGTTAAATTTAATTATTTATTATATAAGTTAATAATTATATATAAAGTTATAGTTTAATGCAACGACTCGAAAAATTTGCTAAGAATAAGTTTCTAGTACTATATTAAGGTTAGGTTAAGTTATAATAAATAATAATGTTTTTTTTTTTCATTCAACATTTTCATATCGAATATCTCAACTTTGTTGTAATTGTCCCTCGGGCATGTGTATAATTTGCACTTGCACTGGATTATAATCGGATTATTTTATTTAATTATCGATTTAAAATACAAAGTTGAAATGATTGAAATTATACTTATTCATAAAAGATGATTATTTTTCTTTGATAGCGTCCTTATCTTACAAAGTAGATCCGGGCAATGATTCATTGTATTTGGTATAGGTATTTGTAATCATTTATATTCGTGTTGACATTTAAAGAAACAAGGAGATATTGGACAAATGCATACCTAGCTCACTATCTCGATTAGATAGAATCATTATATTGTTAGCGAACTCGTGTAGAAGAGAGTAGATGTAGATGAAAAAGATCATGCTGTTTCTCGCATACAGCAGGATAGGTATAGGGAACCTAGTATTAAACCACGCTGTTCCCCACTTTTCGCCGAATTTTTCGAGGCGTTGCGCGTAGCGGAACTCAACGCCGTGCTTTTGCCTTGGTGCCAGAACAACGAAATGAAAATATTAATATATAATAATTCATTCCCTCGAGTGGGGAAACCCACAACTGTCTTACAGACATGAGACACACTCTTGTGCCGTTGTGCCACCACGCCCTCAAAATAAAAGTAAAAGTATAAAATATATTTTATAATCGCGTTGTCTTTTAATTGACATTGACAAGACGTCCGCTCAATCATCATCTCAATCAGATTTTCCAATTCTGTGAAGATAAAATAATAATAGGTGATAATAATATAACAGATATACAAAATAACATATAGCCATGTGCAGAAATTAAATATTCAAACCAATATAGACGATATTTAAATACCGAATTGCGTTCAGAATATATTGCGCGTAAACAGGAAAATGAATAATTTCACATATAAGTGTTACTTCTGGTGAACCGTGCTAACGATAAATTGATAGTTAAATAATGATTCTTTTATCACGCAACAAATACATAATATGTCTGAGTATTTATGAAAAGAAGATAACGTTAATATTCTTTTACTTAACTTTGTACGTACAAACAGTAAAGCCGTATATAAATATAAAATTTTAAAAGTTGTGTTATTTGAATATTGTATTATTGTTTGAATCTCATGTTGTCATTGTCCATGCCGATGTAAAAGGGGCACAGCGCAAAGCGCAACGGCTGTAGTATACTTCTTTCGCTATATCAACTATCGACAACAATCTTCTATGTTAGCTTTAGACTCTAAAGCTAACATAGAAGTTAGAGTTTGTTTTTATAATACCTATATATTGATCCCCGGTAACAAGAATGATATAAATGTGGTCCTTAAACAAGAAAAAGTTTGGGAATCTATGCTTTAGAGAAAAGATCCGACAAATTTATAGAGTCTACAGAAAAGTGAGCCTAGTTCAGTGAAATAGCCTTTTTTATATGGGTTACATTATATTCTATACTTATAGTTTTATCAAATGTAACCGTGTTGACATTTTAAATCTTGAAAGTCAACTGGTATAGCCCGCCCAAACCGTACACCTTTTGAATATTTTTTTCTTTGCTTTAATACGTTGAAGCAGTCTAACTACACTAATTATTATCATTATATACTGTTATAGTCATTTTAAACTAAATCAACTCCAAACGAGATAGTAACCTCTTCTACCAGACTGGTGGAATCGACAAATTTTGCGTTATCATATAATAATTAAAAGAAGAAAATTATGTTTTGATTTTAATACCGTCTTGTTAACATGATATCTACTAATGGTTCTAAGAATGTAATTCTAATAATAATAAAAGTAATAACAAGTGGTCACCCTACGTAAAGGAAATAGCTGAGAGTGCAGAGGCGCGATCGCAAGCGGAGCGGAAGTGGCGGCCGTTCCCACGGACATTCATCCGTTACTTCACCTCGTCTCCTGCCTGATACCTACTTCTTGTTTACTTTCTTACAAGAATCGCCGATTTACAAATAATTCATGTCAGAAATGTGCAAGTATATTAAATAAGAAGAATAATCTATTTATTTTTGACATTTTTAAAGTATTATTCCACATATAGGAAAGAAGTGGTTCTTTAAATAAAAGTTCGTTAAATAAATTGTAACAAGCGTATAAAAATTTAGACGTAGCTTGATGAGAACGTATGGCTTAGTGGGCAGAGCACCTGGTCAGTTTCCAGGAGGCTACGTTCAAATTTTTATACGTTTTCTAAATAAATATTTTTCTACGTACGTGCGTGCGTACGTACTACGTACTACGTACCTACGTAACTTATCTAAGTAATAATTTTCTAAGATTTGTATAATTAAATTAAAAGTAATTTAATAGTATTTTACCAACGCTTTATTCATAGATAATACCTTGGTTGCTTGAGGTTTTAAGAACTTATACTTGAGCTATAAAATATATACATATATTTAAATAGTATATTAAAATTGCTATTGTATATAATATAACAGAGTGCGTGTCCGTCGATATTACGAATTGTGTAACAATGGACCTTAGAAATTAGCGTGTGAACAACATCATATTTGTCCTCGAATATTAAACGTAAACTCATTTGCGTCTTTGCCAGTTCAAATATGACTAGCGGTTGGAGGCGCTTGAATCAATGTCGTTCAAAAACTTCATACAGCCAGCAATTGGTCCAGCTGATCTCATTGTTTAGTCTACATTTCAACGTCGACTAAATAGTTCTTTATAATTTGATATGTTGGTGGGTATTTTATGAAGTAACGCAGTGGTGGGACGTACTTATGGTTTTAATCTAAAAAAATCTAAATTTAGAATTAGTATTTAGTTCATAGTTAATACACAGGCTCATCTACACTTGTGAAATTATATTTTTCTGTCTTTTTATGTATATGTATGTTACGAATGTAAATTGTACTAATACGCGAAACGCCCGCGGGTTCATTGCTTTTCATAGAAAGTGTAAGTTTATTAGATATCTTTAATTCAACTTAATGTAACAATAACTTCAATTTAATTTAATGTATATTGTGTTGAAATGTATGTTTTTCTATCAATTATTTTAATAGAAAGTGCAGTATTAAGTCAAAATGTAAACCATAATACGTTATTGTGTGTAGGTATAATGCATAGCTTAAGCAACCGGTCAACGCGCTGCTTGAAGCGTGACGGCGACTCCCGCGGGAGCGGAAGTCTTGCGCGCTTCCGGACGCACGACCCGGAGATCCGCTGCCGCTATCGTTGCTTGATACACCCAACCAAGTAAGGTAACTTTAATATAAGGTGAGTTCAAACTATATAACGAGCATATATATGAGAATATTGAACAGATGTCTCTATTGAATCTCTATATTTATCTATGGTTGTTGAAAGGCTATGCATTTTTATCTTCATAGCTTGTCAATCATAGATAAAAAAATATATATAGAGAAAAAATTAACAAAAAATGCCTAATTAAATAAATAACTACTATATTAAACTATATATTTATTTAATGGAAAAGAAAGAACAATTTAAAAAAAAGCTTTAAATTGTTCTTTCTTTTCCAAGAAATTTAGCTATTTTAAATATGTAGTTTATTTATCTGTTCCTTATTATTTTTATGTCAATTACTGTTTTCTTTTCATGCTTTCCCAAACTTAAATTTTTGTTATTAATATATTTTTTGATATTATAAATATATAATGCAGTCAGAACTGGTGTCAACTGATAAAGAATCCGTAAACGCATTACCCGTCGTCATATCAAATAATCCACGTGAGCAAGTAGGCGCTGAACATGTAAACAAAATTGTCTTTATTCTAGAATTGGTTTTTCGAAAATTTTGCTCTTGTTTGAAAATTATAAGCAACGTACTCTTTAAAAATAACGTAGTATTTTTACTATTATCAGAATTCTTCTAGGATTAGTAAAATGTAAGCTCCTAAAAATATTGATCGCGTAATGGTGAAAGCATTATGTTGAAGTAGTAATCTCAGAATGAAATGTATAGTGTATTTCTTCAGATTAAAAAAAATTGAAGCGTGAATATTCACGCACTTTCTGCTCTCAAATACATTACATTTTTTACTACTCTTATCAGAAGATAAGAGTGCACGAAGTTATTTCATAAAATAATAATGTAAAATTAGTATTAAATATTTAAAAAAATAAAAGTAAAATAAAAAAATTAAATTAGCTTCACGCTGTATCCCGCACACAGCAGGGTAGGCAGAGGGAACCTAGTGTTAAGACACTCCGTTCCCCACTTTCTGCCGAATTTTGGAGGCATTGCGTATTGAGTGGCAGAACTCATCGCCGCGCTTTGCCTCGACACCAGAGCGAAGAAATGGAAATATAAATTTAGGTAAATATTTCATCTCCTCGTGTGGGGATCGAACCCACAACCAGTCGGTTTTACAGTCACATTTTGTGCCACTGCGCCACGACCGGCCTCAAATAAAAGTAAGATTCCTTTTTTTAGAAATAACGCTTATTTTGTGATTCCGTGTACCTTTAGAAACGCTAGGAAATTTATATATTTTATATATTTCACTACAGGCCGTCGAGGCCCAAGGGTACATGGGTGTGACTGTTACGCGATGGTTCTGGGTTCGGTCCCCACATTAATTATTATTTATTAATATTTTCATTTCTTCCCTCTGGCAGCAAGACAAAAGCCCGGCGTTAAATTCCGCCTCTCAACACTCAATGCCTCGAAAAATTCGGCAGAAAAAGAAAGTGGGATTGATTTAATTTTTTAATAATTAATTATTTTTTTTCTGGGATTTGAATATTTTTGTAGACCTTTCGTTTTTTTTACTTGCATGATGTTTTCAGATTGCTTTAAAAAATAATGTTTTTAATGAGAATATCAAGAAATCTTTAATATCTGATGTATTAAGTCGCACCTGCACTCAAGTTAAACCTATTTTTCCTTTAGAATTAGTATGTAATCCTGGAATTCTCCATTTTGACATAGATGATGTCACCTTAATTCATAAATTAAGGTACTTATTGCAATACTTGGTTTTATTTGATTATTTTTAAAGAAACACGTTCAACACTAACATCAGATTCATTTATACTAGAAACCGGTATGAAACTTTAAAAAAAGCAAATGATTAAGGCGAAATCACGACAAAACATTTTGACCTTTAGTCAATAGGTTGTAACAATCTTCTTGTCTTTTTTCTTTTATTATTATATTTTCCTACATTATTATTAAAAAAAACATTTCAGAGTGTGGAATGCATCATCACGATCCATTTATATCCAATACTGTGGATTGTGGAATGAAAGGAGTCGTCTCGGAGCAAGCTGGTGTTGCTATCCGCGCACCAGATTTTTGCTTGCACCTGGTCTCAACGTTGATTTTTATATAAAGGCTACTCCTAAAGAGTTCGCTCCAGTACAGTCTGCCTGTATGAGTTTACAATTAGCAGCTGCTCATTTAAGAGATCACGTCGTGGCGTACTATGCTATACCAGTACAAGTTAATTTCTTTAAGTACGTTATGGACGGGGAATATGAATAATATAATTTCTAAATCTAAATGTAATAAAATGATTTTATATCAATTTCTTATTTTTATATTCCTTATTAACACATAATTTTTGTATCGCACAGTTAAATATTACAAAAACTAACAATCCTTGTATTATAATATAAACACGAGCATTGACAAAAGTATGGTCAATTTCATACGTGGTACTATAGTTATTGTTTTATTTATATTTTAGAACGAATAAAAATAGAAAAATATTCAAATTGTAGGTAATAAATGTTGCCTTTGAGAAGCTGACCCCTGTTGTTGTGACTGCTCTACACTTTGCCAAAATTTATAAAACGTTTAACCGGTTCATTTCTATATTGTAATATTCTTGTTGTATCGAATAGTTATGAAAATGTCTTTGTCACAAGCTCACAACCTAAGTTTATGTTTCGTCTTAAATATTTATAAAAGTTACGTCATGCTCAGGAATATTTTCACATATCTACAGAGTAGCATCGACGCTGGGAATAGCAATCAGGATGGATCACAATTCCCTTTCGCTTTGTGTGCGCATGTGTATAATATTAGGCTTAATAATCTTGTCGGTGAGTCAGTGGCCTGTCTTTGTCCACAATTGCGATGAAACCTATTAGAATATAGGACGAAATATCTTTAAATCGAACTTTGAATTCTCCAAAATTATAAGCAATTGATAATTGGTTATACATTTCATAAATATCTCAATATTTTTGCTTCTAAATGATAACTAATAAATGGCAGCTACCGATAGTTGACCACTTAGGTTATCATAATTTTTTTTTCACCAAGTAAGTTTAGCAATACATTTATCAAATTTTATGATAATCATTGCAATTGAGATATTATTTTTTTTCAAAAAATTAGATAATATACTCTTACAACTTAATGCATCTTTTGACATACTATTTATTCTTAGCTGTGGAATACAAAAACTCGAAAGGTCCGTAGTTGAAAAGTACATGAGTGAATATATGATATATTCAGGGATATTTATTTATTATGGGTACCCTGTACATAATCAGTACATTTGCAATTTTCATGTTTCAGCATGTTTTTCATACTAACATATGAAAATATTACTGTTTCAAAAGTTATATTGACAAGGTTGTGTATGTAGATACTTTCTTTCTCTGAATACTCTTACTAAATATATGGTATGGTATTGGAAGTTTGTATATCGAAATGAGTTGATGGTTCTTTTATAAAAAATTCTGAATAGTACGTGCCGCAATAGCGCGAGAAATAGATTTTACGATTGCGTGCGGCGCGATATTTACGCTTGTTTACACTTCAGACGATTTTATAGGCTCAACGACACCATCGTGTACCATATTAGTGTATAGATTTAATATTAAAGGATTTCAATTTTGATATACGTAGTATACATATATTTTAAAATATAAATAGCCAGCATACCTACATATAAAGGGATATTAATATCGTTAGTTAGTTAGCTTACTTACTTCACATCTTGATATGAAACTCACAGAAGGAAATATTCTAGAGTTATCCAGGTCCTGGTACGGCCTACCTGATTGCATTAGAATCCATTAATTTAATGAGTAACTAACTTCTAAACATCTTAATTTTCATATATTACGACTCACTCATATTGCTCCTATGTAACATAGCTCCTTCTTAAGTGAGAAATGAGAAAGTATGGTTTCTGAAACTTGTCGGATACATCGGGTAAATATTTTCCAGAAAGAATTTTCTTCTTCTATACGTTGTATGGTTAATGAATTGTAATGAGTTGTAAAGTATTTGTCGTCGAACTTAGAGTACAATTGGAACATACACGCTATAAAACTTTGGTAAAAGTATAATTTAAATTGAATATTTTTATAATATAATATTTTTTTACTGTTACTCAAAATTAATTTTTAGTAAACGATAGTGTAGTATAGTAGTTTTAGTGAATGATACGATAGGCTTTGACTTATCTTCTGGATGAGTTAAATTTATGCACTCACCAGTTAAAAACTTCTAAAAAAGACTATAGTTATGGCTCGTATGAAACATTTATTATTATTTTTATTAAATGATTTTAATTCAATTCTTAACACAAACAAATGGATGATAAAGGATGGAGATGGAACTCATGCATATAATGAATAGGAAACTGTTACCACCTAAGCTAGTATTATAAATTCTATTTAAAAAATACTCAAATATCAGGTTTGTAATAGCCAACAACAGGCAAACGCAAAAAATACGGAACAAATTTTATACATTCTTTGTCAAAGCGACATTATTTATAAAACGATCGAAGCAAGTTTTATTTTTTTACTTTCAAAAGAAACAGAAATTCTTACATACATAATTTACATTTTTTTTTTAGTTTCACGCTGTATCCCGCACATATCACAGTGGGCAGAGGGAACCCAGAAGCCTAGTATTAACATAGTCTATAGTCTGTTTCCATCCCTCCACACTTTCCACCGAATTCTGGAGGCATTGAGTGGCGTAACTCAACGCCGCACTTTGCCTAATTACAAAACCGAGAAAATAAACATATTAAATATTTGACTCCCCGAGTGAGTATCGAACCAACAATCATCGCGTTTACACGTTTACACCCCTGCGTTACGACGTCCTCATAGACACTAAAAATATTTGTATCATACATTCGTATATAATTGCTTTTCCAACTTGATAATGGAACATTAAAAATTAAAATATTTTATGTGTAGGAAAATATTTTGTATGTATTCGGAATTTATATGGGTAAAGCCAGGCGGTGGGAGTAGTTTTGTACATAAATACATAGATTTATTATTAAATGCTGAAGCTATTATTGAAATAAAGCTCATTGAAGGTATTTTTCGGGCTTAACCACAAATGTCCGTAACTATGAAATTATAGATATTATGTTATATAAATAACATTCAATAAGAAGCCATTTGTGTATGGAGAATGTATCCTGAATATAAGTAGACCTCCAAAATTAATGGCGATAGTAAATCAAAAGCTAGAGACAATCATTCTTATACGGCTTCCGGTTAGAGATTGACGCAGATTGATATCGATTCTAGGTATTGGCTGCGATAACCAATTACATCATAAAGCGACAAATTAATAACAAATGCCAATTTATTAAAAAAAAGTAAAACCATTAAGGGTTAAATTGTTGATCTTCTGTCCATGTTTCAAGACCATATATTGCGAAATCCCTGGTTCGTGTACCTTGAAACACAGAAAAAACACAAGCTTCTAAGTCAATTTAATCAAAAGATACGTGCATTTATGCATTGTTTTTGTTGTTTTTGTATAAAAAATCCGCCTTGTAACGTATAAAGTATTTTCCGTGCACCTACTATTAATAAATTTTGTAATAAGTAAGAACTTGCCGTACAAGAAAAGAAAACAATTCTGATATTGTTACGGAGCCCTCGGTCGGCGAACCGACTCGAATTTGACCTTTTTTTTAGATTTTTTTAGATTATAATATAGATTATGGGAACTAGATATACTTTGGTGTGTGTCTACATTTAACATTTAAAATATTTATCCACTTTATGTATAAAAATTCTCTTCAATAAATTTAACTTTACCTAAAGTCGAAAACTTGATGCTTCATTCCAAATACAAATTATCGCCTCGGTTTGATCCCACGGCTAAAATAAAATATCATATTTCCTGTCAGACGAACGAGCTTCAGCATTCGAGTGTCTTTTTTCTACGTTTTTTCAGGCCCCACGTTTTTTAACAAACTACGTCGCACATGTTTGCTCAACACGATGACAACAACGTCTTTAAATTATATTTTTTGTAGTCTTATATTAAACTTTTTAAGTTACTTATTCTTTCGCCAATTAATATATAAGAACTTTTTTACTATAAATAGGTTATATTTAAAAATATGTATGAGCAAATTAAAAAAAAATAAATAAAAAAAATGCTACGCTGAGGTTTGCCCCAAACCACTAAGAAATGTTGAAAAGGTAGAAAATATAAATTAAAATTATTTCAATTCATATCAGATATTTTTTTAACTTCTTTTATTGCATCACAATATTTTTTATAGCTCCCAGACATAGCACAGTTGCTGTCAGAGGTGTTGCGAATGTTGCACTGCTTCTCACGAGCGGCGTGCGCCTGCGCCGGTTCCGCGCGTCTTGCATAACGGTCTCGCACGTAATACGCCGTAACAGCGAGCAATATGCATGTAGGGCGCGTGTCGGCAACTTCATGAACCCACGATAAGATGCTAATACGTTTAACCATAAGCTTAATAAATTATTATTTAGTTTAATAAACTACCGTTTTGAAATTGCTCAGATACTTTCTTTCATAAAGCCATATTTTTGGTATATCATTATTAGCAGACCGTATGCTTAATGTGAATTTCCATCATGATATGTCATGATAAGCATGTCAGTTTAGTTATCTCTCCATCGAGACACTTAGCGCATGCTGCTACCTTTATTCTGCTACCACAAAAGCTTGTTCTTATATCAGGTTACATTTGAAGATGACAAGCGCACGAGACACTGCAAATCTGATAAATACTTGAATATCGCCTCCGACAACAAAAGATCGGGTTGCAGGACTGCAATTGAATCCGCACCCAATCCTCGGAAGCTTTAGGCGCCAGCTGCCGATGCAGTATCAAATACCGCACAGATAATAAAGGATTCCTTAATAAGAAAAACGTTGGGTGAATCCGAAGCACATTCAAAATGTTTTTACGCTAAATCAACTTTAAACACGGAGGATCTGTTGTAAATTACGTCGACCTCGTCTTAAGTAATAGCATTGAGTATCGCCTTAACGTTTCATATAGTAAGTAGTATTATGTTATTATCATTAATGTTACGAGAGTATACCATTTTTGGTTTGTTACGTAGGAAGTTAGGAACGTAACAGTATATATTTAATAGGTTCATTTTATATAACAGACATGTATATGGGAGTACGATAAAAATGACAAACTATTAAGAACAAAAGCTTTAAAATCTAGAGTCTAACGTTTTAATAGATTGTTAAAAGATTTTGATTAAAATAAATTCGAATAAATAAATATCTAGTTCTGTTTAAAGGTACCAAACGTGTTACTTTTTTTTAAATTTCCTACTCATTCTAAGGACAAGTTCGAAGAAATGAAAATATAAATGTACCTAATATAAATATTTCATTTCCTTTAGTGGACATCGAACCCACAACCAGTTTTACAGTGTTTATAGACACACTTTGTGCCCCTGCGCCACGACTGGCATCAAAATTTTGTTTGTTCCAAAATGACAAATATTCGGAACAAATCAAGAGAAAACCTTATAATAGATTTAGACAAATGCTACTTTCAATCATAATTAATGTATTCATAAACAATCATTTTTCATGATTAATAGACTCAAGATATTTTTGGTAAAAGGATCAAAGCTCGTGGAGACGGATATCCTGACGAGGATCAAGAGCGTAAGTGTGACAGAATATCTTTCATTAGTGTGCGCTACTATTTTTAAGATATATTATGTTATAATCGAAAATCTATCATGTTGTGTATTTTAAGCAATATTTTATATTGAGGCCAATCGTGGCGCAGTAGCACGAAGTGTGACTGTAGAACCGACTGGTTGTGGGTTCGATCCCTACACGAGGCGATGAAATATTTACTTAAATTTATATTTCCATTTCTTCGCTCTGATGTCGAGGCTAAGCGCGGTGTTGAGTTCTGCCACTTAATACTCAATGCCTCCAGAATTCGGCAGAAAGTGAGGAACGGGGTGTCTTAACACTAGGTTCCCTCTGCCTATCCTGCTGTATGCGAGATACAGCGTGAAGCTGATTTTATATATAAGTACAAGTAGTAATAAAACAAATTCCAAACAATTTTTTTGAATTTATGTTGAAAGAAAATCACTGATACGAAATCGTTAAACAATTTTATTGTACCTAACCTATATACTACAAAGTACACTTAAATATATGTTTATTTTACCATACGCTTTTTAAGTAAACCCATCAAACTGCAGTATTCATAAGATTGTAAGCAACCGCGGGAGAGCATGTGTTATTAATATTATTCTCAATAAAAATTTTCTAATAAAAGGTGCTCTTCTAGCATTCGAGGATTTAATAAGAAATTAATTCAAGAATTTATTTTACGTGTTAATATCAATATACTTTATAAATATTTAGAAAAAAAAGTTAAAGCTTATGTATTTCTATATACTTTCTGTTTATATGCGAATTGTTATTTCTCTTGTATATCACTTATTGTAAGTATTTATTGATAATACGAAATAAAAGTTGTTATTATCAAAAATATTATATTAGTTATATAATATAATCCCGTTATCTTACGTCAATACGTACAATAATGTTCTAGTGCAATTTTTACGTAAGTTATATAAGATGTAAGTACACACGTGCGCCCGCGCTATCAATCAGGACAAGTGTACTGACACAACGTTTCGGTTCTCGGCTCTCGCTTCTCGGTATTCAGTTTATTCTGAACATGACGTCATGGCTTCTACTCGCCACTTCCTTATCCTATTTTACTCGCATTTATAAATTGCTAGGAAGCGGAATTTTTATCTAAATGCTATTAAAAAAAACGACTATTTATTAATATTTCTTGTGGAACTCGTATGAAGCAGATATAATTGTGGATATTATAGTTTATATCATTTTACATATTATGATAATATTTAAGTGATAAAAAGAAGTGTGACTATAAACGCTACAGATTTTGGGTTCGATTCCCACTCGATGATATTAAATATTTAGCAACTATTTCCATTTTATTCGATCTGGTGTCGCGGCAAAGCGCGGCATTGAGTTCCGCCACTGAACACGGAATGCCTCCAGAATTTCGGTGGAAAATGAGGAACGGAGTGTCTTAACACCAAGTACCCTCTGCCTACCCTGCTATGTGCAGGCTACAGCGTGACGCTAAAAAAAACAAAAATAATTAAACAATGATTTTGTGATATATGTTTGTACACATAAATTATGCTTAAATACTATATAAATGTACGTATCGTTTGAAGACCACTTGTTTTCGTACCTAAACGCGACAGATGTAGGAACAATGGTGCACTGCGGGATGTCCACGGTTACGACGCCTCATTGACTTCGCAATTGACGCACATTCACTAGGTATTATTGCTTCCACCCCTCGCCGGCCCGAAACAAATAAAAATCCACTTCATTCAAGGTACTGCTTGGCAGTGTTGAATGAGCTGTATTATTGTTTTGGTTATCGATAGTTATATCGATATCCAAAATAATTGATTCATTTATTAAAAGTAAACAATTTAAGTAGAGATCACATCTTGCTTATATATATTTTTTATTCTTTATCGTGTATTTTTTATGTCTAACAAAAATCATAGATATATCTATTTTATCATTATTTAGGCTCACAATTTTATATCAAACTTCTAGGCTGTGACCTATTTGCTTTAAACCTTGGACAATCATGCTGTAACATCACTGAAATATTTTTAAAAGATATATAATTTTTTTAAGTACATTTTTAACTATTTAAAACAAGTCAATGTTAAGTTATTAAATATGTATAGAAAAACTTAAAAGCCTCGTCAGACGCTGATTGGAACCACATGACGCAGTCGAATGACGAAATAAATTAAAAAACAATCACCAGATCATTTAAGTAAACAGAAAAAAAATATGTTTAAGCCTCGATGCGTTCGAGACATTTGCTCCCGAAACACAAACCTCGCAGTCGGGAAAAAAAAATAAAAGACGGAGCAACGTGTTACGATTAGACGTTAAAGTTTAAGGTTAAGGAAGCGAACGTAAACGTTCTAGTTTTTGTTTCAGAGACTCCGATATTCTCAGCGTGGGAAAGCTCAGTGAGGTCAGGTGGCGGCACATGTGGTTCTCTTCTGTTTGGGGTGCTTAAAAATAATATTTAACAAAACACAAATGTAAGTGTCGAGCAGACGCCGAAGCGCATCTTCGCGGGGGAGAATGCTTTACACCTTATCTGCCCGGTGGTCTAAAAACAATAACAAAGCATTATATTATCTTAGTTCTAACGAGGCACGGTTTACAATTCAATGTTTTAAACACGTTTTTGTGGTCGTTATCATAAACATTGTAAAACTCTTTTACATTATTAAAATATATTAATGGTAATAATATATTTAAATGTCACATAAGCCTAAAGAAGTGAAGAAGAAATTAAAAAAAAATTAATATACAACAACAACAACAACAGTTTATCTTGGTTATGTACCTACAGAAGCCATATAACGTTAATATTACATAATGATAGGTTGAAAAAAAAACCGTTCATGGCCACAAATCAATTCATATGATCAGCTGGGAAGAATGTCTCTTTACAAAAAGTAATTCCCTATGCACCGGCACCGCCCAGTAATGACTCCCGTTCGATACACGAGCCCGTGAGATGGAGACCATAATGGAGAAGAATCCGCAACGTGGGTGTCCGGCGTGCGCATCATGCACCGTTTTTTACATAATATGTGAGCTTAAACCCATCGATGCATTTATAATTCATGTTTTGTGAATGAACAAAACATCACAAAAACGGTCAGTTCTGTAAACAATTTTTGTCTATTGAGTGTATTTATATATATACTTATAGTATTGTGTTGTATTTGAATAATACCTCAAATAACTCAATAATTAAGTCAGGCGAACGAGTATTGTATATTAGACGTGTGCTCACAAATTCAAAAGGCACAAATTTGTCACAATTATCAAATTTTAATATGAAAGTAAAATTGACTTCAACGTTTATTTTAATGAAAATACGTAAATTGCTTAACTCACACCAGATTTCAGTCGCAATGCTAGCTAGTTGTTAGCGAGCAGTGCGCCGTGAGACCCGTCACAGAAGTGATACGGAAGTCAAATGTTAATGTACACCTACTTATGCTACCTACCCGCCTAGTTCTGCGGCGACTTGCGTCACTGCTGCAATGCACTGTAGGTAGACAATAGGTTAATAGTATAAGCACAAATATGTTTTATTATCGTGGCGCAGAGGCACAAAGTGTGAATGTAAACGCGACTGGTTGTGGGGTCCATGCTCAGTCGAGGAAATGAATTATTTATTTAAATTTCCATTTCTTCGCTGTCATGTCCAGGCAAAGCGCGGCGTTGAGTTCCGCCACTCAACAAGCAATGCCTCCAAAATACGGCGGAAAGTGGGGAATAGAGTGTCTTAACATTTGGTTCCCTCTGCCAACCCTGCTGTGTGCGGGATACAGTGTGGAGCTGATTTTTGACTACAGTACAAGATGGAAGGTTATTGTAATTTGAATTTATTTTTTGTTATATTACTGATGAAGTTGTCATCATCTAATTCTCTCGTAAGATATAATATGTCAATATTTTCTTTTAATAAATGTTAGTTACGTATATGGATGAATCATATGCAAAATGGTAAGTTATACAATATTAATATATTATGTATATTATATATATCAACAATATATGGTGCATATATTGTAGATATATACATACATACAATATATACACCTATATCTGTTTAGTAATTTTGAAATATTTATAAACATAAATTTTGAAATATTTGTTTTCAGTATTATTTTAGTAGTATTTAACCTGTATATTCTATTTTTGCTACATTGTATGATATAAATAAATTTTAGATGTCCGTCTGTGATTGCTAAATAATTGTGTTTATGAAATGCATATAGATATTTATATGCACGATACCAAATCACAAACAATCATTCTGTCTGTCAATCTGTCTTTCTTCAGCTAATCTTGAGAACAGCTCAATCGATTTTTATGGAACCGTTCACTCGAAGACAGAGGAGGTTGTGGCGCCACATATAAGCTACTTTTTATCCTGGTATTTGTGCGGGATGGGGATTAACACAGGAAATACCGCGCGCGAGTTTTTACAGATAGCTCAGATAAATATAAAATATCCATTTTTTTTAAATAATCAATTGTACCTATAACAAATTTATCTACAACATAATAGATTTAGAACTGAAATTGTCAATAATTTTTCTCTAAATATACTAATATTAATTACAAAATGTTAAATTACTATGGCGTTATAAATATCCTTAATATACAATATTTGTATACCTATCATTACAGTGGTAAATACGGAAATGCCTAGTTGACATCGAAGTTTAGGTCAAGAACAACTGGCTAACATCCTTCACTTAGTAACGGAAACCCTTAAAGGTTTATTAATTTACTTAAAAAGCATTTTGTATAAAGTCTTATTCAAATGCGTGATTGTAATAGCATATTTATAGTTCCAGTAAGGTTAACAACTTATCTACCTCATACCTGACATAAGCATTATTCACTTAAGAGTACAGATCCAATTCAATAGCTTTTTTTAGGTTCATGCTGTATCCCGCATACAGCAGAGTAGGCAGAGGGAACCCGGGAACCTAGTGCGAAGACACTCTATTCTCACTTGCAGTTGCCTACTTTCCACCGAATTCTGGACTGGATCCATTGCGTTAAAGGTCGCAACCTAAAGCCGCCCTGTGCCTAATAGCCAAAGCGAGATAATGAAAATATTAAATATTTAATGAGTGGGAATCGAACTTACAACATGTCACCTTTACAGTGGCACGCTTGTGACTCTGCACCAAGACTGGCTTCGAATAGCCATACTCCCAAAATAGCTTATTGTACCGTTATAATCTGAAAACAATTAAAATTTTTACTTGTCTTAAGCTACTACGAAGTGATCATACATAAGCTGCTTAAGCGTATTGTTTTCATAGTAATATATTCAAAAGCAATAAGCTAGAAGAGCTATTGTAATATTTATTTGTTTTACTTTTATTTACTATAGTAATCGTCGGGTAATATCGGATTTGTAATTATATAAGTATACGTAACAGTGTATCGAGAGAAAGCATGGCCTTGGCAGTGAAGCATGCGCAACGGCTCGTCACGCCGACCGCGTAGTTGGTTGCTGCGACCGCGCTCAGTTTAATATCAAAATAAATAATATTAAGAGGAGGCCAGTCGTGGCGCAGCGGCACAAAGTGTGACTATAAACGCGAGTTCGATTCTCATTCGAGGAAAATAATATTTAAATTTTTCGCTCTGGTGTCGCGGCAAAGGGCGGGGTTGAGTTCCGCCACGTAATGCCTCCAGAATTCGACAGAAAATGAGGAATTGAATGGCTTAACCCTTAGTTCTTTCTGACTAATCTGTTATTTGCGGAATAGACGTGAAAGTAAATGTAAAAAAACTGTCCTCCAAAAAAATACTTTAATGTATTCACTTATTTTTCTTTGTTTTTATTTTTATTTTCCACACATATTATATTACAAGGATATTTAAATTTTATTTGACTAAAATATTATTAATATATACTAACTAAAACTAACACTGTCAGTTTTTTTAAATAAATGATTTCTTTATACGTTTATATTTAAAAGCTAATAAAAAAAACGTGACAGTGAATATATTTATATTATTTATTTACATAAAAATAAAATATTTATAAATAATAATAATTAATAATTCCACGAAACGACATTGTAATCAATCTCTGTACATACATTGTTCTTGCAACTCACGAGTTTTCACGCATACAACACTTTCATTGTCATTGAACTTGGAAAGCGGGGATGCTCATTGTCATTAGATAGCTGAGAATGCACTCTCGCCGCGTAACCTGCTGGCGTAATGATTATATTTATAATTTACACGCAATCGACATCATCTGAGACAATACTTGCGTGCATCTTAAATTGAAGCGACTTGTGAGGAGAAATGATTTATTTTGTACGTAAAAAAGTGTGAGTCGGACTCGCCTACCAAGGATTCCGTACAAATGTCAGGATTGTAGATTACAAGAGAGTACAATTTATAAATGTGGCCAATTAACGTTTGCGGCCATATGCCTTCATTTAATATAAATTAACTGCAATTATAAATTTGTAATATTTTTCTTAAGAAATACCTACAACATCATTTTTTGGAATTTTTCCTTCATGCACACTACAAATTTTCACTTCGTGCAAATTTCATATACGCGTTCCCTTGCTTGGGAAGGATTGTTTTTTGATGGAGAGACCACAAATCTGAATATTAAATAGATGAAATGAAATATTACATGGCTTTGACAGACGTACAGAGACAGACGTACAATAAAGTGGTCCTATAAGAGACCCCTTTTGAGATAGGGAACCCTGAAAATTATAGCAAATTGTGTTTTTTTTTTGTTTTTATTGGCAGAACATAACGGTGCGTGTTACAAATTGTAACAGACCGAGAATAGGAATAATGTTGAATAAGGATTTAATATATAGACACCTACTTACCTTACGACTTAGGTTTACATATTATACAGATATTTATTTTGTGTTTACATAGAGTTGACTTCTCCAACGTATTCTACTTATCAGAAAGAACGTCAAATAGTGATTTAATAATAATAAAAGTCATAAAAAGTCACTGTATTCAAAATATTTTGTTACTAATAAAAAATATAGGTAACATAAATACACATTATATACACGTGGGTATAAATATATTTTTTTGGTAAATTAATAATTCATATAAAAAGCGCTGCTAAATACTTAATTAGAGTTATCTACATCCTAAGGCTTCGGGTGACAGAAAGGCGCGCCCTTTCGGTGGGAACGAGTAAACGTTTGGGCGCATTTGACGCTTCAACGGTTACGAAAACTCCGATGCTTCAGATAAAAAAAAATGGTGGAGTCGTTGTGATTTAACAAAAATTAAAACTTAACAAATCACAGCGACATCGCTTACATTATTAAAGTAGGTATATGTATATAAGGTACAAAATTCTTTTATATGTAATGAACCGCTCTAAGTAAATTTTATTACTATAATGTAAGCTAATTAACTTGTTTGTGTCATAATATAGAAAATTATCTTAATAAGTATATTATATGAAAGTATACCTTTTTGCGTTTTCTTCAACATCTTGTCTCTACTATTAGTCAGGAAGTAGAGCTTTTACTTACAAAACATGGCATATTTGAATGCTATTCCAAGTAAAAATCAAATCCAAAACCATTACTCTTACAGTCAGAGAAGCCTGTCGATAGCCTTAAAACATTTTAACGTCTTACATCTTTTTTCTTTACGTACGCATAATAGTAAGAATCCTCCATGGATTTTCGTATTCTAAAATCAGTGCCTACCATAAGAAAGGCCCAGGAACCGCGCTCCATTGGATGTAGTTACGCCATCCCTTCTACAACAGACCAGAACAACGTCTGTGTGTCATGTACAACAAAATACTAAATATCTTTATCGTTTTTTAATAACATACTTATTAAAAAAAAACTAAGCCATATAATTATTTATTTTCTCTTTTTATGAACAACGAAAACAAAATATTGATGTCTAACTTATCTCTATACACAATAATAGTTTAAAATAGTTTACACAATATATTTGGTGGTAAGATTATATAATTGTTTTTCGGTCATTTATTTAAAATTAAATTAAATTAGCTTCACGCTATATCCCGCACACAGCAGGGCCGGCAGAGGGAACCTAGAGTTAAGACACTCCGTTCCTCACTTTCTGCCGACTTTTGGAGGCATTGCGTGTTGAGTGGCAGAACTCAACGCAGCGCTTTGCCTCGACACTAGAGCGAAGAAATGGAAATATAAATTTGAGTAAATATTTCATCTCCTTAAGTGGGGATCAAATCCCCAACCAGTCGGTTTTTACAGTCACACTTTGTGCCATTGCGCCACGACTGGTCTCGACCATTTGTCACAACCATTTGTTTGACCTCTTTCGACCATTTGTTGTGTTTAATCACAAATGCGTTTAAATAAGTAGGTAAAAGGTAAAAGAATTATGACAAAAAGACGAATCTTAAAAATGAGTATAAAATTTTTATAAAACTTTACAGGCTTCAGCTTCTTTAGATAAGTAAAAAGTTTAGCCTTTTTTGTTTGACAGGGGATTACGTTACAGGTATGTCAATATACTGGGAAAAATTAACAACATTATGTTTCAATCTTTTTAAAACAACCGCGTATGCTGGTTATCTTAAAAAGGATTTTTTAGTATTTGTTAATACGTATTTTCTAACCCAAAAAATATTCAAAAGGTAGTCGAATGTTTGCTACAGTAACAGACGCCGTCGTATCTTTAAATATACTCATATCAGGAAGAAAAAATAACTTTTTACTTATTATATGTATACTTTCAGTCTATTTGAAAATACAACAGTGATTTCCGCACAAGTCGAGATTAACGCAGCGCTAAGGTAATTAATCATCAACCTTGACAATCTCTTATCATTCAGGAAAATACTCAGGAAACTACTCAATATCTACTTACTTATAAGAAATTTGAATATACACAACAATGAGTTAACATTTCCTTTTCCCAGACTTTTTTGTAACTTATAATAATATAACAGTAAAAAAAGTAAAATAAAAATTAAAGCAACAGAATTTATTAATCTTAAAAATGTTTGTACTAGTTGGTTCAGCCTACATACATACAGATATATGTGACGTGTAAACAAAACGCCATTCTTAGAACTGAATACATAGATTACACTCTACTAATAGCTGTAGGTATAACATTTATAGGAACACAGACTATATCACTCAGCTAGCGAAGTCAGCGGTAAATTCCATTCCATTTTTCCGCAAAAGTTAAATTATTGCTTGTATTTCTTATATATTTTATATGTAAGACGGTAATCACAATCACTGGCAGTATCAAAGGAAGTGAGCGGACGCGGCCTTGACATTTCCCGCCACGCAATGTAGACGTACGAGGAAGTGGGAGGCACTCAATCTCCTTACCCTCTTTGTGCACAGGGTTGACTGACCACAGAATTTAGGATGTGCGCTGATGTAGACCACTATTCACGACATTTGAGATTACGTTAATATGTTACAGAATACTATCTGTAGATATATTTTGAGGATAAATTGACAAAAAAAAATATGATTCTATCTATATTTACGTATTTTATATTCTATATTTTATTTGTGCTGTCAAGATTATAAGAATAATCACATAATAATCAGTGATCATCCGCAACAGATAAAACAAAATTTGAAATAAAACACGTCACTACGTGGAAAGGAAACAGCCAAAACATTGCAGTGAAGTAACTACGACAATACGTTAAGGAAGGGTTACACCATCCGTCCAATAACGTCTCAATAACAAAATAAAAAGTCAACATGCATATGAACAGAGTGCACTGAGCGCACAATGTGCCCGCAGACCGCTGCTACTTGAATCGCGGCGGTTAACGACAAAAATCTTTTGAAAGGCTTTTATTTTGGTCCGACCGCACAATCATGTAATAAAAAACAAAGATCCGGCTTCCTAATATTTAGCTACCTATGCGAAATGTTTTGTTATCGGAAATTGCCTATATATAAGTTCATACGTACTATTGTAATACTAGCCTATATTCAAGGCTTATATATTATTTTAGTAAAATATTTAATATAATATCCAATAACGAGTTTATTGTTTCTCCATAATTATATCAGTTATATAGAAACAAACTTTGCTTACACTTATTCAGCTTTGTTAAGCACACAAGTAGCTCCATCTTGTGACGAATAGTGTCATTATCTTTTCGAGCTTTTTAAATGTAGAGGACTCTTTTCTTAAATAATAAAAAAAATACTTTTTTAGTTGCAGCTTGCAGGACGTGAAGGACATATAGGTTAATTTGTTTACTATTATTGAATACTAAATATTTTATACTATATTTTTTAGAATTATATTATGTATATTTTAATTTTTATACGAACACACAAAGTTAGTATACCTTTCTTATTTTTACTTACATTATTTGGAACACACAATTGCGAGGATTATGATTACTTACCTAAACATAAAAAAAAAGAAATTAAAAAGAACCTATATCAGCCCCACCTTGTAGCGGGTTGCGGCTGAATATTATGAGTTTCGGCTAAAAAGGTACCTAGTCCATAGTTCGATATTTGGCATTTGGCTATATCCAATATGTAATGTAATATTTTAAATGAACTATTTACAAATTATTTCACGATTCAAGAAAATATAAATACTACATTCTTCAAGTAATATTTACTTCAAAGAGCATATAAGCTTTAATATTTTGTCAAATACTTAAACGTATTATCAAGAAGCAACTAGTAAAATATTCAGTGTTTGGAGTTTTCCTTGAAATTATGTGACCGGAAGCAATTATAATAGTGTTCCAAGTATTAATTCCCATAAACCGATTTTCTCATACATACATACGTGATACTCGATAGCGTCACCATATACAGTACGTACTCGTACGTAGCTTAACTAATAAATTAACTTTAGTACTCCGGCTGCTTTGACCGCCAAATACAATCATTTGTATTCAATGTACAACGCTGTACAAGAAGACGGCATGGTAAGTTGCTACTTACGTTTACTTTTGTGTCATTTAGACCATTTTATTTTTATTCAAATGTGTCCGATCATAGGTGATCTGTTAAAGTTGTTGCTTTATTTTTCACGCTGTATCCAGCATATAGCTAAGAAGTCAGAGGGAACCTTGTGTATGGCATCTCCATTGCTCACACTCCGCTAATTTTTTTCGAGGCATTGCGCGCTTGTTATTATCTTGTTACCAGAGCGAAGAAATTAAAATATTATTAAATAATTATTCATTCTCCCAGGTGGGAATCGAACTTACAACCGTCGTATTTACAGTCGCGTGTCACTTTATCCCAGGAGGAGTGGGCTACATTGAAACGATTTATATGTAAGAATTTTCCCATAGAAAGAATTAAATTGGAACGAGCGAGTTCGAGCAGGAACCGTATAGTTCATGTAGATTTTGTAGACAGAACTGTTCAGCAAAATTCAACAAGAGTCTAGACTGAGTATTACGTTCCCGGAATATGTTCCGTCCGGAACGGAATATCACGAGTACTCTATCCTACATTGGAACTTAATCTCTGATTAAAGCATTATTTACTGTTACCTACTTTTAATATAAAACATTATTGCAGCTTTAACAATCGGAACCTAAAAAGTGAGGTGAAAGAGAATCGAGAGTGAGGCGAAAGAGTATTCCTTCCACAGGAAAGAAGTACTTACTTAACGCAAAACTTATACAGGAAGAAACTATTTTTTATATAAAAACAATAATTGCTAAAATCGAATAATAAAAAATGAACTACCTTACATTAGTGTGCCGAAAATAAAAAGCGGTTACAATATTAAAGAGAAAAAAAAATCTAAGCCTATACATTAAATAACAATTAACATATAGATTGTTTACCGTACGCCATTTTTTGAATTTATTAATATTAGATATTTACTTATTAGATGATAAATATAATCGCTAATATAATATAACTTTTGTTACTTTAGATATGTAATAAATGATAGGTATTGAATTATTTATTATTCAGTAATTCATTTAACATAACTCTACGTAGCCTTATATGATTTTGTGTTACTATGAAATTTAGGAAGCGTAGGTATAAGCTAAACAAGCATAGGTTTTATAATCTATTGTTTCTCTTTATATAACGCTCAATTTAAGTGTTGATAGAATATAGAGTATGGACTTCTTTATAAAATTATATTATATTTAATTAAACAATCGGATAATTTAAATAAAATTTTAGATCCCTTAATTGAAACTTTACTATACAAAGAGGACTCCAAATTACATTTGTGATCTGTGGGAAAAGTTCAGTGAACCTTAATTTAATACAAGCATAAATTAAGTAAGGTTGACAACCGATCAATATATTAGAGTAAAAAAAGTTACCTAAATGTTTTCGTCTGATTAAAATAAAAACAAACAAAATGAAGAGACCACATGTCACCAGACAATAAGTAAAACAAAAATACTAAAAGATAGATAGAGCAAAGGGATAAATAAATATTGATCTTATATAAGATTCATTCACATAATTATATAAGCTTACAAATCATTATATATCCTTTCACCATTATGATTTAAAAAAAACTCTTCATATTTCATCCGTCATAATTGACATTCCACATACAAACAAGGATCTGAGTGTACCTGCTAGTGCTACAAGGAGGTCGTCCTCTACATAGTTATTATTCACATTTGGCACATAGTCTGGTGTCATCGCCCTCACCTAGGGCTTAAATAGGTACATTATATAAAGGGGAAAACCCAAGTTAGTTCAAATGTTAAGCATATCAGATTTGTGTTTGCCTAGAACGTGATTTATACATTATAATAAATAAGAGGAAGTTCCGAGAAAAAAACCAATATGTAATGATTGTTTAAAGCCAACTTATGCGATAAACCTAAGTATATAAATATGATAAAATATAGATTTATCGATTGTTTTGATTAATAGAATTATTAAGTGGAAATTTATATTACTTATTTCTGACTTAATAAATTAAATAAGTACACTACATATGTGTTAAGTATAAGTTTATACGTAAGGAAGGTTAGAATTTTAAATTCGGACTGAATAAATGAGAACGGAGAACTATACAGGAAAAAAACGTGAAACTGCATTTATTATACGAATAATAGAATTTATACTCATACGAGTCATCTTGGAACAAATTCTAGATATAAGCATAGAGTATATATTTTACAAAATTATCTACGATAGGTACTATTGATTCTCATAGTCTAGTCTAGAATCTAGTAGTCTAGAAACCTCTAATATATTCTAAGCAATAATCGAACTGGTCATATGAATTTTCCTTGTTTTATTCCGATCTGCGTCCGATTACAGTTGGCAACGTCAAGTCAAATTATACAATTAAATTACCATAACAGCCGGGAACGCGGCCAGCAGGAAGCGTGCTTCGACCGCATACAGATTTCGTAACTTTGTAGCTGCAATCGTGGCAGACATCATCTCTTTACTCAAACCCTAATTGCCATAATAGCGACTTAGTCGCGCTTGCATAAATAACACTTCCTGTTCCTATGGATCTATTACGACTCTAAAAGGCAAGTAGATACAGTTACGGTTGTTTTGTAAATGGTTAGATATTGTCTCCAACGTGATATTAAAGTGGAAAGTAGTCCATTTATAAAATAAACCGTATCTTGTACATACTTATTAGTAAATGACTAAATATGCAACACTTGTTCTATACCTAGTTACCTGAACCTATTCCATAATATCAGAACTTTTGATCCTTACTAAACTACCTCCTAACGAACTATCCTCCTAAAGAAAAGTATGAAGGCGCCATTCGTGATTACAAATCATATACGTACATCATCTAACTTGAAAACTATAAGCACTTCTTGTTGTCAACTTATTATAATTATTATACATTCATGGGTACGGCTAACTTTATTCTAATGTATCGGGTACCCCTCATTAATATACCGTATGCACAAAAAATTACAATGGTTAACAGGTAACCGAAGAGTGTTAACGTCAATAGTTTTGTGCCATTCTCGCTAGTTGGGCGTCCACGACCTTACTAGAATACAAAGACGAGCTGGCGGCGGCTCCTTGGTCCTTATGCAAGCCAACACTCGCGGTCACCGACTCTGACCCCTCCCCCCTCGTGCCCCCACTCCCCCTTCTCACCACGTGCTCCTTATAACCAGTTAAAGCATAATATGTACCGCGAAAATGACCATTTCCACGAAATCACCGGAAATCGTAGCGCCCATGAAAATGATATTGAGCAATGTGCTTTGAATCTATTAATTAATTAATTTACTGACCGATTATTGTTATATACTGTATGTTGTTTTGACTTTTAAAATATATGTATGTGTATCGGTACAGTATATTATGGTATTGTTCATATTTAATATAAACGTTCTTAATTGAAAAAAAATGGTTTTATATTTATAATCAAATTATTAAGAATAATTAAATTAGTAATAGTGCTTAACAAATTTAAAAAATCAACGAAACGTCTCAAATTATTTACTACTTAATAACTTAATTATAACTTAATTATTTACTACAAAGGCATGCACTATACAGTAAACGATTTTATAAGCAGAATGTTATATAATAACCAGCAAATGCTAACAATGAGGTCACAAACATTACATTGACGGAAGCTTAAAGCACTTCCACGGCTTCCTGCATCAGAGCAAGGGAACTTGGGATGGCTGGCTTATCTCTATCCGTATTGAGTAACTGAGGGAGTCGTAAGCAACTTGATGTAACCACAAGTGCCGCAACCTTTCCGCTGACGCAATCCCCAGCTGGTCCTACAGACGTCGTATTAAATAGTGTCAGTTGTACCGATGCGGAAATAATTAGACTATTGCGTCATCTCTGAACAAGTTTCGTAAAGCTGGATTGTGTTTGTATTTGTGATATGAAGAATATGGTTGTTTAAACAACAGAAGCTATATTTTCAGATAACAAGACGCTGATATCAAATATATGCTGTACATATTTTATTACATATGTATATGTTTATATATGCACTTCGACTGTAAAAATAATAAACTTCCAATGTAGCATATACATATAAAAACTACTTAAAATGCAGAAAACACACCGATGCCCTCTACGATTCTTGATACGCGACATTGGTCATTATTTAAAAACAGAACACACCCGTTGACATAATCGCGCCTCCATATTGGGCAAAAATACATTGTTTAGTGTATGTTCCCGAACAATAGAGTTAACAGTAAGACTGCTTCTTATTCCGCTCGGATACGGACACAGAGGGACCGGTTGAAGTCTGTAAATTCCGTACATTGTAATTCAGATTGGATGTCGAAACGCACGAGTCGGCATGCGGCTATGCGGATGCCTCGGTGGGGACCAAGGGTTTAACGCACTGTGTTGTGTTATGTTGTAAAATGTTAATAGTTTATGAAAACTATCCTTGTGAAATAGAGATTTTATAAATACATAAAATAGAAGTCCCAATAATGATTGATATTCTAGGAATCAGTATAATTAGATTCTTCCGCATCGTTCGTTCACTTTATTAATCAGTAAATGTCTCGCGGCTAATAAAAACGAGGCATTTATAGACCTGCCATATAATTCTCATAAATCTCGAGTAAAAGAATGGCGAAGCCCGTGAGCTGAACCCAACATCACAGAAACGGATATCAAAGCCACGTCATTTTTCATTGAGTCTTTAAAGTCAGGTGTTTATAACATTATGTCATTTTTAAAACCTTGGTGGAGTCGAGATATTTCATTTGTAGTTAATGATTTCTATAAAATTCTTTAACATTTCTTTGTAGTTAAATAAAATATGATTATCTTTTTGAATCTTCTTTTAAAAATTGTTGGTGTGATTTAATATGTTAGTAAGCTTCCGATTTAAAATTATATACGTATCATACCATAGTTACCATTTTGTACACTATATTTCTATTAATACACTACTTACCTTCAATGTTTAATGGGAATAAATTTGTTCTTATTGTTGTCTAAGAGAACGCTTAATAATAATAATTTGAGTACATTTACCAAAATTACACTGAATTGTGTTCCAATTTACAAGAGTCGCAATTTTATGGACAACAAACGTGTTTTGTTGTTTTTTGTTCTCTTTAAAATTGTATTTAAAAAAAACGTCGGTACATTTGAACTTTTCCCAAAAAAAATTATCGCCTTACGATATCTTTTTTCAAATCACAGGTGCGTATTTTTAAGCGCGAAAATCATATAAATTTAACACACCTACCATATTGTTTGTCCACATATCATATTAATGTATTGTTCCATGAATCGACAGTTTCACACAAGCACATACCGTATCTTCAGTTTCATATCAAACGATCAAAATAGAACCTTTTAGTTCCTTTGCAAATGGCTGCCGAACTTTTAACAAAGCTCTTGTCAAAGTGCCGCATGCCGACAAAGATAAAAAAGCGGGGACAATGATTGTTATAAGTTGACACAACATTTATTGTGAGTTGCCGCCTTTTATTCTGCTTCTCATACATTCGTCAGCCATTTTTTTTGTGATTGAATAAAATGGCATGTTTCTATTTTTGGAAATCATTTTATATTAAGTGTGTGAATGAGTGAATTATAATAAAAGAAATATAATATAGTTATTTCATCGCGTACCATATTTAAACTTTGTGTGTATGTGCCTAAGTATATTTTTGTTTTATACTTTATAATATAGATTTCTGTTTATATAGACGTGACATAAATATATTATAATATTCAATACCTAACTTACCTAATCAATAATAAGAATGCATTACATAAAGAATGGTGGCTATAGTAACGTAACAATCTCTGCCTATTCAATAAGTAGTATAAATAACTACAGTGATACTTTTTTATGTATCTAAGATATTTAAGGATAATTAGATATAACAAGGACCACCTAATGTAAGATTTTTTTATGATTTTGAATTTTTATATTTTGCAGTATATTTTTTGTTCATCGAACGCTACTAATTTATATAACAAACTTCTTTACTTGCATTGCAGTGGTATTGATAAAAATTATAGTGAAGAATACTTACAATAATGAATAACTATAAAATGTTTAGTTTATATACCCATTAAAAGTAAATGTCCTAACCTGGGCTCAGGATGGAACACTTTAGACATGGATCTGAAAAATGTAATACTTCCTTTATATATCACGATAAAGATAATTCTAGGAGTTACAAATTTAATGCTATGCCTGATAAAAAAATATCGTGTGTTATTCCAATTGTAAAGTTGAAAATAACGGTGTGGGTGTCACGAATTACATTTAAATTGTAAGTTTTTTTAACTATTTTATAATTATAAAGTAGCTGATTCCTAATCCAAAACAGGTTTTTTTAAATAAATATCTAATAAGGTATTTTTTTCATTTAAAGCTGACTTATGATAAATTTTATTTTGGTTCTAACTTAAAATGTTCTGCCAAAAAGGGAAAGGTGTTATATGGTGTATGAACAATTTATAAGCTACATACCTATAATTTTTTAATAAATAATCAAAATGAAATTTTATAAAATAAAAATCTATTTCACGCATATATTCCACAATATTTTAAAGAAAGAGTTGCTTATGTGTTGCTTGTTACATTAAATATCTTATGTAAAATTAGAAAAAGTTAAGCTAGAAGTAATAATTATTAATTAATCGTAAATTTAAGTGTAAGTCCAAATTTTCTAAATATTCAATAGCCAAATTATACTTTAAAAAATAATTCGAATTGAAAAACAAAAGGAATATTAGGATAATAAAATCAGAGAAATATACTAATATATTTTAAAATGATTTGCTGAAATGAGTTGCTTATGTGTTGCTTGTTACATTAAATATCTTATGTAAAATTAGAAAAAGTTAAGCTAGAAGTAATAATTATTAATTAATCGTAAATTTAAGTGTAAGTCCAAATTTTCTAAATATTCAATAGCCAAATTATACTTTAAAAAATAATTCGAATTGAAAAACAAAAGGAATATTAGGATAATAAAATCAGAGAAATATACTAATATATTTTAAAATGATTTATCGGTAAATCAACAAGTCCAAGTTACTTATGTATAAAAAGTTATATATATATGTTAATGAAAAAAAACCTAATCACCGCAATACAGCGACATCTGTGGGAGCTTTTTAAATGTATAATTCTATACAATTCTTTTAGATTCGCCGGACTTGAGAAGCTGGTCGTTTAGGTACTGAGATATAATATTTAGCAATTAATTTATTTATATATTTTGTCTTAAAATTTATAATTTTATAATACTCATAAATTACCGGGATAATTAAGAATGACACATTGAAAACGTTTTCTTTAAAATATACTAACTGTCATAAGTTCATAACTGTCATTTTAGTCTGTCAAACAAAACAAATGTAGTGTAGGGCTTTTATTTGTACTAAATGTTTCAAAATTGGATTTTACCTAAGAATAAAATGCAAAGCACCATTAAGGAGCTCCTAGATGCCTTAGGGTAATTTTAAGATATTTTTGACATCATTACCTTAGTGTAATTAGATGCGATTATCATGCTCAATTATTTTAATTCCAGATGTAATTTAGAAGCAGATACGGTATTAGACTACATTCAGAACGATCCCAATTATGGCAATAGTAATCTCTCTTCTAAGCAAGTAAATGAATACGCACAAAGATTGGCACTTAAAGCTTCTAATTCAAAAGTTTTTTTGAAAAAATATGAGGAACTGAAAAATCGCAAGTAAGTTACTTAATTAAGCTGAAGCTCATAAATAATAATATGAATGTTATAGTATTTAGTGAAAATGAAAAACTAAATTAAATATTTTTCTAATTTTCCTTTAATTTCATATTATGTTTTCTTTTACAGCATTGACAATTTGTCTGATATTATAGTTTTATTTTATAAATTAGTTAGTGATGAAAAGAAATCAAGAATTTCTAAACCCAAAGTGGCTCCTAAACCTATTTTAGGTGACAATAAACACCAGATCACCAAAGAAGATTTGCCACAGGTTGGTTGGTTTTTATAAACATATCATTTATTAATAATAATTCAAATGCACCTTTTAATTCTGTTTTCTAAATAATAATAAATTGTTATATTAACAATTGTCACTTAGACTTAAAACTTACTCTAAGTTTTATAATTGTGAATCTTTATAATTGAGGCCGGTTGTGGTGCAGTGGCACGAAATGTGACTGCAAAACTGGCTGGTTGTGGGTTCGATCCCCACTCGAGGAGATGAAATATTTACTTAAGTTTATATTTCCATATTCTTCGCTTTGGTGTCGAGGCTAAGCTTGAGCTAAGGTGTTGAGTTCTGCCACTCAACACGCAATGCCTCCAGAATTTGGCAGAAAGTGGGGAACAGAGTGTCTTAACACAAGGTTCCCTCTGCCTACCCTGCTGTGTGCGGGATATAGCGTGAAGCTAATTTTTTTTTTTTAATTAATTTTTATAATTATTTTAGAGGCTCTCTCTTGCAACGCAGGGATACTAAGACCACACCACGCTTGTGGGTTCATTCCCCACTTTAGGGAATGATTTAATATTGCTTAATGTTTTTATTTCTTTGTTCTGGCATCAAGGCAAAAGTATGGTGTTAAGTTCTGCCACTCAACATACAGTGCCTCAAAAAAATCAGCAGAATTAATTAAATTAATTTAGATTACATAGATTACTTAGATTAGATAGATTTGCTGAAGCTGGATTGTATAATATTATGGTTCTATTATGATATATCTGGTATTTCTCAGATTAAAGATAAGTTATTGAAAGCTGTTGATGAAAGTAAAAAATTTGTAATGAAGTCAATTGAAGAGAAAGAATCTAAGTTGCGACCACACTGGTATAACAGCTTAGATTTACCTAACTGGCAAAAGGAACATCAGGCAATGTCATGGGATTTTCCTAAGGATCCTCTGCCTATTATAGCATCTCTGTGTAAGTATTATAGTTTACAAAAATATATTTACAATTTTTTCTTTAAATTACAATGTATTCTGCGTGTAGCATGATAGATAAAGGGAACTGGGTGGAACGACATTTCCTTAAGCCTTGTCCAAGTTTAGAGACTCAACTTTGTGTTGTGTCTTGTCATCAAATGTATCAATATCACAACCTTCACCAGTCAGTGTTTTGTGAAGAATATAAAGAATTTATAAAAAAAATCGTAAATTTAAATATAAGAAGATGAATTTACCTATAAACATTCTACCTAGTGTGATTTGTACCCACAACTATCTTGTGTACAGTGAACCTCTATCAGCTATATCAACCTCAAAGCTATATAGATTGTGCTATCCTGCCACGGTCTCTCATCTAAAATGTTTGGCATCTTTCGTCTGTTCTTCTCCATATGTGTCTGGCCATTTTGCTCACTTCTGCTGTGCAAGAGTTTGTGCAATATCTGTTTACATAGTTCTTCTACTTTACACATTTGACATTAGGTCTCTTATTTTCTTCATCACTCTATCAATCCTGTTTCCATCTACCATAATATAGTCTAAATCGATGTCTTTGCACGTAATTTTAGTCTTTATGACAGTGATTCTCAACCACTGTGCCGCGGCACTTTTGTGTGCCACCAAATTTAAAAAATGTGCCGCCAAATTTTGTAAATATGAAACTTTTTGTCATAAACTATTTATGCAGTGTGTTGTAGTAAGTAAATAATTTTTATCTTTGTCTTTGTGTGCCGCCAAATGATGAAATCGTTAAATATGTGAGAATCACTGCTTTAGATAGTTATTGGCTGTTTATTTTCAGTCCGATATTTGGGATGCTGTAGATAGTTCTTGTACATTCATTGTAGGTTTTGGATGTTATCTGTTAAAACAACTATATCGTCTACAAAACGGAAGTGGTACCCCTATTAGACAAGTCAAGGAATTTTTGACAAGTCAAAGGAAATAATTAGTAAATATTATCGCCTTTTTTTATCGAAAAAGACAAGACCAACCAGCGTACGGGTCACCTGATGGATAAGAATGCTCTTATCCATCTGATTACGACTGTGACAAGATTATTGACTAGGTAACGCGTTAGCACCGATGTCAGCTCAGGAGCACTAAAGCAGAGATGCCATCTGGCCCGTTCGACTTGTAGATGTCCAAAGAAAACAGAGCTCCCCCCCTAACAGCTTTTGGCGGAACTTAACCACAGACATTAAGCTCTGGCACCGCGGGATGGTCGACGGCGTTATTCTACGGTCAACCAAAGTCGAGTTTGTGGCAAGGAGAGCGCCCAGGAGATAAGCTTTTTCTTGAATAATTTTCGAGAAATTGTAACATAAATAAATTGTAACAAGCGTATAAAGAATTTCGACGTAGCTCGATGACGTATGGCTTAGTTGGTTAGAGCGATTGAACGGTTTCTAAATAGGCACGGATTCAAATCCCGCTACGTTATTTTTTGATATGTTCTCTTATTAAGTTAATAATAATTAATCAGTTTTCGACGTTCCCTTTTCAGATTAATGAACAATTTTGCTCTGACTATTCTGTAATCATTTCCATAATCATAATGTTATGTCCCTTCTGCGTACCCTGCTGTGCGCGGCATACAGCGAGAAGCTTTTATTTATAAGCTATTTAGTTTTTAACATATACATTTCAATAATATTTTTAAATGCGTATTTTTTACATAATAAATAAATTTTTGCTTTTCAGCTGGTATACCCATCGCTTCACAAGAGAATATAATCATAGACGAACTACTCTACCTTTTCTCCGGTATCCCCGGCAATTTCATTGTTCATCAACCAGTGAAAGACACATATGATCCGAGAACATTCATAATTTCTGACGATTTAGATGACGCATTGAAACAAATAGTTCAACAAATGTTGCCGTTGGCCTCAAATTATTCCATTGTGAGAAGATTTATAGAGCAATGCAATATGTGGTCGGGACAAATTTTACATGCGTTGGTGGCCGCTATTGAGATCTTATTAAAAGATTATTATGTGAGTTTATAATTCTATCTTGCTTTTGTAGTGTAAGAAATGCAATGATGGATTGTTTTTATTTAAAAAACTTAGAATGAGAAAAGAAAAGAGAATGAAAAGAGTTGTTAATTGGCTATAACTAAATTTTACTCTTAACATGGTTTAATTGCAGTAGAACTTAATAAGTTAGAGTACCTAATAGGCATTATAAGAGTATACCTTAATAGAAAATAGAAAACATTAGAAAGCAAGAAGTTGAGCGGTTTCATTTTATTTTCATTGTTACAGTGAAAATAAAATGTTTCATTTTATTTTCATTGTTACAGTGAAAATAAAATGAAACCGCCCAACTTCAGGGCGGCCACAACTTCTCGACCGTACTGTATGTTTATATATAATACATTTATTATATATTATTATTACTAATTTAATTTTTCCAGACTATGATAGCTCAATTGGAAACAGAGCACATGTGCACAAATTTGACATTGCAAAAATTATGGTGTTTTGTTTTGCCTACAATGCATACTATGCAAGTTCTTGCCGCCATTGTTACTAGTATTGGAAAGGTAATATATATACTTATGTTTACATTGTATTTTATTTTACCAAAATTTATCTACCTATTGCTAATATATTTTTTTCCTCGATTTGTGTACGGATCCACAATTATCGCCGTTTACAGTTCAGAAGATT
This sequence comes from Heliconius sara, assembly GCA_917862395.2. Taxonomy (NCBI): domain Eukaryota; kingdom Metazoa; phylum Arthropoda; class Insecta; order Lepidoptera; family Nymphalidae; genus Heliconius; species Heliconius sara. Next base: position 5,836,550 of record OU860796.2, on the reverse strand, counting down.
TAATATTAGTGATCGTCATGGCGTAACGGCATAGCGTAATCGCGATAATTGTAGGTTCGATTCCCGCGGAGAATGAATTCTTCTTAGTAACGCAAAATTTTGAGTTCCACCACTCAACTCAACTTGTGAGTCGGTGAGTCTACTGAGTTGCGTGCTATATGCGGGTTACAGCTTATAGTAGCTGATTTTTTAATTTTTTTATTTATTATTATTTTTAGAGTGAATTAAGGGGCGGTGCAGTATTAACGGTGTTACATGAAAAAACAAACACATTAATGGGGGATGCGCGTGCGCAGGAAATATCCTTGTTCCTTACAGAACGCGCTTGTCGACCGTATCTGAATATACTGGACCAGTGGATACACAAGGGAACCATTGTTGATCCCTTTCAAGTAATTAATTTTTTATCATATATCTTATGTGATTCCACATTTAATACAGAAAAACTACTTTTTTTCGACAACTAAGTAAAAAAATATTTGAATTAACTAAGTGCAAGTAATATATACTAGAGTGCAAATAAATGACAATGACAATGGAATGAAAAATTACAATTTTCAATTAACCCATCTTTGGTATTATACGAAATAATCATAATTTAGTGATAATAATTTAAATCAATTCATAAAAGTATGCAATCTTCTCAGGCCTATAGGATATATTTTGGATATTTTTTTGACACTGCACACAACTCATGCTTTTTCGATATATGAAAAATTTTTGTTAAGACCCTATCTTGTTGTATTAATAAAAATATGAATTGACTATTCATTTCGTTTTTATTAACTTCACGGATAAGCAGGATAGGTAAAGAAACTAGTGTTCAGCCACTTCGTTTTCCACATACAGCCCAATTTTTGAGACATTTCGAGACATATATGTTGAGTGGCAGACCTCAACGCCGCGCTTTATATTTTTACCAAAGCGAGGATATGTAAATTATTTGGAACCCCCGAGTGAATATGGAATCCACAACCGTTGCGTTTACAGTTATACCAATCTTTTTACTTTAATTCATATTTTATGTTAAGTTGGTTTCAAATTTTGTAGGAATTCATGATAGAAGATAACGAGCTTATAAATAAAGAAGAACTGCCCGGCGATTATTCAGCAGATTATTGGGAAAAACGTTATAGTGTTCAAAGGGATAGGGTTCCCAAGTTTTTGGACAAGTTCACAGATATTATACTCAGAACTGGCAAATATTTGAATGTCATCAGTCAATGTGGTAGGTTTTGAGTACAATTTTTTTAATTTAACGATATATTTCGCATTTATATGCATCTATATGTGGGGTAAACAGTATTTAGTGTTAACGCACTCCATTTGGCATTTTCTGCCCAATTTTCGAGCCATTGCGTGTACAATAGGCGATTTTTTTAATATGTACAGTACGGTCAACGAGTCCAGACTGCCCTAAACTCAGCTATGATTTGATTTTGGATTTTTTCTTACATTTCATTATATTTTTCCTAGTGATCCATGTGCAAAAGTCCAGAAAGTCTAACGTCCCGATGGCCACAATTCGTCGACCATACTGTATATAGATTTGAATAGACAATAACATATATATCATATAAATATTTCAGGCAAAGCTATAACCAAATCTAACACTGAAGAGATTAAATATTCCCTCAGAGAACAAAACTATGGTGCCATAATACAAAAGGCGTACTCGTTTGCAAGTAAATCATTACTCGAGTTATTATTAAAGGAATATGATTTAATGGGTCGATTGAAATCCGTTAAGAATTATTTCTTAATGAGTCAAGGAGATTTTATAGTGCAATTCATGGACGCGACTGAACAAGAACTATCAAAAAAAATTGATGATATAATACCGTCCAAGCTTGAATCGTTATTGGGACTTTGTTTAAGGTAAGTGGCTTAACTCAATGCGGCGCTTTGCCTTGTTACGATAGAGAAGATATGAAAATAATTTGTGACCCGAGCTTCAAGTTACTTTTACAACAAAAGTGGGAAAATATGACTTGGAAATTTGTGTTTTCTATATCATATGTTGTATAATTGTGATATATATGAAGTTCGCGAAGCACATGCTGAGCTTTGCATTTGTGTGAGAGTCTCTAAAAGCAGAAAAAATAAATACTTTCAAGTTAGTTATCAATAAATAAAACAGCGAACATAAAGAAATAGATCATTTCTACTCCACAGGACATTGCATATTTATAATTTTCACACCAACTGTTTAGGCCAGGTAAGTGGCGTTACACCTACACAATATAGAAACACTCACATAAATGCAAAGCTCAGCTTAGACCTTCCTGACTGTATTATTTGTTTTTTAAATCAATGTTTCTTTCAGATTATCGGCAGCAAGTCATGATCCATACAATGAAGATATGAGAGTGGAGTTACTTCCATACGATTTACAATTCCAAATGTTCAAAATCTTGTCTATCGAAACTGAAGACGAGAAAGGTTTATATTTTTATTCAGTTTCCAATATATATATATTTTTTTGTTATCTTAACATTGATTCATTTTATATATTAATAATTATTAATTCATATACACGACACAGCGTGAAGCTGAGAGCACAATCTTTATATTTTCCTTATTCAGTATAGTCATGCCTTAATAGGCATGACTATACTGAATGAGGAAAATATGGAGAACACAACTAAAGTATTTTTTTTTATTCTTGAATAAAATTTTTGGAGCCATTGGTATGATGGGTAACTTTTACAATTTAATTACAATGGTGCCCGACGTCCGTGCAAATTTTCATTTTTCTGAGTATTTATGCAAGGTCACAGCTATGGCTAGGTTGTTTGGACTATAACTCTTTATATACTATTGATTCCTATCTATCTAGCAGCGCTTACCTGCGTTTTTATGGAACTCTGTATCAGATTACCATCTGATAGATTTGGTTATGGTAATGTTAATCCGATATAAAGGATTCGGATATGAGCGGAGTGAGGCTAATGAATGAGGCTTCAGTTAGAGTTAGTGACAGTTTATTGATGTTGCCTAGTGGAGCCGACGCACTATGGTTTAAATTGAAAAATGAAGTATGTTTTACTACTAAAAAAAGAAACAATTTTTTGTATTTATTATTATTATTATTTCTCAAAATGTAATATTCTTAAGCAAACATTATCCAAAACTGGCGGATAATCTGAAATAATTTTATAGCCGCAACCGAAACTGAAACTTATTTAGTATTCTTCTTATGTTTGTATCCAGATTTTTCGTATAAGAAATATTAAATATGTAATGTCCCTGTTACATACATATAAGTACACAGATATTTTGTTACAAGGGTAACATCCCTGGTGTTTACCTAAAAATATATATATATATATATATAAAATAAAATACTACAAATACTATAATAATAATGTTTTTGTATACCAAACTTCATTTATGAAATGCTCAATATATTTTTAACTTACTATATTTTTTTAACATTACAGACTACAAGCAAAACAAAGATTGTCTACCGTTAACGGGTATAGAGACATTTTCGTTTGGTATGGAAGTAAAATGGCCAGTGTCGCTAATAATTAACCATAAGGCTATTGCGTGCTATCAGATGATATTTAGACACCTGTTTTACTGTAAACATGTTGAGAGACTGTTATGCAGGTTTGTGTACTTAATAAGTTCTTTGATTTTCACGATTATTACTCATTGTAAATGAAACTATTTTTACCGGATTAATCGCGTATATACAAAATATACGCGATTAATCCGGTAAAAATAATTTCCTTTACATTGTGTACTTAAATTATTCTAAATTTTCTCTTTTTTTAATTCCGTACTTGAAAGTAAAAAACGAAACCCTTATAGTATATTTTTTTCAGTCCTCGCAAGAATCGCTTGGAGATATCATATATTTTCCCGCGCCCACCCTGCTACGGTAGGTAGAGGGAACTTAGTGTTAAGATGCTCTGTTCCTTAAAATCTGCTTCGACAAATTTTCGAGACATTGCGCGTTGAGTAACGGAACTCAACGCCGCACTTTATGCTGTACCAATGCACAGCGTGTGACTGTGGTGCAAACTGTGGTGTGTGTGGTGTGGTTTTTTGTTTTAATTATAATTATTTTGTTTTGGCAGAGTTTGGCTGTACAATAAGGTGGTGAAGCGTTTCTCCGAGGGGCGCCTGTACGCGGACGCGTTTGCGCTGCGCCAGCGCATGCTGAGCTGCGTGCAGCACTTGCAGTACTACATGTGCGTGGAGGTCATCGAACCCTCCTGGTGTCAGCTTATACAGAGTTTGGATAAGGTAGCATAAACAGCGACCGAAAAAACGACGTTTAAGGAGTCGAATCTTGAAATTTCTACAATGTTATCTTTTGATCAAAATAAAATTGTTTAATGTTAAGACTTGTACCTTGACTTTTGTATTTTGTTAAATTTTACTTTCATATGTAGTAAAAATTACTAAACAAGTATTTTTGTTCAATAAATAAATAATTTACCCAAATTTTATAATTTCGAAAGTATAAATGCGGAATTTATGCGAAATTTAAAAATTTGGAAAAATATAAATGCGAAATTAGTGATTTTTTTTGCGAAAATTCCGTACCTCTAATAATAATTCATTCTCTTGATTGGGAATCCAACATAAAATGACAGTGTTTATAGGCAGCGTCAATTATAGCTTATATATTGTTTACATATATTTTTACATAAATCTTCGTGGTCCGGGGATCAACGCCAGACTGATAACGCGATGGTTGTGAGTTCGATCGCCATTCGAGAAACTGATTTATTTTTCCTCTTTAGATAAAGGTGTTGAGTTCCGCTACTCAACAAATAATGTCTCGAATTGGGGCGGAAAGAAGATAAAATTATTTTGACGCTAGGTTTTCTCTACCAACTAACAACTTCAATAATTCATACTGTCATAACATTTTGTTTATTTGTTGTTTTTTTATTATTATTTTATATTGTAGATTTAGTAGATAGAGGGAACCTGGAGATTTAGTGTTAAGATTCCATACTCCATTTTCCTTTCGAATTATTGATGCATTGTATGTTGAGTGGCAAATTTATTTACGATATTTTAAAATTGTAATAGGTAAACAACGTAGACGAAGTGCTAGAACGCCACAACGACTTCCTCGAGTCCTGCCTCGGCGACTGCATGCTGACGTCGCCGCAGCTGTTGAAAGCGGTTACAACACTCTGCTTAGTTTGCGTGCAATTCTGCACTTTTATACAGGTATGGATTTTAGGAAAAAAACTTTTCAATCATTTTAAAAATGTCTATATGTTTAGTTATATTTAATTATTTGTCATTAGCCTCATGGATCTCTTGTTTATTGTTAGACTTATGTATATTATGTTTACTTTATTTTGAATGCATGTTTTGTATTCATTGTATCTGACACAATGATATGTCGAATTGGATATAAAGTGATAGATTGCTTTATTTATACACACGTCTTTATATGTCCAGAAAGTAGGGACAAATATTAAATTATATTCTCCATATGGCGAGCCAAGTATCATTGAAGGCTTCGATGATTTTCGTTTCGATGATTGGATCCCCTCAAAAAAACCCTTACATTCATCAGTTTATTGGTCAAGCAAATTCCCTACTTCTTGGACGGAATAAAAAAAATATAATTGTTAGCAGCATTAGAAAATTATATTAAACAAATATGTCCCGCTTTTGTATAGTTTATATATGATTTTGTAATTAATTTGATTTGTCTTATTTAACGCAACCATTACACGGTAAATTGGCAAGGAGATGCACAAGTACTTCGTGGACGCTGAACTAAACAGTATGCTCGGATCGACGTATGACAATAATGATTACATAGAGGTATAACATATTAATTGCGCACTAAGTAATGAATCATTAATTGTTATTATCACTATATCATCGTATTGTGAACATGCGCCTTTCGATTATTTTAATTTTGTATGTTTTTTGTAGGTATATTTTTAGCGTTATTCGAGATAGAGTTCGAATTAGCGTTGAATCATTTCAATTTTCAATCATTTAGTATTACATATCTAATTTAATGAAATACTAATTATATGTTAGGTTAAAATAAGAACTTATATTATAAATAACATATGTAATATAAATATAACATTTGAACCCACAAGCATTTTGTTTAGTTAGTAATGCCTAAGTAGAATTGCGCATTCGCTCTTCATTGTATTTAGAATAAATAATTATAAAATACATTTTAATAATTACAAATTAATTTCATTGTAGCACCGTCAGTCATAACAAATAACACACTCCAGCAACTTATATCTTGTTAATAAAAAGTGCACGTAGAAAAATGAAGCATAATATTATTATTCTAATATTTAATTGGTTTCAACGACAATTTTTATTTGTCGGCAAAATAGTCATTTAACAAGGCCATGTTTAAAATTGTGTCGATTCTATATTATTATGTATGTTGTAATCATGTGACAAATCAAAATTATGACGAACGTAACTGTTGCTTTTTTCATGACTTTTCTGTTTTAGACATTTACGGTAAGTCTGTTATTTTTAATCTGTGTGGCTTTATTAGTTCTTATATTATATTGAATAAGATAAATAGTACTTTAAAGATTTCTATAATTAATATTTTCTATATATTTTCCGTTTGTAAATGAGATCAAATAGAGTAAAAAGTGGTATATAATACAGTCCGCGAGGTCTAAGCTGAGCTTTGCATTTGTGTGAATGTAGTAGGTGTGACGGCGGGCGTCATGCGTAGTGCAAATTTTGCTTGACCTAAATCGATATAATGCGGCTTCTCTTTTCTTCACAACCAATCTATATACCTTTTGAACTGATAGCAGCGTAAAGGAAGTTTGGAGTGTCTGACGCTACTCTCTCTCTCTCTGCCTATCTCTACTCTGGTATGGGTGGAGAGTGTAACATCATTGTTTAACAAGCTTTACCTGTATCTACCAATCAACTCGTCTGTGTGTGTCTCTAAAATCTAATTATTTTCGTTTTCACGGTATTACAACACTTGTGTGCCGAAAAAAAATAGGGAACCTAGTGTTAACCAGGTTAGGCAGAGCCCTATCGTGATGCTAAATAAATAAAATAAAACCGGCCAAGTGCGAGTCGGGTTCCGTACAAAAATTGTAGGTTTCGAGCTTTTTCTCAAATTCAAACTCAGCCAGAGCCTTTTTATATGATATCCATACTTGAACTAGCGATTTTAATACCAAATTTTACCAGTGTATTTGCCAATAAATTCAAAAAGGTTATTATTTTTTAGGATTTAAGCACAAATCCAGGTTTTCTGTAACCTGTACCTGTAAATGCTAGATGCCAAATTTCATAATTCTAGGTGAACCGGAAGAACCCTGTTAATTGATTCCCTTTATAATGTCGAAATACGCGTTTTTTTTTCGCTATATAAAAGTCCATATCTTTTTTTTTAAAGTAAATGTAGAAATACGTTTTTGTCAGAATATCATGATGCCGTAGATCTGAGTATATGGTTAATAACTATAACTCTAAGCATTTCTGAGATAAAGGCTCTTAACAGATATAGGTATAAAAGTTCCATTTTTCCTTAAAAGTTACGGAACCCAAAAAAAATTGATTAATCTTGCCATAAGGATCAGAATGCAAGTAATTTGTACGTGTAGTTTTTAGTTTTTTTAATGTCTTATGATAATTGTTACTAAATATAATTGTTTTTTTTAATAATCAGGGCGCAAATTGTGGCACAACGACAAGTGGTTCAGCGGATTCGTTCTCACGTTCAGTGTCTCGCTACGGCCTGCGTTTTACGGCGGCTCTGCTTTCCGTATTGGCAATTATAGAAAGAATGGCGAGAGATAACAACACCAATAAACTTCTCAATATATCTGCCAGGTTAGTATTCGTAATACATTATATTAATTTATTATTATTTATTATAGAGTTTTATATATTGAACTTGAAATCTGCATGTTTCATCTCATTGTTTAGTAACATGCACATTTTATAAATAATAAAATAACCATAAACAATATGTATTCCACAATTATTTTTGTTTTTTAAAATGTTAACGTTTCTTAAGAATCATTATTATTATATAGTTATATTGAAATTATATTTATTTTTCCGCACAATAAAACTATGTGTATTTTCTTGCAGATTGAACTTCAACACTTATTACGTGAAGCAACTAGAAAAGTTCTGCACGGATGATAAACTAATGGAAGAAAACAAGAAATCCTAGCGTTCAATACCGCGAGTCACCGCGGTCTAAATAAAATTAACCACTACACACGTTTTATAACAATTCTAATCATATCTATTCATGCCTAAAGATCTTTTTGTACCATAATGTAGTTTTAGGTAATACCGTAAATATTTGTAACGATTTTTAAGAAACCGGTAGAAATTAATTGAAAAATTATTGTAGGTTAACATGGGCGTAGGACCTTGGCCTGTGCCCACCCCAGAATAGTCTGGTGCCCACTCCACAATTTTTACCAACAAAATTAGGCTTGAAAAAATAAGAAAAACCTTAACGCTATAAAAACCAGTCCAAAACATATGTTATTGTCCCCCTTGGAAGATATCTTTATATACGTCCATGGTTTTTTAAAAATGTCGCAATTATGATTATTGATCTTGTCTCCCATGTGCACTGTGCCGATATTAGTTTACATATACAAATTTTTCGTATTTATAGGCGTTTGTACGAATGTAAATATTTTTTTAATGAATGTCTGCAGTTTTGAACAAAACAATACAATATAACCTATAACAATACAATACAATATAACCTAGGTATTCAAAAAATTCTAGATTTGTTGGAAACACTAGGCTTGATCTATAATTTAGTAAGTAATCAAAACAAACAAAATACGTAAATATCTAAATTAATTGATTAATAATACCATTAAAAGTTCTAGTAAAAAAATAATTTTATATTTAGACAAGTAGTGGAGGTCCGTATAAAGTACAAATAAAGCTTTCTATTTTTTCTACTCAAAATTACAATAGTTTTATTCCACACTAAATATAGATATTTTAGAAAACGCATAAAAAATTGAAATGTTCTAGAAAAATATCACTCAATTAGTCAGTCCATATCTCGATTTTAATAGTAATGATAAAAACCTTAATATTTTTGCACAATTTTACTTACAATGTTTCAATATTAATAAAACATGTTTCTAAAAAAATAATTTAATTTATTAACTAACATAAAGTAGCGTTATTACCAAATTAGAGTAACATATTAACATTATATGCATTCCTTTTATCGGAAATTATATAAAATCTGCAGTAGTTTTCATATAAAAAGCGAACAAAAGACAAGAAGTAAATTTTTGGATTCTGTTATAGAAAATGAGGAGATGCTCTACTTGCATATATATATTTTCATTATGTCGATATCATAGTGTGACGTTCTTAAAAGCTATAGTATAATATTAAATAAATATTATATTTGAGGCCAGTCGTGGTGCAGGGGCAAAAGGTGTGACTGGAAAATCGACTGGTTCGATCGAATAAAACATTTTCTTATTTATATTTTCATTTTCTTCGCTCTGGAGTCGAGGCTAAAGCGCGGTGTTGAGTTCCGCCACTCAGCACGCATTGTCTCCTAAGTTCTGTTGTTAGTAGGGAACAGTGCCTTAACACTAGGTTCCCTCTGCTTACCCTGCTGTATATGGGATATAGCGTGACGCTGATTTTGATTTAATTTTAAATTACTGTGTATATTAATTAGAAATTATATGGAAAACCCAGGAACCACACAAATTAATTATAAATTAGTGGTATGTAGTAGAGCATCTTACCTGCCTGCCGTTATGCTTTTTTATTGGTCTATTAATCGTAGTGTGCGTGCGCAATCACAGATAACGATATAGTACTAAAACACCAGAGAAACAGTGGGGCGCGTCTTCGTGGACGGCCCCATCTAGGTATATTTGTTTACATTACAAAGACAAAAATTAATAAACAATAATAAGAAAAAAAAAAAATATTTAACTTGCTTTTTGTAGTTAGAAATGTTTTAATTGAAAAACATAAAAAATCAAAATCTAATATAGAAAGGCTGTTAAGAAATGCACATCTCATTAATGTAAGATTAGTGGATATTATTAGAATATATATAATTATAAGGCCTACAAAATTTTAAATATGATAATTTTAAATAAAAAATAAATACCATATTTCTTAAAAGGTAATTTTAATAATCTAGTAATCAATATTTTGTTATACGCAATATATACTACAATGTTTTTTTAATAAATATTAATCGAAACCTTCAAAATGTTAAAACATTATTGCAATTAGAAATTAATTGCTTCTTGTTGTCGTTGTTATCGCATAGAGAAGTAAAAATAAATGCAATGCAAATAAAAGCAATTATTCGATAATTTATTATGAACCATACAAACTTAAAAACTTAAAGAAAAAAAAAGAAATCGTTGTACTATAATATAATAATCTTTATTGTATTTTAACAATTTTAAGACGAAATATAGAAAACTTTGTAGGAAATTCCTTCGAGAAAAGCCATCTTAGTATTATGCCAAATTACAAATTTATATGTTGAGAAGTTTTGTCTGTGTGTTGTCTGTCGGTTTTATATGTATTAATAATACTCATATTTTAACAAATCAAATGGTTTTTCTTATATAAACCGAAAATTTCTATATCTGTATGTGAATGTGACATGACATAAAAAAGCCTTGCCATAAAATGCCATGACAGTAGTTAAGTATTTGTTGTGATTGTGATGTGTTGTGAAATAATTCTTCCATTAAATTTACTATGATTGAGGCTGTTGTGGCGCAACAGCACGGCGTCTGCCTTAAAACGCAACGGTCGCAGGTTCGATTTTCACTTGGAGGGAACAAATAACTTTTAATTTCTCACCCTGTAAGATCATAAGGTATGGCGTTGAGTTCCGCCACATGCAATGTCTCGAAAATTGCAGAAGAGGCCGTAGTGTCTTAACATTAGGTTCCCCCCGCCTATCCAATTATGCAAAAAACATGTAGCTATAATTGGCTGTGCAACTAACAATTTATAGTTCATCTAACTAGATCAGTTGTTTTAGGACATTTTTTACATTAGATATTCTTTACATTTGAAACACTCTCAGAAAGAGTAGATGAATCACTCATTTCGTTTTCATATCCTTATAAATGTTCAAGCATGTGATTATAGCACTTACGTTTCTATTATTTTTTAAGCTGATTTTGTTCAAGTTTAAAGTGACAAAATTCTGCATTATCGTAAATATTTTATCAAATAAAAGAATACTAATTACTGATTGTTTTATTAATTATATACCAACCTCTTTTAAATTCTACATGTATCCGTTTTATCTCATACGTTTCCCCCATTAGGGGACGAAGTGACATAACACGAGTGAGCTCTGCCTACACCAATTTACATATATGCGGGATACAGCGTAAATGTGAAGAAAACAGTAACTGTGTCTAGTTAGATGTTGATTTGAGATTAGAGTCGGATTTGATGTTTAGGACTTTTTTATTTTTGATTTTCTTCTCGAGTAAAACTAAGCCTAACTTTAGTGCGCCCACGACTCCGTCGACCATCCTGCATAACTTGTATTTAATGTATCGCGTTGACAATAAATACAAATGTTGTTATTTTTCAAACAAAAAAAAGTCGTCTTAATATAATCAAAAGAAAAAAATAAACTGATTTTAATAATATATTTTTGCCACGACAACAAGTTGTATCTGGAATAGAATTAAAATTACTATATTACATTTAATAAATACTTATAAAAATCGACATGCATTTATTTTTCGTTTATTATTTTCACAATTTAATTTTTTTAAATAAAGCAGGAAGGGTCAGGCGAAAAACAAATATAGATTTTTTAAATTTAAAAATTTTACTTCATTATTTTTATATATCTATCACATTAAAATAGGAAATCAGAAAAAACATTACGGTGTAAACGAGCATTTTATTTTCCTCCCCAACATATGTCTCATGGCGTAACGTAGACAACTCCTCGTCTACTAAGACTGGTCAAACAAAATGTTTTAAATAAATATATTTTTTGTTTAGAATAAATTACCAGTTTTATAACTTATGAACAACACTTAAAAAAATACAAATACATTTTCACTTTATAATTTTACTCAACAATGATCACATTATATTTTATTATGATGATTTTTAGACTAAGGGCTTCAAGACCGGCGTAATTTTAGCAAAACTGAAAAATATTGAGGATTAATAGTCTATGTATATGAAGTTAAGACTGGGAAGGGCCCCACTTTCAAATTAATGAGTACGCATACTGTCTTAACTACATATTTGACTAATAAAATAAATAAATAAAAAGACTAATAAAATAAAAAAAAAAAGAAAAAGGGAACCTAGTGTTAAGACACTCCGTTCCCCACTTTCCGCCGACCCATGTTAGAGTAATAATACCCCTCAAAATTTCAGTTTTGCCAAAATGACGTAGGTGTCTTAGGTGACGTAGGGCCCTTAAATCTTGGACTATTTAATCATCAATTAACAATCCACAAATGAATCACTTTTACAACATAAAAATTGCAAATTTATTTTTTTTTTTCAAAATTAAAAATTAAAAATTTTTGATCAAAATTTTTAATCACTAAAAGGCATTCATTTTATGTTAAAACATATTAAAATTAAATTCTAATATAACTTATTGTATTTTGTAACGTCAATATAAATATAAATTGTGTGATATATATTTTAGGCTATCATTTAATTTTTATAATAAAATATTTTAATATATTGAGAAACTTAATTATCCATGATCACTTTAGCTTTTGTAAAATTTCTTTTAAAGTGTTTTCAACATTCACAATTTTAGTTTCATATTGTGAAAGCTTGTCTTTTATTTCGTCAAATTCTGATACGTAATTCTTTTTACTAATTATGATTTTAGCGTTCTTTACGATTTTTCTGTCCAACCTGTATGCTTGGCAACGTTCGAAACAACATTTACCACTTTCTATATCCTCGTAATCATCTCCAAATTTTCCGAGAGGTTCCGCGTGTGGAATTTCGATTTTATTATCTTGATTGGGCTTAACAATTATTCGATACTTGGGCAAAAAGAAAGGGAAACAAGCTAATTCTTCTAGCGAATGGTTTTATGCATATCATTTGGGGTTTAATCATATTCAAGTTTTGAAGGTACTGCGGCAACCATGACCAGCATTTAAGCGGCTTGGTATATACTTTTCCAATAAGCACGCTCTCAAAATATGATATAAGTTTAACGCGAGATATGTGTCCTACTAGTTCTGCATCCGCCCTTATCTCTTGGGTGTCGCTAACAGCTAAGCCATTCAATAAATTAAATAACACTATTGGAATCATAAAGACAAATACAATAAATATAATGTGACTCGTAACTGGGAATGTACTGAACTTAATAGATCCGGCGTCAAATTCACCCGTCAACATAACGATTGTTTTGAAAAGAGATCTTCCTGGGTCCAAGAAGAAATCTTCTTCCTCCTCTTCCTCTTGACCAGTAGTATTGGGATTTGGTGGTTTTTGGTCCTCGTTTTCAGTATCTTTCCTAAATAATGTATAGAAACTTAGAGCAAAGGCAATTATTAATATACAATACCAAAGCAAGAATTTGAAAGAAATTCCATGAAACAGTTTTCAGCATAACGATGTTTGTTGATAATGTCGGAAATTGACCAATGAGTAAAACGAGCTCTGCGGATGATAAAAGGATAGCTACTGCAGATAGCTGTTGTTTTGTTGGCTCTTCCGCAGCACCGTAACTCACAATAGTTGCTGTTACAAATATTAATGCTATCTCCATCCAGTTTTCAATACTTTGTAAGTATCGTGTCGGTGACACTAGCAATTGAAAAAGTTCTCTTATTATCAAAAGGAACTAACCCAATGATTGCTCCTATACGTGTTATAACATTTAAAGCATTTATTGAGTCTGATGGGTGCTTCTCAACTCCGTATCCCAATATTATGTATAAAATTAGGCACAACCACAGTAGTGAATAAAAGGTTATATTTGCGTAAAAAAGGCTGCTTATTCTTTGCCATTTAAGATAAAGGAAACTCGTGATCACAGGATGCTTAAGAAGTGGCCGTAATTCTTCATTTCTTGTCATATAAAGTAACGCTTCCGTTTCTGGAGCTAATATGGTGTCGAATTCATTCATTGTACTGTTGTTGTTATTACAATTTTCCATTAATGGAACTTTGCATAATTCATTTTCTAAAGAATTGTTAGGATATACCAGAAAACTATACTTAATGTGAATTTCGTAATCGTCGTCACTGGGTCGTTCGCTGTTCGACGTAATACATTCGTCAAGGAATGTTTCAAGTGTTTTAGCGTTTATATCTGCTAAGGGCGGTTCATTAAATTTATTGTATAATCCAATACAAGCTCCCTTCCTAAGTAATTCTAAGACTGTCTCACTGTCTCCGTTTCTAGCAGCGTAATGTAAAGCTGTGTTGTCTTTAATATCTTGATGATTAATATTAATGTTCATTTTAGGGTGCCTCAATAGTAAGTCTAAACAACCTTTGAAGTCGACTTTCGGACCCTGTAAAGCTGAACGCATACCTTTTACTGTTATTTGTATTAGAGACTCATTGTTAACTGCGTCAAATAGTGTAGATTCGTTGTCAATAAACATTTTGAGTATTTTACAATATCCATTACGGCATGCTATAGCTATAGGCGAAATCTTGTTACCGGAGCATGTTGCATTCGGATCTGCTCCAGACTTTAATAACAAAAGGACAACTTTTTCAAAGCCTTTATCAACTGAAAGTTGTAACATAGTATTCATACCATTGTTAGCTGCTAATACTGATCTAACTTCAGTTTTTTTAATAAGTTTTGAAAAATCTCTTATAAAGCCGTCTTCTTCATGCCTACTTAAATACATAAAAAGTTTGTCAACGTCAATGATTTCTTCAATTTCTGATTGGGAATCAAATTTTGCCAGCAAATGTGGAAAAGCTTCTTTTAGGTAGTACCTTGCAGTTCTACCACGAATATCTTTATAAGTATCTAAGTCCACGGGATCTGTTGAGTAATCTAAAATGTAAGTCACAACTCTTTCAAGACCTTGTTTTGCTGCAGAATAAACAGGAGTAACACCTCTAGAGTCAGGGGAATTGGCATTGCAACCAGCTTTTAACAGCTTTTCAATCATTTCTTCATATACACCTAATTCATGTTCACGGTCGTCATCCAAATCTTGAATCTTTTTTATTGCCATTAACAAAGCTGTATTGCCTTTACATTTAAGACTCACATCTATTCTATCATCTTCTAATAAAATATTTAAACCCTCAATATTACCGTTTTCAACAGCAAAATGTATAGGTGCTGCTCCATGAGTCTCGTTGATATCATTAACTTCTACTTCATGTTGCAAAAGTAACTTTACAAATTCAACCTTTTGAGGATCCGAAGCCGCTAGATCAAGGCAAGTTTTATAGTCTGGATACTGGTACACATGTTTAAGATCTACAGCACCATAGCTCACGAGTTTCTTGAATGTTGCAAAGTCGTTGTTACGAAGTGCTGTTCTCAGTTGTACTTGAGGATCGGCACCGAAGAGGGATCCACCGCGTGACAGTCGGTTAGTGTTCATCTCGTAGCTGTCCCGTGTCATGTCTCATGACACACTGGCATCTGTAAAGAAACAATGTTGTTTTTGGATTATTTGGGTCAATCAATTTTCTTATTAAAGTAACAATTATTTGTTTAACGCTATTGATCATTTAAGTGCAATTTATTATACTGCGAGTACAAATAATTACTACAATTAAACAATTAAATTCAATTATTCCAACAAACGTATGTCGAAACTATTTTAGAGGAATAGTTTGTAGAAATGTGTAAAGGGATTTTAGATGGGCTCTAATCTCACTATATGGAGTGTGTAAATGCCCATAACTGCGCTAAATAGTAAAGTAAACGTGTATGAGAATCTCGTATCGTTAGCAAAAGATAGTTATTATCTAGTCGTTAATCTTCTAAAGCACAAGCTGCTATGGCTTTATAAATCCATTCGAATGCATGTTACCTACTGGCTACTACGAACATAAATATAACGATGTTTATCTTTATGGCAACTGTAATATAAAGATTTGGTAAACTAATAACATTTAAACTTATTATTTACAATTTATCATTTCTGGAAAAGTTTTAGCAGTAAGGCTTCTGAAAATAAGAACAAATGAAAATCTCGTGCAAAATTTTGTGTCTATACTTTTTTTTCTTCATTTGTAAACATCGTTTAATAGATTAAATTGAAAAATAATCAGTTTCACGCTGTATCCCGCATACAGCAGGGTAGGTAGAGGGAACTTGTTGTTGGACACTCCGTTCCCCATTTTCTTTAAAATTCTAGAGACATTACGTGCTGAGCGGAACTCAAAGCCGAGCTTTGCCTCAACACCAGAACGAAGAAAAAATAAATAAAAAAATAACATCCTTGAATGGGAATCGACCTCACAACCAGTCGCGTTTACAGTCACACGTTGTGCTCCTGCGCCACGACTGGCCTTATGAGGTAGACAGCCAGATAGACAGAGTAAATTGATAACTAAAAATAGTTTGGTCATCTTGTATAATGAAGTACAATATGAGCTGTGAAGTGCAATGAACTTGTAATTATTCAGAATTTCTCTTAGCGCCATAAAATTAATACAATTTCCGCAGAGCACGCCGCCGCTACATCCGAGTAATTGCTCCCATTTGAGTACTCATTATGTTACTACTTAATTGAAAAACTGAGGCTTTTATTGTAGCCCGCACGTACGAAATGAGCCTTATTTTTAAAGAGCAACCGTCGATTCTGTTACTCAAATGCGCTTTTATTACAGTATAATTTAATAAGTGAAGTATTAATGAAGTTTGAAAACATAGCGTAGCTTTGATGTATCTACCTATAAACTAATGAATCATGATAGTTGATATTGATCTTATTAACAATATCATTATAAACACAATGTTTAATATATTATACATTGAAAACTGAAGCTTCAATTATAATATTTTATCGCGGCGTTGAGTTTCACAATTTAACACGCAAAGCCTCCAGAACTTGTATTCGTATTATATTCGTATTCGGCTGAAAGTAGGGGACACACTAGTGTTTCGTTGGGAACGGTGTGTATACAGACCAGACCAGTGTATATATGAAATATACTAACAAAAACCAATTAAATATTTACTATATAACAACATCGTGTGAGCGCAGCTTACATTCAATTCTTCCATTTGCCACGGTTTTCGGATTATAATGAAAAATATTTGTCTTTAGCTCACAAGTGATTGCCATGACTAAGCTTCGCCTTGAGATTGGTCATTACTATGACATAATTGTATGAGGTCTTTTAAAATGAATAATTATTTAAAATTATTATTATATAGAACGGAACGGCACTGGGCTGGTACTCCAGAATGAAGCTTCATGAAGGTCCATCTCAAATAAAAAACCGGTCAAGTACGAG
Source organism: Heliconius sara (assembly GCA_917862395.2). Classification (NCBI taxonomy): domain Eukaryota; kingdom Metazoa; phylum Arthropoda; class Insecta; order Lepidoptera; family Nymphalidae; genus Heliconius; species Heliconius sara. The sequence continues at coordinate 5,819,102 of OU860796.2, read as the reverse complement.
TCGGACTCGCATAAGGTAAGTTCTTCAGGTTTGTATGTCAACAGGGAGTACAATTTTTAAGAGTTGACAAACTTAAAATTACATAATTATGCATTCATTTTACAGAAAATGAACTACAATTATAAGTTTATAATCATTATTTTCTGTAATGTTTTTTTGAATATTTTTTTCTTTATTTGTACAACAAGTTATCTATCTCATTTCTTGCCAAATTTCATAATAGTAGGTCCACGGGACGTTCCCTATAGGTTTTAATTACGCGGCGAATTTTATACATAATGCAGCAAAAATTATGCATAAACACTTGTATTTTTTATTACGCTGACTTAGAAGCTTGATTCATTAACCTGAATATTTCATATTAGTTTCAGATTGATATATCAACACCATCTCGAGATAAATGTTCTTGACATACAACAAAGTGATCCAAAAGCGTTCCGTTTTTTTTCTTTTAAGGTACGGAACCCTAAAAAAGAAATGCCTGCGTGACGATATGACAAGTAGAAGTTTCATTAAAAATGTTATAAGATTCTATCGGCAGGAATATAAAAAGTTCATTTAATAAGGTTCAAATAAGTAATTACTATATGTAACTACTGCATTTTAAATTAATGATAAGCAATATCTTAAAAAAACATATGTCAGTCTACAGAAAACAAGGAATCATTTATTATGATACCGGTTTTACGTTAAGTCCCTTTTCTTAATCATTCACTGCAATGAGACTGCCCATAGATACGAGGCTAATATTTTATATTTTCTGCCTAAGCTATTGTATAACAAAAATTGCAGAAATATGATCATCAAACGGATAGAAAATATTAATACATTGTGCCTAAGTTCTTTACACGTAACTCTATTCTAGATTTGTAACATTTTTAAAGTGTTATTCCACACTTAGGAAAGAAAAATACTTATTTAGAAATAGTATAATTTTTTTCCCGTAGCGGGACTCGAACCCGCGCCGTGGAACGTATGGCTTAGTGGTCCCGCTACGTTAAAAACATTTATACGTTTTCTAAATAAGTATCTATTCTAGTTTTTTTTTGTTCAGCTTCATGCTGTATCCTACATGTAGCAGGGTGGTACCTTCCACTGAATTCTGGAGGCATTGCATTTTGATTGTCCGAACTCAACGCCGAGTTTTTCTTAGACACCAGAGCGAAGTAATGAAAATATTAAATATTTCATTTCCTTGAGTGGAAATCAAACCCACAACCTATCCCAATCACCGACTGGCTTCAAAGCTGGCGTGTATTCTGGATGAGAGATCAAAATCGTATGTTTAGAAGCGATTTATTTACAGTGCCGGCCATCGGAGCACTAAAGCAATGAAACGCTACACATGTTGAAAACAACAATAAAGCTGCGTCCGCTTTCGTTAGATCGTCCATTGTCCAATATTGCGAGTACCTCTACATCATTGTAGCGTATTGTTCAACATATTGAAAATTTAAAGAATCACTTTTGTTCTTTAAGATCTTAATAATATTATCATATTTTTTTTTACGTATGTACGTATGTATGTAGATATATAAATTTGTAGTGATATAATTATTTAAATAAATCAGCTTTACGCTGTATCCCGCACACAGCAGGATAGGCAGAGGGAACCTAGTGTTTTTTAGACACTCCGTTCCCCACTTGCTGCCGAATTCTGGAGGCATTGCGTGTTGAGTGGCAGAACTCAATGCCACGCTTTACCTCGACACCAGAGCGAAGAAATGGAAATATAAATTTTAGTAAATATTTCATCTCCTCGAGTAAGGATCGAACCCATAACCAGTCGGTACAGTCACACGTTGTGCCCCTGCGCCACGATTATTAGGCCTCATAACTAAATTAAACACATCGGTTTGGTGTTTATCAAATGTTTGGCGGGTGTGTCAAAAAATCTGGTATACAATAGGTGCATTGTGTTTAGAGGCGTGACTTGTATCTGATGATCGGCCACTTATACCTATTTCTAAGACATTCATTAGAGCACGTTCGCGGCAATCGTTTTACGAAAATTGGATGTTATCTACATAATACATGTATGTACATATAGTATTAAGAATACGTCCATTTTCTGACACTGTATTTTCTTTAATTTAAAATAAAATTGTCTACCGAAACGTAACATTTAAAGAAAAGAAATATACTTATATAACATACGTATCTTATGTTTAAATTTTATAGTATAGTCTTAGTATCATCTTAAAAGTATTTTTGTAAACATCCTCTTATAAAGGTACAAAGCTCATACATATTTATGCCATTTTAGGTCAAGGTAGAAGATACCTGGTAGTAGTTACCTTATAAGCTGAATTTTTTATCGTTTGTACTCTTCGAAGTCAATGTAGAGTAAATGCGAAATCGAAATCCACTATATATATCTATGTATAGCTTTATCGTCTATATTAGTAAGTTATACATGTGCCCATTACAGCTATTTTAATTCTGTGCATTCTTATAAATGAGATTTGAACTCCTTTTCAATTCCAAATAGCGTGCAGACACGCTGCAACAGCGCCACGACGCAATACTTCTCTTTTTTGAATTGACGCATAAAAATATTTTCAACTTTCCAATAAAACTTACAAGTAGCACTTTAATCATAACCCATTTATCTTTTAGCAAACCCAAATGTTGCTCGGTGTGTTTATTTAGGGCGTCATGGTGTTTGATTTATTAATTAAACATTGGCCACTCTAGCATCACCGATGATTCTCGTTAATATTATACTAACATAATACTAACAATGACTTATCAAAGATAAATCTTAAGTATCTTTAAGAGTTTTAATATTAATTTTAATTAAATATTAATTTTGCTATTTTTTGATCAGATCATAGTATATTTTTTAACTGAAACTGTGTCCCGCAGATAGAGGAGTACGCAGAGGGAACCCGGCAAACTAATGTTAAGACAGTCCATTCTCATTAAGATACGTCATTTTTTATTTTCCGCCGAATGGTCCATTGCGTGTTAAGCAGCGTTACTCAATGACGGGTTTACCTCTTTACCAAAGCGAGTAAATAAAAAAATATCATTTCCTCGTGTGAGTATCGAACCTACAACCTGTCGCGTTTACAGTCACCCCTGAACCACGACCTGTCCTGGATCATATAATATATATTTTGCTTTAAATGATCAATCGATATCGATTAACAATGCCACAATGCGTCCTTATGTGTAGAAATATACCTACCACCTATGTATGTCAATTGAAGTACCTACTTGATAGTGACGATAAAGAGTCAATCAAGAAATTATATTTGCAGATACAGATATGTATGTAATTATTGCAATAATATTTATATATATATTTTTCTTTTATCTATTTAGAACAAAATCCGTCCTCATTAGTTTACATTGGTTCAAGACAACTAAACTAAATAATCGATGACCACGCCCCTTTACTGCTTAAAATACGTTATTTTGAACCTGAGAAATATATCTAAGAGAAACTTTGATATGTTTCTCGGGTTCAAAAGAACCCTGTTCTTTGGAAGGCGTGCCTGGGGACACAGGTCCAACACGTACTTGACATTCTCTAAGGGGCCTCCCCTTAGAGAATATATTTTTTTTAACTGCGGCAAATCACAGTAAAAATACAAGAATATCTATTTATACATTATATCTCAGATAATCTAGGACCGTCTTTGAGTAACCATTATTATTATTATTAGATATTTATTTATTTAGAAACTTTTTTTCGTTAACAGAATGTTTGATGTGTGTGTAATACAAATGCATTTTTAACGACCACATTCGTTGAGAAAGCTCCATAGAAAAATAAAAACGTGTCGCTTCCGTTAACGACTACTGCAATTGAAAATGTTGTATTAGATCACTAATAAGCTACTTATTACTCATTTAGATAACATAAACATTTATTGTACTTATTGACATTGTAAATAAAATTCATATTTTTAGTGTACTTTACCATCAACCAATCTATGTATCTATGAAAAAGTGTTGTCATATTATTCTCTATCAGCAGCAGGGTAGATAAAGATAACCTAGTGTTAACTCTCCGTCCTCAGTTTCCCTCGATTTTTTCGAGGCATAGCGTGTTGAATGGTTGTTGCTTTTCTTTGACACTAGAGCCAAGAAATGAAAATATTAATAAATAATAATTCACTCTCTCCGTGTGAGGATCGAACCCACAACCTTCGCGGTACAGTCACATCTTTAACCCCATGCGGCCACGGTGATGCCACGACGGCCTCAGATATTATTAATGAGCCGAGTAAAATAATTAATTTCATAGAACACAACATTAAAATTCCTATCACACTATCGCATCATTTTTCATTGTTATGTAGCTCTACATATGCCAATATATGAAATGAAGTAAAGTGCCCAGTCGTAGCGCAGCGGCACATCGTGTGACTGAACGCGAATCTCTCAAATTTTGCTCTCCTTTTAAGGCTATTACTTTTCAGGGTTGAAACACAAATGTATAATTTTCATATTTGTTCTTGACTAGTACTACCTGTAGATCCTAGCTGTCAAATTTTATAATTCTAAGTCAACCAGAAATACCCTATTAATTTTGATTTCCTTTATAGTGTAGAAATACTAGTTTTTTAAATTATTACGTTTTGAAATACGATTTTTTCAAATAATCATGGGTCATCTGAGTAAATGGTTTAAATTTCAACTCGATATCTCCAAGCATTCCTGCGTTAAAGGCTCTTGTCAGATTGACGGACCGACAACAAAGTGATCTTATATAGTTTTTACCTTAAAAGGTACTAAGCCCTAAAAAACAATATTATATTGCTGCTGTGATGAAATTTATAAATTATTAAACAATTCATATTTGTTTTTTTGTGTGGGAGAACGAGTTGCACAAGAAGAAATAAAATGTTTTACTCTGCAAATATAAATGAATCACTATTAAATAGTTTACTTTATGTTTTATCCTTGGAAGACAATTTAAGGCTACGGTTGTATATGGTAATAAAGAAATATTTACAAAACATATTATAACATACAATATAATATATTCGGACGATCATTTAAACGTTAGCTAGTTCGTTATGGTTGCCCAATTCTTAAGTCTATACTTTAAAGAATGAGGATCGTTGAATATATTATATATAATATACAAAATATGAATATATATGTACCTAATTAAAAAAATGTTTTAACGAATAATTTAAATAAGACGGCGCAGTTCGGGCGTAACTGAGCACTATTGTTGTAGGTTTCGACTTCAACACAAAATAAAAAAAAACATCTAAATACAGTCTAAATGCCATTTAAAATTTGCAAAGGCATTAACAAGAAATTTGTTTTTATTAAGTTACTTTGTTATAATTAAGTTTGTTGTTATTAAATACAGTCTGTTCTTAATTTATAAAATTCTGACTTGTAGTAATGATCACTTAAATGAACATGACAGCTTAATATCTTAAGCTAATCAAATAATAAATTCGACGGGGAAGAAAAAGAGCAAAGAGAGTAAGAGCATATGAAACGCAGTTATTGTCTGGATGATCGAGACAGCACCTCGTGACTAACTTTTTTACAAACAATTGTTTTGAGATTCGACACGCTGCGGCATTAAGATTTTGTATATATGTGCCTATAGATATAAATTATAGATAAATGTATGGTAAAAATCCAGTGGGAATTAGTTATGGTTGCCACATATCCGGTACTTGACCAACTAAATAGTAAAAGCCTTCCGTTACGCACACGATATTTCAATTTAGACTCGCGTTCCACGGAGTAGTTCGAGGTTTTTTGTCAACATTGCGTCTAATTTGCTTTACTGTACAATGTGATTGCGTTTTGAAATACTTTCGAAAGAAAGCATTGTATTTACTAATGCATGAAATGATGTTATAGATAATTTTTGGATACGTGATAATTTTTTAGCCGTCGTGGCGCAGGGACACAAGGGTTTTGGGTTGTGGTTGTTGGTTCAATCCCCACTCAGGTGAAAGAATGATTATTTATTAATATTTTCATTTCTTCGCTCCAGTACCAAGGCAAAAGCCTGATGTCGAGTTCCGCTACTCAACATGCAATGTCTCGAAAAATTCAGTGGAACTGAGTGTCTTAACACTAGGTTCCCTCTGCCTCTCCTGCTATATGTGGGATACAGTGTGAAGCTGAGTTTGGTTATTTTTGTAAGTATTATTATTGTAAGTACTTAAGTAGGCTTAAGTCCATTTCCCGAAAAAAGAACTAGCCAGGCGTATCACTTTAATAACATACTCAGATCGTGAAGTTAGTAACTGCAGGGTAAGCGTTGAATTTTGTAGAAACTGAACACAAAACACACGTTTACTTACTCAGTTGCACGTTAAAGTTACACACTTGTGCTCCTGCGCCACGGCTGGCCTCAATTAAAAACTTATATATAAATGATTACTACCGTTTACAATGTATTTTCTGTGTATATCTTTTAATACCTACAACATTATTTTTGTAAGTGATACATGTAACTGCAATGCCAGAAGCGATTTGCTGAACCTCCATATCAAATGATTTATAGTCCATAAAAAATCATATTAAATAGCATACCTACTGATTACGATACGCCAAAGTGCGGCTAAATGCCGTTTGGAGTTTCTATTTTGAATCGTTAGAGCATCACAACGTTTTTTCGTCAGTTTTTTGATTAATATTTTTTTTAAAAGCATCTCTGTACATTTTTACCAACCAACTTTGCTAAACACTTTCCATCTGTCGTCACGCACGACGGAGATCCAACGAATTTGGTCGCTTCGTGTGTTTTCATTTTGTATTGTTTTTAACTCTCTTGTGTTACTTGTTTTTTGTACTGAATTTAAAGTCAGGAAGCGAAAAATACATTTAGTTTTTAGTTAATTTTAGATCTAATTTCCAAATATGACAACACTTATTATCGAGGCTAGTCGTGCGGTCGTGGTGCAGGTTCAACCCAAACGCGACTGGTTGTTGGTTGGGTCCCCACTCGAGGAAATTAAATATTTATTTAAAATGTATATTTTCATTTCTTCGCTCTGGTGTGAGGCAAATTGCGGCGTTGAGCTCCGCTACCCAATACGCAATTGTTCCAGAATTCCGCGGAATGTGCGGAACGGACTGCCTTAACACTAGGTTCCCTCCCTCTGCCTACCCTGCTGTGTGCGGAACACACCGTAAAGCTGATTTATTTCTTTTTTAGTTTCAGTAAATTTTAGATCACACGTCCAAATATGACAACACTTAATATGGAGTAACCTAATTTGTTGTTATTGTATAAAGTGATAATAGTCTAAGTGCCAAATTTAGTTAGACACTGGTAACTGTTGATTGATTTCTGTGACGGAAGTTGATAATGTATGCATGCGGCAAACGAGAGCGTATTATGTTTTGTTCTCCAATCCCTATTTGGTACTGTAAAGTGGACTATGTGGGCGAAATGTAGTCATCGTCGACATTACATTAATATTATTAGGTTTCTATGTGGCTTGCGGTCATGAAATTAATATAAGTTGGATGTTTCCAATAACAAAAACAACGTTATTAAGAATAATGTTGTTGTTGAGATTCAGTCTCGTTAATTTTTAAACGTAACATATTTATTTATACAGTCAAAATAATATTAAAATAACTATCAGCCATGAGGCCATTCGTGGCGCAGGGGGTAAGTGTGTGACTGTAAACGCGACTGGCTGTTGGTTTCATCTCGAGGAAATGAAATATTTATTTAAATTTATGTTTTTATTTCTTCACTATAGTGTCGAGGTAAAGCGCGGCGTTATGTTCTGCCGCTCAAAACACAATGCCTCCAAAATTCGGCGGAAAATGGGCAAGTGTCATAACACTAGGTGCTCCCTCTGCCTACTGCTGAGTCCGGGATACAGCGAGAAACTGATATTTTTATTAACAATTTATTAAACTAATTAAACATTTTGATAAAATGGCTCCATAACTATATAATTTTAATTCAATGTACGCGGTTTATTAAAACTACATTACTTTAAAACATTACCATCTATATTACCTTAAATCGTAATTCCGTTCATTGGAATGCATCATAATATCTCTTTCATCCACCACACCGAATAAGCAATCGACGTATTCACATAATTTACGTATTTGTATCCGCGGACAAGTACGCAACTAAGTAGGTAGTTCCATAAGTAGTGTGAGAAAATAGTGACCTATGCAATCTATTTAAATTGATTATCGATGAATGTTCTTGAAAAAGTTTACAGGGCGCCTATCACTATATCTTTAAGTTTAAAGTTCATTGCCACGTCGATCGTTAATCTTTTTCATAAGCAAATTGAAGTACGTAGGTATGTAGGTACTTAACTGTTTTATATTAAAATAAAATCAGCTTCACGTTGTATGCTGCTCACAGCAGGTTAAGCAGAGCGTACCTAATGTTTAGACACTTCGTTCTCCACTTTCTTTCGAATTCTGGAGGCATTGCGTGCGTGTTTAACTCAACGCTGCGCTTTGCTTCAATACCAAAATACAAATTTAAATAAATATTTCATTTCCTCGATCGGGCATCAAAAAATCGATTTTACAGTCACACCTTTTTTATCTTTCTTGCAATATTCTGGAACTTAATTACGACAAATTATAAATAATACAAAATCGCACTTGACTATTTTTTTAATTATTAAAATTTTTGATAGAGCCTCTCTACACTAACAGAATCGACATACTTTCTAAACTTGATGACAATATCTATTAATAATATTGTCTGTGTAGTGTTTCCATATTCAACAAAGTATAAAATAGTTTATTTCCATAAAAATATTACATGCCTTCCTTTTCATAACTACAATTATAGAATTGAAGTCAAGCCCAAAGTGTAAGGGGTCATTAAAACTATTTCCGTTGCACAAAAACCAAATGTATTACATTCAAAAGAACAGCAGTGTGCTCCTTAAATTAGCGACCCTTAATACGACCAAAATAACTCTACATAATAATAATTAGCCATCTAACAGTTGTTAGAGCTTACTTAGATGGGATTGAAATGATGTAAATGTTTAAAACCAATTAAAATACCCATCCAATTTTAGTATATTACCGGATGCTAATATTGAGAAATGCTTAGATGGCATTACATGACTTTTAACTGGTTAAGTTTCAACCACAGTAGCACATAAACAATATCAATCACTGAGGTAAAGCTAGAATGCCTAGACTAACCAGTTTTGCAACCGTAAACTGTATTTCTATTGGTACAGGTACCTCTATAAATATAAACAATATTTAACTGCATTAGTAGTCCCGTTGCCCGCTTTAAATATAATATTGCACTTGTTCTCTAGGTAGTCCACTTTTTCAATTACTATAGAACTTCCAGCGACGAGATCCATTTGTCGACCCGTATGTGAGGCATCATCATAAATATAATGACGTCACCCCCGTTGACCTTGCTTCAGGGTTCCAGTCGACGTATGTTAAGTCCCACTTCAATGTTTACACCCACATATGTTTATTATATTGTCCAATTCCATAGCGTTTATGTTAAATGGTAAAATAAATGATGAGTAAAGACAATTATTAGCGATTTTTACAAAACAATTATATTAACATCAAGAATCTTGAATTATTACCGTATCTTAAGGGTGTATGTAGATTATATATTATAAAATTATAATTTGCTCTATAGGTAGTAAGTATAAATAATGATTATTTACAAAACCAAAAAATGCATCCATTGTTTGGAATACCATATCTATTGTGTAAGTCGACTTAAAAATTGCTTAGACATTATGAGCGCAAAAATATTGATACAAAATTCTTTAGTATAAAATGAAAAATAAAAATAATTAATCTCTCGTTTATTACTACTGTTCGTATAGTGTTGCAAAGATAATAATGTCTGCAGCTTGCATTTGCGATTAATTAGTTATAGATTGATATATTATCTATCTAATTACCTTAATTTAAATGTATATAGTGTTTTTAATAACGTACCAGAATAAAGGAAGACGTATGAATCAATAACAACACAGAATTCCACAATCACTACACTTGTTCACTGGCTTTGTCTGGTGTTGCGCATTGGTGCGCGGCCGTGCTTCTCGCGCTCGCGTTCGAAGTGAGGCGGCGCGCGCGCACTCGAATGGGAGGCGAAATTCGCTGATCCTGGCAAACTCAATTACCGCTCATAGCCTCATATTACTCTACGGTGCGATACACTTGACTCACCAAGCCATATTGATCATGGTTTGTGCACACTTGATGTTGAATTTATTAAGTTTTTTTTATACCATGATGGTTGTCTGTAAACTTGTCTTTGTATTTTTTTTTGGTTTCGTCTCAACTTATTTTTAATTTTATTGGGACAATGTTTCTTTGTAATTGTGATGATTTGAAGTAAGATATTGTTTTTGTTGTTAAAATAAGTTTTTTATATAAAGTTTTTTGCAGTGGGCGGAGCGGATTGTAGACGTAGGCGTTGCTTTCCACTCGAACACGTCACAAGGTTGTATTAGTCACATCACAGCCCAACACAATGCGGGCTATTGTTATCAAACACTTGAATATTTAAGGGTTGAAAAAATACAAGCAGATATGCACGTATCTATGGTCAATTGGACAAACATTTTTAAAGTCACTATCGTTTGTTTTGTGTAAGCATTCCATTAAGATTAATCACATTGTAACTCTACTGGGTATAGTCGAATATTTATTTTTGTTGAAATACAACCTTTGATGAAATTTAAAATTATTAAAGTTATTTTAAATTGTTACATTTGAGTTAGTGATAAGGCCGTTGTGGCGCAGGGGCACATGTGTGGGACTGTAACGCGACGGTTGTTAGTTCAATCCTCACAATTATGTATTAATTTGTAATTTCTTCGCTCTGGCATTCAGGCGAAAGCCCGGGGTTGAGTTCCGCCACTCAACACGCAATGCCTCGAAAAATTTGACAGAAAGTGGGGGAGTGTCTCAAAACTAGGTTTTCTCCGCCAACTGTTATGCTGCTATACTGCTATATGCGGGATTCAGTGAAGGTGATTACTATAGTTATACAAACGACGCAATTATAGTTTTAATATAATGATGCACTATTATAGTTTTGGATGCACTATTATAGTTTTAATTTAATTATTTATTTTCTTATTATCTATGCTGTATTTTCTTTCATAGATATTGTGTTTATATTAAGATTTAGAATTTTGACAACAATATGTTATATACATTAGAGCGTGTAGGCGAGTAATAGTAGCGACATACAATTAGAAATGTCAACTGAAATGAGGCCGTCGTGGCGCAGTGGCACAAGCGTCTGAGTGTACACGCGGTGGTTGTGGGTTTAATTTCGGAGGATTTAATTATTATTTATTAATATTTTCATTTCTTCTCTCTACACCACTTCGCTTGCTATAAAGTTGACTTTCGACCAAGTGCGTCGAGCGGGGACCTGGGTAGCGCTGTAAAGCTGATTAAAAATGAAATTTGAATAATTTTTTTTGATTTATTTAATTATTTTCCTTGCATCTTAAGTTCATATCTCTCATATGAAGATTTAAAGTTGTTGATTTATTATTCTCGTTTATTTTTATCGAAATAATAAGACTGCGAAACTGATTAGTTTTGCATATTTATTATCCTGCTCTGTAAAATTTCAATTGGGGACTTATGTAAATTTTAATTTTAAATCCTAAAAAACAAGTCCAACAGGGACTTGTGTTTTGTTTTAGTTCTAATGTATGCATCGAATTTTATTCAAACCCATCATAAAAAGATTAACGTGTGCAAACAGAGACGAGTTTTAACTTTTAATAGATTCATATTAATTTTAAAAAAATGTCTCACGCTGTATCCATTCACAATTTAACACAATTCGGCAGAAAGTGGGGAACGGAGTGTCTTAACACTAGGTTCCATCTGGCTACCCTGCTGTGTGCGGGATATAGCGTGAAGCTCATTTATTTGTATCCCGCAAGGTAGGCAGAGGAAATCTGATATTAAGACACTTCCGTTCCGAGACTGTAGAATGGCGGAATACAACTTGCCGTACACGCTTGTCCCCCTGCACTACGACTGACCTCAACTTTTATCAATTCATGGCCTTATTTGTTTTTTTTTTAACATATTGAATTTATAGTCTACAGAGAATAAAAAAGGATATTAAGTCATGGTTTTATTTATATATTTTTTACTTATATATTGGTATCTAGAAAACATTGCCGTTTCAGATGGCGTTAGTAAATTTAACAAAGTCTAAAAGGTCCTAGCGCGGCGTTGAATGCTGCCACTTAACACGCAATGCCTCCAGAATTCAAAATAGATGCTTTAAAAAAACATTGAATTTTTAAAGTAAAATTTCTTTATGTATGAAAGAAATCTTATAGCTATATTAAATAAAATCGTCACTTTCTGACGTCATCTTGGAAAAATTTGGTGTGGCTGTATCATAGACACAGCCGTGTTGTACGTAGATACGTTTATGAAATTGGTTGTATTATTTAAATAACATTTTTATTTATATAGGTGTTTAGGATAAAAGCAAATAAACAAATAATCATTGCTACAATATATCTTTATTAATTATAGGTCTGTGAAACGAAAAGTATGACACAAATGGCATACGTGGAGATTTCTGGTAAAAGTTATATTAATTGCAAATACCTATACGCAGCAATAATCTCAAAATGGCGTCGCTTCCCTCTCCACCGCTCGCGACTTGACTTGGCGAAACTGTATCCTCCGATTTTGTAATCATTAGATATTATGGATTACCCTCGTATGGAAGCAAATTTATAGACGTATTCACGTCAAAAAATTGTCACATTTTTTGACACTTTGCTGGCTGTCAGGCGCCATGTGTGTTAACCTAATTGAGGAGTGACTTATAAAGAAATACTCTTAATGAAAACAGGAGACATAATAAATGGACTTCCTAAAATTCATTAAAATAATATTAATAGTACAAATGAAATTTTTTTATCGTTTTGAAAAAATATCACGTGATTGTGATTTTAGTATCATTTTTATGTTAACCTCACCTTTGGTGACAAGTATTAGAAAATATATATTTTTTTATTGAATTTGAACATAATTTCATAGTATGACTGTGCACACACACACACACACACACATACACACACACACGCACACGCACCTTGTGTATGCTTGATACAGCGGGAAAGATATTGGAGAGGATAATTCACGGAAGAATAGAGAAGGTGATTGAACCGCTTCTCTCAAAATATCAATACGGGTTTAGAAAAGGGAAATCTACCATAGACGCTGTTGATCTGGTGTTGAATACTGCTAGGAGGGCAATAGCAGGGACTAGATGGAAGAGAGGCCCTAAGAAGTACTGCCTCGTCGCAACCCTTGACATTAAAAATGCATTCAATACAGTAAAATGGGATACCATAATGAATTCACTATTAAAAATGAAGGTGCCAGCTTACCTACGGAACATTATATCCAGCTACTTCACGGACAGGGTACTCATATATAATACGGACGATGGACCAAAAAAATACACAATTACTGGGGGAGTACCACAAGGCTCCGTGCTAGGTCCCCTCTTATGGAATGTTATGTATGACTGATTGCTCAAGTGTGAAGTCCCGTGCGAAGCCAGACTGGTTGCATTTGCCGACGATCTAGCAGTGGTCGTGGTAGCCAAACACTTGGAAGAGGTGAATTGGACCTTCGATAAAACTTTCCAAATAATTAGACGCTGGATGGACCTAGCTGGACTACAGCTAGCGGAATATAAAACGGAGGCCGTACTGATCACCAGCAGGAAACAAATAGAAACAACTACACTCAGAGTCGGCAACTACAAGATTACGACGCAGCCGTACATTCGTTACCTGGGTATAATGATTGATTCGCGTATTAACCTCCAAAAACATGTAAAACATGCTGCGGCGAAGGGAGCAGTAGTCTCGAAAACCTTGGCACGGCTTATGCCCAACGTCGGAGGGCCTAAGCAAAATAGAAGAAGGCTATTAGCATCAGTAGTGACATCAGTGCTCCTGTATGGAGCTCCACTCTGGGCTGATGCACTAAAAAAACAAGTAGCAAGACGCAAGATGGGCTCAGTGTATAGAATGAGTGCACTCCGAGTTGCTAGCGCATTTCGTACCGTCTCTATGGAAGCGGTGTGTGTGATCTCCGGGATGGTTCCTCTAGAAATACTGACTGAGGAACGAATGTATCTGTACAAAAAGGCTAACACCGACCTTCCCTTGAAAGAGGTAAAAAATAATGAAAGACGGAAGAGCATTGAGAGATGGCAACTGATGTGGGACACCTCAAACAAAGGAAGATGGACCTATCGTCTCATACCGAAGATCGAACCATGGTTCAACCGCAAGCATGGTGAGACAAACTACTATCTCACCCAGATGCTTTCTGGTCATGGCTGCTACCGAGATTACTTACACCGCTTTAAGCACGAGAATGCCCCGGAATGCCCCAGATGCAGTGGTATGCCCGAAAACGCTGAGCATGTATTCTTCGAATGTCCAACCTACAAAGAAGCCCGAGATGTCTGGCATGCTAAAGTTGGCAGGCAGGTATACCCTGAGAACATAGTTGAAATAATGCTTTCAGGTATATCAAACTGGGAAGCGACAAGTGAATTCGCACAGAATGTCTTAAAAGATTTACGTAGGAAAGAACAGGCACGGAAAGAGAAATGAATTAAAATCCATCAAGAGATAGCCTTTGCTAATCGTCCCCCCGTGAAGTAATGCCTCGCGGCCATGCCACGGGGAGTTGGACGTTAAGAAGTCTGAGGGTTTTTTAGTCGGTAGAGGCCAATTCAGGCGAGTCCGACATACGGGGTCACTAATAGACTAGACCTTATGAGCTGATTTTAGAGAGAAGCGTATTTTTCCCTCGAAGAAAAAAAAAAAAAAAAAAACGCACACACACATACACACACACACACACACACACACACACTATTTTATTTGAATATTACACAGAGTAGTTTGCACATACCACCATTTTATATTATATTTAATTAGATGGCACAATAGAATTAAGGGCAAAAAAAACAAAGTGTACATCACAATATTCTATAATTTTTAACAGACTTAAACACATCTTATTTAACATTCAATTGGTTTCGTTCGGTACACGAGCACATCACACTTCGGACTATAACAATAAATACATTCTCTAACATTGGAATACACTAGACTAAATTGGCGACGACAAAATTTATTTCTAATAAATACGTAATAAATTTATTTATAATAAAGATGATGACACTGTATGACTTGAATGCATGCGAAATCAATATCAATAATGCAGGAACTCTGTGTAAAAAAAGCGAAATTTTTAAAAAAATAATATAAATCTAACATGTTAAAACTACCTTTAGCCCTGTTATAGAAATACACGAATAAAAACACAAAATTCATTCACTTTCAACACAAACAATATATAGATAAAATACAACAAATACATATCCTAACTCGAACATAGTGCAGGAGTTACAAATTAATATCACTGCCGTTAAATCTACAAGAGTACGTTCCGTTAAACGGTCGTAAACGTTAAAAGTTTCATTATCAAATAAATAACGCTCTTTAGTATATTCAATACATAATTCAATTATGAGTATATGTTCATAGTAAATCAGTTCTTTTTCTGTTACTAACAAATGCTAATAAAGAAACAGATAACGACAAGAAGAATATTGAAGACATTATTATATTACGACACGATACACAAAAGGAACGCACTCGTACACTTAAGTGAAACTACGCTAGGAATATCGTTAATACCTGATTATAATGACCTATAAAAATGGTAACTGAAACAAGCCGAATAATTTTGTGCAATTCCAATATTTTGTTTGTTTTATTTTTCATTATTTCATTTAATACTATTGATCTAATATCTAGTAGTTCGCACTCGCCTCGTATTTGGTTAGCAATTTGCTTTAAAAATTAATGAAATATACAATAAAATATAATAAATAAAAATCATTTTTTATAAGCGTGAAGCTCCAAGTGCAATCAATATATTAACTTTCAAATCTGCTTTAGCTCGTAATTTTTTGGTTTTCTATATAAATTCAATGTTGAATACCATTGTCATGGACTAGTTTGGGGACGTCATCGAAAAAATGGCCTAACTTATAAGTATAAATTTAAAATTGGTTTGAATCGCACATATTTTTTTTGTTTTCTAAAAATATTCTCCTATCATTAGTGTGGAATAACACTTTTAAAAATATTATAAATAGTATTTTTAAAAGTTATAACATAAATCACAAGTAAGACAAAAATGGTTAAAAATAATGTATATCAATATTATAATGTCACAAAACAATTGTTATATGAATATTGAATGACATTGTTTTAATACTTAACGAAAAGTAAGGACACTTTTGCGGCTGACGTCCAAATGAGACTTACAGTACGGTCGACGAGTCGTGGCCGCCCTGAAGTTATGGATTCTGAACTTTTGCGTATTGTTCAATCGAGAAGACACTAAATAAAGTAAGAAAAATACTAAAATTCTAATCCTCGCAGCCTAATCTTTAACTAATTTCGGGGCTGCCACGGCTCGTCATCCGTACTGTACACAGACTTGAAAGTACAAACATTTTAAAATAAGTAAAAATGCCTACATAATTCGTCTAAATATGTATTATTTACAGAGCTCAGAGCTCGATTTCACTATTCCACAGACTAGAGCCTCCAGGCGACCATCACCACATGTGCGTCTCACGTATCTCGCTTATAATCTGACCGGCGCGTTGTAATGCCTGTAAGTTAGGATTAATATTATGGATTAAAAATAAATTATATTTAATAATATTTTAAAGAGTCATTACTGTTACGCTTGAACTATTATGAAAAATATATTCAGAAAAACATTGTTACAAATAATCCAAACATCAAAAGTTGGCGGTCGTTATGAAGTGGCAAACCTTGTGACTGTAAATTTAATTTTTTGACTTCGTCGGTAATAAGACAAAGCACAGGTTCCCCCACTCAACACGCAATGTCTTGAAAATTTAGGATATGATATGATGGGAACAATTCTTCACATTAGGTTCCCTCTGCCTACTCTTTATGCGTGATAGATTTTGAAGCTTAATAAGCACCAAAAGGCATATAAATGCACAATGTACCACTAAAACCGCAACTAAATGTTCACAAGAGCTTCATAAATGCCACATATTGTTTTACAGTTACTGATATCAATTTATTCAGGTTTGTAAAGGACTTATACCATTCTGTACTATAAAGAAAAATACAATTTCCCTAAAAAATAAAAATAGCTATTAATATATGTTTATTTTTGTTTCCTCGGTTTGATAGGAGAGCAAAGCGCCGCATTGAGTTTGTCAACAAAACACGCAACGTCACGAAAATTGAGCAGTGCCTTGGGAACGGAGTGTCTAAACACTAGTTTCTCTTGCCTACCTCCCCATAGAGCAGATACATATTATATAGTTTTTGTATCAATTACCTTAAGCATGTCAGCAGCCTCCTTCCTCCTCTGAGCAATATGTTCGGACTCATTCAACATACTCTCCGCTTGGTCCGACTTGTACAAGTGCGTCACAAGCTCAGATTGCAGATTGTCTTTCACATAGTTCACTAAGAAATGCATAACCGCCTTCGGAACTGAATCTTTAATGGATTTACGTACTATGTAGAAGTATGATTTGATCAACCGTTCTGAAAAAAAAATAAGTTAATGAAGTTGTTTTTATTAATTCTTTAATTATGTAATAGTGCTAAAGCTAATAATATTGTGTTATATATTATTGAAATAATGGTAACTAGTTTGATACATACATTTAATATAAATATACTTAAAAAGGTTATATTCAATGTAATCAATTGTCTACTTGCGTATGAGGCAGTGATATTAGCGTTTAAAATGAGTTTTGTATGGAAGGGAAAAAGATCACTCATATTTATCAAGACAGAGACATTTATATGTAAGACTTGGATGTATTGTTAATTATAACAAGCTAAAAATTTAATAAATATATGTGTAGTAAAAAATTTTCTAGCAATATATGAATATTTAATAAGTACAATATTCAATCTGTCCAATTTTGTTTTCCTACATATATAATATACATTTGTTTATATACATAATACATAGTTATAGTATTGGACAGTGCATTTCATATTATCTATTATCTATCATTTGATTGTTCTTTATGATTCAAAATTTATAATTAGCTCATAAAAAGTAGCCTCAAGAGAGAATAGTACTGTACATGTATAAATAATGAATTAGACACCGTATTACTTTATCGAGTTATTAGTGTTTATGGGCTTACAAAGACAACAGCCCTACACCAAATTATACAAATATGTAAAATTGAAAAAAAATAACCCATTCTCAAACCTCTGCCTACAAAAATGACATAAATAGGAGTGGTCAGATCACATTTAAAGCGGCAAGCATCAAGCAAGTTAGCAATAACGATGAAAGGTGGTCGGAAACCCTAGTACATACATAGTGAAGGAATGAAAATTCGATAAAAGCATTATTTGCGCATTGCCTATGGGGCCGTTAAAGTATTACGTAAGGCGAACTTTGAGTATTATTTACCTTCCCTATACCATACAGAGGCCGGTCGTGGCGCAGGGGCACAAAGTGTGACTGTAAAACCGAGTGGGTTCGATCCGCATTTGAGGAGGTGAAATATTTATTTGCATTAATATTTTCATTTCTTCGCTCTGGTGTCGAGGTAAAGCGCGGCGTTGTGTTCCGCCACTCAGCACGCAATGCTTCCAGAATTCGGCGGAATACGGGGAACGGATTGTCTTAACACTAGGTTCCCTCTGCCTACCCTGCTGTGTGCGTTCCAATACTTTCAATATAACATGCCGTAACTTATACCTGTATATACCAACAGCATTATAAATGAGTTCATTTGGAAAAGAAAGACACAATAATCGGGGAAGGAGAAAAGACAACTCAGCGCCTAATTGTTACCATAAGGAGATCAAAATATTATATAATTCGGGTGGGAATCGAACCCACCGCCGTCTCATTTATAGTTTCATGATGAGGTACATCAGTACCACAATGGTCTTTCATTAAAATAAAAAATAACTCGCCCCCGTTTCAGGTTTTACAAGCTGAAAGTAAAAAAATCCTATCACTTCATCGCCCATATTGCTTTACGTAATATTTAAAGGCCCTTTATATTGTAGTTTTCTATTATTCCTCACCAACTAAATCACCCATTTGATTCAATTGCATCATATTGATGCCCGGCAGGGGGTTTGTATAACAATTTTGATTCATGTCGCTCCGTCCACCTAGCATCATAATAATGTAATATTTAAATGTCACATGTACGTATTAGATAAACAATATATATTTTTATAGTATGTAATAGTTATTTTAATCACAACAATATAAGATACAGTAGAACCTCGATTATCGGGCCCTCTGTTATACGCATTCGCGATTATCCGGACTACTTACCTACGTTGAAAAATGTATCTCTTATTAACTTTTTAATATATGTTGATTTTCGTTGACGTGTAGTTGTTGTTTTTAATAAAAACATAATATTATGCACAAAACCAGCTTTTTTATTCCAAAATCCGGTTTTTACGATTTTGGATTAATCGAGTTTTTACTGTATAAAAATACATTTAATGCGTATTAAATAAATAAACACTATAAAATTTGTATCTCTTTGTATTAATATGTTAATATAACATTCAAACCAATGTATACAACAATAGTGTATTATTATATATGATTAAGATTGTAATAGTTCATTGTTCATTATTATTAGTATGGATAATAATTAAAATAAATGTATGTAATTATGGCTTGTTATTTTATATGAAAATCGAAAATGTCACTGTTATTCTACGTTTAGCATCGCCAAAAGCAATCGAGACTATTTTTTGCAAAGATTTAATTTAAACTTGCCAATAACACATATGAACTTGCACACAAAGACAAATAGTATTTTAATACTTAAACAACATTAACATTATTTTTAGTATTATAATAGTATATAGATTTTAACGCAGCGAAACTAGACCTAGGCCTCTTGGGAACCGTACAAGCGCTCTGACCAAGCAATATGTTATTAATTCTTGTCAAGGCAAATTGAATTCTTATACTTATTTTCCAAGAGGTTCGAGTCAATTGGGTTTAAATGTAAATTGTATTATAAAATATATATTAATATACTCATACCAATAACATCGCAGTCGTGTTGTTCTCTATCAGAGAGCTTTCTAGAAGTCTGGCTGGGAACTTCTGGTAGCAAATTGACTGGTTTTTGAGGTGTCATTGCTTTGTTTTCTGGACTGCCATTCATCTGTTACATATGTATTTGTAGTTATAATTTTTATATTCTATGGTTTAAAAAGATATATACGTGGTCACAACAAATATATTATGTTTTCTGATACCTGAGGCGAAATAGGAGATTCATTATGGAGCTGCGGCGGAGAGCGGTCGTGGCCGTCCGTGATGGCGGGCACATGCTGGAAACATATTTATTATTCATTACGAAAAAATTGTACATAATTAACAAATAGAATTGCTTCAAAACTATGAATAATATTTGTAACTATGTATATTTAAAAAAAATATAGATTAAATACATTTTTGACTAAAAAATGGTTTTATTTATAATGAAATACCCTTCTGATTGTCAAGAAAATGTACGTAACGCGAAAGTTGTGAGTTCGATTTCTATTTGGGAATAAATAATTTTCATACCAAAAAAATTCAATCCAGTATGTACAAAAATGTACTTTGGCGAAATTAGATACTTTTGTTGTAAAATGCAAATATTTACATTCCACAATGTTATGGATTTTCACAATGCGCTGAATATGCAATGTTGAAACAATTTCCTACCAGAAACTTGTTTCATATATTATTAAAATGTATGTATTTTATATGTATATACCTATTACATTTGATAAGCATTTAATTGGCATAGTTAATATAGTATACATCAAATTGGATGAAAAAGAGTCCATATTATGTAAAGTCATGAAAAGTATTTGAACAATTAAAATTTATTATGAACATGTATATGAAAGAACACAAATCACGACATCACACAATCATACGCGTGTGTGGTCAAATCATTTACCTGATAAGAATCCAGTACTTTAGCCAAGAGTACAAACATGGACCCTCTTTCACCCATTTCACGAAGTATTTGCTACAAAAAATCAGTAAAATTACTGAAATTTACATATTCATTTAATACACAAATACAATAGCTGTAAAAGTTAATGTAAAATTGTGTAAAAAAGAACACTTCATATTTATTTAAGCAAATTAACAAACAAAACACAGCAAATTAACTAACTTACCTTTATTTAGTAGTAATCATAATTCCAATATTTTTTGGGCGAACCTCAAAGGCAAAGACGTCGCCGAGTTCCGCCATTTAAAACTAAATGTCTCGAAAATATATTATTTGCCGCTACTAATACAAGAATCATATTTTTATTTATTAATTATGTATCAGTAACCGCAACCAATGGCCGGGTACCATACATATATGAGCTTTCGCGTTCTTATTAGACTATCGTATTAAAAACAATACATTTGCATTGAAAACTAAAGTCAATCCAATTGAATAGTGTAGTTATTTAATATTATATATTAAATGAAACTAATTTAACCGGATTAATCGCGTATATTTAAGATTTTACATTTTGGAAACCCGACGTTTCGAACACTTTACAGTGTGACCACGGACTACTGCAAAGTGTTCGAAACGTCGGGTTTCCAAAATGTAAAATCTTAAATATACGCGATTAATCCGGTTAAATTAGTTTCATTTAATATGTGTAATAATCGTGAAAATCAAAGAACTAATATTATATATTTTCTCATAAATGACTTTCAACAGCGTTCAGACGACAGCGACTAACTACAATTTGATTATATGTATATATTTCCTCATTCTTATGAGATGTATCTACCTCCTCCTCCTTTATGTACAGACAGCAATATTTTAGAGACTTTACACGTTGTGTGGCGGAACTCAACGTCGCGTTTTGTCTCTCGTTAACGATTTCGTTTTCATATTTGTCACACTGCATTACCCATTTATATTATTTTTTTTTTTTTTTTTTTTTATGGAAAAGGACAAGGCAAACGAGCGTTCGGGTCACCTGATGGTAAGTGATTACCGCCGCCCACGGCCCCGTGCAACACCAGAGGAGCTACAGGTGCGTTGCCGGCCTTTAAGGTGGAGATAGACGCGCATTTTGAAGGTACCCATGTCATATCGACCTGGAAACACTGCCGCGGGTAGGCCATTCCACAGTTCTGTGGCGCGTGGAAGGAAGTTCCTACGAAACCGCACAGTAGTAGATTGCCACGTATCCAGGTGGTGTGGATGATATTTTAACTTGTGACGTACTGTGCGGTTAGAAAATTCTGCGGCAGGTAACAGGTCAAACAGTTCTTCAGAACACTCCCCATGATAAATGCGGTAGAGAACGCACAGCGAGGAGACGTCTCTACGCAAAGCCAAAGTGTCAAGCCTTTCACAGATCATTGGGTCCCCAATGATTCGAATGGATCTCCGTTGTATGCGATCAAATGGTTCAAGCTGATACTGGGGTGCACCGGCCCAGAGATGAGAACAGTACTCCATATGAGGCCGAACCTGGGCCCTATATAGGGCCAATCGGTGTTTTGGCGTGAAGTACCGTCTCGCTCTGTTGATGACCCCCAGTTTCTTCGAGGCCAACTTGGCCTTGCTTTCCAGATGATCGCGATACTGGCAGTCACTCGAAACATTAAGGCCCAATATACTGATACTGGGCGCGGCTGTAAGGGGAGTGTTTTGAAAGACTGGTGATACGATAAATGGGATTTTTTTTTGTGGTTAACGCGCAAACTTGTGTCTTCAGGGGGTTAAACTGAACTAAGTTCCTTTCACCCCATGAGGAAACATTGTCGAGGGACGCCTCAACAGAAGACACAAGTTTATTTCGGCACTGTTCAGCGTTTTCCCGAGAAAGACTTGCTCGGCCGGAGTAAACAGCGTCCACCGTGCTATCATCTGCATAGCAATGAATACCAGAATCATCTAACATGTCATTGATATGCAGAAGAAACAGCGTAGGGGACAGCACGCAGCCTTGGGGAACACCAGCGTTCACGGGCATATGGTTGGAGCAAAAACCGTCGACAGCGACCCTGATGCTGCGCCCAGTGAGAAAGCTGGCGATCCACTTGCATAAATTCTCGGGAAGCCCATAGGATGGAAGTTTGGCCAGGAGCGCCCCATGCCACACTCGATCAAAGGCCTTCGCCATGTCCAAACTAACTGCCAGGCCCTCTCCCTTGCTTTCAATAGCCGCAGCCCAACGGTGGGTTAGGTAAACTAGAAGATCACCGGTTGAGCGACCATGGCGGAAGCCATATTGTCGGTAATAATTAGTAGTATTAGTGTAACCATATTATTTGACTACTCTTACTGTATTATTTATATTAATTATTCTTACCATGTTAGTTGTATTAGTGACACGCAAAAAAATATAGATATATAGATATAAATACTTTGAAAACAGCTGATACCGGTGTGGAAGTAGGTCGTGGCGTCTTTTGCCGGTACATGGGGCTGTGCTCTTCGACCAAACCGTCTGTACTCTTGAGTAAGCCGGACACCAGGGCAGCTTCACGGTGGAAATCCGGGTGTTTGGTATTTATGTAGGCTAGCTCTATTGCTACTAGATTTTCAACCTGAAATTGAAAAATACTACCTTTTCACAATTTTGTAACCAAAGAGCAAACGAAGATAATTAATCCGCCGGGTAGGAATCGAACCTACATCCGTCACAGAGACGAATCTGTGTGAAAATGTTATTAAAGTATATATTCAAAGTAAAGTAAAGTTCTAGTCCACTTTCGGTTATTTCGTTTTTCAGCCAGACTTCTCTTCCTTACCTAGGCTACGTTCTAATAAAAAAAACAAAATATTTAAGAATACACACCATAGAGTTAGTAGCGGGTAGCCGCGTGCGCAACAGCTGCGTGACGACGTCCACGATGCGCTGGTGCAGCCGCGGGAAGCGCTGCATCTCCTGCTGCACTTCGGTGCCGCAGTGCTGCACTATACGCTGCATTTCTTCATGCACCTGGAGGTTTTTGTTTTATTTATTTTTTGTTAGGTATCTCCATACTAACTTAGTTATAGTATGTGAAAGAGTTTTCGACATATTTGAAATGTTATAAGGGATTTTTTAAGCGTATGTAAATTTAACGTTTCGATGTTTGAGCATCTTCGAAGCCGCCCGTCTGCGCTCTGACCACAAAGCCATACATTCTTATTAAGCTACACAGAAATTCTTATACATTGTTACAACATGTTTATATATTGATAGTGTAATTTTTTTTACTTACGATAATATAATAAATAAAATAAATGTAAATATAATAAATATATTTATAATGTTTTAAACATAAGAGAAACTATTGCCATTTTATATGGGAATTTCAAGAACTAAATAAAAAAATAAATAACATACCAATTCAACACATCGTTGCGAAGGATCCTCCAGCCTCCTTATCTGCCTTTTAACGAGCAACTCAAATGACACCTCGGGCACGAACAGCGCGGGCCGCGGGCCCGTTGCGTTTCTTATCGCCGTCAATATGTCCATCCGTGTTAAGCCTGGTGATAATTACGAAATCAGTTTCCCGCTGTATCCCGCACACAGCAGGGTAGGCAGAGGGAATCTAGTGTTAAGACACTCCGTTCCCCAGTTTAACTAATTAATTAAGAAATAATATATACGCTGTATCCCACAAATAGCTGCTATTATTGTTTAAATATTTTCGATCCAATTTTCGAGATACTAAATATTGTATGGTGGAACCAGTGCTACGTTGTCTTTTTGCCAGAACGAGGAAATGAAAATAATTTAACAAACGAGTGGGAATCGAACCCACGGCTAAATGTTTCTAAAACAGCTTAACATTATCACAGCACACTTAATATTATTATAAACTATGCAAAAAACATAATCTTTCTCTTTGATAAATCATGTAATACAATAGCATGCAAGAAATTCTACCTAGTTATTTGATCACACTGTAACGGTCTGGTGGAACAGGTGTATAGTCAAATTACAGGTGGTGAACATTCGTATAGTATTAAATATAACTTAACTAAGCTTCACGCTTTAGTTCTAGAGAGTCAGAGAGAACGGAGCGCCAAACGCTACGGTCTTAATTATAAATTAAATATCTTAATTGTTTATTTTATTTCTAAATCAAATCAGCTTCACACTGAATCCCGCACACCTACTGTTAAGACACTCCATTCCCCACTTTCTGCCGAATTCTGGAGGCATTGCGTGTTCAGTGGCAGAATTCAACGCCGCGCTTTGCCTCGACACCAGAGCAAAGAAATAGAAATATAATTTTAAGTAAATATTTCAGCTCCTCGAGTGGGGATCGAACCCACAACCAGTCGGTTTTACAGTCACACTTTGTGCCCCTGCTGCCACGACTGGCGCTTTTTTTATTTCTAATTCAGAGAAATAAAAAAAGTACAAAACATTATTCACAATATTGGCTTCATATCTCTAGCTTTGCATTTTATTTTTATTTTAAATTTACATCGTTATAGAAAATAAGTTATGTAAAATTTACAATCGTCTAAATAGTACACTACTGGATGTACTATCTTCAACTCTAAATCTATTTTATTATTATTCGTATTTATAGCTGTTTACGATTTTTTATATTTGCTAACGATACTCATTAAAGGTTATATGTGAGGTTAAATAGTCTAAGTGGACATTCTAAATACTTAATATACTGAGGCCAGTTGTGGCGAAACGTAGAACTGTACTACTGTGTAAATGAGTTGTGGGTTCGATTCCGACTCAAGGATTCATTTCCTTGAGTTAGGGAATTGGACCCATCATTATTTAATATTTTAATTTCATCGTTCTAGTAACGAGACAAAGATCAGTTTCCCTACTCAACAAGTAATCCCTCCAGAATTCAGGAGATAATTAATGGATAATGAAAGAAAATTCATTTTATCCACTATAACTTTTGCTGCAATTTAGCAGTTCGATTCTGTAGCACTGTTGAAATATCTCAATGAGATATTCATCCGCTGGTTCAAACACAAATAACTATTATGTGTTTAAATATTTTAATTGGCGAATAGTCTTAAATTTTATATTAATACTGAAGGTATCGCAGCGAAGCAATTGAGTTCCAACACTCAACACGCAATATCTCAGAAATTGAACGATTCATGGGGAATGTGGTGTGTTGTGACCTGTTAATAGGATCCCACTTCCTTCCCTATTACAGCGTGGAGCTAGACAAAGAAAAACACAACTTACCTACTAAAGGATGTATAGAATCCAAGGTGCGTCCAAATGTTTCATGGAATATGTAACATATCCTCGCACCACCGCACAGTTCAGTGGTCTCGATGTTCCTCGCCGTACCTTCTATGGTGGAGCAATACGCGCTTGCAAACTTAGTTATTATTTGTAACAGAGTTTGAGATTTGTCGGAGACGTCTTCTCCATAAGAGTTGAGCAACGATTGGAACTGTGATATCATCACGTTTACACGCACCTTAAATTATAATGTATTTTTTAATAATTTGATATAAGGCAGGTAAATAATTGAGAGAAATGCGACATAAGATGAAATCAAATATTTTCGTTTTCTCACTGTGATAATAAAACAAAGCGCGGCGTAGAGTTCCGCTTCTCGACACGCAATTTCTAGAGAATTGAGAAAAACAAAGAATGAAATAATATCAAGGAAAATAAAATATAACTCAAATTGTTGTTAATTAAGATATGTATTATTAATATTACAATATTACATTTGACAAAATGTTATATTTAAATATTAAAATATATAAACCTAGTCATTTATTTATGAAGTTAGTATGATTTTATTCTATTCATGTACTACGCTGAAATAAATACTATGCTGGCGGACACATATAAACCTGTTAACGGCCTACCTATAACGCAAACTTTCATGAGACAAAATACGTTTTTAATATTTATTGATTTTATCCTCTTCTATATGTGAAATAAAATTAAGGTGGATTTTGCTTTCTTATATTTTAGAATGAAAACGTACAAATATTAAAAAAAATAATTGCAGGTTTACACTCTAAGTCGCCGATAAATTCAATGTACTGTATAGTTAGGGTCAAGGTTACTTATGCACTGGGCCGTGAACATACATATACAATGTTAACATTGATCTAGTGACCAATTTATTACTTTATTGTTGTTATATTTTTTTGCTTCACGCTATATCGCGCTTTGTCTTGTTACAAATTTATAATAATATAAAGTAAAACCAGGAAAAAATAACACTACCCGCTATGTGCGGGATACAGTGTAAAGCTAAATAAATGAAGTAAAATTAAAATAATTAATATTCTCGAGAGGGTATCGAATCCACAACTGTCGCGTAGACTCTAAATACTTGTATTTGATTCAATATGTTATTATTGTAATATTTTTCAAGCCAAATTAAAAGAATAACTATCTAATAAATAATTAAGTCATTTACCTTAAGCTCCGGTAAACAATCCCGTATATGGTGCATTAGAAGTCTATTTAGAGTCTTAGCCAAATACGGAGTACCGTTGCGAGTCGCTATCGTCGGATATTTTCTTTGTAAATATGTGGCTTCGTCTTTTAATGCATCCTAAAAATATAATTAATAATTATTTAATGGAAATATGCCAGAAACATTTGCAAGCAATTTTACATAATCTTGTATCCTATGTAATATTCTAAATTGTAAATTGCCTATGCGTCATTCTGATATTACTGTTAAGTTTCATTTAAAAACGTTCAGTGATTTTGCGTGAAAGTAGCTGACAAACTTTCACATTTAATTAATTAGTAGGATTGTACGAGGTTCTTCTTTTAAACGTGTAACAATATCAATGTCTTATCATGAAATAAGAGACAAAAAGACGTTTTTCAAACAAAACAAAAAAATTAAAAAAGATTGACAAACTAATTTTAAAACCATTTTTCACTACTTTTTTTACTGTCATAACTTATGTAAATCGTTAAAATATAATTACCGCAATAGATTTATTATCAATTATATCTTGCTGCGATCTGTTAACGACACCGATGATTCCCAATTTCACCGGAATAACTCGCCCACACAAAATATCGATAGCATCAGTTCCTTAAAATAATCGTGTATTTACATAAAATATATATATTAAAAAAATTTAATCAAGTTCAGTGTTTATCCCTTACACAGCAGGGTAGGCAGAGGGAACCTAGTGTTAATTCCTCCACTTTCCTCCAAATTTTTGAACAATGAGTGAGATGGGAACGCAGGATTTTTGCCTTAAGAAATTAAAATATTAAGAAATAATAGTTCATTCCCTCGAGTGGAGATCGAACCCACAACGATAAAAAATACAAGATTATATTGTTTTGGCAAAATATTCAGTTACCCTTTTTATTTAAAATATATTTTTTACTACACAAGATCAATAACACGCAAGATATGTCGGAAACTCTTAATTACTTTGCGCCAAATATCTCAATGCTAAAATCTCTTCTATTCATAAATTTACAAAGATAGCATAGTGGATAATTATAATCGGATTCATTCCCCCACGCAGATTAAACCCACAACCATCAATGCATACAGTCAATACAATATAGAACTGGGCCTCAACAGTTTCACAGACCATATTGCCCTTCAATGTTATATTTAGACTTGACATTGTAAAGTAAATACATTTAGAAAATAAATGCATTTAATTTAAATAATAAATATATTTTTTTCCTGTGGTACTATTTGATTATTTTCAATATTATTATTATTACCTCTTCTTATTGTATTCAAACATTTAAACTTATTTCATATGACTTTTCAAATTTTTATTTTAAGAAATTAAACATAAGCATTATAGATAGAGAACTGCAATGTGATAGTCCCTAATCATATTAACCTACGCACAATACAAATTCGAGATCATTCGTGGCGCAGGGTCATAAAAGTTCAATTGTAAATGCGATGGTTGTGGGTTGATTCCCATTAGGGGGAATGAAATATGAAATATTTTAATTTTCCCGCTCTGATAACGGTTGATGGCAGATGAGGCTAAAAAGGAATGCAGAGACCTTAGTTTTTAGGAATTTAGCACTCTGTTCTGGCTGGCAACCAGGTCTGGGTTAAATAGAAAAAAAAAATTGAATATTTACCTGCATCCATAAGATCAAGCTTAGTGACTACAGCTAACGTTCTTCTACCATCTGGATCGACATCTTTTGCCATTTTAATAGCTTCACTTGTCGCCATATCAGTATTAGCAGCTGTTACAGCCAAAATTATGGAATTCGGATTTGAAATATATTTGATAATAAGATTTCTAATTTGATTTTCTATGTCCTCAGGTTGATCGCCTATTGGTACCTAAAATGATACAGTTTTTAAATTAATACAGACAATTATTAATAAAAATTGAGGCTTAAAAGCACAGGTGTGACTGTTAACACGATGGTTGTGAGCTCAATTCTCACGAAGAATGAAATATTTGATATCTTAATTTCTTTGTTCTGGTAAAAAAGAAAAGTGTGTGGTGATGAGTTCTACACTTAAAACTATGCCTCAATAATTCATCGGAAGCAGGCAATAAAGTGTTTTAACCACTATGTACCCTCTGCCTACCCCACTATGAGTGATACAGCATGAAGCTGAAATAAAAATATTATTCAAAACACTAGTGACTTGGAACAAGTTTTCTTGAAATATATTACGTTTTTACATTTACCATGTGTAAGTAAATATGGCAAATGACCTATTATAATATTTTTTGGTTACAAGATTTAATTAAAACTCTAACTAGCAATCTTTCAAGTAAAAAATTATCCATAGTATTTTTTGTAATTTTTATGTTTATCTAATCTTAGATCATGTATATTTTATTTTAATACAAAGTATTAATAACCATTTTTATTATAGGCAGTAACTATTTACATTAACGTGCCTAAAACATTATATAAATCTTACCTTTGTTATACCTGGCAGATCTACAAGGGTCAAATTAACCACTCTGGTAGAATAAATTTTCAAATTGATTGCCTCTGGACATATCCCCTTGTTGTTGCCAGCCTTGCGATCTGTTTCTTTTTCTATTTCTTGTCGAATTTCTTCGAAATCCGAAAAGATTTTGTCTTTTGTATGCAAAAACTTTGCCCATTCTTCTAAGCTGACCGTTCCTAATGAAAATGAATTTTCTTTTAGCTTTACACGGTATCCCAAATATAGCAAGGTAGGCTAGAGTAGTAGGTAGAGGGAGCATAATGTTGACACACTTTCCACTAAATTTTATAAAAAATTTTGTGTTGTAAGAAGCAGAACTCAACACTTAAATAACTCACTAATTACCATTTAGGGGAATCGAACCCAGGAATGTTGTGTCCACAGTCAGGTGCAGTGCTGTGATGTTGCACCATGATGGCCCCAAATAAAATATTGTGACTGAGAAACACAATTTTAAAGTAATTTGTCTTGACAAAATGTATTAGTAATTTTCCAGCATATTACTTTTAAATATGTGATTGTAACATCTAGACATTTTAAAATTACTGATATTTAACAAGTAAAATAATTAACCTAAAAGATTATGAAGAGCATATTTTCTAGGTTTTCATTTAAATACAAACCTTTGGAAAATATTGTTTGGGATAGTTGAGCTACTGGATTCCATGACTCATTTCCAGCAATCTGGCTTCTATATTCTGAATTAATTATATAAATATACTTATATAAAATATATGTATATTATTAACAAATATCAACAACAATAAATCAAATGTATAAATAAACTAAGATAATTTGATATTTATTGTGTAGTTATTACTTATTATTGTTCCTATAAAATATTTCAGTGAGGACAATTACCTATTGAGGCATCCTATTAATTAATTTATATTTTTTTCATTATAAATATTTATATATAAAAAATATACTTAATATCATACATATTCAAAGTATGTATGTCATGTCATACATATGTATGTCATGCATATTCAAAGTACAGCGTGAAAAACAGTATTATGTAATGGAATAGAACAAGAACCATCAATTAATGATGGGAACATGACATTGATTTAATGGTATGAATGACTAGTCATAACAAAGACTTGTGCATTAAAAGAAAAAAAAGGTAAACATTGATAAACATTGTGTGAATCATCTATTGTATCAAATATATTTAAGTCAATGGATTAATAGGTTTTGTCTTGTAATTATTTGAGTTGTTCTAGCATGTCACAAATGAAAAATATTCTATAAATATTAAATGACAGTCAATTACATACAAATGTACACACTTATAAATAATGTTTTATATATTTTTTAAGGTGTTTAGATATAAATTTAAAGATAATTTTTATTATTTCTATCTATAAAAAATATGATAAAATGGAAAAAAGATCGCATAGATAGTGATTATGATTTCCCAGATAAAGAAATACTAATTATAATGACAAAAGTACCTTCTTCTGCTGAGCGATGTTCTTTGCTGTCTTTGGGACTGTACACCAGCTGGAGGATAAGTGGTCGACGTGTAACAATACCAGGCCCACGAGGTAGAAAAGAACGTCCAACAAGGCTCTCTATAACGGAACTCTTGCCAGAACTCTGCCATAGTTAAAATAGTAAAAATTAGAAATGCTAATTACAATTTTTTAAGAAACACATCAGATACAATATATATCGTAGGCATTGACTAAAAACTATGTAACTGTGCACTTAAATTTAAGCATCCATGACAGTAATGTAATGCATCTAATTAGAAAATAAAGGAATGGTCACTGACAGCAACTTACAACGAAATGGGGACAAAGCATTTCAGTGACATCTTTACATAATCGTTGTTAGTTATTATTAAAAAAAACCATCTACACTGTATAGTTTTGTATTTTTATATTATAAATTTATTAATATATATGGAAAAATGTATAACCTGAGTTCCCAGTACAATTATTTGAGGTAATTGGATGGCATCAGCTCCGACGGTATTAAAAACGTCTTGTAGCTTATTAATAACTGGTATAAGTGCTTCCATAATTATTAATACACCTAATTATGATATAAAATTATTTCAGAATATCAGCACAACAATATAGTAAATGTGACTATTTAATTCAAACTACTAATTATCAAAACACAAAAGCTGACCGGTAAAAGTCAGCCATATTGATTTGCTGAAAGAAAGACGTAGTGATGTCAAGTAGGTAATATCGACAGCAACACTATTTGGGAGTATATAGTACCGATAAAACGGGGTGAATAGTAATCACAAGTAAACACAAAACGATAAAAGTTTTCATACTATAATATCCATCGATATTGATTTTTCATAAACAACAACAAGTTTTTAGGCAGGAACACCTGAATTAACGTTGAGTTATAAAAAGGTAAAAGATAAATTTATATTCCACAATTTTTTTATTTTATGGGGACAGTTTTTAAGGTCCTGTGATTAATGAAGAACGAATTTGTGCATCGGCAAGCACAATTGTAACAACAATTTATGGTTGTTACATGTACATGTAAAAATATTTTTATCGATAGTTTACATACAATTTAAATAATTTAGGATGAAAAGGCACAAAGAAGAAAACAGACACGCCATAATATGAAGTCAATTGATGTATGGTGCTAATAGAAATGAGATCAAGCCTAAATTTTGTTCTTATAGTACTTATAATGAAATTTTTTTGGTATATCATACGCACAACTTGTAATTTATTTAATAATATTACTTTCATATTAGATTTACGTAATTTTGTATACCCTATTGTTCCAATACTATTTATTATTTGTTTAAATAAATATGTAAGCTTGACTATTGACATAATTCAGGTAATTAATATCCAAATGTCGCGCATATACAAATCTTATCTTAGGAAAAAAATATAGAAAATATGATATAAACTTAATTGCAGGATCAGTTGAAGCGTGTAGAATATTATATTACAGTCTTAAGATTCATGAAAACTGAAAAGTATCAATGCGATTACGATTTTAATTTATCTTTAAACATGGACTTCGGTTATCTGTGCGATCAACATGTTACGTTATGTATCTGTATATTATATCATAGTAAACGATTATACGTCAAAAAATCTAAATTTCCAATTGTTTAGTTCTTATTTATCACATCTTCCTATATTGTAACAATTTTTACATTAGTAATATTAGTTGAAGCCTAATTTATCTATTTCATTAATCTCTAACGTGAAAAAACAATGCTCGGAGCCGAGGTAAAAAAAGCTATGAATGCTATGATAATAACCGATAACCAACTTCGTCCTATTGTAAATACGATACCTCTATTTAAATGTCATGATATAAGAAATTATCAAGATGTAATGTAGGAATTTTAGTTAAATGTAATATTAATATTGAGCTAAAACCTTTTTTGCTTCTTTAATAAATGAAAATGATATAGATATAACATTTATAGCCAAAAACTAGATATTTAATGAAAATTATATCAATTTAGTTCTGTATAAATACATAAAATTATTATATTTTGTTTAGGAAAACCATATTGATTCTGGACGTTACACAACAAATTCACAGTTTATACAGTTTGGCCCCTGGCATATTTCTTATGATGTGAGTTGTATATTGCCAAGTGTATGTTCTACTAAAGTGGTATGTGAAAGAGAGGATAACCAATTCTGTCAGTTTTGCATGTAAGTTAATTGTTTAATTATTAAATATTTCTATATTAAAAAATAAAAAGCAGTATACACTTTATATAATGAAACTTAAACAAGGGGAGGAGCTTAAAGGAGTGCCTGGAACTCGTGACACAATACTTTATAAACAGACCATATGTTATTATTTTCAGTACTTAAGACATCCACAGTTGAATTATTGCAGCAAAATAATACACACACTAATGTACACAATTAAAGTTCTTAGTAATCTTAGCATTTTGAAAAGTATTCGAGAAACAGAATGCAACCAGGACATAACTTCTCTGTACTCTTAATGATTGGCCAAAAAAGGTACAGATTTTATGTACTAAATGGTTGACCATTGAGTGTATTAAGTATATGTAATTTTACCATTGTCCTAATTACTTCACAACTTAAAATAATCTTTTTTTTTATAATCATATCCTAATATCAGTAAACACTACATCACCGTTCCTATTATTTAAAAATTGCATATTGACATGGAGATGCATTAGTGTATGTGTTATGAAATCCAAAGTACACTATTTGTACAAATATTGAAAAATGTTGTATTTATACATATTGAGAAATGTTTTTACTCACTGTACATATTAATCAATTTATTATTATTTCAGATATTGTAAAGAATTAGAAATACCACACTTCCCAGACATGGTGTTTCCTAAAAATACATTAACTTTAACTCATAATAGTGGTGCTAAAATATTGTTTAGTCCATTAGATGCTCTCCGTAAAGTGTCATGTAATATGGACGCTATTAAAGTAGCTTGTGCAGAAGCCTGGCAAGAATCACGGTGAGCTTATTTATAAGTATTTAAACAAACCTAAATGTGTCATATAGTCAGCTTAAAGAGTAAACCTGCTAACAGCCTAAACATTAAAAAAAACTATGGGTATATATATATATATATATATATATATATATATATATATATATATATATATATATATATATATATATATATATATATATATATATATATATATATATATATATATATATCAAAAGCTTAAATTTTTTAATTATTTTACACTTTCAAATCTTATAAAAATGTATATAATGAACAACCAAAAATAGGATTTACCAAGTTTCCAGCTCAATTATGAAATTGAAATGAACTCTATAAAAATTGAGGCTTCTTGTCACAGCAGCTTAATGTAATAACTCTAGGTTCCCTTTGCCTACACTGATATATATGGGATAGATTGTGAAACTAAGAAAATAAGTTGTATCAATAATTGTTTTTATATTAATATAGTAACAATTTAACAATTTTTTATTGTTAAGACCAGATGCAGAAAAACCTAAGAGAACGTTTGACTGGACTTTCTCAACAGATTACAGAGGAACTCTAACAAATAACATTATAGTGGAACCAACAGATGAGTCTATAAACCTTGATATACTTAAACGCAAAGAGCAAATACTTTTCTATCACGACCTAACATTATTTGAAGATGAACTGCATGATCATGGTATATCCAAGTTATCTGTTAAAATAGTAAGTATATTTATTTTAGACCTATAAAATATATATTTTTCAAAAAACAAGGTAAAATTTTGTCTTTATTAGTTTCAAATTCTCTGAAAGCAGTCGTCTATTGTAACTGCATAATTTTTACAAGGAGAAAAAGGATACCGAAATGTCTAGATTCTAGGTGCTCTCTGCCTACTCTCTTTTATGCTAGATGATGCGGTTTCGTAGGAACTCCCTTCCACGCGCCACGGAACTGGAATGGCCATTGTGGCAGTGTTTCCAGGTCTATCTCCACCTTAAAGGCCAGCAACGCACCTGTAGCTCCTCTGGTGTTGCACGGGGTCATATGCGAAGGTGATGAATTACCATCAGGTGACTCGAACTTTCATAAAAAAAAATGAAACAAGAAGCTGGAAAATAATTTATTTATTTATTGTATTTGAAATTTAAATAGAATCACTTTCATGATTTTTATATATCATATCGGATAGGCGGAGGGAACCTAGTGTTAAGATACTTCCCCATTTTTTGGCCAATTTTCGTGACAACGATGGCTTCCATTAAATTAAAAATATAATGTACTTCATACCTTTATTTTAATTTTTTACAAAACTTTGTTAACTTAAAAGTATTTCATTTATTTTCCAGAGAGTAATGCCCTCATACTGGTATGTGCTGCTTCGACATTTTCTTAGAATTGACGATGTTTTGGTGAAGGCTTATGAGACCAGAATGTTCCACTTACTTAATACAGACTATGTTCTGAGAGAATCTAGCATTAAGGAAGCTAAAGCAAGTGATTTAAAGGTAAGTTGCGATAGATGGTCGACGAATTATGGCCAAAATTCGTCGTGAAATTAGCTTTACGTGGCTTTGCAGATCTGATTTTAGAATTACTCTATAAAAAAAATCAGCCTCACGCTAAATCTAAAAAAAATCCGCACACAGTATGGTAGGCAGAGGGAACCTAGTGTTAAGACATTCGGGTTAGAAGTTCGGGTCACCTGATGGTAAGTGATTACCGCCGCCCACGACCCCGTGCAGCACCAGAGGAGCTACAGGTGCGTTGCCGGCCTTTAAGAAGGGTTGGGCGCCGGGGCCCGGCATTACCTGATGCGAAACGCAGTGACATAAAGCCACTACTTCACGCCGATTTAAAATGCCGGGGGTGGTAATGATCCGGTCGAGTCTGCCCATGCGTGTTGCCATTGCTGGCGACGTGAATTTACCACACAAAAAAGTGAAGAAATTAAAGTATAAATATAAATTTCATTTCATCGAGTGAGGATCGAACCCACAACGAGTCGATTTAATAGTCACACTGTGCCCTTGCGCCAAGACTGGCGTCTTAGAATTTTTCTTAAATTTGATTATGTCCTTACCGAGTGAACAATGCACAAAAGTATGGAAAGCCTTTCGTTTTCGTGGCCACGACTCATCGATCGATGGTGACGGCGACGGTGGTCGGTTTAATTCCCACTGGGAGGAATGGATCATTTCCTTTTCTCGTTGTGGAAGTAGCCTCATAATCCTAATTTCGAGTATAAAAATTATTAAAACTAATTTACAATTTATAATTTAATCTTATTGTTACAGATACCCACATCATTGATGAAAGAAGCAGATGATGTGCTACCAATTCTTCCAGTAAAAGAAAAAATACTTGAAAAATTAATTATAAACTTAGTAAATAATTAATAATGTGTTGTGATCTCGAATATTAATAAGCAAGATTTTCTAATATAAGTTAATATTTAATCTTCAATATTGAATGTTTTATTGCTTTCTTGTCCAGTTGATTACTTTGTTGTTTCTGTCATGTCATTTTGATATTCAAGTTGTAACCGTCGTTCTCCACTTCCGTCATTTTCAAGACTGCGCATTGTCTTGCAAAGCATGGAAACGTTTTTTTTATTACCCCGAGTAGAAGTCAAATTCACAACCATCGCGTCTACAGTTACACGCTGCGCCACGACTGTCACCATATGAATATAATACTAAAGAAATCAGCTTCACGCCATTCAACACGCAGTGCCTCAAGAATTCGGCAGGAGATGGGGAGCAGAGTGTCTTAACACTAGGCTCCCTCTGCATTCCTTGCTATATGCGGAATTAGTGTAAAGCTGAAAGAATAAAAGTTTCGTAGAAACATTACCATTTTAAATACAATATCCACACGTTGAGAAGTAAAGTTAAAGCCAATTCAAATTCAAAATATTCTTTATTTAAATAGAATATTATAAGAACTTTTAAATGAAAATGTAAACATGAAAAGCTATCACTGGTTCGTAAGGCAGTTCTGCTGAGAAGAGCCGGCAAGAAACAACAGTTGCTCTTTTCAATATCAATGGTCTTTAATTATTACATAAACTGGCAGCTATCCTGCATCACATTCAATAGACATTAATTTCATACATGTTTATCATCTAAATATTCTTGAACAGCGTAATAAGCTTTACTTGTGAGTATTTTTTTTTACAGATGCTTTAAATAGTTATAGTGGCAAACTTAGAATATTTCTTGTTCCTTATCGTCTGTTTCTCACTATTTTTACCATTACACTATATTTTGTCGGGACAGAATATTTTATTCAATAAAATACTTTTTTTTTAAATATTGTCTGATGCAATGTTTTATATTGACATATTTTTTTAAATTTATTAACAGATTTAAATAAACTTAACAGTAAATATTAAGGGAAGCTTGCCAAAATAGAATTGTGAAAACTACAATTAAATCGGTTAAGCCGTTTCGTTAAACGCACGTAAATTTAAAGTTTTGCGTTGTCTATACTAATATTATAAAGAAGTAAGATTTGTATTTTTGTATGTATGTATGTGTGTATGTTTGTAGAGTTTTCACACAAAAACTACTGGACCGATTTCAATATTTTTTTCACTATTAGAAAGCTGCATCTTCACTGACCAGCATAGGCTATATTACATTTTCAAAAAAAATAGAGATCCCTAATAAAAATGCAATAATGTAACCCAAGGTGAGAAGAAATTGATTTTAACAATTCTATCATCGCATGCGCTGCGAAAACTATTGATGATAGAACAAAACAATGTTCTACAGTATTATAGAACGCATCAATATCTATATAAAAGTCCGCGATAGCATATGTCCAACTACTGTAGTTATGACAATATAACCATTTTTTTATATTTTATAAGTTAACAAAAGTGCCGACAATAATCAAACCATATTATTCATACCTCTGCATTAATCCTTATCCTATTAAGTATTTTTATTAAAGATAATTTCAATACCTGTAAGATACTTTTTAAATTATAAAAATCGGACATCCCATTCAAAACATATAACGATTTAAAAAATATAAATCTAAACAAAATCATGTAATAATAAAAAATGCGGAATGTGTGTGGTGTGGCCTCGCGTACCGTGGCAAGTAACTCTGCGGGGGTGAGGGGGAGTTGCATCAATATCACTACAATTATTAATACAATCGATTAGATTTTTTGTTTTTTTATTTGATTTGAATAGGTCCCAAAACTACGAGACCGATTTGAAAAATTCTTTTACAATTAGACGATTAAGGTGTAAAAAAATACCAAAAAAAAACCTTATATCGCGTACGCTGTGGAAATTATTGACAATAGACGATTGACTGACGATACCATGTGTAACTGTTATGAGTTATGTTACAATAACTAATTTTCTAAAGGAAAAAGTGCAAACTAGAACAGAGCCGCCATCGCAGTACAGAGGGACATCTAAAATATATATATTTTATATTCTGTCATAATGAATAGCTTTTAACTTTGCATACAAAGGTATCCCGTACGTAATATATCATTTTTTTTATTTATTATTACCAGTACAACAGTATCGATACTTATATGGTATCTATATTTTTATAAATATTTTTGTATATATATTTTCGCCCCTTAGTGTTTTTCAGGTGGAAAACACAGACAATATTTTATTCACCATAAAAATTGTTAGTAGTTTTATAAAAACTATTCTAATATAATTAAACAACTTTCTAAAATGATCTTTCCTTGCATGTGTTGTAATAACTATCAGGAGCTATTAAACAAAACAGTACATTCTCATTTTGATAAATATATTATATGTTATTACAGTATAACAATATAATATATAAGATATTATATATTATTTTAATTTTTATCTTAAAACTAGCGGGCGCGCGCTACTTCGCCTGCTTATTAGTACCCTTATGGGTGAATTCTAAAAAACCCACGAAAAGCGTGTTCAATAAAATATTTTTAACAGTCTGAATTAAATGTTTTATAAAAATCGGTGGCGAATTAAAGATTTTTTCATATAAACTTTCAACTCCGTCCATGGTTTTTATAATTCATCCCTCCTTAGGGATGAATTATAAAAACCATGGATTCATCCCCTTGGATGAATTCTACAAACCATGAAACACGTGTTCAATGAAATATTTTAAAGAGTCTGCTGACTTTCAAATTTTATGAAAATCGGTGCTGTTTTAAAAAAAAATCCATACAAACTTCAACCCCTCATCCCCCCCCTTCATCCGTTTAGGGTAAAAAATTTTCAAAATCCCTTCTTAGTGGATGACCAAATTATTAAAATAAACATCTGTCCAAACTTCACGTTTCTCCCATCAGCGGTTACGGCTCTTCGTGTGTCTTACCTCAGTCACTCAGGTACATGTCCTTTTATATATATAGATAAATAGATAAATAAGTGTATTTTGATCAAATTTATTTTCTTAAAAAATTAACAGTGCCCAAAAAAGCTATGATTTCTCTTAAGGATATAAATAAATAGTTATAAAGGTCAGTTATTTAATCATTACACCATTTATACATGACGAATGTTACAATAAAAACAATTAACCCGATTTTACCGCTCCCCCACTGCGCTCACGTCTTAGCTCTTTAAATCGCTTAAATCGTATCTGAGATAAGCATCGACTAACAGAAAAACCAACAAACAAATAAAATTTACAAATATAATTGTTTCTGGTTCTATAACTTTGTTAACTGCCCCCAATAATATTTTTTGTAATGAAA
The DNA here is from genome assembly GCA_917862395.2 of Heliconius sara. Lineage (NCBI taxonomy): Eukaryota > Metazoa > Arthropoda > Insecta > Lepidoptera > Nymphalidae > Heliconius > Heliconius sara. The sequence goes on along the minus strand of OU860796.2, from coordinate 5,778,911 downwards.
ATCTAAAATGCCACCATAGTTTTAATAATTTTCACATTAGAAATCATAAGTGCGCCGCAAGCATACATTTTTTATTTAAACAGGAACGTTATTCCCTGTACCGAAACACACAAATGATTTACAAATTTAAGCGGGTGAAGCCGCGAGCTGTTTGCTATAGTTTATAAAAGTGTATATTGGGTTTAGATGGATCACGTGGGGATATCAATACATTTTAATCATTGGCACGTAGGTACGTTACATTCATTTACAGTACATATATTTCTCAAGAGACCTTAATCAAAACGTTGTATATAAAAAAAAATACATGAAATAATCATGTTAAGGAAGTATCAAATATATTTTATGAATCAACCTTAATGTTATATTCAAAACAAATGAATTGTATGTAAATTTATTAATACATTTCAAGTATGGGAAAAAGAAAAAATGCAATATAATTGCGTTTCTCCTTTTCTTTCCAATGATTTATATTTCTACTATTTATATCGATACATCAGGAACGTAAATGCGGGAACAGAGCTGCCATCTTAGTAGAGAGTAACCTCTAAAAAATATATTTACGTATTATAGTAAAAAGTGTGAAGAGGATTTCTCTATAGAATATATTATTCTACATAATATCATAAATAAACAAGTTTCGTCATAATCCTACAGTATAATTATTTTCGATTTTTTTACTTTTAATTTTGAACATTTTGAATTGAACGAAAAATTTGGACTATTTTGTCTAATTCTTTCGTCATAATGGCGCGAAAATATTCAAAATATAACGATAAGAATGTTGGTAGAGTCTCAAAAGGTATAAGAATAAAAAAGAAGCCTGAAATATGCTTTCTTTGCAAGTGTTGTAATAATTATTGGTTCTATTCACTAAAAAATCACTATAGATATTAAATATGCTCAATTATATAGTATTTTTGTCAGCACCACTTTAAATGAAACCATAGCTTTAACTACTCTATAAAAGCCTAATACAATTTAAGAAATCCCAAAAATGAAAAAGTTATTTTTTTATACAGAATAAATTATATATTATCGTTGATATTAAAATAAAACGCTATTTGTCATTAAAGACGCAAACAGACATAGGCCTATCAAAGGGAAACCGCCGCATACGAGTCGTAGGTATTGGCGGCAAAGTTCAAAGTTGCTTAGCCTTTAGTAAAATTTTGTAGTAGTATTTGTTAACGTATCTAATGCAAAAAAATCCTACGTCTAAGCTGTTGAGGTATCTTGATTAATTTCTTTAGGTATGGGTTTAAAATATTTTATCCTATATACTGTCCCCGTAAAAGAAGCGCTGACGCTTCCATTCTGTATAAATATTAAAGGCCGTCGTGGCGTAGGGGCACAAAATTGTGCCTGTAACGTGACGTTATGAGTTCCATTCCCACTTGGAGGATTGAATTGTAATTTAATCATATTTTCATTTCGCACGTCAGTCATATATCATACGCAGTATCTTAACACTTAAGTTCCCTCTACCTACCATGCTATAGGCTGGATACAGCGTGAATCTGGTTTTAATGTTGTGTGAACCGATTAAAATAAAACTAATATTAAATATTTAAAGGAAGTTAGGCACATTACAAAACTGCACTTGAATCGGTTAAGCCCTTTCTGAGATTATCGTGAACGCACAGATTACATTTTTAAATATCCGTAATAACAATTTTTCTAATATATCTTCCATGTACAGACACCGATGAGTTAGGATTTTATTGTATCGATATAACTATAACTATATAGCTATAACCATAACTTAAGCCCTAAGGACTCCTTAAGGCAAAAGTTTAAAGAAATTAATATATTGACAGTTGCATCTCTCTTATGGGAGGTACGAAAATGCGACCTAAGGTTTTAATAGTTTTCACATTAGAAATCTTAAGCGCGTTGCAAACATACATTATAGGTATATTGAAACATGAATATAATTTTAGTGTTTTAAGTAAATAATTCTGTGGTTAAAGCGGGCGAAGCCGCGAGCGGGTCGCTAGTATATTGATAAAGGCCCTCAATAACAGTTTTTCTCATATATCTTGCATGTACAGACAGCGATGAGTTCGCACAGAAATTCGGCTAAAAGTAAGGAACGGAGTGTTTTAACACTATATTTCCTACGCCGACTTTGCTATATGTGGGATACAGCATGAAGTTGAAAAAAGTGTATTATAGAAGATATATTATACGCTCCTTTGGAGTTGATTCACTTTAATATGGTCTATTTCTGAAAATAGTCTTCTTGAGAAAATCACATAGCTCGTGCAGCGCCCGTATGGAATGAACTGAAAAATTCGCGGTGTCTGACCACTTCTAAACTTCAAATACGTGAAATTAGATTTGTTTTGAGTTGAAACAAAAGGTTCGAAAAAGAAGCCGCCCATATAGCACCACTGCACTGGCTGGCCGCTTCTCTCATATCATTGTTGTACCATGATGGTCCAAGACGATGCTCTTAGTTGTCTCAGGGTGACGGCGGCGCCCGTGTGCATTGCACGCCCTACATTAGGTTAAAGTTAAAGAGGTACTACATACTGACTTATTTTTTTAATAAGTATTCTGCAAAAAGTAATTCAACATTTACGTGTAATGTAAAAACATGCACAGATATGTACATTTTCGCACGTACATATGATCAAACAGTGATAATAGTACAAATTTGTGAACAATCCATACCTATATTATAAATTCGAAAGTAACTCGGTCTGTTTGTCTGTCTGTCTTTTACACAATCAAGGGCAAAACTGCTAATTTAATTGTGATAAAATACACATATAGAGATTCTTGAGGGTCTCGGGATGAACATAGGTTACTTTATTTTTCTCATAATTGTAATTTTCTCGATATATACTAATATATTAAATTATATTTCAATTTGACAAGCAATTTATTCTGCCATATTAATAACAACCGTCGTTAAGCAACCGTTGCTAAGCAACAAGAAACTTTGTTGTTTTAATGCTTACTCGCGCTGACTCCACCTTAAGAGACAATATAAAAATAATGTTTTATAAAAATACTGTCCTTTAAAAAATCTATTGAAAAAAGTCTGCGATAATATTTGTTTATCCCTGAAGGTTGAGCTACAGGAACCATTTTAATATATTTGATTTAAATTTATCGGATTATTGTTAATGTGTTTTTTTATAATTTGGTATTCATCCTTATCAAAATAAATATAATAGTCACCTTTAGCATTTTACCTAGATTGACTATATTTTACTATACATCATTCTAATAAATACTTAAGGAGATATCACTGATTCAAATTGAGCTGTCCTCCGAGCCGCGCGGTATGACCGACTCGAACAGGCATACGACGTTGACGGTTTTGTAAATTTCTATATATTTTGGATATAATGGTAATTTTTATGTGGTTATTTGCTGTTTATTATTAATTTATATTTTGCTTTGGTTCTTTGCTTATTCGAGTAGTAGATTGGTTAGACTTTTTTAATTTCTTGGTGTGGTGTAGGTAAGTTTCGGCTCTGGGCGGCATCGGCATAATATTATTTAAGTATTGAGGAAAGAATGGTTGGTTATTTCAGTTCGGTTATCTATACCGTTGTTATACACTTTATGAATCGTAATTTTAATAGGGATTTTTTTTGTTATTGCTCGCAACAATTTCGTATTTAATGTAGAAGAGTTTAGTATCTATATTATTTCATTTAGTATCTATGTATGCGTGCACGGGAAACGTGTCAAAACGTTCATCACGGATTATTCAGTATCCCGTGGAAATTCCGGGATAAATAATAATTGTATTTTTGTTGCTCCAGAACCCCCGCTATCCGATCACAGAAAGTTATATTTTTTTAATATTTGAGTATTTGAAAAATTTGAGCAAATTTGCAAAAAATCATGTATTGTAACAAACATATTGTAATTCTTTAAAAAAAGACTGAAAATCATTTCATAAATATGCTTAATAAATATTCGTATCCTATATACCTAGTTTAAGCGGGCGAAGCCGCGTCCGGGTCCGCCAGTATAACATAAATACGTGCGTACGAAGTACGTTCGTACGTTCTACGATGAGATAAATCTTGTTGCTTACACTGTGACGCGTCAGCCCGGATTAATCTCTGAACAGTGATGGAACGTTCAGAGATTAATCCTGAACTGAACTGACAGTCAATACTGCTATAAACTAAGTCCAGATGAACACGCGGCGACGCGCGTGCCCGCGCACTCAGCCATACACGGCGCGCAACATCTTTGACCGCGCATCACCGCTTGGCGACGCGCGGTTTAAGATCTATAAACTTGTATGGACCAGTTCAGTTGATCCACACGGAGCTACAAAAATGAAGGGACGAGATCTATTGATTTACTAATTGACGAAACTGTATCTTAATGTTATTATTAGTTTTTTTTCGATATGCAATCTAAGATATTGCATGTCATCAACATCAACACCATCTGTAGGTTGTAAATCTTTTTCAACGCAATCATACAAAAAATCAAAGGAACCAATCGACATCTTAAATTACTTGAAAAACCGATCACCGTAGTTTTAGTGTGTGATGTCACAAACAGGCTTAAAGAAAATCTTTGACTCAAAATAGAGTCAACCCAGTGTCGTCCTTGCTTTCGACGACGACGTCGCAGTTTGCGGTATAAAACCCTCAAATAGCCTCATCCACGTCCATTCACTGCATGTTCACACCAGAACGCCGCGGTTAAACCGCTGCCATCTGAACGATTGAATCGCGCGGCAGCACGCGTTCATCTCTAAACATGCGTACGTACATGCGTATGCACTCATTTTTTATAAAATGAACGGAATATTTTTATATACGACGTCAGAAGTAATTAATTCAGAATCATTAAGATTGAAAGATAATTGTGATCTGATTGACATTGAATATTCATAATAATGTAAACGATATAATGTAGGAAAGTATCAATTGAAAATATATAAATACCTACCATTACTCGTTCAAAGTGGATTTTGAATCAATTACAATGACTTTAAAATGATAAATATATTCAATTAATTAACTAGCTTTTTAATTTGGTTTTACGCTTATTTAGGAATATAAATAAAATAAATGAATATTTAAGAGAATTGTTGTATATTTTAGCGCAGTGTTAAACTATTATTAACTTAATTTAGACATTTATTACATTCACATGTGCGCAATTTTTTTTAATTTACAAGTAGATTTATTTAGTAGAGTACACATGATACATGTAGATTTTTACATTGTATTGTGTAAAAATTAAAACATATTTAAGGATCATTCTCACTACAAAAGTAAAATCAACTAACATGTATGTGTTGTTTGTAGCTTAGATATAATGGTTATATTCATATTCTGACGTGATCGTTTATAACACAGTGCCTTTAGAGGCCTAGTGATTATTTGCGTATTGCTATAGAAATATTTTTTATTGAATCAAACTCATTTGGGGCTGGACTTTACCTTTGAGCCGATATGTTCGTGTAAATGTTGTTTTGTTAGTAAAATGTCTGGAGTGGGCACCAGACTATCCTGGAGTGAACACGGGTCATTCTAGATCATCATTCCATTTTCGAAAACATAATTCAGGACAAAGTTTCCTATCGAATTCGCAAAAAAATTCTAAGAATGACCTTAAACACAAAATGTATATTTTATATTTCCATTTATTTTTAAATATTTGAAAAATAAATACTTTTTTTATAATTTGAAAGATGAATGAAAAGGTTCATTTTCCTTTAGGGGCAGTCTCAAAAGAAAAAAAATCAATACATTGTTTTTAACATTTTATCACATGTTTACCAAAATGTTAAGTGTTCTAACTTCTAATGGACACTGACGATAGATCAATATCTATCGTCAGTTGTTCCAATGAACAACTAATAATAGGTGCAATTTTTTGCATCCTCAACAATTGTATTAAGGCAACTTACTTTGATTCTTCTGCGTATCTTCGATAAAAGCCTCGAACAATATATTTAAACTTTAATTGTAAAAACTACACAAACAAACAAACAAACCATTTTATTTTTGTGTCTTATCTAAATGATTACAAGTACATTAGCCTCGTATTCGCCCTTCACTAAACAGTTTTTGTTTAGTGTTTGTAGCAATAATCTAGTTATGAGACGTAAATAAAAATGGATTTAATTTTGATTACATATTTATTTGTCTTTAGTGAGTGTTTTGTAAATAATAAAAATGTTAATTAGAAATTCATCTATTAATATAAATTATTTACATTCAATAATATAATTTGCGTCCGGCAGGTTTTGATCAGTACGTAAATTGTCAGATTGTTTTTGATTTGAATTTTGAAAATGCGCTCATCGCTCAACAAGGTCTCGGGTGGCCCGCGAGCATTCACGTGGCCAAGGGAAATGAAGCTCTTATGAAGCTGAGTTTGTCATTAGATAACTACGATTCTTGCACAGTGGTCCCACCATCAGGGGTTAAATTTGATGTCCGTTCTCCACCAAGTAGCAGGTAAATGTACAGATTTATTCTATTTATTGTTAAATTTGAATGTAATTTTCATCAATACAGGTAACATTATTTTTGTTTTTATTTTAAACTAGTGTCCCCCTTGTGGCTTCGCCCGCTTGTACTACAAATTAGTTATTTTCTCATCACAATTATTTTCGTGATCTAATATCATTAAAAATTTTAAGGCAATATCCAATACAATATAATATTGTCACATACAATAATAAGTGATTTAATTGTGAAACAATTGAGATAAAACACTAAATGAAGCTTGCTAGAATTCACTAATAAAGATTAGCGTTTTCCAAGATTAGCGTGAGCAAACTTACAGACAAACAGACATACAGACTAACAAACACAGACAAACGGACAAAATATTTAATAAATCACTGTTCTGGGTTCTATTACATTAATAAAGACAGGGAGTCTTTATTAATATTATTATATTTTTTTATATTTCTTCTATGTATAGATTTTATTATAAGTATAGATGAAAAGGGAATTTAAAATGTATTTACATTCATTCATAGCTATAATTTTACACTAACTTTTAAAACTTCAATTGTAGATACTCATTATGGGGTGACTTTTGTGGGGTGAGAGTGCGAAATGTTACATTGCAAGATGAGGGTAGATGGAGACTTACGTCAACTAGAGGCAGCGACTCTCGTACAGGATGGATAGAAGTACACGTAATAAGTATATATTCGTTAAAATAATTATAATGAATGAAATGTACTGTAGAAAACAATATTTTTAATAATTTATTCATATTTACATTAACATAAAGCTTAATAATACGATTTTTTAGAGGATAAGTCGACTTTAACGGCGCCACCAATATCTCTACAAGATGGTCAAACGCATACTACTTTAAATCTATCGTCCGTCGAAAATGCATATTGCGTTGTGACTAAGCCATTTTCCGAAAGTTCTTTGGTTCCTGGGAACTGTACTGTAACTCTTGACAGGACAACAAGGGCTGTTCAGGGAAATTGGCAAATATATTTGGGTTTGCCCGGACGTGTCGCTGAGATTCAAACTAAACGACAAGTTACCGTTCAGAGTAAGTTTTACTCGTATCATCTCTTTTTGGTATAATATAAGTACATTATCTAGATTTTATATTTCATAATACAAGGGATCTAGAATCTAGATCAACTAACTAAGTAGACGTATAGAGGAGAAGGAGAATACTATATCGGTTTCGTTTAAGCATAACAAAAATTCTGACTATCTGTTAGGTTTGGATAATTTCGGTCACCGATTAGATTTTTTAAAAATTGTTCATATCGATTCCAAAATTATTCGAAATTTCTAATAACTTAGCTTCGATCACAATAATGAATATATTGGATATCCGAACTAGTTTTTTTTATGACATACAACAACTTGGGTTATGATTACAGACCTCCATAATATCTCAGATAATTTTTTTAGAGAAGCATTATAATGGCTATATAAGTAACTCGTTACCAAGTCCATTGATCTTCTTAATACCTTTAAGTGTAGATATATATGTTAAGATAACATATCTTCATTGAATTTATTAAATAAAACATGAAATCATTTGTTAATCTAATATTTAATTTCTATCGAATCATGTAATAATGCTACGATGGTAAGTAATCACGACGGGATACGTTAAGATGCACGTGCGGATAATGAGCCAATGAGTTAAAAATATTTTTTTATAACAATAAATTAAAAAAAACAGTTATACAATGATAATTATATAATTTTTTCGGTTTATAAATTGTACAAATTTTTATACTTTAAAAATTATAATTAATTATAAGGGGCTTGTCAGGTTGTTTTAATTTAATTAATCGTGTTTGTACTCATGCAAGACACAATCGGGGCTATATACTCCTAACGATACCATACAAAGTAAAACAGATACGTTATGATAACATGAAGTATAATGTACTACACTGTAACTAAGTATTCTATTCATCGATATTAAATTTTACCAAAGATCATTCATTATTTTACATATAGGTATAATAAAGGAGAATATTTCTATTACAGCGGAGCGTCTTGATGTAGGATATGTCTCTGATGCGGATAATAAACTGCATTTGTACTGCAATATATTGCACACAACAAAAAATATCACATTTTGTCGTTTCCAAAGGACGTCTAATTCATATGGTTACAATGTCATCGATGGATTGAGCGATGGTACCCACAGGTAGGATTTTTATATAATTTTTTTTATTATTTGTTCGTGTATTTAAGCATTTTTGTTAGCATTTTTGTTAAATTTTATTATATTATGATTTTTTAGAACTTCAATTGTTTATCATTTTCTGATTTATTTACATAAAATGATTACTTCTTGCTTCTTATAGTATTTAATTCTTACAGCTATTACGGGGAAGGATTTGCTCTAAAGCAATGTGGTATGACAATAGAACGGCCAAATCAAGCAGATTATTCAACATGGCGTTGTTCTGTTGGAGTACAAATGTTTGTAGGCAATAATTTAGTGCAACAACCAACAATGCAGGCCTTGATTAGTGTCTCGAATACTATGTGTAAGAAAAAACTATGTATTGATTTAAAAGATTTATTATTATATATTATGAGGCCAGTCGTGGCGCAGAGGCACATAATATGACTGGTTGTGGGTTCGATCCCCACTCGAGGAAATGAAATATTTATGTACATATATATTTTCATTTCTTTGTTCTGGTGTCAAGGTAAAGCGCAGCGTCGAGCTCCGCCACTCAACACGCAATGCCTCCAGAACTCGGCGGAAAGTGAATAGAGTGTCTTAACACTGGGTTCCCTTTGCCAACCCTGCTGTGTGCGGTATACAGCGTGAAGCTGATAAAAGATTTATTTTTATGTCAATACTAATATTATAAAGCTAAAGAGTTTGTTTGTATGAACGCCATAATTTTCGAAACTAATGATCCGAATTGGAAAATTGCTTAGTATTGGATAGTCTCTTTATGATTATCATCTGTCATAGATTATCATCACGCATACTGTAGCTAGTAAAAGTAACTTTCAAGTAACTACGGGGACCTAAAATGTTTCATGTACTTACTTAAACACAACTCTTAATCAATCATTCAATCATCTTAATCAATCATCTTAATCAGTTCCAATTGATGTGTACCAGCCAGGTAACAGCTGACTTAATAATATTTTAAAAGATTTATTTTTCAACTAAAACTTTTTCTATTTTAGCATCATTTTCGCACCGATATCAACAAATTGCTGATTCTTCGGAGCCCGTATTCATTCAAGAAGAATCCCCGTTTACATTGAGATGTAAAGCTGAAGTTTCTTTGACGTATTGTTGGTTCCAACATCCTAATGGAACTCAGTTCACTCCTGTAGGCCAAGCTGATGAAGATCAGATATTTTGGTAATATAATTACTATTGTTACTATTTTCTCTTCCTGGACCCTTTAAAAAAACTAAAGGGAAAAAATTTATCATACGAGTACGTATAACGGATGAAATGATATCTATTTTTAAATGAAAATAATAGTATTTAGTTTTTTTTTTTTTTTATGGAAAAGACACGGCAAACGAGCGTGCGGGTCACCTGATGGTAAGTGATTACCGCCGCCCACGACCCCGTGCAACCCCAAAGGAGCTACAGGTGCGTTGCCGGCCTTTAAGATGGGTTGGGCGCCGGGGCCCGGCATTACCTGATGCGAAACGCAGTGGCATAAAGCCACTACTTCACGCCGGTTTTAAATGCCGGGGGTGGTAATGATCCGGTCGAGTCTGCCCAGGCGTGTTGCTGGCGACGTGACTCTACCACACGTAGAGTGGTAAAGTAGTAGTAGTAGATACGTTTTATATTTTATTTCGCACATAACATTACAAACAGAGAGAATCTAGTGTTGACACACTCCGTTCTCGGTCCAAATTCAATATACTGTGGAATTCCACGCCACGCTTACTAGAGCTAGCAAAAGGCATTCTATCGAGACAGCATCGAACCCAAAATCATCGAATCTAGCCCACTGTCAAATAAGATTTTTTTCTTCAGGTACACTGGTGAGGGTCTCGATGTAGGCGATTGTGGCATTACTTTCAAAAACGCATCAACAGCCGACGACGGAAATTGGTCCTGTCATATGGGGCCCAGTAAAAGTTTAGGTGTTGAATTAACTGATAAGATCCAAGTTAGAGTGACCGGTTCTCTAGCTGCAAATGTCAAAGAAATTGGTCTGCATATCGGTGATAATGCCACATTGTACTGTCACACAGCCAATGGCAGACGGCCGTTAAAATATTGTAGATTCTTATCACCAACATTCGTAGGCATGAATTTGGATTCTTCGATAACTAAAGACAAGTAAGCTTTTTTATATTATGTGATAAAGGACGTTATAGTTAGTATATTTTGAAAAAAAAAAGCTGATTTATGAGGCTGCTATTATTAGTCAATTAATCAAGTTAAAATTTAATCGATCGGCTTTTATTAACAAAAAAAATTACAGCGACTTTTTATTGCAGGGCTATATTGAATCGTTTTTATTTTACTCCTGAGAGAGAAATTAATTTTGGAGATTGTTCTTTAAATATTTTATCAATAAAAATGGAAGACATTGGGGAGTGGACATGTGGTGCTGTAGTTGATAATGAAGTTTTGGAATCCAGAGACTTTATTAAACTGTATATAACAGGTCAGTTTTGTATTATCTCATAGATTTTTAAGAATATATAACTATATACTTACTATGGAAATAAAAACTTGCTGTTGATTTAATTTAATCTTTTTTTATAAATGTAACATTTTTTATATTTTATAACTTTTACAAAAAATATGTCTGAAGCCAAAGACAGCTTTTAAAGAGTAGGTAAAACGTTTTAGTACAATAAATGTATTTTCTCATATTTCTTAAGATTAAATAATTTATTTATTTAATTCAACTTCATGCTGTATCCCGCACTCAACAGTGTAAGCAGAGGGAACTTAATGTTGAACACTCCGATTCCCCACTTCACCAGACACCAGAGCGAGGAAAAGAAAATATAAATTAACATAAATATTTCATTCCCCGAGTTGCGTTTACATTCACACTTTGTGTCCCTGAGCTACAACTGGCCTCAATTCTTAAGATGAAGATTAAAATTATATTTTAAATATTAATTATGATCAAATTTTATATACTATGCCTATATCTTTACTCACTGATTGCTACATGTAAGAAATATAACTTTTTATAAACTTAATAATTTCTTTCCAGAAGATCAACCAAAATTAACTCAAGCTGGCATTATTGGTATGTCTGTAGGTCTTAGTGTTCTCGTGGTAATCCTTGTCGGATACTTATCTTACAAACAGGGCTGGATACAGAGGATACAACGTTTACGACAGTTTTCTAACAATACAGTAGTGTCTGATAGCTTCTCATTGCAGAACCGTGGTAGCCAGAGTAGTAAAGTAGTGATGAAAATTCCTCGCGGTCTGCGTAATGTATCTACATGATTATTTAAGTTTAAAACATGCATGAGACTTTTTGAAATATTTATTTGCATTATCTCTATAACAATCCTTTGTTCTCAAAAGATTATTAATGATAATTAATATGTAATTATAATGATTTCATATTTCTTTATATCATCATCATTAATTATCTGAAAAGATGAATTATCTAGATTTGCATATATTTTTACAAAATTTTACTATTGTAATTATTTACTTAGTATCTAAGTACAGTTACTTGTAGAATATAAAAGTTTGAAATATCTTTTTATATTTCTTTTAAATATTAGTTCTTATTAATTTATTGTTATTGTAAGTTACTTTTTATTATATTATTTGGATATTTTATAATCTTAAATATATATGTAGATATAATTCAAGTCTGTCTGTGATTTGTGGATATAGTTATTTGCAGGATACCAAAACATGATTAAACACTTTTATTTTTTTTTCTGCCTTTCCTTTTCTAATCTCCGGAATAGCTGAACCGATATTTATGGAAATTTCACCTTAATATAGAGGGAGTTTTGGAGCAACAAATAGGCAAGGTACTTCTTATCCTCAAATTCCCGCGGTCCCGTTTGTGTTTGTCGTGCGCTAGTATCTGTCGCATATTTAGACAGATACTGTATAACCAAAAAATTTTCTATTAAATGCGATTTTTTTTGCGAGCAAAACCCGCCCGATCATAAGCCGAGTACGAAGTACGAATGGCCATAAGCATAAGGTTTGTGTTCCGCATGGGACGCCCTTGCCGTCGTCGACATCCGCTCAAGCTGCCACATGGTGTTTGCAAATTTTCAGGAACAGACTACCCTCTTCCCGTCTGTGCACTGTGGTGGGTGGTTGTAAAGCGAAGATAGGCTAACATCATTAATCCCTGAGGGGTCGAACCAAAAGCGAGAATACACTAATAAAATTCTAAAAAGTTAAAATTATGATTTATTAATACCGATAACCATATTTAAGTAAGCTAAATAATATTAAGGCAAATTCGCGCGGGACCGCTAGTTTTACATAAATATCTATTGTAATATTTCGATGATTACGTAGTAACGTCACATTTGTCTCGGCAAAATTACATAGTTTTTAAATTTTTTAATTTGCTTATCGACCAAATTAAGTATAATCTTCATATATACCTTCATATATAATTATTCATATACATATATATCTTATATATCTTTATTTAATTCGATCGATTTATCGAATTAAATAAAGCACTAGGATTATTTCATTGAAATTTTCTTTATTCAGCGTGACGCCGATTTATTTAATAATAAGCCTGTGACTGGGACATAAAAGTGTGATTGTAAGCACAAGATGCTAATTTCTACATTAGGTAAAGCGCAGCGTTAAGTTCCGTCACTCAACACGCAATGCCTCTAGAATTCGGCGGAAAGTGTAGAGTTGAGTGTCTAACACTAGGTTCCCTCTGTCTATCCTGCTACATGTGGGATATAGAAAAAATAATGCGTTTACAGTCAGACGCTGTCTGCTGGTTTTTGTTTATTTGTTATTACAGTTTTTTTAGCGTAATGCTGCATCCTGCACACCAAAGGTTATTCAAAGGAAACATAGTGTTAATACACGCCGTTCTCCATTTTACTTATTGTGATTTATTATGATAATGTGAAATGTCGTGACGCTTTCATCCTGTATATTTATACTATATTTTAGTGTTTTAGAAAGTGGCTAACTCAGAGACGTCTTTATTACAGTTTAACTGAAATGAAGCTGACAAAAATATCTAGTATAGAACTATCTAATATGTTATATACCAACTTATCGCTTATCGTCTCTCAGTCGATTGATTCATCGTAAATAAAATAAGCATTTCGTTTAGAAATCTTTATATCACATATAAATATATTTCTACAAATTACTTAACATTGTACAATACCTGTCTTTAATAGAGATATATATGTAAAACTATAACACAGACAAATATATTAATTTGTTAAATTAATCATATATGTATCTATATATATATTTTATATCTATATAATATTTTAAATCGATAAAAATAAAGTCTAGCTTATTTATTAATTAGTCGTGTAAAGATTCGTATCAATGACATTTAAGATATTATTCGTTAGTTTAATGCGTTTAGATATTAATATACACATTTAAGTGTGTGGTTCTACTAATAAATTTTTAGTAACATCACTATCACATATTTAAGCTTTTGGTTTATATCCTTTAAACATGCGTTCAATCGTTACTTTCGAGAAGAACTTATTAATATTTTTGACGATGGTTTTAACGATCTGCTTGATAGCCGGTGGGGCCAGGTCGTCCATAATTTGTCTCCAGTTGTCATTCGCAAATTTATGTGTAGTATCGGCTGAAAGTTAAATAGGGGATAAAATTATAGATAACATTATATTAAATCAGCTTCACGCTGTATGCCCACATACAGCAGGGAAGGCAGAGGGAATCCCAGTGTTAAGACACACCGTTCCCCACTTTCTACCGAATTCTGGAGGCATTGCGTGTTTTGCCTCGACACCAGAGCGAAGAAATAGAAACATAAATTTAAGTAAGTATTTCATCTCGAGTGGGAATCGAACCCACAACCAGTCGGTTTTACAGTCATCCTTACAGTGTCCTTACAGTGTCTTGCGCCACGACTGGCCTCATTAACATTTAACATTATATTATCAATATTATTTATAAAATACAATTTATAAACATAAATAATTTACCTAATTGTTTATTGCCGTCAAATAAATTCTGGAAATGGAATGTAGTTGATTCTATATCGTATTTGTAACTGGGTGACAACAGTTTGTAGTGTTCACCATTTTTTCCCTTTATGTGCTTTAACTTAGTTGTAATTTCTACTTCGATACCATCTAAAATAAAAAAAATCTTATCTTAATATATGTATCTAAATCTTAGATTATTTATATATAAAAAGTTCTCATATCGTTATTGCTATATGGGCAAACTCCCTTCAAATTTTCCTTTAAAACTCTAAACTCTAATTATTTTGACATTTGTAATTTTTTAAGGCGGTATACGTACTACCTAACAATCATAAGATTTTACTACTGATTTATTATGCTTTGGATAAATTAAAATCTTTTCTATGCAATTAAATTATTGTTATTTATAAGATATACTATTGTTATTCATTCGAAACGATTTTGCTTACTAATAAGAATTACCTGACACAAGACAAATATCAATAAATTTTTATCTTACTCGTATTTTATTATGATTTATGTTGCCTGGACTTTAACTTTGAACAGATATGTTTGTGTAAATATTGTTTTTTTTCAATTTTTCCGAGAAAATTTTATTGTAAGCAAAACGTATAGGGTAGGCAAGGCCCAATATTAATAAATAATAATTCATTCCTTCAATTGGCGATTGAATCCACAACCATCGCTTCACAGTCACACCTGACTCAGAATGACTCAAAATATATATGTACATGGGGATGTCGTGTAAATTATAAATACATAGCACGTAGGTATTTTACATTATAAGAATCGTTACTATAATTATCATCGTGAATGGTGAAGAAATGGTTAAGAAAATCGTGAATGGGAAATAGATAATAACAAACTAAGTTTTTAATAGGTATTTAGTTATTTTTCTACTACAACTTGCTGCAAGAAAAATCGTTATCAAATTATTTTCGTTTTAAATACTATATATAATATATCTATTCTACATAGATATGATGATGAGATAACTAATGACTTACTGGCATTAAAATAAAAACTAGTCACCTAAACTATACGCTTCTGGTCAGCATATCTGCATAGCGTTGATTTTAAATTATAAGAACTAAGAAGGAAAAGTGATATAAAAAATAAACTTACAGCATTCAACGAGAGCATCTCCTTTTCCTCTAATAGGCAGAATTAGAATTTGACCCTCGGCAGTGTATTGAGCAGTTAAACTGAGATTTGCGATAAGTCCCATTTTAAATTTTTCATCCTCTACGCCTAAATCAAGTCTGCAATAATTTTCTTTCATCAATACACAATAGCTTAGTTAGCATACAATGAACGCTTCCCTTATACATAGATATCAAAATTCGAAATCTGACAAGTTTTATATATGATTCATGAAATGAATGATATTTAAAACTTGTCAGTAAATGAAGATACTTATCTTCATTTACAAAAGAATAACGATTGCAATATTATTTGTATATTAAATTTTACATTTAAAAAATCGATAATAAAGAAAGTTACAACTCAATAATTTACTCTTATTTACTACCTTTATGGATACTTAATTAATTCAGATATACCGTATTTTTATCTTATCCTGCCATATTTGGAATTGAGCATGACCCATTCCAGAACAGGTAAATGAAAAGAGTTTATTTCCGCGAATCAGGATTGAATCCATAACCATCGCTTTATACTCAGATCCTGTCACACGGCGCCATGATGGCCTTTCATTGAAATTTAAAAAACAATAAAGCTTACCAATATAATATTTTATAGAGCAATATTCTTACTTGAGTTGAGCAACTTTGCTGTTACTCAGTCCATGCATTTGAGCATTTGTA
Organism: Heliconius sara; assembly: GCA_917862395.2. NCBI lineage: Eukaryota > Metazoa > Arthropoda > Insecta > Lepidoptera > Nymphalidae > Heliconius > Heliconius sara. Next base: position 5,762,455 of record OU860796.2, on the reverse strand, counting down.
AATTTTAATACAAGACCTTTCCCATCTATAATGATATCGTCCAAGTTCACTGGATCTGTTGAGTTTACTTCCAATTCAGGTATTCCCTTTGAAAATTGTTTAAGACTACCTTGAATCTGTTCCTTCACACAATTTTCAAGTTCGGGATCTGTTATTGTGCATGGATGCATGTAGTCAGCTGCAATATAATATAATGTTATTTACAGCATCAAAAAATCATTAAATCTTATATTGAGAACAGAAAAAAATATTCAAAATAAATTTTAATGTACATTAAAATCTCCACCGATAAAAAAAAAAAATTATACAGGTTTAGACATATCACGTTAGCTTAATGGTACACGTTCACCAGCACAAGAGTGTGAACGGAGAACGGAGTACAGTAGCATGGCTTAGCTTGTGAGAACTTGCTTGTAGCCGATCCGGACACATCCGGACCATTCGTTTTTTAAATAGATGAAACTTGATGAAAGTGATTTTGCGACAAGCGCTTTTCCAAACGATGGCGCATATCCGGATACGGATGTATTATGATACGCAATATTATATACCTAATGTAATGTAAAACAATAATTAGTGACAAACGACAAACTGTGTGTTATTGTAATTACACTTATTTTTATTGGTTTGTAAGTTCAGTTTAAGCGTAGAATGTTTCTAACAAAAATCATTTATACGAATGATAAATGGGATAAAATAAAAGAAAATTTCCTTGTCAAATCAAAATAAATAGAATATCTAAGCAATTTTAAATTCATAAAAAGATACAAATTTATTTCTATATGCAAATTAAATTCATTTCAAAAATTTGACAAACATATATCTATGCTTCACTTCTTCTTTTTATGACTTTTTTAACTAATTTCGTCATGTAAATGTACCCTAAGCTACACTAAACTAAACTAAAAAGGAATGTTCATTTTGAAAAAAAAAAAAACTGTATACATAAAATATTAAATACGATTTTAATGTTTGGAAAAAAACACAGAATTTTTACTCTATTGAGACATTACGGCGTTTATTATAGGCCATTTGCAATTTTTTTAACATTTGCATATTTACTTTTACTGGTACTAATGTGTTGTTATATACGTTTTGAAACGTGATCGACATAGTATGACGTAGTATCAGTATGACGATAACACTCCAAAACGCTTAATCAGTATTGGATGTAATCAATCGTTTTTTCCAGATTGACGAAATTAATAATGATAGATCGAAATTGCTAGGTTATGGCGATCATTAACCACATTGTTGTAATCAATACAAAAGTTATCTTATAAGTTATTTGATAATTTATAATTAATTCTAGTTATCACTACTATTATCTTATGAAATTGATATATCAACCGGTAACAGTAACGTGCTCTCTCTTCTGCTGACTTCGTGTGAACAACTAGTGCGTATTGGTACTTGTTGGGTGGTCAGGGAGTCGCGTCACATGACCCTCCCGAGATTAGAGGTATAACCTGAATTCGCTAGTTTAACTTAGAATGACCATCACAATCTAAAAAAAATCTTTATTATGATACTATTGTCCGGACACTGATACACTCTCATTTTACCGATGTCGTTTTCATTTTCATATATAATAGGTTTTTCATATATAATAATAGCATTTTTATATATAATAATGGATTTCATCAATACACACATGGGTATGTTGTCCACACTCATACCCTCAATCACTATTGAGTCTCTCTACTTATGTCTGCTGGGTAAGTTTATGGCAGAAATTTTGGGGTACTTGCTGAATTCCCTTTGATGAGCATGTAATTTTAACGTAAATTTATCGATTATCAATTTACATAAATACGACATAATTTTTTTGTTGATTTTTATAAAAAATGTAATTACTATATATATATATATAGCTAGCTATCTACCGTCCGCCGTTACATCCAATCTTTAATATCAGAATTTCCGTACGATTTACATACAGTTGCGACAGGAAGTGATATTTTAGAACTAAAACTAATAAATATTAAAATAGCTTTTTCTGGTCGGCCCAGTATAATTTTACACTACAAACACATAAGGAAATTGATAAAACTAGTTTGTACGCAATTCAAAAGAAAACCACTATAGATTAAATTATGAATATACATCTGTCAAAATTTTAAACCAAACTACATATGTAATTAATTACTTTAGCACACTATGTTTAATCGTTAATATATTTATTACATATTTTTCGTCAAGTAAAAAATGTGTTTTGTTAATGTTTTTACAAATCACACAAAATTTAAAGTTTAATAGTACGAAGATGATGTTTCATATCAAGACACGCGCCAACCTGTCCAGCCAAGTTAATACTGGAATGTATATTTCATACGAACCATTTCAAGCTACTTGAAAGAGCTTGAATTTTATCCTGAGCTCAGAGCTCGATACTCATATAGATCTCTCATTTCTTTTGTCAGTGAGACAAGAGTCAAGAACGACTCATAATTTAACATTTTACTTGGCTCTCCTTTTCATTTATGTTATAATGGAATATTTTCTACATCTATTGATTTATCTTTATACTTTGTCGAGTAATATCAGAACGCATTTATTTTAAAACATGTCATGTCTGATAGTTATATCAAATTATGCAAGCACAAGTAGATATAAATAAATAAATATCAATAAATAAATATCCTGGGAAAACAGGACGGTTGACATCTCTAGAGTAATTGAAGTGAATCAACTTTCTTGAATAATTGAAATTGTATAACTATATATTATGTTTATAACTTACAAAAACTACTTATAATATAATTTATTAGGTCTATAGACCGTAAGTGATTACTAATGTTAGCGATAGCCAGACAACTTTAAAACGTAACACAGTGACATTTTACATGACCAATTTTTCACACATTTTTTTTAGAATGATCAAATATTGTAGTTAAATATAAAAAGATTATTTTGATATTAGATAAAGTGTTTCAAATTACTTAATTAGGAGTAAATAATTGAGGCCTAATGAATAAAACAAGTTGTTTACTTGTTGTGAAATAAAAAATGTTTTACTATAAATATTATTATAAAAAAATTAAAATATAAACGTATTAAATTAAAAAAAATATTTAATACATATTTTAAGTTTACTAAATTGACATAAATTTATGTTAATAAAATTTTTCCATCTCACTCTATTTTTTTGTTAAGTTATTGACGTAAATTAAATTGTAAAGGAAAATAATTAAAATTTATCCTTCACTGCGTAGTTAACATTGCAAATCAAATTCGATCTTTCTACTCTATATTATTTTTATTTTATGTTTAACTCTACGCCTTGTTTATGTAGATTGACTAATCTTTTTTTATGTAAAAATTGGTTAAATAAATTCAATTTATGTTAAAGGATCACTCTGTTCTCAATAAATCATTTGTTTACTGCATATTGCTTTGACAGAATTCTAAGAAAATACGTGATATGGAGATACTTATTCGTGTACAACATATTTATATTTTTTCTAGAACTGCACAAGGACTAAGTATGAAAAAAAATCTTTAGGAAAAATATAAATAGAATTCTCTTACTATATTCCTTTTGATTATTTTTATTATGTAAAATTAATACTATGTTAACTTCAATTTTTTATATTAAATAATATTTCGAATACTTGTGCTTTTAAATAATGAATAGGTACCTATATATATACTATTTAATTAATATATTTTACATAGTAGTATCTAATATGTAAAAATATATTAATTAAATAGTATTATTAAATTTTTCGCTTTAAATTTAAATTTCATTGGTACTTCCTTATCACTGATGGATGGCTTTTAAAGATTTATATTCCTAATAATTACGGTAACATGACCTTTGTTCAGGTTTTAATGTTACATTGTTTTTTATTACTGTTTTACTACAATCTATCCATCTTTGACACAAAATGCTTCGAAATATGTGCATTGTTCTTTGTGGTTACAGCTACAAAATCAGTTTAGAAAATGTGAGTCCATGAATGTTTATGTGCTCTTTAAAATATATTTTAAATATATTATGGATGGTGGCTTATTATTTCCTTATGTTAGTATGTCACTTCCAAACTTCTTTATGATTCATGTTGATTATGATTCGTCCTCTTATAACCTTTGACGAACCTATTAACCTTCTACGCATGAAAGACGAGGCAATATTCCGATCGAAGCGTGGAAATCGTTGGAGTCTCTTGGTGTGCTCATGATTACCATATCTTGAATACTGGAAAGACGCCACAGTGTTGGCGGTGGCTTAGTTTCATTTCTACTATTTACAAGGCATTGTTCAAGACTGTGGTAATTATAGAAGCAGCTTATGAGTATACGTGGTAAGTTTTTTATTGATTTTAATAATTTATTAGTCAATCTAATTATGTTTGTTCAACAACTAACTCTAATTGTAGAGACCAAACGTAGATATGAAACCAATGTTAAATGCAATGTGTGACTAACAAACTAAAAAGATATGAGAATGATCAAAATTTCCCCGTCTTCAATCAGGCGCCATTCTTTGAAAAATCAAATAGAAAAATGAACAAATTATGCCTTGTAATAATACCTACTATTAATTAGGTGTTCAAATATTATGCAAGACTATCATTTAAATTGTTCTAAAGAATACTCGTATAACGATTTGGAGTTGCTTATGTCGCTTTTTTTATACTACTCGATCTCTCTACTTATATGTTATATTTATGTTTCATTATTCTGTCTTTATCAAGCGGAGATTAGTGACGTGACCATAGACTGCGAAAGCACAGGTCGTGTTCATATCCCCACAAAGAAATTATAATATCATTGCTTATAATCTCAAAAGAAAAAGTATAAAATAAAAAAAAAACAAATATATATTAAAACAAAAACCCAGTCTGCATAAAAAAATAAACAAGCCCAATAGTTTATAAATTATTCAAAAGTTTTAAAATCGACACTCCTTGTGGTGTACTTTTGACAAAATTGCGAAACTATTGAGGCCTTCGTGGCGCAGGGGCACAAACGTGCGACTATAAACGGCAAATTAAATATTCAATATTTTAATTTCCCGACTCTGGTAACAAGGCAAAAGCGCAGCGTTAAAATAATGGCAATAGTAAATTGTAAATTTTTCATAGTGATCAATTTCTTTGTAAAACAAAAAAAAAGATCATTTCGGTTGGATAAAAACAAGTAACATATTCATCATTTAAATCGAAAATTTAAAATATTACAAATTCTTAAATAGTTGTGCAAAAAATATATAGTATTACCATAAATGACACTAACAGTCAAACAAGGTAGACATATTTAAGGTTATATTTTTTTTTCAAATGAAATTCCAAAATTGGTACATATTATGCTTGTATTAGTAATATTAAAGTAGAGAAAAACAATGTATAATTAAATATAATTGAAATTCTTAATTAACACTTTTTATTAAGTAGCATATAAAATTTATAAATATAATACTTACGTAGAACATCATCTTCTGCTCTTAAGTGTGAGATGCTTATAAAAAACACGTATACCACAAGCAACTTCATTGTAACGATAGAATATATTAAAGATTAAATTATAATTTTCAATAAGAGTAATAAACAGCTTTTGATAAGAGTTGAGAACAGACTGTGATTGAATGAGGATAGTTCTTTATATTTATGACATTGATGACTACCACGTACCTTGGCGAGAATCATAATACATTATTTTGTATTTTTTTGCTCTCTGTTATGCTGTTATTAATATAACATAATTTAACTATAATTAATATTCAACAATTATTATAGTAAATACCATTTACGATTTCCAATTTTGTAATTTTTTGTAGAGATTAGTAAAATCTTATGTATTTAAAAAGGTCACTGTGAAATTTATTAAATACTATTTTAACCCAAAGGAGGGTAATATATTCTTAAGTTTATGTAAATAAGTATGTACATGTGAACGTAAGTACATACATTTGTATCTATATATATATGTGACGTTGTGGAGACCAAACGGGTTCTCGGATTTTGATGAATCTTAAGTCAATCGATTTGTCTTAACAAAATTCACCACAGCGATAACTAGACACCATATTGCCACAATGAAAATATTAAAATTTACGAACTGCCTTAAGTAAGGTATCTGAAAGATTAACAATTGGGCGGGACCTATTCTTCAATCAATTAAGTCTTCCTAACCCCGGTCTTTCTTTAATTGCATTGTAAGCAAGTACTTCAATAATGTGATTCGTAAGTATTAATTACTCTTGACAGTGTTTTAAACCATAATTAGGCTTGTCTTTTTAGCTACCTTAAAAGGTAAAAACTTTGAAATCTATAACAAATTATGAATTAAGAAAACGCTAAGAACATATTTGTTCAAAAAATTATAAATGAACTATTAAAGGTAAAATATGTGTATATTAGTGTATATAATACAACATAATATGACTAGTAAAGAATAGCATAAATTTTATTTATTTAACTTAAAACAACCTTCTAACAATATAGTTTATTAAAAAGATTCAAACTTTTACGTTCCCTTATTATTCTGAAGCTTTCAGGAATGTATAGTCCCATGAAAAACATAAATAATATAATGCGTCGTTTTCGATTACACCGATGAAAGAATGTGAGATATGCACGGGTGCCGAGTTCTGTGCTTACTTGGTATAAAGCGTTTTTAACAAAAATGTGGTAAATTAAATGTATAGATAGGTCCTTACATATGAAATTAACGTTTTGTCGTACTAGCGTCATTAGTCACAAAGAAGATTGAAACGATTGCACACATTATTGAATATAAAGAAGATAAAACAAGTATGATTTAATAAATTCAGGTACATCATTTTCTCCCTGAAAATTCTACCAGTTTTGGCAATCTGTTATATTTGGTAAAATATTATATCATATAAAATATAATATTTGGTAAAATTAGGAGAATGCAACTCATCTCTGCCTTGCTAAAGCTTCCGTGGCGTTCGATGCTCCGACGGAGAATAAATTTCTGCGTGCTAACATTATTATAACCTAAGACTAATTAACAAGCAGTACGTTAGATAATGTCGTTTTGTGGCAATATTTAAAACTCGAGCGATCAATTACATTATTTTTACAAGCTTTTTTGCGATCGATGTTTGTATAGCTGCACTTAAATTTAAAAAAGTAACGTTTTATTTTTTAAAAACTTTTAGTATTGACTTATTTCATTGAGAGTAGTAAAAATAATGAAGATACTTTAATTATGAATATTTTTGAACAGGAGTTAGCTAAGAATACCTACACTAAATAGGCACGTGAAATATTCAATATTTTAAAGGTGTTTTCTTAAAATATATTTTATAAACACTTAATCATTATTTAGTCAAGTATTTGATATAATATTTATCTTCTTAAAATAATTTACTATTAATGAGTAAACATAAGGAACTTGAAATTTGTGCGTTTCGGATAACTACCAAATGGAGAAAATACTTACATTACATTTATATTTTCATTTCTTCGCTCTGATGTCGAGGCAAAGCGCGACGTTGAGTTCTGCCACTCAACACGCAATGCCTCAAATTGGGCAGAAAGCGGGGAACGGAGTGTCTTTACACTAGGTTCACTTTACCTACCCTGCTACGTGCCTTTTTTAAATTTTTAAATTAATTTACTATGCTAGAGTTAACAGGCTAACGGTACTCACTTAAAATTCATAAACTACTGAGGTCAAATTAGGAAGTAAACATTTACGTTATATTTTGTAATCTTTTTACAGACTGTTAAATTCTGTCTTGTGTAACAATATTATAAGTATTAATACTATCAATGGTTTTGCAATAATCAATACAACTTGTCGAGGACAAAGTAAATACTCTTGTTACTATAATAAAGAACTTGTTATAATTAATAGGCATTACATCGATATCCTGAAGCGGGAAAAGATATTAAAAATCACTTTGTTGTCAATTGTAAAGTCAATTGTAAAGAATAGTTGCATGTACTTTTATGTGAAGGAGGAGGATTAATACGGGCTGGAGGAGGCTTAATAAGTTAGTGTTCCTTTGGAAAGGATACTGAGAGCCCAACTCAATATTTTATTTTATTTAGAGTAAAGGTTAATTTGAAGTATGCCATAAAAACGATATTAGGTATATTTTTTTAATTAGGATAATCATGTGGATGTAACCGGTCATTATAAATTAAAAATTACCTTTTTAAAATAGGACATAAAAATTTCGACGTAGCTTGATGAGAATTTAGTGGTTAGAATGCGTTGGTCGGTTTCCAGGAGGCGCGGGATTTGACTTCCGCTACGTTAAAATTTTTATACGTTTTCTAAATACATATTGTCTATTAGTTAGTAGAGGCCAGTCGTGGCGCAGGGGCACAAAGTGTGACTGTAAAACCGACTGGTTGTTGATTCGATCTCCATTCGAGTTCGAACTCGAACTCCAATATTTATCTAAATTTATATTTCCGTTTCTTCGCTTTGGTGTCGAGACAAAGCGCGGCGTTGAGTTCTGGCACTCAACACGCAATGTCTCCAGAATTGGTTCCTGCTAGAATTGTTATTGTTCTAAAATATAGTGAAGCCCTCTTAGCATGGCCGATAAAAACTTGTTCGATTTTTATATGGCTTCTTTTTTAGCTATTCTAATTTTGTGGATTAACATTTTAAAATGCTAAATATTTAATAATATTGCATTGTATTAATTATCTTGGAGGCAATCGTGTCGCAGTGGCACAAGCTTGTGACTGTAAATGCGACGGTTGTGGGTTCGATTTCCACTCGGGGGACTTAATTATTTAATATTTTCATTTCCTGGCTCTGGTACCAGGGTAAAAGCGTGGCGTTGAGTTCGGCCACTTCACACGAAGTCTACTCTACTATATGTGGAATACAGAGTGAAACTGAAAAAAAATACAGAGATGCTAACGACATAGCTTAATCAGAACATATCACACAGTAGTCGGAGCGTTTAGACGGTTTCCAAGAGGCGTGGTTGCAAATCCCGCTACCACAAGTGTGTACTAAATAAATAATCGTATAGTTCAAGGAGGCGAAACTGCAGGCGGTGTTTGTTTACATATATTGTATGTTTCGTTGTACTGCTACTCCTCCTAGACCGTTAAACCTAGAGCTCTGAAATTTTGCAGGATCGTTGTGGACTTCATGGTAATACCAGCTATGTACTAAGGTGACAATTGTAATTGTAGTTTTTGAGTCCAAAATAGTGTCCCATAGAGTTATAAATATATGTCAGTTATATAAATGTCAGATTTAAAGAGTCATTTTATTTTAAGTATCTTTTTGTTTTTTTTTAATTACATTGCGCAACATACGACTAGCTTTGCTCCGTTCTACCCGCCGTGCACAGCATGTGGCGGATCCTGGTTAAAGTATTTGGTTATATAATTAAATTAAAAAATTTAAATTATTTTATTCATTCAAATGTCATAAGAATAAATAAGATATGACGTATTTTTTGTATAAAATATGATTTCTACTTGATCATCTTATTTACATATCTTTTTGGTATAAGTAAGTACTCAATTGATGGCGGAAAAAAATAATAAAATTATAAATTGACTTTTGGAATTAAATTGAGAATTTTTTATTATCATTTTTAATATAAATATTTACAATTTAACCTATACGATTTCAACTTCTTCATTATATTCAATTTGATTGAATGAAATATTTATACTTTTTGCTTAAGATATTTACTCGCCGATGGGCGAGTTGTATTAAATAATCCTTATATGGTCGCGATTATAAAATTATTCAACGCAATTTGATTTTGAATTAGCAAAGTTTTGATTAAATTAAATTATAATTCACAAAATTTTTTGTTTGTCGACATTGAATCGTATTGTATGGTATTCTGTTGTATTTATTTATTAAGAAAGTTATATTTGACTATTTTCTATCTTAAAGCAATAATAAACTTATTACTATTTATCAGCTTTATATGGTTGATGCTTTTGGCGATAGTAATTTTTTTTCGAACAACAACTGCCATGACAAGTGGATGGTGAAAATTTCAACATTTTATTGTATAATTTAAATAGGATTTAGGATTTTCCTATTTGTCAGGGTAATCACCCTGTTTTTTTTTCAGCTGCACGCTGTATTCCGCACGTAGCAAAGTAGACAGAGGGAGGCAGTTTTTAAAACGCTCTGCTCCCCACTTTAAACTGAATTCTCTAGGCATTGGGTGTAGAGTTTTGAAACTCAACGCCGCACTTTTGTTTCGACACCAGAGCGAACAGATGAAAACATTAAATTTCATTTCCTCGAGTGGGAATCGAACCCACAATGTTTCATGGTAACATTTACATGCTTGTGCCCCTTGCGCCACACTGGCCTCGAAGGAATCCTGTTGGCTGATGGTAATGGTATAACAATTGAATTGGATGATGATCACTTAAACTTAATTTATTGCTTCGAAACAATATTACCTATGCTTATAAGAAACATTGTGACTACATTTTCAAGTTATTATTCGCTTTGATCATTGTTTTATTAAACATGATTACATGTTCATTATACAATTATTGGTTATTATAAAATTTGCATAAAATCGAACCAGTTTCAAAACCTGCTGAGGTTGTTGTCTATCAAATCTCTGATGTGTTTAGCAGTTGCTTCATGGCCATGGACTTGATTCTCAACTTAGGTTTATTTATTTATTTGTTTACTTTTAAATATAAAATTTAATTTAATACAATAGTGGCTAAATATAATATATTAACTATTTTATAGGTTAGGCTAATAGTGCTTAGAATAATGTTTATATTTAACATTTTGTGTTACTTATAAAAAGCTCTAGTCAGTTTTGTGGCAAAGAAGAAGAGAATAGTATCATATAATTTATATTGTAAATAAAAATTGTAAATCTTCTATATGCTAAGTATGATTCCATTCAGTCTCCACCTTCATAATTTCATCTGATATCGAAAGCTGCATGAACCGAGTAGGTATAGTATAATCCCCTCATATTAACTCAATAAATTGTGTTGTTCCTATTTTATCACAGTACTAGGTTAAAATCAATTTTAATTTATTAAAACAAAAGTTTCTCTAGTGTTTCAGTATTATTTTTTTGGATTGTCTGGAAGCGAAGTGCCTTAACACTAGGTTCCCTCTGCTCACATGGAGGATACAGCGTGAAGCTGAAAAAAAAACTATAATTACATTTAAACACGAGAATTCTTTACATTTACAGACAAATGTTAGTACAGATTTTATAATAATTAATATTCTTATAACAATTCTAATAATATCAATTAAACTTGGTAATTGGCGTCCATGGTGAGCAAGGTCCCTATAATTTAGTAATCATTGGTTGGTATTTGCTTATTACATTTTTTACGACATTTATATTCTTTAGAAGTATATATATATATACCTACATGGAAACTAACAGCGACTAGTAGTAGTAAGACGGGTAAGACTGGTTCACGAGTTAGAGAATAAAATTATTTGAGTAGCTAAATAATAATATTTCCAGCACCGATAGTGACGACATTATAATCGGCCTCGGATATTTAAAAAAGAGCATAAATTTCATGCTGTATCCTACTCATAACAGGGTAGGAAGAGAGAACCTAGTGTTAAGACACTTCGGTCTACACTTTCCGTCGAATTTTACTAGGCATTGCGTGTTGAGCGGCGGAGCTTTACGGGCTTTTGGTGCCAGAGAAAAGAAATAAAATTTTTAACAAATAATAATGTATTCCCCCGACTTTGACTCGAACCCACAACTGTCGCAGTACAGTCTCATAATCGGATAAATAATAAAGTTACAGAGCATATAAAGGAAAGTGTCCGGTTTAATGCCGAGACTTATTAATGTATTATATGACGTTGTACAAGAAAGTGAAGCATATTGTTAATTTATTATTAAAAATAAAAACTATTATTTAAAAAAAGAAATAAATTTATATTTTTCGTGGCTTTTCTTTCATAAAACTTGAAAGCGCCCGATCTAAAAAGCTAGCAACCTTAATGAACTACGTCGAATCAGCTTTCGATATGAACCAATTGCGTGTATAAAATAAATTTGCCGCAAGTACCCGCAAGGCGCCAGCCGTCAGTTCCGTAAACGGGCCATATAATTTATAACGAGGAAAAGAAAATCGTGTTGCACGGTTCAGGTTAAAAACTGTTTAGGTATAGATAGATAGATTCTAATGTCAATCAATACAAATGATATAGTAAATCATTGCAAAAGTTACTATGTTTTTGGGAATGTAGAATGTATCTAAGAATTTATTGAATTTTTCTTATTCTTATTATTCATTTATTTTTATTTATTTGACCAATATCACAATCAATATTTAAATAATAAATATAACACTAGTACATTATGTATACGTTAATTTTTTGTGTTGCAATTTTCATAGTTCATAGTTAAGGTAAATTATCTATGGTAGTTTTTTATGTTAACTTTATGTAACCAACATTGCTATACCTAAATTTTTTCGTGTAAATAAAAGGATTTAGCGTTACTGCGTCTGAAAGCTTATCATGCTCTCGACTTCAGTCGTTTTAGTAATTCAGTTGTATGCGGTCCGTAGCCGGGAACGGTTGTTCCCGATTCCTGTAATATTTCAGTCGTACGAAATTAAAATAACTTCGTGAAGAAAGTTTTTGTCTTGTCATAATTTTTCGTACATATTCGTGAAAAAAAAGTTAGTAGTGCTTTTAAATTTTTTTTTGTGTTAAGTGAAACCCTTATATTAATTAAAAACTTTCAAACGATATAATATTTTCGTATATGTATGATATATATGTATAATATATGAATATATGCATTTATTTATTTTTTTATAATTTCGTGCAAGACGACATAAGTTAAATGGTTTTAAATTATATTAACATCTTGAAACTTTCCTTGTGCTACACCTTCCTTGTGTTATACCTTCTATTGTCAACTTATGTAACTAGACGCAATGCAGGTTTAATTAAATTCGATAATATTTGAATACACTCGAATCGAACACTTTCCGGAATCTCTAGCATTAGTTTATTAGTAAAGATTACCATATTAAGAAAATTTTGTAGAGTCGACGACGGGATAGAGAATCGTACATACATACGTGACCTACTTTCGTATGTCACGAAAACCGGAATAATATTGTTCGTACATATCGACAGTCACTAATATACGATTAACAATAGAGCTAAGTAGAATTTGAATGCAATCTTATCATTTCGTTTGCCAACCTACTGTAGGCGCCAGCAATATGATCCGGCGACGTATAATTTACTACGTCAATACTCACCACGTATTGCAAACAGAATTGATTTAGTTTTGTTGGGTACTATAGTTATTGTACAGCTTGATAGTATAAAAAAAAAGTAAATGATTATTAAAATCTTTTGTATGATTATTAACATCTAGATGTGTACAAATATATTTAATAGACGCTGTTAGTATAGATGTTAGAAAATTAGATAGAAAACTATATAAATAACCATAACTATATAGGTACATATTTTTCGAGTAGTTATATCATGTACAAACAAATCATCTAAATATATTTTATTATTAAAAAACATAATTAACTCGGCCATCAATAATTATTTTTATCAAAAATAAATACAAAGTGCATGTAACTTGCAACCGTGAGTAATATAATACTGCTGTGCTTTTTATTCTTAACAGCTTTTAGTCACAAGGCACGTCAATATATAGATTCGAGTAAAACTGTGTTTAAAATTTCTTATATTGTAGTAGTGTATTGTATTGCAGATATAAAAATGATTCTTCACACACAATTTTCACCAGATTGTAATTGAATAAATAAAAAAAGTTGAGTGAAACCTGAATTGATATAAATTATAAGTAAATTATTAATAGTAAATAAAATGTGTAAGAGCGTGAAAAGTCTAAACTGGGAAACGGAGACTCTGATGGGTTCTCCAGCGCCATCTGTATCAAAATGGGAACGTTTCTTTCCACGAGCAGCTCTCTCCCATCTAGGATTATACGTTGCCCTTACATTATACACGGCAGGTGGTGGATTAGTAAGTATTTTTATTATTTTGTATTTTTTTAATATATACTTATAGATAAGGCAAGATATTGTTTAACATTAACCTCTTTACTTACAACAAATAATTATTTAAATAACAACAAAACAAATAAATAAAAATATGCGCTAATACTTCCGAATAAACTTAAGTAAAACTAACTAGTTAAAATCTCTAAGGAATAAAAAATAACAAGAAATAATTCATTTATAGGTGTCAAAATCAAAATATCAAAAATCTTCAAATTCTTTTTCATATAAACAGATGGAACTCTGTTTTATTTTTTCTTCTTCATAGGTTTCAAAGTAAGATGTATCACCCGGTGAGTGTATTTTAGGTATAAAAGGTGGAGTTATGCGACTATTTAGTAGTTTGTCCCAATCTATGTCACGAAACCATTTATGATTTTTAAAATCAAGTACACCATTTTTGAGATTTCCAAAACGTCTTGTTACATCGACTTGAAGTATCCGTATAATTAAGTCTTTTAACTCTGGAGAAAAATGATATGGACATCTATATTTTCCTGACACAACTTTTTCGTAAATCCGCATTGGATCGGACGCGTAAAAAGGTGGATGACCAGCATTCATTTCAAATAAGAGAATACCTAACGACCACCAGTCAACGGGCATTCCATATCCTTTACTTAAAATAATTTCAGGTGCTAAGTATTCAGGAGTACCACAGAGGGTCCAAGTTCTACCACGGACTAATTTACAAAAGCCAAAATCTGTTATTTTTATATATCCAGTCCTTTCTATAAGAATGTTCTCTGGTTTTAAATCTCGATACACTAATTCACAGGCATGTAAATATTCTAAGGCTAGTACAACTTGAGCTCCATAAAACCTTGAAGTGCTTTCCTCGAATTTGCCCAATTTGCGCAAGTGTGAAAACATTTCTCCTCCCGCTATATATGGGAGAACATAATAAAGATAAACATTATCTTTAAAGAAGAATTTCATGTATACACAGAACGGAAAGTTAAGACTACATAATATTTTCTTTTCGTAGTAACTATGTCTAATTTGCTTTAATTTAATTATTCTTTCCTTTTCCAATGTTTTCATGGCGTAAAATCTTCCTGTAATAAGATGCTTTCGCTAAATATACTACTCCAAATGCACCGGTACCAATTATTTTTTGCTGTTCGAAGTCTCCTAGTTTTGCGTTATGTTCAGCTTTATTGTTCCATATATCCACAAATTCTCTTTGTAATTTTTTAAGATATTGATTATACTGCTCTTGATGCTCAATTGAATAACCACTTTGGGGAGGAAAGCTAATGCGTTTACTTGCATCATCAGCCATAGTGTATAAGTGGTTTTGTCAAATTATTAATTATTATTTGAATTAAAACTTTAAAAAAAATTTAAACTTTAATTTGCTGAAATACTGATACTTATAATTAAGTATGAACAAATTTTAGTTTTGTAAATTTGACATTGAAATATGACCATTTTTTATCCATGGAACAATATTTTTTTTAATAGTTTGTACTGTTGTCATGGAACCGTCTTTTACATTAATATTAACAACGACATATATATTTATATCTCAATCTATGATATATCACAAATAATAAACGTTTGCCGCTGTTGACATATTTTGATGGATGTCATAATATAGTTTAATTATGCTTCATTTTTATACTTTTATATCACTTTATTTTTATATTATTTGTTGAATATTATATATCGTTTTATAAAAATGCTTAATAAATAGTTTAAAATATATGGCTAGACCTTCATACACTCGACAGAATCATCAGGATCACCGCCGTTATTTGGACATGTTAAAAAGCGAATTTGAAAGAAGGTACGAAGATCCCCCGGTATCGGAAAAATGTTCAAATGATTATGATTGTATTAAAGCTATCGGCAATGGTGCATATGGAGAAGTTTTCTTAGTGAGAGATAAAAGTACTTTTACCTACCACGCTATGAAAGTAGTTACAAAGAAAGTTGTCGTTGAACGAAAACACGTGAAACATTTAATATTGGAAAAGAAAATTACTCAAGCTTGTCAATTTCCATTTTTAGTTTCTTTAGATGAAGCGTTTAAAGATAATTTATACCTTTACTTTCTATTGCCATATATTGCTGGAGGCGAATTATTTACCTACATTCAAAAATATGGCAATTTTTCGGATCATCTAACGAAGTTTTATGCTTGTCAAGTGACATTAGCATTAGAGTATTTGCATCATTGTGATGTTGTTCATAGAGATTTAAAACCAGAGAATATTCTTCTTGACACAAATGGGTATATTAAGCTATGTGACTTTGGGTTTTGTAAAATTCTTAAGAAAAAAACTTGGACTTTATGTGGAACCCCCGAGTATCTAGCACCAGAAGTCATTATGTCAAAAGGGTATACATTCGCAGTAGATTGGTGGGCTCTTGGCGTTTTAATTTTTGAAATGGGCTCTGGTTATCCACCATTTTTTGCTTCAGATCCGAGTAAATTATATGAAAAGATTTTAGAAGGTCACTTCAAGTGTCCAGATACGTTAACTGGTGATTGTAAAAATTTAATAAAAAACTTATTGCAAGTAGATCCAAATAAGCGTTTGGGATCACTTAAAAGCGGAGTATATGATATTAAAAGACACTTATGGTTTTATGATATCAATTGGCAATCTATATTACATCAAAGGATTCGTCCTCCTTTCGTTCCCATCTGTACTTCGCCAGGTGACACCAGTAATTTTCCTGAAGTAGAACAAACAAAGCTTAAAAGAAGTTCAAAATGTCAATATGAAAGTGAGTTTGAAGATTTTTAAAAATTAATATTTGTTCTGAGTTATTTGTACTACTGCTAAGAAAACAAATATATTTATTTTTTATATATGATAATGTACATATATACATATATTTTTTTGAAATAATTTCTTTTTAGTATAAAAATTCAAATATAACTCTCAGATATACAAATTATGTGAATTATAAATGCAAAATTATTAGATTGTATGATAGTATTAGCTTAAAATTAGTAAAAATAATATTTGGCTATTGTCTTATTAAAGTTAATATAATTTGTTATCTATATCTACGTAGTTTTTGTCATTTCTACATGTCGGACATTTCGCTTGAACTCATGGGGTTCATGTAAACTGCTGTAAACGTCCGAGTTTCGATCGATTAATTATATTTTTATTAAATTATATATTGTGTCAACCACCAGATGTTATAATTTTGTTAAAATTATCAATCCTTGATATACACAGTTTTTTTTATTTCCTTCCCTTCTCAAAGTGTAGTAGACTAGATATACAGGTTGTGAAGTGTCAGCGAAATTTGCGGAAACAGCATATAGAAAAAAATATATCAAACCCATATCTAAAGAAATTAATCAAGATGCCTCAACATATTTTTTTTAACGTTTTTATTCATACCTGTATTTCATGTGACGCGATTACGCATATATACCAATAACGTAAACACTTATTACTATAAAATATACTACTATAAAGGTTAAAATCTTCCACCTGTATAAGGTTTGGATATGATATAATGCTAACAAAATATAATAAAAAAGAGTACTTAAAAATCGACTACTTAAAATATTATACAATTTTTCCAGGCATTTTATTCAATATAATGCTTTCAATTATAAAATTAAATATATTATTCAAAATATTACAATATATACAATAGAAAACCGGTAAAGTAGTATTAATCTAACATACATACTATATGTATGAGTACAAAAATTGTATATTTGCTTTGTAAACGTGCTACACAATTTATAGAAATATTTAAAATATATATATGTTTTAAATATATTATCTCCATGTCTAAAATTTGCCAAGTAGACATCTGTCAGTTATAATTTTTCTCAATGTGGTAGTTGCTGTGGAGAAAAGATTATTTTGAACAGTTATTCAGTATAATAAATTATTCATTGATGCTTGGACGAAATGATATTTGATAGAAAAGACGAAAAAGTTATACATTATTCTTTTGAATTACAACTAAGCCATAAAAGATATCTAGATTCGTTAAAAGAAGAATTTTTAAAATCATATACGACCACAATTAAATATGAAAAATCTGTAGAAGATTTTGATTTGGTCAGAATAATTGGTATCGGTACCTTTGGGACAGTGTTCTTGGTTCGTGATAAAACTACTTTCGAGTATTACGGAATGAAAGCTTTAGAAAAAGTCCATATAGTAAAAAAGAAAAATGTTAAACAATTATATCAAGAAAAGAAAATTTTACAGAGCGTTACTTTTCCTTTTGTAATATCTTTAAATTTTTGCTGCAAGGATCAGTTATATATTTATTTTATATTGCCTTTTGAAGCAGGGGGTGAACTTTTTACTTTGATAAGAAGAATGGGAAACCTCTCTGAACCGTTATCTCAATTTTATACAGCACAGATGGTATTAGCTATAGAGTATTTGCATCATTGTGGTATCGTCCATAGAGATATTAAGCCAGAGAACATTTTAATTAACGAGTCTGGCTTCATAAAAGTTGGTGATTTCGGCTTCGGTAAACCTATAAAAAACCGAACCTGGACGATATGTGGCACACCTGAGTATATTGCTCCAGAGATTATTTTATCAAAAGGATATAGTTACAGTGTAGATTGGTGGTCGCTAGGTATACTTATTTTTGAAATGATATCAGGCTTTCCACCTTTCCACCACATGGATACTATGAAACTTTATGAGAAAATTCTTTCTGGAATTTACAAAACTCCAAATTACATGACGCCTACTTGTAAATCCTTAATAAAACATCTTTTAGACGTGGACCCAACTAAACGCTATGGCTCACTGAAAGCAGGGGTATATGATATTAAAAGTCACAATTGGTTTAGTGAGATCAATTGGCACATGATATTGCATCAAAAAATCTTTCCACCGTTTATACCGGTTTGTAAAGACCAAGGCGACTCGAGTAATTTTCCAGATTTAGGCGAAGTTAAATTGAAAAAATGTGAAAAATGTTTGTATGAGAAAGAATTTGAAAACTTTTAAAAATCAATGGTTGAACTATAGCTGTTTTCGTTAATGTTATCTCTATATTTTAATTTACTATAGATATTATTTTGTAATAATAATAAATATATCATCGGTGAAGTCATTAAACAATTAACTTTTTTAGTAAAAACGAAAAATATTATTAATATGGCACACAATGTGAAAGTTTTAAAGTTAAGTTAGTTTACTTTTATTGTTTTAAATATTAAAACAAACTATACTCGATACTGACTAATAAAAATGGGAGTTAATTATTATGATTATTTAGGTATTTCGTGCACTTGAATATCCAGCTGAGATGGCGAAGCAGGAGTTTCTAAGAAATCGACTACTCACTGAAAGGTGGAATCTTATACGAGTAGTATCCGACTATAACATGAATGGGACTGAAGAAGTGAGCTTAGAAAAAGTTTTAAGTGATCAATTAGCAGTATACGAAAAGGTTATAAATATGTTTAATTACGTAATAATATATATTATAAATGCATTAAACGTATTATTTCATACTTTTCTCATATGAATTTATAAATAAGAATGTAGGTGCTACGTTTTTATTACTTGAATATATTGAAGCATATACCCATATTTTTTTATGACAGCATAATTTTTCCTATAATTAATTTACAAGAAAATTAAGTTCTATGTAGAATATGCATCCTATGTATCCTACTTTATTAATTTTTATTTTAATGTTATGAATCTGAAAGCTTGTTTTATTTTCACACAAAAACTACTTAACGAATTTAGTTGAAACGTTACACTAATATAGCCTACACTATAGAATAATTGAGGTCGTCGTGGCGCAGTGTCACAAGCGTATGATTATAAACGCGACGGTTGTGGGTTCGATTCCAAATTGAACAGAGGGATATGAATTATTATTTATTAATATTTTGATTTTCTCGCTCTCTTAAAGGCGTTGAATTTCCCCACTCTGGCTGTAAAATAACAAGTTTAAATAAACAAAGCCGCGTTTGAGCATTAGCACCTTCTTCCCTGAAGGAAACTAGAAATCTTCAATAAATAATTACCGTCTATATTCGAGACATTCTCATGTTGGGTAGCAAACTGAACCCGCTTTGTTTTCAATTGCCTCAAGTGGGAATTGCACTTGTAAATATCATATTTACATCCAAACTCTGAAATGCTGTGCCACGACGGCTTCTTATTATAATTATATATGTATACAAACGTAGGTTAATAGTTCTATTCGTGCAAGTCATATAGTTCAGCGGATATTTTTACTATAAAATATACCTAAATGAAACGTTTTAAAATCTTTAGCAAAGTTTTATTATTCTACGTATTAATGTTGCAAATACAGGTTTATACTTCCTGTTGCGAAACAAATGCTTACTGATAATATTAATAAATGTTTGGTTCAAATTCTAAATATGTTTAGTTATGAGGACTTTATTTTCCAGATATTGGAAGATGCATCAGGTAATGGTATAGCTTTAGAAATAGAGAGAAATTTTCCACCAGTTGAAGAGAAATGGAGTATCCTGCAGGCTGTCTTCTTTTCTTCGACAGTACTAACAACAATAGGTGTGTAAGAAGCATGTAAGCATTCAGCATATTAGTATATAAGAATTAATATAAACAATAATAACGTTTAATTTGTTTAATAATCTCGTATAATAACAATACATATATTTTTTCATTTATAATTTTAAACGCACAATTTGAAAAGTTATTAAAGATTTTGTTTATAATATTAAGTATTTATAACATACAAATACTCGCTACTATTTCAGTTACGGCTAACAAATCAGCAATATTGTTTAATCGCTCGCAATTGCTCCAGGTTACGGCAACATTGTACCAGAAACGTTCTGGGGAAGAGTATTTTGTATTGCGTACGCACTTATCGGAATTCCACTAACGCTCACCGTGATCGCTGATCTTGGAAGAGTTTTCGCGACGTTTGTGTCTCTTGTGGCTAAACAATTGCCTGAGATGCCAAGTAAGTTTATTCAGGCGACGATTTATGTGCGGTTTGCGTTTTTACGTGCCACACATAAATTGTCTACGAACGATACGAAAGAAATCTATTTATATTTATTTTCAGTATATTTGTTTGTTGTATCTAGAATGGTGTAGTTTGTCGGAGAGTAATCCGGCCGGCCAGAGATCTTTGTACGCGCTGTGGGCGGTTTGCTTTTTGTTCGTGTATCTGTCGGCTGGTGCTGGACTGTTCAAGATGTGGGAAGACGATTGGACTTTCTACGATGGATTCTATTTTTGTTTTATAACGATGACTACAATTGGATTTGGTGATCTTGTTCCGAGTAAGAACTATATGCGATCACGTTTTATATTTTTCAACTTTTTCAATACTATACTGTGTCCGTTTTAATGAATATCACACAAAAAAAATTCTACAGTAGGTTTTACAGACAAATGCTATAGTGTATCTGTGGAGAATTTTGTGCATAATTTAAAATTAATATTGCATATTTAGGATTTAAATATAAAATATTTTTGTTTTCTGTCCGCCTATGGCGTTGGTCTACATTTAGTCTTTTGTATGCATAATAATTGTACAATAACCTAACCTAACCTAACCTAACCTAACCTAACCTAACCTAACCTAACCTAACCTAACCTAACCTAACCTAACCTAACCTAACCTAACCTAACCTAACCTAACCTAACCTAACCTAACCTAACCTAACCTAACCTAACCTAACCTAACCTAACCTAACCTAACCTAACCTAACCTAACCTAACCTAACCTAACCTAACCTAACCTAACCTAACCTAACCTAACCTAACCTAACCTAACCTAACCTAACCTAACCTAACCTAACCTAACCTAACCTAACCTAACCTAACCTAACCTAACCTAACCTAACCTAACCTAACCTAACCTAACCTAACCTAACCTAACCTAACCTAACCTAACCTAACCTAACCTAACCTAACCTAACCTAACCTAACCTAACCTAACCTAACCTAACCTAACCTAACCTAACCTAACCTAACCTAACCTAACCTAACCTAACCTAACCTAACCTAACCTAACCTAACCTAACCTAACCTAACCTAACCTAACCTAACCTAACCTAACCTAACCTAACCTAACCTAACCTAACCTAACCTAACCTAACCTAACCTAACCTAACCTAACCTAACCTAACCTAACCTAACCTAACCTAACCTAACCTAACCTAACCTAACCTAACCTAACCTAACCTAACCTAACCTAACCTAACCTAACCTAACCTAACCTAACCTAACCTAACCTAACCTAACCTAACCTAACCTAACCTAACCTAACCTAACCTAACCTAACCTAACCTAACCTAACCTAACCTAACCTAACCTAACCTAACCTAACCTAACCTAACCTAACCTAACCTAACCTAACCTAACCTAACCTAACCTAACCTAACCTAACCTAACCTAACCTAACCTAACCTAACCTAACCTAACCTAACCTAACCTAACCTAACCTAACCTAACCTAACCTAACCTAACCTAACCTAACCTAACCTAACCTAACCTAACCTAACCTAACCTAACCTAACCTAACCTAACCTAACCTAACCTAACCTAACCTAACCTAACCTAACCTAACCTAACCTAACCTAACCTAACCTAACCTAACCTAACCTAACCTAACCTAACCTAACCTAACCTAACCTAACCTAACCTAACCTAACCTAACCTAACCTAACCTAACCTAACCTAACCTAACCTAACCTAACCTAACCTAACCTAACCTAACCTAACCTAACCTAACCTAACCTAACCTAACCTAACCTAACCTAACCTAACCTAACCTAACCTAACCTAACCTAACCTAACCTAACCTAACCTAACCTAACCTAACCTAACCTAACCTAACCTAACCTAACCTAACCTAACCTAACCTAACCTAACCTAACCTAACCTAACCTAACCTAACCTAACCTAACCTAACCTAACCTAACCTAACCTAACCTAACCTAACCTAACCTAACCTAACCTAACCGGTGAATCTGCCCTTATTTTCAAAAGTATAATATTATTTTCTCCGTTAAATTACGTAGTTACATTACTAATAAAACGCCATATATCTTCTCATATTTTATATAACACAACATTCTTTTTCAGAAAGACCTAAGTACATGCTGCTGTGTACGTTTTACATTTTAATAGGCTTGGCACTAACGTCGACTATTATTGAGCTAGTTCGTAGACAGTACGCCAGGTCTTGGCAGCAGCTACGTGCCCTATCTGGTCCCCTGGCGGACACACTACGGAGACTTGGTGACGCCGGGCGCGGAGTCGACGTGTCTGCTCTCCATAACGATCTTAGAAAGGTCTTAACAGTCGTAAGTAAAGTTAATGCTTCGTACGGATTAGTGGCTAGGCCTTGACCTGAAACGCCTTCGTTAATTTTTAAATAAGTTGAATTATATCTTTCGTTTAGACAGTTATCAGCACTGTACCATTTTTTGTTGTTTTCTATGGAATTGGTGAGTATAATGTTGAATTAAAAAGATATATATTAAATAAAAAACAAAGACAGTGGGGAACGGAGTGTCTTAATACTAGGTTCCCTCTGCCTACCCTGCTGTGTGCGGGATACAGCGTGAAGCTGATTTAAAATTATATTAAATATGAGTAATTATTTTCATTGCGACGTTTAAGTATAACATTTTAATGAAAACTTTATGTATGGTAAAGGTTTTTTCTTTTCATACTTGATAAAATTTTGAATATTAAGTCCATAGTAGGTACAAATTGTATTAGTTATGAATTATAAGGCAAAAAAGGTTTATTTTTTATCGAGAATAATAAGTTTTATTATTTAATATGAAGATTTTGCGCGGTGTTTAGACGCTGTCGTAGCGCAAGGACACAAGGGCACGACTGTAAATGCTGATGGCTGCTGTGGGTTCGATTCTCACTTGGGGGGAATGAAATATTTAATTTTGCTGCCTATTATATAAAGCAGAATACAGAGTGAAGCTCAAAAAAATAACCAAATTGTTCTAAAAATGCACATTGACAACAGTCTAATAATAATAGATAAGAACCCTAACCTTAACCTAACCTAACCGGTGAAACTGGCCCTTATTATTCAAATATATAATATTATATTCTCCGTTAATTTACTGTATTACATTAATAAATATATAAAAGCTAAGCTTTATTGAGTGTTCACTGAGTGTTTTGGAAGAATGTTGATGTTTCGAGTTCAAAGCAAAATCACACGATGGGACGGCAGTCTCGCATCCAACAGACATCCGCCTTCGTCGTAAACAACTGAAGTCTCATGTCTAACGGCTGACTAAGACCCAGATCAATATCGTCTTCGTATGTATAAACGTGATAGGAAAATGCCTTTGATTTGATCATTTGCTATTGCATTTATTGCTTACAAGTAGTTAGATGCAAATCGAATGTAATCTTGAATTTATTAAGTTGATTTTGAGAAACGGCATCTTTTATGTTTTATTTATTATGTTAATTAATATAACTCATGAATTATTCAACTAAAACAAGTTCATAATTAAATATGTTTTGTATTTAAAGATGCCTTTTTAAAACAACTTTGTTTGTGACCATATTATAATGTATACATTATCAAAATGTTATATTTTTGTCAGTCAGTAGTGTCGGGTTAGAATAAACTGTAATCTATTTTTGCTACGATCATATGGTGATGCTTGCATAAGTTAAGAATGAGGTCGTCAAGTGCTTCAATGTCGCAATAGCCGCCCTTTTAGTTTTAGTACCCAATAAAATACGCGGAATAGCTTTATAATGGCTAGTAAAATAACCGGCGTTTTTTATTTCCAAATCGACGATTTTATTCGCCATCGGAGAAAAATCGATTCAAACTCAACTGATCGCGCCTCACGGTCGTAGTAACGAGAAAACCTCTAAAACTGTTGTGAACGAAAAGATATATGTTATGGGATATTTTTATATGTTTCCGATTTGCTAGTTATAAAACATCGTGTTGATATAAAAGTGCGTCAGTGTTTGGTCGACCTTCGTTGAGATGTATCCGTATTACGTGTCAATGTTAGACGAATATCGATGCCTTCACTGATTTTATTGATGGATGTGGGTATCTAATAAAAATATGTCCGCTGGACCGCATTGGTTTTGGCTATCCATAAATTTTGTTACCGTTATTGTCGGAGTAATTTCATACGCCAAATCGTTCTCGGTCGCAAAGGCGTTAGATTTTTCTCTATCTGGTAGGAAATTGGTTATAGCTTGACAAAGTTATATAATTTTAAAATGTTATCAAAGATTATTATTACATTACTTATATGTGGACTCATTGTACATGTAATGTATAGTTTGTAGTATCTAAAAGCATTTACGTATGTTTTCACAATTGACGTTAATAAATGCCATTACGAAATAACACCATCACAGTGCAGTATCTTGCTGCACACACGATGAGCACAGATTTAATTCCTACCTGGAGCAATGAAAATTTAAATTATTTAATTCGTTTCGTTTCTCTGGTCTATTCAGGTTAGGTTAAAAGCTAAAAAGTATTAACCTTGCAGATTGCTCTCCTTCTATAAAGTAGACTACAAAAGTAGCAGTAGACTCGTGTGGCTTGAATAAATAAAACTGCTGTTACTTTTATTGTTTTTGAATTACTAAGCAACAGTTGCTAGGTGAATAAACTTAAATACAGAACCATTAGTTTGACACTTTCTGAATATAATAAAATGAAATATTTTAAATCAATCGTCTACAATTAAACAACAACAGCAACAACCAATATAGGAATTTTGCCTCAACTCTAGTACGTTAATCGAATCATTAATTTACCTTACAAAATATACGATACACTTAATGTCAGATGGAGGGTAATAAAGACTTTGTAGAGGTAAGGGTCGATGTGCGTCATTGATATAGGACTGCTATACGAGTATAAACTAAATATATAATTTATTTTTGCTTTCGTAGGAAATTGGCAGTAAATAAATATTATTGATTATATTTTAACTTATTATAATTAAATATTTAATGTCAACTTATATTTTAATAGCCATAACCATATTTATGTACAACTAATAGATTTATTTGTGTTAATATTGAGTGTAGGTATATATATTTGACGATAAGCAACAAAATTGTATTTAATATGTTCTCTGGTGTTTAATAAAATGTAATCCCTTTTAGGTCACTATGCCGAGATTGGGTGGACGCGACGGGCTAGGGGAAAAGCGTCAGCTGGAGTGGGAGGCGGCGGTCGAAGCCGTCATTAGGGACATAACAAGCCCAGTAACGAGTCAACCCAAACCGCCAATAGTCCAAATAGTTATATACGAATCATCTGTGTAGATAAGCATATAAGATTTCAATAGAAAATTGGTAATCGTTTGCCGCACTACATTTCGCGATGATGCAATGCAAAAGCTGATGTAATACTCAAATTAACTACTTATAAATCACGGCAAAGTTAACGCTATAAAAATGTTTGATGCCTTTTTTTTACAAAGAAGCAAATAGACGTCCGCATATGTTTGTTACACGCTGTCAAAACTTTCTTGAAACGAAATCTTTAAAATGTCGCCATTTTACATAATAATTATGTTTATTGTTCTAGTGTACGTGTATGTGTATGTTGTGGAAAAACTAAGAATGAATCGATTTATACAGATTTATCTTTATAATAGATTTCTATGAACTCAATCTGCTAAGCAGTGTACGAGTCTCTCCGAATGTATATGAAATGATTAAATTGATTGAGTCAGTGAGATAAAGGTGTTCATCTTGTGTGTCTGTTTTAAGAGTAATATATAATTCATCGAAATATCATATTATTAAACGGAAAGATATCGGCAGTTTCACTTGTAGTGGTAAATTAAGCTATATTAATATGAATATGACACTGACTGCGTTCGTTTCGAAACTGCTTTCGTTTCGAAAGATGCAAGCTTAAAAAAGCTATATTCTATATAATAAGTTCTTTGATTTTCACTATTATTACACATTTTAAATGAAACTATTTTAACCGGATTAACTGCGTATATTTTGTACAAAGGGTTCGACACGTCGGGTTTCCAAAAATGTATGAAAATACAAAATATACGCGATTAAACTGGTTAAAATAGTTTTATATTCTATATACCTACTACGAATTAAATTCTCAAAATGAAGGGAAATTATCAAAGTCTTCCTTTTAGCGCTTATCACGATGCCATGTCTAATTAGGCATACTAATCTTCGTGACAATTTAACATTAAGAGCGCTTATCAGGATATAGTAAAGCCATTTATATAACAGATTAAGTTTACTTTTCATAAGGATTAAGATAGTACGCATTTGATTTATATTATAGAATATACAAACAAGAAAAAATACGATTCTTACTAAGATTCTTTTTGACATTAATTACGATTACAAAAGAAATAATTTAAAATCTTATATAATAATTGAGTAAATAATAAATTGTTAAAATTTTATTAATATTATATTGTGACTCAAAAGACATTTTTGTGTTGTAAGATTGTGATGACTAGCTCTTTATAAATGTAAGTAAATATGTGCTGTAAATGTTGAATAAATGATTGGCGTTTCATATTTGGATTTTATTATTTCTGTGTATACCTACTAATTAATTTAGATATTTACTTTGCTCTTTGACTTATCATGACACGCGTCAGAGTGTCTAGCCAAGTTAAAAAGCTGATAAAAAAATGTATATTACACGAACCATTTCAAGCTGCTTTTGAGCCCTTCATAACTTATCAACTAATGTATTAAATTTAGGACAATTTTTAAAACGTCTTAAATGGGAATATAATTGAATTTTATCCCGGGTGAACTCGGCTCACATATAGATACTTTTGTCGGTGAATTCGAAAACGGCGCATTACTCAACATTTAACTTGGCTCTCATTTCACATTCATGTTTTTGATGGGATTATTATTAGTATCATATATTACCAATATATATTTATATGTAGCTATTGTATAAATTTTCACAATAAGTACATTAAATCGTTATATTTTAAAGGTTTACGGTATTATACAAAGCCGCGTTCGCGTGCTACCGCATTCATACTTCATCTATCTATTTTATAGAGCAATAAAATGTATTCCAATGTTTATGAAATATATATAATTTATCGTGTAAACACACCGCGCTGGTTACGAATTTAAGTGGCGTGTAACAAAATGTGGCATTATTTATCGCGAGTGATCTATCTCGCTTTAATATTTATTTTTAGCATGCAAGAGCCGGGGTGCAAAAATATACTTCCTTTAAATTCTCTTAACATATTATTCTTATGTTTCTATTGAATACATATATTTGTTTAAAGTTGAAAGTATATGTAGATTTACTTGTAGGTCGTATTTGAGAATATATTATAAATAAACAGAATCCAGCGTAAAGTGGGAAACGGAAGTGTCTTAATGGGAACGGACTTTCTTAACCCTATGCTCTGAAGTTCTCTTTGCCTACTCGGCTATGTGCGGGATACAGGGTGAAGCTGATTTTGATTTATTTATTATTTTAGAACGTAGTGTTTTATCAATAAATTCCCTATTTAGTGTTAAAACGCTCCGTTCTCCATTTTCCATAAAACTCTGGAAGCTTTGTGTGTTGAGTCGTCGAACACAACGCCGCGCTTCAACTCGACACAAGAGGGAAATGAAAATATGAATTTAAATTAATTCCTCAGGTAGGGATCGAATCCACGACTAGTTGCGTCACAAACTTGTGCTCCTGCGCCACGGCTGGCCTCGAAAATAATAAATAGATTTAATAATATACAATATTTAGATTTAGAGACGTTCAAAAATTTATACGACTACTAAATATAATAAATTTAACTACGCTCTAAGCATTTTTACATTGTGTGTTGAGTGTTTCAATAAGCTTCTTAAAACCGTGCCCTAATATAATGGCGCCTTTGCCATTATAGTAGGGCATGGTTTTAAGATGCTATATTTTATATTTTACAAATCCCTACATTTATGCACAGTTGGAAAATGTAAACTACCATACTAATAAATACTCTTAATATGAATATAACTTCTGATACGTTTTAACTCCAAAATTACTCAGCTGATTATCTTGAAAAATTTGTACTCATATTTTAAGAGGTATAAGAAAGGATATAAAACACTTATTATTAAAAAAAATATAAGTATAAAATAAAAAATGTGCGTTGAGTTCCGCCACTCATCACGCAATGCCTTCTGAATTTTGCGGAAAGTAGGGAACGGAGTATCTTAAAACTAGGTTCCCTCTGCCTACCCTGCTGTGTGCGGATTTTGGTTTTAGAGATGAGAAGATGTTATGTAACAGAAGCACATCGCACAGTATTTCTATCTGGGCGAGGTGGCCATACTTGATTATATTTTTTAGCAAATACTCAGAAGTATCAGATTGCATATACTGTGCCATATAACATAATAATCTTTTATTAAACGATCAAAAGTAAATTTGTTTATAAAACACGTGTTAAATATAAAATAATTGATCACATTACATTTTATGAGCAGCCAGATTACGTTTATTAAGTCTGCGGTGATGAAACGTTTAGTGACCTATTAGTTTTTATTTTTACACAAGCTGTATTTGAGTATAATAGTTAATAAATAAATATATCGTCGTGGCCAAGAGGTACAAGGGTGTGACTGTAACGCGATGGTTGTGGGTTCGATCCCCACTCGAAATTTATAATTCCATTTTTTCCCTCTGGCGTTAAGGCAAAGCCTGGAGTTGAGTTCCGCTACTGAACACGCAATGCCAAAAAGATTTGGCGGAAAGTGGGGAACGGGTCTTAACACTAGGTAGGACACCAGAATCTCTCGGCCTACAAGGGAAGATTTTTTTTAATTACGCCGGAATGACTTTTTAATCTACATTTCAATTTTTTTTGTTTGTTAGTTATTTATTAATCACTACATATTCTTGGTGCGTAACCTTTTTTACCTTATTATTATGTCTAATTTCCTTATTATATATATTATTTTTTATTATGAGGAAATATTATTTTTAGCTTTACATTATTTTTATAAATTTTAACTAAGGTGATAATCAACTATTATATAATTTCACACTATATTCATAATTACAAATATTACAATGTATGAAATTGTGAATATAGTCTCTATATATTTACATTTTATTATGACTATATATATGTATTATAATTTATTTACCTCTAATCTCTTCAAGCAAAAGAATCTGATAAAAAAATGTTTCGTCAATTGTGTTTTAATTACGTTCCTTTTCAGTTTCTTGCGTCTGAAATAAGAGGTTCCGGTTTCGGGGTTTCTAAACTGTCTAAAAATAATAAGATTAACAAGTGCTAGTAAGCTGAGTGGTATCTTTTTAACAATATATTTATAAAAAATTTAAAAGATTTACAAATAAAACAAAACATGTTAAAACATTTATTCAACACTAACAGCTTAAAATAAATTATAGGTACCTAATTTGGAGGAGCCTTGATTGTGATGCATATTATTTTCGGTCCAAAATATATAAATTAAAACTTGTTTCTTAAAATAGCCAAAAAGTTCAATGTGCTTTGGTAAGTCGTAAGCGGTGACTAATCAAACGGTGACTTTTTAAAATTGGCAACAAAATAAATGCTAAAAGTTCTCGCAGTAATTTAAAATAAATTTTGTTTTGCTTTTGAAATTGGATACTTAATATGTTGCTGATTCATTGTCCAGGTGTTTTTTCGTCATATTAGTTTAGTTTTAGTAAGATTTATGTATTGCGTTACGTTATTTGCATAATTTACAAATAATAAGCTACTTATATTTGTTTTTATTTCATATTTAAACGAGGATTGCAATTAAATATCTCTAACAATCAGCTTCACGCTGTATCTCGCACACAGCTGGTTTGACCGAGGGAACATAGTCATAAGACATTCCGTTCCCCACTTTTCGCCGAATGTTTCGAGACAATGCGGTTGAGTGGCGGAACTCCGGCGTTGAGTTGAGGCTTTTACCTTGGTGACAGAGCGAAAAAATGAAAATATTAAGAAATAATAATATATTCCCTCGAGTGGGTAATTATTTCTAGGAACAATATATAACGTATTAAAACAGCAGTGTATATAGTATATTATTTTTACAATGTCAATATTTAATAATAATTATAATAAAAAAAGCCGTGACTTCTTCAATTTCTTTGTTTCTTGATGTAAGTGTTTTTGTAATGCTTGATTGAATTATTTTCATGCAAAACAAAGCGCGGCATTGAGTTCCGCTACTTTTCACGCAACATATGAAGTGGAGAACGAAATATTTTATCACTCTCGGTTCTTTCAATCTACTCTAGTATTTGTGGAAAATGCATTAAGTTGAAAATATAAGAGATTATTTTATAGTTTAATTGCACAAACGGCTTTTATATCGATTAGGTCAATAACACGTAAATATAGAGACTGTACGTCTCTTTTTCGTTTCTTGCTTCGAGACTTTTTTTGGTGTTGAATATAAAGCTACCACCGGCTGAGAAGACTAAGAAGAAAACGTTAGATATTCAACTGTATTTTTTTTTCAGTTTTACAGTGTATCATGCTTATAGCAAGGTAGGCAGAGGGAACCTAACATTAAGACACACTGTTCTGTACTTTTCAACTAACTTTCCAGACATTGCATATTGAGGGGCGACACTCAACGTTGTAGTGTTGCCTTGGTAGCGAAGAAATAAAAATAATCCCAAGTGCAAATTGAATCCACGTCCTTTACATCGTTACAGTCACACGCTTGTGTCTCTGCACCACACGGCGGCCTCGACTTCGGCCTCAATTAGAGCCACTAGTACTGGTGCGTTATCAAGTACGCGAGGATCTGTAGTGTTGTGTTATCAAGTGCACTGGTACTGGTGCGTAGTACTCTTTCCAATTAATTTTACAATTTTATTACATGAGATTCAATTGATGTTATTTCCGTACATTTTTTAAATACTATCCTAAATAGTGTTTGTTTGTTGTTAGTACAAATAAAAATTCAGTTAAATCATTAGAATTTTTCTATTACATTCTGTTAACGTTTGTTCACTGAGTTGCATTAGGTAAGTAACATGAAATGCTATAGGTATATGATGATGAGCTGAACAATCATGAATAATAAATGTTGTCATTTATAATTTTATAGCCTAAGTATTACGTGAAGTAGTTATTATGAACATGTTAGAAATCAAGCGCTCTACGCGTTATTCTATATTTGTTCAGGAAGTCTAATTTATTGCGTTTATTGAAGCGTTTAGAGAATCATCTAGACATTTTGTGGGAGTGTTACAAATCACCGAGCGGTAGCTTATTTGAAAGAAGTTTTGCAGATGTACATGACTGTGGGTATTTATTTTGTTACTAGAACCAAATGTAGACCATTTTGTATTTTAATTTGAATTAGTAAAAATCAGCTTCACGTTGTATCTAGCACACAGCAGGGTAGGCAGAGGGAACATAGTGATAAGCCATTCCGTTCCCCACTTTCAGCCGAATTTTTCGAGGCATTGCGTGTTAAGTGGTGGAACTCAACGCCGGCATTGGTGCTAGTGGGAAGAAATGAAAATATTAAGAAACTAGCGGCCCGCCTGCGGCTTCGCCTGCATAAACTACATGATTATTGATCTACGACGTTCTTTTTACCTTTGTTATGTTTTTGAAAACTTTGTTAAATGTGCTGATGTCAATGAATAATGTAATTTACTGCTTCAGAAACAGCCTTAAATGTTAATTTATTTATTTGGGTAAGGATTTATTATATTCCTTGTAAAATAACTGTAATGATTGCATATTAACTTCTGTACCGTTTTTATATTAGTTACATATATTATTAGTTAAATGTACAATTGGTAAGTATGTAGTTATTACAGAGTAAACGTAGAAAGGATGTTTTGAGGATTTTTTTATATAGATTTATTTCAAACGAACAAAGGAAACAAAAAATCTATGTATTTACTTGATATTTCTTTGAAGATTAAATCGTTCTTTACCTCTGTGTTGAATTAATTACGACTTAAACTTAACTGTTATGATTTATGAAGGTTATCTCCACTAACAATCCAATTTTCTTTACTTTATTGCCTAAAATATTGCTTAATAGTGCTTCAAAAATATATATTTTTATCAACAGTCATATAACCAAGACGTTTCGAATGTCATTCTTTAGCCAGGAATCTTACCAGCGCGATTGCTATATAACATTCGCAGGCAAATTAATGCCTTGAGTTTATTCAAATGACGATAACCTTTTTTTGATGAAGCAAACTTTAGCAGCTAAGTTGAGTTAAAACAAAGTAATTGGTGAAACTTTTAAGTAAATCGGTTCAGTACTTTCAGAGAAAAATGCGGACAAAAAAATATCGACAGACAGACAGATAAATAAGAAATAAAAAAAAAATGCTTTCTATTATTCTTTTTAAGTGTCCCTCTATCCATTTCAGTCAAAATTACTAAATGTACAGGCAAAATATTTTTACTGTCTTGTTATATATAAAAATAATATTGCAACTTCAACTCGAACCCACAACCAGTCAGTTTTACAGTCACACATACATACAAAAAATCTACCAAAATTACTATTCAAAATAACTCTGTTAACACTTATTTCAAAGGTGCCCCCGTTCTAAGCTACCCCACTCTCCCCTACTGGTAGCTTGTGATTTGATGAGGGCTATGTGTCCGCGTCAATGTCAATGAGACATTGCATTGTTTTATATAATAAAATGTAAATATAGTTAACCTACTTTTTTACTTGAAACAAATGCTTGTTTGACGCGCGATGTATATAGTCTCATTTGGTATGTGCTTATGTTTTTTAAATGTTTTTTTTTTTA
The DNA here is from genome assembly GCA_917862395.2 of Heliconius sara. NCBI lineage: Eukaryota > Metazoa > Arthropoda > Insecta > Lepidoptera > Nymphalidae > Heliconius > Heliconius sara. The sequence continues at coordinate 5,728,700 of OU860796.2, read as the reverse complement.
TTATCCGCTAATTATACAAGCTAATATTATGTCATTATTATAAAAAAGTCTTTAAAAGCCATCTATTTACAAAAAAAGGTATAATTTAAATACAGTATTAAGCTATTAATTAAAACCGATGACAATTATTCTTTTAAATATTTAATTAGAAGAATTTTTAAGTCTTCGTTTGAAACAGTTTAACTGAAGTATTATACAATTATTTGAATGGTACACCCATGAGACCTAATTTGAGTAAAACAATGAATAAATCCAATATAGAAATTGTAAATTTTGATAAAGCATTGAAGAAAGTTCAAGCATTCTTGAATCCGATCGGTATGCAAATTGATGAAAATAATAGTAATATGACAGTTAAGAAATGGCTACGGTTTAGATGGGCATTCGTTGTAAATATGATCTGGTTGAACATAGACATCGCCGCCCAATTCGCGTGGCTAATCCAAAGTGCGTTTATAGGAAAAAAGATTTGTGGAACTAACGAATTTAGCGCCATGTCTCGCTTTGTGTCTCCTTGGTGATATAGAAGCTTTCTTTTTCATGAGACACAGCCATGAGGTTCGTGAATTAGTGCAATCTATACGAATTCTTCAATCGCTGTCCGCTGAAAACGATATGACTATTGACGATATAACTTTTTTGAAAGATCAAATAAAGATATTCCATATCGGCGTTAACAGTGTAACAGTTATAGCAACTGTTGGTATTATAGGATTTGGAATCAGTCCTTTTGTGAACATGGCTTTACATTACAAGAAAACTTCTGAACTTCGTTTTAAATCAGCCTTTTCTTTTTTTATATCCTTTTGATATAAATGATATACGATTTTATTTCATTGCATATTTTCATATTATGTGGACAGGTAAAATGTATTCTCAAATATTTTTACTTAAAGAGTTACTTGGTGCACTAAAGTATATATGAAAAAAAATTTCAGCTGTTATTGCAGTTTCAACAGTATTAGCTCCATGTTTCTTATGCTACGCGTGTTCTACATTCATTATATACCAATTTCATCGTCTTCATCAGGACCTGGAACAAATAATACCATACACAGATGCTTTGGTTTTATACGAAATCAACGATGATATTATAGAAAAAATAATACAGATTATTGATCGTCACAGAAAATTGATAGAGTGAGGCAAATCTCGTTTTTATTGTTGTATACATATATCCATAATTAACATTATTGTTTTAATTGACATATAAATATTTATATTATTATAAATATACTTATGGGCTCCCGAATAGGTAAAGCATTAAATATTTTTAATTATACTGCGTAATTGGTAGATAAAGATTGTATTCAAGATATTGTAAAATTATTTTTTTTAAAATGAGGATCAATAGATCCAAGCCAGAGCAAACAGAAGAAGAGACTTGTATACCTCTTATAGGTATAGGTCGTAGGATTACGTTAAAAATATTTGAATGTTAGTTCACTTACTACCTCACCAAAAGCTTCATCAAGAATAGTTCAAGTTTTTTTGTTTTAAATTTAATACGCTATTAATATATTCTATTTAGAAAAAAATACCATTATTACGAAAATAATTAAAAAAGGAAAATTTATCATCTGTATTAGTTTGTCTACCGATCTACCAATCACTATTATTTTGAAAATATAAATATACAGGTATTTTTTGTGTACATACATAAATTAACATTGATAAAGGACTAGAATATTATATTTATATATTATTTATTTAAAACCCTGTTGTGTGAACTGTTGTGGATTTCATTCCCACTCGAGGAAATGAATCATTTAATATTCTCATTTTCATCGCTCTGATAATGCCAACAAGTAACGTCTCAAAAATTCGGCGGAAAGTGGGAAACGAGTCTTAACACCGGCTTCCTTTCACTTTTCTCTACCTATCCTGCTATATGCAGGATACAGCGTGAAGATAAAAGAAATAATATAAAATATATATATATAATCTTACAGGTGTGTAAATTTAATGGAATCTATTTACACAGAGTCGACTCTATGTAATGCAATCACAAGCTCATTACTTATATGCCTGACAGGGTTTAATGTTATGGTAAGATTCGTTTGAAATATAGATATTATTATTTATTGTAATTTGAAATGTATTTATAATTTATTATTTTTAGGCAATCGATGATATAGCCTTAACACTACCCTTTCTGCAGTTCCTTTTACTGGGCTCGGTGCAAATTTTCATTTTCTATTATTATGGAGATATGATCATGATATACGTGAGCTATTTTTTTAAGTGAATGGATGCTCGTGTTTTGCTTTTGTGAAATATTTTTATATATTTGTACGTTTTTCAGAGCGCTAAAGTGAGTGATGCAGCTTATAATTGCCAATGGTATAGAGCAGACCTCTCTATTGTTAAAGACTTGATGATTATCGCTACAAGGTGTGGATTCATTTAAAATAATTATCAATTTTCTTGTAAATAATATTTACTCGTACACAATATTAATGGGGAGCAATTAAATGTTGTTATACAGGGCTCGCAAACCGTGCAAGATGACAGCTCTCAGATTTTCTGATATTAACTTCAAAACCTTTACTAGGGTAAGTTTACTTTATATACAAGCATATACATGCTTGTATTTAGCAATATGAAACCGCTCGTGGCGTAAGGGCACAAACTGTATGTAAACGCGACTGGTTGTGAGTTTGATCCCCACTTAAGGAAATGAAATATTAATATACATTATTATTTCTATTCCTTCGCTCTGGTTTTGGAGCAAAGCGCGGCGTTAAGTTTCGCCACACGCAATGCCTCCAGAATTCGGCGAAAAGTGGGGAACTGAGAGTCTTAACACTAGTTCCCTCTGCCTCCCCTGCTGTGTGCGGGATACAGCGTGTATAGCGTGTGTAGCGATATTATTAATTAGCGCTGATTGCTATGCATATAGCATAGTTACTGATCTGATAATAATTTCAGAATAACTTTCAAATAGTTTACGGAATACATATTATAAAATAATGGCTGTCTAATTAACCTTTTTCTTTTTTTCAGATACTAAGCGCTTCCTGGTCTTATTTTGCTTTATTGTCATCTCTATATAAACATGATTCAATTTAAATAGATATTAATGAATATAGCAGAATGTAGGTATGTTTCTTTTACAACAATAAAAACTGCAAAGCACTTATTTATAGTTACGAGCAAAAAAAATTCCGCTCTTCATATTATTATTTTTTACCTATGCTAATATTAAAAAGTGGAAGAATTTGTTTGTTGTTTGCTTAAACGCTATGATGTCTGGAACTACTGGTCGGATTTTTTTTTGTTTTATATGAAAGCTACATTCCTCAGAAGTGCTATAGGCTATACAACCCTGCTATTTAATTATTAGTTAGCCTCATATTATGAAAATAACAATAATTAAGAACGCTATCGTATTACTATAAGCGCTGCACAAATAGTTAAATTTATGTGATTATATTGTACTACAAAAGCATTAAGTTTCATTAGTTCTAAAATAAAGTACGCGACACACTATATCTATGTCTTATAAACACGTGGCAATAAGGCATTTTGTGATAAAAATATATTTCAACTTTTTTATTTGACAAAGATATTGAAACTTAGAAGCAAAAGTTATTTCATCCCCATGGAAATTTAATGAACATAAGATTTGTCTTTTAGAGCATAGCAAGTTGTAAAATTAAACCAATTCAATGCTCTTTTTACGGCCGCAAGCATAGGCTCGAGTCCTGCGGGGAGCGCCATTGCCGCTGTTTTCGTCCTCGCAAACAGCCACGTGCTGCATTTCTGAAAATTATGATAAATAATTGAATGTATAAATTACATTATCTATCTTTTGGCAAATGCAGCATAATAAAATAATTGTATAAGTGGTATGCGGGCGAAGCCGCGAGTGGGCCGCTAGTAATTATTAAAGGTAATAATAAATTTTAGTTAATTAGTCAGTACTCAAGTATGCGGTAGCACGACGTAACTTCGTCGTGTGCCAAATACTGAGAATTCCTCCCGAACGCCGCTTTGCCGCGGGAGTCACAGATAATAAAATAAACAATTTCAATGATCATTGTTAGAGGCAGTAAATTTGAAGATTTACAGCGCACTCTAGCCATCTTGAAAGACGAGCACTGTAAACAGTTTGGAAAATGAGTTCTCAATGTAAACGTAACGTCGCGGCGTGTCATTAATCCTCGTGGGTTGTGGACGTGTGTACTGAAAGAAAATTGATAGCTAGAACTTATACAATTGTGTAGAAAGAGTTTTTTTTGAATAAAGGGTTTTTTATTTTGTCAAACATAGCCATTTCATTCAAAAGAGTCACTCTATAAAATAAAATGTTTTTTTTAAATAAGCTTTCTAGATAGTATATGATTAATTATTTTTACAAATTCATTTCATATCCATATTAGGTGGATTGTGCAAAGATTTTTAAGCCACCATTTTGTTGCGGCAGCCATTTTGGTTTTACAACAATGTAGATTGTATGTAATTTCATTGCCATCAGAGCTGAAATTTGATTTTACAATTTCAGCTCTGATGACAGTAAAAATCAAATGACAATCGAGAGCCCACTGGGAAGTAGGTTAAGTTAAGTTTTCAAGATTTACCTAACATACAATAAAACTATAAAAATAACATCAAATAAAAGCAATGGGAAATCAAAATATAATTCGTGTAAAATTAATAGGTGTGTATCTGTAATTAGGGGTGTGACTAAATTGCCGTAATCGTATATCATGCGTATGTAACACTAAAGTGTAATTGGAAACCTTAAGAGCTTTTTCACATGATGCTCTTCATATTTTTTTTAGAATTTTGTTGAAGCAATGAAATAATTCTACAGTTACTCAGTCTCATAGTAATTATTTGTGCTTTGTCATTGTATATGAGTACCAGGTTCGATCTTAAATTTTTAAATCTCTTTGAATGTTAATTTATTTTTTAAATAATCTTATTAAATTAGTTAATGAGGGCTGTAGTTGGAGTCTAAAGTTATTGTAACTTAACATTTATAAATGTGTAATAATTGTAAAAATTCTTATCCCATCGGCGGAGCGGCGCAGTTCAACCAATTTCTCTCCTTATCAGGATTTTTATTGCGCTCGACAGGCTATCAGACGGTACAGTACAATTTTTTTTCTGCCTGTGACACCGAGTGCTATAAAACAAATCATAAATAGTGTTATTCCGTTTTAATTTATTACGATATAACACTATATTTCATAAAAGTAAAAAAATTAAGAAAGTTTCAACACTCGCATATTGCTCTGTAAGCTCAATTATAGAGCTCGTGCTCAGCTTATGCTCAGATACAGCGAGGAATAAACGTTTATTTATTTAGTATAGTAAATAACGCTGTAAATTGTAAGTAGCGTGGTGATTTATTATGGCATGTTTAATAATAAATTCTACTAACTTTAAGCTTAGCGTTTTAGTAAATCCTATTCCTGTAATAAATTCGCCCAACGTTTGAGATATATACTCATTTCGTATGAAACGCAAGTTAATATACAATATTTGGAAAAAGTCACAGACCGCATAGCAACGGCGGAACTTAAGGACACGATTCATCTTGAAAATATTTCATTTCCCTGAGCGGGCATCGAACCTACAACGCATTCAGTATCACGATAGTCTCTTTAAATATTAAACACGTTATCAAATAAAAGCGATTTTCCTATATTAGTAAACTTGTACAAGTAGGTTCCATAACCAGTTGATTCACCATTGTATTTGACTTCTTAGTTTATGTCACAGTAAAAAGGCGAAAAAATTCTTCCCGTACAACATTAACGAATATCGTAAGCTTAATTTATTCTTGTGGGAATTTCTTGGTACTCAGTTTTTAAGCTTCTAGAATACTTAATTTAATCAACTCTTGAACATATTTCTTTATTTTTGTATTTACACGTAATGGAAATGTCATTTTCTTTTGATATAATAACACCGCGAGGCCGTCGTGGCGCAGGAGTATAAGAGTGTGACGCGACGGTTGTGGGTTCTCTCTCGTTCTCACAGAATGAATGAATTATTATTTATTAGTATTTTCATTTCATTCATTTCAAGCCCGGCCTATCCCTGTTGTATGCGGGATATAGTGCGATGTTAACTTTTCTTTTTATTATAAGACAATTGAGACCTTCACAACTTTTATATAACAAAATCCAAATATAGTAATAAAAACGACAGTTATTATGTCCCATAACAATGAAAGGTGTATGTACATATAAGGTCAAAGAATAATGATTATTACAAGTTTTATTTGTGCCTCTCTTAGCACTATTTGCTCGTGAATATATCGATGTTGGCAGGCAAGAGCTCATTTACTTGGATTTTTATAACTCAATCATAAAAACAGGATTCACGGATTTGTATACGATTTACCTATTTCCAAATTGCCTATACTGTGATAAAAACAATCAAATTGAATCCAATTCTGAAGTTAAACAAATTAGGTCACGAACAGAACACATATTATATCTATGTACAAACAGTATTATGTTATGTGTATTCTTATAAGGATAGACTTTCTATTCAGCTTCATTATATTGTTTTTATATTGCAGAAGTTTCAGGCCTTTAGGCGCTATGAACATTATTTATATTTAAATGTGGATTATACATCTATTAACTTAAGACAGTTAATTTATTCCCATTCCTGTTTCCATATATTTTTCTTAATGTTCTTAATTTGATAAAATTTTAATGTATATAAAATGCGTTCTGCCTCCAGTAGGTGCCTATAGTATAATAACCTTAGTTTGTCAGTATTAGGTACCTATGGCATTTATTTTGAATTATATTATTATCATAGCATTATTAGGGTTCCGTACCGCAAATGGTAAAATCTTTATAGGATCACTTTGTTATGCGTCTGTCCATCTGTCAAGACCATTTATTTCGGGATCGTATGAAATATCAGGCTGATATAAATATTAAATATGCAGGTTTCTAGTCCCTCGAAGTGCATAAAATGTCAACCTGAAGTCAACGCAATTAAAAAAATAAGAGCATTTATGCAGAAATTTTATTGCGTTTCCTTAGAAATTGTGTGGACTTACAATTATATAATTTGGTACAAAATTATAACTTATAATATAAATAAGAAAAAAAAACTGAAAAAAGAAAATTTATTTTATTTTATTATTACAAATTTATATGTGAAGTTCATTTCATAAAAACTGAGTGAACATGCACTAAACTTAAATTTGCCAATTTTTTATAAGTTGTACTTGCCGCTGCTGCAAACCGACTCACGCTTAGCCGTTTTTAATATAATATACCAAACTAATTATAGCTAAAAGCTGCTAAGATACTTTAAATCTATTTCCTTGAGCTAACATCTATTATGACCGACCATGTCTTACAACACCGATCTCGTGACAGGGTACCATTAATCTTTTACAGTGAAACTCGTGGTCGATAGATTAACGTATGTAGTATACAGCTGTAGTGACCAACAGATTATATGACCCATTTTCACAACTATCATTTTGCAGAAAGCCCAAGCCAATATCTTTTTATATTTGAGGAGGAAGGGCAACTTAGGGTGTTTATGAAGCGAAAAAAGGGCCCTGACCTTTTTTCTTCAGAAGCAGGTATAGGTTTATAATTTTAGGTATATATAGTTTAGGGAAAAAAAATTTGGTTGTATTAAAGCGGCGTTGATTTCCACCACTCAACTCGCAATGCTTCCAGAATTCGGCGTAAAGTGGGGAACGGAGTGTCTAAACAATAGGTTCCCTCTGCATACCCTGCTGTGCGCGGGACATAGCGGGATACAGAGAAAAAGACAAAAAAATTAAAAATCATTGTTTTGGGTTCTTTTGTATTAAAAAACATCGCCCATAATATTTTTTCTTATGTATCTTCTAAGTGCAGACACCGATCCGTTACAATTTTATTATAAGTATAGATTTGTCTGATTGTAAAGTTACAATAAGATAAGCCAACAATCTAGTAGTTTAGTAAATACGTATATAAATAACTTAGGTAGTGTCCCTGTGTTTACCAAGTATCGTAACTTTCTAAATTCTTATTTATTACAAATAAAGTATAAATAATGGGCTAGATTTGGGAAAGTCGGTAGCAGTGTTACGACAGTCCCTTTAAGAAGATCTTCTTCTTACGCTACAGTTTACGACGTAATATTTTGCACATTTTAGCTTTTATTTCATCTTTCAGCCTAGTACGACTTATATTTATTTTTTGTTAGTAATTTGAAATTTGTACGTAGAGTCGTAGGAAAATGTACCATTTAAATACCACGTATCGCGATCGTGCCCGCTTCCTATCGCAATAGCATGATCCGAATACTATTTTAATAGGGCAACACAATCGTCACGCAAGCTAATAAGTAAATCTGTTAGTGTTTTAATCAAAGCGTAGGTAATTATGTTATAATATTATTAATTTATATAACTATATTAAGGAAAAGCTTAGAAATTGTGGCGTGAGTTTTTTTCAGCTTTTAATGAATGTAATGTTATGCGATTAATTACCACCACCAGTAATCATCAAGTTTTTTTAAATTTAGTATAATTAGGACAGTATAAGTATAAATATCTTAAATTGTGATTGTAATTGTGTTCTTATTGGCGTAACAGCTATTTTTAATTATTTTTATGAATTGCTGAAGATATCTTTTAGTTCGCTCTATATCGTTAGAGCCTTTATGATAAAATAGCAACATAAACCTAATAGCATTATAAGGACTGCTATTATAACACAGATTAAAAAGTATGTATTTTTTATTATAAAACATCAATAAATACACTAAAATTGTTTTCTTTTTTTAATACCGATAATTAGATGTTGATTGCTGGTGCTATTACCGTTACTATATTTTAAAAATATGCAAATTACTGAATATCGTTTTTATCTCTCTCTTGTATACCTTTAAGGAATCCTACGATTGTAGATTGTATATGACTCGTTGGTTCAGGGGCTATATGGATAGTGTAGTAGTATACGTATAACCTTAAAGTGGATTTTATGTATTTTATGTATTCATCTGGTTATATTACTGTGCCACGTCACAGACAGGCCGCTGATAACTGTTTCACTATTAAGATCCCTGACAACTGATCTGGTTCTATTTTTTTTCGACTTCTATAAATTTTAATAACTCTTTATAAGTGGATCTACATAGGTTAAGGCAGAGGGAACCTAGTGTTAAGACACTTCGTTCTTCACGGATAAACTCAACGCCGCGCTTTACCTCGACATCAGAGCGTAAATAAATATTTTATTAAGTTTCTTTAAAAAAAATTGTTGCTGTTCTTATAGGTTCACTCTTACACGGAGGTTGTTGATAACCTAGTGTTAAGACACTCCGTTCTTCATGGATAAACTCAACGCCGCGCTTTACCTCGACATCAGAGCGTGAATAAATATTTTATTAAGTTTCTTTAAAAAAAAATGTTGCTGTTCTTATAGGTTACTCTTACACGGAGGTTGTTGATTAGAAAAAAATATAGCATTAATGTTAAGGTGTCGCTATACATTTTATTTAATAAAAAAAAATATTAAAATATATCTATATATGTATATACCGATAAATCTTTAAATGAATATAATACTTACGTATACCATTTTAATTTTCAGAAGCAACGTCTCCCGAGTTTACACATATGATTGATGAATGTTTGATGAAAAGGGGAATTTCTTACATTTATCTTATTTTAGTTTTATTTAGCTTGTTCCTTAAATTTTGTACTACTATGATAAATTATAAAAGAAGTATTTGGATAGCACTGGATATAAACAGGAAAGGCCAAGAAAATTTACAATATCATTATTATCAGCAGTCAAGTCGTTTATCTTTATTCGTGAAGCCAGTCGTGGTGCATTGGCACAAGTGTGTGACATTAAGCTCGCCTGGTTGTGGGTTCGATCTCCATTCGAGGGAAGGAAATATTTATTTGAATTTATATTTTCATTTCTTCACACTAGTGCCGAGGTAAAGCGTGGCGTTCAGTTCCGACACTCAACAAGCAATGCTTCCAGAATTCGGCGGCAAATGGGGAACGGAGTGTCTTGTCACTAAGTTCCCTCTGCTTACCTTGTTGTGTGCGGATACAGCGGATACAGCGTGAAGCTGATTATTGTTTAATATATAATTAAGTAAACACCAAGTTATTACAGACTTTTTATTAGTACCATAATTTCAAACGCTACAGGAAATACTTTTGAACTTCTGAAATATTATAGTACAATTTGAATTAAAAGGTAGATAGGGCGATGTCGCCGCTGAGGCGCGTTCCTTGTACTGTTATTATCGAATAATATTAAAGCTGTATACACACTGAACTTTTGTTAGTGTACTTAAGAAACAATGACTATGTTGATAATATTAAAGAAAAAATCGTGATTTGGAAGAATAGAAATATTTGAATAGTACCTTCACTAGTCGATGGTCAAATTGGTTAGTTAACAATTTTATTAACTCTACTTTACTATATGGTGAACCATGTGTGAGTGGTTAATATAACATTACTATTCATTAATTTAATGATTATCATAATTATATTTTGCAAGGCAAGTCATAATGCAGTGGCCCAAGCGTGCGACTGTAAGCGAAACAGGTTATTGGTTCGATTCCCACTCGAGGAAATGAAAATATTTAATAAAATATTATATCGAGAGGAAATTTTTTTGGATCAATTGTAGATCTCAGTGTCTTTTCGCACAATTTAACAAAGAAGTAATACTAGTAATTTTGTGTTCCTTAGTTTAGTCGCCCATCAATGATTTATTGTTTGTATCGCATTTTAATACCTCAAAGGGCAAAACGCGCGACGCCTTGAAAATTAAGTCTATTAATCATTTTTATAGTTATAATACCGCTGAAATTATTGCAAAGTAGTAGTACGACAAAGTAATAATAGAATGTAGAGGACAAAAGATTCTTTCTCGCTCTTTATTAATCTTATAATGAAACGATGCTTTACAATGATGTTAATTTATTAGATACAGATTCAACTATAATAACATTTTAAATATTTAACACAATAACTAATTTATTATTTATTATTTCAACGTAGCTTGTGCGCAAAAACGTTGAACTGTAAACGCGACAAGTTTTAGGTTCGATTCCCACTCAAGGACTGAAATATTTTGCTCTAGTATAAAGGCATAGCGCGGCGTTGAGTTCCACCACTTAACACGCAAATCCTACAGAATTCGGCGGAAAGTGGGCAGCGGAGTGTCTCAACATTAGAGCCCCTCAGACCACCCTGCTAGGGTGGTCTGAGGGGCTCTAATTCTGTAGGATTTGCGTGTTAAGTGCAATGCAAGGTACAACGTGAAGCTGAAAAAAAATAGTAAAAATATTATTTTTGCTCTTAGTGCCCATACATTACCTGAAAATAATGACATAATATGTGCAAAAGAAGGACCTGGAATTACAATTTTACAACTATTTACCAAGATGATATACTACGCACAGATTATCAATTACTACAGCATTAAATGACAACTTTTTTCTGCTTATTATAGATACATAGCTATGTAATAAAAAAAAATCAAATCTTAATCAACAATTTTAAAAAGTATATAAAAAACCTATATGAAAAATTAATAATTTTAAAAAATAATTTTAATAATTAAAACTAAAATTAAAAAAGAACTTATTATCTAAAATTACATTAATCTTAAAACTAAACATTTTCTTTGACGTAGAACGGATTAATTTAAAGCACATGGCGTTATAACAAGAAGTCATGCGATGTAGGAGTGAGTAGCTTAATACATTGGTTTTAGCGGGTGGAAGAAAAAACAGAGAGACAGACAGACAAACAGAATATATTAATTTTTTTTATTATGTTTGATAATTTACAGTGTAAAAAATTACATGCACTTGAAAAAATACAGATGTTCATATCAGAGATAGCCATAAATCAACCGTTATTTTTATTTATATGCATAGGTAGATATAAGTAAACAGTATTTTAATTATTTCTAATATCCCGTATATAGCAAAGTGTATAATAGAAGAGATTTTTTAATAAAAAATATTTTTGTATTTGTTCAGTGTAACTAAACTAGAAATAGAATTAAATATGATCTATGATATTCTGACGCTCATTCTTAGGAGTTTTGTTTCGTTCTTCATTAGTGTACCTGATGACATTATTTTACCTAAATAAATCCGTCAATCAAAAGTTGCGACAACAACAGGCGGCCTGCCAAATTTGTTTGCCAAATGTTTACTCTTTATTATAATTACTGTATTATTATATAAACTGTGAAATAAGAGATTTTTATTTTTTTAATTTAATATAAATTAAAATGTTATTTAAATTAAACTAAATAAGAGTCTTTTTAATTTTTAGTCGGTAATATTTTAAAGATAAATAAAATGCTTGATTTATATAACTTTTGTGTATATATATACAAAAAGTATATATGTAGATACAAAATGAATATTTATTAAGGCTATCGTGGCGCAGGGGCACAGGAGTGTAGAGCACAGGAATGTACATAATAGTTATGAGTTCGATTTCTACTCAGAGGAATGAATTATAATTTATTAATATTTTCATTTCTTCGCTTCGCACAAAAGTGCTGCGTTGAATACCGCCATTCAACGCTGTTTAATGTTTCGAAAATACGGCGGTAAGTGGATGAACAAAGAAAAACTGGATTTTATATACTTTAGAAATTTTTTGAAATGCTTTTAAATAATAAAACAAATATTTATTATATAAGGCAGTAGGTATATATTGATGGTATTCATCATAAACCTACAATCACAGCCTGTCTTAATAGTAAAAGCAAATGTTTATGTGTGTACTGTTGTAATAAAAAAACCTTAGGTGTTTTACTGATTACATACACGTACATACACGTATAAGTATATTATTTCATTATTTTGTAATATGAATCGTAATGGTAACTACTATAAAATAAAAGTAATTAACTTCTGGTTAATTTGATAACTTAAAAAGTTAATAAAAGTAGTGAAAAAAGGCGTGAATTCAAAAATTGCCTTAAATATGTTTTTTATATATAATCAGTTAATTTAACTAATAATAACGACTTTTTATAATAGTTGGATGAGGAAGTTTCCTCATCTATTAATAAACTAATGAACTCGAATAATTCTACAAGTTCAGATTTGTTTAGTCGGTAAACCAATGGGCACGGACCCATGGTTATATGCTCCTGGCCAGAAAAAATAGAATAAAATGTATAAATAAAAATCACGCTGTATCTCGCACACAGCACGGTAGGCAGAGGAAATCTAGTATTTAGACACTCCCTTCCCCATTTTCCTCCGGATTCTGGAGGCATTGCGTGTTGAGTGATGGAACTCAACGCCGCGCTTTATGCCACCACACCAGTGTGAAGTAATCAAAATACCTATTTAAATAAAATGAATAGCCTCAATAAATTGCTTACTAAGCCATTCGACATTTTTTTTGAGTTCAGACACGTAGTAAATTACAGTAATAGAATATTACCAGCCAATAGTTATATTAAACAATACTATATTCTACTATTCTACTACTTTTGTATTATTTTCTGTAACTGCCTGCCATTATGCCCATATCAGGGGAACATTTAGACCTTTATTAATAAATCTATGTTTAACCTACTGCTTTTCCACATGCATTACATTGTTAATTTAATATAAAATATAATGTAAGTAAGGCACTTTTAATCAGTTAGTTGATAACATTATATATTCTTTTATTACCTATACCAAATAAAGCAATTAAAACTTTTATATTATTTGTTTTTTTATATAAAAATATGATAAATTAAGAAATATTTGACGTGGCTTAAAATATTTAATAACACAACCGTGTTTTGCAACCGGTTGTATGTACTCTATAATTTTCGTACAAATCTTGAATCAAAAACCTGTTGTATGTTTTAGACAAAAAGTAGATAATAATACAGAAGCTTATTACTAAAGAGGTCGGATTTTTCGTAACGATCTGGGATACGGCCAGATTGAATTTTATGGGTTGGAGAGCAGTCCCCTCATGTGATTGCAACCCCTAGTTTTAGAGCTTAGAACAGATTTCATTGTTACGAAAAAATAAGATAAGATATGAAGTAAAAAAAGTTGGTCTGCCACCTCTCTGTCGTTGCATTTGAGAGCTATCATAGTATAAAAACTTTATATAATTTGTACAGAAAGTCTAAAAAACATCGAAAACTTGCATAATGCGAGAGTTTTTCTAGTGGACACGAGCTGCTCTGATTCATTTATGTAAAACGAACGTCAGGAACATCTAATGTGGAACTCTAATAGACCAGCGAAAGTATAATAATAGATTTAAGCTATGGTGCCTTAACAAAAATTGTTCAGTCTAATGAATATTATTGACAGACCTATTATTAACATTAGATGTTCCTGACTTCTCGAGTTTAATAGGCCTGTAAGCAATCTTAATGACCTAGTTCCGCCCTGATTCCGGATGTAAGCTACTAGGGTCCTGTAGTCTGTCTGAATCAGGATATGGAACCAAGGTGTTTTGTGACTGAGCCCCCTTAGAATTTATAACTGCATAATCAGTATATTTTCCCTTATAGGGGAGTGCCAGCTTATTTGGCTCGAAACCCATCTCCCCGAGTTCGGCCCCTAGTCCACATCCGCTGCGTCTGTTATTAGGAAGTAGGTAACTGTCTGTGTAGGCCTTTGCATAGTGGAGTTGGACGGCATTGTATCGCATACAATCACCATCCTCTCGCACTCCGGAAGTTAAAGTCTTATTAAGTTACAGTTTTATTCTCTGCCGGAAAATGTCCTCAGAAACATCTGGGCTCTTTGATAATGGGGCACTACAAGGCAAAATTTAACATGCCTAACAAACTTTGCAGTTCTTTTACGGAGCAATTGTCTGGGCTCAATACTTTTCTCAAATAATTAGTAATAGTTAAAACCTTTCGAGTAGGTAATGCTATTGTGCTGTTCTGAGCATTTCCAATTAGCCCTAGATACTCTAGCCTGTTTGTGGGTATGGTTACAGATTTTTGACAATTTATGCCTACTCAACGTCCAGGTACACTAAAAGACGAATACCTCGGCTCCGTAGCAACTCGGCAACCCAATTTGAGACTACTGTAAATAGTCTTGGAGCTGAAGAAAGCCCAAAAGGCAGTGCTATTAGTTGAAGGATCTCCCCTTGGTAAGCAACTCTTACCTCCTGTGATTCTTCGCGACTATCAGGTAGAAGTATGCCTGATGAAGGTTGATCCTTGTTAACCAGTCCCCTGTCTGCAGGGAGTTGACTTCATCGATCTGTGCTATCAAATGAAGTCTCATTGCCTTGCCATCATATATGGCAAGGTGGCCAAGAAACAAAATTAAATTAAATTTATATGAGTAAAGAGTTTTTTACAACTTTTTAACATTTTAATCAAATTGTCATTTTTGACAATATTTTCACAAATAAATATTGATAGTAGTTTTTTAAAGCTTTATAATCATTTTTAAGTTCTTAAAATATTAAAACATGAACTCCGAGGGGACTTTAAGACGACGACAACTGCCGAAGCTTATGGCTTGTATGACAAAGAATAGTCTAGAAAATCTTAGAAATCGAGCCTTATTTACTATAGACGTATTAGATGCGAAAGGAATCCGAAGGTAAAGGCCAACAGCGCAATTAACATACGTTTAAAATAAACATTAATTACACAAAGCCGTCTATGGATCTACTTCTAATTTTAGGACATTTATTTTAGGCGAAAGTTACCTCTGCATGAATGTCTTATATTGGAATTAAGGGAAAGTGGTTACGCTGAATCGTCCAATTACCTACAAGACTTGATATATGATAATCTACAACTCTTGGCTGACGACGATATAGGCATTGTTATAGATCTTAGGAAACAAGACAAATATTTAGAACATATTACAGCCGGTCTTATTAAAGCTGAAAAGTATCGCGATAAAGGTCATTTGTCAGTCTCTTTAGAGTTTTTAATTTAAAATATGTTATACCTTTTATAATAGTTAAGTTGTGCCGTGTGATCCCGGCCTAGAATAGGATCATCCTGGTACTGGTGGTGTCGTAAGAGGCGACTAAAGTACGTGTGGTAGAGTCACGTCGCCAGCAATGGCAACACGCATGGGCAGACTCGACCGGATCATTACCACCCCCGGCATTTAAAACCGGCGTGAAGTAGTAGCTTTATACCACTGCGTTTCGCATCAGGTAATGCCGGGCCCCGGCGCCCAACCCATCTTAAAGGCCGGCAACGCACCTGTAGCTCCTCTGGGGTTGCACGGGGCCGTGGGCGGCGGTAGTCACTTACCATCAGGTGACCCGCACGCTCGTTTGCCGTGTCTTTTCCATAAAAAAAAAAAAAAAAAAGTACTATGTGCTTTCTCAATAGATGCTTTCTCACGATTCTCACTCGAGCAAGTGATATGTTAAATGTTTTAACTTCCTCGCTCTGGAATACCAGACTTTTTGTTGAGTGGAGAACGGAACGTCTTTATGGGGACGAAGTGTATTAAGATTCCTAGGTACTTTTTATTTAACCTGTTATGTGCGGGATAGCATAGTTTTTTTTAATTGTTTAATGATTAATTACTAAAAAAATGGATGGGAATTACTTAATATATATATTAAGTATATATACTTAATATATATAATATATATATTAACCAAAACAAACTACACATTTATAATGTGAGAAAGAATTAACTGACACTAATAAAATTCAAACAAGTTTTTGGCAATATCAAAACAAGTTTCCCAAATGATCTTGTACTTACCTAACAAATGTTTTGACCAATATTTTTCAAATGATTTGTTTCTACGAATTAATTAAATTGCTACACCACATATAAAATGTATTTTAAGAAGTAAATTATAGATAATACGAAGAAAGAATGCTTAGAGCTCCTGGGCCTCGCATTACATTATGCAGAAAATGGGAAAGGAATTTTATGGCTCGCTGAGAAATTTTTCCTGGCAGCCATTGCCGTATCGAGTCAATATTTAATAGACGGTGGGCGACAAAAGGGCTGCTGTAAATATCACTATGCCAGCTTCTTACTTGACAAGTGTAAGTTTGAAATTGTTATGTGATAACTGTTTTGTTTAAAAAATAAAAACCAAAAATATGACGTCGAACTATGGTTATTTTTTTTTCTTCATAATTTATGAAGAAAAAAAATAACCATTTTTACTCAATTTTATATTATAATTTTAAGTAAAAACCCATTTAC
The DNA here is from genome assembly GCA_917862395.2 of Heliconius sara. NCBI lineage: Eukaryota > Metazoa > Arthropoda > Insecta > Lepidoptera > Nymphalidae > Heliconius > Heliconius sara. The sequence goes on along the minus strand of OU860796.2, from coordinate 5,711,528 downwards.
ATTTAGGTATAAGTTTTTTTCAAATTGAAACTTCGATATATTTAAACGTAAAAAGTTGCAAGTCAAATAATAAATTTGTTACACGGAAACACTTTATTTACCCAATTAAAAATATACATATATGGTTGTGCGTTGTGCTGCTTTATTTTTTTATCTTTGCTATCCTATACTCTATAACCTGGAAATTAAAAAAAAAACCTCTTATATTAAGACACGGAAAATATATGTTACTTTTAAATATTAGCTTAAGTTATCTACCAGTTCCAGACGCTGACCCCGAGGAACCATTTGAAATACTTACAGAAGTGAGAGATAGCGCCATAGGGAAGGTACTCGTATAAGAAATAGTTTTTATTAAGCATTCTATTATGTTTTTCATTAGATGATGATGAAAATATTATATATTATCAAATATATGGCTCCATCACTTACCTCCTCATTTTCTATAGAGGCGGGGAAATAGTGTGTTATTAAATTGATAAAAAGTATATGTTTAAAGGTAAATTTAGGTAAGTCAGTTAACACTTTAAAAGTAAAGAGATAAATCAGGAAAAAATGAAACTTATTGGTATTCCATACCAACAAAATAATTACAAGCTTACAAAATGAAGGACAAATCTATTGTTGTTAATTTTATACAGAATGAGTGCATACTTACCCGCAATCTTAAGTTTATCAACTTACTTCCCGCTGCAATTGGTAGGGACCCCTCAGGGGGTGAGTCCGACACATACTTGACTTTTTTCAACTAAACCTTACACACGTACATACATATATTACCAAAGGATTGGCTACTATACGAAGCCGAAGATGAAGAAGAAGAGACGCCACCAGACACTGTGTTTTCTGCAACTGCAATTCAACTGCATAGAGTATTACTAAGCAAAGCTCGTACATGTAGAGACAAAGATCCTGCTAAATCAGAGAGGCTATCAAGATTAGCCGAGAGGAGAGCCCGTGACGGTTGGTTAAAATAATTCTTAACTATTATAATTAATAAAAATAGTAATATATAATGGTATATATAATCTGTTAAATGTATAGTTTCTTATTAATTTGCACATTAATTTTAATATTGATCCAAAACTTAAATATTTAAATTTTACTTAGGGCTTATTAAAAATAAAATAAAAATTATTGCGGTGTCGTTTTACATTATGACATTGTTGAGTAGGTATTATATTATGCACAAAAAAATTGTTAAAAACTTACTTGATGTTGGTGTAAATGTGTTTGAAATAAAATGTAAATTATTTATATAAATTATGAATTAGATTATAGAAATTATGAATGTGAGGCCTTGTCACAAAAAAGCTCACGGGACACCGGACTTCCATCTTGCTTCGCTCATGGACCACCAATATATTTGTGTGAAGAAAGAGTGCTTTGCCTAAAATCTACTTTTTATTTTACTATAATACTTTTTAATATCATGAATAATATTTTTTCCTTAGTTCGTGATCTATCGTAAAGACAATTATTAAGTAGTTTATCTTGATAGCGGCTACCGCGAAGCTTGAATGTTCTATGTATATCAGATTCAAGGTTACTTTAATTACCATTTGTTTGATTTGTTTAAGTTTTTATGTGTGGGTTTTATGAAATTACATATTATGTATACTCGTATATATTCAATTTAATTAATGTTTTACGAAAAGAAACATTAAAGGGTGGCGTAAAGTTATACATTTCAGTTCAAGTTTTTTAAATCTTACAGCTCGAGATACGCCGAAAACAGCAGAAGCAATAATTGAAATTGGTGTAAGTCAGTTAGTAATGAATAACTTGAATAATGCTCAAAAAACATTTCTTCGAGCCCTAACAATTTTCGAAGAAAGTAACGATATTGATGGTCTCTGTGAGACACGGATGCATTTGGCTGCTGTTATGCAGAGGTATGTGTTTTTAAAAATAAGTACTTTACATAGTTATTGTGTTGTAACATGAATCTATAATTTGTATTGTAAAAATTGGTCAGGTTCGAGTCGTATGCGCACACCAAGGGCTCCGTACCAATTTTAGAATTTTAGTACAGCTTATAAAAGTCGAAAAACTTAAGTATCCTTAAGTATCCTTTCATTTAATAAGAAATGTACTACAAATATAAGCTTGTATTTCTATCTATCTATCTATCTATTATCTTCACGCTTTATCCCTAGCGGGGTAGTCAGAGAGAACGGAGCGCCAAACGCTACGGTCTCTACATACCTCTTTCGCCTCGTCCACTGTCATCAACCTCTTCATACATGCCCTCCGGGGGACCCTCATGCTTTTTACGTGACCTTCCTCCAGTATCTTTGATACTGTGTTTTCGAAGGTCAACCGAGGTCTCCCCCTACCTCTCTTACCACTCACTTTTCCATCATAAATCTTTTTTGCCATTCTTTCCTCGCTCATTCGTTCGACGTGCCCAAACCAGCTGAGCACGTTCTTCTTCATTCTCACCGTGACATCCTCGCTGGTACCTGCCATTCTGTGTACCTCTTCATTGCGGATTCGATCAGCTAGGCTGACTCCGCATATCCTACGAAGAGATCGCATCTCCACAGCATTCATCTTTCTTTCATTCTTCTTCTGTAATACCCACGTTTCGCTGCCGTATAACAGGGTCGGTACCAAAACTGCATTGTGTACGGCCAAACGCGCAGCTGTGCTGACGTTTCGCCGTCTCATCAATGCAGCCAAGGCTCCGTTAACCTTGTTACCGGCAGCAATACGCCTTTCCACATCCATCTCGTATCTTCCATCTCTACTGAACATACTTCCCAAATATACCACTTCATTCACCTGTTCTAATATCTTATCATTTACACTGATCTTGCATTCCGTCCTTTCTTCATCTCGTTCAAAAATCAGAACCTTTGTCTTATTCGCATTGAGGCTTAGACCATTATATTCACACTCTTCTTTCAGAGTGGTGACCAATGCCTGCAACTCGCACTCTGATGATGCAATAAGCACTGCATCATCTGCGTACAGCAGGCAATTCACATTCAGGTCACCTACTTTCACTCCTATATCACTTTGTTTCACTCCTTGGAGACAGCTATCCAAATACAAATTGAACAACCAAGCTGACATGGCGCAACCCTGTTTAACACCCGATCGGATGTCAAACCAGGGCGACATGCCAGCTCCTACTCGCACGCAGGCTGAGTGGTCTCTATAAAGAGACTTTACAGCCTGCAACAAGGGTCCACTCACATTGTACCGGGGTAGTATCTCCCATAATTTCGCTCTGACAACTCTATCAAACGCCGTTTCCACGTCCACAAAAGCACAGAAAACTTTTTGGTTAACGGCCAAAACTTTTTCCGTGATCATGCGGAGGGAAAAGATCTGATCCATACACCCTCTTCCAGGTCTAAAGCCTCCTTGGGCCTCCCATAACAGCCTTTCAGATCTCTCTTGCATTCTTCTCGCTAAAACTTTAGCATAAACTTTACTACCTAAGCTAATCAAACTGATAGCCCTATGGTTTGCGCAGTCTATCTGTGAACCTTTGCCTTTATACAAAGGCACGATGACCGCACCTCGCCAATCGTATCGTATCTTTTGTATCTTGCTTTTTATTTTTTGTTTTTTATTTTTTATTTTTATATTGTTATTTTATGTGTCATTATCTCGTTCCGTTGATTTGTTGTTCAATTGTAATGTTTGTCGTTTTGTATATATATAGTTCTTATGTGTTGTTAAATCCCATTAGATTGTTTTTCTCATCTAATAATAAAATTTTATGTAGAAGTAATTTTAAAGAAATTAAAAAAAAAATGTAAACAAAAGTATACTATTGGTGCATGTTGTGTCTACCTGTAAAGGGAATAACACTTACCAATGTATTTTTTTTATTATTATTTATATTCATGTACTGTGTATATTCTGTTGGTGGACCTTATAAATAAATAAATAAATAAATCGTCTGGGACCTCCCCTGATTTCCAGCATAAATTGCACAAAAACCAGAACAAGTCCAAGACGCGTGGCCCACCATATTTGATCATCTCGGCAGTAACTCCATCTGCTCCCGCTGACTTACCACATTTCAGACTTCGTATTGCACACTCAACTTCTTTTACACTGATTTCGCCATCAGCTACATCAAGACTCAGCGTTTCGCTGCTACTTGAGACTGAGGCGTCATCACATTCATACATCTCCTTGTAAAATTCCGCCCATCGCTGCAAAACGTGTGGTTTTTCTGTTAGAATTTCACCGTCCTTCGAAAGCACCCCTTTCATTCTACAAGTTAGCGAGCAACCTCGAGAAACACTAACTTCTCGCCAGAAAAGCTTCGTGTTTTCCCTGAAGTTGTTCGTTAACCTCTCATCTCTTTCATTCTCTGCCTTTTCGCGCTTCATCTTTATCAGTACTTTCGTCTGGTGCTTTTGCAGCTTATACTCTTTCTTTTTTATCTCTCTCATACTTTTATCCTTGCCACAGGCTTTATAATCCTGCCATGCCTTCTTCTTTCTTTCTACAGCATCTTGCACTTCATCATCCCACCATTCATCACGCTTTTTACTAAAGCCCCTTTTAACTTTACCACATACCTCTATCGCTGCTTCCTTCATACAATCCCTAAGGTTCTGCCAGCATACTTCAATATTTCCATTTCCAGATTCACTGCTGTCTAGCCTCTTGGAAACTCTTTCTTGATATTCCTTTCTAGTTGGTGGATCTTGAAGCTTCCAGCTTCTTATGCGATAATTCGACTCCAAGTCTGGACACCTCGTGTAGTTGCGCCAGCCCGTGAACAGACCCCTTATTCTAGCAACTACTAGATAGTGGTCTGTTCCCAGATCAGAACCCCTAAACACTCGTGTGTCCATGACTTGGCTTCGAATACGCTGATCCACTAGGAATAAGTCAATCATACTTTTCTCTTCCGTTCGCTCCCATGTATACATGTGAATTTGTTTGTGGTCAAACATAGTGTTTGCCACAAACAAATTCCTTTCCTTGCAAATTTCCAATATAAGCTTTCCATCCTCATTTATTCTCTTGTCACCATACTGACCTAGCACTCCCTCGTAACCGCTTCGCGCAGTTCCGACCCATCCGTTCAAATCGCCACATATTATTAATTTTTCATTCCCTCTAACGCTACCTAGAACATCCCTGACACTCTCCCAAAACTCCTCGAGTTCGCCTAATGGAGCTGAGGATACTGGCGCATACGCCACTAACAAGAATACTCTTGTTAACCCCAGCTTGAAGCGAACCCAGAGCAGTCTCGGGTTGATCGCCTTGTATTCAACCGTTGCACTAACCAATCGAGAGGACAATAATACACCTACACCTTGACAGCCCCGCTCGCTCTCTGATACGCCAGCCCAGAAAGCGACCCGACTGCCCGGCAAATCAGTTGTATCATTGCCCTTTCGCTTGGTCTCAGTCACACAAACGACATCTAAATCTCTATCATCCATCACATCTAATAATTCATTCATCTTTTCTTCCATCCCTCCTCTTACATTCCACGTAGCTATTTGTAGCTCCGTCCTCCACCTCCCGCCGTTCCGGACATGGCGTGCTGGGTGGCGGTCCCCAACGCCGCATTCGTCGCCACTTGTCACACCAGCGGGGACGCACTGGTGCGCGTCGCCTTGGGGGGACGCCCTATCAGTGCGCTCTCTCGGGGTGCACGTGGCGGATGGAACGTTGCAGCCCTCGTAAGGGCTGGCAGGGGTCGCTGCGAGCAAGCCTTCCATCTTGGACCCCCAGCTAAGCTTGTATTTTTTTTCTATAATATAAGTGCTTAGTACGTACGTACTAGTATAGATTTTCCAGATCTAGTGCCAAATTTTACTACTGTAGGTGCATGTGAAGTACCTTGAAGGTTTTGATTACGCGGCGAATTTCATACAAAAAGCAACACAAACAAAAGATACGAGCATTCTTGCATAATTTTTGTGAAAATTCTCGTATCTTTTAATTGTTAAGTGTTGTTAGAAGCTTTATATTTATCTGTACTTCAAGGGATCATAGAACTGAATATTTGATATTAACTTCAGCATGATACCTCCATGCAATGTCGAGGTCTTGACGGACACACAACAATGTGATCCTAAAAGAGTTCCGTTTTTACCTTTTGATCCACTGAATCCTAAAAATATATAATAGAAAATTACATATAAATGTTATATTTAAACCTAAAAATTTGTAAAAATAAATACATATAGTATATTGTATGCATTAATGTAATTAATATGAAATAAAATAAGGTAAGGAAGGTGGCGTGTCTTAACATTTAACATAAAGTTATCTTTGCTTACTTCGGTTTTAGGCGTTAAGCTACAAAAGTAGTATAATTTATAGTCATAAATTGTGCTAATTAATTTTATAATACTTTATATAAAAGTGAAGAGGCAAAATTAATGACTACATTTAAAGTAGTCAAAACTTGTATATATACGTGATCGTTATACGTGATGGTTGTTTGCTTGTAAATTCTTAGAAATGCTGGTAGTATGCTTGATTTATATTTATGTGTTGATATTATTACTTTGTAAATAATTCATATTAATATGTCATCAATATCGTTCGCTTATTAATAATAATAAGTGAACGATTTCATTAGATTTCTGTATTATACAATGTTTTTATATAAGTACCTACTAAATTTGATAGTATTTTATCGAAAACATAAGAAACAAAACTTATACTTGTAGTTCTTTACCAAAATGAAGTTATAGGCTGGCAAAGTTAAGGTTTGCAACTTTATTCGATATAGAAATCTATAGGGATTTTGTATTCGTTTTCTATATAAGAATTTTTATTTCCTAAGTGTGGAATAACACTTTAAAAATGTTTAAAAATATTTAAAAAACAAAAATCTCTCTTGCCAAACGATAACTCTTAGTAATTATCTTGGGTAGCGAAAATTTGTAAAAATCTCCCTACACAGATACTAAAAACATAAATAAGTAGTAACAAGCGTATAAAAATTTCGATGTAGCTTGATGAGAACGTATGGCTTAGTGGTCAGAGCGCCTGGTCGGTTTCCAGGAGGCGCGGGGTCGACTCCCGCTACGTTCAAAATTTTATACGCTTTCTAAATAAGAAATTTCCTATAGACCACCAATTATGAAATTTTCCGAAAATTTGCAGTACAAATGAAGGAAAAAATAAAAAAAAATGGAGATTTATAACATATGTTACACATAAAAACTATTGCAAACTTATCGTTGTAATTAATTTCATACAAAATTAGTGCACACACTGTAAACTTAAGTGTGTCGACTTTTGTACTTTTACAATTCTGAAATTGGTATGGTGTTCTTGAGAATTTTTTGGATAATAGCAAACGTGCCAAAACCGAGCAACTCCGTAACGACCTCCACGGAATGAGTTTACGCTACTCGTAGCCTTGTATGAGTTTAAAAAGTGAAGGTCACACGTGCAAGCTTTATAAGCTATAAAAATATTTCTAAACATCTAGAACAAACCAAGGCTCACCAAGACGCTTATTAGAAATCCTTGAAGCCACAATAGCCAATATCAGCTGAAGATGCTAAGAAATAATTACCACTACAAGCTTTCTATGGTTCTTCAGTTATAATTCACTGTAGGAAATGTAAGAGGGAGCAATGGAATAAGGACACTTTAAACTTTCTTTTAAAAACCGGTTAAAAATAAAGTATAAAATATCGCTCAAGAAGCATTCTTCATGTTAAAAGCTAAAGTTTTTGAAAATAATAATGAATCTCTAAATGAATAATTAGTTGTCATTATGCTTTAAGATATGTTACCTAAAATTTTTTTTAGGCCAGTTGTGGCGCAGCGGCACGAAGTGTGACTGTAAAACCGACTGGTTGTGGGTTCGATCCCCACTAGAGGAGATGAAATATTTATTTAAATTTATAATTCCATTTCTTCCCTCTGGTGTCCACTCAACACGCAATACCTATAAATTAATGCAGAAAGTGGGGAACGGAGTATCTTAACTCTACGTTTCCTTTGCCTACCCTGCTATGTGCGGGATACAGCGTGAAGCTAATTTTTTTTTACAGAATTTAAAATTTATTTAGATTATAACAAATACTATGAAATAGCCTGATACCCGCCAGACGTACTATGCGCGATGCGACGACCACTCTGTCCCGTATTATAACACTGTGATGTCTTCTAATATAATATCCATTTTATTGGTATGTGCGTAGTTGTAATGCGCACAACGTATCTAACATATTTTAATGGATAAAGAACTATAGTAGCGTAAAGTAGCTTCGAAAATGTTTTAAATTTAATTATATTTCATATTTATATTATTTTATTATATTTTTTTGTAATTTTCCAAATAAATAGTGGTTACTTTGGGTTATCTTTAGGATATAGACACAGGCCGTCGCAGATTTTTTAGGTCTTGTAAAAGGGAAAAAAAATCATTATACATGGTTTTTTTGCATAGTTTTAAGGGTTTATGTAGCTCACGACAAGAAGCTCTCGAGTTCTCCCGAGTTTTTTTATTTTTACTCCACTTCTATATTCGTAATGTAGTATAATCCATAGTTTTCCTTGATAAATGAACTATAAAACAAAAAAATATGTTTTTGCAATCGAACCAGTGGTTCTTAAGATTAACATGTTCAACCAAACATATTCTTCCACTTTATAATACTAGTAGGTATAGAGATGTAGATAATGTGATGTGCCTTCGTAGCAGTAGTAAAAAATGTTTTTTTGATCAAAATTTATTTAATGTCTAAAAGAAGACACCTCTTTGACAACATTCGATCTATTTTAGAAACTGGTTTAGTTGACTTGTTTGTACGAATGAGGGACTCTACTCTCCTGAGTCGTCTCGTACTCTCTGTAAACAAGATGCAGGGAACCCATATTCTGGTAACAAGACAAAACGCAGCGTTTAGTGCCGCCACTTAACTCGTAATGTCTCGGAAAATTGGGCGGAGAGTACGGCATGATGTGTTTTTACACTTGGTTTCCTTTGCCTTTAAATCTTGAATTAAAAATATTACATATTCATTTCAACTTGTAGATTAGGTGACTATGATACAGCTTCACAGCTCTTAACAGAAATGGGAGCTCTTGCAATGGAAAACGGACTTCGAAGGCAACTTGGTCGTGCCTTACATCTTTTGGGAGAATTACATTTGAGACGTGAAAGACCGGAGCTAGGAACTCAACACTTAAAAGAAGCTTTTCAGTGCTTCATGGGATTAGATTGGCAGAGTGTATGTACGCTTAATATATATATATATATATATATATATATATATATATATATATATATATATATATACATGTATATACTTTATTCAGCTTTACTTTGTTAGGCGCATAACGAAAGGTAAGCAGAGGTAGCTCAGTGTTAATACTCTCTTTTTCTCATTTTCCGCCGGATTCTGGAGGAATTGCGTGTTGAGTGGCGGAACTCAGCGTCGCACTTTGCCGCGACATCAGAGCGAAGAACATGAAAATATTAAATATATTTCCTCAAGTGGACAAAGATTCAACAATGGGTATCTATGGGTACCAGTAAAATATATAAGTTGTGTGAAGAAAGAAAGAACAAAAGTCTTTTGCAGCCATGTGAAACAGAAAAAAAAGGAAATAAAACTGAAAGCACTTTTAACATTATTTACGACACTGATGCAATGGAGATCTATGAAGAAGAAGCGGAACAATCCAGACTTATGATGGCTATATCAGCTGGTAATATTATCTGGTCTGATTTTTAGCTTAACGATTTTTTTATATACATAATTAATTCGAACACATTTACTCCGTTAAGTACTCTCCAATCATTTATTCAAATAAACTATGTTCAAATAAATGTAGTCATCACAATTGTTTCGTTCTTCAATCATCATTATGTGTCATTATTTGTTATGTAAAAACATAGTAAAAATCCACCATCCAATCGTGATACAGTGGCAAGTGTGACTGTAAAACCGACTGGTTGTGGGTTCGATCCCCATTCGAGGAGATGAAATATTTATTTAAATTTATATTTCCATTTCTTCGATCTGGTGTCGAGGCTAAGCGCGACGTTGAGTTTTGCTACTCAACACGCAATGCCTCCAGAATTCGGCAGAAAGTGAGGAAAGGTAATTTTGATTTGTAGTAAAAATAATTATAAAAAACCGTGTAGGTCAATGGGCAATACAACTTAATAAATTTGGCGGGTGACTGCATAGTTTACTAACTTTATGTAAAACAAACTACGAATATATATATTTTTGTAGTTTATTTAGAATATCAATATTATATTATAATAATTATATATTAAATAACATATATAATTATGTATTTGTATGTATATTATGTATATTTTACTGTACATTTACATTTACATGTATGTATATTTTACTTCTGCACACCTACATACTTATTATGACACATGACAATGTTGGCTGGTATACAATGCTATTTATCGTTAAGCCCGCCTTTTGTACATTTTTTTTGTAATTTGTGCAATAAAGTATATATAAATAAATAAATATAAGATAATAAAAGTTTATTTCATATGATACAATAAATCTCCAATTTTTGGAATTTTTCGCTTTATTTGTACTGTAAGTTCTCACATCTTGATTTTGACTAGGTGATGAACTTTATACAGTCTCCGGCAACATTGCAGAAACATTGGTATCTTTTGTGCAGAAACATTGGTATCTTTTGTGCAGAAACATTGGTATCTTTTGATTGCGTTAACTTAAAAGTTTATTTTATTTTTCTGCTTTTAATTTCAACTTGGTACCACGAGTTCTTGACAAAAAAGAGGGTCTGGACCGACGAATAGGCTTGATATACGGACAGACAAAGTCTGTCACCGAGAAAAACGGCTTAACTGATTTGCTGGCTAAATCGAATGGTGTTTTATTATTGTATATGGCAAGCTTCTCTTAATATTCAGTGTTGGTTTTATTTCAATCGTTTCATAATTAGAAAATGTATATCAATGTAAAGTATTTTGTTTGAAAAATTTATTACAAAATATTTTTTTGTGATCAATTGTCTAGAGCTTTAGTTTAGGTATAGATGAAATGATTATAATATTAAAATACTAACGTTATTCTTTCTTAACGCATTCAGATTATAAAATAAATTATTGTACAGTTCGAGCCGGCGAGATCGTTAGTATTACTTAACTACATAAAATTGAAAGTGATTTTTATATCGCAAATATTTTTTTTATGATATTTGTACCATGGTCATTGTAGATAAATACCTATAACCAACTAACGTGCTGTGTACAATAATACTCTTAGTATCAATATTATAATAACTTAGGCCAGTTAATATATATAATTTATGAATGAAAACGGTATCTCAAGATCGATCTAGGGCTTGAGAGAGATTTATTAATACGGCCTGTATTAAGTGTTTGTATTTATTGTCTTAGAATACTCTAGGATTTTTAACTGTACTTATGGTTTATTAACATATTATTTCTGTTTCTCATTAGGTACTTGTACTTGTTCTACAACAAAACTCATTAAGTTATTACCAATGTCCTTTCCACGTGTCGACACATGCTATTTATATTCATGTGTTTGTTATATAAAATGAATATTTATTATATTTGTGATCTTACAACAAATTTACATAAATATATAAATGTGTAAATTATCTCATTGAAGTTACGATAAAGCATGAAGATACCTAATCTTTAGTCCAGTATCTTCCTTTTATACATATTAGTGGCCGTCCGCAACTTTCGATAACCATTCTGATAGTACTGCCATTTAGTATCTTTTATGATTGCAACCTAGAACCAAAATTTCGAGATATCGCCCATGATTAGTGATAAAACTCAATGCCGCGCCTTGCTAAAGAAATCAAGGTGTTTTTAAGTTCATTTTACTTAGCGAAAATCGAACTTAAAAACACCTTGTTTACGGTAGGGCCCACTGTTGGTTGACTTAAATTTTCAATATTTTTTATTTGTCAAAGAAAACTGCTTACCATAATTAATATTTTTTGCTAATGTGTTATATCTTTATTTTTTTAACTTCAGTTGTTCTATAATGGTCTTTCGTAATGATGTGCCAGGTCTTTTTTTTCATATAGGTGATTATTTATCAAATGTTTCCAAATCAAGAATTTATAAGTCAATCAGGCTCACAAATCTTTATTATGGTAGCTCGTGATTACTTGTTAGAGTTCAGTTGGACAAGTATTACTATTTTTTTTAAAGGAAAATACATGGCAATCGAGCGCTCGGGTCACCTAATGGTAAGTGATTACCGCCGCCCACGGCCCCGTGCAACACCAGAGGAGCTTACAGGTGCGTTGCCGACCTTTAAGGTGGGTTGGGCACCGGGGCCCGGCATTACCTGATGTAAACACAGTGGCATAAAGCCACTACTTAACGCCAGTCTTAAATGCCGGGGGTGGTAATGATCGAGTCGAGTCTGCCCATGCGTGTTGCCATTGTCGGCGACGTGACTCTACCACACGTACTTTAGTCGCCTCTTACGACACCATTAGTACTAGGATGATCCTATTCTAGGCCGGCATCATGGGATACGGAGCATACCTTAAATATATTTAATATTCTCGAAAAAATATTTAAAGTGATGCCATACTTTCATTACTGCTTTATTACGGTAAGTATTAAGCTTACGTACTTGATGAAAGACTGGTTATTATGTACCTACATATATCTTAATATTGGTATTTTATATTTTTTTTGTTTAGGTAATGTTTTTTTCTTTTTTAAACATAATTAACCTTCTTCGAATACTTAACTTTAATTGTATTGAAAAATAACGAAATTATATGTAAATGTATTCTATTCACTTATAAACATTTCTTTTTGCACAACACTGTCAACTACGGTACTTTCGTAGTTGAGATAGTATATATATTATACATATATATTATACATATATATTATTATAAATTACTAACATAAAAATCCTTTATTAACTATCCTTTTAACCTATCCTTCATAACTTATCCTTTATAACTTACAATACAAGATAGAAGCGGCTGTGCTCCTTTTACGAAAACAACATATAGGGTAAAATATTTGAAACCCATACCTAAAGAAATTAATCAAGATACCTCAACAGTTTAGACGTAGGATTTTTTTTTCATTTCATGATGTTTATCCATACTGCATTTCGTGTGATGCAGTTACGAATAGATATCAATGACGTAAATACCTACTACTACAAAAATAGTACTAAAGGTTAAACAATTTTGAACTTAGCCGATACCTATGACTCGATTTCGGAAAGAGGAGTATGCGGCGGTTACCCTTTGATAGGTCTGCGTACGTAGTTCTTTACAAATGGCGTTTTATTTTAAAATTATTTATTTTATTATTTATTTTGTTCAAAAAAATGACATTTTCGTTTTTGGGAAAATAAAATTAATTGTATTAGGCTTTTATAGAATAGTTAAAACTGTGGTTTCATTTTAAGTGGTGATGACAAAAACACTTATAGTAAGTATTTAGATATTTTTATTAAGCGCGAATAATTTGGAAATGGTAAATTTCAGGGCAATAATCCCATACAAGGCACGGCATGCGGCATAAATATATATATATATATATATATATATATATATATATATGTGTGTGTGTGTGTGTGTGTGTATATGGCTCCTAAATTAAAATTAATTTGTGATTTTGTTGAACACCCATATGGATCTAACATAACAAACCTGTTATTTTTATTTAGTTGTCGTAACCTGTCAATAGTATTTAGTTATTACGATACTTCTCGTAAACCTACAGTTTTGGAATTGGGGAATTTACAATACAATTGAAGGAAAAAATCTCAAAAGTGAAAATTTATGAGTATTTCATAAAAAAAATCATTGCAAAATTATATTTGTAGTTAATTTCACACAAAATAAGTGCACATGTCAACAAAATTGAATTTATCTATTTGTTTGTTGTACTTCTCGTTGACCTACAATCCTGAAATTGCTACGGAACCCTCGGTGGGCGAGACCGACTCGCGTTTGTCCATTTTTTTTCCGTTCCAAATACCAAAACACGGATAAAAATAGTAAAAAAGATTTGTTACGGCTATTTCGAGAAAAATTTTATGAGTAGTTTTAGTTGCAATGTAATCATGATGTACCTACCTAATGTATTACAAAGGTGGCAATACTTGTAATATATATGACGACATAATTAGTATATTTTGTATTCTGTTTATAATTGTAATTGTTTAAATTTATTTATGCATACCAGGTCAAGAACTAATGGCGTCGTATTTCAATTTGCTAAAAAACGCAGGTCAATGTTCAGTGTCTAAAATTAAAACGATAGAATGGAAGTTAACACGCGCGGGATGGTGGGTGACAAGACAGCACCATGAGTTCGTCCCATGTTTGTGCTCTGAACATAACCGAACGCCCTTGGATGTATTACGGTATATAATACTTATATTATTCCATATAAATAAAATATTATTTTGTTTACGTAATCGGGCATAATGTTTCGTCATATTTTACTTTTGTATTTAAAATATAAAGTAATTATAATAATGAGGGAGTTATTTCAAAATTAGATACAATGCAATATTTTTTTAAATCAAGGATATTTTTTTCTTATTCAAAAATAGCTTATACATAACTTCATGCTAATAATAGCAAATGGAATAATCTAACAATATAAAAATATTGAGGCAATTCGTTATTTATTTATTTTTATTTATTGGTATTGATTTATTGATTATAATAATCTTTATTGAACGTTTGGATTTGAATTTTATATTCATGATCGACTTATATTATGGCAATATTGTTTTATCATAAATTTATTTCATCATATTTTTTAATCAACCTTCAAATATCTATCATTTGGAATATGTTCTTCAGGGTTCAATTGGAAAGGAATAAAATGAATGAAGAAAAATCTGAAGCCAGTGCTTTATTATACCGAATAAATGACACTCAGGACATAACAAAATTAAGAAGCAATCAACAAGAGGGGGTCAATTCAAACAAAGAATAATAGTGTAAAATATTTACGAATTGTGTACTTAAATTTTGTTTAAATAAAAAAAAACCAATTATTTCAATTATTTCTTTATTATGAACCTTATAATGATGTAATAAAGCTATTTACAATATATTATATTAAATAACAAACATTGTTAATAAAGAAATGAGTGAATTTCATTGTATTTACCGTCTTCGATCCCATGAAATGAGTTCTACCACCCTTATTTCACCTTTCGTTGTAATTAAATTAATAATAATTTAGTCAGTACAGGTATCACATTTTTAAATCTAAATAGGTACTGTAAAAATGTGCACACAGTTACAGATATGTAGGTAATTATATTTTTAAATTAATATTTTTTAAAACGCTTTAGCAGTTCTTTTGCGAGGTTCCAGGCGTACTTTGAAACCTTCGGCACGCTTAAGGATGATGTCGGCCTGCAGTTTGAAGTCGGATTCTTTAAGATCAGAGATGACTCGGAAGTTCCTCAGGATTGTTGATAAAATTATCTTCAGCTTCAGCATGGCGTACTTACGACCTTTAAAATATTGTCATAATACGTTAGCTACTAGATAATTGGTAAATAAGTAATAAAAATTACTTCATAAAGACATTAGAGCATAGTGACATAATTATAATCTTTCTGTTAACTTTCTGGCTATTATTTGTTTTGTAGTGAATAAGATTTATAAAAGTACACATGTGTATATTTTGTACTAATGTTTACGTATATAAAATGACTTAAAAGAGTGAAAAATTTAAAATGTTTTTTTTACTATAGGTTTCTACTATTAGATTAGGAGAGTCAATTTTGAGTAATTTTACTTACCAACGCAGCTTCTGGGTCCAGCTGAGAAAGGTACGAAGGCATAGTAATGACGGTTGGCAGAACGTTCTGGGAGGAAATTGTCTGGGTTGAACTTTTCAGGTTCAGGGTAAACGTCGTCGCGACGGTGCAACTTGTATGTGCCAATTACAACTGTGGCACCAGCTGGTAACTTCTTGCCATTGGATGCTATAGAAATATATTTATTTAATACATTTAATATGTATAACTTTTGATATATATGAATATCTATACAATATGATCATTTTTAGATGATTAAAAAAAGAGATGAGAAATGTGTAAAACTAGGTAGTCGTAATCAAAATAAAAAAATAAGACATTCACACATCATTAAAAATTTAAATTAATAAACTTTAAAAGTAGAATTTTACGAATAGAGAAATATAAACTTTTTTATATTTAATATGTACTTACGCAAAGTAATGTCTTGTTTAATGTGGCGTGCAATAATTGGTACAGGAGGGAACAATCTAAGAGTTTCCATCAGACATCTCTCTAAGTATTTCATTTCCAAGGTGTCCTGGAACGTTGCGGGACGATCAGAGTCCCCAAATATTTGGTCCAATTCCTCTACAACTTTCTGTTGGATATCTTGGTGAATGCCCATCAAAGATAGGAAGAAACTGCTGCCAGCTGCAGTGGTATCGTGACCCTGTATATAAATAAATATAAATAACAAAGATATTTTATTAATAATGATTACTAAGTATTAATAACTTGCTCAGACCATACTAGAATTTTAATATTATTAATAGTTAAGAGTAGATACACAACGAAATAGTGGAATTGCATTTTTGCTATTTATGTGCAATTTTGACTATGCAAATATTTATTTCAAAAGTTGAATATTATTATTATATATACAGTATTTTTTTGTATTTACAGGTATTTTAAAAGAATTTATGTTCAATCTGTAGCAAGTTAGTTTTCTGTCATATTATACGTTCAAAGCGTTATGCTTAAATAGCGTAAATGTCCCAGTGTAATTGTACGAACCTCGAACATAATAGTGTCTACTTGTTCTTTGATTTCTTCGTCTGAAATGACTACTCCACCTTGTGCACTTTCAAGGAGAAGGTCAAGGAAAGCTAAACGTTTCTTCTGTCCAACATCATCATCAACATCTAAATCGTCTTTAAGACCAGCAGATTGACCGAAAGATAAACCTTCAACGGAAGTCACTTTGGAAGGCATGTCTTTAGTTTCAGCTTCAACAATTATTGGTTTCTTGCCAGATTTGAATTCTTCCTTCTTTTTGCTGATAACCTAAACAAGAAAAGGTTGCAAAATTTTTATATGAACCAAATAAAGTAGTCTAGCATATTCATAATATGCTAGTATTAAATAAATAACTGTAAAACAAATAATAGACACCTTGGTAGTTAAACCATGAATAATGTCCAAGAGTTTATGTTGCAGTTTAGCGTATTGGGTAAAGCCAAACAACGCGTCAGGTCTAAGCCAAATCTTAGTATGTCTCAAATGCAAGATGTCACACATTTTCATCACAGCCATAGCATATTCAAATCCACTTTGATCTTGAGTATTCTTACTAACACCCATGGCAGTTTCTGTAAGGAAAAAATATTATAAATTTCTTAAATAATTATAACAACTAAAAAAAAAGATAAAGTTAACAGCGTAATAACTATAATATAATTTCTTATTATCTCATAGATTTAGCATAACAGAATCAGTGTAGGTTAGAATTTGTTTTATTATATGGGTTTTACACTAGGAACAGTGCCTCTGTAATTTGGATAGAAACAAATAGATATCATATATAAGTATGTGACATTCCTCTTTAAATTTCGACTTTCGTAACAATGATTTGAGTATATAATAAATAAGTAGGTACTGCTAACCCGGTGGCTCTGGATGGCGATTATTGCCCATTAGCGTTACGTGTGGTCGCGTGGGGTCGCTCCGTTTGACACTTAATGTTCACTATTCATTTTTCCTTATGTCATCATGAATCACTCAAACGTGATTCTACTCAACGCGTTTTACATTAAGGTCGATGTTGAAAGAGTTACGTATTGTAATGTATTATTTAAATTTGATTTTTTTATTTGTTGCATTTTTTTTTTGATGTATTTTTTTCATTTATTTTTTATATAAAAAATTGTAGTAATTTAAATATATATATTTTTTATATAAATAATAAGAGCGAAGTATTATAATAGATATGCAAAGTATTTAATAGGATATGATCTGTAGGGACAAGGATAGCTAGTAACGTATTTGATCATTTCAAGGTGCCACGCTAGGAAATTGTAGAGTAGTAGTAGTAAGTAGCTTTGCTTTGTTTTGCACATGTATATGGAATAGTAAAGGATTTTCAAGAACAAGCGGTCAGATGGGGGCAAGGCGGTGTGTTGTTAGTAACTAGCTTACGTGACTTGAGGTATAAATTGCTTATCATCTAATCCAATTCGGAGCAGATCGTAGAGATTGTGACTGATATTATATTATAGCGTTAAAAATTATGAAGGTAAACCTTATACGAGGCTTGTTTTCCTCAAACAACCGGATGTTTATATCATTACAAATAATTTTAAACGGACGAAATATTTTTGTGCATTTTGCCTAAAATAATTATTCAACTTTTAGATTTTTTTTAGAAGCAACTCGCCTTGGTTTTGCAATTACAAAAAAATAATTAATAGCGCGTAGAATATTACAAAGGCCACTATTATTAAGTAAGTTTTGTTCCTAATATAAATAAATACTATATTACGATAATTTTTTTTACTGTCTGATTTTACAAAGCTTATCTTTACGCTTTATTTCATACTGCGTTAATTTTTTGTGTACGACGAATTATATAATGAAGAAAAAAATGACTTAACGCTAGATCCTTTGGACAAGTAATAGAATATGAGTAAGAATGAATTAATATTTTTTTTAATGAATAAATAATATGACTATTCAAATGTATTGGTGATCATTATTAATCATCTATAATTAATATTAGTTTAATAATTTTATTACAAATTTAATTATTACATATTAAATTAGGTAATATTAATCTACATATGCGTTAACCTTCACTTATTATAATATAGCAACATTGATATAGAACAAATTAATTTATACTATTTAACATTTTTATCGTTTTAGTATAAATAGTTGCAAATATACAAGGTGATTCAGTGTTACCTTGTGCTATTGGCAATGTCCTTGTGTTACCTTGTGGTTATTGGCCATGATCGAGAAAAGTTTCCGATCTCGTTTAATTCTATTAAATGTTACATATTAAAAGATTTCGATGACTTCTTGGTATTGTGAAGCTTATGTTGCTATAATAATATGCGGCGTTGAGTTCTGCCACTTAACACGCAATGCCTCTAGAATTCGGCTAGGTTCCCTCTGCCTACCCTGCTATGTGCGGGATACAGCGTGAAGCTGATGTTGCTATTCGTCGTATTGTTCTCTAATGAACTAACTTTATTATAAGTTAGCTAATTGTAATTGGAGGTAGTATAACTCAACTTCACGCTGTGTTCCGCACACAGCAGACAGACAATCCTGGAGGCATTGCGTGTTGAGTGGTGGAACTCAACGCCGCGATTTACCTCGACACCAGAGCGAAAATTTTAATAAAAATTAAATTTCCTCGAGTAGGAATAGAAACCACCACCATGTGGGTGGGTCACACTGTGTCCCTGTGCCACGACTGTGTTCAATTCTAGAATGACATTTGCCGAAACTTACCAAGAAGGATTTCCACGGTACATTCACTCATGTAATCGTGACAGTCGAATTCTCCAGCTTCTTTCTTCAGTTTGTCAACGACAGCTCTGGAGTTAGCGTTGAATAAATCTATGAAACTTTTAAGAACATTCAAATGGAATGTAGGTGCGATCAATTTGCGATGAGAACGCCATTTTTGACCTAAAATAAAAATATTTTGTGTCACGGCTCGTTTATCTACAAACTTATTATTTATATATTACTTATATTTTTATTAGACTACTTATATATTCTATGGAAAGCAAAAACGAAATAAAAACTTAAATCTGTTTGTACAAATCTACTGTTCACACAGGAAAACATCATACACGTATAACCTTCAAAAGCTCTCTTAATCTTATTAGTATTCCATCCATTTACAGCAATGTTTTATTTTGTCGGCTATCTTTGGAAATCATCAAGTTATTTATAAACAAATAATACTTTTATTTTTATAGGCGTTATTATCAATAAAATCTTTACAACTTTACGCTGTATCCCGCATATAGCAGGTTAGGTTTAGGCTAGTGCTAAGACAGTCCGCTTCCCACTTTCTGCTTAATTCTGGAGGCATTACTGTTATGAACTATTACATAGGTATAAGATTTTAATAGAAGACACTTACCAGTGCTAATAAGAAGACCATCTCCAAGCCAAGGCTTGAAGAATCTGTAATCTTCGGCTTTATCGATATGTACGTGACTGCTTAGAATAAGCTCTACGTCGCGAGGATCGTACAAGAACACAATAAGTCTGGGTCCGATCCACATTTTCACGGCACTTTCATGTTTGAATTCCTCACTTCTTTGGATGACTTTGTTAAAAATTTCTATCAAAGACATAAATTAAATAAATGTCTTTTATATTATTTATTAAGTTAAACCTTTGGATAGCATATAAATTAAAAACATAATTAAAATCAATAGTTAAAATAACCTGTTCCCTGTACTCATTAAGTAGTTGTTAAAATGATTAAAATGTTGTTAATAGTATTGCTTTTGTTGTATTGACGTACTAGTATGTATATATTATTTTTTATTAACATACCATTAGTGATTGGACTATTGGTTTAGATTTATGCGAAAATAATAGTTATATCGCAAATATTACGCGTTTAGTCACGTGGAATATAAAAAAACTTTGTAATTATGTTTAATCGATACAAATCTAGTCTCTCTAGGATCAAATGTATAAAATTGAAGGTTTGATACGTCAAGTTTATATCAACATTCATCAACAGGAATTGTAAAAAAATTATATAGTATATTACTGGCTTCCTATTCTTAGAGGTTACGTTCAATGTCTTCGTTATACGAATTAATTTACTTAGAAAGATATTAAAAACAATTATATAGTTTTAATATATCAATATGTCTATCTGTTTGTTTATTATTTGCTTAAAACTTTTAATCACGTAGTTATTGTGTAAAAGAGAAACAGAATTTCGCAGGTATTATCTACATGAGTTATATATAAAGTACTAGGTATTTAGAAATTGAACCTTACCGGCAGAGCCCCCAGTAAATTCTAGAGCATTTCCTATAAGTGGTAATCCTTTGGGCCCGGCTATTTCTTCTGCGAGCTCATACAAGTGCCTCCGGGACAAACGCCAGTAAGTGTACCACAAGATGATCGCTGGCACCAACAATACGTAGAAAAGGTTGGTTGCTGCCCATGTGTTGCTCCCCAGAGCAGTTTCAGCGGCAGGGAAGCTCATTTTGATTGTTCTATTAAATGTAAATTATATTATAGTGTATGTAAGTTTTTTGTCAATAAATTTCATATATTATTTATTTTATGGCAAAAAAATACGTTTATTTAGTTTAACATTTTAAAAATTCACATTGATTCATGTCGAATTGATATTTTTATTATGCTTAAGTAGTCAGTTTAGGCCAATCGTGGTCCACGGCTACAAAGTATGACTGTTAACGTGAAAGGTTCGATTCCCACCCGAGGAAATGAAATATTTAATATTTTCATTTCTTCGCTCTGGTGTCGAGGCAAAGCACGGAATTAAGTTCCACCACAAACATATATAGTACGTAAAGTAGTACGTTCCTAATATTATTTTTAAATTCACCATAACTTATGGCATTGAAACACTCGTTACACTAATACTAATAGTATTAATATTAGTAAACACTAATAGTATCAATGGGTATGTGTATGCTGATTTTTAACATTGCAAACCAGTTTTTAATTTGTGATACTAAAGCTCTAGAATGTGTTTCTATTAATACATTGTTTAATATCTTAGTATATTATATCTAAAATCGATTAAAGACTACTTATTTTTTTATATGTTATTTTCATATTTGAATAATTGAATCACGTTTTAGCCGATGTTATTAAATAAATGCTATTTCAACTTTTAATGTAACTTCTGCAAGGATAAAGAAGAAAAATAAGCATTCATATATAAGATTTAAATCATTCTAAATTTGTGCAATTTCTGTTCTATTCTTAGTTATTTTTTCTTTTTTTTTAAATGATATTTAATTTTGTTGCTGTATATTGAAAATTAACTGTCTTCAATATACTGCAACAAAATTAAATATCATCGTAGTTATGTACGTATTTGATTATTACATTTAAAATTTACTGATAACTTAAGATACATAAACAAAAACATAAAAAAATAATAGTCTACCATAAATCTGAAGATATAAAAAAATAGCAATTTAACTTTTTAATTTTAATATGGTAAAAAGAGATACATTGAAAGATCAAAACTTATTAAATCGAATATTTTCAACAGAAATTTGGAATTTACGATACACTTCACCTACAAAAATGTAATAAACTAAGTGTTACAATACAGTGATTTTATTACATTTATATGAGTACAAGATTATATGCTGCTATATAAGGTGTAAGGTTACTGCCTTAGCCGATAAAACGCACCATTTCCTTCCCTATAATTGTTAAATATAATTCATATCATCACAAAATAACCTGATCAGAGTTAATTACTTACGTAATGCATTTATAATGAAAATTGTAGTAAAAAAACTATTATATTATATTAATTATATTAATTTCTATTAAATATTTAATGTAAACATGGCATGGACTTCACTATTTAAATATTGTGACTTAAATGGATACCAACGAGATTCACAATTTAGTCAACAAATTATTAAATTTAGTCGTTTTATTCTATTTAAATAACTACTAAATAGAATAAAACGAAACTTACCATAATAATTACAAAGCCGACGATAAGTATTTTGAATTGTCAATATTTACATTGTCTCTACGTTTCTAGATTAAGCTATAGCTTATATAGTAATACCAAATGGATCCAACCTTCTTTTTAGAACACAAATGTCACGATATTAAAAAAATTGTTTGTTTTTTCTTTTATTTTTGATTTATTCATTTATTTATTTATTAGATCACTTTATTGTGGGCCTGTTTGATGCTAATTATTTTTGTATAGAAATGAATCTTTATAGTAAGTGAAATATTTTTCTTTTTTTTTATTTTGATTTATAAAATCCCCCCTATGGATAAATTATATAGTTATAACGAATATTATTTTCTTAGTAATCGATTGGTGTAATCGATAAATTTTATAACAGATTATTTCTAAGCAGAAGGTATTAGTAATGCTAAGTTTAATTTTTTTAAAACATTAGTTATACCAAATAAAATATAATAAAAAATTACCTTATAAACAATTAATATAAAATAATCACCACTGACACATCTAACACAAAAAAAAAAAGAACTGGTATTGTAACGCTTAAATAAGTTGAAATGGAAATCTACCCATATATATATTTTTTCATAACTTAATATATAATTTAAGATCGAAGTATTATTAATGGCCCCTACCTTGTGCCCGGTTCGCGTGGGCCAGTCACTAGAAAACTTAAATTTTCTCGCTCCTTGAGGGTTGCTAACCGTGTCTTAGTTCCGACTATTTAATAAAATCACGCGCCACCACCTATATACACGCTTGTGACGTCACGGCGATGAGCGACAGCTCGTAGCGGTCAGCTATATACATATTTATAATATTTACATATGTAACA
The DNA here is from genome assembly GCA_917862395.2 of Heliconius sara. NCBI lineage: Eukaryota > Metazoa > Arthropoda > Insecta > Lepidoptera > Nymphalidae > Heliconius > Heliconius sara. The sequence goes on along the minus strand of OU860796.2, from coordinate 5,687,968 downwards.
TATAACTAACCAGAAGATTTTTAGTGTTCCGATTAAAATGTAAGTAAGTACTGATAATTTTTTTTTTCATATTTTCCTTTAAGTTTTTTTATGAGATTTATGCATATTACTGTTTATTTAAATAAATATTTAGATCTGAAAAATCAAAAATGGAATCGTTCTTAGTGTCTTTGAATGTATCTTGCCTTGGCTAATTTTTTTTACTGTTTGAAGACGTTGGTATGGTATAAAGATTATTGTTTTTCAAAATTAGTATTATTAAGACAAAGCCCATCATTGAGTTCTCCCACTCAACACGCAGTGCCTTGACAATTCGGTGACAAGTTAGGAACGGAGTATCTTCACACTAGGTTCCCTCTGCCTACCCTGCTATATGCGGAATACAGCGTGAAGCTGTATGTATATATGCATGTAATAACAATCTATAAGCTCGTACAATATTATATTATAACATAGATTGTAGTTAAATTGACATTAATAGTGCACTAAATTTGAAGTTTTACTGTAGATACAAGTACTTTATGATAGACATTAATTTTCATATCAAAGACATTTCACTAGTATCTATTGTAATTTTGACTTTTATGTTATTTAATTGACCTTGTGTTACTAGTTTGCCCCTGACTTTGTATACATTTAAAGACAACAATTTTGTGCAAAAACTATAACGTGTTAATTATTTTCATATAAAATTAATTGATGTACCGAATTAAAATATTTCTTTTAGTAGTTTAGTTTCCATATTAATGTTGAAATATATGTATATTTCAATAAATGTGTTATTAAATTAAATAAATTCATAGAAATATATGGACTACTCTACAGACGTACATAAATCCTATTTTTATTACAATATTACATTTTTGGTCTTATTCTTATCTAAATTTAGTTTATGTTATTTGTTATTATTTTTACGATTACGTAAATTATTTTTTGAAAAAACCTACATAAGTTATTATGTACATTTTTTCAAATATTATATATTATAATTAAAAAAGGATTTATGACTTCGTCTTCAATCTAATGTTTCTTCATAAATATATCTTTTCCTGCAGGGAAGAGAGAAACTACGGATAGCGGATAAAGGGTGGCAAGCATCGATACAGTCACTTTATTCAAATTAATAAACTGCATAGCTAGATTTTATATGTAAATATTCCATCGGGTCGCATTTAAGTAAACATAATAATTAATGTGAATATTTAGCATATTTATGTGAATATTTAACCTTGTAATAATCTAATTAAGCATGTATCACATAAAACATACTATAATCAATTATTAATTTAAATATATTGTATAACATAGCATCTACACTATAAAAAGATATAGTTTAACATAACTTAATTCTTTATTTAGTACTATTTTTTATACTAGTATTAAGTAATATGAAAAAAAGGAGAAATAAATAGTATTTTAATTATATTATTTTTTGCTTTCATTTGGTTTTTTATGTCTCTATGAATTTCTCCCTGAGGTGGGGTTTTGGTGTTTTGATAAATTTGAAATTATTTTTGTTTCTTACTATCGAGCGTCATTGTCACTATCAAGCAAAGACAACTTAATTTTAAAAGTTTGGTCTAAATATGCCAGATCTCAGCGTAACTCAAGTATGAACAGCGGTAACTTTAATTGAAAATTATCACACTCACAATTAAGTGGCTAAAACTTTATGAATTTCCAAGTCTTCCAGTCTTTGATTTTTCAGATTGTTAAACGGTACCCGCAAGAATGGCGTGGCGAAGACGTTACAATAAGGTATCAAAAGAGTTACTACAGAGAGGGAGACAGATTTATTGTCAGCAGTGTATTCAGAAGCCGCACTCCACTTCTTCTGAGGTACGGTTTTAGCACCAAAACGATGAAAAGAAGCCTTAAAGACGCTGGTATAGCTTCGTACTTACCCGTCATGGGCCCACCGCATGACATCGAGTAGCCCGGTCCAGTTCTGCTTGTTCACATCAAAACTAGGTTAATAGCGCTTGGGGAAGAGTAATATTTTCAGATGAGTCCAGATTCTGTCTTAAGACCAAAGTATGGAGACGACTCGAAGAAAGATATACTCAGTGTAACATTGTCGGAAGAGACCCTTGTGGTGGAGGGTCAGCAATGGTATTGGGCGGTATTTGCTTAGGAGCACGAAAACGAGCCCCTTGTGATTTTGCCTCATTCATCGGGGATAATTTTCTTTTGATGCATGATAATGCTCGATCTCATACTGTGGCAACAGATTCCGGAGCTCTTTGTCAGTGGATTTTTCTGAGGTTAGAATCCAGGTTTTAGGGTGGCCAGCACGCTCGCTAGACTTAAATCCCATAGAGCATGTCTGGGATAAACTGAGTAAATACATCAAACAAAGAAATCCAGCACCAGCTAACCTAAGAGAACTGAAAGTTTCATTGGTCGAAGAAAGGAATATTATGCCACAAAATTTCATGGATAAATTAAAAAAGAGGGTGTCCAGACTGATGCTAGCCGTTTTAACAGCAAAAAGAAGCAACACTAAATACTTACGATACCTTCCCATCACGAAAAAAGATGTGCTTTAAATAATACTCAATTTTCACTAAATGAGATTAACATTCCCCATAATTAAGGACTAATTTGTCTTTTTTCTTCTAATTTGTCTTTTTTTCAATAAGTGTAATTTTTTTACCTTCAAAAATATCAATAAATTACCTGATTTTACTTCACAAAATTAAAAATGCTTCTATTCTGCTTTTTTTACGTTCCATTAATTATGTTCCTGTATTATAATTTTTTGAGACATTTATAGATTAATTTTTCCGTTTTGTAACATGTTTTGAAAGCAAGTCCTAGCGTAAGTATTATGCTGGTGTCTAATTCGATTTCCTAAGACATTCTTGGTTTTACTCTCAAAAATATACCAAATGGAACATTATATTAACAATCTGTCGCTTGTACCTTCAGCATGCTGTATGGGCATTTGGGCACTTAGCACCTAGCTAAAATCAGAGCCAGGGACCACACGGCGTGTAAATGTAGCCTTTATGCTATATTATATAAGTTTGCAATCTCACATTATTTTATTCTGCGTTAAACCCTTATCATCCCTTATATCATGTTAACATTTACATTCATTGTTTATATTTTTTATTATAGTATAAAAAAAATAAATTAAACATAATAATATCAAACCATTAGCTAAATATGTAAAAATAATATTTTACAAGGTTTATAATTGTTATATATACAATTATCTCGACACACAGGCTTAAAGAAAAGTATGATATTTTTTATTCCTTACGGTCCCATAACTCCAAAGAAAAAAACGGTAACTTTACGTCATTACTTAGAAATTAAATATCAATTATACAGATCTACGGTCGTAGATCGTTTTTGTTGCATTTTAAACATAATTTGCTGCGTAATCAAAACTTATGACGTCTCGTAGACCTATAATTCTGAAATTGATTGAGAAAGAGGAACCGAAGGAAAGAGGAATAAAATTGAGAACGAGGAACTTTCGTAGAGCAAGTACAACTCGAACTGGCCGATTTTTTATTAGTAGTAGTAGTAGTAAAAGAAGAATAAACTAATAAAGCTTAGTGAGTAATTTAACTAGTAATAAAAAAATCTAATTCTGATGATATAAAAGGTTCTTAAACTAAAAATCATTTGTTGGAAAAATATATGTGGTACCGAATAAAAGAATCAATTGCTTTTTGGTTTCATTTATTTAAATACTTACATATATTGTTTATTATGATTTTTATTTACAAGCTGCACTTGTAAATATTAAGAAGTTTACCTTTATATCGTATGTAGTTTACATCTGCAGGGAGTAAATTTTGTATATATATACTACGTTAAACTTTAATTCTTTTGAAATATATATAGCCAGCACATGCAAAATTTTATCCATAAAAGTATGAATGTAAATATTTTTATCATTATATATTTTGTAAGGGCATAGGATATACAATTTATATTATAAAATTAAATTAAATAACAATGAATTAATAATATAGAGAAGCAATTTATTGAATATGTTTTGTTCGACGTGTCAAAGTCACGGTTTATTTTATGATTTAACAAATATTCATGAAGTAAAATCAAATAAAATTCAAGGTTTATGTTTAAGATTTTTAAAATTTTATTCCACACTTAGGAAAGAAAAATACTACATCCCATTACGTACGTCAAAGGACGGTTGGACGGTTGCCGGACGCCTCTTTAGACGTGGGTTCAAATCTCGCTACGTTAAAATTTTTGGACGTTTTCTTAATAAGTATCTATGATATTGATAGTTTAATAAATAGCATTCTCTCTTGTCAATTGATAATTCTAAGTAATTATTTATCTTTGTTGTGTGTTGTTTACACAGATATTTCAAATATCTATTCAAAAATTTACTTTTTTTTATTTATTTTACATTTATACAAAATTATTTTGCTGTTCATTTGTGAAACATCATAGATAGAGACAAACAGAGACAGTTTCACAAAAAATGCTTATGGCAGAGTAAGTTAGGAGATATATACCCGAATGTTTTACGATGATCATCATTATTTTGTAATATACAGACTTGATCCCTGCGACCCGATACAATTACTGTCGCAATGCTAAACCACAAAATTTACAATGTAAATTCAAGGCGATTTTTTAAATAGTATCACTTTTAAATAGTATGTTATCGTAATTGATTTTCGAAAATACGTAATTACGTTTATATATGTATGTAGATATTGACCTCTGCGAGTTTTTCAAAGAAATTTCGTCAATGAATTTTACTAAAATATAAGTAAACATATTTTAATCAAATAATAGTTGAAAACTAGCTGTTATTTAAAAAAAAACCTATTGCTTAATATTTTTATAAATCGCAATTTTTATTATAGCTCCAAAGCTATAATAAAAATTCGAACATTATTCTATTAAGTATTTACATATCAAATCATCTTTGCAAGTAGTCTTAGACTTGTATATGTTTTACGACGGAGATATTTTATGGATGTATTACTAGATATATATTAAATCCGACACGATTTTAGCAATTTTTTTTTTAACGACTTTTATCACATTTTCATAATCTATACTAGATAACAATACATCTCAATCAACCCTGCTAAAATAATGGAGGTGGCTGATGGTAGTAGCCCTACGTCGTGTATCGTGTATGGTCGATAAAATATATAAAAATGATAAAATATAAGAAAATCTATAGATTTTACTGTCGCGTCCTTACTTTTTTCTGTTACACATATCATCATAGTGACATATATTTTCTTTCTCATCCAATTCATGTCCAAAGGGTTTACTGATCGAGGATATTGACAGGCCAGACGCAGGGGCACAAAGTGACAGTAACGGCGACTGGTTTTGGATTTGATCCTCACTCGAGGAAATTAAATATTTATTAAAATTTATATTTTCATTTATTCGCTTTGGTGTCGAGGGAAAGCGCGGCGTTTAGTCCCGCCACTCAACACGCAATACCTCTAGAAATGCTCCGGTGGAATGTGTTGAGCAGATTTGTCTCATATTTAACATTTAGAAAATATAAGCAGTATTTTTTTCTTGTAAATCGCCGCCCAACGTATTGACGTATAAAACTATTTGATGACGCGTAGAATTAATTTAATATAATCAAGTTCATAATACTTAAGCAAACTGGTTTAGATTCATTTAAATAACATATTTGTTCGTGAACGTAAGTAAATATTAAAATGGTGGGGATGTATGGTCAAACATGGCAAGTTAAACGTGACCTTAAATAAAAATCGGCAAACTTAATTAAATCGTTTACATCACCTAGTATTGAATATTAGAAAATTTTACTCTTTTCTTTTTTAATTATATTTACACGTAAGAAGGACATGTACCTAGTTTACGCTGCTAACTGAAATCTTATAGTAATAGGAAAATAAGAAAAGATATCTAGTCTGACATTAAGTTACTGAAAGATAAAGATAATAAAGAAATTAAAGATGATACTAAAGAATGATCTTTGTCCAGTTTCTGTGATCATAGAACTAGAAACTACAAAAAATAATCCTCTACTATTGCTATAAAGTTATATAGGTATATGAATTGGCATGTGTTAATCACGTGATTACATCATCCTTGAATATAAAATATTTTTTATTTAGTAAACTATATACTAGTAACAATGTATGCATATTCTAAAAAAAATTTTAGCTTCACGCTATATCCCGCACACAGCAGGGTAGGCAGAGGGAATCTAGTGTTAAGACACTCCGTTCCCCACTTTTTGCCGAATTTTGGAGGCATTGCGTGTTGAGTGGCAGAACTCAACGGCGCGCTTTGCCTTAACACCAGAGCGAAGAAATGGATAAGTAATATAATAAGTTCTTTGATTTTCACGATTATTACACATTGTAAATAAAACTATTCTTACCGGATTAATCGCGTATATTTTGTATTTTATACATTTTTGGGGAACCCGACGTTTCGAACACTTTAAAGTAGTTCGTGGTCACGTGTAGTCTACCCGTAAAAATAGTTTTATTTACAATGGAAATATAAATTTAAGTAAATATTTCATCTCCTCGAGTGGGGATCGAACCCACAACCAGTCGGTTTTATAGTCACACTTTGTGCCACTGCGCTGCGACTGGCATGCATATTCTATTTTTTTTATATACGGGTATAATGCAATCGACGGTTCAACGATAGTCTGTAGGGACCTCAGTACCTATTCATGTCACCTCCATGTATGTTCAGCGATTTTAAGTGGTTGAGCTGATAATAGAGACTTTGAGGGTTTTTGAGAAAAACCAGATTCTTAAACGAAATTGGCTAATGCAGCTTACATTGGACCTATAGACTACTGTTGATCAGTCGATCGCGTTACATCTTCGATATTTTATAATCAGCTAAAATATTAAACTTAAATTATATATACTGCGCACAAAAGTAACGCACAACCTTACTCTTCACTTTGCCTAACGAGATCTTTATTGACAACTTTAATTTTACCCATCCCACAATAGTGTAACATGATGATCAACACATATATACATTTCGCGATGCTTAATTGAGTTTTGCATTTTTGTGAGTAATTCAATCAATTCTTCTTCACTGGCTATTGACATTTTTAAGCCATCACGCTTTATCCTTAGTAGTATGCCTACCTAGCCTACATACTTCTTTCGCCTCGTCCACTATTATTAACCTCTTCCTACATGCCCTCAGGGACTACCTCATGCTTTTTACGTGACTTTTCTCCAGTATCATCGATATTGTCATATTTTGCCATTCTTTCATTTTTCGACGTGCCTTCTACGACGACTCGTACTTCTTCATTGTCACCGTGATGTACTCGCATGCATGCATTCTGAGTATCACAAAAAAGAGAAAACTTATTGTTTTTCGGATGCTTTAAGGAAATATCAACAAACCCCAGTTGTTGTTATTTGATTAATATTGTAAAGATAGAATGTTAAATCATAGATTTGCTACAAATTGTGTTGTGTTAATTCTATCATCAAAGGTCATACAACATAAGAAAGTTCAACCGAGTGATATAATTTGCAAGAAAAACCAGTAATATGAAACATATTATTTATTCATACTAATATTTAACATAAAGCAGAATCTTATTGGAAGATTACTTTAAGTAAGTTTTGAGCTATAATTTGCAATATTATTATTATATTCATGGTAACAAATTCTTCTCAATTTTTTTATAAGAATTAAGTAGAAAACGAAGTGTTTCAACAATTAGCTCTTTCCGCCGTCTTATATCGTCGTGTGTTATATACGCAATAAAGCAAAATTATTTTTTATCAAAACATTTTTTTTTAATTTGTATTGACTAATAGGAAGAATTAATTATAATTAAATTCATAATTACATATTTCATAATCATTTTAAGCCAAAGCTGATAAAATCAAATCATAATTTCAAAAATAACTTTTAAAATAATGACGTAATTTATATTTATTTGTTACATGTTTTTTTTTAAATTTTTTGCTAGATAATTAAGATATTCTCTTTATTTGACCAAAAGAAAAAAGAACCTTAGCTTGAAAATTATGAACTCTGTAGGTTTGATAATAAATAGAATGTATTTGTTTAAATATAACTAGAATAAATCATATACATCAGTTTCAGTTCTCTCGCTTCACAGCTCTTCGTTGTATCCGACACACAGCGGAGGCAGAGGTAACCTTGTGTTAAGACTCTCTGTTCCCCAGTGTCCGCTGAATTCTAGAGGTATTGCGTGTTCTGCGGCAGTGGCAAAGGCAAGCGCAGTGGAAACTTAAGGCCCTTTGCCTCGACTCCAGAGCAGTAATGTATATTTCAATTTAAAATAAATATTTCTTTTTCTCAAGTGGGTATCAAACCCACGAACAGTCAGTTTAAAGTTACACTTTTTGCCTCTGCACCACGATTGGCCTCTTTTAATATACTTATGTTTCTAACAAAGTATACAAAAATACAATCGTTGACAATGTGAACGAATATTAAACAAAATAGATATGTACCTACACACTTTCATTATATAATCATCAAAGTGATAGGAAAAAAATATTAATAAATATATATCAAATAAGAAAAATGTATATATATATATATATATATATATATATATATATATATATATATATATATATATATATATAAATTTTCCAGTCATAAGTCTTCCAGTCATTAATCTTTATCAATTTTCACGGTCATACAGATGCTATCATGAATAAAAATAAAGTATCATGTAAGTACGTCAAAATATTGAGTTGGTAATGGTATAAATATATAACAAGTTTTTTTTAAATACTTGTTTACAAAACGTATAAAAATTTGACCGTAGCGGGATTTGAAGCCGTGACGTAGATGTTTTCCAAGAGCCGCGGTTTCTTTTTCAAAATAACTATTTTTCTTTTCTCAATGGAATAACACTTTAAAAATGTTTAAAAAAAATTAAAAATTAAAATAATAAAAAACATATTTATTATCTTATTAAGAACATTTTTTTTAAAGTTTCCAAATTAAGAAAGAAAAATACTTATTTAGAAAATATATAAAAATTTGAACGTAGCGGGACTCGAACCCACGCTTCTTGGAAACCGACCAGGCGCTGTGAACACCATACGTTCTCATCGAGCTATGTCGTTGTGACCACCAAGCCATACGTTCTCATCCAGCTATGTCGAAATGTTTATACGCTTGTTACAACTTATTAATGTTGTTAGCATCTCTGTAGGGAGATTTTCACAAATTTCCGTCACCCAAAGATTACTAAGAATTATCGATTGACAAGACAGAATGCTATTTATTAAATATTTAAAAAAAAATTAAGTGTTATTCGACACTTAGGGAAGAAAAATATTTATTTAGAAAACGTATCAAAATTTGAACGTAGTGGGACCCGCCTCCTGGAAACCGACCAGGAGGTCCTGGTTAAAACAAAGCGAAACGGTTGTGGTTTCTATTTCCACTTGTGGAAATGAGTTATTCTCATTTTTCCGTTACACCACAATATACGCTGTCTTGAATTCAGACTGCAAGCCAAGTACGGAGTGTGCAGACACTAGTACCTTTCTGCCTACCCTGCTATATGCGGAATAAAGCGTAAATCCAAATATTAATATTTGGATTTATGCTTTCTAAATATTAATATTTGGATTTACGCTTTATCAATACTTTGAAAACAACAAAGTTAATTAATACCTATACAGATCCACAATAATATTACTAGTTTATGATGGAAAGATTCGCTGGCAATGGTTTGTTCCACGCTAAATCATATAATTGTTTGTATAACTTTTTCAACGAAGTATTTATATCGTGTAAAAACACATCCGCTTTTGAAAATCACGGCGGTGCGATGAAATTATTTTAATTGAATTATTTCGTTAAATAAAATTATAAAAAACTCATCTTCACGCTGTATCCCGCACACAGCAGGGTAGGCAGAGGGAACCTAGTGTTACACTCCGTTGCCCACTTTCCGCCGAGTTCTGGAGGCATTGTGTATTGAGTGGCGGAACTCAACGCCGCGCTAAAATGTTATTGGTATTGCCTTGTTAGTAATTAGGTAATATAATAATAAATAAAGACAGAACCTGACGAACTGATTAATAAAGTAATCAATATATTAAATTTTGGACGTTTCGCCATCTCATCTTAACATTTTGTTTTTTAACAAAAGGAATATTGCATGCCTTAAGATTATGCCAATACATTTTGTATCCTGTTCGTTTGTATTTTACGAACGATTAATATATTCTTTATAACAAAATATATATGAATGCTCGGTTGAGAACTTTAATGGATTTTTTGGATATTAAAAGGTACTCCACCTCCATCGGAAGGGCAACCAGAGATAACTCGTTGGTTCAGATTTTTATATTACTTTTATTGATATTGAAATAATATTAAAAATCTTTTGCCCTCACCGGCTCTCTATTTATTTCAAAAGAAACTTACACGTATACTCATGCTACATTTCAACCAAACAAATTGCCCTTTTAAACTTCAATTTAACACCAGGTAAACAAATTTAAAATTTTCACGTAAAAATTTGAATATTACCTACCAAATAAAAGCAAATTATAAAAAGGTATATAGGTAATACCTACCAAATAAAAGCAAATTATAACAAAATCAATTAAAATGATTTTTGTAATACAATTGTCAAAACTGGCTGTTAAATATTTTTTTTTTTTTTTTTTTATTGTAGATAGGCAAGCATTTGTCCGCTATCTCACCTGGTGTTAAGTGACGATGCGAACGATGGTGGAGCATGCTTACCTAGGTAATGCCTATTCACTCTTGCCTTGAAAAGGGCCAAGTTATACCTGTCGGGGAACAGTTCAGCAGGCAGGGAGTTCCACTCTTTAGCAGTACGCATTATGAAAGTGGAGGCGAAGCGCTGCGTGCGAAAAGGTGGTATATCGACAACATATGCGTGAAATCCGTGCCGGCGTCTAGTGCCTCGCAGATGGAAAGGAGAAGAGGGTACTAAGTCATGCAGCGCTGCTGCACACTCTCCGAAATGTATCCTATAAATTTTTTATTTACTACTATAATTTTTATTTACTACTATAATTTTATTTGCTACTATAATTTTTGTATAATTTGTATGTAGCCTTAGTAGGTAACAAAAATGTATTCTGTATACTTATTTTTATACATTTTGTTTATTAATTTAAAATAATTGATAGAAAAGCTTTTGAACCATTTTTGACAGTTATGTTGTCATTTGTCAATTGTTTTAGCTTCATCCCATGTTGTATCCCACTTGTGGGAGGGTAGGCAGAGGAAGTCTAGTGCTAAGACACTCTGCTACCCGCTTTTAACAGAATTCTGGAGGCATTGCGTGTTGAGTGGCGGACCTCAACGCCGCGCTTCTGCCTGAACACCAGAACGAAAAAATGAAAATATTAAATATTTTATTCCTCCAAATCGTAATCGGACCCACAACCGTCACGTTTACAATCACACGCTCGAGACCCTGCTCTACGACGGCGTCAACATTTTTTTTATTATTATTTATTTATACTGCACAATTACTCATTAGGAAAAAAAAATTATTATTATTATTTAGTTCTTACTTAAAATAAATGATCAATATATTTAAGATTTTTTAGAATTTGATTTTTTTAATAAGTAAGATTTTAATGTTACCATACAAAAAAAAACATATAAATAAAGACATTTAGGAAAACATGTCAAGAAACTTATAAGCAATAATAAACAATAATTCTTTATTGCACACATAAAAGTTAATATTTCTGTTAAAAGACGACTGTAACATAGGACTTATCACTCAGAGCGATCTTCCTGGTAACTTATAATTATAGCTATAGTATCCACAAGTTTCTGTGGCGCCCTCTTTTAAAATGTTGCAAAAATAATTTATATTACAAGATAGCATTGGTTTCTAATTCTACAGATAGATGGCAGATGTCAAATTTTATTTAATGTAAAATATATGATAAAGAGATCCGCAGGTGCACAAGTGTGTGACTGTAAACGCTACAGGTTATGATTCGATTCCCACTTGAGGAAAATAAATATTTAATATTTTATTTCTTTGGTCTACCTTAATACCTCCAGAATTTGATGGAAAGTGAGGAGCGGAGTATTTTAACATCAGGCTCCCTCTGCCTACCCTGCCATATGCGGAATGCGGCGTGAAACTGAAAAAAAAATTAAGCTGGATTACATCAACTAAGAAAATTATGCCCATTTACACTTAAATTAAGTGGATCATAAGTGGATACGAAAAGCTAAGCCTTTTACTTCTGAGTCAAATTCGCCTATCATACTATAACTGTAACCGGTCGAAAGAATAAATTAAACCTTTAATCCCCTGAACTTAGCACTCAGTCATTATCATTTATTTATGATCTATTATATAAAGAAACACTGGTTCAATGTCTCACGTCAATGGATAAAACATTACATATTTGTATTTATAACCATTGTAGTAAGTAGCTTTATTGTTGAAATAAATAGTTATTATTCATTAATCGATTAAAATAAAATAAACACTAAATAGGAATTGAAGTTTGCGTAAATACAATTTTCAAAAATGTATCACTGCATTGAAAATCTAAAAATTAAAAGAAATTCAACAAAGGCAGCAATTATTCATATAGTTAATAATGGTATCAAATATTATCAGGCGCTACTATATATTATAATGTTACCTTAAAAAGTATCTAAAATGTTCATTAATTATCCTTATTTTTTATTCAATTGTGTATAGATAGATAGATAATAACTGTACATTTATAGTTATGACACTTTTACTTGTATGAGTAAAAAAAATAATGATTATATTATTATATATAAAAGTTCCAGATTTATATCCTGACTCAAACAATTTAAATAATTATTGAATAAAATACACCATTAGCATCGTTTTCGTATTTTTCGTTAATTAGACAAAGAAACAAAAAAAGAATTAATGATGGAAAATGGAAACAAAAAAACATTTAAAAAATTTTAAAAATAATAATAAGACTAAAATAATTAAACACAAGCGAAGGATTTTATATTAAGTAATAAATTAATTTTATATAATTTCATTATGTACGTGAAGAAAATTAGTCAATATATTTTGTATACAACGTGGGCTATGGTTTTTGATTAGGAGTAGGAGGACCGTTACTTTTAAGTAGGACGAAACGCACGCGCCTACTGTAGAAGGACTCACGAGACACATTCTTCGTTTCCTTCAAGGAAACATAAACTAGGAGGCGACGTCACCTCCGTGTCCACTTGTATAGTGTCCATAAAAACTCTAGCACCGTATATAAAATTATTTATATGCTATAATTTTATATTTATTGCTTTACTCTTTTAGTTTAGTTTTTCTTTTGTTTTCAATTTCATATAACCAAACCAAAATGTATGTTCAAAATTTTGACGTTTAGAACGTAAAAATATTTCTAATCTATATTCGCATTCGCATTTATATAAAAAAATATACTAACAGTGCACGTATCATTCAACAAAAACTTACTCCAATCATTAAAAATTTAAAGTATTATTTTTGAGAGCAAATTTTATTTGCAATTTAAAAATTATATATAAAATTCAATTTTTATTAAAGTTGAAGTAAAATAAAACCATTTTTATAACTTATTTTAAAGAAATTAATCAAAATAATTATGACTTTATAATATTAAAATTAAATTGGCAAAGTGATTGGTGCTCAACTGGCGCGCACGAAGCGCCATATATTAAGAACTGAATATTGAAATTATAAAAATCATCAGCTTGACGCTATATCCCGCACACAGCAGGGTAGGCAGAGGGGACCTAGTGTTAAGACACTCCGTTCCCCACTTTCTGCCGAATTCTGGAAGCATTGCGTGTTGAGTGGCAGAACTCAACGCCGCGCTTTGCCTTGACACCAGAGCGAAGAAATGGAAATATAAATTTAAGTAAATATTTCATCTCCTCGAGTGGGGATCAAACCCACAACCAGTCGGTTTTACAGTCACACTTTGTTCCGCTGTGCCACGACTCTATAAATTAATATTACGGTTTTTTAAATTTTATATCGTTCGTCATATCGAACTCAGGGAAGTACTATTAAAAGATATGGGGACGCTATGGTTTCTATTATATGAGTCACTGTTGCATGTTTAAAGCTCATGACGCCTCTTTACCGGGGCTTTCCATCTCAACAGTCCGGCAGGATAACGGGATCGCTCCCTTCAATTTCAGTTTCGAACTCCTTTCGTTTTCGAGGCTTCTGTGGCCGTTAGCCGACCTCCAGCCCGCCTTGCGTCACCTCGTGTAATCGAGTTTTAGAAAATGAAATTCAGCTCGTGTAACCTTCTTTATATGGTAAAGTTATGCTCTTTCGGATCTTCGGCGTGTTTGTGATTACTGTTGTATTATGTCATTGTATGGTGACGGCACAGTTCTTTGTTGACTACGAAAAGTATTCGCTTTTATTGCATTAAAATATTTTAAATTATTATTATTATTATTAAAATATTTTAGGAATCTGTCTACAACATTTATTAGAGCAATTTCAAATGTTTAATTAATATAAAAAGAAGTAATTATTATAAAGCGGTCATTAACCGGCTGTATCTTGATTATCTTTTGCTGTTGAGATTTTATTTTTAATTCGTGAGTGCTGCTCCAATTTTAATTCGCGGCGAAGATATCTTGTCATTTTATTGCTGTTTTATTCACTCATATAATATTACAAAATTTATGTTGTTGCAAGATCAATAACCTAATAAGAGCCGAATATATAAAGAACAAAGTTTTTAATGCAGAATGTGAATATGCACCAGTATCTTAATAGATGCTATGTATTAATATAAGATGTTAATGTATTAAACATAATCTAATACCACAATTTTTTTTTCATAGGCGAAATATATATTGATAGTTGATACTATACGGTAATATTTAATTTTGCTCGTTACTTTTGTTTAATTGTTTTATCTTTGTATTTGTGACAATAATCAAAGTACCGGCCGCGTGCGAGTCACACTCACTGAAGGTTCCGTACCAATTTCAGGCTTTAATTTGTAATTATCATTATATATGAAATATTTGTAAAAATGCATTTTTAATATTTTATAACGTGTTATTCCACACATAGAAAAGGAAAATACTTATAATTTTTATATGTTTTCTAAATAATTAAATTTGCATTTTGCAAGATCTCACTTCTCGCCAAATTTCATAACTGTAGGTCCGCGGAAAGTGGTCTACAGGTTTTGATTACGCGAATTTCGTACAAAATGCAGCAAATACAAATAAAATGCTCCAATCTTTTGATCGAATTGATTCAGAATCTTGATTTTTTTATGCTCTAAAGGATCGTAGACCGTAAATAATTGATATTAATTTCGGCTTGATTCACCTTGACCTGCAAGCGATCTCGAGATAAATGATCACAGACGGACACATAGACAGACAGATTTTTTTTTGATTTACGAAACTCTAAACAATGTAACTGTGTAGCAACTTTTATATTATATGTTGATTAGTAAGAACGTAAACGTAAGTACATGATTGGAAAGAACATGAATAATTAAATAAAAACTATAAATATATAGAATATGTATGATATTGTGGCCGGTCGTGGCGTAGAGGCACAACGTGTGACTGTAAACGCGACTGGTTGTGGGTTCCCACACTAGGTTCCCTTTGCCTACCATGCTGTGTGCGTGATACAGTACGAAGCTGATGTATGATATAAGTTATAATAAACATATAACAATAAATAGCGATTTTGAGAAGCCACCTGAAAGAAGTCACACCAATTTCCTGTCATTCCCACAATAACTATTCGGCAAACAAAAACCATGCCATCTCGTCAAATGATTTTCGCTTCTACGACGCCATTTTCCCAATATACGCGCGAAAATATTCCGGGAGGGAAAGAGATATTCCGTCTTAACAGTAAGTGTGAAAGAGATGCGACTTGTACTAGCCTGTAGAGGTCAGGGAACCTCAAGTGGGTCGCTCCATCCTTCCACGACTGTTTGTTGAACTTGGACGCGATGGCGATGGTTGAAACACGGTTTTGGTATATAGAACGTATTTCCATTTCTCATTCTTTTCATTATAGCTAATGACGTGTCTAAATGTCCATTTAGACTTACTTGTAAAAAATATTCAACCTATACTGTAACTACAGTAGTTATTCAAAGCTAAATTAAGTTGTCGGCAGAGATTGTGTATACTGTTAATAATTTATTATATTATATATAAGAAAGAAATATGTCTATTAATCTCTCATACAATAAGTGCAAAATTTTTATTCTCATTTTACAATTTTATCCATAAAATTATTATTGTACCTTTATATAAAATAATGCATTAAGTTGTACTAAAATCGATATGGAGGTGTATACGTACACTTTATAGGGAATAATGTTATTACACGTATTAAATTATTTTAAAATATATTAACTCTATTTTTTTATTTTTTCTCAAAAGCTTGGTAATTTATAAATTTTGCTGTTTGTTGTGTTTTGTTGTTTATGCATTTTGGGGCATTCTAAAATATTTAAATAATAGGCATAATAATTTTGTTTTTAATTCCAATTCAAGGTTTGTAACTTGCAATGACGCAACTGTCGAAATGGTCAGCAGCGGTCATTTCACTTTGGCCAACTTACGTGCATCGGAATTTCAAGCAACTTCCACATCTTCTATGGTTATTTATTTCATTTTAAACAAATTTAACACTAAGAAAAACCGGTCAAAAATATTATCTAGTTATGTTATAGATATTGTTCAGAAAGTTAAATATAATATTAACTTTCTATTCAACTAATACTTGATGGTTAATATTATGAATTTCCTTAATATAACGTATTAAGCTAATAATATCTAATAAATTTAAAGATTACGAGCTGGAGTTCAAAATTCAACCTTCAATATAAAAAAATAATCCTCCCAGTTGATTTCTTGTAAGCTTCTAAAATCCGATGGGACCACAACCGACCACGATCATATCAGATCACGGGAGGTAGCAGGTAGATATCATCAATTCTATATAAAAGTAAGCAACGAAATATCAACTAAATATCAAAGGAATAAAAATTTTAAATTTTGAATATTTTTATATTCAAAATAAATATGTAAAACAATGATTTATCTAAGAAGATATTTATTACTTTTATTCACAGTCTTAGTATTTTATGTATGTAAGTTTCCCTTATTTTTTTTATCAAATAAAATAGAAAAAAAAATAAGAAAAATGCTGATTAAAAATAAGGGATTAAGTTTCTTCAAGTCGCCTTGCACCCCGTTGTGCCCTTAGTTGTCTTTTTAGTTCTTTCGTAATTTGGATTGGTTGCCAGGAAATGCACAAAAGCGGACTTATGACTTTTAGTGATAAATGTACAAAGGCGGACTTGTCACTTTTAGCCATTTTATGTACAAAGGCTAAAAGTGACAAGTCCGCCTTTGTACATTTATGTAATTAATCCTATCAAGTGTGCAATAAAGACTTTTTATCTTATCTTAATGTGATAGAAAGATTTTTTTTAATTAAAAATCCTATTTTATTCCGAATGTATCATAAATTGCCCGGAGTGTCTGATCTATCCTGATTGGTGGGAAAAGGTGTGAAAAACCAACATTTTTTAAATTTTTATTGCAAGACGTTGATTTATGGTACCCAACACTCAGTACCTCTAATTTAACAAAGAATAGAGAACTTACGATTGAAGATATTTAAAAAAATATTAACGCCTTTTGACCTCAAAATATTCAGTATAACAAAATAAATGGCTGTTTCCAAGATAATTACTAAAACTATATATAAAATATATAATTAAAATTATAGCTTAATAGTAATTAATAGGCAAAAAACAATAACAATAATTAGCCAATTTGAAAACAAAACCACGCTTCCGTGAGTCTATTAATTTAAAAAAAATTAAGTATCATACAAAGAACAGTCTGCCAATAACCTAACCTTGGATCTGGATATTACGTCAATGCGTTTATAACAACTGAAAATTCGCAAAACGGACACAACGGATAAATGTATCAATTTTCAATTAGGAATCAATCCCGCTGGAACTCCGGGATAAAAAGTAGTCTATGTGTTATTCTGGGTCTTCAGCTACCTACATACCATATTTCATCGTAATCGGTTCAAAAGTATTTGCGTAAAAGAGTAAAAAGCATCCATACATACATACTCACCAACTTTCGCATTTATAATATTAGTAGGATCTGAAATATTACTTTCAGATCGATACATTCGCGTGATCTCGAGATAACAGACAGACAGACAACGTAATCAAAAGATACGAGCGTGTTGTATTAAATATTACATATAAGGACAAGAAATAAGAACTTACGGTACAAAAAAAGCGAAAAATAAGATATGTATATATATATATTAACATTTTCTTTTAAATTTGCTAGTTTTGTTGTTTGAACCCTCGATATGTGAGTCTTCTTCGAATATGTCTGTATTTTTTTTTGTTTTTATTTTTTTCATATTATTATATTTTTCATATAATATAGACAAATATACTCTTGTAATTTTGGCTTTTATAAATGTTGTAAGACATTGTAAATGGTTATACTGTATTCAAAACTTTTGCCTTTATTGTGTCAACAATTGGTGTAACTAAATGGGCAATATTAGTTCTAGGGAAGAGCGTAATGTGCATAGTAATAAATTATATGAACTGTCCTTCGAAAACGAAAGCGCAGTTAAAACGAAAGTTATCTTTTGTCCATTTCCGTTATTGTTTCAAATACTCTCTAAGAGAATATACAAAAGAATGCAATCCGACGAAAAAGTTATAAAAGCTCGTAAACTATAGTGAGCTATTCATTTTATGATCCTATACAAAATAACCGAAACGGTTGCAATTTATGGTCACATTGTAGCAGTCGACGCGAGCTTTGATCGTATTCGAAAATTATCTGTAAATATTGCGTTAAAGCGCCGTACATGTATTCAACGATTCCATTTCCTATGATTTCCACACTTTCGTATCGTTCTATTTATGAATTATGGCTAGGCTAGGAATAATGTACGTAAATGTGCACAGTATCCGGAAACATTGTGCATACAATGTTTGTATATAATTTAAATATCAAATCATTATAGCATAGTTAAATGTACTTAATATTTTGTTTTTGTATGTATTTGAAAACACAAAGATTTTAGCTTAAGTTGTTATTGAAATTCTGCTTTTGTATTTGAAAATGAACAAACACAAAAATATTTTCCATACAATCGTTGAATGCGATTTGATTTGAAAATAAAAAAGGTAAATTGTGTCCTTGCCACAACTTTGTCCTACATTCAAATGGTTCTGGAAAATTCTAAATCGTTTTAAGGTTTTATATTTATAAATAGATTTGAACGAGGTCAGGATGGCTTGAATACAAATGAATCAGAATAATGCAGGTCTGGATTATAGGTCTACGTCACGTTGGTCCGCATGCGATGAAGAGGCCCGTGGAAGCGCACGTGTGGAGCAACCTTGTGGCGGTTGTTGGCTGTAAAGGTGCTCAACATTCATGTATGCCTTTGGGTTTTCAGGCCGAGGGCCTAGTTGATCTTTCAAATGATAAGCACATCTAATATGGAGTACACTTATATTTCAATAATAATTGATTGTTGTTGAATCAAAATCCATATTATAAAGTATAAAAAAACTGACTACTAAACCACGCTCTTAAAAGTACGGGAGAAGAAAATATTTTAATTTAAATTTTATTTTATTACTATAACGAATATGTTTTGCTACAATAGGTGGCATACGACCACGGCTATACTTTAAATATATTTCTATCAGTGTAACGTATAAAAATACTTTAAAATATAAACCGGGTAAGTTGTGTATTTAGTAATCGGTAAAATTTTAATAGATTGTACATAATAATTCCAGCGGAGTCTATTTTCTTGTTTCGTACTTTTTGGAGCGTGTTTTAGTAGTCGGGTTTTAATTTTTTTTTTTAAGTAGTAAGTGATTACCGCCACCCACGGCCCCGTGCAACCCCAGAGGAGCTGCACGTGAGTTGCCTGCCTGTTAGGTGGGTTTGGGCGCCGGGGCCCGGCATTACCTGATGCGAAACGCAGTGGCATAAAGCCACTACTTCACGCCGGTTTTAAATGCGGGGGGTGGTAATGATCCGGTCGAGTCTGCCCATGCGTGTTGCCATTGCTGGCGACGTGACTCTACCACACGTACTTTAGTCGCCTCTTACGACACCACCAGTACCAGGATGATCCTATTCTAGGCCGGGATCACACGGCATGAAAATTTTTAAAACTTTAGTTTTATTTGACTTATTTTGGAGCTGTGTGATTTCTTGTTAAGCATACTTATTATGCAGAGCAGACCTAATATGGCAGTTAAGGTTTAATTGTTTCACATTGTATTTACCTAGTTTAGAAGTGATTTTATAAATTCTTTCAATTATAAAGTGATTGCAAGCAAAGCCGTGGGCCACAGCTAATAATGCTTACATACTTGTCGAGTGCTAAGAAAGATGATGATCAGCTGATACCCCACACGACACCGTAAAGGAATTTTATTTTTTTAGTTCTTTACTTTAAGCTCCATAGAGGGTGCTGTAGTCAATTAAACGAGACGTCATATAGTCACATAGCCTATAACCAGCGGACGATCAAGAGGCTTCTAACAACACCTCATTTGCCCCTCTAGTTTAGAAGTAATGAGGGAACATCCATATCCACATACATATGTATATACATACATACATACATACAGGTCAAAATCATAACTCTCCTTTTTATATAACACAAAAACAAAATGCTCACAAGTTCGGCTTTTATTTTAACTTGATATTATTCTAGATTAATATATTCAGTCATGGAAATTTTGAACAATGAATTAAAAAACAGTCAATTGAGCTTATTAAAATTATTATGAAAGCACAGTAGTCAGTCAGTCAAGTCAGTAGTTTTTGTGTCAATTTCGATGACTGTTTTGAGTCAACTTTGCATAATTTATTTTAAGTTTTATATTATACATTTATTTTTTGCTTATTATTTTGATCATACAAAGAAAGCGTGAACCTAGAAAAGAATGAAATATTTTAAATATACACGAAACTTATTATAAATAAATTCTCCCACACAAATTATATTATCAAGAATATAAAACATTATAATTAAGATTATCTGGTTGTGTAAATTGAATAATATGTCCCACATTTTTAATACAACTAAATTAATACTTAGTAATCAATTTGCATTAAAACATTACATTCTGTTGGTTCTCACGAATCCTACAATAAATTCTGGACACGTGCTTTACGCTGTCTGTGAATGCCAGGACGAGCAATGTCGAATCAATAAGTAACTGTACTTGATGCCAAATATCAACTCGACGAGATCGTAACATCGAGAAGGACACAACTGCGTTACATATAAGGACCTGCAATGAAACAGGGCCTTACAGAGATTCGTTATGTTGAGTAATGAGGTCGTAAGAATAACGCTTAAAGATAAAAAAGGAAATATATCCTTTAAATTGTTTAATGTTTGTTGTAATTATGTTTTTTTTTTGTTATGAATCAATTTTAATTTGTAATGTTATATATAGAAAAAATAGGGAGGTGAAACCGTTGTATTTACAATATTATCAGTTACAAGGTAGAGTTTATATTTTTTAAATTATAAATAATTGGTTATTGCCTTGTCCAAAGCAAAGCGTAATCCGAAAGAATGCTCGAGTAAATGGTTGGACACTTTCGGTTTATTGTTATATATTTCGTAATATATATGTTATTATTTATTATATTTAATAAACGATGGATCGGTGCACTACCTACTAATTGATAATTATTAATTATTACTCAGCTGCCACTATATAACCGTAAAGTACACACTAGAAAGATAATAAAAGAAACAGATGTATTAAAAAAATAACAAATTAAAATACAAGGGAACTCGAATGAAAACGAACAGCAAAGAAATGGTAAGTACCAACTGGATATACAGAAGGAGGATGCACCTCTGTTTTCTGGTTTAACTGGTTGAATAAGTGAAATAAGCCATAACTGTTACGCCACTAGTCCATTGCGTGTTTATGTTAAACACAGTGGAACCCTGAAGTACCCGTGGAGAATTATAAACAGTATTCTAAGTTAAGCTATGACAGCATGAGTGACAAGTAGATTAATTTTCATGCCATACAAATAAGAAAAATGTAAATTATATAAAACTATAGTTACTATCTACTTAACTATTTTAAGTTTAGTTGAGGCCGTCGTGGCGCAGTGGCAAGTTTGTGGAAATTAAGTATTTAATATTTTCATTTTCATGTTCTGGCAAGAAGACAAAACGCGGCGTTCAGTTCCGTTACTCAACACGCAATATATCATAAATCAGGCGCAAATTGCGAAACGGAGTATCTTAACCTTACCTAACCTTACCGTGTTTTTTAAGAAACGTATAGTAGTATAGATAGATCTTTTAAAACTTATAGATCTGAATTATAAAAACACTTATAACATATAACAAATTCTTAGCCTTCGACAACGAAGTATAAGCCACATTACCACGGTCATACATCATGAAACCCACAACAGCATAGACGAACACATCTGAGCAATTTAATATATCTATGAGGTCGCTATTATGTTTCAAGGTCCTATTGAGGTCAAAATAATATTCTAGGAAATATTCTACTTTATCAAATTACAACAAGTAGTGTACATTACGTCTGGAATTATTAATAAGTCTTTTATAAAGCTAAAAGTCGACGTTCGTGGAAGTCTTGGGTATTGATGTAACATTACCGTTACGGAAAAAAGTCGGTTACTAAAATGGTTATATTTCATTAGTGGTTAGAACTGCAAGTAATCAAAAGAGTAATCGTTGCACATATTCGTCACACGTCTCTCCGTTTTGGAATGTGGAATGGCAACGCTAGTTTCCACGTAATCTCTGATTGATGGTACCGTTGGCCGACATCCCGTGCGACGACGTGAGACGGCCTCTGCTATTACCTACGTTGCGTTGTTAACATAAGTCTCTATCATTACTAATGATGCGACACGACAATCATTATATTTACTGTGGAAACGTTAAATAATTCTAATACTTTTATATACCTACTACATAAGTAGAATAGCAAAAGACGGGTATAGAGCGTAGACTCTATTTTTTTGCTAAAAACATTTTTTTCTCTCCATTTAATATGATCTACAAAAATGTTACTACATCAAAATCCTTAATATCCACCGTATAAAGAGATTTGACAAAATAAATACTATCACAAATAAGAAGACGCGTCATTCAAGAATGTCATAATTCTTACATATAATAATCCAACAATATTGTGTAAGTTTTAATCCACATAAAGTAGCATACGACCTATGCAATTACGATTGCACTTGGAAAGCGATGTTGACAAGGTATTTGCCGCAAGTAGCGGTGCGCCGGCGCAGCTAACGGGCGACACGTAACGCGTTATGTCACTCGGCCTTGGCCTAGCGCTTGTTACTCCGTTCATATACACCGGCTTTAAACTTGAATACGACATATTATTTATATTTGTAATAAAATTCTTAGTAGGCCATGATTGTTTACTTGCCGATTAAAGAATATTCCATTCGATTTCATGCGGATTTTTTATTTATTAATATAGTGTGTAGTATATTGTGCTTTCTTACAAAATATATGTTTTTTTATAAGCCTATATTAAAATAATGTATTGTAAAAAATATGTTGTATTTTTAAGCATGTCACAATGGGTGTGCCAGAACAGATTGCACTATTTTTCATAAATCGTAATATGGTGTGTCAAGTCAGTGGTCATGTCTCAAGGTCGCTTAAATTTCGTCACCTATTTATAAATACAATGTATTACGATAAGCAATTTTAAACCCGTTTTGACTCCATTGTTTACCATTTTGGTATGTTTATTTTAAAACGACCACGGTCAACAAAATAAATATTCGCTTCGTGCACAATTCATATCTACTTTTATTGATAAGTTATATATCGTAGCATATCGTATTATCACCATTTGACTTACCGTTCTTACTGTTGAAGTCGTTCATTTTTATAAAAAAAAGTATTAGGTGTCCATGTCACACTTTTTTTTATATAAAATGAACATTATTTTTTGGAGTATGGGGATTTTCAATCTTGAGTGTGGGGATATAACTACATGTAATTTAACCCCAAAACTATCGTGTACATCTCGATGATGATCTTGAATGGTAGTAAAAACCACATAGGTATACATACAGGTTCCATGCTGTATCCCACACACAGCAGGGTAGGCAGAGGGAACCTAGTGTAAACACACTCCGTTCCCCATTTTCTGCCGAATTCTGGAGGCATTGCGTGTTAAGTAGCGGAACTTAATGCCGCCGTTTACCTCGATATCACATCGAAGAAATGGAAATACAACATTTTAAATAAATATTTCATTTCCTCGAGTGGGGATCGATCCCACAACCAGCCGGTTTAAAGTCACACTTTGTGCACCTCCACTACAACTGGCTTCAGGTATTCGTAACTTATTATTTTTACTAATTTGTAGGTCACAAAATGTATATTTTAATTACACAGTAATAATTAGCTGTATTTTTCTGTGTCAATGTCATACACTTGCAAAAAAGGGAGTATACCGTATAAGCTAGACGTAAGTTAATAATTTATTTATTAACTGGTGACCTGTTCGTGGCTTCGCCTTCTTGAACTAGACACTTATTTATTTATTTATTTATTTATCTGAATCGCTAACATCTTCTAATAACACTATCATTTAAAAAAATATTTTCTTATTACCTAAAAAACTAAGGATTTTTACCTTGCGTACAGGCATAATTATGTAAAACATTATTTTAAACTTATTTAAATCCATCCAATCCATGAGTGAATTGTGGCGCAATGGAACAGACTCTCAATTGTTGTGAGTTCAATTTCTCTAAAACTGAGGAGAAACTAAAATGCGACATTATGTCGAACACACCGTCAACCTGACAAAAAAAATCATATAAATACAAAAAAAAGTATAGTAACATCTGGAAAACACCAATAGAGAACAAGACTTGACATTAACATTAATCAAAATACAAACCCACTGCGGTTCAAGCAAGGTTTTTCAATGACAACGTATTCATTTATTATCCTCGTGTATGGCAACGCCTGAATATGTGGCACATCCACGCATTCATAATATACGTATAACACTTATTATTGAACTCCGATTCTATCTGACAATATAATAAAGCAATAGTTAAAATTGGCCGTCGTGGCACAGGGGCACAAGCGTGAGACTGTAAAAGCAACGATTTCGGGTTCGATTACCATTTGGGGTATTAATTTTTTTTATATATAGTCATTTTCGCGCTCTCGTTACGACGCTGAACGCGGCGTTGAGTTTCGCCACTCAATGCAATGCCTCAAGGATTTGGCAGAAAGAGGAAAACAGGATGTGTGAGATGTGATGTGTGAGGAGCGAGGGGTGAGTGATGTGTGAGGAGTGTCTTAATCTGGGATCTCCGTCCCAGATGTCTTAATTCTAGTTTCCCAACTTCCCTAGTATGTGTGAGATACAGCGTGAAGCTAAAAGAATATATTCCTTTTCTGTTATTATTTATCTATAGCAAAGTAATTTTTTCTTAATATCCGTAGCGTTTGTTCATTTTAATATGTTATGTATACCATTTACATGATATCTTATACTATGTCTGATCTAATATGCAATTCCACCAATTTAAAACGATTAGATTTAGGACTTTTATCCCTTACGCATTATATAAAAAATAATTACATTTCATTATAAATTATTATATTATGATTGGTTACAATCATGTTTTATTGTTATTAATGAATTCAATATACAATGTGTTAAAATGTATAAACACATTTATAGTATAGCTACGACTACTAAATACAATTTATAAGCAATAAGATAATTGTCTACGGTTTCTGCGATCGTTTTTATTTGGGTCTGACCATTCAACTCCTGCCAAGTCGCCAGCCACTGCATGGTGATAAGAAAGCTCTTTAGTATAGAATATACTCATAAGTTATTCCTTTGATTTCACGTATTTTTGGAAATTAATAAGAAACAACACAGTTTCAGCGGTGTTACTACCATTCGTATCTATTAATTCTTCACCATTATAAATACATCATATCTTCGTTAAAACCACATTTAATTTTATAAAATAATTAAAATATAAATAAAAGGCCAACACTTAATCAGATGATGTCTGCCATCTGCAAATGAAAACGCTTACTAAGAGAGTATAAACCAACTCTATCCAACTCCACTCCATAAAAAATAGCAGGTGTTTCGATTAATACATAGAATGTGCTTGGAAATTGAAAATACTTGAAACTTGAAGAAACAGTTACTACAATACAGCTATTTGTACTAAGTAATGATTTCTAAATATAAATATTATTTTAATATTTGTATTTAGAAATCATTACGTAGTACAAATAGCTGTATTTCTTCTAAATTAAAAGTTGTCAATATATATTGCTAGACACTTACTGCATTTAAGTTTAAACAATCATAAATAATCTTTAATCTTTAATAGACATTAATCGTAACTATGTATTTTTAAATTTTAGGGCTACTCCATAACTGTTTGACGTCTAATTAAAATAAAACTAAAAATTACAGTTACAGCTTCACGCTATATCCATCATAGCAGAGTAGGCAGAAGGAACCTAGAGTTAAGATATCGCCACTTTCTCCCGGATTTTGTGACATTACGTGTTAAATATTGGAACTCAACGCCCCCCAAAATGGGGATCGAACTCACAACCGTCGCGATCACATTCACTATGATATAAGTCATATAATCTTCAAATAACACAACTATCTATTGGCAGCTGACATAATATATTCACATATTAAAATGCTATATAACCGTAAGTTGGCTGTATGCAACGAACATAATCATGTGCTGGCATCGCCGCTAATTCAGACCTTGACCGTGCCTGCCCCCCACCGCTCCTCTACAGTCCACACGCCTCCAACACTTCTTTCGTTAGTCAAAGAATATTAAAAATATATTAAATGGTAAATTTGATCGACTATTCGTCATTCATTATGATTATTTATTCTTAAGCACAACTAGACTTATGAGGCCAGTCGTAGCGCAGCGGCACGAAGTGTGACTGCAAAAACCGACTGGTTGTGGGTTCGATCCCCACTCGAAGAGATGAAATGTTTACTTAAATTTTTATTTTCATTTCTTCGCTTTGGTGCCGAGGCAAAGCGCGGCGTTGAGTTCTGCCACTCAACACGCAATGCCTCCAGAATTCGGCAGAAAGTGGGGAACGGAGTGCCTAAAAACACTAGGTTCCCTCTGCCTACCCTGTTGTGAGCGGGATACAGCGTGAAGCTGACTTTTTTTTTAACTAGACTTATGTTTTTTTGTCAGCTTCACACTGTATCCTACATAGGCAGAAGGAATCTAGTATTAAGACACTTTTCGCCGTTAGCCACTTTCCGCCGATTTTTGAGGCAATGCGAGCCTTACTACCAGAGCGAAGAAATGAAAATATTAATAGATAATAATCAATTTCCCCGAGTGGGAAACGAAATCACAACCGTCAGGTTTACAGTCACACGCTTGTGCCCCTGCGCCACAAAGACCTCATGTTCGCAATTGCCAATTAAAAGCAATAATCTTTGAGAAACAGACAAGGCGCGTATAGTGCACTTAACCGCAATTTACCTCGCAGTATGATAACCGAGCCTGTGTAATGCGGTATAATGAAATATTCAATTTAATAATAATAATGTTGATAATTTGTTTTATGTCTTATCTAAGCCATACCTCCGTTACTCGATAGATTTTATTTACAGAAACAGATATCAATTTGATTATTTTATAGAATAAAGTAATGTAGAATCTTAATTTATTTTGTAAAATAACCTAATTATCAAAAAGTATTTGTAGTATTTCTAATGTGTTATTTTACACGAGTCACAGTTGCCTTGGCAGCAAACTTCATTAATTATTAGATAAAGATATTATAAGCTAGAAGTCATTTACATAATAGAAAATAATTAAATTAGTTGTTATTTACATTATCGTAGCTTTATTTGTATTTGTTAATTGATACAAATATATTCAATAAACATTCAACCGCTTGATCTTGTTAAACAATAACAGTTGTTCGAGAATATTTTAAATCTTTATTGTATACTTTTTGTTTTAAAATAGATATATTAAACTTTTATAATAGATATATTTTATTGATTTTAAAAGAAATATTTTATTTAATTCAGATTTCGTTTTTTTTTTATATTTTTCCATCAAGGTGTGTATAGGAAATTAATATTTTTTTAGCTTAAATCTGTATCCCACATATAGCAAGGTAGGCAGAAGGAACCTGAAAACCTAGTGTTAACTCAGCCCAATCCCATTAAGACACTTCCGTCACCCACTTTCCGCCGAATTCTGAAGGCATTACGTATTAAGGGGCGAAATACAAAGCCGCGCTTTGCCTCGTTACCAGAACGATGAAATGAAAACATGAATATTTCATTTCTTTTAGTAGGAATCGAGACTACATACTGTCGCTTTAACACAATTATGGCCCTGCGCCACAACAGGTCTCAAAATAATTTACAAATATATCATAATATTTTAAGTGCGTAACACAATATGCTATAAAATATGCTTGTTGGTCATGATATTTAATTAGATGTCTCACAGAAACCGCTTTCACAATCTCATTTTATTTAGTATTAACATTATATATATTTTAAAGCATAATCAACAAAATGCAACTTCAAATATAAATAAAAAAAACAAGCAGCATAGGTGAAGGAAATAAAATAAATTACTCTATACACTCAATATCTCCAGCGTCGATACATTGGATATATTGAACTACACAACTCACAAATGAAGATAAGATCTAGATTTACTGTCAGTTGTTGTACAATAATTTTCTTGGTAAAGGAGAAACAATTGTATTATTCCATAGCAGGAATTTAAACTGAAGTAACTTTAAAATTTTAAAAAGTAAATCATGATCAAACTCATATATGTATACGTATATTAACTGTACATTTAACAAATGTAGAGTCTAAATTACTAAGATGTTTTTTTTAAATAAAATTAACATAATTTAATATTACAACGCATATATCAAAATACAGCCCAAGAAAAACTTTATAATTAATAAAAACTAAAATGAAATCGTACCGTACAATAGAAATGAAACTTGATCGTAATATTTTATTATATTTTATTATATATATTTTATTATACTTGAAAATAAAATAAAAGTACAAAAGAATAAAATTAACTTTAAAATTTTCTATAATTGTGTCTATAATTCACGACGTCAGTTGCAAAGTTCAATTCTGGATAGTTTTTTATCACGACCGGTTCGCATCCTGCTTCCCTATACAGGGAACGAGTAACACGACATTGCCAACCACTGGTAAATGCCAAGCTGCTTATTCGCCAAGACAATTTTAAAGAAAAATATGTTATACTTATATTACCAGTCATAATGTTTATTTGTCTCTTTATTAATATCATAAATGGCAACTGTTATAGAATTAGCTATATTAATTACACTTTAAATACATCTTAAAGCAGGGTAGACACACAGCAGGGTAAGCAGAGGGAACCTAGTGTTAAGACACCGAGTTCCCCGTTTTCCGCCGAATTCTGGAGGCATTTCGCCTCGACTTATGTATTATAATATAGGTTGAATCAAACGAGTTTTAAGGTTTCATTTTATGAAAATATTATTCGATAATGTATGTAGTAAAATATTATAAGTAGAGAAATTAATGTCTCTAAATATAAAATATGATAGTCTAATTGGTGAGTAAAGTGTCAGAGCCCAAACCACTGTGTCACGACAGCAAAAATTAAACGTGCTAAATTCGTCGAGCCAAGTCAAACTAGACGTGACATACCACTATTCAGTTGTTTGAACTATAAAATGGAGGTATATGAACAGTGTGTGGAATTTTGTACGGCAATGCCTATTTTAAAAATCCTTTAAAAAATACAGTATCTAAATAAATATGTATATTGGATATCTACGTATACTATATTTTTTTCCTGGTTATTTTCGATACTAAATGGTACTTACATTCATGTCAGAAATGATCGATTGTTATTTATGAGAGTGGAAACCATTAAAAGTGAATAAGCAACGACTGAGAAATATATAAAAAAAAGATAAATGAATAATAATTTCTTGCTCTGGCACCAAGGCATAACCCGGCTTTGAGTTCCTCCACTCAACACACAATCTCTCGAAAAATTTGGCGGAAAGTAGGAATGGAGTGTCTTAATACTAGGTTCCCTGTGTATACCCTGCTGTATGCAGAATACGGCGAGATGCTGACTTAATTTGATTTTTTTCATGATAAATTAACATTCATATCATTGCATATTTATGGAAAATATGTGGAACAAAACGCTTAATATTTGTGTAAATCATTCATTATAAAGAGTGACCGTCTAATTTAAAGTTACCTAAGGTATCTAAATGAGAGATGATTTGGCTTAGACAGTGCCTCTGTGGATTATAGCCGGCTTGGGGTCAATACTCTAAAATTTAGGCCAGTGAAGGCCCTGCGTACAAAAATTTTAGTAGCAATTGTTCAATGGAATTCATTTTGGTTATTGTATTTGTGCTGATCATCATAAAGTTACTTGCGGATCATTTTAAATCACCATACATCATAATGCGCAAATACAGCATAAATAAATACAAATAATATTTCATAAAAAATCCATAATTTTATATTTTTTAATAAAAATAATAAGATATATGAATATACTACTTACTAGGTTACCTCCACGTTATATACTAAAAAAATATCAACAAACGACAAAAATATATGTAAATATACTATAAAATATATTATTACATGACATATTGTCTCACATATAAAAACTTACTGATATGGTTACTTAAAATACTCTTACGTTGTATTCGGTGAAGGTTTTTCAACGTACGCAAATATTAAAAGTGACAGAGCGAGCGGAGGTCAATACTCTGGCAGTGGGTCAGTCATGACTCGGAAGACCAGACTCGCCAGGCTGTAGTGGTTTTTCCTCTTTCTTCATAATATGTATTATATAAATATATAATATATTATAATATATTTCAGATGAAGCTGTTGTTATTTGACATTATGTAGTAAAATAGGCATTGTATTTATATTTATATTTTGGAAATCAATCAATAAAATGTATTATAAAAAATATAAAACATTGTAAAGTAATATTGTAATGATGTTTAATTTTTTAATAAATATAACACTAATTTATACTTAGACTTATAGTGTTAGACATATATGTATATGTCTAATACTACTATAAGTCTAAATATAAATCCAGACAGATTTGTTTGTGGAAGCTACTAGGTACTAAATTATCTAAAATAACTATTATTAACGATATATATAGATATTTCTAAATAATATTTTAAATACAAATTCTATAAAATATAACTAAATAAGCATTGTGAAATATACACAATGTATAGTTAGTTAGTACATAGTATACTTTTCATATAAATATAATGCTACTGTAATATAACCTTTAACTTTACTATATTATAATACATTATTAATAAACTATTAACTAATTTAATAGAAGCAGTCGTGGTGGCGCAGGGGCATAACGGTTTGACTATAACGCATCGGTTGTGGATTCGATCCTCACTCAAGGGAATGAATTATTATTTATTGATATTTTCATTTCTTCGCTCTGGTTCAAAGGCAAGTCCGACATTGAGTTCCAACCCTCATCACGCAATGCCTTAATAAATTCAGTGGAAAGTGGGGAACATCTTAACACTAGGTTCCCTGCTGAAATTGAGTTAATTATTATTTTTTTTAATAGTAGATATAAAGAAAAGGATGCGATGAGGTCAGTAATATTATATCGATAATATAATTTTGAATGTAGTATGTATAAAACATGCTACATTCAAAATAATATATATTCAAAATTATCGGTATAATTTTGGCCTTGACTAGCAAACGAACTGTTATAATAAAATCATCATTTAAAATTTATGAGATTTTCGACCCAAAATATTTTCGAATAGATATCTGATTTCTTTATAAAAACTATATTATCTAATTGGCTTGTTGCGATTTAATATATCAATTAACTATTAATATTATTAATCGTTAAGTATAATAATATTCTGAATATTGTAATAATATTTTGAATTCAGAATATAGTATTTTATAGTATGAAAATAGAATATAGTATTATATTTTTTCTTTTGTTATAATATCTATGAAACTCGTCTTAATAACTTTAAGATAATTCTTAGATATAATATAGAAAAAGAAAAGAATGAAAAAGATATAGTTCAATTAGTTTTAAAAAAATGAGATATCCTCATCAGTAAGCAGCAGATAATTCGGATTCATAACGGTATCGATATTTTATTAGACAGAGTCAATCTTGTATTAAAAAATATTCTAAAATATATAAATAAATGTCGCTTAAATGACAATATATTTATGATTTACACTTAAGTATGCCGTCCTTACTTAGTAATACTGTGCAAAGAAGTCAAGTAAATAGCGAAATCAACTTAGATCATTTTAGCAAATGGCCTCTATGAGGCGTCTATAATTCTTTTAGAGGACACGATAGGTTGTTAACCCTACATTATACTTGAAAAGTGCAAATCTAAAAAATAATACTTTGTTGGAGTAACGCTACATTTTATTTATATAAATGGGTTTTATTTGGCTTCCATAAAATGTAAATATAATTTGTCCGTATTTCAAGAAATATAGGGCGATCTTTTTATTTTATTCAAATGTATATATAGCGGCCAGTCGCGGTGCAGGGTGACTCAAGCGTGACTTGAGCGACGGAAAGAGGGGAATGGGAGTGTCTCAATGGGAACGGAGTGTCTTAAGTTAGTTCATGTTTCTCGTGCCTACCCTGCTATGTACGGCGTTCAATGTGAACGTAAAAAAAATATATACAGTTAGATTTTAAGTCGTCTTGTAAATCAGAATTTATATTTCCATTTCTTCGCTCTGGTGTCGAGGCAAAGCGCGGCGTTGAGTTCTGCCACTTATCACGCAATGCCTCCGGAATTCGGCAGAAAGTAGGGAACGGAGTGTCTTTCACTACGTTCCCTCTGCCTACCCTGCAGTGTGCGGGATACAGCGTGAAGCTGATTTTATTTGTAAATCAGAGACAATGTAGAGTCATATTGATCATTTTTTTAACTAATATTTATGTGTACAATCCTAACTCAACAATATTCTTTTTTTATGTATCCTGAATGCAGATAATTTATATAACGAACCCACAAGTATAAGCTTTAAATCTAAAACTATAGTGCTAGTTGCATTTTAATTGATATTTCATTAATTTTTTTAATTTACATTAAACCGACAATAATAAATAAAACACACAAACATTTTAAATTTAATATACATATGGAGTAGTGACTAGTAAGTTGCATAATAATTTACAAGTTTATACTAAAACAAATTAAAAGCTTCTGCTTATATAAATTACTCGGTAAAGGATACTTAACTTGGTCAAACAGAGCAGCCATCACTTCAAACATTTCGCAACGAGGTTCGAGTGGTGTTTGAGCAGTAATTAAGGCTATGCTAATATTCCATCGGTCCTCAACCTCACAGACTCATCATAATCATTTGGAAAATATATTTTTTATACCATAACTAGCTAAAATTGAAATTATTTTAAAAATATATATGTAATTCTATTATGATGATTAATATTCATATGTATTCATATAGATTCATATAGATGATTAATAATTTCATTGAGGCCAGTCGTGGCACAGTGTGTGTAAACGCGACAGGTTGTGGTTTCGATTCTCATTCGAAGAAATGAAATATTTATAATTTCTTCCCTTTGTTGCAGAGGCTAAAGCACAGCGTTTAGTACCGCTATACAACATGCAACGAATTCGGCGGAAAGACAGAAGTAAGGAACGGAGTGTCTTAACACTCTCTCAACTTATCCTTCTACATGCGGGCTACGGAAAAAATATATATTTAAAATACACATAAGTTTAAAATATATTTATGATTTGAAAATATATTATGTCCTAACTTACATTCACTACGACACTTTCATGTAGCGACAAAGATGCATCGGTTGTTACTTAACAATACTTACATTATTCATTATTATGATTGATGGTGAAACCTTTCCACAATCATACACCTTTTGGCCGTTTGGCTGTATGCAAACTCTTATAACGCAATGTGGTATATCTAAAGTGAAATCAGTTAAAAATATTACAATGAAAAATGGATGGCAAATACATCCAAAGACCGAATATTGCGCATATTATGTGGATTCATCTGTCTATAGAAATATACAGCATGTGTGCATTGCATATGCTTACTCAATAGTGTTCGTATTTCTCGTACCGTTAATTATATTATTATTAGTATTTCTCTTAAAATAAATAGCTATATATTACGATGGTAATGAGAAAATGGTGGTAATGAGATGTTTAGAGATCGTCGTGGCACAGGAGCACAAACGTGCGTCTATAAGCGCGACGTTTGTGGATAAGATTCCTATTCGGAGAAATGTATTATTAAAATTTTCATTTTCGCGCTCTGGTAACGAATAAAAGCGCAGTTGAGTTAAGCCACATATCACACAATGTCTCCAGAATTCAACGCAAAATGGAGAATGGAGTGTCTTAACACTAGGTTTCTAGGTCCTATCTGCCTACCCTGCTATGTGCGGACTACAGCATGAAGCTAAAAAAATGTTTTAAAAAAAATCTAGTAATCAGACTATAAATGAGATGGTCGTGATTGAATCCGCATTCGACGGTATAAGTTATTTTCATTTCAAACACACATAACATTTCGAATTCAGGCAGAAAGCGGAGAATGAAGTGTCCTGGTACTGAGTTATCTGTGCCTAAGTCATTATTAGCTTTTCTTGTTTAAATAAAACGACAATAAATCATTTATATTTATATAAACCAGGCTTTTTAATATTAGTGTACATGATCCTTTACCGAGTAATTCATACGCAGAAGCTTTATATGTTGGAAAGCCCGCAATTGTGTAAGGTCTATGCAATCTGCGCCTGTGGTTTCAGAAATAATGCATTTTGTCAGTCATGTTCTTGCACAATTCATAAAGGGTTGCAATTTGAACACATGCCATTAACACGGGGCATAAGGTGGAACAGACATGGCATACATCTATAGTATATTTTTTTATTTCGTACAATAAAATATTATTTTTTTTAATTAAAATATATATATATATATATTAGCGAATTTATTCACATGCTTTTTATTATTTAAAGAAATATAAATTTGTCCACGAAGAAATGAATTATCTCTTATTTTTTTCATTTTTTTTGATAGATCTATAATACCTATAGATCAATCGAAAATTGTATCGTAACGTAATAATATACAATTTATTTACAATTTATCTTTCCTAGAAATACTTCTTACTAATTTATCAAAATTCATTGGCATATTGCTAGCTTTTTGAATTGTGATGTGATCTATTTATTCTTTATACTCTATTTGTTCTACATAAAATCATTTCTTCTAAACTAAAAAATCTTGATTCTTAATAACATAACGTCATGAATAACCCTTAGCAATATTTAACTTTCCGAAAGTCAGTCAGCCAAATGCTCCCAGCCAACAGGTCAATACTATATAATTTTCATAATCTTCCATTTCTACCAAATTAGTGTCTTTAGTTAACCATAATGATTTAATATAATAAAGGTAACTTTTTGTTCTTTATTTTTGTAAATATTCATAACAAAAGTAAGAAAATCTTTCGAAAAATGTAAATATCTTAACAATAAAAATAACAAAAATGAGGCCGGTCTTGGCGCAGCGGCACAAGATGTGACTGTAAACCGACTGGTTGTGGGTTCGATCCCCACTCGAGGAGATGAAATATTTACTTAAATTTATATTTCCATTTCTTCGCTCTGGTGTCGAGGCAAAGCGCGGCGTTGAGTTCTGCCACTTAACACGCAATGCCTCCGGAATTCGGCAGAAAGTGTGGAACGGAGTGTCTTTCACTACGTTCCCTCTGCCTACCCTGCAGTGTGCGGGATACAGCGTGAAGCTGATTTATTTTATTTTATTTAAAAATAACAAGGTACAAAATCTGACTGTAAAATCGACTGGTTGTGGGTTTGATCCCCACTCTAGGATATGAAATATTTACTTACATTTATATTTTAATTTCTTCGCTCTTGTGTCGAGGCAAAGCGCGGTGCTGGATTCCGATACTCAACACGCAATGCCTCCAGAATTTGGCGGAAAGTGGGGAACGAAGTGTCTTAACACTATGTTCTCTCTGCCTACCCGGCTGTGTGCGGGATAAAGCATCAAGCTGAGAAAAAAAGAGCAATTATTTTTAGTAATATAATAACTAAGAAATATATACTTATATTCATTCTTCTTTTACCTACTTAGTATGTAGAAAACTATAAGAACGATACATGATTGAATGTCGTTGAAGTCTTTTATAAGGGACTAATATAAATTGAGATGGTTCATAATTCAATTCTTATAATGATGCTTGTAAGATTATCATTTTTATCTTTCATAGGGTTATCTTTCATAGGGTGCATTTTTGCATTTTTTTCATAATTTTTTTAAATTTACAAAAATGTATGTATATATTACACACATATATACATATTTTTTCCAGCTTCATCTTTTATCTTTTCATCCTCCACACAGCACATAGCAGAAAGAACCTAGTATTATTAGCTCTTTCTTTAAGAGAAGTTTTGGTCTGATGCTTCATCATAATATTGTAAATTAAATTAAAGAAAGTGCGCAACAAATACAAAGTTAATAGTAGTCCATCTACCTTCGACGCACATAAGGTTCAATCCTTTCCGTGGGAATTGCAGCAGATGTTTTTCTAGTGAAGTTGCCTTTTTTCTAATGCTGTTAATACACGGTACATAATTTTATATAACGAAGGACACTATAGAAATTTTTAAAATTTATATTAATAATGATAATAATACAAGTGCTTAATGTACTAATACAAGCGCTTATTTTTTACACAAAATCTGAGATGTTATATTTTTTTCTTCACAAATTCAAGCATACCGTTTTTTCCATATTATATTAAATACCACTTTTTATCTCTTTTCTTTATCAAAAGATACTTTATTAATAAATTATTTTATGAAAATAAAAAATTATGGTCACCACAAATGCGTCAGTCAAAGTTTAATGTAAAAAGGAAACAAATAAAAACATCTCCCATTATTTACCTGGGAAATAATCTTTTACACGCAATTCAATGTTGCATCCGGTTATGAATATTTGTGTGACTGGGTAATATATTTTTTTATTTTCAGGTTTTGTTAAGTTTCACGCAATGAATTCTGCACGACGCAATACAGGAATAGAGTCAATGGTCCTAACACAGTAAATGTATTATTTATATATTTATTTTCAATAATTACTATTTTAAACTTAATAATTAGCTTTCATTATAACAATATGATATTAAACGTGCCTTAATCAAAGTCTATTGAACTGAACATAACTTTAGCGTCATTTTCCACATGCAGAACCATTTTAACTTAAAATATAGAAGTTTCCTCCGTCAGATTCAAGACAAAGAGTAGCGCTCGGTCTCTCTGGTCTGATCTCTGTTCTATTGTTCATTTTACGGCTTCGAGGAGTGCCTTAGCGCAATATTTATTTCACCGATATCATGTAGAATTAATTAGTTAGACTATGGTATAAGTAAGACTAGATTAGTCTTTTAAGAGATGTTATTGTGCTATATTTGCTATATTTGTATTTCTATACTTGGAAGGACGTCAAAGTATTTGTTAGTATTTTAAATACTTGAGTTTACTAAGGTTGTCCAAAATCATGTATTAAGTTACACTGATATAAAAATATAGAATTTAATTTATAGATTTTTTTATTTACTGACTAACTTTTTTTCTTTATATCTTTAAAATAAAAGCTTTTAAAAATTTAGTGAAAGCATTATTTAGTTTCAAAATTTACCAACACATATTCCAAAAACCAAGTGTAATACGAACAATTGAAAAACCTAAATGTTATCGGTATTATATGGTATCATAACTACGTAACGTACTTTACACAAAAAATCAAAGTGAAAGAAAGTTGAATAAGAGCGGCATCGTTTGAAAACTAAAAAACTACCTGATTCCAAGCGAGATAGACAATAAGCTTAACAAGATTTTTTTCGTTACAAAATATGTATGGATTTGTTTGCTCTAAAACAATGCTATTTATTTCTTCCTTATAAAAAAATACCAGAGATGTTGTTGTTGTTTTTAGTTCAACAAAATGTGAATTTCTCTTTACTTTGACGAAAATTTGATGACTTTGATAAAAAATTCATGAAATAAATACAAATCCTTGAGATTGTGACATAATGTACATTAAGGTATGTAGATATATATAGTATACTATATATATCTACATACCTTAATGTACATTATGTCACAATCTCAAGGATTTGTATTTATTTCATGAAATTCTTATTACATTCTTGATATATAACATCTACCTTACTTAAAATTTAGGCCCAAATTAAAAATATCCCACTTTCATTAAATATTTAAAAA
This sequence comes from Heliconius sara, assembly GCA_917862395.2. NCBI lineage: Eukaryota > Metazoa > Arthropoda > Insecta > Lepidoptera > Nymphalidae > Heliconius > Heliconius sara. Next base: position 5,649,415 of record OU860796.2, on the reverse strand, counting down.
AAAAATACAGCTTCCTTATTAAGACTGTGTTGTGATGAATCAAAAACATTTTTAATGAAACATGACAGGAATAGAAGCAGATGGCGCCTTCGCTCCGAGCGGAAATCGAAAGGAATTTTTTCTACAAATCAAGACAAAAAATCCATGGGAATCATTTTTTGGGAAGTGAAAGTATGAATAAAGGATTTTTCAAGGGAAGTGATTTGTGGCATATCATTCAATAATAGATATAGTTAATTTAGATAAAAAATGTGCCAGTCTCTTAAGATAGAGTCACAATTTTATAATTAATATATAAAATTACATAGCGGACAGAATGAATTATTTGAAATATACAATTTTATACAAACATTATTGTAATAGACGGTTTAATATTAGTACAGTGATATAAATAATACACTAATACAAAACGTGTACACTCTGCTAAGAAAGCTATATCATTATTCTTATGATTGATATTAGTTTGTATAGATTTATATTAGTAGTCTAGTATACGAACAAGATACAATCTATAAAAGATAAAACTGTAATCATTCTTGTTACTATACAATAAGCTTCATTTTACTTCAGCTATTGTAAAGCAATTTATAGTAAGCACTGTACAAGTAGTTCACTGGCGTGGGAGAGCGTTGCAGGTGCGGTAATACAAAGCAAGCGTTTCCTATGCCATCCGCAGATGTACTTCCCATAGATTCCTAAAATATTGAAACAGCTTTTCATTGTATTAATATAATTTACCTAATTTTTAACATAATTGCATAATATATGTATATATCTTTTATTTTATTAAAGCCATTAACCAGTTGTATATAGATATTTAATAAACAAGTAAGGTCAACAATACAAGGATAATATATTTATCCTGTTAGAAATTCATTATTATTTTTTTAATTACATTAAACCCTTATATAAATATAGTATAATTAAATAATGTACGAGAACAAAACAAATTTACTTAGGTTAGGTTAGAGTTCGTTTATGTCTTTTACTTGAAGACTTGTTAAAGAGACAGAGCTATTGGAAATTATTAAGATAAGAACTTTGAGTTCTCATATACGTAAATAGATTATGTATCATTTGTTTTTTTACAATAACTATTAGTCAATAAAGTCATTTATTGAATGAGCTTGACGCTGTATCCCGCACACAGCAGGAAAGGTAGAGCGAACGCAGTGTTAAGACACTCCGTTCATTTAACTAATTATTTTATCTTGAACTAAAAGTTTTGTAACAGTCTTAGATTTGAAAGTTTTACCCATATATTTATTTAGCACTTTTAAAGATCTAAATCTAAATCATTAATGAAAAGTAAAATATTATAACTGACACCTGTTTAATGTTTAATCTATATACACTTTTAGTGAGAAAGATTTTATACCACAAGGTGCAAAAGTCTAAATAATAAATCATCTTCATTGACTAAAGTAGACCACACGACGTCTATATAAAAAAAATCTTTCTTATACCCTATTTATTAACCACAAAGATTTAAAAATACATATCAGTATACACATATGGGAAATTAAATAAAATACGCAAATAATAACAAATATAGTATTACATTTCGTCTAATGTCTGTACTGTGCTTATTAAAATACTTCGCCTATAGCTATCATTTTGGCCCCAAAACAAAGAAAAATCAATATTCGATAATAACAACCAAAATTATGGCCTTAGAAACACATTCTCGATCAGCTGCCTCTTCGACCTTGTTAAAGACTTAGCCCAGTTCGAACAAACAGTTACAGTATATCAGCTTTTAGTTATGTAGTCATAAAGGCCACTTTGGCTTTCAACGCTTAAAAGGATTATATGATATTCCTGATTATTAAAATGAGCAGCATTAGCAATGAATCTTTTTAATAGATTATTATCGTTCTTTGACAACAGTTTCGTATCTGTTACTTTACAAGGAGCTTATTATTTAGACAGCAAAGAATTCACACTAAACTTTTTTAAATTAATAAGTACATGAAATCTTTTTTTCAAGTTATTCATATCGCTTTAATTCAGATTCGCGTAATGAAAACAATACAGAATATTTTGACAAGCAAACTTTACGGATATCATTAGTAGATTTATCTAATTTAATCATATCTGTATTTTAAGTTCTTAATGTAATGTTTCAAGTCGATTACATGGAAATGCTAATAACGCGCATGTACTACTTCCATAGGCAATGTTCGCACGAACATAAAAAAAAACACGTAAAAGTCGTGTAATTATCATTTAAATAGTTGGAACTACTAGTACTTACCCACGATAATGACTGATCTAAAACAATAGTCTTCTCACGTAATAACAGTAATGTTGAAATTTTCAGAGCATATTACTAATATTTAACTAAAGCTCGAATTTTCTTGTAACGAAGAAATTTTATACAAAATTAGATTACACACAAATACGAGTAATTTAAAGTATTCAAATAAAGCAAAGTTCTTTTCCCCTTTCGGTTATTTCGTTTTTCATCCAAACTTCTCTTCCTTACCTAAACTACGTACTTATAAAAAAATAGATCCATTTAAAATTACCTGCTTTAAACAGAACTAACACACACACACCTCAAAATATTGCTTTACATATTTCTATTAAAATACAATAAAACAATTATTAGTTAAATCTATTACAATTTGTTCTTGTTTTTCACCTACGAAAATATTACCTAAATACAGTTTATATTTAGTAAATAAATAAACATAAAATAATATTATATAACAAAACAAATAATCCAAAAATAAAACGAACAATTAATAAATAAATGATATAATACATGGTAACACAGTATCATAACAGCTAGAGGCGGAGACAACGTAACCGCGAGCGCAATCTTCCATGATAGTGAACTTGAGTTTTTTCGCGTCGCACCGTTAACTTGGACTACATTCCGCGGTCTCTGCTTGCCCGAGCGTTGGCGCCGATGTGAATTGGTAGCTTTAATTGTATCATATTTCCTGTCGAGTTTACTTGCTCTCATGTAAATGGTAAAGTTGATTCCGGATACCGAAATCGTTATAGTTAATTTGCATTTGTGTTGCTGGGCTTCTAATTGAGTGGATTTCCGGTTGGATGTGATATAATATGTATTAATATAGTAATATTACGATATAATAAGTTTTGTATGTTAAAAAATATTTATAATATATATGGACTCGTAATTAATTCAGTAACTACAAGGTTTAAATAAAGACTCGAAAAGGATTTGGTTTGAGAGTTGTCCAATAGTTATTATTAAGTGTGTAATGTTTTTTTTTTGTAAATTAATGTTTTCAAAATATGTTATGTTTTTTATTTTTATTATAAGCCATAAAAAATGTAATTCGTGAAAAGAAATCGTTTATGTGGTCCAAAATGTAATAAAATAGAAAAATGTAGAATGTTGACGGAAAATAACAACCACTCTAATGTCAGCGTCTAAGCTCTTGAAGGCTGCGCGCGCTGGGTCAACGACCATTGCCAATGTCAGCCATCTTGAGTTCCGCAGCCGCTTACGTTCTTCACGTAAGAGGCTGTAATTCCGCAATAGTGTGAGTTAATGTTCGTTTTTCTATGTCACTGTTGCGTGTGTGCGTGAAGTATACGTGTATAAGTGCGCGCACGCAGTCAACGCGCCGACACTGCGCGTGTGTGCGTGGCGAATACGACTCGTGCTCTAAGAACAGTACTAGATGGCGGTTCTATCGTTGATTATTGCAATTTTATCGTAATTTTCTTTTGTTGTAATTTTTTATTATATTAAAAATTGCTTGTTTGCACCGTCCGATCCGTTACGCCGTTAATGAAACAGCCTCTGGCTTCCATGTTGGAATATAGCAAATTTAGCAAAATAAAATAATGATTTGATATTTATAAGAATATAATAATTTTCTATATACAGCTGACCCACCATTTTATAATTAAGCAATACTGAGTGATTTATGGAGGACGCTAACAACAAACTTTGAGACATGACACGTAAACGTCTTAAATTGTATATTTAAAATAAAAAGTACAATAATAAATGTACCTTTTAAATTTCACACTTAGCACTCGATTATTTAAGTTTTTGTTGAATATCAAATGTAAACATGTTCCTATATTTATTGGTAACATAAAGTTTATATTTAGATGTAAGTTTTCCCGCGGTTTAAAGACAGACCGACAAATTTTTGAGCATGCCCGCGTAGTTATCGCTTAAATTACAAGTCATAACAATAAAATTTTTTACACTTCACGCTAAGATTACCATAATGGCTCCTCAGTTTTTTGAAACAACTTTTTAAGTAAAAGAAATGTAAAAAATTGTAAGTGCTTTGAAATTGCATTATGCAATAAAATGAAATAATAAAAGTACTAATTGGTGGCTTCCAAATTGTAAAAACTATGTGATTTTTAATTTACCTAATAGATTATTTGTATTAAATTGACCGCATACATCAGCCACCACCAGTCAGAAAGGACACTTATATATTATAAGCTATTTCAATACCACAAAACGAATAGATATTTCCAAATTATTTTCAATCATGCGAATATAAAATAATTATTCATTTTATTCGTCCAACTTAGATAGCGAATTCATTTTAAATATTTATTAAATACAATTTATTAAAAATGTATTAGCTGAATGCGAAATATTATTGAAATTCAATGTTTTAAGAAAATAAGTAAATTTTGGTTGCTTGTTTTTTTTCTCTACAAAAACATGTTTCTCTACAAATATGTTACCTGAACAAAAATATATTTTTACGTTAAAATTGCAAATTGAAATGTAACATTAAATAAATACACACATTTTCAGAGAATGAGATGAAAAACTAGCCATGGCCTCGACTCTAGGGACCTTCACCGAAATGGTACTGCCGTACGATAACCCGAAACCATTGTTCTGCGCGAATCAGTGCTGTTTTATTTATCGCAATCACGAGCCAGCCATGACTTCCGCATCATGCAGGTCGTTATTTATTAATTATACTTTACGATACATGGATTTATGACAATACACTAGATGAATTTAATTGGAGAGATATATCGGACGGACCCGGCACCACCGTTTGATAGTGCTGTGTGTGGTCTTTGCGAAATTCAAATCAATTGAAATAAATAATTGATATCCTTCTTTGCTTGAAATAGTATAATAAATAACCTTTACTATTTTATCTACATATATTTATAATAGAGTAGGTTTGCCGGTGGAAGTGAAATATTAAAACAATGTTCTTTATTTTATGCCAATAGAAGATACAAGACACAAGATGAAATAAATATTTTTTTTTTTTTATTTTTTTTTTTTTTATTTTTTTTTTTTATGGAAAAGACACGGCAAACGAGCGTGCGGGTCACCTGATGGTAAGTGACTACCGCCGCCCACGGCCCCGTGCAACCCCAGAGGAGTTACAGGTGCGTTGCCGGCCTTTAAGATGGGTAATAAATATAATTTAAATATAAATATTCTCCAAACGTAACAACAAACACAGCATCTTCTGCTACAAATATCAATCTGAAATATATACTTCCATTAGGTATTCATCATATATTTTAATTCTTAGCAATCTTTACCAGAGTAATAATACTATAAAATTATTTATTTTAAATAGTGAACATTGGTATAGGGAAAGGATTCACCATTTTGTTTTCGGGGTCATTCATCAGTCCTTGTGCTAGTAACGTCAATAGCCGCCATGAGGCGCGATACACTTCCGTTTCCTCCGCCATTGTTAGGAACTTCCTTATACTAACTTGGACAATGAAAATTGAAGAACGCGCCTATTTTATATTCACGAGACAGCTTTGGTCTTTACTTTATTTGTGTGTATTTGTGTGTCCGCTGCGTGAGCAATTAAGTACAATTATTTAATATTACAGTCCTTAAATGACATTAGAACTAACAAATCTGTCGGAGCCCAGAGGCACAAGTGTGTGACTGTAACGCGACGACTAAGAGTTCGATGTCTATTCTGAGGAATAAATTATTATTTAACAATATTTTCATTCCTGTTCTTTGGGACAAAGGCATAGTTAACTGCAACGTTTAATTAGTTAAAAGCAATTAGTTAAATTAAAGCGTAAAAGTTAAACACTCGATACGCAATGCCTCGAAAAGTCAAGTGAAGAAAAAAGCGTTTTAACACTATCTTTCCATCTGCCTATCACACTATATTTGAGATACAGCATGAAACTGAAAAAAATATATAAACATCAACATCCTGTTATATTTTATACTAGAGTCTAAGTGGTAAATAATGACGGTTTTGTATTCAATTTATTTAGATTTCTGAATTTATAATTTAGGACTGCGGCGTCTGACTCTAAAATGTGATGGTTGTGGTTTCCGTGCTTACTCGGGGAATGAATTATTTTCATTTCCCAGCTCCAATATAAGTAATTGAAATGTTGACTGTCGTCAGTTGCCATACATTGTCTCGAACTCTAGCTAAAAATAGATAACAAAGCGTGTTGACACTGGATTGTCTCTGCCTTTGCGGGAAAATGAGATAGTGAGATAGGTTTGCTTTTTAGGATGATTTTGAGATTAAGTAATCCTGATGCAATATATAATGATTATACACGGCGTTAGGTTTCACTATTCTACACGTAATGCCTCAAAATTGGATAGAAATCGGGAAAAGAGAAAAACGGAGTCTTGGCAGTAGATTATTTCTGTCTACCTGCTATATGAGAGAAAAATCATCAAGTTCAAAAAAACTTATCAACTAAAATGGAATACCTAGGGAATGAAAATCAAATATATTTTTTTGCTATAAGTATACTAAAAAAAGAAAAAATTCTCAAAGCGCATAACGCTCATCCAACGGTCATAAGGTACTTTCGACAATCGTCCACAATATATATTTTTTTTAATTTCACGAACACATCTCTCCTATACTCTTCCTGTTAAATTTCAACCCAAAAATCATCTCTTTTGAGTTAAGAATAAAGTATATAATGGCATAGCATTATATTTTAACCTGGCTTTCATCCATACACCAACACTACCTGTGCACAAAATTCACCCCTAACCTTTTAGAAGCGGGGGTGGTTCATAATGCACCACACTGGTAACGCGAGCGTGGGAACAACGAATGAATGAGGAAAGAAGCTATGTGGCACCTGTAGGAAACAAAGACGTAGGAGGCAGTTATACATTAAAATATAATAGAACATCATCGATGACAAATATGTTGTGGGAATTTTGTGACAATGGTCGTCTAACGTTGTTCAGTTTTATCTAAGAATCGGTTAACTGTGTTATATCATTTACGTATTCAATACATTCATGATTTTTCTTTCATTTCCATATTTTTCTAGAAAACTCTTGTTTTTTTTTTCAATATATAAATTTACTTATTAATGAATTCGCGTTTAACTGCGGCTTCGTTTGCGCATTCTTATGGGAATAACTTTAACTTGTGTACAACGTATAATGGCATATTCTTTAACTTTCGGAGTGCTCGAGGTAACTCTCATGCCTCAAGTTCAGTAGGTTACATCGCAACGATTATGATTTTTTCAATTGCTGCCTGTAGTATCTGAGATTAGAGTACTCAACCTAACAAATTTATCTACTTTATAATATTAATAAAGATTTGAGTCATGTGCACAAGAGTGGGAGTGTGATTATAACGCGACGGTTGTGGGTTCGGTTCCCACTCGAGGAAAGGAATTATTATTTATCAATATTTACATTTATTCGCTTTGGCACCAAGGCAAAAAGCCTGTTACTGAGTTCCAGTTGCACTCAACACGCAATGCCTGGAAAATTCGGCAGAAAGTGGAGAACGGAGTGTCTTAACACTAGGTTCCCTCTGCCTACCCTGCTGTGTGCAGGATACAGCGTGAAGCTGATTGAATTTAATTATTAAGAAAAAACTAAATATAGATTGATATATATGTATTTACGATTTTAACATTGTTACGCTGAAAAAAAAACACTATGCCCTGAGTAGTCAGTCACCGGTATTTTTTCGTTTCCCATATTATCAAAACATTTATCGACAAATACCTACCGTGTTCAGACTCTAGGATGTCTATTTGTGAGTCTATTAGGTTGTTACATAAACGCCGATTCAAGGATTGGATTTTTATCAAACAATGATAAATGAAATTGAATTAACATTTACAACTTTGTGACAGTGACATAATAATATGTATTAATTGTACTTATATAATTTCGAAAATGGAATTACATTTGAAATTACTGTAAATGCTCCAATTTCCAATCCAATTTTGCTATTAACATACCTGCCCGGAAAAATATATATACCCTTTCAAGTTTCACCTTTTTCAGTCATAACGCTTTTTAGGGTTCCTTTAAGAAGTTTTGTTAAAAGTAGAAAAACAGAACCCTTATAGGATATATTTGTTGTCCGCGTGTCCATTTGTCAAGACCATATCGTAAGTTATTTATTTCAAGGTTGCGTGCAGGTATCAAGCTGAAATTAATATCAAATATTTAAGTCAACGATCCAGTGCAGCAGAGAAAAAATCAAGCTTCTAAGACAACGCAATTAAAACATACTAGCATTTATGCATCGTTTTTGATGCATTTTGTATGAAATTCAGTACTAGATATAGATTAGTACTTTTACCGTTGACATACATTTATGAAATTTGGCACAATATGAGAACTTACGATATGGATAAAGGAAAAAAAAATCAAAAAGTGCATATTTATACATAATTTATAGAAAAAAAATATTATAAGCTTATATTTGCAGTTCATTTCATACAAAATTAATGCATACTCCCGCAAACTTATGTTTATCCACTTTATTCTTTTAGGCTGCAGTGGCTTACTATGAAAGATCGACGGAACCTCCACACTGTCACGCTCCTCATCCTATCCTTTTCCATCCTGATACTCATTTTTACCTTAAGGAGCGCTTTTCCTTCCTAGGCTCCAATTCCCGTCTTCCGCTCAGCCTCCGCTCGAAAAGTGACAACGTCCTAGAAATACCATTGTGCCGTACCCACTGTTACAGTAAGTCGTTTACGGTTGAAGCTGTAAAATTATGGAATGCGTTACCACGAGATATTAGGTAAGCTACTTCTATAAGCATTTTTAAAACAAGAGTAAAAAATTATTATCTCCGAGAAAAAAAAAAAAATAATATGTGCTAATATATCTACCCCTTTATTAATTAATTCATTTATTTCTTTTCTATAATCAGTCTATGTATAAGAACTTGTATGTATGTGTGTATAAATATTTATTTATCTATTATATATTTATTTATATATGTATATATGTATCTATGTATATATGTATTTACGTATTTATTTATTTGTTTGTTTATTTAGTTATTTCTCGCGTCGCTTTGCACCGCTTTATGCCCGTACTTTTAATTATATCCTTCCGGAATCTGGTTGCCTGGAAGATATCACTTGTAGTGATAAGGCCGCCTTAGTGCATTGTATTTTAAGAAACTACTCTTGTATCTTTTTAAGTGTGCAATAAAGACTTTTATTATTATTATTATTATTATTATTATTATTATTATTTATTCGTTGCCTAATCAAAATTTTCCGATGGCCTATAATTAGTAAATTTGGGATGAAATTATAATGTGGATCACAAATAAAGGAAAAATAAGGAAAAACTATTACTAGACTAGCGACCTGCTTGCGGTTTTGCCTTCTTGGCACTACAAAATTATTAATTACCAATCTGCATTGCTTTCATTTTCAAATAATAGTAGGGAAGGCAGGGGCTCATTCGAACGATTTTTAAATTTTTTATCATATCTAAAAATTCTACAGTTTTTAAGTTCTTTACTATTTCACAATGCTTAGTCCAACTATTGTGCCACATAATCGTATCAACATATGTAGAAGAACATATAAGTTAAAGGTGCAATATCAATTTTAGTAGCAGTAGTCAAATGTTTAAAGCTGCCCCCCTGCCGGGGTAGCTTTGAACATATTTGGGCAGTTATGGACTATCATTGAATTCAATGAAATTAAAAGGCTTGTCACACTTTTAAGTAATTTTATTAGACTTAACATTAGAAACGATGGAGATCTAATATTAGTAGCATGGCAAAACTTAAAAAAATAATATATCTAGTTTAATATTGCGATTGTACTAATACTACTGTTAAATAACATAAGTCTTAATATTAATAGACTTTAAAAACTGAACAAACAAAACAGTAACTTTGACTTCGTAGAAGTAATTAACATTATGGGATCAAATGGGTTTATTCTGTGACAAACCTAATATTATGAAAATAAAACAAAATATTTTTTAATAAACAGGTTACTACCTCAATTTGAACTTAGAGAAAGAAATTAAATTTAAAGAAAAACGTAGATGTAGTACGTGATGTAAAGAAAAAAAGTTATACAAGCTACTTTTTTACTATTTACAGATGATGAAACGTTCGCTAAAACGGAATCTCTAATATTTATTAGGTCTAATTTAATTTCATAGTCTTCATACGCACAGGTATCGCTATCTTCATTCTCTTCCCAGTAAATTGTCACTTCCTCTTCTTATTGTAGTATTGTATACTCTAGTTTATTGCATGATATATGAAACATTCCAACTAAAAGAGGAAAAAATAAAACCATATACCTTGAATTGGATCCCTGCGATCGTTACGCGTTGTTTAAAAATGCATAAAATTTTAACTCAAAATCAAACACTCCTCGTAACTCGACGGCTGGCTCTCATATATCAGCCGTGACAAGTGACACATGTGCAGGTTAGTGCTGCCACTACTCAAAAAAATCTACGAAAATTTCTTTTTAAAATAACTCTTTTAACACATATTTTTAAAGGTGTCCCTGTTCTAAGCTACCCCCCTCTCCCCTACTTGTATTGAAAGACAAAGTTTCAACTAATTTAATAAAATAGTTAGTAATTTTGTCGAACACTATTCTTTAATATGGTATTACTGACTGAAGTGAAAACTGCAATTAAATTAGATAAGCCATTTCTCAGATTAACGTGAACCATCAAACAGACAATCGGACAATCAAACAGAAAAGCGTTGTTTTTGGTCCTATTACATTATTAAAAGCCATCAATAACATTTTTTCTTATACATATATCTTCCACGTACAGACACCGATTCGTTACGATTTTATTATTAGTATAGATAGAAACTGTTACAATCTTATAATTATAGCTCACTTTATAAAAAATGAGTGGATTTTATAAATTGTACATCCTACTAACCTACAATCTTTAGGTCTTGACTTTGGATCTTTTGATCTACAATCTTTAAACAAGGGGCTTAACTACCATTTTGAAGAATGGTAACTCAGTACACTTATGTTGATATCTTTTTCACAAAAATATGTCTCAGTCATGTCTTCATAGCTAACATTTCACCAAACGTCACCGAAATCTGATAATGTCCACTTTGTACTCTGTTGATTAATTGGGAAGCCTCTTTACAGCTTTCAGGATAAAAAAAGTCCTTTTGTGAGTTAAAATATTGCTCAATTGTTAAAAAAAATTCAACCACAAATAATGTTTTTCTATGTGGTAGCGGTATTCTTTGCGTACCACTTAAGTAGTTGTTTTGATTTTACCATCATATCCTTTTTTGTTATCAGTTAAGAAATGACCAGCGTCCCTTATAGGCTGCAAGTCCTAAGACTTAGTCTTAATCTTCCGAGATAAAAGCTTTTGCTTTCGGACAAGATTTCTTCGAATTCTTTGCTTTACTAATTTAATGGTCTTCACCTCGCAGACCATCGATTTGTCGATAATGTAGTAATCTTGACGGGATTCCTTGAAGAATTAGGGGATCTCTACAGCGCCTCACAGAGGGCGGGTCATAATATGACCATCGATAAAACACAGAACATGTCTAAACTCTATATCACACGCATACCCGCCGTTGAAAGCATTACTGTTGTTTTTATTGACGGGTACATACCTAAGACAAACGATCAGAATGTGTATGTCCAACTTAGAGTGAGAGGTCACGCGTAAAATTCAACTCGTCTGGGCAGCCTTCAGGAAACTACAAAGTATTGTTTTGTCTAGAATACCTCAAAACCCGAATTTCAAAATTTTCAATGAATGTGTATAGCTAGTAATGAATGATGGCGCTGAGACGTGATCCTTCTTTAACCTTTTTCACAAGCTCAAAGTTGCTCAGATAGTGATTGAGAAAGCTATGCTTGATATTTCTCTACGCGACAGAAACAACAGCGATGAAATCCGTAGACGAATGAAGGTAACCGACATAGCTCTCAAGATCTGCAAACTGAAGTGGTATTGCAATTTTTAGGAGGATCAACAAACAATGGGAAAGAAAGGTTGAATGGCGACCACCTCTCGGCAAAAACAACACTAGTAGCCTTCTAACTTTGTAGACTGATAACTTGAAGAAGACAGCGAGATGCTACTTTATTTAAAGGGGCCAGACGGAGTACCGAGCCTTGGTGAACGCCTAGCAGCAGTGGAATTTGAAATAAATTGTCTTGAAAAACAACAAGTGATCATATAAGAGTTACATTTTTTTTTAAGGTACGGAATCCTAAAAAGATACGATATTTTACCAATATACTATATTCGATTTTTGTAAATCAAAATTTATCATCCATTTTATAGAAAAATGCGAATGAAACAGATTATATAGGAAAGAAGGGGAATTTCACCGCCTTATAAATATCCTGAGATTCAAAAGTGAAATCATAATAACCAAATGCGAAGTTACATAACTCTCGACTCGACTTGCGATCGAGGGTGATGCAATGCCAACATATGAAACTTACGGTACCTCTCGAATACACGTGCGTTCTGCAAGTCAAATCCTTTTTGACTTTGGCAGGCAGCTAAAATGAACTTAAAGTACATAATATTAATAATAATAATATATTTGTATGATGTATAAAATATTTTATACAAAATATTTTGAGGCTATCGTGGCGCAGGGGCACAAGAGTGTGACTGTAACGCAACGGTTGTGGGTTCGTTCCCCACTCGAGAGAATAATTATTATTAGTTGTATGCGGGATATAGCATGAAGGCTGATTTATTACTTTTTGTTAATTATACTTAGAAGTTCAAGAATATAATTTTTCTAGCCTTATATTTAAAAGATAGCCTATTATTTAAAAGATTGTCCCCTAACTACCAATTGTTGAAAAGTTGGTTCTTTTATCACTTACGTGTACCGTATATGATCCACAAATGAACAGGAAATTGACGTCGAAGAACGATCGAAGCCGTCGTGGCCCAAGGGCACATGGGTGTGGCTCAAATGGGACGGTTGTGGATTCGATCCTCGGGAATGAATTATTATTCCTTAATATTTTCATTTCTTCGCTCTGGCACCAAAGCAATAGACCGGCATTGAGTTCCGCCACTTAAAATGCAATGTCTCGAAAAATTCTGCGGAATGCCGGGAACGGAGTGTCTTATCACTATGTTATGTGCTTACCCTGCTGTGTGCGGGATACAGCCTAAAGATGAACTGAACATATCATTTCCTGCATAAGCAGACAAAATTTGATCACACCATTCACATCATTATTAATAATAAATTTATTCCTTCCAATACGACATTTTATGTTCCCTGCCTGATCATTATTCGACGTGAAATTGATACAAATCGTGCGCCTAATGCCCACGTGACTGCAGCTATTACGTTAGTTATGTTTTAACAATTTAAAACTCGAATTTTGTAAAAGAAATACATACGTTATGTAAAAATAATCAAAATAAAAACATATGAGCTTGGGTTTCGCTTTTGGAATTTAATAAAGTTATTATTTCACTGTTCACAAAGTTATTATATTATTACACTATTATACATTATTACTCTATTATATTATTACACTATTATAGCTGGGTAGGCAGAGGAAACCTAGTGTTAAGACACTTCACTTTCCACTTTCCGCGGAATTCTAGAAGCAGTGCGTGTTGACTGGCAAAACTCGACGCCGCGCTTTTACCTTGAAACTAGAACGAAGAAATGAAAATATTAATTATAAGATATTAGAATTTCCTCAATTGAGAATAGAATCCATAACTTGTCGCGATTACAGAGACACATTAATGTTCCCATTATTAATCTCTTGCTCTATATATAATGATAAATAAAAAGATCAATTTAGACTTACATAGACATCATGTCAATGTGAATAAGTGGAGTTACTTATTCTACTAGGATGGTTCTAGGGTTGTGGCACCAGGAACTCACAAGCACTTATGATCGATTTTTTTTAATTCCAAAAAATAAGATTTTAATATAAATTAATAAGGATATAAATATAAAATATGTGAACACAAAATTTTATATATATATATTTACATGTACTTCCGTATATAATTTAGAACAACATAATTTTTTCCCGCTATTTTGTTAAAAAATTACTGAATAAAAAGTGTATAAACAGAAAATTTCTGTATTTATATTTATATCATGTATAATATACATTAATAACTTATCGAAACATATCGATAACAATTATTATCATCTGAGATATACCTATATATGTTTTTGCTGATTAATTTTTTATTTTAAGGAAAAAAAATACTCCTTAACAAATCACAAGGAGTAGAGCCTTTTTGTCAAAATTACAGCCTTATAATGTATCTATCGTCTAATATAACACTTTAAAAACTTTAAACTTTAAACTATTTAAAAACTTTTACTTTAACTCTTTTTTAAGAACAAGATAAAATCATGTACTTAAAGAAAAAGGAATATAATTTTAGTACATTTATTGCTAATTTAAGATAAAAAAAATATTTAATTTACGTATACGGCACTCTGAATCGATGAATCGATGAATTAAGTCTCAATTACATTTTTTTATTTTTTTATTTTTTGCTAATAGGTACAAATTAAAAGTAATTTGAACATATTTTCAGCTTACTAAAATAAATAAAACATATTTTGTAACTTATACATATAATCATGTTTGCCCGTAATTATTGGTTTAAACTTAATATATTTTTTATATCTGTAGTGTAAATATCCTACTTCCTTAAGGTGTCGCCTACTGGTGTCATAACTCTATAAGATATTTTTTGATCTTATATTTTAATCTTTATAAAGTTTTAAGACAAATTAAGGTTAGAAAATTAAAACTGCACTATTTTTAATAATATATTACTCTTAAACATTTTTAAAGTGTTATTCCACACTTAAGAAAGAAAAAATACTTAATTAGAAAACGCATAAAAATGTGAACGTAACGGCACTCGAACCCGCGCCTCCTGGAAACTGACCAGGCGCTCTGACCACTAAGCCATACGTTCTCATCAAGGTATGTCGAAATTTTTATATTATTTTTTGTTAGTATCTCTGTAGGGAAAATTTTACAAATTTCCGCTACTCAAAGGTAATTACTAAGAATTATCGTTTGATAGATAGATACACATATATCATCAAAACATATATAAGAACCACCTTCAATTAAGGTTTTCGAATAATTAGCCGTTCTCAAATAAGTTCCTAGACTCAGGAGCTACAGTGCCACAGATAAGCGCACTGACACGTCAAACGTCGTTTACGTCGGGGATTAATTAAAATGTGTGAACTTATTTAATTATGCTTTTTTGGTCAAATCTATTCAAACGTTTCACCTACTTCGTCCTTGAATGATCACGTGTGCCGCGTGACATGTCTTTTGGAGATTTCATCAGATCGAAATTCAACGAAAATTCTCCATGCATTAACGGTTCTGTTTCAGTATTTTTCATGATTACACAAGCATCTGATTACAGCCACTAACTTTCAAATTGCAAAACTTCATTTGACTATTTCTAAAGCATATTTTTTTTAAACTTCTATACAGATTTTTTGTAAGGTATTTCTTTAAAGACTGTATCAAAAATCATTATTTAAAGTAAATTAAGATTAATTGTATGAAAAATATCCTAATTCAATATGTTAAGCGGAATCTTATTTTATAGACAAAATTACATCGTATAGATACTTAGGTACTTAGGTTAGTTATTATGGTAGAATATTTTTCTCAGCTTCACACTGTATTTAGTCTGTTAAGAGCTCCGCTTTCCACCTAATGCTGGAGGCGGAACTCAACGCGACGCTTTGCCTCAAAACCAGAGCCAAGAAATGAAAATATTAAAAAATGTATTTTGTTTCATCGAACCCATAACCTACCGCATTCACAGTCACTCGCTTTCGCCACTGTGCCACGACCGGCGTCGATATGATCTTTCTAATTGAATATATTTGTATATGATTAATAATTTTCAATTTCGGGGTAATCTGTAACAATCAGTGTAGGTACCTATCAATAATACTTATGTTGTGGTACGTACTTGCATTATTTATTACGCACAGTGTTTTGTAAAAGTCCTGAATTATTTATGAATTGTTATCTATACTTATAATAAATCTGTAGAAAAGTCGTTTCTGTACATTGAAAATATTTTAAAAAAAATTAGCTAGGGTGTTAAAGGATAACTAACAGAATCCATTTCCAACATTTTTGGAATTTTTGTCTGTTTGTCTGTTTGTCTGTTTGTCTGTTTGTCTGTTTGTCTGTTTGTCTGTTTTCCTGTTTATGTGAACACGCATCACGTGAAAAGTACACAATATATTTAAGCAAGTTTTATACGTAAAAATTACAAAGTAACATTTAGTGTTTATTTCATTGTAATAGCTTCACTCTATCAAAAGATATAAGTATTTAAGTTTCCAAGAAGCTTATATTTGAGATAGTAGAACTCGATACTAGAAACGCTATCTATTTTATATTTTAAGTATGTAGGTAGGTAGGTGGATGGTAGGTGGGTAGGTAGGTAGGTAGGTGGGTAGGTAGGTGAGTAGGTGGGTAGGTAGGTATGTAGGTAGGTAGGTAGGTAGGTAAGTAGGTAGGTAGGTAGGTAGGTGGGTAGGTAGTTGGGTAGGTAGGTGGGTAGGTAGGTAGGTAGGCAGGTAGGTAGGTGGGTAGGTAGGTAGGTGGGTAGGTAGGTAGGTAGGTGGGTAGGTAGGTAGGTGGGTAGGTAGGTAGGTAGGTAGGTAGGTAGGTAGGTAGGTAGGTAGGTAGGTAGGTGAGTGGGTAGCGTGTGTAGGGGTAGGGTAGGTTATGTAGGTGGTGGGAAGGGTGGGTAGGTTGGGTAGGTAGGTAGGTAGGTAGGTGGGTAGGTGGGTAGGTGCGTAGGTGGGTAGGTGGGTAGGTTGGTGGGTAGGTAGGTAGGTAGGTAGGTAGGTAGGTAGGTAGGTAGGTATGGATGTATAGATGTGTGGATGTGTGGATGTATGGATGTATGGATGTGTAGATGTGTGGATGTGTGGATGTGTGGATGTGTGGATGTGTGGATGTGTGGATGTGTGGATGTATGGAGTATGATATGATTGTATGGATGTATGGATGGTATTGTATGGATGTATGGATGATGTAGGATGGTATGGATGTATGGATGTATGGATGTATGGATGTATGATTATTGTATGGATGTATGGGTGTATGGATGTATGGATTTATGGATTTTTGGATGTATGGATGTATGGATGTGTGGATGTGTGGATGTGTGGATGTGTGGATGTATGGATGTATGGATGTGTGGATGTGTGAATGTATGGATGTATGGATGTATGGATGTATGGATGTATGGATGTATGGATGTATGGATGTATGGATGTATGGATGTATGGATGTATGGATGTATGGATGTATGGATGTGTGGATGTGTGGATGTATGGATGTATGGATGTATGGATGTATGGATGTATGGATGTGTGTGATGTGTGGATGTGTGGATGTATGGATGTATGGATGTGTGTGATGTGTGGATGTGTGGATGTATGGATGTGTGGATGTGTGGATGTGGGATGTGTGGATGTGTGGATGTGTGGATGTGTGGATGTGTGGATGTGTGGATGTGTGGATGTGTGGATGTGTGGATGTGTGGGTGTGTGGATGTGTGGATGTGTGGATGTGTGGATGTGTGGATGTGTGGAGTGTGGATGTGGGATGTGTGGATGTGTGGATGTGTAGATGTGGGGATGTATGGATGTGTGGATGTAGTGTATATTTTTTCAATTATTATTACCAGTAAAGTATCTATACTAATGTGATATCTATATATTTAATATATTAAATATTTTTTAGTAAGTTTTATAATTATAATAGAATTAAACAACTTTATAAAATGATTTTTCTTTGCATGCGTTGTAATAATTACAACATAATATATAAGATTTTATATGTTACTTTAATTATTATCTTAAAATAATTAAATGTATTTTGATCAAATTTATTTTCTTAAAAATTAGGAGTGCCCAACAAAGCTATCATTTCTCTATGAAGATATAAATAAGTAGTTATAAAGGTCAGTTATTTAATCATTACACCATTCATACATGACGAATATTACAATAAAAACAATTAAGCCGATTGTACCGCTCCCGCACCGCGCTCACGTCTTAGCTCTTTAAATCGCTTAAGTCGTTTCTGAGATAAGCGTCGACTAACAGAAAAACCAAGAAACCGACAAAATTTATAAATATTATTGTTGCTGATTCTATTACTTTGTTAATTGCTCCAATCATAATTTGTTTAATGAAAATCGAAAATGTCATGGTTTTAATAATGTTCACATTAGAAATCATAAGTGCACTGCAAGCATACATTATTTATTACAACAGGAACGTAATTCCCTGTACCGAAACAAACAAATAATTCACAAATTTAAGCGGGTGAAGCCGCGAGCTGGTTGCTGTATTTTATAAAATTTTATGTTGTGATTATGATAGATGGATCACGTGGTGATGTCAATACGTTTTAATCATTGGCATGTAGGTACGTTATATTCATTTATAGTAGATATATTTCTCAAGAGAACTTAATCAAAACTTTGTATGTAAAAAAATACATGAAATAATCATGTTAGGGAAATATCAAATTTATTTTATGAATCAATCTTAATGGTATATTCGAAATAAATGAATTGTATGTAAATTTATTAATACGTTTCAAGTATGAAAAAAAGAAAAAATGCAATAAAATTGCGTTTCTGCTTTTCTTTCCAATGATTTATATTTCTATATATGTGGGACGTAAATGCGGGAACAGAGCTGCCATCTTAGTACAGAATAACCTCTAAAATATATATTTACGTATAGTTAAAGAATAAAAAATGTGAAGAGGAATGTGTGATTTCTCTATAGAATATATTATTCTACATTATATCATAAAAAAACAGTACATATAACGGTATTCTCCTGCAGTATAATTATTTTTAATCAACATTTTTGAACTTTGAATTTTGAACATTTAAAATATTTTCGTGCCATTATGATGAAAAACTTAGACAATTTTTTAATTTGAAAAAAATAATTTATTAACGATAAGAATGTTGGTAGTTTTTCAAAAGGTATAAGAATTTAAAAAATGTCTAAAATATGCTTTCTTCGCAAGTATTGTAATAACTATTAGTTCTATTCACTAAAAATCACTATAAATATTAAATATGCTCAATTAGTGTTTTTGTCAGCACCACTTTAAATGAAACCATAGTTAATCACTCTATAAAAGCCTAATACAATTAAAAAAAATCCTAAAAGTGAAAAAGTTATTTTTCATACAAAATAAATTATATATTATCGTTGATATTAAAATGAAACGCTATTTGTCATTAAACACGCAAACAGGCATAAACCTATCAAAGGGAAACCGCCGCATACGCCTCATTCGTAAATCGAGTCGTATGTATTGGCGACAAAGTTCAAAGTTGCTTAACCTTTAGTAATATTTTTGTAGTAGTATGTGTTAACGTTATTGGTATCTATGCGGAACTGCGTCACACGAAATACAGGTATGGATAAACATCGATCGTGAAATGAAAAAAAAAAGTCTACGTCTAAACTGTGAGGTATCTTGATTAATTTCTTTAGGTATGGGCTTAAAATATTTTATCCTATATATTGCCCCATAAAAGGAGCGCTGACGCTTCCATTCTGTATTAATATTAAAGGCCATCGCGGCGCAGGGGCACAAAGTTAGGTTAAGTTACTTAAATCGGTTAAGCCCTTTCTGAGATTATCCTGAACGCACAGATAGATACAAATTGACCAAGTTCTATTACATTGTTAAATGTCCGTAATAAATAAATATATCTTCCACGTACAGACACTGATGAGTTAGGATTTTATTGTAAGTAGCGATATTACTATAACTATATATATATAACTATAACTTAGGTCCTAAAGACTCCTTAAGGCAAAAGTTTAAAGAAATTAATATATTGACAGTTGCATCTCTCTTATGGGTGGTACGAAAATGCGACTGCGTTGCAAACATACATTATAGGTATATTAAAACACGAACATAATGTTAGTGTATTAAGCAAATAATTCTGTGGTTTAAGCGGGCGAAGCCGCGAGCGGGCCGCTAGTTTTCCTAATAAAACAGGTTGTTTTGCTTTCGAATCTTTCCAGACAATTTCCAAGACATTTGATAGAAGATAATTTTTCTAGAAACATCAATTTGATACATTTTAAAGGCATAAAATCTGAAAAAGTTCCGACATGTTGACAGATATAAACGAGATTTCGTAACAGAATGTTACATAGTACCTGAAATTCAGATGAAATTCAGACAAAACATATCATTATTTACATTTTGAATATAGACAACATAACAACATGTAAAATAGTAAAAACAACAGTTTTTCTCAAACGTAGAGTTACATTTAACATGGCATTTATCTCTACATAATATTAAAGTACTAAATTAATATGATTTTTAAATATTTAATGAGTTATCTTTACAAAATTTTTGATTTTTACATAATTATTTTTATTTGATCACGCACAATTGATACTTACTGCTTTAATTACTAATTACTAATAATTACACTATTTGATAGAATTACGTAGCTTTTTGAGAATAATAGAATGAACTCTTAAAGATTTGTTGAATAAGTTTATGCGAAACTAAGATATTTTACGTTTTTATACTTTTGGAGTACAAAGCTTGGTAATATTTTAATTTATAATGTTAATTTGTACTTCATAAATAACTGCAGTAATTAATGAAAACTAGGTAAATTGACAAAAAATATTTCATTTGGAAATTATCATTATGATTCCTCATAATGATCATTTTCATCTTTCTCCACATGATGTACGTGTTTTTTTCTCTCTGGAAGATCAAATCAAAAATCAAACAGCAATTTACTCAAGATCATTTGTAATGTTTACAAAAATAGACTTACACATTAGATAGAAGACCAATGTTTTCATATACATTCTTAATTGCTTTGCTTAATTTCTTAATTGCTTAATATACAATTTATTTTATTTTGAGATATGTTCCACTACTTAGTTTTACTGTAACTTGTAGCATAGCTAACTAACAGGTGCATAATATATATAATTTTGGTAGGTGTCAATTCACGGGTTGAAATATGAAAGCGCCCTCAAAAAATAAAGTCGCCCTCAAATTTTTATTTTTGTAATTTATGATGGTCCAAAAATTCAGAAAAAAAAATAAAAGCTTATACATAAATTTTATTAAGATATCTTTAAGAAGATACCGAGAAAGTAAATATTAACGTTAAGGATTGTTACCCCCATAACTCCATATTACCGTACTCAGCTGAAATGGCTAACCGAAAAGGATCCGCAATCATTACCTCACCCTCCTTTACGCTATACTTTACCATCCCAACACTTTTTCATACCTCAAAGAACGACTTAAGTTCTTGGGGTCGAACATACTTCACTTCCCGCATCTCCGTCCCCTTAACAACAATCTTCTTGAAATTCCTCTTTATCGCACGATATACTATGAAGACTCTTTTACTGTTAAAAAAGTAAAACTCTGAAATGCTCTGCTAGTAATATTAGGCTTTCGGAAACTGTAGGATATTTGAGCGTAGAATTAAAAAAGAACAATCTAGAACAGTACTCTTAGTCGGTCCATATTGTTTGTGCTACATATTATGTATGTAATCTGTATATGGATTTACATATGTGTGTGTATGTACATATTTTATATTTGTATGTTTATATATATGTATGTATATATAGTTAGTTTTTTTTATATATCTTTAAGTCTGTGATAAGGACATGATACTTTCTGCCTTTTCTTTCTTATAATATTCTTTTGTATGTTGATGGTCGCCTGTAAGAGATCACTAGTAATGACAAAGCCGCCATTGTACATATTATGTTAGCTATTATGTATGCATATATTTATTCTCTAATAATTTGTTAATTATTGTGTACACAATGAAGTATTATTATCTATACTTATAATAAATCTGTAGAAAAGTCGTTTCTGTACATTGAAAATATTTAAAAAAAAATTAGCTAGGGTGTTAAAGGATAACTAACAGAATCCATTTCCAACATTTTTGGAATTTTTGTCTGTTTGTCTTTTTGTCTGTTTATCTGTTTGTCTGTTTGTCTGTTTGTCTGTTTGTCTGTTTTCCGGTTTATGTGAACACGCATCACGTCAAAAGTACACAATATATTTAAGCAAATTTTATACGTAAAAATTACCAGTAAATCAAAGTAACATTTAGTGCTTATTTCATTGTAATAGCTTCACTCTATCAAAAGATATAAGTATTTAAGTTTCCAAGAAACTTATATTTGAGATAGTAGAACTCGATACTAGAAACGCTATCTATTTTATAGTAAAGGACCGCTAACATACGCAAAGATATCTATTAGAGATTGGGTTTTGGGTGGTAGGTAGGTAGGTAGGTAGGTAGGTGTGTAGGTAGGTGGGTATGGAGGTAGGTGGGGTAGGTGGTGGGTATGTGGGTAGTGGGTAGGTGGGTAGGGGGAGGTGGGTAGGTGCGGTAGGTGGGTAGCGTGGGTAGGTGGGGTAGGTTGGATAGGTGGGTTAGGTGGGTTAGGTGGGTAGGGTGGGTAGGTGGGTAGGTGGGTAGGTGGGTAGGTGGTAGGTGGGTAGGTGGGGGTAGGGGGGTAGGTGGGTAGGTGGGTAGGTGGGTAGGTGGGTAGGTGGGTAGGTGGGTAGGTGGTTAGGGGGGTAGGTGGGGTAGGTGGGTATGGAGTATGGATGTTTATGGATTTATTGAGTATGGATGTATGGATTTATGGATGTATTGAGTATGGATGTATGGATTGTATGGATGTATGGATGTATGGATGTTGGAGTATGGAGGTAGCAGTATGGATTATGGATTTATGAATGCATAGATGTATGGATGTATGGATGTATGGATGTATGGATGTATGGATGTGTGGATGTGTGGATGTGTGGATGTGTGGATGTGTGGATGTATGGATGTATGGATGGGTGGATGTGTGGATGTATGGATGTATGAATGTAGTGTATATTTTATTCAATTAATATTACCAGTAAAGTATCGATAGTAATGTG
Source organism: Heliconius sara (assembly GCA_917862395.2). Classification (NCBI taxonomy): domain Eukaryota; kingdom Metazoa; phylum Arthropoda; class Insecta; order Lepidoptera; family Nymphalidae; genus Heliconius; species Heliconius sara. Next base: position 5,626,138 of record OU860796.2, on the reverse strand, counting down.
ATATCTATATATTTAATACATTAAATATTTTTTAGTAAGTTTTATAATTCTAATAGAATTAAACAACTTTATAAAATGATTTTTCCTTGCATGCGTTGTAATAATTACAACATAATATATAAGATTTTATATGTTATTTTAATTATTATCTTAAAATAATTAAATGTATTTTGATCAAATTTATTTTCTTAAAAATTAGGTGTGCCCAACAAAGCTATCGTTTCTCTATGAAGATATAAATAAATAGTTATAAAGGTCAGTTATTTAATCATTCCACCAATCATACATGACGAATATTACAATAAAAACAATTAAGCCGATTGTACCGCTCCCGCACCGCGCTCACGTCTTAGCTCTTTAAATCGCTTAAGTCGTTTCTGAGATAAGCGTCGACTAACAGAAAAACCAAGAAACCGGCAAAATTTATAAATATTATTGTTGCTGATTCTATTACTTTGTTAATTACTCCAATAATAATTTGTTTAATGAAAATCGAAAATGTCATGGTTTTAATAATTTTCACATTAGAAATCATAAGTGCATTGCAAGCATACATTATTTATTACAACAGGAACGTAATTCCCTGTACCGAAACAAACAAATAATTCACAAATTTAAGCGGGTGAAGCGGCGAGCTGGTTGCTGTATTTTATAAAATTTTATGTTGTGATTATAATAGATGGATCACGTGGTGTTGTCAATACGTTTTAATCATTGGCATGTAGGTACGTTATATTAATTTATAGTAGATATATTTCTCAAGAGAACTTAATCAAAACTTTGTATGTAAAAAAATACATGAAATAATCATGTTAGGGAAATATCAAATTTATTTTATGAATCAATCTTAATGTTATATTCGAAACAAATGAATTGTATGTAAATTTATTAATACGTTTCAAGTATGAAAAAAATAAAAAATGCAATAAAATTGCGTTCCTGCTTTTCTTTCCAATGATTTATATTTCTATATATGTGGGACGTAAATGCGGAAACAGAGCTGCCATCTTAGTACAGAGTAACCTCTAAAATATATATTTACGTATAGTTAAAGAATAAAAAGTGTGAAGAGGAATGTGTGATTCCTCTATGGAATATATTATTCTACATTATATCATAAAAAAAAAACAGTAAATATTAAGGTCCTCCTGCAGTATAATTATTTTCAATCAACATTTTTGAACTTTTAATTTTGAACATTTTAAATATTTTCGTGCCATTATGATGAAAAACTTAGACAATTTTTTAATTTGAAAAAAATAATTTATTAACGATAAGAATGTTGGTAGTTTTTCAAAAGGTATAAGAATTTACAAAATGTCTAAAATATGCTTTCTTCGCAAGTATTGTAATAACTATTAGTTCTATTCGCTAAAAAATCACTATAAATATTAAATATGCTCAATTTGTGTTTTTGTCAGCACCACTTTAAATGAAACCATAGTTAATCACTCTATAAAAGCCTAATACAATAAAAAAAATCTTAAAAGTGAAAAAGTTATTTTTCATACAAAATAAATTATATATTATCGTTGATATTAAAATAAAACGCTATTTGTCATTAAACACGCAAACAGGCATAAGCCTATCAAAGGGAAACCGCCGCATACGCCTCATTCCTAAATCGAGTCGTAGGTATTGGCGACAAAGTTCAAAGTTGCCTAACCTTTAGTAATACTTTTGTAGTAGTATGTGTTAACGTTATTGGTATCTATGCGTAACTGCGTCACACGAAATACAGGTATGGATAAACATCGATCGTGAAATGAAAAAAAAAGTCTACGTCTAAACTGTTGAGGTATCTTGATTAATTTCTTTAGGTATGGGCTTAAAATATTTTATCCTATATATTGCCCCCGTAAAAGGAGCGCTGACGCTTCCATTCTGTATTAATATTAAAGGCCATCGCGGCGCAGGGGCCCAAAGTTAGGTTAAGTTACTTAAATCGGTTAAGCCCTTTCTGAGGTTATCCTGAACGCACAGATAAACAGACAAATTGACCAAGTTCTATTACATTGTTAAATGTCCGTAATAATAATTTTTCTAATATATCTTCCACGTACAGACACCGATGAGTTAGGATTTTATTGTAAGTAGCGATATTATTATAACTATATATCTATAACTATAACTTAGGTCCTAAAGACTCCTTAAGGCAAAAGTTTAAAGAAATTAATATATTGACAGTTGCATCTCTCTTATGGGTGGTACGAAATTGCGACTGCGTTGCAAACATACATTATAGATATAGTAAAACACGAACATAATTTTAGTGTATTAAGCAAATAATTCTGTGGTTTAAGCGGGCGAAGCCGCGAGCGGGCCGCTAGTTATTAAATAATATTAACAATGGGTTATGAGTCTGTGATGTGAAGTTATTTTATATACGTAGTATTAATTAAGCTTTACTTTTACCTAAAAAAACGCAAGATTTAATATTTTCTAACTACAATTTCGTAATAATCATCATATTACGATAAATTATTTTTTTTTACAACAATTTATTTTGACGTCTCACATATACATCATATTACTTAATCAGGACAAGGTAACTCTGACAATGACGAATCGACTCTTTCCTTATACAAAAACTAATCCTACCATAACATTTTATCAGGAATTGAAGGTAAAGGACATATTGTATTTGTAGTTGTTTCACTGGACTTAGAACTAGTCTAAGTCGCTGGGTTATTTTTCACATATTTATTTTTATAGAATGGTTTAAAGAATGGTCTGTTTTAGTTTGTCTTGCCCTTTTTTTTCATAAATTTTCCTTTAAGCGCTGTATAATTTATGATATAATTGTTGAAGATTTTTTTAATAAGACATAATATTATTATATTATTGTCATGTCGTGGCGCAGGGGCACAAAGTGTGACTGTAAAGGCGCCTGGTTGTACAGAGTTCGGCAGAAAGTGGGAAACGCAGTGTCTTAACACCCAGCCTATCCTGCTATGTGTGGGATACAACGTGAAGCAGATTTTTAATTTTCATTTTAATAAATATTATTGTATACAACGTTGGCTTCCTTTCTTAATAATACCTATAAATATATGTATATCTTGTATTAATTAATAAATAAATAGCTAGTTTTTAGGAAAAAACAAAGAAAATTTCTAAAAATGTACACGTAATGATGCATAACATAAAGCTATTTTTATGTTGTAGCATTATTTATAACTTTTTCCTTAAGTTCGAAACCTGTATACGTTATTATAGAATAATAAATAACGTTATATTCGATATTTGTATTATCAATGATAATGTACAAAAAAAACATTATTTTTATTAAGAACTAGTATTTTGATATCTACAGTGTTTCATATTATTACAAACACATATATCATCAATATTATATGGTCAAATAAATAATACATAAATTGAAATTATTCTCTAATATTATGTAAAGTCTGCCTCAAATAAAACGAGACTTAGAACTATAGGCAATAACATTAAAAATCCAAGAAGTCTAAAGAACTGTATATCTATATAAGTATATAAACTATACAAAATTGCAAAAGGTCTTACATAGCAATTAAGTGCAGCGTAAATACTATTGTATTAAAATGTAAATAAGGTGTATATTGACATGTTTTTGAATCAGCTTTACGTTGTTTGATGGGGTGTAAGGTAGTATTGCGCGTAGAATATTGCGGAGGCCGCTGAGGGTCGATGCCTTCTGAGAGGCACGTGAGCGGACCGTTAGCCTGCACACGCCGGGTCTTCACCACATCGAAAAGTAAATCTGAGAATCAGTATAGTTGGCAAAAAAGTATCATTTAAGTGTATTTAAAACAACTTTTTTATACATATTAAAATTAAGTTTTTATAAGTTTGAGGAGCCAACCTAGCGAAACACATCTTATGTATTTATTTTTGCTTGATTATTTTAGTGTTAACTGAATGAATGAAACTATTTTAATGATTTCTTATATGAACTATTTTAGCTTGTTCTTAGCTAAATACAAGACAATTTAAGGTACATTTTAAAAAATATTAAAGGAAATTGTATGTGGTAAATAAAAACCTCTGAACAAAATTACTTAAAATTATTATTTAATAGGTTCTTTTTTAAAATATTTATTTACTTAATATATGAAATGAAGTAGAAATCATTTTTTTTTTGTTATTATAACAGTCGGTAATTTCTTAACCGAGCTTCATTATGTAGTGAAATAATATTAGTATTATTAATAGCTTCATATGTACGTTTTAAAATCTTCATTCACTAAAATACTTAAACTGTTTTTTGTATATGAACATTTGCGATAGTACTTAATTTTATGATTTTTTTAAACTGACCATACACATATTAGGTTACTATAATAAAATGGTCAGATATATCAATTTTCGCCTGTCAAAGAATTTTCTACATTAATTATATACACGCAAAGGTTATATTAGAATATTAACATTAGTTATTCGTGTTGCATTCACGCACATACCTACATACCTGTACGAGAATAATCATATTATATTGCATTGTTTATATCCTTCTATGACCTATATTTTAAATTGACTGTTGATGATCATAGTAAAGTTACCTAACTTACATATCTACGTTACAACGTGGACGATATATCGAAGACAAAATAATATAGATTTTTTTTAAGCTTCAAGCACAGTAGGGTTAGGCAAAGAGAATCTAGTGTTAAGACACTCTGTTCTCCATTTTCCGCCGAATAGTAGGCTTAATGCAATATTAACCGTTCAGCCTCAACTGGCAACGCATCCACAGCTCCACTGATGTTATTGATCCATGGGCAAATGTTACCACATTATCAGGTAGTCCGTTCGCTTGTTTATCCATATAATATAAAAAAAAACTATATACTTGCAAGAATTTTATTAATAACTTCATGTCTTAACTAAAGTTGTTTGAAGTGCTGAGCATTTTCTATTGACATATATAGAAATATAGAAAAACATAGAAATTAAAGTCCTGGTAGGTAGTCAAGCTAATCTATAGGAAATAAGGATATATCGAATTTTATTAATATATAAACTATTTAGTATTGCACTTCTCAATGAAAAATAATAGTAAATATTTAAAACTGGTCTCACTCGGATGAATAATTACATTTAAATTTCTTCAATTTTTCCGCTCTAATATAAAAAATGTGGTGTTTTTTGCCATTCAACACGCACTGCCACTGCCCCGATATTGGGTGGAAAGCGGAGAATTGTGTCTTGATATTGCCCAAAAATAACGATGCCAATCTGCTGCAAATTTGAACGGAAAATTGGGATTTAATTCCATTTAGTACCACCCCAATTCATACAAACAAAAAAATTCAAATGTTTATACAAACTATAAGTCTCCTACTTAAATTTGGTCAATAATCATAAATATCTGTTTGATTTTACTTAGAAAAAGCAACTGTCATTATATGTATGTTATATGTTACAATTTTACACATAAACAATACATAAAAAGTACAAAACGTTATACACATTCTGTACCAGTTTCGTGTTTTTTATTCGGAATTCCAGTGACTTGCAAGAAAGTTTATTATGAATCAAAACATTTAATTAATATTATGCGAAAATTTAAGCCACTGAGTGCGCTGATGGGTGGTCGCTTGTAAATGTTGTATTTATTATCAATTCTTATATTTATATTCAATTTTCTTTTTAATGAGTACGTTCTGTGAACATAAATTACTTTATAATACTGTTATAATCGATATATTTATAATGAACACCTTAATTCATAAGCAAGCGGTACAAAGACATGATATCCTTTAAAGGTACTTTAAAGTTATATTCTATTAAATATTGTTTTAATATGTAAATAGTAGAAATAGGAAACGGAGTATCTTAACACTAGGTTCCCTCTGCATATACTGATGTGTGCAAGATACAGCGTGAAGTTGATTTATATGAACAGTAGTAAAAGGAAACTAGCGAAATATAAAATAAATAAGAATAACACGCATCTATAATTAGAAAAAAAATCATATAGAAATTTTATTTTATATAACTTTTTTAAAATGAAACTATTTTAACCGGATATAATCGCGTATATTTAGTATTATTATACATTTTTGGGGGAACCCGACGTTTCGAACACTTTGCAGTAGTCCGTGGTCACGGGTAGACAGTCTACCCGTGAACCCGTTTCATTTAAAATAGATATATCATATAGTAAATACTTCAATTTTTTGCATTCACATAAACTTTTAGCAATAATAACCTACGGAGGCTTTGGTAAAAATAGCCTCAGCCACTTTCTATAACGACACTAGGTGGGTCGCAAAAAGAAAAGGAATTATCTTTGAACGTTATAAAAAATAATATGATTTTTTTTTAAAACGAACTAAGTCATAGCTGTTAATATTCTTAATAAAATAAAGCGCCAAATTTTACTACGTGTAAATAGCTCGAGGAAATAGTCAACATTTTCATTTCTTCGCTCTGGCACCGAGGCAAAAGCACGGCGTTGAGTCCCACCACTCAACATGCAATGAAATACAACTCGAAAATTCAGCGAAAAGTGGGGAACGGAGTGTCTTAACACATTTCTCTCTGCCTGTCCTGCTGTGTGCGGTATATGTGCGGGATAGAACGTGAAGCCGATTTTGATTTTACAACTAACTAAAAGCTACCAATGTAAGACATAATAAAACTCCCATGCAAACTCGTCAACAAATTTGGAGAAACTGGTGCACTATATGGTCATTTAATCTTAATTTAATTTCTTCAATTTTTATCGAGACTGATTAAATCAAATTTACGATTACACTGTTTAAGAGAACCCGTTTTCCTTTCGAATTTCCATATAAACTTCAACGTGACCTATTTGACTTTCAAATGCTTGGATATGGGTATCTTATTAATTAGTTAAGTATATTGTTTATCTCGTGCTGATTCATAACACAGCCGAAATAAGTGAGCCGGTCTCAGTGTCCCCATTTTTTGCCACAAACAACCTCAGAGGTCGTTACCCTCTCTCTTTCTCTCAAAAACACCTAGCATGGAGGCGAATGGACTAGCTATTACAGCCAACAGTGAAGCCTTTGAATCTAAAATATATTAACGTCACGAACTTAGATTAACTTTTATTGTGTAATATTATTTGAAAAAGTCGGACGTCGGTCTTTTATTACTTTAAAAAAATTATATACGTATCAGGGCTAATTACAACGTTTATATACATATATTTTCTTATTTCACACATTTCCTACTTTATCAGGGAGTCAGTCAGTCAGTCTATTTTCCATCTATGTCCATTTTAGTCCATACAAAAAAATATGGTGGATGATAGAATCCAATGCCACGTTTTGCTTTACTAAATCGGTGACACAAAACTAATTAAAATTTTTTTGATGATTGAAAATTTGGGCAACCATCGCTGTCTTCTCATACTCAACACGGAATATTTTATCTATTATATAAAATTTGATATCAAAATATAAAAAACCAGTCAAAATCGAGTTGATCTCACCCACTGAAGGTTCCGTACCAATTTCATGACTGGAAGTCAACGGGTACTCGACTTATAAAAGACAACACTCTTATGTTTGCAGGCATCCATTTCGTATTAAATGAACTATAAATATCAATTTGTAATATATTACGAATATAAATTTGTAATATATTACTAATTTATATTTGTAGTTATTTATATCATAAAAAAGATATATAGTTTTTTTATGATATACCTATAAATTATACTTTTTGTGTATTATTAGTTTTCACTTTTTACTTCTTAATAAGTATTTTTATTTTCTAAGTGTGAAATAACAGTTTAAAAATGTAAAAAAATATTCTCACTTCTTGCCAAGTTTTTTAGTTGTAGGTCTATGGGAAGTACCCTATAGGTTTTGATTACTCAATTAATTTTATACAAATTTCAGCAAAATGATTGCATAATCGCTGGTATCTTTTAATTACATTAACCTAGAGCCTTATTCTTTTACTTTTTTGTACCAATTTTGTAATTTCGATGAATTATCAAATTTAAAAAATATATCAATTTACGAAATATATTTTGCGATAAAAATTCAATATTAAATTATCTACCATTCATTTGGATACTACTTTTAGTTCTTAATTATTGTGAGCGTTTTATATCTGAACAAGTTGTATCAGTTGTACACAGTGATCATATTTTTTTTCTGGAACGTTATTTTCAACAAGTTTAATGTAGTTCCTGTTTAAATAACATATAAGTATATTATACAAGTTAATGCCTATATAAAATGAAACCACTATCGCTTCAAAGAAAATGAAACTCCATATGAGACAGTGATAAAATCTAACGTTAAAATCACCCACGGAAATAAATGACGAAATCATTATTCTCCTTCGGTACAGAGGACCTTACCCTAGACATTGGTACGCAATAAGGCTGGCGGTCATCGGCCGCCCCCTCCCGTTCCCTCGCGACCTCTTTTGCAACTAGCCAGCGAGATCACAACGCTAACGCTGTACCAGTCGCAATCCAGCCAAAACACTATCGAAACCGGTTGGTTTATTCAGAAGCTTAGCTACGCGCTCATTCAAACCTCTTATTTATAATTTGTTAATATAAGTTAACGACTAATTAATAATGTAAAAACAATGTGTTACGTCACTTTATCAAGTTAATTTGACAATTTTTGTACAATAAATTTTATTTTAATATAACAAAAACATATGGTTGTCTTAATAACTTATAGTACTTTAATGGCGCTGAAGTAAAGTTGAGCACACACAACTTTCGTGATCATTTCAGTATCGAATATTGCACAATATTAATTTAATTGGCTCCACAATTAGCTCGTTCGTCCGATTTGCTCCAGTTGTTAGCGATTATCTTTTTGTATTGCTCTGCCTAAGACTTTACAGTTATCTGGTTGTTGCCGAGTTATGGTGAATTACAAAACGTAATTGTATAAAATTGATTAGGGACTACAGATACGGATCTACGGATTGCCAAAATGACTCATGTCAACAAAAAAACCAGAAAAATCCTTAATACAACTCAATGCACGTCAACGACCAATATGTTAAGATAAGGTTAGCTTTCCATGTTAAAATCTGAATTGAAAATATTTATAAGTACTTAGCTCCGTAGCTACTAACCTATAATACAATGAAGTAAAATATAAACTATTATTAAATTTTTACAGCTTGCAGCATCTTGTTTCTGAGAAGTATACATTTTTTTCTGCATGACATATGAAAAAAATATGTAAATAATAGTCAGGACACGTCACAATCGTTTAAATATTTTTACTGTTAGCTGCTTCTTAGAAAACTATTGCACAATATTTTTCTTCTACAAATATTAATAAATTACGAAATTATTAAAATATGTATGTATGAATATATATTTTATTAATTTCTTTTGCGTTTTCTGTGTGCGGGATATATAGTAAAGCTGATGCATAAATATATAGATGTTGGTTAATATAAAAATCGTATATTTGCAGTTTCTGCATTGTCCAATGAAAGTACAGAAACATTTAAGTAAAATATATTTTTGAATGTTTTGAATTATATAAGTATTCCTTAGTTAATTTAAAGTATATGATAAAATCAATCGCTTTTGACACCTTTTATTACATACACCATGATAGATTTTTAAGTAACTCTTCAATCGTCACTTTGGCAAATCAAAGAAAATTATAAAATGACTTCAATCATTATAAATTTGCTTACAAAATTATAATCAGTTTTTCATCAAGCTAAGTATATAACAAAACAAATATATATTCTTCTGCAAATTCTACAATATATTTTTATCGTATATATCTACTTATTTTCAATATATTACAACCTTTATAATGGGGCCTTTCCTTTTTAACATTTTTATTTCACACACCCAGCTAACATAAACTAAGTCATCAAGTATAACTACACACAAAAAATATAATACCATGTAATACTATAATTATATTGGAAGCCATTAAAAAACCACCTGCTACTTCTCACCTTGAATGCAGCTATACCAATATACTCTGGCATGGTTTAATATTTTACTATTATTCAATAGTGAAAGTAACTAATGACAAGTGACAAATGACATAATTTGCATTTCTTTTGTAAAAAATATATGACACTGATAATTATTAATAATAAACCCTCATATTCTTCCAATAATAACGCTATAGGAGTTACTTAATAAACTAAGTAGTGAAACATAGGATTAAAGATGTGATTTGGTTTTCCCAAGTAATATTTTTTTTGTGAGCATGTGTCTGTAAACGCGACAGGTCGTCGGTTCGATTCCTTTTCGAGGAATTGAAATATTTATATATTTTTATATACATATTTGAAATTCCGCTTATACATTTTTATTTGTTCGTTCTGGAGTCAAGGCAAAGCGCGGCGTGGACCGCCACCCAACTTAGAATAGAGTTTCTTAACACTAGGCTCCTTATGATTACCCTGCTATATGTGGGATGCGACAAGAAAAAGAAATGGTAACAAGCATCCAAACGGATATATATTATATTTTACAAAATCTAAATATTCTTCATTCAATTAGGCCATTGCTAATCCCTTTGTAAGTGGTAGTGGTAGTGTTTTGATAAGTGGTCGAAGAAAGTTACTGAGTGGTATCCGCGAAATGGGAAAAGACAAAGAGGAAGGCAAATCAGAAGATGGGAAGATGACCTACCAAATGGATGGAGACGTTTAGCAAAGTGCCGCGATAAATGGAAAGAAATGGAGGAGGCCTATGTCACAAGACAACCTGACCTGGTTGCATATAATGTGCAATATAAATATTAAGCAAATAAGTTATATAGGTTTAGTAATATAGTAATAAAATAAAATATATAAAAATTTCTTAATTAGATATAAGAAACTTAGGTCAGAGAATAAAGGCTATTTTTATTTTTTTTATTTATTTTATTTAATCCCTTTGTCAAATTACATAGATACGTCAGTAGTATCAGTCCTATATAGAGAGCGAGACCACTGGCTCGGAAGGTAGTTCTGCTGAGAAAAATTAATTAAATGAAACTTTAGAACGTGGCTCGCAGTATTTCTATAATAGATCAAGAAAATTAGAAAACATAGTATAATATATATATATATGATTTGGTCGAATTCGTAAAGTAAGGATTAAATGTGAAGACTTATTGTGTAACATAATATTTTTTTTTAACTTAATCATTACTTTTCCATGATATTTGTATTCCATATATTAAAATCATAAACTTTAAGTTAAGACTTAGCTAATAGTTATCGACTAAGAAAATACAATGGTTCATGATGATGAATCATTATTTTTTTTTACAATTTTAACATTTTAAAACGTAATTTAATTAGTTTTTCTTAATATATAATTTCTATGCAGGTCACGCACGCATTCAGTTCAATGTATGCACGAATAGTATTTGCGCCTACTTCCAATATCTGCATACACATTACTTCCGTCGCCCCGTGTGGGCACCCGCATGAGGAACAATTTCACAGTAACACCTTTAAATTTATTTATATCATTATCGAAACCATTTTACTCAAAGGTAGCAATTTTAACTTAAATATATATATTTTTTACACTTGTTACTTAAATTTATATTTCTATTTCTTCGCTCTGGTGTCGAGGACAAGCGCGGCGTTGAATTCTGCCACTCAACACGCAATGCCTCCAGAATTCGGCAGAAAGGGAGAAGTGGGGAACGGAGTGTCTTAACACTAGGTTCCTTCTGCCTACCCTGCAAAGTACGGGATACAGCGTGAAGCTGATATTACACTTGTAGAATCGGCCGCTCAATAACTAATAATCTGTTTATTTAACTAGGTACTTCCTAAACCTAAACCTGTTTATTTAACTAGTTTCCTCCTTTTCACCTATACTCGAATTCAATTTGTTGTTTTCAGGTGTTTTTGTTAGAAATAAATTATAATGATCGTAAGACTTTTTGAATAAATAATATTAATCAAGTAAGTGATACTGATACAGAGGCCGGTCGTGGCGCAAGGACAAAAGCGTGCGACTATAAACGAGATAGGTCGTGAGTTCGAGTACCACAGGAAATAAAATATTTCATATTTTCATTTCCTCGAGGTAAACTGCGACGTTGAGTTTCGCCACTCAACACGCAATGCCTCCAGAATTCAGAGAAAAGTGGGGAACGGAAGTATCTTAACACTAGGTTCCCAGATACGCTCTCCTCTCTGAGAAGCTAAAAAAAATATCATATACTATGTTACTAAATTTTAATTTAAAACACTACATGCAAACTTAATTTTTTTACAAACTTGTAATAATTGTTGCCTCTAAGAGTTGAGCTATTAAAATTTCAAAAAGATTTGAACGAATCATATCATATTTTTAAATATCCATACATCCATTAATGTACATTTTCTAGAATAAATAAAATTAGCAAATTAAAAACTGCTTAGCAATTAGTAGGTATTTATAAAATGATGAAATTAAATATTTAAATGAAACTATTTTATATTTATTTCTTTTTATATTTTAGTTATCGTTGTACTATATCATCACAAACAGATTTTTGAAAAGAACAGAGTATAATAGAATCGATGAAATCATTTTTACGTCACCAATTAGTGAATTTCTATTTTTGGACGAAACAGGGACCTTTTAAATCACAGTGAAGTCTTTGTGAGTTAGCATATACTTATATAGTAGATAGAGCTCTAAATGGACACATGATAACACTTATATGAGAAATCTTTAAATTTGAAATAGCTAGTTATTTTAATAATTGACACCTAAAATATAAAAATACAACGTGGAATAATAAGTAATACAAGTGACTATTAGAATATTCACAAAAAAATTATGAGAAAAATGAAAACCACTATCACCAACCATCATCATCATCCATCTGACCAGATCGTAAAAATGTCTTAAGTATGGGATCTCGCTTATGATTTGAAAAGGCTACAGTGCTTATACACAGATCATTAACAATATTCGGCAATGAAAATGTTTCAATTTACAGATAAATTTTGAAAGACAAATAATTCAAAAGCATAAAAAATTAAACAATATATTTTCATTTCTTCACTTTGGTACCAAAGCCAAGTGCGGCGTTCAGTTGTGCCACTAAGTTTTAATTTATTAACTACGCTAGAATCCGGCAGACAATGAGAAACAGAGTGTCTTAACACTAGGTTCTCTGCCTACCTTGCTGTATGCAGGGATACAGCGTAAAGCTGATTAAATGTATGTAAGATTTATTATATGTACCTACATACATACGTTACATGTACACCTACTGTACCAATTTATAACTTACAAAAAGACCAACCAAAGTTATTCACCTCTCTTCTTCAAGTCCTCATTATTTTATATGCATATCCTTTCACAAGTCATTGACATTTGCTATTTTTCTTTTTATACGTGATGCAAATTTTGGCACTGCTCTATTATTTTGCGGTCGAGACGATGTATAAATATACTTATCTATTACTGCTTCGTCATTTCTATGATCAATACACCTTATAAAAAAGTGCACTAACGGAATATGTAAGATTTCTAAAACTAGCTGCTTAATATATATTTATTATAGGATTCGAAGTACGAGTTGTAATTATTGTTCGACATAAACATCAAAACGCAAAATAAATATGGACAATTCTCAATTTCAACGAGAGAGAAAATCGTTGGCGGTTAAAATACACTCGAGGGAATGAAATAAAATAACAATTATTTAGATTAAAAAAGAATATTTCAAAAATTAACGTTCAGTCAGACGAAAATACTTTAAAATATTTAATAGGTTCTCTTCACTTATTCTGATCGAAAAGTAAATATGTTATTATCTTTTACTATTTTAAATGTTATGTTATGTTTTTTAATACTATAATAAATTTATTTTACAGATATAATACTCCAGTTCTTACTGATTTTCCTTTATTTCTAAATTATATTTATGCCAATCGTTGCGCGGAGACCCAAAGTGTGACTACAAAATCTACTGGTTGTGGGTGGATCACACTCAGTGTGGATCGACCACACTCGAGGAAATGTAATATTTATTTATATTTTTATTTTCATTTCTTCGATCTGGTGTCGAGACAATGCGCGGCGCTGAGTTCCGCCACTCAACACGCAATGCTCTCAGATTTCGGCGGAAAGTGATGAATTGAACGTCTTAACAATAGGTTCCCTCTGCTTACCTACGCTTACCTTGCTGTATGCGGGTTAAAGCGTGAAGCTGATTTATTTATTTTTTTATTTTTAATTATGTCACAGGCACGGAATAAATCTGTTATTTATATTTGCTTGCGTTATTTCCTAATGCATTGAATGTTTGTGACAATAGAATGGATAAACTGAAAACAATGCAATCGTGTTACAATACTAACCGTTCAAAATCTAATTAATCTAGATTAAAGTGCCGATATTTATTAAAATATTTTAAGAATTTAATGATTCGAACAAATAAAAAATTCAATACAATTACGATATTTCATAACATCGATTAATATACTTTACCTCATTACCTAATTACTATAAAGAAAATATAGGTCAAAATCTCAGTAACAAATGTAAAGTTTTAGTGTAGATTGTGTAAGTTGCCGATATGAATGTGACGTCACACCGCTCTGATCACGATCATCGCAAAGGGTCATATTTATAAGAGATTTTTTACAGTTTTTTCATTGCTTAAAAAAAATTAAAAAAAATCAGGCGTCGTGACGTCACACTTATTTTCCAGTTCAAAGTGCCATATCGTATTTTATTTATTGTGATATCTAAGAGATCTTTGTTCACTATTGTTTCATTTTAAAATAAAGTAATATTGACCGTAGCATTTGGCACTCCGTTCTCTCTGACTACCCCGCTTAGGATAAACCGTGGAGCTAAGTTAAGTTAAATTAAGTTAATTAAAATAATGGACCACAGCATGTAGATTAAGACGCCGATTTTCAGAGTCCGACCGACTTCGTTATATTTATATGTTACCTGTTCTGGTGCTCTGCAAAACACGATTACTTTAAAGTGGTTATGTCTGAGAAAGATTATCGGTTGAAACTTAAGCAAAACATAGTTTTAAAATTTGCTTAACTAAAGCAATTATTTTTAAATGTGCTCATAAAACTGTTTAGTTAAATGTTAACTGGCTTTTAAACATGACGGTTATTCTTTGTTACCTATAGGTAATCTAGTATATTACTTTTATTGCTTAAAATTTTGAAAACTTAATATACCTTTATTTTATTTTTTTTTGGCCTCACGCGGTAGCTTCCCGCACATAGCACGGTAGTGAGAGGGAACCTAGGAGCCTAATGTTAAGAAACTTTGCGGCGCATTTACAGTCGCACATTTGTGTCCCTGCGAAATGGTGACCTTAATACATTTAATATTTAATATATAAATATTATACATAGAATTTATAATTTAGAACAAGTTATAAATACTATGAGAGCAATATTTAGAAGTTTTATTGTATGAAAGGTAGGTCATGACTTGGATTTATATATTATCGTACTCTGTTACCAATATTGACTAAACTCATAAATTATACAGTAATGGAATGCACTGTTGATTATTTCGACATATTCAAAGTGAATTGTTCATACATTCTACATATGTTCACATACATTTATATTATCATTAAAAATCACATATCCTTTTGAAGATACAGACAGTGTGTTTTTTGTAAAACAAAACATATTACAAATATAACGGTTGATAAAAAAAATTATAATTAAATCATCTTGACGCTGTTTCCTGCACACAGCAGAGTAGGCACTCCTTTCCCCACTTTCCGCCGAATTCTGGAGGCATTGCGTGTTGAGTGGCGGAACTCAACGCCGAGCTTGTGATTTGGTGCCAGAGCGAAGAAATGCAAATATTAATAAACGATAATTCTTTCCCTCGAATGAGAATCGAACCCATAACCGTCACTTCACAGTCAGACTTTGTGCCTCTGCGCCATGACGGCCTCACGGCATAACGGTGTATATCTAGAGTCATATACGATTAAAGATTTTAATTCAATTTCGTCCGTAATGACATTGACAAAATCAAACTAGGGTCTTGAGACGACTGTGAAACCGTGTCACGGAGGCGACGTTAGCCGCGACGCTCTGTAAGGAGGACGCAATATATGAATATGCATATGTATTCTTTGTCGTAGCGTCTTGAACTCCCTGCTCATTCGTTACACTTAACCGTATGTTAATATGGAAAAAAGTCAAATTGTTTTCTCATATGTTTTACAGAGAAATTTGACAAGTTTTAATTATTATAGAGAATGTATTTTGAACATACAAAGTAGGTGAAAAAAGAAGACACTCCGTTCTCTACTTTCTAGTTCTGGAGGCATTGCGTGTTGAGTGGTGGAACTCAACGCCGCGCTTTGCCTCGACAGAGCTAGGAAATGAAAATATAAATGTATATAAATATTTCATTTACTCGAGTGGGGATCTAACCCAAACCAGTCGATTTTACAGTCACACTTTGTGCCCCTGTGCCACGACTGGCCTCAAGAATTAATAGAGTTATAGTTATTTTTCAGGTTATTAACTTTTATTATTAAGACTTTATTTTTGGTAACGTTAGAAGAAAATGTTGAAAGAATGGTTGTAGAGTCTTTTTTGTATATTTTGTTATTTTTTTTTGGTTTTTCAACATACGTATATGTGTTGAACTTTTTATTTAATAACTCTTTAATAATAATTACTTTACATTAATATTATAAATCAACTTCGTTAAAACTAATTAAAAAAAATAAAATCAGCTTCACACTGTATCCCGCACACAGCAGGGTAGGCAGAGGGAAGCCAGTGCTAAGACACTCCGTTCCCCACTTTCTGCCGAATTCTGGAGGCATTGCGTGTTGAGTGGCAGAACTCAACTCCGCGCTTAGCCTCGACTCCAGAGCGAAGAAATGGAAATATAAATTTAAGTAAATATTTCATCTCCTTCAGTGGGGATCGAACCCACAACCAGTCGATTTTGCAGTCACACCTCGTGCCGCTGCGCCACGACTGGCCTCAAATTAATTAAATCATTTAAATCTAATAATAAATTGATGTCGATTATTAGTACGAGTTTTCGCTTTAATAATATCACTATATTTAATAACTTAATACGTTTAAATCAAGTCAATTATAATTTTATTACAAAAACCTGCTCTCATTTCATAAAATTTTATTATTCCATGATTTCATACGGACCAATATCAGATACAAAACTAACTGTTGTTGTTGTCATTATTGATTTCTTTATAAGGATACATAAAATGTCTTAGTGATCACTAGGGTTTATCCTGATATTTACAACCATATTTTATCGTCAGAAATTAGTACTATATTTACCTATCTATATAAATAAAAATATAATAGCAGCCAAGTTATCCTCAAGCTATAACTAAATTAAAATAAAAAAAAATCACTTCACCCTTAATACAGCAGGGTAAGCAGAAGGAACCTAGTGTTAAGACACTCCGTTCACCATTTTCCATTAATTTTTTTGAGGCATTGCATGTTGAGTTTTCATATAAACTTGTAATTTAATCATTATTTCATGGTTTAATTGACTCGTACTTTACTTTACGCCGTATAATTGTATGTCGTCCACCATTTACCATTTAGGCCAATTAGATGATGTGATCTCCGCTCATAAATATCCACAGCCATAAAGTACCATATCGTTGGAGTGCCCGGATTTATTTAATGATTTTGCATTTTATATCTTCGTAGCAGCATAAATATTTTGGTATAAATATTATTTAAAAAAAAATATATTTAGTATAAATATTTAAAAAAACAGCTGCTGTAGTTTCAAGCTGTATCCCGCACACAGCAGGGTAGGCAGAGGGAACCTAGTGTTAAGACACTCCGTTCCCCATTTTCTGCCGAATTCTGGAGGCATTGCGTGTTGAGTGGCAGAACTCAACGCCGCCATTTGCCTCGACACCAGAGCGAAGAAAATGGAAATATAAATTTATTTAACTATTTCATCTCCTCGAGGGGGGATTGAACCCACAACCAGTCGGTTTTCAATCACACTTTATGCTCTGCGCCACGACTGGCCTCAAAATAAATATAAGTATAAATTAATTATACTATATCAAAAAAATTATTAATGCTAGCGTCCCAAAAGATATTTTCTACTTCGTACTTTAGTAATTTAAAAATAATACAAGTCACAATATAGCGTGTTCAACAAGAAAAAAAAATGTGCGCTTTTAACACCAAAACTACAGGACATTTCTATATTGTTGGATAAAGAAAAAAAAAATGGAATTGATTCAATTTACAAGAAAAGCGTAGGCCCGTTAAATATGTGCATGTCTCATTTAAAATGAAAATCAGAAAATACATCAAATATTATAAATTGAATATTTAATTCTGGTAATAAATCTAGGCGAAAGTTAGCCGAAATAGAGGAGTGTCTTAGCAATAGGTTCCCAGGTTCCCTCTACGTACCCTGTTATATGCGAGATGCAGCGTGAAGACAAAAAAGCAAGCATGCTTTTTGTATGTAGTATGATATATGATCATACAAAGCAAACTTTTGCATAAAGTTTAACTGTTACCTAATTGCAGGAAATCACTATATTAAATTAATAACTTATACTTAATATAAGCCTGTATATCTAAATAGTTTATTGGAAGACCAACTTATGTCCTAACGGCTGCCCGTATAGTAAAACAGCATCGTGACCAGCCATTACGTGCGAATAAAATAACTAGATCGTCATTCTGACCGCTATTAAAGTAAATTTACTTAAAGTCCCCTTAATAAGGTATAGTATATATTATTGTTATAGAAAATGCCTGCACCTGTTTATATTAAACGAAAGAAAAATGATTTTTTATTATTATAATTTTTTTGACATTTAATTAAAATTTATTTTTCGTTTGTTTTTAATAACAATATAAGAAATACTTTTATGTAATGAGTTTTAATCATTTATCATAATCAATATTTATAATCAATGTTAATAATTATAATTTATCAAAATATTCTATTTAATTATATTAATTAGGGATAGCAAACACACCTGTAGGCTACATTACTTATGAATTATTTTTCAATTAAATTTTTCTAATCAAATGTATACTGTATCTTTAATAGATAATCATCTGAAACTCATTTCGATGTAAATACAAATCAAATTAGCTTCACGCTGTATTTCACACACAGCAAAGTAAGCAGAGGAACCTAGTGTTAAGACACTCCATTCTCCACTAACCGCCGAATTTTAGAGGCATTGTGTGTTTAGTGGCGGAACTCTACGCCCCGCTTTGCCTCAACACCAGAGCGAAGCAAAGGAAGTATAAATATATTTCATTTCCTCGAGTGAGGATTGAACCCACAACCAATCACAGTGTGTGCCCCTGCGCTACGCACAATTTCGATGTGAAAAGTGTTTATTGCTGTACAGGTGTATATTCAAGGTCAAGGACCAATCTCACCCTACTTCATTATTTTTGGCAATTGGCGATGCACACTGCCTAAGTAAGCCTTGAATATTCACCGAACACCTGCAAAGTATACGAATATTACATCAAAACTGTCAGTTTTTTAACTTAAAGCTGTTTTTATGATAACATTTCGCGTTTTGCGAAATATCTATAGTTAGGCAGTGAAAGACAATTTAGCAGGTGGATGACTCTAAATGAATGTCAAAATTAATTTTCAGACAACTTTTTGTTATCTCAACCATCTTTCTTGAGGGGCTATTAGAGAGTAATATATAATTACTTAATTGCTAGTAATAAAATTAATGAATTAAAGCGAAGTGTAGTGCTAGACCTTTGTCTAGATTTATATGGAAATCATTTAATTCAATCTGACATTAGATGCCCAGTAAAAAATAGAAAAACTTCAATACGAACAAAAATAAAACAAAGCAAAGCTTTTTTATTTACTACGTTAATAACCTTACTAAATATAAGTTTAACTGTCAATTTAAGGCATTACACCGACATTGAATATATTGAGTATATCAAGAAGAAATTCTCAATAGACAGTTTCGTAATGGCACAAAGTCTCGGTCAGGGCCAACGCGGTGGTTCACGGCGAGGTGGTGGTGGAGAGGGAGGGGCGTGCGCCGGCGCAGAGCGGAACGCTAGATCGTGCTGCACCGCCAAGCGCAACCGCTAAACCCACGGGCCACGACTTGCATTGCAACATCATTGTAACATGTTTTGTTTTAGCCCTTCGTCGTATTGCCTCTTTCTTGATGCTTGACTTTCTTTTTCTATTTCTTTTAAGGTAATTAAATCTTATAGTATAATTTAGGTTTTTATTTTATTTAGATATTTTGCGCTTTAAAATAATAAAAAAATATCACAAAAGTACTACAATCAAATTTAAAAGAACATGATTTATCTAATTACAAATAAGAGTGCAATATAAGGGCGTATTCGTAAATTAATAGATCAGGATTTTTACAAGGTAAACTCTAATGACGTGTTTTTACAAAGTTAATTATAGCAATATGTAACGGAAGACTAATCTTTATATAGCGAGCGCCCGAGCCGCTGCGCTCGTAGCTGTCGCGTCGACTGTAGATGTTGGCGTAACCGGTATCGTAAGTAGCATAACGTTATCGCGACTGATGTAAGTGCTGCCGGCACAGTCGCAGTGTTCCACGATTATGTTACAATTTATTATTATTCTATTTTTAGTTATATTAAAATATGTATTATATTAGATCAGGCCAATGTGGCTTGGTTAGTTAAGTATAATGCCAATGAAAATGAAAATGTTTGCGGCACAGATACTTTTATAATTTATATAAATGAAGATTTATTGACTGTTGAAAAATAAGATACCAGAAGTATCTTATTTTTCAACAGTCAAGAATGTTTTGGATATTTTTATGTTTTTTCTTAGGTGATTATAAATATTTTTGACATAAAAAATCACAGAAGATCGCTTTGTTTGCTTTACTAATTTATTTACACATTGATGTAACCTGGGAACCTAATGTTCAGATGCTTCGTTCCTATTACGATCCACTTCTATTCCACGCTTTTCGCCAAATTCTGGAGGCATTGAATGATAAATGGTGTAACTCCATGCCGCGCTTTAAGTTTAGAAGAAAACTTTAAGTGCATATTTCATTTCCTCGACTGGGAATCGAACCTATAACCTGTCACGTTTACAGTCGCACGTTGGTGCCACAGCGCCACGGCTGGCTTCGACTGGTACATATATAATATCCATTTTTAGTGAATATGGTTAAAGTAGAAACAAGATGAATAACGATGTCATTGTTAAAATCTTCTTTTACAATATTAAAAATATAATAATTAAGCGCGGAATTGACCGATTTAAAACTTGACCAATCAAAATCATCCTCGACGTCCGAGTGAAGTAAGAAAAGCAATTTCCATTAAGCCAAAGAGCGAACTGGGGTCGTCGATCTTACAGATCAGTGCGACCGGATCTCGGAGGAAACTTTTTATGTGACCGGCGACCAAGCGTCATGTTTACACAAGAAACGACCGACATTACTGCTATATAACTTCATTCTATCAACAAAGCCTTATATACTCTTATGTACTTTATATGTTTAGTGCTCAGGAATACTGTCTAGATTCTTCAATAGCATAGCAACTTACGTTTGAAATACCACAAGTAAAAGACAATAGCGAAATAATTTATATTTAATGGGATTTCCATATACATATGTATGTGTGTTGCAAATTAGTAAATTACTATTAAATTAATTATAACATTAAAAAAATTAAATACTTTCAATGCTATTGATATCCTTATAACAGTTATAATTTCTTCAATGAAGATATAAAATTAATTCAAAAACCAAAGCATAAATAATTGAATATTTTATAAATAATTTTAACTGTCCAATCTTAAATTTCTTTATTCTTATATTTAAAAAAAAAGTTACGTTGTTACATTTGTATGCATAAACTGGTAGCCAAAATTTGAATAACAAATTACCAAATAAAAAATTACAAATATTATAATGAGATTTAAGTAATCTACATAAGGTCAGTGTCAAAAATACACAAGAAATTGATAAAAATGGTCAGATTCCCTTTCAATATAATTTCACTGACTAAACTCAATGATCCCGCTATATGACCCGTACGCATTAGGGCAGTGTGTGTTGGTAGAGCGCTAAGCCCCACAATATACATATCACTGTATAGAGCCGTGCGCATGCGCAAGCACAAATCGTACGGCATTCCTGCGCTCGCGCAGCGCGTCTTTGCGCCCCGACCAGACAGAGACGGCCTAGGAAGATGATATAGTGCCATCCCGTTCGGTACGCTCGCAATCCTTTCCTTTCTACCTGTTGCACTATTACAAAAACCCGGTCCTTAGAGCCGCTACCTTACGTGAATTGAATGAGGATTGCGGGAGTCTACGGCTCGGCCCATATAAAGATGGGGCAAGGGCTATTATATGAAGACGACGCGAGGCAAAACTCGTCATGAGTCTGGGGCCACTATTTACTGCGGGGAGGTGTGGACAAAAAACCTTTACATTTGTGAGACGATTGCATAATAGCGACACGTTTAGGGAGCGGCGTGAGTGCGTGATTGGTAAACAAATCATATGTAGGAATCACAAGCCGACACCTATAGGTATAGATAGATAAGTTTACGTAGGTCGTAGGTATTTGGAATATCTAGAAAATTTGAGATAGAAAATATATAAAATGGTTTCAAACGTCTTCTTTTTATTTTGTTCCTTTTATGGTTATAAATATTTGAAAAAGAAAATAAAACAATACCTCATTCCAATTATGAAATATACATAATGTTTTTACGGAACACAAAAAGGTGTGAAACGTAAATTGTCGTGACTTTAGAATAGACTCTTTCAGTATTTAATAAAATCGTGATAAATGTGTTCATCTCTCGAAATTAGATCTATTCAACGTTAGCACAAAGCTCGGTCGTGACGTGGCTGACATTCGCCGCTCGGTCCGTGATCTTGGCAATGGGCAATGCTGGCTGGGCGCTCCGGCGCGGCCACACCGCCGCCCCTGCATTCAAATAACATCAAAACTAATCTACTAACTTGAAATAACCAACTTAAATACAATACCAATTAGATTCATTTTACTTTGATTGGAACGACGCACTTACTATCTTTTTGGTTTGCCAGTATTATTGCGGTCGCTGTACCCAGTTCGCCTCCCCCCGTTCTTCTGTCCCCGCGCCACTGCCTTTTGACAACCGGTATCGGTACATAGTACACATGAATACGAATGCTCAAGTATATTCTGACAGGCAAATCACGTAACGAAGTGTTGTAACTTCAATTTTGAATATGTTTAACTCGTAAGTTTAGATTCGTTGATATAGAAAAAAGTATTTATATTGTATTATTTATTGTTTTCTTTATTACTGCGAAGAAAACTAACTGAAGAAAACTATTACGTTTTATTATATGCATCACATAAATAAATTTTTTTCGAAAATAAAAAAGATGTACTTTAATAACTATTTTGTTATAAGATTTTCTTTATTTTTTTCGTTTCATGCTGTATCCCACACAGGGTAGGATAGAGGGATCCTAGAAACTTAGTGTTATGATACTTCGTTCCAATTAAGACACTTCCATTCCCACTTTCCCGCCGAATTCTAGAGGCATCGCTTGTTGAATAGCGAAATTAAACGCCGCGCTCTGACTAGTTACCAGAGCGAGAAAATGTAATATTAAATAATTCATTTACTCGACTGGGAACCGAGCCACAACATGTCGCGTTTATAGTCGCACTCTTGTGTGGCCTCAATTTAAGTAAATTGAATAATTACATTTAAAAATTCTTGTAAACAACAACAGCCTCTTAAAATATGAATATTTTAAAGAAATTGGTTTTTGGTTTTAAATTATCGAAGAATGAAAGCGACATATAATTGTATATTTATTTCACTATCATGACACAGTTGACACATTTAGTGTCCATATTAATTTGATAGTTTTGAGTTCTTATGTAATATTCAAAAATTAACTTATGCTCTGGTCAATAAGAGCCTTTATCGGCGTTGAACTCTATTCACCCGCTAAGGTTGATCTTTTTTTCGGTACGATGGTGTACATTTGTTCGTGAAGTGAGAATGCATAAATAGCACCGTTTTAACAATGTAATATATTTATATGAGGGAAACAAACGCAATTAACTTGAAAGGTATAATTAGTATTATTCTAGACATATTCTATAAAATGATTTTGTACTTATTTAGAAAATGTATAAAAATTTGAACTTAGCGGTAGCGTAGCTCCTGGAAACCGACGAGGCGCTCTGACCTAGTGGTCTGGCTGGTCCTGGCTGGCTTAGTATCATACGTTCTCATCAAGATACGTCGAAATTTGTATACGCTTGTTACAACTTATTTATGTTTTGAGCATCTGTAAGGAGATTTTTGCAAATTACCGCTACCCAAAGATAATTACTAAGAATTATCGTCTGGCAAGAGAGAATGCTATTTATTAAATATTTTTTTAAGTGTTATTCTACACTTGGGAAAGAAAAATACGTATTTAGAAAACGTCTTCTAAAGAAGTATGTTCTTTAACAAGTGTGGAATAAGACTGTAAAAATTAAATAAATGATTTTTTTGTATTATATATCGTCATGAACATGACGATACATGATCGCTGCATAAACATAAACGCTATTTGAATATTGGTAACTTATTTTCATCATCATCATATCATGTAAGTTATTTTTAGTATTTTTTTATGTTTTAACTTGATAGTTAAAAATCTAGTCAATATATTTATTTTGTTCATAAGCACTTGCTCATTACCTACAATTGTTAATGATTATAAATGGTTTCAAGAAATCAATATCTTCGAATAAAATATAAAAATATATATATTTAATTAATAATTTATTGATAGGAGTTTTAAAAATAAACTTTAATTTTGTAATTTTATGATAAAAAATATATTAAGTATTACTGGCATTGTAAGTTGTTGTATAATTTTGTCAATATTTAACTGAAAAGAAAAAATATTCTATTATACACTTTCAACTACTGTACAGTTATTTAGGTTTATTTTTGTCATTTTTATTTATTATATACATATAATTTATGTTATTTAATAAAATAAGACGGAATAGTAGTAGTAAAGCTCCAAGAGCCTGACATATTATGTTAACATTGCGAGGAGGCAGGGAATACTTAGTTAGACACCCGAAAGCCCAAAGGAGCTATCGCTATAGGATATACTTGCAGAGCCAATGGATTAACCGAGAATGTTGAAGGCCATCTAAGATAGAGTAAATAGACCTGGAAGGCAGACCTTGGCCACAAAAGCTGGGACCGGATTAATACCAGAAAAAAATAATAACCTTAATATAAAATTGACTCGAAGGAAATATTAAAGTAGGATAATGATTTTCTACAGCTTTTATTAACATTTTCAATCTGTTAATCATTTTATTTACTTAATTAGAGACGTAAGCACATGAATAAATTTAAAGGCCAGCTTACAATATTTATTTTCAAAATCATTACCTTAATTTTTTTTAAACGATTACGACAAAACGGCCGTCATATGCATTGCCTGATCTGAAATAATTAACTATCTGGAAAGGTTGTTTGTATAGGAGTTCATATAATAATTCCTATACCTATGATTTATATTAATGTTTTCAACATCGTTATGTCGTTCAAGTTTATTCTTAGCGTCATATAGATCATTCATCGGGATTGGTTATGAAGCTTGAAGAAGGTTGACGTTGTCAAGAACTTGAACACAAGTAGATGGTGCGGAAACTTCGCGGCGCCAGCGCATATGTTTTGCAGCAACTAATACAATAATAAAAATAGGTTTTGAGTATATGATGATATAATATTTAATACTTATAGGATAATTGAATAAGTTATTTGGTATTTAGTATAATGTTACATACACCTTACCATATAATGCATTTTCTAGCTTATTTTATCTCTTATGGAATGGTAACTATAAAAGAACCCAGTTAAATTAATATATTAATGTTTATTAATTTAACACAACTATTGTGTAGTTAATTGTTAAATATTCTTTTAATCTTATCTTATATTTTTTTAATTAAAAAGTTAAAAGACTCAGTATCAAAGAAGTTCATTAAAACGTTATCTTTCATGCAATTAGAGATTAAAAAATATTAAAAATATATATTTTTAGAGTGATTTTAAGCAAAAATAAAGAAAATATATTATGAAAGAGCGGAGCGGAGCCTTTTTATAACCGTGACATAAAAAGTGCTAAAAGTACGACGCGGCTGGCTAATTTAAAAAACATTTAGAGGACAAAAAATGGAGATAGACTAATAGCGATTTTTTATTGTGTCCAATATATTTGATGTGCCGAAGACTTCTACACAAAGCTTATTATATGTATTAATATCGCCTAAGAATCAAGTTGAGATTGATTTTTATCTAAAATAATTTATTAAAATATAAACAAAATTTAAAATAAAATTCAATACGTAGGTTAATAAAATTCAATACATATTATGAGTGAGTAAATAATAATATTTACAATTTTTCTATAGCTTCACGCTGTATATCCCGCACATAACAGGATAGGCAGATTGCATCTGGAAACCTAGTTAAGACCGTTTTCACCGAATTTTGGAAGCATTTGCCTCGTTACCAAATCGACAAACGAAAACACTAAATACTTCATTTCCTCTGCGCTAAGAGTGGTCTTATTCAAATTTCATACATTATATATTATATTATGTACTTTACACGAATAAACAACCATAATTACAGAACTAGTAAATAAGTAAAAAATTGTTCATTCTCTACATTGTGACAAATCTGATAACCAAAACAATCTTCGCTCATGATAGAAGATACAAAAATGTCTTAATATTATGAAAGAGACAGTATAGATTCAAGTAAATGTAATTTATCTTTTACATATACAAAGAGGATACAAATAGAATACTAAGCAGAGCCAGTATGAAATAATCTATTATCTCCAACTCTGAGAAACCTTAAATAAATCTCTAAAGACAAACGTCCGAGTAACGCACACATACATATAAGCGAAGGAGCGGTTAATCTCGATAAAGGCTCTTCTCGGTTACTCACAATGAGTATACCAGTAAGTCACAAAAAACTGAACCGTTTTCGCGGGACTCTACATTAAGAAACTGTTTGTAAAGACCTCGACCAGAATAATCTCTTTTTTTATATAAATAACTGGAGATCCTATCTAAAATTTTTAAAATACCAGTTTCTTGGTATTAGGAACAAATATTATTGAGAAAATTTTCACTTGAGGTGTTATTAATAGCACTTGTACGACGTTTTCAAACTGACGGAAGCACAAGTTGATAAATAATCATTTGAATATATAAAGCCGGAAATCTTAAGATATATCCATGTTCAAAGAAATTTGTTATTTCGGATATTTAGAAGGGGATTTAAAAAAAAACATCATCCTTTGATGTTTTCTTTAGTTGCGAATATTTTAGGAGTCTCGACGACAGAACAAGTTATAAAGAGACATTTTAACAATTCCTATCATAAAATGTCACTAACTCATAAGCAAAGTTATAATTAAAGAACAAAAATATTATATTGTTAGTTTCGAAACATTGGTTAACACAAAAGAGATAATAAAACTTATTGTTCGTATTTTATAACACGTTTTGTGGAGCCCCGTTCGTTCAGTTGTTATGAATACCCGGCGTTGATTGCTTTCCTTCTAAGGGATTTCGTTTGCAACTAATCCTTCCTCAACATAAAGGGCGACCGACACCGAACATTGTGAGACTTGTACCTGAATCTTTTGAAATGAAATATTTAAATAATGTTAAAACTAAAGAATATACAAGTTTAATGGCAATTGGTATACAAATGTTCTGTTCTGTGTAAGGCGGCAAAATTATAAGAAATCTATTTATTAGTAGGTATTGTTTATAACAATCATATAAATATCTCCTTTTTTCTTGTTTAAAATTAAATTCTATCAAATATAATTAACTTCACGCTGTATTCAGCACACAGGAAGAGGGAACCTAGTGTTAAAACACTCCGTTCTCCCTTTTTCTTGTATCCTACTACTATTCTAGGTATCCTATATAAAATTATATTTTCATTTTCAAATAAAGTGAGTTAATATAATCATACATTGACTTCATCATGGTTCACATAATTTTTTTTGTGATTCATACGATGATTCGTGTGACACAAATTTCAAAATACCTCTTTCATCTGTGTTTCACGGCGTTATGACTAAACCATTTACATTTAGTAATTAACAATTATTAAACATTTTTTTTTGACTCTAGATAAGTTTGAAGATGTAAAATGTCTTGCATACATGCAAACAAAAAATAATATAAAGACATACAATGTACATAAACATAATAAAATGTTCAAATATATAAATAAATATTTCCTACATCTACGCCTACATCAATAAAAAACAATGGCGCTTTAAAAAACATACGGTATTATTAGTATTACGTCGGGACGTCTGTATGCGAGTTGCGAGCACTTTTACTGGAATCTGTATATGTGATGTGAACAGAAGTAGCTGAGATAGATGCGCGGGCGCAAGGGGCGGGCGGCGCGGCGCGGGCGCGGGCGGACCTGTTCGGGCAACGGTGTCGCGGGCACCGCACACCTACAAGCTCTCAGTCCTTTCGCAGCGGCCAACGGTACTGGATGTGCCGCTAGCTGCCCCGCACACAGTGAACAGCGAGGAGACTTACCGTGTAGTGTTATGATGCTAACTTGTGTCGATATTTGGACGGGGTGATATATTATAATAGAACTTGTGATAAACACGAACAAAAGGATCCAGTGCAGTGTTAATTAGCGAGTAAACATGCCGAAGATATTCCTTATAAAGAAACGGCTGCACGAGCAGCAACTCGGGCTACAGGAGGGTCAGGAGCTTCTAGGCAAAGGTGACCCGCTGTGTCCTGGCTCTCCTCTAGACGATGGCCCCATACCTCTTCTCTCTAAGAAGGATAGAGATTGTCTTGGTGAGTTTTAATTCAAGATATTTTGAAACGTTGTACACAATGAGTTAGATTTCAATAGATTTGTAAATTATACTTCTGACTTCTTGATTGTATATAAGAGCTTGATAAGAATTAAAATAAACAAAATAGGTAATAAGTTATATCAGTTTATGTATCACATCTTCTTTATGAAGTGTACTTTGACAAAATATGTAAGAAGTTGAAGATATATTTATTTTTTGCTTCCTCCATAACGGCCACTCGCTAAACCAAAAAAAAGGATCACACAGATAGAATCCTGTTCTTGAGCACGCTAAGCTAACAAACGTCTACCTGTGTGACTGCGATCATGTGTGACTTGCGTGATCTTTCGCATTATATTATTTTGTCAACTTACTTCAAACAATTCAATACTTACTGATTGTTATGCACTGTATATCTGGCTACAGATAAAAAAGATAATACAATTGAAAAATTGTTTATATCTAGTTGAGGAGTCCAAGCAAGAATATTAAATAATATGAGAGCAAACAGGATGAAACGTCACCAAGGATATTAACGGTGTCAGGTAGTTACAGAACGTGAATCACTGATATAACTGTCATGTTTTTGCGTCTTTCCGCTGGTTGTTAATTCGCACTTGTACGCTAAAACTTGTATAGCGTTGTTATTTTATTGTTGACTAGGTAAATCTGTTTAATATAGAAAAATATCTATATATTTAAAAATTCAATACCTACCCAAATACCGTAATAATAAACGTATAATGCTTAGAACACCGTGATGGAAAAAGAAGAATAAACCGTACTCTTAGTTTTTTTATTCAAAGACCGTTTGTTAATACGATTCCAAGTGCAGACTCAAGGGCATCAGAACATTGACATTTTAATACTGTACGTTCGTTAGAAGTATACAAATTATCAACATCTTAATATGGTTATGTGTATGACAAATACAAGCGATCAGGTAAATTTAAATACATTAAAAAGATAATTTTAGATATTTTTAGATATTATTTGGCGTTTAATTAGAGTTGCAAAATGTTAAATAAATGTAAAAACGTAATATCACCTCTATGTTGGTTTTATTTTTCTTATTAGTAGTAATAAATAAGACTTAACAAATATTATTAAATTAAAGATTATTTAGCAAGTTCAATACTATTATTATTATAATGTATTCAGTTTATTTAATTCTGGTTATGAATTATATACAGTCCACAACAAATACATATATATAAATAAATGACAAATTGAATTATATATGGCAAGTGTATTCACGACAGGAACTGTGATGCGAGGTGTCAATGATTGCAGCACAATGGCGCGTTTCCGGCCGTCGCTTTGTATTTGGGTCACTCACCGCGATCTCTGTCATTTCAATATTAACTACAATGCGTTTCCCAGTTTGCATAAACCTACTGTTTTTAACTATGGACCGTTACAGTTACAAGAACGTTGACATTGAATCATTAAAACGAAATCGGCATCAATGCCTGTCGCGAGATTAATTCAGTATTGAATGTATTCAAAATACATATATAACATAAATTACTGATTGAGGTCAGTTATGACGCAGGGTCGCAAAGTGTGACTGTAAGCGCGACAGGTTGTGGGTTCGATTACCGCTTGAGGAAATGAAATATTTAATTTATTCATTTCTTCGCTCTGGTGTCGAGATATATCACGGCGCTGACCTCCGCCACTCAACACGTAATGTCTCCAGAATTCGGTGGAAAATGAGGGATGAAGTGTTCATTAAGTTCATTAGATTCCCTCAGCCTACCCTGCAAACGGGATACAGCGTGACGCTAAACAAAGCATATACATTACCTATATACATATATAACGTATAAATTGAAGTTAAAAGTAAGTAAAGTATTTATACTCGTTATATACATTAAAGTAGTTTAAAGATTAGCAAAAACAAAGGCAGATCGATCGCGCCGTTACTTACAGCCCGCATTCCTATTATCGGAACATTCGACATAAATAGCGAGTACCGAGCACGTCGTAATTCCAGGTGGAATGACACCTGTATAAAGGGCAAGTTGTTAAGGTCAAGTGAAATAAAATAGGGGCGAAGAGACCTAAGGGGATAAGTCTCGTCATTACTTTTAACTTGATATTACTATTTATAGCTTAATTCGTACTTCATTTGAAAAAAATATTTGAAAGACACTTGAAATTAAAGAAAATGATTTCATCACAGCAATATTTTTTTTCTTATTATGGTAAAAGTTTTTATGCTCAGTTCTTAAGAACCTTATCGCCTACCTAGTACAAAAGATTTCAACGCGTCATTAGAAGTGTCTCCTTCCACGAATCTTGTTTGTTTAATATCAACAAAATTTATTTAATATTTGATATATTAATAATAACACGTATAAAGTATAAAAAAAAACCTAACGAAAAACTAGTAACAGGACTTAAGACGTCGATAACTATTTTCTGACATCATAACTTTTATCTTTTTAATGCATCATGACCTTATCATAACTTGAGCGGTAAATATAAACAAAGAATATTTAAAAAAAAAAATGTATAAATGTATTTCTAATGAATTAAAAGTAACAATTTTAAGACAAGCTAAAGTAGATAAAAAGTAACTTAAATAACTATTTGACATTTTTTTTAAATGAGTTTTTGGTGTATTAAAACAAAAGAATTTGTTGTCTTTGTGTATACCCTATATTATTCTTTATGTTCTGACTCTACCTAAAATTTACCTGTTGCCAAAGTAAAAATGGTTTAGACTATCTTAAAGAAACATTAATCCATATGGCCGACTTACTAGCTATTGTGTCGCGACCATTGTGTTGGTTTTAACCGTCTTTTTAGTATTCTCAAAAAGTGTATTTAATAAAGGAGTAAAACTTATCTTGATACAAAAAGTAATAGTCATTGAATTAATATTTCTTAGAAAATGCAAGACTTACGAGAAATTTATAAATTGCTTATTTTGAAATAGATATTTTATTTCTTGTATAGTTAAATACAAAAATGTATCAGCTAATAAATAAAGTATTATACTATATTAGATACCACTTAAGGTGGTCGGTCGGTTGGTTGTTTTTTGCGTGTCCGCACTCAGCGTAAGATGGTTTGCACGTGTAGCATGTTCTAGGAACGGTCACACATGTCTTCTTAAAAATATTTAAATCACCGGTTTTGCTGGTAAATGACGAGATGCGGGCTCATTTAATTGTACTGCAGTTACAGAAAAGGCAAGTGCGTATGTTTAAGTTCTTATTTTGAGTTCATTATAACTTTCGTACAGCTGCAGGACTTATACAGATCCAGTTTATATTGACTTAATGAATATAATAAACACTTCATGTTTTTTTTCTGTTTAATCTTGTTTTTCTAATGTATTCTTGTCTTGGTTTTCTCACATGTTTATATGACATAATACTTTTAACTTAAAATAAAATTAAATAGAAAAAAATATACGTATAAATTTATTTTTGTTTTTATTTTTTATTCTCATAGTAATGCTATCTCAACTATTTAATTAAATTGAATAGCCACAAAATGTACCTCAACAAGAGACTATATATAAAAACGAAATGATCTTCGTGACTAAATGTATATTATGACGATATCCAACTTCACCGGAACCTGTGTTTAGCGAAAACAATAAAAATTACCATTCCCTCTGATGGGAACTGTGGAAGCCATTACCTTTTGCTTGTTTGAAATATACTAAGATTTAAATACTGATTTCTTAAAGATTAAAGGTTTGACAGTATTTAGTTAATTATAACTTATTATCATTACACATTAAAAATATTAAAAAACGACAAAAAAAGATACAGTTTTCAAAACATAGAAGTACGTAAATTATATTGTAAATTGAGTATCGGATATCGTATTATCTCTGAAATTATGTTAGATAAATCCATAAAAGTAATAAATTTGTAAATTTGTAACTTTTAAACTATAAATAAAAATAGTATTTCGCAAGTATATATACCGAGACTTAAGGTCATGTCTGCCATTGTTGTGTCACGCTACAAAAGATAATCATTTCGTGTAGGTATTTTGGAGCAATTTTTTGAATGCCGCCCACGTTTGCTTACTTTTGAAGATAATGTTCAAACGTTCCACTTAAGTATTTTATTGTTCCAAAATACGGAACCTGTAACGACTTAAATATTTTGAATTTACAGAATGCAATAAAATATGTAGATTCACTGTATATATAAATTAAAAAAATTAAATCAGCTTCACGCTGTATCCCGCACACTGCAGGGTAGGCAGAGGGAACGTAGTGAAAGACACTCCGTTCCCCACTTTCTGCCCAATTACGGAGGCATTGCGTGTTAAGTGGCAGAACTCAACGCCGCACTTCACCTCGACACCAGAGCGAAGAAATGGAAATATAAATTTAAGTAAATATTTCATCTCCTCGAGTGGGGATCGAACCCACAACCAGTCGGTTTACAGTCACACTTTGTGCCACTGCGCCACGACCGGCCTCAATATATAATACTCTGTATATATAATAATAATAAAAAAAACAAACTATGATTTATTATTACATTTTCACATTTCCATATACATCTGTGTATAGTGTATATGTAAAATAAATGAACAGCAAAGTTAACGGATGGGTTACATAATAAATTCGAAATAGCCTCCATCGAGTAGGAAGACTAACAACTAAAACAAATGATTGGATTGCCTTCTTAGATACCGGATTTTTTTTTCTGTTTAGCAAACCAATTTATTCGGTGTTAGCCTTGAAAACTTCGGCAAACATATTTGGGTCATTAACCCTTGCCAAATCTGGTTGTGATTCACGCTGTGATCAAATAATAAAGCGTTGAACAGTTTTTGTAGCCGTTCGTTTAGAGACAAGAAGTACTAAATGGAACTTTTTGTACGGCGTTATGTTGAAAATATCCACAGAGCTATTTAGTAACTGCAAATTTAAATGTTTTTAGTTAAGAAAGTATATTGATAATGATTATTGAAGATTACAAAATGTTATTATGCTACACTTAGTTTTTTGAATACACCGTTTTGAAATTATATGTTAATATTAATATTTTGAACATTACAATTCCTTTTTGGGGCCAGTCGTGACGCAGGTACATAGCCGTTTGTGGGTCCGGTCAGTTGATGATTTTCATTTCACCGCTCTGGTAACGAGGCAAAGCGCGGCGTTGAGTTCCGCCACTCAATAAGAGATCAACGGGAAGTTCAGAACGGAAATGAATTGTTATAAATAACACTACGTTCCCAGGTAGCCACGGCCAACTACCATTTGCCTGATACAGCGTGAAGCTACAAAAAAATCTTTTGACGACCTTTCAACTGACCGTCACCGCGTATACTCCCACATCTTTAATATTCCGTGCGCTATCGTTACCTATTTATGTTTATGGAAAAAAAAAAGATTCAACGGAATTTTATGTACCCTGCTTAAAGCGGTTCTTCATAGCTGTCTTACGTTTTAATACTTTAAATGCTACACGCGTCCGATAACCCCGAACACAAGGACATGCTAGTTTGCCCGTTGTTGCTTGCTACTTTTTTGTTATATACATAGGTACAACCTGTTTCATTTAAGCCGTTTTGCTGAGGCTAATAGCCAATATGTAATTCTGTGAATTAAAAAACAATTACTGCAAAGTCAGAAACAAGGGGCCGAACTCAATACCGTAGTCGAATTATACGTATTTAAATAAAAAAGTAATAAGTACGTATGTAATGCATCAATCATAAAGTAATGTTAGAAAAAGCTAAAACTAATTTTAACTTTGGCATATTAAAATAGTATTTTGGCAATGATTAATGAATGAATGAATTAATGAATTGTACTAAACCTCCATCATTTAATATCAGCCACAGAATGCGTTCAGCACATTAAATTCACATAATGTGATGACGAAATAATTGTTTGTGCGATATCATCGTCATACTTTGCTAAATTACCATATTAATTACGGGTAACGGTTCACTGTAATATAAAGATATATTTTTAAAAAGTAATTATAAAAAAATATATTTATAATTAACAAACAATAATTCAATATTAAAATGTAATAATTGAGTAAAATGCCTAAAACTTTCCAAACGATTTATTATATGCGTATATTTTATTAAGAGTACATATAAAATCTTTAATAACTGAATATAATAATAGAATTAGAAATATTCAAAAATCTATATGAAGATTGCAGAAGGCTAACTAAAACATAATGGCCAAATAATGAGTGCTCGCCTTCAAGGTTGCTCATACAGTTTCTCGACAGGAAACAGCGAGTAACTGAATAGATATGGACATGGTAATTACGGGGCCTTGACTTACCGTTTTAGAATAAAAACCGCACTATTTAAATAGAGCTCGTTAACAATGACTTCAATGCTAAATATCTTAGTCAGTACATCGCTTAAACTTAATGTTATTGACAGATCACAAAGGAAATTTTAAAGAATATGTGATAATTCTTATGATTACGATTTAAAATATAATAATAAGATATATTTTATGTAATACATTGAAACAGACATACAAATAGTTAAATTTTAAAATATAATCTGTAAAACTGGTTCTATTGTGAACGAATTCCTCATTACGATTCTTACCTGGACGGTTGACAATAAGTAAGAGACGGAGAATGCTAATCATAGACTTACTTCGATATTAAATGTCTTATATTATATTTATTGTGTGTAGTAAGTTATTACAACATTTTAAAGTATAATCTTATTTAATAGCTAGTCTTTATACGCTTATATATAATACCAGATTAATTTATTATACAGGTAATCTTTTGTTCTTCAAATTATTCAATGCTGAAAATCTACATAGTAGTTTCTATACTATCTCTTTTCTACAATTTTTTAATAATATTAAAGCCAGAACCTTTTAACGATAGTGAATAGAAAAATATATTCAAACTAGAAATACATTGTTTTGATTCGATAGTGAAGGTTAAGAACTCAAATTATTTATTTAGTAATGTGGACGTGGAAGTGTACTTTGTGAATACATATTTATTATTATCCAAAGAATTTTTGTTATGGTTTTCAAAAAACATATTTGAGTATGTAAAGCAAATATCATTTTACAGTATTATTGCTTAAGAAAATTTAAATTTTTACTTTTTTTTCTTTTACTGTACTTATTAAAATAATCTTACATTAAAAAATAAAATGTTTAATAGTTTTCTAAATTTACAGTAAGCGTATTAGTTTGTCGTTTTTAATCTTTCCAGGCTACGGTGTTGTATGGATGATTTAAAATTCCAGTTAATAATGTCACGATCGCTCGCTCAGACGCATACAATTACGGAAATTAAACAAAAAGAGGACGCAACAATGCAGGCATCGTCCTTGGGTCCCTAACAAAAGCTGAGAAAGGGCAAAGGAACTCGTTTTGATCAACCTTGGGACTTTCACTGACTACCTACACATATTTGTCTGCTACTAACAAATTTTAATAGCAGCACTTCCTTCTTTATTTGAGCATTCTATATTACTTAGTAATTAAAATTGAAATATTACCAAAAATATAACCAATCACATCAAAGTTATTTATTGAAAAATTCTACACAGCAATAATTATCAGGATGTCACCTAACAAACATTAATAATTACTATGACACAAACACATACACATCTTCGGCAGCTTTGTAGGTGTGTATGCGAAGGCGAGTATTACCGTTATGGAGGCACATACCAGTGACGTCACCGAGGCCTTATGCCGACGTTATACGAATACGTTATAAACGAACAAGAATAGATTACACAAAAACTTGTTTTAAAATAGCCTTTATTTTAAATATTTACGAACACTTTATATTTAAACTCAAAAATAACAAATTTATCTCTTTATTTCAGATCGGGATCGGGATGTATTTGGAGAGAGCAACGCCAAAACTGCACAAGAAAGACGTACTAAAGAACCTAGGAGATTTATTTCATCAATACTCGGTGGCGAAATCCCGTACGGTAGCCATAGAGGCATACATGTGCTTACCCAAGCAGAGCGAAAACAATATTTACCGGTTGTAGCAGAAGATAAAAAAAATGATGACAAGCCCCTTATCAAAGAGGAAAAAGACTTATTAGAAACTGAGCCAGTAGTTTTACCATCTAGAACTTCACCTTCACCTGAAACTGCTCCATCTCCTGGTATCGATAGTAATGTCACCTGCCAAAAAGTTTCCGTAATACAAAGAACACCTTCTCAATCACAATTTCGTGATAATAAAAAAGAATTATCAGATGTAACCATTCCACCTACTTTGCCTTCTTCTGAACCGGAACAAGATCAACCCATTGATTACGTTATTGCAAAAAAAAGGGGTGAGTCTGAAGACGAAGAGACTGAAAAGAAAATAAGAGAACAGAGAAGGACTAGCAGCTCTAAAATTGCTAATGGCATTTTAGCCAGACCTGTTTTAGTATTACGAAATCGTCCTGGGGGTAAAGTTCCCGGTATTATCAATGCTGCAGCTGGCCACGGGCGTTCAACAAGCGGAAATAGTTCAAGTGGAAATACGCAGAATAGTGGAAGTTCAGGAAGCTTCAGTTCTAGCTCTGGGAGTGCAGCTCCATCATCAGGTGGAGGAGGAGCTTTAGGAGGAGGATCTGGTAGTGGTGGAAACGGTCGTGATGGTCGGTCAAATTATGGACCAAATAGCCCACCAACTGGAAGTCTTCCACCATTTTATGAAACCTTGGGACCATCTACTAAAAATGGTCAAAATACTTATAATGCCAATGGAAACTTTTCAAACG
Organism: Heliconius sara; assembly: GCA_917862395.2. NCBI lineage: Eukaryota > Metazoa > Arthropoda > Insecta > Lepidoptera > Nymphalidae > Heliconius > Heliconius sara. Next base: position 5,588,538 of record OU860796.2, on the reverse strand, counting down.
AATTTAATATTATCAATGGTTTCAATATGGAGTGCGAAAATACAGACAATACACATACTAGTTTTACAGAACAAAGCAAACAATACTCATTAATGCAGAATGCAAATTATGGGATAGCCTTAAAAGATGAAGAAATTGACTATGAAAACAAAATTGAAAACCTTGGAGCTATAGGAAACTACGGAAATTTTGATGACTCCATGGTTGTCGATATGGGCGAGGATGGCATAGACAATAATCAATTTTACACGACTTTAACTTTTGCTCAGAATGAAGGAATATTAAGCAATTTTTCCGATTCTACTGAGGACTTCGCCAGTTTACTTAATAATCATGTTGAATCGCTTGACACTGAATTGCGAGAATCATCTTCAATTACACCAGACTCAGTACATAATGCTGTTGATATAGAAACTTTAGCGGAGCAAGTCAATTTAAGTAGACAATACTATGCAATAGCAAGCCAAGAACCTACCGTCGCTCATGCATTTGGCAAAGAAAGACCCGATTTATTAATGCATATTAACCCCGGACTCATTCCACATAATGAAGGCCAAATGCAACAACTTCAAATTCATGTGCAACTTCAACAACGGCAGCAAATGTTATCTCCAGGATTCCCTTACGCAAATCATCCTTTGGATCTGGACTCACCTACAGGTGTTTCCTTGCCATCACCGGGTGGAAACAACTCGTTGGACGGCGCCAGTCACATCGAAACATCTTCACTCAGTCCAGCTGCTGCTGTAAGTCTCAAGAAAGGCTCAGTCAACGATAGCAAAATTCAAATCTTGCAACAGAGGGTAAGCATTAATTGATTTTAAGGCGAAGCTCAGCAATTCAGTGTTATCTATTAATAATTAAAGTATATTGATAACATTGAAAATAAATAACAAGTCTTTAAAAACGCCGAGCCTGAATCAACATATGCTTTTACCTATGCAATTTTAGAATTATAGTATATAATACCAATAAAGAGGACAGCTACACTTGATTAAGCTCAGCTTTATTAATATTATATTTACATTTCTTACTTATATAAACTGTCTTAGAGGTGATCATATTGTAATAGTATTTTTTTTTTACAGCTAGGACTACCAGCCGAACTCCCATTGGAATTCATTAATGGTGGGCATGGCGTTAAAAATCCATTAGCAACTGAAGCTAATGCAAGGCAACGGGAAGAGGAAAAGAATAAACAAGTATTAGTTAGTGAGGATGATCCAACTAAGTTCGTATGTAGAGTATGTTCTAAGAACTTTACATTACAGAGACTGCTGAATAGACACATGAAATGTCATTCAGATGTAAAACGATATCTTTGTACCTTTTGCGGCAAAGGATTTAACGATACTTTCGATCTTAAAAGACACACTAGAACGCATACTGGAGTACGTCCCTACAAGTGCAATCTGTGTGAGAAGTCTTTTACCCAGAGATGTTCCTTGGAATCTCACTGTTTGAAAGTTCACGGAGTTCAGCATTCCTACGCCTACAAGGAAAGAAGAACAAAGGTATATTTCCTCTCATAATCTGCATTTATTTCTTTTTTAAATTATGATATTCTTAAAAATATAAGAACCTATAAGATTTAGTTATAGAAATAGAGCTGCCAAAAACATTATACATATATAAACAATCAATTAACTTTTATCATTTTTTATTTCCAGATGTATGTATGTGAAGAATGCGGTCACACTACATCGGAACCTGAAGAACATTACATGCATCTTAAAAAACAACATCCTTATTCTCCTGCTCTATTAAAATTTTACGATAAACGACACTTCAAGTTTACAAATGCAACTTTTGCAAATCAATTACTGGGCCAGCTTCCCATGCCAGTCCATAATTAATTTCAATATTATAAGCAATTTTGTACTGAATTAGTACTTAATATATAATTGTCAGTAACTGTTCGTACAAAATTAAAAAGAAACATTCCGTCCGTTGATAATTTGAAAAAGACATTTAAATCCCAGTGCGCATGTTAATTTAGATTATGCAGCATTTATATAATTATCAAATACGCTGTCTTCCAAACTTAATATAGGTATTATATCAATTCGTAACCCTTCTGCGATTTGGATCAAAAGAACATGAACTGTTCTAAATAAATACCTTTTCACAGTCGAAAACTCCCCTGGCCTTTTCTGACTAAAGGCATGACTGCAATTAAAAATCAAAGTATCGGGTATTATGTGCAATCTTTGGTGATGGTACGGGACTAATGATAAGTTTAGATTTAGATTTCAACGTAACAATTAGTTTTAGTTCATAGATATTTCTAATATTATTGACATTATTTTGTAAGTTTCATTTCAAATCAGCGTCAGTTGAATTGGACTGGACGGCATAGAGTACATAGTGTGCGAGTATTACAATTTTCGCTGGCTTGAAACGAAGCGTAGATTATGATTTGGATGACGGTTTTTGTCCAAATCATATTATAAATCTAAATCATTGCCAATAAGGCCTTGATAAAAACTCAATAATAAGGAATTTTTTTCCTCGTTTAGTGATATTAGCTTCTAATTCTCTCAAATTATTAACATTTTGTGGTAATACATGTCACAAGTTTAATGTACTTAATGTTGTGTTTGTTCTATGTTGGTACTTATGTAACACTTTGAATTTATTGCAACCCTTTAATGGGTTGACGAAAGTCGTACCAAGTTAAAATGCATTTCTAGAAATATTTATATTATTTAAATTATAGAGTCGATCGGGGATACAGTATGTGCTGTGAGTGTGTGTGCGTGTTAGATCTATCTAAGTGTGTAATTAAGTTATTATGGGTGTCAATCGTTATAGCATAACTAAACATCGAGATCAACATTGTAAATTTGTTTTCTTACTTGATGCTAAATGTCTTTAGTTTCTTATGCTCAATTTTGATTCATTTGCGCTTTCACAGCGAATCTTGTGGATATAATATGAAATTGTAAATATATCTAAATTAGCAAATAGTAGTAAAAAATTAAAATAACACTAAATATTTTAGTTGTACCTAATTAGTGTATATGAGATTTTTAAAGAAGTTAAAATTGTTATAATATTTTTTATAATTGGATAAGACTTGACCTGAACATTATATTGTATGTTGGCTTATCATATTTTTGTTCCATGTATTGTGATTGCGCAATGCCTTGGTTTTAACTGCACATCTTTTGCATTTAATAGCATTTTGAATTCATTGTCAAGTTGCAGTTTCATATTTTGGAAACTCTCTTGTAATTGTGTATTGATAAGCAATATATACAGATTAAAACATTTTTATGTGTTTTATTTTCTTTACATTAAATCTAACTCCACAAGAATCATAACTTAGTATGTTCATAATTCTAAACTTATCTGGAAATCGATATCGGACAGCAATCACAATTAAATATTTTAATTTTTTTAATCTTGTTAATACTATCGATTAATTTAGGCCCAGGGGAAGTAAAATCATCTATTAATTTAATAGAGTGTACGATTTAAAACGATCTTAGTTAATTGGCGCTGAACAGTTATGGTCGTTCAGTCTCTAAGTGTAGAACACACGTTTTTTCTTAATATTAAAATGGAAACAGAAAGAGAGTATCTTTCAAAACAATATGCAGATTATATTAATAGTGTTTATACGTTGCCATTTCGAGCACCAGCATTTTTCAGGTTTCATGCAAATGACAGAGAAATAATCAGCAAGCCAATAAAAAAAATATGCCAAGGGTTTCTGTTTGTCATAATCTGGAACATTATTGGATGTGTCTTTTATTATAAGCTATACTTTTTTCATCTAGAATATAAAAGCGTTGAATACTTTGGAATGTTATTGTTTATAATCTCACAAAATATTTGGATTTCTAATGTTTTGGTCTTTAGTCAACGGTCTGGTGTGGAGCTGTCAAAGAAGTGTATTGATATGGACGTACTTTTAAATGTCAGAGAAACTCAATTCATGAGAAACATTTTAAACAAAATATATCTCTTTTGCTGCGCTTGCTTGTTGTCGGTGGCATTTACAACTACTTTCGTGTATTTTTTAACTTTCAAATACTACTATTTTGCTGCTATAATTTCGCTCACTATTTTTGTGATTTTATTGCAAGTGATATATGACATGGCACTTGCTTTAGTAATGATTGCATTTGTAACTTTAAGAACAAGATACCTAAATACAGCTCTTATAAAATATGCTAATTTGAATATAACTTACTTTCCAACGTATTTTTTATTTGATGGTATATTTTGGCAAGAAAAATATAATGATTTGGTAAAATTTCACGAACGAGCGAACAATGAAGATTTCATAAAGTCATACCAATTACTATTTTCTTTAATTGATTGTGTGCAAAAAACTTTCAGTTTTATTGTAAGTATATTATAAGTAAAAAAATATATAGATTAAATCTTTCCCACATTTTTTAATTTTCACGATTACATTTTGATAATTACCGATCGCGATTCTATAAGTTATCTGTATTATTTTAACAATGGTTTTTACCTAGAGTTTTTACTCTATATAATTCTACTTATACAAAACCTATACCCACTACTAATTCACGTTTGTTTACAGATTGTAGTCAGTCTATTTCACGAAATCGCTACAACCTTTTCTGTAACACGATTAGTGATTTTATACATTCGAAAAAAAGTAAGTTTTTGTTATTACTGTTTACTGCAAAAAATATTTATCTTACTTACTTACTTACTTAGCTTCACGCTTTATCCCTAGCGGGGTAGTCAGAGCGCCAAACGCTACTGGAGGACGGAGCTACAAATATTTATCTTTCATTTCCTATTTCTAAAATGCCATATTTTATTTATTCTTACTGAAAAAATAAGATAATAAATAATGCGTGAGATGTTGTTTCAAATAATTCAGGACGTGCAATATGTAATAATGAGTGTGAATGCAGTTTGGTTATTGTGCACTATGTTTTGCGGTGTTCTCGGTGCCCAACAGTTTGATGTGTCATATGAAGAATTACAAAAAACCAAACAAATATGTACATATATATTGCTAAAACCTTATGCACCAAGTAAGTTGTTACAGTTTTTGCAAGTTTCGTATTCATCACTCTTCATAAACAGCCTTAAAACGAAAGTTTAGCGTTTACTATTGAGGTTTGAAGAGTTTTTTATTTCGAAGTCCCAGTAGTAGTTAGATTTTTATATATGAAATATTTTATATCCATACTAAATAACTACAAGCTCTCTAACATACAATAGCAGCACAGTGTCCACTACTATCATCTGCATAGCATTAAATGCTAGAATCTTCTAACAAGCCACATTCGCATTTATCATGGGGAGTCTTCTGAGATAGTGTTTGAGCTGTTACCTACCGTCAAATTCTTATATGATGTTTATCCCGCATGTAGTAGGCAAGAGCCTAGTGCTAAGATACTCCGCTCTCCACTTTCCGCTGTATACTGGAGACATTGCATGTTGCGTGGCGGTTGTTTATAAATGAATGTCTTCAATTCAATGATATAGGGTCTGTAATCCCTGTAATTAAAATTACTTAAAATGTATTTTAAAAATGTTTTTTTTATTTATTAAATTATTGATAAATTTAGTACACCTGCATCTACAACAGAATATCATAGCATCTGCTTATTTAATTCTCAGGTTATTCAATGATATTACATTTTTCATTGTTTTAACGTATTCTGTACATTCGTGTTTAATATAAGGTCGGGGCATAAGTATTATCGTATTGTTCGTACAAAAAAAATATTATTTTAAGGTATATTTCTTTATTTATTTACAATGTGTGCCGTTTTGATCGATGACTTGTTGCCATCTTATGGGTAGTGCTATGGTCCCATGCCTGTAGAAATTTTGAGAGTTTTAATTAAAAAAAGTCACAAGTCAGACAGGTAGTGTTTGTTCACAATGTTCTTTTGCGGTTAGCTTTATGCTTCCTAAAGAGTTCTGCAATAACCGAAGTCTCATCTAGTCAGGTCAAATCTGATAGAACAAGGTCAGCGCTATACGGAGGATGCATCAACACATCCCAGCAAAACTCCTTTAAATTTTTGCTGCGTGGGTATAGATGAGTACGGTCTAGCGTTGTCATGGTGAAACATCACGCCCTTCCTATTCACCAGCTTCGACCGGTTATTCTCAATAGCTTCTTTTAACCTCTTCAGTTGCTGACAGTAGAGGTTAGAGAGTAGAGGTAGAGGTTACCCAGTGGCAAAAGCTCATAGTGAACGATTCCTTTCCAATCCCACCATACACATAGCATCACTTGGTCCAGGTCTGGTCGGGTTTTGCCATGGTCTGAGGGGCTTGTCCAATCCTTCGACCATGATCTTTTTCGCATATTCTTATCGTAAGTCCATTTTTCATCAACCGTAATCAACCATTAGGTTACTTTCAGTGAGATCATGTGGTACCCAAATGTCAAGTTTTTTCTTGTACCCAGTCTTTGTCTTGTTCGTAAATGACGTAAAACAATTTTATGATCAGCACTCAGTTCTTCAGCAATGTCTTAGCTACTAATATGTCGATTTTGCTCCACTCTCTCAACGATGGCACTGACTTTATCTTTCACACAAAGATTTCCAGACTTGAAATACTTGAACCCCTTTTGTGCTATTCTTATTGATACCGATAAAGGTCCGTAAACCGCACAAATTTTATTTGCGGCATTCGTCGCATCTTTACTTTTTCTGTAATAAACTTTAAAATGTACCAAATTTCCTCGTAACACACGGTAATTTTGCTTGCTTGAAAAACAATTGAAAAATGGCGAGAATTAGTTTCTTTTTTATTTATTGCATCTTCAGAATGTCACATTTGATGATACTAAAACCACTCAGTTACATTCAGTACAGCCAAAGAGGATTGATGAATAATAATACATTGAAAATACGAAAATACTTTTCCCCCGACCTTTTATTTACTATCTGTCAAATATTTATTTTATATGCATACACAAAAATTTTACACTATTTTGATAGTTTGCACCTCCAAATTTCAAATTTTTTTGTGCCGTGTGATCCAGGCCTAGAATAAGATCTTCCTGGCACTGATGGTGTCGTAAGAGGCGACTAAAGTAAGTATGGTAGAGTCATGTCGCCAGCAAAGACACCACGCATGGTTAGAGACTCGACCGGATCATTACCACCCCCGGCATTTAAAAATGAAGTTAAGTAATGGCTATATGCCACTGCGTTTCGCATCAGGTGATGCCGGGCTCCACCCAACCCACTTTAAAGGTCGGCAACTCACCTGTAGGTCCTCTGGTGTTGCACGGAGTCGTGAACGGCGGTAATCACTTACCATCAGGTGACCCCAACGCTCGTTTGCCTTATCTTTTCCATTAAAAAAAAACAAAATCCTTTATATTTTTTTATTTACAGTGGCAGTCATCCAATTGTCAAAAAAGATACTCAGGATATTGGAAACAAGAAAGAATTTTATATCCTTATATGGTACCGTCACACCAAACAGCAGATTACTACTGAAATTGATTTCTGCTTTATTTGTATATACTATAATGCAGTTTGATATTGAATTTTCCACTGATGATACAAATACAATAGATAGTTTGAACATAACAATAATAAACTAGTAGAACACATAAATAACTAAACTGCTTAAGATTTTAAAATTGTAAAAAAATTAAATTAGCTTCATGCTGTATTCCGCACGAGGAGTTGTACGTTAAGCGGAGGAACTAGGAGGAGGAGGAGGCTTTTACCTTAATATTATAATTTACTACCTCAAGTGGGGATCGGACTCACATCCGTGCTCCACGAAGGTCTCGAAATTCTTTTAAAATTGTTAATCAAATCAAATTGACACTAATAAAATATACAACGCATCATTTCTACTTTGTTTTATGTACTATCTATCCTATATTATCACAACTCCATATATTATGTTAACTTGCGTTTAAATTTAATGATTATTAAGTGTATCTGTGGATTTGTTATGGCATCAATGTAACAAATGGCAGTACCATATATTATTTGATTAACAGTGTAACATATATTATTTGATTAACAGTGGCAGCACTGTACTTAGAGTTCCTAGATTGTGTAACCGAAACTGTCACCTTATACTAAGAGATCGTATAAAGTATTTCTATTGACTAACTATGTAATAGGATTTAACTAGTATTGATAGATACTCACGGGGCATGGGTACCACTTAGAGTATCTATATCGTTTTAAGATAAAAACCACAGACAAGTGCCCATGCGATGGCGTTTCCACACAAAGCCTGAACCACCTTATTAAAAATTGTCCTAAATATACTCGCTCAAGACTTCAACACTGTATGACATGTAATGCAACAAATATTCAAGATCCATACGACGTAATAGAAATTTGCAATAGCCCGGATACTACAAATTCATTCAAAAAACTTGTAGAAGAAATTATAGGCAAATTAAAAGACTTCAATGTCTCCGTTACTTAAAATAAATCAACTATTAAATAGCTCAAGTGTAAACCAGTCAATTATATTAAAATAGGGATAACTTAATATCTTATTACAAATAACATAAACACAATAATTAAGTAATTCAAATGTAAACCAATTATCTAAATCTATCTGTCGCCCGTACCAAATCGCGAGGACATTTAGTTGATGACGGAGAAAAAAAAAAAGTATTGATAGAACTGAGTATTATGTTGTATGAATGAACTATGAACAAAATAGTATGAAGGGAGAAGGAACATTTTGTGCCGTGCGATCTCGGCCTAGAATAGGATCATCCTGGTACTGGTGGTGTCGTAAGAGGCGACTAAAGTACGTGTGGTAGAGTCACGTCGCCAGCAATGGCAACACGCATGGGCAGACTCGACCGGATCATTACCACCATTTAAAACCGGCGTGACGTAGTGGCTTTATGCCACTGCGTTTCGCATCAGGTAATGCCGGGCCCCGGCGCCCAACCCACCTTAAAGGCCGGCAACGCACTTGTAGCTCCTCTGGGGTTGCACGGGGTCGTGGTCGGCGTAATCACTTACCATCAGGTGACCCGCACGATCGTTTGCCGTGTCTTTTCAAATAAAAAAAAAAATCATAAAATTATGCAACATAACACTATAAAACTAAAATGAATATGCTTATAGAACAATGAAAGAACAATTATATTTCGCAGCACAATTTTTCGCGATTTATTACAAACTAGCGGCCTTATGCATTTAAGAAATATAGATATTACAAATAAAAAAAAAATCAAATCAGCTTCACGCTGTATCCCGCACACAGCAGGGTAGGCAGAGGGAACTTAGTGTTAACACACTAGGAACACACAGGTATTGCGTGTTCAGTGGCAGAACTCCACGCCGCGCTTAGCCTCGATACCAGAGCGAAGAAATGGAAATATAAATTTAAGTAAATATTTCATATCCTCGAGTGGGGATCGAACCCACAACCAGTCGGTTTTACAGTCACACTTCGTGCCGCTGCGCCACGACCGGCCTCCATAGATATTACAAACAGCCTTAATTATTAAATAATTGATTTGGATAAGTATTCACGATATTCTTTGTAAAATAACTTATATTAGGTCCAGTACAGTTTTTAAATTAGTAACATATATTATTAGTTAAATATATAATTGGTATACAGAATATACATAGAAAATCACGTTTTTACCTTCGAGTCTTCTTCTCTCTTCCGGGGCGGGGAAGAGTGTATAGGGCGTCAAGGTAAGACCCTCTGGCCGTTGGTTTCTTCCGCCGCGCATAACTATGCGCGTGTCCTTGGGTTGGGCCACTGGCCCGGGGGAAATTGTCTCCTTTTGGGGAGCACGTTTTTTATATTATTGGACTTTACAATTGAACTGTGACCATTCGAACATTGTTAGAAAAATATTACAATGTTTATGTTAAATTTAATATAAGTATAGATTACACTTACACGACGTAAATAACGTTTAAAAAATAATATCATTATCATATGTAATCGATATCGTTGCGCACGATTCTATTTTTTTTTTAAATATAAATATCTTAAAAACTTCAAGTTCATTATTTTTTGACAGAGCGTAGCAGTAACCTTTCCAAACTATAAAAATATACACAGCGCCATCTATTTAACATTTCAAATTAAGGATAGTTTAAAAATGCTCTTTTTGTGTTAAATTTCGCCTAACATAAAATTATATTAGCCGAAAACAATGTGTTCCGTTAAAGTATTAAAATAATTAATGTTCCTCCCGTCGTGATTAGTGTTTAACTCTACAGATTCTTTTATGTGTTATCGAGATTCGTTAGTACCTACTATTTGTTGTAAATTCGTTTTACCTATTTGTTGTCAATACGTAGATATCGTTACTTGTATCGATTTTTACTATCTCAAATATAAACTTCTTGAAAACTTAAATACATATATCTTTTGATAGAGTGAAGCGATTACAATGAAATAAACACTAAACGCTACTCTTATTTACTTGTAATTTTTATGTATAAAAGTTGCTTAAATTTATTGTGTACATTTTACATGATACGTGTTCACATAAACAGACAAACAGACATAAATTTCAAAAATGTTGGAAATGGATTCTGTTAGTTATCCTTTAACACTAATTATTGCTAACTATGGCTAATTTATTTTTAAATATTTACAATGTACAGAAACGACTTTTCTACAGATTTATTATAAGTATAGATATAGATTGCGTATTTTTTAACTCTCCGATGGCTCTCTAGTAACTATGTGGAAAACACCAGTGCAATTAAATGAAAATACAGTCAAATTAATAACCTCCTTCTTTTACAAAAGTTGGTTAAAAATAAGTTTTATTTCGCTATTTTTGGACTCTGAACAACTACAATTTGTAATAAATCGCGTAGAATGAAGCTACGAAATATAATAAATGATTAAACTAAAAAAAATACAAATACACAATTAGATCTATGGCCAATCCTTCAGAATAACAAAATAAAAGTGTGTTTTCGTCCAGCTTTAAACATAATGAAGTCAGATGTCATAACAGAATTTTCAGGCCATATTTTTCATACGTACATTGGTGTACCTACCTATTTGTTATCTTATACAATGACGTAAGATATAAACGTTTTTAAGGGTTCCATTGAGTTTATAATATTTATTATCGAGAAACTAAACACTAAGCGTGCAAAAATGATTCACTTCACTTCAACCATATCAATATTTTGAAAAGACAACAGATTAGCTACATTTAAGGTTCCAATTGTTCAAATTCGGTTCAATGTGTTTATTTATTCAAGTGTTTCTGAAAATGTGTATAAGTAGCTTTATAAATTACCAGTTAATTAGAAATTATTGTTAGTTTCCAAGTCACTTCTTTGCGCAGAGGACACATTACAACAGAATAAAATGAAGTATTTCATGTGCTTTGTTGTCATCGTTGCTGTGATCGGTGTGTGTGTAAGTAGATTTTTTTACAATGGTTAAATAACGTTAACTAATTAATAACGTAACGACGAACAATGCCGTTCGATCCCCACTTGGGGGGAATGAATTATTTAGGCAAAAGCAAGCAGTTGCCCGCCACTTGAAAAAATCGGAGGAATGTGAGAAACGAAGTGTCTTAACACTAGGTTCACTCTACCTACCCTGCTAAATGCGGAATACAGCGTGAAGTTGATAAAACGATTTAAATTATTAATTGAACTATGCTGTTATTGCTTTAGATTAGAAAATAATTTACTTCTGATACTTTTTACAGTGTGCCCACCCGGGTGCTGACGCTGGTAAGCTATTTTCTTATTAATTATCTATAATTCCAGTTATTCAAGTCAATGTGTTTCTCGCATTTATTATATTATCACGATAAATTTGCTTCATTTTTCCAATAGTTGCCCGCAAGTGTATGGTCATTGTAACTGACTTCATACAATTTCCATTCGAAAATTGAGCCCAATATTTATCACCTTCATCATGATATGGTACAACGTGGAAGTACCAGTTAGCTTTTGTTTTATAAAGATATAGTAGGTTTTTGGATAAGCATATGTAATATGATAAGAATTAAAGCCATTCATTAAACTTTTAAGAAATCAAAAACATCTATACATCAGAAAATCGGCCTAGTGCAATTCGCACTTGTACATGAAGGATTCCGTGCCATTAATTATCAAAACAGGGGAAAGCATTATGTTTTTTGTATTATTATTTTTTTTATTTTTTATTTTAGTTATATTTGTTATAGCGACAACAGAAATACATTATATGTAAAAACCAAGTCAAACAAAATACAGTCAATGGATCAGTCATTGGGTACACAGTTGACTGATACGAGCGTTATTTTACACTATATCTTAAAATTAGAAGCATTTTGCAAGAGTATTTTTGTTTATCACATAAATCTTTTAAAATATATCAGTATAGAAAAAAATCTGAATAGTCTGTCCAAGTTATTGTCATAATCATCATCGTCATTAAATAAGTAACTTTGAAACACACAAAGAACCATTCATAAAAAGGTAGCCATAGTTATTCTTCTTCTTAATCTAGATAACATTGGTTCATGTTTTTATTAAATAATGAATGTAGCTAATATAAGAAAACAATAATTCCGCAGTTTTGTCACATATTACAAAAAAAATAGGGAATCCGTCTAGATCGTTTGGTATTTGTATACCATATATTTTTTACTATTTAGGTATTTGTTTACTATTTAAAAACACGTTTAATAGAATTTAACGTTTTATCAAATTAAAAAAAAAAGAGAAAATAATCTAAACTAACAAAAAAATTATAAGAAGATAATTGATTTAGCACGTTTGATGTTAATGGTGCTAAAGTACTATTATCTTTATCTATATTCGTAAATTTAAAATAACATTTATTAATTAGAATAAACATTTATTTAACATTTTGTAACATTTGACATTTATTAATTAAATAAAAATACTCAATAGCATTGTACGAAAAAAATATCGAAACTAGTTCGAGGTTCCACTGTAAATGTTCCCCGAAGGATCAAAGAGAATTCAATATATAGTACGATAGAAATAAAAAAAACACTAAGTGTACTGAAAACTGAATTCAACTGGAACTGAAGCTGTTCCTTAGATTAGCTTTCACAAACGCACAGAAATACATAGAAAATTTTAAAAACTGTCTGCTTTGGGTTCTCTTACATTGTAAAACGGCCGCACAAACAAGTTTCCTTAAATAGCTTTCATGTGTGCATGTAAGTAAAGATATTTAACTGAATAGTAAGAATTATTTCTATAATATGCTACTTACTTTTATTTATAATTTTGCAGCCGCGGCTGCAGCATCAGGTGCAGCTGCTAAGACTGGGGACGCTGCTAAAAGTAAGGCTATAAAAACTACTATAAGAAATATGTATATATATATATATATATATATATATATATATATATATATATATATATATATATATATATATATATATATATATATATATATATATATATATATATATATATAATGAAAAGAAAAAAGAATGAAACATCTTGTTACGGAGCATGTTACAATCTTTATGAATTAGTAATAAATTTAAATACAAATTTTTCATATTACAAATCGGTATAGTTCACTTAAAGACTTTTAGATAAATATGATGAGTAAATATCTATTAAATTTAAATATTTATTTTACGACGTACGACTCAGTTGTTATGAATTTTCTACGAGCTACAAACACCAGATATTCCATTGAAACGTGAAATTTTTGAAAAAGATTTTTTGTTTTCAATTAATAAGTCGAATTTAAACTCACGATCATCATTTGTTTCGTCAACGTGCGCTCGAACTGCATCACAATTAGGGATATATTTAATTACGCTATCTTTAATAAATTTCAACTTTGAAATCATTGATATAAAAAATTATAAAACATTTTCAGAAGTGGATCCTTCGGACGCAAAAGCAGCGATGTCAAAGAACGCGAAAGGTATGCCAGAAAAAGATCTCTTTTTGAGTATTTTTTTTATATCAGCCTCACCTGTATCACGCACACAGAAGGGCATGCAGAGAGAACCTAGAGTTAAGACACTGCGTTTACCCCTTTCCGCCGAATTCTGCCATAGAAGGCATTGCGTGTTGTGTGGTGGAACTCAATGACATGCTTTGCCACAACACCAGAGTGAAGAAGCAGAAATATAAACTTAAATAAAAATTCCATTTCCACGAGTAGGGATCGAATCCACAACTAGTCGCTTTTACAGTCACACTTATTGCGCCTGCGCCACGACTGGCCCCAATACAAAAAAAAATTATAACAGCTGAAGCGTGTAGGTACTCTACACGCTTCAGCTGTAGAGTACCTACACGCGTGTAGGTACTATACATAGGCGATTATTTTAATTATAAAATTTGTTTGTCTAGCTTATTCTTTATTATTCAGATTTGAACCCTCTCGTTGTTGCTGCAGAAATAACAAAATTCATGGCAACTATAAAAGAAACTTGTGAAAAATTCTTCCAGGGCATTTTCGGCGGTTCAAGTAAGTGCAAATCTTCTAAAAAGTTATTTAAAAGTTATATGTATCTACAATTTATGTAAATTTCATCTGCTGGAACACCTGGCATGGATGAAATCGCAAAAATGTCAAGTGGGTATTATAATTTTTGTAAACTTTATAAATAAGTGTATTTAAAATACATTAAACATATTCTTCCTCGTTACAGAAACATTTAACCCTCTCAATGCTGGTAAAGATATATTTGGAAACATATTAAAAGATTTTGGTAATGAATTATTTACATTTACATTTATATATGTTACTAGTGTTAGATATGCCTGGAATGAAAGCTCTATCATATTTTTCTTAAAATCAGAGAGCAGGTTTTTTCTTGTAAATAAAAAAAAACCTGTCTTGTCATATTTGTCAATGTCAAAAAAATGTTTGAATGTAGAAATAGAAAGAAATATAGAAAAAGAAAGATCGGTTGCGTGTAAAAATTTATGTGCAGTATTTGCAAAAGATATTGTAAATGTTTGTACTTGTAAAGATGGTTTGATAGTTAAAAAAGACAAATATCGTTCGGGAAACATTGATTTGCTAAGCCTCCAAGAAAATAAGATCTGATCTGAATATTGGAAAATTATTCACATTTAACAAGTCGAGAAATTTCAGAAGAGTCTGGCATTCATCATACAACTGTCGGAAATCACATTAAATCTCGTGGGTTTATGTTAAAGCAAAGTTTTTGAGTTACACTTGAACTAACGGAAAATAATCTTTCTGATCTTGTAAGAATATGTTCAACAAAAGACAAGCTGAATACTAGAAATGAAAAATGGAGTTTTACGAGAATATTAAGAGTAAAAATTCTTACTGCAAACCATGAACATCACCAGCAACAGTTCTAAAACCAAATATCCATCAACGAAAAGTACTACTTCATTTTTGGTAGGACAGGAAAGTCCAGTATACTAAGAGTTGCTGAAACGGGGTAAAACCATTAACGCTGATCTGTATTGCAATCAGCTGGATAAATTGAATGCAGCCGTTAAAGAAAAAACGCCAGCATTCACGTTCAGAAAACGAATAGTGTTCCACCACGATAGTACTCGACCGCATACTGCAAATGTAACTAAATGCATTAGGATTGGAAGTCCGTAGTCCGTCCACCGTATTCACCTAACGTTACCTAATATAGAATATATCAGACCAGACCTCTGCTAATTTGTCTAAAGGGAAAACAATCAAGTTTTAAATCAGCTTCACGCTGTATCCCGCACACAGCAGGGTAGGCAGAGGGAACCTTGTGTTAAGACACTCCGTTCCCCACTTTCTGCCGAATTCTGGAGGCATTGCGTGTTGAGTGGCAGAACTCAACGCCGCGCTTAGCCTCGACACCAGAGCGAAGAAATGGAAATATAAATTTAAGTAAATATTTCATCTCCTCGAGTGGAGATCGAACCCACAACCAGTCGGTTTTACAGTCACACTTCGTGCTGACTATTTTAACTCTAACAACGAGAACGTCTACAAAACAAGAATATACCGGTTACCTGAAAGACGGCAACAAGTTGTAACAAATAACGGAACATATATAATTGATTAATATTAAAAACATATTTTTATAAATGAATTCAAATATTTTCTTTAAAATATGAAAGAACTTACCCTCAACTCATTATTTGTTATTATTTATGCCTATGTTACACATTTTTTGACAATTATAATAATATACCTATCACATTATTGTTAAAATAAAATTATTAAATTTATTTAAGCTCAATAAGTTCTCAATTTAACATTCCTAATAATATAACAGGTGGTGCACGTGCACCAGATCAAAAAGATGCTCCAGGTAATTGTATTGTATATTTATATTCATAATGTATTACTATAAAACATAAAGTAATAATATTATAGTTTCTTATATTTCGTATAAGATCACTTTGTTGTCCGTCTGTCCGTTCGCCCATACATGTGTCTGTCTGTCTGTCAAGAGCCTTTATCGAACGAACGGGAACGGAACGAACAGGAACGCTTGGAGATGTCCAGTTGAAATTCAAACTATATACGTAGATCTATAGCTCTATGATTTCCTTAAAATATCTAACATTTACTTAAAAGAATATATGGCCGTTTTTATCGCAAAAACAACAACAGTTACTAAAGGTTAAGCAACTCGTTTTATTTTATTTTATAACGATAACTTTATTATGGGATTGTTTTTATTTTATTAGGCTTTTATAGAGTAGAGAATAGTTAACTGTGGTTTCATATAAATTAGTGGCATTATTATATATATATATGTATATAAATATAGTCTTTATTTTGTATTCTCTTACATTGTTAAATGCCTCCAAAAACAATTTACCTTAAATAACTTTCATGTACAGACATCAGCTACGATTATTTATAGTCATTATAAGTAGATATTACTGAACATTAAGAATAATTTCTACAATATGCTACTTTTTTTATTCAAAGTTATTTATAATTATGCATAATGACCAGCCGCGGCTGCAAGCTCCGCTGCATCAGCAGCAGCGTCCAATGGAAAATCTGATGCAGCTGCAGCGTCAAGTGCAGCTGCTAAAACTGGGCCCGCCACTAAAAGTAAATCTTATAAACTACTATAAAATATTCAATATAGTTACTTAAATACACATCATATTAAGTAAGATAGATTTAGCCTTGCTACGGAGCATGCTAAAATCTTTATGAATTAGTATAACATTGGTCAACATGAGAAATAGGATATTCTGAACACTTTTTTGTCATGTTACAAATAAGAAGTTCAGAATTTACTTAAAGGTATTAAAATAAATATTTATTTTGATAAAAATATTTGTTTTACGACGTACGTACGTATTTAAGTCAAATATCATCAATTTTCTACGAGCTACAGAAATTCCATCGGAATGCGAAATGTTTGATATATTTATATGCAGTAATAATACTATTTTTTTGTTTGCAATTATTAAATCAAATTTTTAACTAGAACTATAAAATTATTTGCGAAGAATGTGTTAATTTTTTCTTTATATTTCTGAATTTAAACTCACGATCATCGTTTGATTCGTCAACAACAAATGTCTTTGTCCGAACTGCACCACAAACAGGGGATATATTTAATTACGCTACATATTTAAGCATAATTCAAATAAATTTCAGCTTTCAAATCATTGATATAAATACTTATAAAATATTTTCAGAAGCTGATCCTAAGGACGCAATGACAGCGATGTCAAAGAATGCGAAAGGTAGGCCAGAAAAAGATGTTCTTTTTTCTATAAATGAAATATAAAACATTTGAAAACATTTCTCTTTGCATTTTATATGTATAACAATTGTAGCCTGTAGGGTACATACGTAGATGATTATTTTTTATTATAAAACGTGTTTCTTTAGCTTATTTTTTATTATTTAGATTTGAACCCTACTGTTGTTGCTGCACAAATAGCAAAATTCATGGCCACCATAGAAGAAGCTTGTGAAAAATTTTTTAAAGGCATTTTCGGGGGTTCAGGTAGGCGTATATCTTCTCAAAACTATTTTTTTTAAGATGTAATATTTATAATTTATGTAAATTTTATCAGGCGCCAGCCCACTAGGTGCATTACCTGCAGGAATACCTGGCATGGATGAAGTAGCAAAAATGTCAAGTGAGTATTATAAACTTTGTAAACTTTATAAATAAGTGTATTTAAATACATTAAACATAATCTTCCTCGTTACAGAACTATTTAACCCTCTCGATGCTGGTAAAGATGTATTTGGAAACATATTAAAAGATTTTGGTAAGGAATTATATATTTACATATATGTTACTAGACTTAAATATGCTTGGAATGAAAGTTCTGTATGTAAAAATGTATGTGCGGTAAATTAATGGTTGTCACCATTGCAGTATGCGGTCGAGAATTATCGTGTCAATAATAACTGAACAGTTTTAGTAGGATTTTTTTCATTTCATGATTTTCATCCGTACTGAATTACGTGTGACGCAATTATGATAGATAGATAACAATAACGTAAACACCTACTACTACAAAAATATTACTAAGCCTTGCTGATCTGCCATTTTCATCGTCAAAAAACATACCCTAACAAGAATAGGATATCTCTCGGTCATTTTTACGCAATTATCTATTTTCTATAATAAACCTAGACAGCGTTCAACTTCACCGCCAATACCTTTGACTCGATTTCGTAAGAATTCGTTTCACAAGGTACCTAAATCTCTTTGGTTTTAATTGTATTAGGCTATTATAGAGTAGTTAAAACTGTGCTTTCATTAAAGTAGTGAAAATAATAACTAATAAAAACTCTATAAGTGATTAATATTGAACACATGTTTTTATACATAAATTTACATATTTTCATTAATATGCGACGAAACTCTTCCTCCAACCCATTACTTTTTATTAGTCCAAGATCCCAGGGCCCCCAGATTTACGACATTTTAGCAAAGCTGAAATTTTGAGGGCTAATCTGTAATTAAGACAGTATGTGTACTCACTAACTTAAAGGTGGAGCCCTTTTAGAGGGACCGTCAAATAAAGACACATCTCTGTCTGGGAGGATGATTGAGCCATAGGATTGGTCTGGATGTTTTTAAGGGGTCTTGAAATCCGTAAATAATAGATATAAAATTAAAGCTTGGTAGTATAGCGTAGTATGCCCCAATTGTAAACTATCTTTAGGACATGTGGCAGGAGTAAAGGCCCACGTTAAATGTCTGGTAATAATATACTTTTTTTACATTTTTCTTAAAACACGGGTTGACCTATGAAGGGGCCCCACTTACAAGTTAGTAAGTACGCATACTGTCTTAACTACAAATTTGATTAATAGCCTGGGCCTTGGGATCTCAACCTATATTATTTATGCCTTTTACACATTTTTTAACAATTACAATACTAACAGATTATTAAAATAATATTGATAAAATTAATAAAAATTGTTTAAGCTAAAATTTAGTTAATATAGTCTGATAAGTTTGTCAATTTCACATTCGTGTTAATATTACAGGTGGTGCAGGTGCATCATCTCCAGAACAAAAAGATGCATCTGCTGCAGCTGCAGGTAATTGTATTATATATTTATATTCATAATATTTAGTATTATTATAAAACTAAGTAATAATCATATGATTTCGTTTAATCCAAAAATATATATGTATATAGTAGTAAAGTGGTGGTATTTATTTTTTATTCTTTTTTAAATTTCGTTGAATTTCAAGAAAATATAATATATAATTCTATATCATAGATAAAATATTATAATAATACTCTTAAAAGTAAATATATGTTTTTTACTATTTAGTATTCTATGCATTTAAATACTTCATCAATATAATATATATTTTTTTCTTTTTCAATTAAAAGGGGGTAAAAAAGCAGCAAATGCTGGAAAAAAAGACGCAGAAGCCGCAGCCCCAGGTATTTTTAATCTCATACATATAATCTATACATTTGGGCACGTCGAACGAATGAGTGATGATAGAATGGCAAAAAAGATTTATGATGGAAAAGTTAACGGTAAGAGAAGCAGGGCGAGGTTGAGATAAGGAGGAAGGGAGGAGAGGCTTTGGTTGAGATAAGGAGGAAGGGAGGAGAGGCTTTGGTTGACCTACGAAAACACAGTATCGAATATACTGAAAGAAGGTCACATAATAAGCATCCCCCGGAGGATCACCAGAGGCCATGTATGAAGTTTTATGTTTGATGACAGTGGATGAGGCTAAAGAGGTCTGCAGAGACCGTAGCGTTTGGCGCCACGTTTTCTCTAACTACCCCGCTAGGGATACAGTGTACATACAGTACAATAGTGTGTTATTAAACATATTATTCACAAAATATATATATGTGAGAACGTCCGTTGTAAACTCTGAGATTACAACGAAACCATTGGACTATCATAATGAAAGTTGTATATTTAATGATGTTATGCAGTATATAGTGTGTGATTTATTTTGAAACCTGGGACACCTGATGTACCATTATAGACCGTCTGATAACGATAATTACAGTAGAACCCTCAAAAACTAGCTCTACCTATTGTATCAAACAATCTTAACAAAATCTTAATATTCTCTTATATTAATAGTTATGTATAAATTGCAAGAAGTTAGCTGTTTTTTTTTTCAATTTGATAAAAGCGGTTCCCATTCGATGATGACGATTAATAAATATAAATAGTATGAAAATAACCTAATCCCTCAATTTGCGGATACAAATATTAGTGATTAAAAATATATTTGTTAATTTAAACATAACAGAATTAGAACATAATAACAGACTAATAACACCAACTACATAATGTTATTCAGTTGGCGTCTACTCTTTAATGTAATAAACAAAAACTAAATTTATTTAAAAAAAAATTGCATTGCTAAAGGTGAGGCTGCAAGTGTTTAAAACATAATTATTGTTATTGTAAAAAACACAAAAAGTTTATAATAACTATAGTAATAAAAATTAAATGTTTCTGCAGCAAAAGCGGCAACAGGTGGAAACGACATGATATCAGCAATGGAGAAGGCTGGCTCCCAAGCGTTAAGCGGCCTGTTTTGAGATTTCGGTAAGGAATTCCATTTAGTTTTCGTCTGACTAGGAGTTAGAATTTTGTTCTAAATACAGGCTAAATTCTATTTAATTTAACGAGGAAGTCATTAAAGCAACGAAATGCTCACTACTTTCTTTGGGTCAGCTTGCTTTGATAGAATACTGTAATTTATATTACATCGCAGCAATTCTCCTTAACGAACCGACTAACTTAACTGTCGGCATCTCATATTCTGGAAACTAAAAAATTGTTTTTCGGTTTGTATAGTTTGATTATATTATACTTCAAACAAGTATAGTATAATATAAGAATAAATTTATTTGGCTTTAATTAATAAGTTCATAATTTACATAAACGTATCTAAAAATAAAAAAAATTAGAAACTTCCTTTGAATTTTATTATGCATCTAAGCTGAACATTGTTCCAGTGTTCAAGTAAAGAGTAGATGCAACGTCACTTGATGATTCTAAACCAGTAGGTTTTGACAAACTTACACAAAATGATAGTGGCGTCACATATTTAATTCTTAATTATTATTTTTGTATTCGATTTATTATTCATATTTAATTCTTAATTATTATTTTTGTATTCGATTTATTATTCATATTTAATTCTTAATTATTATTTTTGTATTCGAATTATTATTTATTAATAGTAAAAGATAAAGTTGGCACTATGACTGTACAACAATGGTGGGCATAATGCTGTTTTTGATGATATAAGGATAGATTAATTACTAACTTAACGACATATGAGGCGAGATTAAAAATTATATAGATGCAATGTCAAAACTTGATATATTTGTAATATATTAGAATATCTAATCTAGTAATATACTCTATTAAAATTATTTTTATTTCTGGTTCTGCTTTAACAATCACTTAAACAAATGCTCAGATAAAGCCTCGCAAACTGTAATAAATTATTAGTTACTAAAATAAAAAAAATATATCAATTTTTTTTTCAGGTCTCTAGGAAAGAAACTAGAAAACTAAACAACAATAATTGGGTTCATTCTAGTAATCTAATTGACTTCCCCTAATCTTCATACTTATTTTAGTGACGCGTTGTAGAGAAAATACATTGACACACTTCTTCATTAGCACATTTAATGTAATAGTTAATTATTAAATACATTTTAATAAAATATATATATATTTTTTATTTTGTGCCCCTCATTTGATAATAATATTAATTAAGTTTGTAATACCAAACGCCGCTTAATATATGATACGGAAATTATAACAAAAACAAATAGGTAAAATAATTAGCAATTTTTATTAATAATTTCATATTTTTAATTGATAAATATTAAAAAGTGGAACAATAACGTTTTTGTGCAATGCTAATAGCTTGGTACTCCACAATATATATTTTTAACTTTACGCTGAATTTCACATATAGCAGAATAAGCAGATGGAATCTCATGTTAAAGCAGTTCGGTCGGAAATCAATATAATATATTTTCAGAGTGGAAATCGAACCCACGACTGTTGAGTTTTAAGTCATACACTGTACCGCAACGCCACGACGGCCTCACTAAATACATACTATACGTATTCTATAACTTAATGATTATATGAAATCAAAACAAAAAAAAACTATAAGTAAACTATAAAAATAAAAGTATAAGTACTTAAAAATAATATTAAAGGATTCACCTGCTATCGGTAAATCAAATATGAATATAATAAAAATATAATACCTTACACAACATTTAAACTTAATATATAAATTAAATCTACGTTTTGTAATTAAGAGCCATCTATAAATATCTAAAACATTTAGTAGGGTAGAGTCAAAATATTATATGAACACAAACATAATTTCAAATTTACTGTTTCAAATAAATAATTCGTATGCGTGAAATTGCATCGTATGGAACGTCACATTAGTTAAGGTGCCACCACCTTAACTAATGTGGGGGGGGAGGAACCCCACTACCCAGTTGGCCCGTTAAAAAAAAATTACGTACGCATAGGTCAATCAAATGACCGATATGTTGGCAAGACTATTTACTACAGTTTTATGCGATTTGACATACTATTGATATTTAAATAAGTACTCCCTTTCTTTCTTGGCGCAAATTAAAATGTACTGGAAGGTTAACAGTTGTAGTAGATGCTTCTTTACTGCTATTATTATCACCCTTGACGCGTTTATCCTTTGCCATTTTTACAACCTGAAAATATTATTAAAAAAAATACATTTCAAAACAACAATGTTTTAATTATAAAAACTTTTTTGTAATTAAGCTACTAACAAACTACAATTATTTTCTATTATCCGTATAATTAAGTAAACCAGAGCTTTCTACAAAATAGTAGTTCAACATGTTTTTAAATATAAAAAAGGTAGTGGACCCATGGCTATCGTCTCTGAAAACGCAACGACGATATATATTTAGAATCAAAACAAATAACATAACATATCATATGCACGTATTTTCCGCTATATTCGTGAATAAAACGTCAAGGCACAGCGACACATCGTCTATATTTTCATTTTCTCACCATTGAATTCTAACAGTATTCTATTATATTTGTTATAGAATAGGATACGTTTAGAATTCAATGCAGGATATAACGTGAAGCTGAAAAAAAATTTAAGCAATAAAATGCACATATCTTGAATATACAAATATATTACATGTTAATTTAAGCCATAAGAGCTTTTATTTTTATTAAGTTAAATTTTACATGATTTTATGTCCGATAAAGTATTATTATAAAAAACACGTACAGCATCATCGATGGTCCTGAACTGCCAGTTCCAGTGCACCCTGTACAAGAAGGGGCGGTGGTCGAAGCGGTTGTCGTCGGGGCTGTAGGACTCCGCGTGGTAGGACGGCGTCAGCACCGTCATCTTGTGACGGTTGATGGCGTAGCAGCGGAAGAAATGTTTCACTTTTTCCGCTACCTATAATTTAAAATGTTAATGTTTAAATAGATTATATTATTCGTCAAAGGCAGTGCAGGACCTTCCTACTGCAAAAATATTTTTTTTATACTAAGATTGTATGTACTGTTTCATCGACCCAGCTACAATGCTGCTTACAAGCTAATTTGCCATTGCACCACTAGATAGAGGGATTATCCAAGTAATCAATTTAAGGATTTTTTTTCAAAAATTGCAGTTGATAATCGTGTTTTTTAAATTGAAATATATATTGTAATGTGTAAAATTGTTAAATATACATATATAAATATTCGCTTAACCTTAAATCTAAGTAAAATTTTGTAAAATAATGTAAAGTTAAAATTACAATTTTCTTATTATAGGTATTAATTGTATGTAATAGATAATGTAACTAATATATATGATAAGGAAATTAGATATAATAATAAATTTAAAAAGGGTACGGATCAAGTGTCTGTAGTGTTAAGAGACAATCATAAAAAAATTCGTGGTCTTTTGTGTTTTTTTAGCTTTAATAGGGTAGGCTGAGGGAACCTAATGTTATGAAAATAACGGAACTCCACGCCACGCTTTAACTTTTTTTGCCAGAGTAACGAAATGGAAATAATGAATTTCTTCGGTAAAGGTAAAGTTATCGAACCCACCAGTTTACAGTCTGAAAACAATGTACCATAAAAACAATATAATTACCGAATGATTAGATATGAATAAGATTTACTTTTTTGTCAAGTGTTTATCTTGTTTGCGTACTGGTGCGTAAACAGAGAATAATTATATATGATTACACTTTGTTGTTGTTTTTAACTAAAAATAACAATTATCCGAATTCGAACTACTCAAATGTTCTCATAGCATTACAATTTTAAAGACAATACCTACATATATACTTGAAAATTAAAACTTTACTTTCAAAAATCATTGTTTTGGATTCAAACAGAAGGGCACATAATAACAATTTTTCTCATAAATCTTTATGTACAGACGATCAGTTACATTCTTAATTTATGTATTTGTATAGATATAAAAAACAGGTAAAAAAAAATTATATTACAATGTCATACCTCGTCAGGAGTACACTTGTTATTCCACTTGTGCACCAACTTCTGGAACATACTATAAGGTCCACAGTGTTCAGATTTTCTGAGGCGACCGAATTCTGATAGTTCAACATATGTCATGCCCATGTCTTCCTCATCCGTTTGAGTTATCTGACCGTCGGCTAGAGGTTCTAATTCCGCGGTTGGTGGAGCTTGTAATATCTCCGATAGAGACGGCAAGAAAAAGCTAAAATAAAAACAGTTTAAAGTTATTTTTAGAAAAAGTATAAAAATCTAAACATAGCGGGACACGAAGCCGCGCCTCTCGGACCGGTCATAGCGCTCTGACTAAGGAGACATACGTTCAAATTTGATGCAAAAACTGAAAACAGTAATTTGTAATTATCTTTTAATATACCTATTGCAACATAAAAGATAACAAGAATAAAACAATGATTAAAAAGCAACAAACCGATTCTTAGCATATTGCAAAAATGATTTCAAATCAGTTTTGGATATTCCACCAATAGGGTTAACATCGGCACTGGAACAGTCGTATTTGGTCATGTAGCCCGTTAGCGCCTCGTCCACGTTGGAGGAGCCCAGCACCAGCAAGCCGCCGGGCCGGCCGCGCGCCCACAGCATCAGCTGCGCGAATAGGTACGCCAAAACCATTCTGAGACGAGCCTGCAGGAAATTACACTAAATTAAATTTACTGATATAGGATTGAGACAAAACAAGTGACGAGTAGAATAAAATAAAAAAAAGAAATACGTATTGTTAGGATGCAGATATGAGGCCGCCATAAATTATTTTTATTTCCTCGCTCTGGTAAGGCGTTTAGTTTCGCCACTCAACGCCGTGTTTTACTCTGCCTACCCTATTATACGCGATATAAAACGAACTCGCGCACCAGGTTTCCATACGCAATTATGGATTGTAGGTCAACTGGGAAAAAGATGTGCAATTTACATAAGGTAACAAACTTAAGTATGCACTCGTTTTGTATGCAATGAAATAGAAATATAAGTTTGTAATTATTTTTTTCTATGAAATAGCTATAAATTTTTACTTTTTGCTATTTTTCCTTTATCTGTATTATAATACGTTGCTTCGTACCAAATTTCAAGATTCCGAGTTCACGGGAAGTACCGTGTAGGTTTAGATTCCCTTGCGAGTTTCGAAAACTTGCAGAAATTTGCGGCATGAACGGCTGTGTGTTTTGATTGCCTTGACTCAAAAGACACAGCACAGCAGCTAGGAGTTTGATTTCCACAACTCTAAGGAATAGTAGATCCGAGTATTTGGCATAAATATCAGCTTAATATCTCCACACGTTCTGAAGAAAAAAGGTCTTGACATTCAGACGGACGGACGGACAACAAAATGATCCTATAATAGTTCCGTTCCGTGTTCGAGACCCTAAAAACGCCAAAGTTCGAGACACAGAGCAGAACTCAACACCGCAGTAAAAAAGTATATATATAGTAAAAAAGTATATTAGTAAAAATAATTGATTCTCCCGACGGCACACAACTATCGCGTGTTATTACTATGCTGTCCCACTACTCCACGACAACCTCACCGTATTTTAATGTATTTAATCTGGAATTCGAATTCCAAAACTTGAGTTTCTTGTCGGCTCTTCTCAGCAGAACCGCCTTCTGAGCCGGTAGTAGTTTTATGTTAATTCGTCTATTTGGATAAATAACTATTTGGATTTGAAAACCAACACGTTGTATAATAATAAATATACGAAGTAATTGAAATTTGTATCTTCCAATATCAAGATGAATCTGCAGAACATGAAAAATAAGAAAAAAAGAAAACCTTTAAATTACCTGAATATTTTGTAAGGCCCGATTTTGTCTCGGACAGCCACCTTTACTCATGAACTTGGGAACTAGTCCAGTAGCCGTTGTAAATATTCCTATGACGGCGCTAACCGCCGAGTCTATCAGTATGGGGAAATGGTAACTACCTATTTCGCTGGCAAGCTAAAAAGATATTTAATATAGTTATAACATACGCTGTTTGTGTTCATTAACATAACGGACCTTAAATACTTTAAAAACCTAAAAAAAAACATTATAGTGTTTCTGACAAGAATATGCTAAGGAATTCATACAGGATTCGAACACGGGTGGAAAATTACAAGCAAATTTATTATAGCAAAAATGTTATTATAGCAAAATTATTATATACGTACGGGGTCCGTAATGTCTCTATTAGCCGATTGGTTGACCGGCCGATTGCATAATTACCTGACTGTTTAACTGGCAGTTTGGTTTGCCGATTCTTTAAGCATATTTGTTGGCCGAATGCTTGGACGATTATTGTAAGAATTAGTTTTTAGTTTCAAATTCTTGGTTACTTTTAAATCAATTACACGATTTATAATACAATTCGAAAGAAATAAAGATAGAACGCCATTACCCAAATTTACATATTTTATCACGAAAACCTACATATTATAGATTAACATGTATTTTAGAAAAATAGAAATTAAACTAAAGAAAACATGAACTATGCTATAGTAGATTTAAAGAAAACTTACTTGTGAGGCTCTTTGCTTAGTTTCAGTGCTGGAATTCTCCGACGCCATATAACAAGTAACTAGCAATCTGTTACATAACTCCATGGGGTCGGAAGGTGTGTAATCAGATTGGCATAGGATTTTCCGCAAATCATATAATACTTGGTTTTCTAAAAAAAATATTATTTTCTTTAACTTCACACTGTATACCGAAGAAAAACAGCAGCAGCATCAGAATCAGCAGAAGGAACCTAGTGTCAAGACACTCCGTTCCCCCATTTTCCGCATTTCAAGACATTGTGTGTTGGATAGTGGAACTCAACGCAGATGGGAAAATAGACTATGGAATGATCCATTTGCTCGAGTGGAAATCGCACCTATAACACTTATAGTCCTATAACACCTATAACACGTGTAGTCCACATTGTGCCACTGCGCCACGACTTTCTTAACATAATTAATAATGTTAACATGAGAAAATAACGTGTGTATTAATTTCTGTGTCTATTCATTTGGTATAAGTAGTTTATGAAAGTGAATACTAAGCCATGAATGATCAACAATCAGGTTAAAAAATGATTTTTCAATATGCTATTTTTCAATATTTACATTTGCTTTTAAAGTTTAAACTATATACATATTATGTATATTAAAATATTAATAAAAGTGATCCTAATAGAAAAATACTTTTATAGGAATATATCAGTGCTGAAAAAATACTGTAATATGTACAAGGTTTTTTTTTTATATTGGAGGCATTGCGTGTTGAGTGGCGACCCTCAATAATACTAATTAAATAATAGTCTTTAAGTGCATTATACAATTTATACTATAGTTTTTTAAAATTGTTTTTGATTTTAGAATAAGAAACATAACACTACAAACCTCCTTTTTGTATCGCCTCACATATCTGAGTGCACATAGAGAATACAATACACGCTGTACTGGTAGAGTCCGCGCCACCACTGAGTGGTAGGAAGAAACCACCCTGACCCGATCGTCGTAAGTAATCCCACAACCAACACGCTGGACCTGAAATGCAATATGTTATTTTAAATATAAATTTGTAAATTATAACCCCCACCTATAATTGTGGCAAAAATTAAGAATAAGAAGCTTTCGTGGCAAAGGGGCACAGCGCGTAAACTCGGCGGTTGTGTTTTCAATTCCCAGAATTAATTATTTAATATTTTAATTTCCTAATTGAGGCCGGTCGTGGCGCAGCGGCACAAAGTGTGACTGTAAAACCGACTGGTTGTGGGTTCGATCCCCACTCGAGGAGATGAAATATTTACTTGAATTTATATTTCCATTTCTTCGCTCTGGTGTAGAGGACAAGCGCGGCGTTGAGTTCTGCCACTTAACACGCAATGCCTCCAAAATTCGGCAGAAAGTGGGGAACGGAGTGTCTTTCACTAAAGTTCCCTTTGCCTATACTGCTGTGTGCGGGATACAGCGTGAAGCTGATTCTTTTTTTTAATTTTCTCGCTCTGGTAACAAGACAACGCGTGACATTGAGTTCCGCCACTCAACACGAATTGTCTCTAAGAAATCGAGGTCGATAGTAGGACTCGGAGTGTATCAACACTAGATTGACTGTTGCTATATTTGGGAAAAAATGTACCTAATTCAATTTCTTCTTCTGGCGTCAAATACTTCCATTCAATAGGTGGACTGACTGTAAGTTGGACGTCCTCGACGTCGGACAACGCAAAATCCACAGAAACTCTAGGAAACGATGGAGTGGAGGCAGCCAAGTGTGACCTGGAACGTTTATTTGCGCGATACGCCCGTATATCTTCTAAATCTATTGTTGCTGTTGTCACTTCCTTAAATCATAGAGAACTATATTAATTGTAATGAAATAATGAAATATATATAATTGCAAAAGTACTTAAATTATGTTAAGTCACATATTATTATTATATAAAAATACAAGCTAAATAGAAGCCGTCGCCGTCGTGACGCAAAGGCACAAGTGTTTGACTATAAACGCGTCGGTAATGGGTGCGATTCCCATTTGCTGGAATGAAATATTTCAAACTTTGACTTCCTCGATCTGGTAACGAGGCAAAGGGATGGCGTTGAGTTGCGCAACTGAACAAATAATGTTTCGAACAGCAAAGAATGGGGAACGGAGTGTCTTAACAGTAGGTTGCCTCTGTCTACCCTGATATATAGCGTTAAGCTGAAAAAACTAGCCTAATTTATTTTAATTAAATTTGCCAACAAATAAAAACAAATATATTATTCAATATATATAAGTATGAAGCTGTAAACAAAAATACTTACAACATCCTGTAGAGCAAACTGCAAGGCACGACTAACAACTTCTCCATTAACTGCCACACAGGAACAACCATTAAAGTAAATTCTTTGTCCATCGCATCCCCGTAGGTTACTAAATAAGTAGGCGCCTCCACTTTTAAATGTCGCACTTTTTATCATATCTATTGTTACGTGGGCTTTCCTCAGTTCCATATAGCTACCAGAACCGTTTGATATTATTTCGACGCCATCGAGACTTAATGGAATATGAGGGCTATAATATAAAAAATCGAAATCGATAAATATAGTCCATAATATTTGTATTTATTATAATAATATATTATAATGACTAAAGTTATAATAGTGATGGAACTAAAATAATTAATTAATAGATTATTAATAAGAAAGAGTGACGTAAAAAAGCCACAAAATAATCAAATTTATTTCAACGACATCGTATGGCCTTTGGCTCATACAATACTGTACATAATAAAGCTTATACATGTTAAACACAAATGTACATGCAAGACAGGTATTTCAAAATAATGTTAGTAAAAACAACACGAAATGTATTGGAATATCAGAAAATAGGGGTCTCCTTGTGTCACTAGTTTTTCCTTCCTTGCTATTTATCATGCGTGATGAACTATATAATTTTTGCAATAATATTTTACCTGTAAGTATGCTGGCAGAACCTTAGGGATTGTATGAAGGAAGCAGCGATAGAGGTATGTGGTAAAGGTAAAAGGGGCTTTAGCAAAAAGCGTGATGAATGGTGGGATGATGAAGTGCAAGATGCTGTAGAAAGAAAGAAGAAGGCATGGCAGGATTATAAAGCCTCTGGTAAGGATAAAAGTATGAGAGAGATAAAAAAGAAAGAGTATAAGCTGCAAAAGCACCAGACGAAAGTACTGATAAAGATGAAGCGCGAAAAGGCAGAGAATGAAAGAGATGAGAGGTTAACGAACAACTTCAGGGAAAACACGAAGCTTTTCTGGCGAGAAGTTAGTGTTTCTCGAGGTTGCTCGCTAACTTGTAGAATGAAAGGGGTGCTTTCGAAGGACGGTGAAATTCTAACAGAAAAACCACACGTTTTGCAGCGATGGGCGGAATTTTACAAGGAGATGTATGAATGTGATGACGCCTCAGTCTCAAGTAGCAGCGAAACGCTGAGTCTTGATGTAGCTGATGGCGAAATCAGTGTAAAAGAAGTTGAGTGTGCAATACGAAGTCTGAAATGGGGTAAGTCAGCGGGAGCAGATGGAGTTACTGCCGAGATGATCAAATATGGTGGGCCACGCGTTTTGGACTTGTTCTGGTTTTTGTGCAATTTATGCTGGAAATCGGGGGAGGTCCCAGACGATTGGCGAGGTGCGGTCATCGTGCCTTTGTATAAAGGCAAAGGTTCACAGATAGACTGCGCAAACCATAGGGCTATCAGTTTGAGTAGCTTAGGTAGTAAAGTTTATGCTAAAGTTTTAGCGAGAAGAATGCAAGAGAGATCTGAAAGGCTGTTATGGGAGGTCCAAGGAGGCTTTAGACCTGGAAGAGGGTGTATGGATCAGATCTTTTCCCTCCGCATGATCACGGAAAAATTTTTGGCCGTTAACCAAAAAGTTTTCTGTGCTTTTGTGGACTTGGAAAAGGCGTTTGATAGAGTTGTCAGAGCGAAATTATGGGAGATACTACCCCGGTACAATGTGAGTGGACCCTTGTTGCAGGCTGTAAAGTCTCTTTATAGAGACCACTCAGCATAGGAGTGAAAGTAGGTGACCTGAATGTTAATTGCCTGCTGTACGCAGATGATGCAGTGCTTATTGCATCATCAGAGTGCGAGTTGCAGGCATTGGTCACCACTCTGAAAGAAGAGTGTGAATATAATGGTCTAAGCCTCAATGCGAATAAGACAAAGGTTCTGATTTTTGAACGAGATGAAGAAAGGACGGAATGCAAGATCAGTGTAAATGATAAGATATTAGAACAGGTGAATGAAGTGGTATATTTGGGAAGTATGTTCAGTAGAGATGGAAGATACGAGATGGATGTGGAAAGGCGTATTGCTGCCGGTAACAAGGTTAACGGAGCCTTGGCTGCATTGATGAGACGGCGAAACGTCAGCACAGCTGCGCGTTTGGCCGTACACAATGCAGTTTTGGTACCGACCCTGTTATACGGCAGCGAAACGTGGGTATTACAGAAGAAGAATGAAAGAAAGATGAATGCTGTGGAGATGCGATCTCTTCGTAGGATATGCGGAGTCAGCCTAGCTGATCGAATCCGCAATGAAGAGGTACACAGAATGGCAGGTACCCGCAAGGATGTCACGGTGAGAATGAAGAAGAACGTGCTCAGATGGTTTGGGCACGTCGAACGAATGAGCGAGGAAAGAATGGCAAAAAAGATTTATGATGGAAAAGTGAGTGGTAAGAGAGGTAGGGGGAGACCTCGGTTGACCTTCGAAAACACAGTATCAAAGATACTGGAGGAAGGTCTCGTAAAAAGCATGAGGATCCCCCGGAGGGCATGTATGAAGAGGTTGATGACAGTGGACGAGGCGAAAGAGGTATGTAGAGACCGTGGCGTTTGGCGCTCCGTTCTCTCTGACTACCCCGCTAGGGATAAAGCGTGAAGTTAAGTAAGTAAGTAAGTATATTTTACCTTTGAGGATTCCACAATTCTTCGCAAATTTCAAAACCAATACATGTATCTTTGGTTGAAATAACAGCATCTCCAATAGGCACGGTCGTTTGGTTCGTTACAGAAGCAATCATTCGTGGCAAGTAATAGTCTTCTATTTGTCGCTCCTATAGAAAGTTATTAAAAGCTTATAGGTTTTTTTTTCACAAGAAACATAACTAGTCTGTTATAATTTAAACTCTGTCAAATCTTACTTTAGTCCAAGGTGAAAACCATCGAGTTTCTCTATAATTTCCATCTTCACATAACAAAGTCTTTGGTCTAATCAACAATATTTTCTTATTTAAAAATGCAACACGACAATTATAGGATACATTTCGATGTTGAACTGGCATGCCAACATCTATAAGGATGTCTTTGCAAGTTGGTGATTTTAGTAATTCTGCCAGGACTTGCCAACTATGAAAGAATGTATCAGACTCATGAAAGTGATCTTCACAGCTGTACCCACTGAAAAATGCGTGAGTGTATAATTGTACATAAACGTATTAAATAGATACAGTAAAAAAATGTTTGTAGAGATTGCAATTCGGAAATCATATCCATAGCAAGAAAGTTTCGGCCGTGTGATCCCGGCCCAGAATAGGATCATCCTGGTACTGGTGGTGTCGTAAGAGGCGACTAAAGTACGTGTGGTAGAGTCACGTTGTCAGCAATGGCAACACGCATGGGCAGACTTGGCATTTAAAACCATAAACGTATTAAATAGATACAGTAAATGATTTGTATGTGGAGATTGCAGTTCTGAAATCCACAGAAACATATCAATACCAAGAAAGCAGTAATTATATAATATTCAAATTAAGTGAAAAAAAATTAATTTTAACATACCATATTTCCAACTCTGGTCCCGTTCTGTACAGTGCACCCATTTCTTTAGCTTCTTGGATCGATTGTAAAATTCTATTTAAATTTCCATCAAAATCCAAAGCCCACTGATTTAAAGTACATACCGCAACTACTACTTTTCGGCCCATTTTGAATGAAGAAAATATTTATACTACAAGATTTGCTAAAACAAATTATATAATTTAAAAACATAACTAAAGATTTATTTAAATGATAATTTTCACAGAACAGGTTCCCCCTGTCTACCATGCGGTGTGTGGGAGAAGTAAGTAGCGTAAAGCTGAAAAAAATCTGGTCACAGTGTATGACTGTAAACACGATGATTCTGAGTTCTTATTTGTGGAGATTTTTGCGTTTAATATAATAATATATATCTCCCCGTCTGATAAGACGTGGTGCGTTGAATAGTTCCACTTCAATCGTCAATGTCTCGAAGTCAGGTGGAAAGGAGGGAATAAAATGTGTTGGTACTTAAATTCTTTTTGGCTACTCTGTTGTATGTAGCATATGAGTATTATTATTTGAAAAACATAAATTTTATTATTTGAAAATAAATGGAAAAATACCTAAAATGAAAAGTAAAGAAAAAGATGACTAATAAATAAAAAAAATATTCATATTCAAGTAAAGTTACAATTCTAAAACATAGGCGTTTTTATATGATATGATGACATACTAAAATCAGTAAATCTCATTGATGGGCGACACACGACAGTGAAATCGATCGGTACCAGTTCGTACCAAACACCGGTCAACCACCTCGCCCTAAGCCCTGTGACCCTATGTAAGGTAGTCCTTACAAGTTACACCATTAAAACAACTATTTAATTTGAACCTCCTAAAATTTTAACCATTATTAACGAAACAGAGAGAAGATTAATTTAAATAAAATGTAGGCCTAGAATTTATATCCAATTGAAACATTTAAATACGAAAAGAAGCCATTTTATCAGTTAAAAGGCTTACTAATATAAAAAAAACTTAATACTCAATTCACGTTCAACTGCATAGATCTCAGGATTTATACAGTTGGACGTGAATTAAGTATTAATACAATTCCAAATATACGTTATTCATAAACACGTATAACAAATTGTATTACTGAATATTAAAATATAAGTAGGTATATTATCATTTATTTACATTTCTTAAAATAACTGACGTAACAGGTTATTTTATATGGACATACTATTTTATTATACTTCCATATGGTCAATATATTAAAAATAATTTGTGTAGTTTGTACGTGTACATAGATAATATGAATGAATGATTTACATAATCATCACCTCACAAAATCTATTATAAAACTTTTATTTAAATATATAAATATTTTCAACCAATTATGTACTTGTATCACAATATACAATTTAATAAATTAATCAATGGTCTCTATAGAGACCATTGATTAATTTATTAAATTAATCAATGGTCTCTATAGCTTATAAGCTTAATATTGTATATTAAGCTTATAAGCTATGGGTTAAATAAATAAAGATAAGGTAAGAGTAAAATGAAACAGACATTGCAAAGAGAGTACTACAGATTAATAAACACTTAAGTTATAAAACCATGTAAATTTTCTGTGTCAATGAATAAAGATCGGAAGGGAAATGTGTCTCACCCGTGTTTTTCTTTTCTTCAAATTCAGTATCGATCTACTTATGGCGTTGCCATAACAACTACTATTAAATATTAATCATGCCTTACATGTAACTAACTACATTCAAGGATTTTAATGTATACCAACTAAAATTTAAGGAAGCGTTGAGTGTCGAAATTAATTAGGCCACCCAACACGCAATTCCCCTAAGAATTCTGTGGAAAGTGGAAAACGGAGTGTCAAAACACTAGGTTTCCTGTGTCTACCCTGCTTTATGCGGGATATAGCGTGAAGCAGAAAAAATAAACATTAATATGTATGAGGAAATAGACACCGTTAACATTCATAAAAACGATTTATAAAAACGAAGCACGAAAAATACAAATTATAAAAGCATTTGAGAAGTAGTATTAGGATTAATTTAAATATTTAGTAATCATTTATTTTCGTATATTATGTAATTTAGTTTAGCATACGTAACATAAAAAGTTCGTAGCTTCCAAGTTTTCACGCCCGACGCTTACACAAGTTTACATATTACGAGGAAGTGCAGTCACCTTTCGAACTCCCGGCGAAGCGTTACAAATAAAATTTATCTACTGTAGAGTTCTAAAATACATTAAATGGTTTTACAACGATGAAACAGACATCGATATTCAAAATTACAAAAAACTGTGATTTTTCGATTATGTTTATTGCCATATATGTATGTATATAGGTTAAAAGCCATAATAAAGACCTATTTCAAATGTATACATGAGACATGCATATTTTTGTTTTTTTATTTGAAATAGATGATATAAAAAAATGAAAAACAAAAGTTGAAATTACAAAAAAAAGCTATTAAATTAAGCGAATCATGAAAGGGAGGAAATAAGCCATTTTATAAAACATTTTCTTTTGCAAATTTTAGCATTATTTTACACGACAAAATGGAAATTAAAGACACCGATGATAATAAGATAGAAAAAGAAATAATGAAGATCAATTCTAATGGTAAGTCTCACCATATAAATTACACATCACATATTGCCTACACTGTGTATATGAAAGTAAACGTTTGTTAAAAGAGCAGTAATTGATGTTTTAATCAAAGTTCGTCGATAGTTTACGGTTGTGGGAAAATTGTTGAAGTTCACTGATACCACCTGACGTCACCAATCACTTGATAAAACGCTAAGCGATCGAAGCATGACATCAGTTAGGGTTTTCGTCTCCGAATCACTGTACCTTTTGGGCTCACACGAAAGCTTCAGTTTGCTACCGCGCGTCGTTTCACCTGCCAGTCTACCCTTTGTCGTAACTTTTTGAATTAAAATAATACCGCAGCCATGGTGACAGGGTATTTAAAATTTATCACGAAAACGATAAGATAATTTATTAAAGTTAATGAAACCAATTATATTTAATTTATTTAAAATGTTATGGTGGAAACAATTAGAGTGCGTTCAAAACAACGTTATGATGATAGAGCGGGAAGAACAGAGGAGAGACTACATCGACAACACGACAGTCACGTTGACACTTCCCACTAGAGATCCAGTATTACAAGATAATTTACTGATAGCTAATATAGATCAAGTAAAAACATTGCAAGCTTCTCTTTTTCCAATATGTAATAAAGGTAAATTAATAAAACAATAGATTAGAATATTGATATATTCTAATCATATACAGTCGAAAATTTTGTGGCTATCTCGTCTATTAGTTATTGAAAGCGGTGCGTGAAGACTATTTTATAATATATTTTTGTTTTTAGGCACCTTTATATCAAACTTTCTACAAAACAATATTAAAACGAATCAACTAGAAATAAATACTGATATTAAAACTTTTAAGACTACAGCCAAACTGAGAGAACCGCGCGATCTATTTGCTTTACCAAAGGAACTAGACTGTCCACAGCAAGCACCAAGGTGGCCGTCGGAATGTCAAGTAATAATAATATTTAACAACGTACTGTAACTATTAATTAGAATATATATCTTTAATTTAGACTAGATATTTTACGATATACTAGGTTGTAGAAGAAAGAATACAACATATCATGTGGAGCCCTGCTTCCCCGGAACCGTATTACGTATCATCTGGAAAAGAACTTAAGCCACAGCCTGTTGGAGAAGAAGCTGGAACGGTCATTTTTCAATATTATCCAATGAGTGCCGTAAATTATGTAAGAAATTATATTATTAAGCAATTGTTGTTTTGTTTATCGAAATAAAATTATAATATTAACTTTAAATAATAAGTTTATATAGTGCAAGCGTGCGAGTCTAAACACGTCGTTTATCTGAGGTTATTCAGGCCAATCGGCAGGGGCACAAAGTGTGAGTATAAACGCAACTGGTTGTGAATTCGATCCTCGCTCGAGAAAATGAATTATTTATTTAAATCTATATTTCCATTTCTTCGCTCGGGTGTCGAGACAAAGCGCGGCGTTGAGTTCCGACAAACGAAGAAATATATATTAAATATTTAATTTACTCGAGCGGTGGAATGCAAGTACTTTAAATATAATAATTTTCCCAAGGGTCGAATCTACTACTATCGCGTTTACAATCGTACACAGCAAGACTGTATTTTCATGGTCTAAAAACTTTATATACATATATTTTAATTTCACTCTATTCTCCACTATCCGCCGAATTCTCGAGGCATTGCGTGTTGTTCGTCTTACCTCGCCACCAGAAGGAGGAAATGAAAATATTAAATATTCCTTTCCTGAAGTGAGAATCGAACCCACAGCCTGTCCCGTT
Source organism: Heliconius sara (assembly GCA_917862395.2). Classification (NCBI taxonomy): domain Eukaryota; kingdom Metazoa; phylum Arthropoda; class Insecta; order Lepidoptera; family Nymphalidae; genus Heliconius; species Heliconius sara. The sequence continues at coordinate 5,550,925 of OU860796.2, read as the reverse complement.
TCACAATCGCACTGTGCACCTGCATTACGACTGGCCTGACCTTAACTTATTACAATAATTATGATGATTCCTATTCACAGTTTAGTCGATCGTCGGTTGGGGGCTCTCGTCTGTTTTTATCCGCATGTACTAGTTCTGGTGGAGACGACGAGTTAAAATTTGAATCACGCTTTCGAAAGCGGCAACTTTGGCCAAAGCAATTAAAATCACCTCCGCTTATTATGAATTACATCTCCGTACGGATCTCTACACTAATCGACATATGCAATGGTTTTATTTTAGAGTTTCGAACACAAGAAAACAAATGATGTATAGGTATAAACATAAAACTATTTTAATTTCATAGACAACAAACGGCGTTGAGTTCCACCACTCAACGCACAATATGTGGAAAATTGGGTGGAAACTGGGGGACCAAGTGACTTAACAACTTCCGTACATCAGATGTGAAGCTTAAAAAAACTAGTTTGATGCGCATAATCAATTAAAAAAAATTATAATTATATTTTAATTCAATTAAAAAAACTTTCAGATTTTCAATAGTTAATTTGTCAAAGCCTGAAAGTCTCTATAATGAGGGTATGCGACCTTTACTTTACTCGACGAAGGACGCTCAACTGCATTCGATCGGTTGGAGACGGTGCGGCGACAACATCGCATATTACAAAAACGATTCAACGTTAGTCTATTTATAGCTTAATGTTATTATTATTACTTTTTTTACTAAAAAGAAAAAAATAGACAAAATTAATTGATTGAAATTGTTTCTAGATGTGAAGAAGAAGATCAATATCCGAGCTATACACTAACATTCAATTTAGAATTCCCTCATACGGATGATGCAGTATACATAGCACATTGTTATCCGTACACTTACTCGGATCTACAAGAATATTTATCAAGGCTACAAGCTCATCCCGTCAAATCTACGTATTCTAAGTTAAGACTTCTATGTAGAACCCTAGCGGGTAATAATGTGTACTATTTGACGATAACTGCACCGCAAAATCCTAACGATATAGACCAAAAGGTATTTTTGATAAATAATTATTACACTTTTTATAAATAACTATTAGACAAATGACCTGATATCTTAAAAATATTATAAGATGCAATAAGACAAATGTCACAAACCAAAACTAAATAGGATTTTGTAGCTATTCTGTACTTGCACTGCTATTCTCAACAATTATTTAAGGTTTTAAATGAAACTATTTTAACCGGATTAATCGCGTATATTTTGTCACGGGTAGACATACGGGTGTGTAGTCTACCCGTGACCACGGACAACTGCAAAGTGTTCGAAACGTCAGGTTCCCCAAAATGTATAAAAATACAAAATATACGCGATTAATCCGGTTAAAATAGTTTCATTTAAAATGTGTAATAATCGTGAAAATCAAAGAACTTATTAATTATTTTAGGTATTATTTTGGCAACAAATCCTACACAGATATTGAATAGACATTTGATTAAATCCAAATACATATTTGGAATTTTCATAGAATCATACTTTCAAAATCACACAATAAATAGAATAAATAATAATATATTACTGTATTTTATTTATGGTGTAACACAGAAAAAGAAAGCTGTCATTATTACGGCTCGCGTTCACCCAGGAGAGACGCCGTCATCGTGGATGATGAAAGGGTTTATGGACTTCCTCACAGGGGATACAAATCAGGCTCGGGAATTAAGGGAAAAATTTATTTTCAAACTTGTTCCTATGTTAAATCCAGATGGTGTAAGTATGAGTGTCTTTTCATAGCAATATTTATCATAACTATATAGAGAGTAGAAAGTTGCATAAATATATATTTTGTTATTTCAGGTTATTGTAGGTAATAATCGGTGTTCTTTAACAGGAAAGATCTAAATAGACAATATCGGACTGTTATTAGAGAAACGTATCCTCCTGTATGGCATACCAAAGTTATGATACGCAGGTGAGTGCCGAAATATAATACCTAAATAATCATTCTTATAATATTATCTTTTAATTAATTAGCGTAGGTTACAGGAGGAATGCGGTGTAGCAATGTATGTCGATTTACACGCTCACTCCAGAAAACATAATATCTTTATTTATGGATGCGAAAGCCGAAAAAATACTGATAAACGTTTACAAGAACAAGTTTTTCCCACTAATGCTCCATAAAAACGCTGCAGACAAGGTAGATATTTTGTTTTTAAAGTAATTCGGATAATACGTACTTATTCATATTATTATATTTGGCATTACGTAATTTCAGTTTTCATTTGAAAATTGTAAATTTAGAATTCAACGTAGTAAAGAAGGTACAGCAAGAGTCGTTATTTGGATGTTGGGAGTAGCAAATAGCTACACAATGGAAGCGTCATTTGGCGGGTCAGAATTGGGTAGTAGAATGTCGACACACTTCACAGCGCAAGACTATGAAAGCCTAGGTCGCACATTTTGCGAAACACTTCTAGATTTCTACGATGAAGATCCAAGTAAAGAAAGATTGAGAACCAAAATTGTGACACGATTATTAAAAGAAGGCTCCAATGCTGACGAACCAACAAATATCGATCTTTCCGATTATTCTAGGTAATATAATTTATCATAATTAATAGGATTTAGAAGCTCTCGACGCAAAGTCAATACAACTATGTAGAAAATGTGTTAATGTGCAGTCATCGTTACTATTAATAAATTACAGTGATGAAGGTGATACATCGAGTAGCAGTTCAGAAGCTGGAGCTCTAAGAGTATCATCTAGTATTACTCAACTTGCACCACCGCCGTCTCCTATCCTTCCAGATATAAGCAGGAATATATCTGAAGTAATAAATAATACAATGATATATGGTTAAAATATTTTCTAAAACAACCAAAATGTATGTAATGTTTTCCAACAGAAACCACAAAAGCAACGCTTGATATTGGAAAAAATAAGTCAAATCGAAAAGAGAAAGACCAAACGCGAAACCTTGCACGTATGTACGTAAAATCAAGTTTAATTTTACAACTTAGGAACTGAGAGTTATTGACCACTAAAATAATATTGCAGGTATCGAGGGCGACAATTGACATAACATCTGACGCCATGACAGATGCATCTTCAGATTGTGATTCGTTCGAAGAAAACCTAAGTCCTGTACGAAGGGTACGCAAATTGCTTCAAACCTCGGGCAAGTTAAAGCCAAGAAGAAAAAAGAAAATGCCACCTGAATTGAAAATCCTACCAGTCCCTGTAATTCTTATATGTATTTTTTTAGCTCCACGCTTATTATTTATTCTACACATATCAAGGTAGGCAGAAGGAACCTGAGAACCTAATTTTAAGACACTCCGTTTGCGATTAAGACACTTTCATTCCCTACTTCCCGACCAATTCTCGAGGCAGAACTCAATGCCGCGCATTGTCTTACCAGAACGAGAAATTGAAAATATTACATATTTATAAAGCAATTAATATTATTGTGGCCAGTCGTGGCGCAGAGGCACAAGGTGTGTCCTTAAAATCGACTGGTTGTGGGTTTGATCCCCACTCGAGGAAGTGAAATATTTATTTACATTTATATTTTCATTTCTTCGCTCTAGTGTCAAGGCAAAGCGCGGCGCTGAGTTCCGCCACTCAACACGCAATGCAGCCAAAACTTGGCGGAAAGTGGGGAATGGAGTGTCTTAACACTAGGTTCCCTCTGCCTATCCTGCTGTGTGCGGGATACAGCGTGAAGCTCATTTAATTTAATTTTAATTATTATTAAACAGCAACATAAACGCTTACTTATAGTTTTTATTATATTATAGCTAAATTGTAGAACTATTTATATAAGTTGTATCGTAATTGTTATTGTGATGACCAAGCTATGTTTTTGTAAAGTTTAATTTAAATCCGTTCAGAGGTTTCTGTGTGAAAATGAAACAAACATCCATCCTCACAATTTTCACATTTCTGATATTAAGTAGGATTCCACCAAGTGGGAATCGAACCCACAACCATCGCGTTTACAGTCGTGAACTTGTGCGTCACGACGGCCTCTTTAATATTAACTGCAATATATTATTTTTTTTTCGTTTTTCAGACCAGTGATTCGCCATTCAATTCAGATAGAGAAAAGAAAAGTAATAAATTTAGACCAAGAAGTGTTTCAATGATTAATGAGCATCCAACACAAAGCAAAACAAAGTTAAAACCAGCTTCATGGCACCAATTTCAAAGATTACCACCACCAAAGTGTGTATCAAAACTATTTTTGATACAATGAATATTTATAATATCAAAAATTATTCAGCTTCACGATCCTCATCCCACACACAGCAGGGTAGGTAGAGGGAGCCTAGTGTTGAGACACTCCGTTCCGAACTTTTCGCCAATTTCTGGAGGCATATCGTGTTGAGTGGCGGAACTCAACGCCGCGCTTTCCCCTCGACACCAGAGCAAAGAAATGAAAATGTAAATGTAAATAAATATTTCATCTCCTTGAGTGGGGATCGAACCCACAACCAGTCTATTTACAGGTACACTTTGTGTCCCTGCGCACACGACTGGCGTCAATCAAAAATTAAAATCATACAAATTAATGTATATATAACATAGTTATTTCTAATCAGGTGTCTATCTGAAATAAAAGGACGGAACATGCAACCGTCTGAATTGCAAGTAAAACTAAACTCTTTAAAAAAAAGTATATGGACTGGTGTTCAAGATGAAGATAAAGGCCCTTTATCTTGGGGTATATCTAGTTTTGCTATGAACTCTTATTTTACTGATAGTGAGGCTTTACTCAGGTATAATTTTACTTCCCTATTGAAATAAATTGTGATACTAAAAAAATGTACCTTTGTAATATATCATTACAGATCTTGTTCAAAGAAATTAGAAGAATTGGATAATGATAAAGTAAAAATACGAGATGAAAAAAAGAAGAAAAAATGTAAAAATAAAAATAAAGTTTCTGTTAAAATGCCAACAGAAGATATGTTAGAGCCAAACAACAGGATTCCTAAAATTAGTAAAAAGAAAGGAAAGTTAGTATATGTTTCGTATTCCTTTTTTGCTGCTTAAAACTAAGAGTAAAATAAATTTATGAATGAAAAATGATTTTTTTAAAGAAAATTTAAATTTGAAGTTTAAAATATATTTATTTGTATTTAAAAAAAAAATTAACAACACAATTTTGATTGATTTCAGATAACATTGTGCTTATTTATTTTAATTATAGCTTCATGGTTTATTCACATAGTTTACTTTTTAGAGAAAACATAATGTGAAGACAAAGTGTCTTCACATTATGTTTAAATCTCCAGTTATACCTCAAATTTGAGAACATTGAGTGTTGAGTGACGGAAGTTGGAATTCAATGTGCATCACTGTATTTTTTTTAGCGTCACACTGTATCCTGCACATAGCGGGGTAGGCAGAGGAAACATAGTTCCACAACACTCCATTAACATTAAGTTCTGTTCCCCAATTTTCGCCGAAATCTAAAGATATTTCACTGAACTCAATGCCGTGCTTTACCTTATAACCAGGGCAATGAAAGTATTAAATATTTTACTTCCTTGAGTTTCCACAACCTGTTTTGCTTATATTCAAACATTTCTGCCCCTGCACCAGTGGGGTTGTTAGAGTGGGGAAATAAAAATTATAATTTATATTTAGTGAACAGTGGCAGAATCATGTCCCACTGTATCAGAAAGAGCCTATAATAATAGAAGTGTTAAATCACTATAGACGATAATATTCTTCTTATATTAAATCCTAATATATTAATGTTCTTTTCCAGACTAAAACATGCCAAATCAGAATGTTTAATGAATAACACAAGTTTTACTGATATACCTAGAAACACTCAATCATCAAATAAACAAGCAAAATCGGCATTTAAAAAGAGTGCCTTTGTTGCAACAGCTATTCAGACTAAGAAGTCAAATCGAAAATTTAATTCAAATATTATCTCCGATAATTCTGATTCTGAAGAATCAATACAAATGGTAAAAAAGACAAAAAAGAAATCTAAAATTGGGAAGCATAAATTGCAAAAAGCTCTTACTACTGATACCAAAGTCAAAAATTAAGAATGAAAGTTACTTGTTACTTTCACTATATCCCACATATAGCAAAGTAGGCAGTGGGAACCTAACCTAACCTTTCCTCCGTGGTCATTGCATCTAAAACATTCTGCACTACAATGGTATACAATGTATTTAAATGTTTTAATTGAAACCTTTTTGATAAATAATATATAAATGAATAAATAAAGGAATAAAGTATAAAAGTGAATTATATGATTTAGGGATATACTGTTGGTTATAAAATACTAGCCTTATCATGTGTCATTGCTACAAATAAAATAAATTTGAAGTCCAAATAAAATCAATTTGAAGAAAAGATATTACACAAATATTCAATTTATTTTTGAATCATATTATTGATTTTGTTGATTTTAAAAAAAAATGTATATGTATGTATTTTCTGTACCAACTCAGACCCGCCTTTGTTGGCTCATGAACAACAACTTTGCTAAAGATCATTACATGATCAAATGCACAGTTTAAGATTCTATTAAGGACATATAAACATTCATTATTATATATTAAATATAATAAGATACTTTAATAAAGCATTTTTAAAAAAATAAACATTGTTTATTTAGTATAAAGTAAAGACTTGTACATTAAAGAAAGAGTTGGTGAGAATAAAGAATAATAATAACTGTCCAAAAAGTCATTGAGTGCTTAATTTACACTTTCAGATCTCAATTGTTTTCAGCATGAAGAAGGCATAGTAATTATATATAAATTTTCATTTTTGGAAAATAATAGAATACTTAATGCAATCCTTATAAGTTGGATATTTTAAGTGTACTATCTAAAGTTACATAATATTTATAAATAAAGTATAATTAACACTTTGATTAATATTTGACTATTTTCTTTAGAATACTTAATAATGAATATAATGGACTTACTTTAAATTAAAACACGATTATATATTATAGTACTGATACAATTTTTTTTTAAATACATAAAATATAAAAAACTGTCGATTTAAAAATTCACCAAAACATTTAAAAAGTTTTATGGTTAGTTTGACTTTACTGATTTTGACTTTGACAGTGGCAAAGCAATTTAGCTATCAAAGACACAAAAGTATTTTTTTACGCTTTAGACATCTAAATAAGGAAATATAAGACTGTAAAAATCCGGTTGAGACCATTTCACAAGGAACAAAGCCAACATCTCTTATCGAGCTGAAGCAGAAAAATTAAACGATTAACAAACTATCATTGTGTCATTATAAAATTGAAGACATGGGTGGATGAAGGTAATATGTCGCATTTTTGGAATTTCGCAGTTCTATGCATGGATTATGGTGTTATGTATATACGAATAATTATAGACCATAAAACAAATAAGATTGTAGTTATATTAGAACTTTACTACTCGGTGAAGATGTCATATACCAATTTTTTATATCAGTTTTCGAATTTTTAAAGCTTTAAACTCGGTTTTTCGAAATTAGAATTTTGTACCGTGTAATTTAATTATACTATCGTGTTATTATTAAATTAAGAATTCTTATTTTTAATTTAATTTGATTTAATTTAATTTACGGTAGTTATCAGTGTAAGTGATAAGATATTAGAACAGGTGAATGAAGTGGTATATTTGGGAAGTATGTTCAGTAGAGATGGAAGATACGAGATGGATGTGGAAAGGCGTATTGCTGCCGGTAACAAGGTTAACGGGGCCTTGGCTGCATTGATGAGACCGCGAAACGTCAGCACAGCTGCGCGTTTGGCCGTACACAATGCAGTTTTGGTACCGACCCTGTTATACGGCAGCGAAACGTGGGTATTACAGAAGAAGAATGAAAGAAAGATGAATGCTGTGGAGATGCGATCTCTTCGTAGGATATGCGGAGTCAGCCTAGCTGATCGAATCCGCAATCAAGAGGTACACAGAATGGCAGGTACCAGCGAGGATGTCACGGTGAGAATGAAGAAGAACGTGCTCAGCTGGTTTGGGCACGTCGAACGAATGAGCGAGGAAAGAATGGCAAAAAAGATTTATGATGGAAAAGTGAGTGGTAAGAGAGGTAAGGGGAGATCTCGGTTGACCTTCGAAAACACAGTATCAAAGATACTGGAGGAAGGTCACGTAAAAAGCATGAGGATCCCCCGGAGGGCATGTATGAAGAGGTTGATGACAGTGGACGAGGCGAAAGAGGTATGTAGAGACCGTAGCGTTTGGCGCTCTGTTCTCTCTGACTACCCCGCTAGGGATAAAGCGTGAAGCTAAGTAAGTAAGTAAGTAAGTAATTTACGGTGGTTTAAACTGCTTAATTGTTAATGTTTATAGTGCATTGTGATCATATTCATTTAAGGCACTTCAGCTTCCCAAAATATTTTTAATCATTGCTGCCAATAACAACTTTAATCAATAATAATGAGAATATAGTTATACAGGAACTGGAACTGGAAGGGCTGCGGTCCTTTTACGGGCCTATGGTCCTGTGCGGCATTGGCGTGCAAATGGCCTTTGATTTTACAACGATAATTTTGTTAATTACTTTGTTTGAAAAAATTACTTTTTAATTTTTGGAAAAATCTCTTTTGTTTTAAGTGTATTAGATTTTTGTGTGTAGTGTGTAAGTGTATTAGATGATAAACACACTCTGTATATGCATAGGTCTATTGCTATCACCTCCCTGCTCTTATAAGTGATGGAGAGCATTATAAATAGTCAGCTTTTGGTTTATCTGGAGGATCACCCATTGGCTAATGACCGTCAATTTGGGTCCGCCATGATCGTTCAACTGATGATCTTCTGGTCTACTTAACTCACCCTTTGCTGTGGGTGCCCAAAGCAAGGGAGACGACCTGGCAGTTAATTAGGACATGGCAAAGGTCTTCGATCGAGTGGGGCATAGGGCGTTCCTTATAAAATTTCTATCCTACAATCTTCCCGAGGATGTATGCAATTAGATCGTAGCTTATAATTCACTGGGTGCGGCACTATCGACGGTCACTGTCGACGGTTTTTGCTCATAATAAGATAATAACAATAGAATACATGCCTGTGAACGCTGGGGTTCCCAAAGGCTGCAGGCTGTCCCCTACGCTGTTTCTTTTACATATCAATAACCTGTTAGATGTCCTCTAGCACTCATAGCTATACAGATGATAGCACCGTGAACACTGTATACTAAGGCCACGCAAGTCTTTCTCGAAAAAAAAGTCGACCAATTCCAAAATAAACTTATATCTTCTGTAGAGACATCTCTTGGAAATGTTTCCTCATGAGGTTAAAGGAATTTGGTTTAATTCAACCCTAAGAAGATTTCAGGTTTCGCGTTAACCACTAATAAAATCAAAATCAGTATTACGCTGTATCCCGCACACTGCAGGGTAGGCAGAGGGAACGTAGTGAAAGACACTCCGTTCCCCACTTTCTGCCGAATTCCGGAGGCATTGCGTGTTAAGTGGCAGAACTCAACGCCGCGCTTTGCCTCGATACCAGAGCGAAGAAATGGAAATATAAATTTAAGTAAATATTTCATCTCCTCGAGTGGGGATCGAACCCACAACCAGTCGGTTTACAGTCACATCTTGTGCCGCTGCGCCACGACCGGCCTCTAATAAAATCCCATTTGTCGTATCACTAGTTTCTCCCTTTAGAACCGCGTCCAGTATCAACAAATTTCGCCTTAGCGTTTCGAGTGACTGCCAGTATCGCGATCATCTAGAAAGCAAGGCCAAGTTGACCTCAAAGAAACTTATCACAATAGCGAGACAGTACTTCACGCCAAAACACAAATTGGCCCTGTATAGGGCCCAGGTTTGGCCACATATGGAGTTCTGTTCTTATCTCTGGGCTGGTGCACCTAAGTATCTGTGCGTTCTCTACCGCATTTATCATACGGAGTGTTCTAGGAAACTGTTTGAACTGATACATGCCGCCGAATTTTCTAACCGTACAATACGTCACAAACTCAAGTACCTCATTATTTAGACTACGTGGTACATTTTGTACCCCTTCGCTACCACTGGCCTATTATGATGTTGTTATTATACCTTTATTTTACAAAAGTTATAAAATAAAAAAATATATAATTTTTAAAAGATTATTATTCCCTAATATTATACATTAAATTAACATACATTAGTCAACCAATTTGATTGTGTCAAATTAGTTGATGCTGCACAGAATGATGAGGAAACTGGTGTACTTGAGGAAAATGCCAAAATACGAAGCTCTCCGGTATTTGAAAATTGAAGTGCATTACTAACTCTGAGACCAGAAGATGTGTACCCTGGAGTTTGAGGATCCCCCGTTATAGGATTAAAAGTACCACATCTAGTTTTTGCAAGAATACACGAAGTTACATTTGTGTAAAATCGTACATTATCAGCATCCAGTGTGATATTTACTCCGGTTCTCGCTTCTCGCGTACATTGAGTTATCTGCAAAAAATGCGGGTAGAAGATCCAACTATTAAGTTACATACTTGGGTAAAACTTAGGTATTTAATAACAGAATCTTTCATACGCCTTATGGAATATAATATATAACTACTTAGTGTACAAATACTATAATACTAACCAAATTCATGGAGTTTGTCCGCCTCAGACATCTTACAAAATCGCAGTAACCCATGTAACAGCCAGAAGGTTGAACGTTTAAAGCAGACGTAGATAAAGCCTACAAGTAAAAAAAGATTAATGTCGATTTAGGAAAATTTACCATTTAAAAAAAATACTATTATTTACCATTAGATTTGTTGCACACGTTGCATAAGACGTATTCGTAAAATATTGTACAGCACACACACTTAATGCATTAAGTTCTTGAGGGCCCTTAAAGTAAACAGAGAAATTTATAACTTTTGAAAATCTTATATACATAAAGATTAAAATAACATCATTTTTTTAAACATCTTTATCAAATATCATCACGATTTTTGTTGAAGATTATGATTATATATTCGTCTGCAAAAAATTTTGAACTTTCTCATTTTGTAATTCATATTCTATTTATAACTTTTTCACCTCCGGCATAGATGTAACTCGAGAGAAACATGCAATACAAGCATCTCTTAATGTGACATTAGTGGGTTGCGCAGTGCTGCATGCAAGATTAAGTAGATTTTGTAGTTTCGGTCTGAAAAATAAACTCTACTGTAATATTTTCTTATAGTTTTATGACATTTATTATCTTAATTTATTTTTATAACTTACCCATTGGATGGACATAAAGCCGAAATTTTCTGTGTTTTCCATTGAAGAATTTTATTTTTCACATCACTTAAGTCGAAAATTCCATTAGATGCTGCACTTACCTGTAAAATTATGGAATGATTTCTAATATAATTTTACTTGTATTTATGTCGTAGTTACTATACTTAATAAAGAATCTGACCTCACTAATATTTAAAAAGTTCTGGCTTTTCCATTGTAAAAATTTTTTTTGCAATTCGTGTATATCTAAAAATGTACCATATATTCCAATCTGTTGAATACAATAAAAAAGGAAGAATATAATATTATATATATATTCTCATAAATTCAATAATTCACAATATTGGAAACACAAGTAATTACTTACAAGAATTGTGAGCAATATTGTAGAGCCACAGTTGATTTTTTTTATCATATTTAAAACTGGGTAGACTAAGATATAGTGCTTACCAATTTTAAATGTGAATAGAATTAAATATGCGGATGTACTTCATGATACACTTACAATGAAAAGTGCATGTCGTCATACATTGATGTTTTAAAATTGAATATAAATAGGTTCTGTATATATTATAATGTAACTTAGATATTGTAGTTAAAAAAGATCTTTTTGTATAATATCTCCACTCTATAATTAAAATCACTCTGGTGTCGTGTTCCACTACACAACACGTAATGCCTCCAGAACCCGGCAGAAACTAGGGAACGGAGTGTCTTAACACTAGGTTCTCTCTGCGCACACTCCTGTATGCGGGATACAGCGTGAAGCTGATTTATTTAAAATTTCATTGCTAAGAAAAATTTACGGTTGTTTGAATGCTGCAAACCACATCACGACACGACACGTCACACTCACCGTCACGACAGTAAGCATCACGACACGGCACGATTCTTAAATGTGTTTCCTTCCGCCTTTAAGCTCGATCTACAAGAAAGTGATCTAATCTCTTTTTGACAAAATCGGGACATTAATTTTAATTTCAGCTTAATCACTTTCGAGAAACAATCGTGTTAAACACACCACATACCTATGTACGTTACTTTTAATAAAAATAATGGAATTATAGTATCTACCTACCATAAATGGAGGTGGCGCAGGAGCACAAAGTTGTGGGTTCGATCCCCACTCGAAAAGATGAAATATTTACCTAAATTTATATTTCCATTTCTTCGCTCTGGTGTCGAGGCAAAGTGCGGCGTTGAGTTCTGCCACTCAACACGCTATGCCTCCAGGATTCGGCAGAAAATGGGGAACGGAGTATCTTAACACTAGGTTCCCTCTACCTACCCTGCTGTGTGCGGGATACAGTGTGAAGCTGATTTATTTTTTATAAAACTATGCCTAAGCAATCCTAAATTTACAACATTATTCTAATAATAAATATGAAACGATTATCACAATGTATGTGTTCAGTGTCCGTAAAGAGAGAGTCACAACAAAGGCGAAAATTTAACAAATATTGGTGTCAAATATAAATATAAATATGTACATAATGTATGTATGTTTAAGCAAGATTTATTTGCTGTTTTAACAATAAGACTTATTTTTTAATTTTATAACCCCCGCCACCGCAGCGCAATTGTATCGTAGCAAAGTTCAGACTATTCTATTTATAACAGCCTTTCACAAGTCTTCTTCGCGTCGAATATTCTCTACTCTGATATCTTGGTCAATCAACGTCCAATCTCGTATCTAAAATAATGCTATATAACAGAATCCCAATTCAAAAAGTGTATTAGGTATTATTTCGTTTTTCAGCTTAACGCTGTATCTTGCATGTATAACGGTAGGTAGAGTTAGCCTAGTGTTAAAACCCTTCCCACTGCTCCCGCTCTCCACTTTTTACGTTTGCCTCATGCTTTTGGACCTTCCTCCAATAACTTTGATACTGTGTTTTCAACGGTCAACCGAGGTCTCCCCCTGCCTCTTTTACCACTCACTTTTCCATCATAAATCTTTTTTGCCATTCTTTCAAACGTGACATCCCCGCTAGTACCTGCCATTATTTGTATCTCTTCATTGTGGATTCGATCAGCTAAGCTGACTCCGCAAATCCTACGAAGAGATCGCATCTCCACGGCATTCACCTTTCTTTCATTCTTCTTCTGTAATACCCACGGTTCGCTGCCGGATTACAACGACGGTACCAACACTGCATTGTGTACAACTAAGGCTCTGTTAATCCTGTTACCGGCAGCAATTCGTCTTTCCACATTCATCTCTATTGAACATACTTCCCCAATATGTATACAACTTTATTCACTTGTTCTGATATCTTACCATTTACAATGATCTTGCGTTCCGTCCTTTCTTCATCGTTCAAAAACCAGAATCTTTGTCTTATTCGTTTTCAGGGTTAGACCATTATTTTCACAACCTTCTTTCAGAGTGGTGACCAATGCCTGTAACTCACATTCTGATGATGCACTCTCATATCACTTTGTTTTATTCCTTAGAGAGTCCACTAATGATCAAAGACGTGTAAAAATTATCGAGATATTTCCAAATTATTTGGGATTTCTAAGTTGTTTGAGAAATTTTTAAAACTAGAGAAATAGATAATAGAGAAGATGTTTGGCAACTTTTTACCACCTGGGGCCGTAAAAACTAAAATCCCTATACCAAAGACAGTTTTTTTTTTGTAAAAATTATTAATATTTCTCTACAACATGTATTTAGATATTTTATTTTAAATAAATAAAAAATCGTCCGCGGCCGGTCGTGGCGCAGCGGCACAAAGTGTAGCTGTAAAACCGACTGGTTGTGGGTTCGATCACCACTCGAGGAGATGAAATATTTACTTAAATTTATATTTCCATTTCTTCGCTCTGGTGTCGAAGACAAGCGCGGCGTTGAGTTCTGCCACTTAACACGCAATGCCTCCAGAATTCGGCAGCAAGTGGGGAACGGAGTGTCTTTCACTAAGTTCCCTCTGCCTACCCTGCTGTATTTTATTTTAAAATTAACAATATACATTTGTTTAATATTTCAGTATATGATATCTTTGATTTACGGTCCCGTATCTAAAATTTAAAAAAAAGCATTTAATTATATTTTTATCATAGAACATACTATAAAAATACTTTTAGTTTTAACTCTATAGTCTATTCTTAACACTATGAGCTCAAACGGAAACGAAAGACAAAATAAAAATTCTTAGTCTTTGGATTATTGATGAAAGTGAGGTATCAGAATTTTTCAGTCTAATTTTATTTTCATTTTTATTTCTGTTCTTATAATGATTGAAGGCAAAGCAAATGTAAGTGATATTCAATAATGCAATAACTTATTATATTATATAAGTTTTTCGTACTTTCACTTATAATTAACCTATTTTGTTTTAGGAACTCCCCGACTTCCAAGTATTTCGAACAGTGATAAAATACTGTTTATTTATCATAATTGTACCAGTATTCTCTTTCTTCGTAGTGAAGATTTTGTTATTTGATAGTATATTAAAACTCGAAGCTGTTACTAGCAGCGTTTATTCTGCTGTAGTAGCCGTCGTTGTATTGCACGTAACTCTTGGCCTATACATATACAGGGCTTATAGTGAAGTTGATAAACCACCAGTTAAGCCTGTTAAAAAAGATTAAATTGATAATTTATCCTAAGTTATAATTATAGGCTTAATAATGGATAATATTTATATGAAAGGTGAATTGTTGCAAGTGCATATTAAAAATAATGATATTGTTGAAGGCAGATTTTATAATATGACTAAAGATAAATCAAAGATATCCCTCTATGAAGTCAAAGAATTACCTCAGAAACCACTAAACGAAGGTGTTTGCCATTTTTATGAATCTGAAGTAAGAAATATTGTTAAAATCAAAGATGAAAACAAACATAATTACCTTAAAATATCAGAAAAAGAATGTGAAAATATAATTAAAATATCAAAAAGGTACATTTACATTAACCAAGTTGATCATACATTTCACGAGGCAATAGATGATTTAAGTTCATATACTTACATTGGTGTGAGTACTGATGGGGCTAATATGGGACGAAAATGCAAGATGCCTTTTCTAGTTATTTCAACGCCTCAACAGATTTATATTTTTGACATACAAGTGTTACAATATCATGGATTTGATGCTGGATTAAAGAAAGTGCTTGAAAGTGAAACCCCAAAAAAGATTGTTCATGATTGTAGAAAACTTTCAGACTGTCTATATCACAAACACAATGTCAAACTAAAATCAGTTTTTGATACTCAGGTAATTCTTTTTCTATGTAAGATCTCCTTAGTTTTACACTAAATTTTCCATTTAGTAGGGTAGACAGAATCTAGTGTTTTTTTTTTTTTATTTTAATTCTTACTTACACTAGACTTATGGTCTGTATCATTTGTTATTTTTACATTTCTTTTAATACTTTTTTCTGTAGATTTTACCTAGAACTAGACTTATGTTATTACATACATATATTTCTATATTTATACAACATCTATCTAAGACAGTCCAGCTATTCATCTGAGTTGCCACTTACTAACTTAATCTAACACTGTAATCTAAATTTACATAAACCTTATAAATAAATTTAACTTAACTTAATCTAGTGCTAAAACACTCCATTCTATTCATCTTTCAAGACTGAGTGCTGAGTAGCAGAACTCAATACCACATTTTATCTAGTTGCCAGAGCAAGAAAATAAAAATAATAAGTGATGATAGTTTCCCTAGTAAATAATATCTTTTTTTAATGCTGGTATTAAAAATAATGAATATTTATTTTTTTGTGAATGACTTATTTATTATTTATATTATTTACAGGTTGGTGATCTTATCATATCAAGAAATAAAACAGGGAGCCTCCCAAGTAAAATAAAAACTTTGGCTGAATGTCTTAATAACTATCTTGGACTTAAGCCTGACACCATACAAGAAAAAGTGAGTCTATGATATAAGAATATGTTAAACATATACAAGAATTCAAAGACATAAGAATGTCTTAAACAGATACTATATATACTCCAAATTAAATATACATTGCAGATGCATCTGACAGTAACAACTGCACCTGTAAATACAATTTTTGTGGGTTGAAATATTTTCATCTCTGATTGAACTGGTGATGATTGTGCATTTTTATCTTCACTTGGGGAAATGAATTATTTTCAATTCCTTTGTCTGGTTAAAATACAAAGCATGAACTTGAGTTCCACTGCTCAAACAATCATAATAAAGTTTTCTAAAGATATGGGAACACTTGGTTCCCTTACCTACCTATCCCACATTCAGTGAATATGTGGGATGTGGCATAAAGCTACAAAATCATTAAATATGAATTAAATTTGTGAAAATCTTTAATATCTATAATATTTTTTCAGCTAGATATAGTGAAATGTACAGAGCGTCCTCTATCTACTTGCATAAAAGATACACTTGCAAAGAATATATCATACTTACATTGCCTCTCAGAAGTGATTAATGATCAAATGATGTTACCATTTGTAAGAGGTGTTGAGTGTTTCATAGAAAATGTGCGTTCCTGTGATGATTTTAAAGCCTGGGAATTATGCGGCAAGCAATATCAATTACCAAAGGAATTTAGAAGTGCTATCGAGTATTAACATTCCACAAAAATAAATTGTAGAATTAGGCTTATTTTTATTTTGCCTCCTTTTTGCTTAAAAATTAGATTAGACTTACATTAAAAAAAAACATTAAAAAAATGTAATGAATCAGCACAAGTATTTTAAATAAATATGGTGTGTGAAGTAAGATAATGAGTAAAAAGTATTTTGTAGTAATAATTATACACTTAACTGCATTTCAATGTCACCTTTAATCACTTATATGCTTAAATTGTTATAATTAAATCTAAATATACTATTTTAGCTATAAATATTGAGCTCAAAAATAACAAAATTTAAGTCCAGATTTCAATACTTTATGGATTATTTCATCATAATAATTAGTAGTAGTACTTGTATGAAAATTTACTTTTGAAGTATACAAGTATATGGATTTTGATACATTTTTTTTCCATATATGTATAATTATTCTCATAGTTTTTCCATCTGTGATTATAATAATAGCTTCAAATCATTTTTATACTTATAAATTATAAGCACCTGTAAAATAAATATATTAAAGGGAAATTGCTCATATCTATGTATAAAAATATTAAGGACGAGATATTTTGTGAGATGGTTTACAGTCTTGAGTAGGCAATGATAAGATATGGCTAGATAAGGGCTTTCTAAAAAATTGCTTGCATAACATAAGGGTTTGTGTGTAATATGCAATTATTTTAATAAATATATTTACGCTTGAAAACAGTGTGGTGTTAATAAAGAAAACCATTTTAAAAAATACATTTTATTACAATAAATTAAACTTTAGTAAGAAACATATTAGGATAGAATGCCAAGCCTTCTATGGACTCGTCTCTACAAGCTAAGCCGAGGCGTTCAGTAGTAAAAAGGCGCTCGCGTGCGAGCAGGACGGAAACATTTGCAATCTGAGATAGTTTTACAGGAGTTAAAGAACCATTCTCTTCAATCTGAAATAAAGTGTTTATTCACAACTATAGAGTTTGCTGGTTGATTATTATTTTGAGATTCAGAGTTCCATTACTATGTTGCTCTCAGTATTCCTTACAACCAACTACCGGGCACACGTATATCAGCTTCACGCTATATCCCGCACACAGTTTGCTGATTGATTATTTTTCTGAGATTCAGAGTTCCATTACTATGTTGCTCTCAGTATTCCTTACAACCAACTACTGGGCATATGTATATCGCTTCACACTGTATCCCACACACAGCAGGGTAGGCAGAGGGAACCTAGTGTTAAGACACTGTTCTCTACTTTCTGCCGAATTCTGGAGGCATTGCGTGTTGAGTGGCAACCCACAACCAGTCGGTTTTACAGTCGCACTTCGTGCCACTGCGCCACGACTGGCCTCTATATATGGCCATATCTGGCCATGTATATGTAGAGGTGTGATATTTAAAAAAAAGAATTCTATAAATTGGAGAATTGTATACTAATTGGGTCTATATTATAATAGAGATTGTAGTATAGTAAGATTAATAAATTATGTATACATTATTTTAAATAAATTAATGTCAATATAATAATATCAACAAAATAAATAGTTGTTACCAGCTGAATAGTACTTCTTGCGACTTCTTCATCTCTGTGGCTGTTCAATTGCAATACACAAGCACCACTAGGGAATTTACGCAATGACATTGGCGCATCAATAGTTTGCAATAATCTAGAAAAAATAATTACGATTATCTTTTATAACAATTTAATTATCCTTAATTTTTTTACAGGAATTTAATTTATTTTAACTTCTTACTTGCAAGCATTCAACAAATCTTCTGGTGACACCAGTTCCAGACCTCTTGCTCTGTTTACTCTGCACCAAACATCAGCTAAAGACATTATTCCACCACAGTCCTAAAATATTTTTTTTATAGTACTTAAGAATATAATACTAAATAGAATTTTAATTATTATTTGAAAATTTATGTTTTAGTGGTTGGTAAGAAAAAAATATTTGTTTTTTTAGACACAGCCTACCTCATAGATAGTAGGAAGCCTTGCCAGATTTTCTCTCGGTGAAATGTAGTATTTTTTTAATATTTTAAGTAAAAAAGCAAGACAAAAAAAAATTAAATAATGATAATTTAATTTATTATTTATCCATAATTTGAGCTCTAAATCACACTTTCATTGGTGATAAACATTAATATAAAATGTTTTTTAATGGAAAAATGTCACTTTACTTAAACAATATTGTTGCAGTTTACCATATGTAAGGCAGGCAAATCTTCAGAATAATTATATGTAACTTACAAATATGTTTATATCTTTTACAAATACGTTTATAAATGGTTAGCAACTGATAAAAATCTTAAAGAAATAAAAAAATATTTTTTACAGTACATTGAAATTCTATTCCTATTATAAAAAGCAGGACTAGGCCTATCCTGATTGGAATACTTAATTTTTGGGCTAAAAATCAAGGTATCCACCCAAAATCGAGACATCTAGAGCCGTGTTGGTAATATACTCTGTTCAGTCAGAACCTTCTATTGTTATGGTTTTTAAATGTTCTTATTCCATTTATTTAACTAACAACTAATATAGTTGATTGCTTAATAATGACTATAGCTTACAATTAAAACTGCCACCATCATATCAGAGATTTGCTGTGCAAGACCCATATAATACTCAGAGTCTGACCTGAATGTATCTCTTGTAACTGGATCATCTACACCCAAGCTCATTAGGTAAGATTTGAACCTGACAGTATCATCTTCTGAAATATCCCCTTGTTTGTCCTAAAAAATATACATAGAAATAAAGTTATCAATCAAATTATTTATTCAAAAGAAAGATAAAAAAAATGTATATTAAGGCATTTAATTTTAAATATATAGTTTAGAAAGAAAAATTTAAACTTATTTTATAATAACACTTACTCTTATTTTTGATGAAATGGTTTTAGATATAGACACCATTTCTTTAGCTTTTTCCATTAGTTTTTTTAAATCTTGAAATGCAACACTAATGCTTTCATCAGTTGCTCTGTGTTGCTCTTCAATGCTCCTTTCAATACCAACAATTCCTAAGCGCATTTTAGAATTTGTTGGTAGAGAAGGCTTTGTTGCTGAATTAGGAGATGACAATACATTTGCGGTTGTTGGTTGTTGCTGTCTCTCCCAGGCTTTGGCAGTTACTGCTTCATTTAATGTTTTATAAAAGACAGGATCTATCCCATCTTTAAATGAGAATTTGATAAAATGGTATTGACTGATTACTGCAGGTCCAGGTCTTCTACCTATGAAGAAAATACACTAAAATAGGTACTAATAATTTCATTAATACTTAAAATATTTAATTAAAATAAAATTTGATTACCTGGCAGAGAGGGTCCTAAATGCAAAATAATTCTTTTCGGGCCACCTAATCCAAAAACTCCACCACTTTCTTCTTCTATACAAAAAACATAATATAAATGCAGCGACAAACACACCAGTCCCTTCGGGATATCACCAGGTTTACCCCAGAGAATTCTATGTGTTGTTAAGACCACTTCCCCGTCCACAAATTGAGTCTGAAATGAGTCATTTATTTAAAAAAAAAAACATTATTTACTAACAAAATATCCATTCGGTAATTAAGTTTAGTCACCTTATCATCGCCATCATAAATTTTAACATTTTTATCACGCTTAAGATAATTTTCACCTTCAAATAATCGAGCTTCAATGTACTCAAACCTATCCATATTTACTTTCTCTGAAAACAGTCAAGATGAGGAAAACTGATAATATAATTAATAAACTGTACTATTTTTAAAATGATAAAGGTAAAAAACATACTTCTAAATTACTTTGTTCATTATAAGATTTAATAATTTTCTATTACGAAACAAGAAGCTTTCGTTTTCATTGCTTTATTATATTACCTACTAATTTATATAACGAAGATTGTAAACACTGGTTTACGAAAAACTCCCATTTCCCATAACATTACACGTCCACAGAATACATATACCCAAAGAGGGTCAGATCAGAACTCTGAAGTTTTGAAAGGAAAATCACAGATAAGCAAGAAAATAAACATTTAATTTTAAATTGCTAGCTGGCAGTTCTCCTAAAATTGTTATTTTTAATCAAAAAATACATATTTTTTTAAAACCAGCTTGCAAAATTGTAATTTTGCTGTGAGATATAAGTTTGGACTTTATAATGCACGTTTATTGAAGTGGCATCTATGAACAACCCCTATTTGTTTTATAAATGGAATTCTTAAAAAATGTGTTAATACGGCCAATGACGATCAGTGTAGAATAGTGATAAGCAACTGATTCCTTTTAATCACATTATAATGTACAGTATGTAAAATAAATATGAAATGTGAGTATTAGCCAGCGCTTATACAGTAGGTACGGTATAGATACCGTGATAGGTACCATGATTTATATTTGATAAATTTAGGAATAAAAATAAGAGCCTTTATTTTGGTTGCAATATTTCATATTTTGTAATTTTTACTTATAGTTATCAGCTTTTTCAACTATTGTCACTGCTATGTTAAATATGGACAAAAAAAGTGAAATTGACAAATGACTGATGACAGATAATGTGATGACTGCTGCGCTTACTTATGCCACTCGCAATCCACACAGAACACATATACCCTTTGGGTATATGTGTTCTGTGCTCGCAATCGAAATGAAAGGATTGATACGAAAGGCTAACCTGCAATTATTTTGCAGATAGAATTCCTAAGTATAACGCTTACTTTTACGTGACACAACCTTGAGTGCGGTGTAGTCGTATATTAAATACAACGTCCTATTGTTTGAAATCTGCTATTATGGCTGAAAATCAGGAGTCTTTATTGCAAAAAATTAAGGAACAAGGAGATCTTGTGAGAAAATTAAAAGCTGCCAAGGAACCCAATGCAAAGGTTTATTTTTAAAAATTATTTTTGTTACTATTGAATTATACATTCTTTAGGCCTACTTATATTAGATTTAAATTGCGTCATCATAAATCACTCAACGTAGGTAACTTTCTAGGTTAACACAAGAAAAAAATCATGTCGAAGCCTTGAAGGGATAAATGAACACCTCTGTTATTACAGTTATATGTGTGGTTATGCACCCAGTGCTTTTGATATAGAATTATTTAGAAGTATTGACTCAAAATCAGATTTGGAAAAATATCCATATGTAAAAAGATGGTGGTACCATATGCGGAGTTTCACTGACTCTGAGATAAATCTATTTCCTGTAATTCCTCCATCAGATTTAATTATTAACATGCTTAAAGATAATGAGAAAACTGCTGATGAGCAGGTTTGTGATATACAATGTAATTTATAGATGGCACTTTCTTATTTATGTACAATTGAAAACACTTATAATATTTCTATAAATTGAGTGCTATGAATCTCCACATATGGATACTTCGTTACCACAAGATTTGAAGATTTAAAGATGTTTTAGTGATAAAAAAAATCTCTTTCATTTCCGGTATCAAAATATAACAAAACAGTGGTGACGGGGAATCATATTGTGTGTAAAATTTGAACATAAAAGTTTAAATTTATAGACTATGATGTACAAAATATTGAGATTTATAGAAAACCCTGCAACCAGATTTTGGTTACACAATTTAGCTAGAAGCACAAAAAGTATTTCAACATCATCTTGCTGCAAGGTATTGGCTATTGCTTTAAAAGTAGAAAGTTATCTTTGTTCAACAATAGTTCATAGATGTTGCTTCTGTTTTTGTTATATTTTTTTAATTAATTTAAATTACTTTATAGATTCAAGAAGAGGTATCAAAGTTATTGGCACTGAAGGCTCAACTGAATACTGAAGATGCAGCTCCTCAGAAATTTACTCTTAAGACTCCAAAAGGGACTAGGGATTACAATCCACAGCAGATGACTATAAGAAACAATGTATTGCAAAAAATTGTTGCAGTATTTAAAAGACATGGAGCTGAATGTATTGATACTCCTGTATTCGAATTGAAGGTGATTTTAAAATAGGCATATCATCATATCCTTAGATTTATACATGCTTATAATTATATTAACTATGTGATAATTGTCAAAGAAAAAATAGAGCAATGATTAGTAAACTTACAATGTTTATAATTACAATGTTTTCAATACATTAGTCTCTTAGCTTAGGTAACCCAGTATATAGGCTATAAATGCAATGACTGTGTTTGTTTATATTTGAATTATTTATATTTTGTATTATAAATGATTATATTTGAATTATTTATATTTCGCTGCTTTAAGCAAGGTAGTCTAGCTTCTTCAATGCATTGTATATATATTAAATACATTTATTCTTGACACATTAAATATTTCAGGATGTCTTGACAGGAAAATATGGTGAAGATTCCAAGCTTATTTATGATCTAAAAGATCAAGGTGGGGAAATTCTTTCCTTAAGATATGATTTAACTGTACCATTAGCCAGATACTTGGCGATGTATAAAATCAACAATTTGAAAAGATATCATATAGCTAAAGTATATAGAAGAGACAACCCGGCCATGACAAGAGGAAGATATAGAGAGTTTTACCAATGTGTAAGTACTTTTTTTAACAATATTAAGACACTGTTTCCCCTTTTCCACCCATGGAATTAAACACTGTGCTTTGCCTTGTCACCAGAACTGGAAATAAAAATATATAGTATTAAATTCACCCTAGTGGAGATACCTGTTCATCGAAGTCTACAATGACATGCTTGTGCCACTACCTATCAACATCCTCAAGTCATTTTATATAAAAAAACCCTCTAGTGGGAATTGAAACTCACAACCTGTCACACTTACATACTTACTACTTACTTACACACTTGTGCCTCTGCACCACAACTGACCACCTTCAAATAATGCATTAGACATTACTCAAAACTAGACTTTGTGATTATATAAATACAGTTTATATGATCTGTATGAAACATGGTCAAGGTCAACAGTTACTATTATATTTTACTTTATTCAATCTTGCAACTTATAAATTGGGTTATTAGAACAGGATGTGACTAAGTATTCATTATAAAGATTATTAAAAATATATGAATTATCTTTTAATACAAAGTAATAATTTAATTATTTAATTTTATTTATTAATATTTTTTTTTTATTTATTATTTGGCATATTAATTAATTAGCATAAAAAAATATCATTAAATAAAATATTTTGATGTGTAATAAGTTTATATTTATTTTCTTAGGATTTTGATATTGCTGGCCAATATGACCTTATGGTGCCTGATGCAGAATGCCTTAAAGTTGTTACTGAAATATTGGATGCCTTAGACATAGGTAAATATATACTAAAGGTGAATCATAGGAGGTTACTTGATGGCATATTTGAAGCCTGTGGTGTTCCCGCAGACAAGTTCCGCTCCACTTGTTCAACTGTGGATAAACTTGATAAGGTAATTTTGTGTCATTTCTTTTTTTATTTTAGTTATAATTTCAGAACAAATCATAATGAAGTGCTATAATATGTTTGTGATATGACTTTTAACTATAAAAAAAACTCAACATATATCATATTTCAACTATCATTGTTAATTTTTTGCTGCTGCCCCATAAGGTTCATGAATATTATCTTATTATTTTAATAAAATCAATTAAAGTCACGCCACAGATAAAATACTTCAACTTTAGGTCAACTTAATGATTTATATAAGTTTTTACAATTATTATTGACTATTGCTCTAGTTTTACTAGCGACATTGCAAACGAAGGTTATACAATTCACTAATTAAAATCCATGCAGCTTAATTTTTTTTATCTAATTTATACATTTTGTGACATCTGGGTTAATAAAAATATGACCTTGATATTGCTGCATTAATATTTAATTATAGTATATTTACATTGAGACCGTTGTGCCCCAATGACACAATCATGTAAATATAAACGCGACGGTTGTACGTTCAAATCTGGCTCAGGGAAATATATATATTTTTTTGTTCTTTTTGATTGCCTCGACTTAATGTGACTGGAAGTGGTTTCATTTTCTCTTATTCACATGATGGCTGTCGAATTTATTGTCTTTTTATTTTAAAGATCCTTAGACTTAGACTTAGAAGTCTTAGATATCCAATTTTTATTTAATCTTATAAAATTGATATGATTGATACATGGACTCGATTGTGGCATATGAATTTGTTTCATGATAAATAATGTTAAAATAATTTAGTATTGGGCTCACCACTATATATATAGAAAATATATTTTTATAGCCAGTTTTGAAAATTACTTACTTAAATGATTACTAATTTAATATGTAATTTAATTGAAAAAATCCTATTTAATGTGTGTCTGATATCTTATCATATCTTTACAGTCGCCATGGGAAGAAGTTCGTACGGAAATGATAAATGAGAAGGGTGTTTCACCAGATGCAGCTGACCGTATAGGAGAATACGTCAGGCTCAACGGCAGTATAGAATTAGCTGATAAACTACTTAAAGACGAGAAACTGTGCAAGTCCAAGGGAGCAGTGGAAGGATTGGAAGGAATAAAATTGCTGCTAGATTATTGTGAACTATTAGGTATAAAGGATAAGATTCTGTTCGATCTGAGCCTTGCCAGAGGCCTGGATTATTATACTGGTGTTATTTATGAAGCTGTTCTTACACGTGAGTTATAATATCTTAAATTATAATGTCTTTCTTGAGAACCTTGTATTAAGACAATTTCCTCTATATATTATTCTCTATTTCTCTCTATCCTCAAAAGATTGTGTGTAGAGTAGCGGTACTTAACGCCGCACGTTTTGTATTTAGAACGAGGGCGATGGAATGAAAATATACATTCATTAAGTTATACATTCCTACACAACTGCCGCTATCAAATATAATATTTTGAAAATGTATTTAATGGGAATAAGTTTTTCTAATTGAATAATGAAAATGAAATGTTTACATTTCATTCACTGTCTAAATTTTTTTTGTCTTAAAACATTATTCGGGCAATCAAAATAAAAATATTTAAAATTTCACATAGTATAAATTATAAATAAATCGTAATATATTTTTTGTCAGAACCTATAAAAATCGGCAATGAAGATCAAACAGTTGGTTCGATCGCGGGCGGCGGCCGATACGATAACCTCGTTGGCATGTTTGACTCCAAAAACAAACAGGTACAAAATGTTTTAAAATAACAAGATAAGCATAATAGCATTTGTAAATAAATGTCATTGTATGGAATTTGATTTCTCATGTAGGACTTTTAGTAGGTTTTTCGT
Organism: Heliconius sara; assembly: GCA_917862395.2. NCBI lineage: Eukaryota > Metazoa > Arthropoda > Insecta > Lepidoptera > Nymphalidae > Heliconius > Heliconius sara. The sequence goes on along the minus strand of OU860796.2, from coordinate 5,524,928 downwards.
TTAAAAAAAACTTAAAAAACTTAAAATTGTAATAAAAATATTATAATTTATATTATTATTATTGTATTATATATTATATATAATGTGTCGATCCAAAGCGCGGCGTTGAGTTCTGCCACTCAACACGCAATGCCCCCAAAATTCGGCAGAGAGTGGGGAGCGGAGTTTCTTAACACTAGGTTCCCTCTGTCTACCCTGCTGTGTGCGGGATATAGCGTGAAGCTAATTTAATTTAATTTAATTTAATTAATGCGATATCATTATAAATGTAACCCTTTTAACTAAAATGCTAATTTCTTTATATTCATGATCATTATACAAAACTTTACAAATGTTTTAAGAGCATCATGCTGTACCCAGCAAATAGAGTAAACAAAGGGAACCTATTCCTGTATTTATAAAGTCTAAAATCGATCTTGAGATGGTCTCAGAGTTGAGAATGGTTTATAAGTATGGGCCCTAGTGTTACTACCACCATATTCCATATATTTATTTTTTCGAGTCGCTAAGTGATGAATAGTGGATCTCAACCTCATGCTTATTCTTTAGTGGAGCAAAATGATAATAATTTATTTTCCTGAGTAAGAATTGAACCTACAAACCAACGTACAGTCAAATATATATATGTATAAATGTATTTTACTATGTATTATATATAAATGCATACATGTATTCAACAATCTATCTGATCTCTAATAAATATCATTTAATACATTGTTTGTTTATTTATTTTTTCCGCAGGTACCCTGTGTAGGTATAAGCGTGGGTGTAGAAAGGATTTTCTCAGTGTTAGAAGCTAAACTGGCAGCGGGCGAAATAAGCGTTCGTACGAGCGACGTCGACGTGTACGTGGCGTCCGCTCAGAAGAACTTCCTCAATGAACGCATGAAGATTTGTGCTGAATTGTGGAATGCCGGTATAAAGGTGAGTGAAATTATAATGTATAAATGAAACGTGTAACTTGTAAACGCGCAGGTTGTGGGTTCGATTACCGAATATCGTGGGAATGAATTTTTATTTTATATTTTGTTTTATTGTCCACTAATTTGTTGTAATAAATAATTAAGAATTTCCATTTTTTCTCCATAGGAGTAATAGACTCCATATTGTTATTGTTCTGAGTAAATAATTCACCCTTACTTCTTTACATTCTTCATACAATTGTTAAAAATTATTATATTTAGTAAGAAAATAAAATATTCATTTTGTACAGAAATTTATATTTTAAATGGAAGTTAAAATATATTTTATTGCTTACAGACTGAACAATCTTACAAAAAGAATCCTAAAATGCTGAACCAATTGCAACACTGTGAAGAAAATGGCATTCCCTTGGCCGTCATACTCGGGGAGTCAGAGTTGAAACGTGGGCTGGTCAAAATAAGAAATATTACGACAAGGGCTGAAGAAGAAATTCCAAGGGAAAAGCTAGTTGAGGAGCTAAAATCAAAGATTCAGCTTTTAGATTTAAAGGAAATGAACGGACCAATGCCTAAGTAAATTCAGTATTTGATATTTTATTTGTACAAATTTTTTGGAGTAATAAATTATGTAAACTAACCCTTTTTGTCTTTTTGGTCAACTTTTTTTTTATTTTAAGCTAAAGCTCTTGATAAAAACGAGTGTGATGATGTAATATCGAAATGTTTCTGTTATTATATTATATATAAATTGTGTCTCAATTCCTTAATAATTTATTTAATAGATTTTTTATTTAGTCTGTATATGTATGTATATTAAAGATTTATTATAAGAGTTATTTTATGAAGATTTTCTTAATTGTAGTAAATTTGTCTATAAAAAATTGGCTTCAGAATATATATATTTTATTCTATTAAATTAATTTTCGATTTTTAAGAAAATATCAGAAAATCTGATTCATTCCTTACATTATACTCAATAAGTCTCAGCATTTAAATACTTATAAACTCAATGTAACGAAGCATTTTTAAAAGTATAATGTGATAGCATTTATATTTAAGATGTTCTGTTTTAATTTATCTCATTTTATTTTTAAAAATTTTGCTAATATGGGCTAATATTTATTCATGTTTTTTTTGTATAATTAAGGAATATACCTAAATAGTTTACCTAGCGTTAATCTCAAGAGCTTTAGTTTAATATAAATATATATTTTTTAAATTAAATATTAATACAATAATGTTAATTGCAAGAGTGATATTGTTCTTATTATAGAAGTAAGTTCAAAAGAGAATAGTCGGCTATTGCATACTATTAGGTATTAAATGAATTCATTTATCTAGAGGCAATGGTACAAGCGTGCTACTGTAGATGCGACGGTTGTGGGTTCGAAGCCCACTCGAGGGAATGAGCTATTTAATATTTTCATTTCTTCGTTTCTTTTTAGTAACAAGGTTATTTTTATTTTCTCGTTCTGGTAAGAAGACAAAACGTGACGTTGAGTTCATGCGTTGGGAACGGCATGAACATTCCGTTCTATATACTAAAAAGTAACACACATGTGTACTACATTTACGACTTTTCATACGATTTTAATATTTTAACTAACGGCTAGCACGTACCAAACAGTGCAATATACATAATAGGCAATTTTTACAAGAAAAGCATTGGTTCCGTGTTCCTATGATCCAATTTTGTCTTGTTTTTATATTTAACTTTCTTACATAATACAATATCATAAGTAACTTGTAGTTGTAGTTTTTTTACTATTTATTCTAGAAGAATATTACATTAGTTTTTCTATTTCCTTTCATTATTTTGTGTATTATGCTCCATGTTAAAAAAAAATTCGGTGGTTTATGTTAAGTCTGTTTTATATGATAATAAAGTAATTAATATGTATTTCTATTGGTTTCATTTTGTCAATAAAATATAATTATTTTTATTCTTGAATATGAAATAATTTGTAAAAATCTTATCATAGTTAGTGGTTTATTTAATTCATAGAATATTGTTTTATCAAAATAAAATTGCAGCATGCAAATTATGTCTATATTTTTCAACTTATTAATTATTTACGAAAAATTTTTTTTCTCTACTTCCGAATTATATACTTCGTTTGAATGAAGCTATTTGTACTCGCGGTTGAAAACGACTGTGTCACGGACAAGCTAGCCGTGTTCGCCTATTGTTTCCTTCTACTTCCTGGCATTGTGCCCTAATTCACCGCAAACTTTAACATCTACTTACATTCTATATAATATTGCCAGCACTTGGTGCTTTCTTATTTACAGTCTGTGCCCTATAGTGTTAACAGTGTCCAGATAACTGTGATGAAATGTATTCCCAAATAAAATATTATTCAGTGATAACGTTGTGGATTTTGTTATTAACGTCAGAAACCAGTGCAACAGGTCTCAAGGAAGCATTAGAAGAACATTTGAAAGATGTAGCACACAATGAAGAGTCCGAATCTATTAAATTAGGTAAAGAAAAAGGAGAAAAGGACCATCATATAGACAGCCTTGTGAAAGATACTCACTCAAATCATTACTCGAAAGCTAATGATGATACAAAATATGACAAGAAAGATCAAGAAACAAAAGTATCCTCAGAAAAAGATGCATATGGTGGATACAATACGAAACAAGATAAAACAGAAGACAGTCACACCGATGGATTCAAAAGAGGACACAAGAAAGGACATCAAAAGCAAGGCTTTCAAAATTCTTATCATAAAGATGAATCATCAAATAAGAGCACTTATTTTGATGATTTTAACGATGAAGGAGATCAAACTGGTTATAACAGTAAATTAAATAAGTATGACAATAACGGCGGAAGAAGCTATGAAGGTTCACATAATAACGGGCAAGAGTATTCACGAAATAACTATCAAGGCGGTGGTTCTAACAAATATGGTGACATCGGAAATAAGCATTCCAACCATCAAGACTACGGTAAAAAATATTATTTGGACAACTCTGAAAATTATAACAAATATCGTAACGGTCATGGTTCGCATGACCGTGGAAAAGTTCATGATAGGCATCATTATGAAGCTCCTCCAGTCCATCCCGACCCAGCGTGGGATTTGCAAGATTGGAATAACAGACGGGACTGGGATCGACCTGGTTGGGATAGAAATAGAGGATGGGAAAAAGACTATGGCGGACCAGGTTATTACGATGATCACGGAATACGCTACGAACGATACGGTTTTGATCCTTACCATGGCTATGGCTACCCTTATGGGGAGTCTCGGCCTGAGCCTGTAGCTAACATACCAGCAAACGTGCCTGTAGTTGCTCAACGCAAGCAAACTATTACTATATATGAAGATCCTAGATATTCAAGTTCAGAAAAAGGCAAAGTGAGACGGGAACAAGGAGATTATATAGAACTTGATTTTCAACCAAGTTCTCGCCGATATGCAAGCTATGACGATACATATTACAGTGTACCCTCAGGCGACAGGACTGCCGAGAGTAGTAAAATAAATAAACTAGTGTATAATTATAGACGACAGTAATGTAGATATAATTAAATTATTAGATATCTAACGACCGACGACATGATAACTTAAATATTTATATTTATTACTTATACTTTTATATTTATTAATAAACTGGAATATGATTGTGTTCTAATATGAAAACAACGGGAGCTCTCAGGGTGTTCGCAATATTTTTAATTTGTATAGAGTATTCTATATGCATATTAAGGATAGATAAGAAACTATTTATATGTTAAGGTTAGCGGGATGGATACCATTACCCAACACATACATGTATCGAGTCGGTGGTAGTACGTTGACGGAAATGCAACCAGAAGGTAATCTATTGTAGATTTACAAATCTTTAATATATTACTTTAATAAATCTCTCTGCAGGTGTACGCAGCGTACGCGCTAAAGCTTCCAATAGGCAACCTGTTCAACAATGGTATATATATTTTAGTCAATTTACATAACACCATGACAAAATACCTTTAGACCTAAACCTTTATCATGAATCATTACAAGTATTGGTGAAAACTACATGAAAATCCGAGCAGTGATTTTGAAACTTGACCTGAACAGACAGACATACGCGGCGGAGGACTTTGTTTTATAATAAGTAGGTGAAGAAAAATAATAAAGTACATTCTTCTCCAACGTTAATAGTACATGGATATTCTTTATAGGGTACTATTTTCGTACAGACGACCAAAAGTAGCTAGTGAGCCATACAATGTAACAAGAATATTCAAATATCTTTCAAACAGCAATACTATCTATTATCTAATATTTCGTAGATATCTTATAATATAACAGAAATTCCTGTCACATATTTGCTGAAACTCAACCAGGCGTGTAGTTCAAATACAGGTACTTTGAAGAGAATATTCCTTGGGGCAACGTGACGGACAGACGTGACGGTCATTCGGGTGGCAGATTTCAATATGGTACATCAGCTACAGTCGAGCGAGTCGACCTCTGGACCGTGACGAATGTGGAAAATCGGGGTCGGTGGGGCAAGGATCACTGTGGCATGACTCTTAAACTGAAATAGATAAATTGTATTAATTCTTTTTATATTATAAATTAACTTGTAATATTTATTTACATATACTTAAGTATTATTAGTTTTCGGTTCATATCATGTTCTAGGGTTTACATGTTTTATTATAATTAGTTAGGCTTTATTTTTAGAATGTTGTAATAAAAAAAAATATAATATTAATAGAATGCCGCACGTTGTTGTTGTTGTTGCTCGTACAGTGCTCACATATAATCTTTAAATCGCCTGAGAATTCATTATTTCTCGTTTATTGGTCATAAAAATTAAAAATAGGGGCATAAAATGTGTGCAAACGCGACAGGCTGTGGTTTCGATTTCGATTCGATTCGCGGCGTTGAGTTCCGCCACTCAACACGCAATACCTCTGTATAATAACATTGTAATATAACACAATGTAATATAACATATGTGTAATATAACATTCTGTATATATGGTTACAAATTTTTACTTATGAGGAAAATAGAATAAATTTATGTACACGTATTCTATAAACATGTTTTGATAGCCAAATTATTAGCGTCACGCTGTATTCTACACACAGCAGGATAGGCAGAGGGAGCCTAGTGCTAAGACACTCCGTTCCTCACTAAAAACCGCCATAAATAGGACAATATAATTACATTCTGTTTTCTTAATAGAGAGAATCCTAGTGATTATCCATAACCTAATACGAACGATCTGTATCGTTGAATTCAAATAATTAATACTCCTAATAGGTATCTATTAGTACCGATAAATGAACAGTCATATACCGGTACTATTAGATACCTTTTAGTAGTATCTATTAATTAATCGAATTCTACGTTATTTATTGAAGTGTAAACTTGTACAAAATCTACAATGTCTTTGTCAACGATTTTAGTCAAGTTTCCGGATTATTTCGCTTTATTACCCCTTCCGCTTTAATTAAGGGTAGTCGTTATTGAGGCACTACCCACTCGTAGATATTTTTCAGTACTTTTATTTGTAATTTAAATTTTGCAACCCTTCGTTGCGGTTCTGTAGGGGACTAAACTAATTTAAACGTTAAGCTTTCGTAAAGTCCTTTTGTGTTATGTATGGTTTGATGACATTTTAAAATAGGATATGAGTGTAAAATTTTGAAAATGTTTTTTTTTTAATATTTAAATATAGTTTAGAATTATAACAGATCATTAAACATTTTCACTTGTGAAAGAATTACCTAAAAGGACTACAACGACCTTACAGCGCCACGATAACGTTATTTTAACAGTTTACTTTTATAAAATAACTTTAATTACCTAATAAATATCAAATTTAACATGAAATAACAATAAATTAATATTTTGTAAGCAAAAAAATATGAATAAATTAATAATTCAGGAGCAAATTCGGTAACTGTTAGTGAAGGACATGCATATTGCCAGCCAATCTGCAATTTCAAATATTCAACCTCTTACGTTACTTTGTCTGAATGAGTAGTAGCTCCTATCATAAAAGATTTACTTTTGAATTCGCCTACCAATTTTGTAAATCAAAGGCAGAATTTTAATTTATGTAAAAAAAAATTAAGCAACAATACACTGTTACCTGGCATATTATTCTTTTTTACTACTTTCTACTTCTATCTACTTTTGTTTCGTCTGGTTTCGTTTGTGTGAGTGTAAGCTAAATGACTATATAGAATAAGAGTAGTAACGTAAAATTACGTTACCGTGATCGGGATTCTCTCTTTTTATTGGAGTTGCTAACGACTTATCTCAGAGCACTAAAGCAATTTCAAAACGACATCCGAATAACATGCCAATAATCGTTAGCAGCGATTGGAAAACAAAACTGTGATTATAGGATATTATGGTGAGGATTCTGTCCCTCTCTCTCGTGACGGCGTGTGTAGTTTCATCTCCGTTGCCTCTGAAGGGGAGGGCGATAAAGTGACATTACTTAAACGAACTTTCGATGGGCCATGTCGAACAGGGTTGTCGACTAATCGAAATTAGAATACGGACAAAATTAAACTTTAAAAGCTCCTTTGAATTGTATATTTCCTTAATTATATGTTTATTTATCATTTAGTTACATTTATCAATAAATTATTTTAAATTACTTTATTTTATTTTTTTTTTACTTTATGGCATGTGTGGATGGATAATAATAATTTTGTTTTATTTAAAGGCCTAAGTATATTTAAAACAATGCGTTCAACATACTAACTGTAACTAAAATATATTTCAATGTACTTAGTATACAATGTAATATACAATATTTATATTAATATATCGAAATATAAAAGAAAATAGGCTACACGAAATCATATAACTGACAAGTTTCTCAAGTAACCGCCCTGTCCCGGCCGCGTCCCGACAGAACAATGAAGTCTCAACTCGCTTATCTCCACTCTGTTTATTGTCTGGAGTTGTCTCGATGGCCGTTTTGTTACAGATTTCCCGGCAACTCGGTTTAGATTAGCAAGTTACTCCTTATTTCGTGGGGTCGTTTACATCTTACGATTGTACTGTGCGAAATTTTAATTTACAATTTTTATATACATAAACAAACATATACGTCAAAAGGAACTAATCTGTTCATTTTTATAGTTATTTTGATGGTCAAATAATTTGTGCTTTGAATGTTTATTTTAAAAAGGTAGTAGTTAAGTAAAATTTTATATGATTTAAAATAATAAGTAATACGCATATAATTTCATTGTTCGTATTCATTAAAACTTTTAATTTGCTCACAATCGTATATTGTGAAACTCACAGCAATAAAAAAATATGTTTTACTATGAATAAAAAAATATTATTAAATTACAAAAAAGTCATAGTCGATTATAATGTACCTAAATGTAAAATAAAAACACTAATAACATTTGTTACTCCTAGGCCTTTAATTTGTTTTACAAAATAGTATGAATACAAAGAAATTTATAGGTTCCTGTAGAATTTTACTTTGTCTTGTATTTAAAGAGAGTGGTACCACCGTCGTCGTTGACAAATCTCGTTCTATAAGTCGTTGCAAAAGGGGTACTCGTTCATTCGTGACGAATCCGCTGCCTGTAGCTAACTAATTGCTATGAAATGAACTGCTCCCGCGGGACCCATCGCCTTATTTTATTCAACTCGAAATGGTTACACGAATACGACTGATTTCCTGGCATTGAAAAAATTATATATTTTTTATTATTTCAAATTAAATTTTTCGCTTTAATTTGGTGGTAATCGTATAGTGGTCATTTAATTAGTAAATTTCCGCTTATTTTGGATATTTTAAATGAAATAAAAAAATTATCTAGAACTTCTGTAAGCAGAGAGGGAATCTGTGCTAACGGGTAGATGCACTACGACGACGGATAAAATAAAATCACTATAAAAATTATTGCTTTCACCAATTTTAAAATCACTGAAACTGTAGAGGCCGGTCGTGGCGCAGCGGCACGAAGTGTGATTGTAAAACCGACTGGTTGTGGGTTCGATCCCCACTCGAGGAGATGAAATATTTACTTAAATTTATATTTCCATTTCTTCGCTCTGGTTTCGAGGGTAAGCGCGGCGTTGAGTTCTGCCACTCAACACGCAATGCCTCCAGAATTCGGCAGAAAGTGGGGAACGGAGTGTCTTAACACAAGGTTCCCTCTGCCTACCCTGCTGTGTGCGGGATACAGCGTGAAGCTGATTTGATTTGAAACTGTAATTATTTTAGAACATAATTAGTAAAGTTAAAAGAAAATCCTAACAAAAAAAATATAATCAATGAAAGATTACATTTTTTTAATAAAAGTTTCTTTTTCATTTCATACAAAGGAAATTTCACCACCAAAGAGTTCAATCGAATAGCTTTTTTTTGTTAACAGCTTTAAACTGAAAGGAGTTCATTTGGATGTAGAATAAGTACGCGGTAATTTTAATGGTTTCCCGGTAAAATGAGGTTTCTTATTGTACGCAATTTTTCAGTTACTTTGATGAGGCATTTTGTTTTGTTTTTATAAAAAATACTAGGGCAATACACGGCTTCGTTCGTTCAAACGTATTTTTATATTATAGGCAAAAGATAATATATATTTTTAAGGGCCAGTTTCACCGGTTACGAACTATGAAGTTTTAGATAATAATGTAATGCTGTCCTACAGACAGAGGATTAAAATACAAAATAGCTGTTTCTTATATTTACAAGGATAATTTTCTCATTAATAAACGTTAAAAGTTCATTTAAGTTTAGAAAGCAAATCTTGCGATTTGTTACATTTTTTAAATTAGAAATAAGTAAATATGTAAAAATGAAAAGCATGTGACATATGTGTCTACTAAATTTTGCTATTCGAGACCTATGAAACCAAACATCGGTTGAGTATTTTTGGCGTGAAGGTGTCACAAGTTTACTTACATTCACATTTATTATATTAGTATGATGATATAAGCGCTTATCATTTATATAAGAATAATAATCATATTTTTTCTTAAAAAGAACTCTATAAACCAAATCTGTCTACTATCCTTTAACAAACGGTAACAATTAAGTAGAATATTTTGGTATTTTATTACAGATTTTTTGTACCTACTTTGATTTGTCAATGTAGTAGGATAGTAGGATAAATATCTAAGATATATTTATTATTATAAATATATCTTAAATATTGACAGTTACTTGCTAAAAAAAAAATTAGCTTCACGCTGTATCCCGTACACAGCAGGGTAGGCAGAGGGAACCTTGTGTTAGAACACTCCGTTCCCCACTTTTTGCCGAATTTTGGAGGCGCTTTGCCTCGACCCCAGAGCGAAAAATGGAAATATAAATTTAAGTAAATATTTCATCTCCTCGAGTGGGGATTGAACCCACAACCAGTCGGTTTGTAGTCACACTTTGTACCAATGCGCCACGACTGGCCTCTACTTGCTAAAGATTTAATTAAATCACCAGATATAAAGCAATAAGCGTGCGGTCCGTGTGAGTTATTGGCGCGGTGTTTGCGTATGGTGCGGCGGCCCAGTGTGCTCCACAAACAGCCTTCAGGTAAGTTATGGCGGCCCTTGTGTGCAGTTTTGCTTATTAACGAGACCAACATGGCCGACGCTTGATAAGATTTTGGTCTTGGCTGGCATTCGTGCCTCGAGGCGCTTTCAGAGTATTTAGAGTTGAGGATACTAGCTAAATGACTGACGTATGCTCTATGTGTTGCTTGCCTTGTTTACTGATTTCAAATAGAAATATTTTACCTTGTCTAAGGGTTTTCAATAATTTGATATGCACAATAAAATATATTTAGACTGCAGCAGGAACAAGGAAAAAAACAATAGAGAAGTTATGTTTATATAGTATATGTTTCTACCTAGGCTTTGCTACCCAAAGATTTTAAAGATTACAAAGATTACAAAATATATATTTCTTAGTTAATAATAATTTATTAAGTTACACGTGAGTTTATACACTTATTAGCATATTATGTCATTATAATAATTTTATATTATTATGATATCGAAATTTTATATGACCAGTCGTTTGTTTTATGTTAGTCTGAACTGTATTTATTAATCTGGGAAACACACTTTATATAATTTTCTTATTTTACTGTATTTGAATTTTTTATATAATTTCCTTTTTAAAATTGTTATAATAGCTTGGCAATAATAATTACGTAGGAATTATTAAGTGTTACTACACTTACACTTGAAAATAGCTTTTTCAAATAGAGCACACAGCGAGCCGTGCATGTTGCACGTTTCCTTTAGCACGTAAGGCGCATAGTAACGTCGAGCTTCAAATCGCCTGGCTGTTTCGGATGACTGAGAATGTGTGTGTCAGAATTGTAGACAATTTAATCCTTTGATTTTCCAGCATATTTCGTAATTTCAATATATATATATATATATATATATATATATATATATATATATATATATATATATATATATATATATATATATATATATATATATATATATATATATATATATATATATATATATATGTGTGTGTGTGTGTGTGACAGAGGTGTGACAGTAAATGCGACAGTTTGTGTTGTAGGTTCGATTCCCACGAGGAAATGAAATAAAAGTCAAATAATTTTATTCAAAATAAAAAGTTATATGATTCATTTCTTTAACCGTCAAATAATTTACCTGCTCATTAAAGTTAATGCCTCAGACCTGAGAAGAACCGGCGCAAGAAACTCAGCGGGGCTTATTTTTTTAAATAAATTTTATGCAAATATATATTTAATTATTTGTGACAATGATATCTTTGAAACAAACTGGAGCGAGCATTTCATTCACAAGGCGTGTTATCATTTATAAAATCATTAATTGGGTAATAACCTTTAACAACCATTTACGGTGTTATTGGATAAATTATTAAAAATGATTATCTGAGCATATTTTACTATAACATATTTTATTAATGAGAACGGAGAAGTGAAGCAAAAAATATAGCTATTTTCAAAAGTAATTATTTTAAAGTATATTATAGACATGAACTTGCATTAGAAAAATGTTTCTTTTTATATTTTACGTCATACGTTTAAGTGAAGAACAAAGTATTTAAAGTCAAAATTATACTTAGAACGAACTTCGTATCAAACTTGTACATAAGATATTATGCAGGATTTGGTTAAGTTAAAGCCGCTCTAAGCCGCGCCTGCTATCTTTACGAAGTTAAGAATTTGTTAACGCCGGCAGCTAGAGCGCGCCTCTATAATGTGGATACATTTTGTATCGCGTTTTCCCAAGCTACCACTATACGTTTAATCTGTAATAAAAAAAATCTTAAATTCTTAATCTTATAGGTACTGTTTTCATTTATATTTTACAAATGTAGAAAATCTAGAGATGTCTCTTTCTCATTACTGTTTTTTTTTTTCATTTTAAATAGGGAGAACTCAACCAGCATTTGCATTACGCGAAATGAGATCGCAATTAATAATGTTTATAAAGTGTTACCAATAATAATATTAAGCCTATAATATTATTATAAATTAAATAAACTTAACTAAATTAAATCACTGTATCCGGGAACGGGAACGTAGAGTTAAGACGCTCCGTTCGTCACTTTCCGCCGAATTTTCGACGTATTGCGTATTGAGTGGTGGAATTCGACGCCGCGCATTGTCTCGAAGAAATAAAAACATAAATTTAAGTAAATATTTAATTTCCTCGAGTCGGGATCGAACCCACAACCAGTCGCGTTTGCAGACACTCTTTGTGCCCCTGCGCCACGACTGGCCTCGAATTATATTATATAATTAATATTTTATAATATATATTTTTAATTATGCTTAAGGATTAACACAATCGATTTTCAGCTAATTTCTGTAAAGTAGAGAACAATTAATCAGCTAAGTATAGTATTTATATAAAGATCCTCTTTTATTATTTCGGTAAACATTCTATACAAAAACTTTACATAGAATTAAATTATTAACGAAAGTATGTAAAACCGCCGCTGTAATTATATTAATTATCGTGATATCATGATCTAAAATTAAATTTGAACCCTTTGGCGCGCGAAGATATCAAGTTGAGAGCTGAATAAATGTGGCTATTTCTCATTTTAACCGAAGCAAAACTTAATAACCCTACTGGAAACGCAATAATTACGAGCGCTCAGTGCGAGATTCGGGAGAAATAAATGAGAGCCATTAAGAGACTCGCGTTTAGATATTTCATTCCCCTTGAAGAAGACGTTAGCGGGGCAACGGCACGGCACCGACGCGGATTGTTCCCACGGATTTTGTCAAAGAGAAACTTTTATTTCTTAAGAAAACATTAAAGTTTGCCTCAGAGAGGCGATATTTTTGTAAGGAATTCGATATGCACTTTTAAATATTATAATCGGAATGGAAGCTACGTAGATAATAAGATTAAACGTATACTAACATTTTTATTTAAAGATCGAGGAATATTTTATATGAAAATAAAAAATATAATGTAAATGCATAATGTGAATAGTTGTTCCTTAATTTTTTTTGTTAAAAACTTAAAAGAAATACACTTAATAGTCACTTAACAAAACTTAAAAGCTTCACAAGAGCAAAAATATTCTTTGCCCAAGAAACACCTGACAAATTACCACCACTGAGAGGCAATCCTCACGTTTGTTTTTGTTGAATTCGAGTGTATTTTTGTAGGGCGAGACTAATGCGCTATGTAATTACCCGTGAGGAACACCACCTTTGGTTAAACATGTCATAATTTATGGAGAGAGACCGAAATATGAGCTTCCATTTATTTTTCTTTCAATGACAATATATATTTTTTTGGCATATTAACTAATTAGTCGTTTTACAATTGATCAACTTAAATTGAATTGATGAGTAAAATTATAAAAAAAATATATAAATACAATAGAGTTAATGCCAATAGAATAGTGGTTTAAATTTTAGTTCTTAACAAAAATTCGTATAATTTTAATAATAATTTAAATTTAAAAATAATGATTTAAAATTTTAGTTCGAGCTGACTTTGATTTAAATAATCGTTCAAAAAAATAAAATAATAATCTAATAATGTAGACTATAAATATTTTTTTAATCTATAACAAGGTTTTTACTGACAAATACAGCCGCTAATATTATACATTGAAAGATTTTTTATCTATGTTCAGAATTCGAATATATTATTAAAAATTTAAATACAGAATAGCGTGTCACGAGCGAATAATACTAGAGTATTGCGGCTACGCCTGTGAGGCAGAAGCGACCGTACGCAAATACCGATCCCAACTATTGACAAATCCAATTCGCTTGCATTTATATAGAAATGCCCCAATAGTATCGATAAAAAATATTCTTGCTTATATAATTAAAAACTAAATATTTTCATTAAAAAAAACACATGAAAAAACTAAGTTAAATAAAAAACAACATACTTAACAATACATATAATATGGTTAATAAGTACATAGTATATTTATTGTTATTTTTAATGTAAATTCGTATGTTGTGCATTTGGATAATATATCCAATCGCTCGTTTACTACGTTATAGATAATAACTCGACTATATATATATATATATATATATATATATATATATATATATATATATATATATATATATATATATATATATATATATATATATATATATATATAAACTACTTAATAGTGTAAATTTACCATTACTCAATAACCACACACAATAATATAATCTGAATATAAAGCATAAAATGATTTAAGAAAAATCTTAACTAACTTTTTAAAATATCGACATTTTGTCGCGCAATCTCTATAAGTGTACACTCAGCGAGTCACGCGTTTTCCCGGATCATGGTGCGTTGCGTGCATTGAACGTGAATCTTTTTGACAAAACTTTGTATTCCACATTTAAATGAAATATTTACAAATGTGTACGTTTGTAATTTCTATGGTATCTATTTTAATATGGCTAGTATGGAACATGATATAACAATGTGAGTTACCTTCTCATGTTTCTTTTCACCTTCACACTGTAGGTGGGTAGGCAGAGGGAGCCCAGTGTTGAGGCACTCCTCTCGCAATTTTCCGCCGAATTCTGGAAGCATTGTTGAGTGGCGAAACCCAACACAGCACTTTGCCTCAAAGCCAGAACGAAGTAACTGAAAATATTTAATTTTCTCCAGTGAGAATCCAACCTATAACCTATCGCGTTTACGGTCACACGCTTGTGCCCTAGCAATAGCCTCTAGCCTATATGATTATAATAATGCACATTTTTGTTAAGGTTTCTTATGTCAACTATATCGATATATCGACTTAAGGGTAGGCTTTCGTACTATAGTGCGCTTGTGCATTTTCTTTAGATTTGAATATATTTATTAAGTTCTATATATACAAATAGAAATTTATTTTGTATTCGTGGTTACCGACAAGAGGAAGTGCGTGAAATTTTCCTGCCGACTAAATTATTCAAAACAGATCGTACGTGTTTATGATACTCGACAGCAACATAAAGGCTTTTCCTCACTAGATACTTTTCGGCTTTGGTATAAATTATTTTGAACTCAAAGAACAATATTATATCTATAATGATATAGAGGCCGGTCGTGGCGCAGCGGCACAAAGTGTGACTGTAAAACCGACTGGTTGTGGGTTCGACCCCCACTCGAGGAGACGAAATATTTACTTAAATTTATTTTTCCATTTCTTCGCTCTGGTGTCGAGGCTAAGTGCGGAGTTGAGTTCTGCCTCTCAGCACGCAATGCCTCCAGAATTCGGCAGAAAGTGGTGAACGGAGTGTCTTTCACTACGTTCCCTCTGCCTACCCTGCAGTGTGCGGGATACAGCGTGAAGCTGATGTAATGTAATTTATAGTTTTGAGATATCACGTAGTAATTATAGAAAAAAAGTCATTTTTAATTTAAGGATCCATAACAAATAAAAAAATATATATGAGACAATTAAAAATAATAATTAATTTGATAGTAATTTGGTATTAAATATCTTGGTAATAGAAAACATATGCTTGTACGTATAAATAAATATTTGTAAAATTAATAAACCAAGAAATACGTTCATAAAATAAAAAAAAATCCTATAAATTTAATATATTTCGATTGCAAGCTTAGCTAGCAAAGTAAATATTACGAGCGAACAGCTTACAACACGGTGAAATAATTAGTAGCGATCATAAAAACTATAATTTCCGGTCAACAGAAATAACCACGTTACAGAGTAGGTATCGGCCATAATCATACGGCCGCAGTGATTGCATCGTATACAGCCTTGCAGGCTTGTACCATATGCAACGAAATAACGTGTTTGGATTTTTAATAATGTTGCATTTAATTATTGAAACGACGATTTTCTGCTTTTTTATAATAAGTAATTTTTTTTGTTTTTTTTATTCGTTTCATGCTGTATCCCGCACATAACAGGATAGACGGAAAAACCGTGGAAATTGAGTGTTACACTCCATTTCCTGTTAAGATTATTTATTTATATATCGTTATACTACATTTTCCTTTTTTTGCCAAGACAAAGTGCGGTGAGATAAGTTCGTGTCTTACACTAAGTTCTTCTTCTTGATCCAGGATAAAAAAAATATAGAGTATTACTTGTTTCCTTTGAAGAATTATTATTCTAACCATTGCTTACTTTAAAAAAAATTGATTGATTTAAAAAAAAAAAATTAAAAAGTTAATCTGAAAAAGAACCAAAAAAATCATTTATCTAAATAATATTTCATTTATTCATTAAGTTGTTTTTATTTAATTACTAAACACTTCGCTAACAAAATTTAGAACATATCATGAATTTGAACCGTTTATATTTAAGGTCGTATATATTTTAAAAATTATATAACCATGATATTAAATAAAAATAATATTAAGAAATAAGAACCCTTTCAAAATTTCGCCATTCCAACAAGAATGCTTTGTCTAATCTTAAAACAAAAGGAGTCGAGCTCGTGTCGCTATCAGCGGCGTTTAATTGTTGTCGGGAGACTATCTACAGTTTACTCCGCTGATTGCGGTTATAAAATGTTACAGCCGTTCTGCGGCGCGATCTTTGTCACCTATGTAATTCGGGGTTTTGGGCTTACAAGCTAAAATGTAGCTATCGATTTTGGGTTCTTTTTAAATTCAGCGTGTATCCAGTATATAGCAGGGTAGGTAGAGGGAATCTAGTGATAAGACACTCCGTTCCCCACTTTCCGTCAATTAATATTAGCTTTATAATATTTAAAGATTACTTAATTATGGATTTTGAGGAATTTATACAATTTTTGACCCAAAATTAAAAACATTATTCATCATACGTAATACTATAGACTATAAAAAATATACTGTTCAAAAATTTTAAAAATAATAAACATAATTACAATTTACACAATTCATATCAGTTAATTATTCTTCAATTTCATCAATAAAATTCTGTTGCAGTAATTAAAAACATGAACGCTTAATCGAAAATGATAAAAAATGCATTACATAGTAAATTTTAAATCACGTATAGTTACCTAAGTATATAAATAAAAGTTGTTTACATAACATGCCTTCGATAGCTCAGTTGGTAGAGCGGTGGACTGTAGCCGGTGTGATTGTCATCCATAGGTCGCTGGTTCAAATCCGGCTCGAAGGATTTTTTTTAATTAAATTTATTTAGTATTAAAAAATAAAAAAGTTAACCCACACACAGAGTGAGAGTAATCTTAAATAATAGCGCTATAAGGTTTTTTATATAAATTATCTTTATACCTGTATATATCTGTTGTTTAATTTTTTTTCTATTAGCAGAGCGATTCTTTGGTGAAAGCATTGTGTTTCTCAATCTTTTTGGTTTTATTAATTTTAGTAATTTTATAAATACATTTTTATTTTTTACACAACTTACAACATGCTAGTTATTAAAGCATGGTATAAGTAAATTATACAGAAATATAAAAAAATGTACTTTTTCATATAACTTTTTAAAGAATAATGATAGTGTACGTGACTAAAATACATTAGCTATTTCTCGAACACTTGACCTGATCAAATATTCAATATTGTATGAACAAAACTCCGCGCTTAAAATTCAATTTAAATTTTTGCTCCCTAAGTGATTGTAACTAGGAACAAAGAGATGCATTAAATCAATTACCTTCAATAAGTCCCATAGAGACAGCTATTATTATGAACGCTAATAACGTTAATTTCGGTGGGTATTGTGCGTATAATAAAATTTTATCAAACGTTGGCTGGACACAGATTTTCTGTTTTGATTGTGTACTTAAATGAATTGCTGGCGTTTGTAAAATCATTGTCGGTGATTTTCGACTCTTTTCTTTTTAACATATCCTCTTTAAATGGAGGGAGCAGATGCAATGTTGTGTTGTAAAACATAGACACAAAAAAGGCATGAAGATCAAAGTCTATAGCGCACAACAACTCATAACTAAAAAAAAACAATTTCTCAAAACTTATTATATTATAAGTTGAAAGAAGTGCAGATTCTGAATGGACGGAAAGTCAGTGGGGGTCTAGTGTTAAAACACTTTGTTTCCCCTTTCCAGTGAATTTTGGACACATTGTGGTATTGTGAGTGGTGGAGCTTTGTCTCAACACCAGAGCAAAGAAATGTTCATATTAAAAATTGCATTTCCTCGAGTGGGAATCGAACCCACAACCTGTCGGGCTTAGCAAACGCTTGTGCCCATACGCCACTCGCCTAGAAGTTGACAGTGTGGAGTACACACATACACTCCACTTCACTCCAGTGTATTTTGCTAAAAGATCTACAATAAACATATCATTAGAGTGATTAATATTTAACGAGTTAGATTGAGCGGCAAATCCTTTACACTCATGTTTTCCTCCAAGTTTTCCTAATGGGTGATTTTCACGCTCGGTCCTCCAAAGCCGCACTCACCCCCGTAAAATGACATGAATTTCCAATAGAATTACTTCATTTAGAAGGGGCTCGTTCACGTTATCTTTACCTTGTAAATGAGTATAACATAATAAAATACAAACAATTTACTCGAATAGAGAAATTTATTGTTAATTCAACGAACGCTGATGTGAAATAAACACGAGTTGATGAAAGTGAAGTGCTCTTACAAAAGTAATATCGAAAATTCAATAGCACTCCCGACTAGTCAGCACGGTCAGTGACTTTGATATTTTCGGTGGCATTAATTAAAAAAAATATATAGCTTCCCCCTCCCCCTCCCCTCTCCACCCACCCACGTTCAACCCCCACGAAGCGTTTATATCAGGGAAAAGATAAATATGCGAGACGCAGGTAATTGCGCTCGCTTTTATTGAGCTGTTGTTTGATTTCAAAGGCTTTTATTGTATCACAATGCTGACTATACGGGACTGTTTGCGTATCCGTGTTCGTAATAGCTTTCTGTGAGAGATTTTAAATTTTACACGTTTTTTTAAAATTTCACACTGTATTCTGTATTTAGAAGGGTAAGCAGAGGGAACCTAGGAACCTAATGATAATACACTATGTTTACATTATGCCACTTCATTCTCTTCACTAGTTGCCCATTTTCCGACGAACTCTGAAAACTTCTGAAAGCGTGTTGAGTAGTGGAACTCAACGCCGCACTTAGCATCAAGAGCGAAAATATGAAAGTATTAAAAAATTGTTTCTTCGATAGAGAATCGAACCCATAACCGTCGCGTCCCCTTTCCAGTGAATTTTGGACACATTGTGGTATTGTGAGTGGTGGAGCTTTGTCTCAACACCAGAGCAAAGAAATGTTCATATTAAAAATTGCATTTCCTCGAGTGGGAATCGAACCCACAACCTGTCGGGCTTAGCAAACGCTTGTGCCCATACGCCACTCGCCTAGAAGTTGACAGTGTGGAGTACACACATACACTCCACTTCACTCCAGTGTATTTTGCTAAAAGATCTACAATAAACATATCATTAGAGTGATTAATATTTAACGAGTTAGATTGAGCGGCAAATCCTTTACACTCATGTTTTCCTCCAAGTTTTCCTAATGGGTGATTTTCACGCTCGGTCCTCCAAAGCCGCACTCACCCCCGTAAAATGACATGAATTTCCAATAGAATTACTTCATTTAGAAGGGGCTCGTTCACGTTATCTTTACCTTGTAAATGAGTATAACATAATAAAATACAAACAATTTACTC
This sequence comes from Heliconius sara, assembly GCA_917862395.2. Classification (NCBI taxonomy): domain Eukaryota; kingdom Metazoa; phylum Arthropoda; class Insecta; order Lepidoptera; family Nymphalidae; genus Heliconius; species Heliconius sara. Next base: position 5,504,916 of record OU860796.2, on the reverse strand, counting down.
GAATAGAGAAATTTATTGTTAATTCAACGAACGCTGATGTGAAATAAACACGAGTTGATGAAAGTGAAGTGCTCTTACAAAAGTAATATCGAAAATTCAATAGCACTCCCGACTAGTCAGCACGGTCAGTGACTTTGATATTTTCGGTGGCATTAATTAAAAAAAATATATAGCTTCCCCCTCCCCCTCCCCTCTCCACCCACCCACGTTCAACCCCCACGAAGCGTTTATATCAGGGAAAAGATAAATATGCGAGACGCAGGTAATTGCGCTCGCTTTTATTGAGCTGTTGTTTGATTTCAAAGGCTTTTATTGTATCACAATGCTGACTATACGGGACTGTTTGCGTATCCGTGTTCGTAATAGCTTTCTGTGAGAGATTTTAAATTTTACACGTTTTTTTTAAAATTTCACACTGTATTCTGTATTTAGAAGGGTAAGCAGAGGGAACCTAGGAACCTAATGATAATACACTATGTTTACATTATGCCACTTCATTCTCTTCACTAGTTGCCCATTTTCCGACGAACTCTGAAAACTTCTGAAAGCGTGTTGAGTAGTGGAACTCAACGCCGCACTTAGCATCAAGAGCGAAAATATGAAAGTATTAAAAAATTGTTTCTTCGATAGAGAATCGAACCCATAACCGTCGCGTTTACAATTGGATACTTGTGCTACTATGCCACAGCTGGTCTCATTTTACTTTGAAAAAAAAAAAATGTATTTCGCTTTGTAATTTGCATTAGTTAGCCATAATGAAAACTTGTTGTCTACGTGTTAACTACCGATTTATCTTGTTCTATAATTGTATAAGTTTTAATAAGAAACTGATTATTTAATTACCTAATATTAGTTACTAAATAATTTAAATATTAATACGTATTTATAAATCTGTTTCACTCTTTTTATAATGTAACAGAATTATATCTTTTGCCGCACGCATACGGAAACTTCTTTGAGAAACTTCTTTTGTTGAGGTGGCGAAATTCAAAGCCGTAATTTGTTTGTTAGAGTAAGGAAATAAAAATAATTATACAGCGCCAAATAGGGATTGAATCCACAATCCTTACATGTTCTTTAGAGATTAAAAATACAAGAAATATGACAATTTTTTTTTCAACTTCACGCTGTGTCCCGCACGTAGTAGGGTACAAAATTCCATGTATTTCTGAAGGCATTGCGTGTTAAGTGACGAAACTCAACGCCACGCTTTGCCTCGAACCCGGTACGAAGAAACGCAAATATTAATAAATATTTCATTTCCACAATAAAAAATGTTACAATTTCTTTATAACGGCAAATAGTAGTATAAATAAAATTAAACAGTAAATTTCAATGAAATCACTCGGCTATAATTTTATTAAATCACATTAGGTGTTAAGGTGGTGGCGATGATTTTCCACCATAATGGATCCCGGGATAGACCTCGGTGATTATGATTAAACGTAGAACGGATAAAAATAAAGGCAGCATTGTTTCACACGTAATTAGGGTCTGTGGTCCCGATGGGGGTTGAATTGCAAGTCACACGACTTAACACGGATTTCGTATTTGGATGATCCGTACTTTAAATATTTTCTTTTCTATAGGGATTATAAAATGTGGTATTTGAAATGTTTTTATTGGTTTCTTTTTTATTTTAAAACAATTTTTGTACTGTGTTAAGGTTAATAACATAATACTATTAATATTTTTATTCTTTGTTATGCATTAGCTTCAAAAAATAGATTATTGTTTTTCATTGAATAGGGATTTTCTGAATTTTGTGCAGTTAATGATTCGATTCGTTCTTTATTTTTATATATTTTAGTGTCACTTAGCACAAGTCAATAATTTGACTCAACGTCACCACGTCTCTGCTTCACATTATCTAATAATATGTAATTGAAATATGTCAGTAGATATCTAAAATTTGCCGACAGATCTGCCAAAATAAATTAACATCTTAAGTTACACCGCGGTAATGACATGCAAGGAGCCATTATGAATATTAATTTGGCGGTGACATTCTAGGTTAGCGGTTTGATGCTAATATACACTGAAAATATGTATATTTTCTAGTATATTTTATTATTAGTAAAAAAATATAAATATATCTTTTGCTGGATAACTATTCTATTGCTATTTGCAATAAGCTGCATGTACTCAGCCAGCGACAGCAGTTGCGATCGATGATATATGTAAATGTTGAGAATAACCTCCTTTTTTGTAGTTTAAGGTTGTCAAAACTTTGTATTTTTATATTATTTACCTATATATGTGAAACAATATAATAATAGTAGGCATATTTAGTTAGTAAATAATTTTATTTTTTCAAATTGTGACATTTATTTGAAAAGTATAACTATAAATAAAAGAGTTATAAAACAGAAATAACCTAAAATTGTAAGTGGCGTTATAAATATACTTTATTAGGTTGCATATGAAAATATATCTGTAATGATTTTATATTAATTTTTTAATATTTTCAATAATGTATTATTAAAATGTAAATCAACCTCTTTGTTTAATAAAAACATATTTTTTAAAAGAAATAATATAGGTTTATAAAAGCCACGAGGTGTTTGCTTTTTTTAACATACCTAAGTTTTATTTAAAAAAGTATTATTTTAATTTAATTCATAATTTCAGTTCAAATTAGCCATATTAAATCCAGAAAACTGTAGCCCTTTAGTGTGAACCTACTTAAAATAGCTTTAGTTTAAGCCACCTAATTCAATCCAGAAAGTTCGATCCTCGTTGCTGCTAAGATAAACCTATAATTAAGGGCTTTCTCGATCGATTAACTTAATCCGAGTTTAAATAGACGTTAACTCTAAGAGAAAGGTTTACTCCGCCGTAAAATGGTATTAGGTTTTCGCGCGTTTTATGCGCCGAGGAGACGAGTCGCTAAGAAAGGGAGATTTCATAGAAGATTTACTTAATTAGGCCATCGTAAATTAAGATATTTTTGATGAACATCCTTGAACATTGATATTCTGCTGTTACAGATTGTAATTGTTGTTTTTAAATGGGCTTAATTACATTGGATTTTGATTTTGTCTAATGGCTGGTTTTCTGGTATTCGTAGTACTTGTAAGCATCTCCTATATAGATGTACTTATAAAAATTATATATACCAACATACCAATATGGCATAAAATAAATTTGCTTTTTAACCGTCTTCGCAATTCGTCAGTTTTTTTATAAGTACACCGAATATTCGAGGGCGCCTGAATCGATTTCGTCGGAGCCAAGTAAAATAAATAGGCTTAGTAATTTGATATTGTAGTAAGTTTCTAGCTTTTGCTTGACACCGACTTTAAAATTATAAAATCTTACTTTAATTATATTTGTTTAACAAAATCAAAGTACAGATTACAGTATGTTAAGTTAACTTTTTTTTTATTTTTTTAGTTTAATGTTTGAAGTCGGTTTTTTTTTGTTAAAAATTTATTCGTATTCATTTAGAAACTATAGTACCAACATTAAAAACAATATTAAATATAATTGTTTTTTATAACATTTATTTTAATACAATGAAAATAATAATTATTAAAAAAATTTTATGAATAATATTATTTATTTTGTTTAGCAAGAACTTTACTAGATTGAACTGTATTTTTTTCCTGTATTTTTAATTGCACACAGACATTTTAATCAGATTTTTACTCCATTTACTGAAGCTCATTTAAAAAAGGAAATGATACAAAAAGTAGTATCGTTTCAAAAGATCTCACAACAACGTATTTATTAAAGCGTAGAGCGTTAATTAAATGCATTTCATGTCAAACAACAGTTAAAATGACTATAATAATTAAATCAGGCATTCTTCCTAACTCGAGGATAAATATTTTAGTGGCGGCTACGACAAGGCAATTCCGTTTGAAGTACTACCCTTTTATTTAAGCATAGTGATGTACCTATATGTATATTAACTGTCAATTGTAAAATATCGATAAAATTTTAAAATAACACACGATGCCAACGACGAAAACAACGAGTTCATACAAAGTGTATTAAATATTTTTGTGCTTTTGTGCTATCGTAAAATTATTATATCGATAATTTTACCTTACCATTTCTATAATAACTCGCGTGACATTTGCTATCTCACGATGTTATGAACTGGCGCCTACATAAATGTTGTACGAAATGTCAGTTTGACCTTATGCTAAGTGATGGGCCCTGCTAAATTATTTGTTGAATACTTGTGTTTGATCTTTGCTGTGCCCTTTACTATGATGGCTGTCAATTTAGGGGTTTAATATTACATGCTCCTATACCATGACTTGTGTGTAACTACCTACATCTATGAATATTGAGGACGTACAAAAATGAATTATGCTGAAATGTTAAATGACGAATATTACAATTAAAGATTAATTATTTTTAAGGAAATATAAGATTTTACTGGCTTTAATTTAAATCTTATAGGGATTTCTTATATTTATATATGTTTATATTTCTAGAATAATGATCTTTTAATAATAATGATGAATAATAAGCTGACGCAGATTTTATGACATAAAAAAACAACAGCCGTGGCAATGTATAAGAGAGGTCTGAAATACGTATTGCTATTGTGATTTATAGCTTATATAATTAGATATTAATATAAAATAATAAAGTTGCCATATAATTTTGATATGCTTAAGTGGTAGTTATTTCTGTAAAAGTACATTTTATTTAAATAAAAATAATGATTTTTATGAAGAGTTCTATAAAATTTAAGGTGACCTTTTCAGCTACTGTACCAATAGGGAAATCATAATATTATTATTATTAGTTATTTCTACTAAATAATATTTTTTTTCTAATAAATTATTTTAACGTAAATATTTTATGTTGCTTTTAATGTTACAACAATATTGGTAAAATTATTATTAAATTATAAGCAACAATAAAATTCAGCCATTATATTAATTTAAAATCCTTTACAAAAATTTCCAAATCCTTCGAGCCGGATTTGTACCAGCGACCTATGGATTATAATCACACCGGCTACAGTCCACCGCTCTACCAACTGAGCTATCGAAGGCTTATTTCTTAATTAATTTTATACGAATATATTCAAACAAAATTTAGAAGGAATCTGAAGGTATTATAATTGTATTGTTATAAAAAATGCAGTTTTTTTTTAGATTTATACGGGAAACTCAAAATAATTAGAAATCACAACTATCATATAAGCATCTAGAACACTCTCCCATTGCACCACCGTAGTCTGTATAACAATTAAACGAACAATAAATTAAGAATATGTTATTTTTCCAAAAAAATCCTTCGAGCCGGATTTGAACCAGCGACCTATGGATTTCAGATACACCGACTACAGTCCACCGCTCTACCAACTGAGCTATCGAAGGCTTATTGCTCAATTAATTTAATACGAATATATTCAAAATTTAGAAGAAATGTGATGGTATAATAATTGTATTGCTATAAAAAATGCCATTTATTTATAGTTTTTTTAGATTTATACTTTAGAAAGCGACGTAAAGAAAATCTAAAATTCAAGATGTCGCGCCTTGAGTGACGTAAATCTACACCGCCGTTTTTGTTAATAAACTAAACCATAATTATCATATAAGCATCCACTCTCCCGTTGCGCCACCGTGGTCTGTATAAATATTAAACAAACGATAAATTAAAATTGTGTTATTTTTCCAAAAAAATCCTTCGAGCCGGATTTGAACCAGCGACCTATGGATTTCAGATACACCGACTACAGTCCACCGCTCTACCAACTGAGCTATCGAAGGTATAGATAGCAATACAAATAAGAGGCTTATATGAAGTTTTTCGTTATGTAAGCAAAGGTGAAAGGCGTACTCTACATACGTGTATAATTGGATTACATAGAATGTATCATGGCAACTTGGTGGATCTTATGTACTGAATTTAAACTCGGGGATAAAAATATTATTTTCTTTTAATATAATATTTCAAATTTGATTAATTTCGCGATGTATATTATCGTAATTAACATATTGCACAAATATATTAATAAAAGAATCGTTGATTTGTTTGTGCTGTTTTTTTTCTACAAAATAGCCTTATTTGAATTGATATACTGAAAATTTTATGTAATTTGCACCAATAACGGCATAATGAATACTAGAATATTTTGTTTTTATTTAACAAAATTGTGTAAATAAATGTATTTTTTCATATCTACTTTGTATTCACTTAGTGTTTTTGATTGAATTAAGATTATGAGTCTGATGTTATGGAAAAAAAATATGATGGTAAAGTGACGTGGAATATTTTTTTATTTTTTTTATTAGTTACACGCTGTATCCCGCATACAGCAGGGTAAGCAGAGAAAATCTAATGTTTAGATGCTCCGCTCTTCAATATTTTTTACTAGAAATTTAATTATGATATACTACTTATCTAAAGTAAAAAAAGAAACAAATTAAATCAGCTTTCCGCTGTATCCCGCACACTGCAGCAGTAGGCAGAGGGAACCTAGTGTTAAGACACTTCGTTCCCTATTGATAACAATTTATCAGCTATGTATAAATTCGTATAGTATTAAACGAAGAATCGGCTTATTCCAACATGTCTATGAATATGAACGAGAGTTTCTGCGTCTTGAGCTCATTGCAACGTGCATCGTCTAAACCAAATATATTCTTACATTAACATATTAATTGGGTATCGTTGCAGGTTAGCGAAGTAAGCTGGTTTGCGTCGTACCTGAGATTGGTCGTCTAACGGATTATGTCGTTGAAATTCAAATGCATTAATTCTAATCTATAATTATTAATTCAACAGTTACACGCTGTATCCCGCACACAGCAGGATTGACACAGAGAACGTTTAAGTGTTAAGACACTCCATTCTCTATTTGTTATAATTATTATCTTAGCTTGAATTGTATTATAATGGGATTCGACAATTAAAACGATCATGCTTGTACACGACGGTGCACTCTTGAGTTCTTCTTAGTTTTTCTGGTTTTTTAATAATTTTCCTACTTTGTGGTATAGTAGCGTAACTATGGTAGCTGTAGAATTATGATTTACTTTTAATAACAATTTAAACAACCGGTCAAGTGCGAGACGGACGAGACGGCGGCGAGTTTTGTACTATTTTTAAGACTGAAAGGGAGGAACTGAAATTACAACATAATAATTTGGCAAATTTAAGTTTAATGCCCGTAATTTTAAGCTTGCTATCTTTTTTACGTTGTACCCATTTTGTGTGAAATGAACTACAAATATAAGCTTGTAATATTTTTTTTATTTGTAATATACCTAAATATATTTTTTTTCTTCGCAATTTTTTCTTTATTTTGTCCTGCAAGTTCTCAATTTTTGGAAAATTTCACAGTTGTACGATATAAACCCTATAGGTTTTGATTACGCGGGGAATAAAGTTGACAAACTTAAATTAGTACCGTATGCACTTGTTATATGAAATGAATTCAAATTCACAAATATAACTGTAATGATTTTTTCTATGAAATATCAATACATTTTTACTTTTTGTGCAAAATTTCAAAACTCTAGGTCCCCTATAGGTTTTCCTATAAGAGTTCCGTTTTTACCTTTCGACGCACGGACCCCTAACCACAGATATAAAAAAAATGCTCGTCGTCAATTAATTATTAAAATAAGTTCATGGTCTAAATTATTTAAAATATTATACATATCGTGTGGCAATAACATAATTATTTTATTTATTTATTCAAGTGTTAATTTATTTTGAATCATTATTTTTACCATATTACGCCATCGTGGTGCAGGTGGCCTGTAAATTATCTCTGTCACTAAATCCCCGGAATGCTTAGGGACACTAAATATGGGAACCAGGGAAAAACTTAATATAACATAATATATTTTTAATTTCAGATTAAAACGACCGAATTTTACTATAAATACAAGCCGAATAAAATGATGTTATTGTAAACTCGTTTGATATAAATCTCACCTTTCACTATGCGTACGTAACAAAAAAATACTGATACAAAAAATTACTTTACCACGTATGCCTTCGATAGCTCAGTTGGTAGAGCGGTGGACTGTAGATGGACTGAAAACTGTTATCCATAGGTCGCTGGTTCAAATCCGGCTCGAAGGATTCTTTTTTTATATTAAATCATTATTTATATAAGTTGAAATTGTTGAATTCTTTTTCAACCTCCACGCTCTATCTCGCACACAGCCGGGTAGCCAGAAGGAACATAGTCCATTGCATGTTGAGTGGCGGAATTCAACTCCGGGCTTTTGCTTTTAGTCAGGGGGAAGAAATGAAGAGGTCTCAAGTGGGCTTCGAACCTACGCACGTGGAAATACAGTGACACTCTAGAGTCCCTATGTCACGACGGCCTGAATTATATTAATTAGTTAATAATATTTAGTACATTACATTAATGTTTACTAAACAAGTTTGAAATGTTATCAGTATTTCAACGTCGTTTTCTATCAGACAGTCCCCTTATCAAAGGCTACATACTAAATGGTACGTAGCAGGTATTGTCTGTATGTAAGTTGTGCGACACTTTCGAACAATAATAGGAGTGGGAACCAAACTATTTAGTGAAGTTAACTCCGTCAATAGCGGCGCCACCTCAGAGGGAAGTAACTCATTTAGCGCGAGTTAGCTCGCGAAGTCAGATTCTCTAGGGTGTAAAGTCTGAACATTGTTGAATATACTCATTTAATACAGTATTCTGAAGAGTGCATAAATTAGGATTTAGTTTAGTTCTATAAACATCACTATGGAATAAGATTTGTTGATTAGGTTTGTATTCATTTATGTATGTACATAGCACTGATTGTTGGAAATTTATAATTTAACTTTTTAATGAACAAAATAATAAAATAATAATATTCGCTTTGGTGTCTAGGCAAAGTGCGGTGTTGAGTTCCACCACTGACAAAACCACAATGTCTTCAGAGTTGGGAGCGGAATGTCTCAACACTAGGCTTCCTCTGCCTACCGTGCTACATGCGGGATAGAGCGTGAATCTAAAAAAAACAACAACAAATTAATTTAACATATCTTTCAGGTAATCTAGCCACCAAAGCCATTGCGTACAAAGTGCAGTAAAAGCTTTAATTTAAAACCCACTCTACATTTATATGCGGGTTATCGTTAACCTATAGTCCTATACTAACGTACACACCCGCCGTGGCGCGAGTAAACCCACCCTGACGTTCACTTAATTACATAGATTACTAGTTGACATTTTCGTTTACTGCGATTTAAACTTGACTGATATGGATTAAGAATATTGTTGTGGACATTCATTAAGTAAGTCAGTTAGTACGTACGACTGTATATATTGGTGAATACATATTTAGTTTTTGGATGAAATGTTGTTTGTTTTTATTTTTTTTATGTAATTCTATATAAACCTAGAATAGAAACACTATAGAATACTATAGTTAATGTTATGTTCTAAAAAAATATTTTTTGTATCCCATTTTAGTAATTATACAATGCTTTTTTGTCAGTTTCACGCTTTATCCCGCATGTGGCAGGATAGTCCCCACTATGCACCGTATTCTGGAGGCAGTGGGTGTTAAATGGCGCTTTGCCTCGACACCAGATCGAAGATAAATATTAAATGTTCCATTTCCTCGAATAGGAACCAAACCCGCAACCTGTCGCGTTTAAAGTCACACGCCTGTGCCCCTGCGCTACGACTACAATTTTTTATTTGTCATAAAATTAAATAAAACGAAGAGAATTTTAACAGCGTACCTACAAAAATAGATACCATTCGTGTCTGTTTACACGACAAAGAACTGTCATAACCTATATTAATCAAAGTCTGTGCGGAACAGTCATAAGAACATGTCAGGGCTTTTTAATTATAAGCACCGTTGTAATGATCATTTTTCATTCTTAATTGCCATTTCCATGTGGCGCGTTCACATTTTGGATAATCACCATTATTAAAGTAAACAATGGGTCAGAGCTGTATATAAAGTGGTGGGTTGTTTCCCGTTTGTTTTGTGATCGTAAAACACAATAGTTCCGTAGTTATATGCGAACAGCAATAAAAACGAATACGGGCAATTCGTCGCGTTGATTTTCATACATGAATATTCCAAGCTATTTGGCGCGACGCGGTTGTATCTAAACATCGAGAGTGCAATAAAACTAAGCACGCGACAATCCGACGAACAATAAAATTGGAGATCTCAATGTTGTGTGCTGTTTTGTAGGCAGGTTAGTGATGTCTCTTCGCTTCGCTTTCATATCACGAGCCTGAGCCTCGCTTGGAATAGGTACTGCGTATCAGCGTTGTGCTTGTACTAAAGGTGTCGTGTGCGAGGGATGTGTGATTTCATCGATAATGTTATTTTTTAAATATTTTTAGTATTACTAATAATAAGATCTTGTTCATGAATTTATATTAAGTAAGATATACTTTTATTTTTATTCTGTTAAAAATAAATAAATAAATAAATACAGTACAAAAATTTTATATACAAATAGAAAAAATATTTAAACAGATAAAAAAATTTGTAAATTTTAAGCCCTATATTTATTTTGCATAAAAATAATAATATAGTTTTTAACGAGTATTTTATATATAAAAAGACCAAATTCTGCTAATAGAAATGTGCCCTATTGTTTTTTTAGTTAGTGTTGTTAATGTTTTTGTGTTAGTAATTAGTTGAATAATTACTGTTGATTAATTTAAGAAAAATTACAAATTAAAATTTATCGATATTGATCATAAACATGATCACAACTCTAGCTTCAGATGATATAGGCGGTATCCCCATAGAACAACACCACCTGACACCATTATGCTATTATAATATTTCGCCGCTGATGTCTTCTTGACGACGCAGTGAATACCAAATTCATGTATTCAGCTCCCTTTGGGTATAGGTTTGATTCTGTTTGTGAAATTTATTGACGATTGTATTGGCTATTTATATTGTTTATGTTTCTAATGATATTATAGTTTGGTTAAACAATGTCTTAGGGCAGTTTTGTATATTTAGTTTTTATCTCTGTTTATGTATTTTGTTTTGTAAAACATATTATTTTTTCTTTCATGTAAAGCTATTTATAATTATTCTATCTATAGTTATATTTTCATATTTTAAAAGTACGTTATATGTTATTAATATTTTTAATATCGATTTAGATATAATTAAAGTTGTTAATATACGAAATGTATTCAAAATAATACACTACATATAAATTTCTTTATATATAACTTAAAATAGTAAGTAACATAGACAATAATGCAAATAAGTATTACAATTTTTACAATAAAACAACAAATGTAAATGTATATATTTTTTTACATTTTCTTGTACAAATAATATAAATAATAAAGAATTAACAGCTGCATTTCGGATCATTCAGCACAAAACAGAAAAGAAACATTCTTATTCATCTCTACAAAAATCATATGTAAGAAAATAAAGAAACCAATATAATAAGAAAATCCAATAGCTTAGCCAAAAATCCAAACATGCGTGTCTAACAAAGCATTCTTTTATTATGGGGGTTCGATTCCGAATCCAACGAGTTTTTGTTTAAAATTGCATTTTTATATTTGGGACGCGACCCGCGGCCGACATGGCGGGTGACAAATACGCGCGCCGCCCCCATGAATGACAATTGAAGAGATGTTTTTATAAAGACAGCGCGATTTTTATTTTTATTCGAAAGAAATTGTGCCCATAAAAATGGTGTTGGAATGATGACTGCCATTTTTCACTGTCGTCAAATGCGATTTTATGAGGCAATTGTAAGGGAATGATAAACTAGATGATCTATTAAGAGACGTTAACGTGATCAAAATATTAATTTTAAAAAATATCATTTCGTATTGTATTTTTTATTATTTAAATTATTATATATTTTATTTTCATTTCTTCGTTCTGGTGTCGAGGCAAAGTGCTGTGTTGAGCTCCGCCACAAAAAGCAATGGCAATCCCCTTGACTCCGAAGAAGCTCTTTTCGCTGAAATCTGAATTTTGAAATATTTTTTTTATAATGAAAATATGTTTCAAAATATTTTTAAGTTTATTTAAATACAAGAAAAAAATATATTGAAAGACATTTTTTGCGACAGACCCCCAGTATTGTTTTTTAATCTAAGTATTAATAAAAATAATTTCATATATAAATTTAATACTCAATACAATTGAATATATTTAACTAAATTACTGCTTTTATTACTGCACGTAGACTCGAATCAATCAAAGTAGCATTAAGCTTATTTCACTGAATAAACAATATCCAGGTAGGTAGAGCGCTAGTATTCCAAGAATGCGCCTATATGAGAAGTACTCGGGACTACCGAGTGCAGAATGTGAGAGACTATTTCGATCGTATGTTAATATTGACTTAGTATTCAAGTGTAGTTAATTATAAAATTAAGAAAAACCAGTAAAATAATTATATTCTATCCTGAAACACATTTAGTTATATATACTATAGTAGCCTTACTATGTGAAATATTATTACTGAAGCTATCATTAAAATTTAGTATTTAAAATTAATAATAAATCAAAATGATATTTTGTATTAAATGTCAAATGTTTTAAGTGATTGTGCTTTTTAAATTCCATGATTGAAAATCAATTCCCTCTTTCTTATAATTTCTGTAATATTATATACTATTTCTTCGATACTGTGAACAAATAATCGCAGATAAACAATATTGCTATATTTTTGTAAAGTGCTTGGAATGAAGGTTTATTTTTTTTAGCTTCACGCTGTATGCCGCACATAACAAGGTGTGCAGGGGTAACCTGGAATCCAGCGGTGAGACATTCCGTTTTCATTAAGACCCTTCCATTCCTCATTTTCCGCCGAATTCTGGAGGCATTGCCTATTGAATGGCGCAACTTAATACCGCTCGTCTCGTTACTATAGTTAAAAAATAAAAATATTTAATATTTAATTTTCTTAAGTGACAACAACATACAAACAACAACACAAAAAACAACAACAACACACAACCTACCTGTGTGCATTTGCAGTCGCATGCTAGCGCTCCTGAGCCACCATTGAACTCAACTGAGTGTTCCTTAACAAAAATTTGACAATAATATAAGACAAAACTTTCTGTACAAGAAACATAAATTACAACCATTTAATTTACAATTTCTTCTAAATTTATTAGCAGAGTATAGAGAGAGGATTTTCATATATTTATTACGCTGACTGTACGTAGTGCATAGCCTAAACCCCAGTGGATACATTTGATTAACCTGACTAGACAGGCTTCATTGATTTAGCGTTTGGCATCTACTTTAATCCCTGGCTAATGGCTATCTGGTTACCGACTAGTATAAATTGAGTATCTCAATTAAATAATATATAAGTACATAAAATGGACTAGTGCAATGTATATGATGTCGAATATAAATATAGCGGCGTTGAGTTCCGCCACTCAACACGCAATGCTTCCAGAATTCGGCGGAAAGTAGTGGAGTGTCTTAGTGTTAGGCTTCTCTGCCTACTCTGCTACATAAGGAATACTGCTTAAAGCTGAAAAAAATGTGTAATATATGGTTAGTTCGTAAATTTTATTAATAGTATTGAAAAAAAAAATTATGACTTAAAAATATGACCTTTATGATTTTAAATTATATCACAAAAAATTAAACACTGGTGACTTTATTTTTATAAAATTTGTTACAATATTTACATAAAAATTTTAATTTTTTATGACTTTTGGTCGGTTTGTATAGCTTACAGTGGCTGCTAGCATAAAAACGGTTCGACTGACGTTGCACGTTAATCGTCCGTTAGAGACGTATTATTCACGGGCACGCGTTGCACTGCGTCCGCCACCCTGGAACACCCTGTATGCGACACTAACTATTATTACCAACACAACCATATCGGCTTCCGACAAATTCGACCTTATATTAAAGACAGAAGAACTATATTCGAACAGAATTTAGCAAACTTAAGCTCTACGTAAATCCGTAGGCTCGTTAAACTAATCCAAGCCAATATATTCTCTATTTCCCAATGAATAAAATTAATATCCTTTTAAATTTTCCGTGTACGACACCACAAAACTGTCCAATGATTGTCTAGTCTTTATTACATTGTCAACCATGTCACTATCACAATAAGGTCCTGTTTTCTTTGTAAAAATATGACCGTAATACTTTAAAACAAGTATATACGGGATGTATTTATTTATGTCGATATGGTATAACATTTATTATGCCAATATCAACAGGAACAGTTGTATTCGACAATTAATTATTTGTAAACAATACCTTGGACCGTTTTGCGTAGGATCAATTAATGGAAATGATTGAGGGTGAAAATTAAAGTTAAAAATGTATTGTAGATAATTTTTTTGTCTAATCAGCTTCACGCTGTATCCCGCACACAGTAGGGTAGGAACCGGTAGGGGTAGAGGGAACATAGTGTTAACACACTCCGCTCTCCACTTTCTGCAGAATTCTGGAGGCATTGAGTGTTGAGTGGCAGAACTCAACGCCTTAAAACGTTAAAATTTTAATTTAAGTAAATATAGAACCCACAACCAGTCGATTTACAGGTACAATTTGTGCGCTGCGCCACGACTGGTCTCAAATGTTTTTTTTTAGGCCAAGTCGTCAATTTTTTATCTTTAATTAATCGTTATAATCTTCTAAAAACACAACAAACAAACAAACAACAACAAAACTTCTTAAACAGTAAATAGTAATAAAATTGTCATCTTAAAGTGTCGTTTTCATTGACTCGATGAATTGGTTTAGGGTCATATATGTCATTAATCATTTGTAAACAACACCTTGGAGCGCTTTACGTAGCGTGAATTAATGGAAATCATTGAGGGTCAGAATAACACTTTTATTCTATCAGAATAAATAAATATAGATTATTTTTTATCTAGTTAATAAGAAAATAGTATTAAAAATGGCATTATATATTGTCGTTTGGACTGACTCAATTAATATTACCTTTGAGCTTCACGTAGCACGCGTTAATAGAAATCATTAAGTGTTCAAATTAAAGTGGTGTGGTTATGTAGATTATTTGAAAATATCATTTAAGATAAAAAATAATAAAAACAAAAATTTTCAGAAGTTACGACTAAACGTTTCTAACAATTTTAACTCTGTTTTATCACCAGCCATCAAACCTTTAACTATGCAGTAAACTCTTTTATCTTTGCGTCAATAGGCAAATGAATTGATTGAGTTTATACAATGAAATCTATTTTTTTATTTAATACTTAATAAAAAAATAATAATTCAATACTATATTACTTAATATTCGAATTAAAACAAATATGTTTTCTTATTCAGTATTTTTTATTGCAAATAACAAATTGCTATTAGTTATTTAATTAAATCCGTATAAACATACGTTTCAGATAATCTGAAAAAATATTTAAAAAAAAATTCAGCAGTTGAAGTGCGTAGCCGGTGTGTGATGAAGCAGAAGGCTTCCACTCGGCTGAGCGTGAAGATACCGCGATAACGCGTTCGGTTACCTCACTATAAATAGTGTTAGCCCGATATACAACTATATACAAATTATATATTTATACACTTAGAAATGGTTGTGGGTTCGATTCCTACACGAGGAAATTAAATATTTAATATTTTAATATCTTTTTTATGGTGTTGAAGCCTTCAGAATTTGGCGGAAAGTGCGGAGCGGAGTGTCTTAACTCTAGGCTCCCTAGGCCTACCCCATTACGTGGCATATGGCTCAAAAAAGTAAATGTACATATTATATTCATTTTTTTTATAATGGAATATAAGCAGAAAACAATGCAGCTGTAGCTGAAGTTATTTATTTGT
This sequence comes from Heliconius sara, assembly GCA_917862395.2. Taxonomy (NCBI): domain Eukaryota; kingdom Metazoa; phylum Arthropoda; class Insecta; order Lepidoptera; family Nymphalidae; genus Heliconius; species Heliconius sara. Next base: position 5,489,161 of record OU860796.2, on the reverse strand, counting down.
AACATTTTGTATACAATTTGAAAATAAATCAGAAAATGATAAAGTTTGTACGCAATTAAATCATATCAGAACTGAAGTCGACACATCTGTCGCCCAAACAAAACGAAACTCCCGAAACGGCCCTCGAATTTACTCTTGAAATGAATATTTATAAAGGCGTCAACTGTTAATCCCGTATTGTTACAATTTTCACTCCACCTCTCACAAAGAGTGTGAGTGATGGCGTCAAGACAATACAGGGATCTGTAAATGAACGTACATTTTATTAGTAATTATAAATTAGTAATTATATTATAATTTTTATTTTTACGACGGATAGAGGCCAGTCGCGGTGCAAGGGCAGAAGCGTGCTAATGTAAGCCCGACGGATTGTGAATTCGATTTCCACTCGCGGAAATTAAATACTGAATATTTTTATTTTCTCGTTCTGTCATGTTACGTTGAATTCCGTCACTTAACACACAATGCCTGTTGAATTCTGCGGAAAGTGAGGAATGGAGTGTCTTAACACGAGGCTTCCTCCTACTCTCCTCTTTTTGTGATGCTGAAAAAAAGTTATTTATATCAAAATAATTTATTTTTACCCAATTTTATTGTAAGTAAAGTTACATATATAAAAGAAACAGATTATGTGAATACTACGGTCCCTTAACTAGTGTAAAGTAAGGTATACAAAAAACACAGAGAAGTATGTATTAAAAATGGTAAAATTTGTCTTAAGCATTTTATTATCATACACTTACATACATGAAAATATTTCTTCTTACATGTTGTATGAAAATGTAGATTTCAGTTTTCTTAACATTTCATTAATATAATAAATCTTTTAAAATACGTACGCTTTTTAAGAAGACCTACTACGTACGCACACTAAGCAGGAATCCTCTGGAATTATAGAACAAAAGGCTTACGTGAGCTTCGACTCGCGTTGTTTTAGCGCTTCGTATAAGAGATAGCGTTTAGCAGATGACGGCTTGTCGTTTACAGATCAAAACTTCTTAACTGTTAATAACGGCACGTATATTATATTTTGAGAAATTATATTTAATATAATTAGCAATTATTAAGTTGCAATTTTAATATTTTTTTATTGATTTGAAACGATATTTAGATATTTAAAAAAATAAATACTATGATAATGACAATCATAGAAAAACATGGGTTATTTTTTATCCAGTTTTTTGTTACAATCGTGTATAAAAATAAAAATTGCATTAAATAGTGCTGTTTTGACTAACTGAATGAATAGTACTTTTGAATCTTACATAGGTATATGTCGTTCATTACAGAAAATAACAGTAATAATAAGCAGCAACTCCAAAAAATTTCAAAAATGTGTACTTTAATTTGGCATATACAAAAATCATATTCCTTCGAGCCGGATTTGAACCAGCGACCTATGGATAACAATCACACCGGCTACAGTCCACCGCTCTACCAACTGAGCTATCGAAGGCACATGTTGAAATGTAATTTTCTGTATCACATCTGTACATCGTTTAATTTCGTAAGCAAAGTGAAAGGTTCGAGTATTATCGGGACGGTGTCGACGATGATGACCTTTTTTTTTAGTAATTAGTTCTTAATCACTGAAAATAATTATTTTCTTATCGTTATATATTGTACGCTATTTATACTTATCTCCAAAAGAGCCGAATATGGGACTAAATTGTATCATTAAATATTTCTTCATAACACGCTTAGCAGGAGAGAGGACTACTGATTTATTTCTTGTATATAATTGTACTGACACACAAAGTCATAATTTAAAATAAAATATGACTGATGATTTAAATAATTATCATTATTTTCTTATAGTATATATTCAGAAATTCATATGACATTATTATTTAATCAATTCTTAAAAAAAATATTTAGAGCCAAAGCGAAGAAATGAAAATATTAAATATTCCACTTCCCCGAGTGGGAGTCAAACCCATAACCTCTGCATTTTGAGAGCATCACATGCACGTGCGCCTGCGATACGACGGCCTTAAATATATCTAAATATATAATTTCTAAATATACATACAATATATTATGTAACTAGGCGCTAGAATATTTAGAGCCATGCAAACTGTCGTCGACTAAGATCGATGGGTCGACCACAAGTCACTGGTGTGCGCGTTGCTTAAGTGACTGATTGTAGTGGCAATAAGGTTTGTCCGCCAGCTTTTGTTATTTTACAAAGTGAACATAAAGTATTTACTATTAATATATATATGTATATACTTCATTAGTAGCAATATTGGATTTTTTTATGCCATTTTAAAATTATTTTTAACAAAACTTCAATATGATATGAGAACGTAACACTATGACTTGTAAACTTGAATATAATTTCATATTTTAACGAATTTCTATAGATTTTGCAATAAATAATAAAATTCTGTGCAATAAATATTATTACTTCAAAATTCACAGATAATCACTCACCACATCCTCACTCGTCACAAATATTATACTGTATGTGGACCATCACTCGTCCACGTACATTATAATATTTAACAATATATGTACATATATTGTATATTATAATCTATGTGCGATCCATTTTTTATCTGTGATAAAGTCCAAGAACAACACTACGTCTATCAATAAACAAATCCCCGAATCAGTCGCGTCAGGTGACGGCAGTCGGGCCCGAGTGGCGTAAATAATTGATAAATTGCCACCGAGCTCCCACGAGCTCCCTGAAGTGACCCGACACAAACTTTGAATTTACGACCGTTTAATTGTAGCTTAATTCCCGAACTCCTGCCACTCGTGAACTATAATTTGCTTAGCTGATCATCCGTTACGTGATCTAAAGATATTATTATTATATAAAATATCTACATATATAAATAATAAAAGTACTAAAACAATTCACAATAATAAAAGGATAGAACAGACAAACTGAATGTAAATTAAAGATTAGCAGGCTATATTCAATGTCGGATTCAGCTGGACTTTAAATTTTTGATCTCCTGGGATCCGATATCAATCTATGAATTAATCGACTAACACAGTTTTATTTGAGTTTTACTATCAGAATTATGGCAATCAAAATAATAGGGTGTGTAAATATTACAGAAAATAGATACAAATATTAAAAAAGTACTGTCTAATTAATTATGACTTCAATTATTTAGTTAGGTCATTTTCCGTTTGCGTGTTCCTGAGGCCGTGTACTGTGTGTGTATAACCGGTAGTATAATAATCTCTCGGCGTCCACGCTAGTTAGGGGCATTCCTGTTAAAATTTGATATGTTAATATAAATTATTTTTTCCATTGATACTATAGGAGTTTTTTCATTTTTTAGGATGGATACCAGTGGATTAGCTTCTTATGGTGGCGTACAAATGTACTAGTAGTTACTCTCATCTGCTTCCATTGCAAAAGTTATTAGAGCTGAATGGCAAAATCTCTTCCCGGTCCCACAGATTCCACACCGAGAGGCTCAAGATACCAAACATTTTAAAATAAGGAGACAAAACATTTAAAGTAAAGAGTCAAAAGCACAACCCATCGTCGCACTTCTAAACAATATATATTTATATTGTGTCATGAAAAAACAACTTTGAGCCAGCCAGTCTTCTGTTTATGGTGTGTAAAGCGCCAGTGCCATTTACACAAATCACTTTGCTTTTCTTCAAATTAATTTCTTATTCCTATTTCAATCATTTAATTATTAAATTTGTTTACGCAGGAGTATATAATTTTGATAATTCAAATCGGCAAATTCATTTAAAAAAAGGCGAAGAATATAACAAAACAAAAATTATCGACTTTTACTTAGGACTATAGATGAAAAAAAAACAAAATGTCTTAATTTGTTAAAAAAAACCAGTATTCATATTATTATAAAAAAAATCGATATATATATTATATAACGAAAATCTTAACATTTCTTTCTCAAAACGAACTACAAATAGACAATTTAAAATATGAAACAAAATGACTTAAGAAATGCAAGTTCCAGTCACATTTAATACAAATCCGAAAATCACTATACTAAAATGCTTCTATCGAGGTGCTCATTTGGGAGTCTACCAAGTATTTGCTAAGACGACTACGAAGTTAGAAGCGCAACTACTAATCATATTAGCCTTATTAATTACTTCCCCCGCCTTTGTTATTGTTGAATGAAAATGAACGATACTATGTAATTTTAGTATTCGGCGTGCGTGCTGTGATCAACTACCTATAAATAAAACTATTTCTGCAATATAATATTTTATTTAATGTTGGCAACAGCTTTGTTGAGGCCAGTCGTGGCGCAGTCACAAAGTGGGAATGTAAAACCGACTGGTTGTGGGTTCGATCCCCACTGGAGGAGATGAAATTTACTTAAATTTATATTTCCATTTCTTCGCTCTGATGTTGAGGACAAGCGCGGCGTTGAGTTCTGCCATTTAACACGTAATGCCTCCAGAATTCGACAGAAAGTTGGTAACGGAGTGTGTTAACACTAGATTAAGTGTTGTCTACCCTACTGTGTGCGGGATACAGCGTGAAGCCGATAAAGAAAGCTGTGTATTTAGCTTAAAACAAAACTTAAAAGATATTATTGTGTTTAAGTAAATTATGTCCATATTAATGACTGAAATTAACCCTCTTTTTAAATGGTTTCAGTGTATGAAAATATTAAAATCAATATATGTTTATATATTACCTATATCAATATATGAATGATATATTTTACAAATTTATGAATATTTAATATTATTTAAGTGTTTTTATTGAAAGCTGTTTGATTGTTTAAGTATAACTATACTGTTCAATTTTTTATACCTAATATTTCCGCGTATTCAGATTCTGATGTTCCACAACTAGGGAGAGATCGCTTAGTGAGAGACATCTTATAAGGAAAGACCATTAGCCCAGACGAACAGAAACACAGATAGGCAGAAAAAAATATTTTTTTTTGTGTTTCAGTAAATAACTATATACAGTACGTTGATATCACAGACAGATACATCAACTATATTTATAGGTATCGATTAAAGTTGCCTATATTAATATCTGATGATGTCCAATTTAATGAACGACCCTTACCGACATGCAATAATGTTATATATCCAATAATGTTATTGATAAACATCGATAAGTGAATTATCGAGTACTATTTTAAATGTGAATATATTAAGTAAGAAATAAGTGAATATATTTTCCAGGTAAAATAATCATTAAAACCATTTTGCGTCGGTTACATTGTAATTGGCCATCCCGTACTGCGGTTTAATAAATTCATGCTATCGTATGCACAAACGGCTGACTGTGTTTGACGCCGATTAAATTATCGTGACCTTTGACTGAAACTTCTGATATCAGATACGTGATTGATATTAATATGACACGTTTGATTTATTATTAGACGGATTTCATTTGAGTGAAGCTAGATTTAGTATTGAAATTGTTGTTATTGGTACGGAATGTGTGGAGTGGAGAATTATTACATTCTCTTTTTTTTATAGCAGGGTAGGCAAAGGAACACTCTGTTCCCATTAGAACCCACTACTATTTCCCACTTTCTGACGAATTCTGGAGGCATTGTGTATCGAGTGGCGGATATTGATACTTGGAAGTTTTTTAATGGGAACAGAGTATCTGAACACTAGTTTCCCAGGTTCCCCCTGCCTGATCTGCTATGTGAAGCTAAAAAAGTATAAGCTGACGGCTTTTCAATTTTAAAAACTACTAGTTTCGTTAGCTGAAGCGTTTGTCAGAGTAAATTACTGAAGCGGCAGCACGGTGTGGGCGCATGCGGCAGGTGCCAGAGAACAGTCGAGCGCGAAATCGCTGAGGGCCATTCTGTTGCAAACTAGCTATTTTAAAACGATAAATGTATATTTTTATGTAAAAATATCTATACTTATATAAAAATGGAAATTACGATATAATTAATTCCCAAAATGACCCCAGTCGTGGCGCAGAGTCTCAAGCGTGTGGGTGTAAGTGCGAGTGGTGGTGGGTTCGATCACCATTCGAGAATTAGAAAATTAAAATTAAATTTATTTAAATGTGTATTCCTTCTTTCTTCAAGTTTCGCCACTTATCTAACACGCAATGCCTCCAGAATTCGACAGAAAATGGGGAACACTCTCTTAACGCTAGGTTCCCTTTGCCTACCCTGATGTTTTTTTTTTATGGAAGAGACACGGCAAGCGAGCGTTCGGGTCACCTGATAGTAACTGACTACCGCCGCCCACGGCCCCGTGCGACACCAGAGGAGTTACAGGTGCGTTGCCGGCCTTTAAGGTGGGTTGGGCGCCGGGGCCCGGCATTACCTGATGCGAAACGCAGTGGCATAAAGCCACTACTTCACGCCGGTTTTAAATGCCGGGGGTGGTAATGATCCGGTCGAGTCTGCCCATGCGTGTTGCCATTGCTGGCGACGCGACTCTACCACAAGTACTTCAGTCGCCTCTTACGACACCACCAATACCAGGATAATCCTATTCTAGGCCGGGATCACACGGCAAAAATGTGTGCGGGATACAGCGTGAAACAGTTTTTTTATGTCTATTTTTTTAAAGGACTATAAAAATATTTGTATTCTGTGACATAGATTAAATTATTTTATGTGCAAACTTCCTTATCATTAGTTTCCGCTTCAATAGTGAAATTTTATCGGTCCCTTTCGTTTCGCCCTTCGTGCTTGTATAGTTAAATTAAGTTGAAAATTTATTCCATATTAGTTTTGTTAGAAGACCCCGCGTCAACGTCGAATTTATAATTTTGTTGATAATACTGTATTGTAGAATAGTTTAATTTATTTTAATTGAGAGTTTCTAATTAATATTTTATGTTTGATTAGAATGTCGCATATGTAATTATTAATTACTATATTATATAAAATGTATAAATATACGTATGCATGTAAAATTTTCGACTATGTATACCACTGTACAGTGAGTGTAAACGGAACGCAGCCCGCAACGGTTGTGGGTTCAATGCCCCACTCGGGAAAATGTAGCATTATTGTCATTTCCCCGCTCTGGTAACTAGGCAAAACGCGGCGTTGATTTCCGCCATTTTCCACTCAAAGCTTCAAAAAAGTCAGCGGAAGTGGAAGTGGAGAACGAAGTGTTATTAGGTTCCCTCTGCCTACATTGCTATACGAGGTGCAGTGTAAAGCTATATTATCATATCAGCTTCAGGTCCTATAGGACTTAGATTACGAAAAATGTTCAATGACAAATTATTTAATAACTTTCAAATACATATATACATAATTATTGTATTAAATTGGTAATCACACGTCAATCACAGAAACAATATTCGTGCGCAATCTAGTCTGTATGTGAAGTTCAGATGCAGGACAGAATTAATATTGGGAGTCACGTCACCAGCACTGTTCATTCACGCCTTGCCTGTACCGCCGCGCCGCGGACGATCAACAGAATTTATAGTTTTTTAAATTTTGTTTAAAATAAAAAATATATTCATTTTATTATAATTTTGTGTTTTTTGTTTTAGTTTTTTGTAATTGCAGATTTTAAGGAATTTACTTTTCATTTAGGTATATTGATAGTCACTGTGTGTTGTGTGTAATTGTGATATTTATTGAACTAAATATAGTGTTTTTTTAATGCAGTTTCAACATTTCCTGTTTTCAACTAAACCAAAATGAGTAGCGTTTATGCATATTATAAATTTCAGTATTTTAAGCGCGACGGTTTTGGGCGCGATCCGATCGTGGGGAATGAATTATTTAATATTTAAATAATTTTAATTATATTTATTTTGATTTGCTAGCTGTGGTAATGAGGCAAAGTACGGCCAAACCGTTGAGTTCCTAGAATTTGTCGGAAAGTGGGGAGCAGGAGAGTCTTAATGGAAAACGGTGTGAGTTTTCCAGATTAAAGGAATGTATTCTCTAAGATAGGATTAGGATCTATGAGCAGCTGCAGTACAATCGTAAATGGACCAAAGAGATATTCGCTTCAAATTGTACTTTACTTATGGATTCTATATTTATATTGATTTAATAAATATTTCTTGAGTAAGATTTCGTTATCAACTTAATATGAAGCTTTCGTTTGCAGAATTATTTTCTTTATCTTTATTTTGCGTTTTATTACTTTTATTTTTATAATCTAAATAGGCTTCAGTCAGTTCAGTCACGGTCGCCATTTACGCATGAATTGTCTTTCGCCAACAGTAGCTACTTATTACTCTCATTACACACAAAATATACAAAATGTTAAATTTATGGTACAATATTAAATAGCTATACTTTTTTTTCTATTTTCGCCTCACGATATTTCTTGCACATAGCAGTCAAGGGGTAGTCAAAGGGAACCTGAAAACCTAATGTTAAGACACTCTGTTACCATTAAGACACTTCCGTTCCACACTTTAGGATGAATTTTGGAGGCATTTCTTGTTGAGCAACTCTAGTCAACTCAACGACGATAATATTAAATACATACACAAAATTACATACAAAAAAAATATTAAATACATTTCTTTGAGTTGGAATTGAAACCAGAATCTGTCGCGTTTACACTCACTCGCTTGTGCCACTCCATATTGAATGGCCTGAAATTACACTTATTTTATAAATACCGTAATATTATAACAACATTTTTAAAAAATATATATATTTTAAAACCCGCTAATATTTCACAATAGGATGTTTGTAAAACAAAATATCTTAAGCGTTTTGACGGCCATCAATTGTCAAAACGAGGATATAAATTAGAGCCCCTCGCAGCCCTGGGGCCCGGTCGAGATTAATGTTGGTATTAATCGAGTGACCGCCGCAGATTGCCGGGGCCCGTGCATCTTGAAATTACAGTTACTCATGCGTTATGTTGAACAAACATTTATTTGTAATGTTAATTAACTGTATATAGTATCAGATTTAGTCAGTCGTGACGCAGGGGCACATAGTGTGACTGTGAAATCAACTAGTCTTACAGTGCACTTTGTTCAGCAGTGTCTTAACACTAGGTTCCCTCTGCCTATCCTGCTGTGTGCGGGATACAGCGTGAAGCTGATTTTAAGATAAAATTATTAACTAAATATATTGTTGGGTAAATTATAATTGATGGTCGTTGTAGCGCAGTGACACAAACGTGTGACTTATTATTTTATTATGAATTTATTATGTTTTATTCAATTGATGTTATGTTCCAATTATATGAACTTAAGTTCATCTTTGACCATTTAAATCATGTGAATAAAAAAATAAAATATTTAAAATTTCATTTGAAACATGGGGAAAGTATGTTTTCATATGTAAGCATTGACATGCTTTAAACGTACGATCTGAGCTGGTTATATAGATCACAATGAATCATCTCTTGGTGACGACCTAGCAATTTTATTAAAGAAGATTATTTATAAAGTCATTACCACAACATTCGAAACCAGCCACTTTCAGTGACCATTAATCGAATTTAATGCTTCCAACCACACGGCTATACTTACACACACTTATCCACACCAGCCATTATATGTAGTTACGTATTAACAGTACCATCTCACCACCATAGCACCCGAACAATGACATTTAATGTAATTAAATTTCCCCGACAAACCCTATTTTATCGCCGGATTATTTGATCAAAGGGCTAATCGACTCTACATACCTACAGTTTAGCCAAAGATAAACTTGCGACATGCGGGCGGCTGTGCGTGTTTAACTAATGACCGAGTCATGGGGGCCGGGCGGGTGAGAGGGCGGCGGGGAGGGGGGAGGGCAGGAGGGCAGGGGGCTGTAGTCCGGCGATATCATTAGCCACAGATGCCGCTGCCCGCTGCCCGGTATAAATACATTAACTGCGCCGTCAAACTGTTAAAGCCAGCTTCAAACGTTGTTTTACGCCGTGATTCCACCGAAACAACCGTATAACCGTAAATAACTACACGTTAATTAAAAACTTCCACAAATAAAGTAGTAAGCGCCGTATAAGTCTCCAGTATTGGCAATTTCATAAAAAATGGGCACATCCGAATCAATGAACAGTAAAAATAGCGGCCACTTCATGGGAATATGACGCCATAAAATTCTATAAAGCCAATAAAATTCGTGCTCGGCGTTAGAACGTCCACATAAAATCTCAAAGTACATAAACATATCATAAGAGGGGGATAAAGAGCGAGTTATCCTCACAAAGAGAGTTTTTCTAAGGGATAAGCGGCGGTTTCCACAGATGGTTATTTTATACAGTGAGGCTAAGTTAACGGGCCGAGCTTTTAGCATTCTACGACGTAGACTATCTACGCTTCGTAGCTAAACAACGAACTACAGGGATATACATATGAACATACATCAAGAAAAAAACGTGCTATTTAGTATTATTGTGATTATGTAAATATTAACAATGAATATTAATTTAAATAAAGCTTTATTATCTAAGAAATTCTGGCACAGGGGCACAAACGTGCGACGGTAAACGCGTTTGGTTGTAGGTTCGATTTTCACTTTCGCTCTGGTAAGCAGCCAAAGTACGGCGTTGAATTCTGCTACTCAACACGTCTTTCGTGATGTCTCGTAAATACCTCAAGAAAGGCTGAAGTGAGGAATGGACTGTCTTAACAGTGGGTTCCCTATGCGTACCCTGTCATATACGGAATACAACATGAAACTGAAAGAAATAAAACTTTATTCATATTTTACGTTAGTTATTAATTTACATTATGGCCGAAATAAAGCGCTATGAAGAGTTGAATACTATTTATTTACGACCAAAACTCCCTGTTTATTGCGATATAAATCGGCGACTAGATATGATTTATCTGCTCATCATTCCTTGTTACATGTGAGTAATGTTGAACACGTTATTGCCTAATAAATGTTACTGTTTCATATTACAAAGAAAATTACCAAAAATTCACGCGCCGCGAAACATCTAACTCTAAATATTTGCTTTTTGTTTGTGTAGAACATTTTAAATCGAAACAAAGCCAGCCACGCTCGACTTAAAACGAATTATCATACGCCAGGGACTCACCCTTTATAAAGAGACATCGGACGCTGGAATTGAAATGGATAGGATAGGAGAGTCCATCCATCACGGTGTTTGCCCCACATCTAAATGGTTTTTTAATAATTCCACTTTGGAATTCAATACGTCGCCCTTCATTAGAAAAAGAAGAATGATCGAGTGCCGATTGTCGACAATATGACACTCAATTGACAGCACTCGGCATAATTCAATAAAAGCGGCGAGACATAAAAATGGTGCGGTCTGAGTCACTTTGATATTGGAATCGAAAGGAACAAAAGTTCTGATCGACATTTGTTTTTCATCTTATTATATTTTATGTCATCGCTTCTAATTCTATTATGTTTGAAGAAATATCAATTCTATTGTTAAAAATTAAATATATTATTGTATTTTAGTCGCAACCGATAGAGCATCTATGGATCACTAAAGTTTTATTTACGTAGTTTTATTTGTGATTTTGTAATAAGTATTATTTTATTATAATACAATTCCCTCTTTTTTTTTCTTCTGTGAATATTTTTAATCTGTTAGGGGTTACAAAATATACTACAAAACTAGGTTAGATAAAATATGTAAAGAAATTAGAAGCGTTTATAAGGGTAAGTAAAGAAAATCTCACAGAGTTATCCACGGTTAGATGCAAATGTACTATTATGTATGGTGCATTTATTCGAATATAATATCCACCACCAACTGTGAAACGATGTCCACATTAACTAAACAAATATAATATATAAAATATTAAAAACACTAACATAAAATATCCCTTTTTGTTGTAATATAATAAATATAACTTTATCCGTGATCCAGTGGAAAGTAAGACAATAAAGGAACCAAGACAGGAATGCGAAAGGGGAGAAGCAAACAAAACAAGGAACTTACAGTGACCGCCATAAACAAGGCGAACTATGTGCGGTCACCTTTATATTTCATGCAAATCGGCGACCGTTCAGGAAAACGTTCGGTATAATCGCCCGTTTGATAAACAACTAGGTTTTTTAATGCATTCCCTTTACATGTTACTGTTTCTGTTAAGTGACTTTTCTGTATTTTAATACTGCATTTTCATTGTAATTAAGCAAATAAAAATAGCTCAGCTACTTTTGTACCTAATTTATCGCCATTATAATACTATAATAAATTTTAGCCGTTAATGTAAACATGACTTTTACTTAAGTAGTATACTTAACAGGGACTGCTCTAGCTTTAATGTACGAAGGTTATAAATAGGGTTGTTACATTTCAAAAACACATTTTATAGTATCTCAAATGTTCCGTAACCGCGTCGTGTTCCTTATAAAGCCCTCTATCTATATCGCATCGAACGATCCATATTCGCCGTAAACGTTACAAATAACGTCGAAATGACGCGTCATTAAATAACATGGCTCAGATAAGCACCGATATATTAATGTTGTTTTTTTTATATATCAATGATATCGCGGTTTTTGAACACCCTAAGACCATTAAAAAATGGAATTGAACGATATATTATGCCATTTTTAATATATGGTATTCTGCTATCGGGAAATATGATCGAACATTGAAATTAGTACTGCGGCGTGTGTTAAGATTAGAAAGATTGTAAAATTACTGTTTTGTACTGGATATACGAATTTGATGCATTTTTCGAATTTATTTATTTTATTCATAATAAATAATATGGAGACCATCGTGGTATAGTGGGACAGTGTCTGAATGTACACGCGATAGTAGTAAGTTCAATCATTCAGGTTTTTTAGTTCCTTGCTTTATTAAAAGAAGGCGCAGCGTTTTGTAATTCAGCAGCGTTATGTCGTGGAAGGAGAGTAGAAAAAATAGTGATTTAGCACTAAGTTAACTTTGCCTATGCTGTCATATATGGAAGATAGCGAGGTACTAAAAATATATATATAGATAAAGTGTAAATAACATGAAAAAAGGCTTAGGGAATTTATTTTTGATACAATAATATTATTTTGACTGTTATATAGCGCTCGGTGTCACAGGCGGAAAACTTATTTAATATTATAATGTGTCCGTCTGATAGGCGGCCGAGCGCCACAAAATGTTGACAACAGAGAGATCGGGTGAACAGCGCCGGTGGGAAAGGAATTTCTTCTTTTCCCACACTTATTATTCCATCGTGGAGTAATTAAGTCGTAGGTTAAGTTAGATTAATTTAGGTTTAAGCAGATTACTGTTCTTCCAACATTGAAGGCAGTAATCTTAGATATAGTTTAGTTTTAGATAAAATGTATGTATTTTAAATTTAAAAATTTATTAATATAAGTTTAATTATAAAAATCGTATTTTCTTGACCCTCCAATTGCAGCCAACGTAACTTGACAATGAGAAACTTCTTTTCCTGTCAACTATAAAACTATTTATACTATTATTGTCAACGAAAACTTACTGATATAATATTATGAATGAAATATAAATATAAATATCATATAATTGCTGAGGCCGTTTTGGCGCAGTGGCACAAATGTATAACTGTAACGCACGACTGTAAACGCGACGATTGTGGGTTCAATTCGCACTCGGAGAAATTAATTATTATTTATTGATATTATCATTTCTTTGCTCTGGTACAAGGCTAAGCACGGTGCTAACACTCAATCCGCCACTCTATAGAGTGGCGGATTGAGTGTTCTGAATGTCTCGAAAATTCGGCATAAAAGTGGGGAAGGGAATGTCTACACTGGGTTCCCTCTCCCTACCCTGCGATAAACGAGATGCAGTGTGAAGCAAAAAAAAAAAAACAAAAAATATATATTCATCAAATCATAGGTTTCTTATACTTTATCAATTTCTATGACATTTATTTTTTATAAGAGTAGTAATGACAAAGCTACTTTTACCTACATAATATTGAAAGGGCGGGCATCTGTGCTGAAATCACCCGGTCACTAGAATATTGTTTTCACTATATTAGAAACGTGATCGCAATTTTTAAGGGCAAAAACATTCCATTTCAACTCGATTCTGACGTTGAGAGTATTTGATTATAGTACGTCGAGTGTGTATTCCCTTTTTAGTGTTATAAAGTGCAGGATATTGGAGAGTTTTACGATTCGATTTACATGCAATATTGAAACGTTCGATGTTGGATTAATATTTTAGTACCACTGCTGTGTCCCAAATTAAATTTATAAAGATTAAATACCAATATTATAAAATTACAAGTAGATGTTTCTGTGTATTTTACAGGGACAATAAAAAAACAAATGTTTTCGAAATGTTGAATGGTAAAAATAAGTTAACTATTGCGCTCTACTTACATGCGAAATAAAGCATTCAACTGAAAAAAATATTCGCTCTTCACAGCTAATGTGAACTGAATATATGTTTTGCTTAGATATAAAAAATAAATAAATAAATCAGCTTCACGCTGTATCACGTCTAAAGCAATATTGGCAGAAGGAATACAGTATCAAAACCCTCCGTTGCCCCCATTTGGCCGAATTTTTCAAGGCATGGCGTGTTGAGTAGCACAAGTCAATGCCAGGCAGTGTATGTTATAAGATAGCGAAGAAATTAAGATATTAATAAATAATAATTCATTTTCTCTAGTGAGGATCAACCTCACGACCGTCGCATAACAGACCCACCACTTCTGCCTGTGTGCTACGACAACCTCAATGATCAGATATTTATGTATTATATTAATATCATTATGGTATTATAAGTGGAACAGCACACTTATACGACGTTCAACGTTTCGCACCCTCATGTCAAGAAACATTGATTGAATTGTTGACGCAGGAAATTAATAGAGATAACTATGAAGGAGGAAAACATAGGCCTCCATTGTCTTATATGAACATTCAGGTTGTTATTACAAATATTGTATGGTATTAAATATATGAGGCCAGTCGTGACGCAGTGGCACAAAGTGTGACTGTAAAACCGACTGGTTGTGGGTTCGATCCCCACTCGAGGAGATGAAATATTTACTTAAATTTATATTTTCATTTCTTCGCTCTGGTGTCAATGCCTCCAGAATCCGGCAGAAAGTGGGGAACGGAGCGTCTCAACGCTAGGTTCAATCTGCCTACCCTGCTGGGTGCGGGATACAGCGTAAAGCTGACTTTATTTTATTAAATATACAGTATTCCGAATAAATAAAATATATTCGGTAGTACAGCAATGTTAGAAAATTAAGTGTAATTCAATTTTAATTTCTTTTTTCAACTACTAAGAATGGTAGTTTAAGGAAAATTTATCAAAAACTATCCTTATATGTAGTTTTAAATTAAAAAAAAAATCAATATTTTAATTTCGATACGATTTTTTATTATAACTTTCGTATTATAACTTATACTCGTACATTCTCGTTTTTATTAATTCAAATAGAAATATATTACAGAAATCAATCACGCATATGGCACTTCAGAGCCAACTATTTAAGTTGACGTAAATAATAGTCGATTATGATGTTAAATGAACTTGAAATCAATATTGATTGTTGAATTAGGTTGCTTATTTAATGTTTCCCGTTACAACTTGTTGTGTTTAAATTTTGTGCGCCAAGTTTATTTTGTATGTTAAGTGGTTTGTTCGAATTTAGGGTACATTTGTTATTTATTGACTTTGTATTTGTAACTAGCAATACGTGTAATAATAGCACGCGTATCGTGTCGCGGTCAACTAGTATAAATATTATTTAATACTACAGAGTTTTTTTATTTACAAAAAATAGTGAAGTGGCAGTTGTACTCGCCCATCGAGGGTTCTGTACCAATTTCATGATTATACAACCGTAGGTCAATGGAAGGTAGAACTTGTTAAACTTGACACACTTAAGTCTTTAACTCAAATCACATTTTGAAAAAAGAAAAAATATTTTCAGATTTTTTCTAAGTTTCCAGTTCTTACCAAATTACATAATTCTTGATCAAAGAAAAGTACCCTCCAACCAATTTTATAGACATTTATGATAAAAACGGTGCATAAGCGCTCGTGTCTTTAGACAAAAATGTTCTTTACGGACAGACAGAGGCTAACAATTAACCTAAAATTGTACCAGTTTTTCTTTTGAAGTGCGGACCCCTAAAATGAAATATTTGGAAATGTAAAAAAATTACAGTAACAGAACTGGAATCCAAAAAATCTTCAAAATCACACATGCGTTAAAATTTTCTTAATAAAGTATATGTGTTATAAAAATGTCCAAATATTTTTTTTTACAAAAAATTAAAGCATCTTTTTCCACACGCGTTATCCATTTTCCACCTAAAAATAGATATTCAGAAATATAAACAACTTTAAGTTTTATTTACATTGTTAACAAAGATAATGACTCATAATGTTTGTCTGTAGTTTTAAAAAGGAACTCACTGTACCGTTCATCTAGATGCAGTTGCATCCGATAGGAAGTCGTTTGCGAATCCGTTCTCTTACTTTCCGGAAATTCCGACTTGCAACTCCGAGACCGATGAAAGAAATACTTTCTAAAGAGTTAGTTGTTTGACTCGCCTTTATTAGTCTTTTGATTTGTTACAACTTTGTCTTCAAAAGGACTGCGGCTTCGGAACGTTTTTATTGTCTGTTGCCATTGTTGTAAATAAATATATTTTGTGATATTATTTGATGTTATTGTTAGTTTTTGGTGAGCAAATTGTCGTATTTCATTGTTATCATGCCATTTTTATAGTTTCACGATATATCTCGTATACATAAGCGTAGGTAGAGGAAATCTTAAGACACTCCGTTCCCTACTTCACACATTTTTCGAGACATTGCGTGTTGATTAGCGGAACTCAAGGTCGTACTTTATCTTGTTAACAAAAATAAAGAATCGAACCGACGACCCTAATATATTGTTTTATTAAAATATATTTATTCTGATAATAATAAACAATATTAAGTGTCAGTATAAAGAAATTATATATGTGTAGTAAACAACAGTGACTTCTATGTAATAAAAAACAGTTTAAAAAATAAATTCACTTCATATATTTCTTAAAGTCGAGCTGGAAAATAGAACTAAACTCAAGATTTATCTTAAATCCATGATCCCGTCGGTATTTAGAAATAACCTTCTAATAAATCTCGAAACGTCGGGGGTTTGATTCCCGCCGGGCGTCGGATCCGGTACGTATTAACTTGTTAGCCTTTAGTTTGGGTACTGACCATCGAAACTACGTTAACTCTCCAAAGCGGTGAGTATTAAGTGCTTCTTGTAGACCGGACAGGCTAGCTTATTTAGCTATATATATTAAACCGATATTTATGTTTAATCTGTCTGTCTAATAAATATTTTAGGAGTTTTTAAAAAACCTTTTCTAGAAATTATGATATTATTATATAAATAGGTCTTATATAAATGTTAGTGTACTGTGTTACTAAACATCTTGAAAATGTGTTTTTTCTTAATTTAAAGAAATTATTTGTTATTCTTAGTTATGGAGTGTCCATTCTCCATTTCCTGCCGAATTCTGGAGGCATCACGTGCTAATTGGCAGAACTTAACGCCGCGCTTTGCTTTGAAAACTAAGCGGAGGAGTAAAAATATAAATTTAAACAAATATCAAATATTTCTTTTCCTCGATTTGAGATCGAACCCAGAACCGTCGCGATACAGTCATACCCTTGTGACCCTGCGCCACGACTGGACTCATAAATATGAATATTCGTTAGATCCATATTAATAGTAATAGTAATAATTAATATAATCGATCTCCAAATATTAAGCAAGACGGTCACGTCTGGTCGCGGATCGTCAAAGAGAAACTAATTCGAACTATGATTAATTGAATTTGAAAGTGGTTCGTGCAATACCAACCCGAATCTGTTACTCCAGCCGGCGGTCTACAGTCTAACTATAGCGCTGTTGGGAACCTGTTCGACTTGGAAAGCTTTACCTTGACAGGTTAAGATTTCGATACAGTTGTTTGACTAAGAAACTTAGTGTATTTTAGATTATAAATTCAGCTTAGATTCTACTAAGTTATACATATAGATGATTGACTATGATTTATATTGTATTAAATCTATTAATTAATATATTAGTTTTAGTGACAGTTGTAATATATTTTTGTGAATAAAATTATAATAAGTTAACTGAATTAAAATTGTCCTTACGTCCTTTTAAAATTTTAATCAAATCAAATCAAATCAGCTTGACGCTGTATCCCGCACACAGCAGGGTAGGCAGAGGTAGCCTAGGGTTTTTTTAGACACTACGTTCCCCACTTTCTGCCGAATTCTGGATTATTTCATTTATTTCTTCGCTCTGGTGTCGAAGCAAAGCGCGACGTTGAGTTCCGCCATACAACACGCAATGCCTCCAGAACTCGACGGAAAGTGGGGAACGGAGTGTCTTAACAGTAGGTTCCCTCTGCCTATCCTGATGTGTGCGGGTACAGCGTGAAGCTGATTTAATTTAATTTTAATATAAAAACTGCAAAATTAGCAAAAATGCTAGTAAATGATATTGTATATCACAAAATGATTAATCTAATAGGCATATTAACTTATAACTAATGCCATATTAATGTGGCGTACATCGAATGTACATTTAATTAATGTATTTATTCCCAGGACAAGGGTCCGCTGTTATTCTTGTTTTAAACAGGGGTCAGCCACAAGTGGGAATAGTCCTTAAGTTTTTGATAGTTTGAGCGGCTTCGGTATTTACTGCTTAAGTTAGGTAGGTAGTAAGGGTCACTTTGAGAAAGTTGTGTTTCTAGGGAAAACATTGATTTACTGTTATAACTAAATTTCTTACTTTCATGCTGATGTTATTTTGATATTTTAAGTATATATAAAAATTAAATTAAATTATTTAAATAAAAACTTATATACATATTTTTAATTGAAGTTAATTCGTTTCTTGGTCTTAAGTTTATTAAGTTTTAGTATTTTATATATTTAATTAATTTGGTGACAAAGGAGTTATGCTGAATCCATTGTAATTTAGAAAATCGGATCAGAGACCGGTTGTGGTGCAGGGGCGTGCTGTTATAAACGCGACAGATTGTGGATTCGATTCGCACTCGAGGATATGAAATAAAGCGCGGCGGCGAGTTCCGTGTCAACACAACACAATGCCTCCAGAAACCGGCGGAAAGTATTGAACGAAGAGTCTTGTGACTGGTCTTATCACAGATTCTTCCCTGCAATGTGTGGGATACAGCGTAAAAATAAGAAAATTACCAACAATTTTCTCCACAGTGTTTTGTTGTATTAAATATATTTTTTCATGTATATTTTTGTATTTATAATGTAAGGAAACATTTCGGAAGGCATGTGCAGCGTGCATGGCAATGCAGGCACGTGCGCGCTATCAGTCATGCGTCGCCCGTCGTCGCATCGGTTTGGCGGTGGAGACCATGTCCACGCTGCATTCTAAACATCGTTGACTGTTTACTGAAACTCTGATTTTATATTGCAAATAATGATATTATATTGAGGAAAGTCGTGGCGCAGGAGTGTGACTGTGTGTGATTCCGACTCGAGGAAATTAAATAATTAATGTTTTTACTTCTTTGTTTTGTTAACAAGGCAAAGTGTGGCGTTGAGTTGTGTCCCTTAACAAGCAATGCTTCTAGAATTCAATGAAGAGTGGGCTATGGACGTTTACAGGTTTCCTCTGCCTACCCTGCTGATTGCGGGATACTGCGTGAAGCTGATTTGATTTCATTTTTTAAACAAAAAAAAGCTAAATGAGTAGATAAAAAATGCATAAACATACTTCCGGCAAGAATGAACGAATGAATAAATCGAATCTGAATAAAAGTTAATATTTACCATTTATACAAAACAAATAGAAATCATCATTCGCTTATACCGTTCAGATGCATATTTATTGGATGCGATCGTTTACAACGATCACGTATAGCGGTGTTGGTGGTAATGAGTGTTTGTTTAGGCCCGTCCACACTGGGCGGGCTGGTCGGCGCGTGTAGGGCGGTTATCGCCGCGTCACGTTGCCGCGTTTGAAATTGATGCAACTAAATTCAGTATGCCGTTTGTGTTTCGTTTGATCATAGTTTTACTTATATTGTAATGTTGCGTGTACGCCATTAAATTTGTTATTAATATTTTAAGATTGAAACTACTAAAGGAATAGAAAAAGAAAAGATGTCACTTATGAGTACATATTTATTTTTCCTTTTTAATTATGGGACAATATATTTTTTCTAATTATGGGAAAATATCGACTGTTCATTGTCTTAATTCTATTTATTTACTTTCTCAAAAAAAAATTGTAACGTTACAATAATCTTAATAGAAGGTAGAGAGACCTGATTCTGCTGAAAAGTTTCTGCTACTAAAAAGTAAATTATAGTTCAAAACTCGACCGAAATGACGCTAATATCAAAAAGGTATAAAATTAACTGATGAATTATAGAAAACGTGAAGTACTCAGTTTAGATAAGTTTTTAACGTCTCTAGGTTTTTGATTCATTATTTTCTTTCCGAAACAGTCCAAGTCCATTTTAATTTTACCTCTTTTGATGGATACTCTTTGTACATGGAGGATCTTATTTATTCTATATGAAAGTCTAAAGTTAAGCAATAGTTATATTATTTAATAAAAACAAAACAAATACATATTTTTTTAACATTTTTAAAGTGTTAAAATACTTATTTCTACATTTATAAAAAATTTAAGGTAGCGGGCCTCGAACCCGCGCTTTCTGGAAACCGACCTGGTCGGTTAAATACACATTATTTGTTGCTAACTACTTTGTTTTCGAACATTCAATACAACAATTTAAACAAACAACAAACTATTTCAAAATAACAATTATACTTAAATGCGGTCTTTACCTATGTTTTAATCACATCGATATAACAATTCTGCTAGAATATATTTATTTAATTATTAAATTATCAATTTTTACAACCCCTTCTATATTGGACCCTAATGTAAGCTACGAAAATATTTTTCATATAAAATATATATTTGTATATCAGCAAAATAATATCTTTATACACAAAATTAATTCGTTATATTAATTGCATAAAACGAAATATTATAAAATGAAATCTGCCTTATCTCTCCATTTACGCGTAGTCACGCATGGGTACAGTCGAATACAAATGTTATTAATTGAATTTTAATCGCCCTCATACATACAAAATATTAAATAAATATTTTTTCTAGATATAAAATATTTTCTAGCTTTATAGCTCAGTTAAGCTAATACCTTAGATTTTAAGCGAAGTTTGCAAATCGCGTAGGCGTTTTCTACGTACATGTACGTTGTTCTTGTTGAGTCAGCGAATGACCGACAGTAACAAATTTAGTCGGTTGCCGCAAACGCTGTTGTTTTAGGCCGTAGACAAACATGCAGCGTGACCGGTGCTAATACTTGTTTGCTTTCTGTATTTATGGTACTGTCGCACTCGACGTGCTCGCACGCCGGAATAATTAGCTCGTTATAAAACACAATGCGTTATATTTTTTTCGTGTGGCTACGCCTTTACTTTTTGACTTTTGATTTTTATGTTGTATAAATTAAAACATCTCGATGTTCTTGTATACCACATGAGTTTACAGACACTTGGCACAAATATTATTCTTATTATGAAAGAAAAATAAGATTTACAATTTTAAATAAAAAATATATATTTAAAAAAATCATTAAAAAATGAACGGCTTTAGAGAGAGGAACTTCCTTACAATACACACCGTCTCTTAAGCAATATGCAATAGCATTAAGCATACAAACATTATTATTAGGTAAAATTTTACCTCAAATTAAAATCACGTCGGTGAATGTTCAACGAAAATTTTCCTATATATGCCTCAGGTGAGAATATGAACTAAAATTAACTTGTACACACGGTGCAGGTTACAGAGTTGCTGCCGGCTGAATCGATTAAACGATGTAACGAGATTACTGACCGACGGCTAAGTGCTCCTGACTGGCCAGTCGATAATCGACTTTACGTTTGATCTCCCATAGTCGATACGATGCAAAAATGATGACGTGTTTCCTATAAAAAAATACGAGAACTTGTAAATTATCTTATGTCTTGTTTATCATCAAAATTATTATTTATACTATTATATGTATATCAGCTAACTGATTATTTAATATTATCACGTGTCTGTAGATCAGTAGATACCTTGTACAGGAACAGTAACTTACCAAATGTAATTAGTGATGGGCTTAATGACTTCCCTTCTAATTGGGGGCTAAGATTTAGAAGCCATTGCCTTACATATTCATAGACGCTGAACCCTCAGGTAGGTATAATTTATTCAAAGGCAACGGCCATGCAAATTGCTGAATATCGGTCATGTTTACGTCAGATTTGAGTGAAAATTATTGCGAATTGGCTTTCCAGGTAAAATAGCATTGTTGTGACTATTCTATGAATTGTTAAATTTTAAAGCAGATAGTATTTCACTTGGCTTACAACCAATATATATATATATATATATATATATATATATATTAAAATTCTTTACAAAATGTAAAATATTTCGAAATTTTTGGGCATTCACCTCTTGGATTTTATACGAAATTTTACACTCCGATATAATATATAAATACAATATATATATTACTCACATCTAGTAGTCTAGTTTAGTAATAAAATAAATCGTCTAATATGTTATATATTATAATAACGTTGGTTTCTTAAGTGTGGTACGTAAAGGAGACTATCCTGCGGCAGTACATCATTGGCACCTTAGCAAGATTGGATAATTGCTTAAGTGGGATCTCACTTAGCCCTTGTGTTCCGAAGCTGGCCCTTTTACCGTCTTCCTAAGATAAGCATGGTTTATTGTTCAAGACAAATCTTCTTAACTTGTGATAACAAATCGCTATTATCACATAGAATTATAAAGGCTTACTATAACCAAAACAAATAGTTCTTATAACAAGACCATACAGGTATAGTAGACATAATTTTTGGTTTTAGGGTTCCGTACCTCAAAAGGGAAAAAACTTTCATTTCGTTGTCCGTCCGTCCGTCTGTAAAGAACATTTATGTATATCAAGGTAACGTGGAGGCGTCAAGCTGAAATTAATAGCAAATATTCAGGTCTTGGCGAATTAAAAAAAATTAAAAAATATGAGTATTTATTATTGAATTTTTGATTTGATTATTTACTTAAGTTTATCAAGTTTTATAAGTTGTACTTCCGTAGTCTTGAAATTAGTACAATCTTGGCGGGCGAATCCAACTCTCGCTTGATTGATTTTTTAAAACATTTAAAGATGAATCATTGAGACAGAAAAAAAATCTAAATCTAAATCTAAACCTAAAAATATTTTTTAATGAATAAATATCATTAATTCATATAAAAACAGAAGATTTTACAAAGTATAGTATATTTTAAGATAATTTAACAGAGCTCGCCGTCACACAACAAAATCTCTCATCAATCTTTGTTTAGCAACTTGAAATGCATATGAATATTTTATATTACCGTACATTCGTTAAATATGCAAGACTGTAGAAATCTACACACGACTAACTGAAAAGAGGGGTTTAACTTTTGATACTTGCAGCGTTTCTTTATACTAATTAAAAATGCAAGGTTATCTTAGAGAATGTTATATAAAAGGTTTTCTATTTTTTATGAACATAATTCGTCTATTGATTAATATTTGAATTAAAGAAAATTCTTATCTTACATATTTTATTTTTTATTACTATTTATCATTTTCTGTCTATTAGAAGCGAGGCTGTGTTAGAGAAATAATCACATTATATATGTATGTTTGTCTGCATGATTTATATAGATAGGTAGCCGTTTTCTCTTTAAGCAAATCCTTTGAAAGATAGTCACTTCCAAAGTGCTTAAGTGTTCACTTTTAACTGAAATCAGTTTCAACAAGAATTACAGTAACAGTAGTTTTTGAGATATTGTACATTTTCCAAGTCCGCAAATACAACTGTTTCATTCTAAAAACGATAATTATATGCTATAAAAACGATAGTGATATTCTGGCTAGGCGTCCTTGATCTATTGCTATGGAATCTTATGGAACCTTATGGGCGTATCGGGTTCGCACTTGGCCATATTTTGCTATAGATCAGGGAATATATACTACAAATCAAAGCTAAATATATACACATATATTTCTACTTTAAAATTTTATAAATTACACCTATAAAGATATATTGCGATCGTGCAAGCAAAGAAAAACTAAAGAAGAAGTTTTAATAATCTAAGTTATGCTACTACTACTACTAGCTTCACGCTTTATCCCTAGCGGGGTGGTCAGAGGGAACGGAACGCAAAGCCTCCAGTATCTTTGATACTGTGTCTTCGAAGGTCAACCGAGGTCTGCCCCTACCTCTCTTACCACTCACTTTTCCATCAAGTTATATATATATATATATAAAAATAAGGTTGCAACAATAATTGTCTAGTTCTGCTCATTTTTATTATTTTAAATTAGCATTACGGCGAGTCACACGCTGTATTAGAGTAAGTTTTGTTATACGCTTTGATTAATAAAAAGTACTTATTAGTCTTAAAATATACTAAAATTAATCAGAATTATATGTTTTTTTTCTAAAGTACTTACAAAAATCCATCGACACATCTTTAATTCTCATTTTCTTTATTTTTAATTAAAAATATTTACAAAACTCATTTTTTAATTCTATATTATTTATCAAATATAACCAAACCTAAATATAACCTAAACCAAATCTATTAAGTCAAGAACTACTAGAATATTGAGACTAATGATTAATCTTAGTTGAATGATGCTTCGGCTAGCAAGGAATGGCACGCCTTTGTAACTTAGACCAGTCTGAACTCAATCGTACGGTAAGAGCCACTCGAGCTTAGAAATTCCTCGCAACACAGGTAACTGATCTAAATTCATTTGTTTGTCTACAACTCTGCAAACTGTGTTGAACTAGATGTACCTATAATAAATTTCAATAGTTTTTAAAATATTAGATATATCGTTTAAATTTAATATTTTTGTTAGTGAATTAATAGCGTTTGTATATTTATTATATTTAATAAGGATGTCAAAAATACAACGTCAAAATGAAATTTGTACATTAAGTAAGTTAAGATTTAATACAGTAGAGTGGATAGTGTAGGTAAAAAAAATATAATATTTCTTTTTACTAAGAATAATTATAATTAAACATAAGTTAATGCATGATAACGTTTCAGAACAAAACTTACTGAGCAGAAAATAACAATTATCTCCAATTAATTTATATTCAAATAATTTCAATTCAATTTTAACCAGTGTATAACGCGGCCACTTGAAACTTTTCCTTTGACGCCGCTCGTGGCGTACCTTTCCAAATATCTAAACAATCGCACTGTTATAAAGTTTTAGCTTTCCAACTTCTGACAAGTTGAGAACTGCTCGGCTTCACTTGGAAAATATTGCGAGCGGTTTCATTTGCAACCGTTATAGAACGGTTTGAAATTGTTTATCATTTTGTTAATAAACTATTAATATTGAATTAAAACATAATTGTAATATGTATAGAAATTGTCCTGTATTCATTAATTCAATCAGAAATTAATATATAATTTAATTTTTTCTTAAATGTAACAAATAGTTAATACATACAAACATGCGTTTTACAAAGGTAAGAAAATGAATAATTTTCTTTCAATATAAACAAATTTAGAACAAATCAAGTCATTTTACGGGACATTTAATTGTTGATTGATCCACAAACGCCACCCTCACCTGCCTGAGCGTCAGACGAAGATATCAAGCTAACGTCAACTAGGGATTGCTCTACAAAATTCATATAAGTGAAACTTTCTTGCGAACTACTAAAATTGGCCTGCGGGTCGTATACGACGAATTTCAGAAACGACGTTCATAGTTGTATTTTAGTGGAAGGAATCATATACTTACTATTATGTATACATTAATTACATAATAAAATTATTATATAATATTATTAAAACCTACATCTGTTTGATACGGCAATAAATCTAATTAAAAATTATTCTCACGTTGTGTTGCATATAGCCTACCGTGTTAACTCTCCATCCCA
The DNA here is from genome assembly GCA_917862395.2 of Heliconius sara. Classification (NCBI taxonomy): domain Eukaryota; kingdom Metazoa; phylum Arthropoda; class Insecta; order Lepidoptera; family Nymphalidae; genus Heliconius; species Heliconius sara. The sequence continues at coordinate 5,463,262 of OU860796.2, read as the reverse complement.
TCCCGTTTTCATTTTCCTCCGAATTTTGCGAGCTGATTAGTGGCAGAACTCAATGCGGGACTTTTCTCTTGGTGCCAGAGTGAAGAAATGAAAATATTAATAAATAATAATTCATTTCCATCGTTATGGTCACACATTGTGCCACTACGACCCATATTTCAATATTTCCGGTCACACCAATATTTAGTACGATTCATGGGAGCGATCACCAAGGAATGGGCTCAGCAAAGTATCCTGAACAAGCATGATGGTAACATATCTTGTATATCTCGTGACAGAATATATTTTTTTGCTTATTATGCCACTTTGTTATATTTGACTTATTATTATAACATTTTATTTGTATTATAAAATATAATTTAAATAATCGTCCCATAAGATCCGGAACTATATAGCGTAGTTGTGCCGTAATAACAGTACAACTGCTAAGATATTCTGAGACGTTGTGAACGTCGGCCGCCTCTCCATTATGCAGAAACCCCCTTTTTGTTCTTCACTCTTCGTCTTCAGTTTCATACTTGACGTGTGTTTTGGGTATAATTAACTTAAGAGGAACAGGTGAGTCGTGATAAGTGAAAAGGGATAAGTAGTTCAGTTCTAATTTGTTAACTGTTAAGTATAATTTAAGTTTAACATTACTATTAAATATCTTAGAATATCCACGTAACTCAATTAATAGCCTTTTGATTAAAACAAAATATAACTATGTTATATAATATGGATTGTAGAAGGATAAAAATTTGCCTTGACTTGAAGAATATTAAAAGTTTCAGATAGAAGCCAAAAACAAAACACGATACATTACGAAGATAGCTTATGCAAATCGAACCGGCGGCTTGAGACATTGCGAGTTGAGTGGCTGAATTCAACGCCGCGCTTTACCTCGACACCAGAGCGAATAAATGAAAATATAAATGTTATAAATATTTCATCTCCTTGAGTGAGGATCGAACCCACAACCAGTCGGTTTTACAGTCACACTTTGTACCCCTGCACCACGACTGGCCTCAAGAATATTTAGTATATTTTATAATCTTATAATTTTACATTTGTAAAATAGAACTTATTTTAAAAAAACTGACATCCGTTGTGTCCTATCTACAAACAGGTACTTGAAAAACTCGAGTTTTGTGTAAATGAGGTGGAGGGACACGCATATGGCGAGGAGGAAGCGACGCGCATAAATCTGTGACGGTGGCGCCGTGGCAGGAAACGGAAGTGCCGGTGTCGTTTGCCGCATTGTGCTATCGGCCGCCGAGCCGCGCGGACGTCTCTTTGTGCCATTTGTGAACGCCACTTTATGGATACTCATTCAGATACCCTATCGCATAAAACCATTGTCGCGCCACCTTCATTGATAGCGTGCTCGTTTATTCTTATACCTGTCGGGTTATAAATGTTGTTTACTTTTTGGTCTTTTTCAAGAATATACATATGTATATATATAAAAATACAAACTGGCCAGTCATTATGGCGTCTTATATTTTCCAGGTTGTGAAAGCGTGGCATTGAATTTCGTCGTTCAAATCAACTTGTCTTTAAAATTGGGTAAAATTTGGGAAAGATTTGTCTATTTGCTTTGATTATTCAAGAAGAAGCATAAAAAAGAACCGGACGTCGGACTCGACCGTCGGGGGTTTCGTACCAAATTCAAGATTGTAACTCAACGGGAAGTACAACTTATATAAGTTGCGAAACTTAAATTTGCGGGCGTATTATTATATATTTATTTAATGTATAAAAATTTCGACGTAGTTTGATGAGAACGTATGGCTTAGTGGTCAGTGCACTTGATCGGTTTCCAGGAAGCGCGGGTTCGAGTCCCGCTACGTTCAAATGTTTGTACGTATTCTTAATATGTATTTTTCTTCCCTTAGTGTGGAATGACTCTTTAAAAATGTTAAAACCATAAATGGTATCTTTTGATAACATGTGGGCCACAGATGTGAATATTTAATTATTAATTTCAGCTTGATGCCTCCACACAATCGTAATCTCCAAACTCAACAAACAAACGTATTAATTATTTCTAATTTGTAGGACAAATCAGAGTCTGTCATGCAAATATGTAATTTCATCAAAAATATATATCCTGAAAATTTTCAATACATTGTAATAAATCTTAATACAATATGTTTTTAAACGATTTAAAAGCAGGTGGATATTTTAAATGCACTTAAAATCAATAAAATTAATTTAATTTTATATATGTTCTTCCTTTCAATTTCTTTCTTAATTATAAAAAACAGTACATACATTAGTGATCCTATAAAAGTTCTATAAGTCGAGAAGACTAACGCCACACTTTCCGTCTATTGATTTAAAAATAAATAATAAAAACCAATAAAGGATCGTCAAATAATCTTATCTTCATTATCCTCTTTTAATTTTTATAATAAAAAGTTTCCGATAGAAGCCAAAAACAAAACACGATACATTACGAAGAAAGCTTATGCAAATCGAACCGGCCAACGCAACGCTTCGACGCGATACGTAGTAATGCAGTTGATTGCTGATAACGCAGTACTTGTGGCTTGAAACATGGTTCTTAAATTAAACTTTACATATTATAGGTTCCACTGAGACAGCTATCTAATTTTTAAAAAGTTTAATTAGTGACTTTAAATATTTAATCCTATGTATGTGGTTTTATAACAGATCAGTTAACTATACAGTGTATTAAAATTAATAAACAATTCAAGCTTTTATTATTATTATAAATAAAATAACATAAATCAATCAAAGAGACCATTAGTGACGCAGGGGCACTCTGAAGGAAATGAAATATTTAATATTTTACCTTCTTAGCCCTGGTATTGAGGTAATTCACGGCATTGAGGTCCGCCACTCAAATCGCAATGCTTCGAGAATTCAGCGGAAAGTGTCCCCACATTCGACTTTAGACCAGTTGCGAAGTGTCACGAGGCCGGTCGTGGCGCAGCGGTACGAAATGTGACTGTAAAACCGATTGCTTGTAGATTCGATCCCCACTCGAGGAGATGAAATATTTACTTAAATTTATATTTCCATTTCTTCGCTCTGGTGTCGAGGCTAAGCACGGCATTGAGTTCTGCCACTCAACACGCAATGCCTCCAGAATTCGGCAGCAAGTGGGGAACGGAGTGTCTTAACACTAGGTTCCCTCTGCCTACCCTGCTGTGTGCGGGATACAGCGTGAACCTGATTTTAAGTGTCATAATACTAGGCTTCTTCTTCCTACCGTGTTACACGATGAATAAAGCAAGAAGCTCACAACTCATTTTTTTAAATTTATTTATTCAGATCCAGACAGAGGCACAACCGTCCAAAGATAAATTTTATACATTTAACTGACAATGTATTAAGCGATTAATTTTGTAAATTATGTTTATTTAAGAATATCTTACGTACAATATATTTATCTAAATACGATATAATACAGCACAAAACTATTATTTATGTTATCCTGGAACTACAGCACAGTATGAGTTCTTGCCTCAATATTTATGAAGCCAACTTTGGGTTCAGCCATCATCAATCACAAAGTTATAAATAAAACAATAAAAGGTAAAAACTTACTTCCCGCGAGGGTCGGCTACTTCCCTTCCAGGCAATATTGCTGGAGAAAACGCACTTATTGGAATAATATGTAGATTGTAACAATATTAGAAGTGTTGCGAGGGACTACTCGATACTTTATTACACACCCGCGTCAATAGCTCTCCTCGATATAAGATTATGGTTGTTTGGTATTCGAGAGTAACGCAATTATGTTGATATAATTATTTAGCTCATTTTTTTTTTATATCGCTCACTTGGGACACTAGACGAAGGGAATGTATAGAGCTTGCCAGTCAGTTTGTTCATTTTAGTTTAAGTTTTTTAAGAAACTTTATATATTGCAGACTATCTTAGTAAGAGGCCCAGTGGCACAAGTGTGTGATTGTAAATACGTGGCTGTTGTCGGTTCGATACCCACTTAGGGAATAACATATTATTTATTAATATTTTTAGTTTCTCGCTCTGGTAACAAAGCAAAGCGCAGCGCTTAGAATCAACACTCAACTCACAATGCCTCAAATATGCGGCGGAAAGTAGGGAACTAGGTTCCCTCTGCCTAATACTCTCACTTTTGCTTTAAAAGTTATTTATTCTATTATAACTATAATAAATTCAAGTATTACAATCTTACCATAATCACACAAAAGAACATATAAATAATAGTTTTTCTATGAATGGAAATAAGTTATTTATGATAAATCGTATATAAATCATTTCGCTAACGCGCGCGAGTAGCGATAAAAGCGAACGAATAAACTTTTGTGTGATTTCTAAGCGAGATACCATTGCGGTGGGTACGGAAAGTTGGCACCGCCGATCGAGTTACACATCAAAATTTTATATGGACATTCTTTTCTATTATTTATTATATTATTGAAAATGACGAGTGGATAGCAACTTCTAATACTATTATGAAAAATAGTCGCTAAATATTTCCAGAAATTATTATTCATTAAATTAAGTTTCTCAAATTATGATTCAAAGTTATTTTATAATTCAATGTCGCTTCTCTCAAAAAAAAAAATTTAAAAGCAAAATTGAGACTTTAAATATTTGAACATTTGGAAACATTTTTCTACGCTTAAAAAGGACGTCAAAGAATGCTAATGTTTTTCTTAAATATTTAATTTTATAAACTTGACACATTGGCATTAAAAGGCAGACAGCAACGGACAGAAGATATATATATGATATTAAAATACAAATGGAACATCCACTCTAAGCCCTCCTCCACAATTGAAACGAGAGTTTTTTTACCTCATCTTCCGGCCTATATGCCACTTGTAATGCGTTTAATATTTCATGATACCGCCGCTGGCGTATCGATATCTATGGAGCTATAAATAACCAAAAAGCGGACAGGCTCGGGAAATCAGAGCTATCAATATATTATTAACTTGGTGATGCCACGCTTTGTTAACTATTGCCAGTCAAATACTGCATTGGCAGTCAGTTTTACTAACTTTTTGTAAGTTTATTTGTTTTGATTTTCTCAATTTTACTTATCTATACTATCTATACTTCTACTAATATAATAGAGAAAACATTTGTATTTTTGTATGTATGTTTGTATTGTTTTCACACAAAATCTACCAGACCGATTTCAAAAATTCTTTCACTATTAGAAAGCTGAATCTTCACTGAGCAATATAGGCTATATTACATTTTCAAAAAAAAATGTTACCCCAAAGTATGGAAAAATCTGTCATAAAAAATTGATTATCGCGTGCGCTGCGGAAACTATTGATGATAGAATAAAACAATGTTATAGAACGCATGGATACCTTATGTGTATAGTAGTTGACTATAGTTATGCCAAAATAACTACTTTTTTCCATTTTAAAAGTTGATAAAAGTGCTGACAATAATCAAACGATATTATTCATATCTTTCTCTTTATCTTTATTCTATTAAATTATATTTTATTAATGATAATTTCAATAGCTGTAAAATATTTTTTAAATTATTAAAATCGGACATTACATTAAAAAAATATAACGAATTTAACGATGTCAATCTAAAGAAAATCATGTAACAATAAAATAATGCGAAGATGCATCGATATGTGCATTAAAAGTATAAAGACAACAGATGAGATTTTTCTTTATTAGGATTGAATAAGCTCCTCGAATCTATAAACTACTCGATCGATTTGAAAAAATCTTTTACAATTAGACGATTAACGTGTGAAAGAAAACCTTATATCGCGTACGTTGTGAAAATTATTGAAAATAGAGCAAAGTGATGTACTACAGTTTTATATAGGACATCAATATCTACAAAAAAGTTTTTGATTCCATATGTCTAACTGTTAGAGCTATACCGCAATAAGTAACTTTTTGCAAGCATATATTATTTTATAAAGCAAGAACTTAATTCCGTGTACTTATTAACCTTATAATTCACCATTTTAGGCGGGCGAAGCCGCGAGCTGGTTGCTAGTAACTACTATATGGGTAGCTATAGAGAATGTTTATATAGACAATTTAAACATGTAGTTCTAGGATATATATATCCGAGAATTATATATAAGTGTAGGCAGAGAGATCCTAGTGTCAAGACACTCTGTTCGTTGCTTTTCATTCGATTTACAAATGTTATGAGGCAGAACTCAACGCTGCACTTTGTAAACCAATGATTTTATTTTGTTTGTGTTTATTACGTTGTATAAAAATGAATTCACCAAAAAACTGTACAAAAATACAAAACGGACAATTAGAAATCAGTACAATAGCAACTATTGTTGTCCCCAAATTCGACGGTATTTGAATTCAAAAGCGGTGTGCGGCAAATTTATCGCGTGTTTCCGATTTAAATCGTCGAATTAACGACATTGCAGTCGCTGCTGTGTTTATCGGATTCGTTCGCGCCGCCCAGCGCCCTCGGCGACGGGAAAATACTATTTTCCAGCCCACAAGCCTGGCATATAGCTACCTAGAACCTATATATTGTACTTATATATATAAGTATTTAAAATGTAAATTGATAAATTGAAACAACTCGTTAACCAATGTTCCGCACACAGCAGGGTATGCAGAGGGAATCTAGTGTTAAAACACTCCATGCCCCATTTACCACCAAGTTCTGGAGGCATTCACGTATTAAATAGCGTAAACTTAAAGCCGCGGATTTGCCTTACATAGAAAAAAAATGTCTTGAAATAGTTTTTAACATATAATTTCAACATACATCAGCACTAAATATTGATATATACTCTTCAGAAACAAACGTAAATATTAATTAATGTAATATGAGATGGCTGTTTAGTATAAAGCTATACGTTATCGCGCTCACACATTAGTCGCTTTGAATAGACCGTCGCTGGCAAGTTGGAGCTGAATTAAGCTACTAATTAAACTTGGTACTTTCGTATTATTGCCTTAACTCACAACCATTATACATATACAGCTATACATGCTATTCATAATTACTCGCTTTTCAACCAACTTCACTTTGTTTCGTGACTCCGCTCGAACATTATATAAGTACTTTAAATAAAATGCCTCTAGATGCTTGAATTGTAGTCGTGGAAAATTATTTGAGACGAAACAAGTTATTTTGAATCGCCAGTCTACCCCTCCTCGTTTTAAGTGAGTGTTATTTTCTCATTTCAAATATATGGCTGATGCTTCTACGTAGCATTTTTTTTTCATAATATCCAAATACATTATAAAGAATGTGTTTTTATAATATTAGAAAAAAAAATCTTTGGAAGTAAATATTAAAATTATTTTCAAATATATACGGGTACTATTTTGAATATAAATCAAATTTACAGTAAAATAATATTATAAAAATCAACATTTTTGGGTGAACTGATTTGAAATATTTTTAACGGTTTGGTTAAAGTAAGTATCGTATATTTTTTTATGGTTTTCGAATAAGATGGTATTTGTTTAATTAGAAATTGTAAATTCTGCAATTTCCGCTTTTTGCATTTTTAATCTGCATAGAATCACATTTAAAATCTAAATTACAATTTCTTCTATCATAAGGTAGAGACTGTGATAAGAAATGAGTACCAAATTTTCATAGCTACGTTAAAAATCAAATCAACTTCACGTTGTATCCCGCATACAGTAGGGTAGGCAGAGGGAACCTAGTGTTAGGACACTCCGTCCCCCACTTTCCGCCGAATTTTGGAGGCATACAAAACTCTATGTTTGCGATAAAACGATAACGGTTTTACTTGTATTTACTGAAAATTTAAATGCCATAAAGGTTCAGCTGCGCTTGACGAAGGCTCATCTCGATTTACGAGCACAAATCAAACATTTAGTTGGCGGTTGTAAATCAGGCTGGCGTGAGATTTACGGCGCGGTCCAGATCTGTTGCTTTGAACGTGACTGAAATGTACTTAAGGACCTTTATTTACAAATTATGAAAATGGTTAAGATAAATAAATTGTTTTGTTTTATTTGCTAATATATTTGTGGAAAATTTGTAATTAGGAAAATTCTCGCTAAGTATTTTTTTTGCGTCACGCTGTATAACGTATGTGGCAGGGGAGACAAAGGAAGCCTAGTGTTAAGACACTCCGCTCTCTACTTTCTGTCGAATTCTGGAAGCATGTTGAGTAGCGGAATTTAACGCCGCGCTTTACTTCGACACCAGAGCGAAGAAATAAAATATTAATTATATTATTTCCTCGAGTGGGAATCGAGCCGACAGTATGTTACGTTTACAACACTCTATAATATATGTGTATATTTTATTTGTATTATTAACAATAAATAAGAAAAGCTAAAAAGTTAAAAATATACAACTTTACAGTCACAGACTATTAAGATATCGCTTTGCTTACAGAATAAAAATTGTGAAACAATTAGGTACAATACAATCTGAACACTTATATATGTAAACGTGCATTTAATGGTTTTTTAAATATCGCTAGGAATGGCGCGGCTTCCACACGTCGGTGAACAATGGCGGATAGGGGAAAAACATAATTTATTTTCGAGTTAAATCTTTTGTGGAAATAATATGACATTTCTATTTGAAGTTACCGAATGATTTATCGGTTGCCTTCTCTAGCTCTCAATTATAACAATCAGTTTTTTTGATTTTTTGTATGTCACTGAAAAATAACAAAGCTACAGAAACCATTGAAAATATATTTACATTTTTTTTCACCTTCACGTTGTGTCCCACATGTAGCAGGGTAAACAGATAGAGCTTGGTGTAAAGACACTCCACTTCACTTCACGCCCATTCGCGCGGAATTCTTAGAAACATTGGGTATTGAGTGGCGGAAACTCAACGCCGCGCTTTGCTTTGACACCAGAACAAAAACATGAATATATTAAATATTTCATTTCCTTGGTGTGAATTGAACCCACTACCGACTATGTTTAGTCATACGCTATGTGTCCCCTGCGACACGACGATACCAACATTTATATAATAAAAAAAACCCATAAAACATATGTTGTAGCACGTTGTTTTTGCCTCGTCAACCCACTTGAACATTTCCGCTAACGTGTAAAGCGATCGCAGTAAAATATTATAGAGCGCACTCAAACATGACTGCAAATTAAGCCTCTCGTATGTGAAGCTAAAGGATTTTAAAACGGAACATTTTTTTTTCGTGCAACTTCAAGCTCGATACAGGAGTTTTATATTTCAATGGAAAGCCGAATGGCAAAAACTCCATTGCTACTACGTTAATTCAAAAAGTTGTTTTCATTACGAAACGTTCTCGCGGTACGCTGCGTGCTACGGGTGCGCGAAAAAGTTACATAAAGCACAACGAGTGGAAAGAATTTAAAGTAGAGAAACAAAAATAAAATGGCGGCGACAGTCGCGGAATAAAGGCGGTCGCTACAATTGCTGCATTCCAGCTGCTGAGCGCTCCTCTTCTGTTCTTGGTGGCGGTGGTCGGACAATGTTCATAATCTAATTGCTTCGTGAGAGCAATCTCGAATTTTAATTTTCATAATAATGGCGATTCCTTTTTATCTTTTAGACAAAGCAATTTTATGTCTTTATGACATTTTTTCTTTCATTTTTTAATTACTATAGTGTATTGTAGGGACATTGTTTAAGTTATATGTTTTGTATGGGTATTACATCTATTCTGTGAGAATGTCATCAAATCAAATCAAATCAGCTTCATGCTGTATCCTGCACACAGTAGGGTAGGCAGAGGGAGCCTAGTGTTAAGACACTCCGTTCCCCACTTCCTGCCGAATTCTGGAGGCATTGTGTGTTGAGTGGCAGAACTCAACGCCGCGCTTAACCTCGACACCAGAGCGAAGAAATGGAAATATAAATTTAAGTAAATATTTCATCTCCTCGAGTGGGGATCCAACCCACAACCAGTCGGTTTTACAGTCACACCTCGTACCGCTGCGCCACGACTGGTGCCATGATAAATTATTAATAACTTAAAACATACATTACTATATAATACGTAATAGGAATCGTATCTGTCACCATTTAAAGCCACTCTGATATCAACGTATTTTTTACAATTTTTTTCAAAGCCTTTGAATTCTTTTAATTATAATATACAAACAAAATAAAAATATGAAATTAGACAGCGGAAAATATTTTCGTCAAAGCGACCTAAAAACTGCAAGCGTACGGACAGTGGGTGAACTGTCACGCAGCCGGCCCGAAAATTAAAGGATTCCGACCGTCCAAAACAAATACGAATATTTTTATATTTTATTTTGTTAAATAAAAAATCGGCCGGAAGGTAGAGCAGTAGCTCACAGGTGGGAATTTAAATAATCTGACAGGGCTTAAAAGGAGAAATATCAGCTTTTGACCGTCGCGGTGAGCGCCAGATTAGGCACATTGTACTGTTGGATTTGCATGTAGTCGAGCTTTTTTTTTATAATTTAAATGAGGATTATAAAAATGCCGCGCTTCCGTTGTAATTGGCTAGCTCTTGTTGTTTAGAGAACGCCAGGACGGGAAAATGAATAATACCAGTCACATTACTTTCGTGATTTGTTTATCCCGGTAAAATACATGTTTTTTTTTTAAATATACAATATTTTTTACTTAAACAAACGAATTAAACTCATACATAAGACAATTTAATATTTAAATTGATCCTACTTAAATGCACAATCTTAAATTATCATTAGAATATTCATAAGAGCTTACATCGTCTATTCTACAATGGTCGCTCCAAATCGAATATCTATGCATAAAATTGTCTTCGCCGCAGAGGTTAGTTGGTGGTGTCTAAACGTCAAGTTGATTAATCACTTTCTCCCCCACGTTATTAACATGGTAATGGCCGCGAATCGCTTTCTTAGCGATACTTAATGATACGGGATTTGGCGGGATAAGGTCCTACGACTTGGCTCAGGTTATCTCGTCTCCACAGGCTACTTAGTTCTCGTAAGCTGTATTTACATTTGTGTTAACTTAACTCGCCTTTATTCTGATGTTGAATGTTTCTTTTTGATATTAATGTAATAAAATTATATTTATGACAAATAATATTTATCGTGGCGAAGGAGCACAAAGTGTGACTGTAATATCGACTGGTTGTGGGTTCGATCCCCACTCGAGGAAATGAAATATTTATTTACATTTATATTTTCATTTGCGGCGTTGTGTGGAAAGTGAAAAACAAAGTGAGAGAGAGAGTTAACACTGGGTTCCCTCTGCCCTACCTGCTGTGTGCGGGATACAGCGTGAAGCTGATATGAATTGTTTATAATTTAAAGCGATTATCTTATGTTTCTAGTCAAAACTGTAGAAAAAGTTATTGTTTAACAGTAATACAGCTTAGTTACAAAATAGTTAACAAGTTATTAATATTTTTACATCACTCCTGAACTAATCAAATTAAGGAACATAAGAATATATAAAATATACATATAAAATTAAAGTAAATAGTCCGTACGTTGCGTCATTCACAACACCACGCGCGCTAAAAGGTGCTCGACGAGTCAAAATATTAGCTCACCTATCCAGTATCCCGTAGGACTGTTGTTTCTATGAATAAAATAACAATTATAAGTGATCCCTGTCCCAGCGGCGCGTGCCTAATTCCGTTTGAAACAATATTCATCTGGCAATTCACTTGTGTGACACACGGGTCTTCATTTGTGAAATGTTTGATGTAGAATTAAATTAAATTAGCTTCACGCTGTATCCCGCACACGGCAGGGTAGGCAGAGGAAATCCTAGTGTTAAGACACTCCGTTCCCCATTTTCTGCCGAATTTTAGAGGCATTGCGTGTTGAGTGGCAGAACTCAACGCCGCGCTTTGCCGCGACACCAGAGCGAAGAAATGGAAATATATATTTAAGTAAATATTTCATCTCCTCGAATGGGGATCGAACCCACAACCAGCCGGTTTAACAGTCACACCTTGTGCCTTGATATGTGACATGGCAAAGCTTCGCGTTGAGTTCCATCACTCAACAGGTAAACTTCTTCCAGGACGCTTCCAGGATTCGACGGAGAGTGCAAAACAGAGTGTCTTACAGAGTGTCACTAGGTTCCATCTGCCTACTCTGCTGTGTGCGGGATAAGAAGCAAAAATAAGCTTCACATTTTATTCCGTATTGGGAGAGGTAGACGCCGCTTTGTATATCAGGGCAGATTCCCTCGAGTCGTTATCGCACTGGTCCTCAACACGAAAATACATATGACAATATAGAGTATTTCTAAAACAAAATACAATTGATATTTCATGAATCAATGTACGGGGCCGTGTGTTCGTAGTACTAAACGAAGTTGATTCCGTCATTCCTCTAGTTATTTAATGTGGGATTGCATTTCCCTTTAGTTTAGATCGCTGGCTGATAAGTGTCGGATAAAACTTGTGACGTGAGCTCGATATGGTATATTTAAACGTGACTGACTATATATTTATTTTGTTATTTTTGTAACTATGGGTACAAAAAATTATTTTAATAAGAAAACATCGTTTTTATACAACAGATTATAATATAAGAGTATAATGTTTTAAATGTGTAACTTAAATTTTTAAGATAGCTCTAAGTGATTCAAATTTAGCTTTTTTAAGTATTTTTAAATTTACGATCCTAATATAATTATAACTTAAATCAAAACACGGTTCGGAAGTTCGTTCGGAAGAGTGGATCACTATTAATTATTATTTTCATTTCTATACTCTGGTACCAAGGCAAAAGCGCGGCGTTAAGTTCCGCCACTCAATACGCAGTATCTCGAAAATTTGGCGAAAAGTGCTGAATGTAGAGTCTTAACACGATGTTTCATCTGAATAAAAAAAAACAACAAACGTCTTTATATTAAATAGTATAATATATTCCACTGCCGTAGCAAATAGAAATGTTATGCAGCGTTTTTATCACCGTAGCTAACTGCAACATAAACCGCCATATAAAAAGACAGCAATAAATCGATGGTTGTAAAGTTGTTTTTGGTTAAAGTTGCCTTTATAGAGGAATAACCGTAAAGAGTTCCACGATAGAGGGTATCAGGACGTCAGCCATACGTCTTTATCGGAAATTACTGCAAATAACTTTTAAGTGAACCATCCATAAAATAAACAGTTAAATTGAAATATATATTTATATGTTATTGTTGTAAATAAGTTATTTAAATAATCAAATTAGCTTAGGCTATGTATAATTAAGCTGGCCTGAGAATGTAGTGTCTTAAAACTAGGTTCCGCCTCCTTAACCTGCTGTATGTAGGATATAACTGACTGAGGTAAGACGCACGCACAGCCGTAACCGTTGTGCGTAGAACGTGAAATTTGGACATATGTTTATTTTTGTAATCTGGACATCCACTAAGAAGGGATTTTGAAAAATTTTAACTCTAAAGGGATGAAATAGGGGTTGCAAGTTTGTATGGAAAAAAAATTAAATCGGCACTGATTTTTATAAAATTTGAAATTTAGAGTCTTAAAAATATATAATTGAACATGTGTTTCTTGTTTTTTTTAGAATTCACCCCCTAAACGGTCACATAAGGGGTTAAAAGCTTATATGGAAAAATCTTTAAATCGCCACCGATTTTTATAAGAATTTAAATTCAGACTATTAAAAATATTTTATTGAACACGTGTTTCGTGGTTTTTTAGAATTCACCCCTGAGGGTGCAAATGAGCGGACGAAGCCGCGCGCGCCCACTAGTAAATTAATATACGCAACGCCAGTTGATATTTAACGTGCATAAGAACGTTCACAAAAATGACCGTCCAACACAACCAAAATCAATTCCACTCATCTCATTCACCGATAAGCGGTTGCTATCTCGCAACCAGATCTTCTTTTTTCTCGTCAAAAACCAACCCCTCGTGGCGAAGTAAATGATCGGGCCGCTTATTATTTGGCGTGTGCGCTAACATTTAGCGCCCTTATCGGGGCCATTAAAGATATGGCTTCATTACACGCGGTGCCGGCGAAAAGGTTGCGGAGTACTACCGCTATTGTATTGTGGTTTGTTTGTTTCTCTTTTTAACATTTAAGTTTTTTTTTTGTTCGTGAATGGTTCACCTTTATTTGGCTGTTTTACTTTCAATTGTGGTAGAAGCCATTGTTTTTTTTATTTGATTGTAGATGTTTTCTTTTTGTTGTTGCTTTTTTTTTAAATAAGCTTCACATTGTATCACGCACACAGACAGTAGACAGAGGGCCTAGTGTTAAGACACTCCGTTCCCCACTTTGGAAAGTGGAAAGAATTCTGTAGGCATTGCGTGTTGTGGCGCAGCTCAACATCGCGTTATATCTCGTCCAGGCCGAACCGAACAGGACGAAGAAATGGAAATATAAATTAAAATAAATATTGTTTTCCTCGAGAGGGGAGCGAACCTGAAACCGGTCGCATTTACAGTCATTTATTGTTAATTTAAATGTAGTGCCTGTATTTGAATAATTGATTCTTGTATTATATATTAAAATCGTTGTAACAACATGTGTTTTTAATATTTAATATTATATGGCCCATAACTTGTACCGCATTAAACATGGTGTGAGTAAAAAATGTTATTTCATTATTTATTATATCAAATGGGAATTTTACGCCATTTTTACGTCCCGCATTGCCATTTAGATAAAAGAGCTGACATTCATTTCCTAAACGACGACCGACGGTAGACCACCGCTGTTTGTGTTGTGTTACGTTTTTATAATTGATACACAAAAATTGTCATTTTATATTTATGTGTGTAACTGGTTGTTTGAAAGAAATATACATATTACTATATAATAATAGTATATAATAGTAGTTGAAGCCAGTTGTGGCGCACAGTGTCACTGTAAACGCGACTAGTGTGGGTTCGATCTATGGATCGACTTACTTAAATTTATATTTCCATTTCTTCGCTCTGGTGAAGAGGCAAAGCCTTCAGAATTCGGCGGAAACAGAGGAACGGAACGGAACGGTGTCTTAACTCTAGATTCCCTCTGAATGCCCTGTATTGTGAACGGGATACAACATGAAGCTGATTTAATTAAATCTTTTCCACTAGTGTTGAACTTATTAGAACATGTTGAAGTTTTAATTAAATTTATTTATTGTATTATAATTTTTAAATTAATATTTAAAAAATAGATATTGTTTATATACAAATATATGTATATATAAAAGCAGCGTTAACAGAATTATCTACATACTATATTATATTTTACAACATGTGACGTCATGCGCGGGTCGAGGGAAATGAAGTGGAATCTTTCAGATAACGCACACAATCACTCGCGCGTGTTAACAAGGACGTTACACACACAAACACACACACACGTAAATTTAGCTCTTAGGGTTGAGTTCACACAGTGTGATGTAGGTGACATCGATAATTTGCTGTAATGGAGTGTAAGTGCTAAATTGAATGTGTTTAAGCACAACTCTATAGTAGATTCGGTTTGACGCCTTAAATGGTGTAGTTTTAGGAAAATTATTTTCTAATAATTATTAGCGGGAATTGCATTTTTAATTGTGTTTACTAGTTTGTTTTAATATGATCATCAAATATGAGATTATATTTGTAGATTTTTTTAGGCCCACATGTTGGGTATTACCGTTTTACATAGATTGTTTACCGTTATACAGCTTTCTCTAATACAGTTTACTTGGCTTGGAACATTCTTTCCGTATATTTTTAAAATATTATAATAAATATACTTTATTACACCTTAAAAAAAATTAAATAATAAAAAAGGACAATAAGAACGCCTTATCGCTTAAGCGATCTCTTACATGCAACCTTTGGGTGTTGGAGTTCAATAAAAATATAGCTTGCTAGGTAACGAAACAGAGATTACGAATATACCTAAGTTAGCCTAAGTAGCGGTGAAACCCATAATTATCCAGTTTACCTAAACACATCCTCACCAAGATGTAAGTTTAACATTTGTTCCTATTTCTCATACGATAAGCCATCCTTTCAACCATTGAAGAGTATCTACAGTACTAACGACGTGAAACACATTTAGGTGTCCGCACAATTGAACACGAAGGAAGTGGCCAAGATAACGGCTCGCAGTGGGTCCCGATCCGGTCTGGAGTGACGTTGTACGTACAATGTACATATGAGTTTGTTTACTGTTAGAGTTATAATTATTATATTTTTCATGAGATGGTCTTCTGTTATTTTGTTTTTTATTTAATTATAGAAAAAAATCTTAACCCTCTGCGACTGATGTGACTTATTAGATCACGTATATTATTTACATAAAATTTATTTAAAATAAAGAATACAATGTGTATTTTTAAAATTAAACAGTGTTTATTGACTTTATGCAAATCACTCTTCTCTTCTTCTTTCTAAGAATCTCTTCTTTACCATTAATAATACAGAAAAAATTGCAAAAACAATTTTATATATATTTAACATTACATATTCCAAAAAATTACTATTATTTTAATTAATCCAAGAAATATTTTAAAATTTTAAATGTTTGAATACAACATACGATAATCTCAAAATTACATCTATTTTTGACAGACAGAGGCAAAGGAAAATTGCCTTCGAACAATTAAAGAAACAATACTAGTCTCCTTTTTTAATATTTTTTTCATTTACTTTTTTTCTGGAAAATAGAACATAGTTCTTTGTCATTAGATTTAATACACCCACTTACTGTTGGTGGAGAGAGGATATCCTTGCCTATAATCGCTCTAGTGATAGAACTAAATATCTTGTTATAAATATTTTAAAATCAATAATAATAAACTGAAGTTAGCATTTTGCGGTGTCTATGAGACCACCACGTCAGTTGTAGAGGGTTAAGTCAATTTATGGGCAAGTGAAGTTTTAGGTAATATGTTAACATAATTGTAAAATGTCAGTTTAAAAAATACATATATTCTTTATAAAGTATAAATATGAACAGTATTTGATTCAATGCGAAAATGTCATTTTAGTATCGTTAATCGTAATTTATTTAATATTTTCAGCGCTACGTTCCTACTAAGATACTTTCGTTTCCACTATCCGCCGCATTCTGCGTGCGTAAATGCGTGCTGATTAGTGAAACTTAATACTACGCTTTCCCTTGACACTCCATATAGTCATATATCATACTCAACTTCAATTATATAAGGTGATATGATATAAATATATGATCTGAAATAATTGAAATTGAGCATTAGAAAACAATTCTTATATTTCATACAGCATTTTATTTTAAGGCATATAAACATATGCCTTTTTATGTTTTATTTTACAAATTGTATCTCTTTCATATATGCCATATAGACCACAACACAAAAATATCTTAGCGGCGAATCCATCACTCATTATGTTATATCTGATATTTATATCTATTATTTCTTATAATCTCCTCTGATATGGGTCCTCACGTGATGAATCTATGAGAACTATCAATCTTAGGGGAGTGAACCTTTATGGGTATAGAATTTTATTTTCGTTATGCCTTTATTCAGCAATCACCATTTACAGCTATACATATATGTAATTAGTTTATTTATGCTTATAAATCTATAGATGATATTGATTTAAGAGAAATTTTTCTAGGATATAATAATAATTGTATATGAGGTCGTTGTGGCACAGGGGCACTAGAGTGTGTGTAACAGGACGGCTGTGGTTTCGATATTCACTTGGTGGAATAAATTTTTGTAATATGTTCACTTCTTCACTCTGGCACCCGGTGTTGAGTTCCGCCACGCAATGCCTTGAAAGATTCGGCTGAAAGTAGGGAACGGAGTGTCTTAACACTAAGTACCCCCTGTATCCAACCCTGCTGTATGCGGGATACATCGTGAAGCTGATTATTTATACATAGAGTTCATCGTTTATGCCTTCAATATGAAAAACATTTTAACTTCAAACTTTTAAAATAAACACAAAACAAAAGTAAGTAGACAAGAATAATAAAATTTATCTTGTACAAAACACCCCATAAAATGGAATTGTCTCGAGAAGTTTATAAATGCGATAACGACTAAAGTTGTTCGGTCCTTTGTTGCTACGCTTATATAAATATGTCCAGACATATTGATCTACCCTGCCCTCCGAATAAGCTGGTATGGAGACGAAATGAGAGGAATTAGGAGGATATCCAGAGCTCTTGTTTAATTGGACGTGTCGTACCTAAATACTCGCTGAAGTAAAAAAGAGAAATCCAAGGAGTGCCTGTCTCAGGCTCCGCCCTGCGCTGGGTACGCCCACTAAGATCCTCTCAGACTAGAGAGAGACAATTCTTTAGTTTCACATTACCTACATATATATACATAAATAATTCTAGAGCCTCTCTCATATTTAGTATATAGCTTTGGTACAGTGCTTTATATCTTCATACCTTGTGAGCAATGAACGGCTTGAATATTAAAGTATCACAGATTTTAATAATTTTATAAAAAATTTTCTGCCAATGCTTTTAATTGTTAATAAATTATTTGGACTATATATGTTATACATACATAGAAGTATAGACTTACTACTTTTTCCTTAAGGTCATATTAGTAATATCTATATTATAATAAGAGATTTTGTTGAGATTATAAGAATAAGATTAATCATTCATATTTTATTATAATTACCATAATTCTCCATTAAAATAGTATAAACAAAATCTTTTATGAATAGATTTGTCTTTCCGTTTTCACGTTCTCGATTTTTTCTTTTTTCCACAAAGGGGTTGCACACTGACCACCTGTCAAGACACTGCATGTGAATTGAATATATATAATACTTTGAATGACGGATATTAACGCAACGCATCGCATAACCTGATGTAGGTATTTATTATGATGACTACACAAGCCTATTTTTAATATTTAGTAAGTATTTACGTATAAGCTACTAAGCTTACATGTAAAAGTATGTTTATCGGTCATTTATTTGATTAAATCATTTGTATTTGTGATTTTCAATAGATATAGAGTCATAAGACTGTATTGAAATATCAATATATAAAGACTAATTAATTGTATTGAAGAGTATCTATACGAGTACAATTTTATTTATATACATACATTGTGTAGATACTCTTCTAAGCTCTATGTGGTGTTTAGTTCCACCACTCAACACACAATTATTCCAGAACTCGGCGGAAAGTAGGGAACGGAATGTTTTAATACTAGGTTCCCTCTACCTACCCTGCTGTGTGCGGGATACATCGTGAAGCTTAGCTCTATCGTTTATTATTTTTAGAATTTTATATAGGAATGAAATAGCAAAAATAAAAATAGAAAATATCATGGTTACCGGAAACGGATACTCGATTAATATTTAATTCGGTCTGGCGACGCGGCGATGTCGTCGTCTTCCTGCCCGTCGCTTCCGGTTTTGAGCACTCTTTTTTTCACTTTAGCTTGTATTTCCGTTTCGTTTTAGCAGCCGATGTTACGCGGATTTTACCACAAGTCAATTTGTTTAGATTTAGGTTTAAACCTTATTGAGAATTAATAAAAGTAATGCATTTTATTATTAACTGTAAAATATGTATATTCAGGTAGTTAAAGATATTTTTCAATCAGTTGTAGCACAGGCCACGACTGACTAGTTGGTTGTGGGTTCGATTCTCACTCGAGGAAATGAAATATTTACTTAAATTTATATTTCTGTTTCTTCGCTCTGGTGTCGAGGTAGAGCGCGGCGTTGATTTCCGCCACTCAACACGCAATGCCTCCAGAATTTGGCGGAAAGTGAGGAATGGAATGTCTTAACAATAAGTTTTCCATGCCTACACTGCTGTGTGCGTGATACAGTGAGAAGCTGATAAAAATATAACGATATTTTTCAAATGTAAATAGTGTGTGATGCACAGGCTACCGATAAAAGTGTTAATTATTCATATATTTTGGTACAAACAATATTTAAACAACAACTAAAAACGACTAAATTAACAAAATTTCCAGAGATTAAGAGAAAATAATCACACAATAACCTCGCTTACCCTTTAGTGTTCAATTAACTTTCATAAAAGAGTGACGCTCTCGAGCGATTACTTTTTACCGACGGCGGCATTTTTTCTCGTCGGCGAAAAATCCGTTCCAGCCGGATATTATCATTAATTATGAAACAGGGTTTCAGTTCAGTCATTGCTTTGACGGTAACAAATAACGGCAGACAACCAAGATCAACTCGTTTTAAAATACTATATAAAATAATAGAGTTTTATTAATAATTTGTTATTAACGTAAAGATTAAAGTAACGATTTACTTAACGTAAAGATTTTTTGACATTTTTCTAAGACGTTTTCTACGTACAGTAAAACTAATTTAGTAATACTAGTTTTTTATTTTCAGCTTCACGCTGTATCCCGCACACAGCAGGGTAGGCAGAGGGAACCTAGTGTTAAGACACTCTGTTCCCCACTTTCTGCCGAATTCTGGAGGCATTACGTGTTGAGTGGCAGAACTCAACGCCGCGCTTAGCCTCGACACCAGAGCGAAGAAATGGAAATATAAATTTTAGGTAAATATTTCATCTCCTCGAGTGGGGATCGAACCCACAACCAGTCGGTTTTACAGTCACACTTCGTGCCGCTGCGCCACGACCGGCCTCAGTTTTTTATTTTAACCAATTTATTATTATTTTAATTCTGTTGTTGGCTTTAATTAGAAAAACATTTAATCTTTAAATATATCTCGATGTAATTTAACTATGTTGTAATGTTTCTTTTGTTGACAATCTTAAATAAATATATAAATAAATAAATAATGGTATAATATATATTTCACAGGTTATAAATTTTATGTCATTCTTACATATTTAATTTTAAGTCTCTGCTCTCAGTTTATGCTAAGCTAAAGTCTGTACTCTAGGCTGAGCTTTGTATTTGTGTGAGTATACATATATAGAACGACGTTGCACCTTGTAATGTCAGTTGCTTTGCCTGTAAAATTTATACTGCACTGCCTTTTTGACAATCGGCTTGTAGTTCCTCTTTTAATTCTGAATATATTATTTTTGTGTTTCATTTAATTAACATGAAGGAAATAAAATGTCGTGCACACACGCTGTTCTCGATTACTAACTTAAACGAAGACAAAAAATATAAGTATCTATGCAATGTCGGGCGTAGAAAGATAATCAGCGTTACGTTGTATCCCGCACACATTAGGGTAGGTATAGGGAACATAGTGTTAAGACACTCTGTTACTCACTCTCCGCCGAAATTGTTGAGGTAGAATGCGTTTTGAGCGGCGGATCTCAACGCTGGGCTATCGGGGCTCGATGCCATAGCGAAGAAATGAAAATATCAATAAATAATAATTGATTCCCTCGACTGATGATTGAACCCACAACCGTTGTGTGACAGTCACACCCTTGTGCCCCTGCGCCACGACGGCCCCAATTTTTTATTTTTTTTTAAATTCTTAATATATATTTTTTACGGCTTTAATTTTATAATCACTCACGCAAATGCAAAGCTCAGCATAAATCTCACGAAGTGTACTAGCTTTTCCATATAATTTTCAAAAATACTTTTTACTTATAAAGTAAATCAAAAGATTGATATGTGGTAAATGCAATATCATAAACACAATTTTTGTTCTAAGTACAAGTGTAACAACCCGAAATGGAGAGTATAAGGGACACAAATCTATTTTGGAAACAAAGTAAACGTAGCCAGAGGCAATCGATCTCTTTAAAGCATCCACAAATCAAAGGGCAAAGACAAAGGACGGTCAATACGCGTTTGAAATATTGACCACGGTGTAAAGAGAATGATGTTCGTAGCTGCTTGATAATTGAGATTACGTTAAATATACTAAAAGTAAGTATCATAAACGTATATGGTAAGTTTTAGTTTGTGTGTTTAACTAAGTGTAGCACCATATTTTCGTAATATGATTTATAATCTAATATTAAATAAGCTAGACTAGAGGGAACCTAATGTTAAGGCCCTCCGTTTCTAATTTTTAGCCGGTTTTTTGGCGAGATTCAAAACATTGACACATATTCGTAACAAAATTTTATTTTTACATTTCAATAAACAATTTCATAACATAAAATTACTCTTACTATATATTAGCTAAACTATTAATTTCTATTTTCTTATAAAATTTCTTACTGATAGCATTACATACACACAATTCAGGAGGTATATAAGCTTTTTTTTTAATTGATACAGATATCTATATCAATCTTAATCTACATTCACATAATTGGTATAACGTCGTTACTTAAAGCACATATTTATGACGTGACAAGGTAGATGTCCGAAATTCCTAAGTAGTAGACACCGTGATTTGTGTGCGGGACGGGTCCCTCGGGCGCTCTTTGTATTTCGCTAACTCCGGCCTCCTCAGAATTTATGTGGAGGATTTTGTTGTCCACTTCAAATAAACATTATATTAAATTATAAAGCGAATGTATGCTTAAATAAAACAAAACTAAAATATTATATCGTCGTTGAGTTGCGTCACTCAATTATATAATAATAAATATAAAACAGACTTTCTACGTAACTTGCTATAAAGGTAGGTCGGTGTGGGATATTTTTACTGTAGTTTTTGCGTTAAAATAAAATTTACCTATATTCCTTACCTGGTCCGTGTGCGATATTAAGTTCAGCTAAGTATTTTTGAATAAAAAAATAATAAGACATTTTGCAAGATAGTAGATAATAATAATTAGATACTCACAGGTAATAATTAAAGATTATTGTAGTATTATAAAATACAGAAACTACTATAGAAACAATAAATAGGCAATCTCCAAAAATATTAGATAGATTAGTATTTTCTAATATAGCAAAACTTAGAAACTGCCGATGAAGTATTTCCCAAGGAACATCGTCCATACTCCCGATCGTGATCATTAGTCGTTCCGAACGTGCGAGGCGGAAAAGTTGTCGAATAAATTCTGCCAACACTCGCCCATTCCGTCCATCGATATGATTGATAGCTGCTTACTAAATAAGTTCTCACTCAACTATCAACTGATTGAGCAATCGCCTATGTTTAGGTGTAATGGGCAAAGTTACTTATACTATAGGCAAAGTTACTCGTTTTATATATATATATATATATATATATATATATATATATATATATATATATATATATATATATATATATAGATATATATATATATATATATATATATATATATATCTATATATATATATATATATATGCTTATGTATTCTGTAATTTTTTTTGCACACAGCAGGTTAGGTAGGGTATATCGCACACAATACAGGCAGAGGGATTTTAGTGTTAAGACACTCCGTTCCCAACTTTCCGCGCAATTTTGGAAGGATTGTGTGTTGAGTGTCGGAAGTGAGCATCGCGCTTTACCTCGACACGAAAACGAAGAAATGAAAATATTTAATTACCTCGAGCGTACAGTCCCACTTTATGCCTCTGCGCCATGAATGGCCTGTATATATGTATGTATTTTTTATAAAATAATCTTAATAATTGCTATTTTACTACATTATTACCGATTTTAGTAGCTTTTTTCACTTAAAATAAAATCTATGCTTAGAAGAAATTACGGACCTACTTGGAATTAGCAGTCCCGTAAACCTAACAGACTAAAACCCCCTCCTATAAACCGAACATTAACTATCTAAATGCGTGCAATGATTATAAAATCTCATTGGTTTTATAGTTAACTGCATATGCAAAGCCAATATACCAAATCCGCTATAAGCTCGCTCCCGTTCCGGCTGCGGGTTCCCGAGTAATGAACGATCGCATCGACATTATCGCTAACCAACACCTATAAATAAATATGGCGGCAAAAATGGCGTCAGTTTATCAGGGACTAAAAGTGGACTTTAGGGACCAACGGGTAATAAATGTTATTAGATAGCCTCTGGGCTTAGTTGGACAGTCGGTCTGTCCGTGTTTTTTCGTCCTCTCGGTCGCGGGCTTTTGTTAATGCGTCTGGGTCGGGAAATAAATTGGTGCGACCGTTTTAAATGAACGCACGCAGGTTAAATACAGATTTTTCCCTGAATCGTAATTAAGCGTGATACATGCTTTCGGTTAATGACTCTATAAAGAAATCACTGGATTTGGAAATCTATTTCGAAATGTTTTCCTACAAAATACTTAAAATAATACTTATTATTATTATGTTATAAATATGCCAGTCATGGCGCAGGATCACAAATGTAAACGCGACAGGTAATGAATTTGATTCCCGCTCGAAAAAATGAAATATTAGATATTTTAAATTCTGCGCTCTAGTTTAGACACAAAGCACGCCGCCACTTAACACGCAAAGCTTTCATAAATTCGGCGCAAATGGAGAACAGAATGTCTTAACACTAGTCTCCCTCTGCCTACCCTGCTCTGCTACATGCGGGATACAGCGAGAACCCAAAAAAAACAAAAAAAAAAGAAGATAAATGCCTGACAATACTTCAAAAGTGCATTTCGGCTGCATTCGAGCTTAAAATAAAATATAGCCCGTGGAAATGATCGTTATGTTTGCTCAACGCTACGGGCTGTCAAAAGCATCAGTAAACGATCCTACGTTATTTACCTGCAACATGCAGCACCTACAAATTGGCGTATATTTGCCATTCTATTTTTTTATTACAACTCAATCTGTATGCCTCACGTCTTACGGCTGAATATCAAATAAATTCAATTTTTGATAAATTAAAGTCAATATGCGAGTCAATTTGATTTGATCATCCGAATGTAAATATGTAACTTGTTGAAGCAAACAATTAAAATATATTTTTGTAGCGTTGTGTTACGCTATAGAGGAGAATTAATGGTGGAATTATGTGTAGAATATTAATGTGAGAAATTCTGTTACATTTTACTGTTTATCACTTTGGTTTTGATATATGTTATGGTAGAGATATTCATATAATTACCTAAGATACAAAATAATATCCTTTAATAAAAGTATTTCTAAGTTACTCAAACGCTTGAAATATATGTTGTGCACGACGTTGGGGCTAGTTGTACTTATTAAGTTATTAAGTGTCCGTTTTGG
This sequence comes from Heliconius sara, assembly GCA_917862395.2. Classification (NCBI taxonomy): domain Eukaryota; kingdom Metazoa; phylum Arthropoda; class Insecta; order Lepidoptera; family Nymphalidae; genus Heliconius; species Heliconius sara. The sequence continues at coordinate 5,438,375 of OU860796.2, read as the reverse complement.
CATTATGCCAACAAATTATCTACATATATATACTGTTTCACAAATCCACAAGAAATACTTTGGCCTATGCCTATATAACTATAGTTGGAAACAATAATTCTACTTTGTTACAAATGGTTTAATAATAATAAATGGTTAACACTATATTTTTTATTAACAAATAATCAACTGACACAAGTGATTCAAAAAAGAAAATCGAATTAGTCCTAAGCAGATTGATTAGTATCTTAAACGGTCAACGGAGTTAGCTAACAAAATGATGTTCCATGTAAAACATGAAAAACAAAATCAAAAATTTACACTTCAGTGCCGAAAACCCTAAACTCGTTACGAGTGCCACTAATTACACCCACAATATCGCAGCTTAAAATTTCACATTAGTGAATTTAGCGTCTCTCTTCCTCTCGGTAGAAATATTACATGCCAACTGTTGCAAAGCACTCGCACGTATGTATGTGTACGTGAGCGATATCCGTGTGCGTGGGTAAACACCGGTTTAAGCCTAACTGGCCTTAATGAATCGTAATGGCCCCTATAATTCGCGGCGTAACTAACTGGCCGTGTGGGGTTCCCCTGGCTACCCCTTCTCCGTGTGCCCTTCGCCCGCGTCCCCAATATTTGGAAGCCAGCCATATCGCGTATGACAGTAGCGATTCTCTTTTTGAAATTTTCAGCCTAAGCGCGTTTGCCGCTACGATTTGCGGTTACGTGTTTCGATTTTCCGACGCCACAATTTATCATAGTTACAAAATTTCAATGTATTTTTACCGTCGACTGAACTTAACGTGATATCTCATACTTCACGATACCGTCGCTCACTATTGTAAAATATGGTTTTTGAAATGTAAGAGTTATGTCTCGAACTGCAACAGCCGGCGCTCGAAGTTTAAACTAAAGCCCGAAGGAGGTCGTTATTTCTACTGTAATTTATTTAATTGCTGTGTGGCGTTATTATTCATGAAATTACGGCAATTACGTCGCTGGGAAACAATTATTTATTGTGCAAACTTAAGCCTTAACTCACATTTTATTTTCAGTTGCATCGCAGATAACGACGCGGCCGCGGCTGTTTAATTTTAACTTAGATGTTGGAGATGAAGAACCGTAAGTCGTTAATTTAAATATATAAACAAATATTAAGATATCGCTAAAAAGGTTTTGTTTAATCATTTTATGTAGGTGTCTTGAAAATTAAGAGAAGAGTGTGGAACGGAGTGTTGCCTACTCGGTTATATGCGGGATACAGCGTGAAGCTGAAAAAAAAAGTATAAGCCCATATATGCAATTAGCGGTACAGAGAGGGCAATTACGGGCACATGGTTCGAACAGTAATTGCAAGATCGTTTCGTCGCCAGTGCATAGAATAACCTCTGTAGCGATTATTATCGAGTATGGTGTAATATCTAAAATTTATGTAATGTCAATATAGTGGATACAATATAAAATATATAACATTTTACAAGCTGTTAAGCACTTACACTTAGATTTACGGTTTATTGATTAAAATAATATATACAATTGAAAAGCAAAAATCTCTATGTATAAAAATCACTTTGAAAATTTGAAATTAACGTATTATAAATAAATAAATCAACTTCACGCTGTATGTTGCACTCAGCAGGGTAGGCAGAGGGTAGGGTGTAGCTAGTGTTGAGACACTCCGTTCCCCACATTTCCGCCAAATTCTGGAGGCATTGCGTGTTGATTAGCGGAATTCAATAAAGAGAAATAAGAATATAAATTTAAATGAATATTTCATTTCTTCGAGTGAGTCATACTTTATGCCCGCAACTGGCCTCAATAAAATATTTGAGTGTAAATAAAGAAGTAATTTAAAATTTATTTAACGCAAAATTGCGAATTTGGAGCTACAATGGGCGTCCTATCTCCATCTTGCATATTAATCACCGATCGCCATGTGTCGTCGGACACCGGTCTTACAGTGGCCACTGGTTTAAATGTGTTCCGTAACATTTGGTAGTAATCGCTCTTCTTTGTTCATTTTGATAAGGATATAATATGTTTATGTAATTATTTGATTGTATTTTGCAAATTGTTACGGTAAATAATTATTTTTTTATATTAATTCTCCACTTTTGGACAATATTTTGACAAATAAAAAATTCCTTTTTTTAAATTAAATAAAGTGAATAAATAAAATAAAAAAAATATACAATTTTATAGTTAGCCGTAAATGCTGATATGTCAATTCTGTTAATATAGAAACTAATGCCAGCACTTTCTAGTTAAATTGATAATATAAAAACATATAAATATTTTAATATATAACTGGAATCCTCCTTTATGCGAGTGAATCGTTGGTCAGCAGGCACTGTGCAAACAGAAGCACAAATGGATAGTTAGCTAAAGCCTCGCAGACCATCCTACGTGATAAATTCATTTTTGGGTATCGTTTAATTTGTTTTCCGGCGCGCCGCTATTTGGAAAATGCCATTTCTCGTTGAACAGATTACCGAGATTACGAATTCATTAGGGGCGCAATATCTTTTGTTGCTAGCTTTGGGATTCGTCTAATTGATATTTAAAACATATACATACTTATGTAGCTAACACATACAAATCACTTTGAATTCAAAACAAAATGCACATTTTAAGAGAATTCAATTTCTGTAATAAATTAAATTTCTTAATAACTTTTTTTATATAAGTCAATTAATTATCTAATTATCTAAGTCAATTAATTATTCGTGATGATTCTTAAAAATAAATAAATCAGCTTCACGCTGTATCCCGCACGCAGCAGGTAGGCAGACGGAACCTAGTGTTAAGACACTCCGTTCCCCACATTTCGCCGAATTCTGGAGGCATTGCGGGCTGAGTTGCGGGACTCAACGCCGCACTTAGCCTCGACACCAGAGCGAAGAAATGAAAATATAAATGTAAATAAATATTTCACTTCGTCGAATGGGAATCGAATGCACAACCATTCGATTTTGCAATCACACACTGTGCCTCTGCGCCACGACCGGCCTCCTTAACGTTCTTCTTTTTTTTAAATAATTTAATATTTACCATAATGAATCAATTAGCTTATGTTATAAGATTTAAACTTAGATTATTTATCCAAATGTTAATATTTAAATCTAATCGAGCTGCAAGGCTTCCAGGCTCGGTGTCTAGGACAGCGCTACCGCAGCAGACGCGTGGACTTGCGGGTCAGGACCGGACAGGAATTAATTGCGGCTCATGCCTGAGGTACACCGTAATTACAGTTCCTGTGGACACCGCGGGTTGTACCGTATCGAACGTTATAATATAAATATTTAATATATGAGTACATATAACACTAAAGACCTTTAGCATTTTAAACAACTTTATCTTTATATATTCTGTTATATGTATAGATATTTATATGTTTTTTTTATTAGTATCTTATATGTTTTCCAGTAAGAATCTAATATTAAATTCAAATATATTTCACTCAACTAAAGCTTACAATTCTGTTGGAATTTTCTACGTCAATAAGCTTAATCGCTATTAATTACAAGTTTCAGTCGTGCGTTTGAATATTCGAGCGTTAGGTACCACAGGGTAGCAACTTGCAGCGCCCGGCGAGGACAGGGGACGGGCATCGAACCGCAATCTCCACACGCCACCGACAGAGTTAATTGCTTAACCTACTCGGGTGCCCTTCCGGTTATCTTAATATTAGATTTACCTCTTAATTATTAATTAAATTTAAAATTAAATTATATATTTTAATTTGCATATCTTTTTAGTACAAAATTAAAAAATAATTTTCTAAATAACGTCTTCTGTCGTATATCGTAGGTAAAATTAAATAATATTTTATTTGCTTCTAATCAATCTCATCATCTCTGATTAAAAATAGAATTTCTAACAAATTTGAAGACTATATTTGATAAAACACTATTTTACATAAATATATTTAACATAATTTAACTAAGACCACACACAATGCCTTACAAACGTAAATACGGTACATAAAACACAAAAGCTCTTTACAAAGACGGCAACATTAATATTATAATCCATATAATAATATACGAAGTCAATCTAGATAACGCTACCTGTACCTGAATACTTAAGTGGTAGTAGGTAATCAACATTCTGTTGGTGTTCGTTTCTCCGTTCGAATTCTCCGGGTGAACGATAAGCTTTAGATCCGGGTACTATGTGAATTCATCGCTAGATACTTGTGACTAATCGCCGGGATTCACCAGCGCCGTCTTGCGATAATCCCGGGCAAATTATAGGGGTGGTTATGAGAAGCGTGAAGGTTTTCTGTTCATTATTTATCGTTTATGTGAAGGTTTTTTTATTATTAACCTTTTTTTAGGTGCATCTATCCCGCATTTAGCAAGATAGACAGAGGGAACTTAGTATACTCTGTTGCCCACTTTCGCCGAGATAATTTAAATAATTTTAAGTAGTCCAATTAGTTGCAATGTGGCGCTGTATCCAACACACAACAGAGTAGGCAGAGGTGCACTACGTGTAGAGTGGCGGAACTCAACGCCGCGCTTTGCCTCGACAGCAAAGTGAAGAAAAAGGAAATATTTAATATTTCATATCTTCGACTAGACTCATTTTTATCTAGCGTAATTAATATGTGTATATTGTAAAATCAATACTACCTATACAAAATAATTATATTAATAAATCAATATTTTCAACTAAACCTTCCCTTAAAGCTACTATACAATATACATTGTTTCATAGTATTTATGGCTGTCTTTGACATCTGTATTGAATATTAATCTGATTTATCAATTCACTGGTTTACCATACACAAAAGCGGAGAAATAGCTAAAAATGGGAAAGAGCCGAATAAAAATGGGAATAATGGTGGATATAAAAGAGGCGAGTTTACGTCACAAAGCCGCATACGGGCCCAGATATTGACAGTAAATTTCATTCATACGGCATTAGTGCCGCGCCATCAGATACAGGGATAGCTCCCGCAAACAATGAATTCGGTGCTTGTTTAGACCGGCTCCTTTTATTTTTATATTATAAAAAATATTAAAAAAAAACTAACATAGATATTATATTTAATTAAACTTATTTTAATGTATGGAGTGTACATTAAATTTCTTATTATTAGTCATGTCAGTAATATAGATATATTTTAATCAAGTAATAAAAGTTAAGAATTGCGTAAAAATATTTTATGAAATAATTGAATTTTGTAAAATAAATGTTTTGAATGTTTCAAAAAATATACTTTGCTTTTCTGTTTTGTAGATCTGTGGCATTTCGCGTAGCGGTGTCTACGGTCGACCGCTACGCGTCGATACGCCGCGTCGCATCGAACAGTTTAAGTGATATTCTAGTTAATTTAATATAGGGCCTATAAATATTTTGAGAACGATGTATAAAGTCTGTTTTGTTTTCTATTAAGTTTTATGCTGTATCCCAAACATAACAGGGTAGCTAGAGGGAACCTGGGAACCTACTGTCTCCGTTCCCCTTAAGACATCCATTATCCACTTACCGCCGAAATCTGCAGGCATTGTGTGTCGAGTGGAAGAACTTAACGTCGCGCTTTTGCCTAACAGGGCGACGAAATGAAAATATTAAATATTTTATTTCTTCGAGTAGAAATCAAACCCACAACTTGTCGCTTTTACAATCGCACGCTTGTTCTCCTACGCCACGACTGGTCGTTTACTATGTATATAATAAAAAAAATTGGAAGCATGCGTTTGCTTAAGTAATACTTATTACAGTGCACTTCCATGAAAATTTATATCTACTTTTATATTGCATATATATGAAATATTTAATTTATTTTAAAACTGGCCGTTTTTATGTTTAGTAAATAAACACACTATGATTTACTATAATACCATCCTATTATTTGTCCTCTACGAAACATATCTTAGCAAAATCCGGGGCATTCTTCAAGTTAAGCCAATATTTGGCGAGCTACTTCCGCGAGTGAGCGAGTAATTTATTGCTGGGCAAAGTAAAGTTTATCGAAAGATGGAGAATAACTTTATTATATGGTGACCGGAAGCTGGGAGGCCGGGGACTAATACACTTATGATCAAAAGCGTATAGACATTGAATTACGCGTTCATTCACTTTAACCAAAATTAAACTGTCAAAAATAAATGATTTATATAAGAAACAACAATTTTGTGTATTAAAAAAAAATATAATAGAGGCCAGTCGTGGCGCAAGGCCATAAGCGTGCGACGTGTAAATGCAGTTGTTAGTTGTGTGTTTCCACTCGAGGAAATGATATGCTTAATATTTTCATTTCCTCGCTCAACGAAAATGGGAAACGGTACAGAAGTGTCTTAATTGGAGCGGAGTATCTTACACTAGGTTCACTCTGCCTACCTACCCTATGTGCAAAATACATCGGCCATACGAACAAATACAAATAAATGAGGCTTGCTTTTTTAGTTAAGTTAAACGACGTGAGTTTAAAAATCTATAAATATGCTTAAAATTTAATCACTTTTACAAAATAACAAAACTTATCTATTTAATACTTAATCCCAAATACAATATATAATATAAAACATTTTCTTGACAAGTGTACTCGGTGCGTCTTATTTCAGTGGAGTCAGAGGCATTTCTTCGAAATGATGAAATATGTCGTCATACCGACCGTCATTGTAAACACATTTCGACGCTGAACGTCCGGCGTCGGAAATTGTCCACGTTTTAGCAATTTTATTTCTTGTACCTCGCGTTTTCCTTTGTTAAAAGTATTTGGAGTATCCCTTTAATATGACTGTTAGGGTTGTCTGAATTTCAAATAAGCTGACGCGCCGTGACCATATACATATCCAGACTTGGTTTCGTTTATTTTTTTTTGTTGATTTAAAATACTTTCTCCATAATGTTATAATGATTAAAAACGCATAAAGGCGTGCCTAACAAATTAATAAGTGACATGAAATCCATATTGTTTTTTATTTTAGCTTCACTTTTGTATCCGGGAGGGAGGCTTGTGTTAAGAAAATCTGGCCTCATATGTTTTACTCATTTTTATATATATATATTTGTCTCAATGAACTGTATCTATGATCATTACGACAATCTCTAAAAAATTAATTGTAAACAACCATACACAATATTTTCTTTTATATTTATATAACTATCTCAACTCATATCAGTCTCCTTCGAAAAAAATTAATGATATATAAACCAAAACAGTAAACGTATTATACGAACATACCTATTGTATTGTTTACCACAACGTAACACATGAATAAAAGAAAAATGTCCAATAAAGTTTAATTTAGCGTCCGACAAAGCAGGCAAATATGATACTGTCAAGCGCGCTTGCTTCGCCGGGCTTATTCATGGTGACGTCTTTAAAGAGTCCTCGGACTAGAAAGATACGTTACGTTAATATTATATTGGATATTTAATGCATATTTTTTTTAGGTTCACGCTGTATTTCGCACACAAAAGGGGAAACCTAAAGTTAAGACACTCCGTTCCCCATTTTCCGCTGAATTCTGGAGGCATTGCATGTTGAGTGACGGAACTGGACATTGCGCCAACACTGGCCTGGAATCACTCAAAAATAAACAATAAAAATAACTGATATAATTTTTATTAAAAACGACTAAATTGTTAATGTAATAATGTATTTTATTTATATATGTATATTATCAACGTTGTGTTAAAAATCAAATCTACCTATGCATTTATAACAAAAATATTACATTCTCGTATATTTCTGTGACATATCCATATTATGACTAACGTCATGTGTCTGAGTAACTGTGTCCAGTAGAAGATCGTCCCTGTTTTCGATAAAGGCGCGTCTAATGCTACAAAGTGTACTCAAGCGGTCGCCCCAGGCGACGCTTTACCCGGGCTCTTATGAAAATTTTGTCAAGAACATACCTTCATACCTCTATTAAAGGTTATCTTGAAAGGAAACATCATGCAAAATTATAGTTTGTACTGAATCATATTATTTTAAATATATGTTGATTTCAATTTGAGTGAATATTATGATTCACGTTTTTTTCGGCATGTTCCAGGATAGTCAGAGGGAACCTAGTGTTAAGACACTCCATTCCCCATACACAGGCACTATTTAAGAAGTGTATTGAGAGGTAAAATTCTATATCGCGATATTATAAAGATTATAATATTAACTAGACAGTCTATAAACAAGACAATTTATTTAAGATATCAGTTGTACTTTTTTCAATTGAATCATATATTTTTATTTAAATTAGCCAAGTACATTTATTAAAATATTTATTTTATTTTTACAAATGAATATATAAATAATTATTTCATAAGAGTAACATAAATATAACTTTCAAAGCTTATTAAACGATGCCGACGAAAAAACTTCACACGATATATGAGCTACCATAAAAAGTAACTTTTTTCACGTTTTCCATGATTTAGTTGGATGAGAAGTAGAACAATATAGCGTCAACACGTGTTAACAGTGCCATAACGGTAACTGCCGAACTTAGGGCACTTTGTGAAATATGACGCAGTGTATAACGGGCGTTAGCGCCTTACGTATTTTTTGTACGGCGTTTATCTATATATAGCCTATTTATTATTGATTTTTAAACATGATTTTTTTTGTTAAATTTTTAATCTGGTACTTAAATGTAGGGTTATTCTAAAAACACTGAATTACATATTTTCTTAGTAGATGTATACAAACGTAGTAATGAAATATGACGCAGTGTATAAGGAGCGATAGCACGTAGATTTTTTTTTGTATCAATTTAATTTGTTAAGCACAAAGTGCAGGTCCGAATGTAAATGCGATCGTTGGTTGTAGATTCACTCTAAAAATACATTAATTTTTGATATTTTAAGAGTTTTATTGGCCACTCTGTAATGAAAAATATATTTTTAGACCCGCTTCTTTTGAAAAACTTAGACAGTTTTCAAGAGGCGCGATTGCAATCGCGTTACGTAAAATTTTCAATGTTTTCCAAAAAAAAAAAAAAAAACGTTTTGCTGATATTTATTGTTGAATAATTAAGTCATAAATTAAATTAGATTAAGTTAGGTTTAGACAGATTACTGTTCTTCTTACACTAAAGACAGATTTTTTTTTATATTAAATCCTAATTTTAAATATTAATTCCTTAAAAATGTATTAAAATAAGTTCATATTTCTATATCGTCGTACTTTTATAAACCCTCCAGCCTTCGTAGCTTTTATAAAAATAAGAAAAAAAAACTTTATAAATAAACAATATATTGATTTTCCCTTATACTTCCTTAGTTGAAAAGGGTTGCATCGTCAAGTGGAGGTAATATCCATAACTGTTGAGTAAGTAACGCACATTTAGAAAGTTATTCTCATTTTATGGCGGTTTTAGTACGTGCTGGAGTCAAGCAACACACGCTCTTGACATTTTTAACACCGTACAAAGATTTTTTATTTGTTGTATAAACATTTTGTACACAACGTATAAGCCAGTTCATAGAAAATGAGACTGTAATGCTAATTACATGAATTATACATTTTTAACTCTACTTATATTCTGAAGATTATTGTAAAGTAAAAAAGGTTTTATTATTTATTTATTTATTTATGTATTTATTTATTTATTTATTTATTTATTTATTTAGTTATTTAATCAATTAATATAGCATTACGTTTAAATGACAAAATAATTAATAAAAGAAACAATTAATTAATAAAAAAAAAAAAAATTTAAAAAAAACTTTAGGTTAGCCGCGACTGCTAACACTACAAAAGACCGCGCGACTACTCGAAGGTTAAATTAAAAATAATTTTATGCAAGGAAAATTTCTTGTAAGATTTTTTTTAAAGCAAAATAATATTTCGAAACATGGAAATTTCAAACTCGGCACCGAGTTTTTTTATTGTAATTAGCCCGGGTCACATCTGTCCGGCTTCTGCGAACTTTGACCGGAATCCTCGGCAGTGCGATTGTGTAATACGATCGTTTCAGCTACGGCTAAACAACTTAACTATTTGTAGACTGTGCGTGCTTCGAGAATATAATGAAAACTTATAAAGTAATGCTATACAACAATATATACCTACAATATTAGAAATAAATCATAAAATTTACTTCACGCTGAACCTAGTGGGAACCTAGTGTGAAGACACTCTTTTCCCCACTTTCTGGGGAACAATACTAGAAAATTCATACAAAATTGTTTTAAGGATATTTTTCATTTTCATTTTCATTTTAATAACATATACTTAGCAGATTATTGTTACTATATTAGATATTAAATTAGTCATTTGGTTTTTTTTGCTTGGTTAATAACGACTGTGATTGATATATTTTTTAGCTTCAATAACATGAAACAGACATGTTGGGAGGAGGGACCCTAGTGTTAAGATACTCCGTTCCAATTAAAACACTTCAGGCCCCACTTTCCGACAACTAAACTAAATTGCGTGTTGGGTGAGAGAGCTCAACGCTGCGCTTACCAGAGCAGCAGTAAAAAAATTAAAATATTAAATATTTCATATCTTCGAATAGGAATCGAACCGACAACCTGTCGCGTTCACATTCACGCCCTTACACCCCTTACGCCCCTGCGCCACGACTGACCTCTATTCATGATTACTTATATAGGTACCTATATCATTCCTTCCAAACAATCGTAACAAACTGACTTACTCTAACTACACACAACCAACTCACACCAAAAGCCTTTATCTAATCAATATTGTCTAAAGCACCTCACATAAATCGCGGCATTAATTTTACAACACAAATGTAACAATCCACCAAGTTGTAGCCAAGTAAGCACTTAGTTATGTGCCGACGGCGCTTCGCAACTTGGCCCTCCTTACCGCTAAACAAATTTGACAGCTCCAACTCAGACCAACTTCGTATACATATATGCAAAACTTATTATACTATTGCGGATATAATTTACATATTTAAATCAAGGGTGCAAGGTTCAAATTCGATCAGGAATTATATTATAAGGTGAGAGCTAAGCTTGTCCAATGTATGAAAGTTAAATCGGTCTAGTTAGCATTGTAGGTATGGCGAATCAAGTTGTCGAGATTATTGAGGTGTTTAGCATAAGGTGGGCTTTGCTTACTTTGTGTTCGTTAAGTGGGATAGTTTAGAGTTTAACGTTATGCTAAATATAAATATATATACTCATATGTACATACAGCAGAGTAGAAAGAGGGAGCTCAAACTCTGTACCCATTTTACGCTGAGTTATATCGAGGCAATGCGTGTTGAGTGCCGGAGCTAAACGCCGGGCATTCGCTTAAGTGCCAGAGCGAGAAAATTGAAATATATTAATATATAATAATTCACACGGGATCGAACCCACAACTGTCGCGGTACAATCACATCCCTTGCCCTACAACGTCCTCTACATAATATATTAAAAAACAATTAAAAATTAACATTTTAAACTGACAAACTGTACCAATGAAATTATATCACAATTTTGTTGTATTACTTAATAGATATATAACCGAAGTGGTGTTGCCAGTATGGATAATTATACGAGGTAATTAATTAATTAGTTAAATGTCGGTATTAATAAAACGCTAGGCAAAGTGCATTTACGGCGTGCAGCTAAAAAGCAGCTGTCATTTTCGACCGGATTGATCGTGGAAACATGTAATTAATTCTGATTTAAAATCCACGAGTCGGAAGCTTTTGAATTCGCATAAATTCAACATGTACGAGTGCGTGGTACGACCGCGCTCTGCCTTTATCAATTACACAAGGGCAACGTCAAAAAATGTACGTTCAGAATTTGGGACCCTTTTTTTTTAAGTTGATGCTTGTAAAAAAATATATAATATTATTTATTCGTATTATATATAATATATTTTGTGTTAATAACTAAATAACACAAAGTTATTAAGAGTTTTCTATTATCAAAATATAATCAAAAACTATTAATTGGGAATAAATTAAAAATAATTATATCCAAATTTGTATTTGTGTGATATACATATCTTACGTCACATGGGAGTAGACGGAAAGAATTTCTTGCTTATTATTACTATTATTTTTCCAGCTTCAGTATCCCGCAAATAGCAGGGTAACATTGGATCTGCTCTGTCTAGAGGGGGCCTAGTGTTAAAACACTCCATTCTCCACTTTCTGTAAAAAATTTGAGGTATTACGTGTTAGGTGGCGGAACTCAACGTCGCACTCTGTCTTGGCCCAGAGCAAAAAAAAATTATAATAAATAATAATTCATTTCACCGAGTGGGAATTGAACCACATTCAAAATTGAAATATGATAATTTACTGGGTCTGAATAAATAGAGTATGACGATGAGTTCGAGCACAGAAGCGTGCCTTTTGAAAGGTCCATGCCCAGCTGTGGACAAAGATAGAATAAATTTCGCCATACAATATGTTAAAATAATTTGAAAATACTGCTTTAAAATAATATGCAACTGTAAGCGCGGCAGGTTGTGCGTTCGATTTCTACTCGGGGAAATGAAATATTTAATATTTGAACATCGTTGCTCTGGTAACGAGGCAAAGCGCAGCGTAGAGTTCCGCCATTCAACGCACAATGCCTCCAGAATTCGGCAAAAAGTGGGGATCGAAAAGATCTTAATGGAAACGGAGTCTTTAAAACTAGATTTCCTCTACCTATACGTATAAATAAACGATTTGAATGATTTGAATTTTGAGGCCAGTCGTGGCGCAGCGGCACGAGGTGTGACTGTAAAACCGACTGGTTGTGGGTTCGATCCTCACTCGAGGAGACGAAATATTTACTTTAATTTATATTTCCGTTTCTTCGCTCTGGTGTCGAGGCTAAGCGCGGCGTTGAGTTCTGCCACTCAACACGCAATGCCTCCAGAATTCGGCAGAAAGTGGGGAACGGTGTGTCTTAACACTAGGTTCCCTCTACCTACCCTGCTGTGTGCGGGATATAGCGTGAAGCTAATTTAATTTATTTTAATTTTTATAAATAAACAAATAAACAAATAATTTTAAGAGCTGTTCAGCACTTACTAAACAAGTACGTATTACATCTCTTTATCAATATCAGTTTCCTCTCGAGTGCTCCGATTTTCCGCTTTGACGAATTGGCTGGACAGCGCTTCAGCGGAATATTTCGATTGGCTGTGAACGACACTCCAGATGAAAGTGGAAACTTGTGTATTCGTGCGCACATTTTATTAAACTTTCAAGCGTTTCATTTATTTATATTGCTACCATCTGTAAATTCGAATATAATCTGAAATCTGTTATACTCTATGGGCGGATTTAGTTTTTGACGGCTGTTATTATTATATTATGGGGTTGTATATTTGTTTTATATTTACAATATATTTTTAATTTTTTCACTTTTATATAACATTTTAAAAAAATGTTAGTACTATATACCTACATGCTCAACTAATATTTATATAATATAATACAATTTATATCCAGTTGAATAGTTCTTAAAGTGTAAACGCTGTCATTAACATTTTATACAATGTCTACATATATTGTGTATACTTCACTTGCTATTTTAATGAAAACTCTCCGACGCCGAACACAATACGAAACCGCATTTTCAAATAAAATTTTAATATATTTAATTACAAGTGGCTTAACAAACGAAAAATATTTGCTCATTTGCAGGCGTACACGATAAATTGTAAATTACTTGGAAATGTGCGTTTTGGTGCCCCGGCTGGTTTAAAATTTAAAATGGTGGCACAGCGGTGGAAACGAAATTCGCTGGCAAATAATGAGGAACAGATTAAAAATGCAAAAATTGATTAATGGACCGTTGTCGAGCAAATGTGTACTTAATAAGCGTGCGTCATTGTCCGCCGTCGACCGTCACCCGTCGTCCGCTTTGTTCGGTATCGTGTGCCTTTGCCTTTGTAACTGCTTATTGTTTTTCTCTTCTCGCCAATATATAAATAATATTACTTTGATGTCTGGATTGTATTGGTCAATTAATCTAGTTTCTGTATGTATAGTCTAGTATCTATTCAATTAATGGCTATCAACTAGGTTTATCAAATTGTGAAATTGTTTTAATGTATGTTAATATTATTAAAAAAAAAGTGTTTTTATCAAAAAGTGATTGTGAATTGAAATATTAAAAAAAATATTTAACAAACATTACATTTCGATATGGGCTTATAATTAGCTATTTATATAGCGTAAATCGTGAACGATATTAAAATAACTGTTACCAATGAAAATAAATTAAATACAACGATACAGACGAAGTAAGCATACTTGATTATTTTATAATAATAAATATGGCTGTTTCACCTTTATTTCACTTAATGAGTACAAAAGCCTCGCGGCGAGGCCTCGAAGCTCGCTGCCCACAATATCCAATTGAGTCACATCTGTAACTAATTAATAAATAAAACGAATAAATAAATCATGCTTCATGCTGTACCCCGCGCACAGCTGGGTAGGCAGAGGGAACCTAATGTTAAGACACTCCGATCCCCACTTTCCGCCGAACTCTGGATACATTGCGTGTTTAGTAGCGAAATTCAACGATGCCCTTTGCCTCAACACCAGAGCGAAGAAACAGAAATATATATTTAAATAAATATTTCCTTGCTTCGAGTGGGGATCGAACCCACAACTCGTCGCGCTTACAGTCACACTTTGTGCCCCTGCGCTACGACTAGCTACGACTGCTATTGACTGCATTAACATTATTGTAAAGTAAAATAAATAAACTTATTTAAAATGATAACAAAATGATGGACGATTTTTCTTAGTCCTTCGTATATGTTGTTAATTTGTTAGCTTAGACTAATTGCATTCGAATCTTAATATAAACGCATAATATTTTTTACATTTAAAATATTTTGCTGTCATTGTTATATTTAAAGAACTTAAATAAATAAAACTAAAGAAAAACTTAAGTTGAGTTTTAATTGTTATCATATAACCAATTATCAATGAAGACCTCTTTCACATTATGAGCTAGAATTATGACAATTAAAAACTAACCAGGGTAATACCAAACAATTGATCCAATCAATCACAGCACCCACGCTTGCTGTGTAAGCGTTACATCAAACCATTAACAGTAGCCAGCCAGGTACACGGAATGGCGTGTCAAATCCATATTAGGTGTCATAATAACGTGCAACCCGTACCCACCTTCTGTTTAGATGCAGTTTATACGTTGCCATTTGAGGTTGAGATCGTACGATAACGCCGCCACCCGCACAACAATGCCGCGCTAAACACCGTAAACTTGTGAATTATTAATGTTTTTATCGAGCCACGCGCCCGACATGGCTGGCTTGATGAAAATTTTAATAAATCGCTTTTGGAATTTATTAACGGTGCATTTTATGATATTCCACGCCGTAATAGTGCCCTATGAATAGAAATGGTCGTTCCGTCGCATTTGTAGTACACCTAAGTGCGACATTGAGTTGAAAAAGTAATTAATAAGAATGGTAAAACAATTTGAGGCCAGTCATGGCGCAGTGGCACGAAGTGTGACTGTAAAACCGACTGGTTGTGGGTTGGATCCCCACTCGATGAGATGAAATATATTGAAATATATATGAAATATAATATATAGAGTTCTGCCACTCAACACGCAATGCCTCCAGAATTCAGCAGCAAGTGGGGAATGGAGTGTCTTAACACAAGGTTCCCTATGCCTACCCTGCTGTGTGCGAGATACAGCGTGAAGCTGATGGTAAAACAGTGGTCATGGCGCAAGGGGATAAGCGTGTGACAGTAAACGCGAAATATTGTTATCCAGTCCAGGAGATTAATTATCTAATCACTTTCATTTTCTCGCTCTGGTAACGAGGCAAAGCGTTGAATTCCGCCGTTTGCGTGTTCAGAAATGCCTTCAAACACGGTAGAAAGTGGGGACAGGTTCTTCCTATGTGTGGGATACAGAGTGAAGATAACGCTAAGATTTGTAAAGCTCTAATTGGAAAAATTAAACCAGTGACTCCTAACCAAAAATTAGATAAAATGATAGATTATACACCTAAATACATGAAAATGAAAATAAATAGCTGTACGACACTCCGTTTCCCACTTTTTGGAACGCAACGCCGCGTTTTGTATAATTACCGGCGAGGAAAAGAAATAATTCAACCGAATCGGCATCGAACCCACGATCGCTTTGTATTTACAATCAAACGATAAATATGAGATACTAAAAATATCTGAGGTAAAAGTAGACATCCATTTACTTACATTAATATTTTTAGTTTCACTTTCTTTCCTTTTTGATATTCTGTATAAGAGTGAAGTGTTAGTACAGTTAAAGGAAAAGAGTTTAATTACAGCTTAGCTTCACTGATGTCGAACTTGATTTTGTCAAAAAAAATGATTATTTCTCTATTTAATATAGAGAAGGAGTAAGAAAATAAAATAAAAAATATGATAATTAATTTATATACCAATTATTCATCATATATTAAAATATATGACTGCAAAGCATAATATAAAAATCCGTTTAAATGTAAAAATAAATTTCACAACTGCCGTAAATAACGTTTAAAACAAAATGCAGTGAATTCTTTGAACAAACAGAGTGGAAGGCAACGGGTTGTAGCAGAACAAGAAGTCCAATGGAGATGACATTAATCCAAATAATAAAAATTGTGAAACTTTTCTGTTTTTTAATAAAACAGTATAGAAATTGTAAAAATATTAAATATCATATTGGTGAGAATTGACACGTGATTTTAATAAATGAATATTCTAATTACACAAAAAAATATAATATTTTAACAATTTTAAAAGAAAACCGTTTTAAAGCAATAGACTTAGATAAACTTAGAAACTAGTCGTGGCGCAAAGCACCAGCTGTAAAGGCGACAGGTTATGGGTTTGATTATTGCCTTTTGATGTGCGGAACCTTAAAAGTTGGCTTATAATAGCTCTTGAAAATGTCACAATTGTATTTTTTTTAAGCTTCATGCTTTATCCTACGTGTATCAGTATACATTCTAGACAAACAGAACCTATTATATGATATATAAGACACTCCGTTCTCCGTTTACCGCACAAATCCGAAACATTGCGTGTCGAGTGACGGAACTCAACTCCGTGTATTGTCTGGCCAGAGCCTGGCTTTTTTTTAAATATTATTCTTTTTAATACTTCACAATAGTCTCATTTAGCATTACTGTTATTCTCTATTCTAAGAAGTGATTGTAGAAAATGAACAAATTTGCTAATTTTATCCGAGCACCACTGAATAAAGATATATTAGTGGCTCGCAAAGATAAAGGAATAAATTGTGGACGCGATAAATCAGCAAAGGATGGTTTTAATTACAAGACCACTGAAACCGTTCGTTGTAAGCCTTTTTCGTACTAAATATCCTAGCGAATCTATGGAAAAGTACTTTTTAAGTAACTATTATTTATTACGTAAATATTCTATTTCTTTTTGCCAGTTTATACTATAAAACAATAGTTATAAAATAATATAAAAAAAACTAAAAATTGTAAGAAAAAACTATATATAAAAATATAGGTTTTTTTTCACAAATAAAATTAAATAAAATGTCACTATCATTTGAATTTTTAAGCTGTATTTTAACGACTATACTTAAATTAAAAAATTCTTAACAGATAAAAAAATCTAATTGAAAAATTTCTGACTTTTAATTGTATATGTGAAACGACCTTTATACCGGCCTGAAGGCAAATTGCAAACGAAGTTAATTATTACTGGTTAAGTGATTTCGGATGCAACGAAATACATTTTACGGCGCGCGTACATTCTTAATTTAATATTTTGTAGACAGCACAGCCTATAAAATGATGTTAATATATTTTTTTAACACGCCGTATCCTGGGTAGGCGAGTGAACCTAATTTTAAGACACTCTGTTACCGTCTTTTCATCAACGGCGGAACTCAACGCCGCGCTTTGACTTGTTACCAGAGCGATTACATGAAAGTATTAATAAATAATTATTATTGTCTCGCGTGGGACTCGAACTCACAACCGTCACGCTTACAATCATAAGCTTGTGCCACTGTGCTTCGACGGTCTCAATGATAATGATGATATTATATTAATTTAACAATATGTGTAATTATGTATAATTTTAAAGATGACATATTATGTATATTTTTGTAGGCCGTCTTCCCACAACATTACAGCATCTTATGCACAACGGTTGTGGGTTCGATTCCTATTCGGTGGAAGGAAATATTTACATCAGACAAATCGGCTGCTGCTATGTGCAAATAATATTTTGCCTAATAATTTCGAACCTTTGCAGGTAAATTAGTTACAATTTTTTTCTTCACTTTAAATTTTCTAAATAAACGCACTCACTTTCTCTCTCCCTCTCTTTCTATTAAATTAAATAAATGACTAAAATGCTTTTGAATACATATTAATTACTGTGATATGAGTGGACATGTCATATTATGGAAATCGCTTCTAGGAATACTCCAACATGAGATACAGATTATGCATATACATTATACATATTAAATGTATACGTAGTTCTGCAATATAACTATTTATATTGAAAATTTGCTATTGTTTTATTAAAATATATGGTTAAATATAAGTTTCATTAGTATTAAGTAAATAAGTATAGAAATTATTAAAAAATATATATTTGAAGATGAACTTTAACGTAAAGTAAAGATCATGAACTTTTTAAAATAACAATATAAAATAAATAGCTGAATATACATATAGCATTGTAGATAAAGAGAACCTAAGTTAGAAACCTAGTGTTAAGACTCCGTTCCCATTAAGACACTTCCGTTTGGTATTGCGTTATGTTTTGCGTACGCAATACGCAATAACGAAGAGTGAGAAATACGGAGGAGTTGGGTTCATTACCAAAGTGAGGAAATGAAAATATGAAATATTTATCTCAACGAGTGGGAATCGAATCCACAACCCGTCGCATGCTTAAATAACAATATGTCTATAATGCAATCTATAATAATTAACAACATATAACATTACTTTTATGTATATAACAATATACTGTGATATGTATACGTGTTAATATTCATATATTTATATCCAAAAATTAATAAGCTATAAAACTAAATTAAAATAACATAATTATTGTACCCATCGACAAACACAAAATGTTCATTAAAAACCTTAAAAAAAAACGCAACCAACAGAACCCTTCGTCCCGCAAGAGATATGCTCACATAAAAATAACACGCAAATTGAAGTGGCCGCGTTCACGCACCACCTATCCCGCTTTGATTCGTGCCTCAAAGATCAAGTGTTATTTTAATTATATAAATATCATTTATCTTGTAATTAGAGTTTTTAAAGGGGAAAACGACGTTAAATCGACAGTCCACTTTGTATGAGACGATTATGATGCAGGAGCGAACACGGGTGGAAAGCTGTTTACTAAACTATGTTTGTCGATGGGACTGGAAAGCCTTGCTTTGCCAATTATATGGGGAAAATGAAACAGAGACGTTGTGGTGTACTTTTGGTGTTGTGTTGGGATATTTGTGAATGTTGTCAATCCGGAATCAGTTATTTTTTTGTTAATTTTCTGTATGTTATTGGAATTGTAATGTATTAATATCATGTTTAGGGTCTTTTACTACTTTTTAAAATACTTCTGTAAAAGGATTTATCAATTCGACTTTTTGCTTGTTATCTCAGGACTTTGACTGCATGAACCGACTTTTATGGTTCATTTTTATTTGAAAGCTAGTTGGTCCATATCTGATCATGGTATCTATGAGGAAATTACATAAGTCTTAAATTTTTATTATGTATATGCGCGACAAATGGACGGATAACTCAATCTAATCGATTTCGTTGATTGTTTTTTACATATTTTTTTACATCAAGAGTAGTAGATGAAAATTTGGTTAAGTTCTGATTGTGGGATCCGGTTAAAATTGAAGAAGTCGATTTTATTTATTAAAAATTATAATTAATTATTTTAAATATATTTTTTGAATAAAGTTATAATACAAAATAAGTTTTAAATGAGCCAGCCAGCAGAGCCAGAAAATTATTAATTTTTCTATAGATAAATTTAGTTAGATTTTAGCTTAGAATTTAAATATTACCCATAAAATAACTGAAAGAAAAGAAAGGCACGTCTTGTTTCACAAAACGTACACTTTTACCGTAAAACTGTAATCAATAGCGGGTAAACACTGATAAGAGTGAATGAGGTGGGTCTTGACCGACCTTATATCGTCTCACATAAACTTCACGCTAGCAGCTTTATATGCGCAGGGTATCGCAGACAAGTAAATTCCATGCCTTCATACAATTTTATTGAGAAAAAAAACAAAAGAAAGCGCAAGAAAATAATTTAATCACCGATAATTGATAGAAAATCATTATGGACGCCTTTTAGGATGGAGTAATTTGTTTATTGTGTTCTTTTTTTTCTTTTCTAGCTTCACGCTGTATTTCGCACGTAGGCCGAGAGACCGTCATGGTAAGAAATTCCATTTCACAATTTCCGCCCAATTTTGGGACTTTGCGTGTTGAGTGGCGGAACCCAACACCGCGCCTTGTCTAGTTAGAACCCACAACCGTCGTGCTTACAGTCAGATGCTGTGCCACTGCGCCACGATAGCTCTTGTGGCGGTTAGTTTAGGTACTTGTATAAGCATATCTTTTTAATGACGTACACAATTCTAAACTATGCAATGCACACAATTTAGAATTGATAGACTACAACAAAAATGACATCGAAGCAACAATAAAAAAACAAGCTCATTTCAAAGACAAGATCTCTGAATTTAACGTTACAAAAATTTGTTGTTTAATTAAGATAACCGGTGGAACTCAAGTATATTTTCTCATCAATTAAGGAGAATTTTTAATTAAAAGTGTGAAAAGGCCATTATCTCAGTATTTGCGCACAGCGGTGTGTACCATAAATCACGACAGACAATGGTAACGCGACGGAATTAAAAAATACTTTGCACGAATCCCGCTCGAAATAACGGACTTGGCTCCTTTGCGAGTGGTTAATGAATTACTTTAGCTAATTTTTCATTAGGGATGGTATTCGGGTTGGTTTCCTATGAAAAGATTTTATTACTAGTTCAGATTGGAATGTGAAATAACAATAAATAATAATTCATATAATGGTAGAAAATATAGAAAAGATAAAAGATAAGGATAATCCTTAAAATAAATAAATTTATATCACTTATTATTCAATTCAACTTTCACAATTTCAAGAAAATTTTAGTCAATATTATTTAAATATTACAGTTGCTTAGTCATCTTTCCAATTTGTACCCGACAATACTATTTTTCTAACATATTGTAGAGTAAGACACTCGCTTTCCTTTAAGACAATTCCGTTTCACGCTATCCGATTTACAGAGGCAATGCAGGTTGAGTGACGGAAATCAACGCCGCGCTTTGTCACAATTCCAGAGCAAAGAAATGAATAATTTAACGAAACTTTTTAATGAATAAGAAACATAATAAAACAAATTCTAGCACAATTTTATCCTTAAAAATCTTGCTATATATTGACAAAAGATCAAAAAATAAAAAACATATACTTTTTTTCCAATCCATCCCTGTGTCGAAATGTAGGCAAGACAATATTATGATGTATACGCGGTCGCGAGGCCCTCGACGCCGTCTTAATTAATCATTGCAGATTAAACGTGAAATACGGCGCGATAGCCCTGCCTGCTGGCCTGCCTACGGAGCACAGCTACGGACTTTTTAACTGATAAAATTAATAGAACAGAAAAACTCTTATTACACTTTGAACGTCTGACTGCGCTATATGGTAAAGGAAAATAAGTTATTATTATAGAATTTATAATAAATGGGGATTTGAAGTATCTAATTTTCTGTTTGTTCTGATTAAGTTTTTTTTGTTTTTTCATATATATGTATGTATTTATATTTTTATAACATTTAAAATAATAAAAAGAAATATATATTGACCTATATTTTATTTAATATAGTAGAGAATATAAATCAATTTTTGTAATTGTAAAAATTTTTTATGATACATATAACTCACAATTCTTTTAAAGACATTTTAGTTTTCTTTCGTATTTTTCGTTTTGTTAAACAATTCGCTTAATAGGATGTTAGCAAGTTCATACTCTATTCTATATTTTATATTAAATATTTTATAATGCACAAAAGAAATAATTGTACAGAGCTGAATTTAATAGAGATATGATCATGTTATAACAAATAAAACATCATATATAAAAATGTATAGTAAAATATATACGTGAGTAATAAGTTTAAATAGTTAAATTTAAAATAAAATCCTCCATTCATCTCCTCATTGGTCTCGTGTGTGCTAAAAAGTTATACGTATGCACAAAAAGCTATATATAGTATATATGCACAAAAGATGGGTACAACGCTGAAAACCATTATGTTTTTTATAACAAAGCATTTTATAATAAAGTGAAGAATATGAAACATTTGTATAAAATATTAAGGTGTCGTAAAACATGTCGTAGTGTTTACATTACAAACGCTTACTACGAATTTATAAAAAAAATTTTTTTTTAATACATATTATAAAATATATAGTGTTATCTTAAAAAGATCTACAAAAAGTCCAGAGTGGTATTTTAAGATTGAGTTAATGTTTTTTTGCATAACCTTATGTTTTTAGGTATATAATTTTTTTCTGTTTTTTTCTTTATAAATGGTAAATCTTCTTGTTCCTTGTAAAAGTATTTGTTAGCGTATCGTAATCGATTATTGGCGTAATATTTAATATACTTCTATATCTATAAGTATATTTTTGGAAGTGAATAGATAACACTTTTAAATAAAGAAAACAAATTATTAAGTAAATAACACTCTCTTACTATTAACTAAATGATCATACTTAAAATCATCTTTATTTTGACTACGAGAATTTTGCAAAGATCTCCTCCCAATAGAGATGCTATCGTCAAAAGTTGTGACATGAAGATAAGAATGTCGACGTCGTTTGAGAAGAGCGTTACTGGTAGAGTAATGTTGCATAACTAGCAAGAGCGATTAAATACACGTCAGTTCAATTAAATAATGCAAAAAAAAAATGTAAGAAAATTAGATACATACACTATGGAACACCTTGACCTCAATCGGGATTTTTATATTTAGTTGTAGTTCAGAAAATGAAGTTGTTACTTCATTGAGTTACAACACTCAACAAACAGTCTCATAAATTCGGACAGAAAGCGAAGAACGAAATCTCCTAGTTGGTTTTGTTTAACCTGCATATGCGTAAAGTTAAAATAAAAGAAATTACTTATACAGTATCAGCTTCACTTCATCCTGCTGCCCTTTGCCTCGACACTAGAACGAAGAAATGGAAATATAAATTTAAACCAAATATTTCATCTCCTCGAGTGGAGATCGAACCCACAATCAGTCGGTTTTTCAGTCACAGTTTGTGCCCCTGCGCCACGACCGGCCTCTACTTGTACAGTAGGTACCTAATTATAGTATACAAGCAATTCTACTTCTATGAATAGAATTGTATTTATTTATTCTTATTGAATAAAAAATATATTTTTTATATTCGAATACAAAGAAACTTAAAACATTTCTGTATTAAGTTAATATCCTGTTCCTGTTCCTTTCTTCTTCTCCAGCAAAATATAAAAGTATAATGAAACAATCGTTATGTAAATGAGGCAGATACGGCCTCAGACAGAATAATTTTACAGTTGCTCTCTAGTCACCACACGCTCTTCCGTTTATGCTTAGTTTAGCATTTTATTTAAATAAAGCATATCTTTATAAACCACTATTACTACGGCTGTAAGTTAATAAAATATTAAGGGTTTTTGTGTTTTATATTATAACTGTGCTTTTTATGGTTGAAACGTATTCATAATTTTTAAACTTTTTTTTTATTTGTAGTGTGAGTAGATTTTAACAAAATGTGTTAGAAAAGATTATGTTATTTAATAGTCAAACGAAAAGAATTATTTACATCAAGTTCTCTTGACTGAAGCTATAATTTAACATAATATGTTGTTTTAATAAAAATAAATTTCTGAAATTCCTGCAAATGAAAACAATTGTAATTTACTTTCAAAGGTACAAATCAAAAGTCAAAAAAGTATTATATATACCCATTAAATTATATATTTCACTAAATATAAAATATATTCTTCGCTCTGGTGTCGAGGCAAAGCGCGCCGTTGAGTTTTGCCACTCAGCACGCAATGCCTCCTGAATTTGGCAGAAAGTGGGGAACGGAGTGTCTTAACACTAGGTTCCTCCTGCCTACGCTGCTGTGAGCGGGATACAGCGTGAAACTGAAAATATATTGTACTATGGAGGTGAACGTAGGTATATTGTACATGTCATCATAAAAAATTTGCTTAGTAATGATCATATTACGATTTATTTTGTTACTTGTTGAAATATATCTTTAATGTGATTGGTTGTTGTAACTACAATACAAGGAATTAATAATAATATTAAATATTGTTTTAAATACAACGAAAAATGTTAAAATGAAAAGCCGAATAAATTAATTTAACTTTGATAACCAAACACCAATATGTATAAATAGACAAAACTATATTCAAGGGTTATATATTTTCAGCATAAAATACTCAGGAGATTCATTCCACGCGACGCTTCGCCTGTAACTGAGAAATCAGCGAAAGGGCGTGGCTGTTCTGTGGGCGGAGTTTCACGCCCACACAACAGGCCCCGCCC
This sequence comes from Heliconius sara, assembly GCA_917862395.2. Taxonomy (NCBI): domain Eukaryota; kingdom Metazoa; phylum Arthropoda; class Insecta; order Lepidoptera; family Nymphalidae; genus Heliconius; species Heliconius sara. The sequence goes on along the minus strand of OU860796.2, from coordinate 5,413,792 downwards.
ATCAGAGTGCCACGCCTTGAACGAAAAACGTGGCAGGTGGGCGGGGCAATCCTTGAAGTATTACTATAGATATTTTATTAAGTAATATGTTAACATTGATGTCGATTTAAAATTTATTTTCATACTCAAATTGTTGGTTTAAAAGCCTCTTTTTACAGATGTATAAATAACGTATTTTATGCAGTCAGAGATTGTGAAGCAATTGTAAATAGCTTTTAATTTTCGACTTTTTTAATATAAATAATATTTACAACAAATAAAAGTAAGCCTTAACGTTCACACGAGCGTGTGACTGTTAAAGCGACAGTTTGTGAGGTCGATTTCCACTCGAACAAAGCAAAATATCTTCACTTTTTTCACTCTTTTTCACTCATTGGTGTCAAAGCAAAGGGCGGCGTTAAGTTCCACCATTCAACGGTATGCCTCCTGAATTTGGCGGAAAAGAAGAAGTGGAGTGTCACTCATTGCCTACTGTGCTACATGCGGGATACAGCGTGACACTCTAAATAGAACAAAGCAGAAATATTGGTTTTCAAATTGTTTATCTCTCACCAATTTCTGTCATCTGTCATCTTGATTCTTGTAATAAATGTTTTATATTTAATTCGAAAAAAAACATTAAAATATGTTTTTTTTTAACTTATTAAATAAGACGATTACTTTATAGTTACCTACAGATTAGGTGCAATAGAGAGTTTTAAATGTTTTTTTTTTCATTTATCATAGAAATCAAATGTCCGCGAGTATGTTATGTATTTACTTTTTCTTACAGTCACGCTGTAAGCGGGATAGGCAGAGAGAAAATAGTATTAGGAAACTGCGTATCCCACCGCCGAATTTTCAACGCATTCCATGGTGAGTATCACAAGAGCGAAGAAATTAAAATAATAATATAATAATAACAATTCATTCTACCGAGCGGAAATAGAACCACAACCGTCTCGTTACGGCACCACGGCGGTCTCAATTCTATTTAAAGTCGTTCGGTCTATTCTGAGATTATTTTGTATCATTAGGCATGTCAAAATTGTTTCAAGCCGAAAAACTTTTCCACTAAACTGTTCCAATTAACTCAAACAAATATAATATATTTTCTATTAATATATAATAAAACATCATTTCCAAATTGTAGAATAACACTTTAAAAATGATAAAAATATTTATAAATTATTATTATGTTACTCTTAATAAGTATTATTAGCTTTTAAAAGACTTTTTTGCCTAAAGCATATTTTTTTCAACATAGAATGCTAAACTTTCTTACAAAATAAATCAAAATTCACCTCCATAAATATTTAACTGTGATCTTACACCATCCAAAAAGTAAAGAGATTCTAAAGAGTTATCAAAGCGAACGCTGCGAAGCGTCCGCGGAATGTCTTTTGCTAAAATTGTTGCCATCGTCGCGCCATCGCTATAGCTGAACAGCTATGCCGGTATTTAGCTACTTAAGGTTCCATTTAATTAAGGGACCCTCGCACATAAGGTTACCCGCTCCGTAATATATAACTACAAGAAAATTTTAAGCATGTCGTCTAAGGTATTTCATTACGAAGTCAACGTGATTATTTCAATTTTTTAATAAGTGGTTTGTAATTGTTATTAGTTATCAGCTTCACCATTGTTATCAGCTTCACGCTGTAGGTAGGCAGGTAGGTAGGTAGGCAGAAGGAACCTAGTGTTAAGACACTCCTTACCCTACTTTCCGCCGGGTTATGGAGGCATTGCGTGTTGAGTGGCGGAATTCAACGCCGCGCTTTTACCTCTACACCACAGCGAAAATATAAATGTAAATAAATATTTTATTTCATCGAGTGGTGATCAAACGCATAACCAGTCGATTTTACAGTCACACTTTGTGCCCCTGCGCCACGACTGGTCTCCATTGTTATCATTAGTGAAAAAAAAAATTTAGATGTCATTTATGACTGGCTGATTGGTGAATATTTAAAGATTTTAAAATAACGTCAAGAAAAAAAATACCTAACATATGAAGTGTTTCAGTAGAAATAAAATTTCAATTCTGTTTTAATTTACAATTTAATAAATTATATTCAAAAACGGCTTCTATTTTTATAACAAGTATCCTATGTCCTTTTTGATATCTCAAAGAATAGCTATACAACGCTTCAAAATAATTGGTTGACTATTTTGGCATAAAAGCATAACAAACAAACTTACATTCACATTTATAATATTAATATGATGATGATCAATATGTATTTATAAAATTTGAAAATTCTATCAAAAAACGCAGCGAAACATATTTTTTAACCGCTCTATGAGCATTTTTCTCATGTTACAATTATTTGTGGTTAATTTTAGATTTAACTATAGGTATTTCAGTACAATAGGCTTCTCAATAACTTCCTAAATATATAACAAGACGTTCAATAAAACGTTTGTTCGTACATCACATCACAAGGTGCTGCATTTTGTTCATCGCGCGCCTTCTCTTATAAATTTCAGGGAATTGTAGCATAAATATACTGACTCAGAAGGCAGTTAGAACTGCCGGTTTGAGTGTGTTATTTAACAATTGTCTTTCAAAATATAGTTTATTATATACTTGTAAACAACATAAGCTTTCTGATTGTGCATTAATGGCATTTAATTACAAACATTAACATAATTTTTAAATTTCGTTATAAATATAATAATATGTTTAATTAGTTAGATATTTCTAATGTATGTACAATCGTTGTGGTCAGTTGTGGCGCAGAGACACAAAGTGTGCCTGTAAACCGAGTAGCCGTGGGTTCAATCACTCGAGGACATGAAATATTTATTTAAAATTTATATTTCTATTTATTCGCTCTAGTGTCGAGGCGGGCGGCTGTGAGTTACGCCACTCAACTCACAATACCTTCAGAATTCGGCGGTAAGTGGGGAACGGACTGTCGTTACATTTGTGTGCAGCGAAAAGTTAATAAAAAATTTATAATTGTACATGTATGTGTATGCATTTTATATTGCTCATTTGGATTAAGAATATTAATGACTACAATCATGCATTACTTTTTGGTTCCGTACCTTAAAACAAAAAACGGAATCCTTATAGAAACAATTTGTTATCCGTCTGTCTCCCCGTCCGATAAGAATATTTTTCTTAAGATCGCGTGGAGGTATCAAGTTGAAATTTATGTAAAAAAATAAGTCAATCAGATCCCGCTACGTTCAAATTTTTATACGTTTTCTTAATAGGTATTTTCGTTTCCAAAATGTGGAATAATACTTTAAAAATGTTAAAAATATTGTATATATCGACGTCACACGAACTTATTATATTAATGAAAATCAAATTTTCAAAAGGCAAAAGGTGTGACTGTAATCCGACTGGTTGTGGGTTCGATCACCACTCGAGGAGATAAAATATTTACTTAAATTTATATTTCCATTTCTTCGCTCTGGTGTCGAGGCAAAAGCGCGGCGTTGAGTTCTGCCACTTAACACGCAATGCCTCCGGAATTCGGCAGAAAGTCGGGAACGGAGTGTCTTTCACTACGTTCCCTCTGCCTACCCTGCAGTGTGCGGGATACAGCGTGAAGCTGATTTTTTTTTTTAATTTTGTTAAAAGTGAATTGAACATTTAAATTTGGCTTATTAATTATTCATGAAACACCTCAGCCGCCGGTTTTAATGATGAAAGAGAGAGTTAAGAGAGAAATAGTTTGCTGTCAAATATATGATCGAAACTAGAACTTAAAAGGACTTTAAAACATGTTTTTTGTTTCTACAAAACCATATCAATTTTACACTGAATAATTAATTTTCAAAGATAAATCATTATTATAAATATTGTTGCTAAACGTACAATTACACAAGCTCTGTGTATAAACTAGATTTTTTTGTACGTGTAACTATTTAAAAATTAATAAGTAAAGTTGTTTACAGTGTTATGTGAATTTAATTCCGAATAAGCTCATGTAAACCTTTATAATAATCACTTACTAAATACTCATTTATAAAATATTAAAAAAAAATTACAATTAAGTTCTAATCTACAAACTCCGCGTTCGTTTCGATACCTCTTAACATGGTTAAAATAATTTGCCCTATATACACCTTTATTCTACAGCAAAATAAAACGTTTTTATTAATGAATCTATATTGATTTATTAACTATTTCGCATACATATGTGTAGGGCACCTTACAGAGATGAAATCTCAAGCGTTGTTGGAATGCAAGACAAGACTACTTGAGACGTGTCTTTAATCTTGGAGCTGTCTTTGAAGTTTAGCATTACACGAGATTTACTAGTAGGTACGTACCTACTTCATATAGGTGCACTATTATAACAGTAATTTCAGGATTTTATTTTAATTAATACGAATATAATGTATTATTCTTATTGGTCTTAATACTTGTTTTTTATTTATTTTTTATTTTATGAACCTGTGTACTAGTTATTTATTAAAATTCACTTCACTCTCTATTTAAATCACTTCTTATGATTATGAAACAATTATGAACATAGATCAGGTGATCAGGGATAATATGGCACCGTAGAAGTGATCCGATAGTGGAGCCCGAAGACGGAAAACAAAACCTTTAGAAATTCATATTTTTTTTAATTAGGTTTATTTATTTCGGTGAATTTGCTTCATTTTAGTTGTTTAAAAGTAATAATTTATATGAATATAATGAGTATAATAGCTTGAATATTAAAACTATACAAATAAAATGTAAGTAAAGTACTAAAACCAAAAATTTTGCTACTCAACAAGCAAGGATATTAATGTTTCTTGTTATGATAAATTCCTTCAGAATTCGTCAGAAAGTGGGGAACGGAGTGTCTTAACACTAGGTTCCCTCTGCCTACCCTCTGTGTGGAATACAGCGTGAAGCTGATTTTTTTCTACGATGTCTTTGTTGTAAAATACTCATTGAAGCCATAAAATTAAAAAATATAAATAGCGCTTATGGCAAGAGCCAAAGTAATGAAGCGATGGGTTGGCCGCTAGGCAAAAGACTGATTTACGACCGACTAAGCTTAATCGACGCCGACGGCCGTAGATTTACCGAGCTTTTGATATTTTAAACACAAATGAAGTTAAATGTTTCAAAAGAAAACCTACAATTGAGTCTATTTCCTTCTCTTGATTTAATACATTAAATTATTCGTATCCATGAGCAAAATTGTTGTACCCTATAAAGTACTAAATATTAAATATAAACAGTTTGATTTAACCTAGCTGTTTATACTCGTGGTTGATAAGAACTGGATATATATTGCTGGTATTGGTCTTTTATGAGATAATAATGTTTCTTGTTATGATAAATTCCTAAAAATTCGAAGCAATTTCGCGAAAATTAAAGAAAATTAAACATAATATCTCGAATCTTTAGGTTAACTTTACATCATTATATATATTACGGATAATGCTAGAACATCGCATTAAAGATTACATGAGTATACTCAGTATTATATAAGCCATTTGGGTTAAATTCGAATAATGATTGATTATTAAGATGAGTATTGAAATTATTTATTTCAAGTCTAATTAACGCTAGTTGAGTAATGTTAGATTGATTAGTAAAATAAAAAAAATATGTTAATGAAATCATAAAACTGACAATTTCGTGCCGTGTGATCCCGGCCTAGAATAGGAACATCCTGGTACTGGTGGTGTCGTAAGAGGCGACTAAAGTACGTGTGGTAGAGTCACGTCGCCAGCAGAGGCAACACGCATGGGCAGACTCGACCGGATCATTACCACCCCCGGCATTTAAAACCGGCGTGAAGTAGTGGCTTTATGCCACTGCGTTTCGCATCAGGTAATGCCGAGCCCCGGAGCCCAACTCATCGTAAAGGCCGGCAACGCATCTGTAACTCCTCTGGTGCTGCACGGGGCCATGGGCGGCGGTAATCACTTACCATCAGGTGATCCGCACGCTCGTTTGCCGTGTCTTTTCCATACAAAAAAAAAATAGTTTATCGTGGTACATAGAAAACATCAAATACCTTGAGATCATTTCTCTCGATAGTTCCACAGATGTTTCCTAGCCAGCTCATTAGATTTTTTCTATAACAGCCTTAAGGACATTCGGAAAGTCTCATCTACCTCTATCGACATCTGGTATTTAGACTTATGCCGAATCTCCAAAAAAATATGCAGGAAGTTTTAAGTTAGATAGGGCTTTGATTTGGGCATAGATTTGTCAAGCTCAACATCGCAGATAATCTATTGTTATCATGTATACTTGATTGTTTAGTATAATAAATTTAATTATTTCAAAAAAATAAAAAATTTCACACAGTTTCATTTCTTGTGTACTTACATAATTTCATTTCTTGTGTACTACCTTGCCTTCATACACATAATTCTTCATTTTCCCTTTGATTTTGGCTGTTTCCTTGGAAGTTCTTTACATTTGGAACACAAACTTCTCTATTATCTTCTTTTGCACTTAAAAGAAGATAGTATTCCATTTTATTCGATAATTTCAATTGTACATTAAGTAAATTTTCTTGGGGTTCTTGAATACATTTCGGTCGTTCGGTTCACTTAACATTTTTTAAGCTCTTTCTCATTGAGAATGATATGTATCAGCAATAGCTTAGTTTAGAAGAGAAGATAAAGATAAACCAACATAGCTGCATGACAGAACGGAAATCATTTTACTCCATCCTGAAAAGCCCTGTTATTATTCATTAGCTGGGAAGAAACGGAATTAGATGCCTCCACGCTATATACCACCTAATATTACCGGAGTTAGGTTCTACCTAACCTAGATGAGTATAGATTAATCCCGAATTAAAATTTATTTTAATAATTATTCGGACTTAACCCAAGATGGGTAATGCTAAGTATTCCCGTGTAATATTATGTGCACTCAAGCACTATCCGTATCATATAGATTTTTATTTTCTATATACCATGAAAAATAGTAAAGATTTTACAATTATTCAGTATTTTATAATAAAAAATTATATTAAAATTATTTATTTTATAATATACGATAGTGATAGTAATATTTTTACAGTATTTTGTTTTTTTTTCTGCATCATGGCAGACGGAGCCGGAGACGGTGTTAAGACACTATGCTTCCATCTTTCCGACGTATTCTGTGTATTAAGTGGCACAACGTCACACCGTGCTTTTCCCCGACACTAGATGAATGAATGAAAAAAAAATATTTCATTTACTCGTGTGGGAGTCGAGCCCACATCTTGTAACATTTACCGTCACACGCTAATGACACTGAGCCTTTTACTTTATACTGGCTTCATCAAATATTATATAAAAAAAAATAGAGTAGATTAACCCAATATGGCCAATTATCCGTGACCAGCGACATCTGTTATCAGTGATTACTCGCCTAATTGTGCGTTAATCAGTCGTTAATTACTAAGCGTGCAGTACGCGTGACGTCATTATGCAGCAACACACTACCTCCTATCTAAGTAATATATGTATATATGTATGCATGTATGTGTGTATGTATGTATGTACTACTTAATCCAATTTGTCTCACTAATATAACTAGTAAAGGCCACATTTGTATGTGTATCCGATACTGGCTGGATATGATTACATCAGATACGTAACTGACAATAAATTAATACAAACCACTAAACAGCATATACAATGGAATAATGACAAATCATTTACTTTCACCTTAAAAAAAATGTTATAAATTATCTATATCTTAAGTATGTTAGATAGGCTTAGGCTTAGTTGTTAAAACGAACAAATCTAAATGTATGCGTTATTATATATGTATATTTCGTATTTGCTTATATAAAAAATATATAATCTTTGGAGAAATGAATATTAAATACCACAGATTTTAAATGTCTCTCCATTTCTCTAAGCCCGCTAAAACAAAAGTAAAACAAAATATTTTCTTTCCTAATGTAACATTGACATAAAGACATGTAGACTGAGATCCCTGGGCCCCCAGACCTATGTCATTTTAGCTTAGCTGAAATGTTGAGGATTAATAGTCTAGACACACATTCAAGTTAGTAAGTACGCATATAGATGCGTACTTACTAACTTGAAAATGTGGCTCTTTCAGAGGTAGCACACGATAAAAAATCAGCTTCACGCTGTATCCCGCACACAGCAGGGTAGGCAGAGGGAGCCTTGTATTAAAACACTCCGTTTTCCACTTTCCGTCGAATTCCGGAGGCATTGTGAGACAATTACAAATATTTTTGCTTACATTTGAAAACTTATAACTATTCTATATCGGTATATTTACTATACGTATAACTATTAGGTGACTGTATAAAAAAAGCATAGAAGGTAAATGATTTTAATAAAAAAAGTAATAACACCCATAATTAAAATTTTATCTTTATCTTGATGTTGACAAGATTTCAAGCTTACAAGGAGCAAATTGAATACAATGTTAATACAGTGAAACATAATATACGAGTATATTGTATGTATTGAGGCTCTTTTGCATATTTTTAAGCAAATCAGACCACAGCAATTGAATCTCTCTCTAAGATTTTCTTTAATACCTACTAATATATGTTCACAAGCAAGCAAGAACCTTAAAACATATATTATTAGACACAAACATGTCAGTCATGTCAGTCATGCGTCCTCGATATTAAAAAAATGTGGACACAGCAATTCATTAGCGTGACGTCATATGCGTCGCGGGGTCCCTCTTCATTGGGAGGGCCGTCAATCAAGAGTGATTAGTGGATATGATTGCGCATTGATCGCTTGTTACCGACTGTTTGCGAAGCACACACGGTCAATCACAGACGTTCCGTGTTTGTGATGTGTGCGTCGATACGATCTGCGTACGATATCCCTAGTATATCAAATTTACCATTTATAGCTTTTATATTGGACTGGTATTATTATTTTTTGCTTCACGCTGTATATTGTACATAGCAGGGTAGGTATAAGGACCCTAGGAACGTAGTATTAAGACAGTCCGATCTCATTATGACACCTCCGTCCAACACTATCTGCCGAGTTTCTTTTAAACTTGCCTTGCGTGTTGAGTGGCGACAATCGACGCCGCGTTTTGTCTCTTTACCAGAGCGAAGAAATGAAAGTATAAAATATTACATTTCCTCGAGTGCAAATCAAACCCACAACGTTTACAATCACACGCTTGAGCCTCTGCGCCACGACTGACCTTATTATTATTAATGTTTCCCTATAAATCATAACTCAAAAATCATATTGTACTGTATTTTTAACTCAAATTGAATATCACTTTATATATCTTAGTGCCACACAATAATACAACAAAAGTAAACACTAAAATAATATTAAAATTATTGTTTGAAGTCGATTTTTTTACCATTTTTCAACAATCTATCCACTAACTTCAAACTGCCACCAGTTTACGCTTTAATCCCTTAACCCCACAGAAATATGAACTAGTAACGCTTTAAAAATAGTCATAAAGCTGTGAACGAGGTGGAACGTGTAAATAAAGGCAGTGCCTCGTCGTAAAACTGTCGAATTGAATGGCCGACACAGTTGACCAGCTGCGCTCTACGCTCGCTCGTGCGGAACCTTTGAATACATATTTATTTTCTTTATAAGAATTTTGTTAAAAAATTATGATAAAATCTATTTTAATATATTAATATGATTTATTATTATAATTTTTACTGTTTCGCATTCAGCGGGGTAGGCAGAGGAAATGTCGTTTCTAGATATTTCAATTTGGTCCATTTCATAGATGCATGTCAGTTCGATGTGCCAGATTGGGATTATTAAGGAATGGAACCCCAAATCACTATATTATACAAATAGATACTTGTAAGTTGCACTTGAATTTGAATTCTATCTATAAAAATATATTAAAAGATAAATACTAGATACAAAAATAAAAGCAAAAAATACCCATATTGACACCGACCCAAAGTAAAAAAATATAATTACAATTTTTTTTTTCAAAACAAAAAAGTATCAATATCGATATTTTTTTAGCTTCATAGTGTATCTTGCACATAACAGCGTAGGCAAAAGGAACCTGGAAACATAGTGAACCCTTCCTTCCCATTAAGATATTACTATTTCTAATTCTAGAGACATTGCATGTTGAGTAGCGGATCTCAACGCCTCGCTTTGCCTTGTTTCCAGAGGTAAGAAGAAAAAGCGAGCGAGGAAAATAAGCATAATTAATTTCACTTCGCGTACACCAGGGTAAGCCCGCATACACCTAATGATAAGACACTCCGTTCCACACTTTCTGTCGAATTTTCAATGCATTGCGTTTTGAGTGGCGGAACTCAGCGCCGCGCTTATTATCGACATCAGAGACGCGTCACTAGACGCGTGTGAAATACTTAAGCATTGGTTGTTAACAGATACTTCAATTTAGTTTTCTATCTTTTTTCTTCATTTAAGAGTATCAAGCAGTTCCATAAAGTTTCTTTTATATAGTCCATCTTACTTCAGTATGAAGTAAAAATCTCACATGGACTTCATGTTTCTTCACCAGCACTAGCTTTAATAGCATTAACACACTTTATTACTATATGTAGTCCTTCATTTAAAACAGGCGAGATGTTTTTAGCTACCAAGTTTTCCCTATGAATAATACAATACATAAAAATATTTTTTTTGGCCCGTTATGTTACTGGCACCATCTGCAGCACTTATATTTTTATAAGATCTTATATTTTTCATTGGTATATCATTGACATCTTTTTTGTTTCTAATAGTACATTTATCTTTGGAGGTGATGCTGCTTTCTAATCCTTTACAGAAAAACATTTCTTCAGCTAAGTAAGTTTGTAAGTGTACAAAAAAACTGCCTCACTATTTCTCAAAGTTGATTCCATCCATTTGCACTGAGAATTTTTTTGTTTTTGGTTTTTCAACCAGTTGTTTTTCAATATCTTTCGGCTATTCTTCTGCTAACAGTATTGTCATAGTGGGATAGCTTTTACATTTTTGTGATTTTTCCAAGAACCGATTTAAGAAATGCTGATATTGACTTAAAACGTTTAAATTTTCTTCAATTACTTTTATAAAATTTTCTCCTATGGTCCGAATATATCCAATTTTAATTTTAATAAATAAATAAATTTGACAACTAGCCACAACGATACGATTATTAGTTCTGAAAGGAACAGTATTTATTGTTTCTTTATTTAGAGTCTTTTCTATATTTAGAGACTTTTTTCAATTTTTTTCTTAAATATTTTAAAGTAACTCAAATCTGATCAATTATGTTTTACCTCCAAATGGGCCTCAAGACGACTTCGTCGTATTGATTCGTTGGTCCAGCATTGCTGACATAAAAAACATAAGGAATCCGATCATAGTGAACAGCGAGTATGAGCTCCAATTTTAAATATTCCTCTGAATATAGACAAGTCCTTTTCTTGCTAGCACCACTCATTTTATTATCGGCAATGAGAAGTAAATATAAGATCAATTAAAAACTAATATTTAATTAGTCAAGGAATTAATAACACATTTCAAATTAACACCAACTGAATGATGTGAAACTATTGAGAATAGTGACAAGTAGGTGCGAACAGCATTGTTTATCGAGTTTTTAAAACGTCCGGCGTTCCGTCGAATCCCGGACGAAGTTTACCTGACGACTCCAATCAACCAATCACCCAGTTGATATTTTGGCCTCGTCCAATGAAATTATACCTAATAACTATTTACAGCAGTTATTTAATAACATTTAAATGACCCGGAGCGAAAGGGTTAGAGTCGCGTCGAGTCCATTTTTGAATTGCCCCTCTTAACTATCAAATTGACCCCCACCCCCCCTGTGGTGCGTAGGCCCCACGTTGGGAAACACCGCTGTAGGCTATATCAGTATCAAAATTCTAAATGATTTAAGGCTGTAAATCTAATATAGCTTAAAAGGGAACATAGCCATTGGACTTAGAACGCACATTGTAACACCAGGTGCATGTGGGGTTCATATGGGTATTAATAATGATAAATTTGAGTCATTAATTCGCAGGGATTAGTCGCGGAGCCGAGTGCGCGCTGCCGATAACCAAATATTAACTCAATTAGCGACGAGACGCGCCGCGCCGGCCCGGCATTCAAATGTCTGTTAATCCGTCCGAAAGCCGGGTAGCATTAGGAATGGTCAGTCCTCTGGTATTTAGATAACTTTTTTTATATAAGAATTGCTTTTGAGGTGTTGTATATATACAAATATTAATATTAAAATACTTTTCAATTTGACATGCGATTTTTTTTGCCATGTTAATTACAACTGGTGCTAAGCAACCGTTGCTAGGCAACGAAGAATTAAATTGTTTTAAGAAAAGGTCGCCCAAAATAAGCGTCCTGAACGCTTACATGGTGTGCGCTGACTCATCTTTATGAGACACATAAACACAATGTTTTACAAAAATATTTTCCTTTAAACAAATAATAACCTCTGAAGGTTGAGCCACAGTAAACATTTCAATATATTTTAATTAAATTTAAATTTATCGGGTTATTATTAAAATAATTCCTATAATTTGATATTCATCCTTATCAAAATAAATATAACAGTCACCTTTAGCATTTCATCTAGATTGAAATTATAGTTTACTGTACATTATTCTAATAAATGCTTAAGGAGATATCATAATGATACGAGCCCACGAGTCGCACGGTATGACCAACTCTAACGGGCAGACGACGTTGACGGTTTTGTAAAATTTCATACATTTTCCATCTAGTGTTAATTTTTATTTGGTTATTATTAATTCATATTTATCTTTGGTTTTCTTCGCTTATTCGAGTAGTAGATTAGTTAGATTTTTTTTTAATTTCTTGGTGTGGTGTAAGTCCTTGTCTCTGCATTGCAACGCTCGCTATCTTTTATTTAATGTTATTTAAGTGTATTTAGTAATTAATTGTTGGTTATTTCAGCTCGGTTGGATGGTTATCTATACGTTGATATATATTTAAAAAATCGCTATTTTAATCTTTTGGGATTTTATTTGGTATTCTCGATCTCTCCTTTTTAAGATATATTGCTAAAGCCTTGGGGCTCTTTAGATTTTATAATACTCAATACTTCTTGTGAGTTCGAAGAAGACCAAGCTAGAAATACTGGCTAAGATCATTTTCTGGCTGACTTTTGTGAGGCTACGTTATTGCACAGATCCTTAATATATAGCGAAGACTTTTTATATCGAGAAGTCTTTTTCTTGTTTTAAACGACTACAATATAAACAGCTCAATCATATAATTTATATTGTGCATTGACACTGTCCTTCGACAAATGGAATTGGAACCGCAAAGCAAGATTTACTTAATCGATATATATGGTCACTTGTATGCATTCGTAATAATTAAACTAATATAATATAATTTTGATTAATTATATAATACAATATACATACCTTCATTAACATTAAATTGAACGGACAAGTAATTAGGCGTTAATTCAAATTGTGGCCAATAGCGCCGACAAATGCATTGTTAGCAATGACAGATTACTGGGACGGTGTGAGGGTTAATTCTCGCAAAATAAAATATTGATTTGGTTTTTTTTTTGTTTTTTATCTGTGCCTATAGATATTCAATGAAAAAACATTTTCAAAATTGCCATATTAAGCAGTTAGCTATGTGATCTGAATAATATAACATTTTATGTTATCCGCAAAATAAAATATTTCAAAGTAAAAAACCTTTTAAATTTAATTAAAAATTATGACTATTACTTTTGATGTGCTCATGAAAGCTAATAATTTTGAATCATAAAATATTTTTATGATCCATAAATAATAAAAAAAGATATTGTTTATTAATAAATGTAAAATTCTTTTTAAATTATTTTTATTAATAAATAAATAAACATACAATCGAAGGTAACAAGAATAACATATTAGAGTATTATGTGTTTAACCGTAAGTACTATGTTATACTAAATGTGACATAAAGTAAATTCCAGAATAGTCCCTCAAATGAAACAGCTGATATGACAAGAAGCGTTCCGCTAAGTGCTCTAGAAACGATGACGAATCATTTATCATCATCATAATCAGTAATTGCATATAAGCAGCAGCTTGCATATTAAAGGTATAAGTTGCAAGTTAAGTAGACACACACAGCTGTTATTATTAGCGCCTACATAGGTATATTTATAAGTATTTGAGGCCAGTCGTGGCGCAGGGGCACAAAGTGTGACTGTACAACCGACTGGTTGTGGGTTCGATCCTCACTCGAGGAGATGAACTTAACTTAACTTAACTTAACTTCACGCTTTATCCCTAGCGGGGTAGTCAGAGAGAACGGAGCGCCAAACGCTACGGTCTCTACATACCTCTTTCGCCTCGTCCACTGTCATCAACCTCTTCATACATGCCCTCCGGGGGACCCTCATGCTTTTTACGTGACCTTCCTCCAGTATCTTTGATACTGTGTTTTCGAAGGTCAACCGAGGTCTCCCCCTACCTCTCTTACCACTCACTTTTCCATCATAAATCTTTTTTGCCATTCTTTCCTCGCTCATTCGTTCGACGTGCCCAAACCAGCTGAGCACGTTCTTCTTCATTCTCACCGTGACATCCTCGCTGCTACCTGCCATTCTGTGTACCTCTTCATTGCGGATTCGATCAGCTAGGCTGACTCCGCATATCCTACGAAGAGATCGCATCTCCACAGCATTCATCTTTCTTTCATTCTTCTTCTGTAATACCCACGTTTCGCTGCCGTATAACAGGGTCGGTACCAAAACTGCATTGTGTACGGCCAAACGCGCAGCTGTGCTGACGTTTCGCCGTCTCATCAATGCAGCCAAGGCTCCGTTAACCTTGTTACCGGCAGCAATACGCCTTTCCACATCCATCTCGTATCTTCCATCTCTACTGAACATACTTCCCAAATATACCACTTCATTCACCTGTTCTAATATCTTATCATTTACACTGATCTTGCATTCCGTCCTTTCTTCATCTCGTTCAAAAATCAGAACCTTTGTCTTATTCGCATTGAGGCTTAGACCATTATATTCACACTCTTCTTTCAGAGTGGTGACCAATGCCTGCAACTCGCACTCTGATGATGCAATAAGCACTGCATCATCTGCGTACAGCAGGCAATTCACATTCAGGTCACCTACTTTCACTCCTATATCACTTTGTTTCACTGGATAAGAGATGAAATATTTACTTAAATTTATATTTCCATTTCTTCGCTCTGGTCTCGAGGCAAAGCGCGGCGTTGCCACTTAACACGCAATGTCTCCAGAATTCGGCAGAAAGTGGGCAATGGAGTGTCTTAACACGAAATTCCCTCCGCCTATCTAAGAAATAAATAATTGATTTATTTATTTCTTTTATTTATAATAATTATTTTATTCGTCACGCATTCAGCAGGATAGACAGAGGGAACATAGTGTTAAGACACTCCGTTCCCAAATGCGTGTTGACTGGTAGAACTAAACGCCGCGCCTTGTCTCGACACCAGGTCGAAGCAAAAAATATTAAATATTTATTATTTCCAATGGGAATCAAAACCAAGAACTCACTCGCGCCGCGACTTACCTCGCTACTCATTAGGCAAATCTCAAAATAATAAATCAATCACTAACTCTTTAGAAATACCCTAAATACGAAATAAAGGTTATTCAATTCAAATATTTCTTTACAATATGAATGATTAACAATTGATCCACTCAAACGGCTTTTCTTCGTAAAACAAACGTACCCGACCGAAAGCAAACTTAATCCAATCCGCGAGTGAAACGAAGTAAGACGTCGGCTCAAACAAATTATTTGACATAATGTCGTTAATTAGAAACCCTCCTTTGTAACCGAGGGTAGGGTAATTAGGTTCGGATGTTCTGAATGGGTCCTTTTTCTGCTCGTTACGGCTAAAACAAAGGGGCAAAGAAGTAAACAGACCGTATTCAGCCAAGAATTTGCATTGGAGTTGACAATGAATAGAGGAAACTTTTACGTTTCGACGTATAACTGTTAGAATAACAAAAATGTTAATATTGTAACCGTTTTGTGCGTCTGCCGAATGTTTCATATGTATTTTTGAGAGATTTAATAAAATAAATGAATCAAATAAATCCGTTTCACGCTGCATCCCGCGCACGGCAGGGTAGGTAGAGGGAACCTAGTGTTAAGACATACCGTTCCCACTTTCTGCCGAATTCTGAAGGCATTGCGTGTTAAGTGGCAGAACTGTAAATTTAAGTAAATATTTCATCTCTTCAAGTGGGGATCGAACCCACAACCAGTCGGTATTACAGTCACACTTTGTGCCCCTATGCTACGTCTGGCCTTGACCTGATTTAATAATTTATGTATTGAGAATTAAATATAATAAACAATAAAAATATAAAGATTGATATGCCACTTATCGCCATCAGAACCAAGGATTTATAAAATTTATATTACTTAGTAAGCTTTTAAAGCACAAAATATCCAATAAATAAGTTAGGATTTCATTTTTTTAAAATATGTAATGTCATATTTAACATATGTGGAATGACAAATATCTGATATCATAAACATTTGATTATAATCCAAAGTAAATTTTATCCCCGAGACTATACATGGCTCCCCCTCTCCGATATAATTGCAGTTCCATTGTTCACCTGATTTGATTCCGTATATCTCCACTGACACAATTGTTATAACGAACAATTATAAAAAAACATACAATTATATTAAATAAGACTGTCTAGTATTAAGACAGACTGTCCTTTTTTTGTTTCCCGTAGCAGGGTAGGCAGAGGGAACTTAGGAACCTAGTGTTAAGATACTCCGTTTTCATTAAAAAATTTACATTCTGTCAAATTCTAGAGACATTGCGTGTTAAATGGTGAAACGCGTAACCCGGAGCGAGAAAATGAAAATATTAATTATTTCATCGAATGGGAGTCTTATTTGCTTATAGCTTATTTGTGTCCCTGCGCCACGAGTGGCCACAGATCATACAACATGCATACTTATACAGAAAAAAAAATGTTTTAACTGGATATATTTCTTAATTTATATTTTCACTTCGTACCTCTTCCGATGTTTAGCCCTGTCTCTACTATTGACGATAACATTACCAGTTTATGTCTCCCAGAGCCTCATGTCATATACACTAAGACATTTTGAACCAACATCACCTTATTCTTAATTGTATTTACGATTGCTTTTCAAATCTCTTTTGCCTTGACTACAATTATGGTGGAAACTCGTTTTGAAACGACATTAAATACGACCGAATTTCAGATAATTAACTCAGATTACGGTCTCGCAGCGAATAATTTGCTTTTGTAGCACAAAATTAGAAGAAAGTCTAAGTTAACTCAATATTGAATTAAATATAAAAAAAATGTCAACTTAAAAACTTTGTATTTTGCTTATAATATCTTAATGAAATTGTTGTATTATATCTTATAATATTTAATATTAAGCTTTTTTTTTTCTATTAGCCTAATATTTTATTAAGTTATTTTTTTTCAGGATATATCTATATAATTTCTTTATAACAATTATGGTTATGACATTATTATTATAAAGAAATAATATAGATATTTAATAACGTAACATACGTATATATATTAAACTAGAGAAAAAATAAATATATTAAATTAAAAGAATTTTGTTACAATTTAGATAATGTTTATATATCAATAAAATCAAATGTAGAGACGAATAAGGTATCAAATGAAAATGACTATGAAAAATCAAATAAGCTGAGCATTAATTCTGAGTTTTCGCATTCAACAGCTCTGTCAATTAGCGTTGAAGGGTAGTTAGTACACGTGAAATCGATATGAAAATTACAAGCCTTTATTAAATAAACAAAGACATATTTCAATTCGATTTTTTTTTTCAATTTATTAAATGTTGTGAAAACAATAGTTCAACCACCGTGAAAAAATCCAATATCGGGTAACTTAAAGCCCATGCAAATTCGGAAAAATCTATTATAATCTGCATCGCACACTGCTGGACGCTCTTTTCATTCGATGCCTTTTGTTGGCGGATTCAATTAAGTTTACATCGGCGCCGAGGTCAGTTAATAAAAACCGAAGCCTACAAAAATTGGCACGTAAATCAAATTCAATAAAGCCGTGCACAATAGTGCGGGACAGCCGTCGGAAAATGACGCCGTCGAACAATGACCGCCGATGTGCTCTGCGACGTGTCCAAATCAAACATAATATGATATACCGAGTCCGCCGTGTGCAGCGAAAAATATGCTCCTTTTTGGTATTTCGTTGATTATAAATATTTATCATAAACCATTGTGGGGCTGCGAGATAGTTTCTAACTGTAACGAGTTCGGTGTTCGCAATTGACTTCCGGCACTCAACACTCACAGTCGAAAAGTAGAAAACGGAGGCTTTTGAAACTAGATGATCTCTCTCTCTCTCTCCATCGTGCTGTAGCACGCAGTCTTATCGAATTGACCATCTGCGATATACGAATATCATTCATCAAGATAATGCCTCCAGAATTCGGCAGAAAGCGGGGAACGGAGTGTCTTAACACTAGGTTCCCTCTGCCTGACCTGCTGTGTGCGGGATACAGCGTGAAGCTGATGAAACAAAATTCATCAAGATGACATATTCTAGTGTCATGTATATATACGGGTCAAGATATTCATCTAAATAAATCATAACATAAAGAATAAAAAATCATAGACAAAATTAAATAATATTAAGTATAATTACTTCAGACGAAAACGTTTAATCACGCCCTGAAATTAAAAGAAAAATGCACAACTAAACACATAGTTCCTGGTTACACATCCGATATATATTCAGCACATAATAGCTTAGGTTGATTGACTATTATTAAGCCACTCCGCTCCCCACTTTCCACCGAAATCTCGAAGCATTGAGTGGCGGAACTTAACGCCACGCTTTGTCTTGTTAGCAGAGCGAAGAATTGAAAATATTTAATAATTTATTTCCCCGAGCAGCAATCGAACTTCACTGCGCCTCGACGGCCTCTAAAGTAAGAAATAACTAAAAAAACCGTTTGTACTCAAATTTGATTAGCCTCTCGTTACGCAATGCCTCCAGAATTCGGGGAACGGAGTGTCTTACCACTGGGCTCCTTCTGCCTATACTGCTATATGCGTGCTTTAGCGTGTACTTAAATTTAACCAACAAATTATTTTTAAGAAATGATTAATATTCTACAAACAAGCGAATCCCGACATCGATTGGAAAGTCACCCTTTCACATTAAGAATTCCCGTCCACCTTTCCACGTCTCCGAATTAATCGCCCGAGAGCCACTGTCTATTAAAGTTTCTTCTCAAGTTGTTAAGAGGCTCAACTCCCTAAAACTCTGCAGATAATGTTAAACATTCATTTAAGTAGGGCTTCTAACTTCCGAATTGTCGCATAAATCTTCTAATTCTTTGAGCGTTTAATATTCATATCACCTCTCTTTGCAGCTAGTATCTACATATATTCAACGTAAAGCCTGTATATTTTAAATTTATGTTTTTTCCTTACTAAATAACTTAAGCCCCTTAATCCATAAGTCCATTTTTTTATTATAATTCCCAATTTTGTAAATAATTTCTCAATATTTACCAAGGAATTATCAATAGTAACTGAATAAAAATGAAAACTCACAATTTGATAGAGAAAACCATAACGTTGAGAGCATTCGTGGCGCAGGGGTATAGAATGTGAATATAAACGCGACAGGTTGTGGATTCGATTCCCACTCGAGGAACTGAAACTGAAATATTTAATATTTTCATTTCTTCGCTCTGGTGTCAAGGCTAAACGCGGCGTTGAGTTTCGCCACTTAACACGGAATTCCTCCAAAATTCGGCTGAAAATGAGGAACGGAATGTCCTAATATTAAGCTTACTCTGATGTGTGGAAGATACAGTGTGAAGCTGATAAAAAAACAGATAAAAGGGAATTTTTCAGGTGATTTCGGCGCAGCGAATAACAATATAAAGCAAGTGGTTTTAGGTTTCATCACCCAATACATAACTATTTGAAAATTCGGTGGAGACTGACAGAACGGACTGTCTAATGCTAAAAGACGGGAGAAGCTAAAACAAAAATGAAAACAACGCACGCTGATAAAAAAATAAAGACACTTACCCTACACTTTACACAGTTTAAGAATCGTAAATCACAATGTAGATGTAACGTGTATGCCTCACTTACTCTGAACCAGTGATTCAGCACTCTAAAATCGACATTTACGTTACAATGTGAAGTCTATCTCGGATAAAATTATTACCGCTAAGTACAAAGTTTGTTACGAATCGTAAACGTGTCTTCGATTATGTGAGCGTTTACGATGATGTTTTCGAACTACGTGATAGACAAACTCTTTTAGTAGTCAGTTTTACTACTATAGATAATCTTGAGAAATCTCCTTCTAATCTATAACAAAGGAAGTAAAAAAAAAAATTTGAAGAAACTATTTTCAGAATTCATTAAGTGTGAATTATAACGATTTTACACAAACAACACAAGCTTACGTTTGTTATTGTTGTTGCATTTTATTATTTTTTTAGCTTTACGCTATAATCCTGCATACACTTGAGTAAAAAGACGGAACTTAGTGTTAGAACACTCCGTTTCCCATTTTCCGCAGATTTCTGGAGGCTTTGCGTGTTGAGTTAATCGAACCACAACCTGTTCATTTACAGTCGCACTCTTTTGCCTCGGCACCACGTGTGACCTTTTATTATGAGATTCAAAATATAACAACATTAAGACATTACTTGCAATATATTAAAGCAATATTTATATATTATATGAACTTATATTTTAATTATTAAAATTAGTTATGCTATTTTTAACATTATAGTAACTTTAATTTAAGTGGCATGTAACGTGACGGAACTCAACGCCGCATTTTCTATCAAGGAAATTAAAATAAATTGAGGAAAAAATCTAAAACTATCGTTGCACTTTCAGACGTTGTACCACTGGGCTAGTTTCATTTAATGGAAAAGCTCCTTTCCGATTCATCACAGCTTTTATCATTAATTTCTATACAATATGATCCAAGTATCAGCTTATTTTTAATTTTAATATTTTGTAATAAATATATTCGAAACTAAAATGATAAATGACTAAGAAAGAAAATTCCAAATAAGTTAGCACACTCACAGAAATAGCCGTTACGAAATAGTCGAGAACGAATGTTTATGTATTTATTCAATTTCAACAGAAGAAGGATGAGAATCGCAGAACCGCCCAAGTCGTGTACACCCGTCCGCAGTATTTTAAAACGAGCGGCTCTTTTTATATTCTTGGCATATTTTAAAAAAGTCGACGGCGCGTCGCCTCAAGCGTATTAATATGCGTCCTTAAACACCCCTTACATGAATAATTAGATGTTTCCTGGATTTATTCTTCACCTTATCTGTAAAACACGCGTTTAAATTTGCAAAGTCATTCTTTTCGCCTTATTGAGGATAATACATCTTAGCACCGTTGCGATTCTGATTAATGCCTTCGACTAGACTCGACTCAACTTTGTCAGAGATAACACCGAAAAATAATGGGACGTGACTCGGCTAATTCGGTTTTTACAAGAAGAAAGGGAATAAAAAGTTTTATTTGAATTAAAATAAATTAAAATATAAAAAATATTAAGAGTTTTTATATATTTTTCTCTTTTATAAATAACAGACACAGATCCATTCTTGTGATATAAAAAGAAAAATAAATATTCTTCTTTTAAAATCTTAACTGTCAATGTCAGGGCTGTTTGTTGTAGCTACTTTTATTGTCCTGGATTGTGTATGTTATATGTTAATATTAAAAATATGCATATAGCATTAGTTTTTTCAGTCTGTTACGCTGGTAAGATTGTGTCTTATTATTTTTGTTTTATATTATAAATTAAAGTAATAAGTAATATTTCGTTTTCAAGGTATAGTGTTTGCTCTAGACGACGTAAGTACTGAAGATGAAAACTTAGTCAAGAAAGGCACTTTTCCGTACATGGTAAATAGATTTCTATATTATTAAAATTCTTAATTTATCAGTTCTAAATTTATAAATATAAATAATTGGCAACAGGCAATATTATACTACCCAGATGATTTGGTAGTTGACGCGGACGGCTTAAGAATTGTCAGAGCAGGTGTCTTGATTCGAGAAAATTGGCTAATATCTTCTAATCAAGAAAATACCGATACATCAGTAGGTTTTCCGAAGAAAACTCTCCTGGCGAAACTTGGTGCGGTTAACGTTGACACCAACTTTACGTTAAACGAAGATGAAAATGAACAAGAACGTGAGGTAATAATTTATTTTATATGACATACATATATCAAAAAATTGCAATTATGTTTTTTACTTGGACAGTTTCCAAGAGGAGCGGTTTCAATCCTGCTACGTATTTTTTTTAAAAATAGCAATTATATTATTTGTCAGCAGCGTATATAAACATTTTTTTTCAGATTATCCAAATAGCACGACCTTCTAATTTTAATACAACTGCGTGGTGGTACTCTGATATTTCTTTCCTTAAGACTCTGCTGCCGTTTAAAATAACATCAACAGTGGCTCCAGTGGCTTCAATATCGGATAAAAGCATATTTTTTGAAATGAATTGTTATATTCTTCTTTATATAGTAAGTAATATTTGTAATCAGTTGTTTTCCATTTGTTAGTAAAAAATATATAATCATTTCTTTTGTTTCAAAAGCGACCTGGAAATACTACAGAAGATAGAGTCCTTGTGAAAAATATGGTTTATATATTACCAGGCACTTCAGAAAAATGCGGAAGCGAATTCAGAAATGAAAGTATGCTATGTGCTGCGCCTAGTGATGAAAAGTCTAATGTTTTTAATGATCCCAATTTTTGTGAGGTACAAATAATTCATCATTCTCTTATTAATATGTTACATTTCTAAAACTGATTATTGTCATTTTTTGTTGATTGTTTGTATTTATTTTTAATTTTATTAAACAACTTACAGTACAATAGGGGTGGACCACTAATATGTGATGATATGTTAACCGGTATTCAAACATACGTTCAAAATTGCAATAAGCCTTACCTTTATCAAAAATTGAGTTCTTGGGAAAATTTACTGACATGCGCTGTAGGAGAGAAGTGCCTTGAAAAGCAGTGTGGCTCAATTTGTTTTTTGATAAATAAAGATCCACTCACTAAGACAACACCCACGACTACTAAAGCTACTGAAGACGAAAATTATATCTTGACAACAGAACAAAGTAATCAATCTGAAGTTAATACAGCGGTCTCACCTACTCTTACTACAGAACAAATGACCACTATAAAGGAAACCACTGTTTTAACGACTGTTGTAACGCAATCGGAACCAGTGACAGATGAAAGACCTACTATGTCATCTAGAACTCATATTGATAATACAATTGAAGTTATTTCAGCTGAGACTACTGCAAACGTTGAACCTGAAACAAATTATCTTACTGAAGAAAGTGAGCGTCGGGCAAATGTGTTGGCTCAACATCATCGATTGCGCAGTGATGCAACATCGAAAACAATTGACTTAATGTCCACTTTCACATCGTTTTGTTTCTTAATTAGTACATTTTACTTAAATGTTTAGTTATGTCCAGAATTAAATAGATTTTGTTTTAACTATTATTTTTGTATTTTTTATTTATTTTTAGTTATTTTTATTAATTTAAGCCATTTTACATATTGCGTGATCCAGTCTTATGTTATACTTTATACATGTAATGAATAACAATGACTTATTTTCGCTCAACTTTCTTATGCACAGACAATATAGAGTATATTGTAAACTTATTGTTTTTTGACAGAAATAATTTGAAGTTGGTACTTTAAACGAAATATAGGTCTGTGTGTAGGTTTTCTACATAAAAAAAAACGTATTATTACGTAAAAAAAACGTCTTATTTACGTTACTAATATAAAGCCATAAGAATTTCTTGACTGGTGCCGTCGTGTAAAGCATATGACTGATAACGCCAAGGATTTTAGGTTCGATCCCTTCGTTCGATTTACTCTTGGTAATCAATTATTTTCATTTTCTCGTAACAAGGCGAAACATGACATTGAGTTCGGCAACTCAAAATACAATGTCACGAAATAAACACTAGGTTCTCTCTAAGAGTTGTTGTTCTTAAAAATGCCAAAGAAGAATAATAAGCTCTTTAGTAGTTTGATTACAAAATGATATAACAATAATAAGTTCTTTGATTTTCACGATTATTACACATATTAAATGAAACCGGATAACCGGAACCGGAATAATTTAACCGGATTAGACGCGTATATTTAAGATTTTTACATTTTGGAAACCCGACGTTTCGAACACTTTACAGTAGTCCGTGGTCACGAGTAGACTACCCGTCTTAAATATACGCGATTAATCCGGTAAAATTAGTTTCATTTAATATGATATAACAACTTTTTTATCACATTTCGCACAACCATATGCAATAAAAAATGTTAAAATGTTGTTACTAAATTGTTTTAAAAATTCTTAAGAAATATTTTCGATCGAATATAATGTAATATACATTTGCGTTTCTTGAAATGGATCCTGAGATATAAGATTTGTACTTTTTCCTTATATTGACCATAAAATAAAGCTAACACCCTTCGCAAAAAAATATACATAGTAGTTTATGCCTTTTTTTGAAGTTGTTCTTGCTCATTTTACAGACATCTCCAAATGATATTTAAATACTTTGTAAAATTTAAGTACAATATGTACAAGAATCCCTCAATACGGTCTGGAAACTTGATAATGCTATTAGAGCAAACTGCGGAGGCGTTAAGCTTGCAATCTTACTTAACTCTACTTATTCGGGAACTTTTCGAGCTGTGCCAGAACATCTACTTCCGCCTTACTTGCCAAACATTGTTATATTTAATTATTGGTTAATTTAAATATTATATTTTATATATTTTTTTTACAAATTTCCTAAGAATAGTATTCTACATAATTCAATTTATTTAGTGCTCAGCATAATCAAGCATATTTGTTATATAAATTTCAGGCAGTATCTTAAAATTGCTTCTATACTTACAATTCCTTCAGAGGTACAAAACAATTATGTATTACAGATTTTATTGTATTACTAGAAACTAAAGTAATGGTAAACGGAGAGTCTAAACACTAAGTTCCCTCTGCCTAATCTGCTGTATACGGGATACACTGTGAAGCTGATTACTTAAAATTCTTTTAAATACAAAAAAAATATAATATGATTACATATGAACACAGGTTTCCAAGTGATATTTTTAAATGCAATAAAGCAATTTGTAAGTGAATTTTCTTCCAAGTCCTGGGCGAAATGGAGTCAGAATGTATCTTAATACGATTCGATGTGTTTAAATTCCAAGCGGGACCGCATCGGAAAACTGTTATGCATATTTTAAAGTTAAATTTACTTACAACGGACTCACCGCGTTGAATGAGAATTCAACGTGAACAGCTCGTTACGAAGTTAAAGTGTTTTACGATATTATTATACTCACGTGATAAGTTAAGATAAGTTTCAAAACGTTAAGCTTTTCAATATTTATCTGTATTAAAATTGTTGTCAAACATGATGTAATAAATATAAAATGATGTTGCTCAATGATGAATTTATATTTCCATTTATTCGCTCTGGTGTCGAGGCAAAGCGCGGCGTTGTGTTCTGCCACTCAATACGCAATACCTCCAGAATTCGGCAGAAAGTAGGGAACGGAGTGTCTTATCACTAGGTTCTCTGCCTACCCTGTTGTGCGCGGAATACAGCGTGAAGCTGATTTAATTTTGATTTAATTTATATTGCTAAATGAAAAATAGTTTATGTCGCATGATGACCTCTAAATTAAAATATATGAATAATTGGAAACTAAATTAATGTTGGCAATTACAATTCATATATCTACATTAATTTTTCAACGTATCTACAAATACCTTATAAATGTAAGTGGACGTAGGTGGTGGTGAATTCAAGTATAAAATTAGTAGGTAATATATAATATACTCTTTATGAGAAATGATAAATGTAGACAAGCATCATCTGTGATGCATTGTCTACCCTGAAGATGTCTACTATGTACTCGACACCTGAAAACCCCTAAATTATAACGCTCAGGGAAACCTCAGAAGCATGAAATGAAAAAATTAGGTAACTATTTCATTAGTGGAGTGGAAACCGAACACACAACCTTCGCATCTACAATCACACACTTATACCACTGCGCCATGGCAGTCTGAATCAACTTCTTTCAGCAAGTAAGCAGACAGAACTGGATAGATATCATACTGGATTTTCGTAAATCCAGTACTGTTCTATATATCCAGTACTGTTCTATATTAACACCTACATCTCACATTTTAGTGATAGGCATTTGTAGTTTTAATTATTATGAATATCAATTTCAAAATTCTATTGAGTTATTTCAATAAATTATTATAAATATTTTCAATTATAATGCCTAGTAATTATTAATGATTACTAATTGAGGCCAGTCGTGGCGCAGAGGCACCGACTGTGACTGCAAAATCGACTGGTCGTGGGTTTGATCCCCACACGAGGAAATGAAATATTTATTTAAATGTATATTTTTTTATTACTTTGCTCTAGTGTCGAAGCAAAGCGCTGCGTTAAGTTCAGTGACTCAACACACAATGTCTCCAGTTTCCGGCTGAAAGTGGGGAACGGATTGTCTTAACACTGTATTTACTCTGCGTACTATGCTGCGTGCGGGATACAGCGTAAAATTGAAAAAAAAAAAGAATTACTAATATAAAACAGTGTTGATGTTTTAAGATCACACATAATATATAATATTATTAATATAAGAGAAAAATCTCCATTGCGAAACTCTCTTTTTCAAAAAAAAATAATTCAAACCTAGCTGATTGCTTCATATGAAATGTCTAGCCAGTACAAAGCATTGTGAAACGCCTTTAAAAATTAATATAGCAATATATGACACAAATAGCTTTGCCGTTGAAAGTTATTAATTTCACTTTGCTCTTGTTTACAAAATAAGAGTTGGAACAAAGCAATTCTGCGAAATTTCAGCAATTAACACTGACGGCAATGAGTTAGCAAACAAAAGGAATTAATTCAACAATCTCATAAAAAGAAATAAGCAGTTCATAAAACTTTTAATAATTAAAACTCGAATAAAAATAAGAGCTCCCGAGATAGATAATACCAGCTTCATAAGATATTCTCGATCTCCCCTCTTTCTTTATAATTAGGGTGAAAAATACTTTGCTTTACATTTGTTAGGGTTCCGGTTGAAATGGTCACGGTTACGGAGTCATTCTCTTCCCAAATCCCGGGGAGGGTGTACGCGCTGACAATCATTTTTAACTTGTTCTGACTGCCTATAGAAGGCTGTAAACGGGGAAAAACTCGTAAAAATAATAGGTCTCTAATTTATTAAAATGTAATAGCTAATACTTTCATAAGAACATTAATTTAGAATGAAATTTCAAAGTTTATTTACATAATTTTTAATTGTATGTACGTTTTATTATTACCATCTTATTTTGTAATACCCGGATGGGTAGCTATAATGAATAAGTATAATTCTATGAGCGAGACCTTTTCACACAAATATTATATGTTTTTTCTAATTTAATATAATTAATATGAAATTAGTAATTTTATTTGAATGTTATGTTTTTTTATAAGAGTACAATAAATTTATTATTTTTTCTCATAAATAATATTTTTATAAAAAAAAGGAACATAAAATGTTACTTTTTTATATTAGGAACAAAAAAATCCTTCTTTTTTTTATATTGCTATAGTTGTTTTGTCGTGACTGATAGATATAATCTACTTACTTAAATAAAACACTACTAGCATTTGTCAGAGCAGCATTTGGAATGCTCGTTCAACCTTCGGGATTGAAGAGGCACCCAAAGGAGATCTTATTAAAAATGGCCAATATTAAACTCAGGGACCAATTTAAGCCGTATTATTATATTTACTATAGTCATTCTTAAAAATTTATAAGTTATATTTAATTACTAGTCTTTCATTATAAAATTGGTATTTCGGTTAAGATAAAAAATAAGTTACTTTGAAAGTTCTGTTGACAGTGGGGCTGAGTGAAGCGCATCGGTTGTGGATTCCCTTTTTTATTTGATTTTTTTGGCTCTGGTAATAAGACCTAGCGTGACGTTGAGGTCTCAAAGTCTCCAAATACTTGTGCTAGGTATCCCAAATAGGGGCACCTAATTTTAATACACTTTGTAACTCAATTATCAATTCAATTAATATATATTTTTTATAGGAATCCAACAACAAAAGATATAAAATTATGATTTCCACTACAAATTTCAGAGTATTGACCCTAACAAATTCCAGGTCGATTAATAAAAAAATTGATTTAATCGACCTGGATACCGTATAAAGCAGAGTAGGCGTACCCTGCTAAATACATAATAACATACAAATAATAATAAAAGAAAACAGCGATTTTTATATTCTCAATGAGTTTCTGCTAAAGAATAACGGAATCATCAAATCCGCCGTCACCGCGACGGTAGGCAATTTTCAATCTCTTTTCTATTTATGACAGTAATAAAGCGACCGGGAAAAGTCAACAATCAATTTTGTATTTCAATTTATTCCCAACCATCCTAGTTCGATAAGAAAAAGAAAAACGCGTTCATTGAAAACGGAAATTACTGCAAGAAGCCATCAGTGGTGCGCGCTTACTGTGTTCCATGTTTCATTTTGTTTTTTCGTCGAACGGTTTCACAGTTTTGATTTGTGGGCCGTCGCGTCGGTCGGTGCCATTTTTCACGCTCCTCATTGTGTCGTTCATGCTCGAGGAGGCCTGCTGCAAAATTTTGTTCGCGCGACGCACCTTTATTGACTACTTCCATTCGCATGCTGTAGAGAGAAGTTGGTATGAGGCAGCGTCTGTAGTGTCGTTTATCTATTGAAGCAGAGTCAGAGATCTTTTTAGATAGTAGATCCACGTATTTCTCGATAATTGTATAAACTAAAAAATAAACTCCTGCTTTTGTAGATAAGACAATTTTTATAAAATTGCACAAATTCAGCAGTGTAGGTGGTATTCATAAATATATTTTTTTGTATATAGTGTATCAATTGCTTGCAAAATTAAAGATGACATCGATAACATTTCTATGAAAAGACACATCGACATCGAGGGCGAAGAGCCAGGAAATTGGGATGATTTTTCTGCTCTTTAGAAGTTTTCTATCGAAATGTAACATTAGTCAATGTTCCTTACAAATGTTTGTCCGTAAAAATATTAGAGCAAAATTTTTCGCAGAACTTAAAATAAATATTTAGATAATCGAATCTATTATTTTATTTATTTTAATTTTTTATTAGTAATTAGCCCGCGTTAATTTCGAATTACATTTTAAGCCATAGTAAAAAATATCATTGAATTTAAATTATTATATTATACTTTAAATCACATAATTTGTGTATGATATCCCTACAATGTGAAAAATATTTAGGAATATACTTAGTTAAAATATCACAAAAATGTTACCATAACCTTTAGTATAGTTTAGTATTACAAGTTCTTTTAAGAACTCGTCACTCTATCTCACACAGCTCTGAGGCTCGAATACTTCTTTAACCGATACGATGACTAACTTGTCTTTGCTAGTTTTACTCTTAGGAACTACGTGTATATTATTATCATAAATATATAGTTCCTAAGTCCCTATATATTGATCATAATGATTACACCTGTAAAATATTTTCTACTCAATAGACGAATAAATTGAAGGATCAATATTTTATTGAGAAATTTGGTACAACAGTTTTTCAAGCGTAGTGGATTGAGCTTTTTGTATTAAAGACCCAGTTTCGATGCACTTTCGAAAATAATATGTTATCTAATTAAATGACTTTACAACATTTAATGAATGCTGAATGAACGAGGCCGTCGTGACGCGGTGACACAGCGTGTGACTTTCAACACACATTCAGAGAAATTTATTGTTTAATATTTTCATTTTCTCGGTCTGACAACAAGGCGGCATCCGCTATTCAACATGTCATTCATCAATGGCTTAAAAATTCATCGAAAAGTGGGGAACGGAGTGTCTTAACATTATGATACAGCGCAGGATACAACGTGACGCTGAAAAAAACTGAACTTGCGGTCTTATACCTGCTTATCCAGAAAATAAAAATAAATAGTACAGACTTCCTATTTTGACATTTATGTTTACTTTACAAAATTACGAAAATATGAGCCAATATTAAAAAAAAACTATTATACTAAAGAACCACAATAAAGAAAAATCAAATGGTAACAAGGGTTTTGTAAATAAAATAAATTTTCATTTTGAACAAGGCTTTAATCAGCTACTTCTTTGGTCATATCATTGGTTTGGAGAGAATCTGACGCATACTGTTCACAGTTTAGCAACATTTTATACAATAGGAATGCATGAGACTTTTATCTACTTAAATGCGGAAATATAACTTATCAATACACAATAAGAAGACTTCAAATATCTAAAAAAAACTAATTTGAACTATTATGATTAATCATGAAATTCAAAACATTTATTCAACACGTATTTCCACATTTCGCTAAATTTATTATACACTAACGTATATAGTAATTTAATGTAAGATACAATAATCTACTTAAGAATATATTTTATATACATAAATAATACAAACATTACAACAATGTTTATAATTAAACTTAACAGTTAATATACATTATAGGTACAAAACGAAATAACAATGTGGCGAGCTCGAAGTGTTAAAAATAAATTTAATAAATGGCCAGGCCAACCGATAATTGCTAAACAAAAACCACTAAACAAATAAAATACAATTTGATTATTCATATTGCATTAGCTCGCGTACTATTAATACATACAGTACTAATAATAATAAAAAAAATATTTTTAATATTTACATCATAACATACTCGTATAATTATTACTAGAAATTTTAGGTCAAGAAAAATACAAAGAATTGACTTTCTTTGTATTATTATAATATCAAATGACCTAAAATACATCTCCTGCACATTTACTTTATAAATGTGATCTTTACTATAAGAACATTATTCTAAATCGAGATTGCATTATGAGATCATCTTAAAGATATTAAAATCCATTATATTTTTAATCTATCTAACATCATTTACAGGAAGAAAGTGTCTAATTCCTTTTGGCATTAACATAATATAGCTAATCGAGAAAGAATAATGATTCTCGTATCCAAAATTCAGTTCAGTTAAAAATAATAAAAAAATGTCTTTAAAAAGTTAATAAACTCATCTATAATATTTATAGTATACCGAAAACAAGTTTTAAGCTTCATTCAGGATAAGTCAAATTAATTATGAAAAAGAAAATATGCTATATACAATTTTATTTTATATTAAAACATAATAATTACACTATTATCGAGTTATTTAAAATGTACTTTCTCATTTTAATTAATTCAATTTGTTTTCGATGTAATACCATGAATATACAATATAAATGCAGGATTATAGCTTTCCGGCGACCGTCGCTCTAAGTAGGGTGCACCTATTTTTTATGGTTACCAGCGGCAAGTTGCAATATTACGTCAATCAATTGAAATAATCCTTTCACAAAGAAAAATGATACGCCATAATCTTCACAAAAGACACTCACTACGGATCTAAAAATCACACAATGGGTTTGAAACATCTAATTATAATGAAATTTTTGGTAATTAGACGCGATAAATTTTGATGATAGAAATCAACAACACTGACAGTTCAATAAGGGGTAAATAGTTCATATATTGAATGATCGATTCAATCAATTTTGATATTTCATGTAAGGGTGAGCTGCGTCTCACGTTCGATAATCTCAGCTGGACGCGGAAAGGCCAAGAGGTTTTAGGTGCGGTGGGAAAGGCGCAGGCGACGAGTTCATGTTGTTGTTCAGATCACCAGATCGGCTCGATCCATTCATCAGTCCTATCGCGTTGCTTGTCTGTTGGAAAACAGAAATAAATTAATAAAAATAAAATATGACATACCATTGTTAAAATATATACTTTTATAAAAATAAAAAATACTATAAAATTTATTAGGTATTCCGAAAACCGTATTGCGATTATATTAAATGTTTATAATGTATGTACGTAATCAGTATTAATTAGTAGCTTAAAGATGATTGTCACAACATTATTATTCAAGGACAGGCCTCAATATAGAGTTCAGTTAATATCTAATTGGCATCTCTGAATAGTATTAGCTATTATAATGCACTAACTAATTAAACTTCACAATAGTCAATATTGACGTAGAGCCCACATAGAGCTGAACCAAAAAGACCTATATTCATATAATTATTATTATATAGCAAAAAATTGTCTATTGCTATATTATATATTTATACTGTAGGTAGAGTTACTAGAAAAATATTCTAGGTAATGAAGCTGAAATGCTGCTTGTATGCTTGTGAAAATTAATTTTATTTTCAAATGAAACTTACCGGGGGTGGTGGTAAATGAGTAGTTTGCCTCTTGAGGTGCGATAGCGGTGGTGGGTTATACGCCATATTGGCAAAAACCAAACGCTCTTCATAGTCGTATTCGCACAAAATCTTGTTCTCGCATAAATAGAAGCGATCACCAACACAGAATCTGTTAGACAAGAAAGTATGTTAAAGAAACAAAAAGAATATTTCTAAGATGACACGTTTTTGTTAGTTTTTATGACAAGATTTTGGTATTTGTTAATTTTCATCTTAAATTTAATATAATATAAATCAATTAAAAATAATTTAAGAATATACATATAATATTGATGTGTACAGACGGCAAGGTCTAACCTGAGCTTTAATTTGTGTGAGTTTTCATATATAGTAAACGTTTAATATCATTTCCTTGGCCTATACTAGTTTATACTGCCTTTTGACAACAGGTCCACACCTCTTGTACTGATATCATTGTTACATATTAAATCTTAATATTTTTTTTTGTTCGATTTTATAAAAGTGAAAAATAAAGTAAGCACTATCACTGTAGAACGATGGAAAAATATATTTGAAATATGTGCAGTAAAAAAATTCATGGACACCCTGTTTTTGAATTATTAACAACAATGAGTCCAAATATAACGGAAAAGACTCAATCATATCATCAGAACAGAGTAAAAATTATGATGACATTGACAGTCAGCGTAGAAGAATGGATTTTTAAATGGAACTCTTTAATCGGATTAATCGCGCATACATACTTTACACATAAAGATAAAAAATTTATTGAGAAAATTGAATTTCTAGTTCTTATGAAATTGTAATTTATAGTGACTATATAGTGGTAAGAGCCATTACAATATATATCTGTACTGAAATACGTAGCGTATAATTGAGGCCTACGTTCAGCAGTAGACGAAACGGATTTATGATTATAATACCTATTCGTTGCCAACGAGAACAAAAATCACATTAGTAAACAACTATTAAATATACTGAACAAAATATTAAATAATATTACAAAAATTACTCAAGTTGGTATCATCTTCAAAAATAGTGGATTTATTAAAATAAATCGTTAATCAGCTAGCTTAGTGTTAAGACTCTTCACTCCCCACTTTCCGTCAAATTCTGAAGGCATTGAATTGCATTGTTGAATTGCAGAACCCAACGCCACGCTTTGAATCGAAACCAGAGCGAAGAAATGAAAATTTGCAATATATAATTTTGAGAATATAATTCACAACCTAACGCGGTTACTGTCACACGCTTGTGCCCCCGCGCCACGACTGGCCTCGGTTTTCAATAGTAAATAAAACGTAAATATCAATAATTTCATTTATTCCAGATTCTTGACTTTGAATTAATTAAAATGTTATTTTCGTACATTATTTATTGTAAGTTTGTAATATATTTATAATTTTGAATTCGATATTTTTTACTTTTATAGTGTTTAAAAGAATATTTTTAAATATTTATCACGCGTTATGTCCATAAAAGGATAGGAATAAGTTCCTTGATACTTATAATGTACATTGACTTACATTATACCTATACCTTCGTTTAAAACGATAAAAGAAACTAACATAACATTATATACTAAAATAATTATATACATTTAACTACTTTCCAGATAAAATCATGTTTATTATTTCTAGTCTAGTCGCTTATATTCGAAAGACACAATTTTTAGAATTTCTAATAAATTTTTTTAGATTATAAAAGTTTTCATTTTATAAATTAATTAAGTATTAAAAAATTGTTTAGTACTAGTAAGTTATTTTTAAATATTTAAGTTATTCTACTATATAACTTAAAAAAGTCCTTTAGCGTTCTATGTTTATCAACAATAAGGAACAACTAATACAAGAAAAAACCGTAAACGTCTAAGAAATAAAATTTACTGCCATCAGTGGAAAGGTCAACTTGAACAAGGAGGAAGATAACGTCAGCCGGGCGCGCATCCCTCAATGTGGCAAAACAAAAGGTATCGCCTTCGACTCGCCACTGTCCGCCCGGAACCGCCCGGAACCGCCGGTGATAACGCAAAACCTTATCTTTTCACTCCACACCCTCCCCCATCTTCCACCCCCCGTCTCCCACCACCCTGCCAACTCTTTTGTTTCACTTGTCACAAAAATTAAGCGCAATAGCTCGGCTACAAATGTCTCTTTTTTAAGGGGCCAATTTCCACCGCAACTCAGTCGATTTCGCCGCTCTTAATTAACTTTATTTCCTGTTCTCTCCGCTGCCGACTCTTGTTTTTTGGGGGTTGTCCTTTTTATTTTGCTATTTTTTGTCTGCAGTCGCGTAATGGAAAAGATGTAGAGCGAAATTTTAATGACTGGGTGCAAGTTAAGCTTTGTACGGCGCGCCATTGTGACGCGACGACTGCGACGCGGAGTTTGACGTTTTACGTAATCGGACGTGTCTATTAACTGTTTTGAAACAATGCCGTGGAGTGGAGAACTGTTGAACGTTTGATAGCAAGCGTAAATCAGGAGGAGTTTTTTTTTCTCTTTAACTCCTTTTATTATGCCGACATTCTGTTTTTGATACATACATATGTACGAGTACATCTCTCTCTACCTTTTTAAATAATCGATTCTTAATTATTAAAATTGTGAATTGATTAATTGAAATAATTCATTGAAAGTTTGAAGTGATTTTAACATTTGCTATTGACTAATATTTTTTTCAATTAACTTTTAATTGTATGCACATGCATTTAAATATGATTTCAATTCGAATACGTTTGACAATAGATCATAGATCATAATAAATACAAAAACAAGTGTCATTATTTCATTATATTGTTATTATATAACTATTATTTCTGGTAATTAATAAAAGGATAATATTAATTAAGTCAACTTCACGCTGTATCCCGCACACGGCAGGTCAGGCAAAGGGAATCTAGTTCTATCTAGAGTGTTAAGACACTCCGTTCAGGAATCTAGTGTTAAGGCTTTCCCACTTGCGTCGCGATACCAGATGAAAGAAATAAAAATATAAATGTAAATAAAAATTAAATTTCCCCGAGTGGGAAATCGAACCCACAACCAGTTGCGTTTACAGTCACAAATACAAAATTATACTATGGGGACAGAATAACTAAATAAATTCTAGACGACCGACAATTTGATAATTTAAAGAGATGACAAGAGATAAATTGACCAGATTGACAGCGAGCTGGTGGCAGCACTTGGTCCGTAGCACTGCGTTTCCGTGTCCGCCGCGGGCGCGTCGGGTTCCTACTAAATTATTTAGCCGTTTAGCGATATTCACTCGATATCTGCGGGCCGCCGCTCCAATCGGACAGCCCGCAAATTGGATTCAGGTTCCTGCCTGGTGGAAATTGATTTGTACGTGATATTTAATAGCTTGGCCCGTATTGTTAGGTAAACATGTATAAATATGCAAAATGATTTTTTATTCCGCGTTTTTTTTTTTGAGCTTTTCTGCATAAAACTGTTTGTCATTCGTTTTTTGCTAAGTGATTTGTTATTTGAATAGAATAATGTGATGGGTGAGAGTTCAATTTTAATAACAAAATGTTGAAATTTATTTAGCTGTCTCGAACAATTGTTTTCCAGTGGTTATTTATTTAATATGGTTGAAATATGAGATAATCTTTTCTTATATTCTGTTTCAATCCCCTTTAGGTTGGTCCAACGTTGAAGTAACAGTGAAATGAATATGCAATACGACACGCGAGCTCTACTGGCAGGTGGCAAAGGTCCACAAGTGACGTATAAACCATTCAGAATGGCTCCAATCTCGCGACCTTTCTATTATTTAAGCGGACAGTGCAAAGGAGATTGCTGTTCGCGCTAGAAATCTTATTCGATATTTTAAGGTATTTTGTTGCCAAATTACGTGGTTGAAATACGGTTTGCTTGTTAAAAAAATTGTGTAATCTTTGTCAGTCTGGCTACGTTCCAAAAATAAATAAACTATTATAATCTAAACTTTTTTTATTATGTCATACATTTCTCTTTAACTAAAATATCATTTTCGATGTGTGAACAGACACTATCGATAAATTGATTGTTAAGTTCGTATTCCACTAGATGCATCATCGCTCAGCTCTATAACTGACAGAGCACGGGGAAATCAAGTTCATCTTAGCTGAGATGTGTAAAACTTTAACTTATCAACTATAAGATCCTAGACACTATAAGATCATATTACGTTGTAAAGAACATCATGTTTTACAGTTTAAAAATTAATTTTAAATTTACTTATTTTATCTAATAATTTATATCGAAATAATAACAATTTTCCACGCTGTAGCCCGCACACAGCAGAGTGTATCCCATTTCTGGAGACATTGCGTGTTCAGTGGTGGAAGTTAACGCTGCGCTTTTCCTCAACGCAAGAGCGAAGAAATTAAAATATTACATATTTCATTTCCTCAAGTGGGAATCGAACTCACAACCTGTCGCATTTACAGTCACACTTTGTATTCTTGCGCCACGACTGGCCTCAAATAACTTTTTATTTTATCCCTTATACAAGTAACGTTTACAAAATCCATTAAACAACAGATCCAGTCAAATATTTACATACATACATTCATACAGACGATTCCTAGCATCCCCGTTCCATGAAATCTGTTTAATAAAAGACTAAGAAGTTTTCGCAACTCACAAAAACAATCACCAGCGATTTAAAAGCAAAATTTCCTTTGCATGAAGCTTCTTATGTAGCGGAAAATTTAATCGCTCTCTTTGTTTGTCGTCCGTGAGTTGAATAAACCATACGGACCGCTGCTACAGGGTACAGCTGTCCTTCTCTATCATCAGGTCATTGTGAATATTTTATCTCGTTCACAAAATAAGTCCCAAACTGGACTTGTATTCAATATAGCAACGTCCCTGCTCAATTTTCACGGCGCAATCGCTTTTGACAGGTGAGAAAATTAAGTGTGCTCGCACAGTAAGCCCGCCTTGGTGCGGTAAATGTGGAAATTATTAAAGATTTATATGATCAAGTGAAGCGTAAGTTAGTGTAAAATAAAATAGTAGTAAGTTCGATGCTTGTTAGCCCGAATAATTCATCTTTCAGTGGACAACACGAGACCACCGATATACTTATTTCGCTATTCATTTACATATTGATTTGATATTTTTCAAAACAGATTGTTCTGGTAAACTTACTGTATGCTTATAATTATTTTTAATATAACGTTTGCTAAGAAACTCACGTAGCTTCTTGGAAACGTTAAACCAATATAAAAATACCTCACCTGTGATTACATTGTTGGCATGCGAAGCACTCGAGGTGATAGACATTGCTGCGCGCACGCATCACCATTTCAAAGGCCGGGATCACTTTGTTGCACGCCGCACAGTAGCCAGTATTGCCGAAAAGCCTGTTTTGAAAAAAATTCTAAATTATTTTTCTAAAAATAAATCTACAATATGTTATAAATCTGTTTTAGTTTTTATAATAATGTGCTTTATTTCTTATCCTGATTTTTAATATAATTTTTATTTTTTTTATTTTCTTCCTAGCCTTTTTGTAGTCGTATGTTGGTTTTACCTCAAATAATCTCTCTTGCATAGTATCAAATTTGCTCGCGTGTACAATGTGTGTCCGACTTCGCCAAGCCGACAGTCGCAGCATCCACATTTTAAACAATCTTCATGCCAAAGCTGGTCCAGGGCTTTCAACAAATACCGCTCCGTTATTACTTTGCTGCATCCTGCACAGATCTACAAGGAAAATACATTTATAAATGACTTTTTAAAAAATAAAAATTAAATCAGCTTCACGCTGTATCCCGCACACAGCAGGGTAGGCAGAGGGAACCTAGTGTTAAGACACTCCGTTCCACAATTTCTGCCGAATTCTGGAGGCGTTGCGTGTTGAGTGGCAGAACTCAACGCCGCTCTTAGCCTCGACACCAGAGCGAAGAAATGGAAATATACATTTAAGTAAATATTTCATCTCCTCGAGTGGGGATCGAACCCACAACCTTTTTACAGTCACACTTCGTGCCGCTGCGCCACGACCGGCCTCATTTACTTGCCGACTTTTTAAATTATATATAAATATTTATTGTACTCATAAATTATTTTATTTACACACAAACGCATCTTTACTATTTATAACCTGATAAATAATAGAATAAATATTTATATTTATTCGACAAATCATATATATAATAATATACATTATACTATTAAAATAAAGGCGTAATACGATAAAAAATGTGGATCTGATATGCGCCATAACATACGATGTACCTACCATATCATTTCTTAATTTCACGAAATTATTGATTGAAAGAAC
Source organism: Heliconius sara (assembly GCA_917862395.2). Lineage (NCBI taxonomy): Eukaryota > Metazoa > Arthropoda > Insecta > Lepidoptera > Nymphalidae > Heliconius > Heliconius sara. The sequence goes on along the minus strand of OU860796.2, from coordinate 5,375,163 downwards.
AACAAAAAACTATATATTAAGTCTTAATATCTTTTTTTTATTTTTTTTTAATATCTTTAAAAGTGTTAAATTAAACACTGTCACAGACAACTTAAAAAAATAAAATATTCATTAAATATCAATAAAATGTTCAAGGTTTTATACATTTTTTAATTAATTTTGTTTTTAATGCATATTAAATTTTATACGTTTTTAAGATACGTTAACTAAAGGAAGTATATAGTTTACCTGTGGTTGGGGAGGCTGTGTCGAAGCAGCACTCGAGTTTTGGGCACCGGCTGGTAGAGGCGACGCCCGCGCCTCTTTGGTCACGTCCATGGCCAACATGTGAGGGCCGAGCCCAGGACTGCCGCCTGTCTGTTGCGGCGTCCGCCTTTCGCACTGCTGGAGAATAAATAAAACTATTAATAAAATTGTGTTTTTTTTATCAGAGAAATCAACATCTTATTTCACTAAACACTATGTTTTACATTTATTTGCTAACCTTTTATTGAAATCAATTAGTATCATGAAAATAAAAATGCTGTAGATATTAAATATTTTTGATTATTGACAAAAAACTACAGTAAAAAATTGTATTGATATTGAATCATAGTTCTCTTGACTAGTTGGTTAAGGCAAATACTTTTTATATAATGAAAATTAGGTCAATGTTGATGCTAAACAAAAAATACAATAATATCATAAAAACTTAAATAGCCCATAAATCTATTGGTGTTGTAAGAAATTCTTTGTGTTTAGCTTTGAATTCTGGCACCTGTTAAATTTGATAAGTATATTTAAACGAACAATGTATATAACAATGTAAATAAAATCCCACCAAAAACATCCTGCAAAAAACGAGCCAAGTCTCGATGAAGCTATTTGTTTCTGTATAAAAGGCAATGAAATATCTAGGTAAAGCTAAGCCAAATCTGTGAATCAAGGTTCTGCGATTTTTATCAATATAGTTAATTTTTATGAGTTATTTCAAAATGTTATAAGTAAATAATATGTAGAAATATAAATTTGGGGCCGTCGTGGCGCAGAGTATAACCGTAACAACAATATCATACACTATAAACTAAAAACTTAAGACGTTATTATTAGTACCATTTCAGAGATAACCATATCTAGAGACATAAAATATCATTAATTAAAGGAGGCCAGTCGTCGCGCAGCGGCACGAAATGTGACTGTAAAACCGACTGGTTGTGGTTTCGATCCCCACTCGAGGAGATGAAATATTTACTTAAATTTATATTTCCATTTCTTCGCTCTGGTGACGAGGCAAAGCGCGGCATTGAGTTCTGCCGTTCTGACTTAACACGCAATACCTCCAGAATTCGGCTGAAAGTGGGAAGGGAGTCTCTTAACACTAGGCAGAGGGACTGCCTACCCTGCTGTATGCGGGATACAGCGTGAAGCTGATAAAATATATCAACTAAAAAAAAATCAGCACAACTAGTCAACCGACTAATGGGAACGTGAAACACGACTCCATTTTCGAACTATAGCAAATTATACGACTTAAAATATCGAATAAACTAATAAAAAACAGTAATTTAAGCCAATCGGATCAAAAGCGCGGTAAGCGATAAAATCAAGCACGGAGCGCCGTCGTCACGCTTAATTAACACTTTAAATACGAACACTTTTCAATTAAATTTGGCGACTACGGAAGTGCATACGTGCTTCGTTTTGTTATTTAAACGACTATCCAGACAAGGTGGAAAAATGATGTAGCGAATATCTAACATTATATATGATAATGTTCTATTAAATTAAATTAGTTTTACACTAAATGTCTTTTTTTCAAGTTCACAATGTATTGTGAAGTAGTATAGTAGGTAGGAGGAGCCTAGTGTTATGACACTCCGCTTCAAATCCACAACCTCTCGTGCTTACAATCAAAGCTTGTTGCACCATAACTGACCTCAACTGACACTACATCCAAAGTGTAAAAAAATAGCATCATTATTGTGATTTCTAATCGTTTAAAATAGTTGTATATAGGCATATCTTGCACCAAGTTTCTAGTATGTCTCAAAATATGAGGAAAATGGAGAAGAAACATATTATGAAATAACCTCTTACCTAGAATATCAAAAATAACCACCTGAATAATTAGAACAAAAATCACTGATGTATATCAAAATATGTTGCATTGGATGATTGAGAAAAGTTTGTGCGACATACTTTCTAGTTCAGAACGAATCCGGTAAAGAACAAACTGGCTGAAACAATACGGAGCATTGTGAGTCCGTGACGAATGGCGGGAGCCGGTCATTTTTGTATGTTTTGGACCAAGCCATAAATAATGGCTCCGGATATTGACCGGAAACATGCACACTGTGTTCTAAATTGTGACAATGATCCTTGTTACTCTACGAAAACTAATCAACTGAACTGAAACTTGTTATTTTAGAATACAATTAGACTATCCAAAAATGTATGTCATTAGTTAGTAAGTCCAAATCTATCAGAATTTGGGTGATAGCTACAATTGAATCATTAATAAAAGCTACTAATAGAGAACGGAGAAACATTTTCTCCATTCTCTTTTCGTATTTAAATATATATTTGTATTTAAATGAACAAGTCAGTAGCATGAATATATTATAGCGCATAAATAGAATACATTAATGCAATGGTGCGCACGTGTGAAATATTGCTCACAATGTTGAAATTAAAGATTATAAATCAGTGGCCAGTGTTTAAATTACATGTCACAAATTGCAATATTTAATATCCACTCGTTGCATTTTACAAATTGCTCACCACCACTACTTACATACTACTTCAGTCATATTTTTCCTTTAATAAAGCAAACAAGTTTTATGATCATATGGGCATTGTTCTCTGAATAAGACCGTCGATTACACTCGAGTGAAAAGAATTTAATTTTGAACGAACGTTAACTTAATTTCGGGCGATTGCGGACAGTCGTGTCGATTTGTGTCGCGCTTCCTGTCGACGAATGTCGCGCGACGAAAATCACAATACAGAATCATAATTTGGTTACTGAGATGTTGATAAAAATGTACGAATTGCAAACTAATTACTCAACGAAATTCAAAATTTACAAGTAGTACGCAGTAGCGTTAAAATACATTTCAATTATACATTACATTCATAAATAAATAGATACAAAATAGTAAAGTAAAAAATCAAAATGATTCGAAGCGGACAGGCCATGAAGCGAGGCTTCGTGAATAATTACTGTCCGAGAAGTGACAGCGACATGCCACACCACTCCCAAAACAACCCGTGGCGAATGCAGCCAGCCGAGATTAGGCGCAAAAAAGCTCACGCCTTCCATTAGCATTGACTTTCGAATGTCAATACGCACGAATTAAGATTTAACGAGTGGCCGCGCAACGGAGGAAATAAAACTGTGTGGAATATTTACAGATCCAACCTAAAAATTCTTTTATATTTGTGTATATCTATATTTAACTTAATTAAGAACGAGAGACCGAAAGGAGACTATATTAGCCCGCTATATACCGATTCCCTATGCAGATACGGGCTTGCCGTGAGTTTGCAGTGCCGCGTGCGGGCCGCGAGGGACGCCGGGTTCCCGCACCGACGTTAATGATTAACACAGACGCGGTCCGAGACCAATTACGCTTTGCCGCCACACTCCAAATTAGAAACTATTTTCGCCCATTAGTGGCCAACTTCATAATCAATTACACGTTAAAATTTCACAGCGCTGTTTCGGGAGCTGCATGTTTGGATAATCGGAGTTTGTGGTCCCACGGCGAGCTATTACGTGGCTGTGCGGGCCATAAAGGTTTTTGTTTCGCTGTCGGAAAATTTTAATGCATGTTTCGAATGCATTTAACTGTGGACCAAAAGTTGCAGTCGAACAAATTAATTTCTATATGAGAAGTAATAGCTGTAAAATCACAGTTGTGGAGCTACACGGCCATTTAAATAATTGTCTTTGTTGTTGAATATTTTTCAATTATAATGACATATTTATATATTTGCGTTAAAATTACACGAACATAATTCACAAAACTGGTTCTCATTAGTAAACTAGTAAACTAGTAATAATAAACCGGTGAAGAGCTAATAAGGGAAATCTTTGAGTCCATTTAAGGCAGACTGTAATAGGATTGAGTGCACTCTGCTAATCATAATTCATCAGCGAGATTAAAGAATAAGCGCGACGAGGGAGACTGCACCCCCCGTGCGGGAGAGACAATATGATTGCCACACCTGCGGAAACAGCTAAAGTAACGAGGCGGGCTAAATAATTCAACCAACTAACTTGTCTTAGACTATGCTTAACATTCTTCCGATTAAAAATAATTCTTGGTTGTTCTTGGTCGGTATATCCATACTAATTGACTCCACACGACGTTTCAAATGTTCCGCTTGAAGTTTTATAGAAAATTTTGTTAGAATGTTTTTTTTTGTTTTAAAATTTATTTTAGTAGCCTGTATTACCGATGCTAAAATCTATCTAATATACCGATCATTTTCTAACATTGATAAATGTAGCAATTTAAATTATTTGCTTTAATTTAAATTTATTTATAATTACTAACTGAATGATACTAAAAAATAATTTAGTTTTCATATATTAATTTTATTATCTCCATTATTAAAAGTGCCTAAAAAGTAATATTTCCTCTGCTTACACATAAAAAAACAAAACTTAAGCTAAAAATGTATGTAGAGTATCCTCCATGACGAGGCGCATAGAGCGGTACTTATTTAGCAGATTGCTTTCCTTTAAGTTGTTCTTTAATCTAGCACTGGTAGGCTTGCACCCTCTGTCTCACACCTTCTGCTACGTCTGTAAGTATCTAAACACTATTGTTATTTCAACCATTGCCGCCTAATGAATAATGAATCTTAAAGCAATTCTTTTACTGTCATTTTTTCCCGCTTTCCGCCGAATTTGAGTGGTGGAATTCAACACCGTGCTTTTCGAATTGGTATCAGAGCCAAGAAATTGAAATATTAATAAATAACCATTCATTCAAAATATGATATATACTTTATTATAAACGTCATACCATTTCATGATCCAAACTACTTCAAAAACTTAACAGGCAAACGTGCGTTAAAAGCAAAATTTCGTTAATGCCAAGCCATATTGGATTACCGGCGATACCCGACCGCCGCAATAATATAACGAAATTCAAACATTAATAGGCTCAAACACAATCACGGATGGCCGCATAATCGAGTTAGCTGCTATTCGGCTAAACCCCTATCGCGTAATCTGCCCCATTGTCTGGGGCTCGTTGTGCTGATCATGAGGGCCGATTATTGTGGCAATTTCGTGTTTATTGTTTTCAGGTGTCTCCGTCAACAGACTCAAGGAGCAAAACAATGCCCCAACTCTATCTCTGAATTTGAATGTCGTAAGGTTTAAGTGTAAATAATATAATGTTATTGTTGTGTATTCATCTAATATATTTATTTTGATTATTAATTAGCAATATAAATCTATTTATGGAAAAACTTTAGAAATTTTATGTAAGTAAGCACATAAAATAATAGTTCTTAAAAATTAAGTATCATTAATTAGCAATATAAATCTATTTATGGAAAAACTTTAGTAATTTTATGTAAGTAAGCACATAAAATAATAGTTCTTAAAAATTAAGTATCATCCCAAACCCCATGACAGCTAAAGTAAGTGACACTCAGGTATGAGATACGTCCAGTAAACTAAAACTTTCATATCAGTTGGATGCAACTCTAAGAACAAATAAGTAGACAGAAGCGGTGTCAAAACTGCCAAAAACAAAACTATAAAGTTTGCTCTATAACGGGTAGATATCGGTTTATCTATTTCAGATGTCGAACTCAATTTCAGCCGGAAAAGTCGTGTTTTATAACTTAAAGCTTTTAAGTGTAACTCTGCTGCAGAATTTAACTTTGTTTCACGAAATATAAATACGACCTTTCGCTATTACAGATACAGTGGTAAATTTAATTTTAAATATTCAAATTAAGCTGAACTATTAAATTAAATGAGATAATTAAATCATTAATTTAATAGCATAGTTTTAAAACAGGTTGGTGCACAACACGCGACCGGTTCCACCTAAGCCTCCGTTGATCCGTTTATATCAACTTTTTATCTAGCTTTTATAAAATCGAAAGCGTTTTTATGATTACTAAAATATATAATACGAGTCATGTAACGCAAGGATGTATTAAAAATATTAGCTGGAGCCGATATTGCTGATGTTTTATTACATTATAAAACAAACGTCCCAAATTAATTATGGGACATACTACAGTCACCATCGCTATCGATCGTAAAGAATCTTTGATGGCTGTTGTAAAATGTTCCAAATCGTTGCCATGATAATTTATGAAGCATGTTTATGGTCTATGACTATTAAATTCTATATTCCCTTAATACTGGAAGTTCGTCTCACGGATCATATGAACTGACGTATGAAGCGTACCTACCGCGTTGATCCCAAACAATTTACAAAATGGTCAAAAGCTGCACGAGCACGTGTCGCGGCAAAGTGAATGAAAACAATTCGCAGCCTATTACGAGAAGTGAGTTATAAAATAAAGCCGCGGCGACTGAGTTCATACATTACAAGCCGATAACCAGACGAGACTTCTGAGACACAAACCAGTCCCTTTTAGTGAAATTGAAAAGTTTTCTGTTACTCATACCGCGACCACGACACCGCTCAATTTAAATCAATTGCTTTTTATAATTAACTTAGTCCATTATTGAAGTGCACTCCCTCGTTACCTCAATTAAAATTCAATCGAGATGTAGATCTATTAGAGAACGAGTTTTTCTGGCAGAAGCAATCTAGTAAATTGTTCGGAGATAAGCGCGACTCGCGCAGTCACTTATGAAAGAAACTTGATGCGCTGTATCTATTCATACGTAATTATCATTCGATTTACTTAAATAGTCTCATATTCAAATACATATCTTAATTCCATTATACAACTTTATCTACAACATCGTTCTTTAATTTACAAAGCTATCAATATACAATAAAGTGAATGAAAAATATAATAATAATTAATTTGATTAGTCCGTATCCATTAAAAATATTACTATATTAGAGTAGACCCGGCCGTGTGTCAATTCTGACATTATGCAGTCGCCTCCTCTAATGCAATGAAGATCCCCTGGCCATCTAGGGAGTGCCACTTTTACCTAATTCTTATTAAACATTTATTAGCTAAGACAAAAGCTATCGGAAGGTATTGGTTTCGATGTTTTATTTATGATCTCTTACAGGATTGCTATTTTTGCTGTATAATGTATAGGTACATGCATAGATGCTAAGTCTTGATGCCTGAGTTATATTGGTTTAAAGGAGTTTAGACAGTGTGGTATATAAAAGTGGGTCTGAAATAGTAGTCCGTCTTGCACCATCAATCAGTTTAAAATAGAATGCAATTTTGTTCAATTGAGAAGTTAGGGCGAAGTGTCCGGTCACCGATGCAACACAATCTCACGTTAGAAGGTGGCGTTCATAGCTAGTTATAGTTTAATCAGAATTGTGTGCACCATTCATTAAATTAAATTAAATTACATGGGTGGGTAGGGCTGTAAGAAAATTGCTTTTATTCGTGGGGATTCATTTTAATACATTTAACTTTTTTGATTCAATCTTTTTACGTTTCTACTAAATTATGAAAGGAAAATTAATAAATTAAAAAAGGAATTATAAAAGAAAAATTAATGGATATATTTATATATTGGTCATTCATAGTATTACGATTCATATTCGATGACATTGCAATGTGGTAGTAGTATCAGTTACGTTTGTACAGCGAAGTTAGTAAACATGGTGCGAAATTTGTAAAGCAAGCATTATTTTAATCGACAGCACTTACACTGTATCCCGCATATAGCAGGGTAGGCAGAAGGAGAGGTTTAAGATACTCTGTACATCATTTTTCGCAAAATTATGGGGGTATTCCGTGTTGAGTGGCGGAACTCAACGCCAGACTCTACCTCGATTCCAAAGCGAAGAAATGATAATATTAAATATTTTATTTCCTTGAATGGGAATCGAAACCATATATAATATACATAGCTTTATCGTAATATTTTAAATATGCATAATTAAAAATACATCTTTTAGAATTCTTCACATATATACATTATTACCTAGGTACCACACCGAAGAAATGAAGTTATTAATAAATAATAATCCGTTCCCCCAGTGGAAATCAAATCCAGAACCGTCGCGTTACAATCACCCGCTTGTGCCCCTGAGCCACGACGGCCTTATAAATACATTTCTTATTACAATTTACCTTAATGCAAAAAAAAATACATAATTACACATAATTACTTACAATTAAATATCTTCGAAATAATCTATGTACGAATCGATTATACGACCACAATACTTTAACAATTGAAAAATTAAAAATGTACGGCGTAGTATTCGAATATGTCAAAACACGTGTCTACAGTGTCGTATTCTAGTAAAAACTGAATGAAATATGAATGGACGGGGCGACGCGAGCTCTATCGCGGTTTCCTGTTTGATAATACCCTTAATGAGTCGTCTGTATGTATGTGTATTTGTTTCCAAATAACTAATTACAAGCTGATAACAACAATAACCCTATAGAATTCTAGTTCATGATGAAATGTACAGTTATGCTTCAATTTAATTATTTCTTTCTTGAAACTACTTTTTAACTTAACTAGGGTTAAATAACATAATGAAGTATATTTACATGTATTACTTATAAAATAAAATCTGAAATGATATTTTTTTTTATTCTTAATAAATTTTTACATTTAAATATATTTTAATACAAATAAATAAAAGGTAAAAGTGGTAATTCAAAGAAGAATCATTGCTAACTTAATTGATGTAAGAGGAAAAACTGTTTTAGTGTACAAAAACCAATGTAAACAATCATATTTTATTGAATAACTATTATTTACAACATTATCCTCCTAACAGCGAATACACACGTATACAAATGACGCGCCATAGAAATTTTTATATTTGTCTTTCATTGTTTCATACTACGTACATACGATATTTTTTTAATTATATATGTTGATGTTAATTAAATTATTAACGTCGATGTTAATTAAATTATTTTACGCGGTATTAAAATTAAATAAAATGATAATTAACTAAACGAGCGTTGTGAGGTATGTCGTGGCGCAGGGACAACTGCAACATCAAACTGTAGCAGTTATGGGTTCAATTCCCACTTGGGGAAATGAAATATTTAATATCTCAATTTCTTCGCTCTGGTGAAGAGATAGAACGCGGCGTTGAGTTCGGCGTTGAGTTCCGCCCCTCAACATACAATGCCTCTAGACAAAATTAAATAAAAACAAAACAAAATTTAAAAAAAAATCGACAAAAAATGAGGAACAGGGTGTCTTGACACTAGACCTCCTCTATCTACCCAGGTACATGCGGGATACAGCGTGAAGAGAAAAAAAAGAACATGTTACCTCCTTCACTCATATTAAGTTTCTACCAGTAAATTCGTAAATAACAAAAGAATACTTGTTGCTGTAACCCACACAAAAAATACTATCACTAAAAAATGAATAGTGGTGAGGAATCATAGTTTATTTTCGAGATTGCACGTGAGCACATTGCAAAAAAAAAAGGGGTAATATTATTTTTCAATTCCCATACAAAGGTGGTCGGTGCGCGGCGGCAAATTGGTTGTATTGTCAATTTGGGCAGTGCGTGCCGGGGCGCAGATGAAATGTTTATTTTCAATTTCCACCATTTTCCCCACCGCGCCGGCCGCAGGATTAGGATGTGAAACAACTACACTATTACTAGATAGTTTTAAAGAAACAACCGATATCCGCACAACGTTTTCACTGGCGTTTACTTTTCTAAAAAAAAATACGAAAACGAAATTTGTTGCCACAATGAAAAAATAATACGTGGTGCGGTGCGGTAGAGTTGAGATAGGCAATTTAATTTAAAACTTATTTAATTCGGCAGTAAGTGGGGAACGGAGTGTCTTAACACTAGGTTCCCTCTGCCTACCCCGCTGTGTGCGGAATACAGCGTGAGGCAGATTTTTTTTATTTACTAACTCAATATTTCTAAACTGTTTTTAAGCCCAAGTTTTATTTTTATGTCAACCATTTTCAATGTTGACACAATAAGATAAAAAAATTAAGTTTACGGCTTAAGTAGAAACCGTGAAGTGACTTTATGGCCAAATCGGTTTTTTTTAATATTCTGAATAGCATAAAATGGAAAAAGAGAACTTACAAATCAAAGATCACGACTGCCTAATCGCTTTTAAAAGCATCAGTCGCACTTGAGGGGCTAATTGCGGATAATTGCTAACTGTGAAAATAATATCACGTTTTAGGCCAATTCACGATATCTTTACTTACAGTTGTTAAATATAATATAAAAAAACTGGACAAGCGCGAGTCGAGCTGGAGTTCCATACAAAAATTGGAGGTCTCGAGCTTTTTCTGAAATACAGGCTCAGCTTACCCAGAGCCCTTTCATCTGATACGTCACTTGAAATAGCTTTAATACCAAATTTTGCTCCCCATTTTAAGGATTTAACTACAAATATATAGTTTTCAGATATTTCCTAAGCAAGTACTACCAAACTATTACTACTAAGATTTCCGTTTTTTTCTTAAACGGGAACCCTAAAAGTAAAAAGTTATAAAACATTAAATGAAATTTATAAAAATACTCACAAACCAAAGTTCACCTGTACACAAGAGCTATATCGTGAACCTTAATTGATCGTCAAAGGTTCCCTACTTCCGTGGGAGAGAAGTAAGTTTAAATATTAGCATATTTTATAATCCCTGTTTACTTAGAACATGCTTTCGGATACTTTGAACGCTACCGCCAGTCTCTAGATAAAGAGTTAACTTACAACCAATCCTTTGTTATTACTGTGGGGTAAAATAGCTATGCATTATAAGTTTTAGAATCTATGTCAGCTATTAAAATTAACTGTTTTCTTGAAACTTGAAAGTTTTGAAGAATAAATAAACCTTTTGACGGATTTTTTAACATTTTATTTATTATTACTTCAAATATAAGAAATAATAGTACTTAACGCAATTGCCTAGCGCAATTATTGATATTAATAATTCAACCGTCTAAGAATGCTTTCGTCATTGTATTGCCCGTTCACGGTAATACTTTCAACTATAATAATTCTATTAACATTTAATAAATGCAAATGAATAATCATTATTAAAATTAAAGATATTAATAAAAAACAAAACCAAAATTAGCAACATCCAGCCATCAATCAACAGTAGAGCAAACTCAACAAGAACCCGACGACGAAACTCTACCTACATTAAGCGTATGTAGTAATATAACGAATAGGATGTAGCGACCGACCGAAGCGCGAATACCGTCGCGTAACCGGAATACCAATAGGACGCCGGCTTATTAACTCTCTCCTTTAATTAAATTATTAGAAATCTCGATCAGAGCTAATTAACGAAGAATTCCAACATTTCGGTCCACCTATCGGGTATTAATTAAAATTGACAAAAGCCGCGGGCATACGAGCGCTCACCAAATATCTACTCTATTAATGAAATGATCACTCGAAACTAATTAAATTATGAAGTTAATGGTGCATGCATGTGATATCGGACTAGTGCATGCAACAGCTGCTCCTCTTCAGCTTTTCGATGCCAGTTTTTCATGTTATCTAATCGATGTCGCGTTGTGTATGGGCATGTCGTAAACTGTCTTATCGTTTCACTTAATAAGCCATCTCAGTTCTACTTAATGAATCATCAATTTATATATTATGATTGTGTAAGATTTTTAATAAAAAATATATACTGACTTTTTTACTTAGGCTGTATGACAAGAAATAAAAAATATATAAAAAAATGAAAGTGACTTTTTCGATTGGGATGTATAACTAAATTCACTTAGGCTTTACGACAGGGGTTGAAATAAAAAAAAAGCCTAATATCATATTCAATTTCCCACGTCGTGGACATGAAAGTGTCGTAACGGCGTAGAAGGCACGCCACGCCACTGTAGGCGCAGCGACATTAAAATGAGTAATTATAATAAAGCTGATATGTCCTCATAATTAACTAAGCTTGATGAAGAGTGCTTTGACGAGAGCAGGTAACAAAAAAGCGCATTAAGCGCTGAGTTATACTTGGACGACGTTTTTAATTAATTTAAAATATATACCTACATATATTACTACTATAAGCTGTTATGTTAGTAAGTAATAAATATGTGACGTTATGAAGAGACATTATAAGTATAACAGAATTAAGTTACGGAGAAAATGAGAAATAAAGCATCCATAGAATAAAAGACGAGCAAAAAAACTAAAATAAATAATAACAAAAATATTATATACCAAACCAAATTACATATGTCAACACTAAATAAAACAACATCACAACAAACAACATAATAAAGACAACAAATTACCTCTCATAGCAAATATTGCAAATTCTTTAAAATGTTATTACAAAATTAACTTAATAAAAAATAATAAGAAAATATTCCAAAAAAAAAAATAAAACATTTACAATTTGTAGCGCTTCAGCGCTGCTATGATCCCGTCCACAGCAGCACTAGCGCTAATTAGACGGAGTGACAACCCACTCCCGCCATAAAGCGCTGCAGATTTATCGCCACAGATTATTTATATTATGTTTATTAGGCCCTGCCCTGCGCGCCCTCGCAGCTTTCCAACTAATTGAATTGCACGGATTTTTATACGGGCACCTGAAGAGCCTGTTAGATATTGTATAATTATTTTGATGGCCTTCATTTTTAGTACAAAATAGATACATAGATAGATAAATATATAGATAGATAGATATATGTAGATACAAATTTAAAAATATGTATGTATGTTAATATAGCACCGCATACTTTATAATAAAATAAACGTGTCCAGCAATGTTAATTATACTCATATTAGATTAAATTAATTAACATAAAATTGCCTAATGAACTAATAAATGTTTCAATTAAACCATCGAAATAAATTTGATAGCATTATAATTGTAAGCAACCACCTACGACTAGGTACCTACCGAGGTGATATTTTAACTTTTTTTTTTATTTTAAATTACACCAGAGAGATAACAAACAGATAGGTGCAATAACTGGAAATAAGACGTGGAATTTATTTAATAACTCCGTTTAACATACGAAAATAACTTATCGCGATCATATAACTTTAATTAATTAAAATGTAATTTCCAATTATATTAATCGAGAGGCTAGTATGATAATATAAATAAAACAAAAAGCCTATAACGATGTACGTTCTATATTGGATTCTCTATTTTTTAAGTCGACTGTTTCGGATTTTAATAAGCTAGCTTCATTATAAAGAAGTCAATTACTAGAACCGACCGACACATGAACATTATAATTACATAGTATCTCATTAATCATTGGCTAGAAACACTAGTTATTTTGGCAATCGTTACGTCTTTGATAAACAACGTCTCCTCCCGAACGCCGCAATGATAAATTGTCATCCAAAATAGCCTGTTTTGTAATTTTATAACATATACAATTTGATATGGGAGCGTTATACTAGGCTTTATTTTATAATAACATTTATTGCAAATTTAGAGCATATTAAAATATTATCTTGTAAGTTTTTATATATAAAGTAGTTACTAGGTAACGTAGAGAGAAGTGGTTAAATAAGAAATAACCAGCGAGTGAAACATTAAAATTATATATATAATCCTGTTCTAAAATCATTCATCGATATATGAATTAAAGCCATAATCATATCGTATAATTAGACGTATACCAACTGCGCCACGACGGCGACAATTCACTTAGTGCAATACAAATTAAAAGCATATGTAGAGTACTAAGTTAATAAAAAAGAAAGCAATACAAGACTTGATATTTAACAAGTCGTGATCGTTACCATCGAAATGATATTTAAAATTATATGTAAATAAACTTATTACATCATGAAGAAACGTTATAAGTATAACACAACTAAGTTACGGAGAACATGAAAAAACAAAACATACATCTGATCCATACAATAAACCACGAGCAAACAAACCAAAATAAAACGCCACCACACCGCGGAAATCGCGACGCTAGTACAGAATATTTAGAATTTATTTCGCAGTAGCCACGCTCAAGTCGCAGCCGTGTCCTTATCCACGGACACCGCTATCCGATGTTGTATCTTTCGTTGATTTGTTGCCTTGGCTGTACAGTGTGTTCTGAAGCTAATTAATTTTAATTGGATCGCAATGCATCTATTGTACGCCCGACTTTTGACCCCCCGAGCTCTGGACGCAGAACCGGCGTAATACCAACTCGTTGTGCTGCTCGTATTTCAAATTAGTATTCCTGGAAATAAGCTCATAATAAATACGGAGAAATCCCTGTTTATTGAACAGGTGTTCCACGTCTGTTTCACGCTCGGTGCTGGCATGTTCTTACATTAATTACTTTCAAATATATTTATATATAATAGATATATACTCTTAAATTTAAATTTATATCTATATATTTTACGCGTCCGTGTCACTAGCTAGTAACTATATCATAAGAGATGGTATCAGTAATATGGGACTTTGAATGTGCTTGCTCCTAATCCATGCATTATGCCAGAGCCAGGGCTGCCACTCGCAATGTATTCACACTCGCAACAAATGCTATTAATTTTCCGCTCGTGTACCTCATCTAGAAACGACTCTATCAAATTATAACGTTAAGAAATCTCAACTGTCGGATTAATATGATTTAAAAAGATTGGATTCGTTTATATATATATTTTTTTTATTTATTTCATATAATAAAATATTAAATTAATAAAATTTGACTTATTATGATTGCACTTGATAAAAAAATTGGATGTTATTTTTTAATCTCTGCAAATCTCTTTTATTTACAATGTTGACAGAGAGATTATAATGATTTTATTTATCCACTTTCGATTTTAGATACATTGCGTGTTATATGGCGTAATCCAATTCCAGACCACCAATTATAATTTTAAAAATATTTGTTTGGTCCGAATTAAGATTGAACCCACTACCATCGTGAGCAGTAGACTGTTCCCAATAACGCTAAGAAGACATGGCGGACGTACTAACTTTCACTTAAATCCTAAAGCCTTTCAAAATCACAAATAGCAACATGTATTTACTATGGGACACCACGTCTCACCACGCTAGCTACTCGCTGCTGGCAACAAAGAAAAAATCGGGACAGCATTCGCTGTACTCGTTTAATCTCATGAGCAGGCTAATTGTCCGCGGCAGTGATGATGACAGTCGGGACCCAGGGGGAGGGCGGGGCACGTGACCCGTCACTCGCAGGCAAATTAAAACATTCCGTTATTATTTTCAATTCGCTACCCCGCGCTTAACTGCGACTACCTATTCTGGTTTTTTTTATATATTTTATTGTTAATTATATTAATTTGTAATGTTTCGTTTCATTTTGATTGAATAGTAAGATATTTACATACAATTGATGTACTATTTCGTATAGTCAAATTAATCATTATAGAATTTCCAACTGTCTATATTCAATTGAGACGATTTGACACAAAATTCTTTCCGTTTCATTTAATTTTTATAAGATATATTTAGTTTTAAAAGGCAAGTCGGTCGGTCAATCGACGCAGGTGTTGTGGGTTCGATCCCTACATGAGGAAATGAAATATTTCTTAAGATTTTATAATATTTTCATTTCTTCGCTCCGCAATTCGGAGGATAATAAGGAACGGAGTGCCCTCTCACTAGGTTCCCTCTGCCTGTCTTGCTGCGTGCTGGATACAGCGTGAAGCTGATTTAATTTTTAATTTTGACTTAATTTTTTAATACTAATAGACAATGATATCTGACCGGGACTGGCGTCAAAGTAATATTGGCCGCCGCCGTTGGCGTAGAAATTTTAATAATTAAAAATCACCCCACCTATATAGGGAACACACTGCACATTACGCTTTAACACTTTTAATTAAAAATTCTTATGACTAACTATTTTAGTAATTCTTTTTCAAAGTGACGTTATGCATCAAAAGTAAGTACAACGTAAATATAAAAACAATACACGTTGTAATATCAAGTAATGTTGAATCAGAGTATGTGTATTATTGTTAACTTAACTAACTTAGTCATCAAATCATAAAACTGTTTCTTACAATACATATAAACTACATATAAAAATAAATAAACTAATTAGTAGTTAATTCGGCGGGAGGTGGAGAATGGAGTGTCTTAACACTAGGTTCCCTCTGCCTATCCTGCTGTGTGCGGGATACAGCGTGAAGCTGAAACTAATTAACTGTACTTTATTTAATAAATTATACGTACATATATATAGTGAATAGTAATTTCAACACCAATCTCATATTAAACGTCATGCATAGATACCGAAACCGCATAATTTCATTACCATGTCTGCCAAGTTTATTCGATGCAGTCCACATATTACGCCGTCGATTCAATAATAAAATACAAGTCTGCATAGAACAAACAAAACTATTTTTAATTTCCGCTTCATTTAAACGTGCGTAGATATAGAAAAAATAGCAAACATTCACTGCGAATCCAATAGGTTAATCGGGGGTTATTAAGCCCCTCTTTCGTCCCACCTGATCGCCTCCCGGCTATAATAGAAATACCAGGGTCTTATTATTAAAATTGCTGCTAAATTGCTCCCCCGCACTCCCCTTGAATTTCGTAGGTCGAAGGTGAGTTATGACGTGGTGTACTATTGCTGTCATTGTCGTTCCATGTTCTCTGCTCTCGGAGAACATGATTACATTCCTAATATCTAGCGTTTTTTTTATTAATAAATATTTCATATATATTATTGATTATAATTTTCCTACACATAAAGAAATACTCTTTTGTATAAATAATCTAAGCTGTTTATACAATGGGGTCAAATTCAAAATTGTTGCCAGTTGTCTATATTCAATTTAGACGATTTGATACAAAATTCTTTTCGTCTCATTATTATTTTTTATACACACATTTGGTATAATTGTGTGACTGCGAACGCGACTGGTCGTGGGCTCGATCCCCACAAGAGGAAAATATTTAATTTTTTAAATTAATTTCTTCGGTCTGGTGCTGAGGCAAAGCGCGGCATTGATTTATGCCACTCAACACGCAATGCCTCTAAAATTCAGCGGAAAATGGAAAACGGAGTGTTTAACATGGTTTTCATTCTACATACTCTGCTGTGTGCGGGATACAGCGTGAAGCTGAAAAAAAGAAAACCATTAACAAAACCAAAACCACGTGAAAAACCAACACGCGTAGCTAAACTTTGATACTGTATCGTGAACAGCCGTTTCGAATGACACAAAGCGATATTCCTACAGCAACCTTACACAAACGTTCATTAGATTACGCACCGTGGTAACTCAATCAGCGGCAGTCAGTGGTATTATAATAACAGTAGTATTGTTGGCTCTGTTCTAGAACATTAATTAGGTAAGTACCTACCGCCTACTACCTACTACCTAGTACATACTACCTACATCGAACGCGTCAGCCGATGCGCTAATTAATTGACCGTAATATTGGTGCAGCGCCTGGCCAGTGCGGTGTGGTTTCAACAATAACTACTTATGTACGATTTCCGATAATTTCCATTGTTTTTCATTTGAACGGTAATTCGTTTAGAAATTGCTTTGTTGATGACTACATCGTCTGTTTTATTGCGATAAGTTAGTTTGTTGTGTGCATTCAAGTTTAGATTATGTCTTGTTTTCTTATAGTGTTTGGGGCCATGTAATGTGTTTGTAAACGCGACGGGGTGTGGGTTCGATCCCCACTCGAGGATATGAAATATATTAATTAACACTCCAATCAACAAACAATGCCTCTAAAATTAGGCGGAAAATAAGGGGCGGAGTGTCTTAGCACTGGGTTCCGTGTGCCTATTCTGCTGTTTGATAAATACAGCGACGCTAAAAAATAATATTTATAACCTGAGTTACAGATAAGACAACTAGCTTACTACATACAAATTATAAATATAACATTCACACATATTGATGAAGAGCCAATAAATTAATCAACAAAAAATATACTTCTCAAATACTAGCTTTTACTTTCTGGATACTTAAAGTCAATAAAACTGGAATTTCCTTGAAATTTCTTACACCGTTTTGGCTTAAATAATTCAATAATAAATTCGTATGTATGTATGTTTATTCGTATGTATGTATGTTTATTCGTATTGCGTATGTATGTATGTTTATTCATTTTGTAATCGAGAAAAACCTATTACTCAGAAATGTAAGTTTATCAGTATATAATTATATCGAAAACCACAAGATACACTCGGAAATTGTGCCAACTAACTAAACCAGGATAATTCTTGGAAATTACTACAATAATAATTTGTCACTACGTTTCATTCATAAAATCGTTAATATTAATAAATATATGTTTTACCTCTACAAAAACTCCGACTATTTTCCTTATATACAAAAATTGAAAAATAATTTTATTTTATTATACTTTTGAATACATACCTATATATATATATATATATATATATATATATATATATATATATATATATATATATATTACAAATTGAATATTTTATATTGTTGCAATGTTTTTAATATATTGAAAATTATATCCGGATGCTTCTCATTTAATTTTTGGTTATAATAGAATTTAATTACGGTGGCATTCGACGAAACTCTTTGTTACATGTTTATAAAATATTTTATTGATAATAATTGTAATTATGATAACAACTGCTATGGCTACACGGGAGTATAATCGGTTGTGTATAAATGATTAATTCGTGGAATTTAATAATTAAAATTTGTTAATATAATTACTTAATATGTATATATATATGAAAAATACTATAACGCCAGAACATAGGATTTTTTTTTCTTAGTATAGAAATTGGTGAGCAAATAATTAATCAGCTTCACACCGTATCCCGCACACAACAGAGTAGGCAGAGGGAATCGTGTTAAGACACTGAGTGGCGGAACTCAACGCCACGCTTTGCCTCGACACCAGAGCGAAGGAATAAAAATATAAATGTAAATAAAATTTCATTTCCTCGAGTGGTGATCGAACCTATAACCAGCCGATTTTACAGTCACTTTGTGCCCCTGCGCTACGGCTGACCTCAAATAAGTAATAATTAACTAATTAAAAAACAAATGCTATTTTGATTTATAAACTATATATGACTAAATACAAAAATAACTATTTACCTATGACATTTAATTAATTATAGCAAATTGAACATCTTGAGGGTATTTATGGCGGATTGCTTCGTAGCTGATTAATTGAGTGCATAACATGACGCGTCTAATCACACTGTAAAGCGAATGTCAATGCTGGCTGTCTATACTCTATATTTGATTAACATTTTGTTTCAGCTTCACACTATATCTCGCATGTAGCAACTGGGTAGCCAATCGAGTCTTGTGTTAAGACACTCAACAGCAGAGTGAAGAAATAAAAATATACAATATTTTTTCCTCGAGTGGGAGTCGAACCAACAACCTGTAGCGTTTACAGTCACACGCTTATGCTCCTGTGCCACGGCTGGCCTACTACTATTAGACATATCATAGAAAAAAAAACATTGATTTAGGTCCCTAGAAAAATATTTTAATTAAAAAAATGATCCCTAACAATCTTTTCTACATGCTACGTGACATTAATGAAGTCAATTATTGTTTGGAACAAAACAAACTTCCAAGCACTAATTAAAAAGTGAACTGATATTATCATATAAAATTGACTTAATTATAAATATAATATATTATAATTAATTTATTGTTATTCTACTAAAATTGTTATAGATTTATATAATCTGGATGAATCTATTTATATTAAATAAATGCTATTATTTTTAACGCATTTTTACTTATTTAAAAATGTTAAATTGTAAAAACAACAAGGGTAACAAAAATTGTTAGAAATTGGATAAAACAGAGACTTTTTCCATGTTTTGCCCATCTTAGAGATATAGTGTCTTTTTTTTATGAAAGATATTATTTTCATATTAGATATTAATATAATACAAAGTATTCAGATAGAAAAAAAATACATAACCACCATGTTCAATTAAGCACAGCTCAACCACTATATATACATTTTCCCCCAGTTCATCTAGACACAGCACAGTGCTTGAGTTTCGTTTTCTTTAAAAAGAATGCAAGTGGAATTTCTATCTAGCTTTTTCTAGATTTAAAAGGTATGAAGACAAAAAGGATACTCTGACGACACCATAAAAAACTGGTTAAGTGCGAGCCAGAAAACCCACCGAGCCTTCCGTATCATTTTCAGAATTGTAGGTCAACGGGAAGTACATCTTCCAAAAATTGACAAACACAATAATAATATCTTAAAATCTTTCTTTTCAGATCTTTTCCATTTGTCGTATTTTTTAAAAAAATAGGTGCACGTGAAGTATCCTATAGGTTTTGATTACTCGTATCTTTTGTTTGCGTTAACTTAGAAGCTTGATTCTATGCTTCGAGGCACCTAGAACTAAATAATTACTTGAGACCTCCACGTGATCTCGAGATAAGTATTAATAGACCAGAAAATCAAGTAATCCTATTGGTGTTCCGTGTTTACCTCTTGAGGTACGGATCGATAGAAACTACAAATCACCGATCCAATCTACGAATTTAAAAACGTAAACCATTACAATCAAACCTACACCACTCATATCAATCAGGCATCGCGACAATCCGCATAATTATAATTAAAACTCGAACACTCACAATATTGGATCAATGGCGGTCGTTTGGTTGAACCGACGTGCCCCGCGCCCCGTGGCCATGTTTAACCGTTTGAGGCAATTAGTTACAAAATTAATTTGATTTGATTAAAATTAAAATTTTATTGCGTTATTAAAATTAATTTTTTCTACTATATTCTAATAGATATGTGTTTTGTATTTATTATCGAAATGAACGGAGAACAACGAATACGTTAAATTGGAACTACTACGGGTAATAAATAAATGTATGTCACTAAAAACAATTTGTTTGTTTGTGTGTTTTGTTTTCTTATCACAATGACATAGAGGCCAGTCGTAGCGCAGGGGCACAAAGTGTGACTCTAAATAGACTGATTGTAGGTTCCCCACTCGAGAAAACTAAATATTTATTTAAATATATATTTTCATTTCTTCCCTCTGGTTTCGAGTCAAAGCGCGGCGTCGAGTCCCGCAACTCAATACACAATGCCTCCAGAATTCCATAAAAAATGCGAAACGAAGTATCTTAACACTAGGTTTCTCCTACCTACCCAGCTGAAAATTAAACCCCTAAATATTATACAATTTATTTCCTAATCACGATAACCAAAAAACTCTTTTCATTCTATTATTTCTATTCAACCAAAACATTGAAATCTAATTGACAAACGGTACCAGTTAGGTTTCTGCTATAATAGGGTACTATACCATGAAACCCAAGTTTTAGAGTTGAGCATCCAGTTTCAAAGGCGGGTTTCTGATAAGTGGATTAATTACCTGGATGATCTTCCACTTAAATTAGTCTAACAACCGTATTCTATTACACATGCTGCTTCACTTTGAGTCGACCTTATATAATATATCTATATACATCTAAAGTATCTTACTGAAAATTAAGCTCCGATTTAAGCGTTTCGCGAAGAGGTACACGTTGTTTTGCGGCGTCTGTTTTACATAATATATTAAAAATTTTATTGCCAAACACAATTATTTTATAAATGGAGTTTATATTATAAATATTTAAACAAATATTCATTGTTTTAGTGACTTACAGTACTTAATAAAATATTGAAATATTTGTTTATAGCTTAAGTTAAGTATAAAATGGCAGCTGAGTAAATAAGACATGAGCAGCTGTAACAAACATTGAATCACAGAGACGTATCTGTGGTCAATTAAGCGGAAATCTATGAGTACCATAGTGAGGACGGGGTCAAATATTAAAATATACTTAATTATAGATCTATAAATTACATAATTTCTAATGTTTTTACGCGTCTTCGACTGTTTCCCAGGAAACTCTCCGGTTTTTAAATAAACATCATGTATTATCTACAAATAAAATTAAAAATATTATATGAGAAATGAATGTTTTAAATTTGAATCATCATACAATGTAGTAGGAAATTGCATCACAAAACATAATACCTATATCTATAGAATATTTAATTGTAAAAGATATATGTTTTTAACAATGACATTACTCATTGAAATTTTGTTCAATACTTCGCATCAAATAAACTATAATATTAATAATGCTGTATAACAATATTGCAAAATGAAACTTTTTTTTAAAGTTAATATATTTGCGCTAGACATACCAAGCAATCCTAACCAAACAACATAACAAACTCAATCACACACCACACACACACAGAGCGATCACACAAATGAATATCTAATTTTTAATCTATATCCAATTAATATAATGCAAATTTAATGAGGCAGTACAAAACATTCCGTAGAGTATTCTATTACCAAATCACAATAGCAACACGATCTAAATTGGCTACTAAATATTCAAAACCAATACTCCATACGAAACATACACGGGTAATTCCACAATGGCGGGCTAATTCAATTTGAATCACACACAATATTCTATTAATCGTGACGGACAGGTGTAATCAAGCAGCGCGCTCATAGCCCGCATTGTTTCGAGCCAGGAGCGACGATGACGCCCCTGGAACTGACACCGCTACTTGTATCAACTGGCCAGCCCGGTGTTACCATATATGGCATGTATTAATCTGTCAGGGATTAATCGCTCCTTTTATGGCCACGTTCAAATGTTTATACATGTATGTCACTAGATAAAATTAGGTTCAATTTAAACTGTTTCAAACAATTTTATAAAGTAATTCTAACACTACATTAACACCTAAAATATATATATATTTAGAGGGTAAAGTCTCAAAATCTAAAGGCACAAAGAAAGGCATAGACTCCCATTATACATTTTTAATATAACAAAACCCATTTTACTTACGAAATATAACATTAATATACAACACAATTATTTCCAACAACACTAGACCAGACCATAGCTCAGCACAATATTTTGACGTTCCTCAATAAACAAACAATAATTTATTTATACCTAACAATATGAACGCAATTACACAACATGAACCAACACAAGCGGCCACCTCAGCAACAGCTGTCACAAGCATCACTAACGAATAAATAATCCATACAAACAGATAACAAGAGATGCCAATTAAACAATACATTAATTAATTCCAAACATTGGTCTAGTGGACTTAATTAGAGTAGACTATCATTATTAAACGGACACGGCACACGGCGCTGCACCGGCGCGGCGGCGGAACAATGGTATGCTGATATTAATAACTGTTACATCGTTATTCTATTATATAACAGAAATCGATTATGGCTATATCGAATTTATTTGCGAGATAATTAAATATCGACTTGACAAGCAATGGAAAATACAAACGCAAATAGAACTGGAGTACTCAATTTTTTTCTTATTTTTATTTTGTGTGTTAGATATAGTATTAGTAGTAAATAACGAAACGACAATAGTAATAAATAAGAATAATAACGTTATAATGCGATATACAGTGAAACCCACATCAAGAACGTAAACTCTTTTACGACAATCTAATAAAAGAAGCCGCACTGTATCAGCGTCAGTTTTTTCAATATCAGCCGCGAGAGCCGTCCGCACTGTCCCACGGAACATTTTCCATTAATAAAACGCGAAAAAGGAATATTACATATGAAAAAGACATATATCCGTATCGCCGGACCCGCCGCTATCTTCTCGGAAGGTAATAACTTCTTTACAAGTCCAAAGTCCGAGGGATTGAAAAGCAATTTCAGCACACCCCCGCCCTAGCGCGGGGCCGGACTCACCATATTTCTTTTTCGCCGCTACTGTAATTCGCCTTTGATTTAATCTCGAGAAACAAATCTTAGAATGTGAAACTAGCGATAGGCATCAGTAAAACTAGTTTCGCTGATTGGATTCCATCCCGCTACGAGCCCGACTGTTCCTACGATTTGAATTGGTCACTGCACAACTTGCTATTTGTTTGATTTTGTTAAAAGATTGCATTTCTTATTTTCTGTGTGGAGATTTTGTCTCTACATTTATACTGCAAAATATAACCCTTCATATTATTCTAAGGAGTGAAACAAAATTTACGATCAACTTTTATAAGTTGAATTACAAAATAGGAACTTCTATGAATTATTTTACACTTTTTAAATTTTAAATTCATGTATTAAAGTAATACCAATAGAACCAATATCTAATATATTCAAGTAAAATAGTAAATTCAAAAACTGTATTTTTTTTATTTAAAATTTATTTCACCTTTAATATATTAAGTTTCATATTATTAAATAAATATCTAGAGACGACTCAACAAACACGTTAGCAAGCGTATTAGCCCACACACAAATATATAACTTATACGTGAGTAACGCTTGTTGTCTGATTATTTAATTATCTAAAACTCAGTAAAAAAACACTTGAAATAAATCACTCAGCCAATAAACATATAGAGTGTCGACGGCTCAATTTGTAACGTATCAGTAAACTGGATAGAAACGTAACTTTAGTCGGTGTGTCCGTGGGCGGTGGAGCGTCTCACAATATAGAGTTACCACGATACTGACTAAACCGCAAAATATACTTTACACGAGCATTGTGGTACCAATATATTAATTGTTTTTTTTTTCAACTTCACGCTGTATTCCGCATGGAGCAGGATAGGAGCTGAGGGAACCTAGTGCTATGATACGCCGCTCCCCAAATTCCGTCGTATTCTGCAGGCATAGCATGTTGATTCACGCCGCGCCCTACCTCGACACCAGAGCGAAGAAATTAAAGTATTATACATTTCATGTCTTCAAGTGGAAACCGAACCCACAACCCACCGCGTTTACAGTCACACGCTTGTGCCCCTGCGCTACAAACGACTGGCCTCAATATTTACAAATTTATTGTTACATTCATAAAATTAAAAAAACAGTAAAACACACGAAAGGGTTATGGAGACAGTAGTGTGTAGACCATCAGAAATAAGAAAAAATCTATGTAAACCCAACTCAATTTGAGCTGAGACGCGCTCCATCCGACCGACCGGCCGCAGATTGCTATCGTCAAAACTGTTCCGACCGCCTTATTTATATAATCTAACTATTTGTGAGGGACAAGTACCCCTTATTATGGTATTCGCTTTCCTCTTGGTTTTCTCGACAACTCGCAAAAAATCTGGTTACAGTTGTGACGTAAATTCCTTTAACAATTATTATTTTATTTCTAAATACCATAGATATATAATTAGATAATTGTATTTTTTTATTTAACCATATCTCTATCATTCTTCTATATATTGTCTTTTTTTAACCAACTTTACAAATTAAATTTCTGACTACATAAATGTAAAATATTGTAAATCGTTGTAGGAATACGGCAACTGAAACGCCGCTCACGCGTCCCAGTAATTTTCTGGGCGAACGAAACTCTATATGGAATACGATTCTAATAGAAAAACACTTTCACAATGTTCACAGACTATATTGATACGATTGTATTTTATTATTTTTAAGTATATATTTTATTATATAAAGACATTTTTAATATACGATATTTTTTACGAAAATCAAAAATGTATTAATATGTACAAGGTATAAAAAATTAACGACGTAAAAGGTCTTATTAGATAAATAACATCAAATTCCAATTATATAATTTTTATTTCGGTTACACGCTGCCGCTTACAGCAGAGTAGGCAGGAGGAACCCAGTGTTAAGATACTCCGTTCCCGCCTTTCTGCCAATTTTTTCGAGGCATTGCTTGCTGAGTGGCGGAACTCAACGCCGAGCTTTTTTGCCTTGGCCAGAGTGAAGAAATGAAAATATTAAGAGTTAACAATTCAGTCCTTCGAACATGGATCGAGCTCACACCCTTGTGACCCTGCGCCACGACCACCTCCTCTTCTATAATAAAACTATGATAAATTACAAAATTTTTATAAGATACAAAAACAAATCGGTACAAAAATATTCTTTAGTTTATCTGAGGCTGAGTTAAACAAATGCCACCACTGTGGAAAGGTCCGCGGGCCGCGATCGGGCCATTTACTGTTTTCAATTTGTCGGTCGCGACCATACATCAGCTGCGGCACGCAGCGGAAACGCCGCCCCAACTTTAATACACTTACGTTTGACATTTTTCCGCCCATTATGCATTCTTCTAAGCCAATACTTTCTGTAAATTTTGTTTTACTCGGGAAACCAATTTAAGGTTTCACGGAAAATTCATCATCGAGTCCAAGTCTATTTCCGTAATGTGTATAGCAAAAAGCATAGCAAAAATAGGCTTTGAAATCGAGCTCCATTTTTTTTTATTTTAGAAGTTATTTATTTTATTAGTATCGACATTCCTTGCTTTGATACAAAACTATGGCAAAAATATTTAAAATGAAGGTCAGTACGCAATAGTTCTCCAACATTAGTCGTGGAAATAACAAGTCGACGTCGTTTGTCAACTTCGATGATAAATGCTCGCTTGTAATTGAATCGCGGGAGTTTGTTCTTTTTCCATACGCGTATTCGGAACGGATTAGTTTTTGACATTTTTATAGATTTCTAATATAACGTTTCTGATATACATCGTAATATGTATGTACATATACAGACACATTTGTTCTATGTCCATGTATTGAGGAGAGTCGTGGCGCAGGGCGCTAGCGTGTGACTGTAATCGCGACAGGTTGCGGGTTCGATCCCGACTCGATTCAAAAAAACAAGTCCTACATGTAATAATAAATAGCACTCTATTATAAGCCATAATAAAATAGTATGACTTAAATACTTGAAATAAACATAATAATTAATAATCTACTATAGATGTAGTTTTATACAATAATACTGAACTTCGATCAATTAAAACGAATTTACAAATTAATTATAAAATTGAACTTAACTTTGCTAGTTAATTTTTGAGAAAACTTTACATTGAATAAATACAATTTGGCAGAGAGCTAGCTAGATCCACGAAAATAAGACCAAAATTTGAAAGGCTTAATTTAACAGAGGTATTTCAAAGCCCTCGGTAAAGTTTCAAACTGGACGGGTAATCATTGGAGTCAACAGCGTACCGGGTCGGCTTTCAATTTAGCGGAATTAATAACAGCGCAAAATCTGACTCCCTGCTGACCACACCGCGCGCACAGTCACCGTAACTATAGGCTGACTGCGGACAACGGATGACGAAAGTGTCATATTCTAACTTTGTGGCTATCGTGGATGTTTGTGTGACAGTGGCCGTGTCACGAAACTTGATGCCTTATGGCTTCTATTGACATTGAGATATTGTTCTTTTTTTAATTTAATTAAACCATATTAGATTAAATTTAAAAAAAACTTAATTAACTTATATATTTATAATCTGTTCAAAATATAGTATGTCATTGATACCTTTACGTGACAGATACACATTTTTAATACAATCTAAGCTATATATATGTCTTTTAACACACTTCGACAATAATTAAACAATAAAAAGAAAAGAAAAGTTAAAAGATCATTATACACACGCCGGTAAGCCATCAGCGAGCATTACGGATCGAGTGGTACTAATTTCGAGGACTGTTGGTACGCGCCGGCCCACTGCGCGTTCAAATTGCCGTGGCGGTGGACGGTATTCCCTCTCGTTGATTACAGCCGATGTTTGCTACTCGGCACTCAGCACTCAGCACTCTGTACTCGGTACTCACTACGTATGAAGTACAGAGGAAATGAACGCTTTCTATGGAGGGGTATTAACCTCATTGTGAATTTCATTGTTGACCGGTCAGCTCGCTGGGAGTTATGGCTGCTTGGAGTAACGATCTATTGGAGCTAAGATGATATTTCTTGTTTATTTATATAGTAACGTATAACAAATATATATTTTTAAGACATTCTCATAGAAATCTGGAAAAAAGACTATGATACTAAAAAGTTTGAGATGACTAATTAAGTAGTATTTATTCGGAACTCTGGGGGAAACACGGCCCATTCAAAGTTAAAATGAAATCATTAAAACGCGATATACACAAAATGGGCTTTAGTAAAATAATGTAGTAAAACGTAGACACAGTTTGTTCCCTACTTAATATCAAGTTGTCAAAATTTGCATAAAATCCTCGAACGAGGCCATCTCTGAAACTTTTGACTACACTTGGAAAGCGCTTAAATCGAAACGGCCGATAAATTGATGGCCAATTTTTAAATAAAATATTTTCTTTCCTTTATGTTAATTTATGAGGCCGGTCGTGGCGCAGCGGCACAAAGTGTGACTGTAAACCGACTGGTGTGACTGTAACCTGCAGATGAAATATTTACTTAAATTTATATTTCCATTTCTTCGCTCTGGTGTCGAGGCAAAGCGCGGCGTTGAGTTCTGCCACTTAACACGCAATGCCTCCGGAATTCGGCAGAAAGTGGGGAACAGAGTATCTTTCACTGCATTCCCTCTGCCTACCCTGCATTGTGCGGGATACAGCGTGAAGCTGATTTTTTTTTTTATGTTAATTTAATCTTTGTATGTATTTAAAAATCAATAGAAATATATATTTTTTTGTTGTATCCCGTGCACATCCGGATATCCAGAGGGAAACTAGTGTTAAAAAACTCAGTTTCCCATTTTTCTGCAAATTCAAGAGGAATTGAGTGTTGAATAGCGTAACTCAACGCACACCTTGATCCGAGACCAGAACGAAATAAAAATATCTAATTTTCTCCAGTAGGGATCGAATCCACAACCAATCACATATATGCTCACACACTTGCGCCCCGTCATCACAACTCTCTCCTGTACTATATTTAATCGAACGTTCAGTTCCTACTGTGTATGTGTGTGTAAATAATAGAATATGTATTAATTTTGGAAATGGATGGACTGCTACGGATTTCATATCAAAAAAGTTTCATTTTATAATAGCTTTAACTTTTTTCATATCCGTATCGAATTCATGTAAAGAGTTCGGCTGAACGATCAATCGACATTTAATAGACACTTCAAAGTTCATGCTACGATACGGTTTCTGTATCAAAATGATAGTCGAGGGCCGCAACATTACATATAGTACGAACATAATAAAATATTTTAGCATTAAATATTTTAAAAGATTTTTATTAGATATAGTTGAATTTTTCACCCGGTATACAACACCCATGAATAGCTTTATGTTGTGTTTTGAATAGGTTAGTTATCATAACGTTATCTTTAGATGACCAGTTAAATGCGGAAATTTATAAAAATAAAATAAGCTGATAAAATATCCTACTAACATTATACGAGTAGATGTGGATAACTGTTTGTATGTTACGCTTTAACGCCAAAACTACTCAATCAATTATCGTGACACTTTGTGCACAAATTCTTAGAGGTAGTAAAAAGGACATAGGCCAATATTTTTATTAAAAAAATATATTATATCCTTTGAGCCGCGTTTGAGTCTCAAATTCCTATATAAAAACGAATGCTTTCGTTTCGTTTCTCTAATACATGTCTATATAGATTCTTATACAGATTATATAATTATAGTATAGTCTTCAAAACTTGAAAAATACATTATATTATCAGCGATATTCTTAACGGATACATATATGTTGTTCCACTAATTTTAGTCCTTCTATATATTGTGCACAAATATGTTAAATTTAATATACATTATAAACACATTAAAAACATGTTATACCTTTAATAAAAAGAAGTTTTCTTCAGAAGTACAACATACAAGAATTGTTACGCAGTCTAATTAAGTCGATATCAAATATCCAATTAAGTAATTAGTTTACTTTTATACGGCTAAGGAAACCTGAATTCTACTTATAGTATAATACTTGAAATATATTGTTAATTATACCATTCTACTTTAAAAAAATTACACGTTATGATTCGATTGTTATGCAGTTGGTACGTGTGTGATTATATTTATTGATTGTAGGTTCAAATACAACTTTGGGATTTTTTTTACATGATACTATAGAGCATGTAAAACTGTCTACAATAAAGCGGAAAGTTATTATCTGAGTAGGTCAATAAATTCACCTTGCTTATTCTTCACAATAGATTTAAGTAAATGTGAATAGAAACTAATATAATATTATACCATGCTTATTTCCAGTCCGGTGACGCTGTTAAGACCATATCAGGTCAACAGCAGTAAGTAAATCAGGAAAAAAAAACCCATGCTTATATACAAACATTTTAAGGCGACGAAGATTTTTTTTTCATTTTTTTAGTTTAATTTATTAATTGCTTTATTTACAAAACAAAATTGAAACTAATCATTAATATGTTATTATGATAACATTATTTATTCCTTAAGATACAAATTTATGACTGATAAGGTTATTATTAATGGAGCTCTACATTTTGTCGCAATGAAGGTTATCTGGACAAACTTCGAATTAAAAGTTCACAAGGACTGTACTCCACTGGAATAATATAAATTTAATTTCAAAGTTATGCTGTGTAAACTGATCTAACGATAAGGATACATTATATTTTGACTTGAATTTTGTTTCATATTTTGGCAAAAATCCAAAACCGCTATGTCACTTTATATTCACTCAATATATATCAAACTCCATGTACTAATTACCTAATTATGATGGTTGTGTAATCGTAACTAAATTAAGCGCGTTAATTAATCAGTTTAATTTTATAAAATTGTTAATTAATTTGTCGTGTATTCCCTACAGCTACAGGTGAGATACAAGTCCTAATAAATAATATATAATAGATAATACATAATAATATGATGATATTATACTTATATCAAAATAGTCCAGTTGGATGATTAGATTCTAATTGGATTATATATAGTTTTATGAGTAACAAACAGAGAGACGTCACAAAAAAAAAAAATAATAAACTTGTGGTGTTAATTGTTAGTGTTTAAATTAAACTAAAAAAATTTGAATTACCAGAATACAATGGTACACCATTGTATTCTGGTAATTCAAATTTTCACTTTATATTAAAAAAAAATATGAAAAAAAAAATGTAATACAAAATTTAATGTTTGGTGTGCATAAGGGCTAAAATGCGATACCATAGTTGACGTCAACGTTCATTCTTAATTGTCGATAACCCGCCGCGGGTCACGACTTCCTATCTCATCGACAATAGAATTAACCATACTCGAAAGGAAATGACAGTTTCGAAAAAAACTGTTATTTATGTTCTTACAAAAATACAGTAAAAAAAGTTGAGGATAATGGTTTTGGGTTCGATAACCACTCGAGGATATTTTCTTCTCTTCGCTCTGGTGTCGAGGCAAAGCGCGGCGTTGATTTCCGCCACTCAACATGCATACAGCTTGAAGCTGTTTTTAAATTTAAAAATAGAGGCCTGTTTTTAACAGATATATGCCATTTTTAGATGAAGTTATTTAGTATTTTTAATTGTAATTATTATTTATTATTATTAAATCATTGTATTTTGTTTTATAAAAATATATAAAGAAGTGTAAGCTTATCACATTTGACAATTGAACTTGAAATTTGTAACATAGATTAGAATGAATTTGTAAAAATCTCCCTTCAGAGATGCTAGAGAGAATAAATAAATTGTAACAACCGTATAAGAATTTCGACGTAGAGATTCTCATTTCTCATAGAGATGAGAACATATGGCTTAGTTGGTCAGAGCGCTTGGACGGTTTCCAAAGTAGTGCGAGTTGAAATCCCGCTACTATCAAACTTTATACGTTTTCTATTTAAGTATTTTTTTTCTTGCGCGGGATAATACTTAAAAAATTTTAAAAAATATGTATTTTCTATCAGAAAATGAAATTTTGATAAATTTGTACTACACTACTTTGTATTTTTGTATACCACAGCTACGAAAAATTAATTATATCCTTAGTTTTTTCGGTTGAAATATTCTTCATATCAATAAATATTCAGTAAAATTAATGTTATACTTGCTTAGAATAACAATTTAAAAATATTTTTTTATCATTAAATTTAATTAATATATTATATTTTAAAACTTTTTGCTGCATTCAGACTTAGGGAAAACAACTTTTGCAATTTAAACTAGCACCATTCTGTATGGATTCTAATACATAGTATTAAAACATGTAACTCTAGCCGTCTTACTGCACGCAGGTGGCTTCGTTGATTAAACAATATTCTATTAACATTATGTAATTAGATTAAAAAAATAATTATTATCTCTTACCTAATTTATCAAAAAGGTTATAAATAATTATTATCTATAACCTTTTTGATAAATATAAGCTAAAATTTATTACATTATATAAAAGTCCAGTTGTGGCGCAAGCGCACAAAGAGTGACTGTAATAGCGACTGATAGTGGATTCTATTCCCACTCGCGGATATTAAATATTTATTTAAATTCATATTTTCATTTCTTCGGTCAACACGCAATGTTTTCAATATTCGACGGAAAATGAGGAACCGGATGTCTTTTTACCACTAAGTTTCCCTGTGCCTAACCCGCTATGTGCGCGATACAGCGTGAACCAAATGATTCTTATATTAGATATACATTTAAATTAACACATAAAGTATTGTTCATTACCCTTGGAATCTTCATAATTAACAATACTTCTCTCGAGATGCTTAATGAAGACTCCATAGCTAATTAAGCTTATTGATATGAAATGTATTGGTATATTTTCTGATGTGAATAAATCTAATTGAGGTAATGAAGAGGTATTTCTTAATTAGTGGTGTTTGTACGTCCACGGGCACACGTTCTGTACCGAAACGGGTTAATTACTACCGATAAGTCTTTAATTAACCTGCCTAATAACAGAGTATTTGCATCCGAGCCGCCAACGCTGTAAGACCAATTAGGGAGAGAACAGAATCGGTGTAAAGTATCGGTTTTCTACAAGTTTCGAATTATTATTTATTACTTTCAACACTTCAAATAATTTTTGTTTTTTAGGTTAATAAGAAATATATAATATGTACATATGGTACGAACCATTAACTAACCTTACCTTACCTAAGCCTGGTATAATAATAAAATTCATAGGTCGTAGGTTCATATTTTTTATAAATAACAAAAGTTTTACTCGTGGTTGATACTAAAATTGTTTACTTCGCATTCGTCATAAGAACAAACGTCAATGCGCGTCATTAGTCACGCCACTAGAGGTTATCTTCCCTAATGAGTAAATCACACCGGGCGCAGGACAACCACTTTCTAAGTATAAATAGTATTGCTATAGGGTACAGCGTCGTACTAGCGGTTCTAATTAAAACATTGTCATAAAAAATCGTCTTTTTATCGAGTCAACACCAAATGTCTCTTATATATATTCTTGGTTCTCTCTGCATGTCCCGTCAGTGTCGTTATACGGAAAGTGATTAAGGATAGAAAACAGTATAATAGTATCGTTACTAATATACTAGTTAGTTACTAGTTTTTATATATTTCCTTACCTCTATATATATATATATATATATATATATATATATATATATATATAT
This sequence comes from Heliconius sara, assembly GCA_917862395.2. Classification (NCBI taxonomy): domain Eukaryota; kingdom Metazoa; phylum Arthropoda; class Insecta; order Lepidoptera; family Nymphalidae; genus Heliconius; species Heliconius sara. Next base: position 5,341,687 of record OU860796.2, on the reverse strand, counting down.
ATATATATATATATATATATATATAGAGGTAAGGAAAGATATAAAAACTAGTAACTAACTAGTATATATATAATATGTATAATGTAATGACGTAAACTACTGTTTATATTGTTTATTTATGTTAATTAGTTAATGGCGATAATTAAAATAATCTAATTTTACTCTTAAATAGGACTGTTTATATGCAAAATATTCATTTCGTTTTTAATACTATAATTATGACTTATTGAACTAATATAAAAGTACGTGAGTCACTGAATAATTCTTTCCAACAAGTTTGGATCGAACCCACAACCAGCCAGACTATCATGTACTGTTTCATTTTAATGAAAATAATTTTAAATATTAGCATTTTTTACAGAAAAAAAGCTTCACGCTTAATTCCGCACACAGAAGGCAGCGGGAACCTAGTATTAAGACATTCCCTTCTCCACTTTCCACTTTAAAAGAAAAAAAATATTTAATAATTTAACCGCATATCGTCGACTTGGAATTTATAAACACATCACTAAAAAAATAATCACTAACTTTTATTTGTAGTACATTTTATTAAAAAATTGTGCCTAGGCTGGCTTAAGTTTATCAACATATACATATAACTTGTCCTTCTCTATGACCTTAAATCCTGAAATTGGTACGAAACTTTCAGTGGGCAAGTCCGACTCACACTTACCAGTTTTTTCCGAATGAGCAACGATACCACAAGCATCGGATGTTGGTACAGTAGACTCATTCAACCTCAACCACTACAGCTTTTATAATCACGTTTATTTATAAGAATATCAATCATAAGATATAAATCAGTTGATTTCTTGGGCTTAAATATTGGCAAACTAAAGTAGCTACTATTGCAGAGGGATTGATTAAGATATTGCTAGCACAGTTAGTCAAGTAATACGATTAACTAATATTTTAGTAATTAAATAAATAAAAAGCAATGGTCGTTCAAAATTTGTGTTATTTTTAATATATATTTATAAGATTAAATGTAACCAATTTTTATTAACAATTATAGGAAATGTATATGTCGGCTTGTTAATTTTTTAATGCAGTTTTAATGAAACTCCTGGGTTCAGTTTGTTGTTTATGGCGTTACGAGGATAACATATATTAATATGTTTAACTAATTAGTAATATTTATTTCTCACAAATATAAAATAAGCAGTTTTATAAGTGACTATACCTATTAATCTAGACATATATATTAAAGTATATTTCTACTGAAACAAGACGAAAATTGATATTTTATTTTTCTCGTTCAGGTAAGAAGGCAGAACGCGGTGTTTTTTCTCATTTCATTGCGTGTTTAATTTCGCCACTTACACCACCACGCAATGGTACGAAAATTCTACTGAAAGCGGGAAACAGAGCGTCATTACTAGGTTTCCTTTCCCCTGCGATATGCAAAATAAAGCGTGAAACTTAAAAAAAATACTAAACCAACCAGAGTCAAAACTAAAAATTTTAAAACTGTCACCTATAATAAGAATGATTTAATTGGTTCTTAATAAAAATATAAGATTGTTTTTTGAGACATTGAGTACCAGAACTTAACTACACTTTATCTAACAATAGCAAAACAAAATAAATAAAGACGAAAAACAGTAAACATCGACATTATCACGAGTCGGATTAAAACTCTTCACCATCACCTAGTCAGTCAGAACTAACATGCATTTAATATTTTCCAATCGATAAATAATCGACATATTTTATGAATATCAAAATACCTGTTGTGAACAAACAGAAACGCGACAGCGGCGATGCGGTGTAATTAAATAAGTAACAAGAGGAAGCGCCTCCGCCAGCCACTGTTGAAAAAGTCCACCAACATAATTACTGGTGACCTCTTATCAGGGTTATCAATTTTTACTTTATTTTTAATAAATATATATAATTAAAACAATTAAATTATTTTAATATAATTTATATAGACAAATACAATTATAATATCATTCGTTGATATTATATTGTATTAATATGTAATTTATATACATAATGATTATTCAAAATTGTAATTAATAAAACGAATTAATAACGACGCACGGAGGCCAGTTGTGGCGCAGTGAGGGGTGACTGTAAAACCGATTGGTTGTGGATTCGATCCCCAATCGAGGAGATGAAATATTTACTTAAATTTATATATTCCATTTCTTCGGTCTGGTGTCGAAGCAAAGCGCAGCGTTGAGTTCTGCCACTCAACACGCAATGCCTCCAGAATTCGGTAGAAAGTGGGGAACGAAGTGTCTTAACACTAGGTTCCCTCTGTCTACCCTGCTGTGTGCGGGATACAGCGTGAAGCTAAGTTATTTATGTTTTATGACTATTCAAAATTATAATTAATAAAACAAATTAATAACGGGACAAATTAAAATAGTTTTAACATTAAATTAAATTAGAATAATACATATCGTCAATGAAAATAGAATGTTTTATAATTGCCCGAGGAAAAGGATTTCCGATTGCGATGAAAATACAAATGTTTTCCTGTATTTCTTAGATGTTGTTAACGTTGCAACGCATCTTGTTAGGGATGCATGAAATATGTTTTTAATTAATTAATCTATAACAAGTGAGGCTCTGGACGTTTTAAGAAAAAATGATTAAGCTTAAATGTTTATAATATGAGTTTGTGAACTTCTTAAAAATTTCCAAGCATCTCCCAGAATTCGCTAAAATGTCAGAGAGACACGTTTCCACTCTCCGCCTTATTAGAGATGTGTATTATTTTTTGTATGCGTATTTTTAATAGTATAACATTACAATATAATATTGCCCTCGCAAGTTTATTTTTTTTTATTTTCTTAATGCTAAGAATCAGAGAATAGGATTCATCTAGTCCTCATAACAACATCACATGCTTATATGAGAATTTCACAACAATTTTAATATAATTAGCAGTTACTAGTGCACACAAAAAGAATATTATGTCGAGTTATTTTTCTATGGCTTTGTAATTCCTCCTTATTTCCTCATGATATGAAAAATGACAAAGGTTAATTTGTATAAGGGTATTAAAAAATATTAAAAAATCATTTTTTAGTATTCTTTCTACGTAAATCCTATGGCATTCTGAGTCGAATATTGGATATATGAAGATTATTTTCATAAGATAAAAAGGTTGAACAAAATATTTTTTCGATGGATTTTTACGGGGTAACCCTAAACAACAGACACCCGTTCTTCGAGCTAATTTGTTTGTAGAAGACAGTAGGGCGGCCCAATTAGTGCGCCCGAACCCGTGTTTCGTGCAATTGCTAATGACAACCCTACAACATACTTATTTAATATTTTAAAAAGTGTTGTTTTTTTTTTTAATTAAAACGTGGAAACACGCAAAAAAAATGTTTTATAGTTCCCTCAGATAGAAGATACGTTAATTAACTCTTTAGATCAGCATTTGAATTCCTTAAATATTTATTATTATAATATAGATAAGTCTTTTTGCCTCGATCTGGGCATAACATAGCTTTGGATAGCATAATGTAGTACGTACCCCTCTATCCAGAGATTCGCCTATTCAGGTGGAATTTAAAAAAGCATTGTAAAGAAAAAAAATAAAATAATACAATAATGTTGTGCAAAGAATGTAGTGTAATGATTTGAATGATTTCTATTATTACCACTTTCCGCCATGATTCAAGACCTTCCGTGGTGTTTGGTGGAAATGGAATGTCATGCTGTCTTCCTAGCAGGATTCGGCACGACGTCTATCTCGTATAATTAAGGGCAGTTGCAGTAAAAATAAAACGTTACATTTAATTAGTTAATATATTTTATCATTTACATGTTCAATATATTTACATACTTGTGCTTACTTTGTAAACTATATTCATAGCTAGTTGCACAATATTTTATGAGTAATATTTATTTTTATGGCTTCTAATGGTATTATGTTATTAAAAATGAAACAAGGATAAAAAATGAAATGAAGTCAAAATAACGATGTTTACTTATAAAGTGCTTACATTTAAGTTATTTCTAATGTACATATAAAAATTTCACTCGGTATATATACTGGGTAATTTAAATTCACCCTGTATACTTAGCAGGGTAGCCAGAGAGAACGAAAACTGGATAAATTCTTTTTTTTTTTAAATTAAAAACAATAATGAGAAATTAAATTAAAATGGACTAGTCTCTAATGATATTTTTTGCTATTTTACCTTTACTGTACAAACCCTAACCCGTATATGTATATACTGTATACATGACGTGATTCTGTTAGTCTTGATAACAGAATCACGTCATGTATACATACTTGTACTTCATTAACCAGATGAGTTATAAATGTTTCATTTAATATAATATAATATTAATTATAATTAAATATTAATTTCGTTTAAAATTATGAAACAAAATGGAATAATCCTAGCTGTAATTAATATTAGACGCGCGGTCATCGCATTGGACCAATCAACGTTGATTAATTTCTACTAACAGCCTCGTTAATTAAAGCAGCTTTATTAATTAGCCCAAATGAATTAATAGATACGCCACATATCCTATATTTTACACATTTGTATGTATTTATATTGATTTATTGTTAGTTATATAGAAAATGTATGGAAATTTTGAACGGAGCGGGGCTCGAACCCGCTACCTCCTGGAAACCGACCAGGAGCTCTGAGCACTAAGCCTGGTGGGGTTCCAGGAGGCGCGGGTTCGTTTAAAATTTTTATACGTTTTCTAAATAATTATTTTTCTTTCCTAAGTGTGGATTAACACTTCAAAAATGTTTACAATAGATTTATAGTTATTTGTAAGGAATTATTAGATTTTTTGTATTAGTTCACTTAAATATCGACAAAAATAAATGCTTTAATTGCGATCATGTAATTTATATAAAAAATAAATAGTGATTATATGCCCATTGTTCTGTCATAATATAATTACAACAACAAAATGTTCTTTTCACCTCCCATGTTAATTTCAATTTTAAATGAACTATAAAATTAAATTTTTGTAACTTATTAAAAAAAAAGGTAGGTTCAGGAGGCCAGTCGTATCGCAGGGGCAAAGAGTGTGATGTAAAACCGACTGGTTGTGAGTTCGATCCCCACTCGAGAAAATGAAATATTTGCTTAAATTTATATATCCATTTTTTCACTCTGGTGTCGAAGCAATGCGCGGCGTCGAGTTCAGCCACTCAACACGTAATGTCTCTAGAATTCGGCAGAAAGTGGCACTAGGTTCCCTCTGCTTACCCTGCTGTGTGCGGGATACAGCGTGAAGCTGTTTTTTTTTATTAACAAAAAACATACACTCAGACATAAAAAGAGTACCTACAGCTAATTCGTTATAAACAGTCATTATCTAGATAAGCAATAAAATGTTGTCCCTTAATTGCGCTCGGTAATTATAAGAGAGGAGAAGGAGCCGTGTTTATAATTAAAACGAATGAGGCATTGCTACTCTTTGGTCTAGTGATGTAGCTCTAATGAGCCACTTGCTAATTAGAGAAGGAACAACGGATACGCCATTCTAATTGGCTTTTGGGACCATGTCGCGCTCTAAAGTTATAAATTGAAAAGACTTTTGAAGTAGGTTTTTTTTATATTTGATTTGTTTTTTATTATGGTAATGTTGATGCTGATAACAAATCTAACAATGTATCAGTCTTATAGTGTTTATTAGTATAAGCTTTTAGACGTCTCATTAAATACTCGCAAATAATATTGGTACATTTTAATATTATAGTAAGAAAAATCGTTCATGAAATATTAATTACAAAAAATATATATTTTTTAAATGAAAACATTCCGAAAACTAAACAAATGTTTAAATTCAAAATAAAACTATCAATATATTTTATTATTATAATGAAACAGTTGAAAAAAAAGTTTTAACTTCGATAAAAATACCGCATCCACGGTATTAGTAGTTCACGTAGTTACGGCTATTCTCAATATTATTCATTAGCTAAGATATACGATACTGCGCCAATTAAGGATATTACATTTTCTTTTATATACATACATTCTGATTTAATTTACTTCCATGGCGGCTGATAATTTCTATAATTAACGTAACACAAAACATATTTTGAAATAAAATGAAAGGCTTTCGTTGTTAGCGTAATTAACAACTATGGCTTTAGAGCTTTCAGGGTGGGAAGCCTTTCTCTATTGTAACACGACGATTTTTTCCCTACAACTTTTAATAGTTTTTCAAAGGCAGTGTACAACTGTAGAGATCATTAAGCGGACTCTTCAAAGCTGTCGCCGCATTACACTAATTGACGCAATTAGAGGGATTGCCGAACGGAAATAAAAGTCGGCTCACCTTCATGAAGCGCCGGCCCCGCCAATTAGCCTAGACGGTAATTGGCCCTCTGTGCACCGTCGTCGCCGTCGGTCTCAGTCTCTGTTCACTAGTTCAAAACCACAGCACAATCAAACGGTGTTCATGTTTCGAGTGACAACTGTTTGTGATAACGCACCGAAAAGTTTTTTCGCGATCACTTGGGGAGCGAAGCGGTGTACGCGGGGACGTGCGCTCGCTGCCGCGGTCGGGAAGCGAATGAACGGGAGTCGCTCGCCAAGTTGCGACTAGGCGGGGAGTGATGCCCTTCCTTTTCCCGTACGGAAGCTTCTCCATTGCGGGGCTTTTCGCACGAAGCTGCGAACGTCGCATACGTCGTTGTGGCGCTGGGGCGACGCTTAACACCGTAAGTGGACAGATTGCGCGGTGTTGCATTTAGGCCTAAATAAAAACGATACTGGATTGAATTATTTTTGCATTTTTTCCATTTTTATTGTATTCGTTTGTTTTTTTTTGTTTGTTTATATTATCGACTACTAAGTACAAGAGTTGCATTGTTTATATGCTAATTAATATATTAGTTCTATTTATGTATGTTATATTCAATGGTATATCCACAACACACATTATATTGAATTTTAAACCAATATTTTCATAACAATTTTCAATTAAACGAGATCGTATGAACGATACAATATTAAATTGCAAAATATAATAAAAACTAATTGAATAGCGTGACCATAGAAATTAACATCTATTATGCAAGTTGCAATCGAGCGCAGGAGCATTCCGAGCCATTCATCATTGATAAAACTAGTTGGCGACACCACTTTCATTGTATTATAGACGGGAGACGGTAGCGGGGCATCCCCTGCGTTAGATTACAATATACGGCGGTGTTGCCGTCGGTGGAAAATTGCAACTATTTTTTAACAACAATACAGCTTAACTTATTGTATAACAACGATTCTTAAGTTAAGAGAGTTAAGTTAGAGTCTAAACGTAGGCGTAATTAAGTGAGTTACATCTTTTGCCATATTTAATGTCTACTTTAATAATTTGATTTTGGTGTATAATTATATATGTTTTTCATGGTAATATATGTTTTTATTACTTGCAAATGTTTTATTGGGAATGGAAAAATATTTTTTTTTTTTGTAATCAAAGTGATAATACAACTAATGTCAATAGTTGAAAGCTTTAGAACAGCTTTAGAAATAAAGGCTTAAGAAGCGTAAAATAATATAACCAAAAAAATGCATTAATATTAAAATATCAATATATTTATATCTTAATAAATACAATAATAGGCCTGTACATATTTTTTCACGCTTTATCCCGCACATAGCAAAGTAGACAGAGAAAACATATTGTTAAGACACTCCGTTTCCCACTTTCCGTTGAATTTATGAGGGTTGTGGTTTGTTTATGGGTATTGTGGGTTGTACAGCGGAGCTCTACGCCGCAGTTTGCCTTGTTTATAGTCTCACCCTTGTGCCTGTACTTAATTTAAGGTCGCTATTACTATTTTTTTATTAAAACTATTTTATTGAAAGTACTCGTACATTCTTATAATAGAGGATTTCCATATAATTTTTGTATTGTCTAATATCATATATATTAGTATATATATATTATTATTATATGATTTCCATTACTTTCGATATGTGATATTATTTTTAAATTTATTGAGCTAAAAATATACACTTATTTGAAGTAAAAACTGAATAAACAACATTAATAATACAATTTATTTTATTTGTCATGTAGAAGCAGCTGTTTTTTCAAGTACCAATACATTTTTAACGTCTTAAAATATGTATTTATTTCGAAAAAAAAATTTTTTACAACTTTTCACTGTATTTTAAACCGTTACTGCTTAGAACTTTTAATATTCATATCACAAAAACATGTCAAACAAGGGCACCCCCTTTGTAATGTATGTCTTGTTATCCAACTTTTCTTATGCACGCATTCCTGTATTGAATCAATTAAGTGACGGTAAAAGGGTTCCATAAAACGTGATTTATTACTTACCACCACAATACTTTTAATTAATATCTCAAGTGACTGTGCTCGTATGTTTTATCAGTAAAAAATATTAGAATTTTATACAGGGGTTGAAATATTTAAATTAAAATATGTATCAATGAATGTTATCATTTTCTTTTAAATTATATATTTGTCTATTATACTTTAGTTTAGATTACTGACAGTATTATTGCCGTCGTGGCGCAGGTGAACAAGCTTGCGAATGTAACCGTGATGATTGTGCATTTGATTCCTACTCAGGGGAATGAAATATTAAAGATTTTCATATCCTCGCTTCGGTTCCGCCACTCAACACACAATGCCTCGAGAAGTCGGCGGGAATATGAGACAATGGGAACAGAATGTCTTAACACTAGGTTCCCTTTGCTCACCCTGCTATATGCGTAATACGGAATGAAACAAAATAAATAACAATGTCGTGAAATAAACAATATCCTTAGATCCTGAAATTGTCCGTTCTTCTAAAATTAAAGTATCGGTCTGTCATTTGAAAGTAATCGTTTTTTTTCTCAAATGCATATAATTATTTAAATTATACTAAAATACAATAAAAAAAATAACAATTTTGTCTGTTTGTTTGTCCAGGTTTATCTCCAAAACTGAAATATAGAGCAGGCTATAGAGGAGCATAGAGACATCTATTTATTTTGAAATTTCGGAATATTTACAGGTGCGATAAGAATTAAGAGCACTTATTAAATATTGTGGTATAATATCTTTAAGTATAGGTGTATACATATTAAAATATAGGCAACATTTTTGTTAAATTAATTTAATAATAAAATGTTAATTTTTTTTTATTTTACAAATCCATTTCTATTTTTTTATCGAAAGTTTTACCAATATACATTAAATGCTCATTAAAATACTCGCACGAGTACATGTACGCAGCACTTAACTGACAATTTCAAATAACAATTCATTAAGAATGTTAGTTAAAATTCTGTATAAGATAGGATTATGTCACGTAACTTAAAAACTGAAATATATATATAATCTATATATTTAAAATTAATAATTTAAATGTAATAAAAACAGAAATCACTACATATCATTCCATTCTTATGATCCAGGGTCCGAAACTGCGTAATTCCAGATATGTTCTTAAAAGTTTTACATAGATGCTTTTTAATATGAAAGAGACCAAAGAATGTTCTTCAATATTTTTTTGTATTACTATAAATAAAATTAAGCAATCCCGATGTATGTAAGTAATAATTAGCAACAATTGTGCTCAAAAAAGCCTTACGAAATATACTTATATACAAAACGAATCATGCGGTAGTATTTGATTTCCTATTACGTAGAATAGAATGGACCAATTTAAACATACATGACATGAATACGCAAAATTCCTAAATAAATCGAAAGGAACGCCTTGCGTTTCTGTATCAATTTGCAATCCATTCAACACGACCCTGCTATGTATAAGTAAGGCTGTGAATACTTTTTAATATCGACAAAGTAAAAAAATATCATGACGTATAATATAAGTGAGAAGAAAAGAGTTATAGTAAGAGACTTATCCTGACACCTTATACAATAAGAATATTTTTTTTTTTTCAAATTGCTTATTATATTATGAGTGCATTTGGTTTGTGAATGTAAACAGTAGTTCATCGATAAAACAAATGTACCTCACTAGCACATAAGCAACCCGAACCGACGCGTTACATTGACGCATATATTTTCTACACTCGATTAATTTACAGCCTTATTACTTTCATTTTTCACAAATCATTCGATCAATCTTTCTTAATAAATTCGTAAGAAAACGATTTTCAGCACTACACTAAATAAACGTTTACTGGTACCGACAGCGTGGTCCCGCCGTCGGCAATTTTTTTTATATGTTTAAATTTATATTTAATATTAATTTACATTTAATATTTAATAAAAATTAAAAATTACATACTGTGTATTAATGGACGCATAAATTGACAAAGTTACTGATAATTAAATTGGAAATCATTTAGAAAATCTAATCAGAATCTTTACTTTCCGTAAAGATTGGCTATTCTTTAAAAATACCGTTTCTAAATCAGCTTTCATTGAATTTGGCTTAAACCAATTAATCACTCTTATCGACTTTCCTCAAGATTTCAACGAAGGGATCGACTGACCATTGAGCGGATGTCGTGGGGTAAACGGCACTATTGTGAACCGTTTGCCCCATTGTTGCCAACCATTGTGTTGTGAACTGATGGTGCCGCCGACAGCGCGGAGTAAGCTGACGATTAGTCTTCTAAAAGATTTAATACATGTAATTATTATGAATATAAAAGCTAAAGGTATTAAATTTATATTTTTATTTCTTCGTTCTAGTGTCGAGACAATGCGAGGCGTTGAGTTCCGCCATTGAAAATGCAATGCATCCAAAATTCGACGGAAAGTGGAGAATGGAGTGTCTTAACACTAGATTCTCTATTCTTTTTCTCTATGACTCTTTGATTATGTGGTGTTGTAGCTGATTATTTTTTTATTATAAAAGCAATACGTCCCCATGAACCGAATTTAGAATTTAGCTTAGAAAGATGGTGTCATTTGAAAATTGACTTAAAATAAACAAATAACCCCTACTGTTAAAATGATGCCGTCAACAAAAGTTTGTCTCCAAATTGTCTTTAACGGATCCAAGGTAATCCTCGCCTCCTCGCTTCCGCCTCCCTCTTAAGTCCTAGCAAAGAAACGGAGGAAAGAGATATTAGCATAAATTTAACTGGCATTCATTCAGTTTACAGAATGTGCTAACGACGGCTTAAGGCTCTCACGCGATCAGTTTCGGCGCAACGTGACGCGTCACATGTGCCTTGCTCCGCGCTAGGGATATCCGGTGTTTAATTAATTGAAAATCTTTGCTAAGTTGAAGTATGTAAGAAAAAGATAAAATAAGGTGTAATTTGTTTCAACTTCATGCTGTATACCGTATGTAGCAGTACAGGCAGAGGGAGCGCAGTGTTACGACATTCCGCCAACCCTTGTTGGCGCTGAATTTTAGAAGCATTGTTTATTGAGTGGTGGAACTCAATATCGTAATTTGCCTTTGCGAATAACCAGAGCGAAGAATTTAAAATATTAATTTTCTTGAGTGGAAATCAAACCCACAACTTATCGCGTTTACACTGTAAACTTTACCGTCACGTGTTGCTCTGGGCCACGACTTAATAATTTAATTAATTTTAAATAGGTATATGTACTGCAATCAAACATAACATTAACATTTATTCAATAATATCACAAAAAATTTACACAATAAAATAATAAGAAAAAAATCTAAGGATCACTTTATGTTGTATATCTATACTATTAATAATACGAGTAAAAGCTGCTTATATTTTTAGAATCTGAATAATTTATCGTTTATCTTAAAATCAGAGGAACGAGGCGGGGTCGTAACAAGCAAATGATGGTATGTAAAACGGTCCACGCTACCAACTTCGCGTTACTTATTTAAATTTTGTTTACTCGAGTTGTTTTAATAACATGCCAGCCGACGAAGAATTAAGTTGATTTTAATTCGTTGCTTTAATTAAGTTAAAGACGGCAATTTCGAATAATGCTTACAATAATGTTGTTTGTTGGGGCAGGTGGAACCGAATTATCAGAACAATCTATGTGTCACCTTTTAAACATATCTCGATAAACGAGGCCAGTCGTGACGCAGAGGCATAAAGTGTGACTGCAAAATCGAATGGTTATGGGTTCGATTCCAACTCGAGGAAGTGAAATATTTTTTTACATTTATATTTTAATTTCTTGGCTCTGGTGTTGAGCCAAAGCGCAGCGCTGAGCTCAACACGCAATGCCTCCAAAACTAGTCGGAAAGTGGAGAACGGAGTGTCTTAACACTAGTTTCCCTCTACTGTGTGCGGGAAACTGATTTTTTTTATTTTCGATGCAAAAACAATATTTAATTTCGTTGGCGGTTCGAATTGTCTCGTTTGTATTTAATTAAGCATAAAGTGTTAAGTAAAAAATAAGGTCAAAAGAAATTAGACCAAGAACCTTAAGAGATAATTAGATTTGTTTGAGAATAGAGTAAATCTAATTTCGGCGTTTTATTGCGATAATGGCAAAAAATGTGAAGTTGGCAACTAAGTGCACCCTGACTGCTCGTGAATTGTACTTTTAAAATTTGAATATCGCCTAGGAATTGTGGTTGAAATGAAAAAAAAAATTACAAATTATACTAGAAAATAAACTGTTCTTAAATTGGATTTGTTTTGAATTTTATAAATAAATATAAATTGTTTTGAAATATATTTATGGAAACGAAATATTTTTTTATATTAAGAAAAAAAACTGAGGCAACGGTGAAAAGTATGCTAAGGTGAAAACTCTCAATTTTTTATACTTTTATTTCTAAATCAACTTAGACAATTTCACGCTACAATAATTTTCCATCGGCCTTGCTTTTTTCGAACGTTACGCAATATGGCCGACAGGTACGCGTAAGAAGACATTATAGGCAGTTATTGACAGAATTATAAATATATAATATACCTTGGTGACAGTTTTAAATATGATTAAATTAAATTGTTCTAGTTTCAGATTTTCTAAATTTAAAAAAATGGTTAATTTCGGGGTTTTTTTCTGAGCCATTTCACAGGAGAACAAAACTCCCCTTATAGTTTTAATACATCCCTCCGTTTTCTCCTCGTCTTAGTTAGAAAAATGACATCCAACTTTTTGTTTACGTTTATAGACTTTTTTTTGTGTAATAAATATAAAATTTTTATATGTTAAATGTCAACGACATTATATATGCACAATTTATATTTATATCCTTTTTTTCTAAAGTTAGAAAAAGCGTTTATTATTAGTACTTATCGATTATTGCTACCAGTATAGTTAGAAAAATATATTAGGAGGTATACCTTTTAAGAAACATAGTAAAAAAACTTCAAAAATAGGCCTCAACTTCCGTGTTACTCAATCAACTGAAAAACTATAACATTTAAGATTTTGCATCAACAATTTATTATTACAAATTTTATTAATTAAATTTTATGCAATTAAATTTTCGAAATCTATAGCGCAGACGGGGTTTAGGAAAACGTGACGAATCGTTGTATTATGAACGGGGATTAAATTAATGAGATCACTTTTGGCCCGCACCGTCGAACGGAACGGCATGGGAAAGGCAAACACGGGGGAGCACACACAATATAACTGTGTACTACATCATTAGTCAACAAGCAGCCACAAAAAGTTGATCTATCCGTTAAATGTTGTTGACGATCTGAACCAATATAGATCAGAATGAAATAGAAATAAATCAGCCCCACGCTGTAGCAGGGTAGGCAGAGGGAACCTAATGTGAATACACTCCATTCCTCATTTTCCGCTGAATTATGGAGGCGTTGCGTCAGTGGCGGAACTCGATGCCGCGCTTTGCCCCCACACCAGAGCGAAGAAATGAAAATTTAAATTTAAAGAAATATATAATTTCCTCGAGTGGGGATCGAACCCACGACCAATCGCGTTTACAGTAGTTTGTGCTCCTACTGTAAACGCGGCTGGCCTCAAATGAATATTTTATATATTTTTACAATTTATCCAATTTAATCGAATTGTCACTAGCTTTTTGTTAAAGTATCAATATCACCATTTTTTCACGATTAATTCAAAACGTTTTTACTTAGTGATTAATATAACAATCAATAATTAGCTTTTGCCAATTCCATCAGATCAAATGGTACAAAAAGTCAATATTGCAGTAAACAATAAACAAAAATATCTCGTTGGTTCGAACAAAAAAAAAACAAAACGCTGTTAGTGTGGGCCAATCGTCCATTCAGCACGCGGCGTGGCCATAAAATTAAATAAATCCGTTATTTTTCAGGGTGAGAAATGAGCGGTCGGACTTCGGTCAAGTCAATCGGGCGGCAGTGCTGCGATAACGGCGCACATTTGTAAGGATTTCGCCGTTCCAGCCGCCCAAGACTATTCGGCTGTGTTGTGGCCATACGCCGTCATAGACCTTACAATGCTAACAGAATTGGAATTGGAATTATAGTTTTTTTTTTAGCATCATCACCGTATTTTATATTGCTAGGTACGCAGTGGGAACCTTTTTTTTTATGGAAAAGACACGGCAAACAAGCGTGCGGGTCACCTGATGGTAAGTGATTACCGCCGCCCACGGCCCCGTGCAACACCAGAGGAGCTACAGGTGCGTTGCCGGCCTTTAAGGTGGGCTGGGCGCCGGGGTCCCGGCTTTACCTGATGCAAAACGCAGTGGCATAAAGCCACTACTTCACGCCGGTTTTAAATGCCAGGGGTGGTAATGATCCGGTCGAGTCTGCACATGCGTGTTGCCATTGCTGGCGACGTGACTCTACCACACGTACTTTAGCCGCCTCTTACGACACCACCAGTACCAGAATGATCCTATTCTAGGCCGGGATCACACGGCACGAAACTTAGTGTTGAGACATTCCTTTTAAATTAAATGAAAATCGACTCCACAAGCTGTTGCTTTTACAGTCACTTTTTATGCTCCTGCGCCACGGCTGACGTCATTTGGAATTATCATAAGCCTATATATAGTTTCTCTTGCAAATTTTACTATTGCTTTTGTTTCTTTTTTACTATTAATTTGTACATTTCATTTATTTTTACGTTGAACTGAGTTTTTGTTGTAAGCAATTTAAATTAAATTGCTATCAGTTTTTGCTTGTTTTTTGCCTTTAATAAGCAAAAGTGATTTAGTAAAAATATCTCCTAATTTGTATCACCAAATTATATATATAATAAAATTACGAACTTTTGAACTTTTTATAATAATAATTTTAAAATGTTACATACATAACACATTTGTATTGGTATATATGTAATTTTTAAAAATACCATTATAATTTATTACATTATCCGCCTATATCTATAACTATGACAAAATTAGGTCGTGGTAGTCTATAAATTTATAACTGAATTACCTACAAAATATGTTAAGTTTTTGAAATTTTAATTTTTCGAACATTTTAAATTAAAATTGCTTCCACGCCGTTAAATTCCTTCTTAATAGGGAATGGAATCTCTTAGCACTAGGTTCCCAGGTTCCCCTCTAAAGTGAAAAAAGGCAAATGAAGTGAAGTGAAACTAAAAAAAACTAATTTAATATTTTGCTTGTAACCTTCTATTATATCGTGTGTTCTCTGTTACCGGAGGCAAACTACAGAGGATAATCTGGGAATAAATGAAAATTGATTTTAAGATCGGCCGGCCGGCGGCGTTGACAAATAATACGGCTTAAATAGAGCCTTCGCATTAGCTTTCCGTTATATTGTTAGTGTTTGTGTTATTTACCTTGCTTATTGAATTCTGGATGATTTGTTTTCACTTTTGTGAATGAATTACACTTATATTTCATATAAATCGGTTAAATATTATAAAACTGCCTTTGAAAATTATTTTTAAAATGATATTTGGTTTATATTGTTTAGTTCCTTTGCGACGCTGTTATCATCACTCAATCAATCCTTCAATAAAGTTTAGTTCAATTTATTAAAATATAATATACTTAAATTTGTTTACTATGATCGTCATAATCACGTCACGAAGCCAATAATTTAAATAAAATTTTAACGTACTTATTACCTATATACCAAATATTTTTTTACATTATAAAATTTAACAAAAATAATATACACCTATCGTATACAGCACTGTTGCGTATTTTAAAAATATGATAAAAAAGATCTTTAGCGTCGTCCCCACCAGGGGTGTCAATTAGGCGTCCGCGTCCACGTGACGTCACTCATCTGCATCACAACCGCTCTGATGCAAATTTAAATACAGTTTAAATTCTTCTTTTTCGCTATACCAATTTTTTACAGTGGCAGATGTTTTGGCTTCGTTACTGTTTACGTACCTATATTAATGTATGCACTAAAGTTGAATATAAGTAATGGATATTATCAAAGTAAACGTCGGTTTTGATTGAAAAAATGTTATAATTATATTTTTCAGTTCTTTTTTATGTTTTTAAAAGGTTTTTTATTACTTTTATGATGAGATTTTTTTGATAAAAGAGAACAGGGGCACAAATGTGTAACTGTAAATATGTAAATGTGTAACATTTTGTTGAATTATAAATAGATAAATATAAATTTTTTAAAACGATTTTTTAAAAAGAAATAAATGAAAATTGTCACTCAATATAAAGAATATTCTAGTTAATATCCCATACATAGATACATAGATAAGATAAATTCTTATAATTTTTTTTATACAAATGCTCATCACGTCTCCTTTAAAACATTTCCAACACGTGAGTAGATTATCAAAATGAATCAAATTAAATACCCATTATATCTATTGTTATGCGAATCCGGTGCCATAATATGTTCATTCATTCAATTAAAAATTGAACGCTCAGACATTTGAATGAAATGAATGACGTAGAAATTATTCAGCGTGAACACATTACTTTTAAAAGTAATTGTGGATATAAAAGAAGGTTGACTATAAATAAAAAAAAAGTTCAAATTTCGTGGGAATTTAATAGTGTAATGAGTGGCGTAAAAAATACTCCGGTTGTACTGTATTAGAAGAGAAGAGGGAGGTGATTAAGTTTGGGGGCTTAATATCCGGCGGGAAGGCGCAAGACGTATAACGCAGTTTGCTTGTCCAATCAGGGGTGAAAATTATACTTTATACATTTGACAAAACACAAAAATTGAAATAAAAAAATATTTAAGTTGACTACGGTGAATGTCTATTTCAATATTTCGAACTGTACTGTATAAATCTGATATTGTATTTAAGATATTATTGCTAGCTTTTATTTTGAATTATTTCATAAGTTTTCTATCTATAAGTATTTTTCTTTACTAATTGAACAGCTTATAAATAGTAAAAACATTTAGTAGTTCTTGTTTATTTTTATTAATTTCCATTTATTACAAAATAAATGACAAATTATCGCGCCATACTTTAAAATAATACCAAATCTGTAAATGACAACCCTATTAATTTGCCGCATCAACTGGCCAGTAGCGAATAGACAACAACCGAAACAGTAGGGACGCAGCTATCGAAACTACAAGCTGTTTTACTCCAGCATGTCGCGGCATTTTCACCCCTATCGCATAGGACCAACAAACTAATTTTACGAACACTGCATTTATTTGTTACGTGGTTAGGGGAGGAACGTGTGTATGACGTTATAAAATAAAATTGAAGCCGCAAGGGCGCTCAGGATCTAATTAAATGATAAGTACGATCTAAGATTAATGTCCTGAAGATCAGAGACTAGAATGTTTTGCATTCTCTTCTAGGTCATTCATTATACGTGAATGGGAACTCGTTAAATATGATTTTCTTTATGGATTCAGTGGAGCATGGATCGTTTCTTAATTAACTGCCAGAGCATATTGTGGTTGTAAAAATATACGAACTATTATGTTACATAGCCAATATGAGCTTCTTGACATTGATATTTTATATAAAGTTTTATAAATATCCGTTGAGTTAATGAGCGAATGTGAAATTCGATCAAATATTAACTTTTCCTTAGTACATATTAAGTATATTTTTATTGGACGTTTGAATTTATAAATGATTTTAAAATTAATTGAAATTAAGACCGTGTTAGTCAACTCTTCTATCATAATATTAGAATTTCTTAACACCTATAATATTAAATGAAGTACCAAATAGAATAGTTTGTTATTTTTTTATACTATTGAGGCAAAGATAACTTAGTGTTAAGACAGTCCGTTCCCCATTATCCGCCGAATTCTGGAGGCATTACTTATTGAGTGGCGATACTCAAAGCCGAGCTTTGCCTCGAAACCAGAGCAAAGAAATAAAAATATTAAATATTTCATTTTCTCGAGTGTAAATCGAACCCACAACCTATCACGTTTACAGTCACACCTTATGCTACTGCGCCGACTGGCCCCATTCCTACAAATCATGCCGCATTTTGAAACCATACAAAATATATTAGCATCATGCGTTCTCACCAGCAACCGCTATTTAAAATAATCCTTATTTATTCTGTGGCGTAACTAATGGTCCATAATCTCGATATGGCATTAACACTAGCATAATGATTAGGGGATGTGACCGTGGTGTCGTATCGTGACAATAACAGTTATCTTTACAGCCATTCATTGTATGGCGCTCTCAATGATTTTGCATAATCTAATATCAATAGTCAGAAGTAGGTATTAATGATGATATGTGGCGGCCGTTGCACTGTATGGTGATAGTCACAGGTTTACATTTTTAAACGTTTGTATGTTTTTTTTTTTAGTTTCATGCTGTATCCGGACACAGCAGGGTAGGCACAGGGAACCAAAACACTCCGTTCCCTCCGTTCCCATTGGAAATATACATTTTAATTAAATATTTCATTCCCTTGAGTGGGGATCAAACCCACAACCTGTCGGCTTACAATAACAGTTTATGCCCCTGCGCCACGACTAGCCTTGACTAATATGTACTTCTTCATACTTGAAGCTCTATGGCCTGACACTTAATAGAATTTCACCGACGAACTGACGTAAATATATCAACAAATTATTTAACCTAAAACCCACCACAAGGCATAATACATATTAAATATATAACAATAAAACAACAACAACAATATGTTATAGTTATTATGTATAAGCTAATTAATACATTAAACTTCATATATTTTACCACATATGCCTAAATCAATACATTTAACGTTCTCATGGAGATGTACTGTTGTATTAGATTTATTTGTGCGAGTGGCTGTAAATGCCAGCAATTGTTCGTGATAGTGGTTTGAGTACTCTGACGCGTGTTAATTGATCGTTTTTTGATATTTGTGGACGCATCAGACTATTTGCGTGATTGAAGAGCTACAAAAGTATAGACAGGGACGATTTCTTTTAGCGTCACGTTTGTATTGAGTCCAGTCACGGGGCACAGGGGCACAAAGTGTGACAATAAACGCGGCAGTTTGTGGCTTCAATTCCCACTCGAGGAATTAAAAAATTTTAATATTTTGATGTCTTCGCCCTCGTGTCGGCATTAAGTCCCGCCACTCAGCACTGAAACCCTCAAGAACTCGGCGGAAAATGGCGATCTGAATGTCTTAGCGTTAGTTTCCCTCTACCTACCCTGCTGTGTACGACATACAGCGAAAAGCTAAAAAATATATATGCATATATCTCATACAATTTTATATTTTTAAAACATTTCTAAATGTATGAAATATCATACACACTACAAGTTTTAAGTGCACGCGCCGCACACGCGTCGTTTCAGTATACCCACTTTATCTACCACCGCAGTGGGTGCGCGTGCGCGTGACACTAACTTAAGGGATAGATTGTGCAATTTATAGGTCAAATCCTATTGTGCGTAAACCAAAAAATATGCACAGATATTACTAGTTCCATTGTATTCTTTTATCTTTTAGATATTTAATATATTATGTAAAATGAAAAACATTCCATTCTTTGCTTTCCGCGTAGTGATGATGTGACGCAAGTTAAGTAATATATATAGTTTAACGTTCTGTTTACCTGTAATTTTTTATTTTTTTATTTTTCCATCTTCATGCTATATCCCGCATATAGCAGGGTATGCAAAATGAAACTACTTTCTGAATTCTGGAGGCATTTTGTTTTCAGTGGCGGAAATCAACGCCGCGCTAGAGCGAAGAAATGAAAATATTAAGTATTTCATTTCCTGGAGTAGGGATTAAACCCACAACCTGTTGTCGTTTACGGTCACACGCTTGTGCCCCTACGCCACGAGTTTTTAAAACATTTAAAATATGTAACAGTCACCAAAACCAAAGACTTATTCGTCCTTATCTATACTTATTCGTAGCAATAGCTTCCGAAGTAAACCAGCTATAAATAATAAATTGTGTACATTTCGGTTCTCCAAAAAATTTAATAAAATTAAATCTTTCCACAAAAAATAAGAAGTATTAAGTTAGTATAAGAAAAACATACTTTGGACTTCAAATAACCCGTACCGTAAATACCTGCATAGCCCGCGCTCATTTGGACTCCGACGTTTTAATAATCGCATATTTTTAAAGGGACTTCATTCTTAGAATTGAATTTAGTATTTTTACAAAATTTCTAGACTATTTTTCATAAAGCATTTAATTTGGACAATAAGTTAATGTATAAAATGTGGGTGGTTAGGTATTATTTTCGATAAAGGTTGAATAATCATTGAAATAATCAGCTATAATTAATATTACAGATAAGTAAATAAAAGATATTTCTTGTATTTTTTTTTAATAATTTTAAAGATATTATTACAAGATATTAGTTTGTTATTTTTAAATAATATTTTTTTAGTTCAGCTGCAACTCTTGTCACTTTACAATTTACATCCCTACAATGTGCCCCGTCGTGTCTTTAGAATTTTAATTAAATTGTTCATTGGCTCAATTAAATCGATTATTGAAATGGAGCTAAGGCGTCATAGACAGACTATCATTTTTTATTTATAAGTATATTTAAAACTGGTTTATTATTTAATTAATTTCATAATACAAAGTTGCTTTTAGCCTAATGTTTTTGTAGAGAACGTGATTCATATGTCTAGGGTAGGCAGAGGGAGCCTAGTGTTAAGATCCTCCGCTCTCCAGTTTCCGCCGATATCTATCTCTCATTGCGTGTTGAGTAGAGAAACTTAACACCACGCTGTGCGTCGACACCAAAGTGACGAAGTTAAAATATTAAATATTTCTAAGTACTCGCGTGGAAATCGAACCTACAACCCTTACATGTTTTTCTTTTTGTTAAGTATATTAAAATCATCGGAGGGCAACAGGAAAACCATATCGCTAACAAAATGCAAATATAAAGATATAAATAGATGTAAAAAGATACGACCAACAAATAATTATATGGCGTGTATGTAATATGTATGTAAACGTTGAAGAAGCGGAAATATTACCTACCTATATAGGTAGGTACCTATATAGGTAGTCTAAGTACGTTATACGGTCCTTGTCATGCAGGCGGTTGCCATAAAATTGCCTGATTGCTTCCCTCTAATTATTATGGGGATCGAATTACAGTCTACTCGCTCGCAACGTCGGTTACTTTACTATACCCGTACTGTAATGACTTTAAATTGAAGCTTTTTATTAAATACTAGCGGACCAGCTCGTCTTTGCCCACTTGAACTATATGAATGTTTATTGAGGTGTATTTGAGAAAAAACCAGCCAAGCGTGAGACGGACCCGCCGTCCAATAGTTACGTACTAATTTCCAGATTGTAGAATTACAGGAAGTACCTCATAAGTTTCGATAACGCGGTGAATGAATTTAAAAAATATAAGTTGGCAGCCGTATGCACTTATTTTGTATGAAATGAAATGAACTGTAGATATAAGTAACTAATGAACTATAAATGAACTATAAATATAAGTATTGTTTGTAATATGTTTTCCTTTTTTCTATGAAATAACTATAAATTTTTACTTTTACGATTTTTTTTTCTTTATTTGTATTTTAAAATTTTATTTCGTATCAAATTTCTTAACTCGGGATGTACTCTATAGGTTTTAATTACCCGGAGAATTTCCTACAAAGGTAAGCAAAAACGATGCATAAATGCTCATATCTTTTAACCGCGTTGATTTAGAAGCTTAATCATTAAGAATCCTTAAAGGGAATATTTTTTTAGTATGTTATCTAATCTATAACAGGTTAGACCATCAAATAAATTCCGCATTTAACGTAATTTTTCAAGCTTAAATTCCTTAAAATTGATGTTGCTCTTCAACCACCTCTAACCTTCATTGAGAAAATGCAAGCACTATGTGGCTGCTTGAGAGAGTGTCAGCATACAATGGAGAATCCTAAATCTTAAAAACTCAATGTAATGTCGAGTTTCTTCTATCATCATACATATAATAATTTTACAAACGATATCAAACAACAAAACTAAAGAATTAAGCAATTTAATAAAGCAGTTATAAAATAACTCTTTTAACAATTAGAAATTTTGTATTTGAAAATTATGTAACGTTTTTTTTTTATTAACCGATTGTAATAAAAGAAATGTTTTTATCGGTTTAAAGTATTATTCTACACTTAAAGAAGAATAATGCTTTTCAAAAAAAGTAAAAAAAATCAAAAATATTGACGGTGTCCAAGGGGCGCGAAATATATTTTGAATTTATATTTTTATTTCTTCGTACCGCCACTAACCACGCAATGCCTCCAGTATTTAGCGGAAAACGTAGAACGCAGTGTCTTAACACTAAGTTCCCTCTGCCTATCCTGTTGTTGGCAGGATACAGCGTGAAGCTGATAAAAAACTCAATTGGCAAGCGACTAAATTATAGTTAGATACAATGTCGCCTACACACGTTCCCATATACGGGTGGAGTCTTGGAGGAGCCATCACGTAGATATAAATTAAGGGCAATTAGCAAAGGTTATAAATCGACGTTAGATCAATGGCCTCGCTGGTCTCCCGGGGGTGTCATCAATATCTAATTTATAGCTGTTTTTATTCTTGTAGCTGGTCTGATGGCCAATTTAATCTGTGTTTGCTGGATAGCTTGCGTCAGTTATTTACTTACTGAACGAAGAAACGTCAAGTGGACGAGAATTTATAGGTATATTTTAATTATAATTGCAATTAGAATATTGAATGTTGAATATAATATTAATATTATTAATATGTTAAATAGAAATAAATGAGAAGCTATCGTGGCACAGGGGCATACGGCTGTGACTAAACACGACGGTTTTGAGTTCGATTTCCATTCAGGATAATTAATTATTATGTATTAGTACTTTCATTTATTCGCTCTGGTATCAAGGGTAAACGTTTCCGCTTAGTTCTGCCACTCAACAGGCAATGCCTCGAAAAATCGACGGAAAATGGAGAACGGTGTGTCTTAACACTACGTTCCCTTTGCCCTCCCTGCTATATGCAGAATACAGCGAAGTTAGTGTAAGTACAGTGAAGTTAGCATTTAGATGAAATCTGTAATAACAAATTAAATATCAATAAATTGACGGCAACCTATTCACATGTGCCAAGTTAAAAACTCTTTCGAAAACACATGCTCTTATAGTAAGCAGGCAAGAAGTTGGATACAAAGTTTTAAGTACAAGTACGGGCGATCAATCACCAACAATGGGACCGAGGTGCACCCTCGAGGAAAAAACTTGAACGGGTGTAGCTGATTTATCGACGTAGTTAGAATTATCACCATTTGCAATTCTTGGCGGGCTTGGCAAACAAGTTGTCGATAAGGACTTGTGAGGTCGACACTCTACACTCTACGCTCTACGGTGCTGTAGATTGGGCGAATGGGAGCTTGAATTCGATAAAATTAGATTTGTTAGGTGTTGTTGTTGTTGTTGTTGTTGTGTATGTCTGTAATGTGTGTTTGTTGTGAGTTAAAATCTAAGCAAAGGTGATATTTAAAAATCTAATTATCTGGTCAAGTTATAGTACGGCTTGTGAATTGTATCCATAATGTATGAAAAGTAGAAAATATTATCTATATTGAAAATGTATCTTAAATGATATAATAAAATGAGAAAAAGAGCTAAAGATTAGAACGTTTGCGAAATTATTATTACTTTCTTATTACTCTTATAAAACAATAGGTACTATGCTAATCAAATATTTTTTTTTATTTTAGGAATTTAAAAAAAAAAATTTCTAGAAAACATTGTAATAGAAAATTTGCATATTTTTTTATACAATAGACTACAAAAATATTATTTATTTCTAATAATGTAACTTTTTAAAAAAATATAATAAAAAAGGGCTTTTTTAATATACATATACATAAGTTTGTTGTTAATTTGATTGATATTCCTCCGTTTACTCTGTAACAACAAGTTTCGCCGGCGTCGACTGAAGACACCCGTGGGATAAAAGCCAACTTCCTTGCGCTTTTCCTGTCTTCGTATCTATAAATGTTCGTTGTCGAAGCCAAATAGTTTTATATGTACATTGCGTAATTTTCAATATTTACTTTTACCTTAGTGAATATAAATAAAATATTTTAATTGAGTATTTTAATATGTTTTAAACATTTTTAAGGTGTTAATCCACACTTAGGAAAGATAAATACTTAATTAGAAAACTTTTATACGTTTTCTAATTAAGTATTTATCTTTCCTAAGTGTGGATTAACACCTTAAAAATGTTTAAAACATATTAAAAAAAAAATAGTATTCTCTCTTGCCAAACGATAATTCTTAGAAATTAATTGGGTAGCGGAAATTTGTAAAAATCTCCCTACAGAGATGCTTACAACATAAATAAGTTGTAAAAAGCGTATAAGAATTGGTCAGAGCGCCTGGTCGGTTTCCAAGAGGCGCGGGTTCGAGTCCCGCTACGTTCAAATTTTTATACGTTTTCTAATTAAGTATTTAATTGAATATTATTAGATCTAATAAAATCGATCACTTTTTTTCAGCTTCACGCTGTGCCCCGCATGGACCAGGGTAGGGCCTAGTGTTTAACACTCTTCACTTTCCACCGAATTCTGTAGGCATTGCGTGTTAAGTGGTGGAATTAAATATTTCATTTCCTCAAGTTACAATCGAACCCACAACCCGCGTTTCCAGTCACACGCTCATGCCCTCCGCCACTCACTCACCACCCTCAAATCAATCAAACGGCAAAATCAACCCATATACTTAATCTCAGAATGGTTTCACGCCATCAAAACATGTTAGAGACCCGTAATCACCAGCCTTACGACCCCTAGCCCTCAACGAGCAGTGGCAGTGGAGGCTCACATAAAGGAACGTTATATGGACCCCGTACGGCCGCACGGCGATTATCTTAAAGTTAACCCTGTCGTTACGAACCTTATTTGCGGTTACACGGAGAGTTCTGAACAGTTTAGCTTGAGTTGAGAACACACAAGATGGTGGCATTTCAAGTAAGTTTTAAGTTTTTAAGTGTATTAGAAAATATATATATATATTGTGTGATTATATCCTCTGTTAATGACTACAATATTTTTTTTTGCATATGTAGACTGTACTTCAAAATATATAGTGGATATTATAGATTTTAAGGGAATTATAGATAGTGGATATTTGATTTTATACGCGTAAATATTAAAAAAGTATTTTTCTAAAATGAACGTAGTATAAAGTTAAATCTGGTTACGAGATTAAGTGACGACTTCGCAGTCGCTTCAATTCTAATATTATACCTATATTATGAAATTTAAACCAAAATCAGAATCATGGTAGATCATCTTTAATTAGAATAATAATAATTTTAAATTATTTCATTTCCTAAGCCCATTGCCCATGTCCAGCCCGGAATAGTCAAGTAACCGAAGCCACGGAAAGCCAGCTGAAGTGGCCCAACTTTAAAAAACTTCAGATGACCACATTTGTTCATAGCTAGATGCCAACCAAAGAAAACATATCGAAATACATCCATGTATAGTAAGACAAAATGCGCTATACGGTTCCAGAATCTTGTTATTCGTAGTCTCTTAAAAGGTGAAAAATTTACTATTTTTTAATTAAATTTTGTATCTGCAAAATATAAAAATGATAATAAATATCACAATCGCATTTAATTTAAGAATGTAGACTCAGTCTTATCACGTATTAGTGACCGGAGCGCCGCCGAGGTACTTACACGGTCTTCGAATGAGATGCGACGCCGATGGCCGATTTGTGCCGCGCTTTCCTTTTGTCGATATTGAACCTGCAACTACCTACGATATCTACGATTATGTTCCAAACGTGTCTTCTTTGTTTCCTTACTTGAAAATAAAAGTTTTAATTTATTTAACTGCGTTATTTTTTAAGTTTAAATAAAAAATCACATCAGCTTAACGCTGTATCCCGCTCACAGCAGGGTAGGCATAGGGAACCTAGTGTTAAGACTTTCCGTTCCCCACTTTCCGCCGAATTCTGGAGGCATTGCGTGCTGAGTGGCGGAACTCAACGCCGCGCTTAGCCTCGACACCAGAGCGAAGAAATGGAAATATAAATTAAAGTAAATATTTCATCTCCTCGAGTGGGGATCGAACCCACAACCAGTCGGTTTTACAGTCACACTTTATGCCACTGCGCCACGACTGGCCTCTAGTAGTAGTAGTTAGTTTGCGCACGCTAATCTTAGAAACGGCTTAACCGATTAAAATGCAGTTTTATTTTTTTATATTTGGCGAACTTCTACTAAAATTTATTATTTTTTTATATTTTAATTGACAAAAATATATATATGAATATAAAAAAATGCACGCAACAATATTGCTACAGTGTTTTTATTGAATTAGTTGTAACTTTTTGTAGCAATATCAATGTATATTAGAACACGAATTCAAGTGAATAAATAAATTAATTGTCCAATTGAAACATAGCATTAGATGTCAAGTGTCGAAATTCGACGTATTGTTACCAAAGCGAAGAAATGAAAATAAAAATAAATAATAATTCAATTCCACCGAGTCGAATTCAAACCCACAGCCGTTATGTTTACAGCGCGCTTTTTACTACATAACAGGACATGCATGACAATATGTAGTATTATTAAAATTGGTTATAAAAAAAATAAAAAAAAGTTATCAACTTATAACTTTATTTACATACAAATCATGTTAACAAAACCACTTAGACGAAAAACGTTAATCATATCACAGAAACAATCAAATACATCTTAAGGAATACTTGTAACTAAAGTATACAAAAATATTTTTAAAACTACTAACTATTAACTAACTAACTATACACAAAACGCTAAAACATCGACAATGATATTTTTAATACTTATCAGTTATTACTTATAGGACTCAATTTTGAACACTTTTTATTGATAGCCAATTCGTATAAGTTTTATTATAAAAAAAATACCTTTCAATAATGCTTCAGTGGTCCATTTAACAATTTGGAGGTAATCTGTGGAGGAGGAATATTCTTACAAATAATGGTCGGCTGCTATATTAAACATGGTGTATATATGTAACTGGTATATCTATTAGGTACAAATAATAGATCAATCATAAAACATAAAAAAAATCAATCTGTCAAATAATCATAGACAATTTTTTATTAAAAAAAAAAACTTTGATATTTATATCACACCATATTTTAAAATTTAACAATCAGCAATTACGATTTAATATTATTTATTAATATTTATTACAACAATTATTTATTTTAAGGTATTAAGCAAGTTTGGCTCAGATATATAAAAAATCTATATTTACTCCAAACTTACTGATATAATAAAAAAAACCTCACATCAACCTCAAAATTTTATCATATAATAAAAAAAACAGTTTTTTATAATGTTAGAACAGCGAATCGAAACTTTAAATTAATTATTATTAGTTATACATTAAATTTTTGTTTTTTTTTTAATTAATTGATATATATATATGTAAATCAATATAAATATAAGTTAATCATGAGTAATAAAGTTAAAGATATTTTAAAACAACTAGATTTTTTTGAACCAAAAATCACATTCTTTAGAATAAGTTTTATAACTGTTTCGTTACTTCAGAATGAGGTGGATGGATATATTACAGGATAATATATATACTAACATTATATAAGCTGTATTTTATTTAGAAATCAACAAAATTTAATTTTATTATTTACATCATTTTTCTAAGTTTTGTTATTTAGAAATTTAAAATGGATAAAAAAGGACCTTAGAAAAAAAAGGAATAACATTTTAAATGTAAGTGAAAATTTAGTATATAGTATTCACTTTGCAGTTTATCTCAAGCACTTTAAATTGAATTTTGTTTAATTCTGTTGTTACATTTTTTTCACGATACAACAAATATTGACATACTAATATAAAATAGTCTTATCAAAATTGTACTAAAATATCATTTCTTATTAGATAATCTGAAAATCATACTATAGATGAGTGGCATTGCTGTATAGTTGTCTCTGTTATTGGAAGATGCTTAAAAATTATAATTTCATTTATTTTTACTTAATACTTATCACCCTGTAACCTGCATATGGCAGGATAGAGAGAGATTACCTACACTCCATTCCCCACTCACCGCCCATTCTAGGTTCCAAGGTTCCCTCTGCCTACCTTGCCTAACATGCAGCTTGAAGCTAAAGAAAATATTCACCTAAAATTTTGGCTTTAATATATGACATATAGCAACATGTTGAAACTAATTCACATTTAATTGATATGTTCTATATTGAACAATTTACATTATAAAAGAAAAAAACTTAATTCATTTCCCCTAGCGATTTAATCATCTTAACTAATCAATCAATTTTTGTATAAAAAACTTAAAAATTATTATGTAGTAATATTAAAAATATATATTGCTCACTAAGTTCTTGATCTGTAACAAATAAAATGTTATGAGATTTTAAATTATTTATTTTAAAAATATCAATTAACAAATTTAACAAAAAAATACAATATATATTATTAGCTTCACATTGTATTTTATATATTCCACTGTCAACAAAGAGTTTAGGTATATTAAGGTTACTCCGTTTCCCACTTTTAGCCGAATCTTCGAGATATTGCGAGTTGAGTGGTGGAACTCTTTGTACGTACTTTATTTTGTTACCAGTTCGAGAAAATATAAACGATTCATTCCGATGGAGGAATCGGACCAAGAACCTTTCGTGTTTATAAACAGACGCTTTCCCATTGCGTCACGACTGAATCAATAATAAATATTATGTTATTAAGAAACCAATGAGGCCGTCGTGGCACAGGAGCAAAAGTGTGTGTCGGTTTTGGGTTCGATATATCCACTCATGGATGTGAAATATTTATTTATTTCTACGCTCACGTGTCGAAGCAAAGCGCGGCGTTGTGTTCCGCCACTCAATTCAAGATTTTAAAATAATAAAATTAAATATTTAATTTATGCTATCAGTACATGAGGTATTGGTTGGTTTTAAAAAAAGTAAAAAACCGATTCAGGCTGAGCCAATGACGTTACAAATACACTATACGAGTATAATATGAACACTCACACAAATGCAAAGCTCAGCTTACACCCCGTGGACAGTACTGTCACGGTGTACATATGAACTTACCGCTATTCTTCATTGCTTCTACTAACTTCGCTGCCGGATTCGCTTACGGACGTCGAACGTATACTGATGGACGTCTCTTTGAATTGACTGATAAAATCTAGAAGTTTCTGGAGGTTTCTTTGTGTTTTAATCTGATCCGCTAACAATTGCCGTTTTTCTGCGTTGTGTTCGTCCAAGTTCTCCTTCAGAGACGCCGCTCTCGCTTCTAATTTACGCAATTCGACGCACAGTTCGATGTTCTTCTCTTGTAATCGCTTGCGCTCTGCAAGTTTGTCTGAAAATTATTATTTAATAACTAATGTGAAGCGTTGTATTTCATTTAATATTAATATTGTTATTTTCTTACGATTGATTAAAATAAATATTATTAAGAGATATTTTTATCTAAAATTGATATTTGAGGACGTTGTTTTTGTAATTGGATATTGATGATGATCTACGAGACTTTTCGATGCGGCATGATTCAATTTATTTTCCTTTTTTTATATACATTCAAGTACATGTAGTTCCAAGTTAAAAAGTGATGACTGCTGCATTCACTGTAGATTAGAGACATGGCGCGGTCACCTCTGTACACGCAGTAGTCGTGCGCGGCGGGCGTGGCGGCGGGGTCGGGCAGCGCGGCGCCGCACGCCGCGCAGCGCCCGCGCGCGCCGCAGCCCGTGTGCTGCCACACGCCGCACGCGCACCACACCAGCAGCGACGGCACGTCTGCAATTCAAATGTTAGTAAACCCTATAGATATATGATAAATGATTACGCAGTTATTACTGACCTGTGTTCTCTTACATTTCGCAAAAAAAGAAAATATTATATTGTAGCCAGTCATGGCACAAAAGCACAATGTATGACCATAGACCCGACTGATTTAGTCATACTAGGTTTCCTCTGCGTACTCTGCTGTTTTCGGGATGCTACGTGAAGCTGAAAAAACATATATATTACCATTACGCCCACATCCATGGCAGACTTTTTTAATGGTAGGATAGACGGGCTCCACGGAGAGTCCGGCGGGGAGGGCGGCTATCCACGACGGCTTGCTTGTATTCCAACCTGTATCATACATTTTATATTAAACTAGTAATATTTTTATTTTTTTATTTTATATAAATTTTCTTAGCTTTACACTGCTTCCCAGTGTGTGGAAAATAAAAGTAATTTAATCCCGCAAGTGAAAATCAAACCGACAACCGTCGAGTTTACAATCAGAATCATATAATAATTATAAATAATAAATAAACATCAACATCGCTATTTATACCTCCGCCTTTATTTTCTGATGAAGACCCGGAAGGTGAACCTTCACGTGACGACTTATTTTGACTCTGTAATAGAACAACAAAACCATTTAAAAAAGACGTTTGGTTTACACATTATAGAATATAAACGTTTTTTTTTTAACTTCACACTGTATCCCGCATATATCAGGGTAGGCAAATGGTACCTGGGAACTTAGTTTTAAGACACTCTGTTTTTTATTTCTTCTTTTGTCTTAAGTGGCGAAATTCAACGCCGCGCTTCGCCTCGTCACAAGAATGACAAAATGAAAATATTAAATATATTTCATATTTGCCTACAGTTGCCGCTACGCCACGAAAGCCTCCTAAATTAATAATTTTTAATTTACATACCTGCTGTTTTTTTAATTTAGCAGAACGAGTTTGAGGAGGATCACTGTGTGTTTGAAGGTATGGATATTGGTTATACTTTTTCTTTTTCTGTAAATTAAAAAAATATATATTTATTAGAATTTAATTATTATAAACAAATATATTCAAAAATCCATTACTTTAAAACCTTGTAAAAAGTTTTTAGTGCACATATAACAGAGGAGCATATATAGCAGAGGAAATCTTTTTTTTTTCGAGACATTGCATGTTGAGTGGTGAAAATTAACACCGCATTATCTTAACAAGTTCATAAAATTAATAGAATAACTTACTGGTAACATTTCGTAACTACTGTACAGGAATTCATTTTTGTTACTACTATTTGATGATCTTTTGCGGCGTTCATTTCTCTTCCTTTCTAATATTTCTTTTTGATGTAGAGTAATTAAGCCAATTAATCTAAAACAAATATAATTAAGAATGAAGCTTAGTTTCAAATATTTTCATTTCTACTTTGTACTTTACCAGTCTTACACAATAGTTTTTATCTTCAACTCAAATAGTATTTGAATCTGAATAGTTATTTCAATTTATCAGTGGTTTATTACTCTTTTTCAAATTAATATATTTTTATTAACAAGACGAATGAGACTAACCGACCGTCTTGACGCAGTGCCACAAGCGTGTGACTGTAAACGGGGATTTATTTAATATTTTCATTTCCTCGCTCTGGTAACAAACTGAATGTCTCGAAAATTCAGCATTGCAGCATTCGGTGCAAAATATAAATAATGATAATATTACATTTCAATTAAAAAATGTAATAAAAGCGTCTAAAAATCAATTTTTCACTATAGTGTAATGAAATTAAAAATATACACTGTATATACAATTTAA
The DNA here is from genome assembly GCA_917862395.2 of Heliconius sara. Classification (NCBI taxonomy): domain Eukaryota; kingdom Metazoa; phylum Arthropoda; class Insecta; order Lepidoptera; family Nymphalidae; genus Heliconius; species Heliconius sara. The sequence continues at coordinate 5,309,858 of OU860796.2, read as the reverse complement.
AACATTTCTGAAATTAGTTTTTCTCTAATCCTTCTTATTAATAACTTTAAAATTTAATCTTTATTCAGGCATTAAACAATGTTCATTTAAATGTTTATTATAAAGGGAATTTATAAAAAAAACTGAGCACAATATTTAACAATAGTCAAAATAGTTCAAGTTTTACGAAGTCTATTGGTTTGTACATTAAATGACACATATAATCTACAACTTTTTTGTTGGCTGGTCCGGCCGACGTCCGAATTCCCTAAAAAATACCATGTGAGTTTTGAAAAAAAACAGTAAATCGTTATTTATTAGGCAAGCGTGCATTACCATAGATTAATTTTGTATTATGCTTGCTGCGGTTAAACGCACGGCTATTTTTATTTAAAAAAAAATCAAGAAACATAAAAAAAATATGTTTTTTTATATAGCGCACGTTTATAATTACATGATATTAAACATGACATGTCGGGTCTCTAGCTTTTTATGCTTATCCATAATTATTAATTTTATTTTATATTCATCGGCACTTAAACTAGGCACTCCATTAGGCTAACAAAAGTGTATAGTATATATTATATATCTATATTGTTTTCTTAAGAGTAAGATGAGCCTTTATTTAATTCTCCTATAAACTCTTTTGATATGTCTGTTTATATGGATTCCCACTTAGTTAGCTTTGAGTTATCATGTGCTAAATAACTTGTATTTTTATTATTATTAATAAAACAGATGCAATAATAAAAACTGACCTCATAAATAATTCTTTAGGCACAGGTTCACCAGGCTCTGGCAATGGTGGAGGAGAAGGTGTTGGAGATATATCCATAGGTGATGAATCCGAATCTGATTGTTCTTGCCAATCATTTTGGTGTATTTTACTTACTCTAAAATCAATAAAAAAGTAAGTTATATATACACAAGAAGAATACAAAAAAAAAAGGTTAAATTAGTGGCCAGTTAGTGAGGCCAGTATAGGGGCACTGTTATTGTAAATGCAACAGGTTGTGTGCTTGATTCCCACTCGAGGAAATTAAATATTTAATACTATCATTTCTTTGCTCTAATGTTGAGGCAATGCTCAGCTTTGAGTCCTGCCACTCAAGATTAAATGCCTCTAGAATTTGGTGGAAAATGAGGAACAGAATGTCTTAACACTAGATTCCCTCTGCCTGCCCTGCTTTTTACTTTATACAGCATGACACTGAAAAAAAAGAGATTACATTAACAATCCTTACTAAATAGACATGTTGAAAGAAAAGGTATACAGGAGAACTAAATACCAATTCATTTTGCCCTTAAAAAAATAAGATAATTACAAATGTAACATATGTATTTATTATTTTATTTTGCTTTTTTAACAGCAAAATGAGCCTTGTTTTGTTGAAAATGAGAATTGTTATATTAAAACCTTTTAACCTTTTAATATGTAAAAAGAAATATTAAATATGAATTTATTCATATTTTTGAACTTACATAAGGGCTTCTTTTACTTTATTCAAAGTGTTTGCAAAATTACTTCTCTCCTGAACTGTAGGTATTTGTGTGAAGTTTCGTGAAAATTTTCCCTGTTCATTTATTTCACAAATTGTATTTTCCTTTTCATTATATCTGTTTTCATTGTCAGAATCAGAAGCAATGTTAACTTCATTACTATTATTCTCAGTTTTAATTTGTATTTCATTTAGAACTGACGGCTTGAGGAGAGACACAGTTCGATTTCTATTATAAAATTGTAGTTGGTGTTCTCTCAACTGTTGAGCAACATATCTATTGTCATTTTCTATGCTCACTTGTTTGTTACGGGCTCTTAGCCTCTGTTGATACAGTTCTAATTCTTTCCTAAGTCTATCCACTACTAATTTCTGTGAATATAATTTTATATATTTTATGTTAATTTGCATGATTTTTTTTTTTTTTTTAAATAAAAAGCACAGAGAGGAAAGAGCTTTTATATTTATTGCAATAGTTTTAATATAAATAACATTTCAACAACAATTCACAATTCACAAAAAAAAACAGCTCTAGAAAATATATACTTACTTGTGCCCGACCTATTGATACTATTTCTTTTTCAGCTTCATGGACTTTATTTTTTAACTGGATATTCTGAAAAAAACCGTTAAATAAATAAAAAAAAATGTAATTTTTATGCTATGTAAAAGCTAAATGTATAAATGTGTGCTAAATATTATTTATTTTTTCTTACGCTTTCGTCTTCTTGCAAACGTGCCACCCATATCTGAAATAAATTAAAATAACATTTGTTTATTTACGTGTTTACTAAACTCATGTAATAATAATAAACTAATTAATGTGCAATGAAATCCAATAATACAATAAACTTACTTGATGTATTTTTATAGCATTCTTTAGTTCTGATTGCGTTTTGCGAATATCTTCCTTTATTTCATTAGACACTTCCATTACAACACTTGAAGAGAATTTAGCACTTTGAAAACAAATATTTAAAAAACATTACGTCTTAAAAGTTAATATTTATCACCACTTATAATTTTTTTCCTCACTTATTTTCAGTATATTATACAAAGAAGATTTAGAAAGCCTTTAAACTATTAATAACTATATTTAAGCGAATTAACTACCACAAACATTTCAACAAGTTAAAGATAAACACAATATAGAACAATTTATTCAAACTTTATATAATTATAACGAAAACTAAATTAATAAAGTCTGCCTTCATACCCCTAGAAAATATATTTTCAATCTTGAAACTTGTAAGCGAACTATAAGCACTACATGTAATATATTTATATCTAAATATATCTATAGTTCAAGTTCATTTATGATGAAAATTGAAGAGTGAATATTTATTAATAATTTTATCTGTGGAATAAAAATATTTTTATGTCAAAACTTTTAAAGTGTTTCTTTAATAATATAAATTATTATTCTCTTCTATATAAAACAATCATCATGAATATAAGACGAAATATAAATATTATTTAATAATTATCATACATTCTACATTATTATACTGGTTTTAATCCAGATTCATATAAAATTATTGTTCTCCACCTGTACATTATTATTTGTTCTTCAAAATTATTAGTTAGTTTATTTATTGTTACATTTTGCTATTCATATTTTTTTGGTTTATCATAGTAAATTTTGAAAATTGGACTTAAAATTTTGAAATTTACAATATCATGCAATAAATTCATTTGTTTTCATATCGAACTATCGAATAAAATAGTAAAATCGAATGTGAATCCTTAGTCCGTAGGTTATACATAATATATCTTCATTCATAATATTCTATCATCTGTGAAATGCGTGTAGCGTTTCGCATACAGCTTGACCGCTTGACTGACAGTTGATAATTGATAGATGTTCCTTGCTTGATTTGATAGGTACCTATGAAAACCCGATGTCTTATTTCTGCTATTTTTGAGGAGTAAAGCCAACATTTAAGTGTTTCCAAACAATTGCCTTGACAAATATTGAGTCTGTTATTATATTTTTTTATTTACATAAGGTGCAAAACTAATGATATAAGCAATAGTAACTAAGGCACTCTAATCTTAAAAATGTCAGTAAAAAGGCAGGCTACCACTGAACTGAACCACGACAATTGGGATCAAGATGACCCTACAGACCAAGAAGAAGAAGGCGGTGGTTTTAAAATGGCATCAAAGGAAATTCTTGAAAAACGTGTTTTTAGAACCGCGAAAAGACGTTCACAAGCTACTGGCGATGAGGTATTTTAATATCCTACTAATATTTTGTGAAAGCTTGTGATGAATGAAAGGATGGATGTTTATTCTATTCTCACACAAAACTAGCTACTAACTAGGGTGTAATATTTACTTGGACAATGATTATATTTAAAATATTTTGATTTCTTCCTTCCCTTTCTTTGGTGGACAAAGTGTGGTGTCGAATTCTGTTTCCCATTATGCAATATCATATATATATAGGGGAACCAAATGACTTCACATTAGGTTCCCCGTGTCTACACTATGCTTATGTATCTATTAACAAGTGTGAGGCTGACAGTTTCATTAGGCATATGAAAATACACTGGTGAAACATCTATAGCTTGAAATATATCAAGACACACATATTAGATAACTTATAAGCAATACTGATTACTAGTGTATATATGATTTAGCACCAACTCATATATGATTGTTTATTTATCATATCATTTTCTTTCTTTTTCAGCCAAATAGAAGTGTATTCAGTGGATTTAGTGGTTTCAACAAAACACAGAAGACATCTTTTGATTTTCTAGCAAAATTGACTAATGGTAATAAGCCAAACAACAGCACCTCTACAACTAAGAATGATGTAGCAGAGATCTCTACTACTGATACCAATAAACCCACAACTAGTCCCAGTAGAGGATTGTTCAGTTTATCGGGTACGTCAACTCCTCTACCAAAATCTACATTTGGAAAACCAAACTCAGAAGCTCCTTTGTTTGGAAACATACCTACAACATTCTCGCAGTCAATATTTACATCTCAGCCTAATGCAACAGTGAATGCTAGTCCTTTTAAGATACAAACTACACAAAATCCTTTATCAGGTAATGATCTTGCTTCTAAATCTAGTGACAATGCAGAAAAATCAGTTTCACAAGGATCTGCAACAATCTTTGGGACATCTCCTGTTGGGAGCACCAGCTCAAAATCCCTATTTACAACACCCAGCAATAATATTAGCCCGTTTAAAACTCAACACGCATCAAGTTCCCAAACTAGTGACAACATTAAAACTGTTAAAAAAACTGATACTGTAGAGGAAAAGAGGCTAGTATATTATAACAAACTAAAAGGACTAAATCAAAGTGTATCAGCTTGGATAAAAAAACATGTTGAAGAAACTCCATTATGTATACTGACACCAATTTTTAAAGATTATGAAAAACATCTCAGCGAAATTCAAGATGAATATGAGAAAAGCAAGAATCAATTTTCAAAAGAAAATACAGAGTCAAAGGAAAATAATGTAAATAAAAACCTATTAACACAGACAAACAATAATATAGAATCACCATTTACTGCAACAAAATCAAGTGCAATTTCGTCTAACATCACTAATAATACTGTTGAAAAATCATCTAATTTTACCTTTGGTATAAGCACAACTTCTGCTGTATCTTCAACAAGTAGCTTTCCAACATCTACATCAAGTACTGGATTTTCATTTGGTATAAAGCCATCAACACCACAAACATCCCCATTTGCAAGTAACACAGCAATTGGTTCACCTTCTAAAGCTCCATTTTCATTTGGCACCGGAAAACCTTTTACTTTTAATTCAAATATTCAAAAACCTGAAGAACCTTCCCAGCAGACTGAAGAAAATGAAGATGAACCACCAAAAGTCGAATATACCCCTATTATTGAAGATAACAGTGTATTTGATAAAAAATGTAAAGTATTTGTTAAAAAAGATGGTAATTTTGTTGATAAAGGTGTTGGTACATTATACATTAAGAAAGTAGAAGAGAGTGGCAAATTCCAGTTATTAGTTCGAGCCAATACGTCATTGGGTAATATTTTGTTGAACTTTATTTTAAGTGCAAGTATAACAATGCAACGCATGGGTAAAAACAATGTGATGATGGTTTGCATTCCAACACCAGATGCACAACCACCACCCACACCTATTCTTATAAGAGTCAAAGCTTCTGAAGAAGCTGATGAATTACTAGAAACATTAAATAAATATAAAGTTTAGAGCATTCTGAAGTACATGACATATGACTATAATGAAGGACTAATACTACTTTAGGTAATACTTTATTCATCCTTAATGTCTCATAAGAATTCACATAAAAAATATGGAATTGTGAAATTGTCATTTTAGATATAATTTAATGCAAAATGTATTTTGTATGTGGATTAATTGAATTTATGTAAAACAATTTTTTCCTTGATGCATTCCTAGAAAAATCTAAATAATGTCAAGAATAGTCATGTTATCAGTATTGTTTTATTTTTACCTATTTTCCTATATTAAGGTGTCCTTATTCCTATTACAATCAATATTCAAATAATATTATCTTCATTAATTAATTTATTTGTGTATATATAAGTAGTAAATTTATTATAGAAATATTAAATGAAAACAAAAATTATAGATAAAAAAAAATATGCATTTATTACAATTATAATTGCACTAATTCTGATAAAATATAAGCTTCCATTGAGGGTATATTTTTTAAAGAGATAATAATTTATGGCATTTAAAATAACAACCTATCAAGCTTTATCTTACAAATGTTTGTCCCTAAAATACATTTACATATATTACCATTTTTATTGTACTTATATTAAAACCTACTTTTCTGTAAGCTATATATGAAATTTTATCTAAGATCATTAATATTAAATACACAATTGTATTCTTTACATTTTTTTAAATTTCATTTAATACAAGCGTTTTTTTTTTAAATCATAGAACAAATAACATCTTATTACAAATATTTTATTTATGGTAGCTTTATGACCCTGCCACACAACTACTAGATACCATTTGTCCTAGACCCATCTGAATTCTTTGCATGTGAAGTTCTACATTAGTTTGAAATAACCTTTGATATTGTGGGTCTAATTTTAATTTTATCTGGTCCATGGTCCCTTGCAATACACCTAGTTCATAAGCATTTTGATCAGAGTCTGAAAGACTTTTGACTTGTAACATTAAAGCTGTAAGATCTGTAACAAGATCAATAACATTTGACTCTTTGATGGATCCATTGTTATTTCTTTCTACCAATACAGCTGCTTCTTCTCTACACTTATCTCTAAGGTGTGATGGTGCCAACATTGCAGCCAAGCTCGGACCCGGAGCTACTTGTTGACAATACATCTGTATTTCATTTATATATTCTTGTAAGTCCATGTTCATTCTTTCAAGATCAATGACTATAGCAGCATATTTCCTTTCAAAATCCTCAGGCATTCTTTGACCAAAGGATTTCCTTTTTTCAGCTTCACAGTTATATTCTTTTAATCTATTAATTTTACTCCTTTTTGCTTGCAACACCTTTTTTAGCCGTACTATTAACTCAAGTAGTTGAAAAGGATATCCTGCTACATTAGCATCCAAATTTTTTGATAAATCGCTACATCCGATCATAGGATCACCTTGATTATTGCTTTTACTAGGCACAGAAGGTTGGTAGAGATTGAAAATTTCTTCCATAACATAGCGTGGTCTAAATTTCTGTGTGACACTAGAAAGACAAATTGTGTCAGGTGGCTCGTTTGATAAAACTTCATAATCAGGCACAGAATGTGTTCCTAGTTTTGGTCGTTCAAAGGTAATCCTATATGTGTTATTGGATGTATCCACAGCATCAATACATCCTGTGAACAAACCATCTTGAGGTTTGCGTAATCTTGCGGTTACTTTAGTTCCGACAACTAATTGCATAGGAATTTCATTTGGCAAATCTTTAAAGCAGATATCAGCAGTCTTTCTTTGTTGTACATATCTAATCAATCTTCTTTTTCTTTCTAATTCTTTCCTTTCTTCAGCAAAGAATGCCTGGGAACATCTACGAGGTTTGCCCATCATTCTTCTTATTTTTGCCCACTGAACTTGAGTTAATTTTTTATTAGCCAATTGTGGAAATGACTCTTTAAGACAAATCATAAAATCATTTTCTCCATCAAATAGAGCTTTGTCAATGTTACTATAGAAATATTCAAAACAAACCCACTTATGTGCTTTGGGAAGTTTTAAAAGGTTTCTCAAGCGCATACCAATGCGCTGACCACTTTTTCGATCCGGTGATTGACTTTCCATTTTAACTTCAAATTTTTCTACAGTTTTGGGAGTCTTTGATGGCGACTTTTGCTTTTTCCCACTTTGTTTTAATGGTGATTTTGACAAAATCTTTGGAGTTCGTTTTGGTGATTGTCTTGTTGGTGAAGTATTTACAAAGTCATCTACAAATAGTCTATTTTTCTTTCTTATACGAGCTGGCATTCCCCTTGCATTTAACTTCTGGACGGGTTCACTAGGTGCTGGTTTTGGCGGCAATTTAGTTCCAACTCTATGAAGACCCAGTGCAGCGGGACCGAAAGCAGGAGGTTCATCATCTTCTTCTGGTAAATCAGTGTCCATTGGTTCATCTTTAATTCTTAATTGAAGCTTTCCTAAGCTTTTTTCTTCATTTACCTCTGTACATAGAACGATAAAATATTATTAAAACACACTGAAAAAAGAGACTACTATCGTATATTTAACTTAAACTTAAATAAAGAACAGGTAGTTTATGTCGAAATGAAAATATATATTAAAAATGATATGACAATTCGGCTGTAAATTTGAATTTTTTCAAATTTTGAATCTGGATGTACAATTTGATTCCAAAGTAGGTGGCTTCAAATAACTCACAAACAGACTACAGTTCGAACTTTTATAAAAAGAATATAATTTGCGTAGCCAAAACCATCTAAAATTTGTGAAAATAAATAATTAAAAATATAAACAAACTTACTTTCCCATTTATCCGCCATGTTGATGTCGTAAATTTGATTCAATTTGAAGATTGAGAGCGCCAAGTTTACCAAATGACAATGCAATCTTTACATTATGGTTCATTTATAATTTTGTTAAATAGTTTTATGTTTGCTTATGTACGTTGTATAATTTATATAGAAAGTGGTAATACATTTTTTTTAATAATATTTTTTACAATATGTGGAAATAAAAAATATGGTATATTTAAATTGTCGATCAACAAAAATCTGTTTATTTTTAGATAGGTATGTAAAAGCAATGTCATGCTTAAATATTAATTATTTAATTTTTTATAACAAAAAACATTAAGATCTTTAAGATAATAGTTTCATTTTGCAATTAATTCAAATATAATAATTACATTAATAGTATAAAACGAATATTTTTTAGTATTGCGGGGATACTGAATTAAAACTATAAAGATAAGAAAATTAAACATTGCGTATTATTCCTAAATTATTCATAACATTTACTAAATAAAAAAATATTTTCAAATTTATCTTAGTCGAATCTACTCTGTTTTGTTTTACTGTATTTCCAATTATTTATTATATATATGATTACTTATTTTATCTTTACTTAATTTGAAATTGCATTATTTAATAATTAGCCACTATCACTTATCGTAATGGCATTTTTATCTCAAGGCAAGTCATAGATAGACATTAATTTATAAGTAAAACGTATACTGAATGTATACCATTCATGTTTCATTAGTGACTTTAGTAGACGGCTGACGTTGACATCAAATTTCAAATCACTTGTCAATTTGTCATTTGTACTTTGTTAACATTTTTTCAAAACGGGTTGTACTTCAAAAGTCAAAATGAAAGTTTTTAAAAAGTTTTAATTTATATAGTGCAAAAATTTAAAAAGTGTAAAAATGAATTATAAATCAATATTATTGTGTGCCTTTGTTGGTGTTCTTCTGTTTCACGAAACGAACTGTAAGTTTTCACTTTTATTATGTGACACGGATATGTTTTCAAGGTAAAGTGAGAGTATGCACGTTAAAAATGAATGTTCAATATTCATTCACGTATTAATAATCAAGAAATCGAATATAGATCTTTTATCAGAGAAAATTGTTATATACTAATAAATTCAATAATAAAAAAATTATCTTACGTTATATTGGTCATTATTTAACAATTAGTATGAATATATCCATTAGAGCTCGTTATCGGTGAAACATTAAGATTTTTAAAGGAATTATATTGAATTATAATAATAAGAATGAGAAGGCAGGTTTTTCTATTAAAATTATATTAGCTATAAAAAGTATTAAGAGATTATGTCTGAATTCCATCTTTACCATACTTAGGGGATGTGCCCAAGACTCCTGAACCCACTGGACCTTGAATTGCACTGTATGTAACTACAAGGTGATAAATTATAACTTGTTTTCCTTTCTATCTGTGCTCCATATTTGCATGTGTCCAAGAGCCCAACATATCACTAAATGACTGCAATATATAAACTAAGATAATTTTATTCTAGGTTTACACAAAAGATGTATCAAATGCAGGTCAAGAGGTCAACTAGGATCATGTGGAGATCCTTTTCCCTTTAATGTAACAGAACCTGAAGTGGAGGCCGGTATTCATGTGGTTGCTTGCCCTTCTGGATGGTGCGGTAAAATGATAGAAGGAACAACAGGGGCGTTCAGGACTGATGGTAAATGATTTGCTTAATTAAGAACTTTTTCATATTTGAATATTAATTAATACTTTTGATAGAATAGTAGACATAAATTTCTCTGGATATATTCAATTTTGCTTTAAAAGAATTGTTATTGTCTTTATATTATATTAAAAAAATATATTTTCATATTATAGATTACGGTGCAGCTACTCAAAGAATGTGTCTACAAAGATCTCCTAGTGATGATGAAGAAAGATGTGCATATACAATGTGGAACCATAGAAAAGTTTACATGTGTTTTTGTAATGGTGATCTGTGCAATGGGTCTCACAAAATTTCAAGTCCTTTGATAGTTTTACCTTTATCTTTATTTTTTATAATACAAAGATTTATTTTCTGACAGTCATATTTAGTTTTATGATGTGTAGATCTGTTTACTTTTTAAATATTTATATTTTGATGTTTCTTTGTTGATTTATGGTGAAGTTATTGGCACTGGTGCAGTGGTGCAGTTTCTGATGGTAAACACAAGGCTTCATGGAGATGGACTAGGCAATGAAATATTTGGATTTTTACCTTTGTTAACTTTGGTAAGACAGCCAAGTTCTTTAATTGCAGTGGAAATTGGGGAATGGAGTGTCTTAACACTAGGTTTATTCTGAGCCTATCATCAGAAAATATTACTGCTCTAAACTTATTTGTGTCAAGCATGGTATTGATTGCTACTTAAGTAGTCTATAAGAATTATAAGATTACTTAAAGTTAATCAAGTTTGTAATGACAATAACATTTAAGCTCAAAGATAAAATTGAACCCACTTTTATGAAGTCATCGAAATATTCTTTAAAGTTTAGTTAGATAAGCAAAAAAAAACACATTTATACTCATTATTTTTATTCCGTCCAAACAATGTGATTCTATTTTTTGTATATAAAATAAGGATGTACTTATTCATGATAATTAAGCTTAAGATATATAACATTATGTAATATTAAGTATTGTAAAAAAAAACAATTTTTTTATATATATTTTTAAGTGCATATGTAAATAAATATAAGACTTTTATACATAAATATATACCATACAGTTTAAACAATATTTTATTTATTTAAGCTCTGTTAAATGGCCAAGTTTTTCGTATGCTAGCAATCTTGTGAGGTTCTAAATTGTTTTTGATCCTAAGGTCTTGATTTGCCAACAGTGATTTTATGTGTGGTATATTATGAAAGTACAGTTGACCATGATCATCAGCTTTTGCAATGGCTGCTACTGCTTCGGATCCTTCTAGCAAATATGGATCTTCTTCTTTATTATCTGTAATAGCAATATACATATATACTTTTTTTAATTTTTAAACTCAAGAAAATGATACAAGATTATTTATATTATAATAGCACAAGGATGGGACTGTAGCGCGACTGTTGTGGGTTCGAGAGAATGAATTATTATTTTCATTTCTTTGCTCTGCCATCAGGGCAAAATGCCCGTTGGGTTTCACCTCTCAACACCCTGCCTCGGAAAATTCGGCGGAAAGTAGAGAACGGAGTGTTATAAAACTAGGTTACCTCTGCCTATCCTGCTGTATGCGGGATACTGCGTGTAGCTGATTTGATGTATAAATATTTAACATTGAATGTTACATTCGAAATAAAATTCAACCAGCATTAAGTGCAATTTTCGCTACCTTTATCTGAGCGTCTTGAACCGAAGCGTAGGGGATTAAGGGGCGGTATAAATAATCCGATAGGCCATAGCGATTCAGGATCCGGGGAGTCCACTTTGTATGGAGATGGGGGCAAAATTTGTATAGGAACACCTGTAAATAATATTTTATTAAGAAAACGTATAAAAATTTGAATGTAGCGGGACTCGAATCCGCTACGTTCAAATGTTTTTTGTACGTTTTCTAAATAAGTATTTTTCTTTCCTAAGTGTAGAATAATACTTTAAAATTGATAAAAAATAAATAATATTTTCTTTAAAACATCAGTAATATTACTGTTGATCATTAATGACGCCGTCTTGGCGTAGGGGCACGAGCGTGTGACTGTAATACGACGGTTGTGGGTTCGGTTACCACTCGGAGATGTAGATTAATACTAACACTTTCATTTCTTCTTTCTCAGCATGCAATGCCTTGAAAATTTAATCGCAAAGTAGAAAACGCAGTGTCCTAACACTAGGTTCCCTCTGCCTACCCTGCTGTGTGCGTATCCCGCACGTGTGAAGCTGTTTTTTTTATGTGTTTATTTGTATTTGAGTAGGTCCTACTACAACTATTAACTAAATAATGTATGGATGAGGAAACGATGAAATATTAAAAATTTTAATCATTGGGATTAAGATTTTTAATATTTCCATATCGTTTATGGGAGTAAAATTATGAACTTACAACACTTTTTCATGCATTCTTAAATACAACTAAAAAAAATAAAGCAATTAGGGCTATCATCACAGTGATAAGTATTTCATCATAATTAATTGATTGAAACTCATAATTACTGATAAATGGAATGGAAATTTGTGGCCAATGTTGGTAGATATTTGCTTATGTCAAAAATATACTAACAGGAACGGGCTCCATATTTAATTTAAAAAAAAATACTCTTACTGATTCTGTTATCTAAACAAAACCAAGCTAAATCAAAAAGCAAATGTATTACGTTATTTTTAATGTTAATGTCAATGATATAAAAAAATAGATTATTGTATGCGCACTGTGCTGCAACCGTCGGTTACTTCCGTTCTTTTGCAGAACTTCTTAGAATAAGAAAATGTCTAATATTTAAAATATACTATCTATTTTAAGTGAGACATTGAATTCACTGAATCGATTTAACTATTTTTAACAGTTTTTAAAGTGTTATTCCACACTTAGAAAGATTTTTATACGTTTTTCTAAAAATTGCCGCTAAGTATCGATTAAACTGCTATAAAACCAATAGGAAGCATAGCATTTATTAATAGGCTTACTATCAAAATTATTAAATCTCCATGGTGTGCCGATTTTATTGCCATGGCTCACTTCTTCAGCTTGAAAAGGTATAGCTGGCTTTTGTCTTGGGTAACCGGGATGAGGTTGCATTGTTGGCCCTGTAAAAAAAAATAGTTCATAATTATTACATATTACATATATCAAACCTTACCTACTCGCTTATTGACGCCCGATAAAACAAGACTGGTATATAAAAACGAAATACAGTTGAGGTCTCAACAGAATCGCACCGATCCTTTTTGGCTCACCGCTCAGGACCTCATTCTATTACAAAACTTACACTAAGTTCAAATTAAAGGCGGCAATTCTCCGATTCGTATGCTTTTCGTAAAGATGTAAACTTTAAAGAATAACACGTGATCTCGCATCTAAATATGTGAACTCACATTCATACGTGATCTCAGATCAACCTATATGGACACACACTCGATCACCGTCAGTAAATATATAACTTATATACATATAACACCGAACATCTTATAAAAACATTTTTATACATGGCACGCCATGGCAGGTCCAAAAATAATTAGCCCAGAGTCCCCATAATTCGAGGCCCGCCCCTGGATCCCAATTAATGATTAATAGGCACAGAGTATACTCTAACGTAGAGAGAACATGCTGAGTCGATGCACGAATTAGGTGATGGTCAATTCAGCATTTGTTAAATGTTGTATAGATACTTATGTATAAGTAATAGTAGTTAAGCGTTTTCGCGCACGGTATTCTCTATCCAAGAATTTCCATCTACAATCTATGGCCTACCTATTGATTATGTGTAATTTATCTTGTTTCTCAACTTTATTTTGAAATTAATAATGGCGTCCTCTTTACATTTAAATCCTTGCTGTTATTAGCTTGTACTTGTATTTTAAAAATAATTATGAATATATAAAAAATGAGAAATATTAAAAAAAATCAATTGACCTAAATTAATTTACATTAATCTTAAATGTAGAAAAAGTATCTAAATCTTTTTAATTTGCGCGTCGGCCGTCGGCGTTTTTTATATAAAGTGATGTTGCAAATTTTCTATAGGCAATGTCTAAGTTTGTTTTATCTTTGGAGACTGGGGAAAGAACTCGATTCACCACCGATATACATACATATATATTACCTAAAAATTATTCAACTATAAGCTTAGTATAAAAAGTTCCTTGAGAGACTTAAGCACGGCGTTTAGTTCCGTCAAGTTGTCTTAAAAATTTGGCGGCAAATGGAAAGCGAAGTGTCCCCTTTGACTCCATCGTATTTAGCAATGCGCGGCGAAGTATTAAAGTCAAATTATTATTATTATTATTATTTTAAGATTAATTTTTAATTGTTTCGCACACGAGTATCGTAGACAAATATATTAGAATCTAGTGTTATTTACACTCTTATCCCCAAACACAGTACAATTTTCATATCTTTTCTATCCGAAGAAGAAATGAAAATCGTGAATTCCCCACAGCGAGAGTAGAACCCATGTCGCGGTTGCAGTTACACGCTGTCTTCCTATTCCACAATGGCCTTCATATTCATACCATACCTACATTAGTTCAATATATAAAGTTCAATATATTTCCATTGAACCATGAATACTTACTTCGTAATCTTCTAATAGGTAGATTTTGCATACGCTGGTATGCCCGTCGTTCCAACAACGGGATCGGATCTCCTACTCCATGAGAGAAGCTTCGAGCTGGCGTGTTCACCCTGACGTGAGACGCGAACTGTGTGCCCGTACCGCAGTGACACAGTTGTATCAGGTACAGGTATATTCCATACACGCTTATAAGACGGCATGGTAGCTTCTGGAATAAGAACACGAAGTCGAATGTTAAACATTAATTTTACTCGTGAAGTAACTAATGGATTTTGGTATTAGAAATTATAGTAAATTAGTTGGAATTTCGTATAATATTTGAAACGTAATATCGAAAGCCAACAGTTAGAGACCATGTCAGTCATAAACTCTAACCAATTAAGATATTTAGGTAGACTATCCAGTGGGCAGTGGCAGAACTTAAAGAAGCGTTTTCTAACTATATCGGGATTAATTATTTTTTATAGCTTCGCACTGTATCTCGCAAGTAGTAGGGTACTCAGGAACTAGGTACTACGACATTCTGTTCACAATATGTTACCGTTCCCCAATTTTCTGCCAAATTCTGAAAGCATTGCACGTCGAGTCACGGAACTCAACGCCGCAATTAATATACCTACATATTTACTCCAACATATTTTAACAATGCTACAATGTCAAAAACATGTTCCGATCGAAATGTAGATAAATGTAGACGTTAAATTTAAATTTAAAGACGTTAAAAGGTCTTCGTCTAATTCGTGACCTTTGTTATATAAAAACATTTAAAATCTTTATAATCATATAACAATACATCTCATAACTGCTCGTACCTTTTTGTTTTACATTATGAACTTGACATAGTACACGAGCACTACCAATTAACAATTTATATTATATCTTAAATTTATATCTTAAATTTATACCTTAAATTAAGTTTCACGTTTGTGAATGTAACGTCGCATTCGCTGATATATATATTTTGTCTCCCACGGTATTTTCGTATCATATGGCTTGAGTTTATCCTATGTACTGTAAATTGATACTATACATGGAACCTTGAAAATGTTCATATATTAAAAAATATATATA
Organism: Heliconius sara; assembly: GCA_917862395.2. Lineage (NCBI taxonomy): Eukaryota > Metazoa > Arthropoda > Insecta > Lepidoptera > Nymphalidae > Heliconius > Heliconius sara. Next base: position 5,294,067 of record OU860796.2, on the reverse strand, counting down.
AAAATAATAAGTATCTATGTGAGTAGTAGCTGTGTATACTTCCCTTTACCTAAGGCTTCGCCCGCGTGTTAAAATGGAAAGGTTAACTACTGTAAGTTAACTCAATGATTCTGATCCTTTTAGTTTTCTCACAATGTCCATATATTCTACTTAGATACTGCACTATCTTGCATAATGTTAAAAATGTTCATCGTGTGCCACAGAATACAGACGACAGTACCTATTTTTTTTACTTTAAATTATTATATAAAAATATAGAAGAAGACAGAAATATAAAAGAGGCAAAGCGCGGTGTTGAGTTCCACCACTCAACACGCAATGCCTCCGGAATCCCAGATGCCTCCAGATCCGGAAAATGGCGAACAGAGTGTCGTAACAATAGGTTCCCTCTGCCTACCCCGTTGTGTTTGGGATACAGCGTGAAACTTATTTTCTAGAAGAATACAGTAGGTTAATACATTATGGTTATAGTTCAGACATTAGAGGATTCCTACAATTGGGGCGCATACTCTCACGCAGTGCTTGCAACACAATGGCGGCCCTGTAGTCTCAATTGGATCTCTGTGACGAAATGATGACATCTTAATTGAGGTTCTTTTAGGAATATTGACCATATTTGTAATGGGCCTTGAATTTGAAGAGTTATCTTGATACATATTATATGGAAATAAAAATAATTTTAATTGTAGTATTTAATTTCATTTAATCTAAATAATGAAAGCACTTGTGGCGCAGGGGTACAAGCGTGGGATCGCATCCCACTGGAGAAAATTAAATATTTAATATTTTCATTTCTCCGCTCCGGTAACGAGGCAAAGCCCGAAATTGAATTTCGCCTCAACACGCAATGCCTCTAGAATTCAGAGGAAAATTGGGAACGGAAGTGGCTTAATGGAAACGGAGTGTCTTAATACTAGATCACCAGATTCCCTCTGCCTACCCTATGTGCGGGATACAGATTGAACGTAAGAAAAAATAGAAAATAATAATAATAAAATAGATAAGTCAAAATAGATAATAAGCGGCCCCAAATAGGTATAAATACAGATGTGTATTATTAAAAAAAAAAACAAATGCGAGTTGGGCTCGCACCAAGGGGAACCGAACAAAAATTAGAGGTTTCGAGCTTTGTCTGAAATTCAAGGTTAGCTTAAAACAAATCTACTACTAGAACAATATATAAAAATAATATATAGATCACCATTTAGTATGTTTCTCATAATAAATCTTAATACGGATAATAAATGATTTCATAAAAGTAAAAACAATATGCGTGGGAGAAATAATAGCAAATATGTTTAGTACACTTCTTACAATGCACTAATTTCAATTCTTTGTAAAAAAAAATGTATATGTACTTAAGATAGTACTTAATAAAAACTGTAAATGCGACAGGTTGTGGGTTCGACTCCCACTTGATGAAATGGGACATTTTATATTTTCATTTCCTCGCATACTGCATCAGATGGTAGAGTACAGAGTGTTTTAATACTAAGTGTGCTCTGCCTAAATTATACTAAATTAAGTCAAAAATAAAAATTGCCCAATAAATAATGTAGACTATATTCAAGAATATGACGGTCACAGCCAAAATCTTCCAGAAAAAAAAATACAATTCAATGGCATTATATCTAGGATGACGAAATTTGATAACTGTAACCTTCCCGAAGACATAACAAATAGGTCTCTTAACGACCGAAATAGTAAACACAAATGGAACCAAGCTCTACATTACCTCAAGGTAAAACAGATATTTGTAACAACAGATTCTTCTTTGTTGATATCAACAAAGACACTTAAGTTGTAAATTTAAGTACAAAAATGTACTTATATGATAATGTTAATAATAAATAATAAAAAAATAAATTAGCTTCACGCTTTATCACGTATATCGCAGGATACGCAGAGGAATGCTAGTGTTAAGACACTTCGTTTTTATGTTTATCGAAATAAGCCGAGCCTACCTACGTTGTAATTTATATAGTGAAGTAAGTAAAGGGAACCTAGATTAAGTTTTTTTTTCTCGTAAAATGATTTAATAAGTATTAAATAAAATCATTTAAGTGAATGCACAGTTGTCATTATGAAGTATAGTACAAATAAATGGATGCTATATATTATAATATATTCAACGTCTTTAGATGGTCACGCTGTATTACTAAATCGTGGGTATTTCAATTTAGTATAGTTAACGGTCGTCTTAGCCTGTATCCTGAACGTGTTACGATAAAAAAAACTGTTATAATATATATTATATAATATTCAATAAATATACATTAAATAATATTAAATATCTTTGTGGGAACGGAGTGTCTTTCACTACTTTCCCTCTGCCTACCCTGCAGTGTGCGGGATACAGCGTGAAGCTGATTTATTTTTTTTTTTAATATTAAATATCGGGGGTTTCGATACGATATTTTATAATTAAAATAAGTCGTTTTTTTTTGTTTTAGTTAAACAATGTGCTCGTTTGACCACTTAACTGCTAGAGGCAGTGTCTGCGTTTGTCTAGTCTTCCTAGATGTAATTTTTCTGTTTACCCTTAAAAATTATAAGCTACAAATGTAACTGTATTTAAGTCTGATTGTGTAGGTACCTTCATAATGACTACAGTACGGCGGTTCCATAAACGATGATCTCTCTGTCGAGAATGAAACGACGAAGAAGATAAAAAAAAGATAGAATTGCTATAGTTTTTGATGTTTTATATATCAAACATATTTTTAAAATATTTTTCAATAATTATTTTGTAACTGAATGAAATTTCGAGTAGTTTCTTCCAGTACTTATTACCCGAAAATTTTAATGCCATAGTTAGAAAGAATTTAACTATAGTTATGGATTTGTTTCTCAATTAAGGCAATTTTTATATTATTTGGTATTAATTTAAGTTTCCTTTGGCATATCTATGTAGAATTGTTTGTTATAAGGAGGTTCTATAATTCTTACAAACGTGACTGCAAACAAATCTATCGATAATTACATTGCAATGAATTTAAAAGGATTACGACATCTTACAAATACAAGTATCAATTTAGTGTATTAGTCGACAAATTTATGTATGATAAAATTTTTATATGAAGATAAAATTTTTAAATAAAGGCAATTGTTATATTTTTCTTTAAATCGTTGGGTACCTTTCGAAGTAAGAGAATACGTTTTCGAAGAATTTAATAACATATTTCATTTGAAAAAGAAAAGTACTATATCTATTTATTGAATTATAGTTGTAATTAATTGAAAATACCTTTACAATATGATTTATCGTGTAGAATGTCTCGCTCAGCTGGCAAAAAGGATTTGTGATGGAAAAGTGAGTGGTAAGAGATGTAGGGGGAAACCTCGGTCGACCTTCAAAAACACAATATGAAAGACACTGGAGGAAGGTCACGTAAAAAGCATGAGGACCCCCAGAGGGCATGTATGAAGAGGTTGATAACAGTGAACGAGGGGAAAGAGGTATGTAGAGACCGTAGCTCCGTTTTCTTCGACTATTTGAAGTTATTTATTACGTCATACATAAAAAGTTTCCTATATTATGTGCATTCAATAGGTATTAGCTATTGTTTTCATCCTGATGCCTTGATCTATTAAAACCAAATAAGGGATTAAAATACGCCATTCGTCACAATTTAAATATTTTTAAGCGTTCATTTGAGTATCTTATCAATAGACGTCCTCTACATATCCTGCTGAAGGTAAATTACCATTTCTCCTAGTTTTTCTTATTTGGAAATAAAAAATATTTAAAGTTACAGATTTATAAGCGACTGTGGGCGACATCAATTTATCCGGCTTTTGTTGTTCCAGAGTGAGCACGTTACGAGCTGATCAAGGACAATCTATTTAAATCGACTATTCATTTATTACGGCCGTCGCAGTATGAATGGATGCAGTGTTGCAAGAGTGCATGTGCACCGCCTTCTATCTGAGAAAGCGATCAACTGTATGTAACATGCGGGATATGTATCTTTCTAAGATAGCGTTAATGAAACTTGTATCTATTAATGAAACAAAAATGAAACTATACTTATTTAGAAAATGTATTAAAATTTGAACGTAACGGGACTCGGACCCACGCCTCCTGGAAACTCCTGGTCGGTTTTCAAGGGTTTCGGGTTCGAGTTTCGCTATGTTCAAATTTTTATATGTTTTCTAAATACATATTTTTCTTTCATAAGTGTGGAACAACAATTTAAAAATATTTATAAAAATGAAAGAAATACATAATAAAGAAAAAAAAATTATCCATGTTAGTAATACACATATATGAGGCCGTCGTGGCTGAGGGGCACAAAAATATCACCCTGTTTTGGGTTCGATTTCCACTCGAGGGAATGGATTATTATTTCCTGATAATATTTTTATTTCTTCGCACTGGTACCAAGGCAAAATAATAGTTAATGCTGTTCTACTTAACTTTTTTTCAGCTATATGACGTATCCCACATATAGCGAGGTAGGCAAAGGGAACCTGTGTTACCAGTGTTAAGATTCCGTTCCCCACCTACCGCCGAATTTTCAGGGCATATTGAGTGGCAAAACTCAACGCCGCGCTTTTACCTTGGTACCAGAGCAAAGACATGAAAATAATAATTCATTCCGAATCCACAACCATCGTGTTACAACCCCACGCTTGTGCCCCTGCGCCACGACGGCTTCATTATTCATCTATATATTTAGCTTATTTCATTATTTCCCATGTGAATGTATACGTAATGACTCATAATACTTACTTATCCGCTGATATCGTCATGATCAAAGTAATTAATTCTATATTAAGTTAACGAGGTACATTTTTTACATAGTATGTTAACGTACGAACATATATTAAGTTAACGAGGTACATTTTTTACGTACGTTTTGTATAGTAAAATTTAATAATAAAAAAAATTATGGCATTTATGAGAGCTCTTAATCAATTAGTCACGTCTAAAAATATACTAGATTTAGAATTATAATAATATATATGATGACACAGCAATTTGTATGTATGTTTGTTTGTTACAGTCTAGTAGGTACCTACAGTATTTTTTTAAAAACATTAATTTTTAAGTGATACTTAGGCCATGTATAAATATTACTACATTGATTTTAAATGTTTTTAAGGTTCGGTATCTCATTATAAAACAATAACCCTTATTAGATCATTTTGTCCGTTTGTCAAGTCTGTCCTTTTTGCCCAAATCCGCGTTCAGGTATAAAACTGAAATTGTCAAATATGCTGGTCTAGGTTCTTTTGGAGGACAGAAAAAAGTCCTATTTAAGTCAACTTATAAGGATAAAATATACTGAGATAATTGGCCTTGTTGTAAATAGCTTATCCCTGTATCCCGCACATAGATAGCAGGATAAGCCGAGGAAACTTAGTGTTTAGACACTCCGTCCCCATTAAGACACTTCTGTTCCCCACTTTTCGCCGAAATATACATTGTGTGCTTAGTAGCGGAACTAAACGCTGCGGCTTGCCTTGTTACTGGATCGAGGAAATGAAAATATTAAATATGTACTTTCCTTTAGTGGTACTCGTACAACAATCCGTCGTGTTAACAGTCGCACGCTTGTGCTCCTGCGCCACTACTGGCTGCGTTGTAAAATTTTAAATATTCTGACCAATTCCCTGATCTGATCTGGCAACTCTGATCAGGATGGTATCGGTAGTTACTTTATAAATTTTTATTTTGACTGATATGATTTTGAATTTTATTTTATAAAGATAATTTTATATATTTTCACATATATTGCCTTGTAAACGTACTTATAATAGATGCTTGCTGTGTTATGGGCTTTAGGAAGCAGTTACATCGAGTGTTTATTGATGTGGTTAGCATTAATTACATTAAGGTTAAACTAAGAGGCCTTCGAACGAAGGCCTCTAACGAAGGCCTCTTAAAAAATTAAAATTTTAATTTTAATTTTTTAAGAGGCCTTCGTTATGTTAAAATGATTTATACTGTATTTATAGAAGACTAAAGGCGACTATAAAGATTAGAATGAGGCAGATTATTACTATTTTTAGACTTCCGTACCCCGAAAGAAAAAATGGAACCACAATAGGATCACTTTGTTGTCCGTCCGTCTGTCGCGACCAATTTTGTAGGGTTTTATCTTTTTTATCAAACTGAAATTATTACTAAATATCCACGTCTACAATCTCTGAAGACTGAACAAAATAAGCTTCTAAGGTAACACAATCAAAAGATGCGTGTGTTCATCCATTTTTCTTTTGCTTCATCAAATCAAAATCAACTCAAATCAGCTTCACGTTGTATCCTGCACACAGCAGGGTAGGTAGAGAGCACCTAGTGTTAAGACAATCTGTTCCCAGGCATTGCGTGTTGAGTGGCGAAAATCAACGCAGCGCTTTGCCTCGATACTCGAGTATGAAGTTCAAGAAATCCTGTGTGTTACATAGTTTCAGTTTTGCGTTGTCTGTCAGTCATTCAGTAACGGAACATCTTTACATAATTATGTTGACGTCGAAAAGCTCTCTTATAAAGTGAAGTAAGAGCTGCCGCTGTGGAGGTGTCATAAGTTGGTTATATAGGCAGTTAAATTCTATTGATATTATCTTGTTACCTATCGATAATTCATTCAATCAATCAAATCAATTCAATCATTATAACTGCTCTTAAGATCGATCTCAGACTTGAGAGCGGCTTATAAACATGGACCCTGGTGTTGAGAGTTACTTAATAGGTCCGCAACTTTCCGCCGAATTTTGGAAGCACGTGCACGTGTATGTGTTGAGTGGTGGAGGTTTACAAATTTTCGCCACCCAAAGATTAGTTGCTTAGAATTATCGTTGGACAAGAGAGAATATTATTTTTACATTTTTGTAGTGTTAATTACTTAACTTAACTTAACTTAGAAAAGGTAGAAGAAAAAGTGGGAGTTTAAAAATGTAAAAAATATATTAAATATTTCATTTCGTCAAGTGTAAATCGAAACCACAACCTGTCGTGTCTACAGGCGCAAGCTAGTGCCACTGCGCCACGACTGGCCTCAAAATAAATAAATGAAATACGTGACAACAAGTTGCAGATTTTTAATTACAAATACAATCAACAACTTGTTGTCAAGTACATAAAAGTTACGTCCATAAAATATACGTCATATTATTATAACAATAAAAATGATATTTACTTTTATATGGAAAGTTTTACGATAGGTACTTGTTTCTGCTATTTATTTATTATATTCACCAGCCGAGGAGTGTATGATGAGAAAGCATTTGTAATAGCGCATGTTCCTATAAGACCGCTCCTTTACTTTCACCCGGAAAAATTTAATGTCGCTTCAGTTTATTTTCACATTTGCAATATTGTCTATACTGGATGGACTTAAACTTGTGTAACGTTTATATTTAGATATATAATAAGGACATGATAGTTTCATATTAATTATATAGTTTTTTATGGTCCCACCATTTTCCGCTGACCTACCTACTTAGTACCTAAATGCATATCGTAGATCTTTTGAATATTCATTGCTCAAAATAATATTGTAATATTGAGGCCCTCGAGGCGCAGGGTGTGACTGTAACGCGACGGTTGTGGGTTCGATCGCCTCTCGACATGCAATGCCTCGAAAGTGGAGAACGGAGTGTTTTAACAATAAATTCCTCTGCTTAACCTGCTGTGTGCGGGATACAGCGTGAAACTCATTCAAAAATACTGTACAATATTGGCCTATAGTGAAAGTGCTCTAAAGTGATTAAACAATAGAACTCTTTTGACATGTGCTTCCTATTATCGCAATCAACAAGCGTAGAGCGTCTCCAAGCGTTGATTTATAATTGAAATATCGTAGGCAAGATACTTTTCACGGTTTTGATTTATGAGTTGTGACTTATGATGTAAAATTGACAGCAAGGGCCTTGAACAAATTTACTTATTGACGATCCCTAAGTAGTAAAAAATCGCAAAAGTTAGTATTGCTCTTTTGAATTATTAAGAATGGTAGTTATTGATCTTTTTTAACTACTAAGAAGGATAGTTTTAACGAGATATTTGTAATTATTAAAAAAATATGGTCTATGCGTTTTTAGGCGTGTAATTATGTGTTATGTAGTCGACCGTAATATAAATTTTCGCACAGGATTTATAAAATATTTGAAAAATATATAGATAAAAAATTAACATTTTACCCGATAGAGATGTTATGTCACGATAACGTATTGTGACTTATTTATAACGGACAGTTCCTTTCAAACTTTCGAAAGGTTGCGCTCAACGTAACAAATAGCTTAGTCACATCATGAAGTAGCCTGGAGAGAAAAACCTTTATTCCTTGCTGGTTTTATCTCAAAATACATAGACAACTTGCTATGTAAGGGTAAGTAATTGGTATGGTATAGTGATTTTATATTTTTAATTTTCTTTTAATCCATAGCTTGTTTTATATGAATGTATGTATCGCTTACTCCAAGCCAACTTAAGATGGCGCCTATGGGCTAGTGTACCTACATAGGTTACAAATTACAACATTTTACATACAGTACAACGTTGTTCGAATACAATTAAATTAAATCAGTTTCACGCTGTATCCCGCACACAACAGGGTAGGCAGAGGGAACCTAGTGTTAAGACACTTACCCACTCCGCCGAATTCTGGAGGCATTGCCTGTTGAGCGGCGCCGCGCCGCGTTTTGTTTCGGCACCAGACCGAAGAAATGGAAATATTAATTTAAATAAATATTTAATTTCCTCGAGTAGGGTTCGAGACCATAACCAGTCAATATTATAGTCACAGTTTAAACAATAATTTCCTTATATCAATATTGGTCTCAATACAATATTGTAATTAATAATGACAGTATATTATATTATTTTATATTATTTTTTGCTTCACGCTGTATCTCGCACATAGCAGGGTAGGCAAAGAGAGGAACCTGGGAACCTAATGTTAAGACAGCCCCTTCCCATTAAGACAACTCCTTACCTCACTCTTCGCTGAATTCTGAAGGCATTGTTGAGAGTAACGGAACTCAACCCTGCGCTTTGCCTCGTTACCAAAGCGAACCACAACCTGTCGCGTTTTACACGCTCACGTCAGTTAGTTACACGCTCGTGCCACTGCGCCATGACTGGCCTCCTATTTTTTGTAACAAATAATATAAACGATTTCCAAATTGGTTTCTAAGTAGATTCTAAAGCGGATCTACTTTAGGACTACCTTTTATTCGATACCGATTCGAAATAAAATAAAAATCAGCTTCACGCTGTATCCCGCACATAGCAGAGTAAGCAGGGGGAACCTAGTGTTAAGACACTCCGTTCCCCACTTTCTGCCGAATTCTGGAGGCAATGCATGTTTAGGGGCAGATCTTAACGCCGCGCTGCCGCACCAGAGCGAATAAATGGAAATATAAATTTAAGTTTTATATTTCCATTTCTTCGCTCTGGTGTCAAGGCAAAGCGCGGCGTTGAGTTCTGCCACTCAACACGCAATGCCTCCAAAATTCGGCAGAAAGTGGGGAACGGAGTGTCTAACACTAGGTTCCCTCTGCCTACCCTGCTGTGTGCGGGATATAGCGTGAAGCTATTTTTTATATTTTTATTTATATTTTTTTTATTATAAATTTAAGTAAATATTTCATCTCCTCGAGTGGGGATCGAACCCACAACCAGTCAGTTTTACAATCACACTTTGTGCCCCTGCGCCACGACTGGCCTCATAATATATTTACTTATTCGAAGTTTTGTTATATGTACATTTCACGTTTAAAGTTAGTAAAGTACAAACAAAATTGTGACTAACAACAACATAAATAACAATATATTCAAATTAAATAGAGCATCGAAATCGTGCTTCGAAATCGAAATTCACGTGTAACAAGCAAGTTTTTAGTTATAAGTGAACCTTATCTTATAATGGGAGTCGTAAGAACCGTAATTTGCACGGTCATGTCTGTATACATATGTACAAATATTGAATAGGTAGCTTCACGCTGTATCCCGCACACATCAGGGTACAAAGAGGGAACCTGGTGTTAAGATACTACGTTCTCCATTTCCGCCGAATTCTGAAAGCATTGCGTATTGAGTGGCTAAACTCAACGCCGACTTTTCCTCAACAGCAGAGCGAAGAAATGAATTAAATATTTTATTTCTTCAAGTGGAGGTCGAACCTACAACTAGTCACACACTTGTGCCCCTGTGCCACAAACGGCTCCACGGATGGCGCGGATTTCCACTGAACCTCTGTATTCTGTTCATAAAATGTACATATGACTATGAGTGCTCGAGACTATTTTGTCAAAAAAAATCACTTTTCGATTATTAAATGAAAACTGAAAAGAAAAAATAGTATCTACTATTGCATAACAAATGTTCCTGAGACCATTCGTAGCGCAAAGGCACAAAGTGTGACTGTAAAATCAACTGGTTGTGGATTCGATCCCCACTCGAGGAAGAGAGTATTTATTTACGTTTATATTTTCATTTCTTCGCTCTGGTGTAGAGGCAAAGCGCGGCGCTGAGTTCCGCCAATCAACACGTAATGCCTCCAGAACTCGGCGGAAAGTGGGAAACGGAGTGTCTTAACACTAGGTTCCATGTGCCTACCATACTGTGTGCAGGATACAGCGTGAAGCTGATTTATTAAAAAAATCTATAAATGTTCTTATTTTACATTTTAATATATTAAGTTCAATATGAACGATGCACGAGTATTACAAAAAAAATGGACATAAATCAAATAACATTAATTTAGATCTATAATAAATAATAATAAAAATTATAAAACAAGGCTGGATATTAATTGGTAGCAGCCTACATAACGTTTGATGTTCAACTCCAAGGACCATCACGTTGTACGTGATAGGAAAATTTGGCAATTACGGCATGACTACTAATTACAAATACATTGATATACATACTTGTGTATCCATTAATATATGGCAGTCATCGTATAGCGTTATTGAGAATAATTGGATCGGTAAAAGAAATCGTGATAAGTAACTATTAATTGTTTTTTAAAGGTTTTGATTATTATATTTATGATAAGAGATATTTATTATATATCTTATCTTGCGGGTAAAGTTAATTTAACTGTATGGCTAACCGTTATTTGTAAATAGTATTACAGTTCCGATTAAAGTTTGAACCGGCAACCATCGCACTCAGCCGATCACTGAGACTGACATTTTAATTCGCTCATTATATCAAAATTGTAGTGTCTGTATATTTAGATCAAGTTGTTATTTCAATATTTAAAAAAAATAGGTATTAATACAATTATATTATATTTTTGTTTAATTAATTTACAGTTTTATATTTTTCTTTAATAGAAAATTTTATTTGTAATCATTTGTTATTTTTTGTCTATTATATTTTGATGTAGAATCCATTGCGTGTTAGGTTTAGTGGTCACACATAAGCGCCTGCTACTATTACCTAAGTAGCTAGGTTTCGAGTTCCCAAGCGCTCGAAATTTATGTTATGTTTATTTACATTTATTTATTGTGTATTGTTTTCTATACACGCAAGTTAATAAAGATTATACAAAACTTAATATCAATATAATCATAAATATATGTTTACTTTATAATTTATACTAAGATATTGTCTTTCTTTTCATCAGCTTCACGCTGTGCTTTTTTTTTCGTTTCCCACTTTCCGCCGAATTGCGGAGGCATAGCTTGTTGCATCGACACCAGAGCAAAGAAATGAAAATAAAAATTAAATAAATATATTTAATTTCCTCGAGTTGGGATCGAATCTACAACCAGTCGCAGATCGCGTTTAGAGACACACTTTGTGTCCCTGCACCACGACTGGCCTCATGTCCTATTTAAATTTGCAGAATAAATGGTTGTTTATTGATATGATGATAATTTGGTGATCAAGGCTAAATTAGAGCTTAAAATCTTGTTTGTTAGCTGTTCACAGTTTATTTAAGAGCCTAATTACAAAATACATACCATAATAAGACGAGATGAGAGCGTATGTAAATGATTTAAATTGAAAGTAAATGATGGCTAGAAAATATTTGTTGTAGTTTTGTATCGATTACTTTACATTCAAATACCTATAGATATGAATATGAATAGTATAATAGATCTTCACAACATTATAATATTATTATTAAACAAACTATTTACAGTTTACCGAATGTTAGTCATTAGTACTAGCTTTCTTCAGATTACAAGATAATATGGTATCATATTATGTACTAATCGATTATCGACGTGTCTTTTTTTTTATGGAAAAGGACAAGGCAAACGAGCGTGCGGGTCACCTGATGATAAGTGACCCGTGTAACCCCAGAGGAGCTACTGGTGCGTTACCAGCTTTTAAGCTGGGTTGGGCTCCGGAGCCCGATTTTACCTGATGCGAAACGCAGTGGCATAAAGCCACTACTTCACGCCGGTTTTAAATGCCGGGGGTGTTAATGATCCGGTCGAGTCTGCCCATGCGTGCTGCCCTTGCTGGCGACGTGACTTTGCCACACCTACTTTAGTCGCCTCTTACGACACCACCAGTACCAGGATGATCCTACTCTTAGCCGGGATCACACGGCAAAAATCTATCGTATCTATTGTTGTTAGAAAATAATCTTTAAGAGTATTTTTTTTGTAGGCACCTAGGTATACCTAATAAAATCAATGAACTCTGACATATTTTTTCTCTGACTCACACATATTTTTTTAAATTTTTCAACTATAGATTTTGATTGTCCATGCTTTTTTACCCGAATGCACTGTACGGCGGAATGGCAATGTTAGGTATAACTTTTCTCTTCTGCATGTTTTTATTTTTGTATCAATATTTTATATACATTGTTTAACGGTGCTCGGGCATTTTTTGAGTCATTGATATAGTGTCAGCAGTGTACCTTTTTTTTTGTATTATTAGTGGTATTATTGCTTATTTTACTTTATTTATTCCTTATATTATTATAACAAATTATATAACTAGTTGTCCGTCGTGGCGCAGTGGCACAAAGTGTGACTGTAAAACCGATTGGTTGTGGGTTCGATCCCCACTCGAGGAGATGAAATATTTACTTAAATTTATATTTCCATTTCTTCGCTCTGGTGTCGAGGCAAAGTGCGGCGTTGAGTTCTGCCACTCAACACGCAATGCCTCCAGAATTCGGCAGAAAATGTGGAACGCAGTGTCTTAACACTAGGTTCCCTCTGCCTACCCTGCTGTGTGCGGGATACAACGTGAAGCTAATTTATTTTATTTTATTTTATTTATTTATAACTAGTTAAGGGCTAAGCCTTATCGAGCAAAAGCTTCCGTGATAGTACCGTCACGCTCGGAGATGCCAGCTTTAACGCTATGTTCCAATTTTTCTGTAACTTTTAAGGAAAAAAGGAATACTTATAGATCACATTGTTGTCCGCCTGTCCGTTTGCCTGTATGTCTATCTCCTAATAGCCTACAAATCACTTCTCATGTCATCTTACCTTTATCTCAGTAAAAGAGAATTTTTTACAGAAAATCAAGGGGCCCTAGATAAGATAAGTATATGGCGTGAATTTTAACTCCATATCTTCAAGCATTCCTAAATTAAACGCTCTTGACAGACAGACGGACGAACAAAAAAGTGATCTTATAAGGGTTCCTTTTTTCATTAAAAGGTACGGAATCTTTAAAATATATAAAAAAGGCTTTTTAAAACTAGTCTATAAGCCAAAGGTGTATTATACCTATTGTATCTATAAATACAAAGTTATTATAATTTTTTTTTACAATTTTCATTATCGAAAATTTTAAACCTTTAAATAAACACTTATAGGTTCAAAAGTGTTATATTTGGGGCAAAAAAAATCTATTAGTATTTAATGGTATCTCTTCGTTCTTTATTTTCATGTTAACTCAGAAATTAGCTACTAAGTACCAAAACTTGGTGTATTAAAAATTAATCACAATAATAACTTAATTGTAATTTACATTAACTTAAATATTTTTCACCCAATTTAAATAGGTACTGCAATCCCAGCTATGGGCCAAGGTTTCTCCGCCTTCTATCCACAAATCGGTATCATAAGCCACCACAAGGCCATCTCGCGGTTAGAACTATCTGTTATAATATTACGGTTAATTAATATAATGTAACTAATGTAACGCTTCTTTAGTATTATAGCCTACATATAAAAGACATTTAAGTGTAGCAAAAGGGATTTTTTTTTAAATCAATAAAAAAATTACAACAACTTTAAGCATATTATGAAAAAACAAAAACTCGACTGTATAAGAACTCAAAAAATTGAGGAAAAATTTCACAATCTTATTTGATAGGATATTTCAATAAGGAAGTTAATATATTAATTAGTTCAAAAGATTCAGTTTATATTTTTTTTATATAACTTGTTTTTGAACTCTTAAATTATCATCTTGGCCTCCGGATTCTCTAAGATGATCCTTAGTGTATGTACTGGATGACCCGAGGGTTTATTTTTTTACAAAAATTAAAACGTTAAGTTTTTATTATGTTAACGTTTGTTTAAATCTCTGGAACTATTGATTTATATATTTTTTTGTTTTGTATGAAAGCTGCATTTCCCGGGCGTGCTATAGGCTATATAATATCAAAGTGTAACTCTTAGTTAGCTCTAAATAACGAAATAACAATAATAATGAGCATTATCGAATTGCTTTAGGCGTGTGCGCAACAAAAATAGTTGAATATATGTAAGTCCATTGTACCACAAAAACATTCAACTTAATTAGTTCGAAAATAAAGTCCGTGACACCCTATATCTACCTTTATAAATAAGTCACAATAAGACATTTTGTGACAAAAAATAATTGAAAATTCCAAGGTGATATTTCACTGTTTTTTATTTGATGAAGATATTGAAACTTACGAGTCAAAGTTCCATCACCATCATCATCCAGTCATTTCCATCATCAAGGGAATCTTATGAAGATAATCTTTGGCTTTTATAGCATGTAAATTGGACGCATACTTTTTTAAAAAAATGTAAAATTAAAATAATTCAACACTCAGTTTTCGGAAACTGGAGTTCCGCGGGGGGCGCCTTTACCGCTGATGATATCCTCGCATGCACACTTGCACTTCCTCAGATTTATGAAAATAAGTTTTTCGTGATTGAATGTATAAATTACAAAATCTATCCGTTAAAAAGTTATAGGTGGTAAGCGGGCGAAGTCGGGCCTAGCAGGAATGCGCCGCTAGTGTTTTAATATGTTTAAAATTCCAAGCTTTTTTTGCCTGATGGTTGATTTTATATTTTATTTTACTCGTCCTTCACGTCTTTCTAGTAGTTTTATCAATGAAAAATACTGTCCTGCCAAAATATTCTGTTCTCTTCTGACGACTAAATTCCGGGACATAAGAAGTTTTCCTCTTCCTATTTGTTATTTATTTACCCAATGTCTAGCCTAAATAACAAATAGCTAAAAAATCTTTGTTAATTAAGGAATCTGGGCCGATGAAATAAGAAAAAATCTACTGTTAGATATCATCAACCTATGACACAAGATCACCTACTACATGATCATTTTACTTCAACATATATTTTTCCTTTAAAATGACTCCGACTATGACGGTGATTCTATCGGCACCATTATCCGTTGAGTGATGGGGGTTTCTACAAAGAAACAAGTGCGAGTCGGGCTCGCCCACCGTGGTTTCCATACAAAAATTAGAGGTCTCGAACTTTTTCTAAAATTCAAATTTAGCTTAGCTAGAGCCCTTTAATCTGATATATCACTTAACCTGATGTACAATAGTCTATTATACTAGCCTTAAGTTTTAAGTGACCTACGATTGTTTATATTATACTTGTTATACATATATTAAGTATACCTACTCTGTCGCCCGTACCAAATCGCGAGGACATTTAGTTGATGACGAAGTAGAGAAAAAAAAAAAAAAAAAAGTATACCTACTTTAATATGTTTTGTAATAACAAACACACAAACTTAATTAACGAAATAGAAAGTGTGAAACGGATTGTTTTAACACTATGTTCCTTCTGTACACCAATGCGGGAAAAAGATTAAAGTTTCTTTTTTAATAAAACTAATAACGTTTGATAGTGTAATTGTAATTAATTTTAGTTTTTTTTAAAGGGATCGATTATGTATGTATGTATGTATATGTATTTTTACTATATGAATAAAAAGTATATTTGTTGTTTTGACTAAATAAGTAAATCTTCGATGGGTAAGTGTATTGTAGCGTAACACAGACACCTACAGCGAGCACCGGAGATAATTTTTCGGAGAATAACTTTGAAAAGTAAATAATCTGTTAATACTACTTTTTGTTTTATTATGACTATAATAAAAATTATATTAAATATATACAACATATAAATAAACAATCATAATCATATTGAACGAAATAAACGCATAAACATTTCAAAAAACTAATTTCATATATTATGTATGAAATAGACTAGCGACATAGTGTTACATATATGACATAGTACTTAAACTGTTACAAAATGATTTAAAAGAAAGGGTAGTTTTTTTCTCATTCATGAAAAAAAACGACTCGTCATTTGACCTTATGTCACTGCCAATATGAGATTGTCATGAAAAAAAATTTTTTTGGTACGGTATTTTAATAAATTAAGGTTTTTGTATAAACCGAGTGGAATTACTTACCATTGTTATTAATGTTGTAAAAAAAATCTAAAATTAAACAGTCACTAATGGCACAAATGTTAAAAGCTTAATAAAATCGATGTCGATATTAAATCGCATTACAAAATCATCGTTTTCCCGCCAAAAAACGCACGAGCTATTGGTTCGAGCGAGAGCGCATGCGCGATGTGCCCGCGAGATTTGCCTTTCGTCTGTAGTCTGTATTTTACGTTCGCAGTTTCGAGCCCACGCGCACCTCCGTCTCCGTTCACTTAGAGCCATCTTTCTCCTAGGCACGTGATGCGTCTTCGAAAGCATTGGCCGTGGAACTTTTATATATATCACTTATTCCGGTTCATCACGTTACACTGGTCAGGCCACATCTTTGGCTTTGGATCTCATCATTATAATATTATGTAAAACATTGGATGGATTGCAAGTGAACTACTGCATTGCATCAAGTTTAAAGTGGGTGAGAGTCGGTGCAGAAAATAGATTGCTTTGCTGCTAATTACTGATTGCGGTTTCTACAAAGGAACACGATCAGATTTGATTTTAGTCGGTGCGCTATTTTCCATTCATTTCCAAATTAGAATTCGGAGCGGTTGAACAAAATGGAATCTTTTAGTTGTTATTGTTATTGAAAAATACGAAAGTTTTGTTAAATATAGCTTTTTAAAATATAATTTCAAATTCATATAATTTACGAGATTTTTTTGCAAGTTTTTTAAACGTTTCATAAAAAAATATAGGCATAAATATTTGATTTCAAAATGCAATAAAGAATATTTTCAAATACATTTTTTAGGTACTATGTACCTAATAATTTTAAAGGAAATTCATTTAAAATTTTAAAGGATTCAGAATTTTAAAGGAAAAAAAGCGGATGATCGACCCAAACGGTAAGAAAGATAAAGATAAAAATGGAACCCTTATAGGATTACATTTTTTCTGTCTATCAAGTTTTTTTTTTATCTCGAGATCGCAGAGCTGAAAATTCATTCAGCTAAAATTAATATCAAATATTAAGGTTTAGTGAAGTTGAAGCACAGAAAAATCAAGCTACTCGCTGAACACAATCAATAAGCTAGAAATTAAATACTATAAATATATCCGTATATATAATCCGTATCTTTTTCTTTTGAAACACCTTATTTATAAAACAAAAGGTTTTATTACAAATATCACATCTGTAAATAGACTATTTTTATTTTTATGTATAAACAAAAGAAGTATTCTGTCAATATTGACGGTGTGAGTGCAATTTTTAGATGTACGTATATTTTATATTTGTTCAATGGTTTTTTTTATAGGTAACGTACGAAATAAACTTAAATTAGAGTCAATTTATATTCTCGATTTTCTATCAGAAAGCACTCTTCATTTATATGATAAAATAACAGATAATGTTATATTTATGATACGCGTATATTTTGGAAAATCAAGATCACAAGATAAATTTTTGGTGTAAACCAATTTGTCATGTAATTTAAATATTTTGTGGTAAAATATGAACAAAATTAAAGAGTGAGTTTTATTATGGAAGAAGAAAATTCAATTGTTGCTACGGAAAGTACAGAAAAATTAGATAAAGAAAAATCTGAAGAAGTAGATAAAATTAAAGATAACGAAAAATTAGAAGGAGAGGCCATTGAAAATGAAGAGAATGAAAAAGATGGATTTATAAAAGAACCTGCAGACTATGGTGAAGAGACAGTTCCTATTGAGATTAAAGATGAGCAGTTGGAAGAAGAACAGTTAGAAAAGAAGGAACAGTTAGAAGAAGTTGGAGAAGAAGAGCACCCTATAGATCAAAATGAGGAAGAAATTAAGGAACAACAAGTTGATCAGACTGCTGCCGTAGAGGAACAAGTTGAAGAGGAAGAAGGATATATTGAAGAACCTCCACCCGATCCTGCAGCTCCGTTAGAACTAAGTGAATCTAAAGAAGCTCTTAAGCTGCCTTTTGAGTTAAGACCAGATCAAACAGCTGAAGTTGAACAGCTATGGGAGATATATCAAAATTATACACCTGCCTATACTGACATTGATGGATACATAACTGAAAAAGAATTAGTTTATATGTTAAAAGCTCTTTTACTTATGACATATACACCAGAGCAACTGCAAGAATTAATAGCATACTGTGTAAGACCACCTCATCCTGAAGGTCATATAAACTACGATCAATTTTTGAAAATGGTCACTTTAAGACAAAGAGATTTCGAAGTGGAAGATGAACTGCGGTCAGCCTTGCAGGTATTTGATCCTGATAAATCGGGTACAGTTGATAGGGAATATTTAAAAGAGGTGTTAGCAAAACAGGGACATAAGATGCCTCAAAAGCAATTGGACAATCTGATTAAAGAAGTTGATATAAGCAATGATGGCACTATCGGTATTGAAGATGTTGTTGGCACCATGTGTATCGATCTTAACAAGGAAGACTTGCTTATGTTAATGGCGTCTCTTAATCCACCACAACCAGAATGATAATTTAAAAAAACCTAACGATGTTGCAAAATTTTAATATGGTAAGCTATAATATATAACATTAGGATTGTATATTGTTATTTTTCAGACGTTATATCAATAACCTACAAAAATATATAAACTGACAGAAGTATCAACAATGTTGTTTATAATATTTCTCGACTACCCACTGTATTATATACCTCATATCAATAGTATGGTTTTTCATCTTATTTCAGATTACCGAATGATTTAATAAAAGTAGTAATTCTATGATATATGTAACACATACACTATTGTATTTTAGCAATCTTCTCTTAACATTTATTTTATTTCAATCGGTTTATAAATAAAAAAGTTACACCATTTTAAAAAATCTTCGACAAAATTGCCAATTCAATAAAACAGTTGTATATTTTATACACAACTGTTTTATTGAATTTTCTGAATCTTTAATTTTCAATGTTTTCTTATTTGATCAAATAAAATAAATCAGCTTCACGCGGTATCCCGCACGCAACAAGGTAGGCAGAGGAAACCTTGTGTTAAGTAAGACACTCTGTTCCTCACTTTTCGCCGAATTCTGAAGGCATTGGCTGTTGAATGGCGGAACTCAACGCGCTATGCCTCGACACCAGAGCGAAGAAATAGAAATATAAATTTAAATAAGCATTTCATGTCCTGGAGTGGGGATTGAACCCACAACCAGTCAATTTTACTGTCACACATTGTGCCCCTCCGCCACGTCTGGCCTCATTGTTATTTAGTATTGTTTGCAAAATTATTTTATTAGCTTGTAATAGAAAACCCCGAGATTATAGGTTGATAAAAAACACCGAGATTTCAATAATTAAGATCGGGATCGGAAATAAGGCGAAAAAAACTGCATTTGCCGTGCATGCGTATTTACCGCCTACCTAAATAGATGTGAAATAATAAAACATTTTTCTATTAAATATGCCAAAAATAAGTTTGAAAATTACTTAAATTACGATGTATTTGCTGCTTAACAGTATAGATAACCACTCTAATATAGTTAAAAATATTTGTCTCTTTGTATTATTATTAAATAAATATTAGTATAGTTCAAACGGACAATGCCTCGCGGGGGCTACTAGTATATAATAAGAATACAACTATCTAAGAAACACGTCTAATTAATAAGTAAGTAGGTATAGTATACAATCAATGCTATTTCGCTACCTAATCATTGTACCTGATAGCTCAATGAAACACGACGCAAATGTTAAGATATCCTATCTCTTCACTCTTAAGGAAAGTTTTTAGTTCTCTTCAAAGTTAGTTTGTTTCTACCACATTTTTTAAAGAAGTTATCGTGGATTTTACACTAGCAACTATGTGTGTAGCGCAATACCGCATTATTTGGCTAAAAACAAAAAGCTGCATTATTTGGCTAAAGAAAAAATATAAAATGCAAATAAAATAGTCTTTTTTAACAGCCAATGTCTCAAAATTTAGGCAGAAAGCGGAAAAATGAGTGTCTTCACTCTAGGTTCTCGTTGCCTATTAAAGTAGAAATTTATAAGAAATTAAATATTCCCAAAGTAATCTTTTGTTTCTTTTCAAAGTCAGTTAGTTCTTACAATATTGTTTTAAAAAAACTATAAACCGCAAGCAGCTATTGTGGCGCAATGCCAAAATATTGATCTATAAACGTGATAGTTGTGAATTCGATTCGTACTAAGAAAAAAAATAAAAACAAATTAAATTATAAATAAATTGTTTAAATTGTATTTTTTTTCAATCAGCGTCCTGTCTCGTATCCTGCTATGGCAGAAAGTTGGTGCTAGATAAAAAATAGAAAAACATATTTGTTTCATATTTAATCACAATAATTTTACAGTATATTGTTTGTATTAATATTTTTCTATTTTTTATATAACACATTTGTCTTTGAAATTTTTATGACGGAATCATATTAATATAGAGCATTTTTTTTCTTTATTGAAAATTGTTGGCACATATTTTTATAAATAAATCAATTACAAATAATAATTAATGCCCAGTTTGAATATATATTTTATAATGTCGGCATTGACATTTGACCACTTCATTGTCTATTCGATTTCATCATCTGTGGAGTAATTGAGCACAGATATAGATACATGTGAGCAATAGGGTTGACCCATTTTAAAATCATCGATGTTCGTACTCAAATCTGATATTAAACATTTATAAAATTTATTAATATAAAATCAAATATATCAGCTTCACGCTGTATCCCACACACAGCAGGGTAGGCTGGGGGAACCTAGTGTTAAGACACTCCGTTCCCCACTTTCTGCCGAATTCTGTAGGCATTGCGTGCTGTAGTGTGAATATAAATTTAAGTAAATATTTCATCTTCTCAATTGGGGTCGAACCCACAACCAGTCGGTTTTAATCACACTTTGTGGCGCTGCGCCACGTAAATATTAGTATAAATACAACTTCAATCATGTTATAATGGCATTCTTGTTTTGTATTTAGTTTAATAATTACGTTTTCAAAATTTAGTGACATATCTACATTGTATTAAAATAATTATAAGTCAAATTAACGTAAAACTCAAATAAACGTATATTTCAAATATATTAATTATGTTGATTTGATTCATTTGAAGCTCCAGCTAATACATCGATAAAATATTCGATGTTTTAACAAGACATATGAGTGTTGACACTGACAGGCAATAGCCAAACATCGTAAGCTGTAACGGCATCTTTATGAAAACTTTTTTTAAATCTTTAATGTTTACTATCGTTAAAAAACATTAAATGGAATAAATTATTTACAAAAATGTCGAACATGAACACGATAATTACTATATTCGTTTTGTCAACAGTTTTTAATGGAAGTAAGTTATTGCTTGTAAGTCACAGGGGTGTGGTTTTACTCTATATTCATCAAAGTAGAAATATATTATTAATACACAAATATTCAATAAATTTTGTTTGTAAGTAGTAATTCACATATTGTTTTGGCAAATAAATACTATTAAAAATAAAATGTAACAGCCGTGTTACGGTACAATATTTTCCAATGAAACCTACAACCAGTCGTTAACAGTCGCACTTTGTGCCTCAAACCTTGCCTAAACATTAAAATAGAAATTCAATATTGTTTTTTTCTTCAGGTTTAGCTATATGGTGTTATCAGTGTACAGCAGCAACTCCTGGATGTAATGAACCGTTCAATTGGCGTGGCATAGGATATTTGGGCAATCCTTGTCCAGATAATGAAGATGTGTGTGTAAAGCTGATAGAAAGAAAAGGAGGTATATTAACATAAGTATATATATATTAGCATGTGTTAAAATATAGTAAACTATGAAATGTATAAACAAAGACAAACCAATAAACAGCCAAAATCAATTAAAATAATTGTTTTGGCTTTTGTTACACCAATAAATGCCCCTACTAATAGATTTTCTTCTATGTACAGACAGTGATCAGTCATAATATTTAATGTTTCAGCTAAACAAGTGATAACAAGAGACTGTTTAAGTAACTTTAAAGCTGTTAGGACAGATATACCTGCTGATACATATGAAGGATGTCGCCATGCTGCTAAGGATTTGAATTTAGCCAAATATGTTAACAATAGCATAAAGGAATTTGATATTAAAAGGTAATAATACTTTATAAATTTATTACAATAGTAACAGTAGCTTTACTAATTGAAATTGATGCTTATTGAATTGAGTTTCTTTTATGAAAACACTAATTTCAGGAATTGTTGGTATGAATTGAAAAAATATTTTTATATTGAATAGTCGATTGATGACAAGAGCTATAAGATTTATTAAATGACCTCAATTGTTTCTGTGCAGCTGAGTCCTCCATGTGTCATAAAATTCTAAAGTTATTCTCATTTGACCATCCACTGCAGCTTTACCTAGCTGCGGTTTCGCCCATATGGACAAATAGTCTCTTATGACAAATCAATATTTAAGTTTTAAAAACATTAAATCTATAGAAAGCTTTTTAATTTCAAAAAAACATACCATTTCTATATAAAGTGCATAATGAATGAAAAGATTCTACAGTAAGGATTTTTATGATAGTGTATAATAAGCTGTGTCTGTTCTTCAATCAACATTCAGTTTCATGTATTCAACCGATAGTAGAGAATAGCGTTTCTCCTCTTCTTATTCTATCTGTTTGTATGCAGGTAAAAATAGAAAATGAGGGTAAAAGAATTCATTTTTTTAGAAAATTTTCACATTTTTTTCTGTTGCAGAGACATCTATGATGAAACAATATGGTGTTTTTGTTTCTTGGATCATAGATGTAACAACTCATCAAGAATGACACATTCTATTGCTTTAGTTGCCTTCAGTATATTTTTATTAATTAAGAAGATATTGTCCTGATAATAAATAAAGTACAAAGTTAATAAAACTAAAAAACATACAAAACAATGTGTAAAAAATAGAAGTATATAATTATGTTTAATTTATAATTTACACTTGAACTTATATAAAATATTACAATATTCCTCATATTGTTATATTATAATATTTTGCTATATGCTTCATCAAGTAATATTTTTAAATAGAATTTATAGAAAACAAAAAGGCATAAAAATTACATACTCTATTGCACTTTATAATAAAAAATAATACAAGCTTTATTTTCAAAGTGAAACCAAGTCAAGTGATAAAAAATTATGTATAACTAATAACTAATAACCCGATACACTGAAGAGGTTTGAAAATATGTACATTTATATGTTTGTCTATGCATGTATAACTATTTTCCAAAACAGTAAGCGATACAGTTGTGGGTTCAATTCCCATTTGGAGGAATGAGTTATTTTCGATCTTTTGTTTAATATAGCGCGGCGTCGTGTTCCACCACTCAAGTTGCAGATATATGCGCAAAAGCTGAGAACGTTAGAAATAAGTTAAAGTATAATTGTCCGTCCATTTTGTATGACATAATTGTCATGTACATATATAAACAATCCGTCCATCTTTTGAAATATTTTATTATATTTTTCCCTTTTAATGTTTTGTTATAAAATGTATATACATTATCTGGAGGGAATGTCTCTTAAGTATATGTTTTTTTTAAATGTTTTTAAAGCTTTACTATATAATGATAAGTTTAATACATATAATAATCTTATTGTATATTTATAATCTGAAAATAAAAACACTTATGACAATTTTATTTTGATTTATTTATTTCATGTGCTTATTTATTAATATGAATAATGTATAGTAAAATATCGAATTAATACATTTTTAAAAGCATGTGCATTGTGCAGTCTTTTGTAAAAATACTGTTAGGGTATGATTCAATATGAATTTAATTAATATATTACCTGAAATACATGTAGTCTTTTTTAATTTATTTTTTTATTTTATCAACTGTATAAAATTATTTTAAAATGATAAATAAACAGTATTCAAATTTAATACTTTTAAAGATTTAAATAACTAAATGTTACCAGTTGAAATATGTAATCCTTAAGTACATATTGGTGCTTACTTTTTTTACCGAACACAGTTTTCAATTTACATTTTAAATTCACTCTGTGTAAAATAAGAACATAATTATTATTATAAAAAAATACAATAATAATAATATAATAGCTTACAATGTTTCAAATTATTTTGGAATTAATAACTTTGTATTACCTACATGTAAATTTCATAGTGGAAGTATCTGAAGTTGAGGAAAAAGGGGGAAACTAATGAAAAATTAATTTGTAG
The DNA here is from genome assembly GCA_917862395.2 of Heliconius sara. Lineage (NCBI taxonomy): Eukaryota > Metazoa > Arthropoda > Insecta > Lepidoptera > Nymphalidae > Heliconius > Heliconius sara. The sequence goes on along the minus strand of OU860796.2, from coordinate 5,269,300 downwards.
TTAATTATGAAAATTAATGATGTGTAACTTGTTTACAACTACAAAAGCGCAAATTGCAACAGTGTTACCATAAGTGTCGTAACTAAATTAATTATTTTAATCATCGTTGATGCGTCCATATACCACATGTCGTAAACTGAAATGCGCGGAGGTTTCTCTTTAATCATCTTTAACATTTTAATGGCTTTCTTTCTAAGTGGCCCTGAAATTTTATATTATCTATTGTAATTTAGTGTTATTATTTTTTTATTATATTTTTTCACATTCTTGTTCACAAGTTATTGGCGAAGTATACTTGAATAACGTATACAATATTGAATAAAATGTTTTTGTAGGCACCTGATGAGACTTGATTGATTGAGTTAATTATTATTGGAAATCTCTTAAAATTTTGCAAATGTAAATCTTTAAAAAAAAACAGATAGTTTAATACTATCTGAATTCGCGCAAGATACTCACCATCATAATATCGCGACAGAACTGTAATGCACAAATATTTAGTGTTATTAATTTCTTTGGAGAAGAATTCGGATCGTACACAAATAAAAACAATAATACTCAAATCTACGAATATCATTGTTAAGAGCACTACGCTTTCCGTTAAGTGGAGCAGCTAAAAATAAAGTTAAATATTATTAGTATGTATAATTATATTTAGTGTATAATTTAGAGATTTTTTACATTTTCTTGAAGAGCCAGCAGTCCATATTCGAAATTGATTAATACGCCGGAAATGAATTTGAAGCAAAACAAAAATATCTGAAAAGAAAAAACGTTATAACGAGTCGTATCCACAAACGAACATAATGGGTAATTGTAGGAAAAGTAATATAAAATGATATACATAGTTACATTACAATAAAATATAATTTTGGAGACTTAAATATTCAAATTCATACATATTCATAACTAACCTGAAATCTGTATAAATTTTGGAACTGAATGAGCTCTTCACACAGCTCTGCTAGAAAGATGTCAGTATCGCAAGACCTGAAGTCGTGTGTTCCAGATGCCATGTAACGTAACACTTTAATCGAAGGAAAACATTGATTTCTCATTGAAACAACATGCAAGTTTTCAGTGCCTTCCAAGTGATTAGATATTATTGCGTTAATAAAGCGAATGCGAATGTAAAAGTAAAGTAATAGATTGGAGCAAAATAACCATTCCATGGTAGAGGATAACTGAGCCCACAGAAAACCAACGAAAGAGAAAACTTCCAATGGATTCTCATTTGATAAAGCTAAAATAAACATTAGCGACAACAGCACCAAAATTGTAGACACCGTTACAACGTTAGCGCGAAACGATATATCGTTCAAGTACGGGTTCTTATCAATTTTTAACTTTCGATCGATTTTTTGTAATTGTATGAAAAATTTTACATTACTTTCGTTGTTAAAAAATCGCGTGTTTATAACAGTACACAAATAGAGTATGTAGTGGATGTATATAGACGTTATGGTTATGTAGTAAATTTTACTAAATAATGCGAATTTGTTGAAATAAAAATATATAGAACACGTATAAAGGCCGAAACACAGAATTAAACATATTACAGTGTAAATTTTTTGGAGCACTGTGGGTGCGGTCACAAATCTGTCGCGGGCGTCGACACGACTTGACCCCAAAATTGTTTGTATTAAGCGAAACGGATAGAACGACCTCAGGAAGTTCTCTTCTAAAATGTCACTTGAAACATATTCGACTGTATTCATTGCTCTATATTATAATTGAATTTGCTGTTAATATTTTAATATACAATTAAAAATATACGCGAGTATTCTATTAGAAGTTAAGTATTTTATTTAATAGTACTTAAACTTAACTAAAACTTAACTTTAAATAAGTTTTATAGTACTTAAGTTAAAATTAGGATAAAAGTGTTAATTGCTAAATTTAGAGCTGTAACACAGCCCCATCGTATACGATGCAATGATGACCAAAAGTTTCCCTATGAGACCAGTGTCTATTTTAACAATATCATATATTGACAAGTCGCTTCTCACTTCCAGCAATAATACCATATTTTTCATATATTTCCTGGTAGTCTCTGAAAGTAAGTAAATTCATTAGGTTCACTAATATCAATTCGTAGGAGCTTACAAGAACAGTTCTGGCCTTTTGAATTTAATTTAGAGGGCGTCGTGGCGCAAGGGGTGTGTGACTTGAAACGCGACGATTGTGAGTTCGATTTCCACTCGGGGAATAAAATATTTAACATTTTCATTTCCTCGCTCTGGTAAGGAGGCAAAAGCGCGGCTGTAGAGTTCCATATCTGAAAATGCGATGCCTCAAGAATTATGCGGAAAGTGGGGAAATGACAGTTACAATCAAATGCCACAAACGGTGAATAAAAAAATACTATAGATGAATTAGCAAAGTAGTTTATATTTTTGTAAGAAATATCTTTAATTAATTAAAATTCAAATAACAAAATAATCCGCCACTATATTTTAAAATACTATTATTCATCGATATTGCTTAAGGAACTTTCGTCTATGGTCCTAGCCGTGCTACACAAGTTCACACTAACCTAGGTCCTATTGATATGCCTAAGACACGACCACATCCAAGTTACTTCCCAACAAATACTAATCGTTACTAAAAGAAAATAACTCATTAAATTTAAACGCACTGACAATAATGCTTTATGTATATATAATAAATTGATTAATGTGTTAATTGAAGTGTTAGATATAACATAACGTTAGAGAAGGGGTATTGTGGGTACCATTAATTTAATGAATATCTTCGAGTACCACATACATATTTTATAAGATTGGTAAGAAAACTTACTAATATCGGTATCCATGGAAATGTTTATGAAGCCTACTAGCAAACATTTCAAATAAATGGATAGAAAAAAAATGACTCTATAGTTATCTCAGAACGATGACTTGAGACGTGTGAAATGGGCATTTCTGCCGCTTATACCAGCTACTCAGTAAAACCTTAGGTACCTATAGTTCTTTTGTTAGGCAACAACTATTCAAGGCTAGGGACTTGCAGAAGCCTGTAAGGCATGAGGAAGAGGGGCCATGGTGTAATCGTGATGGTAGGTCACTTTAGAGAAGAATATTTATCTCGATGAACTGTCTACAAGAGCGACAGTACAATAGGCATACTATCCCTATATAACAGTTCTCTGAGTTAGCTATATAAGATTAATCTAACATTTCATAAATACCTACTTACCTTTACTAGAAGTAGGTACATACCGTTTTTTGACGAATGTAGAATGCTGACAGATAGCCTTCTTAATTTTTCTAATTTCGACGTAAGATAGCTAGCTGCACGGCATTGTACGTACGTTAAGAGCAAAAATAATATTAATGGTGATGTTAAAAATGCCGATAGAAAAATATCCAATTGTGTCTGTAATAACATAATAAAATAAAATATAAAAACAAACAAAAATTTAATAAAAACCACTAGAAATTCAAAATTCAATTTCAATTTCTAGAGAACTTAAATAATAAAAGAAAATAACAGAAATTGGTAACTTGGTAAGGTAAGGTATTGGTAAAAAGGTAAAGGTAAAGGTAACTGGCTCAAGAGCCAGACCAAGTTACCTTCATTATATTATAAAACGAGAAAGTTTCTCTGCGCATAAACGCAATACCGGTAAGTTTTATCAGGAAATATGACATTTAGATGGTGGTAACATTAGGTAATTATTTATCTGTTGCTTAAAAGAGTACCAAACTTTCGGTAAATTACAAGGCTTATTTTTTATATATATATTCTTGGGAAGAATATTTGAAGTAACTTTATCCATTGCCCGACGCTCGGTTTTAACCCCTGTTAGATCTGTACACTAATAAATTATAAAAGTACCATCACCATCCAAATTGATAGTACTTACTGGTGTTGGATGTAAGCGTAGAGATACTTACAGGTTTTATAACTGTTTCGCTCTATATGAATCATAAAAATCCGTATTTATAAAGAAAAAAAAATAGTACCTACTACCTACACGTATTGATAAATACATGCATTACTTTCATTAACATCACCTAGTCGGGCAAAAAATATATTGAAAAAAATATATAAAACTAAATGTATATAATTAAATTTAACCTAACGTGACCTAATATATTACTTTATTATTAAAATACTCACTTGATATTTTAAACACAAAATAGCTCTTTCGACATAGAGCAACGCCCATGACGTCGTTTGAACAAAAATGTAAAGAATCTGTAATAACAATAAGAATAAAAAAAGGTTAACATTCACACAAAAAATAACAATTATTATGTTAATTATTTACCCTGTGTTCATAGAGATATATGAAGTCCGAAATCGCCGAGATGATGTAGTGAACGCTTTTCAACAAATCGTTCCATATTATATCATCAAAATCATTTGGACTCTCAAGTACAACACAATTTTGTGGGTAGTTGATATTTAAATTGCTTTCACAATTGATTCTATTAATACCTTCCAATTTCTTCGTAACAAAGTCCACACGCACACTTATGTAGTACAAGATAACCATTATTAAAATACCATTGAGGTAACTAATAAGCGGCCCCCATGCTACGACCAAGCCAGGAAAGCAAAAATGTTGGAAAAAATTAATATTAAAAATAATCGTAATAATAGTAGCCAGAGTCAAACAAAACCAAATGATATATACAATATTTTTTGCAAGATACACATTCTTTTTCTTTCGATCACCCATATTCAGAAGGCGGTCTATTTTCTGTAACTTGACATACAAATCACAATTTCTTTTTTCATCTGTGAAAAATTTTTCATATATCACCAATGGCATTTCCATTCCATTAATATCAATGTAGGCAAATTTAAAATGTGATTCGTTAAAAAATGTCCCGTCCGTAAATTTACATTGTGTGTAATGATTGTACTGAATAAATAGATGCGCCAACCACACTGTCGTCGTGTAAAAAGCGATCAATTTAGAAGGCGACGTGGCAAAACCGTCTTTCAATTGGACTCGCAGACAACCGAATAAAATATGGACGTACTGTATAGGTCTGAATATGTCCACAAATTCGTCGTCCAAAATATCGGCTGTAAATTTTTCTAGTCGGCTAGCCATGATTTACTAAAAAATAGTAACTGAAATGAGTCTAGAGCATACGTATTATACAAATCGATACAAATAATAAAGCATATTTGATAAATTGAAAATGATCCCCACGAGACTTAGTATGCGTGCCTATAATAATAATTAAAGTAATATTTAATTTAATTGTAATATTTCGTAGTGTATTATTGAGAAATCTCAATTATCTATATTTTAGTATAACAAAATCAAACGGATTGGTTATTGTACGTGAAAGAAATACAATGTTTTTGTCATCACCACTTCAAATGAAACCAGTTTTTAAACTAACTCTATAAAAAACCTAATACACTTAAAACAAAAGGGATTTTTACAAAAATGAATAAGTGAATTTTTCAAACAAGATAATTAATAAAAGTTTCTTTGTAAAATAAAACGCCATTTGTCAAGAATTACGCACACAAACTTAGCAAAGCGTGAAACACGAAATACAGTATGGATAAACATCGTGAAATGATAAAAAAATCCTACGTCTAAACTGTTGGGGTATCTTGATTAATTTTCCTTCTTGATAATTCTTTAAATATGGGTTTTTTTTATATTTTACCCTATATAAGGAGCGCAGACGCTTCCACTTTGTATATATAGGGTAGGCAGAGGGAACATAGTGTTAAGACACACCGTTCCCTAGTTTCCGCCGAATTCTCAAGGCATGGGGTGTTGAGTGGCGGAACTCAACGCCGCACTTTGCCTTGACACCAGAGCGATTTTTTCTTTGTCTAAAGTTCTGCTAATCTCAGAAATGGTCTAACCATATTAATAGCAGTAATCTCTATTAAAGCATATTGTCAAGATTCCCTTATTATTTAGTGTTTGTCTTATTTACAATCCAGTTAAAGAATGTTGTTCTACAAAATTGCGATATTTTATTGAATTTGCTAAAACTTTACCTTTTTTTACAATAATCGTATAGATATTGTTCTTATATTATTATTATAAGCGAAAGTAATGCAGATCAGTAAATTAATTATTTTGTAGTTCAAGCAGACGTGTACTGACGCTGAAGAATATAGCATATGAAATCGTGAAAAAATATATAAAATCAAATCAAAAAAGCTTCACGTTGTATCCCGCAGACAACAGGGTAGGCAAAGGGAACTTAGTGTTAAGACACTTCGTTTCCCACTTTCTGCCGAATTCTGGTTGAGTGGCAGAACTCAACGCCGCGCTTTGCGTCGACATTAAATTTAAAAAGTAATTTGTAGAAAAAATACTTATGTTGAAAATACACAACAATACATAATAAATTATATTTTTAAAAAGAAAAATATTTTAACCAAGTCTATTTATTATAAATGATGTAAAAAATATAGACACAAATAAAACACACAGGTTCTGCTTTAAGAAATAACTTTTTAATATAGTTAAAGTAACATTCTTAGACACTGCAGGCAACCAACATATTAAAAATAGACTGAAACAATTGTTTACAACAATAAAATGTGACATTTGTAAAAACTCGATTATCCGGCTCTCAGTTGTACGGATTTCCGATTATCCGAACTATCAATCGCGATTAAATATATATTCAATATCTACTACTATGTAATTTAGGAAAATATGTACATATGAAGTGTAATAATTATACATTGTATGTTGGAAAATTGATTTTATTGTGAATATCGAGTTTCTATTGTATTTCATTTATTCATTATTATACAAACTAAGAGAATAAATGTATTAACTTAATTAACATTCACTGCCAGCAGCATTTGACAGTCTGGTCAATATAAATATTTTAATAAATAAAACCTTGGGTAGGTATGTCATCCATATGACTGTCTGTGATTGTCAAAATAATTGTCTTTTCAAGTGCATATAGTTACAGTACACTATAACTAAATACAAAAAAATATATATATTTTAAACTATTTATCTGTATGTCCTTCGTTCAGGCTAAGCTGCAAGACATCTAAACCGCTTTTTATGGGACTTTCACTGAAAGATAGAGGAGGTTTTTGAAAAACATATTTTGAACAATTGAATGTATATTTTGTACTTGTAGGTCATAAAACCATTTCTAAGAACTAAGTATATTTACGTTCCTTTTTTAATTATCACCATTTGAAATTTATTTTAATTGTACTTGTGTATCTGTAAAAACCTTCTCTACCAAATTTCAGCTTTTTGCAAACTTATTATTTGACCACTTTTTTTATAACTAAATTGACCATATTATTTTGTTCATAAAAAAATGCGATTGTACACCATTTTTTTATTCTTAATAATTAATTATTGTTCTGTATTAAAAATCGGACTATACAATTTGATTCATACCACTATTTTATAATCAATAAAATAAAAAGAATAATATCAATGATACTGTCTTTGCCTTATTGGTAAGATAGAATAACAGATATCTATCAAATAAATTATCAGATACTTATCAGACAGTAGTATAATGTGACATTATTGTCATTTTAGTATGCGAAACGTGAATCTTCGGAATATCCAAGTTTGTCTAATGCTGGAGTGCAGGCAAATTTGATCATAGGGGGAGGTCCACACATTAGTACGATGACGTCATCGCCTGGCGGGAACAGGTGCTCTTCGATCATTGCGTCGTTTATAAATCCTGTGCTATATTTCCATCCTGGAAATGTAAAATTTTATTATATTACTGTATACGTAATCATTATTGTCATAAGCAATTCAAATTTTAAGATTTACGCTAGTTTTAACCGACGAAAAAGTCAAAGAAAGTTTACTTTTACGCGTATATTTCAATTTGAATATTTGTTACTAATAAATTCGATATTGATAATTATTTCACTAGAATATACCGCTGAGATAGTCCTATATAAATAATGGTAATTTCTTCAGCAGTTTTTTAAAAGAAAAATAAACTAAAAGTAAATGAATAAATATACACATTTATAATTGCATAATTTCGAACATTCTCTTTTGTTCAGTTAAACACATTTAAGCATTAATTTTATATACATTTATGTAATAACTTCTAAATATTTTTTCACATTAAAACAAATTGCCACCTTACCTGGTATGTGTTTTTTAATTATATATCATATAAATATTTTCTTTTATTATAAAAATAACCAATTACCTTCATTAGCTCTGTCAATGGTGTACCAAAGTTGGAATTGTTCCGGATGTTCCTTTTGATATTTCTCGAGTTCGTCTCTCAATAATATATCTTGTTCAGTTTGATTTGCAAACAGCAGTCTGAGCTCAGTATGATCACCTGCGGCCTTACAGATGTGGCGAACGAGCTGTAGCATTGGCGTGATGCCCGTACCACCTGAGAAAATCAAATATAAATAAGAAAATTATAGTTGATACCGTTGTAGTGCAGTGGAATAGTTTACAAGGTAGATGACGTGTAGTTGCGGGTACAAATCTCGTTTTAAGAATGATTATTTACTAAAGTAGTATTTCTTTCTGGTCCGGTATAGCCCAAAAGGATATTTATGACTGTATGATGATGATGATATGTGCTGTATCTAAGAGTGGTCGAAAAGTATACAACAGGTATCCTAAGTTATAACTAAGGTCTATTTTGTCTATTTAAAAAATAATTATAATAGTTGTGTGTTGTATTGATTAAAACATGTGTAATTTTTGTTAGTCATTAATGCTACCCTAGATCAATTTCGGAGATGGACGGCCTTCAAGTTGCGATGACTAAACTATTAAATCATAACCTGTTATCATCTCGAGATGATCGAGATCGCATATATTTTTAATGGAACCAAATATGCCTGCGGTCAGAGTTACCGGACACTTAGGATATGTGAATTGTCATATATAACTCTTAGTTATTTCTCTTTGGCCATACGGGCGAAGCCGTAAAAAGCTAGTAAAAAAAATCAACTTCACGCTATTTTCCGCAAACAGCATGGTAGGCAAAAGGGACCTGGTGTTAATACATTCCGTGTCTCACTTACTGCCGAATTCTGTTTAGTGGCGGAACACAACGCCTCGCTTTGCCTCGACACCAGAGCGAAGAAATGGAAATATAAATTTAAATAAATATTTCATCTTCTCGTGTGGGGATCGAAGCCACAACCAGCCCTGGCCTGGCCTCCACTAGTGTATACTATAAATTTAATCCTTCTAAATTGTAATAAATCATATTTTAATTAACATCTTAATCCCTGTCTACAGTACAATAAAATAATTCAGTGATACACCTGACGCTTTTGGTCGACATGACGTTGTTTCTTTAATAGTCTATTTGTAATTTATTTAGATTACACATACATTCGCCTTGACTATGTTGTTTATTGTCGTATAAATTGACGTGCTCTCTATTTATTCATTGTAGAGGCCATTTCTAATTACATTTATGTAAAGCATTATTTTAACTGGTGACTTTGCTACGTTCATTATTGTAAATTTGACAAAGCGTGGCGTTTAGTTCTGTCTAAGGAACGGAGCGTTTTACTTGGTCTGTAGCAACATGTGTAATACTATGTGAGGCTATAAATAAATTTAAAAAAGGCAAAAATTTAATGAAATTATAAGGAAATAAAAGCTGAAATTCCGCATGAACGCTCTTGAGAAATATTAAAAGTCGTCGGCTACAAACAATTGTTTTTTTTTCTTCAAAAATGTTAGAACGTTCAGATTTAGTACTTATTTGTAACCTTTAAAATGTACATTTTAAAATTCGAATGAGTATGACACAAGAAAACAATTTTACTATTTTTGTGTGTCTGTCTAGCCATTTGTCCGGGCTAATCTTCGAAACAACTGGACTGGTACTAAAGGGACTTTCACTGGAAGAAACGATTGTGGAGAAACATTTATGCTTCTTTTTATCGCTTCTAAATTTCCATTAAGATTATCCATATTCATAAGATATCCAAATATTTTTATATTAAATGCGACAATCTTTGCGAGCGAAAACAAATAAAATCTTTAATGGCCCAATTTACAATTAATTTATTGTATAGCAAACAGATAGATAACCATACTATTATTACATTAAATAAAATTTCGTATAGTACTAATTACTAATTTCGTATTTAAGATGTTTATATAAGTACATATAGTTCAAACGTATTTCAAAATATAAATAGCGTGTATAATGCAGGTAATCAGTCATAGCAACAACAATTATGATAAGAAATTCAAACTTCTGCGGTTTGATATCAATGTTCATATATCATAGTTTCTTCTATTTGTATGGTCATTGAGTTTCTATGCAGTAACCTATGCGTTATCCAAAACCCTATTATTTTTTAAATGAGAAAAAATATCTAAAAACCAAAATAACATATTCACTATCTATTCCATTTCTTGAACGTGATGCGATATGATGAACACGCAGACGGCTTAACTTATAATATTAAGAATATTAATAATAATATTTTAGGGTTAGGATTAAAACACTCGAAATTAAATCGAACATTGAGCAAACGTTAAGATTTTTAAATATATCGCATTAAAGTTTCAAGTCAAGTCAATGTTGGTCAGTCAACCTCAGAAAATAGTCATATGATACCGCGAAATTATTTTTAGAATATCATTTGAGAAACAGTTTCACATGTTATTTTCGTGTATTTCTAATTCCACCTATAAATCTTGCTAGCTATGATTGTTCGACGTTTCAAATAAGAAATCGTATAAAGATTTGTACCATAATTGCACAATAAAATGTTCGAGAAACTTGCCGCCTGAGAGAATGCAAATATTTTTTTTTTTATATTTAGAAAACAATGAATTACTTTACGTTTTAAATAATAATCTGTGAATGAAAACGGCATGTCATGAGTTGAGAGCTATTCATAAAATATTGGTCTAAAAGTCCGATTCGTTCAGTTCTATGGTTCGATTCGTTCAGTTCTCAGGGCTATGACGCATTCCGGGGCATAGCCCCGAAATCCCGAATTAAGCCCGAATCTGATAACCCTATTCGTAACAGTTGGTATATATCGTTTATTTTTTTTAGTTAGTAAAAAACACTATAAATAATATACATACTGCCGCTGTATTAATTCACTAGATTATACATTGTTTTGATATTATTATATTAAATATTATCATATCATTGTAACATTATGATAAATATATTACGTATCCACACGCTCGTGAGAAATTGTTATATAATATTAGTAATAGTTACATTTTTTCGAGAACGATTTAAAATATATTTTAAAACGATATTATATTTTTTTAAATATATTTTTAAATCGTTCAAGAGGCCAGTCGTGGCGCAGGGGCACAAAGTGTGACTGTAAAACCGACTGGTTGTAGGTTCGATCCCCACTCTAAGAGATGAAATATTTACTTAAATTTATATTTCCATTACTTGGCTCTGGTGTCGTGGACACGCGCGGCGTTGAATGATGCCACTCAACACGCAATGCCTCCAGAATTCGGCAGAAAATGGGGAACGGAGTGTCTTAACACTATATTCCCTGCCTACCCTGCGGGATACAGCGTGAAGCTGATTTGTTTATTATATTATATATCGTTTACTTTAGTGCCATGTTTTTATTTATTTATTCTTGGTATAAAGAAATTCTAATCTAAAAACTAATAACTTAAATAAAATGTAAGTGTTTAATACTAAAATAGTATGCCAATTAAAATGACCTTTTATTTTTTCATGACTTTCAATTAAAATGCTATCAGCTATCAAAAATATGTCAAGACTAAATATATTGTGTAATAGTGACAAGTCACGCTATCTGTACATCGATTAAATGACAATCACATCGAATATTATCAACAATTAAAAAAATATAAAATTTGGAAATCTTAAAGGCAAAAAGCTATTTAAGGCCTAATAAATATTAACTTTATATTTTTTTTCCGTTTCACACTTTACCCTGTATTTAAAAGGGTAAGCAGAATGGACCTACTGTTTGTGATCTGGTTTCCGTTTGACGGACTGAATTTGAGACATTCGATGTTATGTGGTGAAACTAAACGCCGCGTTTAACATTATTATGCTATTGCATGGTTCGTATAGTCCGTAAAACCATTTTGATATCAAGAAAACAATTTAGAGACGTAACACAAAACAACAGCGAGGTCACCAAAATACCACAGAATTTAAAATGTTTATATATTATATTATTCTCATGCATTTATATTTTTTGTTGAAATGACAATAGATACACAAGGCTCATGATAATGCTAACCAGCTAACAAATATTAAAATACAACGCAAATACATTATTATCTTTTATTTAAAAATTGATCACACTGCAGACATTTTGGTCCATAGTATTATTATTTTATTTTTACTAAATATAAAAAAAATCACGTGTATCAGTTTGTTTACTTTAAGTATCTTATTAAATTCAATATTATGTACATTTTATTTAAGGGCAAAACATTTAAAATAGGTCATAGGTCATATAATGTAATCCGCGTATACCATATATTACCAGGGTGGGCAACATTTCTTCGGCGAAATACAAGTATATTATATATTTTATTTTATACAAATATAGACATTTAAGGATATAATAATAAATATTTATAAACCTAATTAAACTTTTTTTACAAACAAAGGCCGGCCGTGGCGCAGTGGCACGAAGTGTGACTGTAAAACCGACTGGTTGTGGGTTCGATCCTCACTCGACGAGATGAAATATTTACTTACATTTATATTTCCATTTCTTCGCTCTGGTGTCAAGGCAAAGCGCGGCGTTGAGTTCTGCCACTCAACACACAAGGCCTTCAAAATTCGGCAGAAAGTGGGGAACGGAGTGTCTTAACACTAGGTTCCCTCTGCCTACCCTGCTGTGTGCGGGATATAGCGTGAAGCTAATTTTTTATTCTAATTAAACTTTTTTAAAAATATTAGGGGGCTCCCCTCTCCCTCGATTTAATTTGCCATTTAATGTATACGATATAACGATGTTCGTCCACAGAACCGAAATATAGTGTTATATATTGAGGCCGTCGTGGCGTAGAAGCTCAAGCGTGCCACTATAAACTGTTGTGGGTTCGATTGAGACTCGAAGAAGGAAATATTTTAAATTTATATTTCCATTTCTTCGCTTTGGTGTCGAGGCTAAGCGCGACGTTGAATTCTGCCATTCAACAACGCAGTGCCTCCAGAATTTGGCAGAAAGTGGGGAACGGAGTGTCTTAACACTAGGTTTCCTCTGCCTACCCTGCTGTGTGCGGGATACAGCGTGAAGCTGATTTATTTTATTTCCTCGCTGAGGTAACGAGGCAAAGCACGAAATTGAGCCCCCCACTTAACACACAACGCCTCGAAAATTTGGCAAAAAGTAGAGAACGGAAGTGTCTTAGTGAAGATACAACGTGAAGCTAAAATAATGAACAATACTATGTTTAGTTGGCAACCCTATGTTTTACGCATGTTTAATGAGAGCATTATAAAAATATATGTTTTGTAAAGTAACTGTGTATTGCATCATTATTTAAGTCGTATATAAAGATTTTGGATTTTATCATTATCAAAGTCCATTGTAAAATCAGGTAAAGGATAAAAAAAAAATACTTAAATGATAAGCCAAATGTATAAATAACATTAGAAGCCTTCATGCCGAAGCAACATAACATCTGACTTCAAGTGATTTCCTACTTAAAGAAATGAATTATTTTTATTTCCTAGCTCTGGTAACAAGACTGAGTTTCGCCCCTCAGGTCTTAACACTAGGTTCCCCTGCCTACCCTGTTATACATAGGATACAACATATAAAAAATATATATAAAATAATATAAAAATAACAAACTAAATACCTGCAATCATGTTGACTTTCTTCACATTTATCTTAACAGGAGGGTCCTTCCTTAATTTCTTGATTAAAAATTTGCCATTTTCAGCATATTGCAATCTACCCGAAGGCCCTCTAAAATCTATTGTGTCACCAATTTTCATATCATTGAGATATTGAGACATTTTACCGCCTCCAGGGAATTTTGGATGAACATCTTTGAAGTATACCTAAGAAAATATTACAATATAATTAGTTTTAGTTTTTTTTTTTTTTTTTTTTTTTTTTATGGAAGAGACACGGCAAACGAGCGTGCGGGTCACCTGATGGTAAGTGATTACCGCCGCCCACGACCCCGTGCAACCCCAGAGGAGCTACAGGTGCGTTGCCGGCCTTTAAGATGGGTTGGGCGCCGGGGCCCGGCATTACCTGATGCGAAACGCAGTGGCATAAAGCCACTACTTCACGCCGGTTTTAAATGCCGGGGGTGGTAATGATCCGGTCGAGTCTGCCCATGCGTGTTGCCATTGCTGGCGACGTGACTCTACCACACGTACTTTAGTCGCCTCTTACGACACCACCAGTACCAGGATGATCCTATTCTAGGCCGGGTTTGTTAGTTTGTATTTTACTTTATTTATTAAGATTATAATCAAAATATTTTGATAGTAATCCATGATTTTCTTTTTATTTCTCAAATAACTAAAAGTATTGTATCATCAAGTTTTTAATTGGAAGAAATAGTATAGTATCATGCCAAAGTCTAATGTATAATAATTTTGAAAATAATTATTTATATTCTATTTTCAAAATCATCATCAATGTTACAATTTTTTTTTTCTTTGGTTCTCTATTAATTAAAATAAAAACATAAAGAATACAAACCTTAATGACCAAGTCAACATAACCCTTTTCTTCATCACTTGACACTGGAGTGTAAGCTCTTATTATAAGTTCATCATCAACTTTTACAGATAAATGTATGTGTTGACCAATTGGCAATCCTAAAATATGTATGTATTTATCAGTATTGGTATTGACAGTTACTTAAGTGGAATTATATACAGGTGTGGACTTTATGAACCTTGTTAAAAATGAATAAATTTTTGGCTTAACATCTTAGCTTAAGTACATTTTAAATCATTATAAAGTTTTTAAAATAAAATATATCACTTACCAAGTACATGATCAGGTGATGGTAAGCCGAATCTAAATCTTCTTGTGTCATGATTTATTTCTTCTCTTTCAATGAGAGGCAATGCATACTTGATGTTTGGGTCCACTAATGCAACAAGTTTCTTACTTTTGGAGGATTTTGATTTCTTGCCAAAAACAAAATGAGCAAAAACAGTTGCTATGATTACTACGGATCCCACTCCAATTATAATTGGAAAGACCTGTAATGAAGTATTAGTATAAAGTTTTGCTTTAAATATTAACTATATTTAATTAATGCTATTATTATATATTATTGGGATATAAATTTCATCCATAAAAATTGTAGAGTACTATTCAATATTTTAAGTGTATTAAGCTTGGCAAATTATGAATATAATTTATAAAAAACTTTTTTTTAGGTTTTTAACTACATACTTCTAGGTTATCCATGTTTTCACCGATTATACGTCAACACACAAACTAAATTCACTCCAAATAAGCAAAATATGTAATAATTACAAAATAAAACACAATATAAATGTATAGAGCGTAGATAATTATCTGTGACTTGAACTTTGTTATCACTATAAAAAAGTAAAGGAAACAAATACAGCGGGAATTGTTCGAGTCATTAAATGATTATACATGACAAGTGGTAGCACCGAAGATGGTCGTAGACCATGACAATTCGTTTTAATTTTCGTAACCAATCATCTAAAACACATTGCATTTTCTTACCAAACTCATTTTGACGAGTCACCACGATAATAACAGTAAAACTACAGCATAGTTTCTCCTAGTATATTTTAGCTAATAAATATTTTATCAGATACCAAAACCAATTGATAACTTAGATAAGCAACCTTTATAATATAAAACATTAAAAATCAGTTATTAGATAAGAGGTTGGAACCTACCAATTTTGTGTTTAAATTTACGTTGTTATACATCTTTTATCATTTAAATTAAATCTTGACAACTTTATCTAATTTTTTATTAGATATAAATAGTGATGCTTCTATGGTTGAAGAAGGAAAACTGATTTAAAATTCTTTACGCTCTTGTATTGCATAAGATCTAATATTGGCACGTCTGGAATCGTATTTTTGTTCACTGTTCTTATGTTCTAGCGGTGAGCGTTCTCACGTGAACTTAGAAAGGTTGATTTACAAGAACTTAAAAGGGGAAATTATAATAATTGAGACTAAGAGAAAATAATTTATTCAACACATTTAAAATGTAAATAAAGGCCAAATTTGTAAATTGTTTTAAATTTATATCAGTTTTTCATAATGTATTTTATAGAAAAACACATTGTTAAAATTAAAAAAGGCGCTATTAATCGTTTGTTTATTGACGTTTCGTTTCTTTTAGAATAGCAATAGAATAGTAAAGACTAAAATGCTGATACTCATAGACGAGACGTAGAGCCTTTGGTATTATAAGTTAATATTAAAAAATATTGTACTTTTTTTGTTTACTTTCCATCATTAGCTCTTTTTGTTTTGCCATTTAACTAAAGTGAGTAGAGCTGTTCTTAGTTATATCAAATAAATACAATATTCATAATTCTTAACAAAAAAAACATCGACGATATGATTTTCTCATGTATATGAAACTGGGACCACAAGGGAAGCTCCAGCATAAGTGTTTTTACATATTTTTAAACATTTTTAAAGTGTTATTCCACACTTAGGAAAGAAAAATACTTATTTAGAAAATATTTTCTAAGAGGGGGTCCGGACTTCAGCTTTGAACATATATGTACGTGTAAATGTGGTTTGTTATTTTATTTTTCGGGGCAAATTGTGTTGTAAGGAAAATTTCTGAGAACTATTTTGGGGTACGGTTCCCTTCTTACGCCTATGAACACCACAAATGAACATACACTTAAGGAATTTAGCACTTATACGAAATAAAATGATTCTTAGAAAAAAATTAATGGTTGTCTGCAAATTCGGCTTACAGACACCTTTTTAGGGATGAGAATTTTACGTGATAACGTTATAAGAAAACATTGATAAAAATAGCATACTTTTATTAATTCAATTATCATCAATGAATTGTCAATTGTTTGTATAATACAACGAGGAGTTACTTAAGTGACTATGTGCATACTTTATAACACCAAAATGAATTTATAATTTAATGGTAGATAATAAACATCGATGGGCAAAATGTTAATAAAGAATTTTAATGATAAAATTTGTTGCTTGACATTCTTTTTATAAAATTATCATAAAACGGAACGTTATTTGTACTATTGCTTATACAAACATAAGGATGTCCATTTTGAAAATACGTAAATGTTTTCCTCGATATATTATCGTCGAGACTACATCTACACATTTATTGGAACAATCGATGTTTTCTTAACATCAAGTGTTGTAATTGTAACATTTTTTTTAAATAAACTGATATTTTTATAGTCTTTCACAAAGTTCAATCATATATTTATAAAGTAGATACATACATATTTACTATAAGTAGAATTATAATTTTAAAGGCCAAAATAATTGTTTTTTCTACAGAAAGTTTTAAGTTTAAAGCGCGTCTATCTCCACCTTAAAGACCGGCAGCGCACCTGTAGCTCCTCTGGTGTTGCACGGGGTCGTGGGCGGCGGTAATAAGTTACCATCAGGCGACCTGAACGCTCGTTTGCCTTGTCCTTTTCCATAAAAAAAAAATATTCTGATTTTTTTGGCCGGGACATCATGTTATAAAAATATCAACTTGTTTATGTGTATACGCAAAGAAGGTCAGAATAGCGTTACAATACACATTGTTTTTTTATATATATATATTAAAAGATAGACGTATTAAAAGTAATATAATAAGTGAAAAGTCTATAATTAGGTAAGAATACATCGAATATGTTAAAAGTTCTTTTAAATCGAGTCAGATCGATGTCCTTATTGTATCAATTAAGTAGCATCACTACTTCAGCGACAGCTTTCACGCAACAGACTAACAACTCTGTCAATCAGAAATTATATTCTAAGAAATTTAGCAATCGTCATTCGTATTATTTTTAATTTACAATTGATTTGGTGATCAGTAATTTTACATACAAATTCATATTTCAGCCAAATTGTGTGTCAGTGCATTTCACTGTTACACAGTCGATGATACTCTGGCATAATTTCTATAAAAAGCATCATTGCTAGCAACGTCATTGCAAACAACATTGAACAAGAAGGTAATGACGCCGGTTGAAAACAATGACCATTGGGCAAAATAATATTTAAACGTTGAAATTTGAAATAATCTACCCGGGTCTATAGTGATTTAAGCAGGTAATCGCGTTTCAATGACATTGATACCCATGATAAAATTTTGGTTAATTTTTTTATGCCAATTTCAAATTTTAACCCACTATTTCTGTTCTATACAATGGTCTTGTAATAAATTAAAAACATGAAGTCTCCGTGGATTCAATTTTTTAGGTTTATTCGTGCTGATTTAGTGGCATGCAACATCACAATATCAGTGATAAATTATTACTATACTTTCCACTACACTACACTAATTGCTCTTTAACAAAACGAATTTTATTTTCGTTTGTTGTTTTTCTATTACCCAAGTATTCCATTGAAATATGCAAACTGAGAAAGTATATTTAAATTTATTATTATTATTTCAGGTACACATTATTTTTCTTTACTATAAACTTAAAACATTATGTCGAAATGACTGCTAAACCTAAACCTCAACATAAGCAAACTAAAAAAGATAGATTAGCTCAGCAAAGATTATGTAAAAGGCGACGCTACGCTGAAATTAAAAAAGACCCAGAGTTACTAGCTATAGCAAAAGAAAAAAGAAGAGAACGGTACTTAAAAGCTAAGGCAGTAAAAAAAATTAAAAGCATATCAGAACAACCTCTTCGTAAACAAAAAGAGCAAAGAAAAAAATGGAGGGAAAATTCGAGAAGGTATTACGTACTTTTTTTCTATTTAATTTTCGGGTAGACAAAGAGAGCCTAGTCTTAAGACACCCTGTTCCTCACTTACTGCTCCATTTTCAAGACAAACTCGTACAATATGTTGAGTGGTGGAACTCCATGTCGTGCTTTATGCTCGTGGTTTGAAGAACTCATAACTTACACATTTATATATTTGTGGTACAATGGCACTTAGATTTTTTTTAGCAGCTACTCACTGTATCCCGCATACAGCAAGGTAGGTAGAGGGAACCTACTGTCATATACACTGTTTCCCATATTCCGCCGAATTTTCCCAGTTATTGTGTCTGGAGTGGCGGAAGTCAATGTCAGGTTACCATGGAACACAGCCAGAAATTAAAAATATTTATAAATAATAATTCATTTCCTTGAGTGGGGATAGAACTTACAACCGTTGCATTACACACACATACCCTGTTGCTTCTGCACTATGATGGCCTCAATTTAGTTTTAATTTCAAGATTTTTTTGTGATGCAAATATTTTTCCTTTACGGTAGCTAGCAAAGTAAATATATACAACACAAACTATTTAGATTTATATAAAATTTTGATACGAAACCAATTAAATTTAATTGGTTCACTGTATTCTTACATAGTTACAAGACAATCTTCTATTGACATCTGCAGATATCGACAAAATAAGGAGAAGAAGAATTTGTCATCTATTCAAGAAATTTTTGTTGAAACTAATGGTGTTTCTGAGGAAGACGACAAAACCAATTTGATACATTACATTAGAGAAGAGTCAGAGTTACAGGCAAAACAAGTTAGTGCTGCGGCAATTAAAAAAGTAAGATATGCAGAATTAAAGAAAAGAAAGAAATTGCTAGACACCATAAAGGAATTTAAAAGAAGAGATAAAGCTCAATACCAACAAATTCAAAGACTGAAAAAGCTGCTTGACAAACAATCAATGCTGCTTGACGAACAAAAAAAGTTGCTTGATGAACAAAAGAAAGAGCAAATTCATGAAAAACCGGAAAATTTGTACATAATAATTGTTAAGTAAATTTGAATTGTATGTAAAATCTATGACAATTTAAAAAATTATGTCATTAATTATTTTTGTATATAATAACAAAAGTTGATTAGTTAGTTTTTGTATGCAGTCTTTGTTGACAAATAAATAAAATTTAACAATTGAAATAAAATTGTAGTTGTGGTGTAGTAGGATAGGCCTGTTTCTATGCGATGGTTGAGGATCGTTTCTCATTTGGGAATGAATTCATTTTTATTGCCTTGTTCTGGTAATGAGAAAAAGCACGTGGTATTGAGTCCCGCTACACGCAACTAGAATATATTCCTATATCTTATTACCACATTGTTCCCTTATCCACTCCTGCCATGGAGGAAAAATTGTGAAGGTGCTTTTTGAAAGACATCAGTGTTAAAACACTGTTTTCCACTTTCCGATTACATATTACATAATGTAATTATCGACGCGCTTTGTCTTTCATAGTACTGAAAAAAATATATATATATATAATTATTGTCCCAAGTGGATATCGAACACACAACCATAAGTCCATATACAATCACATTGTCCTACTGCGCTGCGATAGTCTCAAAAAATCGATAAATTATTTTTGATTAAGCCTCATACAATAATTATTGGCGTTAAATGTGTTTTTTAGACCTTAGAAATAATAAGTTTAATAAATTAAAGAATAAAAATATAAATGAAGAAAAAAAAACAAGTTTATTTAAAAATTATTTATTAGTTTATAACACGTCATATAATATCCTGACATAATAATATAGGAAGTTCACTTTTAGGTTGTGCCAGTCATTTATGAATTTTATCTATATTTACATTTTATATATAAATCACTTTCCACTCTAACTAGTCCTAATAATTTCTTTAATACTTTGCATAACTCCGGTCACAAGGACGAATGTCCCGAAGATGGCTAGAATTGAATCCTTTATTAGGATATAGTTATATTTGCCAAGACCTCTCTCCCAACAAAATATGAGTTCCATTAATGATGGAGCTATCAGACCAAGAAACGAGTAGAAGAATGCACCTTCTAAACCAATCACCTGCTCTAATCTTGGTAGAGACGCCGCTGCTATCACTGAAATAGATAAAACCAATATTTAGTGGAGGCCGTCGTTAGTGCAGTGGCATAGTGCTCAATATAAACGGGATTGTTGTGGGTTCGATTTCCAGTCGAGTAATGAGTTTATTTTATATCCTCGATCTGGTAACAAAGATTGCTTAAATCAATATCAAGATAATAAGAAATGTTGCATCTCGAAAGTTTAATGGTAACTGTGGAAGCGGAGTGACTTAACGCCTAGGTTTCTGCTGTCCTATTCTGCTATGTGCTGTATACAACATAAAGCTAAATTGTGTATATACCACATTCATATATTATATAGTACTTTTAAAAGGTTCTATATCATTTGTACTGAGCACAACAAGCTTGAGATTCGTTATACTTGTTATGTAAATAAGTATTGAAATATATTTTTATTAAAATATTGTTTTTTGTGCTGTTTTAATTAAGGCCACTTAGGCTATAAGGAATAAGTATGTACTATCATCATTCTTTTGATTTATAAAATTAATATTTTTTTGATTATTTCTTAGTAGTCTTCAAAAGAATATATCCTTCCTTTGGTCCTTTGGTTGATTCTAGTTACAATTTTATTTTTTACCGTACTTGAGAAAACAGATAAAGAAAATTTAGAGATGTTTTAATTTTTTTACATTATTTACATAAAAAAAACATAATAAAAAGAATAAAAAAGTAAAATTACCAGTAAGGATAGCAAAGAAGGCTCTCATAATTCCTTGTGCAATATTGTGATATTTCTGTGCCACATGTTGTTTAGTGTTTCTCCAAACTATTTCCATTGGTACATAAAATTGTAAAACGTATGTGAAGAAAATTGCTATTATAATAAACACCTTTGCCATGAGCGCTGGTCTGAAATTAGAGAAACATTTTTTTTAATTAATAAAATATATTATGTAATATTAAGCATTTAAAAAAATGATAAAATTAATTTATTTCATAAGCAGAAAAACTTTATTAACTGTACTGATGATAAAGCCATGTCGTATCTTTCGTGATGTAATATAGTCTTCCTCGAGCCAGTATGTTTGTATGACCCAAATGAACTCTTTAACTTTCTACCGTTTTAATACAGTAATATGTAGATTATAATGTGTAGATTTTAAGTATGTCAAGACTCGTCAGCAATTCGCACAAAGTATTATTATTTTCATCTCCTGATTTTTACCTATAGCTACCTTAAGTAGCGAGGATTAAACGGCAATGACGTTAGCTGTTATGCTAGGTTTTAACTGTTCAACCTGCTGTGAGGAAAAATGCGTGACAATCTATCAAATGTGAAATTTCTAAAGAGTATGATGTTACTACCTTGTTGATACGTCATTTTTGTTTATCCTTCATCATATAAAAGATGGCAAAACATAATTATTTATTAAAATTATATTTGTTTAGTAATATGATCTCTAAACAGCTTACATTTCTTGGGTCGGTAGGTTCAGCGTTATACTGCCCTCAGCCTCGTTTCCATAGCGTAAATATCCCAAAATACCCATAACCATGTATAACACCACCACTATTGTCATTGTTATGTTTAACACTCCAGGGCAACCCAAAAAGTGTTGGGGCTTAGCCATTGTATTCTCTACTGGTAGCACCACCCCGATTCCTTCCATTGCAAATATAACTGTACTGGAACAATTCATATTGTTATCTTTTTACTCGAGTATAGAATATCTGTAGTAAAGTTTATTTGAATATTTTTATGAGTTAGGTATTATATCTTGTTTAAGTTGTATAAATGTTGCAAGTAGGTATATATATATATATATATATATATATATATATATATATATATATATATATATATATATATATATATACAAAAAAAAATAGCTTCACGCTGCATCCCGCACACAGCAGGGTAGGCAGAGGGAACCTAGTGTTAAGACACTCCGTTCCCCACTTTCTGCCGAATTCTGGAGGCATTGCGTGTTGAATGGCAGAACTGAACGCCGCGCTTAATCTCGACACCAGAGCGAAGAAATGGGGATCGAAGAGTGTATATATATATATATATATATCGGGGATCGAACCCACAACTAGTCGGTTTTACATTCACACTTCGTACCGCTGCGCCACGACTGGCCTCTATATATGTCTTACAAATTTCAGAATCAGAAGACAAAATGACAGGAGTGAAAGTACTTGACTTGAATGTAAATTGCCTGGTGTTAATAAATAATGCAGTGATCATCGTCTCATCAGAATGCGAGTTGCAGGCATTAGTAACCACTATGAAAGAAGGGTGTGAAAATAGAAGTCTAAGCCTGAATGCGAGTAAGACAAAGGTTCAGGTATTTGAAAGAAATTAAGAAAGGACGGAATGCAAGATCAGTGTAAATTGTAAGTTATTAGAACAATTGAATTAAGTGGTATATTTGGGAAGTATGTTCAGTAGAGATGGAAGACACGAGATGGATATGGAAAGGCATATTGCTGCCGGTGATAGGGTTAATGGTGCCTTAACTGCATTCATGAGGCAAATCGTCTGCACAGCTGTACGTTTGGCCGTACACGATGCAGTATTGGTACCGACGCTGTTATACAGCAGCGAAACGTTGTTATTACAGAAGCATAAATATCGGAGGATAGCGGAGCTTAGCGGATTTACTGCAATGAAGAGATACAAAGAATAGGTATGTACCTACTAGCGAAGATATCTCGGTGAGAATTGCGAAGAACGTGCTCAACTTGTTAGTACACGTCAAACGAATGAGTGATAAAAGAATGGTAAAAAGATTTATGATGGAAAAGGGAGAAGTGAGAGTTGTAAGAGAGGTAGTGGGAGACCTCGGTTGACCTTCGAAAATTCTGTATTAAATATATTGGAGAAAAGTCAAGTAAAAAAAAACATGAGAAACCTCCCCGCAGGGCATGAAGCTGAGTATAAAGAGATTCACGGCAGTGGGCGAGGTGAAAGAGGTATCTAGAGACCGTAGGGTTTGGCGCACCGTTCTCTCTGATTACCCCGCTAGGGATACAGCGCGAATCTACGTTAAGTTAGAATCAAGTAAGGAGAATCAGTCGGAGAGAATACACACTATAGTGACTTTAGTGCTAGTCACGGTTCGTTCTCGGTATAATCTCAGTCTATTAAAAAATTAAAATATTCTTATATGAGAGACAATGCGACACTATCGTTCTGGTCACGCTCCGGTCCAAGAGTCATATAAGATTATATCTTATACAAGAATATGACATCAGACCGAGAACAGTGACCGGTACTACAGTGTGAATCCTCCATTGTTCTTTTTTTATTACGTTTTAAATGTGTATTAAAATTTTAAAGTTTATTATTTGTCGGCTGAAATATCGGTTATTTTGTAGTAGTATGGGCGACGAGAAAATTTTAGGTTTTTTTTTAATTTCTGATATATTCTTCCTAAGCAATGAGCAATGTTCGAAAGTTCAGATTCAGAAAGCCTAACATCAGGACAGTTTATTGATGGGTATTGTTTTCATTATATTATTAAAGATAATACATACAATAACATACATAAATATCTTAACCCATTCAACATATCTATATATAATTAGATAATTTCTTACCATTTTTTTTTAATTGAATAACGATGTTTAAGTAACGTTTAGACAAAAAAATTCTACAACGTGACTTAATTAGTGAGTAAAGAAATTGCTCAAAACGTTTTCTGGTACGCACTTTCGTATTTTAACTAAACTAATACATATTATTAAATATTTAATTTGTATGTAGTGAGGTACTATCGTTACACAGTTTCGTTTGTGGCCGTAATGGATAAGTTAGGTAAATATCCTAGTAATGGTCGGAACGTGAAACGATCGGAAGTGAACGGAATGATTTATTTTGCCGTTTAGATTTACTCTGTCGTAACCGTACGGACTGAAATTTAATAGATATGAAAGAAAATATTTATCGTTAAAGTAGTATAAGCAAGTTGATGGGTTGTTGTAGAATATAAGATTAAATGTATATATATATATAATATATATATATATATATATATATATACACATACAAAATTCAATAGTTTATTGGAAAATGATTATAAATCAGCTTCGCGCTGTATTCCGTTTATAGCAGGGTAGGCAGAGGGAACTTAGTGTTAAGACACTCCGTTCCCTCACTTTCTGCCGATTTTTTAGAGACATTGCATGCTGAGTGGCGGAATTCAACGCCGCGCTGAACGTGATGAAAACATTAATAAATAATAATTCATTCCCCGAATAACCCACAACCGTCGCTTTACAGTACTGCGCCACGACGAGCTCAAAATGATTATAATATAATTTAATAAACATGGCAACATTCCTTACCCTATAAACAGTGGTAACCGTCCTATTGGTACCGACATTGGCCTTGAATCAAAACTGGGGAAGTCGGAGCATATGTAGTAGAGACATATAAGAAATGTAAGTACCAATAAAATGTTGGCAAATCCAGAAAACGGTGCAATGTATTTTAAATTTTTAATTTGGGTGAATACAAGTATTGGAGCCAAAAATATAAGGCAATACATAGTTGTGTTGAGACCGTTGTCTGTCACAAAATGGTCGACGATCTGAAAAAAATTGGTTTGTGTTAATTTTAAATTTATTAGAATAAAAAATAAATAAATCGAGTTCACGCTGTATCCCGCATATAGCAGGGTAGGCAGAGGGGTGAAGAGTGGCAGGGTAACCTAATGTCAAGACACTCTGTTCCCCACTTTCCTCTGAATTCTGGAAAGCATTGAGTGTTTAGTGGCGGAACTAAACGCCGCGCTTTGCCTCTACACCAGAGCGAAGAAATAAAAATTTAAATTTGAAAAAATATTTCATTTTCTCGAGTGGGGATCGAACCCACCAACCAACCAAACCAGTCGATTTTACAATCACAGTTTGTGCCGACTGGCCTCAAAACTGTATATCTAATATTGTCTATTATTTCCATTTAATAGCTTAAACCATTAGGTAGTGGAATTGTTTGGTTTTGTGTAAATATTGTAGACACTTCACATGATTTAAAATTCAGGTAAAATAAAAAAAAAATGAGTGGAAAGGAACCAGAGGGATTGAGGCAAAAAAATTATAATAAAAAAATAATAACAGAATTCTTGCATATTATCAATATTTTTAGCTTCACCCACTTCAATTTCCGCCTGTTTTAGGCAGACTATATATTGAATGTTGAACCTAATCTAACTTTTTAAAAAAAAACTTTTATAATACCGATTAAATAAAGACAAGGGAAATATATACGGATGCGCTAAAAACCAAGGTATCGATGCAACAAAATCTGATGAGATGTTGATAGCTGTCCAAGATATGTACCTGCTGTACAGATTCCACTAGTAGGATGACATACACGGCGCAGGCGCCAAGTATTGTGAAGGCCATCGCCCAGTCTATAAATATCCTGAAATAAACACAAATTTAATGTATTTCCCACATATAGAGTATGTTACCAGACTGTGCTACTTTCACCGCACTATTCAATAATTGTTAAAAACAATAATATTCAATTATTAATTATATTTTGAAAATATCTGTAATGACCATCGTTGCGGGACCCCGGAATTAATATTAAAATTAATATGGCATTGAGTTACAATTCCTTACATCACGTTGGGAGTATATGGGCACAAAAGCTATACTTTGACGAATCATTATTTCAAGGTGGCTTATTGCGATCAATTCATTTGTTTGAATTTTATCTTTGATTTATTTATTTGAGGCTATGAAAATATTATACGTATTGCAGGATAGAAAAAATAAGCTATGAAATACCTAGAGAATCTTGAAAATCTCCGTAATGGCTTTGGTCCCGTGGCAAATACTGCTTCTACGGTTTCAGCATATCCGAGTGATGGCACTTTTGATACTCTACTCACGTCTTGAGACGTTTTAACCTGTAAGTTAGATTTATTTTATAAAAGAAAACTTGAGAAGTAAAACAGATCATGGTCCGGGAAAGTCAAAAACAGATTCCTTTAAGGTTTGCTAGTTATTAGGCACTTAAACTTAAGAGGAAAGGAGAAATATATTTGGAATAATTAATAAATTAAATATTGTCTTTAAAAATGAATAAGTTAATTACCAATAAATACACACAATGTGTACAGATATACCCTAAGATGATCGTGCCAAATATACCAACAATAGTTCCTGCGTTTTTGAACGCAGCCGGCATCGCGAGGATACCAGAGCCCAGTGATGATTTTAAAAGATTTGCGAACGATCGGACATCTCTGAAAATAAAAAAATGATAAGTTGATTTAAATAATAAATTCGTACCGTTCGTATTAATATAAAATTAAATATAAAGAAAATAAAAAAATAATCTATTATAATAATAAAATGCAGTTTACCATTTCAAACATATATTTAAACCATCTTTAAAAAAATATTTATAACAAACTCAACATATCCTATGAACAATATATAACATATACCTACATAAACCATGTAGGTAGAGACGGTCTACTCTTAAGCAGAACTAAATATTCATAGAAATAAGCGTAATCATAATAACACGTAGTTTGTCATTTGTCACTCAATAAATGTTACAGCAAATAATATCATCACCAAAAAAAAAAAAAAAAAATATATATATATATAAATACAATTTAAAATGGCCTTTGAAAGAAACTACTAGATAAATTTAATAAAAAATTGTAAACTTCAATAAAAGAAATCAAAAATTCATACCTATAAAAAAAAATACTATTTATTATTTGTTATATATTTTTTGCTAATGCTATTTTTGTGTCACTGTATTTATCTATTTGTATGTGTTTGTAAGCTCAGTTTTACATTAGATGGTCTATATCTGTACATATACCAATTTGTATATTTTAATTAATTATTAAAAGTAAATATGGTTAACTTACGAATTAGGATGCTCCAACTTCCTATTCTGGAAAGGGGTCATAAGGATTTTCTACCTCATTTTCTTTACATTTTGTATTGATCGTACTGATAGATATACTGGACGGAAAAACTCCATTTTCTGTAATGACTGCCCTGTGAACAAATTATTACCAATATACTTTTATTTATTTACGCGCGGTTTCGCCCGCTTGAACTACACAAAAAGAAATCAGCTTCATGCTATATCCCGCACGCAGCAGGGTACAGAGGTAACCTAGAGTTAAGAGACTCCTATCCTCACTTTCATTTCATTTCATTTTTCGTTGAGTGGCGGAGCTCGACGCCACGTTTTGCCTAGACACCAGAACGACGAAATGGAAATATACATTTAAATAAATATTTCATTTCCCCGAGTGGTGATCGAACCTACAACCAGTCACGTTTACAGTCACACTTTGTGGCCACAACTGGCCTAAACGTAACTAAAGGAAATTTTTAATATTAAAAATTAAATCCTCCCACATTCATCCCAAGACCCTCAAGTATCTATATATGAAATTTTAACACAATTGGATCAGCGGTTTGGCCGTGATAGCGTCACAGACAGAAAACAGAGTTATTTTCTAATTTATAATATAACTATGTATTTGCATATTACTATATATTTGCAGGCAAACTTATGCTATGATTAAATGACGATAACTTTTTTTTATTAATAAACTGATTTTGATAAAACGAACTGTAAATGTTAAAACAATGCAATTGGTGAAGTTTTTTGTAAGTCGATTCAGTACTGTCAGGTACACAGGTGACACATACAAACTGACAGTCTAAAATTAAAAAAAAAATCTTTCTATTGTTCTTTTCAAGTGTCTTTCTATCCATTTCAGTACAAAATACTTTTTTATAGGTATAGATAGGTAGGCTAGGTAGGTATATTTCGGGTTCCACATATTAATTTGCCTCAGTAAATTGAACTAAGAATATATTTCACTACAGATAATTAAAAAAAAGTTTCCGCTTATAATTTTGTTTATATAAAGTTACCTTACGAGTTGTAGTCTCGCCTGGAGCGTGGAAAGTAAAATGTAAGTGCCAGGAGATGCAAACAAGTTCCGAGCCTCGCATGAGGTGCTTTTGCGCTTTGTTAATTATCAACTCGTTATCCACAAGCCAAAATCACAAAACATGGCCTTCGACGAGATGAGGAATGCTTTCAAGGTTACATAATACATATGTTCATCTAACATTTTTTTACGCAAACAGGTACAGAGTCTATAGATATACAAAAAAAACCTAAGTTCGTAACTTAGTCACGACTGTGTTGAATATATTCTTTGTATAGCCGATATATTCAAGTTTTAAGATCCTCCATTTTTAAGCTGTATCACGAGATAAACTTGTACACTAAGGGACGCGAAATATTGATCATGGCAGAAGGCTGCAAAAATTGAAACACTTGAAAACAAATATTATTATTACGCTTGAAATATATTTATTTAGAGGCTAGTCGTGGCGCAGGGACACAAGTGTGTGACTGTAAACAGGACAGGTTATGGGTTCGATTTCCAACTGAGAATATGAAACATTTAACGTTTGAAAAGTTTTAACTCTAGGCTCCCTCTATCTACCCTGCTACACGCGGGATGCAGCGTGAAGCTCAATAAAATTATTTCTTATCCGGATGGGAATCGTCCACATCACGCCGTCGCGTTTACGTTCACACACTTGTGTGCTTTTTTATTATAATTAGAAAAACATAAATAATAATGTTCTATTGTACAATCAACTGTAGAAAAGCTTAAGAAATTATAGAAGAAACTACACATATCCAAAGTATCTAAGTTCGATTAATGATGCATACTATTTTTTATTTTTTTATATAGACCTACATATATACGCAGTAAGAATATATGGTGCTAAAGGAGCTAGTTGAAAATCAATTGGACTTAAAAGGGCAAAGGCTTTCGTCGATTAAGACGCACTGCTTGACATAGGGTCATATAGAGAAAGTTCGCAATCTCAATTTCATACTTAAATATGGCTTGAGCGTTCCACAGGTTCAAATGTCAACATGTTCTTGGTTTTCCTTAATGGCATGTTAATAATACTTTATATACATATAGATATTATTTTTAAAATGATATTATTATTAGACAACGAGAGGAATACAGATTAGTAAATTAATAATTATGTTGTTTAAGCGGGCGAAGCCGCGAGCGGGCTGCTAGTGTTTAATAAATACTTATTGAAGGCATCGATTAAGCATCATATATTTCGTGATTATTAAATAAACGTACGTGTATTCAACACGATGTTGACATTTCCCGTATTTAGCTGATGTCATCCAAGGTTGCATTCTTTAGGAAAGCTTTATTTATGATTATTCTAAAACGATTGGAGATTTTCCAAGTAATTATAATAAAACAAATAAACAAACAGGAATCTCATAGCTATTGAATATAATATTTTATGTGTAGATATTATTTACTTCGGTTGACCTTCGAAAACACAGTATCAAAGATACTGGAGGAAGGTCACGTAAAAAGCATGAGGATCCCCCGGAGGGCATGTATGAAGAGGTTGATGACAGTGGACGAGGCGAAAGAGGTATGTAGAGACCGTAGCGTTTGGCGCTCCGTTCTCTCTGACTACCCCGCTAGGGATAAAGCGTGAAGTTAAGTTAAGTTAAGTTAAGTTAGATATTATTATTGATATTGATTATTGATGATCATTACTAAAACGTAATATTAATAAAAACGTAATAAATAAGTAGTTAAGATATATTTTTTAAGGAAATAATCTATTTGTTATATTCTTATATTTAATATAACACATAAATTAAATTAAATTACGTTTGTAACAAAACATATTCTTTTAAAGATTTAGATTTGGATTTAAGTTGGTCAGGTAAAGGTCAAATAATATGATTTTAGGAATAATTTATCTTCAGAAAATGTTTATTTTAACTCTACAGCTTCACGTTACGTCCCCAGCGGTTCATAACCAGTTGTTCCTGGCTGGCGTTAACACAATAATGTACATACCTACATAAAAATAGTAATTTTTACTGTTAAAATAATAATTATGATGATTAAGTCAATATGAGATCAGCCGTGGTGCAGTGGCACGAAGTGTGACTGTAAAACCGACTGGTTGTGGGTTCGATCCCCACGCGAGGAGATGAAATATTTACTTAAATTTATATTTTCATTTCTTCGCTCTGGTATCGAGTCTAAGCGCGGCGTGGAGTTCTGCCACTCAGCACGCAATGCCTCCAGAATTCGGCAGAAAGTAGGGAACGGAGTGTCTTAACACAAGGTTCCCTCTGCCTACCCTGCTGTGTGCGTGCAGCTAATAGAAAAAGATAATGTGAATTAACCTTCTTTTGTTTATCCTCGTTATTGTAATAAAAGTATCTTATGTAATACAGACAACAATAAAATAAATGATAGAAGATTGTAATGTTATATGAATGCTAAGCCACAACCACAAGATAAGTCTCTTACAAACCTATTTCTATTCATACTAGTGTATAACGCATAGGTATCTTGTTCTATTTCTGAATTTATTTATTATAATAATTCCAAATTTGCTGGCACTTCCTCTTACTAATATATTATATTAATATTTATTGTGTAAATATTATAATAAGATGTATGTATTATATATAGAAGTATAGAGTAAGATCATTTATTTATCTAAAATAAGAAGATTTATCATTTATCTTTTCCCACATTTTACGATAGTCTCAGACAGCTTTTGGTAAGATGTAGATTTGTATCTTCGAGCATTTTGTAGGATGAGGCAAAGAAGACCTCGTGTTAGAACAATTCGTTCATCAAGTTTCATTGGAGAGTAGTTGCGGTTTAGGTATTTAGGTATGTTAACCACATAAACCGCAATACAAAGATACATAATTATATATTTTACAGTACATATAAATATTTTATAACTATTCATTCTTTTTATTAATGATATACCTAATCTATATCAATTTATGGTAAAAGTTTATAACAATCATTTATTGTAATCATATATTTTTTGTTTTCATTTTATTAAGGCCTATGGTTCTCAGCCCGTGGTCCGTGGACCATCGGTGGTACGCAGCAGCTACAATATGGACGGTGAGCCGTTCGTCGCCGTGGAGTGTGCATGTGGGTGGTGGAGCCACCAGCTCGGTGAAGATGATACGACATCTGTCTACAGTTGTGTTGTTTCCTCAGTCAAACATGAGTTATTTGGATATTTATATTTACCAAAATATGTTCATTCATTGATTTTTAATCTCAGAAATTCACACACTTTTCTTAAAATATTAATTTTCTTTCCATGTAAATTCCTATTGAATTTTTAATTACAATTTCTGTTTGATTATTATAGTTTATTTTTATTATACCTACATTGTCGTCCCTGCTAACAAAAATTCTAAAAACGGTCCTTGATCAAGAAAAGATTGGAAACCCTTATTTAGGTATTCAAGAATAACTAAAGTACTACGTGCGTACTCATTTCTGAATGCAACCAAATAAAAAAATAGACAAACATAATAAATTTCTTACTTTATAAGATTTACTGATAAAGTTGGATGAAATCAAAACGCGAGTCATTTGTATGGACATAAAAGGATTATAGGAATTAGCGTTATGCTTCGTCATGAGTTACGCAAGCTGTGGAGTACACCTACTTGAAATATAATCGCATAATACCACGCTAAGATATGTATACAATATTATAACCTAATTGTAGACATAGAATATACCTTATTACATTATCATGTCAAATGTTTTACAGGAAAATGGTTATTTGAACTTATAATGGTTAAAGAATGTGTTTATCGCAGCAGAAAAATATCTTTATTTATGCAACAGTTTTGAGATCATTTTCAATACGACAATGTTGCAGTCAGGTTATTGCTATCAGCTTCACGCTTTGTCCCGTGTGTAGCAGGGTAGACAGTGGGATCCTAGTGTTTAGACACTCCGCTCCCCAATTTTCGTCGAATTTGTTGAGACCAGAGCGAAGAAGTAAAAATTTAAAATATTTCATTTCCTCGAGTGTAAATTGAACCCAAAACCTCAGGCGTTTACAGTCATACGCTCGTGCCTTTGAGCCATGGATGGCCTATAGACTGGCTATTGTTATTCCTTTTTATTTGTTTATTTTCAGCTTCATTACCAGTAAAATGGTAATAATTAAATTATAATATTACAGTATACAGTTTAATTACACGACATCATTACTAATTACATGAATTCGATATTTTTAACAACTATTAATTTAGGCAATATAATGTATATTACATACATTACGTAAGTATACCCGTTTTGTTTACATGTGAAGAAATATTAAAAATCGTTTAGAATTTTTCTTTACTTCTTTTACATATTTAACGTCTAAGTTATTTCCTAATAGATTACACAATGATGAAATATTTTAACGAAGAGGTTCAATATGGCATGCATAAGATATACCTACGTAATTTACAACATTTTTTTGCTGTTTTCAGTAGAACAAAATCAATACTATTTAAAATACTTAAGCAAAATGATTGTCTTCATGCATCGAATGTTTATTTGATTCAATAATGTTCAACTCATCCATTTTTCACGTCTATTCATTCTTAAGACTCTGGCCAAACCGTTTAAGTGAAAATAGATTGAGTGAATATATTATCAAATGGGTTGGCTGCTGAACCGATTGTTATGAGACTCGATGATAGAGATTGTGGGACCAATATAAGATAGGCTATTTTTTTCCGGGAATTACCCCGCGCAAATAGAAATAACGAAACATATTTTATACGAATAAAAATAAATAATATCCCCATAGGTTATAGTTATAATTTATTTAGTTTATAACATTATAGATAACCTAAACTAAAATTATCCACAAAGTTTCTCTAAATACACTTAAATATTATGAAATAAGTAATAGTATAGTTAAAGCGAGCGTGGACGGACCGCTAGTTAATTAAAATATGATATCTAAGACTAAAGAACAGTTTCTATAGTCAAACTAAGAACGACGACGTTACATACCGACAATCTGTGTTTTGGCTCTGTTTCACAATAAAGCGAATGCTGCACACTATATTAACGCCTACATCTTGTAGGAATATTTTGAGATTTGTGCCACTTAATTGATTATATAGGTCTTATGAAAACATAAAAATTTCGTCGACTAGCATAAAAAAGTCGGTCAAGTGCGAATCGGATTCGCCCATCGAGGATTCCGTACTACGATGGTAGGTCAAAGGTAAGGTCAACTTATAAATGTTAAAAAAATGAAAGATTGCAGGCATGTGTACTCACTATGTTGAACAGGGCCTGAAATTATGTTTGTAATAGTTTTTTTCTATACTATATACTTATACTAAAAACGTAACAGATCGGTGCCTGTACAGGGCAGATATATAAGAAAAAAATATTGGTGGTGGAAGGTAATCGATTTTTTTGCCTGTTTGTCTGTGAAATCGATTCAATCGATTTAATTGCACTGAAAGTTTTCCTAAGTCATTTATTGTTAGTTTTGTTTCGATCGGTTTATAAATACAAAAATTATATCATTTTAAAGAATGTTGTTTGACAAAATTGATATGTTAATGAAATATCTAAAACTTTAGTATTCGAAATACGTGTAGATATTGTTTTAAAATGATTTTATTATTAATAAACGAAAATAATGTATATTAGTAAATTGATAATTACGCAGTCCAAGAATTTGTAGTGTAATTATTTGTAGTGTGCCTTTATTTGTAGTGTAAGTTCCCATTTCGTGCCGGATTTCATAACTAGATCCACGGGATCCACGGGAAGTACCCTATAGTTTTTGATTACGCGGCGAAACGATACAGAAATGCTCATATATTTTGGCTGCATTAATTTAGTTAATAGTTTTGGAAAGAAGGACCAATAAACAATAAAGTGATCTGATTTGAGGAAACCGTTTTTTCTTTAAAGAAACGGAACCCTAAAACCATCAATGTAATCCACATTTTTGTAAGCTGGCATTATATTTAAAAATTTTGGGAGTCATAATTTATCCTGTATACATATAAAAAAATGAGCAGAGGGAACTTTGTACCACCACATTTCGTTCAATTTTACGCCAAAGTCGTGAAATAGTGTTGGAACCCAACTCCGTGCTTTGTCGTAGAGTAGGTTGGAGTACCGTACGAGGATATGAAGACAATTCATTTCCCCAAATGTAGATCTTTTTTTCTTATTCGATTGTCTTGTTGCAGTACAAAGTATTAAAAAGTGCCAGTTGTTATATAGTATTATATAGTTATTAGATTAAAATGATTTTATTAGTAAAAATAAATGTCATGAGGACGTCAGTGAAAGTAAATAACTAATCTAGAATTTACGATAAAATTTTATGACTACATTAAATGTACAAGACTAATGTTGTTTTAAATAATGGATTGGACCTTGAAGTAATGTTATACAATTGGAGAACAAAATTGAAAACGAATTAAATATTTTTTAAACAAATATATTATATTTAAATGTATTTTATATGGAAATAATATGAATATATTTATTATTTTTAAATAAAATTCAACACTGAACTAAATTTACACTGGTTTCTTATAATTTATTTAAAAACTAAGGAGACAATGTGTTATCAGTGTGGGACTATACATACTATATATTTTTTATATTTCACACATTTAAGGTATTTTTCAAATATTTATAAAGTCATATTACAATGTGTACAATTTTCTTACACTAGCACATATGTAAATTGTTGAAAAAACCCGCGTACAGGTAAATCGATGATTAAAAACCGGTACATCTCCGGTTTATATGTTTATATATACTTCTCTCATTTACCTGGTAAAAAGTTCACTGAATTTTATATTTTTATAACTTACGTTGAGGCCAGTCGTGGCGCTACTCGTGGGTTCGATCCCCACTCGAGGATATGAAATATTTACTTAAATTTATATTTTCATTTCTTCGCTCTGGTGTCGAGGCTAAGCGCGGCGTTGATTTCAATACGCAATGCCTCCAGAATTCGGCAGAAAGTGGGGAACGGAATGTCTTAACATTAAGTTCCCTCTGCCTACCCTGCTGTGTGCGGGATACAGCGTGAAGCTGATTTATTGATTTATTTATTTATTTGCATAGAATTTAGTTTCACATTTTAAACATCATCTGCCATAGAAGAATTTCTTTTTTTTCACATAATAAAAAGAGAAATGTTTACTTACGTCGAGCTGAATTCCTTCATATTATAGCTATTAGCCATTATCACTTTTGATACTAAAACACAAATTAGAATTATACAATATTTGTTTATGTTAGAACCATTATTTATAGGTGTTCACGCGTGTGACGTGTTCGCTAGTGTGCGCCGGCGCATGTAATGATCAGACGAATCACTCTCGCGTCTCGTTTCTTATAAATAAATACGTACGGTTTGGTGCAGTTTTGGCAATCGTTATCATTAACCGAAATTAATATTAGAATAGAGTTAGTTGTCCCTAATTTGTATTTTTGTTTACGATGTTTTTTTTTGTCGTTTTGTTGCATTATTATTTTGAAAGGTTCAAATGATCAATATTTTTAATTACAAGAACAGAGTAAAGCACATAAATATATATTGCTCCTTATGAAATATAATAATATAGTTAACTTTTTTTAAACTTTGTTTTGTAAAAAAAATTGTTCAATTAAAAAATATTCCATAAATATTCATTTATATTTATAAAAAAAGTCAATATAATGTTCCGCTAATTTAAATTGTTGATAATGGCACGAAACAACAAAAATGAGTTAGTAAAATCGTAACAGTATTAACGTAAATTACAAAGGTTTATACGTTGTAGTAAAAAGTGATACTGTATAACTATAACAGGGTTAGTTTATAAGAAAAATCACATGTATACACATGCGTCTTAAAATCTAACTGCCTATATATAATTCATCAATAATTTATTCAACTTATTACATACTTGTCATATACAAATGATATAATTATAAAAGATTATGTCAAAAGCCTTGTATTAAGTTGATTATAAGAACAGTACCTACCTGTC
Source organism: Heliconius sara (assembly GCA_917862395.2). Lineage (NCBI taxonomy): Eukaryota > Metazoa > Arthropoda > Insecta > Lepidoptera > Nymphalidae > Heliconius > Heliconius sara. Next base: position 5,232,449 of record OU860796.2, on the reverse strand, counting down.
ACTTGTTTTGTATAATCAGATACCATTTCAATAATTGGCACGCACGAGATGCTTCGTATCTATAGAATATAAATAGAACGTTTACACGCGACGGTCTCGAAAATTTATGTAAACTACAATGTTATGCAGGTCAAGGTCTGGGGGGTGGTACAATGCATTGGTTTATTTATGTTAATTACCTTATAATATGGTATAATATTTGGGGCTATTAAGATGAAAATAGCTCGTGTTGACAATACACAAAATGGTAGTTTTTAAATTTTCAAGTGTTTTCTTGGGTTCTTATTTCTTTTATTTTAGAAGATTTTTGTATCGCCTACTTATTATTGGTGTTATGTATTCTGTTATTTTTACTTTTAGCATTTATAATATTCCGTTCTGTGTAACGTCAATGTGATGGTCAATAATGTGGTGAGAAGTGAAGATCGGTAAAATGGTCTTACTTTTTTAAATTTAATTTGTATATCGTAATAGTTATGTCAGATGTTTTAAAAAAATGTGATTATCATATTTTTGTTTCTGTTTGATACTGTATAGGCAGAGGGAGTATAATGTTAAGACACTTCGTTCACATTCTGCCGATCGAGGCATTGCTTGTTAAGTGGCGGACCTCAACGCCGCGACTTGCCTTGTCACTTCACTCTGTGAAGAAATGAAAGTATTTAATAGTTCTTCCTCTCAAGTGGGAATCGAACTCATCACTGTCGCGTCTGCAGTAACACTCTTGTTTGACTGCGCCACGACGCTCAATTAAAAGAGGTTTATGGATAAACAGGCCGCACCATAATATGTATAAGTAAGCTGAAAATAGTTTAGGGAATAAAAAAAAAAACAAATTTCATTATTGTTACATTTTTTTTAAAGTTAATAAAATGCTCTATTTTATATTAATTAATAATTATTATGTTATACTGATAGAAATTATTACCTATACAAATATAAGAAAATGAAATTGCTCTTTTTTTGTATCATAGACATATATGGAATGTTGTTGAATTTTTATCGATTTAATGATAAGCCAACAATCTCGGCACATTTCCTAAGGTCGTTATAAAAACGGAAACACACAACTTTCAACAGTATAAGCTATATAGGTAGCTCTATATAGGTTTAGGCAACTTTTCTATCTTACCACAACGTAAACTAAATTTATTAATTCTGGCAACACCAGTAGTATATCGACTACTGCGCACTTGGCTCAATCACAATATAATTGAAGATATTATGTGATGATCAGTAAGTGGCTGCACGTGGACTGAAAGTGCGAATAAAATAATATTATAATACAAACACCGCTGCGTCTAAGGGTTGTGAGTTTCAATACATTGTAACGTATAACTATCTATTTATATGTTTTGGCTTTACGTACATATCATTAATAAAAAATACTGAAATAACATAAGACATGCTTAAAGCGAACTTATTTACTTATTTACAACATATTTAGTAAAATATAATCTATCGAGTTATTAGAAATATCACATTTTAAATTAATCGGTAAAGTTCATTTTTGTACTTAATATAATTTTACTCAAAATCCAAAACACAAAAACATTAGTCATTTCCTGACCTTAATTTGTACAATAGTCTTATATCAAATATATTTTTATTATTATTATTCGGTTTTCTTATTTAAAATTGCTACAATATCCATTACGGTGACAGTGAGGCCCGAAACAAGGCAGCTAACTCCGAACAATACAATCAACATGTTTTTCCATAAGATCCACTTGAATTTGCCAAGATCATTCCATCTGAAGACGGTTTCTACGATGCCTGGAATTACCAGGCCCAGGATAGAGTAGAAGACAGCACCAACTATGTTAATGATTTGTTCTAACATCGGGAGTGCTATGCCGATTGCACCTAAAGTCATAAAAACAAACGTTTTATGCTATTTACCTAAAGATGTAAATGAATGTTTAATTAATAACACATATTGGCTTATACCATTAACATGAAAAATTAATAAGACAATTTGATCGTGGCGCAGTGTCACAAATGTGTGATTGTGTGGCGACAATTCCCACCCGGGAAATAAATTATGATAAATATTTTCATTTTTTCGCTCTGGTAACAAAATTGCGGCGGTGAGCTCCGACATTCAACACGCAGTGCCTTGAAAATTAAGCAATGCTTGCAATGGAACAGAGTGTCTTAACACTAGATTCCCTCTGCTTAACCTGCGGAATACAGCATGAAACTGAAAAAATAGACAATTTCGTTTATTGACTTACCACAAAAGAAGACAATGGCAATCCTTACAAAGACTTGGGTTATATTTCTATATTTCTCCTTGATAAACGGTTCTCCATATGTCGTAATAACGTCGATTACGACGTAGAAGTGTAGTGGATACGTAAACAATATAGATATGGCTATGAAAGCTTTAGCACAAACGGCCGGCCTGAAAAAATAGGATTCAATAGTAGTAAGTCACATGCTTCATGTTTTGAACGTCAGATAATTTACCACCAGTTCACTAAAGTTAATGCCTCAGACCTGAGAAAAACCGGCGCAAGAAACTCACTTATTTTTTAAAACTTATTTTTTGAAAATCAAATTTATAAAAAAACATATTTAATTACTTATGACAATGATACCTTTGAAACAAACTGAAGTGAGCATTTCATTCCCAAGGCGTGTTATCATTTATAAAATCATTAATTTGGTTAACCACCTTTAACACACAAACGTCTTTTCACAACTTGTTTAAATCGTGATATAGTAAATTCTCTGACGTTTTCTAGGATTCTATTGTAAAAGCGTACACATTTTCCCATAAATGAATTGCGGATTCGATGTAATCGAGTTACGGGTGCACTAAGTTTACGACTATTTCTCGTATTAATATTTATGTACATGACCCCTGTGGGACCCCCATGTCTCAGACGGTTCTTAGATGATTTCAGTTTTGAGATCAAAAGGTTACTTTTGCTATTGATTTGGTTATATATGTTAATGGTATAAGACAATATATTAATTTGGGTATATTGTCTTATACCATTAACATGAAAAATTAATAAGACGATTTGATCGTGGCACAGTGACACAAATGTGCGATTGTGTGGTGTCAATTCCCACTCGGGAAATAAATTATGATTAATATTTTCATTTCTTCAGTGACGGAACTCAACGCCGCGCTTTGTCTCAACAGCAAAGCGAAGAAATGAAAATAAATATTGCATCTCCTTTATTTTAACTTCCGAAAAAAGGACAAAAATATTAATATTTCTTTTTTTATTATTTGTCTATCTATATTTTTTAAACTTATTTGTAAAGAGGATAACAATTAGCTTAACAAATGCAAATATCTATCTCTGTATCGCACATCAAGGCAAAGTATTTCCTGTCTTTTTTATGAATTGCTAAATATATCACTTAACAACCATTGTCATAAAACTTTTTGAAACCAATTAATTTCTAAATTGTATTTATCTATTAATCTATTAACGATAATCTAAGAAATGTACTCTTTTGTTAATAAGTTTAGATAAAATCCTCTACAATAAATAACAAGGGCCATTAGAGCCAATGATATAATTATAGCGTAATAAAAAGTATAAAGTACTTCTAATAAACATTAATTATATTAACATCTAATATTGTTTTCATTTTAAATCAGCAATAAAAATCTTTTGTTTTGTATTTCAATAAAAGATAATTTGTCTCAATCAATAAGAGGTATCGCTTATTGGGGCCTCAGTGTCGATAACAGAAGATTTTCTCTATTTATGGCTAGCATAAATAAAAAAATTGTACATATTTAATTTTGATTGATCTAATTTGTATTTCATTATTTTTGCTTACAAGCAAAAATAATTAAATAAAAAAAAATAATAGCAAGTTTTTTATAAACAAAATGTCTGTTATAACCGTAAGGCGGCAATTACTGGTGTCATTACCCTACATAGGATTAAGGGATTTACTCATATATAATATATATTTGGTATGTGTAATTTAGACGCGATAAGTATCAAAACATTTTTTCAGAGGTCCTTAAGAAAATATAGAACTTATATTGTGAGAATAAACGAAAGCACAAAACGTTCACAGTATTGTTTTTAAATAACCTAATATTCTTAAATTAATCGTATAAATTTCCTGTATATAATATTTTCCTTATACCTAATTGGACATATCGCTATAAATTCAAAGGTTCTGAACATTTATTTTCAAAACATTACATATAAGGCAAAAAACCCAGTGAAAATCCAAGACAACTTGTTACTTTTTATTGACCTATAACTTATATGTTATTAAATTGAGTATTGTCAATTAAAAGTTAAACTAAACGATTAAATTCCTTTATTTAACTCGTCGTTTTACTCATTAAGTCAATAAAAGTAAACGTGACGCCATTTTTGGGTGCAATGGCACAGTGTACATGTAAACGCGACAGGTTGTGGGTTACATTCCCACTCGAGGATAGAAAATGGAAATATTTAGTATTTCCTTCTGGTGTCAAGACAGAGCGCGGCGTTTAGTTCTGCCAGTCAACACGCATCGCTTTCAGTATTCGGCGAAAAAAGTGGACCGCGGGGTCTTAATACAAGGTTCCCTCTGCCCACTCTGCCCATACACAGCTAAAAAAATGAAATAAATAAAATAAGAGAACTTGATATATTACCATTCATCAACCGGCAGATTCAATGTGATCGATCCTCGCAGCGTATCGCCGTATCGGAAGTATCCAAACAAACCCAGCGTGGTATAAAGAATCATGATGAAACTCATCGCTATGACTAGAACACTTGGACATCCGAGGAAATGTTCCGGTTTCTTCATAGCATTTTCCACTGGCATCACAACACCTATACCTTCCATTGCAAAGATAACAGTACTAAAAAATTGAAAATTAATGTTTAGCAAATAGCTTTCGTTAGAAATATGTAGATATTTTAACGTTTCAAAATGTTATTCCAAGATTTGGGAAAAAAATTAAGGTAGTGGGAGTTGAATACTTACATTAATATACAGAAGCTTCCGCTACCCAAAGATAGTTCGCTATAGAGATGTTAACAATGTATATAAAGTGCTCTAGGATGGTTTGCAAGAAGTGCGGGTTCCAATCTCGGTAAAAGTCAATATGCAGGTATTTTAATATATGTTACGAGCGAAAGTTATTCCATCATTAAAGAAATATTATAAAGATAAAGATAGCATGTGATTTGGACATATAAATTTCGAGAAAATATAAAATTAAAATAATTCAACTGTCTGTTTACGTCCGCAAGCAAAGCTCGGGACCCGTGGGAGGCGACCTCACCGCCGATTTCGTCCTCACAAACACTTACTTGCTTGCACTTACTCAAAATTATAAAAAAATATTGAATGTGTAAATTATATAATCAGTCAGCTGGCAAATGTAGCATAATAAGAGAATTATAGGTGGTATGCGGGCGAAGCCGCGGGTGGGCCGCTAGTTAACAAATGTATATATCATGATTAAATTACATTGTAAAACTTGTAGACGTTATAAACCTACATATTTTACATAAAGTTATCAACTTTGGTTAATCTCTTATTTGTACATAGTTTTATGAAATTTAAATATATCTACGTGAATTATAAATATTTGCTATACGAATAAGCAAAAAACATCTCGTTAATGTGCGAACGCTAAAAAAAATATTAGGCGTTATTAGGACGTACGTTCCGTCATCACAGCGATCGAAAACATATTTATTTTATTTAAAATCATAAAATTAAGATCATTATGATTTTACATAAAATAAATATCTATATCCATCTTGAGGCTGCTCGTGGCGCAGAGGCACAAGCTTGACTGTTAACGCGACAGGTTGTGGATTCGATTACCACTCGAGGAAATGAAATATTTAATATTTTTATATCTCCACTATAGTGTTGAGACAAAGCGCGGCGTGAAGTTTCGCCACTGAACGTAATGCATACAAAATTCAGCGGAAAGTGGAGTGTCTTAACACTAGACTACATGCGGGATACCCCGTGAAGATGAGAGAGAAAGAACAGTTATCTTAAATAAAAACAACAATAGCCACTTACGACAGAAAAGCAGGAAATCTAGCCGGATAACCGACGACGCGTTTGTCCGATATAGTTATATCGTCCTTGAATATGTAATACAGACATATTACAAAAGTGAGGAACAGTAAAACGTTCGCTATCAAAGAAAAGGAAGCCAACCACTTCAAATATCTAATCTGAACCATAATACATAGTGGTATTAGCAGCAAGAGGCAGTAGTATTCTACTTCTAATATAAAACTCGGCACGTACTGGTCGAGTAGCTGGAAACAAATCGAAATATAAACACATAAACACATTAACGATTTTAATGAATATAATTGATTTTATGCTACTATAACAAAGAATTTATATTGTATATAATAGATTTATATTAATTTATAATAATACATTTGCTATAAGTTGCAACAAAGGTAATTTAATACAACCATCAAATAGACAAACCTGTTTTACAGAATCCGCTATCAGCACAGTAAAAATACAACAAACTCCGACGTACGTTAATATTAAGGAAAACTCGGCGAACACACTGTAATGATTAAAAGAATATATTAACGTATTGTATAAAAAAGTCAGTGGGTTCAATGTCAGAAATTATAATAATAATATTATGAGACGGCAGTTAATAAGAAATTCATAATACACTATTTAATACAATTAAGTTTTTATTATTTTGACAATTATAAATATAAAATTTATGATATAAAATCAGCTTTACATTGTATTCCACAAGCACCAGGGTAGGCAGAGGGAGCTTAGTGTTAAGGCACTCCGTTCCCCACTTTCCGCCGGATTATGGAGCCGCCGCATTGTGTGTTTAGTTGCGGAACTCAACTCCGCGCTTTGCCTCGACACTAGAGCGAAGAAATCGAAATATAAATTTAAATAAATACTTCATCTCGTCGAATGGGGATCGGATCCACAACCAGTCGATTGTACAGTCACACTTTGTGCCCCAGCGCCACGACGGGCCTCTAAGACATAAAATACATGTATAATACATTAATATAAAAATGTAATACATTAACATAAAAAAACAATTCATTAATATAAAAACATTACGAAATAAGCACATAATTACCCTGCGGCGTTAGATAATGGTCTTAGTCTTTTCGGGCCGGTAGCAAAAACAGCTCTACATGTTTCTGCGTAACCCAGTAAGGGTTTCCTTAGGAGTTTACAACAACCTCTAGACACGTTCACCTATAAATTGAAGCAAATTATTAGTTACTTTTAAGTTATTTATCTTGTTTACAAATGATTAACCCACAATAAATATACATACATACATATATATATATATATATATATATATATATATATATATATATATATATAATATAGATATATATATATATATATATATATATATATATATATATATATATATATATATATATATATATATATATATATATATATATATATATATATATATATATATATATATATATATATATAAATAAGATCTCGATCATTCTTTTATCAAATCAATCAACCATCGTCATATTATATTCATTAAATATAAATAAAATGATCGATCGAAGGCTTTGTATTTTGTGTCGAAAATAATTCAATGATAACAATGTTCATTTGGAATAATAACTATTTTAATTAAGTATATAAATTTAGCATTTAAAATAGATGTTTTATCAATTTTGTATTAGTTTATGTTACTTGATTATATAAAGGTATATTTAGAGCATTTGTATAAATTCTGATGTCGGTTATTTTATTTCGCGGTCTGAGCACGTTTGAAACAACAATACATCGTAAATATTTTAGTGATAAAACAGCATCTTAGAACTTGATGTAAGTATTATATGAAAGAGCTTAAAAGAAATGAGAGAATTTTATTGTATGTGGCTTTTCTTGGGAAAAGAAAAATAAAATATTTTTTTACTGAAATTATTTTAATATGCTTTGATTTTTATTATTTTTAATATTTTTATAATTAATTTTATTTTTGAATTATTATATTTTGAAAAAAATATATATTGACGCTTTCAATTCTAAATTAACACTGACAACATAAAAAAAACCTTCGTGCGTCTCTTCTTCCGTTTCTTTTTTTTGGGAGTAAATCAAAAGGCAGAATAGAATCCGTCAGTTAAAATGCGTAATAAAAAAAATCACACAAACAACAAAATATACTCACAAATATATGTACACAGTGTCCACAAATAAATGCTATAATAATAGTGCCGACAATGCCAATAGCCCATCCTGAATTGGCAAACGCTAATGGAACAGCAAGAATACCTGATCCTAGCGATGATTTTATTAAATTTGCCAATGATCTTGCATCTCTAAAAACATCGATTCCATCAATATGATTATTTTTAATAAAAAAAAACTAATATATTAAGTATTACTTAATAAGTTATTTTGTTAACTATAAAAAAGCGAATGGTACTCACGAGTTCGGTTTTTTCACTTGTCGATGTTCGAATGGGTTGTACTCTTGCGCTTCCGGGTTGGCCTTGTTACCCTCCATGGGTATTTTTTTAAATTTATTTATCCTATAAAAAGTGAAAATAAGTTATCTATAGAGTAAATTGTTAAACAAGATATCGACTATCAGATTTGGGTCTTGAGAACTCGTACAAAAATGATATCATCCCTTTCTTAATTTTATGCAAAGAACCGCAAATCGGTCTTGAGTTGACAACTTTTATTTGATTACAGTTGTTTTATGAATTTAATACCCGTATTTAACTAAAGAGATAGCAAATTGATAACTAAAGGACTTACATACATAATAATTATACAACCGACATACGTCGAATAGATAACTGGGAGGTTTTCTTTTAACATGTAATTCAGAATATATTTTTTTATTAATATATCTGTTTAAAAGATCACGTGTCTTCTAAAATATAAAATCAACTAGTTAAAAATCAGTAGGTCAATATTAGTTTTCGTAACGTTAATCTTCATAAAGCAAAAAAATTGTAATTGTGTAACAGAACTGGTCTACAACGTAATAAAGTTATCTAACAAAAGTTTCTATAATGCCTTTAACACAAAAATAATATTTGAATATACTTCAATATATCATACATTATACTTGTATTCAATTGTTTAGGAGGTTTTGTAAACAGATTGTTTGTTGTTAATCTATATAAGTAACTTACGTTTGTTAACTTGAAATGCCGTCTGAATAAACACTAAAGCAACCATACATCGTGAACTGCCGAACAAGCGACTAACTCATGGACTGTCACCTCACTACTGCAGACTGAGCGTTGACTCAATTAAACATATAATTTAAATGCCTTGTGTTTATAAAATAACATTGTACATTTTTTTTAAATTATATAAGCAAAAATCTAAGGTGATTGAGTTTATAAGAAGCGGTTTTGTTTAGGTATTTTATTATTTTATTTTACTAAGGCCAGTCGTGGCGGTAAACCGACTGTTTGTGGGTTCGATACCCATCTGAAGCAATCAAATGTTTATTTTAATTTATATATTCATAACTTTGCTCTGGCGTCGAGGCAGCGCGGTGTTCGTTACGCCACTCAACACGAAATGCTTCTAGAATTCGGCGGAAAATGGAGAATGGAGTGTCTTAACACTAGGTTGCCTTTGCCTACACTGCTGTGTGCGGGATGCAACGTGAAGCTGATTAAACTATTAGAATAACTACTTCTCTAACTACATATATTTGACATGTTGAACTTTTCTACGCGAAAATCATGGCTTTTAATTTATAAAAATCAAAAATATCATATTTTAAGAGGGTACCTAAAATAATAAATGCAATCTTAAAACGTAAGTGAAATAGAAGGTCAATTCAATGCTCAAAAAACTTATAAAATTTTGCTTTGGGCCTTTTATAACAGGTGTTCTACAAGGCTCAAAACAAAATTTAATAAATACCTACAAATACTTAGTAAATGTGACGGTCGTATATTAATACTTGTAGCATGATTAATTATAAACACATTTAGATTTTTATCGTTAAACGCTCTCAACATATCGTACAATTATGGCCTCCACAATATTGCCATATTAAATACTAGCGATGCGCTTGTGCCGGTTTAACTTTTTAGAGAAATTAGAAATAGTAGAAAAGCGCGTAGAAATTTTTTAGCGCGTAGAAATTTTTTTATACAGCTTCACGTTATATACCGCAAAAAGCAGGGTGGGCAGAGGGAACCTAGTATTAAGACACTATTCTCCACTTTCTGTCGAGTTTTTCGAGGTATTGCGTGTTGAGTGGCGGAATTCAACGCCTGGCTTTTGAGTATTTAACAACCTGAATTATTTTTGTGTCCTACTAACATAATCAGTTTAGAGACAATATCTATAAATTAAAAAGTAAAGTTTCAGCCGATTCAATAAAACAACTATTTTGTATATTTTACGTTTTTCAACTTTTAGCAATAGGAAAAATATTTATTTAGAAAAAGTATAACCACTACTAAGCTATAAGAGCATTGTAACAAGTTTATAAGAATTTCGACGTAGCTTGAGGACGTATGGCTTAGAGGTCAGAGCGCTTGGAGGGTCTGCAAGAGGCGCGGCTAAAAATCTCGCTATAATAATATAATAATAATAAGTTCAACTTTTTATACGGATTCCAATAAGCTATTTTGTTAAGAATAGTGTAAGCTGCATTTCTGAGACTAGCGTACACCAGGGAACAAACAAACCGACAAACAGCCAAAAAATTAAAAAAATGTTTCGGGTTCAACTATTTAGAAAAATGGGCACTTTATTATAGTAATTTTTCTTAAATATCATTTAAGTACGGACAGCGTTCAGCTATAATTTTATTATATGTATAGATATAATCTTTTGAATCTTTTGCACATAATCTTTATAACAATGAAGTACTCTTCGTATAAAATTTGTTTATATTTTATTCAGTCTAATTTGAATTGTACTTTTGTTTGAGAACGTCTGTAACAATATCCTTCACCGGCCCTAGTACTACAGGGTACTAGGGTAGGGTATTTTAATAGTTAAAGGTTCAAGGACGTGGCATAAGCACGTCAAAAATATCGTAACATGTTGGCTACCTTTGGCTTTGGCTCTAAATAGGAAAACGAAATACAAGATCAATAATTGAAAAATTCAACATTTAGTACTTTCCACTGAAATATATAAGAACTTGTAAACATGTAAGTCCGTGCTTAGCAATATTTATAAATACCACTCGCTTTGGAAGTTTGCCTGATCATGTTATAGTGCATCGGGTTTTTTCCCCAAGATTTCCAAAGACAAGAAATTTTTTTACAAGGATAATTTAAAAAAGAAATCATAATAATAATAATAATAAGCCTTTTATTTCACATATCACTCTTTTTACAATGTTGTTAGTAGTGTTAATTAAATATTAGTAATATCTTATTTAATATCTTATAAATTAGTGAATTAGTTTGTTAGTTATTAATGTTATCATTAGATTTTGTTTTGGTGATATGGATCCCATTTACTTGGGTATAGGCCTCCTCCATTTCGCTCCACAATTTTCTGTTTTTCCCCAGAGTCATCCAATTTTGTCCAGCAGTTTTTTTAATGCCGTCAGCCCACCGGCTAATTGGTCTACCAACATATCTTTTTCCATGTGGACCCTTCCATCTTGTTGTCAAAAAAGAAATCATAAGCAAACTTAATTCTATTTCTTGAATTGATAAAATATAAATTCTTAGCCTTGACGAAAATTGCTGATATGGTGGATATGATATATAAAATAATCAAAGAGGATTCTCTCTTTGACTATTTTATATAACTATTTCATATATCCAGCGAAATATGTACCTTTAAGTAAGACCACACACGTAACCACTCTCGATAATATATAAAAGATTAATGAAATTCTGGCTCTGTACCTATTCCTAAATCTGAGGATCTCTATAAAAATATATATACAGATTTTTATATTATCTGTGTTCGACAAATTATTTAAAAAAAAATGATCCACAATTACCTGCTATAATGTAAAGAATTTGGCTTCCTCAATTCTCTCTCCACAACAACACATCTTCTTTTGTTTGTAAGGTTCCTGACTGATTAAGTTGACTTTAATATCTCGATAGACACCAAATATGACGATATAAGTAAGGTATTCCGTATCATGGACCACAATAGTCTTATTCACAAAGATGTTGGTAAAAAGTCAAGTGTTCCGTTTCCCACTTACCACAAAATCTTGAGACATCAAATTCTTGAGACATCAAATTCTTGAGATATAACGGAGCTGCGTTTTTTCTCGTTACTACAGGTTACTAATGAAAACACAATATGTTTCATTCCCCCGATTAGGAATCTAACCCACAACACTCGCGTTTATAGGCGAAGCGTGCGATTATAAACTCACACGTGCGTGCGTGTTGTGCCCTTCCGGTACGACTTCCAATAAGTTATATAGCAATATCTGCTCCAACGCTAACTTAATCCGCCTAGTTCTTGTTGAGAAACATAATGTGAACGTGCCTTGAAGGTTACTCCGTGCAAGTGAGTACGCTGATTTTTCGACTAAAGCTTTAAACTTAATTGGATCATAACTTGTGTAAGTACAGAACGAATTAATGTTGAAATCTTCATTAGGTGTCTTCACTCTTCTTCATCTTTAGACTAAAGGCATTCTTCTTCGATCATAATCCTTTATATTGGATTCATATATATATATATATATATATATATATATATATATATATATATATATATATATATATATGACATGTGTTTTTTAGAATATATATACAGTTATTATTATGATGTGTCCTTTATAGAGTTCTGTATCTCAAAATTAATATGAACTGGTAAGTTTATCACTTTGTTCCCCGTTTGTCTGTTCGTCAAAACTATTTTTATCAAGATATCGTGGAGATATCTAGCTAAAATTGATATCAAATATCCCTTGAACCAGAGAAGATATTGAGGAACAATTTATAGAGTTAATCATAATATATTTTAAAGTTGATCTAGAGTGTTGTCACCTGACCAATAATGATCAGCTCATTCTGCAGGAATCCAAGGCAGTATGCGAGACAATGAAGAAATCGTTGGCGGTAGTTTGATATAATAATCATCTCAACTGACAGACGAATGCCACCTCAGTCTACCTGTGATCACGGACTACTGCAAAGTGTTTGAAACGTCCGGTTGCTAAAAATGTATAATCCTAAATAATAAAATAAATATCCAATATTCAGGCACGATAAGGCATCCACGGTCCCTTGGAGCACAGAGAAAGCTAGCTTCTAAGTTAACGCAATGACACGAGCATTATTTTATTGTTTTTGCTGCATTCTGTATGAAATTCGTCGTACAATCTAAACCTATAGGTTACTTCCGTGGACGTACAATTATGAAATTTGGAAAAAAGTGAGAACTTTTAGTATAAATAAAGTAAAAAATCCGAAAACGAAAAATATTATAGATATTTCATTTCAAAAAAACAATTACAACTGAAATTGGTACGGAACCCTCTGTATTAGAGTCCGATTCACATTTGACCGATTTTTTAAAGATTAATTACAGGAAAAAGCTTGAATCATGAAAGTGTTTGTTTACTACACTATTTATTATGTTCCGTCCGATTATGAATTATTATATTATTATATATATTATTATTATTCCATACCCTATAAGGAAAAAAGAAACCCTAATAATATCACTTTGTTGTCAGTTTGTTTGTCTGTATGTCAAGCCTTTATCTTAGAAATGCTTGGAGATATCGAGTTGAAATACAAACCATATATTCAGATTGACAGCCCTATGTTTTCCTGAAAAAAAAAACATTTGCTTAAAAAAAAACCCTTAGGGGTGAGTTCTAAAAAACCCACAAAATACGTGTTCAATAAAATATTTTTAATAGTCTGAATAAAAATTTTAATAAAAATCGGTGGCGATTTAAAGATTTTTCCATATAAACTTTCAACCCCTTACTTGAACGCTTAGAGTTAGAATTCACCCCGAATTCTAATAAACCACGAAACACGTATTCAATGAAATATTTTAAAGAGTCTGAATTCTGAATTTAATAAAAATCGGTGCTGTTTTAAAAAAAAAAACCATACAAACGTTCAACCCCTATTTCATCCCTTTAAGGTTAAAATTTTTCAAAATCCCTTAGATTGTAAAAATAAACATCTGTCCAAATATCAAGTTTCTACCATCAGCGGTTACGGCTGTGCGTGCGTCTTATCTCAGTGTGTGGTAGAGTCACGTCGCCAGCAATGGCAACACGCATGGGCAGACTCGACCGGATTATTACCACCCCCGGCATTTAAAACCGGCGTGAAGTAGTGGCTTTATGCCACGGCGTTTCGCATCAGGTAATGCCGGGCCCCGGCGCCCAACCCATCTTAATAGGCCGGCAACGCACCTGTAGCTCCTCTGGGGTTGCACGGGGCCGTGGGCGGCGGTAATCACTTACCATCAGGTGACCCGCACGCTCGTTTGCCGTGTCTCTTCCATAAAAAAAAAAAAAGAAAAAAGTCAGTCAGAACAAGCCCTCTTATATATATAGAAGAAGAAGATGATAACAAGTCATTGAATGAAATAAATATTATTTTTATTCTTTTGAAAGATCATCACATCACATTTATTAGAATTTACCATTATTTAATAATATGACTGTTATATTGAACAAATATTAATTAACTTAAAAAGTTTCACTTCATACATGTGTACATTATTAATACACACACACTATTGTATCTTAAGTCGAATAAAACGTATTACTATAGTAATAGGTTTTATTCGACTTAAGATGTACTTTGTAACACTATAGTGTTACAAAACTTAACACAGTGAAACAAAACATATTATCCAAACTAAATAAGCACCTGCTGAGATGACTTAACGCAGGTTGATCTAATACGTAACATTTTGAATGGAGGCAGCCTCGAGGTCCGTGACGTAGCAGACAAGCTTTAATGGCGTCGTTAGTTATCCGTTATCCGTAACAAAAACAGATTCGAACAGACAATTTTTAGAAGCAGGTATTTTTTAAAGTGGGGAACGGAGTGTCTTAACACTAGGTTTCCCTCTGAATACCCTGCAGTGTGCGGGATACAGCGTGAAGCTGATTTTAATTTTAATTTTGTATTTTTTATAATTATACTCATTTGTGCAGTACAAATTAATATTAATAAAAATATGCTTAATGTATGACGCAAATTAGAATAAACAAAAACTTTTTATAGAATACAATTAAAGTTTAAATATAAATTATTTATTTAAAACCGTAAAGTTAAAAAAATGTAAAATAAATATATTATTATATAGGTCTTTCGAATTCTAAATTGTTTTTTATTTATGTTAAGCCAACTTCACGGCAGCACAACTTGCAATAGATTGGGGTTAGCAGTGCGATAAGGAATAATTAAATTAAGGATTTTGTGAGGCAATACCAAATCTCAGAAATCTGAACTTCGAAGAATTTTTTAAAGATTTTTTTTATTTTTTGGGCTGTAATTAATCATTTATAATAATTTGAGAATAATCTTTACAACTTGGATTTAGTATTACTTTCATGCAACACCGCATTGCCTATTCTTCCAAGGTAGACAGAGAAAAAATATATTTAGATACTTCAATAATCCCTTTTGCTGTGAGTTTGCCGTTTGAGTGGCAGAACTCAAAACGACACTTTGTAGAGCCAGATTGTGTGAATGGCTTAATAATTAAGTATTCTTGGGAATTTAAATATTGTATGTATAATCACACACTTCAAAACTTCACCATGATGTCCAATGATACTTATGTTTATGTTTAAAGAATTTATTCTCAAAAAGAAATACAATTTCACTTACATGAGAACAATACAATAAATGTAAAAATTTACATCGCCTTACTAGTACCCAGTTAACGAAATAAAATATTAACCATAGTTTTTAACATTTGCAAGTTGTTTATTCGCTGTAGAAATTGGTATTCTCTAAAATGTATTTTGAAAGTTGAGACTTAAATTCGTTAACTGAGTTTACATTTTTCACAGATGCACACATTTGTTATAAAGTTGTGCTCCATCAAAATTAATATTTTTCTTCGCAAGTTTGGTTATTATTTTTGGAAGAACTAGTAAGCTTGGTCTACGGCTGCTACGGTTACTGTTTTGTTTTATAAATGTTAAATTAGAACGTATCAATTTAGTTATATTAATCTTTATAAAAATACAAGAATTATATACATAAAGTTGTCACAGATTCATTATGTTTGTTTTTTTGTAAAGTTCAGTTGTTGGTGTCAAAGTTGGATATCCAAAAAGTATTTTAATTATTATATTTTGTTTTCTTTGAAGTGCTTGTAATTTTGATTTACCAGTATTACCCCAAATTTCGATTAAGTACAATAAATGTGATTTTACTAGAGAATTGTAAATATTATATTTGATTTTTTTAGGTATGCATTTTGAAATATTGGTAAGTGAACCAATTAAAGTTTTTATTTATGTAATCTATTTGATATTTAAAAGTTAAATGATTATCTATACGTAAACCTAAGTACTTTTCACAGGTTTTTTGTTCTATTGGAAAGTTATCCATAGGTAGTGGATTATGCGGTGCAATAATTTTATATATAGTTTTAAATATAATGTAACAAGTTTTAGAAGCGTTAATGGTTAACTGGTTATGGTTGAACGATTTATGTAGAATATCTATATCTTGTTGAGCTTGCGCAGTTATGTTATTTATGTAACTACCAAAATAAAATAAAAAGGTGTATTACCATTTTGTTTTTTTTTTCGTGAGGAAATCCTTTTACGGATACCGGCCCGAGTGGGGACTCGAGCGGGTTATGTGGGACTCGCGGACTGGCACTAAAACCTCACGGTGCTCCTCCTCGACCGCCACTGGCCGCGAGACGCGGGGACAATAGTCTTCCGCGAAACGCCGCGGCGGGAGCCTGCAAGGCACGTCGCGGAGTCAAGGGTTAGTGGGCACCCTCGACGGCCTGCTCGGAGTAGCGCGCGGGAGCAACCTGCACGCGACTACTCGGGCCAGGTTAGTAGGCGGCCAGCTTCCCCAAGCTGACCGCCGTCTGGCTCATTAGGGCGGAATGCGGAGATCGTGAGCCGCCCTCCGGCGACCCGGCCTCTTACGGCGGATGGCGAGTTCGGCAATAGCCTCCCTCGCCCGTTCCACCGACTCCTTCTCGAGCACCACTGCCTCGCAGAAGAAGGAAACCGCATCCCACGACGTCTCGGTGCCGGCCATGGCCTTGACCACGGCCAGCAGGGAGAGGTCGTCCCCTATGACGTCGCGCAGAGCGCGACGTTGAGATGCCCAGGCTGTGCACACCTCCAACGTGTGCTGGGCCGTCTCATTGAGGCAGTCGTCGCAGTGGTGGCAGCGAGCGTCGGGCTCCCTCCCGGTGATCCGACACAGGTAACCACCGACCACAAAACCCCGAAGCAGCCATGCCCCGTGAGTACCTGTGTCGTGCGGAAGGTTAAGACGCCATGACGCCGCGCTAACCACTGGTGGAACACTGTACGAACAGCCTCGATCGTCAACCGGCCGGCCGGCAGTTACTTAAGGTATTACCAATTTTAACGACCTGCAATCTGTTATTTAAGTATGATTTTAGCATTTCAAGTGCATTGCCATTAATACCAACTTTTTGAAGCTTATGTATTAGTATGTATTTATCTAGATTCTGTCTAATTTTTGTTACCAAATCTATGGTTGCAGTAGTAGTGTTACTTCTAGCTCTAAAACCATACTGCCGTTCAGTTATGAAATTAAAAGAGTCCAAATACATAGCCAATCGGCTGTAAATTATTTTTTCTAAAATTTTTGAGAGAACGGGTAGCACTGATATCGGAGTGTAGTTTTCTGGGTCCACTAAAGAACCGCATTTATGTTTAACTGATGGTAAGTGATAACCGCCGCCCACGACCCCGTGCAACACCAGAGGAGCTACAGGTGCGTTGCCGGCCTTTAAGGTGGAGATAGACGCGCTTTTTGAAGGTACCCATGTCGTATCGACCTGGAAACACTGCCGCGGGCCATTCCACAGATCTGTGGCGCGTGGAAAGAAGTTCCTACGAAACCGCACAGTAGTAGATTGCCACGTATCCAGGTGGTGTGGATGATACTTTAACTTGTGACGTACTGTGCGGTTAGAAAATTCGGCGGTAGGTAACAGGTCAAGCAGTTCTTCAGAACACTCCCCATGATAAATGCGGTAGAGAACGCACAGCGAGGAGACGTCTCTACGCAAAGCCAAAGTGTCAAGCCTTTCACAGGTCATTGGGTCCCCAATGATTCGAATGGATCTCCGTTGTATGCGATCAAATGGTTCAAGCTGATACTGGGGTGCACCGGCCCAGAGATGAGAACAGTACTCCAGATGAGGCCGAACCTGGGCCTTTTAATACTTATATAATAGGTAACAGTAGAAGTACTTAATTTAATTGTGTAATAAAAATGTAATATTATTAAAAAAAACACTTTACAAAGTAATAAATATAGAGGTCTTCATGTTATCGTATAACAATAAAATTTACATTACAGGAAACTGATTAACGTTCTTTATAATTTTTTCATAATATTATTTCATAAAAACGTATATAAATAATATATGTAAATGTAAGTAAATGTACTATTCAGCAATAAGTCTTTAGTAATAGCAATTAATAAACTAAATTTTTAAATATGTTTTCTATTTAATGTTTCAATGATGTCCATTATCGTAGCAATAAGACCAGAGCTAAGGCAACTTAAACCGAAAAGTAGAATCACCATATTTTTCCACAAGATCCAATTATATTTGCCAAGGTTATTCCATCTGGAAACAGTATCAACGATTCCCGGAATGATGAGCCCCAGGATAGAAAAAAATATAGAGCCAACGATATTAATAATCTGTTCCAACATCGGAAGTACAGCAGCAATGAAACCTTAAAAGCAATGAACCAAGTTTATATATAAAAAATATCTTTGTATTATACACTACACCAGTCGCAGATTTAAGCGTTATAGGCTATTATAGTCCAAAAATGTTATTAAAGTTACACAAAAAATGATTTCCTATCTGTAAGACATCAGAAATTCGTAGTTACAGAAAGTTTTAATTCCTATTAGATAGCAAATGAATCGGCCTGCAAATTTGCCGCCTCAAGAGGCAGGTTCAAGCCTACTCAAACTGCTGGTACATCCGCTACTGCATGCGCAGGTCTTTATGGGGCTATGTAAGCGATCTCTTTATCTTAATAAATCAGCTTCCCACTGTATCCCGCACGCAGCAGGACACTCCGTTCCCCACTTTCCGCCGACTTCTGGAGGCATTGCGTGTTGAGTGGCGGAACTCAACGCCGCGCTTTACCTTGACACCAGAGCGAAGAAATGAAAATATAAATGTAAATAAATATTTCATCTCCTCAAATGAGGATCGAACCCACAACCAGTCGAATTTACAGTCACACTTTGTGCCTCTGCGCCACGACTGGCGTATTTATCTTACTATTAGATGATATTATTCATAAACAATATTATTGCACATGAGTATTTAAAGGCTTACCACAAAACAAAACTACTAATATTCTTGATGTAATTTCTACCACATTTCTATGTTCTTTCTTGATAAGTGGCTCTATATATCTAACATAACCGTCGACTACAACGTATAAATTAAGAGGGTAGGTCAATAATATAGAAGTCGTTATGAAAGCTTTTGCGCAAACAGCAGGCCTTTAACAGATAAAAATATTTAAATATGTTTCAATAAATTTAGTAAATTTCAATGGAAACGATTTCAAAATACTAGATTTTTTTTTAGCTTCACGCTGTATCCCGCACACAGCAGGGTAGGCAGAGAGAACCTAGTGTTAAGACACTCCGTTCCCCACTTTCTGCCGAATTCTGGAGACATTGCGTGTTGAGTGGCAGAACTCAACGCCGCGCTTAGCCTCGACACTAGAGCGAAGAAATGGAAATAAAAATTTAAGTAAATATTTCATCTACTCGAGTGGGGATCGAACCCACAACCAGTCGGTTTTACAGTCACACTTTGTGCAGCTGCGCCACGACCGGCGCACTTCTAGATAAAATGATTTTTCTATAAAAGAAAGATATCATAACTTGTAGAAGCCAGATTGTGATGGACTATGTAAATTCTAACAAGCTTACCACTCATCTATTGGAAGATTTAAAGTGATAGATCCTCGGATTGCATCACCATATCTTAGGTATCCAAAAACACCTATCGTAGTGTACAAGAAAGTGACAAGGGTCATTGCATTTATTAGAATACCTGTACGTCCCAAGAAATTTTCTGGATTTTGCATATTATTTTCAACTGGCATGACCATCCCGATTCCTTCCATAGCGAATATAATTGTACTAAAAGAACAAAGATATTACGAAAATAAGGTATTTATTTCCAAAGATAAATAGATCTCATATACATAGATTTAAATGCTAAAGTATTTTACAATTATAGATATTTCTAGACAAATTATAGATATTTCTATATTTTTTACTTCGCGCTTTTTTATCCTTAGCAAATGATAATGGAGGGCCTAACGCTACAGCTTAACGTCTCCATATCTCCACGTCGTCCACTGTAATCAGTCTCTTCTTTGTACATGCTCTCCGGGGGCACAATATATAGAAGTAGTACTATAGTACACAGGGGCACAATGTATAGGGGTATAATATACGAGTATTATTTGATTTGTCCTCATGCTTTTTACGTGATTTTTCCCTAGTATCACAGATACTGTGTTTTTAAAGGTCAACCTTGGCTTCCCCGGTCTCTCTTGCTACCAACTACTAACTCTTGTTTCATATTTTTTTTACCATTATCTCGTTGATCATTCTCTTGACGTGCCCAAATCACCTGAGCATCTTCTACTTCATTCTCACTGTGACGTCATTGCTAGTAGCTGCAATTCTGTAAATCTCTTCATTATATTAACAGCGTCAGTTCCAGCCATTGTTAATGACCAAACGTGATGTTATGGTGAAGACTCCCATAAATCAGTTAAGGCATCGTTACTTCTATCATCGGCCGAAAATGCCTTTCTAAATTATTGCCGTCTCTACTAAACATGCTTCTCGCGTATAGTAGTTCGTTCTATTATCCTCAATGTATTCTTTTTCGCACTCGCATTCAGATTTAGAACGTTATTTTCTAATCCTTCTTTCAGAACCTTGTCCACTCGCCTTCTGATGTTGCAAAGAGCACTGAATGATCTACGTAAAACAATCAGTTTACTTTCTTCCAGTGGTCATAGCTTCACGCTTTTCACGCTATTAGCACTGATACCTTATACAGTTTATTTGTGAACATTTACACAAAGCCGCGCTTATCACACCTCGCCAATTGTCTGGGACCTCTCTTGTTTTCTAGTACAAATTGCACAAATGCCCTCGATATAAATACTCTCGATAGTAACTTCATCTGATAAGAACTTTATGAATTTTAGAACTTCATTTTACTTATGCTCGGACATGAACACATAGAAATACAACTTAACGATTTATCATAAGTATTAACTTACGAAAGTGAAATAGGAAATCTTGAAGGCAATCCAACTACATGCTTATCTGATATTGTTATTTTATCTTTGAAAATGTAGAAACAACATATTGCAAATGTAAATGTAAGCAGTACATTTGCTATTGCAGAAAAACACGACAACCACTTTAAATATTTAATTTGCACCATGAAAATCAACGGTATCATTACTATCAAGCAGTAGTATTCCAATCGTATAATAAATCCTGGTACATACTGATCTAAAAGCTGAAAACAAAGAATTATAAAAATCTATAATAATGATATTATTTTTGAATAATTTACTAAGTTACACTTAAACAACGTGAAGCTGTTATACTAAGTTATACTTTAGATACTAAGGCCAGTATTTGTCAGTGTCGTAGCTGGGGGGGTGCGAGCGGTGCAGTCCCACCGGGCATCTATCTTTTTTTTCAATCAAGAATCAAGAAATGTACAAAAAAATGAGAGGATGAAAATAAAAAATACAATCTCGCTATCATGTCACTGGAGTGTCCGTTTTTAAATTTTTGCAATAATTTTCAACAAAATCTAATGTTATAGTTATTATAGTTTCGAAGCAATAAAAAATTATATATCTACTCTACTGTGGTTTGAAATTTAAAATTATTTTGACCATTTTAAAGGGCATCAAGACCTAAGCTGCACCAGGCAGCAAATACCCTAGCTGGTATTTGTAAGCCCCTCTCAAGTGTAAGTTCGACCTTGAGGTGCCGTTTTCATTTATAAATTTTATGAATGATTTATAAATACGGGCCTAAGTTCGATATAGCTACGTGCTACATTTGTTTATTTGTGAGTTGTTTATACATAACTGTATAAACAACTCACAAATAAACAACAAAATGTAACTATTGATTATAAAACTGCTTCAATGGTGGTATTTTTTTTGTTATTTTTAGTTTTTACTTCCAGCAGCAAAATATAGTAGTGCTTACCTTCTCAATCTACGGTAATACCGCTAGATTATCACTGCCTCATAATAACAAAGTATTAATAGCTATTAGTATAGGGTTTGAAATGTTATATAACCTAAACTGTTATTCAAAATTAAAAATGATGTATTTAAGACACCTAAAACTTATTTTAGTGTACCTATTCAATTCTACCCTACACGGCGTAGATCGATGATTTTTTTTTTCATTTTAACAATACGGGCGATGGTCACTATGATGAACTTTAATTATTTTTAATTCAATCATTAAAATCAGCGTATACTGTCTCAATAACCCCATATAAGAACAAACGTACATACATCAATTATAAAACACATTACCCTAGTCAACTTACCTTATTGAATGGAGAGTAAATAATACAATGATAAAAAAACATTATTTTTATTCTTGGTTAAGAAACCGGTAGGTATAAACGTTGAAATATTTAGTTTCATATAAGCATGCCAAATACAAAATACACACCTGTTTAAGTGAATCGGCAATTAACACATTAAATATGCAACATGCCCCCATGTAGGTAAAAGTCATTGAAAAATCGGCAAATATCCTGAAATTTAACAATTTTTGAAGTTTCACATCTTTAACATAATTTATTTCATTTAAAGTGCTTATATTGGGCCATCCATTAATTTAAATTAAAATTAGGTAAATTAAAGGTGTAATAATATTATTTAATTTTATTTTAGAAAAAATAAGGAGTATGATAAAAATGTCTAGACAGAAAAGTGACAGGACGTCTTCGACTTGCATAAAAATAATAAAATACATAGTGTAATCATGCTGTCATCACCAGTAAATACATGAACACTATATAATGTACACATGAACATTGTCCTCGGATCACGGATTAGCAATAGCCTTGAAAAATAAATACACGTGATTTCTTACTACCTAAACGCCCCTCCTCCCCCCGTGATAATATCGTGATGTTTGCCAAATTCCTCCCCCCTTTTCGAGCTTCACGTGATTTATGGACGACCCCTAATGGTTCTAATAAATAATTGATAATAAAAATATACTAATTAAAATAAAATATATCTAATTGTATAAAAAATTGAAGCCGTTATGTAGCAGTGGTAGGATTGCATGACTGTAAATACAACGGTTGTGGGCTTGATTCCCACTCAGGGTAATCAATTACTATTTATTAATATTTTAATTTCTTCGCTCTGGTAACAAGACAAAGCGCGGCATTGAATTCGTAAACACGCAATGCCTCGAAAATACGGGGAAAGTGGGGAACGGAGTGTCTTAACACTAGGTTCCCTCTGCCTTCTCTACTGTATGTGGGATACAGCGGAAAACTTGAGTAAATAAGGTAAATAAAAATAATTTAAGCAAAATATTTTAATCTTACCTCGCAGCTTTTGCAAACGGCCTCAGCCTCTTTGGTCCAGTAGCAAAAACTACTTGACATGTCTCTGCATAACCTAATAGAGGTTTTTGTACAAGCTTACAACATTTTCTAGATGTTTTTACCTACAACATAGTCGTAAATATGACATATTTATGTATGTGAGTAAGCAAACTATATTTTTACGTTTTTAAGGCACAAAAAACTTAAAGTAAAGTAACTTCCTACATATATTCTAAAAAAAAAAATTAGCCTTTTTAACTAGCTAATATGAGTCAATACTTACAAAAATATAAACACAGTGCCCACAAAACAAAGCTATAATAAAAGTACCCACAATGCCCACCCCCCAACCTCCATTGGCATAGGCTAAGGGTACAGCAAAAATGCCGGAACCCAATGACGCCTTAATTAAGTTCGCTAACGATCTTATATCACTGAAATAAAAAAAAAATATAGATATACCATTTTTCTTTATAAAATATGGAACGTATTTTAGTAACAATATGATGTACTTACGAATTAGGTTTTTTTACAACCCGATGCTCGAATGGATTATATTCTTGAGCCTCCAATTCTTTTTTTTCACTAGCCATAGTAAACAGCGTTATATAAAGTAATAACTGTTTATCACATTTATATTGCGTTACATAGCACAGACAAACTAAAACTGATTCGCTCTTCTGATGAATATAAAAGTTTTATTATCTTCTCTATCTATCAGTTTTATTATTATAACTCAAAAGATCAGTGGTATATAGTAGTTACTTAGAGCATAAATGTTAGCAAATAAAACTGTTATGTTAGCTAAATTCAAATACCACGACTTGTATTACAATATTTCAGTTCTAACAGACTTTATTATATCGGAAACGACAAACAAATAAAAAAAGTATTGTTCTTTTCTAAGTGTGGAATAACACTTTAAAAATGTTTAAAAATATTTAAAAAATAGTATTCTCTCTTGCCAAACGATAATTCTTAGTAATTATCTTTGGGTAACAGAAATTTGTAAAAATCTCCCTACAGAGATGCTAACAACATAAATAAGTTGTAACAAGCGTATAAAAATTTCGACGTAGCTCCATGAGAACGTATGGCTTAGTGGTCAGAGCGCCTGGTCTTCTAAATAAGTAAATAAAAAAAGGCTGATAATGTTATAAATTTATTTTAATGAAATAAATTAATTTAATTTTGTTACACTATTCTGTCTTACGATGTAATATCTGTAAATGTCCATTATAGTAACTGTACACCCCGAAACAAGACTGAAGAGTCCAAAGAATACGATCACAACATTTTTCCAGAGAATCCATTTGCATTTCTCGAGGTTGTCCCATCGGAAAACTGTTTCTATAATTCCGGGAATCACGAGACCAAGAATTGAATAAAAGCAGGCACCCACTATATTTATTATTTGTTCTAATAGAGGCAAGGCTATACTGATTCCCACTGAAATTAAATATACTTATATTAATTTGTGCCAGTTATGGCGCAGTGGCACAGAGTGTGACTGTAAAATCGACTGGTTGTGGCTTCGATCCCCCCACTCGAGGAGATAAAATATTCGGTTTTACGGTCACACTTTGTGCCCCTACGCCACAACTGGCACGAATTATTATTCCCTTTGCTTATTTATTGTCTTTCATAATCATTACGAACGACTTAACTAGTATGATACAATTGCCTTATTAAATTTTATGTATTGTGTTTCATTAATAATTTTAGGAAAGAAATATAATTATAAAAATTAGACATTGCAAAGGAAAAGGAAATGGGAAACGCAGTGTCTTAATACTAACTTCTCTCTGCATATCCTGTAACATGGGAAAAATTATAATTATCATTAGGGAAAAATGGGAAAGTATGATTATTATTATCATTTTAATATTACGTTTTCCCAAAATATTTTTCCCCAATTAGTATGCACTAAGCAAAGATTTTTTTATAAAATTAAAAAAGTAAATAAGGCGGTGGAGCTGCCCATAAGGATCCAAGTATTTTTTAATTTTCCGTAAAAAAATCAAGAAACTCTCCAACTCGTAGAACAGAGAAGATCAGCCAAAAGATGGACTGACTAGCATCTTCTCACCATTGTGTTTACAAGTTGTTTTCAAGAAACATCGGATAGCAGGTTTTACTACTTTTGACCTCCCGAACGTGTTGGTTTTCGAAAAGACCAAAGGACCATAGTCATCGCGGCAACTTATATAAAAGTCTAAAGAAATTGTTACTATGAGAAAGCTTTTGAAAGGCCAGGCTTAGCTCCTCTGATAGCTGACAATCAGAGGCTCCCAAGTTTCTTAAAGTTCTTAGAGGATATCTTTCAGATAGCCATGGCTACAAAACGGTAGTTAAGTAGCAGCAAAAAGTGTAACTACTGAAGTTAGGCACAAAATATACGCGGTTAATCCGGTTAAAAAAGTTTCATTAAAAACTCATAGTAAAAAAAGCTTTTGATTTGATCGAGACATGGGTATTACTGCAGTCTCTTTAAAGGTTCTAAGAAGTCTACAGGTTTATCAAAGTATTGAGATATTTGAACAAAAACACCACTTTGTCGATACGATTACAGAATAAGAGCTCTAATACAATCCAATTGCAACAAGGTGTTAGACAATGAGATGTTTTTTCTCAGAAGTGTTCACTTGGCGTAGGAGGATATTTTTTAAGGTTCTCGATTGGAAAAGATATGGCAATATTGGGGAAGATACGAGATAGTTTCACGTCTCTCTCAGTGTGTTGCCAGTGATAACTCGCAGGAGCAAGACGTGGCCGCTAACTATGAGTCTCATAAGAAAACTTAGGGTCGTTCAGTGGATAATGAAGAGATACTTGATATTTTCTTAACACTAGGTTCCCTCTTAATACCCTGCAGTGTGCTGCATCCCAGCGTGTCCACGCTGTATCCCAGCGTGAAGCTGATTTTAATTTAAATTTAGGTGTTTTTTATAATTACACTCATTTGTGCAGTACAAACTAATATTGATGAAAAATATGCTTAATGTATGACACAATTAGATTAAACACAAACTTTTTATAGAATACAATTAAAGTTTAAATATAAATTATTTATTTAAAACTGTAAATTAAAAAAAAAATTAATATAAATATATTATTATAAAGGTCTTTCGAATTCTAAATTGTATTTAATTTATGTTAAGCCAACCTCACTGCAGCACAATTTGCAATAGATTGGGGTTGGCAGTGCGATAAGGAATAATTAAATTAAGGATTTTGTGAGGCAATACCAAATCTTGCAACGTAGTACAGAAATCTGAACTTCGAAGATATTTTTAAAGATTTTTTTTTATTTTTTGGGCAGTAATTAATCATTTTTAATAATTTGAGAATAATTTTTACTACTTGGATTTATTATTACTTTCATGCAACACCGCATTGCCTATTCATCCAAAGTAGACAGAGAAAGAAATGTATTTAGATACTTCAATAATCCCTTTTGCTGTGAGTTTGCCGTTTGAGTGGCAGAACTCAAAACGACACTTTGTAGAGCCAGATTGTGTGGATGGCTTAATAATTAAGTATTCTTGGGAATTTAAATATTGTATGTACAATCACACACTTCAAAACTTCACCATGATGTGCAATGATACTTCACAACTTGTTGCATTTAATGAGAGGATAATTTAAAATTTTAATACTTATTTAGAAAACGTATAAAAATTTGAACGTAGCGGTACTCGAACCCGCGCTTCCTGGAAACCGACCAGGGTGGTCGACTGGTTGGTCGAATGTTTAAAAAAATTTAAAATTTATTTTATTACAAGTATTACATCAAAATAGTTTTTTTAGCTTCAAGCAATATTCCGCATGTAGCAGGTTATACAGAGGGAACTCATATTTCGAAACAATGCGTGTCGAGTGGCTGAACTTAACACCGGATTTTGTATTGTTGCCAGAGCTAAGTGAAGATATTAATTTATTCGCGTTTACACTCACACGCTTGTGTCACTATTTAAATGTGGCCACATTATTAGTATTGTGTAAACATTATTAGTATTAGGCATTAGGTCGTCGTGATGCAAAATCACAGCGTCTGACTGTTAAATGCGGCGGTTGGAATTCGATTCACATTCGGAAGAGTGAAATTATATAATTTCAAAGCGTGGCGTTGAATTCCGCCACTCAATATACAGTGTCTCAAAGATTTTGCGGAAATGTGGGAAACGGAGTATCTTAACTGGGCACCCCGTGTCTATCTAGCTATGCGGGAAATAACGTGAAACTATAAAATATCATTGGCTTTATTATTTACCATTTCTAATAGTTTAAACTATTAAAATTACTTAAAACTTTTAATTGAAGTCAAAAATGATTTGTTTGATCAAGTGTGTATTAATGTAAAAATCCAATATACTATTCTACAAATAGTATTCAATAAATTTACTATAATGTTAACTAGTTATAATTCAACTTTCTTTATGAAATTAGTGCATAAATTTATAAGGAAATAAATATAAAGAAATAAAATATACTATAAATAAAAAATAATTTTAATACTTATATAATAGGTAACAGTAGAAGTACTTAATTTATTTGTGTAATAAAAATGTAATATTATTAAAAAAATAAGTTTACAAAGTAATAAATATAGAGGTCTTCATGTTATCGTATAACAATAAAATTTACATTACAGGAAACTGATTAACGTTCTTTATAATTTTTTCATAATATAATTTCAAAAAAAAGTATGTAAATAATATATGTAAATGTAAGTAAATGTACTATCCAGCAATAAGTCTTTGGTAATAACAATTAATGAACTACATTGTTAAATATGTTTTCTATTTAATATTTTAATGATGTCCATTATCGTAACAATAAGACCAGAGCTAAGGCAACTTAATCCGAAAAGTAGAATCACCATATTTTTCCACAAGATCCAATTATATTTGCCAAAGTTGTTCCATCTGGAAACAGTATCAACGATTCCCGGAATGATGAGCCCCAGGATAGAAAAAAATATAGAGCCAACGATATTAATAATCTGTTCCAACATCGGAAGTACAGCAGCAATGAAACCTGAAAAGCAATGAACCAAGTTTATATATAAAAAATATCTTTGTATTATACACTACACCAGTCACAGATTTAAACATTTTTCAATTATAGTCTATAACAGTCCAAAAATTTCATTAAAGTTACACAAGAAATCATTTCCTATCTCTAAGACATCAGAAATCCGTAGTTACATAAAGTTTTAATTCCTATTAGATAGTAAATGAATCGGTCTGCAAATTTGCCGCCTCAAGAGGCAGGTTCAAGCCTACTCAAACTGCTGGTACATCCGCTACTGTATGCGCAGTTTTTATGTAAGCGATCTCTTTATCTTAATAAATCAGCTTTCCGCTGTATCCCGCACGCATCAGGACACTCCGTTCCCCACTTTCCACCGACTTCTGGAGGCATTGCGTGTTGAGTGGTGGAACTCAACGCCGCGCTTTACCTTGACACCAGAGCGAAGAAATGAAAATATAAATGTAAATAAATATTTCATCTCCTCAAATGAGGATCGAACCCACAACCAGTCGAATTTACAGTCACACTTTGTGCCTCTGCGCCACGACTGGCGTCTTTATCTTACTATTAGATGATATTATTCATAAACAATATTATTGCACATGAGTATTTAAAGGCTTACCACAAAACAAAACTACTAATATTCTTGATGTAATCTCTACCACATTTCTGTGTTCTTTCTTGACAAGTGGCTCTATATACCTAGCATAACCCTCCATTACAACGTATACATGAAGAGGGTAGGTCAATAATATAGAAGTCGTTATGAAAGCTTTGGCGCAAACAGCAGACCTTTAACAGATAAAAATATTTAAATATGTTTAAATATATTAAGCAAATTTCAATTGAAACGATTTCAGAATACTAGAATTTTTTTTCGTTCACGCTACAGCGTAACCAAATAGCGAATACATTCGCACACAGCAGGGTAGGCAGAGGGAACCTAGTGTTAAGACACTCCGTTCCCCACTTTCTGCCGAATTCTGGAGGCATTGCGTCTTGAGTGGCAGAACTCAACGCCGCACTTAGCCTCGACACCAGAGCGAAGAAATGGAAATAAAAATTTAAGTAAATATTTAACTCTTGAGTGGGGATCGAACCCACAACCAGTCGGTTTTGCAGTCCCACTTTGTGCTGCTGCGCCACGACCGGCGCACTACTAGATAAAATGATTTTTCTATAAAAGAAAGATATGATAACTTGTAAGAGCAAGATTGAGATGGATTATATAAATTCAAACAAGTTTACCACTCATCTATTGGAAGATTTAAGGTGATAGATCCTCGGATTGCATCACCATATCTTAGGTATCCAAAGACACCCATCATAGTGTACAAGATAGTGACAATGGTCATTGCTTTTACTAGAATACCTGTACGTCCCAAAAAATTTTCTGGATTTTGCATATTATTTTCAACTGGCATGACCATCCCAATTCCTTCCATAGCGAATATAATTGTACTAAAAGAACAATGATATTATGAAAATTAGGTATTTATTGCCAAAGATAGATAGATCTCATATACATAGATTTAAATGCAAAAGTATTTTACAATTATTATATTAAATCATAGATATTTGTATATTGTTTACTTCGCGCTTTTTTATCCTTAGCAAATGATAATGGAGGGTCTAACGCTACAGCTTAACGTCTCCATATCTCCACGTCGTCCATTGTAATCAGTCTCTTCTTTGTACATGCTCTCCGGGGGTCAATATATAGCAGGGACAGAATATATATAGGGACATAATATACGAGTATTATTTGTTTTGTCCTCATGCTTTTTACGTGATTTTTCTCTAGTATCATAGATATTGTGTTTTCAAAGGACAACCTTGGCTTCCCCGGCCTCTCTTGCTACCAACTACTAACTCTTGTTTCATATTTTTTTTTACCATTATCTCGTTGATCATTCTCTTGACGTGCCCAAATCACTTGAGCATCTTCTACTTCACTCTTACTGTGACATCATTGCTAGTAGCTGCAATTCTGTAAATCTCTTCATTACATTAACAGCGTCAGTTCCAGCCATTCCTTGTTAATGACCAAACGTGCTGTTATGGTGACGATTCCCATATATGCAGTTTAGGCGCCGTTACTTCTATCATCGGCCGAAAATGCCTTTCTAAATTATTGCCGTCTCTACTAAACATGCTTCTCGCGTAGAGTACTTCGTTCAATTATCCTCAATGTATTCTGTTTTGTACTCGCATTCAGATTTAGAACGTTATTTTCTCATCCTTCTTTCAGAATCTTGTCCACTCACCTTCTGATGTTGCAAAGGGTACTGAATGAACTGCGTACAACAATCAGTTTAATAAGTTCTTTGATTTTCACGATTATTACACATTGTAAATGAAACTATTTTTACCGGATTAATCGCGTATATTTACGCGCATTTTATTTCGCGTATTTTAGCGTTTACTTTCTTCCAGTGGTCATAGCTTCACGCTTTTCACGCTTATAGCACTGATAGCTTATATGGTTTATTATTTGTGAACATTTACACAAAGCCGCGCTTATCACATCTCGCCAATCGTCTGGGCCCTCTCCTGTTATCAAGTACAAATTACACAAATACCCTCGATATAAATACTCTCGATAGTAACTTCATCTGATCCCGTTGCTGCATTTCAGACTTCTTATAACACTCGCATTCTTCTTTTATATTCATTTTACCAAGCTGCTATAGGCCGACAAGAACTTTATGAATTTTAGAACTTCATTTTACTTATGCTCCGACACCTAATGATTTTAGAGATAAGCCCTATTACGACCCCGCTTACACCACATTCCTACCCCACGAGCATGAATACATACAATAAAGTACACATAGTGTCATTTACTACGCCAGTTTGTATATATGACTCAAAGTGCCACCGTCGCATATTAAATATTATGCACGTGACTGTACGCGCGAGTTGGACTCGTGCCTGTGCTCTGAAACATAAAGTTTCTGTTGGATTATGCATCAAAAATCAGCGTATCACTGTTACTTGATACATTCATACATCTCCTTGTAGGATTCTGAATGTAATCCAGCTAATTTACGTATTAGTTCTTTTATATTTATTTTAGTAAAACTAGATTTTTTTGATTGATTTAACCTATGGAATGAACAAATAGAAATACAACTTAACAATTTATCATGAGTATTAACTTACGAAAGTAAAATAGGAAATCTTGAAGGCAATCCAACTACATGCTTATCTGATATTGTTATTTTATCTTTGAAAATGTAGTAACAACATATTGCAAATGTAAATGTAAGCAGTACATTTGCTATTGCAGAAAAACACGACAACCACTTTAAATATTTAATTTGCACCATGAAAATCAACGGTATCATTACTATCAAGCAGTAGTATTCCAATCGCATAATAAATCCTGGTACATACTGATCTAAAAGCTGAAACCAAAGAATTATATAAATTTATAATAATAATATTATTTTTGCATAATTTACTAAGTTACACTTAACAGCGTGAAGCTGTTATACTAAGTTATACTTAAGATACTAAGGCCCGTATTTGTCAATGGCGTAACTAGGGGGGTGCGAGCGCACCGGGCACCAAAAATAAAGGGGCATCAAAGTCTACGATCAATTTTTCTATTTTTTTTTCAATCAAGAATCAAGAAATGTACTAGAAGAAAATGAGAGAATGTGTTGTTGTTCGTTTTTAAATAATATCAATAATTTTTACCAAAATCTTATGTTATAACTTATATATAGTTATTATAGTTTTGAAGCAATAAAAAATTATATATCTACTCTATTGTGTTGTGAAATTTAAAATTATTTTGACCATTTTAAAGGGCATAAAGTCCTAAGCTGCACCAGGCAGCAAATACCCTAGCTTCTCCTCTGGTATTTGCAAGCCCCTCTCAAGTCAAGCCCCTCTTGTTATTTTTAGTTTTTATTTCCAGCAGCAAAATATAGTAGTGCTTGCCTTCTCCGTCTAGGGTAATACCACTAGACTATCACTGCCTCATAATAACAAAGTATTAATAGGCATTAGTATAGAGTTTGAAATATTTTAAAAATGATGTATTTGAGACACCTAAAACTTATTTTAGTGTACCTATTCAATTCTACCCTACTCGGCGTAGCTTCATGATTTTTCTTTTTTTCATTTTAACAATACGCTTACTGATTTTAATGATTGAAAATCATTAAAATCAGAAAGCGTATCCTGTCTCAATAACGCCATATAGGAACAAACGTACATACATCAATTGTAAAACACATTACCCTAGTAAACTTACCTTATTGAATGTAGAGTAAATAATACAATGGCAAAAAAAGATGATTTTTATTCTTGGTTAAGAAACCGTTGGTAGGTATAAACGTTGAAATATTTAGTTTCATATAAGCATGCCAAATACAAAATACACACCTGTTTAAGTGAATCGGCAATTAAGACGTTAAATATACAACATGCCCCCATGTAGGTAAAAGTCATTGAAAAATCGGCAAATATCCTGAAATTTGACAATTTTTGAAGTTTCACATTTTTAACATAATTTATTTCATTTGAAGTGCTTATATTGGGCTGTCCATTAATTTAAACTAAAATTAAAATTTAGTTTGAGTTCTGCCACTTAACACGCAATGCCTCCAGAATTCGGCAGAAAGTGGGGAATGGAGTGTCTTTCACTAACTTCCCTCTGCCTACTCTGCTGTGTGCGGGATACAGCGTGAAGCTGATTTATTTTTATTAAAATTTAATTTAATTTTTTTGAATATTATTTTTAATTGAATACAAGTATAATAAATAATATTATATAATTTTATTTTAGAAAAAATAAGGAGTATGATAAAAATGTCTAGACAGAAAAGTGACAGGACGTCTTCGACTTGCATAAAAATAATAAAATACATAGTGTAATCATGCTGTCATCACCAGTAAATACTCATGTATTTACACATTGTACACTATATAATGTACACATGAACATTGTCCTCGGATCACGGATTAGCAATCACCTTGAAAAATAAATACACGTGATTTCTTACTACCTAAACGCCTCAGAACCCCGTGATAATATCTTGATATTTGCTAAACTCCTCCCCCCCTTTTCGAGCTTCACGTGATTTTTGGACGACCCCTAATGGTTCTAATAAATAATTGATAATATATAACAATAAAATAATAATTAAAATAGAATATATCTAATTGTACCTAATATTTTGAAGCTGATATGTCGCAGTGGTACAATCACGCGGCTGTAAAAACAACGGTTGTGGGCTTGATTCCCACTCAGGGGAATAAATTACTATTTATTAATATTTTAATTTCTTCCCTCTGGTAACAAGACAAAGCGCGGCATTGAATTCGTGAACACGCAATGCCTCGAAAATACGGGGCAAGTGGGGAGTGTCTTAACACTAGGTTCCCTCTGCCTACTCTACTGAGTAAATAATAATTACTGAAAGAAAACTGAGTAAATAATGTAAATAAAAATAATTTATGCAAAATATTTTAATCTTACCTCGCAGATTTTGCAAAGGGCCTCAGCTTCTTTGGTCCAGTAGTAAAAACTACTTGACATGTCTCTGCATAACCTAATAGGGGTTTTTGTACAAGCTTACAACATTCTCTAGACGTCTTTACCTACAACATAGTTGTAAATATGACATATTTATGTATGTGAGTAAGCAAACTATATTTTTACGTTTTTAAGGCACAAAAAACTTAAAGTAAAGTAACTTCCTACATATACTCTAAAAAAAAATTAGCCTTTTTAACTAACTAATATGAGCCAATACTTACAAAAATATAAACACAATGCCCACAAAACAAAGCTATAATAAAAGTGCCCACAATGCCCACCCCCCAACCTCCATTGGCATAGGCTAAGGGTACAGCAAAAATGCCGGAACCCAATGACGCCTTAATTAAGTTCGCTAACGATCTTATATCACTGAAATAAAAAAAATATAGATATACCATTTTTCTTTAAAAAATATGGAACGTATTTTAGTAACAATATGATGTACTTACGAATTAGGTTTTTTTACAACCCGATGCTCGAATGGATTATATTCTTGAGCCTCCAATTCCTTGTTTTCACTAGCCATAGTAAATAGCGTTGCATAAAGTAATAACTGTTTATTACATTTATATTGCGTTACATAGAACAGACAAGCTAAAACTGATTTGCTCTTCTGATGAATATAAAAGTTCTATTATTTTAATCTCAGTTTTATTATTATATTTCAAAAGATAAGTGATAGATAGTAGTTTCTTAGAGCATAAATGTTAGCAAATAACTATTATGTTAGATAAATTCTAATACCACGACTTGTACTACAATATTTCAGTTCTGTTATATTATATCGTAAACGACAAGCAAATAAAAATAGGCTGATAATTTTATAAATTTATTCAATTTTGTTATAAATTTATTTAATTTTGTTTGAAATAAAATAAAATAAATTAATTTAATTTTGTTACACTATTCTGTCTTACGATGTAATATCTGTATAATGTCCATTATAGTAACTGTACACCCCGAAACAAGACTGAAGAGTCCAAAGAATACGATCACAACATTTTTCCAGAGAATCCATTTGCATTTCCCGAGGTTGTCCCATCGGAAAACTGTTTCTATAATTCCGGGAATCACGAGACCAAGAATTGAATAAAAGCAGGCACCCACTATATTTATTATTTGTTCCAATAGAGGCAAGGCTATACCGATTCCCACTGAAATTAAATATACATATATTAATTCGTGCCAGTTATGGCGCAGTGGCACAGAGTGTGACTGTAAAATCGACTGGTTGTGGCTTCGATCCCCACTCGAGGAGATAAAATATTCGGTTTTACGGTCACACTTTGTGCCCCTACGCCACAACTGGCACGATTTTATATTCCCTTTGCTTATTTATTGTCTTTCATAATCATTACGAACGACTTAACTAGTATGATGCAATTGCCTTATTAATTTTTATGTATTATGTTTCATTAATAATTTATAGATATTGCAAAGGAAAAGGAAGTGGGAAAGGCAGTGTCTTAACACTAACTTCTCTCTGCATATCCTATAACATGGGAAAGTATGATTATTATTATTATTTTAATTTTACGTTTTCCCGAATATTTTTTGGGAAAACGTAAAATTAAAATGATAATAATAACCCAAATAGTATGCACTAAGCAAAGACTTTTTTATAAAATTAAAAAAGTAAATAAGGCCGTGGAACTGCCCATACAATATGATCCAAGTATTTTTTAATTTTCCGTAAAAAAATCAAGAAACTCTCCAACTCGTGGAACAGAGAAGATCAGCCAAAAGATGGACTGACTAGCATCTTCTCACCATTGTGTTTACAAGTTGTTTTCAAGAAACATCGGACAGCAGGTTTTACCACTTTTGACCTCCCGAACGTGTTGGTTTTCGAAAAGACCAAAGGACCATAGTCATCGCGGCAACTTATATAAAAGTCTGAAGTCGACGAGAGAGACCGTTACGAGAAAAGATGAACCAAAATTGTCCGAGAAGTTGCTTAGCTGAATAGGCTGTGGTCACTGCTGAATACGGGAGGTGCAAGACCGATCTTTGGGTAAAAGCATATGTAATCAGAATCTAGAATGTTATATTGTCTGTTTACTGAATAATACAAATTACTTGAGTTTCTTCATATTTCATATGTGGCTTTTCGGGTGTGCCAATTGAGCATAATTCAGTTGGCCACATTGCATTTAATGTGACATAGGCGAACTGAAAAACAAATACTTACCACAACATAAAACGCCGATAGTTCTTGCCACAACGTCAATAATATTACGGTAATTGTCCTTAATGTACGGATCGGTGTATTTCTTGAAGATGTCAAACACTACGTAGAATTGCAGAGGATACGTAAAGAAAATGGATAGTGCAATAAATATTTTCGCGCATATGGCGGGCCTGAAAGAAAAAAAACGAATATTTCAAAGCAACATTATCATTTCTTCATACTTAGAATTATAATTGTCATTAACAATAATGCGTTAAATATTAAAGCGCAAAAGTATACATTGTATCAACAAGTTTGTTTTTCATATTTTCATGTCGAGTTTTACTGCATTCTTCATTAACAACTTAGTACGTGTATACTTTCTATTGTATTTTAATCTTCTTAGAGAGCAGACTTTAGATAACGCCGGAACCGGTTTTTACCGTATAGCAACATGTTTAATTATATATTTCAATTGATGCCTAGTATAGGGTGTTTTGAAAGTATCCGGTGATATTTACATTAAATTTATATAAACAAGCGTGGAACAAGCGTGCTACTGTAATGGCGAATTAATGAAATATTACTTGTATTTCTTTTAATTAAATATATAAAAAAATACATTATATTATCTTTTTGAGTTATATTTTCCAATTCGTCTTTCTTTACGTACATTGGTTTTTTTTCTATTTAACTGTAAATAATTGTTTAAATAAACAACTTCGACTCAAATTTATATTGACACTGTTTTTGGCCTAAGCCAGTTAATGTGGTGATAAAGAATATATAAGTTTGAATAATTAAAAAATAAAGTAATTAAATCCATATCGCATTCAATAGCTAACTTACCATTCATCTATGGGTAAATTTAAAGTGATAGAGCCTCGAAGCACGTCTCCGTATCTCAAATATCCAAAAAGGCCGA
Source organism: Heliconius sara (assembly GCA_917862395.2). Taxonomy (NCBI): domain Eukaryota; kingdom Metazoa; phylum Arthropoda; class Insecta; order Lepidoptera; family Nymphalidae; genus Heliconius; species Heliconius sara. The sequence continues at coordinate 5,194,949 of OU860796.2, read as the reverse complement.
GGGTACTGTAGAAGAAGACAATGGCTGACATAGCCACGACGAGTACACCAGGACAGCCGAGGAAATGCTGAGGTTTCTTCATGGCGTTTTCAACTGGCATCACAACCCCGATGCCCTCCATAGCAAATATTACAGTTCTAAAAGTATAGCAAATTATGCCTTTTTTATTCTATTGATTATTGATTATCAAAAATCATTTATAGAGATTTCAAGGATCACTTGATTGTATTCTTTGTCAGCTTAGACAAGAAGCCAAAACATCCATTGATTGTTAAGCGGTGTAACTCAACGCTGCGGTTTGTCTCACCAAAGCGGGGAATGAAAATTATTTTTATCATTCGTCTAAGTGAAAATAGAACTTACAGCCACTATGTTTAAAGCGGTGCTGCGATTATAAATAGCTATAATTAATTTTCAGATGTCTGATGAGGTAATATAAATAACAATATTTTTTTAACAACTTAATTTGTATCTATAAATGAAACGAACGAAAACATTTTAGCATTATCTTGAACCACTTCTCGTTGTGTGATTTACTTAAATATATATTTGTACACGTGTTCAGATTAGTTGAGGATATTTTCATAACGACCAGGACAACAGCGAAATACTTCAAAAAGTGTTTCTATTTTATTATAATATATTATTATTTTAATATCACATATGTTCTAGACGGTGACAAGAAATGTCGCATGTTAGCTAGACACCAAAACAAATATAACCCTAATAGTCCAATACAGGCTGGAACTTGGCTACATTACTTTGTCGGTGAAGTCGAGAACGATGCATTACTTAACATTTAACTTGGCTCACATTTCACATTTATGTTTTTCATGGGATACAAATTCACTCATGGTAATGTTACTATAATAATGATTGAAATGAAATACTTGTGACATCAATATTGACCATTGCTGCGCAGTGGGAATGCTATTACAAATGCGTTAGTTGTGGGTTCGACCTCCACTCAGATTATTGATAGATATTTTAAAATTAATTTGTTTTGGAAGTAAGTCATTTTAATAGTTTACCAAAAAATATATTTTGTAATGTTAATACTTTCAGTTCTTCTTTTAGGGATATATTAATTATAGATGTTATGAAAATCATTTAATTGACAAAATATAAACTAAAATATATGTAGACTAAAATAATAAGATTTGCGATTAGGCTATATAGAGTGTTTTTGTCATCACCACTTCAAATGAAACCACAGTTTGAACTACTCTATATAATATTTTAATACAAATAAAACAAAAGAGATTTTTTCTAACAAAATAATTAAAATTTCGTTGTAAAATAAAATGCCATTTGTTAAGAATGACGCACACAAAGACTAATCTATCAAGGCGACAATATAGCACGCGCCTTATTCAGCATATCGAGTCGTTGGTATTGATGATGAAGTTCACCGTCAATACCTGATTGCGTGAAGCTGAATTGCGTAAAACAAAACGAGAGATACCCCTTTCCCGTTGTGTTATGTTTTTTGAAAATTATAAGCGGGAGATCGGCAAAGTTTAGTAGTATATTAGTTAGTACTTAGTATTTTTGTAGTAGTAGATGTTTACATTATTAGTTTATATATGTAGTGCAGTGTGGATAAAAATCATGAAATAAAAAAAAATCCTACGTCTAAATTGTTGATTAGTTTTTTTAGGTATGGATTTGAAATAGTACATGATATGTATAAATATCAAATATTATAAGAATAAATTTCATAAGGTAAAAATGATCTTATACACATCCAGGTATTGTGTCGATTGAAGAAGAACAATAAATGAAATTAACGTGACGACACTGTTACATACGAGTACTTACGATAAGAACGCAGGAAATCTTGCTGGATTGCCGACGATTTTCTTGTCTGCGAAACTGATTTCGCCTCCAAAAATGTAGTATAAGCATATGAAGTATGTAAGGACTAGAAATATATTGGCCAGCATTGAAAAAATTGCAAGAAATTTCAAATATCGCACTTGACACAATAGGCACAAAGGTACTAGGATGATCAAGCAGTAGTATTCGACGGATAGATTGACGCTTGGAATGTACTTATCAACGATCTGTAATATAAAAAATATAAGTTGTTTCATAATTTAAGATAAAATTATTATATATGTATATATATATATATATATATATATATATATATATATATATATATATATATATATATATATATATATTATAGAAAAACATACTTGTTTTATAGAGTCAGATATGAGTACAGTATAAATGCAGCAAACCCCCACGTATGTTGAAACCAACGCGAACTCCGCAAATATACTGAAACATAAATCAATCGTTTAATTATTTATTATGTTTATTAGTTAATTGTTTAATTTATATAATTTATTGTTTATTTTCGTTTTAAATTAATTGAGAAATAATTAAATTATGTGCTTTGTGAATTATTTTTAAAATGTACTTTCTTTAATTGTACTACAATAATGAAATATAGACTTCAGTATAGTAAATAGCGATTGTTGTGGCATAAGGGCTCAAGGGGAGACTGTAACGCGACGATTATTATTTTTTTTTTCTTCATTTTGGCCCAAGGCAAAAACCCGGCGTTTAGTTCAGCGGTGGAAAATTTGGCGGAAGGTGAGGCGGAAATTAAGCTGATTTTATTATAGTAGATATTATACAGGATATTATTATACAGTCGTGGCGCAGGGGCAAAAAGTGTGACTGTAAAACCGACTGGTTCCCCACTCGAGGAGATGAAAGATTTACTTACATTTATAATTCCATTTCTTCACTCTAGTGTCGAGGCAAAGCGCGGCGTTGAGTTCTGCCACTCAACACGCAACGCCTATATAATTCTTCTTCGTGTCTTAACACTTTCCCTCTACCTACCCTGCTGTGTGCTGAGTTTTTCTATTATACAACATACATTACATACAGCGTGAAGCTGATTTTTTTTATTATACAGGAAATGAATTAAAACAACAATATTACATGAGCAGTGCTTAAAAATCACTAAATCAATTTTAAAAAGAAAAAACTGACATTTCGGTATCCAAAATTAAAACATCAAATCCGAATATCTAATATAATCTTGTCATATCTTGTCATGAGGCCAGCCGTGGCGCAGCGGCACCAAGTGTGACTGCAAAACCGACTGGTTGTGGGTTTGATCCCCACTCGAAGAGATGAAATATTTACTTAAATTTATATTTCCATTTCTTCGCTCTGGTGTCGAGGCCTAAGCGCGGCGTTGAGTTCTTCCACTCAACACGCAATGCCTCCAGAATTCGGCAGAAAGTGGGGAACGGAGTGTCTTAACACAAGGTTCCCTCTGCCTACCCTGCTGTGTGCGGGATACAGCGTGAAGCTGATTTATTTTATCTTGTCATATAATCATGTCATATCAATAGAAATATGAAATGTGCATACATTTTTGAATAACATATAATGTTTTTTTTTTGTAGAATTATTAATAATTCAGTTATTTTAATGAGTTATTTAACCTTCTTATTGTAAGAGGATGTAATTAGAGTTATTTAGGTATATTAATATGATACCTTTTTAAGGTGTGGTAGCGTGATAAGGTAAATTTGTGTAATAATTGGTGTGTCGGTGTAACAAACTAATAAACAACCGACGAGGATGTAGCGCTATTATTAATTGAACAGGGCGGGTTTCCTGTAGTAAATTGGCAAAGACGTTTTTATAAAATGTTGTAATATTATAAATATGGCGCCATTCGTGGCGCACGGGCACAAATTGTTACTGTAAACGCCTTCCTACATATCTATACTAATATAATAAAGCAGATGAGTTTGATTGCTTGTTCGTTCATTCGTTCGAATAATAATAATAATAATGCTTTTGTATATTTGTTCGCTAATGTTAGCTTTAAATATTTTAAATAACGAAATAACAATAATAATGAAGAATTGAATTGCTTTAAGCGCGTGCGCTGCAAAAATAGTTAAATAGTAAGTACATTGCTTTACAAAAACATTCAATTTCATTCGTTTTAAAATAATGTTCGTGACATCGTATATCTATATTTTATAAATAAGTACACAATAAGGTATTTTGCGACTAAAAACAATTGAAAATATCCAAGGTATATAGATGTATACAGTTCACCGTTTTTATTTGACGATATTTTTCAAGGAAATTTTATAAAGATAATATTTGGCGTTTATAGCATGTAATTTGGACGTAATCTTTTCGAGAAAATATAAAAATCAAATAATTCAACACTCTGTTTACGTCTGCAAGCCTAGGCTCCGTGCCGATGACATTCTTACATGCAGCCAACATACTTACATACTTTCTCAAATTTATGAAAATAAGTTTATCATGGTTGAATGTATAAGTTATATAATCTATCTGTTCGTAAATGTAGCATAATAAAAGAATTATAGGTGGTATGCGGACAATAACGAACGTATGTATATAATAATGCTTTTCCATCTTTATCTTAAAACAACCTTCGAATTAATTTTACAAAACTTGAAAATTCTTATCTAAAAATGTATCATAAAAATAAATTGTATTGTCACAAAAATATATTCTTTTTAGTGTTTGCACAAAATGTTTTCTTATGTCTTTAATTATAGTCTTATTTATGCAGCTAATTATTTCGGTTTTAACTGAAACGTTCAACTTAAGAAAACAATTTATATAATGCGCGACATTTTATTTTCTTTTGTTCTTAATTTAGGTAAGTATAAAGTAAATATTCAATGTCAATTTTTATCTGTCAGTAATAAAGCAACGGAACGAAGTCATTAAAAAAATAATTTTAAACAAAGTAACATATCTGGACAATGCCTTTACAATAAACAAGATAAATGGAATATGCATGACAAAAAAAAAACTTAATATTGAAAAAATTTGGGCACGGTTGAATGACGTCAAAGGTCTAGGTAAGGCGTACCGCGAATATTCTAAGCGTGTTTCCATATAAATTCAATTCAATTCAATTGCCACTCAGATCATGGAAAATGCTATAAAACCTTATTACAAGTATGGTATTGTACTAAAGTGCAATCATTAAATTCTATTTTATTAATTGAAATTGTAAACAAAGTAAAATAATTAAAACTCTACAATTTACTATTTTTGTGTATTATAACATGCGTCCACCTTAAAAGATGGTGCATTTAGTGTTAAGTTTTATTTTCTATTTCTTTTCGTTGTCACTGTGTAGTATTATTATCATTAGTGGACCTAATTAATAAATAAAATAGGTAAATTTAGATATTTTCGGTTTATTATATTTCAATCGATGCGAAAGTACGAAAACGATGGTATAAAATAATGATGGTGTCAAAAGAAATTAAATATTTAATTTATATTATATTACATGTGTACTAACACTTATTTAAAAGAAACGCTCGTTTAAACACCGTACGATTAAGCGACAACGCCCGACAAATATCTGATATAACCGGTAAGATACACTATGCATGCTGGAGAATTAAATATTTAATTTCGAAGGAATCGAATTACCAACCGTCGCGTTTACAATCACACCCTTGTTTCTCCAGGCAACGACAACCTCTTTACAAGTTCTTATAAATTAAAATAAATATGCTTTTATATTTAACTTTAAGTTATAGATACTTACCTGGCAGCACGTGAATAACGTTGGGCACCTTTTGGTCCATTTTGAAATGCCGATTTACATGTATCAGCATAACCGAGCAGCGGTTTCCTTTCTATTTTGCAACAGCCACGGGACGTTTTTACCTATGATTTTGAAATGGTAGTTTTAGTGTCTACAACTATACATAATTTATAAAATACAATAAATAAATCAGCTTCACGCTGTATCCCGCACACAGCAGGATATGCAGAGAGAACCTGTTAAGACACTCCGTTACCTACTTTCCGCCGAATTCTGGAGGCTGTCACTCAACACGTAATATCTTAATGGAATATTTTATAAGATGTTACTTTTAATTGTTTTTAACAAAAAGTTTTATATAAATCTTGTCCCGTTTACTTACAAGTATATGGACGCAGTGGCCGCATATGAAACCGATTAAGAGGGTGCCGACAATACCCACTCCCCAACCAGAGTTTGAAAAGGCGAGTGGTCCAGCAAGCAAACCAGATCCCAACGACGCTTTGATTATATTAGCTGTGGCTCTTATGTCTCTGTAATAAAAAAAAATGGAATTTTATAATAAATAGTAATTGTCTAGTGACTATAAAAGTGACTGGTTGTGGGTTCCATTCCGAAGAGAAATATTTGCTTAAATTTATATTTCCATTTCTTCGCTCTGATGTCGAGGCAAAGCGAGGCGTTGAGTTCTGCCACTCAACACACAATGCCTCCAAAATTCGGCAGAAAGTGGGGAACGGAGTGTCTTAACACTAGGTTCTCTCTGCCTATCCTGCTGTGTGCGGGACACGGCGTGAAGCTGAAAAAAAATCTACATATTTGTACCTATGTACCTTGTATTCCGTATTTGGCCGGATCTCTCTGTCTGTCTGTTTTTTTCTCCGAATTAAACCATTCAATATTTTTATTACAATTCAATATTTTTTTATAAAAACGTTCAAATATCTCGTTTTTCAATTACATTTTCAATTATTTTTTGTTGCCTTTTTGTGACTTATTTATAAGAGATAAATATACGGTGTCACAGACTTTTTTAGAACCAATGAAATTACCACATATATGTATTTATCGAACGAGGCCAGTCGTGGTGCACAGGCACAATTCGTAAAAGCGACTGGTTGTGGATTCGATCCCCACTCGTGGAAATGAAATATTTGTTTAAATTTATATTCCCGTTTCTTTGCTCTGATGTCTAAGCAATGCACAGCATTGAGTTCCGCCACTCAACATGTAATACCTCGGAAACTGGGGAACGGAGTGTCTAAAACTAGGTTGGTGCCTACTACGCTGTGTGCACGATACAGCGCGAAGCAGATTTTATGTATTTCTCTCTTAAAGATAGCCTAGAGTAACCATTTTTGTTTTTTACAAATTATAAAAAAACTATTTTCATCAATACAGTATTATTCTTTATCCAATTCAATACATTATATGCGTTGTACTCTTTATATATATCTTTATTAAATCTATGCATGTAACTTATAATTAATAACTTTACAGTATATCACAATGTATATTTCAGAAGATAACACAGTTTTAAAATACAGGAGCTGAGAGGTTATTGCATCGTGAGTCGTGGCTCGCCATGCGCGGCACAAAAAAAATCATATATGACCGTATTGTAATCCATTGAAAGTTCCACATGAAATTCATCGACAGCATATATCTGTCTTCTAGATATAACGTACAGTATTTTTTTTATGTTTTACAAAAAAAAAAGACTAAAGAATGCATAAGATAGGATGTGCAATGTGGATGTGTAAGACAAACTGACGAAACATATAATTTCTCCACGTGCATTGTAACAACTTAATTGATGTTACATCAAAAAATATAACATATTAAACAGTATGCACTAAATACTTTATTATAATTATTCTCTTAAAAAATGCAGAAAAATATGATATATTATTAGATTATTAATACGGATTATTAGATATAGATATTATAGATAATATCTATATCTAATAATCCGTAACGTTTGGCGCTCCGTTCTCTCTGACTACCCCGCTAGGGAGCTGTCTCCCTAAGTGAAGCTAAGTTAAATTATGTTTGTGATAATACCTTTTTGTGATTCTCATGAGTCCCTATCTAAATTAATTACTTAAAAATTTATATTAAAATTGCTTATGGCGGAGTTAAATACTTTAATTCACAATTTGGTAACGTTTTTAAAACAATGAAGAGTGTGAAAAATAAAAGTTATAAAATAAAAAATTTAATACAAGTAATTTATTTTATGATAATTGCCTAAGTGGTTTGGGAATGACAATTTTACTAAATCGAAATCAGATTAGAGTCTGTGTAAGACATTGTTTTTATTTTAGCGTATAGAAACTCATATGTCGGATTAGCAATTAATAAAAAATCAAATCAGCTTCACGCTGTATCCCGCTCACAGCAGGGTAGGCAGAGGGAACATAGTGTTAAGATATTCCGTTCCCCACTTACTGCCGAATTCTGGGGGCATTGCGTGTTGAGTGGCAGAACTCAACGCCGCGCTTAACCTCGACAACAGAGCGAAAAAATGGAAATATTAATTTAAATAAGCATTTTATCTCCTTGAGTGGGGATCGAACCCACATCCAGTCGGTTTTACAGTCACACCTCGTGCCGCTGCGCCACGACTAGCCTCAAATAAAAAATTAAAGTAAATACTAAAAACTTATTAGTTAAATTGATAAAATTTGACGTTATGAATTGTTTTTTCCGCATCAGGCTTGCCCTAACCTTGTATTCGAGGATACAAGTATCCTCCCAAGTATTTTTAACGTGAGGCAACCGTCCGACAGAATAGGCAACTATCCTTTCTTCCAGAGGTTAACTACAACAGGATTTATTTAATATCATTGCTTATTTTCAGAAAAATAGGCTGACACAATAGATAAACTAAGTATGGGTTAATACACATTCTTAATAAATGTTTTTTTTATTATATTACTTTTCCGAATTGTGCGGCAACTATGAATGTTTTACTGTTTATATCATGTTTTTTTAAGCGTATGTATGTAGCGTACTTTCTGGATAAATATCTTCAGATAAATATAATCTACATTTAGTCACTGTTTGGTTAAATTTACAAAGCAATATTGACAAAATTGACAAAATACAAGGATGTTTATTCAAATAATTATAAAAATTACATTAAATTTTTATATTTTCTTCATTTGGTTACCGCATTCTGGCATTTCCTCGTGTTTAAACGAGATCGAGAATCGAGATCTTTGACATTGTTTAAGTTTAAAAAAAAATAATTTATTTTAGATATTTAAATCATTCCTCCCCTCTTTTTATTTCAGATATTTATATCTGCCTTTCATTTGTAGATCAATTATACAATTAAATATTGCATCAGTGAAACATTGGCAATATCACAAAACCGCGTTGAGCAAGATATAAATCTATCCACATCATCTACAGGATATCAATTTTGACTGATGATGATTTTGACACATTATTACACACTAAGTATATGTATGTTGCATTTATTGGATAATTTATTAGAGTCCGTAATGGTATCTACAAAATATGTCAGGTTTGTCACAAATATGATTGATCGTATTAGAATGAATGTAAGGAAATAACTATGGAAGGATATTATAGTTACAAACTCAAATTTATACATTTTATCTATTTTTTGTTATTATGATTTTAAATTAGTTCTTGTGGTTAAAATGGAAGCCAAATATCCAAAGAGTAACCAGCCGTCCAGTCACTATACATACACGTAAATATCATATTATATTTGACTTTTAAATTTTATCACTGAAATGCAAAAAAAAAACAGTATTGTGTAAGTTAAGAATCCGAATATTCAATAAGTATACAAATTGTGCAACAGTTTAGTTAAATGATTAGCAACACATATTTTTCACAGGTAGCGGGCTGTGGCTGAGACAAATATCAAGCAAATGCACCGTGATGGCCTTGACTTTACTGAATAAAAAATAAAAGGTATAATTCAAAGTAATCAAACTCATTAGATTATGCATACTGTGTTACGTATTTATTAACTGTACGACGAATTTGTGTAGCGTTGCTAATATTATATATATATGTATATATATATTTCCTCATTCAGTAGCTGTAATCTAGCTATCTAACCACTTGTCATTGACATTGTTAATTAGTATACCACTTGTCATTGACATCTGTTATTTGTATATATGAATACTACTAAGCGTTACCCAAGGTTATTTATTTAGGTGATGAATTTCTGATGAATGTTACTTAGCGTTACTCAAACTAATTTATTTAACTGATGAACGTTACTTAGCGTTACACAATCTTGTTTATTTATCTGCTTAATGTTCCTTAGCGTTACTCAAGCAAATTTATTAAACTGATAAACGTTACTTAGCGTTACCCAAGCTTGTTTACTTAGGTGATGAATGTTACTTAGCGTTACACAATCTTGTTTATTTATCTGCTTAATGTTCCTTAGCGTTACTCAAGCAAATTTATTAAACTGATAAACGTTACTTAGCGTTACCCAAGCTTATTTACTTAGGTGATGAATGTTACTTAGCGTTACACAATCTTGTTTATTTATCTGCTTAATGTTCCTTAGCGTTACTCAAGCAAATTATTAAACTGATAAACGTTACTTAGCGTTACCCAAGCTTGTTTACTTAGGTGATGAATGTTACTTAGCGTACACAATCTTGTTTATTTATCTGCTTAATATTCCTTAGCGTTACTCAAGCAAATTTATTAAACTGATAAACGTTACTTAGCGTTACCCAAGCTTATTTACTTAGGTGATGAATGTTACTTAGCGTTACACAATCTTGTTTATTTATCTGCTTAATGTTCCTTAGCGTTACTCAAGCAAATTTATTTAACTGATAAACGTTACTTAGCGTTACCCAAGCTTGTTTACTTAGGTGATGAATGTTACTTAGCGTTACACAATCTTGTTTATTTATCTGCTTAATGTTCCTTAGCGTTACTCAAGCAAATTTATTTAACTAATAAACGTTACTTAGCGTTACCCAAGCTGGTTTATTTAACTGATGAATGTTACTTTGCGTTCCCTAAGCTTGTTAATTTAACTCATGAATGTTACTTTGCGTTCCCTAAGCTTGTTAATTTAACTCATGAATGTTACTTTGCTTTCCCTAAGCTTGTTAATTTAACTCATGTTACCGATTTACTGCTATGAAAGCAATCAGCTGGGCTCTAATATCCAGATCAATGATATCTTATATTGCGTAAGCGATACTTATATGTTGTTGAACTCCATTCAATAACAAGCATAAATTTTAAAACGTAAATATAAAATATCTTAAAATTTTGGTCAGTTGTCCCAAGCAATTATGGGAGATGGATAGATGCTACCTATTTCACTGGTTTTCTATTAGAGCACAGTATTAGATCGCTTCTTATATTGTTTACATTGATAATTTATTTATATTATAGTGAGAACACATTCTACTGATTACTTTCTGTTTCTTCCACTTGAAATCCACTTATTATTTATTTATGTTTACTAGTGGCTATTATATAGTAAAAAAATATTATTATTACGAGTTCAGTATGCAATGTCCGGATTCACAACTATTTCAATTTAAGCATAATATTTTAAAAATCGATCACATTCGAGTTAAACACGCATATCGAGGGTTCCGTATCGATTTTAGACATGTTTGCCAACAATTTATGAAAGTTGACAAACCTTAGTTTGCATTTAGTTTGAATTAGAAATTTGAAAATTTTTTTTTCTATGAAGTATTTCTGAATTTAGGCCAGTCGTGGCGCAGGGGCACAAAATGTGACTGTAAAACCGACTGGTTGTGGGTTTGATGAACTCGAAGAGATGAAATATTTACTTAATTTATATCTCCATTTCTTCGCTCTGGTGTCAAGGCAAAGGGCGGCGTTGTTCTGCCACTCACACGCAATGCCTCCAGAATACTACAGAAAATGGGGGACAGAGTGTCTTAACACTCAATTCCCTCTGCCTACCCTGCTGTGTGCGGGATACAGCGTGAAGCTGATTTATTTAATTTTTATTTTATCTCAAAATTTTTATTTTTTGTAATTTATTCTTTTTTTATACTGCGAGTTCATACTTATTGCCAAATTTCATAATAGTACGTTCAGTACCGTACAGGTTTTAATTATGCGGTGAATTTCATACAAAATACAGTAATAACGATGCATGCTGATATCTTTGATTGCGTTGATTTACAAGCTTGATTTCTCGGTGTTCAGGGACGGTGGACCAGAATATTTGATATTCATTCAGACAGAGAAGAAATGAAGAGGCTGAGGTGGATGTGCGGCGTAACGCGGTCTGACCGCATACGCAACACATTCATTCGAGGTAGTCTTGGAGTCCGTGACGTAGCGGATAAGCTCCAAGAGCGTCGCCTGAGATTGTTTGGCCATGTTACGCGCCGGGCTAAGAACTATGTCGGATACAAGTGCCTTGCTATGTCAGTCCCTGGAGTGAGACCTCTCGGACGCCCAAGGAAGCGCTGGTTGGATGTCCTGGAGCAGGACATGAGAGCCAATGGTCTAACCACCGAGGACGCTAAAGACCGTGCAAAGTGGAGTAGGTTGAGTAGGAAAGCAGACCCTGGCAAATAGCCGGGATTAATGCCAGGAAGAATAGAAGACTTTCTTAGATATCAGTGTGGCATCCTTGGGCTGTGTGTTTATTTTCAACGAACCTTACACAGAAACATGAGGTCTAAAAATTCTCTCTTTTGCCCTAAATTTAACTTAATTATATAACCTTAATATAACATGATAACAATGATTCAGTACAAAAATTTTGTAGATATAAGACTAGTCATCGTAATTATAACTGTATACGGATAGTTAGACAAAATATTGCTATATCTTGTAAAATGCATATAAAAGTAAGTAGATTAAAAAGTATTGTTTTAGAGTTATAGCTTCCTTTTTAAATATGCATAAAAATTCAAATAGATTTGTGCAATCTTGCATGTAAAACATATTACCAAAACGTATCTACATAAAAATAAATGGTTGATTATAATTGAATACTTACGAACTTGGCTTTTCAACTATTCTATGTTCATACGGATTATATTCTTCTTTTTCTTTGTCTTTACTCATTTTTGCTGAAAATAAAGTGACACTCTTTCAAAATGGGGACACACTTTAAAACTCGCAATCTTTGTTAATTTTCAGAAATAATTCACACACTTCAAGAGCTTATCATCGAATTATTTTTTTTTTATATGTACTACAGTTTAATGTCAACAATATTTACGTCGGGTGCGATAAACATTTTCTTTATATTAAATTGTTCAATAGACGTACGCGAGGCTAATTATAATATGGTAAGATTATACTATAAATACAGGTAATTCTTAAGTTAATACTAAACGGTTTATTTGTTAAACTGATAAGCCAATCACTGCGCGAACCTTTCCGCACTGATCTAAGAGAGCTGTGATAATGACAATACCTTAAAATGACGCAATTTCGTATGTAATAAGTCATGCAATCATCATTTTAGTTTTCATCGTCATGCTCTGGAGATTTTGTGATTTTATTTAGCGTTTTGAAGTTTTTCGTTCATACTTCATGTTTTAATTATTTTACACATATGTTTTGCTTTAAAGTGTGTTTTTTTATATAAATGCTTCCTAGCACCATTTCATAATGTTTTACATTGAAAGCCCTTTATTAAGTTAACCAATTACGAACTGAAACATCTCTTTCATTTCATATAATAGTCGATAATCCTATAAGAAAATACAAAGAGATGTTAAATACTTCAAAAATTATACACCACATTAAACAATGTTATATAAACAGATGGCTGAAATAACACAGTGGATACAATGCCTGGAAAACAAACAGAATTAATGAATACTATCAAATTTCAGGTACACTTGTGTTTACCAAAGAATACGTAATTGAAGTCAATATATTATTTTTTCCAAAGAATGACCTTAAAGCTGACAGTGTGAAGATGAACTAATGTTGTATTTGTATTGTTTATTTAACATTTATGTAAAAAAAACGATTACTTTTATATTTCATTTATACGGTATAGAGATTCGCCAGTTCCGCTAATCCAGAATTTGTCGGAAAGTGGGGAATGGAAACGTTTTAATACTAGATTCCCAGTTTCCTTCTGTCTAACCTGTTATGTGCGGGATACAGGGTGAACCTGAAAAAAATATTTATACGTACGATTATGAAAATATATAAGTAAAGGCTTATATAAATAACTACGTACTTAAATATACTATATATATTTCTTAAGAAGTCGAAATAGGTAGGTACACGAGACATTTTTAACTGACTTCTGTAAGAAAAGATTTTTTAAAGAAAAGATTATAATATCTATGTCATTGGCACAGACATGTGTTGTACGTGAATAAGTTTATATAACGAATTATATTTTTTAAATTCCATAATTCTTTTTAAATTATTATACAATACAATTTTCTCTATTGTAAATCTCGATACACAGCAAAATAACCTCAAAATAGCGTCGCTTCCCTCTCCACCACACCCAATTTGTCATTGATTTCGCTTATTGTAATGAATTCTTTAATTCTTTAGGTATCCAGTAGTTATAATTTTATTTTAGGTGTATCCTTCGATTTCGTTATCATTAAGAGTTCAGTTTTTTAAAGTATTCACGTCAAAAAGTAAAAAAATGTACCTACGCGATATATTTATACGATACGTATTTGAGAAAAAGACCATTGTCCATTTGTACAGGTATATTTTTTCAAGCTTAACATTAGCTAAACTTGAATCTTTAATCCTCTAAAGACTCCTCTTTAAAAGATAATTCTATAATGTATTGAGTAATGTATTATTTCATTTTGCTCATTCTGGTAAGAAGGTTGAGTACCGTCCTCTTTACACGTAATGTCTCGAAAATTTGGCAGTACGTGGAGGTCAGAGGCTACCTTAGATCCTTCTTGCTTACTCTTCTATATGCGGGATTCAGAGTAAAACTACTTTGTACAACAATCTAGATGAATAAATCAATAATGATTTATGTTTTGTAATAAATTACATAAATTTAATAATGGTGATTTAACAACATAATATTTGGATCTGACATAGTTTTTGAAGAACCTTGCCTACCTACTTGAATGTATCAAGGGCGAATATATTAGACAAATGGTATAGTAACATGTTTTTTTTATTAATTAAAACAGCCTTCAATTAAGCATTTAAATGCAATGTTCGTGGATATAATCACCTATTATGTGCTGTAATTGACAATGATCTATATAGATTATCTTAAATTTATGGGAAAGTAGTTATGACGCGGCAGACAGTCTCTTTTGATATACGCAATTGCTGTGGGTTCGTTTCCCACTCGTGTAAATAAATTACTTTCACATTCCCGCTCTGGCAATACAACGCGAAGTTGATTTTTGTCATTTAACACGATATATCTCGGATTCAATTGTAGTGTTTTACTATTAAGACTCGGTTCTCTCTGGCTACTTTGATATAAGCGAAAGCGCACATAGCTGAAATATTTTTTTTAGCTTGACACTGTATACCGCACATAGCACGCTAGGCAGAGGGATACTGGGAACCTAGTGTTAAGACACTCCGTTCCCATTAAAACACTTTCATTCTCCCACTTTCTGCCGAACTATGGAGACATTGCGTGTCGAGTCGCGTAACTGATCGTCGCACTTGGCCTCGCTACCACAGCGAGGAAATGAAAATATTAAATATTTTCATTTCCTCGAGTGGGAATCGAACCTACAACCTGACACGTTTACAGCCGCACGCTTGTACCTCTGCACTGCGGACGGCCTTATAGATTATGCACATATTTTTAGTATAATTATATTCGTGACAACATTTCATTACTACAACCTGCTTTTCAAATTGATCTCTTCTCTATTTCTCAGTTTGCTAATGATATAGTACAAGAAAATTTTTGTTTACGTAAGTAATATACTACTGTACGCTAATAGCTTACTTCATACTGGTTTGGTAAATATGAATTTGCGGAAAATAATATTTAAATAGGGTAAAGAAATGAAAAATGAATTGCTTCAAAATATATTTGTATGTTTGAAGAATAAACAAAAAAAAAGAAATAAAGTTTATTAATTAATTAAATATACAAAAAAATATTATTAACATTTTTATTTTTTCACTTTAAGTACATTGCTACATACATACTCATAGATCTCTCAACCATCCAAACACGCCATATTTTCATTTTGAAATTTACATATATACCTTCTATTTTAAACAAAAATAACATAAGATCCACAAAATCTAAGTCAACATACAATATAACAATATTCACACACTGAAAGAGACATTTATAAATGGTAAGCCTACTTAACAGCTAAACATAAATCTTAAGTATCACTATAGTTAACTAGCGTGATATGAGCGCAAAATCCTGCTAATTTATTGTGATTGTAAAATTTGTCAAAATAAATTTATAATATTAATTAATTCCTTTGTATTCGTAATATTTTATAGTTATATGTATTTTATTAATGTAACACTGATATAAGCCAGTGTTAAGCCAAGTCCTTATAACTATACCTGTATACATCATGTGGAATGTGGTAACAAATTCGCTATATGTTTTTATAGCCTGAGTACAACATCAAAATGAGTATTTTCGATTAAATAAATACTCGATTGCTTATTGAATTTTAGATACTTTCCGCAATTTGAAATATATCTAAATTTACACAATCAATTTTGTAGGTGAATCGTTTAGTTGTTGTTTAACCACCACTGACGATTGTTGTTTTGTGATGGTGGAAAGAAATATGATCTAGATGGTTCTCTAGTGTACATAGGCTGGTTTGGAATATTAGGAATTACATTTTGAGATATAAAAGGATTGTAGGGAGACGTTAAATGACTAGGCGAAGTTCCTGGTAAAAAGATTTTAGATGGAATTTGAGAAATAGTTTCAAGACGTGGACTGTGTACTGAAAGTGATCGAGGTGTTGTTATTATTGGTGATTCAACTTCACAAACCGTTCCTTGGATAAGTTTTTCCATGGGGGCTACGTATATTCTGAAGTTAACATCACCGTAGTTCAATTCTGATTCTAAAAATACCGGCATACGATCCGATATTACCCATACGTTTCTACCTGCGTCAATTTTTACATCACTTGGGAAAATGAGACCAACGTCATCTTTATCAGCGATAGCAATGTTTTGAGGTTTAAGTGGAAGACGAGAGCTCCAGCAACCAATAGCATTTTGATCGATTAAGCTAAACAATTGCACCCCTGTAATGTCCATTACTTTAGCTGTGGTGTGCGTATCGCGTCCACGAGAACCGACAACCTTAAAGTCACGGTACGATCCAGTGACCTTAGATTCATCTCTTAAAATACGAGTTGATACGGCGAATTCCGTGTTACTTGAAAGAGGACTGAAATAGAGTGTTCTATAACCATCTGCTCCCATTGGTGAAGCTGATATACCAAATATACCTTCAGCTCCCCACTGGAAGTTAAGGCCGGCGATGTTGAAGTCACCAACTAAAGGATCAGGCATGAAGTAGCTGTGACTGAATCTCCATGATTTGTTTTGTTCCCAAGAATACGCTATCAGTCCATATCCAAGTTCGTCCGAGAAATATGCAAAAGTATCGTCACACGAGATGCCTTCGTCAAGAGCAATATTTGCAATGAATGTTGTAGAGACAATATCCTCCGGCCGGAAAACGTACCGTCTAATACGTTGATCAGTGTTCAAATCATATACGTTTAGAGAATACGGGCATACGTTTGTGACATTAGGGTCTGGAAAAGAAATATAAATCAGAAATCTCTAATTATTAATAAAAATAATCAAAAGAATATATACTAGTATTTATGTACCGTATCCATAAGTTCCAACATCCAGAACCCACAGTCGATCACATTTATCTGCTTTAATTCTGTAAACTGTGGTAAGACCGTTTTCACAATCGCCTAGTTCGTTGCCTTTGAAGCTTGGGTAGGGTGTCAATTTCGGTGAAGGCTCGTAAGGTGCATCCAAAGGAATGTAGTTAAGCGTTGCTGGGATACCTATAATAAGAGCATATGGTTTAAAAATCTAAAATTATAGGCATGAGTGTTAAAAAAATCAGCTTCATGCTGTATCCCGCATACAGCAGGGTAGGCAGAGGGAAGCTAGTGTTAAGGCACTCCGTTCCCCACTCTCCACCGAATTCTGGAAGTAAGTAAGTATTTCATTTCCTCGAGTGGAAATCGAGCCTACAACCAGTCGATTTTACAGTCACACCTTGTAGCCTTGACTGGCTAATAATTTTATAATATAAGAATATACATATATGTATATGTACTTGTAAAGCTGCAACTAAATACCACATCTATACTACCTACTTGTCGTTTTACCAAATACATAAATAGTTTAAATAATGCATTTTGAAAATCCGAGCTTATATATTTTGTTTGCTTTAAATATTAAGTAGTTGTTTCCATAAAAGTTTCTGTGTAATTTAAATATTATAAATGCTTTATATAACGATTATTAAGATATATATTTTTGCGTGTTTCCCAATTAACTTCTTTTGAAAATATTATAATTATTATTTAATAATGATTTGCAGCATTATTCAAAGATCGATTCATCGAAACATTTTAGCTTTTATTATCTGTATCAGAAGCCTCATAAAACTTCAATTTGACAAGTACAAAATGTAAACATTGTGAGTGAAAGAAGGATTCTTTGCAATAAAAATAAATTATGATATATGACTGATGGGATATAAATTTATATTTTTCATCTAAGTAAATAAAGCACAAGCAAATTGATTAATATTCTATGACCTGTAATCATTCATTTACGTAGTCTATTGACATTTATAGAACCCGAAGGTATCACATTAAGCGATTACTAAATTATTCATCATAATTTGATGAATATCGATATCGTAACTACGTAAGTTGTCAAGTTAATACATGATATTATTCCCATTTAATAGAAAGCTAAGGGTTTAACTTAATTATGACTTGCCCAACATTTATTTTAAGATATCCTTGACCGGCATTTGTTTTTCGATTGTATTCACACTGTAAACATACGGCTATAGAATCTTTTATAGTACCTACTGTTATTGTAACTGGAGACTGTGTAATAGTACCACAGCAGTGTATTTGTATGGATGTAACACACTACGGCCTTTTCGAGATTGTGAGAAGATATAGGGAAGTGGATCACGTGTGGATCTATTTTATACAAGATAACGTGATCTTTCCACTCGAGGAAAGAATATATTTATTTAAATTTACATTTTTATTTCTTCGTTCTGCTGTCGAGGTATAGCGCACCGTTGAGTTCCACCTCTTAACTGTGTGGGGAATATAGTGTCTTACCAATAGGTTCCCTCTGCTTACCCTGCTGTGTGTGGAATACGATATGAAGCTGATATGAATTGTCATACGAGACGAGTTGCTAGGCTATATTCGTGTTTTGTATTTGCATTAACATTTTACACTTATTTGATATGAACTTATATTAAAAAGAATGTGTCAATATGACGTGTAAATATGTACAGTGAGTTAGTTCTCTTTTAATACAAAATATTAATCCACATTTACTATATTTTTGCAGATAATAGTTTTATTATAATATGTAGTGCAAAAACATTGTTATTTGACTACACGTTGAAAATATCTTGCGTTGAAAGTCGTAAATAAAATATATGTCGCTATGGTAGACACTAGAAACGACGTTTATTGGGGGCTTTATATTGTTATTATGACACATGTCAAGATCTTAATATTTTACATCATTCGAGTATTTATGTTATCATACTCGAATCAGTTTGTTTTTTAATGGAAATAAAGTTTTTTTTTTGTTCATTTGTTTTTTAGCTTCAGTTTTTATCAAGCACATACAAACGTAGATAGTAAGAAAAAAGTATATAGAAGGAACCTAGCGTTAAGACATTCCGTATTAAAAACGATTTCTGAAATGGAATCGATCTCGAGACCAGAGCGAAGAATAAAGAATAAATAAATATTTCATTTTCTCGAGTCAGAGTAGAACTCACAACCTGTTGCGTTTACAGAGTGACCTCAATATTGAAGAAATGTACATTATAGTTCTAAAAAATAAACTAAATAAAAAATATATTTTATTTGAATTATAAATTAATAAAATAAAAATTAAGAATAAAAAATTCCTGATCAGTGTGGAATAACACTTTAAAAATGTAAAAAAAGGCCTTAATATTTTTCATCATTCCTTTATTGCGTTAGCTTAATAAAATTTATATGTAATAAATGTTTAAGTATTATTAATTATTGCTATATCATAAAATAAATTTTATAATGTTTCTTGCCTTTTTATTAAAAACCAATGAAAAGCAAAAAAGTGGAGCAACTTGACCATTTCAAAAATTCGGAGCAATGCAATTATTTCCTTAAAATACCTTAAAAGATTTTAATCCTTTTAATGACACGTTTATTAGTTATATATTTAACAGTATTTATTTTTAGAATATAATAAGACCTTAATGTTATGACGGCTATGACAATTAATTTTGGCAAGAGTTTTATAATTAATATTGGTTTCGGAGGGAACTTTTGACATTTTTATGATTATTTTAAGAATTTTACCTTATTTTGCATTAACAGCCAATTATAATCGCTTTATATGCCATTTTTGTACTAATTTGTTATATAAAATAAAAACTAGTAAAGTGCGAGTCAAATTCGCCCACAAAGGGTTCTGTACCAATTTTTTAATCAAAGGGAACGTGTCTTATAAAAATTTATCAACTTGGTCGGTCTTCTGTATATTTTGTATTAATTGAACTATAAGTATCTTTATGCTTAGGCTCATAATGATTCTTTATATTATAAATTTCCATTTGTCAGATTTTTTTCTTTTTTTATATCATGATTGCCGAATTTTATTATTCTATTTCTAGGCGGTGAATTTTTTTACAAACGATTGTTTATTTTAATAGTATTGATTTAGAAGTTAAACTTTTCTGTGCTCCAAAGGACTCTAGACTAAAAAGATATTGGATATTATATCTCAAGTCTTGGCAGACAGCCAGTATTTTCCTTTTAAGCGAACCCTAAAAAGGCATAATTGCATAAACACACGATTGCATAAGTACTAAAAAAGATAATGAATAATTTAAATGTTTATTTAATATTTTTTGCAGTTAATTAATTATGATCCTTTATCAAGTATTCTTGTTACCGACATCGCAATATTTAGGTCATTTAATAAAATAGTGGTATATCAACGTTTCGCACGGGCGTGGTTTCGTGATTACGTTACTAGAATGAATTTGCTGTTAAACTAGTTCTAATTTCATCATTATTGATTATAGGCAATTGTGGATGCACAGATATCGAATACACATACAGATATTGATGTCATTAATTAAACTATAAATCTATCATTTTATAAATTTAACTTTAAAGCCGTATCTACTTTTAATAGATATAAAGATTTTCGTTTATATTTTTTTAATGATATATATATATATATATATATATATATATATATATATATATATATATATATATATATATATATATATATATATATATATATATATATATATATATATATATATATATATATATATATAACAAAGGCACAAAATTATAAAAAATCGATATAGTGAATAGATAGAAGTAAATAAACTTTACAGCAAATACATGACCTTAAGTAATATTTTCATCCTTAAGTAACATTTTTTCTATATAATATACATAATTTATTTACAAACCTAATAAATAATACTTATAACAAATCTATTTTGAACACTACCGCTTATAAATTAGTTGTCAATCTTGCTTAACTAATGACACGAACGCAACGAGTTATGCCTCGTATAATATATAATAAATTAATCTTTGATTAGCGAATCGTTTTAGTTAGGGTAGGTCAGGTTTTACTAAATAATATTTTATTTTTATTCACGTTATTTTTTTCGCTTCACATTGTGTCCCGTGCATGACAGTGTATATAGAGGGAACCTGGGGGACCTAGACCTCGTACGAGACATCGTCCAGACGCTCTTCTACAATTCTCTACAGTTGTGCTATGACTTTAAGTACGGCGGTTTCCAATACATATTTATAAAAAAAATCTATAATCTATAAATAAAATTTGTAAAAAAAATCTTTAATCTGCATAAAAAAATATATTTGCGTCAGTTAGCTTAAATTTTACGTCTTAAGATATGTTCTCTCAGCTTTCAATTACCGGCACTAATCAAACCATAAATAAAAAACCAGACAAGCGCGGGGTCGCCCACAAAATTTGGAGGTCACGAGTTTTTTCTAAAATTCAGGCTTAGTTTAGACAGAGCCCTTTTATCTGATACCTCACTTGAACTAGCGGATTTAATACCAAATTTTGCCCTCCTTTTAAGGCTATTATTTTTTATGATTTAACCACAAATATACAGTCTTCACTGTTTTTCCTAAACTTGTACTACCTGTATATGCTATCTGCCAAATTTCATAATTCTAGGTTAACCGGAAGTACCCTATTAATTTTGATTCTCTTTATAGTGTTTTATCGAAATACGCGTTTTTTGCTTTATAAAGGACCATATCTTTTTTAAGTAAATGTAGAAATGCGTTTATTTTTCAGGAAATTATGGGGCAATATATCTAGGCATAGGGCTTGAATTTCAACTCGATATCTCGAAGTGAGATAAAGATTCTTGAGAAACAGACAGACGGGTGGACAACAACAAAGTATCTTATAAGGGTTTTTTTTTTTCTTAAAAGGTACAGATCCATAAAAATTGATTTAAATTTATTACTGTCTCGTTATGCAGTTTTAATCACTACCCAGAATAAGAAGGTGCCTGTCGTAATTCGCGAATTTCATAATGGAGTCGGTTAGTCTACTTGTACTGTACAGGTTCAATTTAAAACTTTTTTCTAGATTATAATTTCTATATTATATATACAGTTTACATGTTTCTAAATAAACGAAGCGTAACGTGATGACACAGCTAACGAGCTACTGACTTACAGCTCAAATACATTGAAATGATTTAAATTTATGTGGTTTTTTTGTTCTTGTTTTTTTTTTCTGCTTCACGCTATATCCTGCAGGTAGCGGGATAGGTGGAGGGAGCCTAGTGTGAAGACACTCCGCTCTTCACTTCACCCAATTCTGCAGGCAATGCGTGTTGAACGTGGAACTCAACGCTATGCTTTGCCTTAAAATATTAAATATTTCATTTCCTCGAGTGGGTACCGAACCCATAGTCTATGGCGTTTACAGTCATTCGCTTGTGCCCTTGCGCCACGGCTGGATTCGTTTTTTATTATGCTATTAATTAATTCAACCGGCTATATTTATTTATAACAGATACGTCCTAGTGATAATAATTATTAAAAACTCTGACTATTTCGATATACACATTTCTCATTTATTACTAATATTTCTGTTTTAAACGTAGAATCAAATAAAATTGAATATATTAGACTAGTTGATTCAAAAGATTTTTTATTGGAAAATTATTAAAATAATCATCGAAGTTTTTTCCTTTATACTTAATAAGTGATAAGTTAATTACAAAATTTCAATGCACTGTCGACAAAAACAACAAAGCGTAGCTATCACGCCTAGTTATTTCGTAATATGTAAACATAATTAGGTGTTATTATACCGTTTATCCGTACATCATATTAATATTTTAAAGTATCTTCATGTTTTGAGGCCAGTCGTGGCGCAGTGGCAAAAGCGTGTGACTGTAAACGGAACAAGTTGTGGGTTCGATTTCCACTTGAGGAAACTGAAACATTTAATATTTTCATTTCAATGCCTCCCGAATTCGGTGAAAAGTGAGGAGGCCCCTTCTGCCTATTATTTATCATGCAGGATACAGCGTGAAGCTGAATCCCGCATATTTTTTTACTATATTCATATAAATATAAAACGAAAAAAAAAAATTATATGAGCCCATAGGCTATAAATATGCAACAAATTAAGTAACCTAATAAAATTAACCAAATTAATAAAAACATGTAAAATTTAATATTTTTTGTAATTGCAAAACACGCCTCAATCTCCGTAAATAAGAATTTTAAAGTCATTACGTGATGGATCTCTCTTGAAAATGAAATATCTTATTTATATAAGGGAACATATGGAAGTATTAAATTATTAAAATACAAATTAAGTTTAAATTGCGTTCGTTGCCTATTTACCGCTAACTCTAAGTGATGCAAACTGGTATAATGACCTACATGTTTCATAAAACTATCAATTATTATATAGATTTATAATATAGCCTAGAGGTCAGTCGTGGCACAGTGGCACAAAGTGTGACTGTAAAATTGATTGGTTGTGGTTTCAATCCCCACTCGAGGAAATGAAATATTTATTTACATTTATATATTAATTTCTTTGCTCTGGTATCGAGGCTAAGCGCGGCGTTAAGTTCCGCCACTCAACACGCAATGCCGCCAGAACTCGGTGGAAAGTGGGAAACGGAGTGTCTTAACACTAGGTTCCCTCTGTAACCCTGCTGTATGCGGGATACAGAGATAAGCTATAAATATATACATATATATATATATATATATATATATATATATATATATATATATATATATAACCCAAGGCAGTTCAGTAATAGTTATGACGCAGTCGCACCTTTTTTTATATTTATATAAAATATATTACGAAGTACGGAATAAATTGTGAAACATGGAAAAAAAAGGTTTATAATGTATGTATGTACATCACACCACAAAAACTTTTATGTAACTATTTTCTAACTCATTATAGAGAAATGGGGAAGTACAATTATCACTATCTAATGGTGCTGCGGCTTTATTGAATGCTCTGAATATTCATTCAAGTATTTATAATATTTATTGCTAAATAAATCGACCGTGCATTACTTACTCTCTAAACGAGATCTAGATCTAGGGTTCGCCTACGTACTTCATGTACTTTAACTGTACTATAGTATAAATGTTTACTATTTTGTACAAAGTCTCTTAATTAATTGATTTTTCTATGATTGTGCAATATGGTCAACAATAAGATCGATTATATTATTATTATACAATTTTTTTTTAATTAAAATTATTATATTTACATTGATATGTAGTGTAAAATCGATATTGATAAAAGTATAAGAAATGAGCAAAAAAATTTTTCAATATTTAGATTTGTGCAAAATGGAAAAAATAAATGTAGTCACGTACAAATCTCCAATATTTTTTTAAACCATAAATATGACCTATTAAATATATTTAAAGTATTGCTGACCTGATTGCCATCGAGGTACACTGACGAAGAGTTTATCCTTCCAACGTTCAATACCCACGGGAAGAGCGTTTTGCCTGATGAGTGCACCAGTTTGGAGGGCTTGCTGTTTCAGATACTGGTCAGGATAGTTCCAGTCCAAAATGTTCCAAGAGTAGACCTCTTGCAGCTTCACCGAAGCTGATGCGACGGCCAGTAGACCGCACAGTAGAAAAAGTCTCCCCAACATGTTAAGTCTGAAAGTTTTAAATTTGAAAAATAAACTCGATCATCGGAAAACCTTCTTTTCAGAATTTTATAGAATTAAGAAGCTTTGAGATTCTGTTTGAAGTTTATTAAATTAAAAAAATTAAAAAGTTCCATGAGTAACACTATTTATCACAGATTAACTATTGTTACATAATAAAGTAGTGTCGTTTATTTAAAAAAAAATCCAATTGCTACACTTATTTATTTTACGAATTTAGAATGATCTATTTATTACTCCACACGATATTTAAACGAGGCGTCTAAGTATTAATTTTAATTTTAATGTTTAATATAAAATATTCGAGGCTTGTTATTGTTTACGTACAATTAACGGTTACGCCGTCCAAGCCAATGGTCTTGGCTGTTCGAATTATACTGAAATGTATCAACTCACCCCCTACTATTTAAAACGAGCCTTCATCTTCTCCTTCCAACGGTTGTGACGAAGGAACGCCGCAGATTTAAAAATTGTGCAATAAGCTCAGATAGATCTATTTAAAAAAACTTGTATTATCAATGTTTTTATTGATTTTCAAAATGAATATACATTTTTATTCATTATTTATTGTCATTATTTTTTAATTATATTACTTTGATGTAATCATCAAATCGTCGAAAAAAATATCTATATAGATAAACAAAATCTATTATATAAATTTTACGGAAAGATCTCGCTTATGAGTGATTAATAACGTACTAAGGTAAAATAAACGTTTTTAAAATATTTTACTTTTTGTAGCACTATATAAATATATTTTTTATAATTGTATTTTATTATATAAATTTGAAATATAAGAACGAAAGAAATATAAAGTTTTAATAAAATTTAATCATACCAAAAAAAAATTACATTAAATATTAAACTTTTTTAGTATTATAGTTTTTAAGAACGAAGTCGTATTTAATTACTATAAACGGCCACTTCCATGTACTTATAGAGCCATGGTTTAGTAATCACGTGTGACTTCGTACACGAGTTATTCGAACAATTTGACCCACGTTTTGATGTGAATATTATACATACATATATATACCTATTTAGAACGGAACAAAACATCAACCTTGATTTTCTTTCCTATTTTCGACCTCAGTATATATTAATAATAATTATGTAATGTATAAAATTAAAATATAATATATTTTTATTAAAATTTGTTATTGTGAGTTACCAGAATAGCAGTAGCCAGAATTTTTGATTGAGAAGTCCCGTGACTTAATTTGCCCTCTTTCATTTCATTTTAAATATGTAAATATTTAAAATGTCATGTTGTTCCGAAGAAAAAATGAAAATGAAAAGAAATGTTAGTAAATAATCCAATAAAAAGCAATAAAGCTCGTATCCAAACAAAAATAAATTTATGAAAAAAAAAACATATATATAATCAATGCAAATCATCAATAAGTAAATACGATTGAATATTAAATTAACAAAAATAATAAGGAAATTATATAATATTTTGAGTTTGAAACTTTTGAATTTGTAACATTTGTGACATTTAAATAAATTAGAATTTGACTTTCAGTTCTTGTTTTTTCGAATTTGGTGATTGTGTAACGTACTTTTAATAGTATAATAATTAATTGAAAATTAGGTAATATCAACCAATTGCTATAAATCTTCTGATTACTTTCTCTAGTACGAGACAGACTCAGAAAGTTGACTTGGGATTTGACCTTAGAATTGGCAACTTGAACAACTTCTCCGACCTTAAGTATGAGTTATTATATAGAGCGTACAGTTAACTCGAACTCGATGTAGTGACCTCCGCGAATTCTTTTGGTGTAGTGTAGTTTACTGTCGATAGGTACAAGAAATAGCATATATTAAACTCTTAGATTTGCGGTTAAAATTTATGTTAGTCATGGTAATATTAAAATATTGATATCTGTGTCAATTTATTCGAATAAAAAGAAAAGAATTCTTGGTTTTGTAAATACAAATTAAGTTAATCTTTTTATCTTAGAAAACGGAAAATATAGAGTAAGATATACACATTTATTACTGAAGATTGTTTTAGTTTAATCCCTTAACGATATAATTGGCATTTGGAAATGCAAAAACAGCTGGGTCAGTGTGATAGCTTGTTGAAGTATCCAGGTTAGCAAATCGTCGATCGAATAATTTTTGTTTAATAAATTTACAAATTTATAATGAACCTAAGCCTACATTGCTTGCGGAGCAGCACATTCTTGTCTAAACGGGTGGATGTGAAGTCATCCGTGGTTAAACGTTAATCTATAATAGAAGGAAGCACTAGTGAGATACTTTGACTTTGTTGACACTGATTTGTTGACAGGATTTTTTTTATACAAAAATCTACCAAGTGCGAGTAGAGCAGGCTCACTGAAGGTTCTGTATCAATTTTATGATGGTAGGTCGTGTCGTGCTCTATATAGAGAATATTACGTGGCGAATTTCACACAAAATACAGCCAAAAAATGCATAAAGATCCATGATGGATCTTTTGATTGCGTTAACTTATGAAGCTAATTTTTTGTGCTTCAAGGGACCGTAACCCTGGATATTTGATACTATATTCAGCTTAAGACCTCCACGTAATTAAGGATGGTCTTAACAGGCGTACAGACGGACAACATAGTGATCTATATATATATATATATATATATATATATATATATATATATATATATTCATACATCATTAATAGGCAATAAAACTCCACTTAGATAGTTTATACTATAAGTATAGTAATTTAAAACTATAAAATATCTTTTGAATACATTAACTTTGTTATGGGTATGGGTAAATGCTTAATTTATCTATTAAAAGCAAATTTAAAATACCTATAACATGTATGTCATATATTACTTTAAGGTAAATATAGATTTATTTTGCCGTTTTTTTTATTTGTATTATAAGTGACAGTTATTTACACAATATCGTCGACGAAATTTAACAAAATTCAGACACCATTTCCAAGAAATCGATGAAAAATCACAATAAAAAAAATACTATAACTATAAAAAAGTCACAAAATACGTGTTTCTAATGTATCATAGTAGATATGTATCGATAGTTATAAAACATTATAGTTTGTAGTTATTGTTCTACGTCAAGGTTATATTCACTATTAATTTGTTAAAAGCTATAATTGATGAATTGTTGTAATATAATATTGTTATCTATATCCGTATATTTTGACATATTTGTATAATTAAGTTTATTGCCTGTGGCTGAATGTATGTGAACTTTTCTATTTAATATTCGATACCATTTTTAATGATCCATATTTATTATGAAAAATCTTAAAACAGACAGTTTAAGTAACTTTAGAAGCTAATGTGTCTAACACCACTAATCAGCTTTATAAACGATTCCGCGAAATTAAAAATATATATAACATATAAATATTATAAAAAGAGAAGATTTGTATATGTGTATGTTTGTAGGGGATAAACTTAAAAACTACTGAACCGATTTTAAAAAATTCTATCACCATGGGAATTCTGCATTATCACTCAGTAACATAGGTTATATTTGCACCTAAAAGAATATAGGGATTCCCTACTAAAATTTGCTATATATGGTTCCTTAGAGATTGTTTTCGGGATTGATAGTTTGTATGAAACTTGGCTAATACAAGTGTTAGAAGTCTCTCAGTTATGGTGTAAGTTAGTTTTTTCACGAATCATGTAAAACCTATTGAAAAATCAGTCAGTCAGAAAAATCTTTCTATCAGAATTGAGTTAATTTTTGATACAGCTTATTATTTTCCAAAGGTATTCACAGATTATTGGATTCTACTCTACCGAAAGAGATGAAAACAGTACTCCATATTACGCATATGGATCGGCCACCTCTATGAAAGCCGACTATCTGAACCTGGGCCTTCTAAAACGCTTATAGGCCAAATACGCTAATAATGGGCGCTGCTTTAAGGCTTTGCTCAAAAACTAGTGACACGATAAATAGAGTTTTTTCAGAGATTAAAGAGAAATTAAAATTGTACCAGGTTCGCCTTACCTCATAAACAAGCATCCACATTCCGAGGGATGGTTCAACAGGGCACACACAAGCAGAATCATTATTAGTGTACAGCTAAGTCTTTGCGTCCTTTACAACAGTCTTAAACTAAATGTACTCTAGAATTTTGTCACATCGAGGTTGAGTTCGCAATAAAATGATTTGAAATTAGATTTTGCTTTTGCATTACATAATCTTCTTTAACTCAAAAATTTTAAATTATTACTTTGACATAGATTCATTTTTGAATATAAGAGAACAAGGACTCCTACTTCTTAGGAAATGAAAAAATGAAAGTAGCGTGTTTAGAATTTATACATATGCATGTGTAATGTCTACTATTTATTATAAAAATTTCAGTTTCCACAAATCACTACTTTTTAATATTTCTGTTATAATTACAGAATTGAATAAATTTGTTAAAACTTCATTGTTAGGGCTCCCTAGCTTTTAAGGAAAATGTAACCCTTATAAGATCACCTTGTTTTCCGTCCGTCCGTCTGTCTTTCAAGCCTTTATCACATGAATGCTTGGAGATATCGAGTTAATCGATATACTCAGATTAATGGAATCAAAATTCATTGGGTACTTTTATTTGATCTAGAATTATGAAATTTTACAGCTACATCTAGAAATTATTAATTCAGGAAAAAATCTGAAACTACACATTTGTGGTTAAATCCTAAAAAAGCGTGAGCTTCAGAAAAAGCTCAAACCCTCCAATTTCACGGAACCCTCGGTGGGCGAACCCGACTCGCACTTGTCCGGTTTTTTGATTACATATCCATTTTTGAATACGCCAAAGACGACGAAAAGTAGAAAGTAATGACATAATAATACAAAATTTAAAAATAAACTCAAGTCCATTTTACTTATTTTAAATATTTCTAAAAATAGCATTTTACTTCGCGAGATAAAATTTAAACAATGTGGAATTTCAATATCATGAATGAATTTTGAGTTTAAGGTCAGCCCATAATGGTAACATTCTGGTTTTGAACGTTAAAATTTTGCCGTAACTGGTTTTTTGAAAGTTATATTGTTAAATTTTTACGTTTTACCTCAGTCTATATTAAGACACGTTACGTAACTCATTCAAAAATTTAATTCTACATAATAATATTTTGATAACAGTTTCGAGTTCAAAATGTAAATAAAAAACGTTTTATTTTTTTTGCGTATTAAGAACTTCATATATTTAGATCTTTGTCAGTCTACATTTTTGTTTTGGAATTTAATTCCGATAAAAAAACTTGTTTGTTATAGTAACCGTTGCAGAAATTTTGCCAACTTATTTTTACAAGGTTATTAAAGTTAACATTGCGCTGTTTACTTTCTAAAATAAGCCTTTAATTGTATAATTTTCAATTAGGATTCTGTACATAGTTTAAATTCAAAATATATACCTGTGAGGTAAGAAGCTGCATTTCGCTGTGAAAAGCTTAATCAAGACAGCTTAAAAATATTGTGTACTTTTTTTATAAATTATATTTACATTTATTTTTATATATATTTACTAATGCAAAGTGTTAACGATGTCAGAATAATATAATAAAAAACGTGACTTTCAAATAATGTAAGCATAAACTTTCATTTTTGTTTTAAGCAAAGGTAGCTAGCTATAGTACTAGTTATTTCTTAATGCACTGCTAGTGCATTGAGAAATAACTAATTAAGCACTACATTAAGAAATTACCTTGTGTCAAGACAGTCCTTTCTCTGAAAACTGCCCTAATTTTCAAATGTAATTCTTTTTTTTTACATTCTCAAATGGTATTCCCCATGGAAATGATAGCAACTTACAGCCATCGTGTTTATAGATACATACATAATATGTACGTAGTCCTAGTAGTCATAGTTGTAGTCTTAGTAATGATGGCCTTGTCAAGGAATTCTTTGATGGTAAATATATAAATATAAGACGAACTATCCCTGTCGATTGTGAGGCTACTCATAGCGAAGGGGCACACGCGTGTGACTGTAAACACGATAGGTTGTGGATTCGAATCCCACTCGAGGAAATTAAATATTTCATACTTTCATTTCTTCGCTCTGGTGTCGAGGCAAAGTGTGGCTTTAAGTTTCGCCACTCAACACACAATGCCTCCAGAATTCGGCGGAAAGTCATGGGCGCAGTGTCTTAACACTTAGGCTCCCTCTTCAGCTTCAGGTTGTATCATAGTTTGCCTCGACACCAGAACGAAGAACTGAAAATTAATTATCCAGAAGAATTGAAAATTTATTATTTTACTCGAGCGGATAGAACCCAAAGGCAGTCGCGCTTACAGTCGTACATTTGTACTTCTGGGTCATGACGGTCTGAATTTATAAATTTATCTCTATATATAATAAGACAGTAAAAATATTTTGTCTGTACATTTAGTAATTTTGACTGAAATGGATTGAGGGAGACTTAAAAAGAATAATAGAAAGCAAAAAGATTTTTTTGAATTTCTTGTCTGTCTGTCGATATGTATGTCCACATTTTTCTCTGAAAGTACTGAACCGATTTCCTTGAAAATTTCATCAATTGCTTTGTTTTAACTCAACTTAACTACTAAAGTTTGGTTCATCAAAATCGGCTCAGTAAAAAAAGTTATCGTCATTTGAATGAACTCAAGGCATTAGTTTGCCTGCGAATGTTATATAGCAATCGCGCTGAAAAGATTCCTGGCTAAAGAATGACATTCGAAACGTCTGATATTTTTGAAGCATCTTTATATAATATTTTATACAATAGTAAACCAAATTGAATTGTTAGTGGAGATTACCTTCATAAATCATAACAGTTACGTTAAAGTCATAATTAATTCAACACAAAGATAAAGAACGATCTTGAAAGAAATATCAAGTAAATACAAAGATTTTTTGGTTGGTTCGTTCATATAATATATGTAACTAATTTAAAAACTGTACAGGAGTTAATATGCAATTATTACAGTTATTTTACAAAGAATATTATGAATCATTACCCAAATCAATAATTTAGCATTAAAGACTGTTTCTGAAGCAAATTTTATTTGTCAATAAATTCTGCTTATTAAATCAATTCTCATGTAGTTTAAGCGGGCGAAGCTGCTGGCGAGCCGCTAGTATTTAATATAATTTTTTGACTTATGAGAGGCCAGTCGTGACGTAGGGACACAAAGTGTGACTGTACACATCGACTAGTTATGGGTTTGATTAACACTCGAGGATATGATATATTTATTTACTTTTATATTTCATTCTTACGCTCGGTGTCGAGGCAAAGCGCGGCGTAGAACTCCGCTACTCAAGACACGATGCCTCCAGAACTCGTAGGAAAGTGGGGAATGGAGTGCCTTAACACTGGGTTCCCTCTGCCGCACATAGCAGCGTGAAGTTGATTTATTTATTTTTTTATTGATTTATATTTATAGATTTATTGTCAAGGGCACCAATACTTATAGAGCTTTGGCAATATTTGTTCATTAAAAGCACGCGCTCTATATGTCCCTTTTTAATTTTAGTCGTACTTGTAACATTTTACTTGTCCTTATTTCGTAATAAGTTTATTTTTATTTCAATGTCTTTATATTAAGATATTCTGGTTACATTATATCGACAAAACACATATGGCCCTATAAAATTTGCAGAAAAATACCATTTCGTCATATATATAATATTTACACTATTTGGTTGGTTGTTTCGTTATTTCTCAACAACCGCCGATAGCGACATCGTTTTCACTATAATAAGTTTCATTAGCAATCATGTGCGTGGATATCAGTGCAAACAACTTTTTACTTTGTGCGCTCATCCGAAACGATGTTATAGAATTGTACCAATAACAATGAGGCCGTCGTGGTGCAGGGGTACAAGGGAGTGACTGTAACGCGACGGTTCTTGGTTCGATCATTATTCGAGAAAATGAATGATTGTATATTTATATTTTCATTTTTTCGCTTCGGCGAAAAAGGCAAAAAGGGTTCCAAGGCAAAAGCCCGGCGTTGAGTTTGGTCACTTAATACGCAATGCCTCGAAAAATTCGACGGAAAGTGGAGAACGGAGTGTTTTAGGACTAGGTTCCCTCTTTCTACCCTGCTGTGTGATAGATACAGCGTGAAGCTGATTTTTGATATTTTTTATTAATTTATCAACGAAAATTTTTTAACTGTGATAAAAACAACTTTTAAGTCTATAAAATTTATAATGATCTCAAATAAAGTATTTAATGAACGGATGTTCTTCATTACTCAGTTTAGATGCATATCGTCATTTACTTGTAAGCATAAGCACAAGCTTGCGCACATTAGCGATATAAATACAACAATTCAAATAATACACAGTAGTAAAATCTCATAGAAAATAACCAAAATCAGCTTTTGTCAAGTTACATAAAAATTATAACTTTAAATATGAAAGAAAAAAAATTGAAGCATGGTCATTATCAACACTATTCAAGTATACTTATATACATATCTATATACTAAACTTAAACTTTTTTATGTCTGTCAATTTTGTCTGTTAATGACGCTGATCTCAAGCCTGCTTAACTGATTTTATCGTAATTTTCATTTTTATATTTAAGATTTTCTTAATATTTCCTATGGACAAGAACGTTGAAATGTCGACAAAATTGCTATAAATAACTGATTTATTGAATTGAGCTCAATCTTTAATCTTCAATATATAATAGATACGGTTTTTAAAATGATATCATTACAAGGAAATGAAAGTAATACAGACCAGTAAATGTATTACATTATTACACGGTTCAAGCAGTTCAATCCGCGAGCGGATAGCTAATGGTGAATATAAGGAAATTAAAATCACAAGAAGCTCAAAGGAAAGGAATACTAAGTTATCTTACACGTGTCTCATTTATGTAGTTTTAAGTAAGGAAATAATTTTAGTGGTTGAGTGAAATTGAAATGCTTTAGACTAATCTTATATACACCCTAATGTTACTGAATGTAATTCACGCAAAGCAAAATGTATGTGAATGTTAATTATATTCCACGTAAGGTTGTGGTTATACCTTAATTGATAAGATTGGTATAATGTCCATATGTCAAGGAGTGACTGTGGTCAGTATAAATATCAATATCAAATAGCATAATTCAGTAAGTATTATTGTTTATTAATATTAATGTGCAAATTTTATATATCAGATTAAACTAATGTTAGGACCTCTATATATAACTCAAGATGAGAAGAGAAAAAGGTAGTAGGTAGTAGGTAGTTACTGAATATTTACTATAACTGAGAAAGTATTTTTAACACCTTTACTCATTTACACAACGTTTATGTGAAAAATTGTGCAGTGGTTTCTCATTGCCTTCTGCATCAGACATTTTAATGGGTATTTAGGGCTCGCTACAGCCTCTTCCATTCCAGCTAGGTTGGCATAGATGTAGAATGGTAATTCAGCCATTGATTCGAATGCCAGAGCCTTTTCTGTTTTCTAGAAAACTTTGTTTTTTACATGATAATGTTATTATAATACAAAAGTAATTCAAATTAGTAAACAATTAGTTGTGTAGTTCAAGATGACAACGCCGCGAGTGCGTTACTTGTTATTATGATTCGTTTCAAGTAAAGTATTTTAAATTACTTCTAAAATCTTATTGGTATTTAAAAGCAGTGATGGACAATAATGTATAAATATATTTTATCCACATATCAATCACCTCACTAAGAAAAACACTAAAAATATAAACGTTGAACGGTGGCTGTAGGTTTCTAATATTCAATGGAACATAAAACAGACTAACGATACTAAAATTCGACAAAGTCTTGAAATATTTGAACTCCAATTAGTGGACTATCAGTGGAAGCCTTTATGGTTTTATTTCTCATTACCAAACAAAAACATACCATTGCTCAAAAACAATGTTGACGCTTATTTAAAATTGAGATAGCCACTACGACTGGAAAAAATAAGAAGTGACAATGGATGAATGACGCACACACGATGCCAATCACAATCCATTGTTGAATGCTTTATTGAAAGAAACAAATATCTAATTAGGGAAATTGAATATCATGTTCAAAGACCATACGCAAGTTAACAAAAACGTCCACCCGCTACATCCGAACTTAAAACTGAATGACGTTTCCAGATAGAATTTTCGAACGTTCATTGACGTTTTTTTCCATCACGTCTTCACTAAACTGGTTCTGCGCACGTGCTGTATCTACCAAAAAGGTATAGGGAAAATTAAAATTCAGAATTACAAAGCGAATGTCGTCCATGTCGATTAATTTATTTGTATCTATTGCATTAAGTCAATTCTGAAATAAAATAAAACAAACATTTCAATTTCTTGTATGTGTATGTATTTGAATTTATTCTTTAGTTGCACGCTATCAGTCGCCCCACCTTAAACGTGTTTTTAAATTGATTTTAAATGTAAATACTAATTGTTCAATGCTCTTGTAATTACT
Organism: Heliconius sara; assembly: GCA_917862395.2. Lineage (NCBI taxonomy): Eukaryota > Metazoa > Arthropoda > Insecta > Lepidoptera > Nymphalidae > Heliconius > Heliconius sara. The sequence continues at coordinate 5,159,478 of OU860796.2, read as the reverse complement.
ATTTCATCATTAATTTACTTTTAATTTATATTTTCAATTATTATTTTTATAGGAGAGCTCTCTTTTGAATGTTACCGCTTTTGATGTAACATTACTATGTTACAGAGTTCAGTTGTAATATTTTTTTTTAATTTATTATTGAAACACTGACTTACCCCACAATTGACATATTTGCACAACAAATTGTATTTATTATGTTTTCTATTGCGTGTTTTAGTTTTGAATATATTTTAACCCTTTAAAAATGACATCAATCAAAGTCAAAAGCTTGTTACAAACACCATAACTCTATACTGATCTGATAGCCACTGGCTCCGTCCTCGTCAAGGCCATTCAGACAAAGTGATTCAACATCACAGTTCAATAAAATCGACTTTGGTATTCGCTTTCACCATTTATGGATCGTCACCATTGTCTACAAAGTACATAAAATAGCGTAAATGCGAGGGGCGTCAGAAATGCGTACAAATTCGCTGATGATCTTGAACGGCTCCTGCAACTGCATTATAAAAAGTCTTATCACTTTCAGATGCTTAGATGTTTTAGTGAATTTTTAGAATAAAAAATTGTCTTCAGTTTGCCATACATAATGTTTTCTACTTTGATTATTAGTTTTTTTAAGCTTCACGTTGTATCCCGCATATAGCAGGGTAGGAAGAAGAACCTAGTGTTAATACACTCCGTTCTCAACTTTCCGTCCGATTTACAATGGTTTGCATGCTGAGGGACTCAACGCTGCGCTTTGCCTTTCGGCACCAGAGCCAAGAAAGAAAAATATTAAATATTTCATTTCCTCGAGTTGGAATCGAACCCGCAACCTGTAGCGTTTACACGCTTGTGCCCCTGTGTCACGACTGGCCGCCACAGGATTATTATTAATTATATATATTTTTTCCTCAATTCATATTTCTTGTTACATTCTTGTTATTTTTTATTTGCATTTCCTGCGACAGCCAATGAGTGTAAGGAAGGTTAAAGATAGTAAAGACAAATAACCCTGTTATGATATCAAGTAGGTATGTAGGTGATAAATGTAAGTAAGCTACGTTTATTTTATGGCCACTATAAATGTTCCTAATTTGGATGTTGTGATTTTTCTTATCTACTCGTGTCTCGTAGTAACACAATATTTTCCCGGATTTTAGCCTTTCACTAGTGCTGTAGAGGCCTTGTGTGTGTTTGAATAGCGTACACAATATGCTCGAGCAGTGCTGCCCCTTATATTAAAATTGGTTATAACTTTTTTTGGCAACCAAAAAAGATACAAAAAATACAAAAATGTATAATATATAAGACAAATCGTCTCATATATTATACATTTTTGTATTTTTAATATTTTGTTGTTAAATTTTATATTAATATATTTTAAATTTTGATTCATGTATGAATTTGTTAATTTCTATTTTTAACACTTGCTGTACTGAGCATAAAAGGCAATGCGTATATTTGGAAATAAATGACCTACATCGTGTTTTTATTTAAGGGTATTGACGTAATTATAACTGGTAAACCTAAATATACAAATAAGTAAAATAAGTAAATAATATTGTTTTTTTATTATGGTAACTTGCTTATATAAATAAAAAATACCTTATGTATACTGTATGTATAGATATACATAAGGTAAGGGAAGGTAATTGTATTGTAAAAAAAAGACATACGTATACATATATATCGCCTGGTTTAGTGATACTTGTTTCATAGTAAAATCTAGTCCTAGAACTTAAAAATCGAAACAAAAATCAGCTAGCAGTAACGTCGGGCTTTTGGGCCTTGGTGCCAGAGCAAAGAAATGAAAATGTTATAAGTAAATAGTTCAATTCCTCGAAAGGGCGATCAAACCCACAACCGTGCCGTTACACCCTTGTGCGCCGGCGGCCTCAATGTACTAATTAATACAGGAGAATTTTATTTTTCCAAATCGAAGAACTCCCAAACCTGGTATATTGTTGGCTGCTAGAATTTACGCAATCAGCTAAAGAAATATTACTGACCAGAATTTCTTTGACTATATACTACCGCGTGTCTTAAACGATAAATTCCTCCCAAAACCTACTTTAGGTACACCCCAACGAAGTTGGAGGAAGCCGAATGCACGTCATTTACGGCCTGTGAAAGGTATACTCTAGCATATAGTCCTCTTTAAAGCGTAGCATATTATATACATTTTAACTACTTATATTTTAAATATAAGACACATTCTACTGTACATTTCATCAAGAGGAGATATATTCCTTGACCAATCAGGGATAATTAGTGGAAAATAGATATGAATCGGCAGTACGACAATATACGATACTGACTGATGAGTTCTTGTGATGAACACGAAATCACCATGTCTTCGTATGACAGCGTTATGCTTCCACTCAGCGGTGATGAGGAAGGCCAAAATGTTAATGAACAATGCAATGTTGACAACGAAGAATAATATAGAGGAGCACAGTTGAAGACGGCCCTAAAAGGTAAAAACGATCTACCCTCAGCTTTGTCGGTTATATCTTCCACATACCAAACACCATATCATTTGATGTAAAACTAAGATCGGATACCGACGCCTCCATGTGTACATGAGATATACATGACGTGAAAAATCATAAATGTAGTAAAATGTTACTTTTGTACTCATTTTAAAGATATTGTTTGATGTGTGACAGAACAGTTCTGAACAGAATAGTTTATGAACAGTCAATATCTTATAATTACTAATATTAATATTTATGCATTATATATTAAGAAAACAAATTACATTAATTTTTAACTGCTAGTTAAGAACCTCAAAGAATGTGCGCCGTACAGTGATAGGGGATCTCGAAGAATTGTATTTATATAGCAAGTATTCAGCAGATGCCAGTTCGTCGCAAGAAGGCCAGTTTTGGAAACATGTCAATGTAGTTTCTACTTGGTCGCGTGCTTTATTTCAAGATAGTCCACACTAGTGATGTGTCTCATACATTATTTATATATTTCTGTTCGCATTCTTTACTAAAGATAGAGATACAGTAGTATTAATAAAATTCCTGAGGTAGCATATTGGTGCTATAATAAATTTAAATTAATTTAAGAATCTCTTAAATTAATTTAAGAGTCTTCTCTGATGATAAAAGTTTCCAATTTATATACAAAACTTCGGTAGTAGCTTCCTTATGTCAAAGTCACCATAAAGTTAACTCAGCGAAGCTATGTTATTTTAACGCGTTAACACGTTTAAACGTACCGGAAAGACCTCAATTTATAATTTGAGAATTTCACCATGATATTACAACATCGACGCACTATAAAAAATTGAAATATCTAACAAATTTAGGATAGTTACATTGTGGTGCGGCTCGGTTTTTGCGTTAGATTTTGGTTTTTCCTTTTTGTTTGATATACTTTATATTCTATATGTCATTCTGTATAGGCTATAGAAATTTCCTAATGGGGGTCAGCTAGAACGTGATTGTCACTACTAAATAGGTTTATGGATATGTAGTTTTAACATATTTGAAAAACGATAAGAATATAATTTTAATTACAAGCAAATATTAAAATATTTTTATTATATAGGTATATTTATTATCAGATAAGAGTAACGTGATATAGTTGGAGATAATAAATCTAGACTAGGCAGGGACTAGCAAAAGTGTTTAATTTACGAGTACAAAGTAATTTGTGACAATTTATAACTTGCTTAACATCAAATATATATAAATTATTTAAATTTATTCATAATATCCAACGGGCCACTCTATATGCGACCCTGAACAAATAATATTAATAATTATATAGGCGTTCAAATAGTGAAAATTGGTTGGTTCATTTGCTGGTTGGATCGTAAGCAAAATTAATAATATTGTATTAAAAATTATCAAGCAGCTCTGTGCAAAATATAATTATACGAGGGATAAACCTTTTTTTTTATATTTACGAATCAAATAGATGGAGACATTTTAGATTCGACGTTTACTCGGATAAGTATTGGCGTTTTCTTAACGATATTCGATAAAATGCGGAATTCTATATTCTACACAGTAATAAAATCAAGAAGTGCGAAGAGTGTAGCACGGAATACCCAGGTTTTTATATAGGTATAATCTTTATACATGGTCATATATACATACATGACCATGTATAGAGATTTTTTTAACATACTAGGGTAGGAAGAGGCAACCTTGTAACCTTCCCCATTCAAACATTTCCGTTCTCCACCGTATTCTGGAGGCAATGCATGTTGAGTGACGAAACTTAACGCCGCGCTTTGCCTCGTCACTAGAGCTTGGAAATAAAATATTTCATTTCCTCAAATGTAAGTCGAATCCACTACTTGTCGCGTTTACAGTCGCACACTTTGTGCCCCTGCACCACGACTGGTCTTATACATAAATACACTGTAAATATTTATTTAATCAAAAAATACTTAAAATCGACATATGTTTTTTCTTGTTATTAATAAAGTTCTTTAGGTACATTTCAGATATTCATATCCAGTCTTGAATTGCTATTTTTCTATTTTGATTATAAAATATCAATACATACATAAAATATCAATTAACTACTAAAAAACAGAAAGAAATCGATTTGAATCGATTAAAATCATCATATTTTAAATTATAGATATGGCAGTTGATTATCATTAGACATATTGTCTAATGATTTTTGCATTTTTCATTCTTTTCGGTGCGTTTTGAGTGCTTTTCCGTTTATTGATATTTTCAATCGGCTATTGCTTTATTAATGGCTTTTTTTTCTCAGTAATCTTAACTTTTCTTGAGATTGACAGTGTTGTAAACTTAACCTAACTTTTTCTAACCAAAAATCTAATAACTCAACTCTCAGATTGCCAAAACTGACAGAATTTTCAGGAGATGGAATGATGTATCTGAATATATTTAATCATATCATTTTCATCTCTATACATTCTGGGCCCAAAAATGTATGTATTCGTTTCAGTCTCCTTTATTTAACAATAATTTAGTTCAATACAATATGATGTGCCATAGCTAAAGATTATGTACAATAATTAATAAAAATTGCCTTGATTAGCCTAGACAAATTAAGCTTTCATATTAAATTTGTTTTAAAAACAACTATTGGCCGTTACTCAAAAAAAATAGTAAAAAATGCAAATAATAATGGAATGGTATTAGTGATTAAATTCTATTGCCTCACCTAAAATGATAAAATAATTTTAGTATTTTATTATACATATTTATTATATAAAGAAAAAAATATAGGAAATACTATTGAATTCGCAGAAGAGGCCTATCTGTTTACGCACGACGGCCTTGGGTTGAAATACTACACGGGGAATGTTTTAATAACATAAGCCTTACTTCATTCTAATTGCGTCTGTCGTTCGATTTCACCTAACATGCAACACTGTTCTACCTCACGCTTTATACCGCACTCAGCAGGGTAGGGAGGGGGAACCTGGTGTTAAGACACTCAGTTCCTTATATTCTGCCGAATTCCGCAAGCATTATGTGTTGAGTGGAAGAAATCAACATTGCGAACGTGGACGCTAGAACAAAGAAATTAAAAAATACAATATTTCATTTCCTCGAGTGGGAATTGAACTCACCACCTGTCGCGTTTACATTCACCCGCTTGTACTACTGCGCCACGACTGGCTTATTTTTACTATTAAACAATTAAAACTTGACTTATTTTCATATAAATTATTTATATAAGAAAATATATTGATTTGTATTTGCATTTTAAGTGTACACATAGCTCTTACACGATAAAGAAATTTTGCCTTCATGTATTCATAAGGCGCTTGATCGATAACAAAATCACAAAATGTAATTGCTATTTTTTTTCATTGTCAAAACTTGTTTTTTTACAAATTTATTAAGTTTAACTTGTCATTCAATATACTTTTGAAAATCACTTCGAACAATCCAGTTGTCTGTGGTCACTACTTGAAGTGTTTGGAACGCTATGCTAAGATTGATATGATAAAATACTTACTTTTTTAATTTATCTCATAATATATATTAAGCTAATTAGAATTCACTGTATTTTCTTTTTCCTGTCTTTTAAAGAGATTGCATTAATATGCAACCGGAACCATACGTTAAATGACGACTATTTTGTCTTAAGACTATAGCTTTAATATAAACTTTATCAATTATTTTAACGGAATGCAATGCAATGCAATTTATAAATGAAATTGGCCCAATTCTTACTCGGGGGAGTGATTACATTTTATTTATTTCTCCGCTCTGGTAGACGAAGTATGGCGTTGAGTTTCGCTCTGCAATATCTGGAAAATTAGACGTTGCGAGGCTTTACACATTAGATTAGGTTTCGTCGATATCATTTGAAAAATGTTAATATACATACTGTAGTCTAGGCATGCTGCAAAATTTTCATTGTGCCACGCCATGTGCAAAAAGTATGGAAACGTTGTTATATTTATATTATAATTACTATTATACTGAGTGAGGTCAGTTGTGGCGCAGGATTCCCACTCGAGGTAATTAAATATTAATTTGAATTTATATTTTCATTTCTTCGCTCCATTGTGGAGACAAAGCGTGGCGCTGAGTTCCGCCACTTAACCCGCAATGCCTCCAGAACTCGCCGGAAAATGGGGAACGAATGTCTTAACAAGGATCCCTCTGCCTACCTTGCTGGATAGTGTGCTGGATACAGGGAGAAGCTGGCTTGTTCATTTATTTTATGCTATTGTCACATTCATTTAGAACTTCTCAAAAAAAAATATATCTCTAAATATAAAATCCATAAACAATCTGAAAGCTATATTTATTGATTCAATTATCGTGTAGTCATCGGACTCTGGTTATAAAGAGGATTTTCACACGCGATATGGTATGATAAAATTCTATGGAGATTACCCATCAGTGCTCTGATAAGTTTTATGTTCTTGATAGGGCTTACGTTATGCCATCTTAATTAGGGACATAATTAATTAGATAACTCGTATTTTAGTGGCTCGTCTATTAAAGTTTAATGAATAAGAAATTGTCACATTATAATATATGTTAATTCCGTATTGCGGCCCAAAGCTTAGGTAAAATTAGTACAATTTGGAAGAAATATATACCTAGAATTAGGTATTCTAGTGTTATTTTTTTTTCTGTCAGTAAAAATTTATTTAAAAAACAGCTTCACGCTTTGTAGGCACACAGCACTTTCCGCCGAATTATGGAGGTTCTTATCGTAAATAAGAACTTATAGTGAAGAATATAAATTTACCCATACAAAAGTGTTATTATAAAAAGAATCTAGAATTCTAAAATAAGTACGTAATATAATTTTGTATTTTTTCCTACAAATACAACAATTGACAGAAAGAAAGAGAGATACATAGATATCGTTATAGTTATATACATTTTTATATTCAGCTATGTTTTGGCATTTACCAGAAACGACAATGTGGGTAGGAATCATAAAAGTTTTTAATCGTTTTTGCGTAATTACTTGAACAAATTTATTTTCTTGAAACTGCTTAGGGTTTCATTATTTATTAATAATTAAAACATACATATCAATTAAACGTAATAATTAATTTTACGTGTAATTGATATGTATAAATTAATAATAAATTGACGTTGATTTTACAAAAAAATAGGTAAATTAATCGTGCAAATGAAACAACGGTAGCGATGCCGATAAGAAGAAATTTTGGCAGAGAATAATATAGGAATCTTGTAAGTATCCGATAAATTACACACAGATTTTTTTCCTTTTTTTCAGCTTCAAGCCGTCCCGTCTGTAGCTGGGTAGGCAGAGGGAACCCAGTACAAAGATACTTCCCGCCGGATGAGGCAATTTCGCATTCATTGGCTTTGCTTTGTTACTAGAGCGAAGAAATGGAAGTATTAATAAATATTTTTTATTTAATAATAATTCATTCCCCCGACTGGGAATCGAACTCACCACCATCGCGTTTACAGTCACACGCCTATGCCACTGATCCATGACGGCCTTTGACATAAATACTAAAAATAATAGCTTAGATAATTAGATATTTAGAAATCGACAAATAAAATTTTAAACATCGATCTCTAGAATACAATGTTAAAAATATAAAAAAATCTATGAATGTATGTTTTTTTTTTCATTACATAATGAAAAAAAACAGGATCATAACAGCTCTTAAAATTATGTATAAATTAAATTTATTATTGTTTTCATATGTGTTTTTTACATACATAAATACCGATACCTCATGTTACGCAAATATGCTGCAATACCTATACTTTTAACTAAACCATACATAACTTTTTCATATTATAACATTTTAAGAATTATCATTTGATGGCGGCAAGTCTAATCAGTTTTATTATATACTTCGCCGGCTTTAGTCGTTAAGGGATTCGTGAAGGATTTCTCTTTCCTCGTAGTAAAGTCGTAGGTCGGCCGAGGGTTGCGCCACGTGCCTGGCCAGCAGATGTCATGTGACACCTGCCCTTACCACTATTCCCATCACTTTCTGTCATAACATAGTTTATATCTGCGTCCTTATCGTGATGTGTTTATTTTTATAAAATTTATACTGTTGAAGGTAACTAGAACGACTCTTATGGCGTTCGTAATGACCGGACCTAAGTCGTTTTAATTGCGAAAGTATATCATTTAGAGCTTCATAAAGACATGTATCGTTTTTATTTTCTTTTCTTAACAATATTATCTCATCAAAAATATACATGTGCGATGATTGTTCTCGACTCGACCGACAAAAGAAGATGAATGTGGGTGCCAAGTTCTGTATTCAATTGTGATGCCATCTCTAACTTGAATGTATATTTTTTCCCATATACAAATTATATTTGTATGTCAGATGTTGATGACTTTTAACTTGTATTGGTCTTACACTATTAGGCTTGGTGATAAAAATAAGCAAGGGACCGAAAAGAATCAGAAATGTATATGGGTGCTAAGTTGTGTTCATTCGTGATGTAATTAATACTCTGAATTTGACTAAATGTTTTTTCACATATACAGACTATTTATTATATTTACGTTTAAGTTTACTTCCAACTTATGCTTGACTTATTCTTATATGTTTCTTAATATAAAAATGAAAAGAAATCGAGAAAAGAATCATAGTATAAGGGTGCCAAGTTCTGCTTTCATTCGTGGTGTAACTAAAGATTAAAATTTGTTATATTTGCATGTTAGTTTACTTCCAGCTTGTACTGAACTTATACTATTAGGTTTGGCATAGGTATATAACTCATTATAAGAAAAACTCTTAATTAGAGAAATAAAATTAATATTAATTATGATATCAAAATTCCAAATCAAGTGGCGTCGTTCGATACTTCTGTGCCACGCAGCTGCAACAGATATTCCATTAAATTTTAATAAAGATGTCGTACGCCGCTGCCACATTTTTACTTCATTATAATTAAAGTATGTTGTTATATTTTTAAGTCGTGGCAGAATGATCGTAAGCTCATGCCACGAGTCAAAATTGTCATTTCAGTTAACGGTGCTTTTCAATTACATTTATATCTTTATTCCGCCCGCACATTATATTCATAATGGCAAATAAAAAGGATATAAAATATTATAAAAATGGAATAAAAATATAAAATTCGAGAGATACGGCGCAATACAGTAAGCTGGGAGCTTGTTTAACTTCACTGTCGTTAATGGCTTTATGAAATTTTATTATGTTTAACAACTTTCATGAAATTGGCGTTGCAAAAAAATAATTAATTAAATAGTGGCCATCATGCTGCAGTGGCACAAGCGACTGTAAACGCGATGGTTGTGGGTTCGATATCCACTCGGGGAAATAAATGATTAATATAATAATATTTTTAATTCTTTGTTCTGATAATATGGCAAATCGTGGCGTTGATTTTAGCTACTCAACATGCAATGTCTCGAACATGTCGATGTACCACTACTAGGTAAAAGAAAAGAAAATGATTTTTTTTTAACCACTAGGTTTCCTTTTCAAAAAAAATTTTTTTCTAAGAAATCCTCGTTTTAATTGCCAAATCCTAATTACAACCAACCTTTATGAAAATTTTTAAAGTTTTTATTTATCTTATATTAATCTAAATTAAATTTATTTTAAATTTATTTTATTTATCTAATATTAAATTTATTTTATTTATCTTATCTTTAGACAACCCGCAAGAGTTGCATCATTCCATTTTCCATGTCATTTATAGACATTAGAAATTAAGTAGCAGTATCAATCACTGCATTTTAAACTCAACCTTAACGTTAAACAACTTTGAACATAAAGTCGTTCCGTCGCGATACGATGGCATACGATATGTTTTTTAATAGTTTACCTAACTAACCGTTATATCGTAATTAAATTATTTGTTTTTAATTATAATTAATTAATTATTTAATTAACAGTGAGGAATTAATTCTGGTAAATATGTTGTTGTGCATGTTATCTTTTCTGAAATCCGTATAATTCAAGTAAAAGTTAATTATCTAGTAAATTATATTAGAATTTTTAGCTACCTTAGTAATTTAATAAACTAATGAAATGATATTTTTTTTAAATAATCCATTCTAAAGAAATATTTGTATGAAGGTAACATATAATAATATCATTTTTTTAGAATTGGTTGAAATTCTTAAAGGCGTTGAGTTCAGAACTGAATTCTACTTAACGCAATGTCTCGAATTTAGGTGGAAAATAAATAACGGAATAACTCGATTGGGCTTTGTCAGTCATGTGCGTGACAAAGTGTCAAAAAAACCAAAAAAAAAATATATACGACATTATTCATAAATTTCAGAGTTTTCTAAGTGATTAATTATATTTAATTGAGGCCATTCGAGGCGCAGGTGCGCAAAGTGTGACGGAACAGGTCGAGGAAATGCAATATTTTATATTGTCATTTTCTTCGCTCTCGTATCTAGGCAAAGCGCGGCGTGGAGTTCCACCACTCAACACGCAATACCTCCAGAATTTGGCGGAAAATGGAGAACGGAGTGTCGTGACACTAGGTTCCCTCTGCCTACCCTATTGTTTGTGGGATATAGAGCGTCGCTAAAAAATATATTTTAATTCAATTGAAAAAAAAAGAAAAGAAAACTCTGCGTCTTGCTTTTCACTCCTAGTGTTACACTCTGTACAGTACTTTCCGCTCAGTTTCTGAAAAATAGCGTGTTATTTTTTCCACCGAATAGATATTACACTAACTCACTGCCATTGCCAATGTATTAGATTATATAATCTATCCTAATGCATACATATCACGTATCATATTTAACGTTACACCGTACGAGTATGTTAACGTTGAATATGATAGACGTAAATAGTCTTTATGAACACGATGTAGGTAAAGAAGATATTTTCCGTGGATTGTCAATGGTCCAGTAGGTATATGGCGTGAAGGCGATACGGTCGCGTTTTCCCGCACTCCGGCCGCCGCGGGCTGCCCCGCCCTCCATTGTAACCCCACAATGCGTCGTACTTCACGCTAACGAGCGCTCCGAGCTCAGACACATTTGTAAAAACCACAATAAGCCTTCCACTTGGGCATATAGTTTTGACATATAATAAATATTTGCAAGATTATACCGCACAGAGATTGCGGACTGAATCCGAATCGATCGTACGCTTCCTTTTGTTGGCGGTATTGTTTTTCAAATCGTTGGTTAGGTTCCAGACCGTATTACACACGGTTGCGTTCGCCCACTTAACCAGGTGGTTTTTGGGCTTATCACTCTGATAACATCTCATTTGCCACTAAAAACTTCTGAATATAGCTCCGAGCCAAATTTTCTGATATTATTTGTGAGTCTCTCATAGTACCTCTCGCTGCCGATCATATATTTAATATCTATGGAAGGAACGTTGAGATTTCATACGAGATTATATATATATATATATACGAATGAATACAGTGTACAGGAGATCGTTTGCCGGCAGCGCACGTTGTTGGTAACACTCCACGTTCGGCAAATTGTAGGGTGCACTCAGTTAGCACCTCGTAGGTGTCAAGACTGCCATAATTGGCGTCTTGTTAGCCCGAAGGCCTGTCGTCACGTCTTATCATCTAAATACTCTTATTAAAGAGAACGCACTGATTTAAATTGTAACAAACCGAAAGATATAACGCCCAGATTCCGGATACCGCCATGGGTCATAATTTTTTTGGTGTGGAATTTATTAATGATAGCGAGTATAGTGTTAAAGTTAATTTTAGCGTTGAAATATAATAAAAAAATATCACAAAAAAATTTATATCAGGTATTTCTTTTTAAAATGTATCGTAAATGTCAATTTGCGACCAAAAATTTAATTTCAATTTAACGTAAAATCAATATGTTATAATTATGTGTTTACACATATATAAACAAGGTAGTCGTTTGAAAAGATAAGTCATTTTGTTCCTTTACTTAGGTCTTTAGAATATAAGAAAACAATATTTACATATTTACGTGTATGAAATAGAACAAATTCTTATTATTCTTATGGATTTATATCGATAAATCATAATTTACAAAACCCAGTGGGGGTCAACGTGTGTGCAACATGCAAATGCGCAACAATAAACATGCTTGAGTGTATTATTGAACGATTAAGAAACCTTTCAAGAAGGTTTCTATTCAAAAGATCAGATCGGATTAGTTTTCTATCAGAAACGTGCCTTGATAACTAACGTCTGCACTTTGTTAGATTAGTAAAAATCATAGAGGCCAGTCGTGGTGCAGGGTCACATGAGTATGACTGTAACGTGACTGGTTTTGGGTTCGATTCCAACTAGAGGAAATAAAATATTTATTTAAATTTATTTTTGCACTTCTTCGCTCTGGTGTCGAGGCAAAGTGACAGTGGGGAACGGAGTTTCTTAAAACACTAGGTTTCCTTTGCTTGTCGTGCTGATTGCGGGATACAGCGTGAAGCAGATTTTAGTAAGAATCACATTTTATAAAATTTTTTACTTTTTTAATACTTAATTAACTTTTAGTTGCATTCTTATTTTCGTCGGTTTAAAATAGCAACTTATTTCATAGATGATGTAAATTATAATTCGTTTAGAGATATAAATCACCAAAATATTTACCACCATAATATGTTAATGTTAACTACATAATATATTTAGTACTGTTAAAGTAACTGTACAAAATATATAAAATTTTTTCTAGTTCAGTTTCACGTTGTATCCCGCATATGGCAGGTTAAGACACTCCCTACTTTCCATCGAATTTTAGAGGTTATGCGTGTTGAGTGGCTGAAATTAACGTTACCAGAGCGAAGAAATCAAAATATTAATAAATAATAATTCATATCCCGAAGTGGGAATTGAACCCACATCCGTTGCGTTTACAGTCTCGCATCTCCAATAGTATTGTAGGAAATATGGCCGAAGCGCACGTTTTTATCAATTGCCCATAAGATATCACTTCCAAAACGTAAATCCTCGTTTAACTTTATCAATAATTAAATTTTGAAGCGTGTTTTTGACGAGCGCATTCAATTGTATTCCGCAGATGAAAACCAAAATTTTTCTTTAATGATCTCCGTCGGATTTATAAAAATATGTTATGGAATGGATTGCTAAGGAGGTGACTTTCTTCACACAATAATAAACTACATTGACTTTGTGATTCTCTTAGGTTTGGCTATAAATTACGAAAACATCAATATTGTATGACGAGATTAATGCCCATGTTCGGAGGACCATTAAGGCCGCATAATCCTATTGTATTTTTTCTTCGGCTTTGACTGCATTTTTAAAGCCGCTAAATTGACGTCCGCTAACCGTAAGAGATGATAAAAAATGATTAATTCGCTTTTAATAAATTCAAGGGTATTTGAAATTAACATCTACCGTTGTTTATTGCAATTTTTTCGCTTTCTCTGTGACATTGTGTTTTATTTTTGATTTTCAAATGAATGCGTACGCTTAATTACTTTTTTTTCACTCTTAAGAATTTTTCTGCTTTTTGTGGAGTAGGCAGAGATAGAGATAAGTTGGAGACAAGCCATTTTCTTATTATTATTTATTAATAATGCAGACTACTCGTGGCGCAGTGGCACAGTGTGACTGTAAAACCGACTGGTTGTGGGTTCGATCCCCACTCGAGGAGATGAAATATTTACTTAAATTTATATTTCCATTTTTTCGCTTTGGTGTCGAGGCAAAGCGCGGCCTTGAGTTTTGCCACTCAACACGCAATGCCTCCGAAATTCGGCAAAAAGTGGGGAACGGAGTGTCTTAACACTAGGTTCCCTCTGCCTACCCTGCCGTGTACGGGATATAGCATGAAGCTAATTTAATTTAATATTTTATTAATTAATAATGCAGTGTTCATACTTTCTGCAATGCTTACTGTTTTTTTTTTATCAGATCGGGATAATAAAAACAAAACTACAATCTAAGGTCATATTGTATTCTCTGTGTAAATTTTAAAATTATAATTTTTTTTACCAAAAATTATGGCAAAATTTTTAGAGCCCTTATAAATATTTCATTCATTAGAACAAACTTCAAGCCTAATAGGGTATGTCGAGATGCTACTTATAAATATAATATATCAAATACAAACAAGAAGATGAAAAGACGGTACGTTGATACATATTTGATTGAAATGTGGGTTTTATTAGTTAATTGTCTTATTCATCATGTTAATAAAGACGGGACGTTGCCAGACTCCATATTTCAATTCTCGTAGCTGATTGTCAAAATGTCCTGTACGAGATATTCGACATGCGTATAGGTCGGTTCTCTTGGAGCTCGGTCATCGCTCATATTGCGGCTCCATTCATGGTCGACGGTGTCCAACGACACTCCCATTAGATTTATGCTCTCGTAATGTAGCGGCCGCTGCAAATATACGATTTCTCACTACTCGGCAAGTCAATCTTGTGAATTTATTACGTAGGGTAGCCTCGACGTCGCTGCCCATTGTACCAGATTTGTTGGATGACTGATTTATGATTAGCGATTTTGAAAATATTATCAATTTTTGTTGCTTTATAATTAAACATATTAATTATTGATATTAGTGGACAGAGTGTCTTAACACTAGATTCCCTCTGCCTACTATGCAGTGTGCGTGATACAGCGTGAATCTGAAGCTGAATTATTGATATTTCTATTAACGCTTGCTCTACTGGAGACTACATATGTTTTAAATCTAAGTTTATATTAACATATAAATTTTGCAATTCAATGTTCCACAAACATAATTTAAGGGTCAGTGAAAGGTATTCTAACCCTATCATTGGCACGATGTCATGATGTACTAAAGATAAAATTTTAATGTAAATTTAACACAAGCTATTAGCTACTTCTTTAAACATTCTGATCGCGTCGAGATATTATGTCCATCTAACAGTCGGTTCGAAAGTAAGCCGTGTTTCACTGGCGGACTAAAAATAAAACTTAAAAGAATTTTATCTCAATTGATTGAAATTAAACGAAGATTAAGGAAACGGTGTGGTAATTGAATTTATTCAAAATCGATATCACATAGTGTGATGTGTATTCGACCGTAGTTAATGGATTAAACGAATATTTTTTTATGGGTAGCTATGGATGTCATTTCTTCTTTTATTTACGTTTAAAATATGAAGTTCGATACATTTTATTAAGACATTATTTAGAGCGTAGCGAAGTCAACCCTCATATATTGACATATAATATCTTAAAGTGACATTAACCGTTTTCTTTAATATTTACAATTTTCTGTAGCTACCGTTATAAGTATAATATTAACCTATAAAACTTTTGGCATAGCAGGCAAAACTAGCTGCCTGTACATAATCACTCGATCCCTTTTTATTTTTTTAAAGTACAATCAATTTTACCGCGTAAGTGAATAAGAAAACAATAAATTAAAAGGTGTTGCGGTATTCATATACGAATAAAGGCTTAATGTTATTTGGAATTCAAAACCAAAAAAAACATTACAATACGTGGTATATGCCGAAGACAGACACTAGCTGCCGGCGTGACACTGACACTTGACACTTGAAGGTTTATTTAATCAAGAAGTAGTGCCCAAAACCCCGCGGCCTCAAGTAACTCCTGCCATCTCAATTTCAACTGCCTCCGTACAATTACAATAGTCCTCCGGTAATAGTGATTTAAATGGATTTCTTCACATCAGATTGCATTTAGAATCGGTAGTTGTTTTATTGAACGCAATCACAGAATTTGCTGAGATTGAAATTGGATAGCTCTCAAGACATCACGTATTGTTTAAGGCAATATTCTTTAATAAATTGAGTTTATTTTTTCTTTCACTTTCACGCTGTATCCCGCAAATAGCAAAATAGTTAGTCGGAACCTAGTGTTCAGTCCGTTCCCGACTTCCCGCCGAATTTTGGATACATTGCATATTGAGTGGCGGAGCTCAACGCCGCGCTTTCGAATAAAGCTGAAGCGAGAACTTAAAAATGTAATTTCTGCATATATAACATGATTATCCAGAATATTAGGCTTATATGTACAAAATTGCAATTTTCGTGCATAATCGGGTGATTCGGGTCCATTGTTTCTACGCGCTGCTGATCTTAGCTCGGAGGGTAGTATAAAATTTGTATAACAAATGAGGGGCGTGGCGGAATCCGTCACAGTGGCCAAGGACGCCGCGTGGGGCGCTAGATGGGTGGCCAAACACATATTAACCTCAAAAAAGAATTTAAAAAATAAATAGTTATACCCAGATCATTTTTAGTAACTTTAAAAACTAATAAATCATGAAAATTGAAATCTTTGAAGATTTTTTTACAAATATCTTAGTCGAGAGGGGCAGGGGCAAGGGGTAAACGCAACAGGTTTTGGGTTCGATTCCCACTCGAGAGAATGTCATATTTTATATTTTCATTTTCTCGTTCTGGTGGCGGTGGCAAAGCGTGGCGTTGAGTTCCGCCACCCAACACGCTATGCCTCCAGAATTCGGCAAAAAGTGGGGAACAGTCATATTTTAATGGATACAAAGTGTCTTAATACTAGGTTCCCAGGTTCCCTTTGTCTACCTGCACTTCTATGTGTGGGATACAGAGCAAAGCAAAAAAAATCGTCAATATTACTAATGTATGCAAAACTAGCTAAATCGTTCAATACCTATGTAACAAGCCAAATCTAGTTTAAAAAAAAAATACAACAATTAACAAGAAGAAAATGTTTTCTTTCTTTGTTAAATTTAATAAATCATTAAGCTCAAATATATGTATGTTATATATTCTCACAAAACTTACACATTCAAAAAAATATGTACATTTGTTGATATGTAAAGAAATTTGTACATATATTATATCATGTAGCATTTGTTCGAAAAAGCAACATTTTAAAAATTAAAACATTTTTCTACGATTAGGTGTTCTTAATTTTTTTTCAATTAGATATTCTTTAAAGGCCAGTCGTGGCGGAGTGGCACAAGCACGTGACTCTAACTACGACAGGTTTTGGGTTTGATTTCCACTCGTGCTTAATATTTTCGTGTTTAATTATATGTTTAATATTTTCATTTCTTCTGTACATCATTGAGACGAAAACCGCGACGTTGAGTTCCGGTACTCAACACGCCACGTCTCCAGAATTCGGCAGAAAGTGGGAAGTGGAGTGTCTTAACACTGGACTCCTACCGCCTACCCTGTTACATGCGGGATACAGCGTGAAATTGAAAATAAAAACACTTTAACATCTAACCAAACAGAGCCGTGTGCTATTTTTATCTGTACTGCAGTAATTCTATATATTTTTCAGAAACCCTTTCAAAGAGCCGAGAAATCAAGCACCTTAGCTGATGCAACATAGAATTAAGCTATTACTTATCCCAACACAACATGCGTTTGGCAAACATCCTTTTGTAGAGAGTGTTACTTAGTTTTGATACTTTTTTATTTCGGGGCATCGTAGCGCGGTGAAACTGCGTTTGAATATGAAAGCATTGGTTCTGGGTTCGATTCCGCTCAGGCGAATGAATTATTTAAGTTGATTTTCTACAATCGCCTTTCCCTAATTCTGATAGAAAGTGTAAAACAGACTATTCTATTAATAGGTTCTTGCTTTGTACTGTTTGTGGCATGAAACCGATACTTTTGTCAATAGAAACTAAATATTCACTTTGTTTCAGTAAAGGTTAATTAGAGTTGCTTTAGACCCCTAGTTTAAGCAGTCATTTTTAATACAGAAGCGAACACTGTAAGCTTATTGGATTTAAATATTTAATTTAATTAGAATGAAGTATTTAGATAACAAAAGTGAAAAGATTAGATTCATCTGGCCCAACTCAAAATCACTAAAATCTACAGTCTGATTCCCATATGTAAATATGTTTGTTTATCAAAGTGAGAGTATTAATTTAGTTCGAAATAATCTTACAGATAATCTGGTGGTTGGAATGGGTGCATCATTTGCTATCCAAATAGCTTCAGGGCATTGAAGAGTTCTATATAACATAGCCTTACGTTTATACATTGTATCCTCTCGACCCAAGATTTGATGTCCGATGTTTTTCTAAGTTGATATATGTATAAGTATATTTTAAAAATTATTTATATATACATACACTAAAAAAATCATTGTCATTATTATCAGTTTCGTATCAGCTCTGGTGTCGAGGCAAAGCGCGGCGTTGAGTTCTGCCACTTAACACGCAATGCTTCCAGAATTCGGCAGAAAGTGGGGAACTGAGTGTCTTAACACTAGATTCCATCTGGCTACCCTGCTATATGCGGGATACAGCGTGAAGCTGATTATAAGGTTATTTTTAACTAACTTTTTCTAAGTGACAAAATTTATATAAAATAGTTATAATTAACCAGGCCACATTTGTGTTTCCAATAAAGCAATAATTAAATCTTCACTTCTTTACTAATTAAGAGTATCACATGATATGTATATTATACTCGAGTGTATAGAATATATTATTAATTATAGAGACCTGATACTAGTTGCGTTAACATTAAGTAAGTTGCCCTTTTACATACATTTACCTAATTTTGAATGAAATTTTCTGTTATATTTGAATATAGTCATAAGAAATTAGACTATAGATTTTTTTAGTAATCAATAAATTAGATTTTTGTTTTATATTTATTTACATTCAGTTTAAAACATCTATGTATTATTATAATAAACTAAATTACCAGTATAGTAGCTTCACGCTGTATCCCGCACATAGGGAGTAGGCAGAGGCAAACTGGGAGCCTCAATACACTCCATTACCTATTAAGACCTTTCCGTTCCCCACTTTCCGCAGATTTTTTTTGTGTATTGAGTGGCGGGAATCAACGATGTGCTTTGTCTCGTTACTGGATGTAGGAAATAAAAATAATTATATTTCATTCCCACGAGTGATAATCTAACCTACACAACTAGTTAATCTCAACATTCAGTTTTAGTTTAGAGCTGTCTCTGAGGCTCACTTGGGATCTAAGTATTGGTTTCGAGGGCCTTTTTAGAATCCTTTAACTGTCGCCTTTACTGCTCATACAGTACATTATGTATATGTATATCAGACGTATTCTAATCATATAATTTTGTTAGCATTATATACGATTACATACAGCAGGGTAGGAAGAGGAAACCTCGTGTTAAGACGCTCCATTCCCCACTTTCTGCCGAATAGTGCAATAGCCAGCCAACATATATTAAGACATAAGTACAAGTACGATCGGTCAAAATATATATTTTTTTATTTTAATTAACACTGTTTATTCATTTTGTTTGTAGGATCTATCGAGTCTCTTATCAGAATAATTTTAAGCTATTATCAATTACTCAGAACTCAGTAGCGCTAAGTTAGTTAATTATAGATAACACGAGTGTGTCATGTAATATCACAAAAATTGAATATATATATATATATATATATATATATATATATATATATATATATATATATATATATATATATATATATACTATCTCACAATACTGTGAAGTAATGCTTAAAACTAAAGTTATATCTTTTTTCTTCAAAACTCAAAGGCAAACAATCATTTAAATGTTGTATAAAGCTCGCAATCTAAACAACAGATGAGTTTATCGATATCGAACATCGATTACATTCGGTGTTAATTGAGTTTGTAAAACAACTTTCAACGAGTCCGTATGACGTTTTAATTGTGTTTTGATTTAAACGCAAGCGGATTCGGATGCAGAACGTGATTAACAACGTGTTGTTTTTCACACTACTTAATTAACGTCCATTTTTAAAAGCTACATTGAAAGCGGAGATGGGTTTGTTGGCATTTTTTATTTATATGTTTATTTAACTACTATAGTATGTATTTTAGACCCTGACATAAGAATAGAATAGTATTTATTATCGATTTGTTCAATGGGCCAGTGTCCATGCAACGTTTAATTTTTTTTTAAAAAGATTATGGAAAGTAAATAAAATAATTTGAAGGTGTCGTGGCGTAATTGCCAGATCTAAATCTTTTCCGATCTTTTAATAATCATGGGTTCTTGTGCCCGGATCGCGAATGAGTTCTCTATGTCTGTATAGTAGTAACTTACTTTTCTTTTATATCCAAGTAATACAAAAATTTTACATAAATTCTAGCTTATGTGTTATTCTTATGTATAAGCTATATCAATATAAAGTTTCATTTAAATTCGTTTAGTAGATTTTGCGTAAAAGTGAAACAAACATTATTTCTCACGAGCATTCACATTTGTAACACTTCCGCTAAAACGAATTGTGACGATTCATTCCGCGAACTAACAAAATTTCTTAAAAAATTCTTGTAAGTCTCTGGTCTACATCTTAAACCACGATATTACTGATAATATAATATTTTTTTTAGATATTAATAAAAATTGCGCAATTAAATGGCGAAAATTTATATTTAAACTTTAAAATATATTCAACGTTTTTTCAATTTCTCTTAGAAATACAATGTTTGTGTCTCACATAATTAATATTCTCATATGCATTCTAATTATATATTTACATAAGTGAGGTCCACTCTTGTATCGGCGGCCGGATTGTTAATTTTGAATAATAATTAAAAGCTTTTACTGATCGGTGGACACGTAAACTATTAAATATACATTAAGCATATTATGTTTTAAAAGCATTTCAAAGGTTTTATAAAAGATCACAGTCATTTTGAGGCAGTTGTAGTTTATTATTATATTATACATCTACGGTACCATTAATTGAATGCACGCGAGTGTGGTGTTTTGATGTTTATTTACATGTTGTAGAGAAAAAAGAAACTTAGTGATATGTTATGTATATCACTGTGTTCTCCCCGCTTCTCTTACAGTGGTAAACGGTAAATCACGACGTTATTTTGATGTTATCAGTGAAACACTAATGTTGTGAATATCGAGATTTCAACAGGCGTTTTTGTTAAATACTATCGACCCACTCGCGGGTTCGCCCGCTTGAACTACACAATTCTCGAAAATTTAAATAATAAAATTTCAGTCAATTCAAATAAAAAATGTTTATAGCAATTTATCGAACAACATTCTTTAAAATGGTATATTTTTTTATTTATAATCCGATTCAAATACATTCAAATACAACAATCATCGAAAGAACCTAGTGGTAAGACACTCCTTGACCACTTTCTGCAGAATTGCGTGTCGAGTGGCGGAACTGAACGCAGAGCTTCAAACTTCAAGAGATCGAACCCACAACCAGTCACGTTTACAGCCACCCACTTTTAGTTTTTTTTACATAAATTCCCAAAAGTCAAGCTACCAGTTATACCATGTTATAAATTGTCACGGTAGATCAGGGTTCACATTTTACCGTTTCGTAACATATTTTATAATTATCATTGCTGTATCTAATATGTATTAATGTTCTTTATAAAGTTTTGGGCCACCGGCTAAGAAGCTGAAGGTAATTTATTTAACTAATTTATAGACAGCCCTTTCGTTGGTATATTTACTAGAGTTAGGCTACTGTGGCGCAGTGGGATCGTCAAATGCTAATTGCGATGATTGTAGGTTAATTTTCCATTGTGTCTTTAGACTTTATCTTGTTTTAAAAAAAATCTGTTATCTTAGCCTTATTAATACATGTTAATTGATCAATGCAACTTTAGAATTTTGAACTTATTAAGGAGAAAAAAATCAGTAAAAGCCATTGGAAATTTGTTGTTATTTGCTAATACTAACGCATACAATTCTAGTTCTTATTAATTCAGTTGATTTCCTCCAATGGACATCGAACCCAGAACCTGTCACGTTTTCAGTCACAACCCTGGACCGCTGCGCCATAAATGGCCTTAATTTAAAATTGAATATCATATTTTCTTAAAGGCGTAGAGTATAGAATATGTAAAATACAAGTTAACTTGTTAAAAAAATATATATCAAAATGACTTTTTATGAATAAAAAACATATGCACAGTCATGTCATGTCATGCCACACTTTAAAGCTATTAGAAAGACCATTATTATTCAATAATTTAATTAAGTCGTTTACATTCTTTGGTAATATTTATTTAATTTATAACCAATTTTTTTTTCTATCTGACTATTATTAAATTATATTTCGTTAAATTTGATATATTTTAGGGTACCGTACCTCAAAAGAAAAATAGATCTCTTTTAAGACCATAATAAGTTCTTTGATTTTCCCTTTTAAGACCATTTTGTTGTCCGTCTGTCTATCGTACACGACCATTTATCTCGAGATCACGTGGTGGTATCAAGCTGAAATTAATATCAAACATGTTTACTTTCCGTTGAAGCGCAGAAAAAACCAGCTTACAACGCAATCAAAAGAAACGAGCGTTTATATATGTTGCGTTTTTGCTGCATTTTGTATAAAATTTGTTGCGTAATCACTACTAATAAACTATAGAATATTATCAGTGGACTTAGACTTAGGAAGTCGATACGAATTAAAAATTTACAGTTTAATAGTTTTAAAATTAAAATTTATAATTTAATAAAAGTTAATATTCTTAGAAAGAAAATAATATAAAAAGAAATAGAGGTCAGTCGTGACACAGGGCACAAAGCGTGAATGTAAACGCGACTGGTCGTGAAACCGATCCCCGCTCGAGGAAATGAAATATTCATTGTATTTTTTTTTTTTTTTTATGGAAAACGCAGTGGCATAAAGCCACTACTTCACGCCGGTTTTAAATGCCGGGGGTGGTAATGATTCGGTCGAGTCTGCCCATGCGTGTTGCCATTGCTGGCGACGTGACTCTACCACACGTACTTTAGTCGTTCTTACGACACCAACAGTACCAGGACGATCCTATTCTAGGCCGGGATCACACGGCAAAAATTTATATTTCTTCGCTCTAGTGTTAAGGCAAAGCACGGCGTTGAGTTCCGCCACTCAACTCGCAATGCCTCCAGAATTCAGCGAAAATTGTGGAAGGAAGGAGTGTTTTAGTATAGGTTCCCTCTGCCTACCCTGCTGTGTGCAATTTATTTATATTTATAGTGAAATAAATTCATAATTCATTCACCCGGAACTAATAATTTAACAATTTTTAAAAATTGTACTTCCTGTTGACCTATGATCATGAAATTGATATGGAACCCTCGGTGGGTCGCTCAGACACGCACTTTTCTACCTTTCACTTTAAGTTGAGAAAATAAAAAAATGTTATAACGTTTTGCGCTGTATTTTATTAAAATTGCTGCCATGCTGGGCAAACTTCTTTATGTTGGGCAACTGAATACAATATAGACTAGATCGAAAAAATAAAAATATTCTTAATTTATGGTAGGTAGGTAATAAAATTATTTTTTATATATTTTTTTACAAAAACGCACAATGCTTTAGGAATTGAAAGTGGGATTAAAAGCCAGCCAAGTGCGAGTTGCACTCGCGCACGAAGTTTCCGTACAATTATCTATAAAAACACTCAAAAATCGCGTTTGTTATTCATATAACTCTTAAATATTTATTTCATTTATTAGTTATGTTTTTAGTTGTTATAGCGGCAAGAGCAATAGGTATATCAGCTGTGAAAATTTTGACTGGCCAACTATCACTGTTTATCAGATACAACCTGGTGATAGACGGACAGACAGACAGACCAGTTTTACCTCTTGGGTACGGAATGCTAAAAACGGTCTAAATACTAAGTTTATTCTGCCTACCTACCGGAAAAAGCGTGAAACTGCTTTATTGATTTTTACAGAAGAGGTTACATCTGTATTCATGATATTTTTTTAATACTTACTTTGAATATACTCTATATCAATCCGTGTTACGCTGCGGGGTGCGCCGCCGATGGTGGAAAGTTGATAAGCTTATGCGGTTATTTACTGTTCATATTACGTTTTATTTAATTTATTGCCTAATCTATTAGTGTTATTTAATACTCTTAGACCTTATTAAATACATATTTTTCATTTTAATTATAATTTATTATCATCGAATCAATCGTTAATATTCTGACAGCACATTTTCTAACGGTCTGTTTTGATTCTTATTTTTTTTTATGTTAAAATATACATATTGGAATTTATGCTAGATTGAAACTGCAAAGAAGAGATAGCTCAGGTGGTTTGGGTACATTGAGTACACGAATGATGAGGGAATGGCTAATGGCAGATTTATGAAGGAAGAGTGAGTAAATGAATGTTAAATTTCGAGGAAGATTACTTAAAACGCATGAGTACCCATTGGAAGGCATCTGTGGAGGGACGAGAAAGATTTGTAGAGATTGTAGCTTTAGGCGCTTCGTTCTCTCTATCTACTGCGCTATAGAAAATCAAATAAGAAAATCAGCTTCACGCTCTCATTTCATCTCCTCGAGTGGGGATCGAACCCACAACCACTCGGTTTTACAGTCACACTTCGTGCCGCTGCGCCACGACGCCTCTAGAAGCTAGAAAAATATGTACTAAATAAAAATATATATTTAAGTTATGCCTATTTGAGTTCTTTGTTTTTAGATTTGTTAATTGGATGAGCAAAAAAATCAAGCAAACG
Source organism: Heliconius sara (assembly GCA_917862395.2). Classification (NCBI taxonomy): domain Eukaryota; kingdom Metazoa; phylum Arthropoda; class Insecta; order Lepidoptera; family Nymphalidae; genus Heliconius; species Heliconius sara. The sequence continues at coordinate 5,134,647 of OU860796.2, read as the reverse complement.
TCATTAAGTTGCAGACGATAATATTTTGTATATAAAAATTCACAAGCAGTGTAGAAATATGTCTCAATTACACTACGCATACTTAAAAAAAACTAAAATCTTAAATAACATAATATTATTTTTTATTTTAGATATAATATAAATGAATCGTTGTCGCGTGCTGTTTCTATGACATATTTATATGAAAGAATACATTAAACCATTTTAATTCAAGCACGACTACAAAGGGATGCTACCACTAAAAAGCTAATATGTCAATAGGGGGCTGTTGTTGCACAACAATACGATACGGGGGGCACAGCCATGCGTATAATACTATTAAAGAGGCGTAGACGATTGATAGGTATTTTAAAAGCACTCGTAATTCAATCGGGGCCAGATTTTTTGCAAATTTTAAGCAAATATAAGAAGCTTTTTTTATTCGGATTTAAGACGGTGTTTGGATATTTTAATTCTATTATTTACGCTTGTGTCACGTGGTACTTGATGGATTAAGGTTTGTTATATTTAAATAAAGATTATTATATTATATTTTTTGATTGTTGATAGTAAGTTCGATTGTAACACACCTACAGCTGAATAATGAATGCAAGATGTACTCTTACGTGGATCAGAAATGTGATCTCTTAAAAAATTCTGCGGGTTCGTTGTAGCTTGGCAAAAAATTCAACTTAAAATATTGTACAGAATAATTGAGTTAAGGAGATATTATTAAAAATATAAAAAAAAAACATTTTTATATAAATGAACTATATAACAAATCAATAAATATGTATAACTATATTATAGAAACGACGCATTTTACTGAATTTTGAGAGTCAATTACACTACACAAACATCGGTATGTTACTTATAAAGTTTTGCCAACAATAAATAAAATTAGCTTCACGCTGTATCCTGCACACAGTAGCGTTAACAGAGGGAACCTAGTGTTGAAACACTTCGTTTTGAGTGGCGGAAACTCAACGCCGCCCTTTGCCTCTACACTAGAGAGCAGAAATGGAAATATACATTTAAATAAATATTATTATTATAATGTATTTATATTAAATAAATATTTCATTTCCTCGATTGGGGATCGAACCCACAAACAGTCGGTTGACTGTTAGTCACACATTGTGCGTGCGTGACTGCAAATAATAATATTATATTACATCTTAGAGTCAATATATGCGTATAGTTCTACAAATTTAAGTTAGGTGTCATAAATTATGCTTTACTCAGCCTAAATCTAGCATATATACATGCAGAGTTTTGACTAGCTCTCCGTCCGTTGGAGTCTTACAAAAATTTTATATTAAAATTTGTTTTTCACTCCAAATTCATAATTTAATGCACCTATTTCGCATTTTTACTCTTCATACTCGTCCAAATTAAAAAAATATATATATTTAATTTAATATTAAAATATTTACTAGCAAGTTAATAAGTTGTTGCAAAATAAATTTGTTAAATTATTTAATGTAACAGCCACCACAAAAACAATTTTAAAATTTAATTTTGTTTGTTGTGTTCACAAACAACAAACAAAATTAAATTTTAAAAGTAATTTGGTAATAACTAATTATTTTATGTACTTTCTATTATCCTGCTGACTGTACTTGTTATAGATATGTAACTAGATATGTATCTCGAATTTCAGGTTAAAAAAAGTAAGACTAAAATTTCGGCAAATTATGAATTTCAATAAAATCGACTCATATTTTTTTTGAAATAATATAGATATATTCACAATAGAGGCGTAGAGGAATTATTTATTATATATTGTTAATGTGAATATTGATTTTGGATGCTGTTACAATTAAGAGATAGTTACTACATATCTGTTTTAATCTTGACGTCCACATTAAAGGGGCGAGTTCACGTGCTTTACGGTAAAAAGAGCTAACAAATGTAAGGTATATAATTAAATATGATAATTTTGTTCAGTTTCATTCCGTATCCTGCATTCAGCAGAGTAGGTAGAAGGAGCCTAGTGCTAAGCACGCCGTTCCTGACTCTCCGTCTAATTCTACATGCATTGCAATAACAATAAATATTTCATTTCCTTGAGTGGTAATCGAACCTAGTGTCCCTAGAGTCACAAGCTTGCACTCCTGCGCTACGACTATGTAATATGTTATTAATACAGATATTTATTATTTACTTTCTTTTTAGATCATAAAATATTTTCAACAATTACTCAGCAAATCATTTCGCGACGATACATGTAATAGGTTAGCAACATCCGCCGCCAAAGTACATCCGGAAAGGTGGCAGCGTAAATAAAAGGCCAGCCATAATTCGTCATATTATTCATAAATAAAAATCAGTGCAAGATCGGCAGATGTGAAAGGATTGCACACATGTCCGCAAGGTGTTCATCTTCTCTCTCCTCGTGTGGCTGGTGCCAAAACTCTATAAGCAATTCGATTTTTAGTATAGATATTTTATTAATACCGTCTTTTGAAGAACTTTGTAAGTTTATAACGTAATAAGAGAAACTCTTATTTTTTTAGTATTATCGTGGTCCGTGATGGCGTAGGAGCACAAAATGTGACTGTAAACGCTACAGGTTGTAGGTTCGTTTCCCATTCGTGAAAATGTATTTCATGTATTCACTTGTCGCTCCGGTAACAAAAAGCGCGGCGTTGAGTTCCGCCACTCAATACGCAATGCCTCTAAAATTTGCCGAACAGTTGTAGAAGGGTCTTAATAGGAACGGAGTGTCTAAGCGTTATTTTTTCGGGTTCCCTCTGCCTACCGCGGGACGGGCGAGTTTGAATCTAAAAAAAAATATATAAAAAACTATGTATGCAAAATACCTATTCCATAATCTTTTTTGTATTACATTGCTAACCAGCGTAATTATGAAACATTGTATGTAAAATCAATATCACACTATCATTACCGCGTTTTATTATAAGAATCGCTAATTATTTGTAATTCATACATAACTTTCATGGCTCTCTAACCGTATCTAATTAATTAAATTCAGATTTATGGAAAACGTTAATTATCATAAGCTAATAATATAAGTTGCTAGGAATATGCCTGCGCTCGTGAGAACACCGGGCGGTGTCTTTGAAAGTCACTCGATTCCAGTTTAGTAATTAAACTACATCTTTATCGATCATACCCTATCGGCTACACGCGGACCACCGAGCCACATTTTTGCGAGGTTCCTGCAATCCAAGTATAAATATTTTCAACGCATTGCCTCCGTAATAGAGCTGTCAGGCGATCGGTGCTTGTCTATAATCCACCGAATGAGTTTATTACCGGTGTAGAGTACTGCCCACGTTTATGTAGATTTGATACTATATTCGAATCGAGTGAACGTACTAAATCCTATAGTAAAGTGGAATGTGTCTGCGTCTGCCGCATTTATTAATGAGTTCATTGTTAACAATCTTAAGATGGACTAAGAATTTTTCCTTATAGAAGACAATATTAAAAGGCAATTTTTATAGGTATTTTAGTACTTATAGTAAATAAGACTTGATGTACAACGTCCTCAGAGTACATGGGAAAGTGCCTTGATAAAACTTTTTAAGGTTCCCATTCCTTGTGTTGCAAATATCACTTAAAAGGTGTTCATTGTTGTGTGTGTCATACGATCGCGTTTAAGTATATAGGTTACAATGGTTGTAATTATCGATGATGGTCCCGCTTGCTCCTTTATAGCTTTGTTCGGAGATGTCTCTATTTTGCGTTTTTCTAAGGTGTGGGCTGGATAAATGTTATTTGACGACGGTATTGTGCGCACGCCCGTAGCTCTATTGTGCGCGTTTTGGGCTCGACCATATCACTTTTACATTTTCATTATATTTTGCAAATTCACTTTGCAGGAAGGAGGCTGGAAATGATGGATGGGCGTAGCAACCTCAGCATTCAAGTCCAACGCGAGAAGTTATATGACTCTTGGGAGATATTAAGTTTAATAAAATCTTCACTAATCGATATGGCATACAATTTAGAAACACCGAAAGCATTGAGGGATTTGAATAAACGTTTAAATGACATTAGATACAAACTGAAAATAGTTTTTTAATTTCATAAATTTTATATGCTTATTAATATCTCGAGAATAAATATAATATTAAATATTTTAAAGAAATATATATCAAAATAATATTAATTTATGTCAAAAAATAATTACAAAAAAATTATCTTTTCTCTATTTCTTTCTCTACATACTTAGGCTAAAAGAGTAAAATCAGCTTCACGTTGTATCCCGCACACATCAGGGTAGGCGAAGGGAACCTAGTGTTAAGACACTCCGTTCCCCACTTTTTCAGCATTGCGTATTGAGTGGCAGAACTCAACGTTGCGGTTTGCTCGACACCAAAGCGAAGAAATGGAAATATAAATTTAAGTAAATATTTCATCTCCTCGAGTGAGGATCGAACCCACAATCAGTCGATTTTACAGTCACACTTCGTGCCGCTGGGCAACGACTGGCCTCGAGATATAATTATATAAAATAATAAAAACTCAAATCTGGGCTTACAAAAATATATGGCTTCCTATATATACATGTTAAATTAGTAATTTTGTTTTTCTTTAATGTATTATTTGTCATTTTCTTATTAAAAAACACAATATTTTTCCACACACAAAACGGCAGCAGGTAGACAAACGAAACGAATCAATGGAAACAAAATTAAATATGAATTACTTCTTGAGGCGACGCGTAGTCTATTAAACTCAAGTTTAGCGCCTCCGTCTTTGAATGATTGAAGGTTTTCAAACAATTCATTCTTCGAGTCTCAATGGCTGGCCCACATTCCTTGTGTAATCTTTTTAAAGCACAATAAATGTGACAATGGCAGCCTCTTGTCCATTCAATACTCTACCTTTAGTTCTAAATTAATGTGCCTTTTTTTCAAAAATTCACTGAAGGTACGCCGCCCAAGGAGCTGGTATTGTGATATCAGTCTAGAGTTCGCCTTAAGTACAATATATTAAAGCACAACTTTAACGTTATATGTATGTGAAAGGAAAAATAGGTATTACAATTGGTTCTGGTTTTTTCTTGTTGGTCCAAATATCGTAAAACACGAGTAGTTTCATATTCGAAGTCAAAGACGAACCGTAATAAATTTTCCATAGCGTCGCTTAATATGAACGCCTTTGTAATGATTGGCACTTTGCTTAAAGAGAATATAATGAGAAAAGAAGTGAAATATTTTCTAAATTATATATACAATAAGTAAAGTATAAGGTAAAGTATAATAAAGTATAAGTAAATACCCAAAGTTATATAATGTAATTTTATTGAATCAAAATCAGTTTCACGTTGTATCCCTGCACACAGCAGTGTAGGCAGCGGTGTAGGGAACCTAGTGTTAAGACACTTCGTTTCCCCTCTTTCCACCCACTTTTGGAGGCATTGTGTGTTGAGTGGCAGAACTCAACGCCGCTCTCTCGACACCAGACCGAAGAAATGGAAATATAAATTTAAATAAATATTTAATTTCCTCCAGTCGAGATCAAACCCACAACCAGTAGCGTTTACAGTCACACTTTGCGACTCTGCACCACGACTGGCCTCAATAATGATTATATTGAAATTACTTAAAAAAGCGAAGGATTATAATATTTGTTGAGGCCAAGTTGGTATCATGGGAGCTAGTTTGAATAACGTTTTTAGGATTACTCTTATAAAGGGAACTAAAAAACTTTTATCCGCTGTCATGATTATGTAAAAAAATTAATTGAAGTCACTGATAAATTCTAGGAAAAAATCTATAATCTAGGTTTTATTGATGTGGTCCAATTACAAGGATAAATTATGGTTTATACAGTTTTTAACCTGCTGATAAGCTAGGAACGGAAATAATAAAATAATCAACATTCTGAACCAGTGACTTCAAGTGAAATCGGACAACGACATCTTCTAAATAATTAAAATATGTATCATTTAGGCCTTATGTGAATTGTTAAGTGACACCGTTGTGGCGCCGACGAGACGAACATTGAACGTGGTGGTCGTGAATTTAAATCCCACTAGCGGTAATATTTTATTTACAATAGTATTATATATTTAATATACATGTATATGAATATTCTTTCTATTTAATTAGAGAGTAGGTCTTACTTATAGTTTTCGACTGAAATCTTTCTTTTTCTCCTTAAATTTCTCATACAATAAAATGCAATAGTTATTGCGATTTATTGTAAATTTATACGGTCTTTTTTTAGTTTTTTTAATTAATATATTTAAAAGTTATTAGAACTTCTCACATACGATATGTTATTAATATAGATGATTATGTTGTATTAAATATATCTCTGAGTTGTTACGATTTTAACAGAAAATATGCATGCTGACTTTAGTATTATAAATCCAGAGCATTAAAAAATAATTAAAAGAAAATAAAACAACGATTAATACATAAACACTTATCGGTCACCATACATTCTACGGCACGTGTGTAAATCTTTGGCTATTCGGTTGAAATTTGAAAAAAAAAAATACTATCCAGGTACCGGGCCAAAAAAAAGGACAGGGGTGGGAGTGTTCCCTATTCATTTTTTTGTTCAGGTGGGCCCATATAAAGAGCCGCGAGAGCACGACGCGCTCATTCATTGCTTCGTAGTTGAAAACGTTAATACTCAACTCTCTTTACCTTGCTGTGACCGTGACCGTGAATACGATATGCTCCAAAACATGAAATTATAATATGTCATACTTATCTTACAAAACGGAACAGCCTAAATTTGTTCCGATTGCTCCGAGTCCAGAGAAGAACTTGGAAATGGATTGTTCAGTTAACAAAAAATATACATATAAAAATAATTACAATGGAGCTCAAACAGCTTCCATTGCGAGGAGGAACGCTCGTGAAAGAAATCGTGTGAAACAAGTGAACGATGGTTTTAATGCGCTGAGGAAGAGGTTACCTGCAGCAGTAGTCAATGCGTTATCTGGCGGCGCCAGGAGAGGATCTGGCAAGAAGCTCAGTAAAGTCGACACTCTACGGATGGTTTTAGAATATATAAGGTATCTAGAAAGATTGATAGATGAAAGTGACACAGCCTGTGGTGTGACGCAAGAAAATAAGGTTTCAATGGAAACGTCAGTACACTATGATGTGGATGAAGGGATTTTTGGTGGTCGAAATTCGCCTTATTCTGATTCCGTTCCTTCTCCAGTCAATTCTGAGTGCTCATCAGGTGTGTCTTCCAGTTATTCAACAAACAATGAATATTGTCCAAAAAACTACTATCCTGAACTGACGTCGGTGGATGACAACGAGTTGCTAGATGCTATTACTTGGTGGCAGCAAAAGTAGATTTTTTTTGTTTTACGCTCGTCTAGTCAATGAAACGTTGTAAAAAGTGTAGATATTACTGTAAATATAGAAAAATATTAAATTATTTATGGCTGTGAAAATAATATATCAAAGAAAAGAAATTATGTAAATATACATTTTAATAAAATAAATAAATAAAATTATTATTGTCCTGAAATTTATTCTTTTATTTAGTTAAAATCTTAGCAAGTGTTTATAAAAAAGCAACAAAAACTTAAATGAAATACGATCATCATTTCGAAAATTTTCATAATTTAGTTATTCATTTTAATGGTTTTTAATCAGACATCATATACACAAATAATTAATTTAATAAACCTGATTTTATTGTTAAGATTGAAAAAAAAAACCATATAATCAATGGTTTAAGGGGTTACCGCAAACCGCAACTTGAACAACATGTTACATTTAGTAGACGTGCCCTTATTTATCAATACGTCTTGCTCTTGATTTGATACATTTTAGTAATTAAAAGAGATGAAACGCACGCGCAACATTTGAAACCAAGCACGCTTTGATTAACCGGAAGTTTTGAAATGAAATTTTCATCCATTATAGGTAGGCATTTTGATTGCGTTTCTGGTTTTGAACTGTGCTTGCTGTTTATTTATGAATACATTATAAAAATGTTACACTTGTATTAGAGACCCGCTATTATATAAGCCTGTTTAGAGATGGTCATATGTTGTTATTTTTTATAATTTTTCGTGTAGTTATCATGATAAGATAGTATATATTGAAGCACAGCTTGTTTTATTTTCAAGCACCTGCCAAAATTAGTTTATTGTTAATTGTATCATTTTGAACGAGACCTAACGCTACAGTTGTGGGTTCGATTCCCACTCGGGGGAATTAATTATTATTTTTTAACATTTCCATTTCTTCGCTTTGGTATCAAGGCAAAAGTACGGCGTTGAGATCCGTCAGTCAACACGCAACGCTAGAAAATTCGGCGGTAAGTGTGAAACGGGGTGTCTTAACACTAGATTCCCTCTGTCTACCCTGTGATATGCAGGATCCAACGTTAAGCTGGGGACAAATATTGGTTTATTCTTAATTTAGTCTTACATAATTATATATGGGAGTGCAAGTATATTTGAACATGTTTTCTTATTTCCTCTTGTGTACTTATTTTAAAAATACAATTACAGTCAAATTATTATATCGTTCATTTATGATTCTTGCAATTCATCTGTTAAATATAAAATTTACGACACTCTCAACAATTAAATCAAAAATAGTCACTTATATCTTAATAACAAGAACACGATAACTTCACAAATAAAAACGTAGGAAGCCCTTTAAGTATATTCCGTTGCGGCTTGATTAAAACCAGATACAAATCTTTTTGTCTTTATAGTTTTGCGATATCGTATGATGTCGGGATCGAAATTGTGTTGAAATTAAACCGGAGTGCTGTTGATTAAGTCGTAGATTTAACACGGTAGACAATGTTATACAAGATTAATGGTGTCCACGAAGATAAGGGGGTGGAAGCTAAATGCATTTACATGTGCGAATACGGAGCAGATAACGCGACAAAGAACTTGGTATCGTATTGTATACCACTATACTTTATCATTATGTTCGTGACATATTGCTGTGACGCGCGGAGGTGGTGCTCCATCATTATATAAATATGATGCATATGGCTTTTTTATTATTAAATAATAAGTTTGATAATATTTTTAAGTTTTATTCATTAAATGAAATGTTATTCATATTTTTTAAAAAGTCAGCTTCACGCTGTTTCCCGTACACAGCAGGGTAGGCAGAGGAAAGCTATTGTTAAAACACTCTGTTCCCCATTTTCTGTCGAATTCTGGAGGCGTTAAGTATTGCAACTTAATGGCGGGTTTGGCCTAGATACTCTGGTATTTAGGCCAAGCCCGCACTTTTATAGCGAAGAAATATAAAAAAAAATTCTTCGAGTCGGGAAAGAAACCACTTTATTGTTACACATTTGTGCCCCTGCGCCACAATTGGCCTTAATGAAACTGTTATTCCCATTTGGGAAAATAAAAAAAATTGTATTTTCATTTTAGTTTCGTGGCAAAGCGCGGCGCTTAGTTCCGCCGTTCATTACGCACTATTCATTATTTAATTTGTAAGTGAATTTTTTCTTGATTAATTTGATAACACAAAAAATAAGCTTGTGAATGGTATTCAAATAACGCAGTTTTCAATTCACCAAGGTCCACTTCAACCGAAATCTCCAATTACAGAAATCAAATATTTTAACAAAGAGTATTTAAAAAAATTTTACTTTCCAGAGCTGATGCTCACATCAACAAATATTTCTGAACTGATAAGCTTAAGTTGATTAGTGTAAATTTGAATCCTTGCAATATCATTAAGTTAATACTATGTCACAAATTTCTTGCAAAATGCAAAATGTGGGTGATGCGTTTAAATAAATAAAAATAATAGTAAAAAAACCACCTCGTTTGTAAAACAACATCAGATTGACGTGCTTACTTTAAACCCACGCACGCTGCAAGTTAAAAATAGTAAAACTATTCTAAAGAAAAACAAAAAAAGTGATCAAGGCTTTTAAGACTATGAGATCGAAAGAAGCAATTAACCGCGTCAAGTGGGACGAGGCTCGCTGTTTTTGACGTCCGTGTGTCTTAATGCTGATTATTTGTTATCGCAGATTAAGGTTTACGATAATTGCCAATTCTGTTAGAAAACCTAACTAATTAATATAAAGAACACTGACTGCGTTGATATCTCTAATGTAGAGCGAGACGAATTATAGCCGTAGGCGTGTTTCTCTATGAAGTTCTAAAGATTAAATCCAATGTATTTTTTTGTATTTATTTCCCACTAGAATGCTTCCTGTTTGCGTATTGTACAAAATCTTTCTTTGCCAAAAGGTATCGTTTAGAGGATTCCGGAAACTGTTAAATTTAAGTTTATCGTGTTGAATTCATTTCGTTTTGTGTTTCATCTTGTTTGTAACATTGCGCACGTGAGCTTTGTTCTGTTCGTGATTTTTGCCGTTTGTAGATTTTAATCTTTAAAAGCACAATTGGATTATTTTTGTGTAAACCACTATAATAGATGAACATAAAAATATATAAATAAATAAATCAGCTTCACGCTGTATCCCGCACACAGCAGGGTAGGCAGAGGGAACTTAGTGAAAGACACTCCATTCCCCACTTTCTGCCGAATTCTGGAGGCATTGCGTGTTAAGTGGCAGAACTCAACGCCGCGCTTGTCCTCGACATCAGAGCGAAGAAATGAAAATGTAAATTTAAGTAAATATTTCATCTCCTCGAGTGGGGATCGAACCCACAACCAGTCGGTTTTACAGCCACACTTTGTGCCGCTGCGCCACGACCGGCCTCAAAAATATATGCGTTTCCTTATATGAATGTCTATATCTAAAAGTCTTGCAAAATTATTGTACATAAATTTTATTAATATTACATTTTATAATTACATTATAACGTATTTTTCGCATAGGTACGCCACTACGCCTTATAGTAGACTATAAGGCGTAATGGCGGAGTGGCGGTTGTTGGTTCGATTTCCATTTACGGCAATGAAATATTTAATATATTCATTTTCTTATAACGAGGCAAATCGCGGCGTTGAGTCCCGCCACTTAGCACGCAGTGCTTGCAGAATTTGACAGAAAGTGAGAAATACAGTTTTTTAACTAGGTTCTCATGGTATAGATAGTGTAAATTTAAGAAAAAAAATAAACATATGAAAAATATACATTATTCCATTCCATTCCAGTATTCTACCTATAGTAACTGTGGTAAGCTTTCCATTATAATCTTTTATAATCGAAAGCTAGTCAATTGTTATGAGAGATTAATGTGATGAACTACTCACTGTTTTAAAACGATACAATCTTATTTTTATTGTTGTTCTTTGTATTTGTGAATTTCACTTCACCGGTATCTTAATGCTATTGTTGTAATACGACGTGCTTAAAGCTGTTCAATAGACTGATTCATTTGTAATTATTTTTGAACATTAATTTTAATAACGAAGGCTTTTTTTTTGAAGCAACGTTTTAAAATTGTATTACAATTTTTTTTTCAGCTTCACTCCGTACCCCGTACTCAGCAGGGTAGCCAGAGGGAACCTAGTATTAAAACACTAAGTATCCTATTTTTGCTAAATTTTGGAGGCATTACGTGTCTGAGTGAGTGGCGGAACTCAACGCTGCGCTTTGCCTCGACACTAGAACGAAGAAATGAAAATATTAAATATTCCATTTCCTCCAGTCACGTGCAAGTCACGCGCTTGTGCCTCAGCGCCACGACTAGTCTTTGTTTATTATGTCTATAATTAAGTAAATAAGATCAATTGACGTGAAAAGTCATCTTAATATTATATAAATGTATTGTTATTCATTTTATAATGTACAACTTCTTATTCTTCGCAGTTTTTATTGAAATATATTCAAAACGACATTCCTGTTTTTTTTCTTGTCACTCTTCTGTCTTTATAACAAGAACTGGAAGTGAACCCGTACTTCTGACTATGCAATCTTGTTATTACTGAAAATCGAATTTTAAGATTTCTTTGCGCCACTCCGTGCGTATCCTGCACACCGTAGGGTTAGCAGAGGCAATCTAGTGTTGAAAAACTCCGTTACGCTTTATCCGCCGAATATAAGAGAGAATAGGTATATAAAAAAAAAAAACAAATATAATTCTAAGATTCGAATTTGATACGTCCCAGGTAGTTCCGTATAAATTTAATTAAATGACAACCAGTTTTGTGCCGTGTGATCCCGGCCTAGAATAGGATCATCCTGGTACTGGTGGTGTCGTAGGAGGCGACTAAAGTACGTGTGGTAGAGTCACGTCGCCAGCAATGGCAACACGCATGGGCAGACTCGACCGGATCATTACCACCCCCGGCATTTAAAACCGGCGTGAAGTAGTGGCTTTATGCCACTGCGTTTCGCATCAGGTAATGCCGGGCCCCGGCGCCCAACCCACCTTAAAGGCCGGCAACGCACCTGTAGCTCCTCTGGGGTTGCACGGGGCCGTGGGCGGCGGTAATCACTTACCATCAGGTGACCCGCACGCTCGTTTGCCGTGTCTTTTCCATAAAAAAAAAAAAAAAAAACCAGAGACAAGCACTGTCGTTTATGCAAATGCTTTATGGCCTCCGCCTTGTCTTCTTACATGATTTATAGTATGATCATTTTATATAATTTCTAAAAGATTTTCTTTTTTTATAATATGTTCATCTAATAGATTCTCTCTATTATGACTGTATGTTTTATTTATTATTTGTGCAATAAAGTATTATTCTATTCTATTCAAGATTCTTAGATTAAGAGTACATTATTGTAGATTTTTCGTTTTTATAAGTTATATAGGTAAGAACAGGTAATATTATTTATAATTTAAGAACTTTACACTTTTTCTCTATAATAGAGTAGACAGAGAGAGCTCATTGCCAAGTCAATCTGTTCTTCACTCTCCACTAGAATTCGAGAAATTGTTGGTTGAGTGGCGCTACTATATACCTCGCTTTGTCTTACGAATTATATGAAATGAATTATTTTTTTTAGTTTCACGCTGTATACGCATACGCGCACATAAGATGTTACCTGGGAACCTAGTGTTATTTGTTCCGATTAAGAAACTTCTGTTTCTCACTTTCCACTGAATTCAGGAGGCATAGTGTATTGATTCGCGGATCTCAACGTCGCGTTTTTGCCTTTTTACCAGAGCGAAAAAATTAAAATATTAAACATTTTATTTTCTAATATCTAATAGGAATCGCACCCATTACCTTTGGTATTACAGTTACTCCCTTGTGCCTCTGCGCCACGAATGGCCTCGATATATATCTTTAAAGCTTCACGCTGTATCCCGCACGTAGCAGGATAGGCAGAGGGAACCTAGTGTTAAGACATTCCGTTCCCCACTTTCTGCCGAATTCTGGAGGCATTGCGTGTTGAGTGGCAGAACTCAACTCCGCGCTTTGTCTTGACATCAGAGCGAAGAAATAGGAATATAAATTTAAATAAATATTTCATCTCTTCGAGTGGGAATCGAACGCATAACCAGTTGGTTTTACAGTCACACTTTGTGCCGCTGCGCCACGACTGGCCTCGATATAATATTAAACGTAAAAAATAAATCATATAACATTTACTCAAGTACAAAAACAGTCAGAGTAAGATATAAACGCGCTACATAAATAATTGTCGGATACCAACATCCTCCGCCACCGCCCCGGGATCCGCGTGTGATATTGCGTAAGGTCAAGAGCGGAGAGGTTCATTGAATTTAAATTATGTTATAGTCTTATGTATGTGCATTATTTATGTGTTATGGCTTTGCTTTGTGTTTTTTTTTCATATAGTAGGTAGCTGTACTATTTGTGTAGATATAGAGTCGAGACACTACGTTCCTCAGTATTTGAATTATCCAGACATTGTGTGTTGAGTGAGGTTTGTTGAGTGGAGTTTGAATCCACAACCATCGCGTTTGCAATCACACGCGCTTATGTCACTGCGCTACGATGGCCTTCAATTAGCCGATCACTTTGGTGATTATGTGATTATTTTAAAATATTGTAAATATGCTTTAGATCTTATATACTCCTATAAAAGTACATTACCGAAAACAATGTCTCTAAAATGGATTAAAAGATAAAATTCGTAACAAGAATTAAATTAAACAAATGACTTTATGTAAATTAAAAAGTTATATAGTAGATACTACTTTTTAATTTATTTTTTTTACTCAAACTCGAATCATTGTTCTGTTACTTAGAACGTCGAATTATATTGTCTAAAAAAAGTGTTACACATCTGCCCGTGACTGGAAGCTCTCGCAAAATCCAATTATCGATTATAATTAGAGATCTTACAGTAAACGTGGCCACTTGACCGCACTTCATAAAGTATTGTATTACAGTTTATATTATCAATGAATATAGATATGCGATACGATTTGTGAACTATGAAATATTTAAGAAAATTAAATGTATTTCATATTTATAGTAAAAAGTAAAAAGGGAACCCGAAAAATACTTAAAATTGTGTAATCGGAAGATACCTTCCGATGCAATGTGCAATTTGAGAATCGCTTCCGCACGAACAACGTCAAATAGGTAACACTTTAAGGACTTTTTTGCACTCGCTCGTCTATTTTGTTACTTGCGGTTACATTTTTACAATTTCTAAAGACGGTTGTGGTTTTGTAAAGCTCAAGCAAACATTAAAATTAAAAATATTTTATGCTTTTTCAATTAAGTACTTGGTATTAAGCTGATAGATACTTCAAAAAGTTTTTATCTTTACCTGTATAGAAAAGCCGATAATGTGTTTGTGTGTGTGAGGTACAACAATCACGTATGATTATAATAAAATCGTATTGAAATATAAAAATATATAAGAAATAAAATTGTATAATAGCGTAATGGTATCAAAACCAATGGTTTTTACAATTTTTGCCTATTTGTGAACGGTAATCTCAGAATCGGCTTTGTTTTATTTCAATCGATTTAAAAATAAAAAAAATATACCATGTCAAGAATTTTGTGCGACAAAATTATTATGAATTGCTGAAACAATTTTATTGAATTGGCTGAAACTTTACTTTTTTTTGTTTATGTAAAAAGATTATTAAAAATATTTAAAAATCATATATAAATAGGCACAGTTATCATATACATAAGTATAACGAAGATATTCAAATATAAATTGCTGTTAAATTACGACTTCAAGTTATCAAAACATATCGAAATAAAAAAAATTAAAGAGATAATAAATAATTTGCAGTTAAATTCATAGTAGACGTTCTTGTATTCTGCCATTTGCGTACAGAACGAGGCGGCGCCGCCATTTATCACGAAACATTGTAAGGATAACTAGCTAAGTTGACAATATTCTTATCTTTCCACTTCAAATAATATTTTCATTTTAAATTTAAGTTTTTAGTGTTCTAAAAGTTGAAGCCATCGTTGCACAGGGCAAAAGCGTGTTAATGCAACGGGGTTCGATTCCTACTCGAGAAAATTAATTATTATTTCTTAACACTTTAATTTTCGTCGCCTTGGTACCAAAGTAATCTCATTCGCATCGAATTCCGCCACTCAACACATAATGCCTCGAAAATGCATCAGAAAGTGAGGCCCGGAGTGTCTTTGCGCTAGGTTCCCTCTACTTACCCTTCCAAAAAAAGAGTTTTTAATGTTAATTTCAATATGTCTTCCCACATGAGGCTTAATACAAAAATTAAATCGTCATACACAAATCACTTAAATTTCCATCTTGATTTATTAGATAAAAAACATAATACCCTACGAGACAGTCGAGTGCAAGATCCTTAAGACGTCGGCGTGATTCCCATAAAGGAGATTATATATGGGAGAGGCTTAATACTCTAGGATTCAATTAGGTGAAATAAGCTTAAATGGCCTGTATCCGTTGTTATGACAGCGATCAAATTATGAAACGATACAGCTTCCGTGACATTAGGCACTTATATAGGTGACAAAATAATTATTTTAAATCATGAATAAATATATGTTTCGATGTTCTGTTAGATGAGGATTTTGCTTAATGTGGTTCAGCATATCTTAACTTTTCATTGCTCATTATATTATAGGTCACAGAAGCCAGCCGTTGCGCAGGTGCACAAAGTGTGACTGTAAAAGCGACTGGTTGTGGGTTCGATTCCCATTTGAAGAAATTAAGTATTTATTTAAATGTATATTTCTGTTTTTTTGCTCTGGTGTAGAGGCAAAATTTGACGGTGAGCTCCGCCAGTCAACCTCCGAAATCTGGAAGTTCTGGAAGAACTCTAAGAACTCTAAGAAGAGAGAAAGATTCGGTGGAAAATGGGGAACGGTGTCTTAGCACTAGGTTCCTTCTGCCTACCCTACTGTGTGCGGAATACAGCGTGAAGCTGATTTAATTTGTAAAAGTTTAAAATTTGTTTAAAAAAATGTACAGACTCGTGTCATTAATAGTAGTAGTAGTATCAGTAGTATAGTTGGTGTATTTTGTGAAGTAGACAGTAAAGTTTAGTTGTTTTTCCTTTTGGTCTATTTTAGGCATGCTGGACTGGTAAAAATGATTATTTAATATAAGCCTAAGGCCTTTGAATTAAAAATCACTTTATAGGGTCCAATAGATTCTCCTCTCACCTCACGTCAGCGGCATTGGGGAGCTCATTAATTTCGCTTGTGCCTTATAAAAGTACTCTTTTAAAATAAAATGGCGTTACCGTTCCTTAATACCATCGTGAACTTTAAGTGACTTATGTAACAAAACGAGTCAAGTGTAATGATAATATTATCAAGATGTGCGTCGGCGCATGTCAGTTAGCGACAATGCGGGTTTGCGATACCAACGAGAAGAAAGATCAATTAAAAATGAACTTTAAGTCATTGGATTTAAAATATTTTTCTTTGGGCAGCAATATAGTTGTTTTCACTCAGTGATATTCAGGACGTGACTGTCTAATGGCAGGTTTCGAACTTGCACTGTACATTTCTATGGACGCATCGCATCATATCATTTTGCTTTGTTTTTAATAAAAATACATTTATATAAATATGCTTAATAACCAAAGGAACGTTGGAAATGAAAAAAACAATTGTCTTAATTATATATTTTTATTCTCAATGCTAAATAATAAAAAGAACTAAAAATAGTATATTTTTTAACTTTATGTTATATCGTGATTGTAATAGGGAAGCCTAGTGTTAAGACAAAACGTCCACTATTCACCAAATTCTGAAGGCATTGCGCATTGAGTGGCGGAACTCAACGCTGCGCTTGAGTTAGAAAACAGAAACACAGACAGAGTAAACAAATGAAAATATAAAATATTCCATTCACTCGAATAGGAATCGAACCCACAACCTGTCACGTTTAAAGTCACACGCTTATCTCCCTGCGCCACGACCGGTCCCAAAATTGCTAGTATGAAGCTAAAACGTGATAATAGTAAAGTAAAGTAAATTTTCCCACGTCTCACGCGAAAGGCCTCCGCATCAGGTGCTCTACTATAGAAAGGGTTCGTAAATAATTCTCAATTTTTAAAGACCCCATTATTCTTATTCCGATCGACAATCGCTCTCGAGTGTCAGGTTTTTTCTGACAGATATAAAACTAATATTGGAAGGTCCCATCCTCTTCCGCTAGTTTTTTGCTCGTCATTGCTCCTCGTACTGTTTCGATAAAGTTAAGTAACTTTATTTAAACTGTTTTTACTCTTTATTTTAAACTATCACCTCGTTGATTCTATTCTGGATCCTAAATTATTCAAAAAAGCAATTAATGATAACGTTATCTAAATGTTTTACCACCCAAAGCGAGAATGGATTTTTAATTGAATCACATTATCTTATTAGATATAAACTACACAATAATGCTCGCTAGACTATTACAATTTTGTAAAACAATAGAAAGTGTTGGGTGAAGCTTAATCTTACGTCTAAAAGTGGTCACCTCATTGCTTTCGGGATGACTCTAGACCTCATCAATAAATCCTCCCAATCAATAAACCTCATCAAAAAATACCGTCGTATACGTGATAAATGATCCATTGATTTAGGGTACTATTTGTGTGTATTAATGACTTATATATATCTTCTTAACTCCAATAAAACCACGGATTGATCTAATGACCACAACATTTAATGCATTATACTCGTATAAAAAAACGGAAGGTGTTGCTATTGAATGCGAAAAAATAAGGACAGAATATAAACTTGTAAGACAAATCGCCCCAATTTTTGTCCCCTGATGGGTGCTCCGAAACGGCACCTAAACCATCCCTTTTTTAGCTTACTTATAACAATTAACCATGACAGGGGTCAGGTGGCATATAAAAACTATCTGAGATTTGAATTTTTATCAAATGCACGACCAAATTTCAAATTTTGTGTAAGCCTGAATAAAGCAGTCAAATAAATTTATGGCATATATAATATCTTTTCTTTAATATCTATATTTTATGTGAATGAAACCCAACAATTTTAGCGGCGTATTAAAGCAAAAGATTTACATCGGTGTCCTTTGTGTTTCAGGTGGGTGATCTGGAATGACAAAAGTGTTAACATTCACATCCATAAAATATTTTGACTACTCTTTTAGTGGATTTAAGCGGACAGCGATGTCTTTTTATATAGTTTTTTTATTTTTTTTATCATGTTACCATGACACAGCACGTTCATGTGAGAGAAAAAAATAATTTCATATTCAAAATACACAAAAAATATTAGCCCTTTAAGCTTTCCACATAAATAATAATTATAACATCTCGTAACCTCATCAAAACTGCTTAATTGTCGGTTGTCTTGTCAAGTCATTAGAAACTATTAGAATATTTCAAATTTTAGAATTTCATTTTATTCATTACAGCATCACGTCATATCCCCTAATTAAGTTAAAAGTATGATTATTGGTTGTGCTCCAAATGAAAATTAATTATTAGTATCGCAGCGCCTCAGGAGAGGATGGTAAAAAAAATTATTCAAGGAATCGTAACAATATTTCTATTGAAAATATAAAATACAACACAATCGAAAGGTTATTGTTATTTCATATCTGTATTTAGAGTTTACAAATGACAAATAAAGATAGCATCGATGCGTGGTGCGCTGTCAGAAGTTATATTTATTTTCTTTAGAAATTCATAGAATCCGTGCGAATTCTGTATCGAGATGTTTGCGGGTTATTCGCATTATGCGCGGACGCATGGTTTGTGTGGCGCACAAAGGTAACCCTTTGGCGACACAATGCGCGTCACTAATCTAGATCAGTGCACTATTGTGCGTCATTGTTGTGCGCCGCCGGGCCCGCTCCCCACTCCCGTCGGCCCGCACTCCCGCAGCGGGAAAAGAGCCGCGTCTCTGAATATCTCACTCGATGTCGATTTATAAGAAATTACGCCGCGGGGGCCAGGTAGCCGCTCCCACGGATGTGTGCGAACAATGCAAAAACTACTCTCCAAAAATCTACTTGCTTGCCAAACAGGAAATGAAAATATTATATCTGCACTTCCTAATGCTACTATGTACACTGTTGAATACTGTTTGTCAAATGTATAATAGAATACTGTATGCTACCGTCTTGATGACGGTTGCTACTTTTGCTACTTGATTGTAATGATGTTTATTATAATTGAAAATGATTATTGCGACCGGGTCAGTGGGCGCTGGCTCGATCATTAACGTCAATGTACCAATTTCGGTAACCATCGTGTAGAAATATTGGAAGCGATTTCTTGTGTGTTCAAGTACTTATTAGTTTGTGACCGCGGGCGTTAGTAAACGGGAAAGGAGCAGCGTTCATAACAAAGTTTTATTTGTCATGTGTACCAAAAAAATGTTTTAAATATACCGTCATTTTGGTAATATTCATATTATTTTTTATTGTTGGGATAATGATTATGTTTTATTTTATTATTTTTTTCTCTGGACAAAATGTGTAATTTTTAACATGAAGTGTGTTTGATGTTAAGCATGGTGCTTTCTCCTTGTACATATTTGGGTGTATATCCAATATGTATATTATCAGTAACATCTGTACGTCACAGTTATATATTTAGATCCCATATAGGAACTCATATTTATACTGAAAATAAGTTATGTTTCCATGATTTAACAAGTGCCCCGTTGTGACTGATTCGTCACATGGGTTTCTGGCTTTCACCGTGTTCCACTTGAGGTGGGCGGAACAGCAGCTTGGAGAGTCCCAAATGCATGTCCAGTTCAGTCATACACCACGTAGCAATTTCAAGAATAATTTACGTTTAACTTATAACCTCAGTAACTTAAGAAACCACAGGCTATAATTAAAATGCAATTGAAAAACAAGGTGTTTTTTTTTTAAATTTATCATCAATGTTTTCATATTTAAATGCACAATTTGTTCCCAGCTTTAGTATTAAAGTAAAAAAATAAATAAAAAGTACAGTAAGAGCTTCTTATTGTAGCGAAGATTTTATCTCGAGAACAATTTAACACCTCGTGTACAAAAGCTGAATGAACATGAAAAAGTATGTCGTCGTATTGTATTGACGATGTTTGGTTAACTTCTTATCGGGTTCTTTATCTGTGTTTGAATAACACTTTTAGAGTTAGTGTCCTAACAAGTTGCTATAAATTGATCATTTATCGTGTTCTGAAATATTTTATATAAATCATTCTATTACAATAACAATATACTGTCTTTCTGTAACAGGTAATATAAGGGTAAAAAAAGATTAATTTTTACACAAAATGGTAAAAGAAATTTATTGATTTACAGAATCTTTATAGTCAATTTCTTGGTTTATAATAACTTCTCTAGTTTCACATAAAATATAATTAACAGGTGTTTTACTATTAAATGGAATATAAACATATTCGATATTGCAAAATTTTAGATTAGTGTGTCAAGTTAATGCATTTTGTTGTTATTTTGAAGTACAAGTGAAAAATTACAAGTATTTTTCAGGTATGAGCTTCTAAATTTATTTGATTCGACAACATTTTGTTTTTTAGAGTTAGACTAAGGGTCAATAAAGGTGTGAAGGAATGTTTTGATCCTATCTTTCGATGTAAGACAAATTGCTTCCACCTAAACCAATGTCACTACACATCGGCCAGTCCAGTCTACACTGATTTATTGGTTAACCAGTTTTGTTAATTGGGATTATATGTAAACGGGATTTCAAATAAACTGCAGTTAAAGAAATCATGAAAATATGTTATATTAAACAGATATTTCAAAAACTGGAAATGTTTAAGTATGCTGTCTATTTTTGCTATATATTTTTATTTATTTGTTATAAATTGTGTAACTTTATTAACATTTACATATATACTATAATAACTATTTGATTAAATTGGTGTTTTATAAGCGAAATGGAAAGTTAAAAAAAATAAGATAGAGCCCTTAACGGGAAACGAAACTTGGAGGAGAACGGAGTGTCTTAACAATTCCTAAAAATCTTCAATTGACCTACAGCTAAATACGTAAATACTAAGTTATCAGTAATATTAGTGATGTACACTCAAACGTAGTTATTTTGAAAGCGATACTTGTGTTTCGATTTTTCAAAACACAAGGTAATATTGTAGTAGTTGAAAAAACGCCGAAGGGTAAAATGCTTCCTTTTGCTTCACCTTTGTTACGCTTGCCAGGGAATTTATTTCTTATTCGCGCGTTGAGTTGCGCTTCCTGGGCGGTTAGTGGTAGCCGAAGGCATGAGGTCAATACTTACAGCGTTAAAGATGGAAATGTATGAAAAATTTTAATTTATTTTTCAGTTTTAATAAATATCTTGTTTGATATAATTAAAAATTGTGTTTGCTATCTATATTGAAGGTATCATTGTAACGAAAATCTACGATATTTTTTTTGGAAAGCTATAGAAAGAAGTATCTGATGAATGATTGTGATTTTTTTAAACCGAATTAGCTACATATATAATATTTTTTCTCCTACGTATATAAAAGGTTATTCGATCATCTTACAAGTCACGTGTAATGCAGGGTCTGCGGTTGAGAGAAAAAAACTATTGTTGTGTGTTGTGTTCAAATACGAGTGTATGTACACAGTTAAATGCATTGTGTAATACTTTAGTTTTAGTTGTATCTTGATTATTGAAATAAGTATCTATATACTTTCCAATCAATAAATTTATGAATAAGTGCTATATGCTAAAATGCCTCGAGGCTCTCGTGGTGCAGAGGCACAAAGGTGTGACTGTAACGCGACGGTTGTAAGTTCGATTCCAACTCGGTGGAATGAAATATTATTTATTAATATTTTCATTTCTTCGCTCTGGCACCACCTAGCTTTGAGTTCCGCCAACTCCGCTCAACGTGCATTGCCTCTAAAAATTTTAGAAGCAAAAAAAAAATAAGAAATTTTAGTTAGAAACGGAGTGTGTTAATACTAGGTTCCCTCTGCCTGCCATAAGCGAGATATATACAAAAGCTATAAAAATTAAATCATGGTATTTGCTTAACCAAGTGACATCATCAATTTTAAAAATACTTATGAAATAAACAAAAATATCTAAAAAAATTTATGATAGTAGTAAATATGTTTAATTTGCTTTCATCTACGATAAACGATCTACGATATTTGATACGGTGTATAACAAAATATGAAATTCTAATATAGATACTTAATAAGATGCAAATTTAGCAAGAGTTTTGAACACAGATTAGAAGGATTTTTAAGATAAATCATAAGAACAAAATCTGTAAGATAGCGAAGATTTCTGATAAAGAACTTTTAGCAAAAAATATTTAAATATGGATCAAACAGTGGCCCTCCGTGCCGGGGCCACCGACTCTTTAATTTTTAACTTGCTTTTCTTATTCTATTACGATAATTGGAATAATAATTAATTTATGATTAAAATAAAATATTTTAAGGGGTTTTTAAGAAATATATATATTTAAGAAGGCGAGTAAGCAGAGTGAGCATTAAGCCACTCCACTTCACACGTGAAACGGACGATACGTTTGTATGATCAATTTTAATAGAACGTTATTGCAAAGTTACCTTTGATGCTATTTCTATAAATACCTATAAATGTACAGTGGTATAAGCGTGTAACTGTGAACTCGAAAGGTTATGGATTTGATTTCCACTCGAGGAAATTAAATATTTAATTTTCGTTTTGGTGTCGAGGCAAAAGGGCGGCGATGAGTTCCGCTACTCAACACGAATTGCTTCCAGAATTCAGCGGAAATTAGAAAACAGATTGTCTTAACACTGCATACCTCGATGTGTGCAGGTTACAATGTGAAACTAGCAAAAAAAGTTGATTTTATTGATAACGCCGCGCTTATACAGAATTTTTAACAGACACGCACACTTAAACACCTTTTGGCGGTCTGGGACAGTATCGGACTGTAAATACGATGTTAAAGGTTCGATCTCCTCTCGTGGTAATAATTATAGGTACTTATTATTATTTTATTCTTCTCTTTGACAATACAAGGCGCAGCGTTGAGTTCCGCCATGAAACCGGAATCAGAATGTCTCTCAGAGTAACCTAAGATATGATATAGGCTAAAAAAAATCAATTTTTCACATTCATCCTCCTAATCTATATATTAATTTCAAATGTAATTTATTTTTTAGTTTAATTTATTAAAATGAAAATAATAATCATGACACTATTATGATTATTATTTTCACATAATCATAATATACTTACAATCATACATAATTTACCAGTAGTATAAATCTCGTTCGTGATTTATTGCGAGCTGTGCAGCGATCGCCAGAACGAATTCCCACG
The DNA here is from genome assembly GCA_917862395.2 of Heliconius sara. Classification (NCBI taxonomy): domain Eukaryota; kingdom Metazoa; phylum Arthropoda; class Insecta; order Lepidoptera; family Nymphalidae; genus Heliconius; species Heliconius sara. The sequence goes on along the minus strand of OU860796.2, from coordinate 5,111,087 downwards.
TTGCGCCATCTTATTATACAGGTTTAATCTATACAAGGTATTTTTTTTACATTTTTGATAATTATTTTAACGTAACTCTAGAGTGATTATTGTAAGATTAAAAATAAAAATATTTTTAATATTATTTTATATTTAATAAATTTATAATATTATACAGTAGATGCTATGAATCTATTTAGAACTAAATTACATAAATGATTATTTTATATGTTTAATTTACGATATAAATACTTACATTTATTTAATTACCACAATATTTTTATGATAGTTAAAAGATCTATTACCGATGTGATTTTATGGTATTTTTAAATTTATTTATATATATTAATAGCGTAACGAAGTGACGTCAAGTAAAAAATATATGGCTACTAAAACACCATTACAGCGCAGTGGGAAAACCCGCGACCGAAGTGAGTATAATTTCTACTCGATGGAACTCCGTCCTATCTGGTAAGTTCAAAAACCGCTTTTGTTTTTGTCATCCTCGCAGTCTCTTATAATTGGCTACTCGGTATCGTGTTCTTAATTTTCTAAGTATGGAAAACGTAAAAAAAAAGCAAATATCAATACTTATATATGGCCAGTCTATATAAGAGATTGGTTGTGGGTTCGATCCCCACTCGAGTAAATGGAATATTAATTAAAATTTATATTATATAATATTTCCGTTTCTTCGCTCTGGTGTTTAGGCAAAGCGCGGCGTTGAGTTCCGCCACTCAACACGCAATGCCTCCAGAAATCGGCAGAAACTGGGGAACGTAGTGTCTTAGCACTACGTTTACTTTGCGTACACTGTTGCTGTGTGCGGGATACAGCGTGAAGCTGATTTAGTTTGATTTGATTTGTATATCATGGTAGTATTATTTCCATATTTATATTACCTTAGTGTATTTACGAAATAACGGTTCACAGGGGTGGTCTATTTAAGGCTATAAAATTAAAAATCTATAATTAAAAAGAAACCCAAGTTTTTCTGCATGAAACATATCCTGCTCCATAGGAATGCCCTACGGTTATGTTTGATAAAGCCGTCGCGACTTTTATCAAGGGGTAAGCTCTCACAGGAATTGGCGCCGAGGAGATTAAGATATCTTGCCTTTATGTGTTAATTAAAAAAACAACTTTTCTTCCTCACGCACCTTATCGGCCACTTAAGTTGAGACGATACCTAGCTTTTATCGCAATTTTTACACTTCGAAATCGTTAAAATTTTAAATTTTTATATAGTTGCTTATAAACCCCTTAACACATATTTGTATAGAATGAATTAATGCACGTTGAATGCATTTGGATAAAGATTTTTTGTTAATTATATCGACGTAATTAAATTACTATTTGTAATATTTTTCTTGATTATCAAAGGTAGTTTAGTTAAAATGTTGTTTTATTTGGAGATTAATGTGCGTATTGGAGAATAGGAAATTTAAATTGTAAAACACAAATATTTATTTATTACTTAATCCGTAAAAAGATTTGAACCTACACACACTAAGCATAATTGCTTATAAATGCAACTCTATCAGTAGTAGTTTCCTTCTATATCTATTCTTCGTTCCTTGTGATAAGGGAATTGCCATATCCCAAACACGGAAATGACATTAGGATAGTGACCGCAAGATATTAAAAGATTTCCAATGTAACATAAAAAAGATCACAAAAAGCTATATATTATATGTATATTATGATTATTATAGTCGTCGTAGCACATGAGACTGTAAATGCGACGAGTGTGGGTTCGACTCCCACCACTCCGGACAAAATATTTATTTAATATTTTCGTTTTCCCACTCTGGTAACAAGAAAAAGCGCGGCGTGGTTTTCCGCCACAAAACACGTAATATCTCGAAAATTGAGCGGAAAATGGACAACGGGGTGTCAACACAAAAAAAAAACCATTGTGATTTGGATGAGGAATGGCTCTCTCATTCTGACTCTCATTTAAAAATGAGTTTTTCATACATTTTTTATTACATAGCTCATAGCATCTTAATGTTATCACACATTTTATGTGGCCTTATTGTAGTGTCTCGTTTTGAATCTACTGGAGAAGATTTATGCTCGTCCACAAAACATTTATTGAGGTGACTCTCGTTAACACTAGTGTAAATGTCCGCCGTAAAATATTTAAACTCCGCCACTTGTTTGCTTTGCGTTCCTTTTATTATCATTTAAATTTTACGTAATATCAGGAAGGTATAAATTCTAAATAAATATTTAAATCTTTATGTGGACGTCTAACGGGTGATGATGCTATAAACTTATCTAAGTGTTGATTTTAGTACGCTTAGAACGGCTTTGCATATGTATATTGATATATTAATATTAAAATATTAGAATAATTTATTGCTTTATCGTAATTTATTATACAATAAATGAAATATAAGAAAGAATTAGATTATATACCTATGTTTTGTTTTAAACAATAATCTAAACGGTTTAAAATCTCAAATACCCTTTAAAAGGTAGAAAATATTGAAAATATTAATAATAATACAAAAAAATATATATTAATAATAACATTTAAGTACCAGTCAAACGATGAATAGAATTATTGAATTATTGAAAATAGAATTGATTTATCACCTGGTGTACGTAGCGTACGTATTGCACAAATGGAAAGGGTACAAAAAGAAAGTTTTTGCGCAAGATGTCACAGCTTATTTGACCGTCCAACAGCTGGTTTAGAATTTGAAGATACATTGATTGGCAGATTTCGTCGGCACCTTTCAAGTGGCACGAGGATAGATGAAAGCTGTACGTACGAACGGAAATGCCTGGTGTAAAAACGGGTCAACGGGTTATATAATTTATTTAAGTAGATGTTCTAAGAAAAGGGTACAATATATTAAAATAATGATAAGCTATAATGTGGTTGTTTTTTTGAGAATTAAATTAGCACTCCGCTTTCCAATTATCATGTACTAGGTATACCTATAACAATATATAAATTATATTTTTTATCGCTAAACGCTGTCCCGTATGTAGCAGTGTAGGCAGTGATCTAGTTTTAGGCTGGCCATTATCTTCCATATTCTGAAGTCATTGCGTGTTGAGTGGCGGAACTCAACGTCGCGCTTTGGCCTTGACACCAGAGCTAACAAATGAAAATATTAAATATTTCATTACCTCGAGTGGGGATCGAACTTACAACCGTTAATTTCTAAAACTTAAATACTCCTACTAATATTCTATAATGAACATATTTTCGCAATGTTAAATAAATAAGAAAGTATATTTGAGCTCTCATCTATACAATCAATACAATTTTTTGGCTTGTGCCTGAACACCTGAGCAGGACACCTTGCCCGCAATCCTTTGACATCTGCTCGAAATGGGTATTACACTTACAAATAAGAATCCATTATTGTGGGTTTAGATTGGAAGAAGAAAGAAAAACAACGTTAAAATAATTTTTCGATTTGACATATTTTATAAATTGTATATTTTTAATAATATTGAACGTTTTCTTAAAAAATATTATATTTAACAGAATTTTATATTTCTTTTCATGTTATAGTAGCTGATCGAGTTTTTTTGTTTAAATTGAATGACGATTTTAGTGTGGTATCTGTACTGTTATTACTTTAATGTCTTTGGAAAATATAAAACAAAGCGCTTCCGACCGATATTCCTTTAGATTTTTTAAACTACGCAATTAATTTTAATGCCTTTTTCACAGAAACAACGATTCAAGAAACCAAAATCATGTATTAGAAGAGTTAGAAGAGAAAAGTCTTTGCAGGCAATGATATCAATAATTATAATAAATTATGACGTAAATTTATTTAGATTATAATTTTTTTATCGCTTATCAAAAAAAGGGTTTTTATAAGTTTTTTTTCAAATTTTAAAAGGCGTTTGTGTTTATAGATATCGAGATACAAGATATGATTCAGCCACCGAGTAATCTTTTACACTATTTTCAAAGAAAATCTTAGAATCAATTTCACAGTACAGAACACCATTAAAAGTAATTCCCACAGAATGACATGTTTTGTAAACAAGTTTGGTTTTGAATGGGTGCAATTTGTCTAGTGAAGCTCGAGTTTTGATCTTATCAACTCTATTGTTATATTTTCTTAGAGATCATATTTGGTGATATATTTATTTCAATATTTCTATAATTATTTTGAAAATATTTGTCCTTTAGTATATAAACGTTTATTTATTTGATAGTTCCACGAATTATGGGATTTTTTGTTTATTTATGTTACATTTTTTAAGCGTTATTCTACACTTAGGAAAGAAAAATACTTATTAAAATTTGAACGTAGCGGGATTTCAACCCGCGCTTCTTAGGAAACCGTTCAATGTTTTAGTTAATTTTAATTTAAAAAAAAAATCAGCTTCACGCTGTATCCCGCAGATATCAGGGTAGGAAGAGGGAACCTAGTATTAAGACACTCCGTTCCTCACTTTCTGCCGAATTCTGGAGGCATTACGTGTTGAGTGCGACACCAGAGCTAAGAAATGGAAATATAATTTATTTTTATTTATTGTTTTCATTCATTCATTCATTCATTATAGAAATAAGCTTAGCCATATGTTTTAGAAAGTATATCAGATTTACTTGTGCTTCCGTGGACGCTGGTAGGTTACCGATCGTCGATAGTTATCCTAAACACGCATAATTATAATCGTTGCATCGGATCCGTGCCGCGGGCGTGCGGCGTCCAATCCTTTGACTCCAGCCATACATCACGGGCCTTAAGTAGACAGTATATCACCCGGTATCCAGAGTAATTAGGCCCGTGGCGACGGACCACAGGGATTTATTGTGGTAGGGCGTTAATGCAGCCGACAGCCGTGTTGCCGGCCTTTGTTCTCTGTGCCCGAAATATTCAATTGGTATAACTGCCGAGTATATATTCCGCTCAATTAGAGCACTCTCCGCTTATACGTTTGATGGGTGAGTAAATGAATATATCGTTTCAGTTGGATATGTAATTTTTATGGCAGTTGTAGTTTAATGTTTTAGTAAAAATTATACTGTAAGATTAAAAATGTATTTTGTTTTGTTTATATAATGGTTTCTTGTATCTCACTTAAATAAGATGAGATCTTTTTGATAAAATAAGTGACAAAAGAGTTTCCGTGTCCCACAAAAAGCTAAGCAATCAATACGGCTACCACAATCCGTCAATTAATTTACTATTGAGATATGAAAGGCGACAAAGGGACAGCCGACGAGAAAATGCTACCACTATTTCGCTATCTTTCAACGTTATATTTAAAATAAATCTTAATTTGCAGGATATAGAGCTGAATTTTTAAAATCGGCTCAATAAATATGCACTGGCTACCGTAGGCGACAGCCAGTGATAACGCGGAGTGGAGCTACGTCGTTAAACATCATTAGCAAGATAAGCTTCCTAAAAGCCTTCACTGAACCACGCAAGGAAGGGCTGAGATACGCAACTACAATTCTTGATTAATGTCAAGGAATAATTCGATAAATATCGATATTTCAAACGAATTCTTTAATGTACATGAATTTATATATTTTTATTATAAAATGATTTGATAGTCCTTCCAACATAATAATCATTTAGATCGTTATAATTTCATTGGTAGCTAGGAGTGCCGTTTCTTAAAAGTAAACAAATAAACAGGCCAAATATATAAAAAAAATGATAAATAAACAAACAATAGACGGTTGTTAGTAAATTTAATTTTACACCCGAATCAAAACTCTAGCCCGTATTGTGTTGTGTGGTGTTAACCAATTTCTCTTTTGTTACGTCCCTGCCCACGCTTATTATCAGATTCCTCTATGGCATGTCATTTTTTATCAAAACAATAACGTTTTTATAGAGACGCTGGTCACACGGATCCAAGGATAGATTTTTACAATCAATTAATATGTCTATTCCGACAATCAAATTTGTTAGGCGTCTTGCCTATTGCTGATGTTATTAACTTTTTTTTAGCTTGACGTTTTACTTGTATATTCACATAGCAGAATAGGTTAAAGGAACCTGGGAACTTTTTCCTATGTTCCGTCGAAATCTGAAGGAATTGGCAAGGCATGTTGAGTGGCGCATCTCGCCGTGCTTTCATGATCAAAGAGAGGTTAGGAAAATATTAAATGTTTCATTTGTGATTTGAGTGTGAATCGAATCCACAACCTGTTGCGTTTACAGTAACTTACTGACGTTGTAAACTATTTCTACATAAAAATCATCATCCCAATAATAATCTGTTTAAGTAATTATGCTCAACAATTATTTTATTTTATTTTTTAGTACTATATTATATTCAATTAGTGCTATAATTACACGTGAAAGATGAAGAAATTTACGGCTGTCGTCACCATATTGACAAATTTTTACATTTATATTTATATATATATGTGTATATGTATTTTACTTTTAGTTTAGTTGAGTGTGTCAATGGTATTACATTGATTGTTAATCAATATTTAATTAAGTAAATAAAAATCACGAAGTATATTTTGTACAGTCGTTAAAACATGTTCGGAGCCTAATAAAGATCATATAAAATTATAGTTATTTCTTTTTTTAATAAAAAAAATAATGTCAGTTTATCCACCCACATTGGTTATAAATTAATATTGTTTACCCCCATAGTTGTCGTATAATAATGATTGAATTGGTCTCGTGTGGGGTATTTTTTATGGTTTTTTGTGAGGAATGTGTCTTCGGCGTAGCATCTAGTCGCTAATTCTGCCATATGGGCATCTTTGATTTATGATGCGCAAGGGGTAATGGAAGCGATATCTCGGCAATCATCTTAATAAAACACAACATCAGCAATATTTTCTATTTTTTTAGTGATACCCATAAATGAAACAGCCCAAACAACGGAATTGTAAGTTTTTTATTTCAAAATATAATTCTGAGCTATATTGCTAATAAATTAAATCTTCATAGATATAACTACATATGCTATATATTAAAATCTATATAAATTTATTGCTTATCGCATTTTTTTTTCAATTTCACTCTGTATTCTACACGTATCAGTGTAAGCAGCCAGAACCTGGGAACCTAGTGTTAAGACGTTCCGTTCCGATTTAAACACTTCCGCTCTGCAGTGTCCACTTAATTCTAAGACATTAATTGTTGAGTGGCGGAACTCAAAACCGCGGTTTGCTTCGTTATTAGTGCAAGAAAATGGAATTTCTATGTATTCATTTTCCGAGTGGGATCCGAATCGAACCCACAATCATTGCGTATCTCTATCATCGGCGCTCTTATTACTTACTATTTTTCTTCCATTATATAATTTTAATATTATAAGACATTGTGTTTTTATGATTATTAAAGTAAAACTAATATTTCTTAAAGTATTTTATTAAACGATATAGTGGCAGAACTCAACGCCCAGCTTTTTGCCTTGGTGCCAGAACCAAGAAATAAAAACATACCACAACCGTCGCGTTACAGGGGCACAAGCCTGTCCGCCACTCAACACGCAATGCCTCATAAAAATTGCCACAAAGTGGGGAACGGAGTGTACACTAGGTTTCCTATGCCTACCCCCTGATGTATGCGGATACAGCGTAAAGATAATTTAAAATATATATAATACTTTATTCATAAAAAAAAACTAGACTATAGACAAAAATAATAAAAAAACAACGTACATTTTTTATTTATTTTTGATACTTCCAACACTTTTGACTTTTAATTTTTTATCTTCACGTGATGTTCCACAAAGCAAGGTAGGCAGTGGACCAATCGAAATGTTAAGACACTCAGTACATCACGAACTACTCAATTTTTTGTTAAGTTTGCTTAAGGCGCTTTATATTATTACTAGAGCGCGCAAATAAAATAGTTCATTTCTTCGGGTGGGATCGAGCATACAACTGTCACGTTTTTAGTCAGACGGTGTGCTACTGAGCCACTACGGTCTCTTTCTTATATAACTATTTCAAATGTATTTAGTTCATTAATAATTCTTACAATGGATGCCAAATAATGGTTCTTAGATAAATTGTTGTTACTTGTTTTTGGCTGCAAAAAAAATGAAATGATGAAGGTTTCTAGTTTTTTAATATAATGCAGATTTAGTTACTCGCTAAAATATATTTCTAGATAAGAAAAAAAGTCAATTTTGAATAGAATCGAATATGTCGAATTTGAATATTTTGATTTTTTTCTAATACAGTACAATAATGTATGCTTAACAAAGGTTGTGTTACCTTTTTTAAAATGATTATTCAGGAATTTTTAATTTTAATATAATTATATTAGAATATTACCGTACCGTAGCGTTTTGCGTTCCGATCTCTCTAACTATCGCTCTAGGGATACACTGTAAAGCTAAGTTAAGTTTTATAGGAATATTTTGAAAATTGTTATTTTCTAATGAAATAAAAATATTTTTAAATTTTTTTTTAGTTTCACATTGTATTTTAATATGGCAGATTAGGCAGAAAGAACTTAGTGTTAAACACCTACACATTCCTATTCCTACTTTACACCCAAAACAAGTTGCGTGTTAAGTGGTGGAACTCAACACCATCCCTTGTCTTCTTGTTCAACTATATGTAAAAATCAAGAAAATAATTTGAAATTGTAATATACATTTGAAATAAAAAAAATTATGTACGGTCAAATGTGTATAGAGGTGAACAAGAAATTCAACGATATGATTTTCATGTGTAAAGGAATGTCTTTGTATGTGAAGTTATTGAAAAACAAGTAGGTATTTATTTAATGATTTTTTTCTTATTTGTACTGTAAAAACAAATATAGGCCAGTAGTGGCGCAGAGGCACAACCCCACTCGTGAAAATATAATATTTATTAAGTAATTTTTTTATTTTTTTTCGCTCTGGTGTCGAGGCAAAGCGCGGCGTTGAGTTCCGCCGTTCGTATCTTAAAATTAAGTTCCCTCTGCCTGCCCAGCTGTGATTTAATTTGATTTAATTTCTTGTTTTTAAACTGCCAAATGTAGTAAATTTATTTTTAACATGAGGACCTTAAACTGTTATTAGCATTCTTAAATACAAGTATTAATTAGTGAAGCTGTATGGTAACTTTTATCTCTTTGTAAAATCAAATGCATTTTATATTTTGATCTTCAATAAGAATCATAAAAGACTTACACAGTATGAAATAAATAATTTATTCAGTATCTTAAAACTAAATATGTATTTACATTTGTATCTACAGGCTCTATTATGAAAAAATAAAGCCTCTAAAAACTCACTTATAGGTAACAAATCTAAACGGATAAAAATCTAAGACGTCGCTGAAACTTAATACCATAAAATCACATTAATTTAATGAACAAATTTAATATATTAATTACTAATTTTTAATCCTAAGTCACTAAGGCACTACAATTTGACTAGAAATATCAAGAGTCTTTTCGTATTCACTATAATAATATAGTAAGTCGGAGGGATCCAAACTTAATTCGGTGGCTCAGTTACCTGTAAACAAAATAAATGATTTGTTATAAATATTGTTTTGTTTAAAAAATATATGTATATAGAACATCCATTTTTATATAATATAAATATTTAAATATACCTAATACTTGAAACTACAACAATTTTTAATAATAGAAAATCAAAAATAAATGAAAAAATAAACTTTAAAATCTTACATTATCGCTATTTTTGTTGCCACCATGAAATGACATCTAGGAGCTCATCTTCATCCATGGGACCGAGGTTTTGTTGCGTTGTTACTTCATATCTATCAACTGCTGAATAAGCTGACGATACTCCTGATGAACATTCTGATGGTGCAGGAGAATTAGGTTTTTCTGAACAAGGTGAACTGCTTCCATAAAAGAAACCATCATCCATATCCGTTACCGTGATATTTTGGGAATTGGTATTGGGTATGTTTTCTCTGTTTTCTTGATCACGTGTGATACCTAAGGCAGCGTCGCTTTCATCTAACAATTGCTGTAGATATCTTATATACTCAACAACCATCCGTAACGTGTCCACTTTGCTTAGCTTCTTGCCTGACCCTCGTCGAGCTCCACCAGATAGGGCGGCGACAACTGAGGCTGGGAGATGTCGTCGTAGAGCATTAAATCCATCATTTACTTGTTTAACACGATTGCGTTCACGAGCATTACGCCTGGCAATGGATACAGCCTGAGGACCGGTGTATGGATTTGTTCTGAAATGCACCTTTTTCCTATATTGTAGATTCGGTGGTGAGTCGTGAGTGACATAATTCTTTTCTGGAGCTGGTGCAATTGGCAACATCCGTTTTTCCGCTGTGGGTTTTGTGATTGTCGCTGAAGAGTAGCCAGGTGAGACGACTACGTAGTTGGTCTGACCTTGGGCTAGTTGAATTTCTTGTAACATTTTACGTGTTTACGCGACCGGTCGCGATGTAAATTGTACACAAGCTATCCGCGCGACGGTCGGAAAAGCACTGGTCGGCGCGTAAGGGAGGCTTCGTGGGAGCTTTTAGTAAGTCGAGCGCGGGCGACGGCAGCGGAGCTTCACGCACAAGTGAGCCGGCGGCGCACGCGCACGCGTTATATCACCTGCGCCGGCTGCAAAAAATATAAATTTTAAAATTCTCTTCCCCTATTATTTTCCATCATCCCTTCCCCTTTGGTACGAACGGGTACCTGGCGACGTGCTTAGGGGAGCGGGCAGGGAGAGGCTAACGCGTGTCCATTTTTTGATGACCACTATTTTTTTTATATAATTTTTTTTATGTATGGATTGGAATATATTTATTATCTGTCAATATTTTAGCACCTACCTATCAATTTCATAAATATTACTTTGATACAAGATAAACTTAGAACCTAAATCTCTTGATTTGTATTGTAGTATCAACAATTTATTGTTTTAATTTTGCTTACTATTTAAGGCTCTCCATGAAAGATTTATTCAGTTCTTATATACCCGCATGTGTTTTAGAGAGTTTAATACGTAGCCGGTGGCATGCTTCAGTAGCAAATTACTAGTCACCACCAATATATCCAGACGCAGTAAATGGTCATTGTTCCAATAATAGGCAACAAATTAAGCCTATTTTCTCCTTTACAATAAGCAAAAATTTATACTTATAAGGATAAAAACTGCAATTCTTTAACAAATAAGTGTAAATAAAAATATGGCAAACGAGCTGGAATCTTATACAGGGTGTTTTTAATACAAAGTTCAAATAGACGTAATCTCTTGAGGTTTTCTTTTATTTAATGTTTACACTATATTCATATATATTGAATTAAAATAAACTAGTACTAGATCACGAGCTTGTTGATAATCGTTTTTTTCTTACTTGTTATTAAATTTATATGTAAAGAATATTTATTGACAGCTTTTGTCTTAAAACTACAGCGAAGATATGAAAATATTAATTATTTTATTTCCTCGAGTTCGAATCGAACCCACAACCGGTCACATTTACAGTCACACACTCGTGCCCCCGCGCCATGACTGGCCTCAAAATTGTATGCATATTACTTATATAGATTATATAGATATTTGGTATATTATTCAGATATTTGGTATAATATGATTATTTTAAATCTTTTGGCCAGTTGTAGCGCAGAGGCACGAAGTGTGACTGTAAAAAGACGTTGTGGTCGTCCCCAACTAGAGCAGATGAAAAATTTTTAAATGTGATTTTCCATTCTTTAGTATCAAAAGCTAAGCGAGGCTTGAGTTCCGTCCATCACACCAACCTAATTTATGAAAATGGGAACGAGTGTCTAACACTAGTGAGTTATTTTAATTTTAATTTTATAATCTTTTTAATGTAGCACATTTTTAAATTATTCTAAAACTGAAATTAGCTTGGAACGTTGGATTTCTCTCTCTCAAATTATTTAAAACAATCGTTATTGTCAAGGCTAATAAATTGATTTTTAATTATTATTAAGATAGATTTTGATAAAATTCAAAATTTACTGTAACTGACTTGTTTACATATTTTTCTAAAATTTGCATATTGCGATATAAATAAAAAGAAATATAAAGGTTCTTTTCCCATAATGTATAATTAAATTTGTTCGTTTTGGTTCAGAATGTACATCTTAATAAACGGTATGGTTCAAGTAGCCCAACACGCAATGCCCTACAGAATTTGGCAGAAAGTGGGGAACGGAGTGTCTTAACACTAGTGAAGCTGATTTAATTTTAATTTTATATATCTTTTGTATACATGTAGTTTCACATATTTTAAATATTTGAAATGTTCAAATATCGATTAGCTGGGAACGTATGGATCGTGTCGTTCTGCCTCTCGAATTATTTAAATACCAATCGATTAATTTAATGTGGCCTAATAATTTATTGATTTTTAACTCTAATTAATTAAAGAGAGAATTTTACATGAAAAATTCAAACATTTTACTTGGACGCTGACTTGTTTAGCATTGATTAATTATTTCTACAAATTTGTATGTTCTGTCGTCAACTTAAAAAAAAACAAGAAATATTGAAAAGGTTCTTTTGATATAAGTTTCATAAGTTAAAATTATGGCTTTCTGTTTTGGTTTTATGAAATATGTACATATATTTAATAAAATCGGTGTGGGTTCGATCCCCACTTGAGATGATGAAATATTTACTTAAATTTATATTTCCATTTCTTCGCTCTCGTGTCGATGATTCACTCAACACGCAATACCGCCAGAATTCGGCAAAAAGTCGGGAACGGAGTGTCTTAATATTAGGTTCCCTATGTCTACCCTGCTGTGTGCGGGATACAGCGTGAACCTGATTTATTTATATACATATAATAATTATTATGGCAAAACTAAGTTATGAAAATTTACAGTTTATAATTATAAACTGCCTTAAAAAACGCAAATATACGCATGTTATAGAAGAGTTACAAACTGGCCGCTCATTCTGAAGGCGGGAGATTTCATTTGAGATAAACTTCTATGTTTTTAATTTTTGCAACTACTTTTAGTAGTTTTAACTTTTTTAATGTTCTGATATGACACCTGATAGTCAAATACTTATATGTTCAAACAAAACAAGTAGTTTTATAAGCGTTAAGTTCTTTGACAAAAATATCAAATAATTGTATGCGTAAAAAGTAAAAAGCTTTTTTATTACTGTAACCGATCAAAAGTCGCCGCCCAGTCGGATCTCGACATAAAAACACACAATCTTTTGCTTTAATTTTTTTAATTAGTGCAGTGTCTTTTTATTTTCATTAAGTTGGCTAGCGTGTTTGACTTTAGGGAAGTACGCACGTTTATAGTTAGAGACATGTATGGATCTAAGTGATTATAAAAATATCTTTTTGTTTTTTAGAAATTTTAGTTTACAAAAGCTTGCTATTTTTTTTGTCAGTTTTGTAATAGAATATGTAAAAAAAAAAATTCACGTCATATTCCAACAGCATTTAACAGTTTAGGTAATTTAAAATTCAAAATATCGAAGATCTCAATTTTTTTTTCAAAAACAAATTTTACGTCATCTATGCTTGTGTTCAATTACTATAAGGATCCACTTGTAAGTTTTTCACAAATAAAAAAAATTTTTTTTTTTTCACTTCAAATAAAAAAAACATAAAAAATATAACATGAACATTACCGTAATTAAAAAAAAAAGAAAAGAGAGAACAAAAAGTTTTGTAAGATACAAAATAATGACAGTTAACAAAAATGATGTTGCACTCTTTAAATTCGCTTTATATAAGATATAGCGTAATGCTAACAATAACAAATTTCGTGACATCAATATCAATATATCTTTCATTAAGATAAATATCGACTTGCATGATTTTCGCGAGTAAAATGTTAAAAAATATTTTTTTTCCAGTTAGTGTGTTTAGTAAGTATTTAGACTATTAATTTTTGTCTTTCGATCAATTCATAAAAAATTATAGTGTTAATTTTTAATTTCGTAATAAATTACAACTGTTTCACTTCACGTTGTATAATTAAGATAAAATTAATGCCTTTACCAATATGTAACTTGACGACAACATTCCGGATACCGTTTGAAAAATAGTAAACGTTATAGAAAGTTTTGTTTTTTTATTAATTTCTAAAATATTTTCTTTGACGGATTTTATTGAAATATGAAATATGAAAAATGGGCACGCAGGCCATGGCCTGTGTCATAATTGTGTCATCATAGATGAATATAATATAATCATATGTAAATACATTTTGGATTATTTTTATGTATTTTAAATATGTTATTTTGTGTAAAAGGAATAAGATAATAAAAAAAATGGCACAAACGAGACTGTAATTTTTATTATTGTATATTTGCGAGTCTTTGTTATTTTTGTAGGCAGAGAGTCTTTGTCACTTCGTCTACTGAACGCCCATTATAACACCATAATGAACGTAAGCTGTTATTGTGGTAATAAAGTTCTTATTCTGTGTAGATTATTGATTTATAGCTTCACGCTTTGTAGGATAATATGCAAGTGATAGTAGCCGCTATTGTATATAAAAAAGTTTGCTTCATGCTGTATCCACAACAGAGTAGGTATAAGAGTTATTAGTATTAAGAATTCTGCCGAATTCGGCTTTGCGTGTTGAGTGGCAGAACTCAACGCCGTGGTTTGCCTCGACACCAGAGTGAAAAAATGGAAATATCGAACCACAACCAGTCGGTTTTAGAGTCACACTATGTGTGCGCCACGACTGGCCTCAATGCTATTTTAAAGTACATCATTTTTTTTAGTTTCACGCTGTATCACGCACACAGCAGGGTAGGCAGAGGAAACCCAGTGTAAAGACACTCCATTTTCAATTTTCCGCCGAACTTTGGAGGCATTGTTATTGCGTGTGGCGGATTTCAACGCCGCGCTTTGCCTAGACACTACAGCGAAGAGATATAAGTACATACATAAAACAAAAATGTCAAAGCTAGCATTTCCAATAATTTGATTAACGTAAAACAGGTCTAACGATCAATAGTAAAACAGCGTGTGACCGCCACTTATTCGGACAATTACTAGTAAAGCAATTACATTTAACAAATTACGGAGATGTAAAACGTGGGACTATGGGGATGTTACGATGATTATGGGAAACATGTCATCTGCTGATGCGATATGGTTCACTGGTGTGGGACCCAAAACAAACATTTATCTATAAATTAATTATTGTTTTTATATCATGTTCTCGTATGTTCGTATGAAGTCATTTTTATGGAATAATAATAAAATGATAAATATAAAGAAGAAGAATATGATAAGTATCGTTTAATACTTAATAAGCAAATTTATGCTCCAAAGCAGGGCACGTTTTACGTGACTACATTATTTAGGTTTCGCATTTTTGATTTTAGAATTTGCATTGCTGAGTATTTTTCAAAACTACCGTATGTGTACTTTGCGTCTTTAATACTTACCTACTGTTTTCATTTCCTCGCTCTTGTACCGAGCAATGCGTTGCGTTGAGTTCCGCCACTCAACACGCAATGCCTCCAGACGTTGGCCGAAATTTTGGAACGAAGTGTCTTAACATTAGGTTCTCTCTAACTGCTGCTGCTACTGCTTTCCGGCTTCACGCTGTATTCTGCATAAAGCAGGGCAGGCTAACGAAGTCTAAGACATATTAACAAACTTTTGTCCCCAATTTCCACTCGATATTCCTGACGACTGATTTGTATTGTGTAATGGGGACCAACGCCACAGTCTTTTGATCTGACAGAGCAAGAAAGTGAAAATAATTTGTTCCCCCTTGCAGTTTAATGTTTTAAGTTTTTTCAATTTGGAAATTAACTATGTTTTTGAGAATATAGGCTATGTTTTACCACGATTTATTGATTTATAATTTATGAAATATAATTTTTAGTATGTAAAGATCGTCTCTACATAAAATGGTTGGCGGAACTTAACTTTACATTTTGCCTAATATGGCAGGAAAATGAAAACATAGCTGTGAAAAACAGTTTGAAAGATTTGTAAACCTAATTATTCTCTTCATCCATGAATTACAATTTTAAATGAGCCCTACGCTCTATTCATTTAAAATTCATTTAAATATCTACAGATAGTCTTAAAATTAATTTTAAAGTAAAGAACCTCCTATTTTCCTTATAAAGTCCGACATATGATAATTGCAGCACCACAGTAGTGTCCTGTTAATTTTTATTTTTCAACACGAAATATTTTGTTTTCATGAAACAGTTCTTTATTAATGTATCATTAATTAATACTATTAAACATACCGCCTTAAGGATAATATTTTATATAAACAACGATATATTACGAGTGCGTGCTCAGGAGTTGTTACTTTGGGCAGTTCGGTAGCTTTTTTCGCTCCCGGTTGCAAGTATTATTAAAAAAATAAGTTTCACATTAGCTACATATTTAAAAATTATGTTTCACTATAAATCATATTATATTTGGTGATGCCGGCATCGGTAACACAATAAAACTACCTGATTCGTATCCAATATAGTTTGATTAACGATTTGTTGAGTGACTGCTATTCATCGCGCCGGCAAAGGGTGATATTATAAGCAATAATAAAGAGAATGTTATGCATTTTTACCATTTTTTTTACAAAGCCTGTGTGTTAGGCTAGTCAAATGTAGTGAACTGCGTGAGTTTCATTTTCGAAATATCTATACAATACGCGGTTTTAATTGATTGATCAGAGCGTTAATGCGTTTCAACGTTCAGGATAACATTTTTAATCAGTGTTGTATATAAAATATCAATTTTATGAGCAGATGAGATTGAGATTTTATGGATTAAATAAGTAAGAGATTTGTGATTTTATCACAATCAAAATATACAAATTAGAAGTCAATAGCAGCGCACGAGCACATAAGTGTGACTGCAAGCGTGATATATTATGGGTTACATTGCCACTCAAGAAAATTACATATATTTAATATTTTTATTTCTTTTCTCTGTGATCAAGGCAAAGCCCGGCGTTGAGGTTCCACCATTCAACACGAAATGCTTCCAGAATTCGTCGGAAAGTGCGGAACGGAAGTGTCTTAATAGGAATAGTGTTGTAGCACTGTCTACTCTCTTAAGTGCGGAATACAGTGTAAAGCTAAAATAAAATACAAAAATAGTTTTACAATAGCCACAAGTAAATCTAAAACAAATGTCAATGACAAACCACGTTGAATCAGAATAATTCCCACGCTCTGTATTCAGTATCCCAAAATGCAAATAGGATGTCCAGATTGCTTGTAAAACAGTAGAGACTATCTTGATATCGCATCAGTTTGTGATCCCAACGTCTGTGTCGGACATTGTGACGTCGACAGGAAGTAACTCTCAAGACATTTCGACACTTCGACACCTATCCAGGCAGATATCCTGGCGTGGAGGCGTGTCCCTATTCGAGTGTCGACAACTGACAAGCGAAATTTGAAAGAACTTTTCTAAGAGCTATAGTTGATGGCTGGCTGTAGCAAATAAACTGATACAATAGATACTTAATTTGATAATAAATGATAATAAATGTTTAAAAAATATTAAAAAATAGTATTCTCTCTTGCCAAACGATAATTCTTAGTAATTATCTTTGGGTAGCGGAAATTTGTAAAAATCTCCCTACAGAGATGCCAACAACATAAGTTGTAACAAGCGTATAAGAATTTCGACGTAGCTTGGCGAGAACGTATGGCTCAGTGGTCCTGGTCGGTTTCCAGGAGGCGCGGGTTCGAGTCCCGCTACGTTCAAATTTTTATACGTTTTCTAATTAAGTAAATGATACAATAGATATTGTAAATACATAAAACGATCAAATTGTACATTACGTTATTAAGATATTTCGAAGAGTATAAATTTATCTCTACTATACAACTGTACTGTAATCCTTTTAATTAAAATCTATGAGAAAATACGAAAAAACGTCTCTTCAAAATTTTTTGTCGATCAATTGGTTTATTTGTTTATGGTACCTTGTTAGCTGCAGCGATAAAATAGACCTAAATAGATAATTAGCTTTGTTTCGCCGCACACATTTACCTCTAGCGGCTGTCTTCTAAGATGTATTTAAAAATGACGATTACAGCATTAGCAGGTGAAAGAGAAGTAACATAAATACAAGTCCGAGCGCTGATTGCCAATAAACAAACTCGATACTCTGTGTCATACAATCTTGATATGATATGTTGTCTTCCATGTTGTAAAATAAAAATATTATGGTTGGCCTACACGTAAGGAAAAAGTTAACGTACGGAGTTTGTGTTGTTTCAATATACGTCATAAACATTATTCATGTAATTAGTAATATTAATAATTACCTACTAGAATGAGCTATTTGTAGAAAATATGTAGTAGCAAATGTCAAATTATAAAGCAATTAAAATAATGACGATAGTAAAGTTCTTTTAGATATTTCGTGTTTTTTTAATTCATATGTAAATAGCAGGATAGGTAGAGGAAACCTAGTGTTCAGAGGCTCGAGGCATCAGAGCAAAGAAATAAAAATATCAATTATTAAATTTCCTCGAGTAAGAATCAAACCCATAACCTGTCGCTTTTATTGTCATACACTTGAGCGCCTGCGACACGATTGGCATAATTTTGTACAAATATAGCATATTTTGTAATTATAAAAAAGAAATAAAACTCCAAAAATAACATAAAAAAAACAAAAAAAATAACCATTAAAAACTTTTTATCAACATTTGCAATATTACGAAAACTCTTATCAGTATCGTGTTGCGGCGCGGCGGCTCGCGCACACTGCACAGTGTACACAGCGCCTGCACAGTGTACACAGCGCCTACACCTGCGGTCGGTGTCAATGATTCGATTTCACAGCTGATCGCACAACAACATAGTTTAATGAAAATAAGTATTAACTTAATCAATGATCTTAGGAAGTCTCAATGTGATATAAAATGACTACACAAATTTTCCATGTATAGACTAGAATTAAATTAAAAATAAGACGTTTGAGTATTTAAAAAATGATATAATTCGCTTGATTTCATATAAATTTAATTAATTATTCATGAAACTAGCTACTAGAAAGAGATATTTGTAGCAAATATGAAGAAGGATGAAAGAGAAAGAATGAGAGGGCCACTGTCGAAGGGCAGGTGTCAGTGTACATCTGCCCTTGCAATAAGCTGTCTATGCCCCCTCTTTGGACCCCCTTACCTTGGCTTTATTTTAATACTTCTTATAAATTTAATTACGATTTTTGAGTTTTATATGAATCATAAGCAAATTAATATGCTTTTTGATGATTTTCGTGTAATTCCGTAAATACATGTGATTACGATTCTTAAAAAAACCCATATGTCGGTAAGTCATGATATTTATTACTTACGTTTGTGCCTTCTCAAAATATTGTTACATTATGTGGCGTGATTATAATTATTTCTACGTAGAGTTGTCATCGTTATGCAAAATCAACAAAATTAGAATAATGATTATATTAAGCCCCAATTAAGTTAGTCTTTAAGTGTGATGTATAGTGTACAATAAACTTTATATTATGTTGGTTTCCTATTAAATCAGCTTCACGCTGTATTCTGCACACGGCAGGTTAGGCAGAGGGAACCTAGTGTTAAGACATTCCGTTCCCCTCTTTCTGCCGAATTCTGGAAGCATTGCGTGTTGAGTGGCAAAACTCAACGTCGCGTTTTGCCTCGACACCAGAGCGAAAAAATGGAAATATAAATTTAAGTAAATATTTCATCTCCTCGAGTGGGGACTGAACCCATAACCAGTTGATTTTACAGTCACACTTTGTGCCCCTGCGTCAAGACTGGCCTCAATTTTCTATTTTTTCCTATTAAATAAATAAATATTAAAAATTAAATTAAAACAAATATTTCAGGTGGCAAACATAGCTGTAAAACAACAAAAAAATTCAAGTGATCGTATAATCGGGCGGCGTCCGCATAATTAATACATAAAATTACCATTGACATCTGAAAATTGCTGCGATTCATTTGAAACATACTTACTCGAAGGCGCCGTAAGTGTATACGACAGGTTAATTTCAAAAATAAATGGACGCTCGTCTCTGTCCATATTTATGGGGCGTCGTGTTTATGTAGGTACAGTAATAGAGGCTTAGCGTGTCCTGTGGAGGTACAGCTGTCCCTGGGCGGGGACTGATTTTGAGTGTGCTCTTATGAATTTTTAGCACTTATTACATTAAAATCAGTGCAATTTACGATGCAAGATCAATAATTATCTTTGAATTTAGTGAACCAGTATGGGGTTCGGTGTGATCAGTTCTGTCGGAATATAAAATTTTAATGTTAAACACACCCAAGTTAAAATACAGTAAGTGTGATAGGAAAATACTTTTTTTCCTACAATAATTCTTGTAATTTATGATGCTATATTATATATAATTTCTGTAATGTGAATATATCTTCTAGCTTTAGCCCATAAAATAATCCATTAGGTAAATATCTTTAACTTAAGTTGCAAAGGCCAATTCATAAAGGGATAAAGCGGACTTTAACTCTAGATGCGAGGAAAAATAATTGAACCTATAATCAGCTCTCTGCTGGAAAAAATTAATATGCAGCTACTAAAAATAACAATAAACGTAAATAGCTCGGAGTGTTAAGACACTGAATACGATTACCGTAAAACTTAGGTGCAGATTCGATTCCGATAAAACGACAAAGGTCTCAACATGTACCAACACCAATATTGTATTGCATCGAGATGCAGCATGATGTTTAAATTTACATCTTATTTAAAAATATATAGGACACTTGTTGCTTTGTTGATAATTTTCATGCAATTTAAATAACGTAGCTGGGGGTAATGTAGTGGGTTCGATAAGGATCTTTCTGAAGACATCTTGTGGGTAAGCTCAAACATAACTGAACATGCTTAACTACTGTTTTAATTAGTTTTGTTACTTTGTCTTCGCTAATGTGTTTTATAATGGATACATTTTAAAAATACATGAAAATTATAAATTGTGTTATTATAAATTGTTTATTTGAGGTTGTCGTTAAGTAGGAGCTAGAGCGTGTGACGCTAAGCGACTGTTTGGTTCCCACTCGGGAAATTTAATATTTTCTACATTATTTCGCTCTCTTCAAAGCCGCGCATTGAGTTCCGCCACTCAACACGCAATGTCTCCTGAATTCAACGGAAAGGGAGGAACGGGAGGGTCCTAATGTGGAACGGAGAGTCTTAATATTCCAGGTTTCCTTCGTCTACCCTTCTATGTGAATATAAAATAAAAATTAAACGTAATTTTACGAATTCTTGTAAATACGTATGATATCACATTGTTATTCGCAGTTACGGGAAATAATGCTCTCAATGAGCATTGTGATGAATTCTTAATTTGAATTTGAATGATTTCTTCTTTTTTTATTAGTATCCCACATATGTGGTCGTTTACACAATTGCAGGTGTCGTTTCCAAGGTTTCCCTTTTGTTTACATTTTGATTGATTGATACATATTATATTTGTCGCACGCGAGGTGTGAAGGTCAAATACAAAAATGGTCTGCACAGTGTACGTATATAGTAAATAGATTGCTATGATTTTAATTTGAACGAAATGTTTTGAGGATTCCGTACATCAAAAGGAAAAAAATGGGACTTATTCCCTATCCCTTTGTTGTCCGTTTGTCCGTCTGACATTGCATGGAGGTATCAAATTATAATTAATATCAAATAGGTAAGTCTACTGTCCCTTGGAGCATAAAAAAATCAAAGCTTGAAACGCTAGTCAACACAATCAAAATATACCAGCACCGTTTTTGTCTCTTAAATTTATCATTTAAGAGAGAGAAAGAGAAATAGAATAAAAAATTTTTTTTATTGAATTTAGCAAGATTTTCTTTTTTTTCTGTGTCATCAATGTTAAAGAACAGATTTTTAGAGCGATTTATTGACACTTTTGAATTTTAAAAATACACATTGTTTTCTTTGTTTAAAATAATTTTAACATAAATAATTTACTAGTGATTTAATAAATATTAATAAAATAGCTTCATAAGTTATTAAAATTGTAAAGATTAAGCCACGCTAGACGCAGAGGGTTAAGACCTTTAATGTATGACGCTAGTAGTGGCGCAAGGGTGCGTGACTGTAAGCGCTACTAGCTGTAAGGCTGTGGGTTCGATACCCACTCGAAGAAATGTAATATTTAAATATTTTCACTTCTTTGCTCTGGTGTCAAGATCAAGCGTGGCGTTGATTTCCGCCATTCAACACGGAATGCTGCGGAAATTCGGCGTGGGGGACACTTTTTCAGCGCTAGGTTCCCTCTGCCTACTCAGATGTGTGCGGGATACATCGTGAATCTGATGTTTTTTAAAACTATAATAAAATTATAATAGAGATGTCATTCAAAATGTAATATTAACAGGTGAGCCCACAAGGTACTGGAGGGCGGTTAGGTTCGACGCTTTATCTAGATCCAACTTGTTAAATTACACAGCTCAATCCAAGCTGCAGGCTAAAATAAACATTGAATGTTTGCCCTCCCATTTGATTGGAAACTATAACACTAAATAGTTCAGAGCCAGTGATGTCTATTCAAACAATGTTATCATATTGATCTCTATTAAAGATATGTAGGTATTAAATTTCAATTTATTTGAATTTGATTAAAAATATTACGTATTATTAATGTAGAGTGTGACTGTAAAAACGTCTAGTTGTGGGTTCGATCCTCAATCGTGGAAATGAAATATTTATTTACATTTATATTTTCATTTCATCGCTCTGGTGTTGAGGCAAAGTGCAGCGTTGTGTTCCGCCACTCAAGACGCAATGCCTCCAGAACTTGGAAGAAAGTGGGGAACGGAGTGTCTTAACACTAGGTTCCCTCTGCCTACTCTGCAGTGTGCGGTATACAGCGTGAAGCTGGTTTATTTATTTTTATTTTTTTATGAATGTAGAGTCGTCGAATTGACTAAATGTTTTGTAAATTTAAACAACATTAACGTCTTACATCATTATAATTCGCATATTTTTATAATATTTATTTCAAACATATACAAGTAAAAATTTATATTATTTACCTGACTTACTGGATAAAATACGAAAAAGAAAATATGATAGATTTATAAAACCTTATTTGGAATAAATGTTATTATTTAAACAATATAAACATTGTGTCCTTCAAAGTAAGTGTAGCGCAGGCAAGATCTGAAGATTTGTTTATCTTTATATAATTCTCCATCATTTTAGCTTCACCATGAATTCCGTAAGCACAAAGGTTGACAAAAAGAAAGTATAAGAATACTCCGGTCCCCAAATTTTCAAGACATTGCCAGTTGTGTGGTGTAACGCAACGCCTCTCTGGCGTCATCTATTTCTTCATTCAAACTAGAAATGAAACTGTACAGTATAAAATAAACAATGATTCTTCAGTCACATATTATCAATTACATAATAATACGTTATATAGAGACGAATGATAGGAACCGTAGCATTCTCTTCCAGCCAGCCTCCATGAAATAAATCAGAGCGATCTCTATAAACGAACGGGCTTGCGCTTTATGCAACGGATACTGTAATTTGTACCAACCAAATAAAAACATTAACCATTTAGTTGAGTTTACTGCGTAGATCAAGGATAAGAGAGCTTTCTCGGGAGTGTAAATAGAATTAGCGCGTACCAAGGTACTGCAGTTCAATAAATTGTGCGGCGACGCTATTTGTTTATTTCAAATAGTATTGTAGCGTGTGTACAAACATAAAAATGTTTTATTTAAATTGTGTGTATTTTGCGTTTTATTAATAATATATCGCTCGTATTTTAATGGGTTATTAACAAATAACAATTATTCACTGTGCCCAAATTGTATTAATACCGCAATTAGGTAGCGGAACTTAACGCCGTATTTTGTCTTATCACATCGGCGAATCACTTACACATTTACCAGCACAAAAGATTCGTTTTCTATTATGATAATATCAAAAATATGTTATTGCGTATATGAATAGATATTCTCATATTGTAATAAATTATACGCACATCGGCTCTCATCAGTATCGGTATTTACGGTAACTGCGTCCCCACAGCGGTGGGAACATTACGTTTCTACCGTTGTTCGAATGTAATCGATGAAAATGCATGCGTATAGAAATTTATACAAGCATTTGGAACTTTCAGATTTTAAGATATCATTAGAAAATACATATGTAAAGTGTGAGTAGTTATCTGGTATTTAAAAACATTGATCGAATCTATCTCTATCTTTGATATCTAGATGATTTTAAACCAAATTATGCAGTGATTCAAAAACTTTAAGTCAATTATTAAAGGAATTAAAGAAATTTAAGGAATTTTAAGAGGCCGTCGTGGCGCAGTGGCACAACAGTGTGACTCTATATGTCACGGTTGTGGGTTCCATACCTACTTATGAATTATTATTTATTGATATTTTCATTTTTGACTCTGGTAATAGGGCAAAAAATGGTAATAAGGGCTTTGCGTTCCGCAACTTAACACGCAATGCCTGGAGAATTTGGCAAAAAGTGGAAAACGGAATGTCTTAACATTAACAGAAAGTTTTCCCTCTTCTTGCCCTTCTATCTATATGTGGCATACAGCGTGAAGTTAAAAAAAAGAAAAGAGGTATACATATATTTTTTTTTAACGACTTTTAAGATATAATGTGTGAAATCACGAAAACACTGAAGCACAAAATCAATGAGAAATTACACAAGAATAATTAATAAACAATAATAACATTATTGTTTATTTCATCTAATCTATATCAAATACGGTTGCCCGAAGGCTTGAGTGGTTATCATAAAACAAACGCCCGCCGTTGAATGGACATGCAAAATTTTATATCTCAATCTGCGGGGTCAGAGACGCCGCGGTCACGACACCCTTCGGTGGTCACGCGCGGGCGCCGGCGCGTTAATTACTATCAACGGAACACATTATGTTACAGAGACGTTCCACTTAGAAATCTATAGTTAGAGTTCGTTTTTATGGTTTTTTTTAATGTATTATTTGTATTTAGATTTAATTATTTATGTATTTATTGTTTATTGTACACAATTTAAAGTATGCTTAAATGCGAGATTAGCACTAAAAAACATTTTCTATCAGTCAATGTTGTCATGTGCAAAATGATATGGTAAGTTTGCAAAAATATCTTTATAATATCTACATGCAAATATATATACATACATACATACATATATATTATACACATACATATGATCAACATATTAAAATAAAAGTTCAATAATTTTAAATAAAGGTCATATAAACAAAATTCATAATAAAAAGCATATAAATTTTCGATAAAGCAAATAACAAATTAAAATTATTAAAATGAACTTAGATACTATAAGAACGTAAAAAAACGCTGAAAATCAAACAACGATAAAAGGCAGTCGTTTCATTGATCCCAATCGTAAACGCTATCTAATTCTAAACGCTGGTACTCTTAGAGGGCTGTAAAGCGACTACTTTTTATGAACTACTTCCACTGGTCTATAAAAAATTTATACTTTTCTGTAAATTTTATCAGCATAAAATACTGTAATGTACTTTTAATCGCTGCTATTATCACAAATATTCATATTATTTGACGTGGTAGAAAGTATTCAATAAAATCTATTTTAAAAGTTTTCGCGTTGCCATATTTAAAAGTCATGGATATTTTTTATGTTGTAAATTTAACCAATTGGTTTTTAATTGTTGTATACACTAAACATATCCTGGAGTATTTGTAAGTTGCATACAAGTAAAATAAATATAAGAAAAGCTTATGAAAAAATTTTTTACAATAAAAGGCTTAACTACACATGTGGATCGTACCATATAAAAGGCTAAAAAGGTTAAAGGTTTTAAATCGTCAAAATTAAATATATACCTCTTTAAGATGAAGATAACAAATTGTTATTGCTGTAAGTGATTCTTTTGTATTAAATTGTATATTTCTATATTGATGTTCAATAAATTGTGAAAAAATTATATGAATAACAACATACTACATTAGAAAATTTTTCTAATGCATTTATTTATTTCAACACGTATATAGTAGTAGTAAGAAAGTTCAATCATTTATTGAAATTTAGTTTTTCTAAAAAAAATAAATTAATATAAAAAAAATCGTTTAATTCCTATATTTTATACTTATAATTTTTTTTTATCTAATATTACATTGTGTAAACCTTAAAATTTTCAATTTTGCACAAAAAAAATAAACTGTTAAATTTAATTCAATTTATTTATTGTTAGTATTATAAAGATGAAGAGTTTCTTTGGGAAACGCACTAATCTCAGAAACTATTGGCTCAAATAAAAAAATATATATTTTTCGATGGATATCTAGTCCATTTAATGAAGGTTATATAAGGCATAATGATAATCATTTCGATATAGCCCACTGTTTTAGCGTCTAAGTGACTTTGACCACTTGGAATATGTCATACACAAGTCGCCGGTATTTCTATTCGACCACAGTGTTCCCATTTAACCAAGAGGTTGGAGCCGCAGGTACTTCCAACTTTCAAATTAAATCCGAGTGACCAAGTTAGAAAAACAACGCAATCTCAGACAAAACGCGGCGCCAGGGGTGTTCTGATTCCTAAAAAACGGGGATATAAAACAATTCATTGTTATATTAAAAGTTAATGAGTGTGTAATTTAGTTGGACGCGGAGGGTGGCTCATCCCTTACCCGGATTGAAGGGAACATCATGAAATCATTAGCCCGGTATTAACGTGGTTTGATCATTTGGCTCGACTATTAATTTGTCTTTATTTAAGTTTGGTATTTTATGTTAATGGATAAGTTTGTTGGATTTGTATGTATGTAAGTTTTGGGATCAAAATATATTTATATGTATCTATTGAAAATATTTGAAGGGAAATAGAAAAAATAAATTTCGATTTAATTACCCATATATATGTATGTATATAGATTTTGTAAAAAAACTTATATTTTTCCTGGTCAATCAATACTCAGGAGGTGTGAGTTCAGCCACTTGTTTCAATGTCTTCAAAAATTAATATATACACTATGTTCTCCCTATTTTACTACTCCATTTACTACCCCTAAGTATTACACGAATATATAAGGATACACGAAGAAGATAAAAAAATATAGAAGTCATCCTCAGAATATCGTACAAAGTAATTGAACTGAAGCATTCGTAGTAAAATATATTATTTATTGCGTCGACTTTCCCTTTCAACGATCCCCTACTAATTTACTTAAACGTTTAACGCAAAGGGCTGTGATTCATCGTTACGTGTGAATGTGATTCATCATCACCCCTATAGATCACATATCAAATATATGCAATATAATAGTAGATACAAAAACTATACTACAAAAAAATATAACCCAACACGTAAAATGTCCAGAAGTCAGCGTAAAGTGGGAAAGGGAATTGTCTTAACGCGAATGGAGTGTCCTCACATTAGGTTCCCAGGTTCCCTATGCTGTCTTTGGGATGTGTAAAGCTAAAAAAACTACTTTACCAACTTGATGAATTGACAATTGACAATAAAAAAAGTATGAAACATATATTTTTTGGCTTTTGTTTAAGTAAATCTCACAAATTCTAATCATAAGTATTTTTAAAAAGCTCTTTAAATAAACAAAACATATTAACTTGCTTATTTATAGACGCTTATTAGTAAGTAGTTAAAGAATATCATATGTTATTGAAAAATTATGATAAGTTTATCATTTAAATGGATCTTCAAAATACCTCTCTCGAGACTATATCATATAGAACTTTATGATGCTTTTTATATTAGTACTTTAATAGCATGTAATTTTATAAGTACACATTAAAATATTTTAATGGCAATTAAAATAACGTAATATATATTATCTTTGATAATGGCAATTTTAAATAAATTTAAGTAATACAGAAAAATCGTGGCGTAAGTGCGTGTGATAGTAAACAAAATAGATTGTAGGTTCGATTCCTACTCGAAGAATCGATATTAAATATCGATTCTTCGAGTGGGAATAGAACCTACAATCAATTTTAATTTGTTCGCCTTGGTAACGAGATCTCCAGAATTCGCCAGAAAATGGGGATCAGGAACAGAGTGTCTTAGCACTATGTTCCTAGGTTTCCTCGGCCTACTATGCTATCTGCGCAATACAGCATGAAACTAAAAAAATAAAATAAAGAAATTAATACAATAAAGTATTTACTTGGATAATCATTATATTTTCATATTCGAGCCTGTTCAAGCGCATGTTCGTTATCAAATTTTTGTGTATATAATTATGTTAATAAGATGCAACGTCTATCATTCTTTTATCATGTATAAGCTTCGATTACCATCGAAAATCACTCGACAAGCTGTATACTAGCGATGGCGAAACGTATCTGTAATGTTTTTATTAAATTTGTATAGCTGTAATATATTTAATTAGGGTATTGAAGCGAGGATATTTTTTTGACTTCTGTCATGTTCTAATCTAAGGTAAGGAGTTGCATGTTATTCAAAAGAAAATTCAATTAAGAAAGAGGTTTCATATTTAATAATATACATTGAGTGCTGTTGCTAATGCATTGTATAAAATAGTGATTGGAATATTTGTAAGCTATATTTATTGCTATTTTATTTGGGTTGTCTTAAACACCATAGCGTGTAGGCTATCATTTAAAATATGTCGATATGTTTCTAATGAAAATAACATTGTAGTTACAGTTTTGTCTTAATATATTATTCTCTCTCTCTCTCTCTCAGTTTTATGTTGTATCTCGCATAACATTGGGTTAACATTGGGTTCAGAGGGAAACACTTTCCGCGGATTTTCGAGGCATGGCGACAAGAGTGGCAGAACTCAGCGTCGCGCCTTGTCTTTTTACCACCAGACAGAAGAAATGAAAACATAATTAAATAATAATTGAATTCCCCGAATGGTAATCGAATCCTCGATCATTGCTTCTACAGTCACACGCTTATGCCCCTGCGCCACAACGGCCTAACTTAATGCATTTATAACAAATAATATTATATTAACATTGATTTTTAGTTGAAAAATTGAAACTAACCACAACATAAACCACAAGAATGAGCCCACTTAAGATTAGTTCTGTGCAAATACAAACAAGGAAGTGTGAGTGGCGAGTGGCCACTAAGCATAGTAGGGGTACAACAATGGGGTACATTGTGAACCCACTGCTTACTTGTCGCGTGCCGTCCACCCACGCAATCCAAGATAACGACCGACACATCTGCCTATTTGATATACATACTTAAGTAGCAAGTTTGATCGAACATTTGAGATAGCATCACCGCATATTCTGACACCGAATATTATGTCACTTCGTTCCAGATACGGTTGTGACTGATGTTGGAATGAAACTGTTTAAGTTGATTCTTTTGATTGACAATTGAATTGTTTTTTTTTGTATGAAATGTTAAATATGTTTTATGGGTATTAATATATTTAAAAGTTTTTGATGATTATGATAGATTAAATATATATTACAATCTTCTTCCTCCTGGCATTAATCCCGGCATATGTTACCGGAGTCTGTCTTCCTGCTTAATCTACTCCATTTTGGTAGATCTGTAACGTCGTCTCTGTGTGGTTAGACCATTGGCTCTCATGCCCTGCATCACGACATCCAACCAGCGCGTCCTTGAGCGTCCAGGAGGTCTAGCTCCAGGGAAAGACAGAGCAAGGCATTTTCATCCGACATAGTTCCTAGACCGGCGTGCAACGTGACCATACCATATCAGGCGACGCTCTTGGAGCTTATCCGCTACGTCACGGATTCCAAGATTATCTCGAATGAATGAGTTTCGTGTGTGGTCAGACCGCGTTACTCCGCACATCCACCTCAGCGTCATCATTTCCCTGACGTGAAGACGTATTAAAGATCCGTTCAGATGATGCTCTTGTATATCGGCCCCTTAAGCTTGGGCGATGAGACTAGAAAGAAAAAGACTAGAATTTAAATGAGTGCAAATTTTTTGTATAACTAATTATTGGTAGTGCTGAAACCGGCTCTGATTATTTTACGTTAAGTAGGGATTATTCGGTTGCTTTTGTATAAAGGCATGTGAAGGAAATAGGCATAGGGTTATTTTGCCCGTTCGAAACTTGTGCATTTAAGCAATAAGGGAATCCCTGCGTGAAAATTGAACATATAACTATCAAATGTTAGTCAGTATTGACTAGTCGATTTTAATTTAGCTTAATTTTCGAATTTCGATTTTGTTATGGAAAGTGAAACAAAATGAGAAATTATATATTGTTATATAGTCACTAGGTATTGTTCCTATAATATTGTAAAAAAAACAAATTAAAAAACGATGTTGAACCCTATCAACGTTGTATAGCTGTATAAACAAACCTTTTTTTCTGTACACTAATTTAAAGGGTACCGGTGTCATTACACGTTGAGGACCACTTTAGAAGATATTCAATTTGCTTTATAATCTATTTATTTATGCGTAATTTTCAAATGATGACCGATGACTGGCATTAGGGAACAAAGAATGAATGGAGCCGAAGAATACTGTTTATTTTTAAAAATAAAACATATAAGAGTATTTTTTACTATAAATGTAAAATTAAGTTTTATATCTATAATTATTTTATTTTCTCTTGAAAAAAAGTAATGTTTAAATTAGTAAATAAAATCTGCTTAAGAAATAAAATGACAGCCTAAGCCGCGTTGAAATCTAATATATGGGATTTATTAACGGTGGCTTTGATTTATAAGACTTCTTATATTTCTCTTACGAGATTTGAAACTGTACTAAACACTTAGGTATTTCGTATGTAAATGGATAAACTTTCATAAATTACTTATTAAATAAAACTGTTTACACGTCATATAAAAAAAGAATATTGCTTTAAATAGAAAAATATCATTCAAAGTCGGCCCTTTAAAATAATTTATACAGGAAAGATAAAACAGGGCCAATGATTAAAATTATTATGTTTATAGCCCCAAATAGATATAAGTGGACTTAACTAGTGACGTTTATCTTAATTTTAGTTTCCACAAAACGTTTGACGCGGCCGTTAAAATGACCATGTAAAGTCGTGAAAAAAAAAATATTTACTTCCATAGATAATATTAGCGTTAAGAACCAAGA
This sequence comes from Heliconius sara, assembly GCA_917862395.2. Lineage (NCBI taxonomy): Eukaryota > Metazoa > Arthropoda > Insecta > Lepidoptera > Nymphalidae > Heliconius > Heliconius sara. Next base: position 5,080,168 of record OU860796.2, on the reverse strand, counting down.
TATAATAGATTAAACGTTATAGGTTCCTTAGATATGGCATACCATAGTTTTTATACTCAATTATATACTTACTACAGATATATACGTACATATTATAAATTAAAATATGAGCTATGATTTTAAATAATTCTTAAGGATCTGTGTTTTTTCTGGACGATATCATTATAATATAAATGTACTTTGAGGCGCTCTATATTATTATTATTTTATATTCATACTGTAAACATATTGAAAGTGAGATTAGAAATTCTGAGTGCAGAATGCAATATATTATGTATGTCAATATAGTCATGATCTAGCACTTTTTGACGTATATACAGAAAATTTCAATAGAAATAACTAATACTTAACCTGATATAACCCTAACTGTAGGTACAGGGGGCTATAACAAAACGATTATATTTTGTTATAATTTCTGCCGTTACTACAAATATAGTCTTGTTATAGCTTTATTCTACTTCTATCATAGATCTAGTGAAAAAATATTACTTATTGTAGTCACTAGTACATTTAATGTTTAACATTTTGAAACATTATTAATATACTGAAATGTTTACAATTATTAAGAAATAAAAATAATTCACATTTCTAAGTCTCTACATCAGATGTATGAAGTATATGGAAACAAAAAAAATGTATTAGGCTAACGACACCGTAATTGACGCAAATATCAGTTTTTAAGTCTCAAAACGCAACAAAACCTGTACTGTTTTAATGTATTTTATTCCGGTAATGCCTTCAAATGTGGTGGTGTAATATTACATTACCTTTTTATCTTGGTTACGAAATTATGGAGTATGTTATTGAATTCACGTTAGGAAAAAGGTGGTCCAAAACAAACAAAACATAATTAATAGCCAGTGCGTTTTCATATTCCTCCTAAATTAAATTTGGACTTGATTAACTCACTTGAGGCGTTTTCTCTGTTCATCAATCAAAATGTGGTCGCGAAGAGTGGAAGCGCCATTTACTTCCTATCCAGGGTCTCTTTCTTTCATTACTTTAGCCGCATGAGAATGAGTGAAAGATGTAATAGTATTTTGATTAGACAGTACGCAACGATTTCCAGGGTTCACACGGATGCCCCGGGTGCGTCGGACGGCTGGCTCTGGAGGCAGTAATCAATTTTATATACAAATGGCAGTTATTAATTGATTTTTTCTCCTTTATGACCAAAAATAACATCTGCCGAAAGAGAGGCAGTCGTTAGCGGACGTGCCAAAACATTGTTTTTAGGGTTGCCATGTTTTTATTGGAGACAAGAATTGAAAACTAACACGTGCCACGTAACGTTCCGTTTTTAAGTTTGATAGGTTTTTTACTTTAATCAAGGTAAGATGAAGCGGTTTCTGAGTGTTATATTAAAATATATATAAGTATATTAATTTAATTATAAATGTGACAGTTATGTTATTTTATCTTATGTAGTCAGGTTAATGCTATATGAGTATTGTCTACAAGAGCAGTAGTCAAGCCTGTTAAATTATATGATATAATATAGACTAAACCAAAATATGTAAAACAGAAATGTGTAATAGAGGCCAGTCGTGGCGCAGTGGCACGAAGTGTGACTGTAAAACCGACTGGTTGTGGGTTCGATCCCCACTCGAGGAGCTGAAATATTTACTTAAATTTATATTTCCATTTCTTCGCTCTGGTGTCGAGGCTAAGCGCGGCGTTGAGTTCTGCCCCTTAACACGCAATGCCTTTAGAATTCGGTAGAAAGTGGGGAACGGAGTGTCTCAACACAAGGTTCCCTCTGCCTATACTGCTGTGTGCGGGATACAGCGTGAAGCTGATTAAAGAAATATGTTAATGCGGCTTGATATTTTTTCAAAATAATAATTTATAATTTTTTTCCGATAAATTTGCATTACCAAATAGATCTTTTCGATCGTCGCAGTGGGACGTTGCCCTTGTTCATATAAGACCTCTATAAATTGTATTTGTTACAGTTGGACTCCCTGTGTGTTTATTTATTTATGAAGCGAGAACTAACTTCTAAAATGATGAATATACACCAAAGGTCGTTTAGTTGAAATTAGATTAGCTATGGAAATATAAAATTTAAATAATAAGCTGTCATCTCTAGATATATAACAGTTAAGGATCACTATCAAAACAACAGGTTTTTACGATAAAATGACGAACAGATAGACTTAGTTGATAAGGAGTTATTTATTGATATTGTTTTGGTTTGTAAATCACTTATTGTTATCCAAATTTTATTGAACTCCTTTTACAGTATGTGCTCATATCTCAACTGATAAGCAAATTGTCTGAATATTAGAAGCTATATGTTGAGTAAAGGTAGAGACACACTCGCACATTAAATATTTTGAAGTAAGAAAAAAAATACATATGATTCATTTCTGAAATTATCATCACTATTAACTGTGCGTGAATTTTAAAACTAAGAAATGACACAAATATCCATATTCGTTTGATAAAATTTATTTACTTTCTTGAAGCCGTCGTGGCGCAGGCTAACAGTATTTAGAGGCAGCGCGGGATTGGAATGTTCTCTAGGTTTATTATAGTTACCTTTACCTATTTATTTAAATAGATACGTAATTTTTGCTTGTAAATTATAGTAGGAATTATTGATTACATTTTTTTAACTTTAAATACCGCGTGTATACTAAGCCTTTGAGCTTCAGCCATTTTATATTTCCTTAAATCAAATTGTGATCCAAAGAGCTTCCCGTTTTGCATCCGTTCGTACATCAAGATTGTTATCGGAGATAGATTTACAAGAATCGTCTTCGTCTTTTCAAATTGTGAGCGAGTTATTTGTTTATTTCAATGGATTTGAATGGTTTTAATTGTTTTTTTTTTTAAGAATTATTTAATTTTAATCTGTGCAACGTTAAACTGAAATACTTTTGTTATATGGCAATAGTTATAATTTATAGGCTATATATATAAATTTTAGTTTCAAAACACAAAGGTCTTTGTGTGTTATTATTTCCTAATTGATAAACCAAAATACCTTTAATTTAATATAATTTCTAATGATATAGCGAAATATTAGTAAATATCGTGAACATTTACGTAAATAACAAAGTTTTAGCGGCAGTGTCAAAAGAAGTCTAAACAAATAACACATTCAGGAGAATTAATGTCAGTCGGTAAAGAGTTGGGGTATATTCAATCTTCCCGCTGTCCACACCTTTGGGTGGGCGCAGTCTCCCGCTAAGATTTAGATCACAAACTAGCTTATGACCCCATCCTGGTATTATTTTACTTTTATAGATTATATGTGTTTACGTCACAAAAACACGTATCATTCGCGGCGGTCAAACAGAACTAGATATACTATAAAAACATAGATTTATTTTTAATATACAGAGTAGTTTATGTTAAATATAGTATTTGGTAGTCTAAGTCACTTCAAAGTATCACACATTTTATAATAGTAAAAAACAACAACCTATTATACAATCAAAGCGCAGGGGCGCAAGTATGTGATTGTAAACGCGACTGGTTGTGGGTTCGATCCCGATTCGAATTCCGATTTTATATTTACATTGTTTCTTCGCTCTGGTGTCAAGGCAAAGCGCGGCGTTGAGTTCCACAACTCAACGTGCAATGCTTCCAGTATTCGGCGGAAAACGGAGAATGGAATGTATGTCTTAACATTGGGTTCCCTACCTACCCAGTGTACTGTGTGCGAGATATGGAGTGAAATTGAGAAAAAAAAACAAGTAATTATTTATGGTTACTACGTACTTACATACATCCATTATACGATACATTTAATTACATGCATGTCAATATTCTATAAGACTTAGTTACGATCGCATCCTTTCCTTTTTGCATCGCGTTCGACAAAGACGTTTCCGGGTCTGAAATGCATCTCAATCGGCGGCCACAGGAAGTTGGTACGCTACATTGGTTTAACATAATAAGTAAAGAGTATATACATCACTTTGCTGTACCGACAAAGGGTTAGTACCTACATCTACAGTTAAGTTATATTATTATTAATTGTTTCTTATTATTTGATTAAAAAGAGAAAGAGAAGAAAATCATTATTTAATATTTTTTCTTGTTGAAACCGTCGCTGTGGGTTAACGGCTCAAGGCTGGCTGTAAATGTGATGTTAATGGTTCTGGAAATAAAACATAGCGAGATCCGCAACTCAACTAGGTTCCCTACCTAAATTAAAGTCAAAGTATTATAAAATAACAAATTTGGTTTAATTTACTACAATACTAATTATATTATACACCAAATTAAGATTTAATAAATTTTGACAAACATGGAAAAAAAAATATCAAAATAGCTTCATTTTTGTTTTTTCATTTTGGCACTCACTAAAAATTTACAACAAAACAACATCCAAACGAAAAATCGTATACACATCAACCACAGGACATTTCAATCGTCGATTGACATCATTAATTAAAACGCAGAGGCAAGACCGTTCGTCTATCGCATTCTTTTTGTTCTGACTAAATTGTGTCTTTATCACGACGGTGTCGTTTTATCGCCGACCACGATCTCGAGTGATCGAGCCCCGTCTCAGTAATTTGTACCTGCCTTCCCCAATATATGGATGGGACATCGGTAATATTTACAACTCGGGTAACAACTTTGTTGTGAGCGCTACGTTCTGTTCTGTTGTGTTGTCATTTTATTTATTTAAATGACTGAGTTAATTTTATTTTATATTAATTATTTGAAAAAGTTAATATTTGAATAAAAATACAAAATTAAATAAATTCATAACAATTACTTAGTTTCAGAGGTTCAACTACCAGCATACCAGTCCATGGTGGCACAGTGGCCAGCGTCTAGCTGTAAACGAGATGGTTGTGAATTTGTTAAACAGTCGTAGGGATGTATTATTTTCATTCTTCTGCTTAGTCTTACCAAAGAAACTACTTAATTAGGTACGTCATAATTAAATATATTTAATTAAATAAATCTTTAATTAAATAATTTAATACTGTCTTAACAGTGCTGCAAGCTACTGAAATCTAAAAGAAAAGAACAGAGTGTCTTGACACTAATTTAACTCTGCCTACCCTGCTATAAAGAAGAGACAAACTGAAAAACAACATCCACATTAGCGGTGTACAGAAATAGTAATTAAAACAGTTAAAAGCCGTTGGATTTGAATGCGCTATATTGTATGAGATAATCAAAGAAATTATTTTCATTATGAAGATAACTTCAAAACTCAATTATAATATTTATGCGGTTTCATATAATAATTTAAAGGTTTAATCTTCTTTTACGATTAAGATATCTTGGTGCGTATTTGCTTCTGTATCATTGGAATAAGTATTCAATACATGTAAATATGTCTTTCAATTCCGTAAACAAGTTTGTGCGTTTTTATGTCATACTTGGGTATTGCTTCTCGTGACAATTTTTATTATTATCGTATTTAGGAGTTTATTAGAAGCTGTGCAGTTTAATTTTCTGTAAAATTTAAATGATATTACTGAATTGAGGCCCAAAGTGTGGCTGTAATCATGACAGGTTGTGGGTTCGATTCCCCTTCGAAGAAATGAAATATTTAATAATTTCATTTCTCCGCTCTGGTATCGTGGCGTAACGCGGCGTTGAGCTCCACCACTCAACTCGTAATACCGTTGAAATTCGACGGTAAATGGGAAACAGAGTCTTATCACTAAGTTCCCGTTGCCTACCCTGCTGTGTGCGGGATGCAGCGTGACGAATAGAAAAAAAAGATATTACCAAATTTTAAATGTACATCAAACAAATACACAAAATCTGGATTTGCTATAATGTATTTTTTTGCGACAATATTTGCGCATGCGCCCATTGTTGGTCAAGCACCTATCGTGTTTCAGGCGCCAGTGGGCAAACTGCAATGTTTGCTTAGGTTTATTTTACCCAACTGTTGGTTTATTAAGTTATATTTTATACACGCTCATAAAATTTTGCAAAATTATTCAGTATACTACTACTACTCTATGTTGTAATAATATTCTATGTATATTGCACATGTAAAAGTATTTTCAAAATTTATATAAAAAATTAAATTAGATTAGCTTCACGCTATATCCCGCACACGGTAGGGTAGGCAGAGGGAACCTAGTGTTAAGACACTCTGTTCTCCACTTTCTGCCGAATTTTGGAGGCATTGCGTGTTGAGTGGCAGAACTCAACGCCGTGCTTTTTGCCTCGACACCAGAGCGAAGAAATGGAAATATATTTAAGTAAATATTTCATGTCCTCGAATGTGGATCGAACCCTTCACGCTTTATCCCTAGCGGAGTAGTCAGAGAGAACGGAGCGCCAAACGCTACGGTCTCTACATACCTCTTTCGCCTCGTCCACTGTCATCAACCTCTTCATACATGCCCTCCGGGGGATCCTCATGCTTTTTACGTGACCTTCCTCCAGTATCTTTGATACTGTGTTTTTGAAGGTCAACCGAGGAAAATTTATTTATTTGATATTTTTATTTGCTCGCATGAGATTCGCGATAAAATCTTCAAAAATCGGCAAAAGTTACATTAGTATGCCTTTTTTTATTTGAGGTTAATTAATGCTTTTACTCCTTCTGGCTTTTACAACAACACCGAATCGGTAGGAAAGGGGGTACTCCGTCTCTAAAAAAAATTTGCAAGCAGTATGGGTTGTGGGGATGACGCCCTGCGGGACATGCACCTCGAATTGCATCATTTACCCTTACCTTTCCATATACGAGAAACACTGCAAGAAGCAAAAAACTGTATTTTGTTTTTTAAAAATAGCGGCCATTGTAATGCAGTGGAATGTAAGCGTGTTGATCGTGGGTTAAAATCATTATATATAAACAAAATTTTATAAAAAAAAATAATTTTACAAATTTAATTACAGCAATCCAACCAAACATTTAGAAATAAACGTAAACGCCATAATCACACACGTGCTGAAATCGAGAAGCATTTTTGGCGAGTGTTAAGTTACTTATTGACCGAGAAGTGCCCTTATGAATTGCATTGGTATGCACTCAACCCCTTTATGAGATAGCATTGTGCAACGGATATGTCATCTGCCTCCCTTTGAGTGATGCCGACGGACCGATGTTTGCCAATTCATCAATATCAAATCCAAAGGTTCGATGGAGGTGTAGTGTTCGAGTACCTAGTGGCAAAAAATCTGAAAATGGCTAATGTGCTTCAATAAAATATAATAGTTACTTATATAATTTATGGTTTTTTTTTTCTTGTCAGCTTCACGCTGTATCTCGTATGTAGCAGGGAGAGAATCTGGTGTTAAGTTACTTCGTTTCCCACTTTCCGCTCAATTTTCGAGGCGTTGAGTTGCGGAATTCAACACCGCCCTTTGCTTCGACAGCAGAGTGAAGACATTATAATACTCATAAATATTTATTCAGTTCCGCGAGTTTAGTCGAACCTACAACCTGTAGCGTTTACAGTCACCTTGTACCTCTGTTCCACAACTGGCGTCAACTTATATTACAGCATATATGTATACATACTTATTTAATTCTATTAAACGTTCATATTGAAATATTAAAATTATCGGAAGCAAAATAATTGCTACTTTGCTTATAACACTAAGAGCTACTTAAATTATTCCCTTTCAATAAAAACGAAATCTTAATTGACAGTATTAACCATAAAGTACCTTCATAAAAGTAAGATAATAAAATCCTTGACTTGCCTCTACTTTAGCGTAGCTGGAAAACGAAAGCAGTAGTTTATTACTTTTAAATGTTAATATGCGTTCGGCGGTGCATGGGAAACGTAAGAAGTTCTCTAGTCAAAATATAGAGTGATATAAATGCTCTCGCTCTACAAGTTACTCACAACACTCCGTTACTCCTCCGTTACGAAATGCAAGACTCGCCGCCGGAACGACGTCGTGTTTTAATTTTAATGTGTTCATCTTTTGACCCAATGAATCCGTTAAATCGTTTTCCAACATATAACATTTATTATTGTATAAAATATTTCGAAAATTTTAGAATGTGATGTTCAACACACATGTTTTATTGGTCACATTAACGGATACTGGTTTGAATTACTTTATATTAATTATATGGATATACCGACTACCGCTCGTTCTACACGTGAGCAATTTCAATCAGTATCATTGAGAATTGAACCAGAATATCGAGATAGTTTCAGGTTGGACAACATCACTGTCCATTAAAATCATTTGGCGCACGCCGCTATAGAAAGTCAAGTACACCTTGCGGTCTGTCTATTGAAATCATAACAATTCATAAGAACCCTTCTACATCTGCGTTACGAATCCTTGTATCTCGTGTACATACATACATACGATCAGATGCATCTTTTCTAATAAGTCAAGGTGTTCATCGGGATAGTAAGTTTCATATATAAACAAGGAACGTGCCAAAATATTTCACCTGGACTCAATTTTGACTGAAATAAGACCTTACTACACAAATTTTGATAAGCACAACTCAAAAGACCGCCATCACCTTGCTACGTCACAATTCACAATTGTTTACAAGAGGATTATATTACATTATCTTTATAAAAATGCACCGTAATTAAGCGCCCACATCCACTAGTAGAAGGCCCTCTATAATATCTGCTGGGCCAAAAAAAAGAAACGTATTGAAGGTGGCAGATGCACACGCACTGCAAACAGTCCTAAATTTAATATTTAAAAGTAATTCAATAACATAATGTTGATCACTGAGCAAAATGTATTGCTTCCTTCCACCTTTAAGGGTCCCGTGACCCTCGAGAGGATCGGGAACGAGCTGATACAGTTATGTCGAAGAACTGTAACATTGGGAGGCTCTTTGTTTGTAATAACGGCACAGTGCATTACTGCTCCCTAATATTTAAAGGATACAAAAAGTGTACCGTTTTATAAGGATTTCATAAGGATATGGCAAAAAAGTCTGTGTATGGTGCCTGTATGGTTTCTTAGGATCCGTTATATCAATAGAGATTATAGACACGCGTTCGGTGCGGCGCGGGCGTATTGTCGGTTTTTCTTTGATGCGGCTGGAAAAGACATTCACAAGGACAATCATTAGTCCGTAAGCTTAGTAGTTTAAATCTCTGAGCTTAGTATAAGATCAACTTCATGATTAAGACGCTCCGATAACCAATTTTTGGGGATTTTTTTAGGCATGTGTGATAAGTAGCGGAACTCGACGCTGTGCTTTCCTTTAGTACCAGAGCGAAGAAATGAAATTATTACAAATTCATTCGAGTGGGAATCGAACCCACAACCGTCGCATTTACAGTCATACTCTTGCCACGCCACGACGGCCTCCACTCGGCCTACTATAAGATATTTAACAATTATGTAAAGTGGACAGTTATCATTATAACTTTTATCCTAGTTCAATACAATCACATCACTAAAAGTACTTTCGTTTTGAATAATATATAAATATATATAATAGTGATGTCTTTAATGTGATTAAAATAATGATTTCGATATGCAATTAGTTGGAATCGAAATGACGTCGTCAATCAGAATGTACGCTCCCAGGTTCCCATTTCATTTTGTTAATTGCGTTAGATACTAACCTGAAGAAGACACCAATTAAATTTAACTTATACGATTAATGTGTCAAATGTTTTAGTATGGTTTACTTTACATAGGCTGATAAATATATAGCATAGGTCATTAAATTAATGTGATGATAACATGTTTACATTACATTATTTTTTAAAAGAAAGTTATATTGTGTTTGTGTGTTTTAAAATTTTATTTTGTCAATTAACAAGGAAAGGGCGAAGGCATTTTCTGATGATGAAAAACAAAACTTTGCTTAGAAGCCGTAGCCGTCATAGCGTCCTCCTTTTTTAAGTTAATTAAGTAGAAAAAAGAAGAGCTAAAATAAAAAAATACTTCCTTATACTACTTGAACACTAATATAAGTTAAAAGAAACCATTACTAAAATGATATCTTACATTACAACCTATTTCATACACATATATAATTACATGAATTTGAAGTAAAAGTGTCGCTTAAAGCAAAATTTGTGTATTTTCCGTGGACCATGTTTATATTTTACATAACGTAACTTAAACTAAAGTTAACTTAAATATATGATTTAAATAGTAACATAACTTTTAACAAGTCAATTATTGTTAAAGACTGTCACAGCGCAGAGGCACAAGCGTGCGACTATGAACGCGATGGTCGTGGATTCGATGCCCACTCGTGGGAAAGATTTCTTTTCATTTCATCGCTCTAGTAACGACACAGAGAGCTTTAAGTTTTACCACTCAATACGCAATGCCTTGGGAATTGTGTGTGTTTTAATGAGACCAGAGTGTCTAGATATTAGGTTCCCTCTACTCTATTCTACTATGTGCGGGATGCAGCGTGAAGGAAAAAAATATATATATCAAGTATATTATCACTGTCTTACAGTTTTATCATATCAATGCTAGTAGGTACGTGCTACTAGCGTTTTTACTTCAAAAACTGAACCAGAAACGAATTACTTAGAGTGCTGCTTATCACTTGACTTCTTCCAGTACCGATCGTTCATATAATTAAATTTGATAAATATGACGCCTCTCCTTAGATACAGAAGCCGATGCTTTTAGTTACTATCTCTAAGTTTAATTTACTTGACTCGACGATAGGATGAAAAATGAATCGAGTTACTTTCATATCAATGAATTCGATACTTATGTCTTTTATTGTTAAATCGATGTGTGTTATTATTATTAATAGTGAGTGAGGAGTTTTTTTGTTTATAGTAATGTTTTTTCCTAATAGTCTTTGTCTTTCGTATATGAAATAGTAGAATAAATGGCTGCACAATTTTTTTTAACACATACTTAAGTGATGTTCTCTTTGTTCCTTCATTATATTTTACACCGATAATGATCACGATCAAAACATGCAACCATATATCCAATTTAGAATCTGAATCGACCGAATCAAAAAAAAATCCGGAATTGGCCTGTTACATTTCACACGAAAACGAATTTGTGGTTGGTGTTAGTTTTTTACTTTGATTTCTCCATTTAGGGAGCATTTCTTGCAAAAATATGTTTTTTTTGCCGTAGTTTTTCGATACGTGAGCTAGTTGCCGGGGCTACGCTGTAGAAAAGCTGTTACATACAATTGAATTATAGCAAAGAAAACAAACAATAACAGGATTTCGTCGTAATCTTCTATTCTTCTCGACTTAAGTACTACCGAGAGCGTTTCGTGCGTTTCGTATTTGTCTAAAGCCAGCAGACCGTTCTATAGACACAACGATAACATTTATACTTCCGGACGAATGCGTTGTGAATAATTGGTTCGCCATTTATTTCCTTCCCAAATATAGTATTATTGGAATTCTACAGTGTTATACAAAATTTACGACGGCTTTTGTGTTACGATGCGAGTGTCGATAATGGCACGGGCTTTGGCGTATAAAACGAAGGCGTGATAGTCAATGTATGCGGCGTCAGAGGTGGCATAAATTATTGACATTTAACAAAGAGTAAATAGATACCCTCAAACGTTCTAAATTATTACGTTTTAAAAGCATGCTATTTGTAAATGTTACGATGACAATATTTATGTGTACTTCAACCATGTTTAGTTTCCGTATGTCAGTTTTTTTTTCAGCTAATAGCAAAGTAGGCAGAGGGAATCTAATTGTAAGACCGCTTACCACCGAATTTATGAGTCGTGTTGAGTGGCGGAACTCAACATCGTGCTTTATTTTATTACCAGAGCCAAGAAATGAAAAAAAGAAATGATTGAGTTCTGTTAGTCGTTCAAAATTATAAATTCTAAGAACATACGTAGACGGCGAGCTTATGACTTAATTTTCTTTATTTATTCCACTTCCTTATTACTTTCTTTACCTTAATTTCAACAATACGTTCCAAAATCCGCTTATCCTCAAACCCTTCAGATGCTTAATTTAGAACGGGTAAACTAATAACTATGACCACAACACAAAAGGAGATTGATGAAAAAAATGCAAAAAAACGGACCGTGCTCTATTGACCGTGACGCAATATTGTTTAACATTTTGCCGATAGCCCTAAGTCCACCTTGTTGACTTCGACGCTCAACAAAATTAAACACGACGAAAAAAAAAACGGAAGGTCCTTAAGAAGATTTGACGTGGACCATTGTGGACCATTGTGAATATTGTGTAATGTAGCGAGACGATCGTGTATACCTATCCGAAGAATGACGTTGTGAATGTATGACGCAAGGAAGATTTCGATTTGAAAGCTTTGTTCCTATGTGTACAAGTTGCAGGTAGAACCCTTTTTGCACAATTTATGGTAACGGACAGTTACGTTTAGTTGTTGTCGCCACACTCGTCTTGTCGACACACTTCAAATACATTCAATTTCACGATCGGTTTACTATTGAAAACATTTAATTTTGCCTCCTTGAAACGCAAGAAGATAAAATATTTTATGCCTTACAAAAGAATTGGTAATTCGCCGTAAAATAGGCGATTTAGCAACAAAACTTCATCATAGGTGAAGATTTTACAAGGATTATTAATGACTAAGCGAGTAGTTTAAGGAAATTTTGTTTGAAAAAGTTCGCTTCTTACCTTGCTTTGATTATTAAATGTTTTTTTTTTCTAGTTAGTACTTAATGCTATAATTAGAAACAAATAACTTATTCATTTTTTAATAAGATATAAAATAAGAAATTTTTAATATTTATGATATAAAGAACTTATTGAATGGTTTAGATATTTTTAGGGTACCTTATCTATATAGTAACACTTATATAGAAATCATTTGTTGTTCTTCTGCCGGTCTATCAAGATCATTTATCTCGGTATTGCGTGGAAGTATCAAGCTGAAATTAGTATCAATTATATACTATGGTCCTTTGAAGCACAGAAAAAAATTAAGCTTTTAAGTCAACGCAATTAAAAGATGGGAGCATTTATGCATTGATTTTGGTTGCATTTCACATGGAATTCGCTGCGTAATCGAAACCTATAGGGTACTCTTCCCGTAAGCTTACAATATAAAAAAAGAAATAATCCGGAATGTTAATATATAAAAAAATGAGTGCGTATAAGTTTATCTACTTTTATAAGTTGTACTTCCCGTTGACCCACAATTTTGAAATTGATACGGAAGAATCAGTGCGAGAGTCCGACTCACATTTAACCGTTTTTTTCTTATATCACAAGCTTTTGACAACAACGATAATATATGATGTCGGTCACACTAATATGGACCAATTGTTACAAATCCAAAGCATCTCTGTGATATGAGAGCGAAACCAATCGTATTAAAGAATTCTGAATGACTCTATTAATAACAGACATAACTAGCTATTATACAATACTTATTAATCACAATTATACACTATGATGAATTTGAATCGATTTATACCTAAGTCGTTTTGTATTGTGTTCAAATTAGGGTCATTTATGGTATAACTAAATTTATTTAAAAAAAATCTTTCAAGTGATATCAAAATTTATAAATGATATTTAGGATGAAGCAAAATGTTATGTTTTAAGAATTATACCTTGGAATTTATACAGGCATACAAATAGTAATAATAATAATAAACTTTATTTATCGCCAATTAGAGTTACATAAATAGTCCAGTAATAGTCATTATCTTAACATATGTTAGCTTAGTACAATTTTTGTGGATTCTACTGTTACCGTACTAGATCTGTATTACGGCACACAGTACTAAATCCTCAGAATTGCATTGAATTTTATCATATAGTAAAACTACATTGAAATCTCATATTATGTGTACGTGTATATGACCAAGAGGCCATGACCATTATACATTTTAAAATAATTTTCACACGATCAATCGGGGTTTTGTTTCCGATCATCCAATTTGAAATATCGGTTGTGGCTACAAATCATTAAAAAAAATTGAGTTTGAAATTTTACGAAATGGGCAAAAAGGCGGCTTTCTAAATAACCAAAGGAGGCGTGGTGAACACCGCTTCTGAAAATTATGGCAATTTTAACACCTAAGGAGTGCTAAGTTTTGTAAAGACCCCTGTAATTTGGTCGACGTGTGCTGACGGCGTACACCACTTTGTGTATTCTATATTCAACGTACGTGCCTATCGATACTATGTCCCGATCATAACCCACGATTTATAAGAGTCGTACGTTTTTTTTTGCAGAGTCATTGGATTTTAATGAGGAAATCATATCTGTAGGTAGCCCTTTGTAATTTATATAAAAATTGTTATTTCGATCGATAAGGATTGGGGAAGATAAATATAGTATAGAAATAACAACATTAATCTGATATCAAATTTTAGATGATGATTTTCGAAATAGGTTCTACTGTGCTTGTACTTGGTTCTAGGTTTAGTATTTTAGACTCAAATAATAAATACGAGAATTACCAAAAATAGTATTATAAGAGTTCAGTATAGTTCCACAGATTTAAAAGAGATAAACGCTTAATTATTTACATCTTAAAGGCCAAGCTTTACAGTTATAATTTTGTAGGTGAATATTTTTTATGTATAAAAAATGATAGCAAATATAAAGAATTGCTGATTGTTCAGAAGCTATTACTGGACCATATAATTTAAAGTAAACCTATGATTAAGAAACGCGGCCTACCTGTTAAATTAAATTAGGCTTTTTTAGGTGGCGCTCACTACATTCCAATACTCAGGCGAAAAAAAAAACAACAGATAATGAATAAAAAAAGTCGCTATTAAAAACCACGTGTATTAATAATTTTTAACGTTGTTCTTTTTTCTGTGGAGTGCGATTCATTAAAATTTGTATCTTTCATGTAGGCGTATCGCTATGACTTTTAATATGGTTAGTTATTACTTCGTACTGCAATTGCAAGGTGAGCTCGAAATCTGTTTTCATTAAGTCTTCTATTTTTTGATAGCATATTTTTAAAATGTCTTCTTTTTTTATATTGTTTATAATTATTAAATTCAAAATGGAGTACCTTTTTTAATAAAGTTAAAATACTAATGTTTTCAGATTATATATAACGGGGCTTCGCCCGTTTGAACTACACGATTATTTATATACACTGTATTAGATTCGTGCTCTAAATACACATAATATACTTGAAACGCACCTATAGTGACTTTTTTCTTTCTGTTTCCTTCACGTTGTCCTTCAATGTAAGGTACATTGCAGGGTGTGCAAAGGGAATTTCAGAATCCACTGTTAAGACACTCCGTTGCCATTAGGACACTTACGTTGCCCACTTTCAGCTATATAGTGATTTATTTTGGTGTTGTGTTGACGTAATATCTATAAAGATTTTTTATCACTTTGAAATAAGTACTACCTATTGGCCTTTAAGATGTAAATAGCCAAGTTTGAGTATATATATATATATATATATATATATATATATATATATATATATATATATATATATATATATATATATATATATATATATATATATATATAATTTTTTTGTGTTAATTAAATTAACATTTTTTTTATATCTCTATTATATGTGCGTATTTTGTACCGTACATCAATTTGCAACAATATAGCCAAAAATTTTATTTTGTTACATTCGTCACAACTTTAAAGTGAAAATACCGATTTGAGTTATTATTAAAGTTATTTACTCCTGCTTAAACAAGCCTGATGATTAAATGGCTGACCTTAATCAAGATTTATTTATATAAAATATACATACACCTACGAGTACACACAATATGAAAACTTTTAGTGCATTCTTGTTTAAGACAATTAAGTTAAACAATAAAGACTTTCATTTAGATGTAAATATAATCATAAATTATCTTGTATATATATATATAATACACAGATAATATAATATACAGTAAAAAAATCGTTTTAACTAAGATATTGTTTTAGCCATAATAAATTCAGGCGTATTGGTCATACCCTACAGCGAAGCACATCTTGACCGCAATCTCGACACAACGTAATCTCACAAATATTTATCTCATGTCAATACAATATGCCAAAAGCGAACGCTTATTATTGTTTTTATAAATGTGCGTAAGCTATGGCCTTTGCGTGTGGTACAAGTGAAAATGTATTATTTTATTGTTTATTTATTTTAATTATTTGTTTTTTATCTATTTAGAGCCGTAATTGATTCTATATTACAATTTTTTCAGCTTCACGCTGTATAAACAGGTTTTCCTAGTGTTGAGATACTCTTGTAGTTTTTTTAGGTTATATGAAAAATGTATCAAAGAAGACCAATTGTCTGGAATTATTATTAAAAAAATAACATTTAAAATTGCCACCGAAATTGCTTATATCAATATACTGTTAAATTTTCAACATCTAGACCGACTAGAAGCTTACTATGTATCTATACTGTCAAACACTATCTATCTATCTATCTATTGATTCTTATCTAAAACGAGTACTCCTTTCATGTAGGACGATACAACGTCAGTTAATATCAATAAAGTAGCCCGTGTTCGCACTAACGAGGCGCTAAACTTTCGACATCACGCAGCGTTTAACGTTTTGCCTTTGAAGTAACAATGTTAGAAAACTTGTTATGATAATTGTATAGGATATAACTCTGTATTTGATAAGATATAAATAATTCCTTTAATTAATTTATTGTGATCATGTAATAAATTAATGTGGCCTGTAAATTGATGTGTCCTGATGTTTTTTTTTTCATTTATGTTAATTTCATTGAAGTCTACTTTCAGTTATACGAGTTTGCTATTTGTTACCTGGCAATATAAATGATTGACATCCGATCGATAACTTTAAAAATTATCTCACGGTTAATAAACAAAATGATTTAGGTACATTTTTCAGACAGAGGTTGTGTTGAGACTCCTTTCTCCACTGTCCTTCGAATTCTGGAGGCATTGCATGTTG
Organism: Heliconius sara; assembly: GCA_917862395.2. Lineage (NCBI taxonomy): Eukaryota > Metazoa > Arthropoda > Insecta > Lepidoptera > Nymphalidae > Heliconius > Heliconius sara. Next base: position 5,063,383 of record OU860796.2, on the reverse strand, counting down.
AGTGTCAGTGTAGGTTATATAGGTTTAAAATCTCACAAAAAAATATCATTGATATCTAATTAAAGGAAAGAAATAGTTTTTCGACCTATCAGTTAAAACCGTTGTTTCAAACGACAAATTAATGCGCTGATAGTAGAGTACCAGTTGATTAAATCTTACCATTAGAATGGCCTTACTTTTCTATTTAGCTCCAAAACATCGTTGTATAACGATTAGGGCATGGGTCTTTTTTCTTTATTTAGCTTCACGCTGTGTCTAAAGACTAAATTCCTGTTAAAATTTATCTGATAAGACTAAATTCCTATTAAGACTAAGGCTTCCGTTTCTTATTGTATATATTTAATAAAAATCACAGTCTTTCATAAAATGGACACTCTGGTCACTTAGTGTGAGTCGTAACAACGCATTGTCCAGCACAATGGAGGGCGGAGTGGTCGCTCGCGGCGTCCTCGTGGCCATACGTAATATCCTACAATGTATACTAGTGTATCAGATTTTCAGGTTCATTATATATAACACATATATATTTTGGAGTTAGAAATAAATGTATTGGATGTGTTGTTGAGTTCAGTAATTTTAATGTTATAATTTTTTTTATATATTTATCTTTTTTTAAAAGCCAGGCCTATCGTAAATGCTACTGGTTGCGGGTTCAATTCCCAGTCCATGAAATTAAATGTTTAATATTTTCATTTCTTTGCTCTGGTAATAAGAGATCAACGCGCGGCGTAGACCTGCTTTCTGCCACTTAACGGTAACAGCTTAAAAATAAAATTTATTATTAAAAGGCTTTTAAGCTTACATTGAAAGAACTAGTTCCTTAGGCCAAGAAATAATTCAATCAGCTCACTTTTTTATACATATTTGTGATGTTTTTATTTAAGCTCTAAATACTAAATAGGTTGTGTCTCGAATGCTGGTGAATAAATAACTTTTATTTATAGTACCACACATACTCCCACACTGTTAGAGTAAGTGATACACTCGTGATAGCTCTATCGATGCGCACGATCTGCATCTGTATCTTTGTGCTGAGTTGATCACGCGAGATGGTGATCTTCGAACCCTAGTATAGCCTTGGAAATATGTCACTTATCACTAATGTTAAGACACTCCGTTCTTCATTAAGACAGTTTCGTTCCCCTCGTTCCGCTGATTTTTTTAGGCATTGCGTGTTGAGTAGCGGAACTCAACGCCGCTTGTCGCATTATCGATTTCGATTACAGTCGCACGTTTGTCCCATTGCTTTACGACTTAAATTAATGGGGTATTTTATTAGTACTTATAATTATCCTAAAGTTTGTAATTCTTTTTATATAAGATAAAATATAATATATTAATTTTAGAAATCTTTAAAATATTACAGAATTACTTATTTTGCTAATTACTTACTATTAAAAAAATAATAATACTAATACTAATTAATTACTTATTATTAAAAAAAATATTTTATGCTATATATTTTTTTCAATTTGAAAACAATCGAATCGGTAATATCTAATATTCTAAATTATCAAGGAAACAGCATCAAAGCGCCGGCAAAGATCCAACTTCCGATTACTGTATATGGTTTGACGTCTAGAGCGGTCGGTTCATCATACGCGTCGGCCATTTAAATGGTCATAATTGGTCAGGCGAGTCTTAAAAACATATTCTATCATGACATTGGAGCTTTTTACTACTTGAATCGTGACTTGCTCAACACAATTAAATATTAATGCTTTTCAGATCCACGCTGTATCCCGCATGTAACAAGGTAAACTAAGGGAACCCCGTGTAAAAACCCTCTGACGGCATTGCGTGTTGAGTGGTGGAACTCAACTCTGCGCGTTGCCTCGACACTTGAGCGAAGAAATGAAAATATTAAATATTTCATTTCCTCGAGTAGGAATGAACCCATAACCTGTCGCGTTTATAATCCCACGCTTGCATCACGACTTGCCTCACTATAATATTAATGTTGAGATTTTAATATACGTTTTGTTTCTACTCGATGTTTTGTTCGATTGTCTCTTCTTCTTGGCACTCTGTTCTTGCATGACGCAAAATAAAAATATTAATCGGTCTATCTCCGGCTATGGCTTGTAAAGTCGTGCGTGACTGAATATATGTATGTACGTATATTTAAAACTTATACGTACACGAGTGTCCCTAGATATTTAAATACTCCCGTTGTCAGAGGCGATGAAGTGATAAAGATGTTTATTGATGATCTTCGCTTACGTTAATTGCCAACGGCGGCGCTTGTGTTTCGGTGCCAAGTCAAGTCGAGCGCAAATGACAAAGATTTGAGTTCTGATATAGTCTGTCGGCGTTCGGCTTTGAACTGGACTATCAATTCACAAGTTCGACGGCCAATCAAAATATTAACGAGGATTTGGTGCACATATAGGAAAAAAATACTATTTCTTTATAAAAGATATTTTTAAAGTAACTAGTACTAACTACTTTTTTATTGTTGGAAATACTAAATACTTTGTTGAATGTCGTCTTGCAATACAAGGTGGGGAATTCGGTTGCTACTCTAGGATTTCGCTAAAAAAGCGTATAAACGACCGGTACGACACCGAAAAAGGCTATTGAAAGCAAAAGTGGTACTATTAACCTGACATGCGACACGTCCGTGCAATAAAACGTAGAGAATTAATTCTGACATTTTTGATGAAGGTCGTCACGTTTTATATTGTCACCTGAAAAAAGAGTCGATATAGATGCTTAATGAAGTGAGTTTGTGCAAAAGTCATAAATTAAATGAGTAAATATGTGGACGGTGCGCCTTACTGGTTGCTGTAATTAAGATGGCGCACGGCGGCGCGGGCGCAGCACGAGGCGCGCGCGCCGGTTGACAGGTCACTCACACTCCCCACTGGACACGCGGCCTTCGCGAAGGACGGCTCTACCATACATTGCACTTTGGAATATCCTATTTTCGTAATGAAATCGTTTAATTTTACTTATATTTAGTTAAATGACCATTTTTTTTTGTGCAGACCACCACGATGACTTTTTAAATTTCAATTACTACTATTTCAAATAATCTATACGATCGATGATATAAATAAATAGTTTTATTTACATTTCGATCGCTATCGTAAAATATTAACATATGGGATATAATATTGTAGTTTGTATATTCTATAATTGGAATTTTAAAATATTATTTACTACGTTTAGCACTTGTGTCTATTTTGAAAAAAAAAAACTGTTATATATATTAAAATATTTATGAAAATATACAAACATATAAGCCCATCGAGCCATTAACTTATGGTTAAAGTCATCTTTTAATTAAATTTAATAATACGAGAAGCTGACAGGGTGATATGAATAAACAAGTCACGTTTCAATAGCTGAGGTGATTATGAAGAATCCTTTTTATTTATTTATAAACGACACTTAACAAAAAAAAACAACATTTAAGTGTTGGTACTGTTGTTTTTTACTATTTGTATGCACGTATAAGGCGCTTCGCCTAATACATAATATCTAAGCCTCACCTGCGACGACTGGTTTTGCATGTGTCCAACCACATTGACCGCTAATGCCTTGTGAAATTATAATATTCCTTTAATAGAAATCTATTAGATGCTCCACTAGAAAAATGGGACTATTTGAGTTGTTTTAAAAAGTAAAAAAATATAACTTCAAGGCATAGCATTAAACTTGAAAGCTTTGTAGCAAATCGCGTTTGACGCACAACGCGCTCGCGTTTGACCATTGAGGTTCAATTAGTTCGTAGCGAACGCGATGATTGCGTATTCGAATTTTACTGATATTAAAAATATATATTTTCAAGCGAACGTAACATTTTGCAATTTTCAACAGGGGCGTTGAAACAAATTTTTTACACATGTATACAGATATAGTTTACAAAACACATATTAAATCACAAAAAAAAACAACAAAACCATTTCAGAGTAAATTTTTAAAACTGATCTATATCACATTTAGTAGATTTATCTAGTCTCTCGTACCACACAATACTAGATAGCGCACGTTGACGACCCAGCTTCTATTTTTTATAGCTGGCCGGAATACGGGCAACGGGTTTGTAGGTGAGGTGAGGTGAGTATAGTGCAGAATCCTAATACATGCAGGTAGCCATCCAAAGGGAACCCGCATTCCTCTTCTCGTTGGAAATTATAATTGCATCCACTATACGCTTGAACGTATCGCAAGTATCTATTCAATTATAAAACCTACTAAGGGTGTATCTCTAGACATTACAACGTTGTAATATGTGTTTTCAATTATAAGAGGGTATATTTAAATTTTGTTTCGTATGTTTGATCGATTTTGTTTGTTTTATATAAGTAAATATAGTACGTATGTGTACGTACTTAATAATCGATTAAATTATATTAATTGGTATTCAAAATAATGATTATTCAATAAGTTTTTTTTAACTCTTATTAAATTATTTTTAAATATATAAAATAGTGATATGTGATGTTTAGAATAAATATAGCCTTTTTTATATAAATAAAATCGAACACCTGTGTGTCATCGTTGGCTATTTATCGTGCAAATTTGCATAGCATGCATGCCAAATAAAACGCCTCGATCATAGTAAAGCGTGAATAATTGGACCCTCAAAGTTTTATTTTAAATACAAACTTATATTATTTTTAACTGTCATGGCGGTTAATATTTGTTAACATTATTAAAACATTGGAACATTACTTTTGGCATTACTAACAATTTAATTTGTATGTCCGGTTATTTATTAACTACTAACTTTAAATGATATACATATGTAGGCGATTATTATTTAGTTTTACATACAAATAAAAAATCTTTAAATAAGATTTTTTTTAACTGATAACATATTGTTCAACTTTTGCTTCAAGGAATACATTGTGTGAGGCCGGTCGTGGCTATAAACGCAACTGGTTGTAGATTCGTTCCCAACTCGAGGCAAGGCGTAGCATTGAGGTCCGTCACTCAACACGCAATGCCCTTAGAATTCGGCGGACAGTGAGAAACGTAGTGTCTTAACACTTGGTTCTCTCTGGCTGCCTTTCTGTTATTAATTTGTACATTGTGTGAGAATTTTATGTGAAATTTGTACATTTTACGATGTAAAGTGACGAGAATTTGAGTGGTTTATTATGTTGTAGTTTCCCATTAATTATATAATATTTTTTTTATCCTATATATTTACAACTATTTCTATATATTTATAATTATATTATTAGACATCATTGTTTTTTGGATATGGTAAAGGCAAATTTTAATGCCAATAAGCCAATTCTTTCTTCAATTTTACTAGGTAGTCGAAATTATTTTTAAAGGATACCTTCACACACAGCGGTACCTAGAACTAAAACCTCACATAGCAATACTCAACAAATTATATAATATTCTACATTGCGTGTTGAAGAAATGGAGCAAACTACCATATCTTGTCAAAAATATACTAATGTACATAAATCCACACCTAGGAAAGAAAAATACTATTTAGAAAACGTATAAAAATTTTAACGTAGCGCAGAAACGTAGGATTCGAAATCCACGATTGGAAATTCGAGTCCCGCTACATTTAATAATTTTTTATATGTTTTCTAAATAAGTAAGATTTACTCTACTGAGATTTACATCTGTAACAGTTTAGACTATGCTCTTTGAAGAAAAATAATCATCTTGTAAGAAATCATTCTAACTCTTAATATTATGTTATTATATTGTTAGCGAACTCTTGTAAAAGAGGGTAGATTTAGGGGAAAATAATTATAAAAGCAGTGGAATCGTGTCAATCGGGGGACATTTGCGTGTAAGTGACGGTCCCTATTGGAAGGAAACTAGTGTGAAGTATTGTTAGTAGGTGATAAAACAGACAGACGATATGTGTATTTATCATGTATTTTAAAAACTATAACCGCTTCCGATTTCTAACAATATTATATTTTTTTAACAGAAAAAAACAATCATTTGTTTTCTTATTGTAATAAAATCTGTTAACTCATGTACGCTACTAAAGTGCTGTTTTTAAAGGAAGAGGAAGCGAATAGTAAAAAATTAACAAAAGACGATTTCTTTTATTCTGACAAAATTAAGTTAGCCCATATAAAAGAGTTTGTTTAAAACATTAGAGTTTTTAAGATGTTATCAACAATGTTTGGTGTCAAAAATCTCGCATCATGCCGAACACATTTGAGAGAGACGATACCGATCTAACCGCTTTGTTCGATGATCATTTTATAAACAAGAATAGCGGGAGCCCATATGAATCATTTTTTAATAGAAAAAAATGGTTTTTTATATAAAACATATACATCAGAAAAATATGAATTATTTCAAAAAAATATATCGGGGCCAGTCGGGGCGCAGTGGCACAAACATGTGACTGTAAACGTGACAAGTTGGTGGGTTCGATTCCCACTCGAGTAAATGAAATATTTATACTTTGTGGTCTTCGCTCTGGTGTCGAGGCAAAGCGCGGCGTTGTGTTCCGCTAATCAACATGCCATGCTTGTAGAATTCGACGGAAAGTGGAAAGCAGAGTGTCTTAACAATAGGCTGTCTCTGTAAACCCCGCTACATGCAGGATGCTGAAGCAGCGTCAAGCTGAAAAATTATGAAACATTTCTAAAATATTTAATATTCATATTAAGTTTTAAATTTAAAACAAAGACAAAGTAGAGTAGTAGACAAAATAAATAATATATATTTAAACGTACATAAATATATCGTACGTTTCAATATAATAACTCAGTCAATTACAGTCTCTGTACGGTTAATCATGTTTAAACGAACCCGAGGTTACTGCCATGCGTTTGTTTAATTTATATTCCACCTAGAACCTGGTGGCTAGTAGTTTTACGGGAGAAGATCTTAAGATAAAATACTGCCAGCGGCTTACAATCTTTAATTATTCCGTGCTATGGTATCTGTATAAGTATATTTTCATAATTCATACACCATCGTTGCTGAGTGTCAAATATGTTAGTCAACGTAAATGTTATAGATTCAGTGCTACGGAGAAAATGCAGAATTTATTTTTATATTTCAAGAAAAAATTATTGTCTTTTAAGGTACCTTATGCATACCCTAATATCCTATGTTTGTAATAAATGTTCATCAAGATGTTACGTTACTATATATCTGGATATAAAGTATTATGCGCTAAAAGCCAAAGTATCGTGGCGCAGTAGCACCAAGTGTGACTGTAAAACCGACTGGCTGTGGGTTCGATTAAATATTTATTTAAATTTATATTTCCATTTCTTCGCTCTGGTATGGAGGCTAAGCGCGGCGTTGAGTTCTGCCCCTCAACACGCAATGCCTCCAGATTGGTATCGCAGAAATTGGATCGCAGAAAATGGGGAACGGAGTGTCTTAACACTAGGTTCCTTCTGCCTACCCTGCTGTGTGCGGGATACAGCGTAAAGCTGAAGTATAAATGTAATAAGAGAAAGATGACCTTATCGTTAATTTAATATTGTAATAGTATTACCATTAATTAAATTAATAAGCATATTAGTTATTTATGTTAGTATAGTTTTTTATATTTTTGTTTGGTGTACCAATTGATTACTGTAGTACTGCTAAATGAATACTAGGGCTAGAGGCGAGTGTGAATCAGAACGTCTTCAATCATGTATGTCTGTAGGGCAAACTGTTATTGCTGTCTTATTTCTTTGATATATTCTGGGAACTAAAATGTAATATTTTCTTAATGATAATGAAAAAATGATAAGAAAATCGATTTACCAGCTAATTAATATTTTATCATCTCATTTTTTTATAATTTAAATAAAGCTACATGCTATTAGAAAAATATTTTACGTTTTTAGTGAAACTATCTTAACCGGATTAATCACGTATAATTATTTGGATTATACATTTTTGTTAACCCGGCGTGACATTCGTCTATCAGTTGACATAATTATTATATCGAACTACCGCCAACGATTTTGTAATTATCTCGCGTACTGCCCTGGATTCCTGCAGAATGAGCTGACTGTATTTTGCCCTCGTGTATGGTGGGATTGAGACTTTAATATGAATATTACTTTTCACTGGTCTCAAGAATTGGCTCACTTCCTTGTAAAGCTTGAATATGATGTTTATAGAAGCTCTTCTTAAGGTGTTGCCAATACTGTCTGTAACCCCCTTCACATATGGTAGAAATGACGGCTTCAGTTTGAGGAGATGGCTTTTAGCTCTATTTCTATTAATGACAATATTCAATTCACAATCGAATTACAGGCAAATAATTCTTTAGCTTTAATTGATATTTTAGTCATAAGAAATCTCAATGGCTTAGTAGGCCACAATATATAGGAAATCCACGCTCACCAATAGATATCTCAATGGTGAATTGAGGTGGTTTAGGAATATATAAATATTATTCGTATGTAAAAGTGTCATCTACGTATCGTTTACGTATCCTAGGTAGACAAGGTGCAAAGCTAAGAGCCATCTCCTCAAACTCAAACTGGCACTTCCACCATATGTGAAGGGGGTAACAAAGAGGATTGGTAACATCTTAAGAAGAATATCAAAGAAGAAGATCATTTTATTTGGAAAGTAGATAATACAGGGAAAATTTGTCTTTGACAATTGTTCTTATTTATGACAATCAATTTTGAAGAGAACGAGAACGGATTTTAACAGTAGGTTTTAATACAGAGGACAAATCGCAAAAAAATATGACAAATTTAAACTCCATAAGAATTATACTATTAGTTTCAGATTAGATTCTATTCATCTAAGATTGTTTTCGAAAGGGACAAGTTTTTTGTATCAAAATTACCATCTCGGATGCCTCTTAATATTAAATCACTTAACTATTAACTATAATATGATTATCCATAATAACTGAGGGACTATCATTTTCATTTTTTCTTAAAACTTTAGCTTTTTGATCATTTTATGAAATTTTGTTCAAATATAATAAATTTTCATTCTCCACATACATATAAAATATAAGTGTAGAATCATTATTTGTTATGTAAATAAGATTTAAAAAAAACATCGTCTACAAATTGAATTTCCTTTAAAAAAGAAAAACTTTTTGACGTTTTGGAAATAAGGAGGGGTGTGTAATGTCCGTGTTTACAGTACACCTGCGTCCGGCGGTGTTTAAGCCACTATTGAATGATAAATAAAATTCAGATTGCCATATCAATTATTTCCTTCTAACATTGAGATAGCATATGATTAAAGAAATTAGCAAACGTCAATTTTGGATAAGCGTGAAGAAAACGTCCAATTAGGCTCGTTAGTTAGTATGTATTTATTTTTTACATTTATTTTATTTGGATGTTTTTATAAATATTTGTATATATTATCATTTCTCTTCATCTTCTTAAAAATGTTTAAGTAATTTATGTTTATTTTGGTTATTTTTAGTATTTTTGGTATTCTTAGTGATAACCGAGTACGGCAAAACTTGTTACATTTTTGCGGTCTTATTAGATAAAGTGTCCTATAGATTTTCAACACAACGCTACGCTCTTTAAATATTCGGAAAAACTAATATGATTATATATTCAAAAATACAATAAAAAATTAAATTCTAAATTCTAAAAAGTATCAAAATACAATTCAATCATGAAAAAAAAAAATTGATGATTTTGAAGAACGTTGCGAAAGTTGGTAATGATGAAAAGTGTTGTACAGAAATAGTACCATAGCGCTACAATTTAAAGAACGTGGACTTTAGACAGAATACTTTTACTTTAGCTCAGTCCAGTAAAAGCCTTGATTGTTTTCAAAATACACCTGTATCCGCTGACGGCTGTACCAATGTCAGATTTATACCAACGACTAATAAAAACAGAGTTTGTAAAAAAAGCTATTTATTTTTTTTATCCCGGACAGCAGAGAACGCAGAGGGAACTTAGTGTTAGGACACTCGATTCCCCTTTTCCCACCGAAATCTGGAGCCATTGTGTGTTGAGTGGCGGTGTGAAGAAATTAAAATATTAAATATTTCATTGCCTCCAGTGTGCATCGAACTCACAACCTGTCTCTTTATCAGTGGCTTGTGACCCTTGCGCCACGACTGACTTCCAATTCGAATAGCTCGAATTGGAAGTTATTTGAGCAACCATATTTACAAATATGTAAGTACAATTAATTTGAAACCAATAAAATCTCCTGTAACATGTCTGTTGAATAACTTGCTCACGTAATTAATATATTAAAAAAAAATCACATTCATAACATAATCACATCTCCAAAAGTCTCCATTAGAGAAATTATTATGTTTTATAATCTCGATAAATAACTTACATTGAAAATAAACATCGTTGGATTCTTAAAACGTCGAGCGGCTGTTTAAATTATTGAATACAAATTCCATACATTGCAGTTAAACTGAGGTGCGGTAACGACGTGCGCTGGCGGCTTATTGGTACACTCAAAAACCGACATCAATTAAAGAGAGATGAGCGTAAGTAAGCGTGCAGAGATCGTGTTGGAGGGGTTCCGCGGCTCTTTGATGCTGTCGGTGTCTGGAGGAACACCTCTCGTTCACTCCTCAAGTATTCACCATTCATTTGGTCCATGACAAATGTACCTACTACTTTTATATGAGAAACGCAAATGTAATTTCACCACTATATTCCATCAAGCTGACAGCTACAGACTATAAGTAAAGAATTTATGTGATATACATTTTTATATATGGGATTATGTCAAAAAAAAAATTTTTTTAGCTTCACGCTGTATCCTGCACCTACGTGTGGGATACACGTAAGTGCGGGATGCATGTTAGGTAGGGGGAACCTAGGAACTTAACGTTAAGAAACTCCGCATCATTAAGACACTTCTGTAATCCACTTTCTGCCATATTCTGGAATTGGGTGTTGAGCTGGTGGAAAAACAGCGAAGCGCTTTACCTCGTTACCAGAGTGAGGAAATAGAAATATTGATAATTTCATTTTCACAGCCGAAAACCGAATCCACAAACTATCCTATTTACAATCGCACGTACGCTTATACCCTTGAGCCACGACAAATAAAACGAAGAAAAACACACACAAAGCTCTTACATTAAAATCGAACACGAATTAATTAGTGCAAAATTTCACATGAAACGCGAATAACAGTTATGTTGTGGTTACCAGTAAATATATCCTTACAAAATATATACATACTTTGCGGCGGCTGAGGCAGTAAATTATAGGATGGACACGATTGCCTCAGATTAAATACTTACCGGTATTATTAAGTTATTAAATGACTCTGCGAATTGTTTGCTTAAACTGGCTCTCTTCTACGTAATCAACGTTAATGGAAGTAGTCAGTGTCAGTGTTAAATGAATATTAAACGAATGCGCATACGCATTCAGTATAAAAAATCGATATTAAATAATTAAATTTCTTGTGAGTTATATTTTATATTGTTTTATGATTTATCTATAGGTTCTTTCTGTGGTGTTAGTACATATGGGATGATAGAATTTCGTCAGAGACCACTTCGGTCTCTATTTTCCACCCAAGTATAAACATTTGAGGCCGGTCTAGGCGCAAAGGTATAAACGTGCAATATCCACTACCTTTAGGTTTCCTTAATAGGAACGAAGTGTCTAATCATTAGGTTTCCAGGTTCCACCAATATCATCTGAGCGGGGCTTGAAACGATAACCATAATTTTACACATTCTTCTAGCAATACTACGGTATCATCCTACTCGTATATTTCCAAATAAGAAGTTGTAAATACATTCCTAGCGTATAGAAACAACGCAGTTAAAATTCCTATAGTACTCTTCGTTCAACAGCAGCAGCATTCTAACGATAGTTCTTCTGAGTCTTCATTTTTTAATAACATATAACGAGTTATAGCCTACATTAAAATAAAAAATAAGCATCAATTGACAATGCTCAAAGCGTAATTAGATTCTGGCACGTATATAAATTTAAAATGATTCAATTAAAACGAAATGTTACTGGCCCAGTATGAATCATTCAGTTTATTACTGACTTAACCAATATAATATATCTGACGATGATCGCTACTTTTAGTGCCGTTGCGTGAGACGGTCTTTTCACTAAATTAAGACAGTAAAAACGATTTTTATATAATGAGTTTTCGGTTTCGATTTATGTTACGTTATAAATTTGATTAATTTTGATTTTAATATGCGTAATATTTAAAATATTATAATCATTTTTTTTAAAAAATAAGTTTAATTTCCTTTTAGTATGAAATAAAAATATTTTTTTACTTCCAACAATTCATTTTTTTTTTCTATAAAAAAAAAAATCACAACGAGATAGCTTCCTTTTGACTCAGTACATGCTTACATAATGGTTCAAGACTCAATTGTGACGTGAGTTATTTTTAATTAAATTCTCTCCACCTATTTCACAAAATCTAAGAAAAGAAAGATTTATAACTTATATACATGATTTGTACCTGACCAACATAATTTATAATAATACTTTCACATCAAATTTGTTTGCAGGTGTCAAAAATTTAGTCAAAATATTATTTGCTACCATAACTAAGGATAACTAAGCCGTTCTCTTTGTGTCAGCGCAATTATTGATTTCGTATGCTTCGAATCCAATATCGCGACTTAAGTATGATTTGTGATGCTCGTTACCCTGATGATGTTGTTAGCAGCAATGGTTTTTATTACATGTTTGATTTTAATGGCTTCTTTTAAGTTGTAATTCGGTTTATATTTCTTCTAAATGCAAATATCTATTTTATATATGCAGTTAGTTGCATTTACAAAAAAATACATTAGACATAATATTGTGTAGGAATTATATAGTATTTAATTCTTATGATCATTTAAAGATAGAAATACAATGTTTATAAAAGCTACTGTCTGAATTCATTAGATATATAGATTCAAATCAATTACATGTTTTAAAGGCTAATATGTTATTTAATTTTTTAGTTAAGTTAGTACTAGAAATTTTTAAAGTGATGACTTCATATGGAAAGATAAAACCGTTTCGTTACGTAACATGTAGTTACGGCGCCAGTCTATCTGTCTTCCTTTTCTGTCACGCATATGGCAGCGGCAGGCAGGCTCCTCCTTTCTCACTCTAACCCACAACGCTATCTATAATTCAGATAGATGTGTCTTTTACTTTTCTTAGTATACTGCTTGCAGTGAGCATACAACCAAAACGCCAATTGTTACTTTTTGTAAGATTAAATAATGATACCAATAAAGTAAATACACAAAATTGTATCAAGAATTGCAACTGAGAATAAAATATATTTTATAGTATATAAAAGATTTTATTAAATAACCTTTCCTTATTATCATCTCCTTAAAATACCTGAAATTTAAGTAAAAATCTAAGGTTTTCTCAAGTTAAACAATTATAATATTAAATTGTTCAACTTAGATTAGTTTAAGTTATCACTTCTGTCAGACATCCTGAGATGCACACGTTAAATTATTATATGCATTTGCTATCAATTTTTTAAATATACTAGGCCAGATAGAATGATGACCCGAAAGGAATGTATGAAGAGGTTGATGACAGTGGACGAGGCGAAAGAGGTATGCTCCATTCTCTCTGACTACTCTCTTCTGGAGTTAGGCGTTAAGCTAGTTTAACTAATAACAAAAAAAAAATCCTGGTTTATAAAAACTTTTTATAGACCATCATACTAGTCCAGTCATACTAGTACAAGAAAAATCAAAAATAATTTATACTTGTTTTGATATGAAGTTTTACTTATTTACTGTATTTTTTACTGAAGAAAATTGACTAACAGGTATATTATTACAGGTATTACTTTTTTAAATGACTTCTCATATGTATATAAATAGGACTAGCTAAATATGCTAAATTTTCTAGCTTATAATAGGCTAGCAAATCCATGCACTCTTAATTTCTTCGGTGGATTGTCTGTCCAATGTTTTTCATATTCCGATGCAAAAATCCATAGTTAATTATTATTATTACTACAGCTTATACAATAGACCGTTGTGGCGCAGGGCATAAACGTGTGACCGTAACGCGACGGTTGTAGGTTCGATTACCACTGGCTGCTTCCCTTGATTGCGGAAGCAAGGCAAAATTGCTGCCTTGAGTTCAGAAGCTCAACACGCAATGCGTCGAAAATTGAGCGAAAAACAGAGTGTCTTACCACTATATTCCCTCTACCTTGCTACAAGCGAGATACAGCTTAAAACTGAAAGAAAAAATATACTTTTCGAATATGCACAAAAGTATGCTAAAATCTCGTAATGCCTCACTGTCCGATGGCGGCGATAAAAGTGTTTATTGATTACCTCCGTTTAAATTAACCATCTTCCTTGTCACATTGCCGTGTGCGCACCACGGCGCAGGACAAGGTGATCGCGAGATGAGATCTCGCGGTACTTGCCGTCGATCCATTACCTCTCGTGAGAACTTTCAGATTGTCTTGTATGAATAATCAGAGCTCGCACGATCTATGTTAGATATTACATCTTATATTAAAATTTGAAAAGATTAATTTTCAACTCTTACTTCTTATGCAAATTCAACTTCAACTCTACCATTTGCGAAATAGGCAGAAAGGATCCTGTTCTTTGATTTCTGCTTAATCAGGTATATTACTGTGTGATAGGAACTGTCTAAACTAATGGTTAAATATATCAATATCGTAGAGGCTAATATTTTATAATAATTATAATAATAATTATTATTATTATTAAAATACGCAGAGGGAACCTGGGAACCTACTATAGGTGGCCAGGTTCCGTCTGCCTGCTAAGACAATCTGTTCTCAATTAAGACGGTTCCGTTCTTAATAAAGAACGGAGTGTCATAACAGTTAGTCTTAACACTAAGTTCCAAGTTACTTTTGTCTAGCTAAAAATAAATACTTCACGAAGAATATCTTTGAGACATAAAATAATTAAATACATTAAATAGCAATGAGTTTGTTATTTATCCTGTGTGTGTTACCAACACAAAAAATATACGTACGTAGTTATTTATCTAGTATCTATTAATTTAAATTTTATTTTATAATTAAATATATTTCATTATAATTAAGGCCAGTCGTGGTGCGGCTTACAGTCATACGCTTGTGCTTCACAAGCGTATGACTGTAAACGCAACAGATTGTGGGTTCGAATCCCGCTCAAGGAAATGAAATATTTAATAATTTCAATTTTCTTCGCTCTGGTATCTAGGCAAAAAGCGGCGTTGAATTACGCCCCTCAACACACAATGCCTCCAGAATTCGGCGGAAAGTGGCGCACGGCTTGTCTTAACACTAGACTCCCGCTATGTGCGAGATACACCATGAAACTAAAAAAATACACATTTCTTTAAAGTAAGCACAATTGTTACTAACGCAACGATTTTAATACACAACTCCCCTTAATATATAACAATTTATGGTCTTTAATTGTCCAATAAATGCCTCGAGGGCCTCACATTTTTATCTGAAACACGAATCGCTGAGCCTCGACATACAACTATCCTTTTTATTTATACGGTTCAAAAATTAAATACTGTTTCTTAATTGTATTTATTATTTTATGTATTATGTATGGGATGTCTACTCATTCCGAACTAAAGGAGCTCGAAGCTACCGTTCCTAAAAGTTTATGGTGGTACAGAGTGTAACAATAAAACAATTTATTTGTATCTTGATTGGGTATTTATACGTCACGGGCATCGGTTTAAACGCTATACTTTGTAAGTCGGCTCGTCAGCGATCGATGTAAAAATATTGTTGTGAGAAACATTGACTTGATTACTTAGCAATTTGCTCAAGATGGAAAGCAAGTGGCTGTATAAATATTTATTGTACCTTATAGTCCTTAGTGAAATTATACGGTCGGCAGCAAAAGTATGTTCGATTACAATAGCTTCACAGCGGTCGTAAAGTCCTAGCGATTGGATAAACATGAGCGTGTACACCGTGTACTTTCTCGATTGGTAATATAATAAATTTTGATGATATGACATTTTGAGCACATTTTTATAATATTATTTTTTATTATTTTTATAACTTTTTCGCGTCCGCTAATATTTTTTTATAAAATTTCCGTTATATAACGGTTTGCTTAGTTAAGTATTTATTTTATTAATAAATAATCAAAGAATCTGTTTACTCAAATAGCAGAAAGACTTTCATTGCCTTAAGTGGCAATCGAATCCACAACCTGTCGTGCTTATACGCGCTTGTACCAAGTGCGCCACGACGGGAAACATCATATCGCAAATTAATAACAAAAGAAACAAGAACTTACGAACTTGAAAGTTCTTACTTTCTATTATATTTCAAACGTTGCGCATAGGTACTTAATAGACATCGAATCATTTATTTTTAATGAAGTCAATTTTTTTATAATAAAGTAGAAAATTTTGCAATTTGACAGCTAGTGACTTATGTTCGATTCCTAAACATTTCGTGTTAGCATGTTAAATCAGGGTCTATCACGCAGTTTTATTAGATAACAGCGTTGAAACAATTATCGATTAATATATGTTTAGAGACCACGCAACATTCTTAGATTTTAAATTTAATTGTTAGCGGGCGGTCGAGCCCACCCAGAGGTGTGTACAACTCTAACGAAAGCGAATTATAACGAAACCAATCCCACAAACAAATCTTTAACATCTATGCTAAGGTCTTGTTCCATAAAAAATAAAACTCTAAATCCTATAATACATACAAACAAACAAGTTAACGTTTCTTCTTTCAAATTAAAATGTGATTTATAAAGCATTATCTGAACGAAATAATATTAACATAATATGCATATGAGAACAAGTGAGCCTTTTATTCATCAAGACACTTGGAAACAAGCGTGGGACCATGTAAATGGTACAAAATAAATGTATATCTTAGTGACAGCTACATAATATAAGTAATAAACGTTACATGATATAGTTACTCAAAGATATTTGTATGTCAAAAAATGTGGGTAGTCTAGAACAAAGTGAAAAGAATTCCTTTGTTTTTTGTTTTTTTTACTATATTTAACTTAATTTCTTTTAAGTTTTACACCAAAAGGCAGAAAGATAATAAAAGAAAAATATATAATCATTTTAAATTGACTGCATAAATATAATAAAATACCGTACCCATTAACTATGTGGCATTTCCCTGACGAATCTAAATATATACAATTTAAGTACATGTAAATATATTGAAAATATTTTAAAGATGTGCGTTAACAATAATTTAACCGCGATAACTTTTGAGACACCCAAGACTGACAGTGGCGGCTTGTTAGGGGGGTCGGTTTCTGCAGCGAGAACAAATTGCTGAACCCAGGATACAATTCTTAGTGAAACTCAGATCGTTTGCCCTAAGTTACAGGTTGTAGCGGATATACTGTTTCGTTTATAACATTAAAACTACAATATATAAACAAATAATTATAATTATCAAGTATTAACAATATTTTGACATGGCAACTCGTTTAGAAACTTTTTTTAATCTAAATATATTTAGATGTATATATTAACTACATATTGTTAAAACTTACACCACCATCCCTTCAAAATCGGGCGGCAGTGAATATAAATACACAGCCATACTAGCGCTTACTATTCGTTGTTACACGTTGACTGGCTGGCTTACCTAGTTCCACTAGAATTGTCAACAGATCCAATTTGCATGTGCTCGTTAACGCTCCACCACTTGATCGACGTGCGTCCGTCTGTCTGATTGTTTCTCGTGAACTTTTGCGAAAGCACTCACTTATACTTAGCATTATTTCTGTTGTAATGCCAATGTTTTACCACATTTTAAGGATAATTGCCTGTTTTAAGAGATATGTGACACCTAAAGAGACATCACTCTTGGAAGCTCGAGGTACAAATATATCACGTTGAATGTGAAAGCAGAAACGGTTTAATAAAGGTACTTTGTAGAAATAACTTTACAAAAAATAAAGAAATAAATAAATAAAAATAAATTGATTTATATTCATTTTAATTATATTAAGTTATATGTTACATAAAATCACGGCTAGTAATAAATATTAAGAAAACGTATTAAAGTTTGAATGTAGCGGGATTTGAAGCCGCTCCTCTTGAAAACTGTTTATTATGTAACCGTCTTTGTCTACTCACAGTTAACGCTATAAAAATGTTATCTGTGGGTGTTACCCCATAGATAGATGAATAGATAAAAAAACTTTCAAATTTAGAATTGTGAATTTTATATTTATAGTAGTAAAAGCAGTAGCATTCATATCATAGAGACTCGTATTTACTGTTAAATCATGGAAATTAGTGATGTAACTTAATTAGTTGTTAATACAACTGAATATAAAAGTCGTTTTACCAAACGGTTGGAGATAAGAAAAACGATAAATACTTTTTATGCAATGCTACGTTTATGCAATGTATAATATTAAACAGTAAAACCTTCTGATTTACTTGACATTAAGATTCATTTGAGTTAATCATAAATTTAAAAAAACAGCTGTTAGATCGTTAAATTAGAGGCCAGTCGGGGCAGGGCGCAGGTGTACAAGCGTGTCGCTGAAAATGCGAAAGGTTCGTAGTTCAATTCCCACTCGAGAAAATGAAATTTTTAATGTTTTCATTCCTTCGCTCTAGTGTCAAGGCAAAGCGCAGCGTTGTGTTCCTCCACTCAACACGCAATTCGCCCAGAATTAAGCGGAAGGTGGGGAGCGGAGTGTCTTCATACCTTGCTGTATGCGGGATACAGCGTGAAGCTGAAAAAAAAGCTTCACTTAAATTATTCACAAATTAAAAACAGCTGTTAGATCATTAAATCAAAAATTACATAAGCCAATCGAACGTAGAAGCGGAAAGTGATATAAAATTTTCATTGCCGTAGCCCGTCCAATTTAGAAGCATATCGAATGCAATTCAGATTCGTTCAGGCTGTGGAGTCGAGTGGAGGCTATCATTGGAGCAATCACAGATTTGATTGAATACTGTAATGTCATTTACGCCTCGTTAAGCACGCTCGAGGCGCGAACGCTGGATGGGCGCCGTCGTATCGACAGCCAATAAATATTTCATTGCTTATTTGCCATTTAGTTGGGGCAAAATAAAGTATAATATTTTAATTTATATAATCAATTGGTGGAAATCTTAAGTATACGGCGATATTTTATTATATTTACTTTTTATTGGATGGAACGTAAGGATAAAACCGCTACCTACTTACTTCTACAAGAGAAAAAGATAATTAAAATCAAATCATCTTCACGCTGTATCCCGTTCACAGTAGGATAAGCAGAGGGAACTTAGTGTTAAGACATTCCGTTTCCCATTTTCCGCCGAATTCTGGAGGAATATTAAAGTATTATTACAATATTGCGTATTGAATATTAAAGCTAAACGCCGCGTTTTGCCTCGACACTAGAGCGTAGAGATGGAAATATTATATGTTTCATTTCCTCTATTGGGGATGAACCCACAACCAGGCGCATTTACAGTCACATACTTGTGCCCCTGCGCCAATACTGGACTCTATAAAAAGATAATGAATGATTGTCATTAACTGTTATATTGTTGACGCTCCAGTTGTTTTACATCCCTTTGAACTCAAGTTAAAAAAATATATAAATTTTCTATTCAATAGAATTCAAATACATAGAATAAAAGATTTTTATAAGACTTATATAAGAACAACTCGACTATTTATAATATTGAGATTCGAATATACTTTGACTATTTTCCTTCGTTTAACAATAGTTTTAATGTTAATATCATTATTTATATGTTAGATTTTCACATTAAAATAAAATAAATTGTCACAAATTCTAGGAACATTTTGTTAAGGATTCAATTACAGAAAGTGAACAATGTCGGCTTAGGTTTAAAGTAACCGTTTACGACGTAATTTAATTGGCAAACTTTATAGGCACTCTTCGGCACTTTACATTCTGGTGGTCTAAATGAATTTAGTATAAAATTATCATCACGACGTGACCTACACCATTTTTATTATCTCAATTTAAACGTATTTTATCCTTATTTTGACATTTTACTGCAGCTTATGTATACATATTTTTGCTAGTTTTTTTTTTGTTGTTACTACAATTTTTTCACAATTTTAACCGAAAAATATGTTTTTATGTTATTTTTTTACTATCGTGAGAATAAAATGATTTTAAAAGTGACCGATGAACACCCACACGGGGCTTCTCTAACGAGATTATACACTCATTAGTTCTACGAAACGTTTGTTTTATTTTTTATCAGAGACGGCGCCGCAGCCTACCTTAAAACTAACAGTATTAGTCACAGTCATAATATCACCGGGGGTTAATTCGTGTACAGGGCGTTGAAAAGAATCTACATAGATATTTAATTTCATGATTGATTTTGAGGCTAGTGGTGGCGCAGGGGCCCAAGTGTGTGGGGCGACTGGTTGTGGGTTCGATCCCCACTCAAAGAAATTAAATATTTATTTAATTAATTTTATATTTTCATTACTTCACTTTGGTGACGAGGCCTGACGTTAAGTTCCGCTACTAACATGCAATACCTCCAGAATTTGAAGGAAAATGGGGAACTGAGTATCTTAACATGGTTCCCTCTACATATCCTGGTGTGTGCGGGATACAGAGAGAAACTGATTTATTTTTTCACTGATTAGGTATCTGCAGCAAGGGTTCTCTCGAACGTGGCAAGATGAGCTGGTGCAATTAAACAGTAATAGAAACGAGACAGATCAGCTCTGATTGTTAGGGTTTTTAACATCGACAGATGAATAAGTGGGTACCGATTGCAATTTAATCGGCGTTAATGGGCGGGACAATAATGAAATCGTAGCCGAAGCAGATTTTATCATTTCTATATGCTGATAACGGATTGAACGCCGGCAGCTTCAAAGGCAAATTGCCGACGGAGTTTCCGATAGTGCAATACGGTGGTCCTCTTCAGTTAACTCGCTGAGCTGATACGTACCTACACCAAATAAAAGACACTCGTGTATCAGTAATTGACTGTTATCTTAACAGATACTATAATGTAGAATTAATTTGAAACACGAAATACATTAAGCAAGAGGGCACAGATGCAAAACGGTCGACTGATCTTGATTTATTACAAATTTTGTCGTTGAGTAATTCTAGTTGTAATTTATTGGTTTGTGTTATGTATATTACGCAGTCTTTGGACTGTGTCTAATCTATGATATGTTTATTGTAGTTAGATTCACGCGGTATCCAGCTCTTAGTAGGGTAGACAGAAGGAACCTGGGAACCTAGTGGTAAGAGATTACGTTTCCACTAAGCGATTCGCTCAACTCACCCAACAACACGCCTTGCGCGTGTATATGAAAATATTAAATATTTCAATTCCTAGTGTAGAAATCGAACCCAGAAACTGTCGCGTTTATCGTCGCACGCTTGTGCCTGTGGGCCACAACTGGCCACAAATATTAATTTACTATACTATAAAAAGTTATTATAGTAAATAATTATAATGTAAATTCAGCGTGACGTGATCTACCACATTTTTAAGGTGGCAAACGGATATAGGAAGTGGACACAATTTATCTACAGTCAATTTATTTCGTGTAACCAATGTTTCACGTATGCGTGGGAATTTGTGACTAAACTGTTTACCCTTTGAACTATAATTGAGGATATATTTGTTGGTTTTGTCGTGATTTTGTTAATGCAATTTCAATTCTATGTATTTATAATACTATAATTATTTATAGGATTGTAGAATCATCGTTAGCTGATACTTGTGCTTGTTTCCGTATACCGTTAATATTGTTGTAACGACTATTGTAACGCCTCTTGTAAAATTATCGTGCCAGGTGTCATCTCTACATATAATAAAATTGTAACTAATCGCTGTCTGTGCATGAAAGATATATGAGAAAATCTTTTATTGGGGGCTTTTATTAATGTAATAGAATCCGAAACAATTGTTTTTAAAATTTTTTTTGTTTCTCGATGTGTCTGTTTTAAGAATCTTAATGCAAATTAACGGTTAAGCCATTAAATGCAGTTAGGCTTAACCGATTTATATGCAGTACCTATTCGTTATTGTATTTTGCAAGACTTTCCTTTACATTTAATGTTTGTTCCATTTTAATTGGTTCATAACTACAAAACTTGTTTGAATATAAAAAAAAACTGAATGTGATAATATTGCTACAGGATAATTGTTTTACTAAATTGGCTGAAAATTTTGCTTTTTTTTTTTAAATAATAATGTTATTAGATCACCCAATTAATTTATATGAGAAAATAAATAATCGTAAAATAGTATAAATAGTCGTAATAAGTAATCGTAAATAAAGTCAGCGGGCGAAGCCGCGAGCGGATCGCTAGTGTAGATATAAATTACATCATATAATAGATATAATTTTTAATTTAAGTCATTCGAAATGTAATTGGTAGCCAACACTTTCGGCTTTTCAAGCAATTAGCAATAAAATACGTAATGTGATTTAGATAAAAATAAAATATAACATGGATTTACTTGTACTTAATTTTTTAAGGGCCATATTGCAAGTTATCTGTGACATTGACGTTTAATTAGTTATGGACTGTATTTCAAAATTTGTTAATCAATATGTTGTTAATTTAGGTGATATTAATTTAATTGAAGCCCTTAATTAGATATTCGATGGAAAACAGTCGTTAATGTATAGTTTGTAGGGCGAAGACTGATGGATATTTTTGTATTTCTTTTCCTTAGATATAATAAATAATATAAGCTTTGAGGTCAGCCGTGGCGCAGGGGCACAAGCGTGCTACTGTAAACCCCAAAAGGTTGTGGGTTCGATCCCCACTCGAGGAAATAAAATATTTAATGTTTACATTTCCTCGCTCTGGTAACTAAACAATGCGTGGCATTAAATAAAAAAATACTAAATATTATTTTATCAAATATTTACAAACAATCTTTTATGCGAATAGTGACTGATTATTGATAAAAATTAATTACAAAATAATCGACACTTTCACAAAGGGGTAATATTTAACTGTCACAGGAACTACATATCCGTTGCTGACCTTCGATCGTTTGTCGCGTTGGGGTCAAATATCAAATTGTGATTTAATGACAGCCATTTTGTGAGCGTGTGAACTAATCCTTTATTGCCGCAGATGTACAACGTAACGTACGGGCTACGTAAGCTTAGAATTGGTTGCTTAGAATTCCGTTTTTCTCTTTTGAGGTAGGAAAATATATATCTATTATAAAAAACAGGACAAGCGCGAATCGGACTCGCTAGCCGAAGGCTCCGTTCAGAAATTGGAGGCTCGAGTTTTCTCTAAAATTCAAGCTTAGCTTAGCCAGAGCCTTTTCATCTGATACCTTACTTGAACTAGCGGCTTTAATATTGAATTTTGCCCCCTTTTAAGGCCTTTAGTGTTTAACCACAAATGTATAGTTTTTAGATTTTCTCCTGAACTACCTGTAGCTACAGCTAGCTGCCAAATTCTAGGTCAACCGGAAGCACCCTATGGATTTTAATTCCTTTTATATGTTTATATATGTGTGTCGAATTACACGTTTTTTGCATTATACTCGTAAATGGTCATAATATTTTTATTAATAAATGTGGAAATCGATAAATGTAGAGAACTGAGAATATAATTTGAAATTTAACTTGATATCTTCAGGCATACCTGAAATAAAGGCTCTAGTTGAACAGACAGACAGACGGACAACGAAGTGATCTTATAAGGGTTCTTTTTTCCTAAAAAGCAAAGGAACCCTAAAAAGTGTGTAATTGTTTTTGTTACACAAAAAAAATTATTTGAATAGATTTATATATAAGTAGCAAAAGAAGATTTTTAAATACTTACATAACAAAATGCTTAGAGACAAAGACTTAAAAGATTAAGCCCAAAGATAAATGGTTGCAACTGGTTAAATTCGTTCAGCGACCACAATTCGTTCTAATTAGTTGGTAAAAGGGTCTAATTAATACGATTTGGCATCAGATGTACCGAATGAGACCTTTGTATATAGTGCAGATATTAGTCTTAATGGAGCATTTAGGCTTACATTGCTGAAAAATTTTAACTAAGTATTCTCAATTTTTTATTGAAAAAAATAAATAGTAAGTGAAATTGAATATATATTTCAGTGTATATACTTGATATAGATATAATTTAACTAAAATGTATCGACAAACAGAACCGTTGGGATACAATAATAGGCCTAATGATACCTTTAGGGAAAGGTGTTAAAACGTTTATTGAAATGCGTCAAAATTGAATTAATAGCTTTTTAACAAGGCTCGTTTCAGATTTTTTTTGTATTTTTCAAAATAAGCTATAAATATTCCTATAATTTATTATTAGGTAATGACAAGGCAACGCTAGCGACTTTTCGTATGAATTATACAGAGTCCTCCCGTCCAATTTTCGAGCTATTGCGTGTTGAAAACTTACTCAAAATCACGCTTTATCTTGCCAAGAAAGAAAAATAAAAAATGTTCATACACAAATAAGTGGAATGTTTGTGTCGTTATATTTATACATACCGACTTCCTCTCTTTGGGTCACGATGTCTTCACTTTCAATCATTATATACACATACGTATATACATACATAGCGCATAAAGTTACTTCAAATTGTTGCGTGCAGCTTTTGATCTCCACATTTAGTTTTTAAAAACTGATGAGATATATCAAAATAATGTAATACGGATTTGTATCTATTATCAAATTATTTACAAACACAGATTATACAGAGATTATACAAAGTGTTTTTGTCTTAACCACTTTAAATTAAAGCACAACTCTAACTACTCTATAAATTAATTCAATGAAAACAAAAGAGATTTTGCCAAAAATAAGAAATACAATTTTTTCGTCGAGTTTAATTATCTTTGTAAAACTAAACGCCATTTAATAGGAATGACGCACACAGGCACAAAAGGGTCACTCATTTACGAAGTCGTATCGGTATTGACGGTGAAGTTGTATGTTGTTTAGGTTTACTATAGAAAGTAGATAATTGCGTAAAATAGAAAAAGAGACATCCCTTTCTCGTTTTGGTATGTTTTTTTTGAGAAGAAAATGTGACAGATCGGCAACGCTTTAGTATTTTTGTAGTAATAAATTTTTTCCTATTGTTATCTATTCGTAACTGCGTCACACGTAATACAGTAAGGAAAAAAATCATGAGATGAAAAAAAAATACCTACGTCTAAACTATTGAAGCATCTTCATTATTTTTTTGATTAGGATTTGAAATATTTTAGCCTATATACTGCTCCTGTAAAAGGAACGCAAACGCTTCCATCCTGTATAATGTATGACTTAAGGATAGCACACAGAATTTATTTTTATATTTTATATGCATATTGCAATGTTATTTACGGAGCTAGTGTACGGGATATAGTATTATTATTTAAACAATTAAATACATTTACTATGTTGTGCAGTTTATGAAGATTAACATTACTCTTTACAGAAAATTAATAAAAACACATAACAAGTGAATTATAAACAAAACTATATGAACTAAAATAATATATCCATTAACACTTGCGCCATCAGGACAAATCCAACGACAAGGAAACACAGAAACGAGCATACACGTCGGGCATAATCGTCGCCCGATTATGATTAGAAGGAAATCGCTAGTTTCTTATGAATCACCAATATATAGAGCAGCCGAGACTGTTAAACAAATACAATCACAAAACCATACGTATATTTGAAATAATTTGTAATTTCTATTTATACATTCATAAAGCTTATATACGAGTACCAATATATCAACTTTTAAATCAAATAAAAATAAATCAGCTTCACGCTGTATCCCGCACACTGCAGGGTAGGCAGAGGGAACGTAGTGAAAGACAATCCGTTCCCCACTTTCTGCCGAATTCCGGAGGCATTGCGTGTTAAGTGGCAGAACTCAACGCCGCACTTTGCCTCGACACCAGAGCGAAGAAATGGAAATATAAATTTAAGTAAATATTTCATCTCCTCGAGTGGGGATCGAACCCACAACCAGTCGGTTTACAGTCACACTTTGTGCCGCTGCGCCACGACCGGCCTCAATCAACTTTTGTGGCACTTATATTATAAATTAAATTCATTTCTGTTTTCGTTTCACCCGTCCCAAACTGAAGTTATAATTTTTTTGTGTACAGTCTGACATTGAGATACAATTAAATGTAATAGCCATTGATCGAGTGTCAATTTTTAAACTCCTTAATTGATGATTCCTGTAATCGCTACAATATTCGAGAAACGTCACAAACCGTTGGTTTCTCCGCAGTAATTTTGATCGCAACGTACCGAGCGGCTGGACGTCGCTGGTGAAGCTATCGATTTATTATTAAAATCAGCTTGTCGCACACGAACAGCTTCCTGCTTCCAAATTGGTTATAAAAATAAGCGAACGCCGGTCCAATGTTGTTAATGATACTAAAGGTGGATAAAATGTAACGGCAAAATTGGATGAAATATAGGGACCGAGTGCAGAGTGTACAGTACTGCTGGCATGACGGATAAAGTGAGATCCAGGAGTAAATGACTTCATTATCTCATTACTCATTCAACTTCTATAGACCTACACATGATATGTCCATATTTGGAAATTGGTGATTATACTTAAACACCGGATTATACAGAAATCTAGAAAATAGAATACAAATGAATCTACGCGCGTGATTTTTTCGCTTCTCTAATAATAACTTTCTTTCTTTTTTTACAATCTACTTTAAAGCCTTTAAAGTTCTCTCTATCTCTGTTACATTATTTGCAAATTTTTTATTTATATAATTTTTTTAATATATGTGATAAATACATTAAAAAAACATATAATCACATAAAAAAAACGTTATTCAGCATTACAACGTTTCAAAAAGATCCTTATTAAAAATGTATCATACCTTTAAAGAATTACCTCAGATTCTTACCTAACAGTCATTAATTAACTATAATCATATATAATTGACTAATAAGAATATTAGGTAAGAATATGAACGATTGGGTATGAGTGATTTATTAGTGCTACAAGTAGCATAAACAACGAGCAGCGAGAGGAAAGTGACGATTCATTAAACTATTTTTCTTAAATGTTAAGTAGGATATCAATGTTAGAATAATATAATAATACTAAGCTTAAAACATGTTGAATTATTTACTGTACAACAGTAAAAAAACGGAACCACTACTATATTATATTCAATTTAAGTTGGTTTTACCAAGTTATTTTATATATTTTATGATATATTTAAAGGGTCAATGAAAATTTTTATACAATAGATTGAAGTTTTAATAGCGACCCGAGATTGTTGTAGAGACCATAGCTTTATTTTAGTTTCACGTCGTACCCCGCACATAGCAGGGTAGACAAAGGGAACCTAGTGTTAAATCACTTTGTTTCGTAATGAAAACAGTGAGGCAATGTATCTTCTTCTTTTTCTAAAACCAAAACGAAATTTTAAACACACTGTATGTCAAAATGTTACTGTAAGAAATTGTACGCAATTCATTTCTTAACGATAAATACTTAGCGATTACTAAATAGTTGAACATCTCTCTGTAGTCACCCATATTAAGCATTTAAGTGCTTCCGATTTCATATTTTTTACATGTGATATTTTATAAAACAGATGTATTTATTCTGAACACGATCACTTTAACTGTAAAACTTTGTACTGTTTTGGTAGAATGGTTGTAAATACATAAAATTTGCTCCGAATATTTTAAATAGAGACACCAATACTGGAGCAAGAAATATTACACAAATTTATTTAAATGAAAATTCACAAAATATTTTACCTACCTACTAACATTCAAATCAATAAGATGGTATAGTGATTAAAAAGGAGAAGCATCATGCTTAAAGAAAACGTTCCGGTTCCCTCCCAACCGGTCCAAGAACTTAACTAATTTACGTACATATGCAGCATGTGTTACACATGCATATTCGATAAGTAAATCGTTAAGCTCGAATTTTGTCATTAGAAATCTGTGACAAGTTTGGCAAGTGCTTTGGACTGAAGGCTTTGGGGACGCACGTGCCAGTCGGTGCGCAAGCGCAGATGTATCGCGACACCTGCCTTGAAATCAAGTGATCTCTTTCTATCCAATATATTACTATATATCTATCTCTTTCCTTTAACACGCACTTTTAATTCCAATAAACTGTATGTAAGCACGTTACCCAGATCAGAGCAACTGCATTTTACTTTATGTGACCTGTTTTTTAATATTATAGTCTAAAATAGTTCTTATCGCTCATTAGTATTCTTGTGGGCGAACATTCCAACCCTGAAGTCTATGGCCATGTTTAAACTCCGGCTTCTATCTCGTTTGAGAGCATGTACTAGACCCATACCTTTATATGGTTTGCTATTATTTGTCCGATCATCATTAAGCGGCAATACGAAAACAAGATAACAACAGTGTGTAAGCGTAAATAGTTCTTTCTAGAGGAATCTATTATTTCTTTTACAATATTATTTACTTCATTATTTAATACAGTAAAATTTTACATAATTTATTGACATATAAGTTATTTATAATATAAATATATAATTAATATATCATGTGATATGTAAACTAAGTATTACCAAAATAATTAAAAAGAATAATCTGAAAAATTTCACAATTAAACAGGCTCATTTGCCTTTATATTTATTTGATACTTTAAATCCAGTAAGATTTCTAATTAAGTAAATAAAAGTAACGGACCGTTAGACACTTGGAAGGGTACGAAATGGCAAAAAAATATATAATCAATCAGAGGTTGATTAATGACATTGGTATGACAAAAGCTCAGCGTGAGCTACCACTCGCTGAGTAAATTAGACTAACTAGGGTGCGCCTATGAAAGAATGATATGGTAGCTACATATAATAGTATAGTTCATCAGTCGTGGCGCGTGGGTACAAAGTGTGACTGTAAACGCGACGGGTTGTGGGTTCGATCCCCACTCGATGAAATTAAATATGTAATATTTTCATTTCTTTGCTCTGGTGTCCAGGCAAAGCACGGTGTTGAATTCCGTCACTCAGAATTCAGAATTCAGCGGAAACTTGTTAGCGCAGTGCTTTAACACTTCTGCTTAACCTGCTACATGCGGGATACAGCGTGAAGAGGGATAGTGAATTTGTAAAAATATACGCCTTATTACAAAATTTATTTCCTCCAATTATAGTAACTACTAACTATACTTACAAATTTGTAAAAATAATAAACAACAATGTTTATGAAGATACGAACGAATTAAAATGAGGGACTATAAAAGCAACAGTTCAATGGTCGATTGAGCAGTGTCCACGATGTACGATAGTGGTTTGCAACTAAAACGTATCATACGTTCAATTATTTATAGAGTTTTTAATGACTTTTAGTAGTATCCGCCTTCGTAGTATTCAATTAAAAAAATATATAGATATATGTATATTATTTAAGATAATATTTATATATAGACGTTTTATTCTAACGGAGTAAATAGCAAAAGAGGATGGGGCTACAAACAATTTATAAGCGATAGACATTAAAAAGAAAAAAATAATAATACCAAAAAATATCCATCAAAGCAACTGACATAGCTACAAAAACTGAAAATTATAAAAATGATTTTGATACATAAGATGCTTATAAGAATACTTATACCTACCTACAATCTACAATCGCCAGTAACTGATTACCTGCGGACCACCGAGAAGGGGTCCCAGGGAAATTCGCTGAGACGTTACAATTTAATTAAGAGAAGCCTCTTAATGAATGCTTCCTCTATCGCTTCGTACCGCGCTTTACGTATGATTGAGCATTCGTTTGTTTTGACTGTTTTGTCAAACCCATCAAGAACATCGTTTCAACTCTGTTTAACAAATTGTTTCAAATGAAGAAGTGCCTTAGATGATAACATTTTAAGTTATTCTACAGGTGTTAATTCAACTTTTAGATATCAGAAACCAATCCATCTATTTTGAAATCAATTACAAATTTAAATAATGATGATTAAGTTGCTGCTATTACATTTTAGTACAACACGACATATATCGTTCATTGTTTAAATAATAAAAAAAAACACATTTAAATTCATCATTATCATATCATCATTTAAATAAAACTTTCAAATCACTCATCCGGAGTAGGGAATAAATGATCAAAATTTTATCAACAAAAAGATCTCCAGAGCCACCGGGTAAGTGATGTCTTAATAATGACATAAGGTTAAAATATCACAAGATACATCTCATCTTGCCGTACCTACATACTGAACCCGAGTCGACGACAAAAGAACACAGGGCCAAGTATTTTGTCACTGTTAAACTGATCCAATCAGTACCATTGCTTGGGCCGCTAAAAAACGACGCACCGACATCCGAAAGGGTTCAAACAAATTTTTATAAGAGGCATGCGTTTATCTGGTGAGGATAAAAAATCTAACAAGGACGGCAAATCGACTTGTTAATTCTACCGTGCGACCGTGCCTCTTGATGTATTAATAGAGAATATCACGAAACCTCCCTGATATTGAAGTAAAAAATGTCGTAATTAAGCGTCGGTTAGTACAATTTTACAGATAAAAACAAATAGAAGCACCAGAAGTCGTAGAAACGTATAATTTAACAAAAAATAAGTAAGATATCAAAACCAATTGTTTCGATGAAAGGGGTATTTATGAATCAATCATGTTATTATTTTTAATCCAGCGTATAACGCACATCTGCTTCTTTGAAGACTTCTAGATTTTTTTATTTTTCATTATATATAAAATATTGTTAGGTTAAATATTACTACTAATGTATGTAATATATAATTTTTAATGGTCCATATAAAGTATAATTATATATTCAGATATTCATTACAAGGTACAAAATGAAATTGAATTTAAATTTATAACAATGGAGACCCAGAGCACTTCATAACTGGTGTCACATTTATTACGAATATTTTTATATTCCACCACCCAGCGAGTTAAAATACTGTATGAAATATCAATTAGAGCAGTCTTCGGATTGAAAAGAAGTACCTTCTCAATTTACTAAGTGAATTCGTACGTATATATATATATATATATATTGGTGTATGTCATTTACTGTTTTTGCTTAAAGTCGGTTTGGGCGGTAGGGTAATGAGGAAAGCAACGTGTTTATTTCGACGTAACTTTCTTAAGGTTCGGTGGATTGTAATATGATTTATTAAAAGTAGTTCTAATTATTTAATTAATTATATAAATCTATGAACGTATTATACATATATAGTATTTTAGTGAAGATCATATAAAATTTAATATATTTTTACGATATCCTCCTTTATTTTATTCATAGATTTTTTTAAGTTACTTCTTTTAAAAAATCTATTAAAACATTTTTTGTTGATCTCCTTTTGCTTATTGGTTTTTTCTTTTGTTTTTTTTTCAATGTGGCGTAATTAAACTCCGCACTTTATTTTTTAACAGAGCAATAACATTAAAATAATTTATTCCCCGGATAGAAACGGTTTCGAACACACAATACCCACGCAGTCAGACGATATACCGTTGCGGCACGATGATGAGCAAAAAAATAAATAAATCAGCTTCATGCTGTATCCCGCTCACAGCAGTAGGTAGAAGGAACCTAGTGTTAAGACACTGCGCTCCCCACTTTCCGAAGAGTTCTGGAGCCACAGCGTATTGAGTGGTGGAACTCAACGCCGCGCTTTACCTCCACATCAGAGCGAAAAAATGAAAATATAAATGTAAATAAATATTTCATTTCCTCAAGTGGGGTTCGAACCCACAACCAGTTGATTTTAAAGTCACACATTATGCCCTCACGCCACGACTGTCCTAATTAAAAGCAAAATAAGCAATATTTAAATCAAAACGTAAAGCTTCTCTTTAATTCCGCAATAAAGGTCCACGTTTAGTTCATACGACAATGTGGTCCGAGTGTAAACAACGAACCACAATAACACGTGTTTTTTGTGCACTGATTTATTGTTTTATATTTTATTTTTTTTTGCTTTGCGCCACACACGGCTTTCGTCCGTTTCACATTGATATTATGACTAAATTACACATTTCTTACAATGTCATTCAGTAAATGAATTTTAAAATACAAATTCTAGCATAAATATAAATAGAATCACTTTAGATAAACAGAAACCATCATCATATGTACTTACATATTAAAAAAAAATAGTTACTCTATAAAATCTTTGGTAGGTAGACTTAAAAATCAAGATCTCTTATTTTTGATCTTTTATTTTTTAAATGTCAATATGGAAAAGAGTATAATCAGTACTGAGTTTTTATTATTTAGCAATAAACGTCTGGGATTAAAGGTGGATACATAATATTAGCATCCAATAGGGCTCGACGCCGCGTTTGCGAGTCGCGTCCTGCGGCGCCGCGATTTATTTTACCTTATTTATATTTCTTACACGCAAGCCGAATACGTAATTGTATAAACACTTAATATTTGTTTTATATGGTAAAATATTATTAATATATTTAGTGAGGAAAGACTCTAGGATAAGATATGTGGCAAAATATGACTCTTCATTTAGAAAACGTATAAAAAATATTTGAACGACTTGAACCTGCGCCTCCTGGAAACCGACCGGAGAAGCGGGTTCGAGTCCCGCTACGTTAAAAAAAAAATTTATACGTTTTCTATATAAGTATTTTTATTTCCTAAGTGTGGAATAACACTTTGAAATGTTAAAATTCGGCTCTTTTGATATATGTACACAGAATTGTACATATAAAAACTGTTATATGAATAAAGTAAGTGTTATATAAATAAAATATGTATGAATTGCAAAAATGTATGTTAATGTTTTGTTGGCAAGTATAAGTGACTAAACGTGAACATATGTAGATTCAAATACTAAGAAAATACTAAAGGAAAGTTTCTAAAAAAATTTATGAAATGTGACTCAATAGATATAGAAATTGTGTATATGGAAATAGAGAAGGAAAACATAATAACAAATATTTGTATAGATGTTCGCTATATAAAAAAATATATATTTATATTGTATTGGTACCGTCTTTAATTATTTATCAATTAATTTGTTTGATATTAATTAAATTACTCCTTCACATATATTAAAAACAACAACCGCAACGAATTCCTCCCACAATATGTTCCCACCTTTAAATATTGTTAACTTAAAATCACCCAGTCTTCATAAGAAAACCACTGTCTAATTGGCACCTTATTTAAATTCACCGTGGTCATTTTGGAAGTGAGACCAGCGCTTACTTGTTTTGAATATTAAACTACTTCTTTATTATGTGAGGAATTTTTATACTCAGATAATGGCAAGCGTCTTTGCTAAGCGGTACGAGAATTTCATTGCCATTTTATTCAGTCGCTATATTAAACATATCGGCTTCTCTATACAGGAAAGGAACATTCGTAATCTCGTATAAATGGACTTCTTGCAACAAAAAAGTATAAAACTTTAAGTGTTATGAGGTAAAAATGATATTTTTATAATGCAATTCAGGTGAATTACTTTATTAAGCTGAGTGGAGA
Source organism: Heliconius sara (assembly GCA_917862395.2). Lineage (NCBI taxonomy): Eukaryota > Metazoa > Arthropoda > Insecta > Lepidoptera > Nymphalidae > Heliconius > Heliconius sara. The sequence continues at coordinate 5,030,029 of OU860796.2, read as the reverse complement.
ATAAAATATATATACATACATTATATATAGATTGTACATTTATATGAACATATTATTTAATTACACAATTTGTAATTGAATTTAAGAATTATTAATACAATATAATATTTAAAATGACATTAATTAGCTCTCCTATTAATAGTTATTAAGTCACGACGAAAGATATAATGTATTTGGTATTTGTTTATAATTTACTTCAATTTCAATACGATTCATTGGAATTATCGTTAGTCAGAACTTACAAATGAAACGTTTTTTATATAAAAACTCATTTTATCCTTATTTGTGACGTATCGCAGGAGTACAAGCTTGTGACTGTAAACACGACAGGTTGTGGGTTCGATTCCCACTCGAGGAAATATTAGCTTTTAAAATCAAATGGATAAACCTAAAGGTTGTCTATGATACATACCCTCAGCACATTCTAAGTACTCAACTCTGATCGCAGGTACAATACTACAACAAAACGATTAACGTGTTATACTAGCAGTCTTACTCGATAAATCATCGAACACAAAATTTATTATACTATTCGAACTGGTAGTTTCTGATATAAGCGTGTTCAACCAAATGAACTATCTCACTATATAACATTAGTATAATTTTTATTAATATGGCATATATATATATATATAACAAAATTAATAAATATTTCTATAACTATGATTTTTGTGCGTCAATTATTACTGTTCTTTTACTTCTTTGACGTGGATATTTAAATGTGCACAAGCGTAAATACATAAACAAATAAATAATAAGCTATTTTTTTTTTTCAAAAAAAATTTATGAAGAAATTATTCTACTTTTCAAAAAAATTCCCTTTATTAAGATAGAACAGATAAAAAGACCAGAGCATACTTACTAGCTAGTAATAAAATATAGTAGCGTCATTATTATAGGCTTATAGATCTATGATAATAATAAAAAAACGTGAAAAATTTAATTAGTCAAAGTCAAAACAAAAACCGAGCTAAAAATCATGTGAACTCAAAAGAAATCCAGCTCCATTTTATTTATTTATGGTACCGTAAAACCTTAGATTGCTAATTAGTTTTATAGTTATTTTATTCTCCGGAAGATAACATTGGATTTGGAATAAACGTAGAAGGACTTCATTTGAAAATGAAAATATAATTGAACCGTAATTTTGTGTAATTCCACTATTCTTTTATACAGTTTTATTTATTTGCAAAACAATATATTTTTTTAATTAAAACAAAAATATTTTTTGGTTTTTTTTTATTGAATTTAGTGGAATTCGTTTTTTTTTCGAAGTTATATCTTTTTTAAAGAAATGAATAAAAGAAAGAAAAATATCACAGATTATCACGAACTTACTGATGCTATTAAAACTTTGCAACGCTCCGTGTAGCTAAGATATAATCGGACTTCAAGATTTTCCATTTACACTTAAATAGTACCAATTAAATAACAATTGCAACAAAGATATAGATTAGGATTGCATTGATAACATAAAAAGTATTAAAATTTATTTCAGTTAAATCCATTATCAAGATGCGACTGGTTGTGGTTTCGATCCCCACTCGAGGAAATGAAATATTAATTTAAATTTATATTTTCATTTCTTCGCTCTGGTGTCCAGGCACAACGCGGCGTTGAGTTCCGCCACACAACACACAATGCCTCCAAAATTCGGAAAGTGGGGAACAAAGTGACTTAACTTTAGGTTCTCTCTGCCTACCCTGCTGTGTGCGGATATAGTATGAAGCTAAAGCTGAAATCCATTATCAAATTATAACATTTTAACATTAAATGACATCTTTATAATATTTTTTTGTTTTACGCACCTATTACAAAACACATCACGTTCAAATCACGGAAGGACTAAGCGCCGAGAACAATAAAATTCTGGCGCCATCTTGTAACAGATTATCACACGTTCGGATAATGATGTGAAATTATGAATACGTGACAATTTAATGAAGGTTTTGTTTTTTTTTTACTTTTATTAAAAAAAGTAAAAGTTTTACCGCGTTTACCATAGTCACGTGTGTCCAGAAGCTAAGTATTGGCGTGACATGAATACGATATTGTTTTATGAATGGATTCAGTTCTGAGTATATGTTATTATTTGTGTGAAACGTTTCTGACTTAATTTGTCGTAATGAATAAAATTGTATTTTGATATATGGCAGATCCGACTCAAACGAATTTTTATAAACAATCAATCTTCTTTGTGTGTTCTCCATACATTGGCGAAGTGATTGGTGCCCAACTGGCACACTCGAATCCCCATAAACTAAGAACTGAACTGAACTGTTTTTTTTATAAATACATGTAAAAATAATATGTTAGTTAGTAATTAAATAATTATCTACATTTTCACTAGTTACATCTGCGAGTTTTGATTTTCTTTAGATATAAAGTTTTTTTGCTCCCTTCTTCTCTCTATATTATTTTTATTATTTATTTTATGATATAATTGCTTATTAGTATCTACTTACATCAAATAAAACAAAGATTTTCTACTAACATCATTTTTAATTTTCTCTATATATATACACCCGAAAACATGAGTATTCCAGTAATAGGTACATCGAATTTATCTTAAGCTTTGTTACTAAGAATATATGTATATTTTTTATGAAACAGAAATTATTCTAAAACAAATCAATTCAAAAAATTATACACGAACATTCTTCAGAACCCGCCACATTTATTTCTGTTAATTAACGCAAAAGAAAAGAAACAAAATATATTTAAATTGTAGTTACGATGAAAAATCTTTATGTGAGCATTATACTGTATAATAGGCTAGGAGAAAACTGTAGATATGCATCTCGCGATAGCTATCTAACTGTGACAAATAAACCACAACGAACAAGAAATATAAGGTGAGAATGAATTAATGAGACGAGACCTCCAGCAAGCATTAAAAGGACAAAGTTAAGGTGCATCGTTACATGGCTGTATCAGGTTGCAAATTTAATACGCTAACTTTATTTTAAGAAGAAGTATTTATTATAGGCAGTCGGAAAGATATTTTGAAATTTACATTAACCTGTGTCCACGTTTGATGCATTTTGTGGGAAAGTACGAGAAACTTATTTTACTTTCTTTTTCCTTTTTTAATTCTTATTGGCTTGTATTTGAATTTAAACGTGGGATAGCGTGTCCAGTAAGATTTTATGGTACAATAAGAATTAATAGAGCTAACTCTCATAATATAAATACTTATTGGTACGTATGTATTAGAGTTGGACGAAATAATTAGATCGCCGTGGAGACCGTCAATGCGCAGCGGTACAGCCTCTGACTGCTTTGTTTGGTTGTTGGTTCGATTACCGCTTGAGAGAGTTTATTATTATAATTCCTCGTGGTTAGACGACTGAACATGGTTGAATTCCACCTTGCGGAAAAGGGAATGGAGTGTCTTAAAACAAGGTTCCCACTGCCTACCTTGTTATATGCGGGATACAGCGTGAAACTATTGATTTTCTATCATTCCATCCATAATATATAATTTATATTTAATATAATTTTTAATTGCTAAACATTAGCACATAACCACTATCAATAGATGAAAAATATAAAACATTCAAATTATACATACGAAACACAACAGTAGGTAATGTAAACGGCGCGTGCGCGTAGCTTTCTATGAGCGTTTGCAAATATCTATGCCTAAGTAGAGAGCCTCCGGTCGTGATTGGAGGAACGTCGTGAGCACTACTCTGGCGGCTACCAATGACGGGCTTTGGCGCAACAATAGGCTGTTCTACGCCTGTGGTACTACCACCACTGTGACTTGCACTGCTTAGAATCTATACTCATAAGTATCATATACTAGTAAGCATATTGTAATATACTCTTATATGATCGTTATACGATCTAACTGAATGTCATACAAAACATTTATAAATATTTATCAATTTCCGATCCCCACCCAATATCTATATTGGGCAGATGACATTTTCCATTAGCATTTTAATTAAAATGTGCTTTATACATAATTATTCGTGTTTCATAATATCTGTGCCATTGGATTTGGAAAAATTTTGTGAAACGACACGAAAACATTTTAATTTACAACGTCGTTATAATCGGTAGCTGCTTTAAGCTGAATCAATGACATTAGTAAACAGGTCTATCATAGAAAGTGTGCAACTGCTCCACACCTGTCCAATGAAAACAACGGACCAGCTAATTGCTTATTAATAAGATACCAATAAGTCAAAAATTTCGAGATTTTTTTTGGCGGCATGCTGTATTTCGCACACAGTGGGTTAGGCGGGGAACCTAATGTTTGGACACTCCGTGCCCCATTTATCGCAGATTTCTGGAGGCTTAGAGTGGCAGAACTCAACGCCGCGCTTTGCCTTGACGCTACCGCCAAGGAAATGGAAGTATTAAATATTTCAATTCCTCGAGTTGAAATTGAACCTACAACTTGTCAAGTTTACAATCACACTTAATGCCTCTGCGGCACAACTGGCCTCTTCTGTGCGCAGTATTATTAAAACCGTTATATGAAAAACAAAATCAGCTTTCAAAGTCGTCCGATGGGAATACTGTCGTTAACACGAATTAATGCATCCTTAACTTAAAAATACTTATCGTTTTATGGCATATGATGGCGAGCTGAACCCATTTGGAATTACACCTTAAACACTGATAATCATTACTTGGTCTAATTTAAAATCGTTGGCATAAATCAGATTCAACGTATAAGAAATCAATTTGGATCTTTAAAGACGATGCGACGTCGTAAAGTAATTAATTCTTAATTGTAATGACAGGTTGAATCCGTCATTGAATACATTTGAGCATACCTAGAGTTCTTGAGAGGATGAGATAAATTGAGTAGATTTGGGATAAAATTACAAGGAATGGAATAAAAACTTTTTAAATTGTATGATATATTATAGTTTGTGTGGATTTCGGGTATTTTGGTTCATTGCTATTTAACCATATAAATTACGATACATTCTTTCATTTAACCTCCTAGTTTTTATAAAAAATGCTCTTCGGAATGTCTTAATATTAGGATTCTTCGCTACCTAGGCTACCTAGAAAGGTAGGCAGAGAAAATTTAATGTTAGGAGACTTCGTTACTCACTTACTTCATCATTTCCTCGAGTCTGAATCCAACTCACAACCTGTCGTGTGCTTCAAGTTAAGTTGTTAATAATAATAAATAAAAAAGATATCAAAATTATATTTTTTAAATGAACAATGAAGTATGCCATAAGTATGCTCAATCATCCAACGCAAAGCGCCAACTTTTACGATCAAAATAAATAAAATTGCCACGCGCTGTTCAGCGCTGAACGTCTATGTAAAGTACAGTTGTAAAGATATTTATTATCATACAGAGAATGAAATAAAACAAGACTGACTCCACAGACTGCCTCGGCCACAGCACGTTCAAGAGGTTCATGTATTATTGACTTCTTTGATCATTTATAGAGACTATTTTTCGTGTGTGGTAAGTTTAATTATTTTGTTGTTATTTTCAGCTTCACGCTTTATCTCGCTTTTTGCGGGGTAGGTAGAGGGAAGTAGTGTTAAGACAGTCTTTTCTCCACTTTCCGTCGAATATTCGAGGCATTGTATATTGAGTGGCCGAATTTGCATCACCAGAACGGACGGATAGCGCAAAGAAATGAAAATATTCATTAAAAACAATTCATTCCCCTGAAAGGCAATCGAATCCACAATCCTCGAATTACAGTCACACGCTCATGCTTCTGCGCTACGACGACCATATAACATAGTAGGTTATAAACAACACTTACACAGTAACTATAATGTATGGTACATTAAATACATGCAAATATAACATTATCTTTGTGTATAGTATAATAGTCACTTTCAAACCATCAATCAATTGATTACTAATAATCAAGGTTAGAAGTGAGCATTTACAGATCATTCCATTTGAATTGATAAGTGCCCAGACCTCGTACAGCGTATAGCCTCGAGCGCACTGGTCTCGAGTGCCTGAGCGCGTATGTCGCGTGGTTACCAGCTATTAACTGTGTCTCGCTACTAGTCGTAGGCGATGAGCAATAAATTATGCGAATTATACACTACGGTGGTACGGCGGTACGTGCTCGTGTGATATATTGTGGAATGGCAACGCGCCTGAGTGCCTCGGTGTCAGCAAACGCAAAGTTATACGCCCAACTGCGATGTTTGCCAACAACGCTAATACCCCCTACACATAAAATACTTTTTTATTTTTGATTGTTATTTGGTAAATGATAGCCTTCTAGAGGGCTAGAGAAGTTATTGCTGTAACTAAGCATAATTTAGAGTGCGAGAGTGTAGTACGACGTTTGTTTCGATGACAATCGGTATCTGTCTGTGTCCTCTGTGGCCGCTTCGTCATTTATATGGCTTGTATCTCGTAACTAATAATATCTTACCCGAGAACAGATTGCAGGTTTGATTCGATTATTAAAATTAAACATACATACAAACACACGCACTGCAGGTACTAGTTATCTAATAGGACAAACGATATAAACAGTAAATAGACCGCACAGTGAGAGCGATATAATTAGGCAAATATTGAGGCCAATTTATTCCCTACGGCGGTTTTCTTATAACATACATATAATAAGTACATAAATCTATGCAGATGCTGTTTTACTTTTTATGTTTTTAAGTTGACGATAATTTAAAACAAAAGTACCATATTTTCCAAGCTGTGACGAACGGACACGCGTAACCGATACGGTTATTAAAGATATCAATAAATTCAGCGAATGACAACGTAATTATAATGAAGGCTCACTGAAAACGTCCGCATAATCGAGGCTCTCTGATAACGGTGGCCGGTTGGTACCGTCCATTAAGTCAGTCTTTGTAATCCAATTAAATTATAATTTAAGTTTAAAATTACATATTGTCTAAAGAACGACATGTTCGCGTCGATACTTTTTGTTCAGTGCGTTATATTAAGTACGATTATAATAATATCGACGGTTTAATCGTTTCTGAAGTAAAAGATTCAGCTTGACGCTGTATCACGCACATAGGCGTAGTCAAAAGAAACTTAATGTTAAGATATGTTCCGCTTTTTCCTCCAAACTTCAACCGAGGCATTGCGTATTGAGTGCCATAACTCAACGCTGGGCGTTCGCCTAAGTGCCAGAGCGAAGAAATGACTGGAGTTCGAACCCACAACCGCGACGATACAGTCACACCCTTACGCCTGCGCCACGACCGCCTTATTTATTTCTGTAGTGTTATATTATACACAGTTGAATGATTAATTATAATTATGTATTAATAAAATTTAAATATGCTGAGCCACGTGCAGTCAATTTCTTCATAGTTATTAACGTTATTAATAGCGTACGGCTTAGATATTTTAGACAGTTTGGTGTGATAACTCATTTGTTGAACGGTTCTATTTGGCGCAATAATTACACCGAGACATTCGTGTTACGATAAATGGACGATCCAAAGATAAAAAATATTGGATTTTTAATAACCTAATATAAAGCGTGAAACATTTGGAATGGAAATGGAATCCCTCTGGCTGTTTTCATATTAATTGATCGTTAGCTACTGTTCTATAAAGTTTTATGTTTCACAGTTTGAAGTATATTTGATGGTGAACTTAACAGCTCCGCGAATATGGTCGATCGTATCGTGTTAATTGGCTATATCAAAATGAGATGCGGTTCGTTATGTGAACCAGTAAATGCGGCACTTAAATTTTTACATTGCTTCGAGCTGATGCTAAATAATTATTATTATCTATAGACTGAAAATGAAATAGATATTATTCAAATTATATTTCATTATTTTCATTTTATTTGTAGTTATATTTATGTTATTATCATATTGTAAAATAGAAACTGTACCAAAATACACTTTAACAATGCATGTTTATATAATAGGGCACTCAACAATAACGCCATCTTTACAATAGCTACGGAAGTATGAAACTAAGGGTTGAAACTGTATAACGATTTTAGTTCGCCTTTGCTAAGGGTGGAATGTAGATGGCGGTGATGATTTCTTTTAAGGGATGATTTACATGCCAGTCATGTTTTGTTTAAATATTAATTATTAATATTATAATATTATAGTCATTATTGCATTAAATTAGAAATTGTTATTGTAATTTAAAAAGGTAAAAAAGTCAGTTTGCCATTTTAAAAGGAATCTTACATTTATATTTTATACTCTCCTGTCTGGCGCATATCTCGGTGATGAAACGGAGGTGACAATATTGCAGTGTGCACGGGCAGGATAAATGATAACATGGCTTATACATTTTAGCATGTTTTGATTAAAAAATGTCTACCACATATTCTTTGGAATTTTTCATTGATATTCAAGTTTATTTTGCATAATACCTAGATGCTTTTCAAATATTAGAAATTTAGTTTCAAATATATATATGTAATTAAATATTATCTCATTTAATTTAAATTGTTGTTAAAAAAATCAAATTGTATTATAATTTTACTAGCGACCCACCTGCGGCTACGCCTGCATGACCTTAGCTTTAAAATTATTATCATGTATAATTTTTATTTTCGATTTATTTAAACATAATTTAAATTTATTATATATTTAAGTATTTAAAACGCAAAATATTTTAAATTGATACATTTTTAAATATAATAAAGTATCGTGTGCGCTGAGTTGCGTAGAGGGAGAACTGTGTCGCACACGCCACACACCTGCCTACAACCTGACGCCGGGCCGAACTCGTCAATATATATTTAACTTCTGCAACGAGCTAGTGAGGTACTTTATTGTAATTAGATTCAAAATTGACATGGTCAATGGTCATTTGGTATAAGCCCACTATTACTATTATTGAGACTGACAGGGGACATTTACGACGTCGCATAATGTATACTTACTTATGGAAGTCAAAACATTGAACAAATAAATATAAAATTATAAGATTTCAAGTGCATGCGTTGCCCGCATACTATTGAAGCATTTCACTTTAATTATATACAAGCTGATAGAACAAAATTGAGTAGAGTTTTTTTTAAATTATGCAGATTTTCCACGATGTTGTTAAAATGATTGCTTGCAAAATAAAGATGACTTTATATTGCAAGTTACAAAAATATACTCGCGCCCTGTGCTTAACAGATCCTGTTACATTTTAGTTTTGCATTATTATATAAATTATATATTTTATAATGTCAAAAATACGAAATAGATTATTTTAGAATATTTTAAGTATTATAAGGCATCAATCAAACGAGTCACAGACCGATCGAGATATTATATAAAGGAATTCAGTGATAATGGGATGCACCTGTCCTAAATAGTTTGCCTATTTGGCAGAAAAAGATAATTTCAGCTACGATCTTTAAAAAATAATTTATGTTTTGGATTTAGTCTTACATTGGGTTCATAAAACCCTTACACATTGAGCTACATGTTTTACCTCATTATATTACACCAATTTAGGGCACTAGGCTCAATAAAGAGAAATTAGCCTAGTTTATTATAAAAACCAAAGCTCTAACATCATAAATGCAGTACAAGCGTCGAAAGCGTTTATAGCGTCCATTTCGCCTAACGACGTCTAAATAGATGACCAGTGAGTCTCGTCGTCCGAACATGGTAAGGGACAGGATAATTATGCGTAACAACGTGCAACAATAGCGGCGCGGGCCGCGCTGGTTCTATGGCATAATAAGAGCCGGCTCATTTTGATGAAGGCGCAACAAGTAGCAGTGCGGTGGGCGCGGGGTGGTGCGCGGGGAGGGGCGCGACGTGCGCGCGCGCGCCCGGCACGCGCCCCACCGCCGCCGCGCGCCGCTCTCTCTACTTAGTGTCGGGGGTGCGCGCCACCTCTGCCAATCCACCGGCAACCTCCGCGGCACGCACTCGTGCGCTCGTCTCCGTTTAATATTCCATTTTTTAGACTCGCGATGCCGATGGCGGCGATCCACGCTTATCAAAATCTCGGCGTAGGCCAAAAGCTTACGCAGCTACAGAATTCTGCGCCTAGGCGTCTAGCGCCTGCTACTGTTGACCCGGCGCGGTGTAAGAAAAGATCATCTTATCTTAGTCAGCCTTATCCGACACAACCTGCATCCGTGGCTCGAAGAAACGCAAGAGAAAGGAATAGAGTGAAACAAGTTAATAATGGATTTGCGGCCCTTCGTCAACACATTCCCTCTGCGGTTTCAGCCGCATTAGCAGGTGGCAGAGGATCATCGCGAAAACTAAGCAAAGTTGACACTTTAAGACTTGCTGTTGAATATATTAAAAGCTTGAAACGTTTATTAGAAGAAAATGATGAAGGATGTTCTGAAACCCAAATGAACTTAAGTTTAAATGCCAATGGACCTCAGACTCCTCCTTCTTCCGAAGAATCTCATTCACCTGCGCCTTCATTAATATCAGAAAGTTCAGCGGGACCAAATTGTCAAGATGCTTATGATACCTATGAACCCATGAGTCCAGAGGATGAAGAGTTACTTGATGTTATTTCTTGGTGGCAACAGCAATGATCAATGAGGTGAGTTGACTTATAATGCCATTTAATTATTATTAAATTCCATTACAATTATCGTGAAAAAAAAAATGTAATCTAAGGAAACTTAAAGGTGCTCTTCCCGTTTGTAACATTTGGCAACACATTGATAAAAGGCCAAGGTTACATGAAAAACTCGATAAGATAGTGATTATTAAATCTAACAAATGAATCTTGTAATGTTGACTTGAGCTTCAAGGCTTTGATAGTTCCAAATTCTTATCAGTTTGTTTGTATATTTGTCGCGACTGAGTTTATTTTAGCCTTATCATTTTTTTCAATTTGAAGTCATAGGCAAGTTTTTATTGTTTGCAATATTCCTAGCTATTTCATTATAAAAAGTTCAGGTAAATATTAAAAATACGCTAAGCTTATTGTCCTATTCGTTAGTCACGGTTACCTACCGGGTCAGGTCTGCGCTTTATGTTGCACAATTTGTAAAGAGATTTAGGACCCTCTGCTTTAAGAGCCAAAAAATAAACATATACACCATTATGACTGCGCATTGAACCGTCCCGGCAGCCTATCTATGCTTTGTTGAGATTGTCAACAAAAAAAAGCATAATAATGTCTTTGACGTTTTGAAAATTTAAAAGAAAAAAAATCAACAATATTTTTTCCTAGCTAAGTTGGTAGGATGATTTCTTTACTAAGAAAATAAAATAAGATTTAATAGATCCTATTGGACCCGCATGTTACTTTTCTCTAGCCAACTAACAATTACTACTAACAATCTTGTGGTTCGCCCCGCATACAGTGAGAAATTGCACATAAAAACTAGTGTATTCTAATTACAACAGGTCCTTGTGTACCGCTCAGATTTGTAACAAGTGGAAACAGGTTTCTTCTCGGTCGCAACTTTTGTTTATTTATCTCAAATCAATATGTGGCATCCGGTCAGTGAGAGCTATCAACACATTTTGCCATATGGTCCATCTTTGCAAAAGTCAAGCCTGGTAGCGCCATTGAAAAACTTAAATTCAATCTCGTAAAAAATTCAAGCTCATTCCGCCGCCCATTAATTTATTATGCCGGAAGACCAAATCTCTAGAGGAAATGGTAGGGCGTTTAGAAGCACACGTGTTACAATATTTGCTAAGCACTAAACAAACACCTGGCCGCTACAGTCACTTTTTCATAGGAATTATGCATAAAATATTCAAATTGAATTTATCGAAATTTATGCCAACTCAGATAAGTATAAGTAAGTAAAAAGTCAACTTTTTATTAAATTTATTTTTTTCTTTTAACAGGTATCGTGACTATATGGTGATCACAAGGCATTAAGCGGCTTTTTGATTCTGAAGAAAAATAAAGAAGTATTCGCTTCAAGAAGGACTTGAACATTGGAGCGCACGGGACTACGGGAGAACCTTTAATTAAGCGCAATCAGTATATTTCTAATGAGAGGGGATAATGGTGGACTATAACGATCCCACCGATGCATTCCGCCGAGCGACTGAGCGACCGAACTCTGCGTACATTTCGTACCTCGATTTGATGAAATAGCAGTAACAAGACTGAAACGTTCGTTTAATGTTCCATAAAAGCATTTACTAATATTTTAAGACTTATAACACACTGTGCCTTTATAAAGCCGTATCTTAGCTTCCAATAAGTTAGTTTTGTAGTTAAGTTTTAATAGTTTATCTAGTCATTATTGTTTACGGATTATCTGGATTGCTAAGAATATGGTGATTTCATTCTGTATGATATACAAAATAAGGTCAAAATAATTATATTGAGAGAAAGACTTCTATGTAAATATATCTGTAAATACTTGTAGCACCCTAAGACAGATTCCTAATAATTTAAGATTTTATAGTTGTTAATAAAAAATCCTTAAAGAAATCTTCAACAACCAACCGTCAGGTTGTCTGTATATAAATATATACAATTTATATCATATGCCTGTTTTTTATTCATATCTATAACAAATACTATTTCTGTATTAGTATATATGTTTTTCATAAAATAATACATTAAATAATATAGTTTTGACGAATTTAAATTAAAAAGTGATTATAAATGATAACAAAGCATATAAAAAATAACAACTCATTTTTATACATTACTCGTATAAAAACCACATATTGCTTATAATAATTTTTATAATACCATTGAATAACGACTAATATTTTATATAATAGTGGTATTTTATATACAAGCAGTCATAATAAATTTATACTTAATATTTGAGGACAATGCTTTTGAATTGTGGAACTCAGCACCACAGTTTGTATTATCGGAGCGGGTTATGTTGAATGTTAATAATTTAATGTTTAGGTTCCTCCAACTCGATATTTCACCCATAAACGTCGTGCTTATTACAGTCAGTCCTACTCAGGTTTTAATTGGAACTCTATAGTTTTTTATCAGGTGCGCCAGTTTTAAAAAAAATTAGAGCCTAGATAGTTTCCAGTACTAATAGGTAAAAAAAAATCAAAAAAATCATCAACTAATAGGTATAAAACAAAAAAATAGTTGGACTTCCAGCAGGTTCAGAGATATATTTCTGAATCTTGCTTGCACATAAAAAATCTGAAAAATGAGCAAGTCCGACTCACTCTTGGCAAGTTTTATTCTGTTAAAAAAGAAATATATTTTTGTATGATAAATAAATAGTTTTCTTTTTCTCTCTTCATCTACACTAATAGCGGCATTCTCTTCAGCTAAGTAACCAGTTAAGGTTGTGGATTCGATTACCATTCGAGAAAAGAAAAGCTCGGCATTGAGTCCTGCCACTCAACTCACAATGTCTTGACTTCAGCGGGGAACAGATTGTCTTAAGATTAAGCTCCCTCCAGTAGGTAGCTACTACTACGATATGTCCCGCATTAAGCCTACCTTGCTACATGCGGGATGTGGCTTGAAGCTGAAGAAAAAACAGATTAATAAATAATTAAAAAATATTTACTCATACGAATCGGCACTTTAATTGTAATTAAGCTCATGGTACACGGTTGTGATAAATTGTTTATCGGCCCTTTAGACATAGGTAGGTATGTACTTAAAGTTTACTTGTCAATCGTCGCAAGCTTCAAGGCTTTCGCTTTTAATTTCCGGTTGAAATTTCTGATCTATATTTACTATCGAATTAATCATGTGATTCAAAATATGTTTAAAGACAAAGTGAATGATTGCTGTACCAGTTCTTATAAATAATTTTAAGATTTATGGATTAATGACTTCTTAAAATTTGGTTTTATTAAAAAAAAATTAAATAATTGTAGAAGACTATATCTACATCGGTCCAAGTTGGGTTAATCTAGAAAACGATTCTAACTATCAGAACTAAGCGATATGCAATTTTATAATTCTAAGCATTATAAGGAATCCTTAATAAGATAAAACTATAATTTTAGGCATACTATTTTAAAAATAGAATTTTTAAAATAGTATGCCTAAGATTATTTTTGATGGATGTGTAAGTTTTCCTTACACATCCATCATCCAGACTAGATTTGATTCTCGCTAACTTAGAAAGCAAAATATTTTCGAGATAAAATATTTTTGCGAAATCAAATCCACGACTATTGAGATCACAGCCAAACACCAATAATGTTACGATGATATAAAAATTAAGGAACAATGTTATTTGATAGACACTTTCAAATACTTAGGAGAACCTTGATCTCGTACAGGCTACTAGTCAGCGTTTTGTTACGTTGTTATAATTATATGGATTCGCGAATAATTACGTATCGACCAATACTCAGTTGCAAAATAACATAACAAAAGGCACTTAGACTACACGTGCCTCAACTCAGATTACATTTCGTTAAAAAGGAATATTTCTCCTTTCAATAAACATCACGATATTGTATTTAATTTTGAAAAGACAAGAGGGTACCGCGATCACGTCGCAAACCCGCCCAGCGAATTCAAATTGCAATAGTAATTTTTGATAATGGAAGGGGAGCCCGAGCCATTATGGGTGGATATTTCCGTCTGTGTATTAATTGTTTGAACTTGTTGCTCTTTAAGAAACGGGACAGACTAGATGCGACGGAAACGCGCCCCGCACACCTGTAAATATTCGCGTAATTTCGTCGATCATATATCTACTGTACTATTAATTGTTTGGCGCTATACTATATGTAGCATCTCTCTGGTATTTAGCAAGTTTTTTGTGTTGTTCATCTACAGAAAATAACATGTTTTTCGATTGATAGTTGATTAAAATGAACAATTGACGACGAGTAATTATTTGAGTAAGCTTAAAACTGGTTGGTTGTAATTTTTTCGTATATAATAATGTAACTCCGGGTGGAAATAATTCAAAGTCTTGTTTCTAAGACAAGTTTAAAAGGAATATATATAAAATATAAAGAATTGAAATATGCAACATTGATAATGCAGAGCTAGGAAATTCTATAAAAGATACTGTCGTAGAAACTCTAAATACTATCCACAAAAACACAAACTAAAAGGTATTTATACAGCTTAATTAATATTTTATTGACACTACAACATAATATAAAAATATTGTAGATAAATCTGAAAACTTCATAATTTCCATAAAGCTTAACTGCTTGCGTTTCGTCGCTCGAGCGCACTCGGCTCAATTCGTGCGTTGCGCACGCGTCGGACGCGCGACAGCTGCCGCCTGCGAAGAAACCATTGGTTTATGAAAACAAAAAATGTGTAATCAATTCGGTCTTGTTTTTGATCTACTTATTTGTAATAAAATTAAATAGAAAATGTTAAGATGAGGAAATACTTGCTTGTTAAATAGTTATATATAATTATTGTAAAGGTTACTACAATAATTTACTTTAGACACATTAAGTACTGATTAAGGAAACATTTTAATACTCATGCTTATCATCAGTGTTCCGCTTTTAAATTATTATTTTTTTCATTTTCACGCTGTATCCCGTATATGGCATTATAGACAGAGGGAACCTAGTATTAAGACTCTATGTTTACTAGTATGCAGAAATGAAAATATTTAATATTTATATTTTTGCAGTGGGAATCGAACCAACAACCTGTCCCTTATTTAGTCTTATGTTTCTGCGCCACAACTGGCCCCAAGTTAAACATTTTAACAAACAATTTTACCTGTTTCATAAAAGTACATCTTGAAACTGTCCTTGAAACGATACAACCGTCAATGGGTTGTGACCTAAATTCGTGAACTGCTTTAAATAAAAACACACGAATAACTTCTCAAAATACAACATGGTTACTTTACATAATGAAAGGTTTTCAAAAAACTGCTGGCCTATCATCAAAATAGAAAATTTTCACTACTGACATTGATAAATTTATTTCCTCTCCGTTTATCAGATGCCGCTGTATCATAAATTTTAAGCCAAATCGCAATAAACTTCATTAATGTTCTTTAATGAATTGAGGATCAGAAGCAGGTAGCGGTTTTTAAATATTTTGAATATCTTGCCCAAATTCTTTTCAACTAATTGTAAGCAATTTTGTCACCCCAATTTTTAACTAAATATACTGCGTTCTTCTTTATGCCACCCTTAAGATACCAATGTTGCCTATAAATCAATAGTAATTTGAGTATCAGCATAAATTTCTTTACTATTTATTTATAAAATATATAAAATAATATTTATGCATTGGAAACAATTAATAATCTTAATAAAACCAAATCAATTTAAGCATTTATTGTTTATATAATTACGTTTCTTACTAAAGTTAATCATGCTGATGTCATATTAGTGTAGATTGATGATGTGATGTAATGATGTGTAGATGTATTCATTGATTTGGATGTCTTTGAATATTTTGGCTAAAATTATAAAATCCATTATAAATATTGAAAGAAATAATAAATAATATTCGACAAGTAGAATCCCAGGAAGCGCAACAACAGTTCATCGACCGCACCAGGTGTTAGTGACGGTAAATATTTAATTTATCAATGGACTGAAGAAATTACGTGATAATGATAATACAACCACTATGGAACTGACCTCACACTATAATGCTCCAGATTACATTACACGACATATCAACTTAATACTGTCATTCCGCATAATACCTGTCAAACTGATTGACAACTGTATTTTAAGCCCTATTAACGCTATTGAGATTAAACGTAACTGAAAGCTATTTAAAAATGGTTAAATTTATCTCACTTGCTTGTAGAAAGAGGTAATTTTATATGTATTTTTTTATCTGTGATCTATTATCTACGTCTGTCTATGTGATTAAATTGTAAGTGATCGATATCTGTATAAGAATTGAGAAAAATTTTAATGGGGGAATTCATTATTGTAATAGAATTCAAAATAATATTTTTTTTTATTTTTATATCCTTACCTTTTCCATGTTCATTGTCAGTACGCTTATGCACGCTAGTCTTATGCTAGGCTTAATCGATTTAATTGTTTTCAACGTGATATTTAGGCAAGCTTTCCTTATTATTTAGTGCTAGTTTTATTTTAATCGGTTCATAAACAAAAACCTATTTATCATTACTATTAATTGTTCTAAAATTATAAAAACACTTATATTTATATAACTATATTTTGTAATGGAAAAGGTAAGAAGATTTGTATTCTGTTCTTTGTATTCTATTTCTTTTTAAAAAAAAATTATAAAAGTTTGTAAAAATATAAAAATGTAAAATAATAATTAAACTTAAATTTATTATTATTATCGTTAGATTAATTGTAAAGGTTAATTTATTCTTTTCCCCAAGTAAACTATTCAGTAGGATCTCACGTCACTCAACGTTTCGCTCTAATGAAGTTGGTTGAGGTTGGAAAAAACTCGCCGTCGGTGGTCCTCTGTCACTGAAGCTCAATTATGCAGTCTGTAGGTATGCCCGAGAAATTTTCCATACCAATAATTGACAGTAGCTATGCATTTTACATGTTAGTGGTCAAAGGGAAAAGGTAAATATACAATATTTTACATCCACAGGTAAGATAAATTAAACTGATTTAGTTGTTATAATAAAAACTTATAAATTAATACAGACAGTCCGTAAAAAATGGCTTGGTAACTTAAAGTGATCTCAGAATACAAGTTCCTTAATCATAGAGGGTAAGGCACAAGAAAATGGGCAAAAATTAAACAGGACCAAGTACTTGTAGCTGTTGTAGCGGCGTCATACACGCTTCCAAATAATAACCGACAATTTTCGTATATTAGCAGCACTGAAATTCGATTCGACTCAATTTACTTCACGGTAGTGAGCAAACCAAATTTGCTAAATACATTTTACTCGAAATTGTCTTATAATACTTAATAACAGGCCAGTCTGGGGCAGGGGCATAAGCGTGTGGCTGTAAATGCGACAGGTTGTGAATACAATTCCCACTTGAGGAAATTAAGTATATATTATTTTCGCTCTATTGTCGGGGTAAAGCGCGGCGTTGAGTCTCAACACATAAAGTCTCCATAATTTGGTGCACAGTGGAGTGTTCTATAGTGAAACTACTACCTCTCCTTCCTCCTCCTCCTTCTGCATACTTTCCTACATGCGCGATACAGCGTGAAGCTAAAAATAAAAACAATTAATTGCATATTAGGCACTAGCTCTCTCATAACGATTGTGGGAGTATCGACTTGCTCTTACCATGAAATTATCGATTACTAAGCGTAATCAGATGCAAAGCGATCGAAGCAGGAAGTTTTACCTTAAACATGCAATTTGATAAAACACCCAGTACTTTTTTTATTAGATTCATAATGGTAAGATACTGAGCAGGAAAATATAACAGAGTAGGCCGAGGGAACCTCGGAACCTAGTGTCAAGACACGTCCGTTCTCCACTTTCAACAGAATCACTTCCTTTGAGGTATTGCATATAATGGTGGAACTTAACGCCGCGCTTTGCGTCGTTACAAATGTGAAATATAGCACTCGTACTCTACGAGTGGAAATCGAAACCACAACCATCGCATGTACAGTACCATGCATGTGCTCTTGCTGTAAGATGGCATCCATTTCTTTGTATTTATACATATAACACTTTAGTGTACCTCCAGAAATACTTATAAATAAGAAAGTAATATTTATTATATCCAATTAAGATTAAAACCAAATAAAATGTCTCGACGATAAAATGAAAGTGTAAAAATAAAAAATTCCCACATTGCTAATCGGGAGCATTACTTCGATGAAGTACGTTATAATCACAGAATCGAGCGACATTTATCAACGACTAACGAGTCGATAAAAAAAATTTAAAATGAAAACCATCACAATTTCTGGTTGAGAGTAATTTGTTAATGCGTCTCTTAAAAGGTAGCGCCGATGGTTACTTATTTTATTTATAAATTGCTGTTTAAACTTAACTGTGTAAAGAACGAGTTGCCATTTTACTATGTTTATCAGCTTCACGCTGTATCTCGCACACAGCAGAGTAGACAGAGGGAACCTAGTGTTAAGACACTCCGTTCCCCACTTTCAGTCGAATTCTGGAGGCATTGCGTGTTGAGTGGCATAGCTCAATGCCGCGCTTTTCCCCGACATCAGAACGAAGATTAAAAATATAAATTTAAGTAAATATTTCATCTCCTCGAGTGCGGATCGAACCCACAACCAGTAGGTTTTACAGTCAAACTTTGTGTGCCTGTGTGTTAACAATGTTTATGTCATAAGATAAGATGCACTAATATGTATCGTATTTTACGGTGCTTTTAAATGTGCAGTAAATTATTATATTCATATTAGATATATTATTATCAGTTAGGGTTTTGGTATTGGCTTTTAGTTTTATATTAAATTCCAATGGAGTTCAAGATAAATGTCGTGTTTTTTTCGTAAGTAATACGTTAGACATGTTTATACGCTTCTTGTACATATTATTTCTTTTATAATAGATAGATAGATAAAACTCTTTATTCTAAAAAACCTAAAATTCTAAAAAAACTAAATGTGTAATTGAAAAAAAATACAAAAAATACATTTAGCGTATAGTATGCAAATTCAACCTTATATTCAACCAGCGCTCTAAATAGACGATCTAAATATTTTGATATGTATAATTGCATTTTAAAACCGCAAAAATATTTAATTTTTTCTCACTATCAGGACGTTCCAGGTCAGTGACATACACATTTATCAATTCCTCCATTTTAAGATGTAATTCTAACCGCATCAATTTTCTGTTTGATTGCTTAGATCAAGGTAAGGCACGAGTCAAAGTTAGTGAACTGAAAAGTTCAACGTATTCAGTAGAGAAAAGGTAAATAAGAACAAATTTACATAAGATTATTTTATACAAAACTTTTTTAGGTAAATAACCCTTTACCGTAGTTTCTTGTAAAGAAAGCTAAGTACACAACAATAATTATTTTTTAATAAATAATTTATTTCTTTACTTATTGAGGCCTGTTGTGGCGCAGCGACAAAAGCGTGTGACTGTTAAGGCGACGGGTTATGGGTCCAATTATCACTCGAAGAAATAGAATGATTAACATTTTCATTTTCATTTCTTCGCTGTGGTATCAAGGTAATCCGTGGCGTTGAGTTTCGCTATTCAACACGCAATGACTCCATAATTCGGCGGAAAAGGGGAGCGGAGTGTCTTAACACTAGCCCTTCCCTGCTGTATACTGGATACAGCATGAGCTAGGAGTGAAAAAAAACCTATAATTCTCAACCTCAAATAATTAAAATTAACTTGTAAAGGTATTATAAATCTTCTAATAAAACTTACACCATTTTAAGCATTGGCAGCCCACTTTATTCGCTATAGAGTATGTACATATTCGTAATGCTGTTCTATGTTTACGATGTCTTAGCACGCAACTAATGAAACAGAAGCTGTTTCTTCTGGCATTGGTATTAATTTTGGATTGTTTAAAATTCATAATGATAATTTTAGATTCTCATTTCTTATTCTGACATACTAAATTGCTTTCTTATATTTATTTATATGTACTATTTATATTCCTGCTTGCGGTCAATTTTGTTATTTATCATTTATTGTTGGATTATAGAGGAATTGAAGACTATTTGTTTATGTACTAGGCAAATGCGTAAATAAAGAAAACCTAGGCTTAAATAAAGAAATTTCAAGTGACTTGGGAGGTGAAATACTTAAGTCTTTTTTTGTAAATTAATATTAAATGTTTTAAATTGATTTAGGAGACCGACCGCTGAATGATCATGGGTTCGAATACTTATATAATAAAATTTAATTTAAAAATAAGGCCCCTATATTGATCGCAATTGAAATTAAAAATTACAGCTAAGTCGTCAAAGTATTTTTTTATATAAAAATAATACTTAGCCAATCTTAAAAATATTATATCTATATAATAATATATCTGATTTGAGATTTAGAAAATATTTTAATACATATCAACTTTAATTTTACAAGATGAAGCGCATCCAACAATTATTTATAATTGTCATTAATGTAACATGAAGGTAAACCATAGATAATTTAGTGTAGAGAGGGTAATCAGAGTCGGTCGCTAATGGGCGGTAGTCGCAGAACGAATCTGTCTATCCGACTAGTCGACGAAAGATACGGAACTGATTCGAGGCGGTAGGTAAATTACTCGGTGTAATTTACTTGGCTACCGGTTTTATTGATGTCCTTTGTTTTGTAATTTAAGAATAATACATATTAATTAATAAAATATATATTTTGAAACGAGAATCGAGAGAGAGAATTGATATGTCAAATTAATAAAAAAAAATAAAAATGTTCGAATTTTTGTAAAATACAAAAAGGAGGATATATTATTATGTACAGATCAATCGATCGGTACATTGGGATTTTAATAAATATTAAATTATAAAACTTCACACAAAAAACCTACATACGGACAGTATTTGGATTTTTTATATAAAATTACTAATAATAATTTAATCAATATACCAGAAACAGTTAAAATTATTCACGCCTTATTCTTATTTTAATTATTTGATTTTTCACACAAAATCATGTATCATCACTCTATATTCAAATTTTATGTTATTCCATTAAAGAAAGTTGTATTTTGATGTGAAAAATCAAATCCACTATTTTGGTGGTCCAGTTGAGGGTAATAGCAATGACGAATTGGATGTTTCCCGCCCACAGCTATTACCTTAATGATTTTATTATTAAAAAATATAAGAAAATTTGAATTAACTACATTCATTAACACACGTTAACGGTGTCTGTTGAAGCGGTTATTTCACGTAGTGTCTCTAATAGCAAGATTAATCGATTTCAGATCGGATGATTTAAGGTCTCATTAAAATAAATGTAGAGCATTTACCAGTTCATGCAACAGCTTTATATCGATATAAATAACTTTGTATTATACAAGATATTACTTTAAGAAAGTTTAATGAAGTCGTCAAAATTTTTACAATTTGCTCTAATGATAAACTTTATTGCTTGTATATTTCTGACAACGTTAGCACGTATCTAATTACAATCATAAATTATAATCTCAAATCCTAATCATGGAAAACAGAATGTCTCGGCACTATATTTTGTTTGTCTACTATGTTACATAGCTAAGTTAAAAAACTTTTATATATATATAAAAGTTATATATATATAAAATATATACTCTTATATATATTAATACTCTTTTTTATACTTTAAAATCTGTTTGAAAGCACGTGTCTTCTTAAAACAAAGTATTTTTTTTTGTTTTCCAACCTTTTTTTATCATGAGGACTTGCCTCACAAATTAATGCGTCACCACAAAAACCTTCCCATTCGAGTATGTATTCCCACAATTTTTTTTCGCACACTAATAATACATTGTACCTACATTAAGGACTTCTAGTAATAGATGCAATTAAAGCTAACCACCGAAGCTCTTTATAGACACAAAGAACGATGTAAGTTTTAATTATGCCATTATTTTTAATTTAGTCCCGACTCTTGGACAATTTCTCATAACGCCGGTCTCGCTGGGCAGCTCGGATGGTAGCGGTCACGCATGCTCACGTTTAATTCAAGCCAATCAGGGACTGATTACACGCATTACTCGTACACAAACTAACATTTTCACTATTTATCGATCTTAATCCTTTGAATATAAAGTCTATTTTTCATTATCTTGTTACGTATTTATGTATATTGCACGAGTTGATAGCAGATATCATGCAATGTCACTGCATACTGTAGTACACCTAACGATGTAAGTACTATCCCGCGGCAATATCTGAAGGAATTTAGTATAAATCTTTCTTTATTAACTACCTACCGTCCAGTAAAGCTAAGTGTAGCTATAAGTATTTCAAGAATAATTGAGAATAATGTCGAATTGTGAATAAATTTGTTTTTTTTTATGTGATTATGATTTTCATATTTGATAAATCCATAAGCATACTATTTAAGCACCTATTGATTCACGAATGTGAGGTGTTACATTAAAAATATTAACATATGTATATTAAATATAAGTTCTTACTTGTATCGTCATTTATTTACTTATGATTTATACAAAAACGAGGAGAAACAAGAGACGCCAGCAGCAGAGCAGAGGGTACGCAGCCCAAAATGATGGTCAGACCAAGTAACCCAACACTCAGAGATACCAATAAGCGCGGCAATCCATCAGATCAGCAAGCGTATTTACGATCCTCAGGACTGATGGACCGACTGAAGAGAGAGAGAGACCTATGATGTAAGTGTTATATGTATAACATAATTAATAAATTCAGGTCTCGCTCATGTAAAAGTATGGCCAAATAATGTACGGTATTGTCTTGAGGGAAAATGATTTGTCTCTTACTGATTACTTTTTGCGTATCTCGTATGTTGTAAGAAGATTGTAAAAAAAAAACATTAGGCTTATATAATACAAATAAGTTGAATTATAAGTAACTATACAAACTAAAAAAAGAGATAAAGAATTCGTATTATAAAGAAATAGACTGGCTATTTCTGATTGAGACATTACATTTTAATTTGCCCGTATGTCATTGCAGTTAGTAAGAGATGTTTCAATATCCGATTCAATTAAAACTAATAGTGTCTTGAACTAGACTGACAAGATTTGATTGCATTTAAATTTATCCGACTGTCCACCTGTCCGCCCGTTATAAGAAGAAACCGTTAAAATTGACAACCGTTTTGAGTTACCTGTTGAAATTTACTCAACCGATGCACCGCCATCTGAATTTAAAAACCAATTTCATATTTATGATCACGAGAAAACACTTACCAATATAAAGTTTCAGTTGCTACATTCTTTTAATATATAATAAATAACAAATAAACAAAAAATATATATTATTGGCCTAGTAATTTGACATTGACAGAGTGACATCGTTATTATTCAACGTAATGTATTTATTTATTCCCGTACCTCATATGTTATATACAACAGCTTATACGCGCGTCTAGGAGATTGGAGACGTCGTCAATAATACGAGTAATAAACGAGTAACTTTAATACTGCCACCGCAAGGGTCGGCCGGACCTCCTACGATTTGCAATTGTATAAGGGCTAATTTGTCAAATTCATATCAATCCTTGTTATTGGGAATCCGAAAATAAGATGTCATCCTGTGTGGCAGCGACCTCCTGCTAACATACCTTCCTGTACCACGCGGCGATCCGGACACGAGTTTTGACGCCATTAGCGATACGAAAAGATAAGAATAATCAGACTGACCACAACAAATACCTTGGATAAGACATTTTCAAATCGAAATCTGAATTGCTCAACAATTTTAGATCTTTATGCTATGAACATAAGCAACATATGAAATTAAATATCAAAATACTCTACTTTGTAACAAAAACTGTTTACCTTTTACTTTTCCATTCCCAAGCAACCTTTTGTACTATCTGATCTACTCGTGCGATTTTTTTCATCTCGCATTGTTTCTGGTGAATAATGGTGTTTAAGTTTTTATTTCAATGTTCCGATGTAGACGTGCAAATAAATTAACTAGAAAAGGGTATGCTGGTGGCTTATATCTTATCTTGACGTGACGGCGATCAGCGAGATTAGAGGTGTTAAACTGACTCCAAACACGTTTTCTATATTAACAAATAAACATTCCGTAATTCAACGGGATCAACGTATAGACTTATGTAATTTCACTTATTATATTTCCTTTCCTTTCCATTTCAATCACTATTATAAGGTTCCGATATCATTAACGAAATCGAAACCTACGATGCGTTATATGACTGAATGTCCTGCGCACAATAGCGACTAACAAAGGCGTCCAGACCGCGATATAAAAGCCTTCCCGATAAAAAGTAAAATCGAAGTAAAGGAAGTGCATGGCGGGCGGAAATGCAAACTCTTATTGTGCGAACTTGCACGTGTTCCGGAATGTTTTGTACGCGGCTCTAAAGGTATGAAAGTCTAACTCAATAAAATAGTTCCTATTTTCAGATTTAAGCAGCACTCAAAATAACGTACAGGAAAAGACGCATTAATCAAATAATTCACCTCCGTTTCTCCGTCGTTTTATATTAATGAAAAATATTTAAGTAACTCGAGTACCGGCCTTTTTAGACATTGTTATAGTCTTAAGGCTTAATATTTGCTTTATTTTTGTATAATTAAGATTGCATTTACAATTTCGGTATTTAATATAGTGTCTTTGATTCTTCGTTATATGGAATTATAGACGACGACGACTGAAAGTTATTCACATTAGAATAAAATAAAATAAAGAACAATAATTCAGCTTCACGCTGTATCCCGTAGGGACATAGCAGGGTATAGCCTAGTGTTAAGACCCTGTGTTCCCTACTTTCCGAATTTTGGAGGCATTGCATGTTGAGTGGCAGAACTCAACGCCGCACTTTTCGTCCATTTGTTTGTGGACACCAGAGCGAATAAATAGAAATATAAATTTAATAAATATTTCATTTCCTCGAGTGGGGATCGAACCCACAACCACTTCACACTTTGTGTCTGCCCTAAATATTCACATCAGGTTTACAAGAAATATGTTACAAGACTAACTGAGAAGAATTCTCCACAATCAACAATGAATAGATAACCACAAGACGATATATCACGTGTATTCTCAATATATTACTTTTTCAATATATTCTTAAAGATCGTACATTTACAATATAGAGAATCGATAAATGAAATAAAATACGGAATTTTTGGAAAAAAAAATCCGTCGGTCGCACAGCAGGCCATGTTTGTGGCTTTGTCGCGCCCACAATATCACAAAGGGCAAATAAGAGAACAGTACTCGCGTACTTGCAAAAAATATCATCTAAATATTCTTCTATTGAAGTTTAACAACCATAGAGAAATACGTTTTGTTCGCAATATGTGGTGGCCATATTAGATTCGTATTTTAAGTTATTTTATCTATAGGTACCCGAAGCTTTATAAATCAATGCGTTAAAATCGATGAACTACTGCTTATGGGTTTCTACCTTGGTCTACCTTTTATATTGCAGACTTTTGAACATCAGGGTAGCACCGACTAAAACCTCAATTTTTATATAAATAGGTATTTAAATTTTGGTAAATAAATTGAGGCCTGTGGTGGCGCAGGGGAGCAATCGTGTGACTGTAAACACGACAGGTTGTGAGTTCGATTTCCTCTAATAAATTATATAATATTTTTATTTCTTCGGTAACTAGGTGTTGAGTTTCTCCTCTCGACACGCAATATCTCCAGAATTATACGGCGGAAAGTGGGGAGCAGACTGTCTTAACAAAATGCAGAGTCTGCTCTGTTCAGAGCTCTCTGTCATATTCAGGATACACCGTGAAGGTGTAATAAAACGTATTTAGATATATAAATAATTTCATATAATAATTCAAAAGTTTCTATAAGATACTACTAAGAAAAGTTATTTTCTGCTTTAGATCAAATTTCATTACACTATTTTTAAAAGGCAAAAAATTTGAGGAATTCTTAAAAGTGAACATTAAATCTGTGTGCAGAGCAAAGTAAACATCATACTCCAGTAGGAAATGCAAGTTCGTCAAAACTTGTTTACACTGCGGCGATTTTTTTTATTTTTTTTGGGTAATTTTTTCATTCACCATTGAGAGCCCGTGGGCTGTAATTCGATCAGATTGTATCAGGACATTTTTTGTCCTTGTGGTCAATAGCAGCTGGCCAAGATTTGGCCTATAAAGCGAATTTACATGGATTTATAAATATGCCACCGACTACTACTATTTTTGTTTTTACTGCCCGTATAATGTTGTCCGTGGTCAGGTATTCGCAAATCTCAATTAATGAAAAATCTTATTACACGTACAAGCACATATGTATCACCATAATCGAGATGATCTGTCATTTTTTTAGCTTAAGACTTACAACGCAAGAAATTGCAAATTTGGAATTTGAAAACCCCTGTGCCACAGGGGCACAATAAGACTGTAATCGCGATGGTTCTTAGTGATTGATTCCCACATAGGAGAATTGAATATTTAATATTTGTATTTCTCACTTTCGGTAACTAATGAGTATGATTTGCCTAATCAGAACTTTGAGTTCCACATCCGACATAATGTGGGGAACGCAGTATCTTAACGCAAAACAGAATGTCTTCCACTAAGTTCCCGTAAAGCTTATAAAATTAAAAACATTATTTTACATTCAAGCATCTTCCAGGACCGTAGAAACCGCAATTTAAGACAATAAAATATAATAATATATTGAATTATGTGTGGCAGAGCTGAATGTCACAATCATCTAGCTAAGTCTATAAATTATAAATGCAATTAGGGATGAAAAAAAATTGGATCGAATTTCAAGGAGGTCCAAAGTTAACATAATACAGGAAATATAACAAATTACTAATACAATTCCACAAATTTTACGCTCAGTTATTCTAAGACGTGGGTGAAAAAAACCCATAAAAAAACTGCACGCTCCATAACTTATTGTATAAAAAATGTGTTAAACGTTTAACTTAAAAGATTGACGTAAAATAATAACTCCATGAATAAAATCTCAATTAGCGGTCAAATACAAAGGTAGAAGAGCAAATACTTTGATTAAAAACGAACAGGTACAAAGCGACGCGTTTTGATTAATTTTGTGGGTGTATCTGATTGTTAAGTTTTTTAAATTCACATTTGAGGTTGCATATCGTCAAAATTAACGCAAAATTTTGTCATGACTAGTGTGACTATAAGTATGAATTTTATAGGAAATAAAATAATTATAAGACCTCAATAATTATACAAATTATAATTATTGGGGCTGTCATGGCGCAGGGGCTCGAGGACTGTAAAGCGACGGTTGTGGGTTCGATCCCCACTCGAGGGAAGAAATTATTTACACAATTATTTATTACATTGCAAAATTAAAAATGAGGGAACGGAGTATCTTAACCCTATCTTCTCCTTGCCTAACCTGCTATGTGCGAGATACAGCGTGAAGCTGACTTATTTAAAGAAATATAAAAAAAAAATATGTATACGCAATCATGGTTAAAGTTTTACGTTATGTTTCCCTACTCATTACTCAGTCTTAAATTTTGATGGAAAACAAAGAAAGAAATTTCTATCGGAGGTTCTCTCTGCCTACCCTTATATATGCGAGATACAGCAAGATGCTGAAAACAAGTTATTACAGTGAAAATATTTCAGTGTATGCAATTTAATATCTATACATATTATAATTAATCTCATCTGCCAATGTAATAGAACCCAAAACAATATTTTTTTAAGTATTATCTTTAAAATCATAAATAATAATCACGAAATACATTCAGCATATTAAATAAAGATTATTAACTAATCTAAATCACTTTTTCATGCCATTAGTGGCAAAGGAGCATAAGTGTACGATTGTATTGCGTTCGATTACCATTTGAGGAAATCAAAGCCTGGAGTAAATTCCGCAATTCAACACACAATCTCTCTAGAAATCGGCGGAAATTGAGAACCTGAAGTATGTTATTAGCAACGAAGTGTGTTAACACTAGCTTACCAGGTTCCCTCCCCCTACGCTGACTACTGTGAACGCTATATCCCATACTTTAGCTAAGAAATTAAAAATAATTGTGTAGTTCAAGCTGCCTAAGCCGTAGGCAAGTCGGTAGTGTAACATTAATTTATTACTTATAATAAAATCTATATTCAATATTGTCAAAATTAAATAAAATATTTAAATTATTAGATATAGCTTAAATAGTATAAACCTAAACATACATTTAAGATTTTTATACCGATCATGGTTACCTTACATATTCTTTTAACGGTTGAAAATAGCGTTATTAATATTTATGGCTACGTTAAATGTTTTTTTTTTCTTATTTGTTTAACAGCTAGGGGTGCAGGTGCCTTGAAACACCGCTTTTACGAACCAATATAACCTATGTTACGAGCATACTGCGAAAAATTGTATCATATTTATGATTATTAAGTCCCCTGATGCTGAACTTTAATCCAAATTTTCCCATTAAATTTGATGGCACATATTATTATGTGTGATTTAAAACAATTTGAGGCCAGTTGTGGCGCAGGGGCACAGGCCTGACTGAAAACGTAATTAACAGAATGTAGGTTCGATGTCCACTCAATGAAATTAAATATTTATTTTAATTTTTTCGCTCTGGTATCTTTGAATTTCACCACTCAACACCCAGTGCCTCCAGAATTCAGTGTAAATTGGAGAACGCAGTGTCTTCATACTAGGTTCTAAGCTAAAAAATTATATAAACTCTACAAAATACTTAGAACCTAAGATTTTTATCCCACACCTTCGTAAAATGTCTCTGACGTTTTAATGACATTTAAGGTCACAAGGTTTATTATAGTGTTTTGAATATATATTAAACTGTCAACACCAAAAGAAATTTCCCATAATCTTTATTTATTTCAATAAATAAATTATTATGATTTTATTACATATTTATATAAAGTAAAAGTATCAATTTATAATATTTACATAAAATTTATATGATTATGAAACGTTTTTTTTCGTATTAGAGTTAGTTATAAAATGGTTTTATTATTTATAAATATATTCAATACCACTCTGTAAGCTTCTAGATAGAACTAACTTGTAAGGTTCAATTTCATCAGTTTCAAATAAGCAGCAATTTAATGAAAAATATGCACAGTACAGTCCCTATCCGTTATGATTAAATGTATAAATAACTAATATATATTGTAAATCGATAAAAAAGGTAAAGTAGAGGCCAGTCGTGGCGCAGCGGCACAAAGTGTGACTGTAAAATCGACTGGTTGTGGGTTCGATCCGTACTCGAGGAGATGAAATATTTATTTAAATTTATATTTCCATTTCTTCGCTCTGGTGTCGAGGCAAAGCGCGGTGTTGAGTTCTGCCACTCAACACGCAATGTCTCCAGAATTCGGCAGAAAGTCGGGAACGGACTGTCGAACACTAGGTTCCCTCTGCCTACCCTGCTGTGAGCGGGATGCAGCGTGAAGCTGAAAAAGGTAAAGTAAATACAATATTTTTGTTTATTATTATTTATTTTTAAATACAATATTGTAGTTACATACTAATTTAAAAAACGTAGGCAGAGGGAACGTAGTGAAAGACACTCCGTCCCCCACTTTCTGCCGAATTTCGGAGGCATTGCGTGTTAAGTGCGAAGGAATGGAAATATAAATTTAAATAAATATTTCATCTCCTCGAGTGCGAATCGAACCCACAACCAATCGGTTTACAGTCACACTGTGCCGCTGCGCCACGACCGGCCTTTTGAACATAGTGTATAAATATGTATTGTTTATATACAAAAAATGTATTTATTTGTATATAAATAATACATATTTACAAAAATCATCACGGCTCAGTGATATAACGTTTGACTGAAAAATGTAAGTATTGTTGTACCTAGATTCAATCCTCAGGGAATTGAGTTATTTTCAGTTAATTTGCCACTCAACACGCAATTCCTCTCGAATTCGGCAGAGGTAGGGGACGGAGATGTCTTAATGCAAACGTCTTAACAGTAAGTTCCCAAGTTCCCTGTACCTACTCGGCTATATGCAGCGTGAAGCTAAAAACGCTAGCTCTATTTTACTGAAATAACTTAATTTGAATAGTAGAATCAGATGTACCTAGTCAATGAGTTGTAGTACAATTTTTGACTGGATAAGGCGAAATATCGAAGAACTCACGGCAATAAAAACAGTCAAGGATATTGTATCATGAGGACCCCCAAAAGAGCGTACGTGAGGAGAATAACCTTTACGAATGATTTACAAAAAGCGTTTGCCTTACTTACTCTTTAATGGTATATATTATGTAAAAAATAAATCAGCTTCACGCTGTAGCCAGCACACAGCAGGGTAGGCAGGGGGAATCTAGTGTTAAGATACTCCATTCCTCACTTTCTGCAGAATTCTGGAGGCATTTACGTTTTGAGTGGCAGAACTCAACGCCGCGTTTTGCCTCGACACAAGAGCGAAGAAATGGAAATATAAATTTAAGTAAATATTTCGCTCTGGTGTCCAGGCAAAAGCGCAGAGTTGTGTTCCGCCACTTATCATGCAATGCCTCCAGAAGTCAGCGGAAAATGGGCAATGGAGTGTATTAACACTAGGTTCTTAACTATATTTTGAGCATTATTGCGTATCCTCGAGCCCGAGGAATCAGTTCATTCACACAGCTCAGTTCACACAGCCCGAGTTTTCCTATTATTTTTTTATAGGGTTGACTTAAAACTTAAAACAGCAATATAAGTTATTTATGTACTTACAAGTATTTATTTAGTTTTGGAAATAATGTTTTAGTTTGAAAATAGATATAGGTATGCCTATATATAATCGGGGTTGTAATTTACGCAGTGAAAATCACATGCGCGGCCATGTCGCCTACGTAAATAGACAAATAAACATTTTATGTATTTACAACATTTTTTTGCTAACGAAATCAACTATAATTTATTACGTGTATTACAGTATAGATAGTCATACTAAAATAATTAACCATTTAAAAAATGCTTATTTCTATGTGTATATATCGAGATGGGAGTATCTATTTGTTTCAAAAAGAGGTCTTGATAAGTTGGATAAACCCACTTCAAAAATATATGACTTTAAGTGACGCGTTCGCACATGTTTTCTTCCCGTGTGAGATCTCATTTCGTGATAGTCGACAAGGGGCGAGATCTGAAAAACAGCGCTCAACAACGCCAGCTACTTAATTGGAATTTCATCGTTGATTTGTTAATAATCTCGTTAATTTTTATACCAACTGGTAACCTTCAACTACCGCTTCGTACTATCAGAAACAGAACAAAATGAAGGGTTTTTATTAAGTACAATGCCATGAAATAATCATTTAGATATTTATTTACACTCGAAGATAGCGCCGAAAAGTTTTTTACTGCACCTCTGACGCCTGTTCGGTCAAGAGTGGTTTCTCTATCTTAAAACACTGTCAAATTAATATTCCAAAGAGTCCAATCTTTAAACTCGAAGATACGATGCTATATATTATTCGATGGAACATTTAAACCTTAATTAAGATGTTTTTGTATCCGAAGAAAAAGTTACTCGATCGTGAACTACATAGAACAGAAATATACGACCTCTCTACCGCTAACACACAACGGAGAAACTGATAGTTGCCTGCCCAATTTATTTTCTGTGAAACCCATAGAAGCTACTATAAAATATACCACTATGGATGTTAATTAGATATAGTGAAATGTTCCAAACGAGAATGCTCGACCGGGTATCAAACGGATTTGCATTTCTATTGTTAATGAATCTTTTTGGACGTTAATTGGGTGTAAAGGAATTAATTCGTAAGATCTTCGTTCTGATTACAGAGATTTCATTGATAAAACTAGACCAAGCCCTTTGGAAAATATTTAAGTAACGGCGAAGAGAAATTTTCGATTTGGGTGTTAAGTCTTTAATGGGACTATTTTATAAAACGGTTCATATATAGTAAGTGTAATTTAGCTATCGTTTGTATTGTCAATAGCTGTGATTAGATAGATTTTTCTAGCTTCACGCTGACAGCAGAATATGTAGACGGAACTTAATATTAAGACACTCCGTTCCTTATTATTTGAATTTGGGAGATGAGTAGTGGAACTCAACCCCGCGCTTTTCTTCTATTCGAGAGCGAAGAAATAAAAATATAAAAAATAACAATTCCTCCAGTGGTAATCGAACCCACAACCTGTCACTTTACAGTCTCACGCCTATGCCCTTGCACCACGACTGGCCTCCATTAAAGATCTTAAAATTCTTTTATATTATTACATCAATGGATGTTTCGAAGATTTTTAACCAGATAAAGCTAGTCGGAAGCGTGTTCGATTGTACCCATAATTGCACTATTAAAACCCGTGAACGCCATAAATATAACTTCGAACGGCGGTCACGATAGAAAATCAATCGATATAATGAGCGCTTATCATCGCTAACAAGCAGCACGTGATCATTAGGGCAATCACATACAAAGCAGTAGTAAGCAATGGCCACTGAGAAATATCATAGGAGAGATCAATATGGTTATCTCGTCTAATGACCGTACGATGACTTTCTATAAATTAATAACAACAAGCTTTTGCCGCCATGATTGGTCCATGTTAATGAAGAAACAACTTCATCTTCATCCGAATGCGTATGCGCCACGAATTTGAATGCGTTATTGTTTTTTTCTAATCATCTATAACTTCTGTTGTATCATCTCTTCGGAACATTAATGTTGCTTCTTTTTTTTTATCGTCTACGTTTTTATTAAGGCATCATGTGAGATGATTTTGTTGATTATAACAATAGTTGGATTTTCGTATTTCGTATAACAGTAGTAGGATCTTTGAATGTGTAATAGAGTCATTCTATTTGAAAAGGTGATAAAGTGGCGAATTTATAAGGGTTCCGTTGTTCGTTTTTCGTTATTCGGTTACGGAACCCTACTAAAAAATAGGTAATATTAAATTCTTAGACCAAACTTAGTCAATGAAAATCATATATTTCAAACAAAAAATACTTTTGAGCAATTTTTATATCATAAAATATCGCGCCCGTTACCCGAACGCAAATACCGATGTAAGTATCTAATAAATTAATACTATATCTATATCAACCTACATCTATAATTTTAATAGTAAATATTTTTATAATAACAAATGAACGCTTAAAAATAAATTTCAATGTGTAAAACCATTTAAACATTCAAATTTAGCAAATAATCAGAAAATTTTCAACTAATTTATTAAAAATATTAATATGACCATATTTTTTAAACTTGGGGTTGTTGGATCAATTTTCATTCGGATGAAGATAATAAATGTTAAACTATTTTCGTTTGCATTTGTTGCATACACGGCATTCAATTCAAAATGACATGAGGAACGGAGAGTCTGAACACCAAATTTTCTTGGTCTACCTGAAAGGAAAAACGATAAATTAAAAGTCAATTAATTGCTTTTATAAAAACTTGCTTTTGTAATTTAATCATGCGCAATAAATGTTTTACGACTGAAATGGTTATGATAGTGTTACTTCCTGTCCATACATTACGATACGAGTGTCTAATAAAACCAAAAAATGTTGCCTAAACGGCAAACGGCAGTAACATAAATTAAATATACCAATTAGGAATTATTTATCTGAAGAATATTTTATTGTGCTCTTATTTAATTTATTGTGATTTATAACGAATTAATTAAGAACAACAAAAAATTGTTATACATAAACAAAATTCATTTACTTGAATGGGAATCGAACTCACAACCTATTGCGTTTATAGTCACACGTTTTGTACCCCTGCGCCACGACTAACCACCCTAAACACTTACGTAACGGCAAAATTATTTTAGTCCTCTTCATTGGAATCAAGATCAGCTGACTCCAGGCTCCAATATTTCATTTCTTCGAGTTCAAAGACGGGCGCGTGTCGTCCCGTACGTGAGCCCCGTTGGTAGTCTTTGTACTGTTTATTTATAATATATCTAACACAAAGCGTGACACTTAAGGTGCAAATTGTCATCATGCACTCACCGACAATGGTTCACGCCTTCAAATTTCCGTGTAATTCTTCCTTTTATCTTTTCTTGCCATTGTAGTGTAAAGTTGACCATTTATTCGCTATTATTGTCTTTTTTTGGGGTGTGCTCGAGGCGTAATGTTTGTCTAATATCGTTCTAAATACCGCAGTCTATGATCATTTAATTTTAGACTTTTCTGTAAAGTATATAAAGTATATTTTTCTTTGCTGTTGTTAGTTATGGTTCGCACGTTACGATTGTTCTTTGATTCTAGCACCTTGTAACTGTCTTTATGATTCTACTTTATAAAGGCTTGGTCGCGTGACAAGTAGCGCACTTGTATTCAATGAATAAGAGTGATATACTTAAATTCTACTTTTCTATAATATAATTTAGGACCACGTACCTGAGTATAATAATTATGTATTATTCTCTTCTTTTTTGAGATTCACGCGGCATGTGTAGCGGGTGTCCGCTCCCACAATAGGCATAGGGAATCTTATGTTAAGACATTCCGTTCCCCTTTTCCGCCGAATTTTGGAGACAACGAGTTTAGTGGCGTAACTCAACGTCGCGCCAGAACGAAGAAATGAAAATATGAAATATTCCATTTCCCAGAGTGGACATCGAACCCACAACCTGTCGTGTTCACAGTCATACACTTACGCTCTTGCGCCATGACTGGCCTCAATATTCTTTTACCATATCCCACTCTTTTAAATTTTATACAGACAAAAATGAAACCATAATTTATTTCGCTTTGCTTAGTACATTTATAACACGACACGACAGTGTCAATTAGGACCGATAGACGTTTCCTTTTCCTATTTCTAGGTATTCCTTCAATATATTTACAACACATTTTATGTGAAACTCTTTCTTCATAGTAATAAAATATTAGTTTTATCGTAACAAATACCGTACTAACGCTCCACTATCGGAATATTATCTTGTGTTAATATTTACAAAGCGTGGGCGTAAGTATCGGTCCAGTACAATCGTTTCTAAGCACCGTCTTGACGACAGTAAAGTGCTTATGCTTCGATTTGATGACAAATTGTATAATTTGTACCCACTGACACCATTATCAAAATATTCTATATCTAATAATAGCAGCTTGTGTGGCATTGACATTATCGCTTCCGTTGAAGTACCTACTCAAAAAAATCATATAAGGCTTCAAAGTAAAAAATATTTCAACGATTTCATAAATTGTAAGCTAAAAGACTTATTAAGCAAGATAGAAAATATAATTTTCAAGCATTAGGCTTAATAAGTGAAAATATACTTAAAGTAAATCTG
This sequence comes from Heliconius sara, assembly GCA_917862395.2. NCBI lineage: Eukaryota > Metazoa > Arthropoda > Insecta > Lepidoptera > Nymphalidae > Heliconius > Heliconius sara. Next base: position 4,994,402 of record OU860796.2, on the reverse strand, counting down.
GCAATTGTGTGTTCTTTAGCAACAATCACAAAGACGAACCTTCCCGCCGGCTAATAGTATAAGATGTTATCTTGCACAATGTTTACGTACTTACGAAATCAATGAATCCACCAATTTTACAAATGACATTGGTAAAAAAATCTTTTACGTTTTTACAATACAATACAATACGTGACTGTCACAAAGAAAATGGTATCCTCTCTCTTCAAACAGGCTGTAATCTAAAATGAAATCTTTTAAATGCCCTGTTTATATAAATAGCCGCAGGACATTGCAATGAAGTTAACTGATTTCGTTTAATATTTAAGCTATAATATCGCCTTACTGTAGAAATAAGTCAGTTTAAATTTTTTGTACATTTAGAGAATGGAAAAAGTGTCTACAAAACCTATATATCGCAATTTTACCTTCGAAAACACAGTATCAAAGATATTCGAGGAAGGACATGTATGAAGAGGTGGTGGTAGGGCATGGTAATGACAGTGGACGAGGTGAAAGAGGTATATAGAGACCATAGAGTTTGACGTTCCGTTCTCTCTGACTAACCCGCTAGGCATAAAGCGTGAAGCTAAGTTAAATAAGTAAGTTAAGCTTAATCAAACAAAAAATTCAAATTCCTGAACTGGAATTAATCTCAATTTGTAAGTAACCTCTTGTCACGGTGTTTGTGCAACGAAATGGAGCAAGTCTGTATCATTCATTAGAGTCGGACACTTCTATACAGTTAATTGTTTGAACTCGCCCGGGCTGCCGTTTAAGATCGTCTCGACTAATCAAGGCACGGCTAACAACATCCGCTCGGTAAGTGGCCGGCCGATGACTCGACGCATCGCTTATATGCAATTGTCTCCTGGAAGTATCGCGCGGAGAATTGAGCCACCAATTGATACAACTTCCGATTAGGTGCCAAGGCTGATGATGGAGTCAATAGACTTGAACTAGCTGATGAGTTAGACAACTGTATTACGCATGCGTACTGTTTCGCGGAATGGCTATTAATATGCTATTTCCTGTTGCGTAAATGTATATGTTTAACAGGGAATGGTGTATAAGTAAATATACATATAAGAATAGATCGCCTCCCGTCGCAGATACGTCATCTATTTTTTTTATATTATAAATCAAATCAAATCCTGTGACCTGTCGTGGCGCAGTGGCACAAAGTGTGACTGTAAAACCGACTGGTTGTGGGTTCGATCCCCACTCGAGGAGTTGAAATAATTATTTAAATTTATATTTCCATTTCTTCGCTCTGGTGTCGAGGCAAAGCACGGCGTTGAGTACTGCCACTCAACACGCAATGCCTCCAGAATTCGGCAGAGAGGGGGGGACGGAGTGTTTAGCACTAGGTTCCCTCTGCCTACTCCGCTGTGTGCGGGATGTATCCCGCTAAAAAAAATCAACTTCACGCTACAGCGTTTTATTATTATTTTAATAATCTACCTTTAGCGAACTAATTTTGATGTACCTAGTATCAAATCTTATTGGACATGTGAAATAGAGTTAACAAGTTAAAATTTCTTAATCATTTTATCAAATATGTACGAGTACGTGGTCTACTTTAATTATTAAAAACATTGCTTTCATATTTTATTGTTTTACTTATATTAATCTACTTTATACTATACATCTTCTCAAATTAAAGTGCAGATTCAAGTAATATTTATTTAAATTCAGCCTCCAATTATTATAATTATGTAGGTACATATATGATACAAACCTATAGTATAAAATAGCGAAATACCATTCACAAGTAAATAACTCAAGCTTAAGTCAAAATATTTTTCCCAAGCTGATAATCACTATAAATATGAATAAGTCGCGTATGAAATATCGATATTGTTAAATGAATCCTCCCGCTCTACCGCAGAGACAGGTCCGGCAGGTCGCCGAATCAATTAAACGAGCGGCCATTACAATTCATTCTCGATTATTGTTATTCAGAGATGCGCGCGCGCCGCCGCTGACGTTGGTGCGACACACGCGAACTGACATGACTCGTTCTCTGACGTTTTCCCAAATTTTTTTTGGTACTTTTATGTCAATGGCCTTATCCTGTTCGCTGGGAGAAATTTCTTTCCCGTTCTCGTACCGAGTACACTGTTAATCGATTGAACAATGGATTTGTAAAATACACTTGTAATTATAGTGTAAATTTAATATTTATAAAATGAGATATCTTCTTTTTACTGATGTACAAATGAAAACCGATGACCGGTATCTTATGCTGCTAAAAAGTTTATCAGGTTCTCTGAAAAATGCTTTATTATGTCTTTTTCTTGCAATAAAATTGGACGCATAATAATAAAATAATTACATTTCTACATATTATTATTTATATCTTTTTCTGTTTGTATACATTAACATGAAGCTAGCGTGTAATTAGAATAGGGAGAAAGGGGCAATACAAATAGATTTTACAGTTAATTTTGCGAAATAAAACGTATTATAGATAGGTTGTTTTAGTTAGTTATTGAAACCTAATAATACATTTATATTTTTTATAACAAAAAACATGTATTGTATACTTTATATTGTACAATTTTTATTTAACAAGTAACTTGTGAGTTAACTGTGCTTATATGTTTTTTTTTAATTTCAACTCCCGGTTTTCTAAATTCGATGTAAGTTTTTTTTAATGAATTTTGTGTATAAATGTAAATTTTTTGACAGAAAAAAATTAAAGGACATGAAGCGAATGTCAAATTTGATGCGGAAGGAGTATAACTGTGAACACGATATTTGTATACTAGGCTAATGTAAGTGTGAATTAAAATATTTTAAAAATAATAATTTCTACTCTCGTAAAACAAACGTTGAAGTTGATTTCAACCACTCCACCGACTTCAGAAAATAGAAGATACTTACATAATTCACTGAAACTAGGAAACAGAAATCATTGAAAATTCTCTTTTTCTACCAATCTATGAGGGAAAAAGCGTGAAGCGTGAAAAATTGATCTGATCTCAAAGACTAATATATCTAAGCAGCAATTGCACTATTAATATTTATCAACTGTCAAAACATGCCCCTACCTCCCCTTTATGTCAGAAGTAGGTTACCATACTTAAAAACAGACCGGAAGCAGCGTTTACGGTAAGCATTGCAGACATGCCGTCGGACATTGCAAAGCTGAATCCTTAAACTTGTAAACGTTTATGATGATATTTCCTTTACTTACTTTTTTTCTGAAACATTCATACAAAATTAAGAGAATTCAATTTAAAGTATTTATGTAGTTATGTACCTGTTACATAGGTAGGTATAGGTATACTTAATAAATCATTTATGTGGGTATCTACGTTATATATATTGATTGAAATTATGTTATGCATCAAGAATTAAATAAATGGTAAAAAAATAACGCTTCTAGTAACATAGTACAATCAGTTCATGAGTTATAGTGGAGTAACAAATTTCAAATTACAACTCGATTTAAAGATAATAATATATTTTTATCAGAATAATTTCTTATCGCTTCTATATAAAGACATCGGCCATTGTAAATTTTACTACATATTTATGTCAAATTTACTTTGAATTTAAATTCGTTTCTATTTATATAATTAAGTATTCTATATAAAGTTGACTCCTAATGCAGCTTAGAGTAAACATCGTTCGTCTACATTAGCATTCAGTAAAACTACTCCAATTTGTTTTTATATTAACGTTAAACATCAAGTTGGGCTGATTTAGTGGTTATAATCAGGTTTGTATAAGGCATATGACTGTATTACCTTTTACATCGGTCTTTACATTTTAACATCATGTTTTTAGGGTTCCGTACTTTTTAAGGAAAAAAAGAACCACTTGTTGTCCATCTCATCTCATTTGTTGTCCATCTCATCTCATCTCATCTTATAGGATCACTTTGTTCTCCATTTGTCTGTCTGTCTGTCGAGAGCATTTATCTCAGGAATGCTTGGAGATATCGAGTTTTTTATGAGAAATTTAAACTATATACCTAGGCCCCATGATTTCTTGAAAAAAAAAACATATTTCTATATATACTTAAAAAAAAGGATATAGCGATTTACATAGCAAATAACACGTATTTCAACACTATAAAGGGCAGTAAAATTAATAGGGTACTTCCGGTTAACCTAGAATCATGAAATTTGGCAGCTAACATTTATAGGTAGTATTAGTTAAGGAAAAAATCTGAGACTATATATTTGTGGTTAAATCCTAAAAAATAATAGCATTAAATTTGGTATTAAAGCTGTTAGTTCAAGTGAGGTTTCACATAAAAGAGCTCGGGTTAAGCTAAGCCTGAATTTCAGAAAAAGCTCGAAACCTCCACTTTTTGTACGGAACCCTCGGTGGGGAAGCCCTACTCGCGCTTCTCCGGTTTTCTTTTTCAATTTATTGGCCTATACGTTAAATAGATAACTTACTCTAGTATACTAATGAGTTCCTCAATTATTATATATAGTATTTATGTACGTATAAATTACTTTATAGGATCATCATTTATTAATCACCTAAATACTTAAATAAACAAAAATAAAAATAAATTTATAAAATTCAGTCATTTGATGATTTATAATAAAAAATTGGTCTTGGAACTTGTTAGTTATTGCATACTAAAATGCCACACGTGTCGCTATACTATCCCCAAAAGTCAAATTCATACGAAATCGACTCAAACAATAGCTATTTATAGTATAATTAATTCTTATATTAAATATATGTGAAATCATAGACAAAATCACCCACTCACAGATATAAAAAAAATCAATAATTTGCACTTTAGAATACATTCCGCACAAATATATCTATTTATTATAAAACAATAAATAACTTTAAGTACTTTTCGCCGAAAGCCTAATAACTGAAATTAGACAAAATAAGCCGCTGACCTATTTATTAGACCTTTTATCTAAACTTTATATCTTGATGAAACAACTATATATCTTTTTTTTTAAACAATCATAAAAGATACCGTCTTTATATAAAATTACCTGCTTTTGCAGCATTTTCTCAACGTCGATGTTTTGTGAGGAGACAGTTACAATTTCGGCCGTTATAATTGTATAGAATTGCTTTGTAAAGAATCCATGAAGGGATAGGAAAAACTGTGGAGCGGTTTTAATGTATTTTACTGTGAATAATATTTAAGAACGACATATTAAGGAAACCTTTTCGATATTATTTATTTTCTTTTTTTGATCTGTCATAGTTTGCACAGTTATATTTAGAGATTATTATCAATTATTGATAACACAATTTGACAATTTAATTGTATTTTATTCCTAAGGCAATATAGAAACGACATCCCATAATTCTCTGCTAATGCAGTAGAATAAAATAAAATCAAGAAACTTTATGTGTATAAGCCACTCCATAGTTCATCGAACACAAGCCTGTGTACCTGACGCGAAGACACGAAACGCTGAGAAATCTTCGGTGAACATAATCTATAATCCATCGGCAACACGTGCACACGGCCATCATTGATTTTGTAGTTTTTTGTACAAAATTGCACGGCATGGCTGTCCCGACTTGACATTAAAAAAATATCTACTGGCGTGAGTGTGAATGGATCTTATTATTGGGCCTTATAAAATTACGCAATGACATTTTAGTTTTTTTTTTAGTTGACATTTTTAGTCGCGTGACATTAGTAGTGGAATGTGACGTCTCCTGTAATTCAACGTTGAATTATATCGGGATGTACGAAAATTATTGTTTTAAAATGAAAGTTATTATTTTTTGCCTACTAATTTGAGGTTATTTAAAGTAGTTTGTCGTTTTTAATATAAGAAATATTATTAATAAGAATTTCGTATTTTTTAGGCTTCACGCTATATTCCGCACAGCAGGATAGGCGGAGGTTACCTAGGAACTAAGTATTAAGACTCTCCCGTTTATACATTTCCGTTCCTCAGTTACCGACCAATTGTGGTGATATCGCGTATTGAGTGTAAATGATTTTTTTTTTAATTTCCTCGAATGGGAATAGAACCCAGAATCTTTCATTCTCAGTCTCATTTACGGTGGTATGCTTGTGCTAATTTACGTTGTGAAATTTTAAAATGCATTCCTTAAATTATAAAATTATTAAGCGACCTTCCCTTTTCATAAATATATAATAACCTATATATGAAGTTTACTCTCAAATATAAATACTACTAATAGGGTAACAATTTACTTAAGCGGATGTGATCCTAAAAAGTACGCTTCAACTACAAAAATGTACGTTAAAGTTAAATAATCACATTTTTGAAATCGGTAGCTACCAAACATTTGAACTTTATATTTTATAAAGCTTTGTGTACACTTATCTTTATACATTGATTTATTTATTATTTAGTGTCATTTTATGAAATATGAGAATAGAAAAAACATTTCAATAAATATCATATCTTAGATAACTTGCAAGGTTGTATGAGTAAACAAATTACTAAATATTCATATTTTATTTATTTATTTTAACTTGGTGAGCACATTCACTTCTATAATAATAAAGAAAATTAATATTTTTTTAACTGATAAAAGCAAGTATATAAAATGAATATGCTACAATATTATAATAAAAATACATTTAATTGAAATTAATATTTTAAAAATTGTTAAAATTAACAAGCCATTCGTGCGTAGATAGCTTAACAAATGTCAACACAGAACTGACTTTCGACCCTTCAATGAGATTCCGGAAAAAGAGTTTAGTATTACACGTAAATTCTTTTTCTAAGAATATAAATATTTAACTGTCAACAGTAACGTTTAACTTTTATAGTGAAAGTAGTAGTATTCTGTTTCAAGAAACGATTTTTTTTATATGTACATATCGATAGAGTATAGCGATTAAAAATCCTGTTAAGTATTAGATTTAGGTGTTATTTTGGTGTTTCATTTGACTGGTATTCGTTTGTAGAATCACTTTATCGTTCGTCTGTCCGCCTGTCAAGACATTTATATCGGGATCGCGTGGGGTATTAATCTGATATTAATATAATATATTCAGGTCTACGGTACTTGGAGCACAAACAAAAATCAAAGCTTTTAAGTAACCGCAATTAAAAGATACGAGCATTTACGCATCGTTTTTGCTGCATTTTGTGTGAAAATAAAATCTGTAGTTGTACTTCCCGTTGACCTATAGTTATAAAAACTGGCATTAAGTGCGAGCTTCTAATACAAATAAAGAAAATGATAAAAAAAAAAGAATATGGATAATTCATAGATATTATTAAAAATCATTACAAACCTATATTTGTAGTCAAATGCTTAATGAGTGCACAAACTTAATTTTATTAACTTTATTCGATGCCTAATCAAAATCTATAGAATAGATACCTTTTGACTGACAATCTTGAAATTAAGGAAAAAATTATAATGAAATTAGTACGGAATCCTCGGTAGTGATTCTTATTATTTCATTTCAAGTTATTATTCTGCAAAAGTGGGAAATATCTTAACACTAGGTTCCCTCTGCATACACTGTTGTGTGTGGCGTACAGCGTGAAGCTGATTTAATTTAATTTATTTTATTAACTACGCAAAAAAATTAAATGGGCGACAACTACAAATTCTATTGAGATGCACAACATACAAATCTAAAAACCGATAAAACTTCTTTGTTTATTAATATTTTCAATATTTCATGTATTAATTAAAAATAATTAAGATTTTAAACACTTTTACCTACAGGTCGAAGACGGATGAAGATAAGATTACTCGATCAAATTTTTGATACAACCTACAGTTGACTTATCTATCCTTTAGGATGGTCGTAGATAAAAATATATGGTTACACCAAAATATTTATATTAGTTACAGTTCTAAAATTAGTAATTATAGCTAACATTAGATATAATGGGTATGCAACCAACCTGCGGATGTTTTTACATTTTGCGTTTGAATTTGAGCATTGAGAATTGCGTTATTTCAGCTTATCCTCACCTTTACGAACCGTCATGGCGGCGCAATGGCATAACGTCTGATTGTGACGTTTGATTCCCACTTGTGGGAATGAGTTACACTTTTTTATTTGCTCACTTTGGTAATATTAAACAAAGCGCAGCGTTAATTTTCGCCATTCAACGCAATGTCTCGAAAATTTTGGGGCAAGAAGGGAATCAGCTTCACGAAAATTGTCTATTTGCTTACCCTGCTACGAAGTGAAGATAATTTTTGTCATCATTACTTCTTAAATTAATAATAGTTGAGATGTATTTTCTGGCTATTTTAAAGCATATGCGCTTATGGAAACCTATCCTACACTTTGTTAACCACATCAAAAACAAATAATAAATATAAAAATAGGTTTACTTAAATTATAATTAAATTGATAATTAAAAATAGGTTTAATTAAATAATAGTAGGCTGAGACCGGTCGTGGCGCAGCGGCACAAAGTGTGACTGTAAAACCGACTGGTTGTGGGTTCGATCCCCACTCGAGGAGATGAAATATTTACTTAAATTTATATTTCCATTTCTTCGCTCTGGTGTCGAGGCTAAGCGCGGCGTTGAGTTCTGCCCCTCAACACGCAATGCCTCCAGAATTCGGCAGAAAGTGGGGAACGGAGTGTCTTAACACTAGGTTCCCTCTGCCTACCCTGCTGTGTGCGGGATACAGCGTGAAGCTGATTTTTTTTTTTTAATATTATTTACATTAAGCTATTTTTAACAAGTTGTTAGTAGAACGTTGCTCATAAAAAATATGAAGATATACTTTCTATGAGGCTGATGGAGAGACCGATGTCGCGACCTACAAGATTGATGGCATAATAAAATAAGCTTTTTATTAAGGTATGTTATTACTTCATAATCAAAAATTTGAATTTTATCTTAAGTAAGGTTGTATATAGATACACTATCTACAGCGACATGATGATATTGATTAGTTGATCGGCTTTTTTTTACACGCTGGATATGAAACTTGTATTTGCTTAATAAAGATAGATATCAAAGAAATACAATTTTTGAAAGATAAGATTAATTAACAAATACGATGTCCTTTATCTTTCGTTACTTAATTTTTATGTGAAAGTAAATGATAACGACGTTATGTTTATATTGATAACATAAAAGCTTGTAATATACCCATAAATGTCATTTGGTGTGGTCAAGAGGAAGTTGTTTTTTAGAGTTGCGTACTACGAAAGGGAACCTTTATAGGATCACTTTAGTGTCAGTCTGTCAAGACCATTGATCTCAACATCACAAAGCCAAAATCCAGCCAAAATTAATATAAAATGTTCAGGTTTATGGTTCTTTAAAACACAGAGAAAATCAAGCTTCTAAGTGAACGCAATTAAAAGATACGAGCGTTCATGCGATGATTTTGCAGCACTTTATATGAAATTCGCCGCGTGATCAAAACCTATAGGAAACTTCGAATGCTCCTTCAATTTTTTGGCATGAAGTGAGAAATTATGATATATAAGACATATAATATATAAAGGAAAAAATCCAAAAGGTAAAAATTTAAAGGTATGTCATAGAAAAAAATAATTACAAACTTATACTTACTTATTTAGAGAATCCTAAGTGTGGATTAACACTTTAAAAATGTTTAAAAAACTTATACTTGTACTTCATTTCATACATATATGGTGCAAATTTAAGTAAACTTTTATAATTTGTACTTATCATTGACCTACATCCTGAAATTGGTGGAGCGAGAATGACTCGAACTTAACCGGTTTTTTTTTCTTATGCCAAAAATTGTTGATAAAGTACCTACATTGTTATAAGGCTTCTTTGTTTTAAATTCTATCGATATTTAGTTATATTATTACTAAATATATGAAATATATTAAAGAAACGATCATTAATCTATTGAATAATCTTTAAAAACAAAATTAAAAGTACGGTGTGAAAAGCAATTACAATAAAAAAAACTTTAATCGATTAGCAGCGATTGAACTATTAAAAGTCATTGAAGGAACCGCCCTCCATTACTACAAAACCTGTGGCATTCTAAGAATTGAGAGTGAACTTAGTGATACGCTAGTTTTCCACGGATCAAGATTTTTATATATAAGTTGTAGACAGCATCCGCTCTCAGAGATAAATGCTCGAGATGAATGGGGTAGTGCGTGAGAGCACTATCTAAATGAACCGACGAGCTTCTAGTCTCTAGGTGTGTTACAACTTTTTACACAAGTCCACCGAGCGATGTCATCGTGTATTCTACAAGCTTACAAGTATTAATATATAGTACAAGTGTAGAAATGCTGTTCTGGATGATCTTAAATATGGTGGAATTGAACAATTTTTTAAATAGTAGTTCTTAATTTATAAATAGTATCTCTTCATTTTTCATCTAGGGGCTATATTTCAAAATTCAATTATAGATATATGTTAAGGTCAAGCATATATAGATTTTTTTTATTTTTATTACCTTTACTAAAGAAAAGACACTCTACTAAAACTAAGTGAAATAAATAACTTGTTTTCAACTATTTAGATTCAATATAATATTATATTGGAATTACTTCCTTTAAAAATACACGACAACTCTATACATTCGTAGCACAGACAACAAAAACATATTATATCGCAATGTCATTCAAAGATTTCCCGATGAATGCGTCTCGCGAACTGATTGTTTTTTGGTATAAATGAAGAATTTGTTCCTGGTTGACGGGTTGCCGGTTCTGCTGCGTGCCGCTCCTTCATAAAATGTAAACGAGCTCCTATATTACTCTCGTAAAGTATGGAAACGGTTTCGTTTCATACCCATTCACGTATTTTGTACAGTGAACCAATTGAGTGAGTGAATGGAAATGCACGTGTCGGCCATACAGGTTTTTGTTGACCCAGCTAACGATTATTAATTGCGTATTTTATTTAATTTAAATTTTCCCCAAGTTCAATCCATAAATTTATGATTCTAAGGTTAAGTTGATAATATACTCATTTAAATGAGATATGTATGGATTGTGAAAACTCCAATTCCTACTGGTGATTTACTATTCAACATTTAAATATTAATTTATTTTTATTCGTCTGTTCCGAGTCCATTTTGTAACACATTAATCTTTCCACTGATAGTGACAGATATAATTATTATTAATAACATTGGAACATACTGGAATATACTGATACGAACAATTTGCGAAGCTCAAGCCCAGTTTTCAACGCGAGCGTAGCGGACCCATTAAGGACTACGTTGAGTTCAACGTAGAGTTCTTAATGGGTCCGCTCCGCTCACTCTATTCAACTCTTGCGAGTTCGCAAGAGTTGGATGGAAAGTATCGAATGACTTCTCGGAATCTGAACGAAATAGTTACGAATAGCCTTTATTGGTGGAAACTTAAACCTATTTTATTTAAAAGGAGTCCTTCCGCGTTAAGTCTATTATCCGCTCATTCCTGTTTCGCAATATTGAAGTGAAAACCGGGCTTCAAGCTGAGCTTTGCATTTGTATAAGTGATTGAAAGGCAAAGGCAGATTGATTTTGTTTCGTTTTCTAGTAAAAATTAATATTAGATTGCAAACCTCAGTTTAGACCTCGCGGACTGCACGTGATATAAATTATACTCTACATAACATTTTATGAGAGAAGAAACTACTAAGTATTTGACGGATTCACCTGAACGCATCGCGTAGCACAGTGCGGAGCTCTTTATAGGTTTATTTTTATTTGATTATATACTTTATTTGATTATAGGTTTGTTTTTACATATGTATTGTATAAATACTTGAATACTATCAATTTCAGTATATATATGCTTAAAACAACTTATACATATATTTAAGTCAACTATGGTCATTGAGCTATAGCGATGAAACAGCCAATAAATGTGAGGTGGGTTTCAAGATCAGCAACGTTCTTGGTATGGTGACGAGCAAGATTATTGGCGGCGGTGATCACGTACTATCAGGTAACCCATACGCTCGTTAAAATGATTTAGCTACACAAGGTTGCATGATATCAAATAGTAAACATTATTTTATTATGCGGGGCGGTGAGTTCTGCCACTCAACACGCAATACTTCCAGAATTCGGCAGAAAGTGGGGAACGGAGTGTCTTAACACTAGGTTCCCTCTGCCTACCCTGCTGTGTGCGGGATACAGCGTGAAGCTGATAAATGTAAAAATAAAAGTTATACAATTAATAATGATATGATGCTAAATAGCGTTGCTAGTGCTATTTAAATTTGTACTATGTATATCTTTAATGTACCAATCTATTATCAATTATTAATGGATAATAACATTCTCCTTTATTATATTGAAATAAAAATCGCACAATAGGAATATTGCCTTACCTTGTATTGGAGCAGAACGGAATGTATAGACAATTAAAAGTTCAAGATATAAAAAAGATGTAAAGCCAAAAAATGGAGACGAACTTACGTACGTTGTATGTACGTACGTATAACAAAAGAAATGCAATTGGTCATTCACCAATTACATTACTAGTTATTCATTTATTAACAGCTAAAGTGACTGATTAATAAATATTTATTTCAAGTGACTTGTCGTTGTCAAGTTCTTTTGAGTAGCATTACGACTTTTGATTTTCTTATTCGTTTTACGAAGACAGTATTTTATGACCATTTATTTATACAGTATAGAAAGAGTAGTACACCGTGATATGTATTTTTTAAATATTTTCATAGATTCACGCCGGGGGATACCCCAGGGTACGTGGGAACGTGGGGACCTAGAGAGACCTATATATACTGATATATTTTTGTACTCTGGAAGAGGCCTTTACCTTTCGTTGAGGGAGAAGAACCACCCATTCTTGTATCTGCAAATACATTCATGCCCAAAATAGTGATAAAAAGAAGACAAAAAAAACTATAAACGTAAAAAAAACAAAACTATTCTATATAAAATGCTTACTACTCATCCATTTAGCATACACTCCAAATTTCTTTTCAATTTTCAAACCAACAAACTTTATTTAACAAGAAATAAAAGGCTGCTTTAATTTATTTAATTTATATTTTTGTACTATATAATATAATCTACTACCTACATATTCGTACTTACGTCATATATTAAGATAATCTGTTTCCATTATAAAAAAATCCCTTCACCTTCACTATTTCTTTTTACTTTCATAGGCCTCAAAAGGTTACGAATAAAGCATGTAGATGGGATCACTAACGCTAAATTTAACGTATGACCATCCAGACGTCGCGTCGGCGCTTTGCTTTGGACTTCGCAGAAACGATACCCCATTGTTATGCCTGTAACAGTATACAGTTACACTTTTACACTTTTTCATGGCGTATTATTAATTTTGGGTATGTTCTTAAAATTGATGCTGTAACAAGATTTCATCGCTTAATGTTATAAGGTTGCCTTTAACCCTAAAGTTAACTAGAGTTATACAATACTAAAGTTATAGAATATAACAAACGAATTTATATAATCCATATAAATCATTAAGATCTGAGGCTGTCGTTGTGTAGTGGCATAACGTGTGACTGTGAACGTAACGGATGTGAGGTCGATTGTCACTCGAGAAATTAATTTCCTTTATTATTTGTTAATTTTATCACTCTGGCAACAAGACAAAGCGCGGTGTAGAGTGCCGCCAATGAACACGCAGTGTCTCAAAAATTCGTGAGAACGTGGGGAACGGAGTCTCTTAACACTAGGTTTCCTTTGCCTACCCTGCTTCACTCTGGTGAAGTTTAAAAATAAATATATACACAGCAATTTATATAATTCATATAAATCACAAGACATAACTAAACAAGATGAGCAGTACCTTCATTTATATCTCGATGTTAGACAATAAAACGGCAGTTATTGGGATCCACGGACCACCATGTTGAAAATAAGATGTCAGGCAAATTGAAACGAATCAAACTGAATGAAAGCTCGCGAAGGCATTAGATTCGAGCGATTCTGCGTTTCAAATAAATAAATCGAAATGCGCCATCACATTTCAATACTGCAGAGACAAGCTCTTAAATTTTGCTGTATACAGTGTGTTGTTTTAATGTAAAAATAAAATTTATTATAATATATTATAGTGTACTAAATTATTTAAATAATTGATAAATTTTAAAATACACAACTATTAGTTTAGTGAAATTAATTAATACAAAAATTTTATAGATATTCGAAACTAAATAAACAAGAACCAAAATATATACAGATTAATCGCCATTAAAAGTGACATAACATATTTATGGTACGACAACATATTTAAGTACCAATAAAATATGTAGACACATCGGTCGCTCATAATTTATAAGAGAAAGAGTAGCATTTAAAGAATAAATATGCGTTCGTCATTTTTGAAGATTTTAATGATGTTGTGAAAGAATATCCTATGTTAAGTTGAATTACGAAACTAGTTGCGAAACTCAACGCCGCGCTTTGTCGCTCGACACTAGAGCGTACAAATGAAAATATGAAATATTTAATTTCCTCAAGAGGGAATCGAACGCACAACCCGCCCCATTTACAGTCACAGGCGTGTGCCCCTGCGCCACGACTGGCTTCATTATATAATTGTTTATACAGTAAGGCCACCCGATACACAGTTATCCTGGTGGTCCAATATCCGAGATGATTAAATTAGGATACAAACAGATATAACATGCAAAATGATATACAATGAACTGAGTCTGATTTCGCATAATGAAGCAATCAAATAGTATTGTAGCTGAGCCGATATCCGCGCATCGAATTGAACGTAAACTCCTGCGTTCCCATTGTTAGACTCGGGACGTTCACGCAATTCTAGTCTCTGTGGGAAGGTGGCTTTGGCGCAAAAGTAGGGACCACTGACGTCACTTTACATGCAAAACTCAATACACATAAAAAGTTGTTGCATTTTAAAATCCTTTTCGAAAGCAAACATTTGACGTTTCGAAGGATATTGAGCGGAAGACTGTTTTGTTGTGTTATTTCGTCTCGCCGCGCCGTCCAAATAGCGTATAGCGATACGTGAACTGACACTAAGCATTCAAACGAACGTACCACCTACAAAGTCTTCCTGTATCGTTCAAATAAATGAGCCAGTGAGTGGTGAAACAATGAAACAAGACTTAAGTATAGATTTTGTTAAGATTTACTTGTACACGGTGGTTCAGTAGCAGCTTTATTGCCGCGGTACGAACAACTGGTCTGCGCTGCATGATTTAAGTCATCATCGATATTGATTTACTCCGTTCTCACGGCCGATATATTTTAATATCACCGTCCGGCCGTCACTTATTGATATTATATTCAGAGACATTGTCGATATGGCGCCTTTGTTCGTACTAAAATTTATAAGTTAGACGCCCGTCCATTGTATGAGCCACGTGAAAGGGAACTACAAAGCGGGCCATTTTATACAGATCATAACCTGACGCGTGGTCAAAATGTGTCGAAGCGTTAAAGATTTATATCCATCCTAATGTGTGCATGTTTTTTTTCTTTAAGAATGTATTGATTATTATATATTTATACATTTTTCGATGAAATTTGCAGTAAAATATTTTTAATATTTTTACGATACTGCTTAGTAAATTAATAAAACCCTCTTTAAAAATTTAGGCTATGGGTTCCCCAAATTGACGAAAAATATTTCAATAAAATAAATTTTGTTCATCCGTAAAGCAAAATGATATACGTAAGGTTTATAAAGAAAAATGGCCAAGACCCGCCCGCCGCGTACTGCGGCATCTTTGCTGATTGTTGTAACACGCAACAATGCTAATTTTATTTATTATCTTCTTTCATTGCTTGTAAAATTGCCACTTTGTGAATGAAGGCGGTTAGTAAACGTCACCAACGCATGAAATCAATTAAATTTTATATTGTATAGTTAAAAAAGACTTTTTCAATAAGGAATCTACTGTATGGATTATAATTTTAAAACATAGTTTGAAACATAAGACCATTATTGTGTAATTGGAATGTATTTGACTTTTATATAAAAATTTCGATTCAAATTTCGCTTCCGGGAAATGTATGTTATATAAATATTGACATTTTTAATCTATGTAAGTTGATAGCGACGTTATGCTTCACCAATTAATAACCATTTTTTTAAATACCTGACAAAATAACAAATTTCTAAACAAAATTCTTTTAAACAAAACTTATAAAGTACTTCCCGAAAGGTTTTGATTAGAATTATGAGATTTGGTACAAATTCAGTACAGGTAAAGAAAAAACTTTATAGTCATATTAAAGGGAAATATATACAAGCTTAAATTTGATTGTTGTTGTATGTATTACGGAATTAGGACGAAATTCTCAGTTTCGCGAATTGACTACAAACATTTTTTATCAAAATGAAGGTATATACTACTTCTAACATTTTTTTATAAATATTATTAAAAGAGCCGTTGCTTATTATAAAATGTATATGAGCGAATTGTAATAATAGTAGCATAAGCTTAACCATATCAGATGTTGCCTTAGACATTACTTATTAACTATGAAAATGAAAGAGCATCCACATAGATTAATGTCATTCATGCTTAGTATCCAATGTTAATCGAAAATACAAAGTTTTTTTCCCTTATAAGTGCTTAGTAACGTGTTTGCTTCGCTGTATCCCACCCAAAGCAGGTGGAGGGAACCTGAGAACCTAATGTTAAGAAACTTCGTATTCATTAACACGCTTTCGCTCTCCACTTTCTGACAATACTGGAGGTATTGCATGTTGAGCGGCAGAAATTGAAATATTAAATATTTTTACGTAGTCACACTCTTGTGTATCTGCACCACGACTGGCCTCAAATACTTAAGATATTTAATAGTTTTTCCTTTATAATTCAGATTTATTTTGAACAATCTAAGAAAATAGAAACCAATCTTATCAATACAAATTTAATGTTTCCCTACGTGGCGTATCATATCATATTGTAACGATTTTTAAAACACCCCAAGGTGTACCGCACCTTGTACTAGGTCAACAATAAGATAATGCTAGTACCCCAGAATAGAGGCGTTGGTCGGTGACTAGCAACTTACAGCCCTTGTAGATGATGCTACATACGGTCACAAAGTTCAGAAATACAGTTCAGAGTAAAATTAGCTAATCGTGTTTTAAGTAGCAAAATTGAGGTCAGTCGTGGTGCATGGTTACAACCATGTGGCTGTGAACGCCACATGGTTGTAACTATATACAACCATAATAGGTTGTGGGTTCTATTGATCGAGAATGAAAAAATATAATATTTTAGTATTTTTGCTCTAGCTTCGGAATGCGGCGTTGTACCCCGCCACTTAGCTCTCTGCTTTTCTATTTGCGGTATACGATGTGAAGTTAAAAAAGTAGCATAGATATGTAATGAAAACGAAAGCAAAATACATACAAATAATTACTTATCAAATAAAAAAAAAGTAATTCAAATACGTAACTTATAATAAATGAACTGATATGAATTAAAATGTATCTACTATTAATATAATAACAATCATAACATAAAAACCGTTAAAAAAAAAATATTCTTAGAAATATTAACTTGCAGTGTTCGACGATCTAAACGTAAGTGTTAAGTGACTCCAACATCTGCCCAGCCCGTGTGTAATCAAAATAAAAATATTATTTTAGTAGATTTATTCGATAGTGACCGGCAGATGCGGCGGCGCGCGCTCCACACTCTCTATTTTTGTTGATCCTTCATTGTATTTGGGCAAGGGTCTCAAATGGTCAATATCCACCATAGCTTCCGTTCAATATTTGGTTGATTTCTTATTTTGTCTGTAAACATCTTAAGTATCCGCCGTCAATCATAAAGGATTTTGCATTTGCAGAAATGAACAAAAACTCACCCCCTACCTACTATCCGGTATTACAGCCTATTTACAATACGTAATCAATTTAACCCTTTGAGTTTTATTGAGTAGTGCCCTATGCATTTATATCCAATAATATGTGGCCGGATTTATTTTATTAGGATTTTTTTAAGCATTTCAATTTACAGAATTCAAGTTTATACGTACATATATATTTGTAGTATTCACATTTTTTTAAAGTTCATTTATGAAAGTATCAATATTGTATGTGCTTTCAAAAATAAAAATTATAAAAAAAAATTAAAGTTGATTTTAAAAAAAAATCAATCTTGTTTTGGCGTCTAAATTTTAAACGATCTTAAATGTTACAGTAAAGAATATTTCTAAAAAAACCAATTCAATTTAGTATTTATTTCAATTTATTATTTAGTAACAATTAATTCATCCATAAATATAGACTGTCAATGACAATGACAAAAAAAATCCAGATTTGATAAGCTTAAATGAAAACATAAACATTTGCACATATAATATATTAAAATACACTCTATTAATACCCAGAGTTAATATGATCTTTAATACATGTCACTCCCACAGCGACTTCGCTCGTTGCGCATCAGATTAAAACTATTTACTATAACGTTTCACGACCACTCCACTTGTCTTTTTAATGTGTAAATTAATTTAAATCGACCTTTGGAGCATAAAATTCCATATCAATTACAACAGGACAGCTTAATGCACTATCGCGGAATAGAACCCACTTAAACTAAATTAGCAGAAGTAATTGTGGAAATAGCATACGTACTCAGTCCAAAGATGATTGTTGTTGTACGTATTGTTCAAATACCCAAAACAGATTTATTTTTTATTAATAATATAGCATTCTTGATTATAATAATCAGTACATTTAAACAATGCAGTTTTTGGCACCAATGTTGTGTGTTTTGTTGTCATTTCTGAAAAATATGAAAACATATAATATAAAGAAGAAATCAGGAGCTGAGCTGTTGATAGAATCTTAATATATGTAGGTATTGTAGAAGAATTTAATTAAATTTAATATATTGAGGTGGACTCCATTAAATTTTTATACTATTTCTAGTTAGCTCTTTGTTCATGTGAGTTATGTTAATGTAAAATCCTCATCTACACATACCTGATCCTCAATGAGTTGTTCCAGCGTTGTTTCTACAGCAATTACAAGTGAAAATAAAAAGTGAGTGCACTATTAAGCACCTCAACTGAAAGGCTTAAATTTCTTACGCAAATATTTAAACAAGGATAAAGCACCTGAGTGTTGCCTACATTGCAGTAAAGCCTTTACGTCTGCAAGCGTTAATTAAAATAACTGAATTTATCACCTTTTATACAAATAAATACAGTACGTTTTATATAATAAAATGAATAATGTATTATTATTACGTATAAAAAAATATAATCCACAACTCTCATTTCTCAAGATTATCACTTCGCTCTTCTAGTTTTTATCAGATTTTAACTATTATTGAGAAATTTTATCTACTGCAAAAGGGTATAACAATTGGTCGTATAAATATATACGTGCAATAAATTACGATTTTTATTAAGACTAAGACACTACTTGAATGTGATAAGATATCGTTTAAGTAAACGTTTGAGCAGAAAAATGTGTAAGCTGCACATATTATTCGCTTTATTAACACTGTCCACAGAAATATTTCATTTTAATTTGCTGTTAATTAAAAACTTGCTTGTTTATGTAAAAAATATATGTTTATCTCACATCTGGGTGTAAAGAAGTAATTAATTGATAATCGAAATGAATGTATTCCTCTGCGCTACTAATAGCCTGGCTGGTGTAAACGAAGTGTAATCACAAGTCACTTTTCAGATGTCTCGTTTGATGATAAGTTTTACACTTTAATGAGTTAAACACAGCATCAGATTAATTTGCAATCTTTTTTAAAGATCTGTGAATTGTAGATAAAGTTCACTTGCCGTGCCACTTTGTTTTGTTTTATTTTTAGGTCTTCTAATCAATTTTATTTGTAGACTTGACAGAGGATGATCTAATATTTTTTTCGTTCAGTGTATTAGTATTTTTTCCCCTTTTTGTCTTTAAACACGTCATAATTAATTTATCTTTTTATTTTGTAAATTTTAGGGTGAAGTAGTGGATCCTGGAATCCAACAATTTTTGTTTTTAATGAAGTATTTTATATTTAGAATTGTATATTTATGCCTTCAGTTTGAAAATTAAAAATTTTTTGTATATTTTTTCTATGAATATATTTTTTCCTATTTGTAATTTTACCATTTAATTAATAAGTTTCAATTAGCGATACATTATCCTTGATTTTTCGAAGTGATTTTAATAGGATCAGAATTAGGAAATATTCATAAAAATAAACTGTTTACTGTAATTGTGTTGACATGTAAGTTTAATTTATCCTGTGCTGCAAGCGACCGTAAAACTAGATGTTCCCGATAGGTATACGTGATATAAATTTCAGCTTGATACCTGGACGGTCTTGATAGATGGACAAAAGGGTCTTGAGGGTTTTTTTTGGGAGGAATCCCTGAAAAGGAAATCTACATTTAATTATTATTTTCTGATTCTACATTTAATATTTGAAAACATAACTCTTCTCACAATTTACACGTAAATATTTTATGAACTACGCTGCTATATCTATCAAAAATTACATCAAAATTAATTATATTTCATTTACCCATATCACATTTAAAGTTCGTGTCATTAGTCATACAAAGAGATTTTTTAAAATTTTAAGTGTTAAGAAAATTGAAAATCATACAGACTGTAAGAACCTGCTAATTACGAGGTTAAGTACCATAAATTGCGTCATCAATATATGCCAGGACTTACTCGCTTCTTCCATTAATGGCGTTTCTGAATCCGTTGCCATTACGAGAATACGTTGCTTTCGGGTTGGGTAAACGTTTGTCCTTAATTTCATTCAACGTATCACAGATAATAAATGTCCCGACCATCCTCTCTATAAAGAGCTTGACTGCGATGGAGTATGAACAGTCAGCTACATTATTAAAACTTCACGAATGTGTGAAGAGACTCAGAGTATAAAGAAAGAGTCAATTAATAAACCAGACAGCATAGTGTATATAACCACAGAAAAGGTCGATTATTTTCGAATATTACCACTTACCGTCTTAATATTAATCGTTTTTTTTTATAATAAGTTTAATATTCACGCAAGAAGGCTTCAAAATTCTTGCTCATTATTGAATTTTACCAACACTACCGTGCTAAAATATCTGTTATTAAATCTCGTAAGGTTTATACGCAAGAGTGATATCACGTGCAAAATTATACAGCAAAAATACCGGAATCTATTATTCATAGCACGCCGACGTTAAAATATTGGTGTTGTGAAATATTTATAATGTAAAGGAAATACGTAATGTATGAGATGGCAATACGGGGTAAAGTTTATTATGACAATGGCAATAACTACTGACTGTGTATGGCTATACGTTAATAAATAATATTATATTTAATTATTACATTTAATATGGCTTTTAAATGCCAGATTTTTAATTAGCTCAGTAATATAAGACTATATACTAAAGAAATATTTGATGTTTAATATGTAAAATCTGGCATTAGCCCCGGACTTTGCTGCTGGAGGATCTACCTTCCAACTTATCCTACTCCTTTCTGCAGTCTTTAACATCATCAGGGGTAAGGCATTATGACTTTCTACCGTCGCTTTCTTGGGCATTCGAGTGGTCTAACACTCACTGGATATTACGACTCTACTACAGTGGAACGAATGTGTATGACTACATCTTTATTTTCGTGACGTAAATAAAAACGAATCGATATTTCGAATATCTTTCACTCCTGATCCTTATTTAAAAATCTACCATATATCGGCATAAATTAGTTACAAATACAGATATTGTTACGCCAGTCGTGGCGCAGCGGCCCGAAGTGTGACTGTAAAATCGACTGGTTGTAGGTTCGACCCCTACTCGGGGAAATATTTTCTTAAAATTATATTTACATTTCGTCGCTCTGGTGTTGAGACAAAACGTGGCGTTGAGTTCTGCCACACAACACGCAATGAATCCAGAATTCAGCAGAAAGTGTGGAACGGAGTGTCTTAACATTATGTTCCCTCTGCCTAAACTGCTGTGTGCGGGATACAGCGTGAAGCTGATTTATTTATTTAATTATAAGTACAGGTATTTTTATTTTACACCTATATAAATTCGGTAAAGTAGATCTTTATAAGATATATTCAAAGGTATACTATTCGCACTTAAGATACCGATAGAAATAGTAAAGATAAGGTCACATCATCGTTGGATAGCTTTCAATAGACGCGCCGACGATTTCATAGCAAGATATAATGCTGTTGAAATATATGAATACTATCGCGAGATCAGTCAAAGTTGTTGCAGACTCACTGTCAATAACCCAAATGTAACAAAAGGTATCACTGACGAACATAAAAGATTGTAAGAAAAAATAATAAGAATTTGATTCATTCCAAAAGCCAAAATACCTTAGTGATGATTTAAGGTCTGTTATAAATGACATGATTTTATCACAGCTTAGTGGTTTTCAAAATACTCTGAAGGATAAATGAAAATATTATTAAATCCATTAAGGAAAACTGCTTAATTTTAATTAATAACTTACAAATATTTTTCTAGCAATAACAGCCTTACGACGGCTTGCCTTGAGACGCCGCGCTTTATCTTGCTACTAGGGCGAGAAAGTGAAAATAACTCTTCCCCTCATGTGAGAAACAAACCCACAACTGCCACTATTACCATTAGGTGAAGTACTGCTACGCCATGACGGCTTCGTAAAATATTTCACTATATAAAAAATATTATTACCAGATATTAAAATGAAAATATTTAGTTTCGTTCATCTAGTGATAACATTTTAAAGTAATAAAAGGTAAACATACAGCACACGCACTCTGACATACAGCTATCCTATGCATATGAACTTATAATTTTATTATAATCGAAGGGTTGACTTTATTCAAACAAAACTCGCTTATTTGCATTTGATAAGTGTAACGTGCTTTTACTGGACGAATGTTGAATGTAGGGCGACCATTTCTACTTCATTTACTTTAATTATACTAATAATACAGATATTATAGTAAAAGTAAGTTAAGCTACTTTAAATATGAATCATGTATTTTGAAAATATTCGATGGAAATGAAATATAGAAACAAAAGGGTTTTTTTTTTATTTCAATTTAATTACAGCTTCATATAGTTAGGTGTGTGCGTTCTCCACTATTTGCCGCCGAGTTCTGGAGGCATTGCACATTGACTGGCGAAACTTAACGCCACTCTTCACCTCGACAACAGAGTGAAGAAATGAAAATATAAATGTAAATAAATATTTCATTTCCTCGATTTCAATTAATCGATTTTTGCAGTCACGCTTTGTGCGCCACGACTGGCCTTAAAGAAAGAAAGAATATTTAACAAAAAGTCGCTTAAAATTTTTTTTCTGAGTCTTAACAATGCACATTAAAATGCCTATTTAGTGGATGATATATGATTATATTTAGTTAAAAAGTACAAATAATTTAATATAAATAATTTAAATATGATGTAGAAGATATGCTTCAAATCTCGTTGAGAATATACTTCACACTTTCTACACATTTTAAGTTTAATTCAATTTCTATTAAAATTTTCATACTTCCCTGTCAAAACATTACTGTCTAAATAAGTAATCTAATGGTAAAAAATATATATTTTATTTAAAAACACTAGTATAGAATTGAAGTAGAATTATTTTGTTAAGCTTAATATTATTTCTTATTCCAATATTTTATTAAGCTTCATACGGCCACCCTACATATTACGGGCGACACGTATAGCAATGCATTATGCTTTGAAATACCCTCAAATCGTTGGTCGAGCACCTGTCCTGCACCCTCGCGACACGTGACGTTGGCGCACGTTGCACAAGCCCTAAAACCAATATACATAGATCTCTAGTCTCTTCTACAATATTGTAGTTCAATATTTTAATAATAGGTCATACTAAAATGGTCAAAATTAGGGTGCTCGGCCCTACAACAAGTTCTGAAATCTCTGTACATGTATAGAAATGTCGTAATGGATATGGTGGCTGGTTCCACATTGTTCTGGCTCGCGGGGTGCATTGTGTGGGCCTTGGGATTATTATTAGTGAAATAGTAAGGTTAGTTAGTTTTTGTTCTTATTGGACGTGAATTTGATGTAGGCTTCTATAGATTTTTATATTAAAATTTGTTTTAGATGAATAGAAATTTATTAAAATTATATAATATTGTAGAATTATTAACGAGATAAAGACATAATTTAATTACTTTATCTGATTTGTAACTGTATTGTGTGTTTGTACTGATCACTGTCCATAGTACTAAAGTGCTTAAGTACGTACTATGGATAATGGTTACTAATATACATATGTATTTATTTTAAAATAAATAAATCGACTTCAGGCTGTATCCCGCACACAGTAGGGTAGGTAGAGGGGACCTAGTGTTAAGATACTCCGTTCCCCACTTACCACAGAATTTTGGAGACATTGCGTGTTGAGTGGCGGAACTTAACGCCCCGCTTCTCCTCGACACCAGAGCGAAGAGATGAACATATAAATGTAAATAAATTTTACATTTCGTTTAGTGGGGATCGATCTTACAACTAGATTTTACAGTCACACTTTGTGCCCCTGAGCCACGACTAGCCTTAATTTTTTTTATTTTAATATATCTGCGATACACGAATATCAAGAAAAAAAATATGATTTGATATTAAATAAACAAAATAACACTAAATAATATACTCTATTAATACATACGTGTCTTTTTAAATGTGTTATTTAACACAAATCGGCCGTTGGGGCACAAGGATATGTGTACTTGTGTGTGTGTGTGGGGCACAAGGGACTGTAACGCGATGGTTGTGGGTTCGATCCCCCCAATCGGAGGGAATGAGTTATTATTTATTAATATTTACATTTCTTCAATTTGACACCAAGGCAAAAGCCCGCCGTTGATTTCCGCCACTCAACACGTAATGTGTCCAAAAACTCCACGGATAGTGCAGAACGGAGTGTCTTAACACTAAGTTCACTATGCCCACTGTTACGTGTGGAATACAGCGTGAAACTGATTTAATGTTATGATAATATTTAAAATATTCCTCATACTAATTAAGGACCACGGATGTTGAAGCAACTTTTTGCTTTGACGGTAATTCACAGACTGATTTCGGATAATGAGCGGATAGCAGGTTATTATGCAGACCTACTTGGGACAATTGTTTCAAAAGCATTTTCGTTGTTATTATTAAATATAGGTCGAATATTTTTTAAAATAATTAAATCGAGTTTCACTTTCAATTCAATTATAAATTATGATAGGTACATACTATGTCATACAAAAAACAGTGAAAATTAATTTTATTATTATAATTTGACGATAATATGATTTAAGAACTAAAAAACAAATAAAGTTAATACGTTATTTAGCTAAGTACACAAAACTACTTAAATTTAATTAAACCAACTAAGCCTTCAAAAGTTTTGTTAAATCTATATATATATATATATATATATATATATATATATCATTATAATTATTAATTATCTAGCAAATCACTGCACACTGCACTTAAATAATAATTCAAAGTAATAGCAATTATATAAAGAGGTTGAAGATAGTCAATGACATTAAAAGTGTTTGTAACCATTTCGCTTGGCAATCAATTCTTTCTGACTACCCTTCTTATATACCGTGATGTGCAGTATTTAAGTGTTATATTAAAAGAACAGTTATTAATTGTAGTTGCCTAATAAAGATAGAAGAAGAAAGATGAGGCCAGTCGTGGCGCAGAGGCACCTAATAAATATTTTAGTGTCCCGAAAGTGCCGACCGAACTGTCTTGTTATCAGAAAACCTATTTAACATAAAAAGTCTACTAATATTTCATGGTGTTCATACACAAATGATAAATTTCTAGACCAATTTCATAGTGACGATGCTATATTTAAGTCCTTTCATATTTAAACATAATATGTAGGCTACTAAATAATACAGATTTCAAGTGATATTTTAACAACTGTTCCAAATACAACGTTGGTACAGCAAGTCTCAACAATCAGAACAGATATATTAACTGCAAAATTGGTTTGATGCCGCAGGCTTGACTCACAAGGAGTCGTCGTGGGGGGAATGTTCCATACATTCAGAAACATTTTTAACGACATTTTATACATGTATTAATATATATGTTCTAGAAAATAAACTTTTACAGCCTACCGCTTCTCTTTTCATTGCAGGATGGATAGATAAACGTAATGGCAAAATGTATCGTTCTCCGTGTTCCGGTTGAATTTGAGACATTTTATCTAGGAAACACTTACACCATACCTAAGTGTTGAGCGATGCCTTCCTATATATATATAAAAAAAAATTGTTTGACTTACACCATTTGCTCTGATTTGGTAGAATCATTTGGAACGTATTAAGTAAGAATTTTAAGAAGCTTGGACACAATCATGAGTTAGGGTGTCTAAAAATACACTAAAAAAATCTAGTAAATCTTAATTTTTGTTTCTGTAATAGTGGTGGTACGCTAGATATATTACAAGTCTAAAAACTAATAATATTCCTATTTAAAAATATACCACCGTAGCGTTTGGCGCTCTGTTCTCTCTGACTACCCCGCTAGGGATAAAGCGTGAAATTAGTATAGTATAGTAATAATATAGGATATATAGCCGAAGAATTTTCTTTAATACAAAATTCACCTAAAGTTGTCCTTACAGATAAAATATACTACAGAGCGGAAGAACTTGTAATATCCAATAATGGTTTTTGCATATTTAATATGACACGATCAAATATATCCGTATTTAAAAATACATCATTAACTGGAGATTTTTTTTAAATTTACGATTTATTCCGCTCACAGCAGGGTAAGCAGAGATAACCTAATGTTAATACACTCCCGTTCCCCATTTTCCGCTTTATTCTGGAGGCATTGCGTGCTAAATGAACGGAACGAAACTCAACGCCGCGCTTAGCCTCGACAGTAGAGCGAAAAAATGGAAATATTTAATTTCCTCGAGTGAGGATCGAACCTACAACTATGTCCGGCCTCAATATTACTTACGATAAAATTAATATTTTTCATATTTTAATAAAATATTTCAGGTCGTCGTGGTGAATGAATGAATGAACTATTTCCATTTCCTCATTCTGTTGAAAGTTTGACATTGAGTGTCTCGTTCGGGCGAGTGTTACATATATTCACACTACTCTCTCTCTGCCTATCCAGTTATCTAGAAAAAGTGTGAAGGAGCATTTTCTTTTTTAAAGTGAAACCTGTGGTTAAACAGCTATAAAATGGATTCTTAAAAATCCTTAACAAGCTTAACTCGTCGTTAATTCGCGTGCATGGAGACGTCGGTTAATTATTATGTTAAAGTAATTTATTACGCAACCGTAGACGGCATCAATAATAATAAATCACTACCAATTTGAAGGTGAATTAATTTAAAAATATATAATAATGTCCTTAAGCGTCTTCAGTTTAATTTTGGCAACATTTATAATATTCTTCATATATTTTTTTATTCTTAATTGACTTCTACACTTTGTTAATATGTTATTAAATGAACCATAACTAAGGTATAGATATTTGTGGCCCTCGTGCCGCAGTGGCAGTGGCAGTGTGACAGTAAACGCGATGGTTGTAGGGTGGATTCCCACTCGGGGAAATGAATTGTTATTTATTAATAATTTTATTTTTTCGCTCTGGTAATACTACTTATTATTAAGTAAATTATATATGGCGCAATGAGGGAGCGTCTATCTGTAAGCACGGTGATGTAGATATGATACACATTTCGGAAACTTAATTATTATCATTTCTTTTCTTAATAAAACGTGGCGTTGAGTTTCGCTACTTTAAACTTAATATCTCTATTTCGAATAAAAAACTAATAACGAGGTGTCCTTTTCTACTAGATTCTTTCTGCCTACCCTGTTGTAATCGAATGTGAAATTAAAATAAAATGTAGTATAGCGAAGAATATTTCAAATGAACAAAATTTGCACGTAGCCACTTACTAATACTAAATATATATAAAATAAATGAATTCCTTATGAAAATAATAACAGAACACATATTTTCATAATTTTTTTTGATTATTCCTAACTAGTATTCGAAACATTTTTTGCATAAATATTAAAACAAAAAGAAGAATTACCATACAAATTGTAGATTTATAAAAATAATTAACATTATGTGTGTATATGTTACAGAGCCTTACCTCGTGACTTATTACTTCGCCTTGCAACGAGTCCTCTCCCGATGGCTTGCGGCCGTGGGAAATCGCCTCCTCCGCCGTCAACTCATTGTTTTTCACCAAGATTGATAGCGGAAACATGATATCTTCGATCGAATTGGTTTTATTTGTCATATCCGCCCGAATTATTAAAGGTTTATTCGTAGCGAATACCGTTATTAATTCTCTTTACGAGATACATTAATCAAAAATCACTCACTCAATCCGCACACAACATAGTAGAAACAAAGCAGAGAGAACCGTTTCCTTTTTGCCCAATTCTAGAGGCATGGCATGGTGAGTGGCGGAACTCAACGCCGCGCTTTGCAAGATACATTAATCTTTAAGTTAATTGGGATTGCAAAAAAAATGATTTATAATTTTATTCGCAATCAGTCATTAGTATCTATTAATAAGATAGAAAGTGGGAGAGGGCGGTGGTGGTGGGTGTTTCTTGCCTCGTTATAAGCACATTATAATATTTGTGCGAAATGTGGGCGGGGCTGCGCAGATTTAAGCAATCCGTACTTCCGAACACTTGATAATGGATGAATGTCGTGTCTTAAATGTAAAAAATAATTTATAGATTTTTTTTATAGGCTTAGATCGTTTTATTTATTATCTTATTATTTTATATTTTTTCTGTACGTGTGTTAATCACTCCATTCCTCCAGAACGGCTAGGATTTTGTGTGTATTTTAATGGGTTGCAGGTTAGTTTGAAAAGCCAGGTAAACTGTAATATTTATAAAATAAATTAAATAATTATATAATGTTTGATATATTGTATTTCTTGTGCCGTTTCAATCGTGATTATCGCTGATTTGATCGTCATTATATTCTTGACGCAGCGCTATATGGCAGGGCAGGCAAAGGAAACCTAGTGTGAAAACACCCTAAATTCCATTTTGCACGTTGTTCTCGAGGCATTAAATTTTATATATAGTCAAACAGAAAAATATTAAATATTTTCCCCCGAGTGGTGATGTCCCTCAACTGTCGCGTTTACATTCTCACACTTACTCCTCTACTCCACGGCGGTTATTATTAAATAATTATAATAAATTTATCTTCATTTCTCCAGTGCGAAAAGGCAAAGCGCGGCAGAAAATTAACCACTCACTACGCAGTCTTGATAGTCCAGAAACAACGAAGAGTCTTGACACTAGTTCAACTTTGCTAAATCACTGACACTGTGCTTTGTTAAATCCTGGAGGCGATGCGTGTTGAGTGGTGGAGCTCAACACCGCGTTTTCCCAATGCTACTGATCTAGTAAGCAATACTAACAAGACAACATTGCAGTCATTCCGATAACAACAAATGATCTTTAGACAGTACAAGGTCCCATCCGAGACTCAACCGTCGCCACGTCTAGTTCGAAAGGAGTATTATCTCAATAATTAAAGGTTTATCTTGAAAACGCCGTCAGTCGTTTATCGAGCCGCGTCCACGCTGACGTTATCTTCATTACAACTCTCCAAAGGGACTTTAATTCACGTGTCCATTTATTTTAGCTGCCGTGCTTTGCAATTGAGAACCGATATAAGTCAGTCGTATTATCTAAAAATGTTAATAAAAATATATGTTAGTTCGTAAATTATTCGTGTACACAAGGCTATGTTAAATATCCACTATTTTTACCTTTGTTAGGTGATCTACAATTAATTAATAGTATTATAGAAGATACCAGGAAAGCTGGAAATGGTTAAGTGTAGATTAATGATTTACCTAGTAACCTATAATTACTTTAAAATACTAGACTTTTACTGGTAAAACTATAATTATTCGATAGTAGGTAAGTTAGAAGTTTTTTAAACTTTTTAAAGTGTTATTTCACACTTAAGAAAGGAAAATACTTATTTAGAAAACGTATAAAAATTTGAACGTAGCGGGACTCGAACCCGCGCCTACTGGAAACCGACCAGGCGCTCTGACCACTATGCCATACGTTCTCATCAAGCTACGTCGAAAAAAGTTAGTGTCGAACGTAACGAAAATTCATATATTTTTATAATTCCATCTTATATATAAATATAATATTTCTTCACTTATATTTATAAAAAATCTTTACTTTAAAATTAATATTCAAATTTGATACAAAATATCCTATTAAGCGAGCTATGCGCCTTCGTTTTCATAAGCTGTCCATGTATGGAGGGAGTACAGGTTGTAGTATGTTACATTGTTCCACAGTAAAGTGCAAACATGTTTATGATAATAAGTACCTACAACGATGACGATATTAACCCCCGCTTTAGACGGCAGGTGAAAATATACAGGTCAAATAAATTTTGTAGCCCACTTTCATATATATATATATATATATATATATATATATATATATAATTACTTACACATCTACATCACGTGCGGCGTTGAGTACCGTCACTCAACACGCAATGCCTCCAGAATTCGGCGAAAAGTGTGGTACAGAGTGTATTAATACTAGACTCCCTTCTCTGTAACCTGCTATAAACAAGATACAGCGTGAAAAAAAATTATTTATCGAAACAAAACATTACAACAATATCCAAAGAGGCGCCGGTTCAAATTCCGCCACGTTAATTTTTTTATACTTTCTCTTAATAAGTATTTTACTTTTTAAGTTCGGAAAAACCCTTAAAAAATAATAAAATATTTTATGCGTATTATTTGGAATTTACATTAGCATATTATTAACTAATTATATTAGATTAAAAGCCGGTGCTCTCCAATTTTTTTGGAAATTTTGACAAATTTTATTGATTTTTTATTATAAAACCAAAGTGTGAATGTAAGGTGTCATTAGACAACTACTTTAAATTCAAAATGGGCGAGAATGGAACTACAAATATTTTCTATTAATAAAAAATCTTCAAACGATAAACGAAAAACGTTTCGTATATTTTCACAACCACTATCGCCTCCATTACATGCTTCTACGATATGGATACGCGTGCCCCTAGCTACCTATTAACAATATTAATTATTTTCTGCTGCTGGACTGTCTCGTGTAAATAATCGCTTTAATTATTAATAATAACGCCGATAACAACTTCGGTGGATAGGCTATTTTATTTTTGTATGAACCCATGCAATTTATTTAAACAGAATGTTTAATTTCCAACAGATTTGCATTTCGTTTTGAATGTCGCTTGTTTATTAGTAGCAGTATTTTTTTAAAAGTAGTCAATATTTTTTTGAAAAAAAAAATCCTTAATTTTTTTCTTGGAATTTCGCTTGGAAATCTTAAAAGAAATACTATTCTTATATAGAAGTATTACTTCTTTACAATTAGTACGAGTTCTGTCATGAGTCTTTGTATTTCAAACTATAGTACCTAATTAATTCAGTAACAAAAAAATATTTATTCTAAAAAAAATTCAATGCACATACAAATATTTACAATTTTTTTCAACTCGCTTTACAATTTTTTTCCTAAATATACATTGACATCTTTTTCAATCTAATATTACACAATTATATGGCCTCA
Organism: Heliconius sara; assembly: GCA_917862395.2. Lineage (NCBI taxonomy): Eukaryota > Metazoa > Arthropoda > Insecta > Lepidoptera > Nymphalidae > Heliconius > Heliconius sara. The sequence goes on along the minus strand of OU860796.2, from coordinate 4,962,917 downwards.
ACAAGCCTGAACGGGTTAAGTACTCCGTTGTAATTGAATTTTTGTTAACTGCAGTCCGAGCCAGTTTTATTACCAGAAAATTAATTCTTGCGAGGCAAAAAAGAATTCCGAAACGAACTTAAAAGTTCCTTAATCTTATACTGGTTTATTGTCACAAAAAAAATAAGGAAATATTGAAATAATCGTACAGTTTACCATTCATCTGAAACTGCGACAAAAAATAGTCTGTCGAGATAACAAGCCTACTATAGTGGTTAAAATATAAGATTTTTTTTTGTTTTTCAAATGACTATGATAGACTTACTTCGTTTCGTTTATATAAACTAAAAAAATCGTTTATTTATTGTACTTTTTAAATTACCGAAAAAAAACTATTTTATATGTGTACCTATTCATGTTAAACCTTCAGGATAAAGATTTCTTTATATATTATTAGAGGCCGTCGTGGCTCAGGGGCACAAGGGTGTGACTGTAACGCAACGGTTGTGGGTCCGATCCCCACTCAAGGAAATGAAATATTTATTTGAATTTATATTTCCACTTCTTCGCTCTGGTGTCGAGGTAAAGAGCAGCGTTGAGTTCCGCCACTCAACACGCAATTCTGCCCAAATTCGGCGGAACGGAGTGTCTTAACACTAGGTTCCCTCTGCCTATCCTGCTGTGTGCAGGGATACACCGTGAAGCTGATTTTTTTTTATTAGTTTTTCGCTACTTGTTTGATCAACTGTAATCACTCTGTTCACTTTAAATCAATTATCGAAAAATTTTAATGGACTTTAATTCAAAATTTCCTTTAATCTTATACTAATTTCTTTACAAGTCTACACTAAAAGTTGAGGAAATAATCTTGTACTTTACCATTTATACTACTTCAAAAAACCAACTTCTCTGTCCGCCTCTGATTACAGTGCTTAAAATATTCAATTTACTTTTTCGAGAACGTCTTTATTTATTTATCGTTTAAGACAATTTTACTTCTTTATTTTTTTTTAAATTACAGATACAGAATATACACCAAATTACATTTTTACGTCTTAAGCTGTCACTTACGATGTTTTTATAAACGAAATAAATTATTTGATCAAACATAGAAAATCTTGTATTTAAACAATTTTTTTTTTTAAATATAGAAAATCTTGTATGTAAATAATTTTGATTGTGTGGCTCATATAATATAATCAAAATAAGCCAGCCATATAATCAAAATGTTCAACTCATATAATGTTAATTACAATTAACATATTTATCGTAGTTATGTTATAATTTTTTTTTTAGTTGGACGCTGCATCTCGCACATAGCAAGGTGGGAAGGGAACAGAGGGAACCTAGTGTTAAGACACTTCCATTCTCCACTTTCCGCCGAATTCTGGAAGCATTGAGAGTTAAGTGACTCAACACCGCACTTTGCCTCCTCACCAGAATGAGGAATATTATATTACACTGCAGGAATTTATATATTTAATATAAAAATATTAAGTATATAAATTCCTGCTGTGGGAATCGAACCCACAACCTGTCGCATTTAAAATCATACGCTTTCTCTTCATTGGCCTCCGTTCTCGGTTCTCGCATTGTTATGATATATCTTACCAATTATTTTTTCATTAAATTCTGCATTTGAGAATTATGTGACCATCAGCGGAGTATGTTAACCTCGAGTAATTTTTAATACATTTTTTTCATCGCAACTTTTAGCTTTTGTCTCTCGCTTTCTTATAATCATTCCGCCGCCCATATCTTTATGAGTTGAGGTTTAATCTTGTGTTTCTTTGAAAGGGTTCCTTAAAATTCATAGCTTATTAAAACAAAAAAAAGTGAAACCCTCAACGCAGCTCGTTATCGAAAATAAGAAATGCTTAATGGTCAGCCAATTGTCTTATTTATTACGTTTAGTGACAAATTAATATTTTTTTTTTACATTTTTTAAAGTGTTATCCCCCACTTAGGTAAAGAAAAATGCTTACTTAGAAAACGTACGTTTCCAGGAGGCGCGGTTTAGAGTCCCGTTACCTTAAAATTTTTATACATTTTCTAAATAAGTATTTAAATTAATCATTGTCAAATTGCTTGACAAAAAGAAATCACACCTATAAATATTCATGATTAAAATATAAATGATCTATGCAGATCACTTGGGATACAAACGCTACGCTTGTTCTTAATTAAACCACCTTCCATGGCAAAAGACACTTGCTTCGTTTATTGAGAAATAAATGAAATATAAGGTGTAGATAGATTTTGTCAACTAAAAGCTATAGATGTTAATTTTTTATGATGTTTTATTTACTTACATAATGTAATAAAATTTGAAATAATCTAAAGATTTTGTTAAGCTTCACGCTTTGTCCAAAGCGACGCCTCTTCTTTGGCTGTAGTCACTATATATATTGTACATATATAATGCAGAAAGAAGACATATGACCCATAAATCATCTTCCAGATCTACATTGCTTTTTCCATACCAGAGCAAGGAAATGAAAATTATTCAATGCCAAATGCAAGTTTCTCTGAGTAGGAATCGAACGCACAACCGTCGTTCAACGCTGTGTTACTGCGCCAAGACGACATCGGAAAAATTGATGAATGAAAGAATATAATTGATGAAGTAGAATATTAAAAATAAATGAATTTGAAATTTTATTTACAACTTTATTCTTATTTTATTGCAGAAAGTTTAAAAAATAATGATTTGACTTTACATAAATTATTCAAAATTAATAATAGTGCTAAAAATGGTCTTTTTACGAAGGAATTATCAATGAAGCATCTATATGAATGAGATGATTTATGTTCACCGTTGTTAACAGTAAGCGTTTAACAAAAAAAGTAGTTATTTTTTATCCTCTCTTCAATTCTTTCTTATTACAATTAATTTAAAATTATCGACGCTTACTGAAAATTTGTTATTAATGCAATATGCAGTAGGCAGAATCGTCTTTATAACATCATTTATATTTTGAAGAAATTACTTATTTTTCGAGGCTAGTCGTGGCGCAGAGGCACAGGGCGTGACTGTAAAACCGACTGGTTGTGGTTTCGATATTTCATCTCCTCGAGTCCCCACTCGAGGAGATGAAATATCTAACCATAAAATATATATTTAAATTTATATTTCCATTTCTTCGCTGTGGTGTTAAGGTAAAGCGCGGTGTTGAGTTCTGCCCCTCAACTCCCGAATTCGGCGGAAAGTGGGGAATGGAAGTGTCTTAACACTAAGTTCTTATAAGCCGCCGTGGCACACCCGCACGGTCTGTCTGTAAACGCGACGATTGTGGATTTAATTCCCACTTGAGGAAGTGATTTATATTTATTATCTCGACCTTATTACAAGACAAGTACTGCGTTAATTGCCGCAACACACAATACCACGAAAATTAGACGGAAAGTGGGAAACGGAGTATCTTTCCGAATCTTTTATCTACGGAGACTGTTGTTTGGTAATTGTACTTTTTTCTTCAGAAAAAAAAACCATATAACAATATCTTAAAATTATAGCTGTTATATATAAGTAAGTAACAGTGTATCCAACGCAACAAGTTTAATGCCACGCGCCACCACAACCCGTTTGTAATGAAATGATCGTCACTGTCTTGAAGGATCCGCGAAATAGTTTATTCAGGTTTTGGTTTTATATTGCATTCTTGTGAAGGTATTATAGTTTATAGATATAAGGAGTAGCGAAGTCTGGGATCGCACAGATGATATGATGATGAACTTCCATTTATCATTAGATAAATATGCTCTAAATAAAACCGATACTTATTACTACATATACATATTATAATTAAATTCTGAATATTAATTCTTTCTGCTGTATAACAATTTATTTAATATTAGCTTTTTCTAAAATATACATGCTCACAGATTAGTCCTTGTTATATATTTTATAGCCATTTTATGAGGCCAGTTGTGGCGCAGAACCACAAAAGTGTTACTGTAAACGCGTTAGGTTGTGTGTTTGATTTGACTCAAGGAAATGAAATCCATGAATGGGAATTAAACCCACAACCGTCGCGCTTAGTTACACGCTTGTGCCCCTGCGCCACGAGAGATCTCAATATAGTTTTAAATATAGTTCTTAATATACAAAAAATATACAGCTACGTGATAGAATTTACATTTACCACAAGTCCACTGCAAAGACGACTCGAATACCTTATCTATTTTAATCTACTAGTTTATAAGCTGATCATCCAGAAATAGTATTCTTGAAGAAATACTATTATACTATATATGTCAAGTGACCTTCAAATAGCAATGGCATATTAGTACAATACTCGCTAGTCGAAGTCCAATTAAGTTCGGAAGCGCCTCTGAAAGCTCATGGGCAGGTTTTTGTCGTGGTTAGGTTGCGCATGCGCACCTTAATTGGCGGAAACTCGTCATTAGGTATTGTTAAGTTAGATTTTTTTTAAGACTTTATAGGTAATATTCTGGCTTTATTATTGTTATTAAAAAAATTAAGATATATGCGTGTATTTATAAATAAATATTTTTTTATGTTTTTTTTTTGTTAATACTATTTATATTTTTTTATATTCCAACATCGATAACAAATTTATCACAAAACTTTTGTGGTAAGCAATTTGGAAATAATTGTTTTAACTTAAATATTTAATATTTTTATTTTCTTCCTGGTAACAAAGCACGACGTTAAGGTCCACCACTCAAAAGTGGGAATCAGAGTGTCTTAACTCTAGCTTCACTCTGCCTACGCTGCTATCTATATAAAGGAAAACAGCGTGAAACTAAAAAAATTGAATACGTTGTTAGTTGTCTAACAAGCTATCTACTAATTTCCCTTCACCTATATATACCTTCGTGCGTACCTAGATGACCAAACAGACAACCACCTGAGGCGTTTTAATAAGTCAACAAAATAAATTTGCACATCCACAGTTTTACCAGCGTTTCGTTTAGCAATAACTCCAGAACCCGTCTGATCGATGTCGAAGCGCAACCAATTACATCTCATGTCATTGGAAAGTTATTTACAATCGCCCCTGTGTATTTATCACGAGATAAAACTAAATTATTATATACACTTGTAAAAGCGAGCGGTCGGTCAGTACGATAAACGCCTACTTACGTCACAGACGGACAAAAAATTCTCCTAAGACTACCTTACTTCATGAGTTATTGTGGCTCGGACACCCGCTGTACACTCAAATAAGTGTCCCGGTAAGTAGATGAACGGCTTTGTCGTTTATTTAATTAATAGGTTTTGATCGCCTTAAAATAAAGGTTGCTTCGCGAACTGGTTCAGTATAAAAATGGTTGCGCGATCCTACAAAGGGCATAGAAACCAATATATCAACTGTTGCAACGATTTCAGTGCAACCATAAATGTATGTAAATATAATCATAAACAACTATTTAATCAGTTTTTTTATAAATAACAATAAATAGTATTGAAATAAATATTGAATCTTTATCAACATTGATGACATGAATGTCAGCCAATAATTAACTGAGTTAAGATTATTGGTGGTACAGTACTAAATACAGTTAGCCTGGCCTGTACCTGGTCTAGGGCCGTAAAGCACATTCGGAGCGATCCTCGTCGGATACCACGGTCACGTGCCAGATCGACATCTGCTTCGTTAATTAAGGTCTGTAGGTACACATTAAGGATGCTTCATCGAATACATATGTTCTTAAGTGCTGTACAAGAAACGTAAATATCGAAATTAATTTTTCTTACTCGATTATTAGGATTTCAACTCTTTATGTAACGCAACCTCGTTATTATTACAAAGAAAATGTATTAGGGATTGTAATATGTTGTAAAAAGGAACCCCAATTTAGTTTATAGGCCATTTATAATAAATTGTATGAAGACGTTTCATTTCTTTTTAAGTCTGAAAGTTATCGAATTTCTTTAAAGTAAAATATAATCGTGCTCGATATCGAAATGCAAATCGATATCCATAGTAAATCTAGTAAGACATTTAAAAGAATGGTCATTGTACGAGTAGGGTATTTAATAATGGCCTGCCCAATACCATTATAACATGCGTTTGTCGCATAAACATTATTAGCTCGTAATGGATATGATCGAAACCTGCTGTGGTTGTAGCCGTACCCAATGTGACCTAACCAAAATATTTATACTTTCAAAATATATTCAATAAATTACTTATTTATATTTTTTTCTATATAATAATTTTTCCATTCCTTCGATTTATTTGGTACGCCAACAGTAAGTCAGGTATAATTAATGTTGTTGTACGCGCTGTAGCCCGCACACAGCAGGTTACGCAGGGCAGAGGGATCATAGTTCTGGAGACATTGCGTGTTGAGTAACGGAACTCAACGCCGCGCTTTGCCTCGACACCAGAGCGAAGAAATGAAAATATCAATTTAACTAAATATATCATTTCCTCGAGCGGGGATCGAACCCACAACCAGTCGATTTTACAGTCACACTTTGTGCCCCTGCGCCACGACTGGCCTCTTTACTTCTATTTCTTATCATCAGTTCGATAACTGATCGACTTTGTCTTTGTGTTAATCATATCTTCGCTAGCACTGACCGCGGCTACCGGTCGTCTATTAATAAAGGCGAGGCTCGAATGGACGGGAATGACCACAACCTGCTATTGTGTCTAGTGGTTAAAGAATTTGTCTTTTTAATCGCACTGCCTCCACTGTGCCTCGAGCCTATTATTAGGGTTAATTGGAATTATTAAACTTTTTTCAGAAGAGATGGAAGGTTCATTTGTAAGCAAACTAAAAGTGCTTTTAAATTAATTCATAGATAGCGAGCGTTATCACTTCAGTTTGACACATCGATTGAAGTGTATAAATGTGTATATTTTTTTATGTATACACTTGCTTTTGCTTATTAAGTAGACACAAAAAATTGCATAATATCAAAAAACAGATTAAAATATTAATGTTATACCTCAATATAGTAGAAAAGGTTGTGTATTAATTTTGCTATATTTGTTTATATTTTAGAGAATAAGAATGCATTTCATATTGTGTGTAAACACGTATACTTGACAAGTGACTACTAATCTTGTGAAGTTGTGTTGATACACTTGCACTAGTATATAGGACGCGTAGATAAAGAGACCTATCTGCGATGGAAATTTAAATAATTATTCCATATAATAACAACCGTTAAAATGCACAACAGACTTAATGCGACAATTATGGCTTAAAATTTCGCTTTAATTTTTTTTTTCGGCTTCACGCTGTATTCCGCATATAGCAGGGTGGGTAAATGAAGCCTAGCATTAGTCTTAATGCACTCTGCTGAATTCTGGAAGCATTGCGTATTGATAGGCGGAACCCAATAATAATAACAATATAATGGAAATGGAACGGAATGTCTTAATACTAGGTTCCTTCTGCCTACCCTGCTGCGTTCGCGATACACCGTGAAGCTCAGTCAATTTAAATATTAACCATATTATCACAGTTCGTATATAATGATAATAAATTAATAATTGTTCGAAAAATGTCACCTACTATATTATATTTTAAAATCATATCAAAAACAAGAAAACCTGACTGATTGTAACATTAAAGTCGTACGGGTAAATTTGTGAGTAAATATGTGACAAATTCCTAACCGTGGGGGCATTCATTATATTATTATTTATTGCCTAAAATATAATATCTAATTATCGCATTTACATAAATTAGAATGAAAATTTAAATTTTTATATTATTTATGACTAAATACTACGGCATCAGTAGAACTGGTTTGTTTATTGATAGTGAATCAGATTTCGTTAAATTTATCCGTTTCGGCAAGTACATAATGATAACTATAAATATAATACATAATTAAGATAAATTACGGCGTTGAATTCCGCCACCAAACATTCAATGTCTCCTATTCAGGCAAAAAGAGGAAAACCGTATTTGTACATTAGGTTTAATTCTGCATACGTATTCTGCTTCACTAATATCTTTATCTTGTATATATATATATATATATATCACATATTTTCAAGAGCTGTGTATGGAAGTGTTTTTTTCGGTGGCGGTAATTTATGATAAATATACGAGCTGCAGGCGGGGACGCGTACTCGCATTATCGACTATTAGATCTCGACGAAGATACTTATTACCATCAAGAAATTTAGACATGCTCTTAAAGTCATTTTAAAATAGTTATTATACAAATATTATTATAATTTTGTTTACGTTTATAAAAATTCTTTATATTTTACTAAAACAATGTACCTATTTAATAATATGCTGTAACATTTAAGTAACAGTCCGGTGTTTAAGAACCTTCTTGTAGCAGAGCGCGGAATGAAAATAATTTATTACCTCGAGAAGGAATCGAACCCACAACCATCACGTTTAAATGTGCCTTATTTAGGTAATATATACATTTAAAATACATTTACGATATCAGCTCAATATATCAGTCCTCACATAACAATTCAAAAATATGTTACCGATATCTGATAATATATTATATTAGTTTATATATTTGTAACGAAATCTCATAAAATATATTATCACGATAAACAACAGGTTAGAAATCGACCAAAAATTTTATTATTTACAACTATTTTTATGTAACTTTAATGTAAAACACGTAACTATTTGTTTACACTAAGCGAACTCACGTCGACACTGTTTTCTACGACCTATGAATATTTACATAAATTTATGGATGAAATACCTTTAACACTATCAGTGGAAAACCAAAAAAACGTGTTACATTTTTATTGTTCAATAAGAAATAAATGATAATAATAAAAATTAAATAAAATCAGCTTCACGCTGTATGCCACACACAACTGGGTAGAAAAAATAGTGTTAAGACACTCCGTTCCCAATTTTCTGCTGAATTCTGGAGACATTGTTTATTGAGTAGCAGAACGAAGAAATAGAAATATAAATATAAGTAAATATTTCATCTCCTCGAGTGAGGATCGAACCCCCAACCAGTCGGTTTTACAGTCACACTGTGACCCCTGCGCCACGACTGGTCTCTTTGATTACGTAACTATCCAAGAATTATTAAGTTTTTTTCTGTAAATGGAAACAGTATTTCGAATTACATTTATTCTTTACATTTATATGATTTTTTCATTTAAGTTATTTTTTAAAGAGGTATTACATAAATGATAGTGTTTATAAAATTAGGTCTTCAAAGGACCTCCATACCTCTCGGTATGTAATTTCTAAGAAAAGATACAAAAATACCTTACCTTTTAAACATGATATAATACTTATTAGAGACTATTCGTGACGCACGGGCACAAGCGTGTTGTGTGACTGTAAACGCAACAACTTGAGGGTTCGATGCCCACTCGAGGAAACTAAACGCTTAATATTATTTCTTCTCAACGGCGTCGAAGCAATGCGCGGCGTTAAGTTTCGCCACCAACACAATGCCTTCATAAATAATAATATTTTATTAAACCAAGTCTTCTAAATTTTAATACAGTATCTACGTAATCTCTTACATTTTCAACATATTACAAAAGTGATTGTTGTCTAAAGATCTCATATTTTACATTAGTTAAAACGCTACATCACACATACCCCTTAAACTTGACAATAAATAATAATACTCATCAGCAGAATCAAAATATCAACAATAACCATATGACCTGAGTACATAATTTATTCTCTCAACATACACCATAGTCTATAACAATCCAACACAATCCAACACCTTATTAAGCATTCGAATACGTTAGACGCCCGCGGCGCCGGACGACTTGTATCACTTAAACCAACATCTCTATCAATTTCTTTTGCTTTAAACACTTAAATTAAGCATCAGAAGCAATATCAATCATATAATGTCCAAACGCATGATTTAATACGTATTGATGAAAAAAAATTATAATGAAATATGTATCTTTAGTTTATATTCGATAATTGTTTCTTGTGATTCGAGACTGCTCATGTTAATTATATTTTTTTACGTTTTAAATGAAACATTGAAATATGACTGGTGCTGTAATATAAATTCCTTTTTTTAGCTTCACGCTGTATCCCGCATACAGCAGAGTAGGCAGAGAAAACCTAGTGTCAGGACACTCCGTTGCCTATTGAGTATAGCGTTGACAGTTGAGTGGTGGGACTTAACGCCACGCTTTCCCTCGACATTAGGTTGTACAAATGAAAATGTTAAGTATTTTATTACCTAGAGTGGAAATTGAACCTACAAACTGTCACGAATATAGGCCTGCCCCTGCGCCACGACTGGCCTCAATATAACTTCTCTTAATACGATCATTTTAAATTCTTTCCAAAATAAATATCACATTTCTTATAGAATTAATTTAAAATTATGAAATATAAAGAACGCGAAGTCAAAGTATTTGGTACTCAGTTGAAATACGAGAAAGGATTTCTTTATAAAGTACCTGTAACATATTGCTTTACTTTGAGATGTCTTAATAAAATATCACAAAAGTAGATATAAAAATTAAAAGCCATTAAATCCCTAATGTATTACTACCAGATCATACAGATATTTTCTTAGTTGGGAGAAATTGCGACGGTAACCAACTATTGAGGCTGTCACCATAAAAATGGTTGATATTTTATATTGTACTCACTTTATCCTGTACTTTTGAAATGTTAAGTTGGTTTCTATATTCGATATTAGAGTAAAAAAAAAGATAAAATTGATTGCACAATTTAAAATTCTTTGAGATTCGTATCTATCTATATAGCATTCGTATTATATCCGTATCCATCCATATATTGTTCGTTTTCGATTACAAAAAGAAACTTTCAATTAATTCACAATTAACTGTCAAAGTATGTTTTCTTACTCTCCGCCAGATTAAAATAAGAACTTTTTTCAAGTGCTACAATAAAATTAACATACAAAAGAAAGACTGCCGCCGAATGATATACGCGCGAGTATCATAAGAGGCCTAAAGGCATCTCGTTCGCTTCATATCGGTTCCGAACAAATCACTATTTTATCTTTACTCCCATCAGAAAAAATATTGATATCAACACAAAAAAGTGATTCAAAAACAATAGAATGGATGGATTGAAAGGATTCCGGCGTCAGATAACGAAATGTTTAGAAAAAAATCTATGTATTAATAATGGCTCGATACCAATTCTCACTGAATCGCTGGTCATCACTTCATCGCTGTCATTATGAACCTAAATATTTCTATGATGGCACAGACGTTGAAAAGATGCATATTTCATTTTTAATGTAGAAAAAACTTTAAGGCCAGTCGCAGGATGATGTAAATAACGACTGTCGTGAGTTCGATTCCGATTTGAGGAAAATCTTTTTTTTTTACTCTGGTAACTCGCAGTGTTTCCAGAATTCCCAAGTTCTCTCTGTCTATCCTGCTATATACAGGATAAAGTAAAGAAATCTTGCATACTTTTACGGACAATATATGTTATAATAAACTACATTGACTACAACGTATGTTAAATAAGTACGCTCAATCTTATAGGGAAGACGAGTTACCTTTTTTTAATATTTAAATATGTTTCGCAAATTAACTGCTGATTATGATATTAAAGTAGATTTTTTTTTAAATCAATTTTTAAATTTGCATAGATAATTAAGAAAATAATATCATAAATAATAACAAATTGGTTTTGACCCGCGTCGCGTCGTCACTAAATATTTATAGTTACGGCAGAGAAATCATCGATTTGTAAGTAATTTACCAAACAAAAACATTTGTAACTCGAGAACTAATTTAGTAGATTGGACTAAGACGTCAAAGGGTGATCAGAAGTCACGCATCGCATATAAGATAACATCAGAATACTATTGAGAAATTGATATTTTTTCTATTGAATGTATATGATTGGTATTTTTTTTTAAATTATGTTAAAAGTGTGTGTGTGAAGTAGGTAGGTGTGGCAGTGAAATAGATAGGTGCTTTATACTTATCTCATTATACTCGACTCGTGCATATAAAATTCTATTTTAAAAGTACAAATATAAAGGAAAAATCGAAATTATTCTGTTCAGCACTGTACCCTTGAAAATTAATTAATGGAACCTGGACAAAATTTACTTTATATTATTTGATCATTCATTGACTGTCTTAAAATACTTGCCTGGAAGTTAATTTTGAACAACGCAAATAAGTAAAAGTAATAAAAGTTATGATGTATTTTTTTTTATTCAAAGAAAATACGTTTCTGCTGACGCTACAAGAAATTGTTATCAAATCATTTCGGAAACTTTACTTTTTTTAGATACGAGTTAGGCTAAAAAAAGAAAATACTACAATCAAATGATTCGTATGCAACTAATAACGTTAGCCAGCAATTATCCTTAAAATATAGTTCATTAGGTCTCATTAAATATTTAAAACAGCAATGCATTGTCCATAAGCTATGTCTCCATTAGTATATTGATCATCATTTTATTGGAATACTAATTATATATTAGTTAAAAATATAAATAAATATATGTAAAATAAAAAAAAATACTTAGAGTTAATAATTTAAACAACAAAATGAATGTTTTCGGCAAGTCACATCTAAAGGACGCTATCGCAAAACTAGAGGCTTATCAGTATTTGGCTTGTTTTGCGGCGGCCATAAATTGTTTAAATATGCCATAATTCTTTGCTCCTTAAGATGAAGTTTCGATAAGTGTTTATTAGAGCACGGGTGGTAGAGGCTTTGAAAATATCGCACCAAAACAGGTGAAAAGTAAAAAAACCGGTCAAGTGGGAGTCGCATTCGTTGTCTGAAGGTTCCGTACCAATTTTAGGGAAGTACAACTTATATATCACTTAACAAATTCAAGCCAAACACAATTATAAGCTTTTAAAAAAAAATATCCGTACTTTAAATATAAATTCCAATTGATGATATATACGGCGAATTTCGTATAAAAGCATCAAAAAGTTTTTGTGACTTTTTTTATTGCGTTGACTTAGAAGCTTTTTTCTGTGCTTCATAGGACCATAGACCTGAATATTTCATAATAATTACAACATGATATCTCTACGCAGTCTTAAGATAAATGGTCTTGAGTGACCGACAGGCGGACAACAAATGAATCCTATAAGAATTCCGTTTTTATTTCAAGGTATGGAACCCTAAAAACGATGTTTTTGCTAAATCACAAAGTTAGCGATAGACCATATCGCTGTTTGCTGGGTAAATAATGAACGCTCTTGATCTTGTTAACAACCTGCTGACACGATTGAATCTTTGACAAAAATAAGAACCGACTACAAGCTTCTCTACGTGTTTCAAAGACTGCATATTTGTTTTATAAATATGTTTATATTATATTATAGCTGAAAATTGTAAGTATGAGGACGTCGTGGTGCAGGGGCACAGGTATGTAACTGTAATCCGAAAATTGTGGGTTCGATTCCCATAAGCATGAAAAGATTATTTATTTTTATTAATATTTTGATATTTTTATTAATATTTTCATGTCATTAACTCTCGTATAAGTATAACAATATTAGTATTTTTTTGAAGATGATCAAAGCATGTATCGCACTGGCGACCGTATACCTATCAGTATTCAACAAAATTAAAGGTTCAGAAGCACTCGTTAAGTTAATAAGTTTACCTGTCCCTCTGGGCGAACGTACCTCACGACTAACCAAATATATGAAGGCACTTCCAACCGCCGTCTCACTCATATGTCATATTAAAGAAAAAGATGGACTTGTAATGATTCGAAATTTATTAGTTCGTCTTGCACTGTAATCCTATCTCTGCGATCTGCAAAGCGCGCCGTGATTAAGGTCAGGGCGTCATTGCGATTATCGGATTTAATGAAATAGACGATGCACTTTTAATTTGAGGCGCGATGTACTGAGAAATGAGAAGTAGTTTATCTGATCATTAAACGGGTAACTGACATAATGGAGATTATTTAATTAAAATAATATATTTAGTTTGTATATATTTAGAAATATATATTATATCTCAAATGTATATACAACTAGTGACTGAAACGCTTCGCTCGCTTAAACCTATTGTTATATTATAGCTAAATACTATTTTTTAATATATTTTTAATAAAAATGTAACCTATATCCTTTCTAATATCTCTAATAATATGTGTACTAAGTTTCATGATAATCGGTTGAATAGTTTTGGCAGGAAGGCGCAACAGACAATCTTACATTTATAATATTAGTATGACTTATTCATTAAATCCTTTTTTCACAACAATGCATTGAAAATCTGCATCAATCTTTGAGTTTTTTATATAAAATGCCTAGGTAATATATGAAAACACTTGTAAAATGTAGGCCAAAAACTAGTTTGAGACGGGTACCCATCCTTGAAAATCATAACGCTCATATAAATGATATAATAAAGACACGAATGACTTACGATATCGATATCGATACTAAATTAAAGCTGCAGATCGATGTATCGGATTATTTATGAGATAAATTTGTCTTCGGCTCACGCGGCATCTCATTAGCCCGCCGACAAAGAGCCTGGCAGCATTTGTCACACGGTCGGTAGTATTGGTAATAGCGAAATGCTTTATAATATACTTTGTTAAAGTTATAATTGGAGGAACATTACACTTGAGAATTAATTTCTTTTAGAAGTGAAATTTATGATAATATTCGAAGAGTTTATGTGTTTAGAGTAATGAGAATAGCTAAAACGTCTTTTTGAATTAGATTTTTAGGGTTCCGTACATCGAAAGATAAAAACGGAACTCTTGTAGGATCACTTTGTTATACATCTGTCTGTCAAACAAGAGTATTTATCTCGAGATAGCGTAGAGGTATCACGATGGATTTATTATCAAATATTCAGGTTCATGGTACAAAAAAAATCAATACAAACTTATGTTTGTGTTACATCTCATATAAAATGAGTGCATATGCCCACAAATTTAAATTTGTCAACTTTTATCAGTTATACTTCCCGTTGACCTATAATACTAAAATTGATACGAAAGCCTCGGAGGGCGACTCCGACTGGCACTTAACCAATTTTTTCATAAAAAGTGTCATCTGAGAAAAATGTATAAATATCTCGATGCCCAGATATGAAATAATTTCAACAATATATAATAATGAATAGCACTACTTATGTATGTAAATGAACAATTTACGTTTCTTTGATTAAGATTTCTTTACTCGTTTAGTTTGCACCCCCGCAGACACCACGCGCCATGCAATATATTATTAGATATTGTTCTCAGTAATTATATTTATTATATTATAAAACACGCAATCTTCTTTGATTAATAAGATAATATGAATGTTACATATTTGATACTAGCCTCGTCGATTTTAGCGCGCACTGTCGGTAGAATATTTTTTTTATACTAATTTATATATTTTTTTCAGTTTGACGCTGTATCTCACTTGTAGCAGGGTAGGTAATAGGCTAGTGTTAAAACACTTCGATCCCCAATTTCCAAGTGATTCTGGAGGTATTGCGAGTCGAGTGGCGAAACCCAACGCCACGCTTTCTCTCTACACCAAAGCGAAAAAATATATATTAAATATTTCATTTTCTCGAGTGCTAATCGAACCCAGCTGCTCATAGTAGTAACACGCTAGTTGCGCCACAACTCGCTCCTTCAGGTTTAAATAGATTTATAAAATTTTCGTCTTTGATAATAAAACAATATATATTTAATAAAGGTAAATTAATATACCTTCCGAAAAACTACTAGTAGGCGCTTGACTGTAAACGCAATGGTTGTATGTTCGATCTTCACTCGTGGGAGTCAATTGTTTTGGCAATTGTTTTGGCTATGATTTTTTCTTAAGGTGTAGGTATTTTGTTATTATAGCTTTGCCTATTCTGAATGAATAATATGCAAATTTAGAGCTGAAACATAGCTCAGTACTAAGTTTTAATCTAAATTTTCCCACAGAACAAACAAATGTAAGTAAGGAATACCTAAAGGTATCGAGAATTCGCAATGTGGATTCCTTGAGAGACTTCGGTAAACAAGACTGCTTTATGAGCTCAAGAAGCGGTATTCCATTGTAGTGAGCATCGACACCCGGTGTTTATTGGCTAATTTTATTCAATTAAATTGTTTTGTTGAACGCCGAAGCCGCTTCGGCTCATTTTAACGCCACAAAAGTTATTGCGATAGATTAACAGCATACGGGCCGTGTTCCTTACGATGTGATTTAAAGTCCAGAGCACACAACACCATCAGTGCGGCGCGCAAATTTATACTAACGGCCGCCGCAGCCGATGACATGCATGCAGCGTTCCCATTCAGGCAATAAAGATAAACTAGTTTAATTTTAATCTTTTACTACCTCAGCCTGACATCCACTTAATGCAAAGAGTTAAAAATGAGTGTTATATGTTAATTTCGAGCCACATTTCAAAGCGGGAGGCAGCTTCCAAACGGTGAACCGTCCGCTAGCCACATGCTGTGAGTTCATAAGACATTTCATCAACGATATCTCAGGACAAAACTATTATACCCATTACTGGATAAAAGGATTGATTCTGAAGAGCGGGCTCGCGTCATGCTGACAATGCGTTTCACAAATCGTTTATTATAAATTTTATTTTAACAAGATCTCTTCGTTTGTGCTTTTCGATAGAACTACGCATAAAAAAATGTCATGAGAATAAATTTATTTCAAATAATGAAAATTAATTGCCAATTAAGTAAAATCGACTGGTTGTGGGTTCGATCCCCACTCGGGGAAATGAAATATTTATTTATATCCGTTCGCTCTGGTGTCGAGTCAACACGCAATGCTCCAGAACTCGCCGGAAAGTGTCTTAACATTAGGTTCCCTCTGCCTACTCTACTGTGTGCGGGGTACAGCGTGAAGCTGATTTAATTTAATTTTTTTTAATTGCTACGAAACACACAATTTTAACTTTCAAGTAATTTTGCAATGGCATTAACAAATTTTACTCATACGTTTTACTTATGACGGCCATTTAAAATATTATGGCTGATAACCATCTTCGGTCTCTCAGCAAACACCGTAACGAATCTCGAGACAAATGCACTATTATAATTGCTGTATCGGAGACACTGAAATGTATATTGAATAGAACAAGGCAGAATACTAAGAATATAAAATAAAAGTAACTTCTTGCAAATTTTATCTTTATACCATTTTTATTATTTTTTTATTTTTTATACCATGTTTTGGCCTAAAGAGTTTCCAGTGTTCTTTGTGCTTGGTAAATGAAAAACTGGTTTATCATAATTTTTAAAAAAATTTTTTAGGAATTAATACAAAACAATAATTTTTCAGCTTGACACTTCATCCCGGTAGGCAGCGGGAATCTTGTATTAAGTTCTTTACTGCGTGTTGAGTGGCGGAACTCAACTCTCCCGAGTGGAGATCAAACACGCAACCTTATTACGTACAGTCACTCTTGAGCCACTGCACCATGACGGCCTCATATAACAACGGAATAATAATTATTATTTATTATTGCCATAAAATTATTAAAATAAATATATAAAAAGTTCGCTCCACTATGAAACTGTGGTAGTAATTTCCAAATCATCATTTAATTTCTTCCGCATTCACTTCGTCCGTAGCCCACAATTCCTCAACACATAAAAATGTCACATTTCTTTATCTCTTTTCTTGAAAAAATCGAAATAGCTACAATGAATGAAATTTATATATGGATAATATTGGCAACTACTACTGGAAGATATTAGCTACCATATACAGCACAATAAAGCACATCGGGGTACACCTACGCGGTAACGACAATAAATTCAAAGACATCCCCGCCCACTAGAACAAGAACAAAAACAAATAAAATTATATTTAATAGGCTTGTGAGAACTGTCGCCTACCACCCACTGAGGGGTTGTTCTTTAAATATTTTAATTGCGCCGCTAAAACGTCTCGAAATTTTATTCATCGTAAATCAAAGTGGTGTCCACGGTAGTTATAAACTGTCCCTGTTCATTTTTTCCAAAAAACAACCCACAACGCTTATCTTTTGACAAATCTATAGATGTCGTTTTTTTACAATTTAATCACGTGATTGTCTAAAATTAACAATAAAATATTACTTTCATATTCAGCTATAAACATAACATAAATAAATTAAAATATTGTATCTATCATTTGGTTTCTTTTATAATAAATACCTACAGGAAATTGATTCTATTTGCAGCTACTGGGCCTATAAAAGCGTCTTCTTTAGATCATCGATTAACATCACCGTATTACGCTCCGCCAACTCAATGTTTACCTTAAAATTTTACAAAATTTGATATACTTCTCTAAAACGCCTTTTGATGAACAGATAAACTTGACATTTTGATTTTTCCTCACATAAAAAAATAACTATATTTTGATATTAAGACCGCACACGAATTTCAATTTTGCATTACGAAAATAATATTCTTTATATCGTATAATGATATGAACATTATTATAAAAATAACATGTTATTATACACAATCGGAAGCGCATTCCGTCAAAGGTCGAGTCATTCGAAAACCATCATTCATCCACAACAAGACACGAAAACGACGGAGTCAATAAAATTTTGTTTGTTTTTCTAACAGGAAATCTATTTAGTCTAAAAAGTATGGTAAAAAAGGAAAAAGAAGCCGTGTGGGTGGCGGCTGACGACAGTTTAAGTAGTGTAACACGATACGCGAGTCCAGTAGTTTGTTTTTCTTACACACGCTCCTCCTGAGCTGTCGGAAGCCTGGAGGATGATGATATTATATTAAAGGTCACCGAGCCTTAATCACACACATTTTTTTTAATATTCCTTCATTTGTTATTTTATATTTGGGGCTTAATTTCTTGTTATTTGTACAAGGTTGGAACAACAAACGCATTCGATCATATCTATTATATACACGTTTTATATATTTATATCCTTTAATAGATGTGTTTAGTGCTTCTTTATAGGTAAATATTTTGAAGAAAATTTACCCACTGCCATCCCATAAAGGGGGTATGCATATAATCAAGAGGTTTTTATGTTAAGCTCTATTATTTAACTGTATAATATTTTTTTGTATTAAACTCGGTTCGCTCGGTAATCGCTTCGCTTGCAGTAATAATAAAAAATATAATTTAAGGAATAAGTAACAACAAGTAGAACATCAATTGTTTTTAGTTTTTATCTGTACAAGTACAAAAAATATTAAGCTAAATCAATGTAATCAAATAATACTATCGTATACGTTTAGTTTTTGCTGCGAAATGTATGAAATTTGCCATATAATTAAAACCTGTACTTTCGGTTAACTTACGAATAGAAATATGAAAATTAGCAAAAAGAGAATTTACAAAGTACAAATAACCTAAAAGTTCCAGAAATTGGTCATTTATTTAACATTGTATTATTTCATACAATATCAGTCCATATAGCCAGACGTTACACTTTCCATTGCCATTGACCTTCAAAACTAAACCCTCATTGCGTGAGTTCGACTTATATTTTTTGTATTAAAGCATCTATGTTTCTCACAATAAATCGATTTCCTTCTTCCACAGTTGGCAAGAACATCACTCACACAACACTTTCTATATTTATAGAAAAATAATATTATCATCAACAATTCTTTACTACATCTTCCCATATTAATTAAGGGGGAAGGGGGGAAAAGAAATGTCGTGTTTAAACAATTAAATTTTCACATCATTGTAAACATTAATACTTATTTATTTTATTAATGTCATCAAACAATGCCAGTCGTGGCGCAGCGGCACGAATAATGAATGTAAAATCGACTGGTTGTGGGTTCGATCCCCACTCGAGGAGATGAAATATTTATTTAAAATTTACGTTTCCATTTCTTCGTTCTGGTGTCGAGGCTAAGCGCGGCGTTGAGTTCTGCCATTGAACACGCAGTGCCTCCACAAAGTCTGGAACGGAGTGTCTTAACACTAGGTTCCCTTTGCCTACCCTGCTGTGTGCGGGATACAGCGTGAAGCTTATAAAAAAAAATCAACATATTGCCTAACTCGGAATCCAGAATATTTCATTCAAAAGTGAAATTGCATTTATATAAATCAAAAACCCCAGTACAAAGCATTAATCGCAGGGATTTTTTCCCGAGATCAATAAAATGATCGAGGGTTCCAGGATGCGCGTGTGTGTGTAGGTGCGTTAAGGTCACGTGGCAAAACCCTCGATCCAACCCCTAATCGATATTTCCTCTCTTTCTAATTATTCCAAATTTCTATGAACAGACAGAGATAGAATATGTATACTACAAAGTTACTTGTGTTAGTAGTAAGGCAGCGCGAGCTCAAACATCTGCCAGTTTCAACATTTTTTATTCCATTAATACTTAAATAAAATGCAATAAAAACTTAAATTAAGATATTTTATCCGATTGATTTTATTTTATTACATAAAAATACCCATTGCTATTGTTTACTTGTGGGCTAACATTGACTTTCACAGTAAGATTTGCTAAAAGAACCAGTCCAAATTGATTAAAACTAGTTTTAAAATTATCAATGTAATAAAAAACATACTTGTAGATATTTCGCATAAAATATAATCAATTAGCATGTAACGGTTTCGCTATAGAAATGTACTAAATAATAGAACGGAACAAGCACCAGACTCGATCTCGTTCCTCAACTAAGAAATCCATACCGTTAAGTAAATCCTAGAGTCACCCTTATTCCAAGAGAGTTAAGGTAGAATCAACAGGAAATTATCTTATATCAAATGTAAATACAAATTTGTGGGATGTAAGAAGTTCATTGAAAACGAATGCAGCGACGTCCCTAAGGAAAGGGGCAAGTCTCTGTATGTTCGTCTGGAAGAAACAATCAATTTGAAAAGCGTTTTGTGTCTGGACCACATATTGAAAGCAATGGATGTTATTATTGTTATTTTTGCACCAAATATAATGAAAGGGAACGCGAAATGTTCATGGGAATGGTCGTTTCTTTAACTTTCCTTTCCTTTATTTTTTTTCCAGTTTCACGCTGTATCCCTTATGTATGCAGAGTACGTGGAGGAAGCCTAGTGTTAAGACACTCCGCATTCTGTCGAATCTTTAGGCATTGCGTGTTGAGTGGCAAAATTCAACGCCGCGTTTTGTCTCGACACTAAATCGAAATTGTCTTATCTGTGTCTATATCTTATGTCTTATTTCTATTGTATTTAGTATTTTAGACATGCTTCAATAAACTTATTTACATTTTTTTATTTAATATTCAAACAATTAAGCTGCCTTTAATCTCCAAAAAACAACATACTATTTCACACAATCAAACCTTACATTTCAATCAATATCCTTCTTAGCCCTAAATTTTAATACATTGAAATCTGAGACAACATTTTGTAGGAATTTCTCTTTCTTGCAATATAGGAAGTCGGAGCCTTTAGAACTCCCCCACAGAAACTGAATGAACGAGCGCTTTAGTCTAGTCGTCTAGATGCAGTATACGCCCTACATTACCGCTTTGTCCCACTGACCTTAACTTATTTATTTCTCAAGTTGAAGGTTCCCTTTTATTTCCATTCTAATTGGAAATAATACACCGTCTGGCTGAAGTCTCTAGTCGCTGAGCTATTTCAAGGAGACCTGTATTGAGATAGGTTATTACATTAAAAGGCAAGTCGGTCGGACCCTTACAAAACACAGCTGTACCTCTAATGAATGTGAACTGTACAGGTTAGATTTATTTGTTAGGAATCCTTTGCGTCAGTTCATAGGATCTCGTTGTAAAATCTTATTTGAGTTAACATTTTTTTCTAATGTAAGAACTTAAAGAATTGATCTCCAAATTGGTATGAATGGGAAATTGCTATTTAGTATTTTTGAATGTTACATTATTATTGAAGTGGAACTCATACAGCGATTTGTGCTTTATTCATATACTTATACATAAACAAATTTTAAGAACTATAATAAGGGTTAAAACTAAGATGGCATCTACTGCACGTGGAATCACATGGGACTGATTTGCTACACCTTCCTGAAAAACCATTAACATATGGTTACTAAATATAACTTTAATCCCTCGTCTGTACTATAGTATACGCGTATACAGGCCCCACATGTTCGCAAGATGGCAGGACTCACCTTACTGAGCGGATTGTAAGCGAAAAAAGTTACTTGAATTACAGGATGCACTTTTAAAATATTAGAAGCCAGCACTCTTAAAACTTAAATGAGCTTAATGAATGAGATAACATTGAAGTTTGCTTTTAATAAATAAAATTATGTTTTATTATTGGAGGTCGTTGCGTAGTGGCGTAAACGTGTGACTGTAAGCGTGACAGATTGTGGGATCCATTCTCACTCGAAAAAATGATTAATTTGTATGTAATATGTGACTTAATTTTTTATTCTTTATGTAAGTGAAAACTAACTAAAAAAAGAAATATTTCATGTTACAAAAATATCACTCATAATATTTGTATATGTATATATTATATATGTACATATATACCTATATACCTATACATGTTATTACAATTTAAAAAAATAAATATACAGTAATAAAAAAATATATATTTTTCTATATATTTATTTATCTATGGCATAATGAAGCCAGTTGTGGCGCAGGGACACAAAGTGTGACTGTAAAATCGACTGGTTATGGGTTCAATCCCCACTCGAGGAAATAAAATATTCACTTAAATTTATGTTTTTATTTCTTCCCACTGGTACCGAGGCATAACGGGACGTTGAGTTTCGCCACTGAACTCGCAATCCCGGAAAGTGGGAAACGGTGTGTCTTAATACTAGGTTTCCGCTGCCTACCCTGCGGGGTGCGGTATACAGCATGAAGTTGATTTGTATTGTATAGAAACACCATTAACATGTAGTGTGAGTATTGAGGTTATATTTATATTGTTTTTATAATTATACGCCTTAAAGCCTTACAAGATCGTGTCACGAAGGCTGGCATTGCTTTATAATTATATCAGGCGTCTTATATAATTCTATCGTCTTATGATTTTCAGTATAAAAAATACGATTTGTTAATATCAAATAATTTGTACACATTTGCATTTTTATAAAATTATTTTAAGAAAACTAAATTTGTAAGGCGACATTTTTTTTAAAGCTTCACGCTGTATCCCGCACACAGCGAAGTATGCTGTGTGCGGGATACAGCGTGAGGCGACACTTAAGTGATGTATTTTAAAAATAATAATTTTATATTTATTGTGAAGTATTTTACTGTTGTATTAAATTTACACTTAGTATCATAGATCTAGCTAAGTAAAGTTAAGAGTTCGGTCAACCAATAAACGTATCGAAAAATGAGTTAAAAGCAAGTTATTAGTTTAACTATTTCGTAAGATTCTCCACTTTCCATTGATTTTATTAAGACATTGCGTGTTGAGTGACGCAACTTAACGCCGGACTTTTGCCAAAACGAAGAAATGAGAAAATTGATAAATAATACTTCATTGCCTCGAGGCGTTACAGTCACAACCTAGTGCTTCTGCGCCACGACACGCGTCACAAAAAATATTTTCCACGATAAGATATTTTTAGCTACAACTGTACACCACACATAGCACAGTAGGCAGAGAAAGCTTGGGAACCAAGTTTCAAGACACTCCGTTCCCCGCTTTCCATCTAATTATCAGTGGTGGAACTCGCGCTCTGCCTTGTAACGAGAAAATTAAATATATAAAGTTTGAGAATCGAATCCACAACCATCGCGCTTACAATTAACACTTTTGTACCCTTTACCACGAGCTTCAATAAAATAATATGTAGTGTGTTTTTTTTAAATATACATAATTATAGACCTATTTTAATTAAAAAATAACGAAAATAATATATCTTAAAAATAATTTTAGAAATTTATGAATAAAAATGCTTACTCATTTATAACTTTAAAATGAATATATAACGAACTTATCTATTTTTAATAACATAAAAATATATATTTGTAAAAAAAATCCTTTCAAATATATAAAGCAATTTCACAATAACTATAATTATCTGTTGTTATTATTATCTTGCATGCGTTTGGGCGCCAAAATGACTCTCCACTCCATTACTGCAGTGACAGATGTCAGAGAATTGTCAATATAAACCTTATATGTTTATAAATAATGCTTAATCCCCTCAAAGTAAGTTTCGTAAATTATTCTGATAGTGTAGAGTGGTCATAGTATAGTGGCGCGTGCCGTAGCACAAAGCACAAAAGAGAAGCAGCTGCGTGGGCGCACTCACTCACACATATATAAAATATAATAGGGCAAGTGGTGGTGATAAATAATATTAGATTCGACCAATTAAACATTATATAAAGGATAAAATTGTAACTATGACCATGTACATGCATATAAGTAATATAATATTATTTTTGAAAAAGAGATTAATTTATTTATCGATTTATATTATATATTATAAATCAGCTTCACGCTGTATCCCGCACACCGCAGGGTAGGCAGAGGGAACCTAGTGTTTTAGACACTCCGTTCCCCACTTTCTGCCGAATTCTGGAGGCATTACGTGTTGAGTGGCAGAACTCAACGCCGCGCTTTGCCTCGGCACCAGAGCGAAGAAATGGAAATATAAATTTAAGTAAATATTTTATCTCTTCGAGTGGGGATCGAACCCACAACCAGTCGATTTGCAGTCACACTTCGTGCCGCTGCGCTACGACTGGCCTCATATATTATAACATTTTATTATTATTATTTTTTATTATAACATTATTTTCAATATAAATACAATAATGAAAATTGAAAATGATCAATTCTTCGTATATATTATAACCTACCTACCATTCAAGCTATGCTAATTTAGTCCAAGTGTCTAAAACAACCCCTGTGTCGGCAAATTTAAAAAATCCATTGGAACACGCGAACGGCTTAGAGCTCGTTACTTCTCGTGTAGAACCAATTTTATCTGATACAATGTGTGTGTCACACACACATGTGTAAAGTATATCGTTGTTGGGTGCTACACCCTATCAAATTATTTTTCTATACAACTTATGAACCATTCCATCATTAAACTCGAGTAAGATAACTCAACATAACAGATTTATAAAGAAATCAGTGATTTTAAAGTTACATAATATATTTACGTATTGTTATATCAGAAAATTAAAACTAAAGTCATTATTAAATTATTATTTGCATTACAAGTGCATTTCATACTCAGCTCATAATTAACATACTCTGCCAGTAACCTTTACTTAATATAAGATATCAAGGTATATGTACGAGTATATTGATATACGAACATAAAAAAATATCAACATTTTACCGGAGCGATGCTCCATTCCGCCCTTTAAACGACATGTGTGCAATAGCAAATGTAAGTACCTACCCCTGTTGATCCCCCCGCGAGCTGCGAGCCACCCCAGGTGCGGCCGCACGGCACGCGCCATTCCCATCGCGGCCGGCGTTCTGACGCCATCTAACTCACAGACGTCCTTCTAACAGTTAACTTTAACTAGCTACGTGATTTCATCCCGCTAGACCGGAACTAATACAAAATAAACAGTTATAATATGTGAAAAGAAAAAAAACAAATCATCTTTCCAAAATGAGTTCTATCGGCGTCGTCGTCTTCCGCAACTCACCTCTCAAAGCGCAGGTGCTACAGGAATCCGTGAATAATTCTGTGAATATAAGCAATAACGACGCGAACAACGTTAGACGTGAAATAATTATAGTGAGGAAAAAACAAAGAGTTCAATCACCACCAAATACAGTGTCTGTGACATCACTAGTGCGCGCTACTGATTCTGCAAATGCCAACATTTTGGCAAAACGACCTCGTCTTCGTGAAAATGTGCAAGAAGAAACGGCAAGAAGTCCTACACCGCTAGCGGTCGCTCGAAGAAATGCGCGGGAAAGAAACAGAGTACGTCAAGTCAATGATGGCTTTGCTGCTTTACGTCGTCACATTCCGGAAGAAGTAGCTGCTGCATTTGAAAATGCTAATTCTAATCGAGGGCCGAACAAGAAATTAAGTAAAGTCGAAACTCTTCGCATGGCAGTAGAATATATTCGAAATCTTGAAAGTCTTTTAAATATTGGTCATGCAGATAAAGAAAACTTGACTCGTCCTTCAATGGAATCGTTTCCTTCACCAGCATCATCATCACCAAGAGAGAACAGTCAAGAACGAAGTTATTTTTCGCTTCATTCACCAGCAGTCGACGATGAAGACATGGAAGAAGATGAGCTAGATGGCTCATTACATCAATTAACAACTCAACAATATATTGATCTACAACCTTCAGAAACATTCCAACTAGTGTCTACGCCTCATTTATATGATGAAGACGATGGAAATGTTCAACCACTCACGCCTTCATCAGATTTACTGGGACAAGAGGAGATTAATTCTCACGTCTTAGAAACACATTTTCCATTTCCGAATTCAGCAGAACAATTTACTGTGATCCCTGAACAAAATTACTGTGAAAACGAAGTGCCTTTAAATGATGGGGATTTTGAAGTGAAGTACGCGGAAACTATTCATCAGCAACTTCATTCCAACTATGAAGACGACTCTGAACTGCCCTTGGAAGCTATAAACCCTGATTTGATTTTAACAAATAATCAATTTAAATTCAAAGAAGAAACAAACATATATGTTGATAATCAGCAATATAGTGATGTAGAATTAAAAAAGGAACTTCCAGATATTCAAGTGACTCCAGAGGATCGCGAACAATTCGAAGAAACCTTAAAGTGGTGGCAAGAAAAAACTAGACAAGCTCGATCCCTGTCTAAAAGTAGCAATTAATGTATTATTAATTCTTAGCGTTTAGAAAAATTTCCATCAACAGGATATTTATATATATAGGATATTTATATTTGATGCCGATGTAGATATATTGTAATTACTTAGAAAAAACATACAGCTGTCGTTGCCAAAGAGTGTACTCGACGCGGGCGCAAGGTGTTCTGTAACGGTCACTCAATATAATGTCGACTATAAAACCTTAGGACTAAATGCTATCAATTTAGAGAAACATAACTTTTTTTCTTAAAATAGTTATAATTCCAATAGTAACGAGTATTTATGGTCTATAAGATTGTAAGTTAAGTTAGTAGAAGATATGAAATGTTAATTTATTGTCTCTCTTGTCATGTACGTAAGTTTTTAAGATTATTAATAATAATGTATTTTATTTTTACTTTGTATGTAAATAACACGGTAACGGGGCACCTAATAATAATACAAATTATGATAACTACTCTATCCAGTGCCTTGAAATAAAAATTATGTGATCTTAGATAATAATTTTAAGATTAATAAATTAAATCACTTTTATCGACACCTTCTTGTTTTGTTTATAACCTCCTTAATAACCTACCTTCTTTTTTGTAAACCTATAGAAATTCTCAGCTTATTTTCGAAATTCGATAATATTAATCACGCAATTTAGAACACATCCCTTGAATAGCAACCCCTTGAAACAAACCCCTATGCTAATGCAGCCAAATTGGTGAACGCTTAATGACCTACTTACAACGCTTTGTATAACAAAAGCCGCTAGGACGGTTAGAACGTTATAGTGGTAGTTAACTGCAGCTTAAGCTTTAAAAAAATATATAAGAGAAATTAAGACTAAACTGTAAGCGTTATTTATTGAAATTATTAACAGTTTGAGGCTTAATAAAATAAAGATGATGCAATAATATTTTAAATAAGGATATGCAATGCACATTATAATATTTTTTCTCAATTTTACATACAGCAGAATAGTGTTAAGATACTTCGTTCCCACCTGAATTCAGGTAGAATTGATCTTTTAATATTTTTACTAACATAACTACAATTTATATATAAGACAAAGAATTGAAATATATTTTTTTATTTGTTGGTTATTATTAAGAAACATATAACTAAACTTAACAAAGTATTATTAGATAAACCAAAAATATAAATAAGTAAACTTAACTAGAAATGATCAAGAGTTTAAATCAAAGCTTAAGATGAAATCGTGAAGCTGGGCCCAAATAACGAGCCGTTAACGGTAAGGCGGCGTAGCTATTATGATTGTAATGCGCCGCCGTTACCAACTCAAAAATACCAGATTTCAAAGGAGAGCAGAACAATCGCCGCATTTCGGGATTGAACCGGGATCCGGGACAATATTTTATGCAAATATTTTTTTACTTTTATTTTAAAGAATAATTTAAATTTTATTTAGAGTGAGTGATGTTCATGTAATCCAGTTTTTTTGGATGTTAACAATTATTTTATTAAGTTTTAACGTGTTTCTTTATCAATATAGTTGTAAATCACCAAGTATTTAATTATTGATGACGCTATAGAAAGGCATATTGTTCATAATATTTTTTAAAAAAATATCAGTGAGTATTTATTTTCAATAATCTGAGTCTGATTACAGAAATGATGGTTGTAGGTTCTATCTTGATTTTCGCGAAGGTTTATATTATTTTATACAGCAGAGGCATAGCATAAGTGTGCTACTGTAAACTCACTAAGAAGGTTGTGTTTTCGATTCTCCTTCGAGGAAATGAAATATTTAATATTTTCATTTCCTCGTAACGAGATAAAGCGCAGCGTTGAGTACTGAATCCTAGTATATTTTTATATATGTGAAGATGTTATAATACTAAATGGATATGAAAAGACGTGGACGATTCCGTGTTAGCAAACATGCCTCGCAACGCTCCACCCCCGTCCGGTTTCCGGGAGCGTTAAGAATTTTAATTTCTTCTCTATTTTTTATTCATCAAATATAATATTTTACGGGTTCAGCGTTGCACGCTCTTTTGCTTTCCATTTAAATATTTTCCGCTTCATTCGTCAGGCACTGTTCCCTATGATTTGTGTTTTTGATACACATGAGTTAACAAAATAAATGTTATATTATAAGAAGAATAAGAAAATAAAATTATTATCCTACTTCCTACTAATATTATAAATGTGAAAATTTGTGAAGATGAATGTTTGTTTCACTTCACGCAAAAATTACTGAACAAATACAGGAAAATAACCAACTACAATTATTTATGTTAAGATTTTGTATAATTTGACTATAAAATAGTAATAAGCATAAACGGACGAAGCTGCGCTATAGCCGCTTTTTTATATGATACAAAATTTCCTACAAAATCTGATTTCAACAGAATTTGAACTACTAATATTTTTTCTATCAAATTATTTTTAGAATGCATCTATATAACTCGATAATGTATAAAAATAGATTATTCTTTATAATGTAGGTATTTACATTCGAATACAGATATGAAACGACAATGTCAAGTTTCCTTACAGATTGGGTGTAAGTAGATACATAATTTTTTTCTCATAATTCACAACACTTTTTAATGATAATGTCACTGTTGCTAGTTCAATCATATCATATTTATCTTTACATTGGCAATTTACAGGGATTACTGCTATCGTGTATGATTAATGGATATACTTTTACCCCGTGCGGTTTTTTAATCTTTTTCTTTATTCATTTTTTTATAAAAAAAATAAAAAAAATAGCCTCACGCTGTATACCTCACAGAACAGGGTAGGCAAAAGGAATTTTGTGTTAAGATACTCTGTTTCCCATTTTCCGCCAAATTTTGTGGCATTGCGTGTCGAGTGGCGCAACTCAACGCCGGGCTTTTTACCTTGGTGCCAAAGCGGAAAAATATAAATATTAATAAACAATAAATCATTCCCTCGAATGGGGATCGAACTCACAGCCGTCGCGTTACAGTCACACCCTTGTCCACCACGACGGCCTTATAGGCCCTTAGTTATATATTTTATTCAAAATATATAATTACTTTTCAAAACAACTTCTGCTTTAGTACTTAAAATGCATAATAATTAACTAAACTTAAACACAAGTGCTGCCTCTTCAAATTGAGTGTTTGTTAATTGTGACTGATAACTATTTCTAATATAATGTACAGAGATAAACGAGAAAGGAGTGGTGGTTAAAAAAAGTCTTATATTGTTTCTTCAATAGTTACTTATAACATTTAAATGAGTTAAGTTAGTTAGTTAGTCGAGTTTTATATTTAAAGGAAATTGAAATTCAATATTAAAATAGAGTTGGGCAAAAAGGAAAATAATATATTCGTGGGAATGAAATTAATAGCAATAATCATTATTATTATTAACATACGTTTAATATGAAGTATACTGGGTGCCTTACACAAGGAAGAAATCCTGATCGATGCATCAAAAAGTCCGTTAGAAGGCACTATACCTTTTGTTATTTTTCGTTTTGATAATGTAGACATGTAGAAATCTTGATACTTTTACTTCTTTAAAAATAGTAAATTAAATATCTATTAATAAATATTAATTTACTAAATTAAATAAAATTTAATTTACTATTTTTTTTAATAACAATATTTATAAAGAAAATATAAATAAAATTGTCTTTAAATATTAATTTCTTATTTTAATTATTATAAATATAAAATGTTAATAGAAATTAGTAAGTTTAAATTAAATCGTAAAGCTGTCGCTGTCGCGGCGCAAGGGCACAATCGTGCGATAGGTCGTGGGTTCAATTCCTACTTGAGGAAATGAAATATTTAACAATTTTATGTCTTCTCTCTGGTAACGAAGCAAAGCATTACATTGAGTACAGTCAACATGCATTGCCTCCAGAGTTTGACGAAAGGGCTTAAGAGAAATGTCTTAATGGGAACCCAGGTTCCCTCTCCCTAAATAAAATGTGTGGAATACAACGTGAACCTGAAAAAAAAACTCGTTTACTAATTATTATAAAAATATTCAGAATACAGTTACAAAGTATCAAAACATACAGACGCGCGTACACACGAAACGCGAGGTGAAGTCAAAGAAGCCACCCTATTGTTGTGATATTTATTCTTGCGTAGATCTTCGGTGAGTCTTTCATCGAGGTCGCCTCCATTGTCGCAGGGTTCATGGGAACGGGCAAAAAACGGACTATGTTCACAGACTTACAACGTACAAAACTGAATAAGCACTTTTTCAACGCATATCTTGCATTGGCAAGATCCACGTGTTCAGCTATAATCTGCCTTTGGGAGCTTAGACATTGGTGCTATACGCTTTTGTCTAAAAATTATTATTATTTATAAAAATTGCAGGTACGTCGCATTGATAATATGAAAATGATAATGCAGAATAATTATTTAAATTAGCATGATATTAAAATATTTATTTTAAAATGTGTATTATTTAGATGTTATTTAGAAATGTTAGAAGTGGAAAGTTGAGGTCAGTTCTGGCATAGGGGAACAAGCGTGTGACGGTGAAGGCAACAGGTTTGGAGTTCGGGCCCCCCTCGAAGAAATGAAGTACTTAATATTTTGTACGTCTTCGCTTTCGTGTCAAGGCAAATCGCGGCGTTGAGTTTCGCCAGTAACGCAATGCCTCTGAAGTTTGCGGAAAGTGGGTAGCGGAGTATCTTAACTCTAAGCCACACTGCCTACTCTGCTACATGAGGGATACAGCTGAAAAAAAAATAATAGTTATCCATGATAATAATATGATACTATAGAATAATTGGTATTGTATTAAAATATTTATTTTAAAACACGTATCGTCATTTATAAATAATAAAAGTAGAAAGTCCTTTGAACAAGGTCACGGACAGGAAGACACCAGCTAGATAAGCTCTACACATATCACAATTTCCTAATCATTGATAGACAGAATAAGAGATATGAATTACGATTAGCATTTAGCTCCACAATATCTATCGATATTAGTAATTAATAATTAGTAATTTATTACAAAATCATAACTTATGCTAATGACTGATGTACAGATCTGTCTCCGCCGAATTCTGGAGGCATTGCGTCTTGAGTGGCGGAACTCAACGCCGCGCTTCGCCTCGACACCAGAACAAAGAAATGGAAATATACATTTAAATTAATATTTCATCTTCTCGAATGGGGATCAAATCCACAACCAATCGCGTTTACAGTCACACTTTGTGTCTCTGCGCCACGACTGGCCTCCACAAATAAATAAATATATATACAAATACATCATGTCCTACATTTGTAAGAGTTTCTAAAGTAGTTTTTGTTGTAACAGACGTACACCAGATAATCTGAGATAGTAGACAGAAAAATTGCCAGACTCCGAAGCATGGTGCCGCCATACGGCATGCGAGCAACACAAGGATATAACCATCTGGTGAACTCAGATTGTTACAAAAACTACAAAAACCAATAAATACTACATTAACTTTAGGACGGTGAATGTCACGGTACTGGCTTGCATTTTAATATTCAATTTCTTTTTTTTTTATCTTTTTATTCATACTATGTATTTATTTAATGTATTGGAGTGAATAAGTGATAAATCTCTCTTTCTTTATTTTCTTCTCATTTAGAAAAATTATGTGCGACCTATGTGACGAAGCACTATAAGTTGATATAAGACATGCTTGGCCCCAATTTTATCGTTCATTTTAGTCCACAAAATTCAAATTCAATTGCGTGTTGTATTGCGTGTTGAGTTGCAAAACTCAACGCCACGCTTTGCATTTACATAAGAGTGAAGAAATGAAAATATTAAATATTTCACATATTCGAATGGGAATCGAACCCACAAATTGTCACGTTTCCACTTACATGCTTGTGCCCATGCACCACGACCATCGCAAATTATCTATTTTTGTAATATAGGTACTTATTACTTAAAATCTTAATAAACCAGTTAGTGAGTCCAATCGTGGCGCAAGGGCACAAAGTGTGACTGTTAAACCGACTGGTTGTGGGTTCGATTCCCACTAGAGGAGACGAATATTTATAATTATAATTCCATTTCTTCGCTCTGGTGTCGAGGACAAGCGCGGCGTTGAGTTCTGCCACACAACACGCAATGCTTCTAGAATTCGGCAGAACGTGGAGAACGGAGTGTCTTAACACTAGGTTCGCTCGACCTACCATTCTGTGTGCGGGATATAGCGTGAAGCTGATTTATTTATTTATAAACAATAATGCAATCTATGATGCAAATTTACTTATTTACGTACATAATAACCCTTATATGAATAACTAGATGATTGTAAACAGCTTAGATATGAATCATGGCTGTGATGATAACTTAATGAAATGCGAATTATAAATAATTATAATAATTTGTTACAATATTGTTTATATACACGTGTTGGAAAAGAGTTCTAATTTGTTTTTCTTCAGATTCGTATTTATTATTAAATGTGACGAAAGTAACTTAGATTATTTAAAACATAGTAGCACAAGAAAGAAGAAAGAAAGAAAGAAAGAAAGAAAGGAGAAGAAGGAAGTATAAAAAACATATTACAGTTTTCATATATTTAATTTTTAAGTATACAAACATGTATTTTGTTAAATTTGTAATTTATACAATTCTTTTGAAGAGTTTGTATATAAGATAAGATCAAAAAATAATTAAAAGCGATTACTTAATTATACTATCGTAATACGTTGTTATTTTCTTTTTTTTTAAGTGTAACCCCACTTATTAAAAACTAATGCTATTTTCACACTTTATGTAACATATTCCAAATGCTACAACTTTTTTGTCGAAAACATTACACAAATATTTTTTAAACTTATTAGTTGTGGTTTTCACAGAATAAACTAACCCGTATAGGTATATGGGTTAGTTAATTCCATGAAAACCAGTTAAAACTAACCATAACCATAGTAATTATTAATAAATAGAAGCTGTCAGTGATAGTAGGTACTATCACTGACAGCTTCTATTTATATCCTACGCTCGGGACCTGTCTACAAGAAATATATAATAAGGTATTTTACATATCCAAATAAAATATAACTAATGTTCATTAATTGGTAATATTGGTAATATTACTTATTTAGAAAACGTATAAAAAATTGCAGGAGGCGCGGGTTCGAGTCCCGCTACGTTCAATTTTTTATATGTTTTCTAAATAAGTATTTTTCTTTCATAAGTGTGGAGTATCACTTTAATAATGTTTAATAAATGGTAATATTGGTAATGGCTTGAACTCTAATCAGCGCTACTTACCCAACAAATCTGATTCGAATACAGATGGAAAATGAGGAACAAAAGTTACGTCTGTTACCCTGTTATATGACATGAGGGTCCGTTAAAGCGTTAAACTAAGCAATAAAAAACTAATGGAACTTTGGATTAAGGAATGAGTGAAGTGATAATATCATTTATTATACTCAATTCCTTCACTTTATAATAATAGATTAAGTCTTATATTCTATGATTTTGAATCTATTATTATAAAGTGATGCTATGGAGTGAGTCCGTCGTGGCGCAGGGACGAATCATGTGTTTGTAACACAACTATAGTGGTTTCGATCACCACTCGGAGGTATAAATTATTATTCATTAATATGTGCATTTCTTCACTCTGGTGGTAAGGCAAAAATTCCGATGGTGATTTCCACTACTAAACACATAATGCCTCGAAAACTCAACGAATAGTGGGGAACGGAGTATCTCACCACTAGGTTCCCTCTGCCTACACTGCTATACGCGGGATACAGAGTGAAGCTGAAAAAAAAGAAAGAGTTACATATACAACATATAATATATTTAATCTATTTAGTTATATATAAATATTAGTACGTATTAGTGCGTGATTAGGTCTTATCAAATTAACTCACGTTTCGACATCGAGTGACAATATTGTTTGTGTCGTAAGTTATTTATTTTAATAGTCATCGTGCGATATACGGCGAGATAATCTTGAAGATACTTTCTTTGTCTCCAGACAGATGTTAATGTTTGTTTAATACAATAATGCTGCAAATATTCCATATATATGTATAAATACTTAATGACGATATCCTGTCGTAGCGGTACAGTGCCAGCAAGTGCAGTCGATGGTTCTGGGCTCGATGGATGGGAATGACAAGTTTGGATAAAATGATTTTATATGGAATTAAATATGGCTCTGGCACAAGAACACGCGACGTTTTGTACAACGGAGCGGAGTTATGACGTAGCCAAGGTATAACGGATCACGCAGTATGTCTAAGATGAGTAGAAAACGGAGAGTATCGTAACGTAAGGGCTTATATAGAACGTAGAATTGAATTAGGATACAGGTAATTTAGGATACAGCTAAATGTTATCAGCTTCACACTGTATCCTTCACACAGCAGGGTAGGTAGGCAGAGGGAATCTAGTGTTAAGACACTCCGTTCCCCATTTTCCGCCGAATTCTGGAAGATTTGCGTATTGAGTGCGTACTCACCGTTGCGCTTTGCCTCGACACCAGCGAGAAAAAAAGGAAATATTAATTTAAATAAATATTTCATCTTTTCGAGTGAGGATTTGGATCTCTGAGGCACGACCGGCCTCAACCTAAATGTAAATTCAATATGTAAACAATTTATACCTGAAATTTAACCTGAATGCTCTGATATAAATATTAATAAGCAGTGAATTGAAAGAAACAAATACATTTTTGTATTCAAATGTATTCATAATTAAAATTTATGTTGTAATTTTTACTTATATTAAAAGATTTCTTTTCCTGAGTAAATTTCCTTGTTTAATATGATTTAGTAGCATCTATAAAAACGCATATTATGAATATAATACAAATATTATGACGAACTGATAAGAATAATGTTAAAGCAACATATAGATATTGAAATTAGATAAAAAAAGACTAAAGTATTATTCTACAGGTTGACTACCTACAATATATTATGAGGATATCGTATCGTATATTATTTCGTTATCTGTGTCATTGTTTTTACATTATGACTCTGGTCAAGGAAAATTTTAATCGAGATTAGTTAAGAAGTCCTTTTTTATGTAAATGTTATCGGTGCGTCTGGATTATCTATAAAATTTAAAATTTATAGTTTTAAATTATATATTTTATAGAAACTTAATCTTGAGACTAACCTTGTTTAATACTTACTTGAAGGTTAATTGTTAAAACAATTTTGTGAAATTTACCGAACTATATTTGATATCAATTATGTTTATATATTATTAAAAAGACAGCTACAATAATTAATCAAATAATCTTATGCAAGAATAATAACTTTAATATAAAGTAAGTATTAACGTTAAATATGTCATCATAATTAAAGCAAAACAAACAATATAGAAATAAACAGTGCGTTCTTTAACCCATATTTATAAAGAATTAAATAAAATAAGAAATAAATCAGCCTCACACTGTATCCCGCACACGGCAGGGTAGGAAGAGGGAACCTAGTGTTAAGAAGACACCAGAAGAAATAAACAATATAAATGTAATTAAATATTTCAAATCCTCGAATGGGAATCGAACCCAGAAACAGTCGATTTACCAGGCACACTTTGTGACCCTGCGCCACGATTGGCCTACAATAATATAAAGTATTACTTAACTATAAAAAATGTACAGAAAAACTAAGTGTGTTTACGTCATTTTTAAGCAAAGTATCTTTGTATCTCGCCGCCGTTGTCTCTCGACCACGTGTATTCCGTGAGACGCAATTATGAAATACAAAAATAGATTTGGGAGTCATGTGAGAGTCAACCAGGAAATGTGAGTTAAAGTTTTACATATGACAATATTTTGATGAGCTCAAGGAGTGCCATCTGTGGCTTTTTCTTTTTAAGCGCACAAAATAATAAAGAGGCTGTTGTGGCGCAGTGGCACAAGTGAATATAAGCGCGATAGTCATGGGTTCACTCCACAGTCAAGGAAATATAATATTGTATGTGCTGCTTCGCTTTGGTGTAGAGACAAAGCGCGACGTTGATTTCCAACACTAAACACACAATGCTTCGAAAATTCGGCAGATAGTGGGGAACAGAGTGTCTTAACACCCGGTTCCGTCTGCCTACTCTGCTATATGCGAATACCAGTGGAGAAGGTGAAAAAAAGATAATAATGAAATTTTCTTTGAAAACTATTCAGGAGTGAATTGAATTATGTTATTGAGATATTTTATAAGTACTTAACAGTCGAGGCCGGCCGTGGCGCAGTGGCACGACGTGTGACTGTAAAACCGACTGGTTGTGGGTTCGATCCCCACTCGAGGAGATGAAATATTTACTTAAAATTTATATTTCCATTTCTTCGCTCTGGTGTCAAGGCAAAGCGCGGCGTTGAGTTCTGCCACTCAACACGCAATGCCTCCAAAATTCGGCAGAAAGTGGGGAACGGAGTGTCTTAACACTAGGTTCCCTCTGCCTACCCTGCTGTGTGCGAGATATAGCGTGAAGCTAATTTAATTTTATTTACTTAACAGTATTTAATTAAACAATAAAATAAATAATGTACCATAGCCATAGTCCACTTACCACTCATCGTTAAATACTATTCATAAAATAAATACAAATTAATTGAAACAAACATTCAGCACTGGTAACACTAGTTTATTTACCCTTAAGATACGTTGGGGTATTATTATTAAAAATATTAAAACCACCCCATTTTGATCTCATAACCGGAATCACGGAAGCATATTGCACGTGTACGTACGTGCACAGGTCAAGCATGTCTCCTCAACAGGCACATGTCGTAAATACATTTATTCAATGAACTTGAATTATTTAGTATATTTGCATTTATTTATTTACAATAAAATACAAATTATAAACGTGACTGTGGCTGACGTGACGTGTGACTGTAAGCCAACTGGTTGTGGGTTCGATTCCCACTCGAGTAATACACACATTTTCATTTTTCCGCTCTGCCGTCAAGGCAAATGGGCGGCGTTGAGTTCCGAAACTCAACACGCAATGCCCTCAGAAAAGTTGGGAACGGAATGTCTTAACACTAGGTTCCCTCTGTCTATCCTGCTAAGCTAAGCTTAAACAAATGTGATGGTGATGTGTGATTTTTTATCTGGTTCATCCTTTATCCCGCATATAACATGAAAGGCAGAGGGAGCGGTGTGTTAACACATACCGTTTGCCACCTTCCGCTGAATTTTCGAGGTATTGCGAGTAGCGGAACTCAACACCGAGCTTTGACCTTAGCACTAAAGCGAAGAAATGAAAATATCGATAAGTAATGATTCATGTGGACAATAATGTAGAGTAGTAGAGTATTTAAAATATCTATAGAAACAAATTTCTCCATTAATTAATTTAATTACTAATTAAAATACGGAAGTATGCTAAAACAGTGTCGTCTATATGATTTATTCATAAAAATAAATTATAATTTTGTTTACATTATTTTTTTATCATAGAAGCCAACTTATAACGCAAATTTACATTGAACGATAACATTGTCACATCGGAGAAATGTTTATCGTTTGATTTATAATGTAAAATGCCAGTAAGTATATGCCAACAATATATATACATATATATATATATATATATATATATATATATATATATGTATATATATATATATATATATGTATATATATGGTTTGAAGGGCAAAAATCATATCTGGACAATAAAGATAATTTAAAAAAATATTATACAATATTTGAACCAAATTTAAACAACCAAATATACATGAAACCACAGAACTACTTAGTACTTGCAAGTTTTGTATTTATCTTTTTGCTTTAAGTGCAATAAAAAATTTAAATATTATTGCATTAGATAAAGTATTATATTTAAACAAAACGTAAAAATACGTAATAAAACTCCGCATAGCGTATAAATAACTAAAATAAATGATTATAATTATCAACTACCACAGAACAAACACAAATATCATTCTCAACTCAACGTCAATATTTCTACGTTACCCGTTCCTTGCTTTATACCATCAGCTCCACCCACATACGAGAGAGCCTTTGGATTTTTCTATCCATTTTTTATGTTTCCACTATAATTGATAGCACGTGTATGGTTTCCGTTCTGCCACGTGTCTATCTATAGTATTGGGAATTATTAAATATTCGTTGCTTTATAAATGGACCATCGCTGTATCGATGATGCGATATGCAGGCAAAATACAAAGAATTAAACAAATGAATACACAGGAACCAGTTGACATGGAGATAATAGGTAATTTTGACGCACTCCCCCAATCTCCCCCTAACCTCACCAGTGTTTCAAGTGACTCGATGATTTAAATTGATTTTATTAGCCTCTATACTATTTTATCGTCCACGTTTTATGATATATGTTAATTTAATATAATTAATATATAGACAGATTAAAAATGGAAATATATTTAATAGAAGCATTATCACAGTCGTTTAGTATGGCAAGTTCACAATATAGAGATCACATGCGATACAAATTTAACTAAATATATTAAAGTACAAACGTGCGTTGACTATAGTATATATTTCATATCGTAATTATATAACAATTATTTAACACAACACACAATGTAAGCTAATAAATACTATAATAATTTACTCAGTTTTAAGATAAATTATCGTAATAGATATCGTTATTGTAATTTACTTATGTCTAGAACATTAAAATTGTGCAACGTCTAAAGTGTCTTTTGCTTGCTTTTTGGATGCATTGCGTTCTGAACAGCGGAATTAAATGCCGCACTTCGCCTCTACACCAGAGCAAAGAAAATGGAAATAATAAATATGACATTTCGTCGAGTGGGATTCCAACCCAAAACCTGTCGGGCTTACAGTTTACACTTTGTCCCCCTGCACCACAACTGGGAACGATTTTTTATTAAAATTAAAATTATCTATAAATAACCTCGTCTCCAGATGCTTTCCTGATTTTTTGCTCACGATAAAAACACGTCGCGTTCCTACGTGGGAATTTCTGGTTTCCGAAAAGTGATCTGCAGATGTTGGCGAATCATGTTGAGGTGCATACTTCAAGGGTCACATCCACGTGTCACAACAGGAAGACGTTTGTAATATAGGATAGACGCGTGCCACTTGGCCGTCTCTAACGTACTGTGAAATAGACGTAACTTTTTATTTGAGAAGGCGCACTGAACCGACGCGAATGCCTTTGTTCTACTTCTATAAACATATGTTTTATAATGCGCTAACCTCATTAATTATTTTTTTTTTATTAAAAATAATTTAACGTTAATATTGCGTAACAAAATATATTTATAAATCAATTGTTCTAGAAATAAATCTCTTATCACTAAGTATCTACTGAAAGTATAATAACATGTAATAATTAATTGTTCAATGGCCTTGACATCTAATATTATCTTATTGTATACATTTATTTTGTAATACTAACTGACTCTTATAGATATTTCGACTGCTTCAAAATTAATATTATATATTAAAGGGAAGAGTAGTCGTCGTATTAAAAATTTCATAACGCAAGCACACAAATAAAGTAATGGGACACTCAGACCCAGTTATACTTTCTATTCATTCTACGGATGAAACGAAACATCTATCAAATCATATGTACAAATTATTTTAGATTTTTATTTCTATTATACCGACATATTCTAAAAACTAAAATATAATTATCCAAGCATTTAAATATTCTTCTAAAAATATTATACAGTCAAAAACTCAGCCGCATCCTTTGGTTTCCCCTTGGGCCCATACCGGAATTCTTCCGCAATTTGAAGTAAAGTTTTATCTTTGGTTTCCGGAAGGCAGAAATACAAAAATATGGTTCCAGCTAAAGTTGACAGGCCATAAAATAAATACGTACCTTCATGTCCAATTCCTTGGAACATGGCAGGCGCAGTTTTAATTGTTCCGAAAAACGCTATGGACGTCATCATCACACTGATACCAGAACCCAAACCTTTCGTCTCAGTAGCAAACAATTCACCCACCATGTTCCAAGGTAACAAAGATATACCCATATTAGAAACAACAACGTAAATTGCCATTAAACTTAACGATATATACGGAGAAATATGTCTTATTATTCGTACTTCAACTAAATATAAATATACTGCTAATGCTATGAGCGACAATGTGGTGAAGATTCCACTGAATATAGCAAGTGGTCGTCTTCCTTTCTTCCTGAGCAGAATGCAAGCTATAACGAGCGCTATAACACGTAACACATCCGTCGCTAACATTGCTGTATATGTATTCGAGTTGTTTCCAATAAGGACTTCCATTATATCGGTTGTATACGCACAGATCACGTTTATTCCGGATAATTGAGTAATTAGGAAAAACATCACCATTATGCATAGAGGCTTCCAGAACTCAGGCTTCTTTATATTTTCCTTCAAGGTTACTAGTTTACTCTTAACTTCCTTCTTTTTCGTTTGATCGGCAATCATTTTCTCTAATTCAGTTTTCATAGCTACACTTGTACCTCTATACCATTGGAAGGAATGCCTGCACCTGTCTATCTGGTTCTTTGACGCAAGCCATGCAGGTGATTCAGGTGCAAAATATAATATAATACATCCAAGTAAAGGAAATGCACCACACAGTAGAGAAGCGTAACTCCAGTGAAGGAATGTACCAAATAAATGTGACATAAATACACCTGCGGCTATACTTAAAGACAAGCCTGCTAAAAACAATCCTCTGTAGGCAGGTGAACTAATCTCTCCGACAAAAACTGGCCCCAATGGCCCGAGCCACCCTTGGCAAAAACCTGTAATAAATCTTCCTAGTAATATGAAGTATATATTTCCAGCAAAACCAATAATTGTCCATCCACCAATATAAAATACAGAAAGTAAAATTTGTGATGCTCGTCTGCCCATTCTGTCCATAAGGTATCCCGATATCATATTGCCAAATAATAGTGCGAATGATGCCATCGCCGCTGTGAACAAAGAAATTAAAAAATATATATAAGAAAAATATATCAATAAAATTTACTAAGTTATTTAATAAGTCTAGGACTAAAATTTATGTATTTCTAACGTCAATATTCAAGGATAAATAGGACCCAATCATAATAAACTCTCATTTTGTTTCCTAACTTTATACAGATATTCGAACTCCATCCATCATAAAGTTAACATAGACAAAATTTAGTAACCATGTTCATAAAACCAAATCTTTTTATAATTAGAAAATTTCATAGATTAGTAAAAAAATATCTTAATTTATGCTATATAAAAATATATAAATTAAAAAAATATAATACTAACCGACCCAAGACACCATTTCAGTCGAGTATTTGTGTTTTCCTTTAGAATGTTGAAGTTGTGGTATGAGGATGGCCGAAAATCCTGCAGTTGCCCCCGCACTAAACGACAGCATGAACGATCCCATTGCTATGAATGCCTTGAAACATAATAAAATATACTTAATTTTTACAATATTATTTATTAATTACATTTAATATTTTAGTTTAACTTTAGTAATGCTTACAACTTTACAACGCAACAAGATCATATTTATAATGAGAGCAATATCGACAGCTGTCATATTAACATAAATAATTTGAGGCCAATAATTTAGTCCTTGTGCAGGAGCGCAAACGTGCGACTGTTAACGTGACGGGTTGTGAGTTCAATTCCCACCCGAGGAAATGCAATTATGTTATATTTTTATTTCCTCGCTCTGGTAACAAGGCACAACATATAGAGTTCCGCCGTTCAACAGACAATGCCTCCGGAATTTGGCAGAAAGTGGGTTACAGGAGTGTCTTAATGGGAACGGTGTGTTTTAACAGTAAGTGCCCAGGGATTCCTCTGTCTACCTTATTATGAGCGGGGTGC
This sequence comes from Heliconius sara, assembly GCA_917862395.2. Classification (NCBI taxonomy): domain Eukaryota; kingdom Metazoa; phylum Arthropoda; class Insecta; order Lepidoptera; family Nymphalidae; genus Heliconius; species Heliconius sara. The sequence continues at coordinate 4,920,536 of OU860796.2, read as the reverse complement.
AGTGTGAAGCTATAATTTTTTTTAGTATAGTTTCTTATATAAGTCAGTCTAATGATAAATACGTTCATAACGACACAGGTAGTGTCGTCAGGAATCGCGCGGTTTCACACACTTAAGTCCTAAATACCGGCATTAAAAGTTTATGTGCTATTAAAATTAAAGTTTGGATTGGATTACTATGGAGAGTTTTTTTATGGAAAAGACACGGCAAACGAGCGTTCGGGTCACCTGATGGTAAGTGATTACCGCCGCCCACGGCCCCGTGCTACACCAGAGGAGCTACAGGTGCGTTGCCGGCCTTTGAGGCGTTGGGCGCCGAAGCCCGGCATTACCCGATGCGAAACGCAGTGGCATAAAGCCAAAAAAGCAACAATATTTTAGCTAACATTTTTAAAATGCTATATCGAATGTAAGAAAGAAACTAATTGGTTAATTTCTAAGTAAGCACAACGAAAAGATGCGAGCGTTGCTGCATCGTTGTTCCAACGTTTTAAATGAAATTCATTGCTTAATCAGAACCTATAGGGTACTTCCCGATGACTAAGTAATATGGCGTTTGGCAAGAAGTCAGAAAGAACTCATAGAATAAAATATTACAAACTTGAGTTTAGCGTGCAATTTTTGATACCACAACATGAAACAGATTCTTTATCTTCATATAAAGCACAAAGGACACTAAACAACGCAGTCAAAGTTCAATTTTGCTTCTATCGAGGAAGAGACGATTTGGTGATCAAAAAATAATGATAAAATTTTATTTAAAATATAAATATGTATCTGACTACTGGTTTCTACCGGACCAAGGACTACTGTAGAGTATTCTAAACGTCAAATTCACAGAAAGGTGATAAAAAATAAATAATTTCATCATTTAAAATGTGTAAAAATTTCGATACCAGTTGTGGCGCAGGGGCACAAAGTGTGACTGAAAAGGCGACTGGTTGTGGGTTCGAACCCCACTCTAGGAGATGACATATTTATTTAAATTTAACGGAGTCTTTTAACAGTATGTAGGGAACATACTGTCTACCCTGCTGTATGCAGAATACAGCGTGACACTGAAGAAAAATATAAAAACCAATGATTTTATGCTTAGAAACATGTTATATTAGTCAAATATCGCCTTCTGTCAGAAACTTCAATGGTAACTATGACGTCAATAAATGTAATGAATTTGTCATCAATCATAAATTATAAAAACATATCTTAATGTAAATAAAAAAAAATAGAATTTGCATATTAATTAAAATGATATTTTAGATATTATCAGAAATCAAAGTTCATCATTGAACAAAGAATGAATCATGTAAATGAACTCAATTTGTGGGTCAATGGGGACAACCGATGTCTTTGTTTAAAATATACTATTTTTATATATGCTGTTTCCCGCTGACAGCAGAGTAGCCAAAGATAACCTAGTGTCGATACACTGAAAATATAAATTTAAATAAAAAAAATATTTCTTCGAATGAAGATCGAACTCACGCTGTATCCCGCACACAGCTGGAAACCTAGTGTTAAAACCCACCGTTCCTCACTTTCCGCCAAGTTCTGGAGGCATTGCGTGTTAAGTGGCAGGACTCAACGCCACACCTTGCCTCGACACCAGAGCGAAGAAATGAAAATATAAATATAAGTAAATATTTTGTCTCCTCGAGTGGATCGAATCCACGACCAGTCTAATTTAGAGTGACACTTTGTGCCCCTGCGCTACGACCGGCCTCCATTTTTTATCAAATTTTATAAATTCAACTATGGCCCTTTTTTTATTCCAGCACAAAAATTAAAGTTAATAAGTTAATAAGGGCCAAGTACTTGTAGTTACCCGGTAACACATTTTAAATTGGACCAAATATTGTGTATCAAACAAACAAATAAACTTACAAATAAATATTCTCAATATTTTAAGTGACACTATAATATGATAAGATTCAATTGAATTATTTCTCGTTATATTGATAATATGACATTTTTTGGTAAAATTCCATTATCTGATACAATATGAGGTCATGTTACACTGATACTACCATAACTGTTATAATGATTTTATCAGTCATCTTTCGCAAAGGTATACAGAGAAAAGCTTTTGTGTCTATGGAAGGCGCAGTAGCACAAGCGTGGACTGTAAACGTGACGATCGTGAGTTCGATTCCTACTCAGGGATATGAATTATTATTTATTAATATTTTCATTTCTTCGCTCCAAACTGCTAAGGCTAATCGGAGCAGTAAGTTCCACCACTCAACACGAATTGTAGGAAAAATTAAAAAAAAACTTCTTAACATTTGGTTCCCATTACCTTCCCAACTATATGCGGGATACAGAGTGAAATAATAATATTTTAGTTATTGGCTGAGGAACCTTGACGCTGGACTTAGCGTTTAAAGACCAAGAAAATGCTTTCACGTAATTTACTACGTACCTACATGCTTTAATACCACTCTGGATGCTATTTTGACAGACAGATATCGCTTGCAATTGTCACACAAATGTCCCAAATAATGTAATTAGATATTTAGATTTTGTTTTAAATAGATATCTATTGTGCGCCACAAACTTAATTTAACAAAAAAGTGAAATATAACATAAACAACATAAATAAGTTGTAACAAGCGTATAAGAATTTCGACGTAGCTTGGCGAGAACGTATGGCTCAGTGGTCAGAGCGCCTGGTCGGTTTCCAGAAGGTTCGCATAAATTTATATAGCATAAATTTACTACTTTTATTAAATGAAAATGGAAAGTAAATCTTACGCTTTTCCATAATTAATGAATATTTCGTCAAGAATTCTATTTTACCTATATTTAAATATAAATCAAAATTAAAAATCAAATCAAATCAGCTTCACGCTGTATCCCGCACACAGCAGGGTAGGCAGAGGGAACCTAGTGTTAAGACACTCCGTTCCCCACTTTCTGCCGAATTCTGGAGGCATTGCGTGTGGAGTGGGAGAACTCAATGCCGCGCTTAGCCTCGTCTCCAGAGTGAAGAAATGGAAATATAAATTTAAGTAAATATTTCATCTCCTCGAGTGGGGATCGAACCCACAACCAGTCGATTTTGCAGTCACACCTCGTGCCGCTGCGCCACGACTGGCCTATATTTAAATATAAAATGCAAAATTTCACATTATTGGTAATTGAAAGTTCAAGTGAGTATCTAAAGCAGTTATTAGACGCGTTGTTTGCACATAACTATTTGACAAATAGATAAATCCCTTTTATCGCAAAAGAATCTCAGAAATGCGTTTTAAATTAAAGTATTTACTCGTAATTAAATACTGGACGATAGTTGCAAAGTTATTTTTAAATTATAAAGGAAAAAAAAACTGTTATTTAATATGTTATATCTTAATCTTTGGTACTGGTTTATTTTTTAAAAGCTTTGCTTCATTTTATTTAACAAATGTATTAAATGCAACTTTTAATATTAAATGCCATTATATATTAAGGCCAGTCATGGCGCAGGGGCACGAAGTGTAATTATAAACCCGACTGGTTGTGGGTTCGATTTCAACTCGAATATTTTCGTATCTTTGCTCTAGTGTTGAATTTCGCTACTCTACACGCCTCCTCTAGAATTCAACGAAAAATGGAAAAAAAATATCTTAACACTAAGCTCCCTCCGCCTACCCTGCTGTGTGCAGGATACAGCGTGAAGCTAAATAAATGATAATATAATATAAAATGCACTTGAATACTTAAAAGTGAATGCATGTAATTAATGCATAATCAAACAAAGTTTAAATTATCGTTTGTTTTAAAGGTTAAATTTAATTAAATGTAAATGCCATATAACATTTAAAATTCTCGTTGCATTGATATGAAAATTTTGTTAAACCAATTATTTCCAAAAACCAGTTTTCTTAGTTGTTTTTTTTTCACATGAAACAAATCAACTAACCAACATAAAATATCGTATAGAACCAAAATCGTTATTAAATAATCCAATTTAAATAAATACCAGTTACATAAAAATACCTATAGTTAAATACCTACTATGTTCTATCTCGCATATTTGAAGAATCTTAACTTCACATCTAAAATTCACTTTTACAAGAAGATAATTGATAATGTGAATAAAATAATACCACTCTATATATGTATATGTAGTTACTTTTTTTACCAGATTTTCAATAAAAAATATAAAAAAGATATTATTACAGTAAAAATAATAAGTTTTATGCAAGTATTTTACAAAATAATCAAATATAAGATGATATGAACATTAGTATAGAACAAATTGTAATTTATGTTAATGAATATGCTACCATCAAAAAAAATTACCACTGCAAAAAAAAACATGAAAAAAAAACACTTTTTCTCAAAATAAGTTTTTTCTCGAAGCCTTTTAAAGTTTTAACAATTATAACTCTACATAGCACACACCTGCCTCCTAAACGGTGAATGCTTCGTTTGGACATCACTATCCACTTTCTCTATTTCACCGTTCCCAACCGGTCCATTTTCATTTTCGTTTGTGTATATCTTCTCCAACTCCGGCGCAGAAGCGCGGTCCATCGCGTATCAGTTCTGTGGGTACACTGTGGCACAGGTCCGAAACGGGGGTCTTTTGAAACTCCAATCACTATTTGATGCTTCATTATCTTATCACACGTAAATAGTCGTATTAGGAGTCATTACTATCTTAGTGAGACATCGGTGTAGTATCATCTTTAACTCAAGCATATATAACAAAAGCATTTTGTTCTGAAGCAGCTTTATAGAAAAACTATATATAAAAAAATAAATATACAGAGTAATTTAGTAATACAAAAATAGTTTTGATGATAAAGTGCGTACCATTTTTGTATTAATTTTAAAATATCTTATTATATGATTTATATTAAGTGATTGTTGTTTTATCTTATATTAATATTAAATTATTTGTTCGTCTGCATCGCATCGTTATCGTATTTCCTTATAATTTTATACCAAATCTATTTAGATATTTTTTTAGTGCTATTATAATAGGACTAATATACTTTCATTTGGTAATACCTTATAAGAGTTAGTATGTATTTTTGTAGATTATTAATATACTAAACCGTAACCACAGTAAACCTTGGATAAAAATAATATAAGATACCTCTCCTTCAATGTTTTAGTAATTGATAAAAAGCAATGTGTTTTTAGAGCATACCACAGCAGGTATAAAGATAATACTCATCGGGTATCACGTATTTGTGATATTTTTTTCAGTTTCACGCTGTATCCCGCACATAGCAGAGTAGGCAGAGGGAACCTAGTGTTAAGACGCTCTTTTCCCCACTTTCCGCCGAGTTCTGAAGGCATTGCATGTTGAGTAGCAGAATTCAACGCCTCGTTTAATTGATGAAATATTTACTTAAATGTATATTACCGCGCGCCGGAAATATACTCCTTGAGTGGCGATCGAACCCACAACCAGTCGCGTTTACAGTCACACTTTCTGCCCCTGCGCCACGACTGGCCTCAGTGTGATATACCTTTTTGTAGTATATATAATATATATATGTATATATGATATAATAAAATTTCTCCTGGTGCAGTTCGACATTTTTTAGTCATTTGTTCCACGCTTTTAAAGCTAAATGCGTAATATTCTTGACAACAACATATATAAATGTATTATGTTTAGCTTTATATCGTTACTGGTCTTATTACTAGTCACTACAAGTTATCATTGAGCTTATGTAATCGCACCAATATTTGCATATATTTACCTATACAAAGTTTACCGCTTTGCCAATACAACTTAAAACCAGATAAAACTACTTAATATATATAATTTATCTGTTTTTATACAATTAACTATCTCAATAACGTTACAATCTAGATCTAGAACTAAGAATTTTAATTATAAATATATGTAGGACAAAATCAAAGGTAAAAATTATAGAGTTGTTCACTTTGGGTAAGTGACACAGTCATCCTAATGGAATACAACATGATCAAGTGGTCATATAGAACCGGTTTAAAATTATATAAATATATAAAATATTCAGCTTCACGCTGTATCGCGCACACAAGAGGGTAGGCAGAGGGAACTCAGTGTTAAGACAATCCGTTCCCCACTTTCTGCCGAATTCTGGAGGCATTGGTATGCCTGATACGATTTATTTATAAAATATTAATGTCGCACATTAATAAGTGAAACAGTATTAATATTTATCCTTTGTTTATTTGGACCCAAACACGTTTCTCCATCAAACGCCAGGCTAACAGAAGGTTATAAACGCTTCTCTAATTATTTTTACCTTGGAGAAGCTTTAGTACCAGGAGTTGATTAAGTATCCAGCAAGTCAGTGACGCTTAAGTGAGTAATGGAAGAAAATATGTAAATTAAGAGAGCCACTAAGAACCAGATCTAACCAATTAATTTTGTTGTCCTTCCGCCGTAGTTTCGTATGAATATGAGAAAGGCTGCTGCGCTGAGCTAGGTAGTTTCCAGAATTCGTACTGGTTACTTCTACAGTAGGTACTGCTTCACGCTGTATCCCGCACACAGCAGGGTAGGCAGAGGGAACCTAGTGTTACTGGGAACCTACAAGTTACCGTTCCCCACTTTCCAAGAATTTCTGGAGGCAGAGCGTGGTAAGTGGCGGAACTCAACGTCGCGCCTCCTTTGCCTCACCACCATAGTAGAGAAATGATAAATGTAAGTAAATATTTCACTTCCTCGAGTATGGATCGAACCCACAACCAGTCGATTTTACAGTCACACTTTGAGCCCCTGCGCCACGACTGGCCTTATCTACCCATATGTTAGGAAATATTCAGATTTATGTATGAGTGATCCGTGTAAATTCATTTTACGGCAAATAGAAGGAGAGTTACTGCAGAGTACTCTCGTTTATACGTAAACGTTTATGTATATCTAATACTTAAAAACTATCACCGCTGTACACCATACACTACCACCGTAGTTAATAAAAATTTAAACAAATCATTTTAAAAATATGTATGTATGTATATCGAGTTATGTATATATATATTATCAAAAGCTAAAAATAGCGGTTCAGTAATTCAAACGGCCACAAGAACGAGTTTTAAAATAATCAGTATTTCAAAAAAGAAATTTTGAAATGACAGTCGAACTTGCGTGGACGTTTTGTCCCATTAACCCACTCACCGCTAATAACGAAATATATGATGGCCCTTTTTACTATTTTAATTTATTATAAATAAAAATCATACTATCTAAATATTTCGATGTCAATATGTCGAAGTACACCATATCTTCCTTCCTTAAGCTTCACGCTGTATCATAGACAGAGGGAACCTAATGTTAAGACACTGCCACTTTCAAAACATTCCGTGTTGAGTGGCAGACCTCAAGGCGCTCCCGCCTTGATACCAGAGCGGAGAAATTAATATATTCAAAAATCTTCTTTTTTGAATATATTCATTTCTACGCTCTGGTACCACTGGTTTTTAAAACATTTTTAAAATGTTATTCCACCTTTAGAAATAAAAATACTTTTTTAGAAACATAAAAAAATCTTTGACCGTACCGAGATTTGAACACGGACGGACTTTGGAATCTGGATGATTTCGAACAGGCGGTGGTTCAATTCCAGCTACGTTTAAACATTTTTACGTTACGTACTACGTATACGTTTCTAAAAAAATATTAATAGTCATTATTTTTTTGAGGCCGACTGTACCGACGTAAAACCGAGTGGTTGTGGGTTCGATCCCCACTCGAGGAGATAAAATATTTACTTAAATTTATATTTCCATTTCTTCGCTCTGGTGTCGAGGACAAGCGCGGCGTTGAGTTCTGCCACTTAACACGCAATGCCTCCAGAATTCGGCAGAAAGTGGGGAACGGAGTGTCTTTCCCTAAGTTCCCTCTGCCTACCCTGCTGTGTGCGGGATACAGCGTGAAGCTGATTTTATTTTATTTTATTATTTTTTTCATTTGCAATTCATTCATGTGCAACGTTGGCCTCAACCACTATTTTTTTTAAATAACTACTTTTTTGCACTCTTTTTTAAATCAATTAAATATTATGGGGAAAAGAAATGGATATACAATAAGGAATAATATAGATAGTATATCTTACTATTTTGCTTATGAATAAGAAGAACAAACAGCCAAAATGTCACATTTTTTTAATATACAAAAACATGTTTATTTTAAGGATTTTTTAAGCTTTTTTATTATGAGGGTAAAGGCCTCATTGGCATGATCGGCTTACAGCAACATAAACCAGCTGAGAAACTTTTTCTTTGAAATCTTTTTTTAAATCAAGTTTATTGACCTTTTTCTGTTTATTATATATATATAATTTTTTGTATAATTTTCCATGACGTCTAAGGTCTTTCAAAGGCCAATATCTGCGTTTTGTCGACCTAAATTAGTAAAATTCATTATTTATATTCATAAATAAGATACAATATATATATATATATATATATATATATATATATATATATATATATATATATATATATATATATATATATATATATATTCACAGGCAGAGGGAACCTAGTGTTAAGATACTCCGTTCCCTACTTTCTCGGAACTCAACACCGCGCTTTACCTCGACACTAGAGCAAAGAACTTACAATATACATTTAAATAAACATTTTATTTCTTCGAGTAGGAATCAAATCCTGAACCTTTCGCATTTACTGGCCTACATTTAGTACAAAAATGATATTGTGATATAATATGGTGTGAATGAATTATAAGCTAAGGGGCCATTTAAGTATTGCGTAAGTAGTTTTTTGCAATTATTGACGTCTTTCTTCTCGCCTCGTCCGCGCAGGCGTCCTTCAGGGTTCCACCCTTTCCCCTCTTCTATACGCGCTGTACACCAGTAACGTGCACCGCACAATATATACCGCTTTGAGGTGTGTCTTACTGATAGGCAAGCGCAGTAAAATGTCACATAAAAATAACCTAACTCTATACAAAACTTACATTAGTCCAATCTTCATCTTCGCTACTATAGCTACTATAGTTCGAACAAACTAAACTCTAGATACCCTTCAAAAGGTTCGAAACAAATTCTTAATAAAATCATTGCGTGTTGCGTGACAGAACTTATCGAGCCGCTTTGCGTCACCAGAGATGAAAATTGAATATAGCTATTGTATTTACATTTGGTCGTCATTCTGCTGTATTCTCTGTCGCTTATGTTGTCTCTCTCTTGCTGCAATTTAATTAATGATGATCTTATTTCTCGCTTCCTATCTTTATAGAGTCTGCTTTTACATTTGTAAAGTAGTATAATTTTAAAAGAAAAAATCTATTAAGTGTGAGTCTGTAATAATTTTAAGTTTGTTAGTCACATAAGAAATCAATTTGTAAAAGTTGACAAACTTAAGTTTGCGGACGTATACAGTCGTTTTGTATGAAATCAATATAGGTTTGTGATACTTTTAACATAATATAATATAATAAAACAATAAAATAACACTCACTTTTATCTTATAAACTCCTCCACTTTATTCCATCACCAGTAGTACTTAATCTAGCCTCGATGCTGTCCCGGGAAAGAGTGTCCCCCAATACGATATGTACAGCTTTTATAAATTATCTATTTATTAACTACCCTCCTTTTTGTACAAGACCTAACACTGGTCGATTTTATACCATTATTTATTTATCAACAACCCTCTTTTTTACAAAACCTAACAATAATATGTTTGTAGTAGTTTTTTTACGGTTTTCGGACTTTTTAATTTATTTGTACTGTAATTTTTTACATCTTGCCGTATTTCATAATTGTAGGTCAACAGGAAATAGTTTAGATTAGTCTACCTCGAGCTATGATAATTTTCAAAATGCAAAATTCCTTGACATTTAAAATATTATTTAACTTAGGTATTCGTTATATAAAATCTTAATGTATAACCTAGGACGTTGATAGCTTCTTTGATTATTTGATTGATACTCGAGTGAAAATACAACAATACTTTTCAGGACAGAGGCTTTTAAAATCATAATTAATTTTATTCTCCAAGAATAAAATTTTAATAATTAATTAATTTATTTATTTTCTATAATCAGTCTACATATAAGAACTTGTATGTATGTGTGTATAAATATTTATTTATCTATTATATATTTATTTATATATGTATTTAGGTATATATGTATTTATATATTTATTTATTTGTTTGTTTATTTATTTAGTTATATCTCGCGTCGCTTTGCACCGCTTTATTTATCCTATATTACATATAGCGGAATACGGCTAAAAAAAGGCTCTACGAGATTATAGACTTTAACAATATTTGAGTTGACTAGAGAATATAAAAATAATTTTAATGTAACGTATTAGCTTCAGCAGATCCATCTTCGAAAGCTGCAAATAGTTTAAAAATGGTGCACTCTGTAGTATTTATATTTTTTTAAATATATTTTAGTTATGTTATTTCCAGCTGCCACTTCAAAAGATAATTAATGACTTTTGCAACCGTTAATTGCACTATATATTGATATTACTTTTACGAATATCAAATTTCTTATATAAAAGTATGTATAAAATAAAAATAACTGTAATAATGATATCCTTCTAGTTATATAACTTCAAAAACCGTTTCAAAACTTAACATGACCTTTTTATGTAATTCCAATAATCAACCTCCTTTTAAAGGAGATGGTAACTAAATAGACACATTTATTTTAAAAATTCAATTAGACTCTTTGTGTAATTGTCCAAAAATATTCAAAGTTAATAAGAGTCACGAGTATAATTAAGTATAATTTCAAACGTGCCTGTTAAAATTTCAAGGCAATCTTAACTTTAATACGATTTGACTCTAAAGAAATATATATTTTTTACCTATATGTCTACTTTCTTGATAAGTACTTCTTTAATTTTATAAAAATTGTCTAAATTGAAGTAAGATATGTAGATACATTCACAAATATATTACTGTACATATATATTACAGGAACGAAAAAAAACAGTCAATAATCACCAATTATTTACATAAAAGATAACTCACGTGAAACAGTTTTGCGTACCTCATAAGATTTTTGGTATATTATTATAACACAAATAATTCTTACTTTGACTATATGCACCGCAAAGCATTTTGCTTTCAAAGCAATTTCACAAAAGTTCTATAATTATAATTTTAAGTTAAATTTTAAGTTTTAACTCCTGTATTTTTTTATCTGTGTTGTGGCCTCAAAGTGAATTGCTATTGTTATATATTACTGCAACACATTCTCTTAATCTTATTGATAAAAGACGTTAATATATAGCTAAATTTCAAAACTGAAACTTAAACTAAATTTCTAACTTCAAAGTTTCTTAACTTAACTTAAATTTGCTATGGCATTTTTTCATCATATTTTCTAGTTTCTTACTAAAAAGAAGGGAATGCCTGTACAATGTACATTATAAATGTACCTGCATAAAATTTCTAGGCTTTAGGACAAGATGTGACTACATTTGACGTTCACTGTACGTTTTTGTCATTGCTAAGATAATAAGATGCTAGGAAATGAAATGTTTAATATTTTCATTTCCTCGATCTGGTAACTCGCGGTATTGATTTCTTCCACCAAATACGCCTGCAGATTTCCACAGAAAGTGGGGAGCGAAGGCGTCGTTAGGAGAACGGAGTGTCTTAGCATTAGGTTCCCAGGCTTCCTCTCCCTGCTGTGCTATGTGTGTGATACAGAGTGAAGCTAAAAAAATACACATTTAACACTAAAAACTAATTTAAACGTTTTGGATGGAATACGATGGAATCTTAATGTTTTATGATATACGTATCTTTTTATGTTATTGTATATATTTAAGTATATAAAAATAATACAAGTATGTATGTATATTTTATTTTACATTTTCACACACTAACGAGCTTGGTAAGAACCTACGATAATGTAAATAATATGTACTGATGTCAAAGTGCTTATTATTTTGTTTCCAATTTATTCCGTGGACAGACGCAGTGACCGTCGTGGCGCAAGGGCTCAGCGGGAGACTAAAAACTCGACGGTTCGGGTTCAATACTCACTCACTCGAGGCATAATGACGACTGAATGAGGCAGAACTGAATGAATCAGTTCCACAACTCGAGACGTAATGTTTTGAAAATCAAGCCAAAACTATAAAACAGAGTATCATAACTCTGCTATATGCGATACCTAAACAATAAAACGATTTAGTCAACTTTACATTTGTATTTGCCACTGGATTTTAATAAAAATTGCATTTATATTTTTGTCGTTTGCATATAACATAAACAATGACTTATTTTTTTCACATTTGCATTGCATTTGCATGCGTATTGCATTGAATGAAATGTCACTCAACTTTTATATTAGATACAACACAAATAAAAACATAAGAACATATTTTTTATCACATAGTTACATTTTCATCACAATTTTTTTATAGACTGAAGCGTCACACAGCATGGCAGGCAGAGGGAACCTGAGATTTAAACATAATTTTTAACTATATATAATAATAAGCCTTAATTCACTCCAGCCATCTCATGTAATCTAATAAGGTACACATTTCTAACCTAAACCAAAATATACAGGGTGGAAGCGTCTGCACTTCTTTTACCGAAGTAAAGATTAAAATACTTCAAGCCCATACCTAAAGAAATATCAATAGCCTCAATATACCTCAACAGTTTAGACGTAGGATTTTTTTTTCACGTTACGATGTCTATCCTGTATTTCGTGTGACGCAGTTACGAATAAATATCAATAACGTAAACACCTATTACTACAAAAATACTATTACGCGTTGCCGGAAGCAGCAGTGCTTTTTATTCTCAAAAAACATACTAAAACGAGAAAGGGATACCTCTCGTTCAATTTTACGCAATTCAACATCGCTGCCAATACAAACGACTCGATCTCGTAAATGACGAACCTTTGATAGATTTGTGTCTGTGTGCGTCATTTTACAGCGTTTAATTTTATTAATTAAATTAAAAATAATAAGAAAAAATCTCTTTTATTCTGATTAAATAAAGTCTATTAGGTTTTTATATAGTAGTTAAAACTTTCATTTAAGTGGTGATGACAAAAACACTCTGTATAATAACCTCATTGTTGGGAGTTGCCTTGTAATAATCATTATTAATAAATATTCCATGGCCACAGCATATTTAGGGATTATTGTAATTAAACATTATAATTTAATAAGCACGTATATTGTACGTACGGACGCGTGCATGTATAATTTTTTTTTTGTAATACATATTTTTAAATACAATTGCCAAAGGCATATTTAATATTAATGTTATTATAATAAATGAGGAAACGAGTTGTTTATTTTACTCATGAAGCCCTCTTTTTTTTGTTTTATATAATTTTGCAATTGTCACCCTTATTATATATCTCACGGAGTAAAAAGAGAAACTTTATGATAATACAATTTGTGGTGTGTGTTTTATTTCTTTATAAGTAAATGCTTATTGTTGTTGAAAAAGCAAGCAATATGTACCAATTTTTTTTTTTGAATTTGAAATATAGAAACTGATATTATTTATTTTTAGCGCTTAACGCTATATCCCGCACGTGGCAAGTAGGCAGAGGATACCTCCGCCGAATTCTCAAGGCATTGTGTGTTGAGTGTCGGAACTCAACGTCGCACTTTGCCTCGACACACGAACAAAGAAATGAAGGATTATTATTGGTTAAGCACATATGTGACGCAGGTAAACAAAATGTTACTGTAAACGCGACAGGTTGTGGGTTCGATAACCACTCGAGGAGATGAAATATTTACTTAAATTTATATATCCATTTCTTCGCTCTGGTGCCGAGGCTAAGCGCGGCGTCGAGTTCTACCACTCAACATGCAATGTCCCCAGAATTCGTGGAAGTGAAGAGAGAGAGAAGAGAAAGTGGGAAACGGAGTGTCTTAACACTAGGTTCCCTCTGCCTACCCTGCTGAGTGCGGGATACAGTATGAAGCTGATTTAAAGTATTTTAATTTATTTTATGTGATTTCAAATTTCTACTTTAAACTGTTGAAAGACTGTACTATACGAATGTACAGAGAGATTATCAATCAAGAATTTAGTTTCATAATTATTTATGTTATTATGATTTGTTTAGCTCCACGTGTTATCACACGTAGGCAGAGAAAACCTAGTGTCAAGACACTTTCCTCCGTTTTCCGCCATTTCATTCTGCCATTGCGTGTTGAGTGGTATAACTCAACACCGTGTTATGTGTTGTATAACATAAAGTACGATCTGTGGATCATTTGAAGGACCATACTCTTCGCACTCGGTACTCTAAAGGGTGATATTAAAAATTAAAAAAAAACTATAAATATATTATTTATATATTTATTAATTTATTTACTTTTATTTTGTACTATCACTATTATATACATATATGTAAATACGACTCGCTCATCCTTAAAACTTAACATAAATATAGTTCTATAGAAATAGATCACTTGACGACTATTCTTATTATTCTTATGTACATTAATTTTATAGCCAGCTAAATGACTGTAAATTATTTATATAGTTTTTAAAATACAAAAATTCTGATTACTATATTTTTATTTCGCGGATGACATCTCTATTTAAATCCTTATTTAGTTTAACAATATAAACAAGTTTAACAACATTATATGAGAGTCGTGTTGCAGAGCCACAAAGTGTGTCTGTAAACACGACTGGTTGTGGGTTCGATCCCCGCTCGATGAAATGAAATGTTTATTTAAATTTATTTATATATTTATTATTATATATATTTTCCCTGAGCCTTTGTTATGTGCGGAATACAGAGTGAAATTAATTTTATTAATTTAATATAATAATTAAGTCGAGCAAGCTACTATGTAGCTAAATTGCTATCATTATTATGATTAATATATGTAGGCTTTTGTTATTGGAGTATGATGACAAATATAACTTACTAGTAATTTTCTACCAATTTAAATGGTGAGTGTCGTGGATTAGAGTAGTAACGAATACGTTTCTCCACATGTGTGCCAGACCCCGCGAGTCCACTCGTCGGCGCCTCGAAACTAAAAAAAAGGGATAGATTTGAATCGATTGTGCTAGGTCCCAGTCCTATTATACTAATCTAACCGTTCCAAAGATAGCTTTAATTAAATCCCACTAGTCGATTCGCTTATCAGTCACCCTCATTAAGCTCCCGCCCCGCCTTATTGCTTACTTCCCCTAATTGCTAGCGACGTACCTACGTCACAGTGTTGCTGTCTCCTTCTTGCATTACTCTTCATCTAAGGATGCCACAGTGCCTCTGTCTCTTTGTCGCTATGTTGACTAACGCTGTTGACTAATACTTAATGCAATTTCGCTCATTTTAATCAAAGCATCCGAAACCACGATATAGTACAATATTGTTTGATAGGACCCGCGATATTAAATCGCTTTCTGCAAAATGATTTTCTTGTTACAATCTTTATGAATTTATTTAGTCTAAATACTACTACTACTATACTATTGTATTGTACTACTACTATACTATTGTATTTTTTATTACACAATGTTTCAAATAATGGTGCTCCGGTGAAATAATATTTTTTTATTAAATACTTTTCGATTTAATATATATTTTTGTTTTATTTTTTAGTTGTTATTGTGGAATTTTAAACCTGCTCAACCTTGTAACAGATTTTCCATTATTACTAATGCCATTCTTTCTTTATTACTCATAAGTCGTAACAATACAGTTTCAATATTAATTATCGTTATCATTTCCGATATTTTATGGTTTGTTCCTTTACAAAGAATCTATAAAAACCAAAATGTGTCTAGCATGTCATACTAACATTTATCATTTAAACTGTCTTGCGTTCATTCATGTTGAATTAAAAAAGTCGTTGAGCATGTCGAACTCTGATCATGTTACCAGTGTGTTATTTACTAAAGAACAGGAGATTGAAAGTAATTGCTGGACTTATAAGGAATTAGACGAAATTTGTGAGATTGTTGAATCAGCAGAATGTGCTATGGAAGTTTTCAACGATAAATTCACAAGTATTGAGTCAAAGACTTTTGATTCACTATTTGATGCTTTGTTCAACATTAGTGAAAGTGTGGAAAAGCAATAAGTAATAATGATTATTAATGTTTTTTTATTTATGTCTTTTTTTCCTGTTTAAATTTATTAGATGTTGAATTTTAAACCATATTTTATTTGTTAACAAGTTGGCAGAGGCTTGAAACGCACGCTACTTGAAACGCACAACAATAAAAAGGTTGTGAAAATGAGACTTCTAAGCAAACCTGCAACTTCGAGGGATTCAGAACCATCATTTCAACCTTTAAACATTGACATGATTGAGTGTGAGGTATGCAAAATTTTTGTTAAAAAGAGATATTTAGCAAATCATTACGAGATGAATTTTCATAAAAATAATGCATTACACATTCATCATAGTTTTCCTAATGTAAATTTAATCGAAAAAGAATTTGGAAAACGTGTTTATACTAACAGAATAACTATACTCTCCGTTAGTGACGAGCTTTTGGATTTTTATTTATTTTTAAATTCCATTAAAGAGACTCTTTTCACTTTAGTTAGTGAGAGTATAGTAGCTTTGAAAACCTTCAAAGTTAATTTTATACTCCAAGCAAATTTTATTCGACAATTTAAAGAATTAACAAATATTTTTGATTTTCAAACTCCGAATGTCGTCATTAACGAATTTGTTGATCTAAATGAATTTCTCAATACTTTAAATAAAACATTTGCAAACAAAATAACTGAGTTTGAAAAAAAAGACAGTGCTTGGTCTATTCAAAGAATATTTAGTTTGGATATGAATGTGAATAAATTTAATCTTATAAAATAATGATTTGCCTCATGACATACAAAACAAAAAGGCAGTAATAAATGTAAAAAATAGCGACGTTCAGTGCTTTAAGTGAGCTTTACTCTCAGCATTGTACCTAGCAAATAAAAGTTCAGATCGAGTCACTTCATATTCAAAATATGAAACTGGACTACAATACTTTGAGTAAGTCTAACTCTGTGGTTGGTCCATTATATTTTACAAATTATACTATATATTATCTCAAACCTGTTCATATTAATTTACTTTACATAACGAGTGGAAGTAATGGGCATATACACTATTTACGGGAACTGGTATTCACTTTTTGAATGTGGGTAATGGCATCATCAGAGTTAAATATCCAAAAGGATATTGTCTGATGGCTTTTGATCTAACTCCTAATTTAGCTGCAAGCACCTCTTCGCATTGGAATTTAATCAAACACGGGAGTATTAGGTTAGAAGTAAGGTTTGAAAATACTCTCACTCAAACAATAAATTGCATTGTTTATGCTGAGTTTGATAATTCAATTGAAATAGACAAGCACGGAAACGTAAGTGTAGATTTTAGTACTTAATAGACTGTAGGTTTTCTTATAAAATAACATTCTCCATTTTATATGTTCTATATATTTGTTAACTTTTGTGTACTATAGACGTAAATATCATGAATACTTTAGAGATAAGTTAGTAATTTAAAAACAATACATCCCACTGATTGATGATGGGTTGTACAATTGATGTACTGTTTTTAAATCATCATCAACAATACATCAATCGATTAGCAGCAAAAACATTTGATGATTGCCGGTTCATATGACAACTCCTGTTTATTTGATCAGTAATTTAGATCCTGATACAATACCAGGCTCACATTGGATAGCAATTTACATAGGTACAAATGGAATTGGAGAATATTTCGATACTTTTGGTCGAAAACCAAATAGTTATCATTTATAATTTTTGAAGCGAAATACAAGTAGATGGATTTATAGCAATAAGATAATTTAAAATGTTTTATTTTCTTTTTGTGGTGAATACTGTCTTGTGAACACTGACTTGTATATACATATCTAGCGTAAAGGCATGTCTCTCACTAACCAACCTTGTTGAAATGTTTAATCAAGATACAAATAATAATGATCTTCTGTTAAGCGATATGTTTCAATCTTTTATAATATTTTAAACAAGAGTAACATTATGTGAAAAAATGTGAAAAAATATGTATGAAACATTATTTATTATGTAATAAATGCTAATGTAAAAAAATATTATTTGGTTTTATTAAAATGTCTTTCAAATGAAAATAAAACAAAGTAAAATTTTAGTAAAATATTTTATTTAGTCTTTTGATTTAAAGTGATATTTTTGTAGGTTTGGTGCACTAGAAATTTCTTTGGTGATACTTACCAACATAGTTGGTACATACCAACTTTCGTGTAAGTTGGTGGTGGTTATTTTTGTTATTTTTCTTGTTATAATATTTGACCCTTACATCTGTATGTTTCCAGTGCTCCTCCGGTGGTACATCAACTAGTTTTTTTAGTTCAAATATCTCAATTTTATGAGATGTGTTGCATTGGATCCATCATCTTCGTTGGTAGTAAGATATGAGGTACCATCGTTCGTCGCTCGCCCTACCGGTGAAGAACGCAGTTTTGTCTTTTTTTTCTTCGGAGGTTTTTTTTTTATGGAAAAGACACGGCAAACGAGCGTGCGGGTCACCTGATGGTAAGTGATTACCGCTGCCCACGGCCCCGTGCAACACCAGAGGAGTTACAGGTGCGTTGCCGGCCTTTAAGATGGGTTGGGCGCCGGGGCCCGGTATTACCTGATGCGAAACGCAGTGGCATAAAGCCACTACTTCACGCCGGTTTTAAATGCCTGGGGTGGTAATGATCCGGTCGAGTCTGCCCATGCGTATTGCCATTGCTGGCGACGTGACTCTACCACACGTACTTTAGTCGCCTCTTACGACACCACCAGTACCAGGATGATCCTATTCTAGGCCGGAATCACACGGCATAAAAGTTCTTGAAAGAACTCGTTTAGAGAGTCACTGCTGTTTGATCTCTCTCTTTTCTTGATAGGGTATGGTGAGGTACGTTCATCGTCAGATGTTGAGAAGTAATACTGTTTATACGTGTTTTCTTCGTATTCTGAATTATTCCCACCCACGCAGCACGTAAGCTACAACAATGAATACGATAAATTGCATTGTTTATGCAATTTGCTGAGTTTGATAATTTAATTAAAATAGACATGCACAGAAACGTAAGTATAGATTTTTGTTCTTAATTAACAGTAGGTAGGTCTTCCTACTGGTTAATTAAGAACAAAAATCTACACTTACAAGGCACAAATGTCTTATCACATTTTTTTTAAATTGTGATATAGAACATTCACGGACGTTTTCTGGGATCCTATTGTAAAAGTGTACAGATTGTCCCATAAAAGAATTACGGACCCGATGTAGTCGGGTTACCGGTGCAATAAGCTTACTCCTATTTCTAGTATTGATATTATGTACATCACCAATTTTGGCAAATCTATATATAAAAAAGGACTTGTTCTGACTGACTGAGGTAAGCCGCACGCACAGCCGTAACCGCTGATGGTAGAAACGTGAAATTTAGACACATGTTTATTTTTATAATCTGGACATCCACTAAGAAGAGATTTTGAAAAATTTTAACTCTAAAGGGATGAAATAGGAGTTGAAAGTTTGTATGTATTTTTTTTAGAACAGCACCGATTTTTATAATATTCGAAATTCAGACTCTTTAAAATATTTCATTGAACACGTGTTTCATGGTTTTTTAAAATTTACCTCTTATGGATTCAAATAAGAGGTTGAAAGTTTATATGGAAAAAACTTTAAATCGCCACCGATGTTTATAAAAATTTAAATTCAGACTATTAAAAATATTTTTTTGAACACGTGTTTCGTGGTTTTCTTAGAATTCACCCCTAAGAGTGCAAACAAGCGGGCGATGCTGCGCGTGCCCACTAGTCTTTAGTATTCATCTTAATATATGTAACATTTTCAAAAATGTATTGAGATGCAACTGTCAATGTACTTATATCCTTAAATTTTATCTTAACGATTCTTTGGGCTTAAGTTATAAATTGCGGGAATAGCTGGCTTCTGCAATACAAAAATTAATTTAATTCCGGCTGCATTACGCCAAAGTAAAATGCCGTAGGACATAATACTATGAAAGTAGCTAAAGTAAACAAGGCGAGCCGTTTCAACATCAGTTAATCGTCTGATTTTTTAACCACAAAAGCTATTGAGCTAAGTCTATTCACCAATCCATCGATATGAGGACCCCACTGTAATTTAGAGTCAATGGTGATACCGAGAAATACCGACAGAATCAGAGTTTGTAAAAATATTATCAATGCAAGAAGCGGTACAATAAGTGATTCTTGTTGGCTCTAGAAATAGATTATCTAGGTTATATGAATTAAATTATGCAAGTCTAGTGCATGTGATGAAATTTTCTAGTAAATTAATATGAAAATCACTACATACAACTGTTAATTTCTTAGATCCAGATAACTGTACAAGTACTTGTTCTAATATTATTTCAAAGTGTTCATATAACCCAGTGGGAGGTCTGTACACACTTACAACAATGAAATGCTCAAGCTCAGCACAGGCCATTTCAATAGTCTGCTCAACAGAGAGGCTCACAATATCTTTACGTTCTTTAAACTTATAAGATTTATTCAAAATTATTAAAGAGCCACCACTAATATTTTTTTCTCTATTGAACATACTAGCAACTTAGTGATTATTAAAATTCAAAATAGCCTCAGAGCTTTGAAGCCAATACTCTGTAATACAACGTACATGAATATTATTACTATTTAAGAATAATTCAATTTCTAACCCTTTATTATAAATCCCTTGTATGTTTTGATGCACATACATGCAAGTTTGTATCATTATCATAACAAATTCTATTTAATGTTATATTTATATTTATTTCAATTTTATTATTGTATAACATATTGCCAAAGATGGCCTCTATTGTCTCATAATTTAATTTAAATTAATTGGAACAGGTTCCAAACATGTTGTATTATACTATTCAAGGTCAGTATTAGGAACAGTAGTCTTTCTAGTCACAGTATTGGCAAAACGACGTCGAGAAACGACGGGTTTCTTTCTTCCGATTCCTCTGTGGTGAGGTCGGGAAACGGTGCCAGGGCGGATGCCCTCTGACCGTGGTCTCTCTCGGCGGCCATTAAAATGACCGCGTCTTCGGGGTTGGCCTTGGAGCCGAGGGGGAAAAGGGAAACACCGGATTCAGGGTTTCATGGGGGAAGGAGAAATCGATGGTAGGATGAGCTGTGATGCCTCCTGGGCGGTCAGTCCAGCCGGGTGAGACTCGCGGTTACCCGCGAGAGGCCCAGCTTAGACGACCAGCGACCAAGGAGGCAGCTCAGGAGTCGGAGAATAGACGACGACATCGACGTCGAGATAGATAGTGATACTGTTTATATAGGTTTTCCTCGTATTCTGCATTTTTTCCACCCACGCAGCACGTAAGCTACAACAATGAATACAAAAGAAAGTGAGTATAAAAATAGAATAAATTTCTACGCTATCTAAAAAAACGTTAGAAATTGATAAAAACACAAAATGTAAAAATCACAGTAAAATACTCACATCCATAATGGTTTCCATGTAGTCAGCACTTACTTGACCCACTCGCACAATAGTTCTTAACAAGAAAACAATAACAAAACATAGAACAACTTAGTGATGAATCCAAAAAAGATACACAATCGTTTTATACTAACTTAAACAATGAAAAGGAACAAACCTATAAAAAAACCAGAAATTATATCGATAATATTGAAACTGTATTACGACTTAAGAGTAATAAAGAAAGAATGGTATTAGTAACAATGGCAAATCTGTTACAAGTTTGAGCAGGTTTAAAATTCCACAATAACAAGTAAAAAATAAAACAAAAATATAAATTAAATCGAAAAGTATTTAATAAAAAAATATCGTTTCACCGGCGCACCTTTATTTGAAATATTGTATAATAAAAAATACAATGGAAGTATTTAGACTAAATAAATTCATAAAGGTTGTAACAAGAAAATCATTTGCAGGAAGCGATTTAATATCGCGGGTCCTAGCATACAATATTGTACTGTATCGTGGTTTCTGAAGCTTTGATTAAAATGAGAGAAATTGCATTAAGTATTTCAATATAGCGACAAAGATGGCGTCGTTAGGTGATGAGTAATGCAAGAAAGAGACAGCAACACTGTGACGTAGGTACGTCGCTAGCAATTCGGGGAAGTGAGCGATAAGGCCGGATAGGAGCTTAATTTAATTAATAAAATAGCTATCTTTGGAGCGGTTAGAGATACAGCTCTGGGACCTAGCGCAATCGATCCAAATGGGGGCTATCCCTTTTTTTTTTTAGTTTCGAGGCACCGTGGAGTGGACTCGCGGGGTGTGGCACACTTGCACCAGAACCAACGAATACATACTGATTAGCAAACAATGAAAAACTTGGGTTAAAGTTCAAACTTTACTTTATAACAACAAATTATTCTATAATGTTAAGGGTTAGTTTTATATTGATGTAATAAGTATCTTTGGCGAAACGTGAAACGGCCTAATAAGGATTTTTTTTATTTTTACAGTAGTGGATTATGAAAATAAAATATTTCTATTATAAACAGAAATAACAAATAATATTAGTAGATTTTTATTTACAGATTTTTTGACTGGCCTCAGCCAGATGTGGCGCAGAGGCACAAGCGTCTAAACGCAATAGGTTGTGGGTTCTATTCCCACTCGAAAAAACGAAATATTTAATATTTTTGCTCTAGTGTCGAGACAAAGCGCGTCGTTGAGTTTCACCACTCAAAACGAAGTAACTCCAAAATTCGGTGAATGAAAAAAAAGAATGACTTAACACTAGGCTCACTCTGCCTTTCCTGCTGTATGCGGGATACAGCGTGAATCTGACAAAAAAAGAAAATATAAAAAATTGTTCTGATTGCACAAAAGTATGTCGCCTTAATATTTTTTTTTATTGCATATTTATACGTTTTAACTTAAGTGTTAATATATATCTGCTAATAAATGAAAATGTACTTATTTAAAAGTGGAAGCGTTGAGTGTAGATGTATTAGATTTAAGGTGCCAAATATATAATTTTAAGTAATATTGGAATAAAATAAGAAGGTACCGTGCACATAGATGTAGGCGTTTAAATTTTTCATTAAGTATAAAAGTAAACCAATTCCCAATTACGATCATTTTTTATTATTTTTTTTACTATTTTTTTAGTTTTAAAGAACTACAAAATATCCATATAATTTCTTTTAAAACATACATTTCCATAAAGTGTTTATTTTATTTCACACAGAAATATGACGGTCGTAGAGGATATCAGCCCTTACTCGTACAATACGACGAGATTGGTCTTCTACCCCCTCGTGCTGCTCGCAACAGGTCTATGGCTGCTCTACCGATGGCAGCAACAGTCCAGACTCCACAAAATGGGCAACCAACTGCCTGGTCCTCTGCCAATACCATTATTTGGAAATGCTCTGTTGGCTTTAGGGAGAAAACCAGAAGGTATTTTTTCATTTAATATCGAAATTGTAATAGTTTTATTTTAAACAGCTTAAGCTTTTTAAAGCAACGAACGGGATATCGTAAATATATTGCTTTATTATTGAAATATTTATTATAATCTACTTCTTATATATATTAGAAAATTATAAAAAAAAATCAGGTGTACACACTTAGGAAATTATTATTATTACACACTTAAGAAACAGACTCATTTAGAAAACGTATAAAAATTTTAGCATTCTTAGAAACAGAGCACAGGCGCGGGTTCAAATTCCGCTTCGTGCAAAAAAAGATTATATATTTTCTAAATAAGTAAAATATTAATACTTCTTCAGAAAACGTATAAAAATTTTGACGTAGCTCTGACCAGTAAGCCATACGTTCTCCGTATTCTAAACAAGTATTTTTCTTTCCTCAGTGTGGAATAACACTTGAAAAAAAATGATAAAAATAAGTAAATTATTAATTTACATACTTTACTTTATCTAAAATATTGACGTCATTAGAAAAAAATATTTTTTTTTTTTATATTTTAATTAAACTTTACTTTTTACGTCTAAAATAGAACTTATATCGATGGCCTTGGTTTATGCTGAAAAATATGGAACAGTAGTCCGTGGATGGCTCGGCTCCAAATTGATTATATTCTTGTCTGACCCAAATGACATTGAAGTCATTCTTAACAGCCAAGTTCACATCGACAAAGCCTCCGAGTACAGATTTTTCAAGCCATGGCTTGGCGAAGGATTACTTATTAGCTCAGGTACAGTCATATACAAAGTTAGATCTTCGTAACACTATAGGTGTCATAATCAAGTTCATTATTTGAAGCACATAAAATAAGAGGTTGTACCTACACTAACATTACCTTTCAATTTAGTAAAACATATTTATTTGCCAATGAAGCCAAAAAGGGGCACAAAGCCCTTTTTTGGCTTCATGCTGTTTCCCGCACAAGGCAGGCTAGGCAGATTAACCTACTATTAAGATACTACAAATAATAGTAATATAAACGGTCGAGGTATCTTGATTTCTTTAAAGTTTGTTGATTTCTTTGAGTTTAAAATATTTTGCCCTATATGCTGTTTCTGTGAAGGAACGCTGATACTTAAACCATGTACATCGTATTTTATTTTTAAATACATTCTATTTTACTCAGTAAAATAATTGCCGCCGTCACTAAAACATTTCAAAAGATTTCAATGTAACAATTTACTCTTATTTTCACCTATTTGTTAGAAACTGTTGAGTATGATCTATAATAAAGATGCAGCAAGTATGCCAATATTCCAAAAAAATCTCTCTCTAGATTATTTTGCAATATTGACATTCTGAACTGAATATAAATTTTTGTTTAATCGTTTTCATTTCGACAAGTTTTCGGGATGACACTAACGATTATTGTCCTTTTATTATGGTTTGCTCGTATATTAAACTTTTAAATTGTTTGTTAGTTACAGTCCAACAAATCATAGTCATACATTAGCTGCGGAAGCGTAATGTTAAGACACTCCGCTCCGAACTTTCCTCCGAATTCTGGAGATATTGCGTATTGAGTGACAACTCAACGCAGCGTTTTTATCCCGATACCAGAGCGAAGAAATGCAAATATTTGATATTTCATTTTCTCGAAAGGAGTTTGAACCCACAATCTGTCGAGTTTACAGTCTTTAAATATAAATATTATAATTGTTCTGTTATTATAATAAAACATGTTTCAGGTGAAAAATGGAGATCTCATAGGAAGATGATTGCTCCTACATTCCATATCAACATTTTAAAATCCTTTGTTGATGTATTCAATCAAAACAGCAGGAATGTTGTCAACAAGATGAAAGGAGAAGTTGGCAAAGTTTTTGATGTACACGACTATATGAGTGGAGTTACTGTAGATATTCTATTAGGTAAGATTTTTTCAGATTCACGCGGTACCCCGCATATAGCAGGGTAAGTAGAGGGAACCTAATGTTAAGACATTCCGTTTTATACATAAGTGACGAAATTCAACGACGCGCTTTTGCCTTGGTACCAGAGCGAAGAAATGTAAATATTAAAGTTAAATCAAAATTTGAACGTTGAGTTCTGCAACTCAACACGCCATGCCTCCAGAACTCAGTGGAAAATGGGGAACGGAGTGTCTTAACACTGGGTTTCCTTTGCTTACCATGCTGTATGCGGGATGCAGCTTGAAGCTAATGATGATAATATTAATAACCAATAATTCATTCCCCGAGTGAGAATCAAACCCACGACCGTCACGTTTATGCCAATGCACTTATGATCTCTAATTTGTTATAATTATTTTAATTATATTAGGTTAGTAATCGACTTTAAGTATCGAATACATTTTTACTACAATGTAAACGATTTTTTTTATATTACATTGAATTGTTAATTGTCATTGCTGTTTCTTATTTAATTATTTATTACTACAGTGAGTGTTTTTAAGGAAATTATTTTAATAATTAATTTACTTGCATTGTATTCAATGAGACATTAGCATATTCGCATATCCTTTCATATTTGTCCATGAATTTGTTTCACGCTATAGAATTGGCAGAAAAAACCCTGAGAAACTAGTGTTAAGATACTTCCGTTTCTCACTTTTTGCCCAATTCCGCAGCCATTGACGAACTAAACCAAGAGCTTAGCCTTGTTACCAGAGCGAGGAAATGAAAATATTAAATTTTTCATTTCCTCAAATGGGAATCGAACTGACCTCATTAATTTATATGGTGATTGATTTATATATATGTATATTATTTTGAATTTAGAGACCGCTATGGGAATTACAAAGGACACTCAAGATGGTAAATCTGGTTTTGACTATGCTATGGCTGTAATGAAGTAAGTTATTTTATAATAAATTATTTAATAGATATTTCAACTAAAGAAAAAAGTGAGTTATAAGGATACTAATTTGTACTTCTTTTTTAGAATGTGTGATATAATTCATCAAAGACACTACAATTTCCATTTACGTTTCGATACCATTTTTAAGTTTACATCATTTTTTGAAAAGCAAAAAAGTTTATTGGATATTATTCATGGTCTAACTAACAAGGTATGGTTATAAAGTAAACATTCTCATATAAACATATTGTATCAACTTTATGCTGTATCCCAAGCACAGCAGGATAGGCAGAACGAACCTAATGTCAAGGCTTTCCGCCGATTTTGTTAAGGTATTGCGTGTTGAGTGGCGGAACTCAACGCCGGGGTTTTGCTTTGGTGTTAAAGCGAAGAAGTGAAAATATAAACAAATAATAATCAATTCCCTCGATTGGGGATCGAACACACAACCTTCGCATTACAGTCACACGCTTGTGCCTGATGACACACACATGATTATTTAACTAGTTACCAAAAATAACAATCAACAGGTCATTAAAAACAAGAAAGAAATATATTTCCAAAATAAAGCAAAAGGCATCATCCCACCTACACTTCAAGAAGTCACGCGTTCGAGTCCCGAAAACGAGACTGGTCTCGCCAATGTCAAAACTTTAGCTGATACTGTGTTCAAAGGTTATCGTGATGATTTAGACTTCAACGATGAAAGTGATGTTGGTAAGAAAAACGAAAATAAATTGTCTCTGTATTCAAAAATTATGAAGTAGTATTAATTAGCGCTTAAAATATATTTTTTCACATTCCGTTCCCATTGAAACACTTCCATTTCCCACTTTCAGCTGAATTCTGGAGGCATTGTGTGTTAAGTGGCGGAACTTTGAATGATAAACTTTGAATCGGGAATTGAATCCACAACCTTTCGCGTTTACAACCGCACGCCACGACTAGCCTACATATTACCATTTTTTTTATTATCCTACAGGTGTGAAAAAACGTCTCGCTTTCTTGGATCTGATGCTTGAATCTGCACAAAATGGCACAAATAACATAACCGACCACGAAATTAAAGAGGAAGTCGACACTATTATGTTTGAGGTAACTAAAAATGTGTAACTTTTTTTATAATTTTATAAATAAGGCATTATTAGATTACTTTTACAGATTCTCGCTTGAGGATCTCACTTGGGGTACACCCCCATGTAGTAGGGTAAGCAAAGGGCCTAGTGATAAAACAATCCATTACCCAATTTTTGCCAAACTATAGAGGCATTACGTGTTAAGTGGCGAAATTCAACGCCGTGCTTTGCCTCAACACCAAAGCGAAGGAATGTAAAAAGTAAATACATTGTTTCCTTTAGAGGAACTCGAGCTCACAACCGTCTAGTATGCAGTCGCACCCCTGTGCCATTCTCGCATATCAAATTTAATGAGTTGATATTTTATTGTTTAATATAATCACATTAAATTTAGGGACATGACACAACAGCAGCTGGATCTAGCTTTGTCCTGTGCCTTCTTGGTGTCCATCAAGATATCCAAACTAGGGTGTATGATGAACTCTACTCAATATTCGGGGATTCCGATCGCCCCGTAACCTTCGAAGATACCCTTCAAATGAAATATTTAGAACGTGTTATCTTCGAAGCTCTGAGAATGTATCCACCAGTGCCCATCATAGCTAGGAAATTGAAACGGGATGTCAAGATCGGTACGTGTTTGTTAAAGATATAAAAATGTATATTATAATAAATTTATTAGTCTTTTCAATATAGTTTGGTATTAACTTTTTAGATACAAACAACTACGTTCTACCCGCTGGAGCTACCGTTGTCATAGGACAATTTCAAGTTCATAGAAATCCAAAATATTACAAAAACCCTAATGTCTTTAATCCAGACAACTTCTTGCCTGAGAATACTCAAAATAGACACTATTACAGTTATATTCCGTTCAGTGCCGGCCCTAGAAGCTGTGTGGGTAAGTAACAAATCAAGTTAATGTTCAATTTTGTCGCTGTCTTCGAAATTTATAATCGTGATTTCGCAGGATATGAATAATATTATCGATATATACTAATATATTAAAATACTTTTTAATTTAATGTTGATAACAACCGTCGCTAAGCAACGGGTTGCAAAGTTTGTTTGTTGTTTTGAGAAAACGTCACCCAAAATAATATTTATAAGTCCGCGATACATATTAAATGTTTATCTCTGAAGGTTGAGTAAAATTAACCATTTTAATTAATTTACTTTAAATTTGCCTTCGGGCCTAGCCCTAGCCTTTCTTTGGGCGGCATAGTATGACCGACGGGAACGTCATCTACGTTGATGGTTTTGTAAATTTTCATACATTTTCGATCTACTGTTAATTTTTATGTAATTATTAGCTGTTTATAATTAATTTATACATTTTTTTCCTTGTAATTTATACTTTTTTAATTATTTTTTTTCCGTTGTCTTCTAATAAAGATCAAACTCGAACTGTATTAAAAAAGAACCAAAGTGTAGTATATAAAGTAGTTTAATTTCTTGGTGTGGTGTAGGATTTGGTCCTACGCGACATTGCCTGCTACTATTTATTTAATGTTATTTAAGTATATTCGGGAAAGAATGTTTGGTTATCTCAGTTAGGTTAGGATCTATACCGATGTTATACACTTAATATATCGTAATGTCAATCAATTAGGATTTTATTTGAAATTGCTCGCAAAAATTATCCTATTT
Organism: Heliconius sara; assembly: GCA_917862395.2. Lineage (NCBI taxonomy): Eukaryota > Metazoa > Arthropoda > Insecta > Lepidoptera > Nymphalidae > Heliconius > Heliconius sara. Next base: position 4,891,588 of record OU860796.2, on the reverse strand, counting down.
AATATAGAAAGATATTTATTTAGAGTAGTATTTATGTACGCGCACGGAAAACTTTAGGTACTTTTTCTAATATTAAGAATTTCCTGTAGTTACTTTTGTGCCGTGTGATCCCGGCCTAGAATAGGATCATAGGAGTACTGGTGGTGTCGTAAGAGGCGACTAAAGTACGTGTGGTAGAGTCACGTCGCCAGCAATGGCAACACGCATGGGCAGACTCGACCGGATCATTACCACCCCCGGCATTTAAAACCGGCGTGAAGTAGTGGCTTTATGCCACTGCGTTTCGCATCAGGTAATGCCGGGCCCCGGCGCCCAACCCATCTTAAAGGCCGGCAACGCACCTGTAGCTCCTCTGCACGGGGCCGTGGGCGGCGGTAATCACTTACCATCAGGTGACCCGCACGCTCGTTTGCCGTGTCTTTTCCATAAAAAAAAAAATACTTCTTTTGTTTGATTATTTCAACTCGCGGACATTTTTTCTAATAATAAGACTTCACTTATTATTCTTTTTTACTTATTTTGATTATCTAGACTTATATTTTCTTACCAATCCTATTGAAAACTCAAAATAATTTCATAAATATATTTAATAAATATTCGTATAGTTCAAGCGGGCGAAACCGCGCCCGGGTCCGCCAGTACTATAAGTGCAGACCCGGACGCGGATCGCCCGCGCTCGTGGTATGCTGTAACAAATTTTAATCTGTATGTCAGCTTCACGCTGTATCCCGCACACAGCAGGGTAGGCAGAGGGAACCTAGTGTTAAGACACTCCGTTCCCCACTTTCTGCCGAATTCTGGATGCATTGCGTGTTGAGTGGCAGGACTCAACGCCGCGCTTAGCCGACGCCAGAGCGAAGAAATGGAAATATAAATATAAGTAAATATTTCATCTCCTCGAGTGGGATACGAACCCACAACCAGTCGGTTTTACAGTCACACTTCGTGCCGCTGCGCCACGACCGGCCTCAATCTGTATAAAGCTCATATTGTGTCTAACATACTTAATCGAATAAGAAGTAATACTGTACTATTGAAAATAGTTTCGCAATTAATCCTTCCCTATTTTAAGCACAAAATTTACAAACAAGTTAAGTGTTATAAGCTAGATAACGTTACGGTGTATTTCTGTAGTTAGCCGTACATAACCAAATAACAATAATAATGAACGCCATCGAATCGCAGGCGCTGTAGAAATAAAATATATGCAAGTACATTTCACTACAAAAATACTCAATTTCATTCATTCTTATAAAAATCCGCGACACTGAATCTCAAATAAGTCACAATAAGGAATTTTGCAACAAAAAATAATTGATAACTGCAGGGTTTCCGTTGCTTTGTCCGTTTCTTATACATAAAATTTATTTTTTTCAAAGAAAAATAGAAATTAATAATAAACAGCAAATACCCACATAAAAATTAACAGTAGATATTTTTTTATGGAAAAGACACGGCAAACGAGCGTTCGGGTCACCTGATGATTAGTGATTACCGCCGCCCACGGCCCCGTGCAACCCCAAAGGAGCTACAGGTGCGTTGCCGGCCTTTAAGATGGGTTGGGCGCCGGGGCCCGGCATTACCTGATGTGAAACGCAGTGGCATAAAGCCACTACTTCACGCCGGTTTTAAACGCCGGGGGTGGTAATGATCCGGTCGAGTCTGCCCATGCGTGTTGCCATTGCTGGCGACGTGACTCTACCACACGTACTTTAGTCGCCTCTTACGACACCACCATTACCAGGATGATCCTATTCTAGGCCGAGATCACACGGCACGAAAATATATGAAAATATACAGAACCGTCAACGTCGTCTTTTCCATAAAAAAAAATACTAAATGTACAGACAAAATATTTTTACTGTCTTATTATATATAGAAATAATGTAACCGCATCCGCATTTTATGCAGCAGCCAATAAATGTCGAACTGGTTTTTTGTTGAATTGGTTGGAATAATATTCAAATTTATTATTAAGAATCTATATTTGTCACATGCTAATGCTGCGTGTAATATTTTTCTTTTGTTTTCACAACGTATCCCGTATAAGAAAGGGCAGACCGAGGGAACTTAGTGTTAAGACACTCCGTTCTGCACTTTCCGCCGAATGTCGGGAAACGCAGGCACTGTGTATTAAATCACGATTACTTCAAATACTTAAGACATAATTTGAATAAACATAATGATTTAATAAATAATTTCAGTTCAGCCTCAATAGTTTTTGTAATTATCATAATTAATTATTTTTTAAACATTAATTCCCGTTTTATTCATTAAAATAATTAAATAATATCTTTTATACAATTTTACAAAGTAATTATCGAAGAGGTCAGTCGTGGCGCAGCGGCACAAAGTGTGACTGTAACCGACTGGTCGTGGGTACGATCCCCACTCGACGAGATGAAATATTTATTTAAATTTATAATTCTATTTCTTCGTTCTGGTGTCAAGGCAAAGCACGGCCGTGAGTTCTGCCACTCAACACGCAATGCCTCCAGAATTCCACGACTGGCCTATAATTATATAATTATATAACATTTGTGCAGGTCGCAAATACGCCATTTTGAAGTTGAAAATCCTGCTGGCAAATATACTTCGAAATTACAAAATGGTATCAGACGTCACTGAGGACCAATACGTGCTCCAAGCTGACATCATCCTCAAGAGAACTGATGGATTTAGAGTCCAAATCGAACCTAGAAACAGGGTTCCGTCGGCTGTTTAATTTAACTACAAATAATTATATTTATATTTTTATATTACATATATTTATTTATTGAAGTAATTTGTCGAGACAATGGCTTATTTCCTATAGTTAAAATGTATGAATTTCATGAACAGCACAATTTTAAGTTGTAAGCATACTAAAAATTGATTTTTATTTATCTAAAATAAAATACACATACGTTGAGAGGGATATCAATAAAAGGGTATCAATGTTTGCGTTTATATATTGTTATTATATTAATTTAATATTGAAAATAAACGCATTATGACCATTTTATTTACTTTTATTTATTTTAATAACAGCCGTAACGTATAATGTAAGAAGAATATTATAAAATTAGAAAAAATATTATTGGAAATAAATAAGTTCAAAATGATGACAGTTTCATATTTCACTCTGTGGACTATTCAGTCTTGCCTTATCATAAGTTCTTAATATGTATTGAAAATGGAGAATATTGAGTTGGGTCAGTAAACACTAAACCCACTAAAAAAACAAAAACTATTCCATAAAATGGTGGCACAAATACAAAATTCAAATTCAAACAGTTTATTATAAATAGTAAATTAAAATGATATGAATATTCAAATATAAGCCGAATATGTTAACGTAAAACAAATGTGATTATATTTGTATAATATTAATAAAAAAACTTGATATAGATATGTTTAAATTGTTTGTGTCTTCAAGATGTTGTGTTAATGAAATAAAATTTTCATTACATATTATAACATTTATTTATAATATTTATAAATAATAATAAATATTTATTTATAATATTTATGTATACGTATGTATTTATGTATATATATTTTATTTTTATTTCTGTTATTAAGTATTCTCCTACAATTTAATGCACCACCCACACTCTCTTTTTTTTATACAACTCCAGCGATCAAAGGTTGCCTGGAACAGATCGCTCTAAGCGATAAGGCCGCCTTATTGTACATTATGTTTTTCTCTTATTTTGTATATAATTTTTTTTAATTTTAGGTATAATAAAGTATATTGTATTGTATTGTATAGTATAACTTCTAAATAAAATCTTAAAAATTCAATTTGTTTTTTCTTGTCTATCAGAACATTATCAAAATCTTTTCATCTCTCCACGCTGTGACATGAGTTCTGCCAATCTGTTAGCAATTAATACTTCGACAAATGGATGAATGTATGAGGAAACTTACTGTTAAGGTACATTATTCACGCATAATATAATAATAATAGGATATAATGTAAAACAAAAATATTTTTATTAGTCAGTCACAACAAATTCATATTATGTGTTGTACCTTTGGTCTTTTGTTTCACTACGTCTGATTTACAGATAAATCGGAAACAGTTTACAATTATTTTAATAAAAAAATATGTAAATTTTAATTAATTTATTTATTATTAAAGCTTTGTATAATTACCACTTATGAAATATAGAAAATTAACAAATTGTACAATTAAAAATAACAATAAAGATCTGTAGGAAACTTAATAAGGGGTTACTTATGAGAAACACATCCATCAGTATTGCCCTCTTATTATAATTTAGGATAACATAATTGGTTTAGGATTTATGCCTACGACTAACTAAATATTCTACCGTCCAAAGGACAACGCACACGAGACAACAAAAACTCATAGCCAAGAAACAGTTCACGTAACTGCCAGTCGCCTCGTAAATGACACCTGGAATAAAAAGAAAATTAATTTATTAAGTTAAGTTATTCCAAACATATTTGTATGAATAATTGACATCAAGTCATTTCAGAGGTGAGCAGAGAAGCGTGTGACTGTAAACGTGAAAGGTTGTGGGTTCGATTCCCCATTGAAAGGAAATGAAACATTTAATAATTTCATTTCTTCGCTCTTGGCAAAGCGCAGCGTCGCTCTACACGTAATGCCTCAAAAATTCAGAGAAAAATAGAAAACGGAGTATCTCAACATTAGGTTCCCTCTGCCTTTCCTCGAACCAACAACTATCGTTAACAGTTAGGCGTTGTCCCACGGGCCACGACGTTCTCAGAAACTTTAACGTTTTTTTTTATTTTTATTTAAAAATAAAAAACTTATTTAAGTTGAATAAATGAGAATATCAAATATAACATAAGACAATGAACTAGACCGTCTGGTAAAACCTGCTTGACAATCGCGTTTTTTTTTATGCAAAAGACACGGCAAACGAGCGCGCGGGTCACCTGATGGTAAGTGATTACCGCCGCTCACGACCCCGTGCAACCCCAGAGGAGCTAAGGTGCTTTCTACAGGTGCTTTGCCGGCCTTTAAGATGGGTTGGGCGCCGGCGCCCGGCATTACCTGATGCGAAACGCAGTGGCATAAAGCCACTACTTCACGCCGGTTTTAAACGCCGGGGGTAGTAATGATCCGGTCGAGTCTGCCCATGCGTGTTGCCATTGCTGGTGACGTGACTCTACCACACGTACTTAGTCGCCTCTTACGACACCACCAGTACCAGGATGATCCTATTCTAGGCCGGAATCACACGGCACAAAATTCACAATCTATTTTGTAAATTAGAAAATCTCCACTAAGCTACAAAATCAAAGTTAGAATATATGTATATATATTATGGACATCTTTTGGCAAAGTTCTGGTGCGAAAGGACGACCATTCACGTATTATCCACATCACTAACGAAGCCCAGGTTCATCTCATGCTGCAAGAAGCATGACTAAATTTTGTGTCTATTTTTTATCATAGTGTTTCTTGTGTGCTGTGCCATATATCGGTAAATCACGTCAGTTCCTATTACAGAGATAAAATTTTGTATTTTTGTTTAAATTTCATATATATTTGTTCAATAATTATAATGTACAAGTGTTTATTATGTAAGTATATACACACAATATTATCTCACTCTTTTACACACTTCACACATAACCTGCTATTACTAAATAGTCTAACATTTAAACAAACAAGCATAAATCCTAAATGCAAAAGTCCCTTTTGCTTATTAATTTCAGGCTTAACAAATTTGAGGAATCAATACAATCAAATAGACGGTGAATTAAAATCGTGTTCTAAGCTGTTGCACATAATGTCTGGTACTATATATCTATTTGCAACTCTAATAAAAAAGCCCTTAATTCTTTCTTATTTAGCTATCGCTTCGAGTAATTCCTGTAACGTACACATTTATTTTTATAGCTTTAACAATGGATAGTCTTGCAGTGTTAAGAGATTTGGACGAGGTAAAAATTGCTGATTCTGTAGCGTGTAACGTTGAGGAACTATCTAAATGTGTACCAGCCTGTAACTCAATATTTAACATCATCACTCAAAATATCAGGAGTGTATATAGTAACTTCGACAATTTGCAATTAACTTTATCGCAGATCCCATGTGAGGCAGACGTATTAGTCTTAACAGAATGTAGACTAAATCAAAATAAAGAAATTCCAACTATAAAAGACTATTCAACTTACTCTACTACAAAGAATATAAACCAAAATGATGGTGTGGTTGTATTTATTAAAAACTGTCATCAATTCCGCGTCACTGAAATGAACTTGTTAGACGCGTCTGGACTTCAAATAAGTAATGATGTGATAACTGTTTTAGGCATATATAGATCTCCCTCCAATGTTAATGCCGAGAACTTTATTGCCTCGCTTGAACGTCACCTGGACAATATTGATCTACATAAAAATATAATTTTAATTGGAGATATAAATATTAACTTAATAGTCAAACTTACGGAAGCTACTTATGATCGCAATAATCGACTTAAATATTTGGATGTCTTATCGTCACATGGACTGCTACCCGGACATCATTTACCAACTAGGATGAGTAGCTGTATTGATCACGTCATATTAAAACTTGATACACATTACAGCTCTCCCATGGTTACGGTACTGAATACATCTGTAACAGACCATTCAATGGTATTGCTATGCCTTGTGAATAAATCCTTTATTAAAGAAACAAAAGTGAAATTCAAAACGGTGGTTGATTACGAAAATATATCCAAGACCCTTATTTGTACCGATATCACACGTTTTAACAAATATAAAGACCCTAATCTTTTAGCGGAGGCCTTTATCAACCTAATCAGAACCGAATTGCACTTAAACACTAAAATAAAACCAATCTCTAGTTGCAAAAGACTGATAAAACCCTGGATGACACCCGGGGTCCTACGCTGTATTAGATTTCGAAACAATATGCAATTAAAAGTAAGATTAGAACCACATAATGATATGTTAAAAATTATATTCAAGCGATATCGCAATTTTTGTGTTAATCTTATTAATAGGTCAAAACGTCATTATAATAGAAAGAAACTGGAAGTTTCAGCAAAAAATTCAAAAAAACTATGGAGTACAGTTAATGAGATAACTCAATATAAACCTGCTAACACTTCTAGCAGTATTCTCCTGTTACAATCTCATAGCCCTCTAGACTCCGTCAATCGCGTCAATAATTTTTTTGTGAACGTCGGAAAGTCACTATGCGAGGAGATTGCTTTAAATTTTAATCCCTATCGCAACACTATTCGCAATGCTTCCTGTCAAATGTCGTCATTCGTACTACTAGATACTGATCCACAAGAGGTTAACGATGTTCTAATGGGGCTTGACTCAGCGTGCGCTTCGGGGTGGGATGAAATACCCGTTAAATTATTGAAATCTTGCAAAGACTTTATCGTGCCTGTTGTGGTCCAATTAGCCAATTTATGTTTTCGCTCAGGACTTTTTCCTAAAGCTCTTAAACGTTCCCTCGTGACACCAATATTTAAAGGTGGAGATAATAATGATGTTAACAATTATCGACCCATCTCGGTGCTAACCAGTATCTCCAAAATCATTGAAAAACTATTGAATAAAAGACTGCTTAGCTACCTAACAAATTATGATATATTATCTACTTCCCAATACGGTTTTAGAAGAGGGAAATCAACACAAGATGCCGTTATCGATTTGGTAACCTTAATAACAGAAAGGGTTGATAACGGCGATAAATGCCTCACTGTATTCTTAGACTTGAAGAAAGCATTTGATACAGTTTCTACGGTTATACTAACTAAGAGACTGGAAGATATTGGGGTAAGAGGTATTGCCCTTGCCTTGTTTAAAAATTATTTAAGTGAAAGGAGACAAATAGTCAGAATCGATGAATTTAAAAGCAGTGAAGAAAGTATCACATATGGAGTTCCCCAGGGTAGTGTGCTTGGTCCGACGCTGTTTTTAGTCTATATAAACGATTTGTGTAGACTCGGAAATAGCGTCGGACAAGCTTTCTGTTACGCAGATGACACTGCTTTGGTTTTCTCTGGGCGCACATGGGATGCTGTTAAAGCCTCTGCCGAGTCCGGTCTAGCTCAAGTTTATACTTGGCTTAATACAAACCTCCTGACTCTTAATACTGCTAAAACAAATTACATTTGCTTTGCCCCTAGCAAGAAATCTCAACCATCAGAAGAATTCTTTATTAGCTTACATGGATGTAAAGACGAACTATATCAAATGGATTGTAACTGCCCCCGCCTTTCAAAAGTCAATTTTACTAAATATCTCGGTGTGGTAGTCGACCAAAGGCTATCATGGTACTCACAAATAGATTTGGTCATTGAACGTATAAGAAAACTTAAATGGATGTTTATAACGCTGCGACATGTTATGACTAGTACAATGCTAAACAAAATATACGTTGCTCTAGTACAATCAATAATAACCTACTGCATACCAGTGTGGGGCGGAGCCGCGAAGTGTAAAATGTTGGACCTAGAAAGAGCTCAAAGATTACTCTTAAAAATTATGTACTTTAAGCCTTTTAGATTCCCTACTGAGAGTCTATATAAGCTCTGCAATCTGCTTTCCATCAGACAATTATACATATTGCACACAACGCTCAGCCTACATAAAACACTACCCTATGATCCTACTCGAGTCTCTAGAAGAAGGAAAGATGTCGTGTCGCAGTTCAAGCCGAGACGCACTGATTTTGCGAGACGCCAATACCCTAGTATAAGTGTTTTTATTTATAATTCCATTAACAGAAAGTTTGACAACAACATTTACCCTAAATTGAAGTTTAATTGCAAAAAAATCTTAATTGAGTGGCTAAGCGCACTCAACTATGAGGAAACTGAACGGATTTTAAAAAGAACTATATAGGATTTTATCACACATACATGCGCTAACACACAAACTCACACCCATCCATCCACACACCCATACACACATACACACACTCGCACACATCGACACACACACCCACACACAAACAACGAGCACGCAGCAAAGCACATTTATAACATTAACTGTTTAAATTATGTCTAATGTCCCAACTGTTACCACTGGCCTTAGGTTAAGAGCGAGACATCCCAACACAAGTATTATAATTACTTTCTGGGGTCGTCTCATCAAAGAAATATTTGTACGATTTGGGAAATAAAACAATTTTTAATTTAATTTTTTTAATGTATAGCTCGAAGCTATTGAATAATCTAAAAATAAAATTTAAATATTATAAAGCAATATATACTTTTATTACATAAGAGAAATAAATTTTATATTTTTTTTAATATAAATTGTTATAAAAAATATATTTAGAAAAATAAAAACAACATTCTTCCGAAGGTGGTACAATGATCCAAGCCATCGATGGCTAAGCCTCCGAGAGAGGAACCTAGTCAGAATACGTATATGTATTATATGTAATTAAATTGAATTTACGTATTTGGCGATCTGAGTCTTACTCAGTCTGTGTCCATCTCACAATGTCAAAAGTATAGGCTAGTAGCGACATAACCCAACCGTTAAAAGCACGCAACTTGTTGCCACTAGATAAAAGGCTGCCAAACACTTTTTTCTGGCGACCAAAGAAATGCTCCTTCACCAATTGCCCAATGGTTCAGACATTCCAAGATATTTATAAGTCTCACATTCACCAAAGGTTCTGAAGGAAACAGATTCTGAAATATAAATATTATCAGATCTTATCACACTCACTCGCACTACAGGCATGCTCGCACATTTATCGACGCCAAATTCCATTCTTATATTACTTTACACTACTAAAAGTTAGAGTAACCGTAGGTAGCCGTACAAGATCAGGTCTTTTAAACGCAAATAATTTCAGATTATCCATGTACTGCGAGTAAGATAAGACCGCAACCCTCCGACGAAGCTGAAAGCCTAAACCTGCATCCTATAACAAGGTGCTAAGAGGTCAGATAGACAAAACCACAAAGTACTCAGACTGTCACTCTGAAATCCACCCCTCTTTATTCTTATCGGTTCAGTTCAGTTATTGTTATCAAAGTATGAGGCACTGAATCATATGCCTCTATTTTATAATTTATCCAAGCAGAAGGATTTTTTTTCCTTGTTGTCTTACCTGTATCAATAAGAAGAAGTTCTATTGTGCTACAAGCACCAGACTTACATCCATTTTGAGTCAGTGCCAAACTATTGTTATAAAAAATATGTTTGTTGACTCTTTTTACTCAGAATAGATATATATCCATGTTATAGGGCGATATATTTTTGACTCCGTGAAATATCTTAACGATTATGTTACGAAAATCGAAACTGCGGAACCAGGAAAAACCGTAGTGACGAAGAAAGTAGTTTCGAAGGTCAATCGAGGTCTCCCCCTACCTCTCTTACCACTCACTTTTCCGTCATAAATCTTATTTGCCATTCTTTCATCACACATTCATTAAACGTACCCAAACCAGCTGAGAACATTTTTCATTCTCACCGTGACATCCTCGCTAGTACCTGCCATTCTGTGTGTCTTCATTGTTGATTTGATCAGCTAAACTGACTCCGCATATCCTACGAAGAGATCGCATCCCCACAGCATTCATCTTGCTTTCATTCTTCTTCTGTAATACCCACGTTTCGCTGCCGTACAACAGCGTTGGTACCAACACTGCACTGTGTTGGTACCAAACGTGCAGCTATGCTGACGTTTCGCCGTCTCATTAATGCTAAGCTAGGGCTGCGTTAACCCTGTTACCAGCAGCAATACGCATTCCACATCCATATCGTATCTTCCATCTCTACTGAACATACTTCCCAAATATACCACTTCATTCACTTGTTCTAATATCTTACCATGCACGCTGATATTGTAATCCGTTCTTTCTTCATTTCTTTCAAATACCAGAGTCTTGGTATTGCTCGCATTTAGACTCACACCATTATTTTCACACTCTTCTTTCAGAGTAGTGACCAATGCCTGCAACTCGCATTCCGATGATGAAATGAGCACTGTATCATCTGCGTACAGCAGGCAATTCACATTCAGGTCACCTACTTTTAATCCCAAATCACTTTGTTTCATTCCTTGGAGACAGCTATCCAAATACAAATTGAACAACCAAACTGACATTGCGCAACCTTGTTTAACACCCAATTATTATTGTCAAACCAGGGCGACATGTCAGCTCCTACTTCCTTTACAGCTTGCAGCAAGGGTCCGCATACATTGTACTGGGGTAGTATCTCCACTAATTTTGCTCTTACAAATCTGTCAAACGCTTTTTCCAAGTCCACAAAAACACAGAAAGTTTTTTTTTTAAGTTAACTGCCAAAAGTTTTTCCGTGATCATGCGGAGGGAAAAGATCTAATCAATACACCCTTTTCCAGATCTAACACCTCCTTGGACCTCCCACAACAACCTTTCAGATCTCTCTTATATTCTTTTCACTAATATCTTAACATAATATTTTCGTCGTCGGCTTGCCTATACTCGACTTATCGTCAGATTATCTGTATATCCCGTCCTGAGGCCTTTAGAAAAAAGGATATACAGTCTTTCTACCTCCTTCCTCTTCTACGTGCATTTATTGTATTTTTTCGTTGAAATGAAGCAGTATGTAAATTTTGTGTGCGTGAACTAGATGATGAGTCATAGTATCCTACTGTATGTGATGTTTGTAGTGTGCCTGGTGCGTCTGATGTGGATTGTGATGTTATTAGCGTGTTGTTCACAAACATAATGTCTCCCAATACCTTACTTAGAATGATAGTTGTGTGAAAGGTAATATATAATAATAATAAAATAATATGTTATTATTATGAGTAAAAATTGATCAAGATTCTAATTAATTCATGTGTATAGCAAATTTGTAGGCAACCTTGAAAAGGTAGAACCAATAATTCAATTTATAATGGATATTGAAAAAAATAAGGAAAAAGACCATTGAAGACTTTAGGTTCAAGCTATGGAAACATAAAACAATATAATTAAACTATCAATTACACATATATATGTAAATATATTACCTATTAAAGGATCAGCCATTAACATAAGGAACCCAGAGAACAAAATATGTAGCGCCAAAGCTGCTGGGAACCTATCAGGTGCAGCATTCACCAGGACCAGCGGAAACAGCACCTGCACCGAGCATCTGACCAAGCCCGATATAGCCGTGACAGCAGTTACAAAGTACAAATTGTCTGACGTTACCAAAGCTGAAAAAAATATAATACATGAATATAATATGGACGGTTCTAAAAAAATTTTTTTTTTGGTTCGTAAAATTTCGAAAATCAATGCATTTTTTCTTATGTATGTGAAAATTAAGAACGGAGTGTCATATATGTACAGTAGAGTGGTGGTCTCCACTCTGAGATGAAGGTTAAAACGTGAAGCTGGAAAAAACAAATTATATATATATATATATATATATCAACGCCGCGCTATGTCTCGACATCAGAGCGAAGAAAATGGAAATATAAAATTATATCAATTTAAACGACTTTTCTAGACAGTTCATGTATGTATGTATGTATCACGTATCATTCTTATAAATAAATTTCATTAAAGAAATACCTGCAGATTTTTGAATGAAAATAATTTATAACTTAAATATAACTTAAAAATGATATACGTATAATATATATGTATACTTATATCATTTTTAAGTTATATTTAGTTTTATACAGTGATAATATGTGATGCATGCAAACCTATACACATAATATTGATATAAATAGATAATATGTTATGAGGCCAGTCGTGGAGCAGGGGCAAGTGTGACTGTAAAATCGACTGATTGGGGGTTCAATACCAAGTAATATATTTATTTACACTTACAGCGTGAAGCTATTTTTCTTTTATTTTATTTATTCTTTTTTCATTTATTTACACTTCTCAGTTATGCTTTTTTCATTTGTTTATTTTAATGAAAGTCATCTGTCTAATCCATGTTTCGAAACAAATTACATGTTATTTTAGAAATAAGCCAGGTACATTACATTAAAGTTAAAGTAACGGGCGCGGCGCAAAAACTCAGCAGGACTTGTTTTTTTTAAATTCTAATTGAATAAAAAAAAACAAGTCCTGCGGAGTTTTTGCATTACAAATTGACACTTAATAATTAGTGACAATGATCACACACCTTTGAAACAGACTGGAGGACCATTTCATTCTCAAGGCGTGCTATCATTAATAAAATCATTAATTAGGTATCAAAAAGTAGGATCTGTTACTTACCTACACGTAACACCATGGTAACACAGGTACCAACGAAAAAAAGGATTTTACTGTCAACTGTGTAAAAATAAGTGAACACTGCCAAAAAAAATCTCGCTGCAAGATCTGCTATAGCACCAATCATAACACACGTCGCCACTTGCATCTGAAAAATCTCAATAGCTGACATAACTGGAAAAATACGCTTGTGTAGCACGAAGTGCTTCTATCATTCTCTGAACGTTTATTTCAGATATAAATATAATATCTATGCACTTCTTTTCGAAACATATATAAAAATATTTTTTTAATAGATTTTTTTTAACTAAAAAATGACAATGATGTTGTCATGAAAAATGTAATCCATCCTAATTCAAAAAAAAAATCTTAAATCACTTATACAAGATATTCTGACAACGGAAACGGAAGACGGACGGACAGACAAACGAAATTCAACTTTAATAAAGTATATATATATATATTTTTTAAGATTAGTAATTTATGGAACTAAAATAAATCTTTATGACAATGAATGATAATAAAGATTTTATCAAAACATACATCTAAACATTAAAAAAGACAAATAATAATAAGTTGTCAGAAAAAATACAAATTTTATTTTTAGAAACATATTTTTTTATAGTTACCTTTGTATATCCATAGGAGAAAAGTAACATGGGCTCCATCGCCAGGTATGTCACATCGGAGACGAAGGCGAAACCGAGCCCTATCAGAGTGCTTACAAAGCGAGGATCCTTAAGAAGATCCAACTCAACATTTTCATATATCACTTTGCTGTAAAATTTTAATATTAAATTATATTGTTATCCATTATAAATGTTGAGGCCAGTCGTGGCGCAGCGGCACGAAGTATGACTGTAAAACCGACTGGTTGTGGCTTCGATCGTCACTCGAGGAGATGAAATATTTACTTATATTTATATTTCCATTTATTTCGCTCTAGTGTCGAGGTTAAGCGCGGCGTTGAGTTCTGCCAATCAACACGCAATGCCTTCAAAAATTAGGCAAAAAATGGGGAACGGCGAGTCTTAACACTAGGTTCCCTCTGTCTACCCTGCAGTGTGCGGGATACAGCGTTAAGCTGATTTGATTTTATTCATTATAAATGTTTATTTTTTGTACAGTTTCACGCTATATCCCGCACATCATAGAATAGACAGAAGGATCTTGGAAAATAGTGTTAAGACCCACCGTTCCCATTAAGATACTTCCGTTCCCCACTTGCCGCCGAATTCAGGAGAAATTGCGTGTAACGTGGCGGAACTCAGCCACACGTGTATTTAAAACAACGACGTAATTTATTATAATGGTATTTACATGTAAACTGGGTACGTCTAATCTATATGTATCTATATGTATAAATAACTTTCCATATAAAAATATTTTAATTTTATAACCTACGACGTGATTGACTTACATGATACTTTTTTGAATAGACTCGTGACGTCCGGGGCTGGATTTTATCTCAGTAACGTTGTTCTCGCCTGGTAACATTTTCATAATGGATTCATCAAAAATTTCTCCTTGATTATTTTTAAATTTATTAGGACTTTTACCGTCACAACCAGATGATAGCTCTACAAATAGACAACGTTGCAGGACATCACTTAAAAGCACATGCACAATAACACAAGCATAAAATGAAAAAAGAAACACAGACATATAACATTCCTTATTGTAAAAAAAAAAATAAAAAAAAAAAAGAAAAAAAAAAAAAAATACATAAAAAAGAAAAGCGTAAAAAATATATCGTGTACAAAGGTGTCATCTCTATAAGAGATCTCTTCCAGTCAACAAGTAACTAAGCACAGGTAGTATAGATGAGAGTTAGTATTTAGTAATAGTAGTATATAAGTGGTAATCAGAAAAAGTTTAAGTTACTTAATACAACCAAAAAAAAAGAAAAATATCTTACTATAATATAATATACATACACATACAAGCACATTATATAATAATATACATATATATGAAATGAAAATGCGGTAGTTTAATTTTTAACCGCTGTCCACAGTCTACATATTTAAAGAGGCGAATGGATATTTTTAATTAGGACTTAAAGTAAAATATGAATATCCTGTTCTAGATATTGGTGTACTATACACTAATTCAATAAATTATTTTATACTAACCTATTTCAGAACAATCTGATATCTTTCTCGTGTGCCACTCGACAGGATGCATAACTATCATAGCAAACAGCAAATGTAGATCCACAGCCATTATCAGAGCCAGGGTCCACCTGAACCCATACTCCTGTAGAAGGAACGTGACTAATATAGGAAAAGTGATGGAGGCCATACTACTCATGGTCTGGTTGGCACTCATCATGGCTGTACGTTTCTTGGTAAAGTAACAGTTAAACGCTGTGAAGCTCACGGGTATCATAACACCAAAACCCGCACCTGAAATATAACCTATTACTGTAGTAACAGCATATTTTAATTTATCATCGAGAAATTGTACTCCTTATTTAAACAAAACATAATTGTTAAATTAGCATTTAATTAATAAGGACAATAATTGAATAATAGTTAAGGAAGTTTTAGTTATTCTATTAGCAAAAACAAAGAGATCGATTGCAAAAAAGAAGATAAATTGCATCTGCATTTGCAAGGTTTACCTTGTGTGACATATTTGTTTTAACACTAGTGACTCGCGCGCGGCTTCGTGCGCTTAATCACATTTTTGTATTATGGCCAAAATATTTAAAATCTATCTAATTTATTTAAAATAAATTGTAGCTAATGTGTATAATGTATATGTTAACTGTAAGTTTCCCCCAAATTCGTTCAGTAGTTTTTGCGTGAAAGTGGAATAAAAATCCATCCTCACAAAGTTTCACATAATATTAGTAGGTTTTTTCAAGTATTTTTTTTTTACTCTAACGAAATCTAAGTTTGGTCGGATTCTAGGAGGAGCGGGTACGAATCCCGCTCTGCTAGAATACATTTCAAACTTAACATCACTATTGATCCCTAACGGGATAGTCAGATAGAACGGAGCGCCAAACGCTACGGTCCCTACATACTTCTTTAATACAATTAAAAATACATTTATATTTTATTTTCTAAATCAATAATTACCTCGTATTACTCCAAATGTAAATACCAAATGATATGTCCTCTCTACAAATATCGTTAAAATATCTCCTAAGACGAATAGTCCGGCCCCCACTAAGCCTACCTGACGGAATGAATATTTTTTCAAAGCGATGCCGCTTAGAAAACCTAAAAGAAAAACGTTTATAAATACATCATAAACAGACTTAAGTGAATTTGATTTAAAAAATATATATTAAAAAGAACAAAAGCACGACTATATAATGCTAAAAAGAATAAAACAAGCACAATAGTTAATAAGGTTTAACAGTTGAAGAGTATTTACAACACACTTACATATGTAGATACATAGACTCATAAACTCATCACCCTCCTTTGCCTCGCGCAGTCAGGTAATAGAGTAGTATAATAATAACTAGGTCGTATGCAGGCTGTTTTGACGCAGAGGCATAGTATCAAACTGTAAATGCAACGGTTGCGGGTTCAATTCCCACTCAGAGGAGTGAAATTTCTAGAAAATGAAACGTAAAGTAAGGAACTAGGTGCCCTCTATCTACCCTGCTACGAGTATATATTATGCGATGCAACACGAAAGATAAGAAACTAAATTTCCCTTTGGTATTTTAAATCATCTAGCTCTAAATAACGTGACATTTTTATATCAGCTTCACGCTCACGACAGAGGGAACCTAGTGAAAGACACTCCGTTCCCCACTTCCCGCCGAATTGTGGAGGCATTGCGTGTTAAGTGACAGAACTCAACGCTGCGCTTTGCCTCGACACCAGAGCGAAGAAATGGAAATATAAATTTAAGTAAATATTTCATCTCTTCGAGTGGGGATGGGTCACACTTTGTGCCCACACGACCGGCCTCAACATTTTTTTATGTAGATAGATATTTTACTATTTTTAAACTTTCATTTCATTATATCATGTAAATTACAGGAGGCAAATTCATTATCATGAATAAATGACAATTAAATTAACTTAATTTAATTGTAATTTAATCATGATCATTTAATAGTAATCGTAATTTTTCTTATTGTCAAACAACAGATCAATAACACTTTTTATTTCAAACGTCACAGCTGATGAGGCTGTACTTATTTTTAGAGAATTGAATGTCCTCATCATCATCAATCGATACCATTTTAAATAACTCTTATAATTTAAAAGTTTATAGGTTTTCATAGAAAAAAATCATTACAAGCTTAATCTAGACATTTTGTACAAAATGAGTGCATACGTCCGCAAACTTAAATATCTTAACTTTTATAAGTTGTTCTTTGTGTTGACCTACAATTCTGACAGCGGTACGGAACCCCGGACAATGTGGACGAGGCTGACTCGCACTTGACCGGTTTGTTTAGACAAAGCTTTTTTTTTAATTTAGTGAAATAAATTATATTTATAAAAAAAATACATTATTTATAATTCAATAACTGGCAAATAAATGAGTATACAAATAAAAAATAAATAAAACGACGTGTGTATATAAAAATGTTTTAATGGCTGATTTATTCGTCCCTAAAAATTTACATAATGATAAGGACGTAATAAATTACAATATATTGGTCATCCTGTTAATTTTTGGGTATAAATATTAGTTAATTTAATTTTTAAAATATTTCACTTGAGCCGTAGCCTAAGATTTCGTTTGTGTGGTCTTATAGACCTAGTTAGACCCCACCGAGATCTCGTGATGCATGAGAGTCAAGAGACTAAAAATGGAGCATGTTTATAGACCGTGCAATATAAGGTAGCACGACTTGCAACGCAGAACCTGGCAACATAACCCGGAATAATACCAAGTAGAAGAAGATACTAATAGTAAATTGTTAAATTAATCCTTCCATTCATACTAATAACTATCACTATAAAGCGTCAACTCAATTAAAATATGAAAAAGTTACAGTATTAACGTAACATTAATTAACAACTACAAGTACTTAACTTGTAGTTGTATGTTACTAGGCTGGTCTTGGCATTGTTTTCATTGAAAGATGTCGGTCGAATCAATAAATACAATAGAACAGATATGATATTGACATTCTATATCGGCCTCTTTACTCAATCATCTTAGATTAACGGCTTACGATAAAATACCCATAGTCTTTCATCAATTAAACTGAGTAATATGAACCTTGAGTTTGTAATTTGACCTGATTTTATAACGATTTAATTCTTTCTCATGAAACTGTCCCTATGGTACATTTCTATTTTAAAGCTATCTTTACGTCGTGAATGTGTGTAATGTATATAACATAAGGACATCGTGGTAGTGACAAATTCCAAATAAAAACGCAATAGTTATGGGTTTTACTCCATTCTAGGAATTGATTCTTCGCTCTGGTAAAAGCAAAGAAATGTAAATTAATTAATTCCTCAATACACAATGCCTTGAATTCGGACGGAAAGTGGAGAGCGGCGTATCTAATTTTTCCTATCCGCGTGTTCCCAGCCTCTTCTGCTTCCTCCTTACCCCATTATAGACAAGGTAAACGAGGTGGACGCTACACTTCAACCCCCACCACGCTTAACGTGGACATTTGTAACATCAGGGGTCTACATTCCATTAAAACATAAACACATGATCTTAATCTTCCATGTTTCAAATCAGGTGCTTTCTCTATTTCCAATGTGCAATATCATTATGCAAGCGACATAATTGCGGCACTTCTGACCAAGTGAAGATAAACTCGCCGCAATGAAATGCCAAGCATCGGATGTCGCAATCGCAGATCTCGCAGATCATCATTTGGTTTGTCAAGCTATTAGGCGAGCTCTGTCCTCTTTGAACATCCACAAGTCAAGCGGGTCAAATAGCATCTCTACTTTAGTGCTCCGTTTAATATTAGTAATCAAAGCTTTATTTTTATTTCATTTAATTTACAAAAAAATAAACAGATTTTATTTAATGTCAATGAAGTACATTTTAAAGATGTATTTCATTGACATTCAGGCTGCAATTTAATAAAATAAAAAAAATAAAAAAAATAAAATAAAAATAAAAATCTTTTATTATCAAGCAACATAGGCTCATAGTTGAAAAAAAAATTAATTACAAAATTAGATTATAAATATAATTAAATAAATAAATAAAACAAATAAAGAAATAGCTACCACAGAGAGATTGACCCGGCTACATTTTGCACATGCAACCTGATAAACCTCCCCATGGTCGGCCCATCCAATCTATCTGCAAATACCTTCAGGATGCTGTTGGTGCTTACCCTTTGTATTACTGACGCCACCTTTTTACGCATTATCGCGAAATAATCGTCCGTGTGAGCATCTGCAAACATGCCTGACGCACTGCAGTGATAAGGGAGCCTCAACAGCGCCCTGAAGGCATTATTATATTGTACTCGCAAAATGTGGGCAAAATTAATATTGCACAGTTTTTTACAAGTCTAAGTGAATGTATGTACATATTCGCAAGTAATAAATATTTTAATATTGCACAATTTTAAAGGGTGTGCAGGAAAAGAAACGGTAAGCATAAGCCCAATGCTTTTGAGTATTTTCGAAAAAATACATTTAAAAATTTTGAAAATCACTATACAATTATATTTAAAATCAAAGTTCACAATAAAAAAAAATTGTTACCTGATATGGATAATGCGCCGTTGTAAACGCCTATTACTAGTGGAAGAACACTCGCACCGTCTTGCTCTAAGAAGAAATTATTAAATAAAATTCCAAAGGCGTTCGACGAACCGAAGCCGAGCATCTGTAACAATAAGTTAATATTTACTACTACTATTCACTCTCTAGTACTATTCTCTCGCTAGAATTCTTTACATCCGTCGACGATAACCACATTTATTAGGTTTTACAAGAATCATACTACAACATATTTAATTGGATAAAAATGCATTTCTGTTATATAAACACACGGTAAAAAATTAAAAAAAAAATTATTGGAAGCCTGTTTCTAGATAATATTTGTGATAATAATACGCAATTATTCTTCTCTAGAATATATTTACCTGTTCTTTACATTTTCATATCCTTATGAAGATAGTTACATATAAGAAAATTGACTGGTTATACCTTTTTACATTTTAATAACTACCAAATTCAATAATAGGAGTTTATAAAAAACACCATTAATAAAAATTATTATTATTGACGTTCCCTAACAACACAAACTGGTTGTA
Organism: Heliconius sara; assembly: GCA_917862395.2. Lineage (NCBI taxonomy): Eukaryota > Metazoa > Arthropoda > Insecta > Lepidoptera > Nymphalidae > Heliconius > Heliconius sara. Next base: position 4,871,170 of record OU860796.2, on the reverse strand, counting down.
CCTTATTAAGCAACGTCGACAACTTTAAATATTTAAATGTGATTTTAAAAAACTTCTTATTTTTTTAAATATGAAATGTATAACGTGATTAAGTATTTAGTTTAAGTTAGTTTTCGCAATTTTAATCCATTTTTAATTATTATACGACGATGTAACCAGTTATAGTTATACCCAGTAGTACCATACCAGTTATAATAGCATATATTATATATAGTTATAACCAGTAGTAATCAGTTATAGTAACATATATTATCTTTTCGATTAATAACTTTAAGAAAGCACTAAAAAGAAGCATATAATCACAATCATATAGAGACATATATGATCTACATAAAACGTAAAATTGAGTTAATTTCAGTATATAAAAAACTGATGAAATATTCTTTCTTTATAAAATAAAACAATAAAATATTAATTAGCCCAGTCGTGGCGCAGTGGCACAAAGTGTGACTGTATAACTTAGTAGTTGTGGGTTCGATCCCCACTCGAGGAGATGTAATATTTACTTAAATTTATATTTCCATTTCTTCGCTCTGGTGTCGAGGCAAAGCGCGGCGTTGAGTTCTGCCACTCAACACGCAATGTCTCCAAAATTCAACACCAGGTTCCCTCTGCCTACCCTGCTGTGTGCGGGATACAGCGTGAAGCAAAAAAAATATATCAATTATATTTAATAATTGGTCCGATAGTATTTAAATCTCAATGTAATGTAGATGAAACGTGAAACCTCTTTACTTTTATATATATAAAAAATAAATAGTTCAGGGATTAAAATTATTTCATTTTAAATTATAATTATGGTATTTATTACAAACAATAAAACTTCTTTCTTTGTTATTTAATTTCATTAAATTCCATCATTTTTTAGTAAATAAATGCTAAAAAAAATCATAAATATTTATGCATCTCTCCAAGATGATTACAGACTGCTTTCGTAGTAACTATTTGAATAACAATTTATTTTTTTTATGTACATAATTAAAAATTTAATAAAAGCGATTACAAAGTCATTGTTTCATTAATACCGAGTACCAGCGCTTGTCATTTAACTATTTATGGGTTTGTTTGTTTTTTATTAATTTGAATAAAACAGTTACCCGTAAGAGAAGAAATGAAGAATGTGGCTTACGTAAATATAAAATAATATAACGAGGAAAATCAATTTAATTATCAAAAATTAACAACTGACGTCTTTTTGTGTTTAAAATATAAATAAAAATATGTATATAAGTTGTAAACCGCACACAGTAGGGAAGGCAGAGGGAACCTAGTATTCTACTCCGTTTCCCATTTTCAGCTAAACTCTGGCCGAGATGTGTTAATTTATTTATAATATTTACCTATATTTTACTGTACATAACAATTAAAGTCAGTGATAATATTTATTTACGTATATGTAAAAAATATATATTATAATAATATACTAATACATATCATAATGCCATCCATATAGTTACGTAAATTATTAATTGTATATGGATAATTGGTGTCATTTGAAGGTGAACAATCTTTTAAATAATAGATTTGAACCTTTTTAAAATATATGTTTACAATTTTTTTTATGCAACAGATACGGCAAAACAAATAAAATGACTTCTAATATGATTTTTTATTACTTTAATCTGTAATATTCAAATAGGATTTTTTTACGACAGTATCGTAATTTCTATAAGATTTTATTAATGTTTCAAACTAAAAAATACGACCAAAATATTATATACGAATACAAATATAAAATATTAGATTATGTACATATTTTTTAACATTACGTTCTTTTTACCTATGTTATATTTTTTAAAACTCTGTTAAATGTGCTGATGACATTTAATAATTTAATTTACTGCTTCAGAAACAGCCTTAAATGTTAAATTATTGATTTGGGTAATTATTTCAGTTATTTTACATAATATTCTATGTAAAATAACTGAAATAATTGCATATTAACTCCTGTACAGTTTTTAAATTAGTTACATATATTATATGAACGAACCAACCACAAAAATCTTTGTATATAGTTGATATATCTTTGAAGATCGTTCTTTATCTCTGTGTTGAATTAATTACGACTTAAACTTAACTGTTATGATTTATAAAGGTAATCTCCACTAACAATTCAATTTTGCTTACTTTGTTGTATAAAATATTATATAATAGTGCTTCAAAAATATATATTTTTATCAACAGTCATATAACCCAGACGTTTTGAATGTCATTCTTTAGCCAGGAATCTTACTAGTGCGATTGCTATATAACATTCGCAGGCAAACTAATGCCTTGACTTCATTCAAATGACGATTACTTTTTTTAATGAACCGATTTTGGCGAACCAAACTTTAGTAGTTAAGTTGAGTTAAAACAAAGCAATTGGTGAAATTTTCAAAAATGTGGACATACATATCGACAGACAGACAGACAAACAAAATCTTTTTGCTTTCTATTATTCTTTTTAAGTGTCCCTCTATCCATTTCAGTCAAAATTACTAAATGTACAGACAGAATATTTTTACTGTCTTATTATATATAGAGATAGAGATTATAGCGAATAAAAAAACAACAAATTATAATATTATAAACAGGCGAAACGCGACTAGTCTACAAACAAGATATATCTACAGCTTCTACTGAGATTAGCAAATGCACATATTATATTATATTTGATCCTTATAACATATTTTATATTCTATATATATCTACATTTTTAAATGTCACAGGTTGTGAGTTTATTCCTCCGAATGGAAATTGAGCCCACAACGAAAATCCTTGAAAGACTTGATTTCATTATTTATTATTAGACGGAAAGTGGGGAACGGAGTGTCCTATCACTTAGTGCCCAGGTACCATAAATAAGAGGTTTTTGTAAAACATATTTAGAATTGGAAAAAAGAGAATAACGTTTTTCCAATTCTAAATATGTTTTACAAAAACCACGAAATCCTAAGAATAAGCATTTACTTCATTCATACAGCTCAAGTCACGTATTTTTAGTTGTATGTTTATGCACAACAAGAATAGTATTTTATTGAAAATGAAATTTATTTAAGGCCAATGTCAAGATAAACACTTTCGTCGTGTAACAATTAACGAGACATAAAATTAATGTTAATATTTAAATGTTTATTGTAATTTCAATTAATGACTACTAAATTTAATTAATTCAGAATTTTAACACATTTTGCACATTTTTTTTGTGTATTACATTTTTTAGTCTTAAAATCTTTAATATAATTAAAACCTGTAAGATAAATTTGATATCTCTTCAATCACCGGCAAAAGAAGCGGCTGATCGATGTCATAAATCTATTATGGAGATAAAATGGCATAGATATTGGCATAATGGAATAAATTGGCATAATGGCATGGCAATGGATATTTTTAACGTGAAAAAGTTAACCTAGTTATGTTTTTTTAGCGTCACGTTGTATACTGCTCATAGCAAGCAGGCAAGCACTTCGTTCCACATTCTCCATCAATTTCTGGAGGCGTTGCGTGGTGAGTGGCATAACTTAACGCCGTGCTGCGCGTCTACCCCAGAGCGAAGAAATGAAAATATTAATTATTGACTCGACTCGGACCGGACCCATAACACCGCGACTACCTGCATTTTCAGAAATTTAAGTAAATTATCTTATTATATTATCGAATAAGTATATTATGTAAATGACCCAGTACATGTAATGTACTTCACATTCACATTAAGACGACATGCTTTGCCTGCACAGAATAGTAGGTACAATACATATTGTAACATTTGTATAAAATGTATATTAAAAAGGAATAAAAACAATTTTTTCTACACCCATGTTAGACGAGATTAATAGAAGAACTATGTAACCTGCTCGGAGCTACGTATTATAAGACACAAACTTGAGTAGTTTACTCGTAACCTCTAAAGAGTTCCACTTTTCAGATCCTAGCTCCATCATAAGACTAGCTTGATTATATTATTTTACTGTCATCTTACTGGCGCAGGGGCACAAAGTGTGACTGTAAACGCGATTGATTGTGCGCTCGATCCCCACTCGAGGAAATGAAATATTTATTTCGCTCTGGTAGCCAGGCAAAGCGTGACGTTGAGTTCCGCCATTGAACATGCAATGTCTCCAAAACTCGGCGTAAAGTAGGGACCGAAGTGTCTTAATACTAAGTTCCCTTTTGGGGGCGGAATACAGCATGAAGCTAATTCAATTTTATTTTTTTATTGTTAATTATAATTTTTATGTGCCACAGAAATATAATGATCACCCATGGACGGAAAAACGAGAGCTATGCCGTGAAAAATGTAAGAGGAGCCTCTGTTTTATCGAAGTAGGATAGCTAGATTGTTCTTCAGCGTTACAGGAGTCACTTCGTATTTATTTATTTTTTGTTTAGATAGTGTCAAATATACAAATTTCTTTTACAATAAAAACCAGAAGATTTTCTAATCTTCCTGAGATTTTCTGGACTTCCACCTAAAGGCCTTGTTATTCTGAACTACCCTCATTATGGGAATTTACGCAAAGAAACCGCTTTGACCGCCTTTTTTTTTTTTTTTTATGGAACTGCATATACCGCATTGTCGTATAATAACCAAAACAATTCTCTTCTAAATCCATTTTTGCGAACAAAACAAAGAAAACTCGACAAAGTTAAAAAATATATTTTCTTTGGTGTATAGTACAGATAACCATACTATAATAAACAAAAAAAAATCTCTAAGTACCTACACTTAAATATGTCAATGAAAGCATTGTATAATTCAAGCGAACGAAGCGGCGAGCTCGTCTAGAGGTAAAAATAAAACTCCCCACTAATATATATATATATATATATATATATATATATATATATTGTACTTAATTCCTTAACCTTTTGGGTTTTCTTACAGAAGAAATCTCGTGTTTATCGTGTTTATTCATCCGTCCTAACAAGGCAATTGGCCCCGAAATTATTGGACCAAATTTGTGATAATTTTATATTGTATGTTGTGTCGTAATGCCTAATTAAAACCACTTCTTAATCAAAAACAGAATCAGCTTCACGCTTTATCCCCAAAACAGCAGGGTAGGCAGAGGGAACGTGGGGAACGGAGTGTTAAGACACTCCGTTCCCCACGTTCTGCCGAAATCTGGAGGCATTGCGTGTTGAGTAGCAGAACTCAACGCCGCGCTTTGCTTTGACACCAGAGCGAAGAAATGGAAACAAAAATTTAAGTAAATATTTCATCTCCTCGAGTGGGGATCGAATCCACAACCAGTCGGTTTTACAGTCACACTTTGTGCGACTGCGCCACGACTGGCCTCTTCCTACTCTAAGATATCTTATCTTTACTTCTAATACATCGTTTAATCTAAAAAGTCGTTTCTATACATTGAAAATATTAAAAAAAAAATTAGCCAAAGTGTTAAAGGTTAACTAACAGAATCCATTTCCAACATTTATGGAATTTTTGTCTGTTTGTCTATTCGTCTTTTCGTCTTTTCGTCTGTTCGTCTGTTCGACTGTTCGTCTGTTCGTCTGTTCGTCTGTTCGTCTGTTTATCGGCTTATGTGACAAAGCATCATGTAAAAAGTACACAATATATTTAAGCTCTTAAATCACAATATATTTTAACTCTTATACACAAAAATTACAAGTAAATCAAAGTAAGTATTAGTATTTATTTTATTGTAATCGCTGCACTCTATCAAAAGATATAAGTATTTAAGTTTCCAAGAAGTTTATAATTGATATAGTAGAAATCGATACAAGTAACGCTATTTATTGACTACATATAGTAGGTACTAATGAATCTTGATACTCTATCCTACACGTAACGCTATCTATTGACAATCATAAATAGATGACGCTGTGCACAAAAAACTTTATAATTTTATAGTTTGGAGAGGTTACCGTTACATTCTATCAAAAAATAATTTACTTAAAGTTTTTAAGATATTTACTTTAGAAACGTCTTATTAATTTGACTGTTGATAAATTTACGTATTTTTAAAGTACAATTGTTCATAGTAATAACTACAAGGTAAACTAAATTGAATTGTTAGTGAAGATTACCTTCGTAACAGTCTAGCTTAATTCGTAATTATTTAACACAGTGATAAAGAATGACTCTTAATATTCAAAGAAATATTTTGAAAAGGTCCTTCACTCCGTTCGTTCGCTTATGTTATTAATATTTTTTTAAGAAACGTTCAAAAAAAATTACTTTTGGAGCAACCTCTAATAAATTGTGTTTTAAGAAAAAAAAGCACTAGACCAGACATTGCACTATTGCATCTGTATTTTGCATGTATGTATGTGCCAAGGGTATTTTAGGGTACATACCTCAAAATCCTTATATGATAACCGTCTGTCCGTCTGTCAAGTCTATTTTGTACAAGATCGGTTAAAGGTTAGATACCTCAATGTTCAAATCTATATTAGAGCACAATAAAATCTATCTTCTAATACATCGCAATCAAATGACGATGAAATATGAGGGTTTATGCTTCGTTTTATGTCGCATTTTCTATCATAACTATAGGGTACTTCCCGTTGATATACAATTACGAAATTTGTTAAAAAGTTAAAACTTACGAAAATTTCAAAATTATTTTTCAAAAATTGACTATTTACAATATTTGTGTCACAGAAAAAACCTAAAATAATGTCCGAAATGTATGTATTTTTAAAATTATATTTTGATTTTTATCTGGTTTTAACAAACAATCACAAAGCTAGACTGCCAGTTGTCAAAAAACCAAAACCAGGTACAAATTTTAATCTGTACTTAATTTGATACAAAATTACAACTTAATTAGTTATTCTTTTGGTGTATCCTCCATTCATAAAACTGGTACGAAACTCTCGGGACATGAATACGACTGGAACTTGACCGAAAATGTTGATTATTTTATACATTATATAAAAATGCCTAAAAACGTGCTTTCTGTGTATATTCTGTATACCGAATATATATTTAACTAATATTATATGTTGCTAATTTAAAAACTGTACAGGAGCTAATATAAGTTATTTTACAAAGAATATCGTGAATACGTATCCAAATCAATTATTTAATAATTAAGGCTGTTTGTAGTATCTATATTTCTGAAATGAATAATCATGCAATTCAAGCGGGCGAAGCCGCGAGCAGGCCGCTGTTATTAAATAAGATTTTAATAATAATCAATAAATAAAATAAGAGTGAAAGAACCGTGTAAGGTTTTTTTTATTTACATTATAATCTAATAAATAAAAAATCCATTTTAGAGTATTTACTAACTCTTAAATAATATTGTGTAACATTTCATAAGCCGGAATACGTTCTGCTTCGTTTTTGTATTCATTAATTTAAACACGATTGAATAACCATAGTGACAGTATGTTGAATTAAGTTATTGCTAATTCAGAATGATATTACTGTGTTATACTACACGATTAAGAAGAAAGCAGTCGTATTCGTAAAGTCGTATAAGTAAATTCGTATTCATAGTTACGGATGTCTGGCTGTAAATGCGACGGTTGTGGGTTCAATTCCCAGTTAGGGGAAAGTTCCAAAGAGTCCCAAAAGGCGAAAGAAATAATGTAATAACGTGACCTTTATGAAATTTAAATGTATATATAAAAAAGGGTAATGGCAAAATCACAACTCACACATCGCAAGAAACGACAGAAAAAATTAAAAACAGTTTTTTAAAGACTACCGTTCACGAAGTACTAGCTATTTAATAAATAAAATACTACGAAAAAAAATAATAAATTTCATTAATATACTAAAGTAAACTTATCATTTTATTCTCAGAAATAACAAACATATTATTATTATTTGTTATATTGTCTTACAGTTTTATCCGATGCGGTCATTGAGGTGAATCTTATAGCAATAATAGCAACTTACCCTGTATTTTATAATGTGATTGAATTTTTATTCGAGAACATAATTCAATAAAACTTAAATATGGTAATCTTCCTTTACTGTAAGGAGTCTTTAAAATAATATTATATAACACGATTGTCATAGTAAGTGAAAAATTTTACTATAAATATTGTAGTAAATAAAAAACTTATAATAATACGAAAAAAGTGAGCGTAACTCAAATATTGTAAAACAACAATAACAACAGATTTCGCGTTTATCATTTTATTCACCGGGGACGACATGTTTTTTTATAGTTTTGTGCGCTGGTATCGTCTATATTAGACCTAACAAAAAAAATTTAAGAGCAATAAAAGAGGATGAGATTTTCTATTTATCTTCATAATAAATTATAATAATTATGTACTAACATAGGTTAAGCTAACATATAATAACAAAAATTATATGAATCTAAAAAGGTCTGAAATAAAGATTTTGCTGTGTGATCCCGGCCTAGAATAGGATCATCCTAGTACTGGTGGTGTCGTAAGAGGCGACTAAAGTACGTGGGGTAGAGTCACGTCGCCAGCAATGGCAACACGCATGGGCAGACTCGACCGGATCATTACCACCCCCGGAATTTAAAACCGGCGTGAAGTAGTGGCTTTATGCCACTGCGTTTCGCATCAGGTAATGCCGGGCCCCGGCGCCCAACTCATCTTAAAGGCTGGCAACGCACCGGTAGCTCCTCTGGGGTTGCACGAGGTCGTGGGCGGCGGTAATCACTTACCATCAGGTGACCCACACGCTCGTTTGCCGTGTCTTTTCCATAAAAAAAAAAGATTATTATTATTATAAGCTCAGATCATTCATCCTATGGCTTGTGGCAACTTTTACGTAATTTCTACAGTGGTTTTTTTTGCGCAGCCGTTAATATTTTTATTCATTTCTATATTTTGTCCAACAAGTTCTGTAAGTAGGTACTAGCTCAGTTGATTTCACTTATCTGGATTTGGAATTTATTATTTAGTTTTTTTCTTGTATTTCGCACACAGTAATGTAGATAAAATGAACCTAGTGCTAAAACACTCCGTTTTACACCCTCCGCCGAATTCTGGGGGTATTGCGTGTGTATCAGAAAATATTTAATATTTAATTTCTTCTAATGGCGATTGAACTCACAACCTGTTTTATTTACAGTCACACGCATGTGCCACGACTCTTTGGCTTTGTCTTTAACTCGATTGGAATCATATTAATTTTACATTAATATTTTTTTAAATCATTCTTGATAAATTAATGTAACATAAATTACTGTATTCAAAACAAAATGTTAAAAAAAAATGCTTTTTTAGTAATGATAATAACGATTTATTAAATTACTCTTGTAATCAACGATTCTTAGAAATACATTAAAATAAATCAATTTCACCATCATGGTGTAGTTGGGACGTGTCAGGTTAATGATTGTCAGTAAATTTTTCAGTCAGTAATGTGGTAAGAAAAAATGATACACTAGATTGTTAAAAACCAACACATGATAATGCTCAGAAACTGACACGTTAAAGGGAAAAAGTAGAAACAAATATAATATTAACCACTGCTTAAAACGAATCGTAGTAAAACTGGAACAATAGATTTATTTACATATAGATATTAGGTATACAGAGAGGTTGTTGTAGCGCAGTGGCACAAGCGTGTGATTGTAAACGCGACGGTAGTGTATTCTATTCTTACTCGGGGAAAATATTTTCTTTTCTTCGCTCTGGTAACAAGACAAAGCGCGGCGTTGAATTCCGCCACTCAACACGCAATGCCTTGAAAGTTCAGCGGAAAGTGGGTAACGAAATGTCTTAATACTAGTGTAACAGATAATATAATACCTCGCATTATACCAGCCACTATTTAATATAATTATAATCTGTATTATACTACAATATGATATGATTTAATTAACAATAATAATTTATGCTGATAATTATAATATACACAATAATTATTTATTACAAATTATAATAATTAATAATAATTATTCATTATTTATTAATAATATTTTTTATTAGCGTATAAAGTATAGTACTTTTATTATTTTTAAGGATTATTATTTGTTATCGAGAAATGGAACGTGTCTAAATATAAATTGTAAAAGTGGATAATTGTATTTTAAAAAGAGTAAAAAATATCATGTATCGTTTGTACGAGGAACAAATATTTGTAAACCTACGAATATAAAAATTGCTGTTGCTCTTGTTTTACTTCAATCCCACTGTAGAACTCTTGCCATCCACCTTCGTCATACTAGGTTCCCTCTGCCTATTGCATACGAAAAATAGCATAAATCTGATAAAAAAAAATATATTATATATAACAGTATTTACGTAATTTATACAATTTATTTTTTACCGTATAAAGAAGGAAGCCAAATGAGATTACTGAACTCTAGTTTAACAGCTCATAAGTGGATTATATAACTGTTTTGGAGGACTTAACCTAAATAGTGTCCCACGGTGTTACCCTCCCAATTCTTTCAGTCATAATATTTATTTCTTTAAGTATAACGTTATTTAGTTTTTATATATATATATATATATATATATATATATATATATATATATATATATATATATATATATATATATATATATATATATATTATATATATTTTTTATATAAGATCGCTCTGACTTATTTTGAATAGCATATATATACATGCCTTAACACGTTTCACTACAAAACGTGACTTTAAAATCAAGCTAATCTTAATTATTTTATAACAATATAATATTTTTTTTGTATTTATTAAAACATTAATATATATATATATATATATATATATATATATATATATATATATGTATATAAATCATCATTATAGCGCAGTAGCTCAAGCGTATTATTGTAATTGCGCCGGTTGTGGGTTCGATTTGTACTTGGGAGAATGAATTACATAATAGTTTTGATTTTTTTACTTCGGTAATAAGGCAAAAAGGTGGCGAAAATCTCGGTGCCTCGAAAATTTCAAAATTTCGAACAAAATTAAGCGGGGCCGCATGTCCAATACATTTTGAGAATTTTATTCATTAAGAATATAATTTAAAAAGAATAGTGATTAAACACTAAAGAATAGGTACATAAAATTAATCAATATTTTAATAAATATAACATGATTGATATATTTATAAATGATATGCTAAAGATACAGTTAACAGTTGAATTTGTTACTTTAAAAATGGGCTTTACAGAAGGCAATAAAATTTTATATCAGATAATATATGTAATAGATACGATCTACGTTACATTTTTTCACATATTAAGTAAATAAACAACTTTGTTGCCTTGTGTATTTCATATTGTGAACACAAACTAACTTGCCACCGGATACGCTGGTCAAGATCTTCATAGGTAGAGTAAAGGTACTTCCGTATAGTGATCCCTCTTGTGCATTGTTCTAACCGTCGCGTCGTGAAGGAGACAAGGCCTTGATCATGTATATCCAATCACAACATATATCGTAAAAGTAATGATATGATTTACTTATCTTGTTACATATTTATACTAGAGGTTTCGTCTTAATTCATCTGCATGAGTTGATTTTAATAGAAGATACTATAAAATAATATCAAGTTCATAATTAATATTTAAAATATTATTTTACGCTGTAGCCCGCACACAGTAGGGTAGGCAGAGGGAACCTAGTGTTAAGACACTCCGCTCCCCACTTTCTGTCGGATTCTGGGGTCATTGCATGTTGTGTGGCAGAACTAAACGACGCGCTTTGCCTCGAGACCAGAGCGAAGACATGGAAATATAAATTTAAGTAAATATTTCATCTCCTCGAGTGGGGATCGAACCCACGACCAGTCGACTTTACAGTCACACTTTGTGCCGCTGCGCCACGACTGGCCTCAGGTTATTTTGATAAAGACTACCAACAATATCGAATTTCTCATATATTTTCCATGCACAGAGCGATCAGTTACAAATTTATTATATGTATGTAAATAAATAAACTTAAATTATTAATTAAGCTTAAGTTATGAGCCCAATGAACTTTTGAAAGGAAATTACGCGTTACAGATATGAAATGTTGCCTTACTTACTACTGATTTACTTATGTAGGTAAATTAAAAATAAAAAGGACTTGAATCAATATTACGCAATAGTTAAATATATCCAAACTTACGTTGTATACCTATATATATATATATATATATATGTAGGTATACAACGTAAGTTTGGATATATTAACCTATACCTATATATATATATATATATATATATATATATATATATATACAAGTAGATTAGTATGTCGGCATTTCTTAACACTGTTTTGTGCCTGTTACTTTAACAACGTGTAATGTTTCTTTGCAAATAAAAAAAATCGACTATCCCAAAGCTATTGGATATTTTTTTACATTTTTACTTTAAAATTGTTTAATCTAGTTATAACATGTATATAGTGATAATACATTTTATAACTAAAATGTATATAGTGAAATGTAGATAGTGGTGCAGAGGCCCAAATGTGTGACTGGAAACGCAACTGGTTGTGGATTCGATTCCCATTCGAAGCAATGATCTATTTATTTAAATTTATTGTCGAGGCCAAGCGTGGCGTTGAGTTCGACCAAATGCCTCCAGAATTCGGCGGAAAATGGATAACGGAGTGTTTTAATACTAGGCTCCTTCTGCCTATCCTACTGAGTGCGGGATATTATAATATGGTACAATATTTTGTGATAATAAAATGGAGTGGAGTGATAAAGAGAACCAAATTACTGTGATCACATTACATAAAGTAAGTATGGATTCAAATATAATATTTAAAATCCTCCATACGCTTAGTATTAGTCAAATGTTGGTGTACTGGGCTAGGGCTAATGGGTACAATTCAACCTCTTTTGTTTAAAAAAGATCTAGCTGTCCACCTAGTGTTCGTACAAAAAAGGTGACCAAAGGTGACAAAGGTGACTCGGCAGATGAATATAGCACCAACAACCATATCGCGTATTTTAAAAGATTACTTAGGACTTAGCATATGACACTCATTGGTCATTTCTTACGTGATTATATAAAAAGAAGAGGGTGGTAAAATCAAAACAACTACTTAAGCGGTACTCAAAGGAAGGTCATAGAAAAATTATACAATTGAGCAATATTTAAGAAACAAATTGACCTTATATAAATACGTTATATTTGCTTAAAACTCTAAAGAAGCTTTCCAACTAGTCAACAGAGTGCAATGTGGGCATTATTCAACTTCAGTGATAGATTAACGCACCATAAGAACTCCTTAAAAGCAAGGAGTGCTCCTTCATTGTAAGGAGTGACTGAGCCATATTTTTGTAGAAAAAAGTATCATAACATCAGCACAAGAGTATCATTAAAGTGTATCAAGAATAGTCTTCTCAGCACTACTCGGCGCCAGATCATTAGGCTCGATCCACCCAGTCTTGTTAGAAACGAGCGTTCCGGACTTCATCAGAGCTGAAGACTGGTCATCTAGTCCTAATCTTATTCCACTGGATTATGATTTATGCTCAGTCGTAGTAGTAAGACTTGATCTAAACGCTATGATAAATAATTTGGATCACTAAAATAATCCATACGATTGGCAATGAGGAATTTTCCCGTAGAAAGTATACTGCTATTAATAACTGGCCTCAAGGTTTAAAGAAATGTATTATAGCCAATGCATACCACTTCGAATCCATCTTTCTTTTGAAAGCTTTTATAAATAATACTGTAATAGTAATAAATGTTACGTATAATATATTTTTTTCTTTGTAACAATATTTATGGCAAGGCTATGTAGATATAAGATTATGTACATATTTAATAATCCGGATAGCATTCGTGTTCTAATATCTTAACAACCACTTTTAGAGACGTCAAGTATGTTTTTTTTAATATGTTGATATAAACAAGAAAATAAAATCATTTTTGTTTATTAATAAATACTTTATAACTTTTATCCTACTTGTGTTGATCAGTAGAGCTGATGGGAATTTATTGTATTATAAATAAATAAACATTGATAATTACTGAGTTATTATTTACACGACTGTTACAATAATAACTCATAAATATTTTTAAGACTAAAAAATAATTTCTCAATTTCTCATTTCTCACGTTGCTTCTTTATTATGTATACCTCTTTATTGCAAATTCGATCAGCTTAACTCACTATGCATATCCTATGAAGAGATTACATCTCTGAAGCATTCACTTTTTCTCATATTTATGGAATATTTACGTTTCGCTGTCGTATAACAACACCGGTATCAGCAATACAATGTGTATGGCCAAACATGCAACTATATTGACGCCATCTCGGCAATGCAGCTAAGATACCATTAAATCTGTTACTTGTTCTAAATACTTTCTACTTACACTAATTTGGCATTCCGTCCTTCCTCATTTCTTTCAAATTACAGGTCTTACGTTTTACTCCCATACAGGTTTAGATCTTTACTTTTACATCCATTGTATAGAATGGTTATTTCGTACCACAGGCAACTTACTCTTAGGTTTACATTACTTAAGAGCCAAGAGCATAGTGATCCCTATAAGGAGACTTTATAGCCGGCAGCAAGGATCTATTCATATTGTCCTGTCAAATGCCTTCAAGCCCACAACAACACAGAAAAGTTTTAGTTTACACACTATGCAGAGGGAAAAGATATCCATGCATCCTTTTCCAAATCTAAAGCTTCCAACAACCCTCATAAATTGAATACTTCTAAAATAATAATTTACATAAATAATAAAGTGTAAAATATATTTATTATATAATCTATAGTAGATGAACAAAATATTTAAAATATGTGACTGTTTAATTAATAGTTGTTGAAAATATATTTAAATTTATCACAGCAAGTAACACAAGTCGTGGGAAAGAAACTAACCTGAATTTATATTTTTGGAGGCATAAAATTGTGAACTTATTGTATCTTCTAAGGTATTTATTCGTCTAATCAATAGTTAAATAGAATTTTAAACTGCATTAAATAGCAAGGGTAACGAAGGTATTTATTTAGATAAAGATTAACACGGAACAACAGAAAACAGCTTCAAAAATAAAGTAATATTTTTCATTTACTTTTTGAATAAAAAAGTACCAATTGTAAATTAACTGTAGATGAGAGAGACGTGCAGACGTCACTTTAATATATCTTTTGGAACTTCAGCTGTATGCGCAACGTATACCAATACAAGAGTTGGCAAGATTTTTTACGACTTCTTCAACAATAATCATTATATTTGAGTCAGCTTAGATAAAACCCAAAAAAAATTGCACCTAAACCTTCCTCATGAATCACTCCATCTATTAGTCTGCATGAAAATTCATACAGTAGTTTTTTAAATGTATCGCAAACAGATGGACAGACAGACGCGGCTGAGGGCAGTCCTTTTATAAAATGTATAAATACCAGTTGACAGACCACTATTGCACGAAATTTACATTAAACTTTTAGTTGATTATAAAAAATAAATAAATATAAATCGCTACGAAAATAATGTATTTTAAAGATTACAGTGCTCGCAGTAGATTATGTTTATTTTAGGTCTGATAATATAAATTCTACAGAATGATTGGAATATATATGTGCAAAATGATACTGATGGTAGAGAAGGCTAGTCTAAACATTTTTTATCCCCATATAGTACGCTATTTGCCATTTAAAAAAATTTTTGAGCAGAGGAAAATATTATATCTCTATTACCTATCAGTATCAGCTTGTACATCTAATTATCAATAAACCTGTATAATTTTGCTATGAGAATTTGTGACATGTTAAGTCAAATGCCTTTGTATCTGGATATTAATTTAGGCATTTTTATGAACACATACAGATATTCGATTTTTATAATTGTTATGAGAAAAATGCTGAAGCAGCGATCTTGAACTTACACTAGTACTAGTAGTGTCTTTCGTAGAGTCACTACAGAAAGGATCCGGAATACTGTTAATTTGAAAATGTTTTTGAACTATTTTAGCAGGAGGAACAGCTGATATTTAACACGAAAATATCAAAAAAACTTAAATTAAGATGTACTAATTTAATACAACACATATTATTCACTCTATCTAGTTATACTTTTACGAGTAAATGACATTTTTGACAGACTTCAATAAAAGGAGGAGGTCATCAATTCGATTATATATATATATATATAATTTTTCCATTACTTTCGATACACAAAAGTAGATAAATAATGAATTGATTCGTCTCGAAAAAAGATCGTTACTAGAGATTCGTACAACATAATTTAATATCAAAAATATTTAATTTCATATTAACTTCTGTAAGACTAACATGGAGCAAATAAATATTAATATTTATTTATATTAAATAAAGTTGTGAAGTAAATTTATTAGTAGCATTTACTTAAGTATAAATTATGATATAGTTATAATATTAAAATATTTTATACTATAATTCTAAAATTTTATAATTTTTATATATAAAATTGTATAACAAAAACTGCCACTATCTTTACTTATATTCTTGTAATGTTTTATTTTGCATAACTATAATTTATATGAAATTTGAACTAAATGCAATAGATACTAACTCAAATGTTGTTTATGATTCATAGCAACAAAAGCATTTACTTAAACAAAAAATATACTGAATTTTTTATTTAAATGATTGTTAATTAATAGATAATTATTTAATTTAAATATTAATTTTTAATAGTCTAAGTCAATTTTAAAATACAATTTTAATTATTATGATGGCAAATAATACTTTGAAATATCTTAAATAAATAATTTTAATTTTGAGATGTAAATTAGTATACTTACAAATGTAAATCCGACTCCAATGCATACAACATAACCCCAGCCCCCGTCTGGTGGGAGTTCGGTTTTTTTACCATTTTTAATGTTATTTCCTTCAAGATGTGCGAATGCCTCATCCATTTTTTAAATGAAAATTTATATCACGTCACTAATGTTAAAAATATTCAACGTAAACTAAATTTAAATTACATATACTAACGACACTGAATGAGAGAAAATTTATGTATTAAATGTATATATATTAACTATTTATCATTCTTATTTATAATTATTATTTATTTTTTATTCTTTAGTTTGTATATAATTTTTATAAAGAAAATTGATTATAATGTAGCATTTTGTCCGTTCACAGACAACACGCACGCGTAACGGCTAGGATGCTTCTGTTACTACAGTCTTTACACTACCAGTCCGAAATGAGGCTGTACGACACTCAATGAAAAGATCATTTACCTTGTTAGTACCTAACCCTTAAGATAACGATAAAATAAATTAAAAAGATTAAAAAATCTTTAGATTCTTTATTTGTTTGTTTAAAAAAATCCTGACCACAAATAACATAATTTCCTTAATAAATTACAATGGTTAATGGATATTTGATTTTCTTAATATAATAATGGTGAAATAAAATATTTTGAAGATTTTTGCGCAGTGGCACAAAACGTGGCTGTAAAAGCGACTGGTTGTGGGCTCGATACCCACTCGAGGAAAGGGAATATTTATTTAAATTTTTACTTCCATTGCCTCTCTCTGGTGCGCGGCGTTGAGTTCCGCCACTTAATACGCAATGCCTCCAGAATTAGGAGGAAAGTGGGGAACGGAGTATCTTAACAATAGGTCCCTCTGCCTACCCTGCTATTTGTGGAATACAGCATGAAGCTGATTTAATATTTTTTACAGATAATTGTCTAGATATTTAATTTCTAAGAGAGTCCAGGATTTTTTTACAATATATGAATATATATATATATTCTTTCTTTATTGCACTTAAAAACATATAAGAAATACAAAAATTAAAAGGTTAGTTAGCAAAGGTGGGCTTATTTCTAAAAGAAATCTCTTCCAGCCAACCAATGGAAGTGGATGACTGTCAAACAGCGGGAAGAGAGTACAGTGCAGTTATCAATAAAGAGAAGAATAACTAAGAACTTAAAAATAATAATAATAACATGAAACAAATTTATAAATGCATAAATAGATACATATATAAATATACGTAAATCCTATACATATTATATAAACTATATTTATAAATACAAATAATATATAATAAATATATATATATATATACAAATATACTACATTTATGATAATATATAAGTACATATATAAATTTTATATAGAAATACGTGAAGCGCGGTTGTTTTGCTCAAAAAAAAAATAAATAATACTGTCTGAATAAAGGTTAATTGGTCACAGTAGCAAATAAATGTTTTATTAACTGGGATTTAAAAGACTGCAAGGAAGGACTTCTTTGGACAGGCATAGGGAGTTGGTTCCAAAGTGACGCGGCGTACACAGTGAAAGACTTTATCTCGAGCGCCGGAACGACACACGACCGCCTAGAGCGTGAGGGACAGGGGAGAATGTTGAAGCGGGAACGTAGGTATGCACGAAAATTTTGGTAATTGAGGATCTTAAAAAGCAATGTAAGGATGTGCATATATATATATATATATATATATATATATATATATATATATATATATACTGTTGTGTGTTTTATTTATAGTTACCTTTTTTGTTATAAGGGAACATTAAGTGCCTGTCGAAGGATGCAGATTCTTACTATAATCCCCTTCTCGATGTCGAAGCATGTTAGTACGTTCCTCACCCACACCCGCTTTTTCGACGCCCACGCATCGTCTATCTGGATCCCGACGATCCAATTACTGTCGCAAATGCCCAATATATAGGTAGGATAAACTCCTCAGTCTCACGACGCACTCTCCGCCGCCATTAGAGACGGCGAGGCTAGTCCTACATGAAGGCACCGCGCCTCAGCGCGACGGGAACCAACGGTCGAAATCCTCCATGATTAGCGTACTGGTGGTGATGATAGTGTCTTTATTCAAGTTGAAATGCTTTGGACTCCAAGTTATTTTACGCATCCGGGGACCCCATTAACCCACTGCATCCCAGGTACCTCCCGTGCCGCTGTTGACGTGGGTTCTGGAGTGCTGTTAAAGTTTCTCGCCATTTCAAGCATTCTATTCTCCATCACTTCTTTGCACTTGGCGACGACTACAACGGGATCATCATCGCTTATGTTGAATTTAAGGTTGCCTGTTTGTCTGGTTTCCTCTTCATCCAACTCCACAAAGCCTTTTCCAAGTCTTTTCCAACTTTTGATGTTGTCTGTAATGGTTTGAGCGGTATCGTTTTTATATATGGCGGCTTCCGCCTCCTCCTCCAGAATAGGTCCTCCCTAAAAGACGAGCATTATTTCTTTGCAATTTCTGAGTGTTACCTCTTTAGTAGATTTAAGGACTGCTACTTCTTGTAATCTTTGTGTCTCATGGTCGGTACCAGATTGGGTGGTATTACTTAATCCACTGCAGCTCTTGTTAACTTGAACTATATTATCCAGCGGTAACAATTGCAGAGTCCTTTATTGCGGTGGCATTAGAATTATCTTATAAAGCAATAGATTTCCAACGCAGACGTAAAGACGCTGCATGAGGCTCTTGCATTGTGTTGTTTCTGTTTTGTTTCTGCACGTTTCGCGTGATCTTCTACTGTCTTACGTTGGTAGGGTGCAATGGTCGCAAGTGTCGATGATAGGTTTTCATTCTGGGTGCCCAAGTGATTTATGTAACTGAGATCTTCCTCCTTTGTTCTTCTTATTCTTCGACCTTTGTTCTCATACACTATCAGTCAGTCTGCTTCCTGTTTGCTATAATCAACCGCCATAGCCTCTGAGCTTATCACACGTGCTCACTGTCCTATCATTTTGCTTACTACCAAAAGCAGTTCCTGCGAACATTTAAAGGGCGGCCGTTCACCCCAATCAATTGAACAATTGATGATTGATTGAATGATTGAATAGATTGATGGGTGAATAATTTGTTCTTTGATCTCGCTACTCTTTATGTCTCTAACTGTACCTGTCCGGTAGTGTTTCGTATATTTTTCATCTTACTGCCGTTCTTTTAATGCTCTCGTTCAATTTCAACTGGCTAAACCAGGTGAAATAGAAATATATTACTATTTCGAGGCCTTCAAAAGCTCATTCCTAACGTTTCGGAATTGTTGTAATAACTGGATCATTATAGTATATTTTGTGTGTTTTTTATATATATATCACGTTTTCGTAAGACGCGTGTGAGTTTTGGAGCTTACTTTGATAGTTTATGTGAGTGGCGTGTAGACAATTCGTGAGTCTGCTTGTTCCGAAGAAGCTATTCTTTTCGCATTTATGCATTCTTTGAGTTTTGAATTACGCCAATTTATCTACTGCTAAACTAACTTTTCCGTAATTGCAGTAACTATTCTTTAAATTCTTTAAATATTAATAAATACTAAAATCTAATAAAACTTCTACTTGGGGTTTAGTATAGTCCAAATCAATACTCAATACAATGTCGATTACTTCTCGTCGTTTGAAGTCATGGTGTATCAATTTATGCCCTCTTATGAACATACTTTGATAATGGGAGCGTGTCGTTTGCAAAGTTTGATAGATTCAGTTAATTTACATATTTTACCTTTAGCTCTAACTCAGCACTTTCTACATAGCAATCCTTCTCTTCTTGATTTAATTATAGTATCTTCTAAAGTTCATGTTGCGAGGCATGGTCAATGCCTTGCGCTAGCGTTTTCCTATCATGATCTTATTTATATATCCTACAAAATTAGACCCCCCAAAGCAAAATCAAGAATTCTTCTCCAGCGTAACTTTGGATTTTAGCTGCCAGCTTATTGATTTGGAGCATCTTTACGAAGATAATATCGACTGGAGCGTAATAGACGATGCAATTACAGTTGATGATCAAGTAAATATTTTTAACTCATTTTTAATAAAACTTTATGATACCTATGCACCAGACCGACCGGTCAGGATGAAACATCTCACTGCACCTTGGCTCACCGCAGATATCAAAAAACTCCAAGATAAAAAAAATAGTGCTAAATCTAAATATGCTTCTGATTCAAGTGACGAGGCCGGTCAGGCGCAGTGGCACAAAGTGTGACTGTAAACCGACTGGTTGTGGGTTCGATCCCCACTCGAGGAGATGAAATATTTACTTAAATTTATATTTCCATTTCTTCACTCTGGTGTCGAGGTAAAGCGCGGCGTTGAGTTCTGCCACTTAACACGCAATGCCTCCGGAATTCGGCAGTGGGGAACGGAAAGTGGGGAACGGAGTGTCTTTCACTACGTTCCCTCTGCCTACCCTGCAGGGTGCGGGATACAGCGTGAAGCTGATTTATTTGATTTTATTTTATTTATTCAAGTGACAGCAATACGGAGAAATTTGTGAGAGCTATAAATCAATAATCGATGAAGATGATCCAGTTAAAGTTTGGAAATTTCTTAAAACCCTTGGAGTCGGTAAAACAAAACATAATATTCCTCAGAAATCTCTAGATGTCAATTCTTTTAATAAACATTTCACTTCTGCTAGTAGAATTGACGGTACAAATAAATTGAACACCTTAAACTATATTTCTACTTTATCCACTCCTGAGGTTTCTCTATTTAAATTTAATCAATTCACTGTATGTGATGTTAAGCGAAACATTATAGCTGTAAAGTCAGATGCAGTTGGCTCCTGTAATCACATCCATTTTGAATCGCTCAATACTCAATGGTGATTTCCCTTCCGCTTGGAAAGACGCCCAGATCCTCCTACTACCTAAAAAAATAATCCATCTTTCTATTCTGAATATCATCCTATTTTCATTCTTCCTCTGTTATCAAAAGTGCTAGAACGTCTTGTTCAAAATCAACTAAGCACATTCCTTTCAAAGCATAATCTCTTAAATCCATTTCAATCCGGCTTTCGCCATGGTCATAGTACGACTACTGCTTTAGTCAAGATCACCGATGACATCAGGCAGGGTATGAATAATCAAAAGATTACGGTGATGACTTTGTTAGACTTAATTAACGCTTTCAACACTGTTGATTTTGATATACTACTTGCTGTACTGCGTTCTCTTAACATATCTCCTGAGGTGGTTGATTGGTTCCATTCTTACTTGTACGGACGCCGACAGCGCATTCGAGTAGAAGATTCCTATTCTGAATGATCCTCAACCAGTGCTGGCGTCCCTCAAGGTGGCGTGTTATCTCCTCTTCTATTTTAAAGTTTTATTAATTCTGTATGTCCTAAAATTTCTTCTCTCTACCACCTGTATGCTAATGACTTACAAATTTATGCACAAGGTACTCTCACTGAGCTACCTGGTATTATCGAAAAGATAAACAATGACCTTAATGAAATATCAATTTGGAGTAAATGTTTTGGACTGACGATAAATCCTTCAAAAACTCAATCTATTTTGATCGGCAGTCCTAGGTTATTGAAAAAAATTGCTAAATCACAAATAGCGCCTGTAACAATCAATGGGGTATTTATTCCGTTTAGCGAGTTTACGCTGCTTCTGCGTCTTTACGAAGGCTACGCATTTTCCTACCAATACCGACCAAAATTGCGCTGGCAAATTCGCTCCTATTACTAATTCTTAATTATTCGGATGTATGTTTTCTTGACATTAGAGAGGAGCAATTAAACAAACTTGAGCGGCTTCAAAATCTTTGCAAAAGGTTCATATTCGGTGTGTGTAAATATGATCACATTTCCGAGTTTCGAAATAAGCTTAAGTGGCTCCCGATCCGCCTTCGCCTACTCATATACTTCATCTTCTCTATTCTTTGCTGTTCAACCCTTCCATTCCTTCTTACTTGAAGAAACAATTCATGTTTCTTCATGACACCCACTTACGCTCTCTACGCTCCAGCAACAATCTATTGCTAATTCCTAATTCCTTTACCATTAAAACTGCCCGTCTATGGAATTCTTTACCTATAGATATCAGAAGTGCCAAAAGTCTAAATATTTAAAAAAAAAAAGCTAAAATATCATTATTTTAATATATAACATTATTAAAATACTCAACTCTATTCTATTTTTTTATATTTTGTGTGTACATATAGTATATGTATGTGTTTATGTATGTATGTATGTATGAATGAATGTGTGTATGTAATATTTATGCATATATCTTAATAAATGTATATTTATTTGTTTGTATTTTATGTATTTTTTTTTTTTTTTTTACATTTTTAACATTACATAATTATGTAAATATTTGATTTAGTGCACCGCCCATTTTTACACAAGTCCGACATCCAAAGGTTGCCTGGAAGAGATCGCTTTAAGCGATAAGGCCGCCTTATTGTACTTTTTTTTCATTATTGTTAACCTTTTACATTGTTTTTTTTTTTTTGTTAAGTTGCAATAAAGAATATTTATTATTATTATTATTAAATATTGCTGATCTGCCACTCATAGTATAAAATAAAAAAATAAAGAGTAGTAAACCCTGTGCTTTCATTTGTAGTAGTGATGATAAAAACAATTTGTACATACTTATATGTATAGATAAAAAACCTACGATAAAAGCCATGAATTGATTCAATTAAAAAATATATGTAAATTTTGAAATTTATTTTTCAGTGCAATGTAAATGCTTATTGTTCTATTAAGTATCAGGATATTGAAAAATAAAATGTAGTATTTATAATAAAAATCAAACAAAAATCCAAAAAATATTTCATCACAAATTTCACCTTTCAATTAATTCTTTAATTCGTGCGCAATGTACTATACACCAAAGAAGGCTTATTAATTAATCCTGTTTTTCTTTGATGTTCATACTGTAAGACATATTTAAATATAATGAAAGTAATCTTCATATATTTATCTTACACAAATACGTGATGGAGAAAACAACTTTAAAGACTATGATTTCAAAATTAAAAGTGTATCTTTGTTTCATAAATTAAATTAGCTTCACGCTATATCCCGCACACAGCAGGGTAGGCAGAGGGAACCTAGTGTTAAGACACTCCGTTCCCCACTTTCTGCCGAATTTTGGAGGCATTGCGTGTTGAGTGGCAGAACTCAACGCCGCGCTTTGCCTTGACACCAGAGCGAAGAAATGGAAATATAAATTTAAGTAAATATTTCATCTCCTCGAGTGGGGATCGAACCCACAACCAGTCGGTTTTACAGTCACACGTCGTGCCACTGCGCCACGGCCGGCCAGTTGTTTCATAAATAAATATATTTAATGATAAAAGAATCTTTAAAACAATTATAGTAGTATAATTTTTATTTTAAAAAATATTATTCATTTGACAATGGTTCATATTCATTTAATTTTCCTAGTCTAGTATTTTTTGATAAAAATATTTTATATTGTCTTGATAATCTGTTTTGTCATAATTAATTCAAAAGACCAATAATATTTTATTTTATTTATAAATCTGCTTTTTATTTAATTATTAATTGTATTTGTTTAATTATTTTTAATACGTCCTAAACCTAATGGTTGATACGACGGTGTCATGACAAAGCATGTCTGTTAGCCATGCTAACGTAGAAAATTTCGAAATTTGGATTATGACTTCAGTTCTGATGATAATAAAACTACCGTATAAACAATATTGTTGTTAGTATAAAATGGCATTAACCATTTCATTTTGTTTACCTACTTTATTGTATAAAATATTGTGTAATAGTGCTTCAAAAATATATATTTTTAGCAACAGTCATATAACCAAGACGTTTAAAATGTCATTCTTTGGCCAAGAATCTTACCAGCACGATTCCTATATAACATTCGCAGGCAAACTAATGCTTTGAGTTCATCCAAATGAAGATAACCTTATTTTTAATGAACCGATTTTGATGAACTAAACCTTAATAGGTTAGTTGAGTTAAAATAAAGTAATTGGTGAAACTTTTAAGTACATCGGTTCAGTACTTTCAGAAAACAATGTGGACAAAAATATATCGACAGACAGAGAGACAAGAAATTAAAAATGAAATGCTCACTTCCGTCTGTTTCAAAGGTATCATTATCACAGAAAATTAAATATGTATTTGTATAAAATTGATTTTAGAAAAATAAGTCCCGCTGAGTTTCTTGCGCCGGTTCTTCGCAGGTCTGAGGCATTAACTTTAGTGAACTGGTGGTAAACTATTTGACGTTCAAAAATGAAGCATGTAACTTCTTATTTTGAATAAAATTATTTGAATTTGAATTTGATAAGTTGTATTTTTATTTCAAACATTCAATTGAAGATTCTTATGGGAGGTACGAAAATGCGACCTAAGGCTTTAAACGTTTTCCCATTAGAAATCTTAAGTGCGTTGCAAACATACATTATAGGTATATTAAAACATGAACAAAATTCAGTGTATTAAGTAAATAATCGTTCGCTATATAATATATATAAATCGGGTCGCTAGTATGTAATATTAGTTCAGTCGTAGCATAAAACAAATTACAAAGTGCTGTGGGATCAGTTCGAATTTTCAGTTCTTCATGAAATCTACATAAACTACTACATTTAATATATTTAACTGTTTATTTTTAGGCATTCCCTGCTCTTCCGCTGGTATTTTTTCCTTTTTCCTATGAGATAGAATACAAATTGGTGTTAAATAGTGCGATTTTTAAAATGAAATTCCACTTATTTAAATTATTCAAATAAGGCGAATTTGATTCCACAATTGTCACATTTAACAGTCTCTATTGTTGGCGTTAGTTAATTTCTAGTTTGCAAAAACAATTAGGAATTAGAATAGCGCATGACCTCGAATACAATGATTGTTCGATGACCAATCAAGATAATAATTTAATATATATAATTTCATTTTCCTGCACTCTGGTAATATTAAATCCTGCCATTGAATTCATTATGCATTGATTTCGAGCGAAAAGTGAAAGAATAAACTGTTATGAAACTATAAATAATTAATTATGAAATATTTTATTATTATTATTTATTTTATATATTAGCTTCACGCTGTATCCCGCATACATCAGGGTAGGCAGAATAAACGTAGTGTTAAGACACTCCGTTCCCCACTTTCTGCCGAATTCTGGAGACATTGCGTGTTGAGTGGCAGAACTCAAGCTTTGCCCCGACACCAGAGTGAAAAATGGAAATATAAATTTAAGTAAATATTTTATCTCCTCGAGTGGGGATCGAACTCACAACCAGTCGATTTTACACACACACACACACACACACACACTTCACACACACACGTCACACTTCATACCGCTGCGCCACGACTCGCCTCATATTATTTATTTAGTTATATAATATAATATTCTTTGCCTCTACAATCTTTTTCTTTATAATCTTTTAAGCATTCTGTAATGGAGCTTCGGTGTAGTATCCAGTTTCACAAAATTGGTTCAAATACCCACCGAACCGTATCCGTAAGTAGACGGAACTGGAATAAATACTTTAATCCATTTTAATTATAACCAAAATAGTTACATATCATTATTATATGTTAATATGTATCTTTAATAAAAGTTATAAATCAGAACCGTCACAACTAATTAATATTTGCAATATAATTGTAGAAGAATTCATTTTTACTTAGAATATATATTTTTTTTCTCTTTATTTACTAAAATGTAATAAAATATACTTCTTATTACTCTGCCTACTTATTATCAAATTGCTATTTTCATTCTTTTTATTAACAATAATGCAAAGATATTAAAAACATAACCCATTTACCGATCCACAATTATTTTGTTTGTGTAGAGTCAAGTCGAAAACAGTGACTCGGGTTTTTCAAAGTAAAAATAACGAACTGAATTTACACAATACACCTTAGTTAATAATCTTTTTCCTTGCATTATCACTTTTCCAATGAAATCAATATTGAAATTATCTGATTACGTTTTTTTTTAATTAAAAATGAACCACTGTGTATCGGTACTAGTCTACAGTGACTCGACCCTGTAGTGCACAGTCACTCTATCAGTACACAACGGCTCAGCAGTATAATAGTTAAATAAAATTATGATGTATGTTCAGTTATGTGTATTTATTTATGTTACATTTATGTCTTAAGTCTAATATTCAACAAAATTAATTACGTAAAAGTTATAATATCAAGCAATTAAGATTAACTTTAACATTTCAGATAGTTTTCCAAAAATAACGCTTTAAAGTAGCGAACGGGACTTTTACCTCATGAGTACATAGCGACATATGAGACACTGTGTGTACCTTTTAAATTTTTGTCATTGAAGACGCCGTTACTATTTAGAATTCAATACCTCACAAATAAAACTGAGTCTGTCTATGCCACTGTCATGCATTAAAGCAAAATTTTCATAAAAATTAGAACAATCAATCAATATTTAAAAATTAATGAATAAAAACTCAGTAGATAAGTAAAATAAACCTTTGTTCATTAATAATTGAATTGATTAATGAAATAAAATAGACCGAGATTTTTAAAGAAACTTTCACCCGTTTTTAATGCCCCGCGGTCGTGACGCAGGAGCACAAGCGCGCAAGTTAACGCGCAGCGCTGTTAGCACAACGGTTGTGGGTTCGATGTCCAAGTGGGAAAATGAAATATTTAATATTTTTTTTTCTCGTTCTGGTGGCGAGGTAGAAGGCAGCGTTGAGCTCCACAATTCAACATCAAATGCCTCGAGAATTCAGCGAGAAGTGGGGGAAAGGAAGTATCTCAATGTGGAACGGAGTGTTAGTACTATAGTCTATTTATTATGGCATCAGACAAAATATAAACAAAGAAATACTGTTCCTAAAACTTCTATGTATTTTTTAAATTTCTATTTAATTCATTAATATTTTTTTTTAAATATAAAAAAGCCTTTTCTCGCTCCTCTTACTCTCGCGTAAATTGACATATTTGACGGACTGACCGATATATTCCTATAGAACTCTTGATCAAGTGGCTTTGGTTTTGGTTTTTGATGAAGGGAGCGTTCAAGGAACTGGGAGTTCTTTTTTGGGCTTCGGGCGTACGTAGTATTGAAGTCTCTATTGAAGAATGGATTTCGACGAAATCAATGTCAAACGGTCGGGCTCAGAAAGGCCTTCAGAATGATGCAAAAATTTCAGCAAAAATTCCAAAAAAAATTTAGAAAGGTACGGCGCGGAAGACCCCACAACATAATATCAAGAAGTCAACAATCGAAAGGTAACATTTTCAAATATTATAAGTTCTTTGATTTTCACGATTATAACACATTTTAAATGAAACTATTTTAATCGGATTAATCGCATATATTTTATATTTTTATATATAAAAAAAATAATATAATTTTTAATGTTTTTTTTTATGATTTTCAGTGTTTCAATTTTTTTAAATAGATCAGAACTATTATAAATAGTGTTTATTCACTTTGATTTAGTATATACAATTGATTTGTATCTGCCTCGTTGGCTTCACACTGTAGTCCTTACTCGGAGCTGCTCCCAATGACGAAAACGACGTCATCGGCAAAGGTACTGCCTTTGCGAGTCGAAAATTACGTTTCAGAGGGTTCGGTCAGCTCATAGGTATGGATGTTTAACTCTCAAATAATAAACTTTAAAAAGAGAAAAAAATCTAGAAAGATTTTAAAAGCAATTTGGTACATTTGCTAATTAATTATTGCGACAATATGAGATCAGTCATCCAGGACTTTAATACATAATGCTTAACGTAGCGTTTGCGTATTTTGTATTGATTAAATAGACGTCGTTTACGTCGTAAAGGATATTAAATTAAGCAACACCGACCCATAAATTACATAATAATTAAATACCAAGATTTTTTTTTTCTTGTCTATTTCAGATTCATATATGCACAAATGTCAATCAGCATCTCAATCAGAACTAATTTTAATGCTAAATTCGTATTAAAAAAATCAAAGAATGTCGTCCTTTGTTATGAACTATCCGAAAATGGAATCTTAAAATGTTTACTCACTTAATTAATATATCATTTTATATTTAAAAAAAAGAGGTACATTTTATTAAAATAAAATAGTAGAGTATTATTAAAATAAATTAAATCGAGTTTCGAGTTTCCAATTTTTGTAGCCTACGCATATTTGAATTTCGAAAAAGATATCATTAATGCCATAATTAAAAACTTTTCTAAAGTTTATTCATAAGATTAACATTCAAGTTAATCTTATGAATCTTCAGTTTTTTTTTTATTTGCTATAAAAATATACATTTTCAAAAATACGATATTATCAATATTATAATTTTGAAATGATATTTTCTGTATTTATTATATTTTATTTTAATTGAAATCTTCAAAGTTGAATGTCAAAGTGAGATGATTTTTTTGAGTTGCGTATATCTTTGTATTACATAGGTATGGAACAAATTTAAAAATTAAGATGATTATTGATTATATTAAATTCCATAGAATAGCACAAATAAAACAGACTTTCGGTAACCAATAAGTACTTTAATGGATTATTTTTTATTAAAAAAAACTTAATATTTCAAGTTACAATAATAATCTGTAGGATATCTAAATAGTAGTTTAGTTGCATCTTTTAATATCGAAGTGAAACAAACATTTATTTTAAAATTATCAAAATAATTTAAAATTAATTATAAATTGTTATAGAAATATAAATAAAGAGAAAATTGTCCAATAGAAAATTTCAGAATGAATAATATTTAAAACTATTTTCGACTGGTCATTTTTAACACCGAACAAAAGTATCATAGAACATTATTAAAATTAGTATTAGTTTTTTTACTCACACATTATATACCATAATTTAAAAATGTCATTCAAATTTAATCATGACTTTTTAAGCTTACATTGGAGACTTGCCCAAAAAAACAATTAATTTCATCAAGTAGGGATCAAACCGACCTCTTTAGTACAGTGAGGCAGAGTCTGACACTGCTCCACTGCGCTATGTTGAACTTCAAATGTTTTTATTATAGGTAAGGGGGAAATATATTTCAACGGCTCCTCCTTTCACATTTTAACTTTCATGCACTTTTTTATTTGACATGACCCTATAATGCAGAGTAAATATACTATGTTTTATTAAAACAGATATTATTAAAAAAAATCAATTATTAAATTTTTTTACAAATCTACTTATTAACGTCATTACAGTGTTCTCATCTATAGTTTTATTAATAATTTCGTTAAAAAATCATATTGTCTATCTTACAATGAATGCACATATATTTTTGAATGAAGATAACATAATTATAAAATTGGCACATACATTTCACATACTATAATTGATTGCTTGTTAATTGTTATAAGTACAGAGTATGGAGCGTAGAGGTAAGGAGAATAGTCTCTGTATATAAAAAAAAACCGTCCAAATGTTTAAAAATATGCCATATTAGCATAACTAAGAAATCACTCTAACTACACGTTTCCTAATCAAGGTATAAGGGGCCGTTCAAGTATTACGTAAGCAGTTTTTTTGACCCAATTATTGACCCCCAGTATGACATGAGAAAAAATAAGCAAACCCAAGACGCACAAACACGCCTCCCCCCCCCCCCCTCACAGCGCTTACGTAATACTTGAACGGCCCCTAAGTTGAAATTATCAAGAATTAACTACTTTAGTCGCATATAACTTAAACTTAACTTAACTTCACGCTTTATCCCTAGCGGGGTAGTCAGAGAGAACGGAGCGCCAAACGCTACGGTCTCTACATACCTCTTTCGCCTCGTCCACTGTCATCAACCTCTTCATACATGCCCTCCGGGGGATCCTCATGCTTTTTACGTGACCTTCCTCCAGTATCTTTGATACTGTGTTTTCGAAGGTCAACCGAGGTCTCCCCCTACCTCTCTTACCACTCACTTTTCCATCATAAATCTTTTTTGCCATTCTTTCCTCGCTCATTCGTTCGACGTGCCCAAACCAGCTGAGCACGTTCTTCTTCATTCTCACCGTGACATCCTCGCTGGTACCTGCCATTCTGTGTACCTCTTCATTGCGGATTCGATCAGCTAGGCTGACTCCGCATATCCTACGAAGAGATCGCATCTCCACAGCATTCATCTTTCTTTCATTCTTCTTCTGTAATACCCACGTTTCGCTGCCGTATAACAGGGTCGGTACCAAAACTGCATTGTGTACGGCCAAACGCGCAGCTGTGCTGACGTTTCGCCGTCTCATCAATGCAGCCAAGGCCCCGTTAACCTTGTTACCGGCAGCAATACGCCTTTCCACATCCATCTCGTATCTTCCATCTCTACTGAACATACTTCCCAAATATACCACTTCATTCACCTGTTCTAATATCTTATCATTTACACTGATCTTGCATTCCGTCCTTTCTTCATCTCGTTCAAAAATCAGAACCTTTGTCTTATTCGCATTGAGGCTTAGACCATTATATTCACACTCTTCTTTCAGAGTGGTGACCAATGCCTGCAACTCGCACTCTGATGATGCAATAAGCACTGCATCATCTGCGTACAGCAGGCAATTCACATTCAGGTCACCTACTTTCACTCCTATATCACTTTGTTTCACTCCTTGGAGACAGCTATCCAAATACAAATTGAACAACCAAGCTGACATGGCGCAACCCTGTTTAACACCCGATCGGATGTCAAACCAGGGCGACATGCCAGCTCCTACTCGCACGCAGGCTGAGTGTTCTCTATAAAGAGACTTTACAGCCTGCAACAAGGGTCCACTCACATTGTACCGGGGTAGTATCTCCCATAATTTCGCTCTGACAACTCTATCAAACGCCTTTTCCAAGTCCACAAAAGCACAGAAAACTTTTTGGTTAACGGCCAAAAATTTCTCCGTGATCATGCGGAGGGAAAAGATCTGATCCATACACCCTCTTCCAGGTCTAAAGCCTCCTTGGGCCTCCCACAACAGCCTTTCAGATCTCTCTTGCATTCTTCTCGCTAAAACTTTAGCATAAACTTTACTACCTAAGCTAATCAAACTGATAGCCCTATGGTTTGCGCAGTCTATCTGTGAACCTTTGCCTTTATACAAAGGCACGATGACCGCACCTCGCCAATCGTCTGGGACCTCCCCTGATTTCCAGCATAAATTGCACAAAAACCAGAACAAGTCCAAGACGCGTGGCCCACCATATTTGATCATCTCGGCAGTAACTCCATCTGCTCCCGCTGACTTACCACATTTCAGACTTCGTATTGCACACTCAACTTCTTTTACACTGATTTCGCCATCAGCTACATCAAGACTCAGCGTTTCGCTGCTACTTGAGACTGAGGCGTCATCACATTCATACATCTCCTTGTAAAATTCCGCCCATCGCTGCAAAACGTGTGGTTTTTCTGTTAGAATTTCACCGTCCTTAGAAAGCACCCCTTTCATTCTACAAGTTAGCGAGCAACCTCGAGAAACACTAACCTCTCGCCAGAAAAGCTTCGTGTTTTCCCTGAAGTTGTTCGTTAACCTCTCATCTCTTTCATTCTCTGACTTTTCGCGCTTCATCTTTATCAGTACTTTCGTCTGGTGCTTTTGCAGCTTATACTCTTTCTTTTTTATCTCTCTCATACTTTTATCCTTGCCACAGGCTTTATAATCCTGCCATGCCTTCTTCTTTCTTTCTACAGCATCTTGCACTTCATCATCCCACCATTCATCACGCTTTTTACTAAAGCCCCTTTTAACTTTACCACATACCTCTATCGCTGCTTCCTTCATACAATCCCTAAGGTTCTGCCAGCATACTTCAATATTTCCATTTCCAGATTCACTGCTGTCTAGCCTTTTGGAAACTCTTTCTTGATATTCCTTTCTAGTTGGTGGATCTTGAAGCTTCCAGCTTCTTATGCGATAATTCGACTCCAAGTCTGGACACCTCGTGTAGTTGCGCCAGCCTGTGAACAGACCCCTTATTCTAGCAACTACTAGATAGTGGTCTGTTCCCAGATCAGAACCCCTAAACACTCGGGTGTCCATGACTTGGCTTCGAATACGCTGATCCACTAGGAATAAGTCAATCATACTTTTCCCTTCCGTTCGCTCCCATGTATACATGTGAATTTGTTTGTGGTCAAACATAGTGTTTGCCACAAACAAATTCCTTTCCTTGCAAATTTCCAATATAAGCTTTCCAGCCTCATTTATTCTCTTGTCACCATACTGACCTAGCACTCCCTCGTAACCGCTTCGCGCAGTTCCGACCCATCCGTTCAAATCGCCACATATTATTAATTTTTCATTCCCTCTAACGCTACCTAGAACATCCCTGACACTCTCCCAAAACTCCTCGAGTTCGCCTAATGGAGCTGAGGATACTGGCGCATACGCCACTAACAAGAATACTCTTGTTAACCCCAGCTTGAAGCGAACCCAGAGCAGTCTCGGGTTGATCGCCTTGTATTCAACCGCTGCACTAACCAATCGAGAGGACAATAATACACCTACACCTTGACAGCCCCGCTCGCTCTCTGATACGCCAGCCCAGAAAGCGACCCGACTGCCCGGCAAATCAGTTGTATCATTGCCCTTTCGCTTGGTCTCAGTCACACAAACGACATCTAAATCTCTATCATCCATCACATCTAATAATTCATTCATCTTTTCTTCCATCCCTCCTCTTACATTCCACGTAGCTATTTGTAGCTCCGTCCTCCACCTCCCGCCGTTCCGGACATGGCGTGTTGGGTGGCGGTCCCCAACGCCGCATTCGTCGCCACTTGACACACCAGCGGGGACGCACTGGTGCGCGTCGCCTTGGGGGGACGCCCTATCAGTGCGCTCTCTCGAGGTGCACGTGGCGGATGGAACGTTGCAGCCCTCGTAAGGGCTGGCAGGGGTCGCTGCGAGCAAGCCATATATATATATATATATATATATATATATATTTAATTGGCATACTACCATTCGTACATTGTACCTGATTTGCTTTAATTGCTACATTCATACCATACCCTGTGCCTACACAAGCGCCATTTTGATTTGATTTATTTTCCAATTCTCTACCATATGAGATGACACTCCTTTCTTCTAGCCTCCATGATACAGTCGCAGAATACAGATTATACAAGATGCTAAAGTGTCAAAATGACGCGAAATCACGTTCTTAAGTACAATAATGATTTTATCAAAAGTTAGTATACTATTTGGTCACTAAAATCACATATATCAAAAAGCCCAACACATACATCGAAATATTGATGCATACAAAACAATTTTGGAAGACAGGTAGCTTGAAACTGTAGTGTTCTAATAATAATCACAAAATGCATTAGGGAGCGTTCAAGTATTACAGTATGGTCGACGAGCCGTGGCAACCTTAAAGATGAAATCTAGACAACGATCTATAGCTAACTTCAGAGAGACTACGACTCGTCAACTTTACTAAAAGGCAATTTTGAGCAGGGTTTGCAAAACATAACCGTGTCACATAATACAGGCAAGAAGGCTCATGCACGACGCGTTACAGAACGACGACCATATTATCATGTCAAGTTTTCTATTGACAATTTTTTCCCCACTTTCTTAGTAATGATTACTTGGGTGTTACGGAGGCACGCGTTTGTCAGTATAAATGTGACGCCACGTCACATAAGGCTCAAAGTAACCAAAATCTTTTGAAAAATGCGTTATGGAATATTTGAACACACCCTTAGATATAATAACTTCTAAATATATATAGACGTAAGTACGCTTTTTATAATAAATGCAGTACTGTGATAAATAATAAGTTAAGTAACAAATGTATTCATAGAAAAAAAATTGAACAGATTGACGTGGTTACGCAGTTAGACAAAATTAATAAAATGTACGTTGTTTATTTTGTAATGCTTTTTTACAGCAATATCCATTAACATTTTAAATTCAAAGAAAATTGTTGAATAAAAAATATTTTGGTGACATTATGCAAAATTAAATCCAAAAAGTACATATATTAAAAATGTATACTAAAATAAATTATAATTATTAAATATAATTACATGATTATATTGTATTTAAGAAATTAATTTCATAACTTGAAAGTCTCACTGGAATACTATTTCAAAACAGATACAATATAAAGATACTTAACCAATTTCGATATTTTCAAACCACTTCAAGACTAAATATAAAATTTATGAACAAATTTTTAAGCCACGTTAGCTATTAACTAAAAATTAGATATAATAAAAAAATCCTATAACCATTCTACAGAGTTAATTGCTAGCAATTATTACTACAGAAAAACAAGTTCTCACGACAGTTCTCATTTTAAAGCTGCAAAGTAAAATGTACATAAATATATTAATAGTTGTCTGAAATCCCAAATATTAAAGTCATAGTAAAACTAATTAATAATTCCAGTTAAAAATGTCGATGTTAAAATATTAATCGAATGATTACATTTTAGTCTACAATTATCTTTAAATAACATTCACATTGCATACGAAAATATTCTTTTACACGTTTTAATTCTAAAGGCGAACGATACACAGTAAAAAGACAAAGAAGTCTAGAAAAGAGTGATTTTAAATATCTACATAAAAAACATCAAAACTACGTACAGCCATCTAAAAATATGATCATAGAAAGAACTAGTTCCTATAAATGTCTAGTTTCTATAATTTTCATTTCAGGACTAAAACAGTCATGGTATCATTGTAAAAGTATGAAGACTTACAACTAACATAGCCCAACAAATACCTTATGAAGTTTGTGAACACAATCACTAGTCAAATTCGTGCATGTACAGTCGTGTGCATAATATTCGAT
The DNA here is from genome assembly GCA_917862395.2 of Heliconius sara. Lineage (NCBI taxonomy): Eukaryota > Metazoa > Arthropoda > Insecta > Lepidoptera > Nymphalidae > Heliconius > Heliconius sara. Next base: position 4,835,799 of record OU860796.2, on the reverse strand, counting down.
ATTACGGCGTCATTTCGTGTTATCTGAAAATTCTAAGTTCTTGTCGGGCTATAAATAATATTCAATATGTTTGTCACATTTTTAGGAAGAATATTATAGAGAAAAATGTTCTATCAGAACCAATCACATTATCATCTTTTTTTCATTTAAATATAGAACAAGTAAACACTATTGTTTATCATAAATGGCATTCTATAAAAGAAGTGACTTAAGTCAACAAAAAGATATAATCACTATCCTATTAGTGTTCAGTTCGTAAGTATATTTTTTAGCTTCACGCTGTATCCCGCACATAGGAGGATAGAGAGTAGAGATTGAAAAAGAAAAGGAAAATAATTCATTCCAAGTGTGGAATCGAACCTACAACCGTCACGTTTAGTCAGACGCTACACCGACTTGTATCACTTTCATTCTTGAAATGCCATACTATAATGAAAAGATGAAATAATACTTGTATGTATTATTGCCTATAACATATTTTAAGAAATATAGAAAACTTCATAAATCAGACTCATTTGTATACATGAATAAAGTTAAGTCACATTTAAGTAAAACACTTTGTATTGACACGATTTTTTTTGTAAATAGTACACATTAATATAAGAAATTTGTACTATGTATAAAAAAATAAGAATATCACTGTAAAAATTAAGTTTGGATTTTCAATTTGACTTATTTAGCTTACTGATTGATAATTATATCACAAATTGAGTGTTAACGATTATTACAAGGATTATTAAAACATTCAAATATAATGAAAATTAAGTAACATTTTCAACAAAACAATTAAAGACTACAGTTAATGGAAGAATAGATGAAATGTGGATAATTTTATAATATGAATAACCTGATTCACATTTTGAGTGCTTAAATTGGCAGTTTTGTGAAGCACTTTTAAGTTAAATTTCTAAACTAAATATATAAACATGAAATTATTGATAACAATAACAGAAAGTGACATTTCAAATGTCAGGCTTTCAATTAACAAATATATATTTATATTAGTATTTAACGTAATTAACGTAAAACAGTATATATAAAAGAATTTTTCTGTTGATAGACACTATAACTCCAGCTTAAGCCGATAAAAAGTGAACAAAGAACAAAAAAAAAATAAAAAATTGGAACTTGAGGTTTCACTGACTCAAGTAATACGATTATAAAATCTCCATATTTTTTTTAACTATTGAACATCATTTTAACGCAGACATCATTCAAAAGTTTTAAGTTGTTATCACAATTAACCAACATAACACTAAGGTAAAGAAAGAAACATATGAAGCAATCTCAAACAAACTAGCTGCGTTCATTTCTAAATATTACACATTGAAATAAAAAAAAGATTACTTATTTAAATACTCAACATTCATTCAACATAATAATACAAACTACATTTCTATATCAGCTAGTTCTATATTCAAACGGCTGGTTTTTTTTTTGTTATGTAAACGGCCGTTCTTTATTCAAACGGCTATTCTTTATTGAAACGGCTGCTCTATACCCAAACGGCTATACCACATATTTACGGCTGTATAACATTTATCTGTAATATCATTTATACTGAATTTACTAGATTTGAACGATTTTACGCCGCCTTGTGAATGCAAGTGCGTATTCTATTCCCCATACGAGAACACATGACATTATCATGGCATTTTGTACGTGGATACATGTTGCAAAACTTCCTGTGTAGTCTCTTACATAGCCTGTAATAAAAATAGGATTCATTTTTAATTATATAGGGTCTATAAACAATTGTTCTTTTAACTTCAGCTTGCGCTTAGCTTTTGCATATACATACAAAAGAAGGCGTACTGGCGCAAGGGAACAAGCGTGTGACTGTAAATGCGACGGTAATGGGTTATATTCCCACTCGGAAGGAACAAGTATTTATTATTCTTATTTTCTCATTCTGTTATCGAGGCAGAGCGCGACGTCTAGTTCTGCCACTCAACACATAAGCCTCAAGCAGCTCACAAATACAGCGGAAATTGGGAAATGGAGTGCCTTCACATTAGATTCCCGGGTTCCCTCTGTCTACCCTGCTATATGGGCATAAAGTGCGAAGCTAAAAAATATAAATATATAAATGAAAACTTACCAATCAATGGTCCGATGATAACCACTAAAACTCCCTTGCTGACCATATGAAGGCCGAAAGCCGCCGGCAGTTTTTCCAAAGGACAGTACTCGGATATAGTGAGTGTAAAGTTACTGAGACACATGCCTCTAAAGAAACCGCATATGGACAACCAAATCATTAGTGGAACCCATTCGGATTGTTCAGCTAATACTGGAATTTAAAGTTAAAAAGAATTATATATAAAATAAATACTTATAAATTAACATAATAATAATTCAAATTTATAAAAGAAACATAAAAATATAATAGTTGCGAAGGAGGAAGGAAGGATTTGAATTCGCGGCTCCTGGAAATTGTCCACGCTCTGACCACTGAGCTATACATTCTAATCAAGCTAGTCGAAATTCTTATTCACTTCTTACAACTTATTTATGTTGTTAGCATCTCTTTTCAGGGGATTTCATTGAAATATAATTAAGCCTATCTTGATTCTAAGCCTAACGAAGACAAAATTAATAAAAAAAACTATTACATACCATTCACAATCATAATACAAGATTCATTATTTTTATGATGTTGCTATTTATATAGAAACTCTTTAATTACAAAACCATAAATCTTCCTTCATTATTATTCTTCTATTATATCGAAATATGAATATCGATATGCCCAGATATGCATTGAATATGAAAACATTTTATTTAACTCACCTGATCTAGTAGCTGCTAAGAAGAATGCTGATATAAAGAATATCATTTTCTTAGTAATAGCAACTCTATCAAAAATCGGTGGCAAAATCAATCGTACACCTATATCAGTAATGGCTGTCATAGACAAACAGAATGCCGTTTCATTCATATTATATCCCAAACTTCTGATAAAAAATGGCGTCAACATCCTAAATTGTAGTTCTCCACTCCAAAATAAAGATAGACCTAGTAAAAGATTCAAAAACGACCAGTCCTTCAGTAAATCTAAGTCCATGAGACTAATAAATTTTCTAAAACAGCCTTGTTTTTTCTCTTCGATTGGTTCAGATTTTTTAAATGATTTCATTTGTATAGCATCATCGTCTGCTGTCTGAAAATAGTAAAATATTATATAAATAGCACATTAAATATCTATATAACAGCAACAATTACATCTAAAATACCACGAGGGTGTTTTTAATTTGTTGCCAGGTGTGATTTTATAAATTGTTTCCATATGAGACTTATAAATTGTTTCCATATGAGACGTATGTTTAATTTATTTTTCAGTTTCACAATTAGAACTACATAACGACACTCCACTTTCCGCCAAAAATCGGGAATTTGACTTTTGAGCGGCGATACTCAAAGTCTACTCGCAGTTCTCCAAGGGAGAATTTCAATTTCCCTTGTTCATTAAGCAAAACGCGGGGAGTTCTGGACGTTGTCACTGGCAACCTACAAACTCCTCGGATTAAGAGCAATGTAAAAAACATTATTATAGTCCATGTGTAATTTAGATATTGAACAAAATACGTCAAAAAACAATTAAAAATATTTAAAAATATTAAAACAATATAAGCCAGACCTTATCTGGCATATAATTTAATATAAACGGAAAGTAGCTTAGGAAGTATCATCAAGCCCAAACTTACATCCAAATAGAGCTGTAGATAACTCCCAGTGAAGTCCATATTAGATATATTCGATATCACAGATACTTTTCTCTTCCTTGCCACTTCGCTCATACTGCCACTAGAGGTCACCCTCTGCATGGCCGCTACGGAGGCGGCCGTGGTTAAGCCGGGGGTAAACTTCGTGTTCGTATCAAACTCTTGTAACGGCTTATCATATGTTTTGGCTCTCGGCAAACCGATTGTTCTAACTGACGGATGGTTCATATTAACATTTGATCGTTGTTTAGTTAATTTTGGCAATTGATGGCTAACTAGCGGATTAACTTCAAATTTGTCGTCAGCTTCTTCATCGCTTTCGTTTATACACTCCATTTCCTGTGATAATGAAAATATGTATTAGAAAAAAATCATAAAGAAATGTACGTAGCATTAAAAATGTCAGGGCTGATGAGGCGCAGGGGCAAAAGCTTGTGACTTTAAACGCTGACAGGCTGTGAGTTCAATTCCTACTCGAGGCTTAATTTCCTCGAGTGTATTTAATATTTTCATTTCTTCGCTCAGATGTCGAGGCCAGTCGCAGCGTTGAGTTTCACCACTGTTGAGTGGTGGAACTCAACGCTGCGGATTGCCTCAGAATTCCATCCACGCAGAAAAGAGGGAGCGGAGTATTTTAACACTACCAAATACAGCGTAAAACTGTAAAAAAACTAAAAATTTGTTATGATTATTACTAACCTTCACTGGTTGCAATTCACAGTCTATTGGCTCATCAATAAGATGCCTTTTCACTGGTTGAAGCAAACACGACCCTAAAACGGCGTGGAAGGCTAAAGCGCCTAATATAACAACTGACCATCTGAAACCGTATTCGCTAAGAAGAATTTTGACTAGCTGCGGCATGACCATCAGTCCGAATCCTGTGCCCGCCATGGACAAGCCTACTGCTTGCCCACGCTTCTTAGTAAAATAATGGTTAAGTGACACAAATGAAGATGCCGATGCTAGACCTACACCGAAACCTGAAATAAAACATAAAAGTTAAAATAAATAATTGTAAAATAAAAAATTAATTGGGTTTTGAGTTAATTTCTTTTAAGACAAATATAATGTCTCAAAACTGTTATCATTTTAGCAAAAAATGATTATATTGACAATTTTTATATTCCTATAATGTATTATGACCTTTTTTTAATTAAGATAGCCTAAGAATATTGTATCTGAAGTTCACGAGGGTTAAGTTGAGATTTGCATTTGAGTGAGTAATTATAAAACTAGAGTTAAAAGAATTTTTTTTTAAATAAATTTTAAAATTGGAATGTAATATAAAATACAATTTTTCTACAATTTTTCAGACATTGCATCCTTATAAAATTTTCTCTCGGATAATGTCGTTAGAGCTAATAATTAATCATTCCTTTATATCATCAAGAACAGTGTTGCGTACACGGTTTTTTTTCTTCTTAATAATAGTGCACACTTTATCTTTAACTTTCAATAAATCGGACATCAAAATGTAACATTAGGAATTAGATAAGTGACGCTGCTATCAGTACAAGAGGTATAAGACCAAAACGCAGTAGAACCACTATATATGAACTGTCACACGTACATATGTAAAGCTCAGGACCTCGTTATGTTGTAGTATTCTATTTCAATTTACGTTAACATACGCAACGGTCACGTCACCCAGAATAAATTCCTAATATAATTTATTGAATGAGATATTTTAGATCCTAACTACATTTGCATCTAAATAAAATAAAAATAAATAAATCAGCTTTACGCTGTATCCCGCACACAGTAGGGTAGGCAGAGGGAACCTAGTGTTTTAGACACTCCGTTCCCCACTTTCTGCCGAATTCTGGAGGCATTGCGAGTGGCAGAACTCAACGCCGCGCTTCGCCTTGGCACCAGAGCGAAGATATGGAAATATAAATTTAAGTAAATATTTCATCTCTTCGAGTGGGGATTGAACCCACAACCAGTCGGTTTTACAGTCACACTTCGTGCCGCTGCGACTGGCCTCGATTGCATCTAATAAATGTTATTATCTTTTGTATTTCTTGATTAAAATACCATATGGCAATTGTTTGTCCAATGTTTGTTATCAGCGAGGATATAGGTAAATGCATTGAAAAGACATTGATGATTTTATACATCTATGATCTGTGTGTGTGCGTGTGTGTGTTGGACTGATATATCAATGTATTATACATAGTAATTCTTCCTCTTGAATCAATGCATTTGTGCAAACTGTATGAAAATCCGATACGTATTATAATTTAAGGGATCCAAATGCATAGAGCGGTAGCTGTAGACGGCTGTGCATATTTGATTTCAAGATTTTTCTTACTTTTGAACATTTCTTTTCCAAGTGAACAATACCCTTAAATAAAAAACCTAATATCAGACGGCCACGACTGGTTGAACGTACTGTACATCTAATAGCAAGCGAGTTTGTTTTAAATACTTTAAGATTTCTACATTTTATATTATATGTATAAATTAAACAAAATGTCCAACAAATCTTATCAAGAAATATAGGTAACACGTTGTTACTAGTACGTTCAATGAAAACATATCGCCTCCATGTAATTGCAATTTGAAACACACAATGTAATACCATTTTGTTTACAATCATCTGCGACTTAAAATATTGCTATATTGATATGTTAAAATCGATTATATTTTATTAATAAAAATGTTATAAATGATTAATGACTAATAATTTTTTTTAAAAAATGTAAGCTTTCGCTCGCTAAATGTGACTAAGATAAGTATTTTTTAATATTACATATTAGTTTTATTATGAGAATTCATTAAATATAATAATAAAATGTAATTTGTTATGTAGAATAAATTTTTTATTTAACTATATAAGGTCCAGAATACAAAAATCAAAACATTTTTTTATAAACATTTGATATATTCATTTTAGGTGTCTTATAACTTTTAAAATTAAATTCAATATAATTTATAATCATTATATCATAACCAATTTGTGTAAAAAAACTGAGGATTTTTATTTTTTTTTAGCTTCCAGCTGTGGTCCGCACAGAGCAGTGGTGAACAGAGGTATCCTCGGAATCTGGAGTTAAACACTTACATTCCGCTCTCCATTTTCCGCTTAATTATGGAACTTAACGCCGCTTGATATATTATATTACCATAATAATCTATAGAGGCCACTCGTGGCGCAGGTGCACAATGTGGCTGTAAAATCGACTGGTTGCGGGTTCGATCCCCAGTCGAGGAGATGAAATATTTACTTACATTAATATTTTAATTTTTTTCGCTCTGGTGTCAAGGCAAAGAAAGCACAGCGTTGAGCTCCACCACTCAACACGCCATGCTTCCAGAACTCGGCGGAAAAGTGGTGAACGGAATGTCTTAACACTAATTTCTCTCTGCCTATCCTGCTGTGTGCGAGATACAGCGTGAAGCTGATTTTTTTCATTTTAATTCTACTATACTTTATTACTATCCACTGCTTTTATATGCATAGTCAGTAGTCTCGTACATATAGGTTCAATATATTACGTACTATATATCAATAATACGTTGCTGGGTGTTTATATAAGAATGAGGACATTTCTTTCTGTGTCAAGAGTATGGTCCACTTCATTGACGATCTAATCTTAATAATCTTTTATACTAATCAAAATACGATATCCATTCAATAAATGTTAATACAACCTAGTTTCTAAACTTCTAACGCATTTAAATAAAGGTATAATTTTATTTCATTGTGCTCTTCTTTCAGTGTTAATTACTTACAAATTAAACATAAGCTTAAACAAATATCTTTTCTTTTTACTTTTTGAAAAGAAGAATGTTTATAGCTATTTATTTTAACGTCGTCGTCAAGTTTAAGGCCAATCGTGGCGCAGGGGCACAAAATTACAATCGCCCCTCCCAGCCCGGTGACGCTGCCAAGACCAGTCCAGATCAACAGTATTAAGTCCATTCGAAAAAAAAAGCAGGGGCACAAAGTGTAAAACCGACTGGTTGTGGGTTCGATCCCTACTGGTGGAGATGAAATATTTACATAAATTTATATTTCCATTTATTCACTCTGGTGTCGAGGCAAAGTGCGGCGTTGAGTTCTGACACTCAACCCGCAATGCCTCCACAATTCGGCAAAAAGTGGGATACGGAGTGTCTTAACACTAGGTTCCCGCTGCCTACCCTGCTGTGTGCGGGAAGCTGTTATATTTATTTATTTTAACGTTATACATACGTAGATAACGTGACGACATCAAAAACAAAATGAACGTCGAATGAATCTATAAATATTTTTTATACTTGTTAAATATATTAGATACAAAAATTTAATAAATAACTCAAAAAAATATTTTATCGATATTAATTGTAAGCTGAAAAAAAAATCTTAAGACTTATCTATTATTTGCCCTGTTTTAATTTAACTTACCAGTCTGTAATGTATCAATGAATCGCCTATATAGATAATCTTGTTTATTACAATTACATATTTACGGTTACAACATAGTTGTATAATACACCTCAAGGTTAGACTAAACTCTTTATGTGACTTCTACTGCATCTAAGTAATATTTTAGTTTCTATAAAAAAATAGAAGAATTCCCTAATTGTGGTGTGGTGGTGGTTGGTGGTGGTGTGTGTGTAATATGTGTAGTATATTTTTTTTAGCTTCTTCACGTTGTATCGGCAGAGGGAACCTGGGGATCTAGTGTTAAGTCTCTGCATTCCCATTAAGAAACTTCCGCACCTCACTTTTCGCAGACTTCTGAAGGCATTGCGTATTAAGTGCCGGAACTCCACGCCGCGCGAGGAAATTACAATATTAAATATTTCATTTTTTCGATTAGGAATCGAACCCACTCTCGGTCGTACGCTTGTGTCCTTGCGCCACGACTGGCCTAAATATCATAATACATACTATAAGTAGACGCTACACATGTGTATCTTTTACGCTATACAGTAGTTGTGTGTTGACATGATAGTGCTCTACTTAAGGAAAAAAATCTAACACATAATTTCTTGTCCAATTTGATTAGCAAAAATGATCCATTGGGTGTCACTATTCAGAATGCTATACTTCTAAGAGAGTGAAACGAACGAGTTGTTTGTCACGTACTTATCACTACCTAAAAAATCTGTAAAATAGTAGTAGGTAATATTGACGTTTTACCTGTAATTAAAACGTTTATTAAACATACTTACCTTAATCGAAGCCTAAATAATGAGAGAGTAGCGTTCATTTCCCTTTTTGTCGCTAGTGGCAAGCTTCCTCTTCCATATTGCGACTGTGCTGCCATAATTGTGACCTCGACGCTAGCGCCACCGGAGGCAGTGAGTTACGTGACTCCAATAATTTATTCATTAAGTTTCAATGCCACCAGGCAGTTATATACTTAGGCTTCGATTAAGGTAAGTATGTTTAATAAACGTTTTAATTACAGGTAAAACGTCAATATTAAACAGTACTGTACCGTTAATCGAAGCCTAAATAATGAGAGACGTGTTTATTATCGCTTGGTGGCGCTATAAAACGCCAATGTGATAGAGTTATGTAAATAAATTAATAAGATGAAATTGTAATTAAAGAAAAATAAATTGGAAAAATAAAACCCACTCATATATCCAAATCAAGACATTATATTTTGATAGAAAAACCACATCAATACACCATAATCATCTTTTGTATGACTATAACAGATACAATAATTGTTAATAAAATGATCGAAGAAATATTATTATGTAAATGTCAGACATCGACAGGAACAAAATTAGATGCAATAAGAGCAGATGGAGAACTAATTGATACAGGAATAATCTCCCTTCTATAAAATTTGGTAAATGTATTAGCTGATTTCCAATTTGCCTTAGCCAGAATGTCATCTAATTGACAATTTTCTACCCATCTTTTCGAAGCTACAGCCGATCTGAAACTACCTGGTGTTGCTTTAATGCCTGCGTCTATTAGCACTTTTTTAACCCAACCACTGATTATCGTGCGAGTTGCAGGCCTAGGCCTTCCAGTGACTGTAACAAATAAATTGTCTGCTTTGGCTAAATTGCGTCTGGACTCAGATAAATTTATTAAGAGTTTCACCCAGTATACAGGACACAATAAAATATTATCTGGGTTACATAGAAGCTTCCACCCTGACTGTTGATGTTGGGTTGAATCTGTCTTAGAACCAAACATAGGCCTTAAAACTATATATATTGATCTTCAATCTTACAATGATCTACTGAAACTCTAAGTAGAGTAAGGTCATGCGTGCGTCTGCCAGAACATAGCAACAAGAGAACCGCAGTATGCTTTGAAACTTCGAATAAGCTAGTAGTATTAGGCTTCTTTGCTAACAGAAATTTTACTAGGATATCCGTATCCCAAATTGGAGGCTTTGTGAGTTTAGGCTTTGCTAAGGCAATGGATTTTAGTATTTGTTTAACAAGAATGTCAGAACTTAACTTTTCTTTATTATTAGGCTCTGCAAACGTGGCGATTACCGATTTATGAACTAATATTGTGCTCAAAGATAGATTCTCCTTTTGATGTAAATCAGCTAAAAATTTTGCCACAGAGGAGCCGTCGGGATGAAAGGGATCTACGTTTTCTCGTTCAGACCAGGAAACCCATCGATTCCACGCAGATCTGTAAGTTTTCAATGTTGACTCACGCCAACTTGACGATAACAGAGATTTTTGTGACTCTGACCAACCAGTCATTTTCTGATGCCACCCTCGCATCTCCATACCTCTAGTGTCATTTTCTCTGCTTGAGACGGCGGGTGACCCGTCGCTATGTCTATAAGATTTTTCTCTAAGTTCCTGATCGTGAAAGGTGGGCTCAGAGCTCGACTTTTGAGGTCTGGTCTCCAGAAAACATTCTCCCAACGAGGTACTATTAATAGAAATATTCCTCTGGCTCTGTTCAGGCAGGCCAGTACTCTCGGAATGAGATGTGGCGGAGGGAAGACCCAAGCGTTCTGAAAATCCCATTGGAGACTCATCGCATCGTGAAAAGTTGCATTCATGTCTGTTCTGTCCAATGTGCAGTAGGCTGGTACAACATGAGCACGCCTCGAAGCAAACAAATCGATTGTTGGCACCCCCCATTTTCTGATAATTATCTGAGTTACCCCCGGCAGAAGATGCCATTCTGAGGGGGACTTGTTCCGAGATAACCGATCTGCATGAGTGTTGAAATTTCCTGGGATATGGTATATCGAAAGGTGTATGTCGTAACGATCTAGAATAGTAAATACTTTCATTGTCAAACTTGTCAGCGATTTCGATTTGGTGCCCCCTTCGTTTCTTAGATAGCCCACAACAGTTCGGTTGTCGCACTGAACTAGTAGAGCACTCGATACCAGCAACCGGCAATTCCGTTGTAAGGCATACAGTATGGCCAGCATCTCCTTTTGATTGCTGTGAAGCTTTTGTTGAGTCGGAGTCCACGTGCCCTGAATGCCATGGTCGTCTAGTATTGCACCCCATCCTATGTCGCTCGCATCTGTCGTTAGATAATGCGTCGGTAGCGGGCAATGAATCATCGAATTGGTTCTGCAATTGTGATACCACCATTCGAGTTCTTCTCTGCATGACAGAGTTAGGCCGGCAGATAAAGGAGCATCTGGTTTTAAAAGCTTGTTGGCTAGAGTTTGTAACGCCCGGTAATGAAGACGACCCCTTTTTACCACAAAACTGGCAAAGTTCAGAAAGCCTATTAATGTTTGAAGGTCTCTTAACACTATTTTTCGTTTGATCTGTACCGCCCCTACGAGTGATTGAAGTTTTATAATTGATCTCATCGGTAAGTATTTTTGATTTTGCCAAGGGTCCCAAACTATACCTAGGTACTCCAGGGCCCTCCGAGGTACGAGTATCGACTTTTCTCTGTTTATTACCCAGCCCAGATGGGTTAGTGTATCTACCACAATGGTGGCATGCTGCTGCAATTTGACTGGATCTTGGTTTACCAAGAGGAAATCGTCGAGGTATACTATGATGCGTATCCCCAGATGCCTGAGGTGAGTGGCTATCCAGTTTGTTATTGATGAAAAAGCTCTTGGTGCCGAGCTGAGACCAAAAGGTAGGCAAGTCATCTCTAACAGTGTATCTTCGTAAATCAGTCTGAGGAAGCATCTGTGCACCTTCGCGATCGGAATATGGAAATAAGCCTGATGGAGATCTATTTTGGCCAACCAGTCGTTCGCCTGTAGAAAATCCGGTATCCGATATACGTTTATTAGTCTGAACTTGTCTTTGTGAAGGTACAAATTTAAATTTTTTAGATTGAATATTGGTCTTGTTGATCCGTCCTCTTTTGACCTCAGAAATATCGTCGATATAAAACTGGGGGAGACTGGTAGTACTGTTTCCAGAACTCCTTGATTTATCATTTTCTTTATTGTCCCAGTCATTTCTGAAGAGCGGGAAGTTTGCACCGAGTAACTGGGGATGCGTAAAGGTGGTCTTGATTTGAACGGGATGCGATATCCCGAGATCATGCTGAGAATATGGGGCGGAGCCCCTAGCCTCTCCCAGTGATGAACGTATAAATGAAGTCGACCCGAACGGAACAATTGTTGGTAGTCAGAACTGTCTTTTAAATTGATCTCTCCTATCCCGGTGGGATGAGGGAGAGTTATTTCGAGGTCTTTTTCGTGCCTGAGCTTGACGAGCTTGTATTGGCTTGCTCCTTTTGTCTCGAAATGTGGTTGAATTGATCTGACGTCTTGGCTGAAAGCGCAAGGACTGATCTTGCTGTGATTTAAAATTCACCGCTTTCTTAGGTAATGGTTGCAAATAAGACCTTGGATCGTTCTGCGGTGCAGAGATGCGATCTTTTCTTTTTGACCAAAACACCTTCATACCTCCTGCTTTTTCTAAAACAGAGCTAAACTTCTCCGATTCGAATAAATTGGAACAGGAGGGTGGAATTTTGCGAAATAAAACTTTGTGGGCAGGATCTTTCACAGCAGAGAGGATGCCTTCCCTTCTATGTTGTATAAGCTCTGCTCGATGGCCACACACAAGCTGTAATGCATCTGCAGTAATTTTGTTATACTCACCATCTGAAAATACCTCGTTAAGCTTTGTTCGAATGGCCGAAAAATTTAAACTATTTACTGATTGAGCCCAAGATAAGAAATTCCTCACATCACTTTCAAGAGCCTCACGTTGTTGAAGCATTGCGAAAGAAATACTAGCAAAAGCTTTTTCCATATTGCAGGTAAGTTTAGAATTATCATGAGAACTTACTTCAATATTAGCTTCCAAGTTTGTGAAACCCGGCGAGCGTAAATAATTTTTCTGAACATCGGCATAACGTATACTAGACCAATCTAAACTATCAAAACGTTGCAAGTCTTTCAATTGCTGGAGAACTTTATCTGACGCCCGTGGGATCGTTGGTTCTTTCACCTTAGTATTTAAAGATAAATTAAAACTAGTCATCTCCATGTCAGCGTTTGCGTTACTATCCACGCTATTTGATGGACCTGCACCCAACTCACAATCATATAAATCCCCACTAACGTTATGCTCGATATAAGAAGCATCATCATTACAATAGCAATCACCATTACTGTGATCCGCATCGGCAGATGTCATAACTCTACTTTGAAGGTCATTTACCATATTAATCAATTGATTCAACTTACTGTCCCTATGGCGTTTACGTTTATGTTTCCTTGGTCTATGGGAATCGCTGGAAGATGACGAAGAACAAGAGGAAGACGAGCTTGAACTAGATAAAGTCCTTTTTCTCGTCCGTTTAGAATCGTTATCACGTTCCCTCGTGCTCCGTGTTATTGATGTCCCACTAGGACCAGGCCCCACGGCTGTATCTTCATTCATTCTAAAAGCAATTCAATTCTAACGGACAACCCGTTAGAATTATATATTAAAAAAGGTACATTCATCCTACCATACCCGAAACCACAATGACATACCCGTAGGAAAAAGATAAATTAGAAAGTGGTACGAAACTTTAATCACCTTACATAAAAACAATTGAACTGAATTTATTATATTACCCTCTTTTATACAAATAGCACGTTAAAAACGATTTGAGAGACGATTATTTTTTATTTTCAATACGAGGGTGAGTATAAAAGCACGAAGCAAAATTCTACTGTTAAAAACCAAAAAACTATTAATACAATAGATTACGAACGGCAACGCCGTTAATATAATCATTACTCTTCTTCGTAACCGAGAAAATAAAAATTTTGTACTTACAAAAATACGACGAATTCCTATTGTAGACAGTTTCACTTTTTTTTCGTATTAAGTACTTAAAATGAACACCTCACTAACGAAAAAGGCGGCTTACAGTAAGTATTACTAATGTGATCGCCCCTGGCGGGAATTGAAACGCCAATGAATAAATTATTGGAGTCACGTAACTCACTGCCTCCGGTGGCGCTAGCGTCGAGGTCACAATTATGGCAGCACAGTCGCAATATGGAAGAGGAAGCTTGCCACTAGCGACAAAAAGGGAAATGAACGCTACTCTCTCATTATTTAGGCTTCGATTAACGGTACAGTACTGTTTAATAAAAGGTTATACCTACACTAATATCTATATTATGGTACTAGTCAGTTTATTGATTTGTTTAAAAAAAATCAAAGCAATTGATTTGCTTGATAAAAAAAGAAGTCATTTAAAATGAAGAGGCAAGCAAAAAACATATCTAATTTGTACGTTTTAAAGTATCATTAGAAAAAAAAATCCAATCATTAATAGTACGTTTTAATTTTAGAATTTTCCATCGTCACGTCAAAGTGAATAACGCTTACCCCGTACCGTTAGCTACGCTTCATTAAACTATTAATAATTTTCAAAGAAACACGCATAATATAAAGTTATAAGTAATTTAATTATCATTATTGTTAGAATCGTAGTGACTATGGATTCACTTCTAGAAAAAATTGAACATATAATAATATTTTATATTATTATTTTTTTACCAGTTTCACGCTATTTCCCGCACATAGCAGGGTAGGCAGAGGGGACCTAATGTTAAGACTCTCCGTTTTCTACTTTGCCGAGTTCTGAATTGCGCGTTGAGTGGCGAAAATCAACGCCGCGCTTTGTCTCGACACAAGAGCAGAGAAATGAAAATATAAATGTTAATAAATAATTAAATCCTCAATTGGGGATCGAGCCCACGACTAGTCGATTTTACAGTCTTTTTATGTACCCGTGCGCCACGACTGGCCTCACTTATTATTATTATTTTAATATTATTAATAATATTGGCTGTATTATGTAAATACTTGTTTTTTTACATCGCCATTCAATAATGTCTGAATAGCCTTGTGTTGCCGAATTTTTGTTCCGCGACAAAATTTTATGTGTATATTTCGACAGAAAGGTTATAAAAACACTAATATTGCAAGCTTATGGCCCAGCAATAAAGTCTCTAATAGAAACATCGATATAGATTCAAAATCGAATATTCACTGTCAAATGAGGAAAGTCACTCAAGTGAGGTTCGATAACAAAGAATAAATGTAAAAGTTTTGCTCATCCTTGAAATTAATTTTAAGACACAATTTTTTATTTAAAACGTATGTTCAATAAATATTTAAGCATAAACATACTATATAAATCTTTGCATTAAATTATTGCTGCTTCTGTAATATTTACGATAAATTGTTATTTAAACAATTCAAAGCAACATTACCTTGGAAAGGTAAGTGAAGCTATAAATAGATAGCATTAACAAAAGACTTTTTCATATTCAAAATGACAATGTCTTAACTAATAAATACTATATAAATATATTTAATCGTTCAGTCCAATTGTGGTGCAGGGGCACAAGTGCATGACTCTAAACGCGAAATATTGCGAGTTCGATTCTCACTCGATGAAATGAAATATTTAATAATCTTATATCTTCTGGTGTCAAGGCAAAAGCAGGGCTTTGAGTTCCAACACTCATTGGCAGCATTGTGCCTCCAGAATTAAACGGAAAATGGGGAACGGAGCGTTTACTACTACTAAGATTACACTTTGCACTTTGTCTTTGCTATGTGCGGGATACGGCGTAAAGCTAAAAAAATAAAAAATCAATTTATTCGGATTAAAATCAGCTTCAAGTCACAACTCACCTCCAATGATACTGTAAGTAGCTAATATATGCTCCATACTGCTCGCGGGTGCGGTGCAAAGAAGGCCAAGGGCACATATTGTGGAGCCGACAAGGCAAACCTTCCTATATGAAAAGGTTTTGATCACTGGGCCTACGAAAAACCCTGAGAAATTAACCACTGAGTCAAGGGTACTGGCTATAACTGATGCTCCGGTTGTATGTACGCCGAGATCATCTAAAAGGTCTTTGAATAGAAGACCGAAGGACGGTTCGAGGGAACGTGTTGAAAACTGAAATGAAAAAGATATTATTATATATAGAAAGTTCGGTAACGCAGTGTCTTAACACTAGGTTCTCTCTGCCTACTCTGCTATATGTAGAAAATAGCGTAAAGCTAAAAATAATAATAATAATAATCGAAAGTGTATTTATTATAAACAGTAATATTTATACAAGGTGAAAGTTTCGTCAGTTAAAATAATACTGAAGAGTGAACATAAATAGTCACCAACTGTTTTAAATATCATTGTATTTTTATTAAGTTACAAGATTACGTGACTAAAGTCTTGTTACTTCACGGGCAGTATTGCTTCACTGAGCGGACTGCGTGGGGGAATGCCCTTGTGGAGAACGAAATAAGCGAGATTGTGGTGTTGTTTTTAGAAAAATCGAAAAGATGAAAACAATCGATTAAAGATTATTTAAATTTCAATAAGCCCATGACTTGGAAAATAACAGTAAATTCATGTTATTCATTCTTCAGGATATAAATTAATTCATAATTGATGCTATTTCGTATTTCACCTTAGCTAGCAATAATACTTTGAATTTATATATCTACATGAGTATAGCTACAATATATGTAGGTCGACGATAATTTGGGTAGACATTTTGTATGATTTGAATATAATGTAACAATAACTATAAGCGCGCGAAGTCGCGTCTTTGTAGCTCGTCTACTATATAAATTGATCAGCCACATTAACATTTCTAATACTAAAATGAAATTAAATCTAAATTAAATCAGCTACACGCTGTATCCCGCACACAGCAGGGTAGGCAGAGGGAACCTAGTGTTAAGATACTCCGTTCGCCACTTTCCGGCGAGTTCTGGACGCATTGCGTGTTGAGTGGCGGAACTTAACGCCAAAAAATATAAATAAACATTTCATTTCCCCGAGTGGGGATCGAACCCACAACCAGTCGATTTTAGTCACATAAATATAGCAATATTTTTCATAAAATACATTTATATACGACATCGATAGTTGTTAATCTCAATAAATCACAGCTTTTTTAAGACAACACATCATTTTAAATATAGTCCTATTCTCTATATACGTAAGTATATCTTTGTAGTTAATTAGTATATCAGTAGAGCATGTGACTCGACTGCCTGTTAAATAACGTTATTTATTAATACTTTGATAGACATTGACCACGCATGTCGATACTCAGTGAAACCGTATAAGAAAGACAGCATTTTAAATAGAAATAAAGAATGGACGTTTCTAAAATAGAAAAATAATAACACCTATATTTAATTTAAAAAACTATGCACTTAACTAAATTATATAAAAAATATAATCATTTTCATATTTTAATTATATTATGCAAGGTAAGATCAATTTGAAAAATGATTATAATGAATGACACTTGAGGTTAACATAGATCTTCAAATATTAATTAATAAATTTTATAATATTTAATATTATTTTCTTTGGTGACTTTAATATTAAAAAAGTGATTTATTTTTAATTTTACGTGTATGTACCGATATTTAAGTTGTAGGTTCAAATCCAATTCTGAAGATTATTTTATTTATAATATAGATCTTTTCACAGTGCAGTTTAAGTACAGAAGGTTAGAAATGTTTAAAAAAATATACAAAAATGAAAATATAATGTTATCAGTCAAAAATCAGCTTCACGCTGTATCGCACGCACGCATAAAGTAACGAACGAACGAATCGAATTGAAATTCGTGGAAGATTCCAAGCCTTCCTTATATGGAGTTTGTTATGTTGTGATGTACATATCCTAGATGTATAATTTCTGTGTTCATTTATGTATAAGTTAATATGAAAATAAAACACCTTATACAATTTTCTTATTACTTTTTTTATGAGAAATTAAATGAAAGTAAGAGTTCTCACAAGTCATAAAGAAACCTAGTTTCTTTTTCTTGAAAACTGTAAATACCGTTAAAATCATGTTTACTCTTTAATTATGTTTTCTTTGTTCACCTTAGCTATGCTAGTATTTTTAACATAAAATTTGTATTTTAATATATAAAATAAAAATTAAAAATTAAATTTTAATCTCAGTTTCAATTGACGAAAACTGGCATCGTTGTTATTATTATATCTACTGTCGTCCTGTCAAAATGTTATCGACAACATCCATATATCCAAATAACTTCATGAGGAAATTATCTTATAAAATAAGAAAATTACAAATATCACTTCTTTTTTAAATAATGTCAAGGTAACAAATGTCACCAAAGGATGTAAATTGAATATTTTTTTTTCGGAGTGTTGTATTTTATTTTCACTTTACTTATCCTGCATACGTATCTATACTATCAAGGCACCTTCCGCCCAAATTCAAGACCCTAGTGGTACTCAACGCCGCAATTTGTTTTGAGTAGGGAAATGAAAATAATTCCTCCCGAGAAGAATCAAACCCATAATCATTGCATTTAGACGTTGTACAATGTTGGTTGTATCGGTTTTGTGTAATTATGTAAATATATAGTAAGGCTGTAAAACATAAATTCGTTCTTAATCAAGAATTTGTAAATTTAAAATTTATTCTCACACAGTATTTGTAAGTGTCCCTATTTGTAAAATGAGTCATTAAAATGTAGTAGCTTATAAATTCTTGGTTACGTTTTTGGCACAAAACGTATAGCGTTAGATGTTTATATGTAGATTAAGTATGTGGAACAAGATGCTTATTTATCCGACATTATTGCAGTTATTTTTACTGAAACTTGTTTTATCATTAGAATTTCATCTGTTGCTATGTAATGTTTAGCTATGTATAACATTCAACTGCAGGATATTGAAATGAAAATTTTTGTATTAGTTTCTAAATATAGTTTATTAATAATAGAAAAAAGAGAATATAGAAGAATTTTCCAAAAAAAGCTTTTTTAATATCCTTTCTTTCAAAACAATTGGTAATTTCAAATTAATCAATAATTTTCAAATTCGTTACTTACGTTGACTAAGCTTACTCCCAAACACACCATCCATGCCCAGCCGCCGTCTGGTGCTACTTTTCGTGTTGCTGGCGGTATTTTCTTTTCTGTGCCTTTGCTCTTCTCCACCGTCATTTTCACCTTTGTCACCTACGTACCTGAAGACAAACAATACATATTTGAATTATATTTATTTGTGACTATTATACATGTAAAGGAAAAATGTAAATTATAATATATTACAATATGATCAGAGCGAATTACAGTAACAAGAACTACCTTGTTGTTCTTGAGAAATAATAGTTTCACTACATAACAATGACTAATAAAAAATCAATACAGTTTACATACAAAGTTTAAGTACCTAATATATTTTATAAAATGGCTATATACATAGATAATATAAAAATTATAACAATAATTTAACCTCCATGTCGTTGATATTTTTTCTCATTATTATTTATTTTATATTTTATATTTATATTAGCTTTTATTTTTCATTTTTGCTTTATTTTAAAATGACCATCTTGATACAAAACATTAAAGATCTAAAAGAATATTATTCAATCTACGAGAGCAAGTCAATCAAAAATGTCAATCAGAGATGAGCCAAAAATCAGCGGTGAGAAGTTATCAGTAATCGTGAAACAAAACATATGTGATTGTACTGCTGATGACGTACGATCCAAAAGCACGCTGTGAAAGATATAAATATAGAAAATGTATAGACGTGGAGACAGAAAATCACGCAAGAAACACGTGGTTACAGCCGGCCGGCAACACGTGCGTCCCTTTCGCGAGGTCAAGAAAAAAATATCAGCATATAACCAAACATTCATGTAATCGCGTAATAATTGAACCTGGTTTTGACCTAATTAAAATAGAATATATTTCTTTTTATATATTTAAAATATCATGTTGTATTAGCTTATCGCATATACCAACAAAACAGGAAAAATGTATCTTGTCACTACGTTCTCCACTTTCGACTTTATTTATCCAACTCTCTCAACTCCAAGCATTGTTATTATAGTATAACCAAATGATAAAAAAATATTTATTTATATTAATTTTCTGAATTGAGGATGGAATCCACAACCGTCGTCGATTAGCCAGACATTGTCCAACTGCGACACGGTTACATTACAAGTCACTTTATTTTATCAATTAATAAGGTAAAATAAAATATTTGTATGCGCAAATCGAAATAGCATCTTGAAACACTGCCAGTAACGATATTCTCGATTATTTAATCGTGTTGGTATAATTGTGTAAATATTAGTTTACACAGATATACATTTTTTCTAGTCGAATTTATTTTGCTATACAAATGACTGACCCTTTTTATTATTCCGCATTTTTTGTCACATAAATAATATTTGGGTAACTCCGCAAATTGGGTATTTGTAATAATTACCTTTATTTGCTAAAAGCAGCAGTATTTTGTGCTTTCACAAGATTCACCTGGTATGAGACCCCACACTTTGGGGGAGGCCCTACCCGTAAGCACCTTGTTTACATGGTTATGTGGTTGAATAGGTGAGGTCATTAAATAACATTTATTTCCTTACAATTACCTCATTGACTGTCGGCGTGTTAAATAAAAAAGATGGTATTTTTTTTATATTTTCTAAATTGTTTATTTCGTTTAATATTTAAATAACAATTTATGAAAAATGCACAATTCATAAACAGCAGTCATAGAATGGTCTTTTACTTTTATCTAATCTAAAATCGATTCATGTTTCCATACCTTTCTATAAATCGAGAGCTAACGTAAACACGTAATGATAACGCAAATCATTGCGTTATTACGGTGACAGTCAAGATAGCAATCACGAACGTAAACCGTTGTGACATTGCGCTTGAAGACTTACGATAATATATGCGGCTAAAACATCTTTTACAAAAGAAATTATAATATTTTATATGGTATATATATTAGTAAATAATTTATTTATTTAGATAAATATTTCCATTTTCTCGCTCTAGTGTCGAGAAAAAGCGCGGCGTTGTGTTCCGTCACTCAACACCGCAATACCTCCAGATTTCGGCGGAAAGTGGGGAATGGAGTGTCTTAGCACTAGGTTCCCTCTGCCTACACTGCTGTGTGCGGGATACAACATGAAGCAAATTTTAAATTTATTTTTCACTTCACGCTGTATCCCGCGTGTAGCAGGCAGAGGGAGCTTCTTGTAAAGACTCTCCTCACTTTTCGCCGAATACGGCAGCATCGCGTGCTGCCGCGAGGAATATCTGAATGCAATGCATTATATTTAAAATTCGAATACACTCACAGACATTTCAAATTAAATTAGACAAAATTAAAAAGAATGTAATATAAGTTATAACTAAATCTGAAGTAATTTATTTATTGCGAGTTAATAATTAATTAACATCCCAGTGTAAGGAGGCTTATCTTGCTATGTAGCGATGCAGCAGGATTTTTTTTAAATCTTCTTAAGAGTACCTCTTATTTTTAACTTGTTTAAAGTTAAATACTTAATTATGCCAACTGAAGAGAAATAAGGAAGTAAATAGTTTACCCAAGTTACAAGCTTATCTTTATATAAGTTTGTAGTGAAAATTTGAAAAGTATTTGCATTTGATTCTTTTTAATAAACAATGAAACACGTATATATTCAGTTCTTACAATTACAAAAGAAAGAAAAAAATAGGAATAAAAATATATTTTTAAATGCGACCTACATTTGAAGTTTATAATTGTGTTTTTGAGAGCAATGTAGGTATTATTTTAAAAAACAAAATTCAGAGAGTTTTAGAGTAAGTGATTTTCAAGTTGACAACTGTATTGACTGTAAAAGCGGATTCGATTCCCACTCAGGACAATGAATTGGTTTCATTTCTTCGCTATAGTAACAAGATATAGCGCGGCATTGTGTTCTGCCACTGAACACGCACACAACACCGAACACAACATTCGTTCCCGCGGTACCTTACCATGCTATATATTTTTTATGGAAAAGACACGGCAAACGAGCGTGCGGGTCACCTGATGGTAAGTGATTACCGCCGCCCACGACCCCGTGCAACCCCAGAGGAGCTACAGGTGCGTTGCCGGCCTTTAAGATGGGTTGGGCGCCGGGGCCCGGCATTACCTGATGCGAAACGCAGTGGCATAAAGCCACTACTTCACGCCGGGGTATATAGACGTATATTTACATTCTTTAAATGCCGGGGGTGGTAATTATCCGGTCGAGTCTGCCCATGCGTGTTGCCATTGCTGGCGACGTGACTCTACCACACGTACTTTAGTCGCCTCTTACGACACCACCAGTACTAGGATGATCCTATTCTAGGCCGGGAACACAGGGCTCAAAAAAATGGCGAAAGGTAACAACCACAACTAAGTTTAACACTACTTCCGTCTGTGTACCCTATTCATTGCGGTATACAGCGTGAAACTAAATAACAATTATTAATATAGCTAGTATTCTCGTTTTCTTTTCCTTAGTTACGCTTATTTTAACTATAATAGTCTCACATATTTATACAAAGCTGACACTGTCACGAATCTTATATACGAAATATAAAAACACTTTGTTCTATTATATAGTTATTATATTATTATAAGCATATTAAGTTTTAATATTCTTTTCTATGTCGTAACAAAGTACTAACCTCACGCATGGCTCTACATTAATTAAAAATATACGGTTATATTAATACTAAACTTCTTTACATTATTAAATGTTTGAATATGGCATTCCTCTTACAGTACGGTCAACGAGTTCTGGCCGCCATGATATTGCTATTCCTGAACTATTGCGCATTGTTCACTCGGTAAGAAAATAATCAGAAGTGAGAAAAACTGCAAAATCAAATCTGTGCAGCTATTTACAGTAAACTACTATGTGGCCACGACTCGTTGACCGTACTATATATAAGACCTTAGTTCTGTCACAAATTTACGGCATATATACATATAAAAAATAAGGCAAAAAAACCTCGTCAGTCATGTACTTAGTGGATTTAAATTAAAGAGACAAAAAAAAACTTGATTACGCTACAACATGTAGGTGTTTATTATAAATAACGGTATAAATATATAAATTATACTTTTAAGTCAATATGCATGTGAAATATTATATTAGTTTGTCTTATTTTATTGTTTTTATATTAATTACGAGTAGTTATATCTTCAGTTAAATTAATCTTCAGTTAATTAATACAAAAAAATTATATCTAATCATTTGTAAAAAATATATAAGTGGTACTTATTAGCATTAGGCTGGTATTCGAACAACTCTAATAACAGTATTATTAAGGCACTGAATAGATACAGCGAGAGTATATTATGTAGGAAGTAGCCATATTATAAATAAATATAAAAAAATTAAATACAATTTTTCAATATTACTGAACAGCTTACCAAAGTAGCATAAGTTCTATAGTAAACAAGTAAATAAAAGTGGTAGCAAGGTAAACCTGTTCAGATTGCTTCTGACTTTGAAAATTACACAAGCGATTGCAATTAAGTCCACTGCAGTATAAATTATATAATAAAATCCTATCTAGCCCAACGCATCGATATACGAGACGTAAAAATAGTGTGACCTTCGCCTAAATAGACCGTTTCACAATATGTGTAGACGTATATTTTTATTATTTACGAGAGATGCGTACGAATAATAAATCATTTAATTAATTAGTTTTTTTTTAGTCATTTCCTCTTGTGGTAGGAATGTATGTACCATCAATCATCAGGTGAACTGTGCACTGCGTACTGTTTCTCGTGCAGTTTATAAAAATATTAAATAAATCATACCAAATAAAAATAAAAAGGAAGATCAGAGTTAAATAATGTATGTAAAAAATCAAAAGTCACTGGTCCTGGGTTCGATACTCATTCGAGCAAATTAAATATTTATTTAAATTTATATCTCCATTTCTTCGCTCTGGTGTCGAGGCGAAGGGGAATATCACATAAAAGCGCAATTACAAGTGCGAAAATAATAATAGACTACTGTCAAAAAAAATAACAAACGATGTATCGAGGGCAATAACCCGCGATGATGTCAAAGTCAATGTGTGCAAAACACGTCCTTCCTTCAAACACTACAACAACTAAGTAGTATATTTTTATTCTGAATAGCTATTTAGTATCTAATCCGGTGTTTCCCAACGGGGGGCCCACGCCCCACTGGGGGGCAATTTGATAGTTAAGGGGGGCTATTCAAAAATGAACTCGGTACAACTTTAACCCTTTCGCTTCGGCCCATTATATGCAAGGTCTAGTCGGTCAACGGTGCCAATTTTTACAAAAAAAAGGCAAATTCTTAAATAATTGCCGTAAATAATTATTAGGTATAATTTCGTTTGCCGAGATCAAAGTGGGTGAGTGGTTCACAACGTAGTGTTTCACATCATTCAGTTGGTGTTAATTTGAAGTAAATGATCGTCGAAATAGTTGATTTAATATTCATAAATATTGTATAGATATACTTGATAATTATTTGATTTCATTACTATAATAGGAAGACATTAAAAATTTTAGAAAGGTTAAGGTAATAATAATATCACTTGACTGCATTTACATACAAAAATAACGCACTTGTAATAGTTTTTTTCTGGTTAAACATATATAAAATATGTCAGTTATTATAGAAAGAAACATCTTTAAATAATAAATTTTGTAACAAAATGATAAATATTATCGAAATTTATAGCGTACGATTAACAAACATCACGTGAATCGCGATGGTATCGATACCAGAATTGTAAATGATAATAAAGTAAATGTAGTATCAAAATATTATATATATCATAGATATGGAACAGCGTGTGTTCTATTTAATTTTATTTAATAATATTTTTATAAGTGTAAGACATCTGTTTGTGTGAGTGATAAATATAACAAAATTAATAAGAACATAGTCTGTCATAAGGCCAGTCTTGGCGCAGCGGTACGAAGTGTGACTGTAAAACCGACTGGTTGTGGGTGCGATCCCCACTCGAGGAGATGAAATATTTACTTAAATTTATATTTCCATTTGTCCGCTCTGGTATCGAGATTAAGCGCGGCGTCGAGTTCTACCACTCAACACGCAATGCCTCCAGAATTCGGCAGAAAGTGGGGAACGGAGTGTCTTAACACTAGATTCCCTCTGCCTACCCTGCTATACAGCAGGGTAGGCAGAGGGAATCTAGTGTGTATCACGTGTGGGAATCACGCTGTGCCCCGCGTATGCGGGCTAAGCTAATTAAATTGATTGTTTTAATCTTTCACGATTAACGATTGTATTATATTTAGTTTAAAACTCGGATACCCGCCGTAGTGGGGTACTTACCGCGGCTTTGATTACACTATATTGGGGACGTTAGTGGCGAAAGCACTTTACTATAATTGTAAGGGCATTTCTTACAGACTTAAGTATCATAAAAACTATCAGCATATAAGCACCGGTCTAGCCCTGGCAGCCGAAATTCTTCCGCGATATAACATCGACAGGCGTTGATAGCATATTTTCTTTACACTATTTTTCTTTACATGCATTATATTTTAAATTTAAGTATTTATTATGGTCTTATTTCGCCCGTGGGGCGACTCCACGATTGTAAATTCTTCCACAAGTAAAGAAAGTTTTGTTTCTTATTTGTGTGTTTTTTCTAGCTTATATATATTTCTAGTGATTATAGGTGAATACGTAACAATACAGTGGATAATATATCCTTACATATTATATATTTTGTTCAACATATAAAAATTGTGATATTGCTGTTTTTTTTCGTTCGATCTTCAAGCATTGTTATATACCTACTAACGACCCACACGCGGCGTCGCCCGCTTAAAGATATTGTTATATTATAGACAAATTATACAAAATCTGTACTTAAATTATAGCCAATATGTTATTCTTGTGTGTAAACTATATGTATATATAGTATATATAGTTCCGTTCCGTAAACTAATTCCGTTCAATAATTTTCGCTGAAAGTGGCACAAACGTCCGTCCTCACAAATCTTTATAATAGTTATAGTTTATAATTAGTTATAGTTATTGTTATTATATATGAATTTATAGCTCTAATAGCAAGAAAAAAATATATATATTGCTAAAAAGTTTACCTACTTATTTTTGGGATCAGAAAATATGTTAATACCGAGCCAGCCATTCATATTTGTCAAGAATTTTACAATTATTATCTATCTCCAGTACCTATTGTACTTTAGCTGAGTGTACTTCATTATCATATTTCAAATTACATACACATAAAACGTCATTGTAAAAAGAGAATGTTTTATGAATAATACTACAAAATGAGTCATTTATCATTATTTCGCTTGAAGATTTACATTTTTTATAACTATCGAAAAAGATATTAGAAATCAATGTCATTTTTTTTCAGACGGTATAAAGATTGTACGTGTTCATTCCAGTTAACACCACATCCGCAGACGATCTAGGACTACTAGTTTCTACTAAACTTTCTCCATTAAAATAACATACTATTCCTCACATGGGTCAGTGATCCGTGCGGATTTTTTTTTGCTTCGAAGGCCATATGGCACGTAATTCGCGAACAAGAGTAACAAACCATTATTTCCATTATTTCAGATATCAGTATAAATACTAATATTTCAGAACTAAAATTTCAGAGCAAATACAATACTATAGAAGTATCACGCAGCTTCGGCCATGTAACAGAATAAAATACAAAATAAATATTCAATATAATTATATTTCATATAAAATTCGTAGTCACGTCCATATCCAATATTTACTCTCTTGTTTAAGCTACATTTTATGAGGTCAATGATTTCAATGATTAAGTGTTTATTATTTAACAAGATCTTATTAGATACAAAGCTACAACAATGGATGGAATGTGAGAGCAAACAAAATATAGAGTGATAAATGTGAAATCAACACCTAACAACAGAACTTTGTACCAATAATTTTTATATTTTATAAATATAGCTATAGCACACAAGTACTTCTCTTTGTTTACTTTCGTAATTTTATACATATATATTGATATAATATTCGTTTATACAAGAGACAATAAGCAGAGCTAAAACAATAAGGCTATAATGTTTCTTTGTTTAATTTTAAGTTAATTATATTGAATATTTAAATTAAGTTGACCTTAGAAAATACAAATAGGCGTTACTCAATTGTTAATTGTTGTTGTTTTATTGTGCATATAATATATTAAATGAGGTCTTTCATCCTTTAAATGATGTCATCTGATGAATTTACATGACAATAACAATTATCCAAAATTTTTGCTACTAAATTATAATCAACAATCACACAAAGGTGTATTCACTGATAATAATGAATTAAAATGATAAAGATAAGAGATTAAAGTGTTTATGCTACATTGGAAGATGCACAATGTACTGCTTTAATGGTTTTTGTTTTTTGATAAATTATGACATTTCTGGAAAAACTATGAAAGTACTAAGATTTAGATTAACTGATCAAGTTTCTTTGTGTGTTCTTCATACAATGTGTTATTGCTGCAATGAACTGTGCTCAACTCGAACACACACTATAAACGAAGAAGGGAACTAAATTAGATTGATATTCGGTAAAATTGAAATCATTAATACTACTTATTATATAGATCACTTAGATCCACAGTTGCTTATAGGTAGGCATAGTAAGGAAAGAGTTTGTATGCTTTTTCACATGCTACATAGATGAAATGGTAATGTCTTTCGAGTATATGTATTATATGTATTACCAATTCTTTGATGTGCATTCCAAATGCAATGGCTGAACAATTTTTTAACATTAGCAGTGTTGTTGAAATCAGAAATATTGTAATAGACATTAGGCTAAATAAATTTTCAAAATGACATCTGGAAATATGAAATAAAAAAGGCTGTTCTTTTCTATGCTTTCAGTTTTGTTTTTTCTTACCACACCAATATAAGTATTAAATAAAAGCAATTAAAAGACCATTTCAATAATAAAAATAAAAGTATTAAATAAAATTATAAAATTAAATATGCTGCAACAAACAATACTTTACATGTATTGGCATTGGTCTATCAAAACTATGATTAACATGGCATGCAGCACCATAAAACATTTAATTTGAATTGTATTAGTCTTTTGCAAAATTAATTTAATTAGAGTATTGCAAATCAAATCAGATCAGGGTGGATCAGTTCAGGAGGGCGTTAAGACACTCCATTCCCAATACTTTCTGCCGAAATCTGGAGGCATTGCATATAAAGCCGTGCTTTGCCTCAACACCAGAAGCGAAAAAAATAGAAATAATTATATCATTTCACAAAAAAATATTTAACTTCATATTGGTGCTAAGTTAGAAATTGATAATGTCTAACGTGTTCCTGTCAGTAAACCATCAAGCCCTTTCTGATAAGAGTATGAAAATGATAAAAAAATAGATATATGCCCAATGGTGATTACTAGTTTGTAATGTTGTAACAGTAAAATAACTTGTTGCATGTGGTCTTCAATTGTTTAGGAACATAAACATTGAAAATTATTAACTCTTATTTTTAAATCTTTTTTATTTTCCCACTGTATCCTAAGCATAGCAGGATAGTGATAAGACACTCCTTTTTTTTGCTTCCAGAATTTGATTGCTATATGAGGGAAACACAGAGAAGTAAAAAAATAAACTTTACTGTAAATTTTACTTATGTCAAAAGTCCAACTTTAATATATTCATCATGATGAATTTATGATTTATGATAAATGTGGGCGTTTGTTCAACTCAAAAAAATATTGGAAGGACTCATAAGTGATGTTAAGCTACTAATTAATTTACAAAATTTTCTACTTTTTAAATCATATATCTGAGGTATTTCACATATTTAATAAATGGTAATGTGCGCTAGTCTTTAATACAAATGTGTGTTTTAACAAACAGTGATGAGATAATTTACCTCAATTGGTGCTTCCTTTATAATAATTCAAAACCGGGAAAAATTATGTTGTTTTGTAAATAAGTTAATTACGTACATAATCAAAACTCTTATGAAGAATGAAAAGGATATACTTATTTTTATATAAATTATAATATTTGATTAATTGGAGATTAGTTTTTAGAAAACTATTCCTTATATAATTTTAGGGAAATAAAATATTTTTTTAACTTTGTTTATATTTTTCATATACGTACATAATTCAAGATAATCATAAAAATATTTTTCTGTTACAAAATTTAAAATATAAAATAAAAAGTTAAATACTTACAGTTTCACAAAATATGTTTCCCATATAAGCGTCGTTGCGAAATAAAAGTTTATAATAACATTGTAACAACAGAATAATTATTTACAACTTCCAATTTGTCTGTTAATCAAATTGAACACAAAAATTAATAATATTACTGCTAAAATAGCATTTACTTTCTCTTTCTGTTAAAAAATTGAACGGTTTTTTGTAAATTACGAACACAAAACAAAAGAGCACTATTTCATTAAATGACACCGCTAAAATACTAACTGCTAACTGTTTCTTTAACCAACTCTTTGTTATTTCTCTTTCATATGTTTTCGCTCATCCTTGTTGCACATTTGTCGACTATTTGTTATCTGTCAATGTGTCATTAGTGTTGTGCACTGGAAATCGGATAAAATATCGATTCAATTCAATATCGATATTCCCATATATTTGGCTATTATCGATTTGTATTCATCAATTTTTTTTTAAGGTAGATACACTAAAAAGATTTTAGTACATAATATTTTTAACTTGAACTACCTATTCAATTGTAAATAGTCTATTGATAGCTGAGACGATATTTATTAAAGACACATACACTATTTACTAATTGTATAATTTATATATTTTAATCAGGCAATTATAGTATACAGTAATTATAATATAATAAAGTGGGGAACGGAGTGTCTTAACACTAGGTTTCCTCTGCCTACCCTGCTGTCTGCGCTCTTCGCATTGTCACGCCCGTGCGCCACGACTCCTTAGTTGTTTTATTACAATTGCTTTATAAATAAAAAAGTTACTTATATCAAATTAAAATATGTTGGTCGGCAAAATTGCTACTTGCTACAAGAGTAATTTTATACAACTATTTTATTGAATTGACAAAATTTTTAGTTTACGATGTTTTATTGTTTGATATAATTTGTAAATTATTTGTATGATAATAATAAACCGATATTTCATGATTTTGGATTCTCCAATGTCTGTTGACCATTATATTTATAGAATTCAATCAAATTAAATTAAATCATGACATGTCACCTCTCATGTCACTCATATTAAGGATTTTTTTACAGATTATATTATTTACTTTTTTTTGTAATATTTTACTTGTGTAACTAGCCGCCCCTGCACGGCTTCTCCCACTTGAACTATACGAATATTTAAGTGTATTTAAGAAAAAATATCAATAATTTTAACATCTATACTATTTATATCTTTATACCTTAGAACGTAATATACTATGTAAATAGTAAATTAAGTCTTTTGGTAATTTATTGGTTTAGTTATTTCACATCTATTTAGATAATACATACATACGTGCGCAAGCGCATTTTTTTCCGCCTTAAATTCCAACCCTCCGAAAATCGGATCGGTTCGGATGTTGCTTTACAACCCCCTTTTTTTCAATATTAGTTCCGTAAGAACTAGTTCTGATAGCCCGAACAAATAAAAACACAGACAGATCAATTTTTTTATAATATTTTTTAAATTTTTATTTATAAAATTTTATATACTCTGCTTTATGCGTGATGCAGTGTGAAGCTGATTTTCTTATCTATGTTAATTTTATAATTATAAGCATAAAATATATATGTTTTTTGTGTATTAATAAATATAATCGTTCTAAAAAATTGGCTCGCCTTACATAAAATATGAAGCAAAGATCACAAGACACGCAATGTGACTTTTCCGTTACAAAATATTATATTGAATAGAAAATTATTAAACGTTATGAATAGAATATAGAACTCCATTCTATCTGCGTTCGAAGTAAGTAATCTACATACATATAATATTATAATGAATTATTCTTCGTAAGTCTCTTTGTTGTTATGCCGTGTGATCCCGGCCTAGAATAGGATCATCCTGGTACTGGTGTTGTCGTAAGAGGCGACTAAAGTACGTGTAGTAGAGTCACGTCGCCAGCAATGGCAACACACGTGGGCAGACTCGATCGGATCATTACCACCCCCCGGCATTTAAAACCGGCGTGAAGTAGTGGCTTTATGCCACTGCGTTTCGCATCAGGTAATGCCGGGCCCCGGCGTCCAACCCATCTTAAAGGCCGGCAACGCACCTGTAGCTCCTCTGGGGTTGCACGGGGCCGTGGGCGGCGGTAATCACTTACCATCAGGTGACCCGCACGCTCGTTTGCCGTCTCTTTTCCATAATAAAAAAAAAGTCTCGCTAAGTTTCAAAAACGACATGTCTGTCACGTCATTTTAGATGGAATTTAAATGAGTTAATCTAAAATGAGTGAGTTTTAAATGATTTGATTTTATAATTGAATCTGACTGGTGGCGCCGCAGTCGCTGTGTATTGTAATAGATCAAGCATAACAAAAAAATGAATACTGAAACTGCAAAGAGGTGAAAAGCAAAACTTTCGTTTGTTTCGCTAATAAAAAAATTTTTTTTTAAAAAGATATTAATAAAATTAATTCTTAGTTTTACAAAATGTATTAGATATATGTCATAATAATAAAGCTACATAGGTTTAAATTTTATGTGCGGGGCAACTGTAAGCGATAATAAAATATCTATATTTTTTAACAATTACTTATAAGACATTGATTTTCATATAGTAGTGGTATATAGTGCATACATACTATATACCCATTTAATTCATAGCTTTATTCAACGTCTCGTTCATTTCCATAAAGTGCCAGTACAAAATCACGCGCTGTGTAGTGTTGTATGGGCGATCTCATAAAATAATGCTGTTTTAGCTTTTCAAGGACAAAGGTGTGTAGGTAAATATTCTTAAATTAAATAAAAATATTTTTTACTAATTATTAATAACTAAGTGATAATTTATGTTTTTCTTAAACTATAATAAATAAAATTTATGTTTTTCTTATATCAACAAAATGCACTACCAGTTTCTGTTAAGTAGAGACATAGTATCAAAATCTAAATAAAGTTTTCCTATACAATTGAAAGTAATTTCATTAAACATTGTGCATCATACATATGTTATAATCAGTTAATACGTAACCATAACGTTAATCTTATCAGAGTAATACCTTTACGACCGTCTTTTATTAACAGCCATCGAATAAATTAAGTCTCCTACATAAATTTATCTGCTATTTCTGATAAAAAAGGAGTTCTGTTTTTCATTTGTTAATGTGTACATATATATGTAAAACTGAATATTTCAGTATTTATTTAGTCCACTTTTGACTAAACTTCATATTTATATTATATATAAAAATAATAACTATAAAAATAGACTAGGCCGGCATGGCGTCAGCACAAGCGTGCGATTCCCACTACTACAGTTTAATATTTTCATTTCCTCGTTCTGATAACAAGACAAAGCGCGGCGTCGAGTTCCGCAATTCAATACGCGATGCCTTAAGAATTCGGCGGAAAGTGAAAAGTGCCTTAATGGGAAACGGTGTGTTTTAACATTAGGTTCCCAGGTTCTTTCTACGTACGCTACCATGTGCGGGATGTAGCCTGAAGGTAAAAAGTAATAATAAATAAATAAAAGTAAATGAAAATGTAATAGTTAAAGTAGTCCTTCGATCGATCATTCACTACTCAATCACCACTCATAAGCACTTATGAAGTATGCAACTATATACATACGTACGTTTAATATCTAGAAGCAAGTAGATATTTTCAATTGCCGTCAAGGAAAATGAATAAGAAAATATTAGAATAGGTATTAAGGCTTTGACATTTATTTTATACTAGCAGCAAGCCCGCGGCTTCGCCCGCTTGAACTACATTTTTATTCTTTTAATAAGTAGAATTGACTGACAACTATAATGAGTTCTAATATGATTTTTATTTTAATCTGTATTATTTTGATCTGTATTCTTATAATATAAGGAAATTTCTATAAGGATTTTTGATTGTTTTGTATTAAAAATTAGGACCAATGTTGATACTTGACATATATACTTTGAGCATCCATACTTATCTCATAAATTCGAAAGTAACTCTCTCTGCCTGTCTTTCTATCTGTGATGCAATCAGGGCCAAACTGCTGATCCGATTGTGTTAAAATTTCATATAGAGATATTTGAGGATCTTGGGATGGACATAGGACTTGGACTTTTTTCTCATATTTCTAATATTGTCTATATATAGTAATATAATAAAATTCCTTTTAAATGGACGTGCGTATTCTGCATGTTAAAAACCATCGCTAAACAACCGTTGCTAAGCAACAAAGAATATTGTTGATTAATGAAAAGGTCGCCCAAAATGAGCTTAAAAAGCCATTTAAAAGTCTATTAAAAATTCCGCGCTGGTACTCATATGTGAGTATCTCTGAATGTCACAGTAAATATTTTAATAATATTTAATTAAAATTTAAATTTATTAGGTTAATGAGTTCTCTATAATCTATTCTTATCAAAATAAATATAAAAGTTACCTATAGCATTTCATCTAATCTTCAGATTTAAATTATATTTTACTGTACATCATCCTAATAAATACTTAAGGAGATATCACTGGATCAAAATGAGCTACCCTCCGAGCCGCACGGTGTGACCGACACGAACGGGCTGACGACGCTGACGGTTTTGTAAATTTTAATACATTTTCGATCTATTGTTTTTTGTGTCATTATTTGCTAAATCAATGCACCGTAATGTTATGTAGCCTAATTTGTCTAAATTTTAAGGATAACCCACAGTAACCTTTTTTGCGTTTAATACAAAGAAAGGATAATTGCGAAACTATTTTCAACATTACAGTATTATAATGTGTTCCTTATACGATTAAATATGTTAGATATATTGTGCGCTTTATACAGATTAAAATAGGACTTTACAGTATATTACAGGAATGGATATTTTAGAAGATATCAAAATTTTATAATTAATTTATAATAGCAGAATAGAACGGTCATGCGCTGGGTAAATGTTTAAAGTTAGGCAGAAATCATGTATTGTAACGAACAATATGTTCTTTCCTTTAAAAATTCGCATAGCATTATTTATTTTTTTACTTTTTTATTAGAGTATAGATTATATTTCGTGCTACTTTTAATTTTAATACTTTTAATTTTTTTTTTTGCGTTGATACTATTTATAATATAGCTAGTTTTGTTTAGTTTTTTTTTTATATTTTTCTTTGGTTACGTTTATGTTTTTGGTAAGATACCTAAATATATTTTCTAATATCAAGAATTTCCTTCAGTTAAGCACTTTTACTTATTTTGTTTGTTCATTTCAATTACTCAGGTATTTTTTAATAATAAGATTACTCTCTCTCTCTCTCTCTCTCTCTCTCTTTCTCTCTCTCTCTCTCTTCTCCAACTATTATTCTTTTTATTTTGATTATTCAAGCCTTTTTTCTCCGCTTCTAGATTTTAAATTGTGCTGAATTTTGGTATTCTTAAATTGAAAAAAATTACAAATTCTTATCATACCTCACACTTTACATTTGGGTCTACAATTTTCCGTCTCCTTTGTTTTAATTTTTGTAGTGTGTAATGTCTTAAGTATATATTTTATAGTTATAGTTTTAACAAAACTGACAAAATATGTTTAAAAACTGTTTCAGTAGAGCGAAAAAGCGTAATTTTAAAATTTACTATTTATTTTTTATACATTTTTATTATAAAACATTAAATCAGCTTCATATTGTATCCCACATACAGTAGGATAGGCAGAGAGAACATTGTGTTAAGACACTGGTTGACTGACAATTCTTGAAGCATTGTGTATTGAGTGGCGGAAATCGACGCCGGGCTTTTGCTTTGGTGCTAAATGTGGAAATGAAAATATTAAGAAATAATAATTTATTAGATCGAACCTACAACCGTTGCATTATAGTCCCACTCTTGTGCCCCTGCGCCGCTACTGCCTCAATAAAATATATTTCTGAAAAATACGATTCGTTTTTTACTTCATATTAATCCCAAGCAATACGTAACCTGATAATTGGCTACGTAATACATTTAGATTAGTAAATAATATATATTGCCTAAGCTACTGCGTATGCACCAATATATTGCTCTTTATCATAATGTTTATTTTAATACAATGATTAGATATGCATATTAAAAATATAAATGAACATTTGAATTGTTAAGCATTTATTTTCAGTACCTCAAAAGGAAAGAGACTAAACTCTTATGGGATCACTCTGTCGTCCATATTTCCGTTTGTCAAGATCATTTATCTCCAGATAACATGGAGGTCTTTTAAGGTCCAGAAAAATCAAACTTCTAAGGCAACGCAATAAAAAAGAGTATAATTTAAAGTCCAAATTATACTATAATTAAAAAAAAACAGCATCACGCTATATCCCGCACACAGCAGGGTAGGCAGAGGGAACCTTATGTTAAGACACTCCGTTCCCCACTTTCTGCCGAATTCTGGAGGCATTTCGTGTTGAGTGGCAGAACTCAACGCCTATACTAACTATATAACTATAACTAACTATAATTAATAATAAATTATATCGACTAAATTTTAGACGATTACCAGAGATATTTTTAAGTACCAAAAAGTACCAAATGTAATAAATAACTCCAAAATAATTAAGTTGACTATATAAAAAGGGTCCTAAAGTATGTCATATTGTGATCCAAAATAAATAAACAAACCTTATAGTAATTGCACACATTGTACAAATATTCTTTTTTCCCAAAAAAGATAAATGGTCACCAAATATTGCTTTACACAAAAATATGCAATAATTTATACTGCATTTTGTATGAAATTCACCGCGTAATCGAAAGCTATAGGGTACTTCCCGTGCACCTACAATTATGAAATTTGACAAAAAGTGAGAACTTGCATCTAGCTTGCATGCTATGCTATTTTTAATCGGCCTTAATTTGGATTAGTCTTAATCTGAATCTAATGATAATTCGTTACAAATTTAATAAATAATTAAATGTAAATTTATGAACAGGTACAATTTTAAATAGTATTTAATATTTATTATTGTTAGAGTATTTATAAGTTGACAGAACGAACCAGTAATATATAGCTTGGCCTAACCATCCAACTAGAGCGAAACAACTACCAGTAGGAAGTGCAAAGAGGAATACTCTTGGCTGGGCGGCATTTCTGAAGCTTTGTTGTATTTTTGAATCGTCTGTCCTGCGGTGCCTAAAGACAAAACTACTTAATCAGTGATTCCTATCTATCACGACTTACGGAGTCAAAACGTGGACTTTGTATAAAAATAAAATAATTTTTGTACATTATACAGAGTGTTTTTGTCATTATCACTTTTTTAAAATGAAACCACAGTTTTAACTACTCTATAACAGTTTAAATTGTAACAAAACAGGTTTTCCAAAATTGAAAAAGAGATTTTTTCAAAAAAAAAAAAAAAATTATCGTTGTAAAGTAAGTTGACGCACTCAGGTATAAATCATGCACATGCCTCATTCAAGACATCCAGTCGTAGGTAATGGAGGCGATGTTGAATTGCGTAAAATAGAACGAGAGATATCCCTTTCTCATCCTAGTATATTTTTTGAGATCGACAACGCTTAGTAGTATTTTTGTAGTAGTATTACGTTACTGGTATCTATTCGTAATACTACTCTACTAATACAGTATAAATAAACATTGTGAAATGAAAAAAAAAATCTTACGTCGAAACTTTTGAGGTATATTGATTAATTCCTTTAGATATGAGTTCGAAATATTTTACCTTAAATGTTGTTTCCGTAAATGGAGCGCAAACACTTCCACCCTGTATAAAATTTTTTTTTCTGTATGTATATTTTTAAACGCGTAGACGCGACGACGCGTGAATGCCTGGAGTTAGTCAGACACGAGAGAATTCATTAACGAATGAAGTAACCAAATAAATAATCAATAGAAATCATTGTTTACTCATAGATATTATTTATTAGAAACAAATAAATTTGTGGGGAATTCTGAGTGTGGTCGCATAGGTATATTATTGCTATTTTATTTATTTTTTTGGTATCCCGCACATAGCAGGATAGGCTAAGAGACCCTGTGAGCCTAAAATTAAGCCAATCTGTTCCCATTAAAACCGTTCCCAAGTTTTCGCTGCAATGGCGAGGTATAAAATCTTGAGAAAATATTAAATATTTCATTTTGTCGATAGCGAATTGAACCCACAACCTGTCGCCTTTAGGCTCCCACGCTTGTGCCCCTGTACCACGACTGGCCACACGACACCTTTATTAAATTGTGCCAAACATATTTATAACTTATTATTGATAAATAAATAACAAACAATACAAAAATTGGTACATCCGGCACGTGGCTCTAAATAGAACATTGATTCACTCTACACTTTATCTATATAGTTTATAGGGTTGTTGAGACATCACGCACTCGTTGACTGACGAAGAACTCACGCTTATTTCTGACAAACCGATAATTTAAAGGATAATCTAAAAGTAAGGTATGTTTATTATTATATATTGTTATTTGCGAATTGACTATTTTTTTTTATATTTAATAAGTATAATAAATAGTTTCTAAAATAAAATAATAATAATACGTGTTTCAATATAAAAATTTTTCTATTTTGCTTTTTTATAATAGATACAAATTATTGTAGTTTTAAATTATTTTCACATTTTCATTCTTGACTCCGTGTAAAATGTTCAATTATAATTTTTTTACGGTTGCAATCCACCTAGATCGTCGGCAAATGTTATTGCCTTATTATTTATCAATTTATCAAGTGGTAATACTGCCATTAAGATTAGAGCAGGCAGTAAATAGGATAGTATAAGATATATAATAAAGGATAGTATAAGATATATAGAGAAATAGGATATAGGATAGTATAGGATAATATAATAAGTAGGATTTATAAAAAAAACTTTATTAATATACAAAATAACTATATAGTATAGTACTTTTATTTTCGTCGTTACAGTTAAACATAGGAATAAACATGACAGTGAAAAATCCCGTTTATAGTCGCCTAAATAAGAATTTTCTATAGTAGTAAAGTTTTGTTTAGCTTGATCTCACATGTAGCAGGGTAGACAGAGGGAGCCTAGTGTTAAGACACTCCGTTCCCGACTTTCCGCCGAATTATGGATTCTTTGTCTTGACACTCAGAGCAAAGAAATGAAAATAATTAATATTTCATTACCTCGAGTGGGAATCGAACTCGGCCTCCGACCTCAACACTCTGTCTCTACCAAAATTTACTAAGATTTACATATCTTACTTATTAATAATTTCATGTAAGTTTTATCTAATATATTTATCCCATTTATTAAATGCCTGCACCCAATACTTATCATTTCAAATCGTTACGTTCATGCGTGTGGAAGTGACGGACAGCTACGTTTTAGTTTTAATTTGGAGCGTGATATTATTTTTTCGAGATAACATACAGTTCAACTTAGATGTAATTTACAGAAAATGGTGAAGGCGAAGCAAATAAAATCAAAAGTGAGGAAAGATGGAGATTTCATCCCTCCTGATGGTGGATGGGGTTGGATGATAATTTTCGCTGCTGGTTTCTCTAATGTAAGTATTAAAAAATATACACAATAAATTAGTCAGGCATAATGTACTAAGCAGGATTAATAAAACAAAAATTGTAGTAGGTACTTAATATTGATTACATGTATAGTTTTCCGTCTCTTGATACGTGATTGAAAGTTTGAAATTATTTAATTTAATATTTGTTTATTAGTAATTTGATGTAATATAATTTCTCTTTAATATTTAAATAGTATAGTATATCACTTTCATTCCTTTCATTTTATACGCAATTTCTATCTAAAGTGGCCATACGTCCCGTTTTGAACGGGACCGTTTCTTGCTTGTGTCCCGATGTAGTTATAGTACTAATAATTAAAATTGCATATTGAGTTACCTGTAAACGCGACTGGTTGTGAGTTCGATCCCCATTCAGGGAAAATTAAATATTTATTTAAATGTATATTTTTATTTCTTCGTTCTGGTGCAAAGTTAAGTTCCGCAACTCAATGGTTTGTTTAACGAAAATCTTAAGCCTGATATAGATTAAAAATATGTAATTAATCATTAATCATAATCAGTCCTTCAAGTTGTATTTACTATCTTGCTACACAAACTGTTACATTTGTTAAGTATCGGCAAAATATATAATTTTAGAATTTATAGATAGTTGTAAGGTAGGTAGGATATTGTTTTAAAACAAACTTTTTAATAATTCTTATATGTTGAGGCCAGTTGTGGCGCAATGGCACGAAGTGTGACTGTAAAACCGACTGCTTAAATTTATATTTCCATTTCTTCGCTCTGGTGTTGAGGCTAAGCGCGGCGTTGAGTTCTGCTACTCAACAATGCCTCCAGAATTCGGCAGAAGTGGGGACCGGAGTGTCTTAACACTAGGTTCCCTCTGCCTACCCTGCTGTGTGCAGGGATACAGCCTGTTGATTTAATAATTGTTATAAGGTAAGAAATATCTACCTTCAAAGAAACAATACTCTGTAGGTACTATACACGATAGTAATTTATAAACATAGCTGGGTCTGGGTATAAGTATACATCTTCAGTTTCAGATTCAGAGTAAGAAATGTGAAAAACAATATTACATTATAGTCCAAACAGATTCGTAAAATTAATGTTTCGTAAATTTAAATTACCTTATTGAAACTATATATTATATTATCGGCAGCTGCGTAGCTTAATATACGATGTCCTTCCTGAAAATTATAAATTATATAGTAACATAAAATTGTATGTACCTAATAAATTATAAAAATATCTATAACATCTTGTTGTCAATTTAGTTAAGCTGTATAAATAGGCAATTTATAGATACGACTTTATAGATTGCCGCGTGAGTATGCTATAAAATTAGATTTCGACTTAAAAATCGTTATAATAGTAATTACTTTTGTTACAAAAAAATATAAGTTTATATTGATCTTAGATTTGATCTTTATACTGTAACTTGCACATAGCAAGAACACAGGAAAACTGAGAATCCATTCTTAAGACAATCCGATCGCATTAAACTACTTTCGCTATACATTTTCCGCCGAATTCTGAAGGCGTTGCGTGTTAAGTGGCGGAACTCAACGCCGCGCTTTGTGTCTTGTGCCCCTGCACCAACACTGACCTCAAAATACGTATAAAATATATCAGAATTATATTTGATAATCATAAAAGGATACCTTTCCTTTTTTGACTTTCAAAATCTGTTTTAATTAAATCACGTCACAATCTTACTTCTTGTGTTAAATAGGGTCGTTTTAATGATGTTTATTTAAAAAACATAGTATTATTCAATGACCTCATACAAGATGACAAATATAATTAAAAGTTTTAAAAAAAGTTTTCTTTTAAAGTTAAAGACTGCAATATTATTTATTGAAAAAGATATTGGTTATGGGTATGGATGAAAAATTATGTATATAGAAATAAGATGACTCTTTAGAAATATTAAAGGAATTCATAAAATAAATGTAACTTTTAAAAAAATTTATCATTGATAAAAATTTTATTAACATGCCTTTTTTAGTAATCACGTTCCACTTTGCAACTATTGAAAAACAAACATTTATACTGACACCTCAGTACACTGTCAACTCAGACATTAAGCGTATTAGGCGGAGGAACTATCATAATTAAGTATTAAGTTATATTCATTTTATGAATTTCTTTAATACTTTTTAAAAAGTTATCTTATTTCTTTGTTCGTTCTTGAATGTTCCTTTAAATTTAAACATCAGAAGGAATTTCACTGTTTCGCTTGAATATACATACTATTATTATATTTTTCAGCTGTCAACATTGCCAATGCTTCAGCAGTTTGGGCTCTTGTTCCGAGACAAATTGGCGCGTCTTGGCATCAGCAGCTCAGAAGTAACCACCATCATCAATATGAACTCAGCGATGACCTCTTGCGTCGGTGCGTGACGCGCCTCGCATGGTAACTTCTTGATACCATACCGGCCTTTCAATGTTTTATTGACATAGCTATTACTTATTTATCAGTTTCCGCTACACGCTTTATCCCCGAACTTAACACGCTGATAAAATATATTATTGTATTTTATCAGACAAATATTAATGAGACCAATCACTTTATTTTAAGCGACTCGTATCCATGACTTTTGTCATAAAAACAAATAATCGAAACATTAATTTATCTTAAAACATCATTTAATTAAATACACTAGTTGTCTCGTATTTTTTGGTTAATTCCGACTGAAGACTTCTTATTATTAAGGTTGCTAGCGATAACCTTTGGAATTCTTAAAATGTAATTATCAAGGTAGAGTCAACGGAAATATAGTAGATACTAAATAAACATACCGTTGCTCAATAGATAATAAACATTTACAAATAAACAAATAGTTCCTGTCATATAAGTGACCCGAATAATTGTGTCTATGACACAAATTAAAAACAAATAACGATTATAATTGAACTAAATAACACAAAACGACAGAATGAATGAATTAATTAATAAAAAAGAATACATCAATATTTATAAATACATATCTGCAATACACTATATTTCAGTGCAATACACTTGCAGGTTCTGGCTAAACCTTATAATCTCGTAATCTTTTGATCTATCTAGATCAAAAGATCAAATAATTAATGAAATCTGTAAATAAATCCAACAAAGCTGGCTTTGTTAAATAAGCTGATAGTTGTTGAACTTTTGCCGATTTAAAAAAGTAAAACCAATTGTAGTCCGCGCAGTGACTGTAAATAATATTTTAATCACTTCAAAAAATAACGGAGTTAGTACGCTAAATAAATAACTAAAAAGAAAAAAGAAGAGAGACAATCACCCAATAATTTTAATTTCAATGTATACGTAAATAAAGGTTTTAAATAAAAATAAAACATCAAAATCGATTCACCCAGCCAAATTTTTTGAAGTAACAAACAAAAAAATACAGTCACATTGATAATTTCCTCTTTACGGAAATCGGTTAAGACATTGTTAAAATAGGCGAACCACTGTTCACTTTTCGTCAGAAGTGAGATTCCTTATCGTTACATTTCTTTTCAACCAATTTCAAAAAGAGAATGATCTCTTTTTCAACCGACTTCACAAAAAGGGAGAAGTTCACAATTCGCCCAAATATTTTTTATGTATGTTGTTATCAAAATGCCAAAATATGCAGATAATAATTTGCAGAAAAATAATACTCAATTAAGATTGAAATATTACATAGGACAACCACTACCTACTCGTTTGAGAAGGTCTTTTAAGGCCTTTTAAGGTCTACAAATCACTTAAATCCGTAAAATAATAATATTAACAAAAAAAACTAAAGAGTAAAAAATAGTTTAATTAACATAAAGTAAAACGTACTTTGATTTTGTTAAACAAAAATAATTAAGCAATTTTTTTTGTAATTTTGAAGTCGGTGCCGAGTTAAGCAAAAAGGCTTAGTCATTTGATATTGTAATAAGGTTATTGTAACATTAGCTTGACATATTTAATTCTATTCTTTTACTTTTTTAAACAATTCATACTTGTGAAAGCATATTTTACACTATAACAACATCGCCATTAAATTAAACTTATAAAAATTAAGGTGTATTGTATTTTTCAGGTTTGGCAAATGGACCACTTTTTAAAATCTTCAGCTATCGTCAAGTGTCTCTTGTGGGAATAATCGTGATCATTATTTCACTTATTTTCACTACCTTCTCCTATAATTTTGTGACTTTTTTAATATCCTTTTCAATACTTTACGGTAAGTAAATAAATAACTACTATAACTACTGCTGTATAATCATATATACTACGTCAATATTATGAGAATTTAAATTTAATTAAATTTAAAAAGAACGTGCAAAATACTCGTAAGTTAATTTATTTAAGCTAGCTGGATCGTTTTTAAACCAATTTCCGTAAGGAGGAGGTTAATATTTCGATTGTATTTGTTTAATTTTGTTACCTCAGAACTTTTGACTGGATGAACCGATTTGGATGATTCTTTTTTTTATTTGAAAGCTGATGCTTCCCTTATCCATTTCTAAAAATTGTATCTATGAGAATATCACATAAGTTTTAAATTTGTTATTAAGTATGTGCACTACAAATGGACAAATAACTTGTTTTTATTGGAAAAGATCCACTTCAAGGGTAGTTTGATAAGAGTTTGGTTAGGTTCTAATTATGAGACCCGGGGGACGTCGGTTTTTTTTTTTGTTAAAAATTATAATTATTCATTGAAAATGTTAAATGATAATGATAATAAAAAAATATATTCTACTATTATTGATAAAAAAATTACAAAATTCATAATGGTACTAACTGAAATTATTTTTATTGAACTCATTAATTATATATTATATTTTAGGTGCTGGTGCCGGTATTAATGCCTCTGCAAATGCTTTGGCATTAAATACATATTGGAAAAATCGGCGAAGATTAGCTACTGGTCTATCATGGACAACTACAGGACTTGGACCAATTGTTTGGCCTCATATAATAACTGTACTATTCGCTTACTACGGAGAAACGGGAGCAATTCTCATCATAAGCGGTTTTGCTTTGCATTCTTTAGCGTGTGCTTTATTATTACAACCAGTAGAGTGGCATTCAAAAACTTCTGACGTAAAAGATGAAGACAAAGAAAAACTATTATCATCAAATACAAAGAACAATAACGATACTGAAAAAAGTAATGAAGCAAATGGTTATTTTACTCAAGTTTCTAAAATAAAAAACCTCAGTGTTTTTTCAAGTCAATATCTATATAATGAAGACGATCCAGTAACACCTGGATATGAAATAACAGATCCTGGGATACCTATGATGATACGATCAAATGATGGTTATTTTAGTCAGTCAAGGCAATCGAAAAGTAGAGTATCATCGAGAGATGCTTCTGCTAAAACCTCCCAACTTAACTCTAAAAAGCCATCAATGTCAAATTTATTGGAAAATCGCTCTAGAAAATCATCCACACTTTACTTAAATGAATCAA
Organism: Heliconius sara; assembly: GCA_917862395.2. Classification (NCBI taxonomy): domain Eukaryota; kingdom Metazoa; phylum Arthropoda; class Insecta; order Lepidoptera; family Nymphalidae; genus Heliconius; species Heliconius sara. The sequence goes on along the minus strand of OU860796.2, from coordinate 4,791,744 downwards.
AGAAGAATTCTTATGCTAATTTAGGGAGTCTTAATCAAGATCGGGAATTAAAACAAACTAACAAAGCAAAACGTAAGACATCAATAACTGTTAATACCCAAATTCCTGAATCAGAAATAGAGGATTGTCCAACACTTAAGGCTCCACAAGATTTAAAGGCTGACGAAAAAGCTGTAATTGAAAAAATCGATCCAGAGAAGGCTAAATACATCGCAGATAAAGCAGAAAAGCAATTGGCGGGCACCAAAAGTCTAAAATCATTTAAACTGGATGTACAATATGATGAGAAGTATCATAAAGACAATCATAGTAATATGTCGCTTAAGAATCAGGAAGAAATTGAGGAGCGTAAATATTTAAAAGATAATCATAGCAATCAGTCATTCCGTACACGGCATAGACGAAAATCAAATAATTTTAATTACGAAAGTGAAGTTCTTAAACAGGCTTCGTTAAAGTTAGAAGAATATTTAAAAGAAAATGAAGGATAATAAAACAAGTCACTTTAAGATATTAGTCAGCAAACCTTCAGATAACAATTTTTTTGAGGAAAAAAATGGGCTTAAAAAGGAAGAAGATGACGACGATAATGACGAAAAAGTGTTGACTTTTTTTCAAAAAGTCACAATGTTTTTTGATTTGGATCTTCTAAAAGATTTGTCTTTTATCAATCTTATGTTAGGTGTAACATTAGCGAGTTTTAACGAATTAAACTTTTCCATATTGACGCCATTTATCCTTGGTGACTTTGGTCTGAGCAAACCACAAGTTGCATTCTTTATGTCTGTCCTAGCGGCAGTTGATATTAGTATGAGATTTTGCGTTCCATTTGTGGCCGGAAAAATTGGATGGGACAATAACACTTTCTTTTTATTTGGTGTACTTTCGATGTCTGCGGGAAGAGTAGGTAATTATTTTTTTACGCTGTATCCCGTATATAGGAAAAAAAAGAAAAGACAATCTTTTCTGTAGGAATAAAAGTTCAGAACCTGACACTCCGTTCACATTGAAACACTTCCATTCTTCCTTTTCCGCTGACTTTTTTTTATTGAATGTGAAGGGACAGAACTCAATGCTACGCTTTGTCTCTTCACTAGGGGGGCACAGGCGCACAGGCATGCAAATGTAAACGCGACAGGTTAGATTCCCACTATAGGCAATTAAATATGTCATATTTTCATTTCCTACAGCGGGAATCTAACCTGTCTCGTTTACATTTGCATGCTTGTGCGCCTGAGCCACAAAAGGCCTCGACATTCTTCTCCAAAAATTAAAAATATAATTAAATTAACTATACTTAATTTATCTGAACTTTATTGTTTTCCAGTACTAGCCCATTGCCAGGATTATAGTGTGGTTATGGTCGTAGCTGTTATTATAGGATTTGGCAAAGGGCTTCGCACTGTTTTCATGGCATTGGTGATACCTACATATGTCCCATTAGAAAAGTTGCCAGGAGCTACTGGTATACAATTATTAACAGCTGGAATCGTTTATCTTAGTTTGGGCCCAGTAGTCGGTAGGTTAATTTTTATTTTTTTACATGGCAAACATTTGTTATTTGGTTTTGATTTTTATATTTCATTTGAGTGTATATTGTAAAAGTAAAACAAGTGCAAAATTTAAAAAAAATATATTTTCCGCCATAAGCCAAAAATTTTACGAAGCAGTTAAAGTTTTTAATAATATAATTTTCATCTGTTCTCATAATAAGATTTCGAATCGATGATCACACATTTCTTTAATTTAAGCAGAAAGTGGAGTACTTCACTAATCAATCTATAAATGTATGCGCTTTTATCATTTTGCAATAATATAAAAATGCTGTTTTCAGGTTGGATAAAAGGCAGTTCCTCACCAACTGTTATATTGCATTGTCTGAACATTTTTACATACCTTACCGCCATATCGTGGGGCTTGGAAAAATATTTCACAAATAGAAAACAACGAACTGAAGTTGACAATACTGCATAGCGATAAATAAATTTAAATAGTAATAAATTTTATTTTTAAATTAATTCAAATTACAATAATAAGCCTTGGTGATTATACTTATTATTAGAATTACGTAAATAATTTAGTATTGAACAATGAAACAACGATGAATATTATTATATTATGAGACTTTATAAATATGATGTATGATGAGAGAAAATTAGAAGTACTACTTCTAGTAGTTAGTTATTAAATAATTATTACATATTTTTAATTTTAATTCGTATTGTTTATAAAATTAACTATACCTTTTAAATACTATCATATAGAATTAAAATGTGTAGTTAATTCGAGATATTTTTTTTATTTATATGTAGAGGATACTAGAAATGTCTTAAATTAGTGCATAAATAGATTTTATACTTAATTAATTAATAAATATTAAATAGTATACGCTATGGTCTTTCCTTTTTTTATATATAGTTGTTATTTTCCATTAAGCCAATACGTGGATTAAACATAATATTTCAAACTGCGGAACCATTTGGGCGCTTTTTAAAACAGCATTTTTTTTCATTATTTTTTATTTTATTATATTACTAGCGGACCCGCATGGCTTCGTCCGCTTTATAGAATATATAATATGTTTTTGAAATTATTTTCAATATTGAATAGTATTAGTAAGAAAATATAAACCTAAATAGTTAAAATAAACCGAAACGAGTAATACGTAGGACATAAAGGGCATAAATGTACTAATATAATAATAAATATTAGGACATAAATAAAAGAAAATAAAAAAAAAATTCTTAATGTTAAATAAAATACCTAAGTTATGGAAATGAACAAACAAAATAAGTAAAAGTAATAAAATTTTTGGCGACCTTTTCTTGAAACAACAAAATAAAAGTAGCCTATGTTCTTCCCGAGACCCTCAAGTATCTCTATATGAAAATTTATCACAATTGGAACACCGTCTTGGCCGTGTTTACGTCACAGACAGACAGACAGATTTACTTTCGAATTTACAATATAAGTATGGAAGTATGGATATAATTAATAATTTATAGGCAAAAAAAGTTTTTTTTTCAAATCAAAAATTTATGTATACGCTAAATGTACCGCCTGACTCACACCAGCTGCCTATTGTACAACAAGAATTTAAAACAATTTCCTATATAAAAATAATACCAGAATACATTAAAAACAATAATTCTGAAAAACTATTTATGTTTATGAACTATCTATTTCGGATGTAAGTTTCTTAGGTGAATAAAACCTGAATAAACGGCACCTATTAACCAATAATGTTGATTAGTGGTGACAAAGGCCAAGCGCTTGAGGTCAATCCGTCAGTCGGCCCTAACATTCGTGTCGCGATAACTACAACAGTCAGTTTCTCTTTATTTTGTTTTTGTTGTTGTGAACAAAGTGTTAGTGTTCTTACTGTTATTATATTTAATTGAAAGTGACTTAGTAAAGTGTTTGATTTAAATAGAACAATTTATAATTGTAATTATATTAATTTATTAGGAATGCTTCAACAATTTCGATTCCTGATTATAAATTCGACTTAATACCCATAGACCATAGACGATTTCAATTAATTGATATTAATATCTTAAAATTTAACTATGATTTACGAGTATAAAACTAGTTTCATTTGATAAAGTTGCAATAGTCAACATATTAAGTAAAAATTTAAGTAAAAAACTTTAGTTTAGCTTACTTAACGTTATTAATATTTATTTTGAAAAACTTAACATTGCTCAGTCAAGTGTTAAGGCGATTCTAAATATGTGCCCATAAATAAATAAATTTGACATACGTCTATAAAATTTAATTAATAATTTAAATAAGAGTATTATGTTATAAAATTTAATTAAATACATTTTTGCCATCAGTGTTTTTTGTTCTAATAATTGTAACTGCAACTTTATCTTATATGAAAAAAAAAAAAAAAAAATGAAATACATTACCCCAAAACTAATCCTAACTACAAAAAAGTCTACATGCATACATGTGTTTAAATAAAATAAAATATATTTTATTTTCAATTAAATATAATAATACTTTTTTATGATACGAATCAATGATATACAAAAAAATATATTATTACTCAATTTCTTTATTATCAGCTACTGCTATTGTACTTAATTGTGATGTTTGATAAAATTTATAATTTATATGTTTATTATACCTATTCTTATTAAATTATAATATCTTAAAACAATTTGTCTAATGTCATATAAGGAAGCATCTGATGAAAAAATAAACGTTCATTGCATTCGCTTTATTTTCTTATTTCCTAGATTATTAAACTAATCTTTGCAAGTTCAGAGTATTTTTTAAGTTTAGTGTTTGTTACGTTGAAAATTAATCCAATGCTACTTGAATTAATAAGTTGAAAGCAAAATTACAAATATGAATGCAATGAAATATTTGATATTTTCATTTCTTCGCTCTAGTGGTAGATAGAGGCAAAGCGCGGCGTTGAGTTCTGCTACTCAACACGCAATGTTTCCAGAATTCGTGAAAGCGGGGAGTGTCTTAACTTTAGACTCCCTCTACCTACCTTGCTGTGTGCGGGACCCAGGGTAACGCCAACAAAATACTATTTGAATGCATTTAACAGACTAGAAATAAGTTCGTATAGTTTTCGTTCTGCCATTGCGTTTTTTTTTCGTCTCTCTTAGAGATTAAAAAATAAGAGAGATAAAAAATCGCAATGGCAAAACGAAAATATATTTTAATAACTTAACTATTAATTGTCGTTAACGAGTCGTAATCCGGCTCAATTTATCATTAAAGATAAATTAAATCCGTTGCGTGACTGTTTTATCTGACTGACTGATAACACATTTTGTACTATTTAGATATTTCGTGTTAATATTGACTGTTTAAGAATACAAATAATGCTGTTTCGTTCTCAATGATGACCTGAATTATTATCGTAAAATAATAATCAAAGCGAAAATTAATAAATGCTTTAAATTTATTGTCAACTATTATATTAATGTAAATACTTACTTAAAATACCTATAGTTCGCCAGTTCTAAGCTGAGCTTTGCATTTGTGTGAGTATTCAAATATAGTGTAGGTGAATGATAGAGTTGGCACTATCAATATACAAGAATGGGAAAATGTTTGTATCTAAGAAGAAACCGAATGACAAAATATATGTATATCATTATTAATAGAAAAGGTTAACTCTGTGCTGTGGAGGAGAAACTAAAAAATATCTTGCCTTAAGGCTATTTTGTTTATATAGCCTTAAAAAAGTTCGAACATCGTTTTTCACATGTAACAACATTGAGATCAAATATTTTGAAAAGAAAAACACCTTTACATTGATCTGAATAAATTTTAATATCTACAAATACATACATATGTCACACAGTAGTACAAAATATTTATAACGTCTACGCGTGATCTTTAGTTTACATAGAGTTTATCAATACGGTGATCTTTACTCTATGTTTATATTTTGCAACATCACTTTTTTATTTGAATCATAAAATTACAAATTCTCAAAAAGTGAATTAAACTTAAAAAATGTTAAATAAGTCGTATGTCTACATAAACATAATGGATCTATACATGAAATCGTTCTAAGATTGGACCTACTGCCAGGAAGTTCATTCGTTTAATTCAAATATTTTCCTAGTTGCCTAGCCTAGTTATTACCAGCCCAGGCTAAGCACATTACATTTAAGATGATAGTTATATGAAAACATAAGTAAATAAGTAGCTGCTATACTTTAGGCCAATTATGTAAAATTGATAAGAGCAACATATTCGCTACGATAACAATTAATACCACAACGCCGGGTTCTGGGCCAGTCGTCCACTAATAACGGTACACGCTAGCAGACTTCCATACAGTGATAAACTGTATCAGTTAATGCTTAGCGATCATTCGTAATTAGGACAGCATTCGTCTGAAATATTAATTCTATTACTAATAATGATAAATAATACTTTAAAAAAGTGAATATAATGGAAGTTAAGTGATTTTGTGAAAGTGAATTGATTTACAATTAAAATTGTGGGTTTTGTTCAAGAAATGTAACAGTTTCACACTCGGAATAACTATCGTCACAATGTCTCGTGCCATGAATAAAGTGCCTCCTGATGGAGGATACGGCTGGGTCGTTACTTTCGCGTACGGTTTGAATAATGTGAGTTTGACAAGAATTAATTTTATTATCAAAAATATATGTAAGTGTTATACTTTTATTTACATTCTTTAACAAAATTCATTAATATATTATTGTTAGTTTGTTTTGAATAATAAATGTGACTAAAATAATTAATTTACAACAAACTTTTGAGATCAAACATTTAACATAGATATAAATATTTTATTAAATACTTTAAATGTGAGGCCAGTCATGGCGCAGTGGCACAAAGTGTGACTGTAAAACCGACTGGTTGTGGGTTCGATCCCCATTAGAGGAGATGTTGAAATATTTACTTAAATTTGTATTTCCATTTCTTCGCTCTGGTGTCGAGGACAAGCGCGGCGTTGAGTTCTGCCACTCAACACGCAATGCCTCCAGAATTCGGCAGAAAGTGGGGAACGGAGTGTCATAACACTAGGTTCCCTCTGCCTACCCTGCAGTGTGCTGGGTATAGCGTGATGCTGATTATTAAATATTTTTACCCTTATAGGTAGTCGTACTTCCTCTCATAGCTGGCTTCGGATTAGTTTTTCAAGAAGCCTTTGAAGAAACAGGTCTCACCGCAACAGAAGGGACCCTTATCATTATATTAAATTATGGATTTGGAATGCTTTTATCTTTTTTCGGAGGACCTTTACTAAACCGCTACGGGTACAGAAAAGTGGCGGTGACCGGTGCTTTATTAGTTTCATCCGGCCTCATATTAACATCGTTTGCCACTAACTTCTGGTTGTTCCTAATCTCTTACAGTATTATTAATGGTAAGTAAAAGGGCAAAATCAATCCTTAAAACAATTTCATTCAAATATTAGAAATTAATTATAAATTTATTTTCTTTTAGCTACGGGAGTTGCCGCGGTTATGGCATCCTTTACTTTAGCAATAAATTCATTTTTTAAGGAGAAAAGGGGCAAAGCGATAGGTCTTGGTATGTCAATAACGGGATTGGGAAGCATTTACATGCCACTACTGATGAGTTTACTCATGTATACCTATGGATGGAGATATGCAGTACTTATTTTGGGAGCTATTTGTTTACATTCTCTTTTAGCTGCAATTCTACTTAGACCAGCAAAATGGTACTTAATAGATTCTCCAAAAACGGAAGAAATGCTACCTTTAAACACAGATACTAATATAGAATTAATTAATGGAGACATTACCATATCATCAAAAACAGGTAAGGACGTTTTGTGTTTCAGTTTAGCTATCATACCGAGTAATATAATGTATATATGAATGTCATTACGAGCTTTTTTTACATTACTAATTAATATATGGAATTAGTAATAATACTTATAGAAGTACTAATCAATAATGAGAACAAATAATAATAATAGTAATCTATCTAGAAATTATATTAACAAATAATATAAATAGTAAAGTGATGTTATATTAGTATACATTTATTTGGTGATAAAGTACTTCATAAATATTTAACATGCACTAAAATCGATCATGGCTACATTGATATCCCCCATTCTAATTATGCGTAATCCTATAATTTTGAACCCACAAGACATGTATCTGAGTACATATGAGATAAGAATAACAAATATAAAAATATCAGCCAATAATTTAGGCGATCTCCATTCGGCTGAATGGTTTAAATAATTTTCATTACACCGCTCTTGAAAGACTCAAGAAATAATGTCTCATATTCCTATTCCATAAGTTGTAACACTAGACACAAGTTCTCTTATTTTTGTATTTCAGGATTACATGCTTCTGCTAAATTGGATGAATTAATTAAAAATGACTTGACACAGTCTAAGAGCATGTCTATGCATTCATTAAATAATGCCAATGGAATACAAACAAGAATGGCATTCTCCCATCCAGACCTAAGTAAAAATACTACTGAACCACCATTAGTAGAATCCAAGTATAAGTGGTGGGAATCTCAGGAAATAAATTTAGGTAGCTCCGTCAATATATTCCGTGAAACGGATAATGTGGGCAATAAAGAAAAAGAAATAAAACAAAAAGACCTTAAAGACCATAAAAAAAAGGAACCGAAAAGTTTTATACAGAAATTTGTAGAATTTTTTGATCTAACGCTACTTAAAGATCCAATATTTGTAAATATTTTATTTGGACTTTCAATAGCTTCATGTGTTGAAACAAATTTTTCTCTTTTATTACCTATAATTCTTAAGGATATGTTAAAGTTTGAAACTGCAGAAATAGCCAAGATTATGGCCGTTATAGGTTTTTCTGATACGCTATTCCGATTTTTGTCTGCCTTTATTGGAGACTGGTGCCATAGACCTCCACGGTTTATGTACGTAGTTTGCCTTATAATAATAATATTCACCCGAACAAGTAAGTACATACAATATATACATTTTATTTATTTTATAATACATGCTCCTTGTATCGAAAAGGGGAATATTTTTTTTGTATTTTTTATCTTCAAAAGTCACAATATCTATGGAGAATCTTGTAATAAATTACAAGAAATGGCTCATCATATGTCACTCTTCGCCCTCTTTCATCTAAAAACAATCAGAATTATTTAGAAATCTGTCTCCGCTTTGTCTAATCAGAAAAAAAATAAAAATAGCTATTGTCTTGTAAAATTTTAACTCACAATTACAAAACAGCTACATTTTATCTAATAAATAACTGTTTTAATTATTTTATTAAGATGATTTCCTTGCACGTTTCAGTAATGATGTTCACCACGTCATTCACTGGTATGGTAATTGTGGCACTATTAATTGGAATGACAAAAGGAATACGGACGGTATTCATGAATGTTATCATACCAAGTTACGTACCGTTAGAAAGACTGCCCTTCGCATCTGGTATACAAATGCTTTGCAATGGCATTGTGATAACAACTATTGGATCCCTCTTAGGTAAGTTACATTCATCTTTTTTATTATGAAACACGAAATAATGATCGACTTTGCCTATGTTCACTTATATACTTATTAGAATATATATTTTTTAGTTGTATATACCATAGAGCAACGCTCTATTCTCTACTTAACGCAATTTAATCGTTCGACATTTTTGCAGCATTTTTCGTTTAGGTTCGCAACTTAATTAAGTTTAGTGAAAAAAATATTATAACTAGTCCTAATATATTCGTAGGACCCCATGGATTTATACTATTGACAGATTGTACCTCCTGACGATGGCCACTTTCCATGTTGGTCTATGGCATACACATTACATTTGTAAAAACTTGTGAAATATAACATTTTTAAATTTTTGCACATATTTTACTTACACTATTTTACTTACATTTAGTTTTTTATTAATAATTTTACCAACACGCAATGCTTGGGACTAAGAACTCATCTCGCTTGATAGAGAACTACCTATTATAAAAGAACACTATATAATCAGAACACACAAATATTAATCTTAGCTTAGACCTCGCCAACTATGGCTAGTTTTAATAGTTTTTGAAATGTTATGATTTGACTAAATTACATACAAAAAAACTATAAAAAAATCATTTAAAAAATTGTGAATATAAGCTATCAACAATGTATAAAATCTTTTCGCAATTATCATATTTTTTATCGTGAATGTTAAGATAATGGAGGTGACACTAAAAGAATTTTAGATATTCTTTTTATTATACCGTTTATCATGTAACCGTGTGCTCTCATTAGGCCTCGCTCTCATCGTCATAATTATTATTCACATATTTTGATGTAAACAGCTACAAACTATACAATTTGTTTTCATTTTTGACCCTTTTTTTGTTGTCTGAAATTATTTGTCTATTTAAAATTACTGCTCTATATTTAGAAGTTACATACATCTATATCCCATTAAAAAAATATTTGGTTTATTTATATTATTTCACCAATTCTCGTGATTCAATTGAAATCTGTTATAAATGTTATTAAGTTTTGTTTTAATTTTAATTTAATTAATTTTTTTAATTTTATGTTATTAAGATTATCTACCGACAAAATTTTTTTTATAAGATAATAATTTTTTTTCTCCTTCTTCCAGGACGACTACGCGACCGTTCCGGATCCTATGAAATACCCATAATCGTGTTGAACGCTGTTACATTCGTAACAGTCATCTTATGGAGTGCTGAATTATTATACTTCAAATTGAAAAATGAAAATACACAAGACACATCAGAATAGAAAACTTTATTGTTAATTTCTAAACTAAACTCTCATAATAGATAAAGGTATTAATCTAAAAAGACATCACGCTTTTAAAACTTATATACAACAGATACGATACATTACTCTTGATTATTATTTACAACATAATTATTTATATTTACAATTTTAATCTTGCACATTTAGTGAGGGGTATTTGACTGTACTTAAAATATAATCACTAAAGTTATTCTAATACAGATTCGTCTTGCAGAATAGATAAGAAATTGCTGTACATTTTGATGCTTTCAAATGTATCTATAGGTATATTTTTTAATTTACAGATAGATACAGAAAATAATATAAGTAATTTATATGCTCTAAATCTAGTCCACAAGTCACAGAAAGTGTCGTGTATAATTATTATAATAGTAACAAATATGTAATTTTAATTATGGATGTCTGCCTTTAATCGTCAATCATGTTGCGATTGTATTTTTATTAAAATTTAGAAAAAAAAATAATTGTACCTCCTGACGATGGCCACTCTCCATGTTGGTCTATGGCATACACATTACATTTGTAAAAACTTGTGAAATTTAACATTTTTAAATTTTTGCACATATTTTACTTACACTATTTTACTTACACTTAGTTTTTTATTAATAATTTTACCAACACGCAATGTTTGCACTAAGAACTCATCTCGCTTAATAGAGAACTACCTATTATAAAAGAACACTATATAATCAGAACACACAATTATTAATCTTAGCTTAGACCTCGCCAACTATGACTAGTTTTAATAGTTTTCGAAATGTTATAATTTGACTAAATTACATACAAAAATAACTATAAAAAATCGTTTAAAAAATTGTGAATATAAGCTATCAACAATGTATAAAATCTTTTCGCAATTATCATATTTTTTATCGTGAATGTTAAGATAATGGAGGTGACACTAAAAGAATTTTAGATATTCTTTTTATTATACCGTTTATCATGTAACCGTGTGCTCTCATTAGGCCTCGCTCTCATCGTCATAATTATTATTCACATATTTTGATGTAAACAGCTACAAACTATACAATTTGTTTTCATTTTTGACCCTTTTTTTTGTTGTCTGAAATTATTTGTCTATTTAAAATTACTGCTCTATATTTAGAAGTTACATACATCTATATCCCATTAAAAAAATATTTGGTTTATTTATATTATTTCACCAATTCTCGTGATTCAATTGAAATCTGTTATAAATGTTATTAAGTTTTGTTTTAATTTTAATTTAATTAATTTTTTTAATTTTATGTTATTAAGATTATCTACCGACAAAATTTTTTTTATAAGATAATAATTTTTTTTCTCCTTCTTCCAGGACGACTACGCGACCGTTCCGGATCCTATGAAATACCCATAATCGTGTTGAACGCTGTTACATTCGTAACAGTCATCTTATGGAGTGCTGAATTATTATACTTCAAATTGAAAAATGAAAAGTACACAAGACACATCAGAATAGAAAACTTTATTGTTAATTTCTAAACTAAACTCTCATAATATATAAAGGTATTAATCTAAAAAGACATCACGCTTTTAAAACTTATATACAACAGATACGATACATTACTCTTTGATTATTATTTACAACATAATTATTTATATTTACAATTTTAATCTTGCACATTTAGTGAGGGTATTTGACTGTACTTAAAATATAATCACTAAAGTTATTCTAATACAGATTCGTCTTGCAGAATAGATAAGAAATTGCTGTACATATTTGATGCTTTCAAATGTATCTATATAGGTATATTTTTTAATTTACAGATAGATACAGAAAATAATATAAGTAATTTATATGTCTAATCTAGTCCACAAGTCACAGAAATTGTCGTGTATTAATTATTATAACAGTACAAATATGTAATTTTAATTATTGTATGTCTGCCTTTATCGTCAATTCATGTTGCGATTGTATTTTTATTAAAATTTAAGAAAAAAAAATATTTTTTTTATAAAATTAATTTTCACACTATTTTTCTTGTTTTTTAAGTCAATACAAGTTTTGTATAATTTCTGAAACTGGGAATTTTTTGTCAAATACCCAATTGTATTTTATGTGTATATATATATATATATATATATATATATATATATATATATATATATATATATATATATATATTACCGATTTATTACATTTTGGATACCAAATAGTAATAACCGTCCTTAAAAAATAAAAGCTTTAACTTAACTTATCTTGAAGGAATTAAAATTATAACTCCTACTTTGGTTCAAGTTATAATAACTTTATATAATCCTTTTCTTGTTTGTTAATTGCACTATAACTGCACTTTTTCATAAAATAAAATAATGTCTTTCATGGTACACGGTTTTTAGTACTTTTTGGTTTTGTAACACACTCAGTTCGCTAATCACGTGATGATATAAAGCAATGCGCCTACTTTGGCTGCTTTCTCCGTCAAACTTAATGATCTTTTTTCTCCTGAAAATAAAATAAAATAATCTATTTTAACTTAGCTACTTATACATATTTATTATACGTAAATACCGTAACCGTGATTAGTATTATAAGTTACTTTATTATTTATTTATATCTATATAAATATAATGATTTTATCCAACTTTTAGTACCTCTCGTAAATTTTAATTAAATGCACAAAACCAGTAATGCCGAAATTATTTCAAATTTAAATTGTAGTAGCGTCATTTAAGATATTCGTATTATTTTACTTGCCTTATCTTCTTCGTAATATACATTTTGGTTTGACAAAAATGCCGCATTTTGAAGATTGTTTACTGAAACAAAATAAAATATCACAATATACCAATTTTCAATACAAAAATATGGAAAATATATCAAATATTTTCTTACTTTTTCTGTACAAGCTATTTGGGAAGCCGTAAGGCGAAACAAACTTTGTTGGTTCTATACTATCTGATGTAAACCCATACGAGGGTCTATTAGAGAATCTTAGTGATTTTAAAGAAAATTCTTCTAATTCAGATGAATCATTTAGTTCTGTTCTCTTAGAATTATTTCATCAATTTCATATTCATAGTCATTGGTTCCATTTTTATCTTTCCATGGCTTAGATGTGACAACGTATACTTTTTCATTTGTTAAAGGTGATATGGAAGTTTGTATTTGACCCCAAGGCGCTGCTGTTGTGGTGGTTGTCGTTGTAGTTCGAAACGTTGAAGCGGCTGTATAAATATGCAGCTTTTTATTACTTTCCGATTCCTCATTTTTAACGATGTTGCTATTACTTTTATTTCTTTGAATAACGTTATATTCTTTACGACTTACAGGATAATCATTCGTTAGATTTTCAATAACTGTATGTTGAATACTACTCGAGCCTTCGTGATCATATACATCATAATTATAACTATTATCGGTTGTAAAGCTTGTGATGGGACTAATTGTTGTTAAATATTCGTCTGGAATCTGTTTTGCATATTTTTCATTAGGTCTCGTTCTCCGAGGTATGTGATAATGCTTTGAATACTCTTGCTCCGTCCAATCATCAATAGTATGCTGCAATTTAATGATATCAAAAGGTGGTTCTTTCACATCATATAGGTGGTTCTGAACTTTAGGTGTATTTATACGTTCCGTTTCGTAAGTTTCTGTGGTAGATGTAATCGGATCCTCAGTTGTTGTCATTATATTTGTAGTTTCTGTAGCAAAACTATAATAATTGCTTTCTGTATGAGATTGAATTTTTCTAGCTTTATATTCCTGTTCAACATTACTTATCAAATCTCGTTGAACAGAAACATCATTTGTTTTGCTATTATCTATTCTTTGATCAGTCACATAGGGAACTATTATCTGAACGATTTTTGGACGATTGTTGTTGTGTTCTTCTGTAGTTTTACGATATGAACTTTCGACGTGTTTCCTAGTTTCTTCAAAGTTACTTTCAGTCTGTGTAGGACTAGATGTTGTAAGAGTATAGTCGTCGTAAATTTCAAATTCATATGATTTTCTTGGTGTTGATGTTATATACATAAAGTTTTGATAATTTTTATGCGGTGCACTTGGTTTTAGATACAACAACGGTGAATCAATATGTTGTAAATTGCTTTCTGTGCGATAATTATCCACGTCTTCATCTTTTACTCCTCGTAAATCAGCAAAATTTGTTTTATGATTTAAAGGAGCATTAATAGATTGTTTTATATCAAGAGGAATACTATCGTATAAATCATTTGTTAAGCCTGTATTTATGTTTTCAAAACTTGCATCTTGGTTTGTTTTAGCGGAAGAAACGTGATCTTCTGATGCTTGTGGTATTTCATCTATTTCGTAGCTGCTTGGAATATTTCTATATGCTTTGCTTTGGTTTATTTTTTTCAATTCATCAATATCTATAACGGGTGATTGTATAATAGTAGTAGGGTAATCAATTGAATGCGTATATTCCGCTATAGGTACGCTTTTTGCTATGTTAACATTATTTACTTCTAGGTGATTTATGCCGTGTAAAATATTGGTAGGAAAATCTTTTGGAATAGTCCGGAATGGCCGTGCGTTAAAAATTGGAGGAAGTGGAGAAACGCTAAGATTAGGCAAAGCAACAGGCTGTAAAGTATGAATGTTTCTTCCTCTATTAAAACTAAATGGTGCCGGATTTGCCAAGGCTACGGTCATATTTGGTCGAGGAAATTTTTCATTACTATCTGGTAAAACTTGCGTCTTAATTTTAGTAGAAGCAGCTGGAGCCGATACTGAATACGGAATATCCACAGCATACGTATCAAATATTGGTTCTCCATAAGAATTTTTAAAACTTGTAGGATATGATACCTTTGGTAACTGTAATTCTGTGGGTGGTTTATTATTTACATTATTTTGCTTGGGTATATTATGATTTATTACTTTATTATCGTAATTTATAGAAACTGGGTTGTGTGTGGTTGATAAGTATTGATTATAAGCCGATGAAGTCACGTAAGGTGAAGGAGCAAAGCTGTTTATAGGACTAGGTGCAATTTTGGGTGAATTTGGTAAACCATAGTTAAAAATAGGTTCTATAGACGTATTTGGTACTTCATAATTTGAGCCACTAGAAAACTGAGTAATAAAAGGTGTTTCATTTGAAATTGTCACAGTATGTGTTGGACTTGGTGGCCCATATGTAGAGCTTTGAAATTTAAAATGTTCATTGTTTGTGAGAGTGGTAGGAGGACCATAAACAGAATGTGGAATTCCTGGCACTTGATTCGATTTAGGAATATTATTATAATGCTTAAAAGATTGAACTACATTTTGTGCTGCATTAAAATTAGTGTTAGTTGTAGGACTTGGAGGTCCATATGTCGGATTTAGATTTTGTCTACCATTATTTGTTGCTAAATCATACCTAATTACTGGAATCCATGGCACTAAATTGCAAGGGTTACAATCTTTTTTTAAAGGAGCTATATTGTATGGTATTTCTGCACCTGAGTCGGAGCCTACTTGTTGCGATGGAAAAAGCCATCCAGATAGCTTTTGAAAGAGACTCGGTGAGGGCGTTGTTGAAAAAGGTTGAGGAGGTGGTACGAAATTAAAGTTGTATTGTTTATAAAATGGGGCTGGAAATTTAAAGTCACCAGATGGGGATATTGATGGAGCTTGGGGCGGTGGAGGAGGTTGATATTGATATCCACGATTACTATTTTGACGTAATCTTCCAGCTCCTCCATGAAATGGCACTGGGAAATATTGGCAAAGGAGGTGGCGGTGGTGGTTTTAATATTTCTCCAAATTTCGACACATCATTGCCGTTATTGTAATTGTATCCGTTGATCTGTTCACAATGTGATGTCGTGACGAATGTGATGAAAAGGATCGGAAGAACCTGAAAATAAAATAAACTTGAGTTATTGCTTTTTACACCTAAAAAATGGAATGATGCGTTCTCGATTTCATTTAACTTAACTTAGCTTCACGCTTTATCCCTAACGGGGTAGTCAGAGAGAACGGAATACTACGGTCTCTACATGCCTTTTTCGCCTCGTCCATTATTATCAACATATTTTTAAACATGCCCTCCAGGGGTCCTCATGCTTTTATATAACCTTCCTCGAGTATCTTTGATATTGTGTTTTCGAAGGTCAAACGAGGTCTCCCCCTACCTTTCTTACCACTCACTTTTCCATCATAAATATTTTTTGCCATTCTTTCATCACTCATTCGGCCAACGTGCCCAATTTCATTTGTTTGTCTAAAATTAATCAATTCAGGAAGGAATATCAATGGAAATTTGTAATATAACATATAATAAAACAGACATTAATGACAGCATAATTAATGAACATCAATATTTAACTATTATATCGGTTTTGTTTCTGACATTATTCAAAACTGAAATTAAATATTCTGAAATTATGATTGTTATTTTTTGTACAATATTGATAACAAAAAACGGTTATGTACAAAAAATCCCCGTTTTTGTAATCAACTCGCCTATAATTTATCTATCACAAAAAAATATAGACCTACATTAATGCTTACATTCTATTTATTGCATCTGTACAATTAATTTTTAAGATACGGTTATTCTTAAGATTTTCTTTTCAACATCCGAATATAACGACCTAAATATATTGCGTAAGATATACAGTTTCTCTCAGAATAACAAATACAGAATGTTTCAAGACAATGCTTAGTATGTATGTCACACCTTTGGCTTATTGGCAGTATGTATGTCACACCGAAAAAAATATTAACTAATTCAGTAGTCGTACTGTAAACTAATTTCGAAATTGAAATAGTTACATTAACATACATTGTCAATTGCATCTGAATGCATACTCAGAATATACGACTGTCACTACTATTGAACATTATATCAATTCCGTATTAAATACACTTAATATGCGACTCATGTCATAAAGATACTTGTAGACAAATAATATAAGAAATATAAATTCAACGAGTTTGCCTACATAGACAGTGTAGCTTAGATATCACTGCCAGTGAGATCGATCTTGAGATGATGTTTTTATTCTTAAATTACATATATATGAATGAAAGTGGCATCTCAAGATCGATCTCATGTCATGGGAAAGTAGTGTAAGCAGTATGTGGCTGCTGGTTGCTGTAGAGGATGTCATCAGTGGCAAGGGATCCCTTCGCGGAACTTGAGTCTAGGCTTGCGGCCGTAAACAGAGGTTTTAATGTTACATTTTCTCGATAAGTATACGTCTAAATTATAGGTTTTAAAAGACAAATCTTATTTATACATAATATATAAATAAGTGTGCCTATATGTATATGTGTAAACTTTATTCACTGCATCATCAAGACCTACAAGGTATTTCCCAATCAAAATCCTGAAGTTGGGACAGAGCCCTCGGTGGGAGAGTCCGACTCGTGCTTGGCCGGCTTTTCCTTAATACAATTAAATAAACATTCGTATATTTCAAGTGATCGTAGCATGGGGGCGCTAGTGTTTAGATATAATGCTATTACAAAGATGGTATCTAAACAGGATATAGAGGTAAATGACACCTCAAGCTTCGGAATTTCCGAGAAATTTTACAATACGACCAGTTCCCGTTAAAAGGCCAAAGAGCAATCCTCCCATATCTATTTCTTGAAATTGAAATTGTTATAAATAAAAATGTTATTTAATTCTATGTACGTTTTTTTTTTGTGGAACAGAATGGAATTTTTTTACGTTATTTTCAATATTTTATAATTTGTGTCTTTGCTTCGCTTTGGTGTCGAGGCTAAGCGCGGCGTTGAGTTCTGCCACTCAACACGCAATGCCTCCAGAATTTGGCAAAAAGTGGGGAACGGAGTGTCTTAACAGTGTCTTCTCTGCCTACCCTGCTGTGTGAGGGATACAGCGTGGAGCTGATTTATTTTTTTATTTTATAATTTGTAAGCTGTGGGTTTCGCAAGCTTTAACCTGCATATAGCAGGGAAAAACCTGAAAACCAATTGTTAAGATACTCTGTTCCCATTAATACACTTCCGGACCCCAGTTTCGCCTAATTCTGGAAGCATTGCGTGTTGAGTGGCGGAACCCAATGCCGTACATTGCCTCGATACCAAAGCGAATAAAGTATTAAGTAAATAATTCAATGGTATAAGCGGGCGAAGCCGCCAACGGATCGCTAGTATAACAATAAAGTTTAAAAAAATTTCATCTTAGAAGTCGCCATAAATGCAAACATAGCATATTAGAACACAAAATCAATTCGTTGTATTAAATAAATAATCGTGTACTTCAAGCGGGCGAAGCTCGGGTTCTAGTATATATTTTAAAGGGCACTTATAGCAAATAATTAGTAAAACTTGTAGTAATATTATTGTACTTTCCATTTTTTTTTAATATTTTAAAAACCGTGAAATTTGTATACTGATTGGGATAATTAATTAAAACAAACATATTTCTTTCTCAATTTCGAATACGTGCCATTTTTGCCGCGTTCAAAAATCTGTAAATCGCTATGTAAAATGTTATATTAAATTGAGGGGAACAACGATTTATAAAATACGTTGCGTTGCGTTTGTTTCATAACAACTCTGTTTAAAGTTAAAAATTTTAACTAAGTATAGATAATTATATTACATTATGTACAGATGCGTCACGTGGCGCAGGGGCACAAGCATGCAACTGGAAACGCGACGATTGTGGGTTCGATTAGAACTCGGTGTAATGAAATGATTTATATTTTTAATTCTTCGCTTTTGCTCTTGGTTACGCTTACAAAGCAAAGCGTGGTGTTGAGTTTCGCCACTCAACCACCGCAACGTCTAAAGAATTTGACGGAAAGGGAGGAACGGAATGGCTTAACACTAGGTCCCTAGGTTTCCTCTGGGTACTACTATGTGCGGTAAATATATACAGTGTGCAAGGTGAATATCTACAGAATAATAAATTGGTTTGATAAGTACTGAAATGGATATTTCGTTTATATTAATTTGAATAGTTGTAAAGATTTCTAGTAATTTACAATACCTAACAGTGTCAATAATGCAGGGGAAGAAAATAGTTATATCATTAATATGATAATGAGTCAGTTGGATTTAGAATAGTTTATAGCTTACAGTGAGTTAGTTAAAATATTTATGTATTTCCTTTGTTCTAGTTTCTAAAAGATAGAATACGTCTTTCAGTTTTCTTTTTTCATTATAAAACTTACTTCGATAGTATCACAAATGCATGAAATTACAGTAATTAAAAAACCCGGTCAAGTGCGAGTTGGAAACGCCCATAGTGGGTACTGTACCAAATTCAATTATATAATTGTAAGTCAACAAGAAATACAACTTTAAAAAGTTAACAAACTTAAGTTATACAAAACGAGTGCCATTTTGTATGAAATAAACTACAATAAAAGTTCGTTAAGATTTTTGAATATGATATAGATACCCATAAATTTATGATTTTCAGTTTTTTCTTTTATTTATATTGTAGATTCTCACTTTTTGCCAAACCTCATAATTGTAGGTTCACAGGAAATACCATATATTTCATACAAAGTACAACGATGCATAAACGCTTCTATATTTTAATTGCGTACACTCAGAAGTTTATCTTGCTCCAAAGACATACGGACAACCAAGTGATCCTTTAATAAACTATGTATATAATAATTGAGGTACGGAACCTTAATAAATACACTATACCTTTAACCTGCGTTTATAGGAGTAAGTATAGTATTCTACTAACGCGGTTACCCAAACACAGGTTGCATTTTCATACAGCACCCATTATCATTCGAGCTCGAGCTGCATCAAATTGACAATAATTATATATAATGAACCTCTTTGCTTCTTGAAGCAAAAAATGAAGATCTGAGATATTAATATATTTCTTATATTAATATCTCAGAGATAAGATATTAAAAACTAACGGCCCTCGTGCGACTACGCCTTGAAATATGAACCTTAAGAATGTTCATTTAAGTGTGTTTAAGAAAAAACCGACCAAGCGCGAGTCGGACTCGCCCACAGAGGATGATGTACCAATTGTACATTCAGGATTGTGATTGGGAAATACCTTATAATAATTTTTGATGATGCGGCGAACAAAGTTAACAAACTTAAATTTGCGCATACACTTATTTAGCAATTACGACAGGGACTACAAATATAAATTTGTATTTTTTTTAAGAAATACTAATAAAATTTTCTGATTTTTTTCTTTATTTATATTGTAATATTACTTACATCGTCCTAAATTTCATTAGTAGGAGGGCTACGGGAAGAACACTATAGGTTTTGATTGCGCGGTGAATTTCATACAAAATGAAGCAAAAACGGTACATCAATGCTGATACGTTCTGTCTGCGTTGTATTAGAATAAACCTGAGTATCAGATATAAATTTCAAATTGATACCTGAACGCAGTCTCAAGTAAATCGGACTTGATAGACGGACAAAAATGTGATCCTATAATGGTTTCGCTGTTGTTTTGAATTACAAAATCCTAAAAATTGATCAATTATTTTAGTTTGGTTATGCATTAAATAAATTGTAATTTAAGTGTTTTGGGAAATGATTTGATTTTGCTTGCAAAAATTTTCCACACTGCAAACGTAGTCCCATCAAACAAAACATGGAAATATAACAGTTATACAAATGTTAAAAAAAATTGTCAAACTACATGTTATAAATTCATATAACATTTATATTGTATCAAATTAGCCTTTATGTTGCTGCACAACCCTTTCTATATTTTAGTGTTAGTTCCATAATAAGCGTAGCTGATCAGGAGGTTAGCCCAGACAAACAGAGAGACAGACAGATATTAATGTTAAAATTGTATAATTGTATTTTGCTATCGTGTAAATAACTACATGCACTTGACAAAGCACAGTTATGTTGGTGAAAAACCGCCAACAACCTTTAATTCTATTCTATTTCTATGTAAACAGTAATTAAGTTTTTTTTCAGCTTTACGCTATATCGAATATCCTGCATGAAACGGAGGTTGAAGAGGGAATCTAGTGTTAAGACACTGTTTTCCATAAGTGGTGGAACTCAACGCCACGCTTTGCCTTGTTACCAAAGTGAAAATAATTAATCAAATCAAATCAGCTTCGCGCTGTATGGCGCACACAGCAGGGTAGGCAGAGGGAACGTAGTGTAAGACATTTCGTTCTCCACTTTCCGCGAAATTCTGGAAGCATTGCGTTTTAAGTGGGTTTGCCTCCATACCAGAGCAATGGAAATATAAATTTAAGTAAATATTTCATTTCATGGAGTGGGAATCGAACCCACAACTTTGTGCCCCGTGCGCCACGACTGGCATCAATCAATATTATTACAATTTAAGAACAACTCAATTTCTGAATTTTAGTTAATTAAACATCCCTTGTATTTGGATGAACCATTATCATGACAAATAGTATTTAATTTTACGTTATTGTTCCTATTATTTTTATTATATTGCATAACATATTGCCGGAAACTGCCTCTGTTGTCTTGCTATTTAATTTAATTTAATTGGAACGGATTTCAAGCATGTCAAAATATACCCTTAAAGAAGTGGTCTTTTAGCCATAGTATATTCGCTAAGTTAAATTGTAAATAATGTGATAGCATAATTGCTATGTCTTTTGTGATACGTGTAGTCTATCACATGTCAAATTTATATCGATTAAATTTTATTTTATCGATTTAACTACATTGTTTATATCGATTAAATTAACTTTATTATTATTGCCACTTAATGTTACATAATTACTATTTATTAATATATGTAACATGTTATTTAAATTCAATCTAATATCATTTACTTGAGGCAACTTCTTTATATAAGGAAAAGTAAACATAATATTTTTTTAAATATTCAGATTCATTAATAGTGAATAGTAGTCTTGTTTTTTCAATTTTTATTCATATTTCCTCTTTCCCCGATAAAAATAATTAAAATTGTGTTAGGACAATGAGTATAAGACAGAATTTTACTAATACTTCGGAAGTATATGGTCCCAGGCATACAACATTTTTTAGTACTGAGTGCCCTTTACAAACTTTCATATCATATTTTCAACAATATAATTTGTTACTACAATTTACTAGACCTATTAAAGTAAAGATTAAAATGAAACGTTGTTAATCGCCGGGAGGGGTAAATCGTTAAATTTTATGTTTCGTAATGAAGTCAACAAATAAATGAACGCCGGTATAAAAGTTAATGGGAAAACATAACAAAGTCGTGTTCGAGAGATTTTGTAGATGACCATCGTGTCGTAGGGTGAGAGGTTCATTTGTAATGTTACATTTTATAACCATAAATTGTTTTGAACTAGCGCGACGCGATTGTGTAACGCTTGAACGAAAGTAAATTTGAAATATTCATTTAAATAATATTTTAACTCATAATATAAGTCACTCTACATTTGTACAGAATATTTTAAGCATTACTTTAAAATGGTTTTGTAATACTAACTTTATAGCATCGTAAGAAGTAGTGAAAGCCTCACAAGTAACAAAATAATTCGACTGAAGAATATTTTTATCTAAACTAATGAAAAGAAAACCACTTTGTTGACCGTCTGTCCGTTTGTGAAGATCATTTATCTCGAAACCACGTGGAGGTATCAAAATTAATATCAAATATTCAAGTCTATAGACTTTTGAAGACAGAAATAATCAAGCTTTTAAGTTCACGCAATCAAAAGATACGAGGAATTATGCATCGATTTTGCTGCATTTTTTATTAAATTCGCCGCATAATCAAAACTTACAGAATACTTCTCGTAGATCTACAGTTGTGAAATTTGGCACGAAGTGTGAACTTACAATACAAATAAAGAAAAAAAAATTGTAATCAGATTTGTCAAATTTTATCCGTCTTACCTTAACTTAACTTTACCGATTTTTAATAATATAAGCTGAAACTCCAAATATTACAGCGACCGTGGCCGCTAACATTGTGGTTACATATGTAGGTATAATTGAATGCGATGTAATTTTAATGATATGAATTATTACCGTATTTCCCTGCGTGTTGATTTTCATCGCATCGGTCGCATTTATTCCGCATTTTTATTTACTATTATGATAAATTGCGTAAAACTATATATTATTTTAAAATCGAGAAAGATACTTAACATAGATATAATATGCTTTAATACATATTTAATTACTAGGTACTTTTATTAAAGGTCCATGTCCTTTTATATATATATAGATAATGGAAAAAATGACGTGGAGGTGATGCTTGTTTACTTTGTTGATCTACCCACATATAATGTTAGTTTAAATGTTCCTTTTAATATCAAAAAATCAAAATGCTTACGTGTAAGAGTTTTATATTTAGAAATCTATTATAGAATCTACTACGTTTTTAAAATCAAACTAGCAAACGTCTCAGGAATAAAAATTACTAATTTTAACAGTGATATCTGCGGCAAGTCGTGGCGCAGTGGCACAAAGTGTGACTGTAAAATCGACTGGTTGTGGGTTCGATCCCCACTCGAGGAAGTGAAATATTTACTTACATTTATATTTTCATTTCTTCGCTCTGGCTCTGAGGCAAAAACCCGGCGTTGAGTTCCGCCACTCAACACGCAATGCCTCCAGAACTTAGCGGAAAGTGGGGAACTGTATGTCTTAACACTAGGTTCCCTCTGCCTACCCTACCGTGTGCAGATACAGTGTAAAGTTGATTTTTTTTAACACTGACACTAACTTAAGTACATTGTGAACAGAACTATAAAGTAGATCAAACACACGTACGACCATGTGTGTATGCAAGTGTAAATTACAAATAGAGATTTTCTTATGATCTTCGAAATCTAAAGGTTAAGTGGATGGTTTCATTCAATGAACCAACAATACAATTACACCGTTCGTGGGAGTATTTTTCGAAATAACTAACTCTGCTTTGCCAGCGATAGGAGAGAACACACGCTTTCACGAACTCCACGGGCACACGTTCCCATACGTAACAATTGGATAGAACAATGATTATTTCAAGAGCGGTGACTCTACTGTGGTCATGATCATGATATTAGCGAATTGTCGTGAGGTATGGTCGTGGTCCCCGTTAATGATTGAAACACGTCGGACGTCGACGTTACGCTTGTTGATGTGATGTTTGGCTGATTAGGGAAATTAATTTGGAACTTCGGTGCATGCATTTTTTTTAAAGAATAATAACATGTATTGGTTGAATTAGTTTTTTTTTTCACTTCACGCTGTATCCTTCATATACATAACAGGGAAGACAGAGGAAGGGAACCTGGAAACATATTGATGAGTTACTCAGTGCTCATTAAGACACTTCCATTCCTCATTCCGTCGAGTTCTAGTGGCATTCCGTGGCCCTGGAACTCAACACTGCGCTTTGCCTCGTTACCGAAGTGGGAAAATTAAAATATTATACATTTCATTTCTTCGAATGGGGTACAAACTACGGCCTGTCGCGTTTACGTACGAATGTGAACGTATGTGCCACTGTTTCAAGTTAACATTTTCACATAAAATCATAATTTTAATTGCGTATTTGTTAAATAAAACATTATAATAAATTTTTTTTTTATTATTTTTAAACAGAAATGGTTGTGTATTAATATTTCTATTCAAGATGCCCAGATGATCGACTTTACTAAAAGACTAAAGAGAGTCTAAGTACTCAAAACTTTAAAAGATGGAACGGACAGACGAAAACACAAGTATGAGTTATAAAAAAAACTAAACATAATTGTGATTTGTACTATTAAACGTCTATAATTTATTACGCATTTATTACGGACGTTCACGCCGAAATCGAAAGTGAGACGCACGTGCAACGGGCACGCATCGACATTGGTATACGCGGACGCGTCAAAGCCGACCACTGCCGCTTAAATCTTAATTACCTCATATGATAACATTTTTTTTTACCACTACGCTTGTAGATCGTGAGCGATTTCCAAGTAAATTACTTAGAAATTTCATTTTAAAAATATAAAAACAAACCGGTTTTAAAATCGAAATTTAGTCAACGGCTTACGCTCAAATATTATATTTAATTTTTTTTCTTTCCTAAGTCTGGAATAACACTTTAATAATATAAAAAAATATTATATATAATGTTAAAGAACACGACGCGTTTTATCTTTATACATGAAATTTATGATACACTAAAAATTTCAACACCTAACTAAGTCAACATCATAATATTATTACATACACTTGCTAACATCGACTTTCGTTTTCTAGACAAGCCAGCCAAGTTTCCTCGTGGTAGTAAACGGTGCTATTATTTTTACGCGCGTGTGTAACTTGATTTTCGTTTCCTTAAACAAATCTAACGTCGAATACAAATGAACTTGTTTTTCTTTCAATTTCTCTAGCGCTTGTTTCAAAAACGATCACGAACATTACGAAATTCTTCAAATCATCTTCATGACCAATGGTTTCGTAATAACAACAACACAAAAGTGAGATGATCCATTAGTGTCCCCTAAGCAGGCTTTGCGTGTTTACTCAAGCGTTCGTTCGAGTTGCTTATGTTTTTTGTGTATCCACTTACTTTTTTGAAATCATCATACTGTATCCATATAGTACTAGTGATAAGATACTCCGATCCACTTTCCGCCGAATTCTGGAACTGGACTTGAGTGGCGGAACTCAACGCCACGCTTGACACCAGAGCGAAGAAATTAATATATTAAATTTAACGTTTTGTCAAGTCTGAATCGAACCCACAACCCACAACCTGTTGAGTTTACAGGCTTGTGCCGCAAGGCTGACCTCCTTCTACTTACATTTAAAACATAAAAAGCTAAACTTCAAAATATTTTTTAAATGTTCATGAAAATTTATGAATTTGTGTGAACACATTAAATTTTCTTTTACTTACACCGTAATTGTTATTGTTTAATTTTATTGTTTTTTTAAAAAATCCCAAAGAAAACCAAACACATACCTATCACCGAAGAAATGCCTTTACACGTTTTTATCTTAACCCTGATGTAGTTGAAAACTACGGGAACAGTCTTCATGATCAATTATGATGAAAGTTAATTCCATTATAATTTCAGTTCATAATTTCTTGGTGGTCAAAGTTTCTTGCGATATTATATTTTTATTTACTTTTATATTACTCTTTTTTGCTTTTATCATAAAAGATGGAAATTTAAGTTCTATAGTAAAAAAGTGAATTAGACTGTCATTATGAAAAAGACTCCTATGTTAATCTAAAAAAATATAATAAAGTCTAATATTTAAATGTTAAATCCTATACATTTTCAAGAAACTACAGTAGTCTTAAACTATTCTCGTTACTTGAAAATATATAGGACATTTAAATACCTTTTAGGATTTTAAGATAGGCACATTACACAAAAAGCTTTACGGCAACGCTACGAGCTTAATAGTGGGTAGTTTAATACTTTTGAGATAACATTTAGTACATAGCTCTTAAGCAACCTACAATTTGGATTTTCTTCTCTTTTTAATTTTTTTTTAAAGCAAATATATATTTTTATTGTTCAAAATAAATAAAATTATAATAAAAAATATTAATAAATTTATTAAGCAATAAAAAATAGAGAGACTCGACAGTTTAATATTATTTTGTTACGTTACAAAATAACATCTCGACAAATGGACGTTATTGTTAAGCAAACACATATTTCAGAAAAATATAACAAAAATATTCAAAAAGTAAACAAACTTATCAGATAAATGAAAGCTCAACAGAAACCTTACCGGCACAACCGCCATTGCCCCCGACTATCTTATATTCTTATCACTGTATCTGTTTGATCATCACTCTACATCCACTAAAATGCAATCCGATCACCTTACATGAGTGCACTAGAGATTCATATCACTAAATATTCACTAGCACATACTAAACGTGTTACCGGTCCTACAGTTGCCAAGGTACAAGCGGGTAAAGCACGAAGAAGTCAGTTCCCACGAGAGAAATGCGTTCAACACTCAGACGAACAATAGAGGCTGCGCGCGCGTCGAAAGGTGGGCAAAAAGCGAATGAGGGGAGCATCGACGTGCGCACCCGTAGTTTACACTTTATACCTGCTGACCCATTTCTAGGAACAACGTGAAATTGTAAGTTATGCCGCGATGAATTAAACTAATTTTGTATTAAATAGCTCTAACCTTCAATTTGATACGCTTTGTTTCTTGTTTGAAAATGTTGAATTATTTTCGAAAGTTAATGGAAGTTGTAAATCTTTATAATTAATTCATAATTAAGAAAGTAATTATTATATTAATATAAACACATTTTTACGTATATTTATAGACTCTACTAGCAGTACATTACTAAATTTCTACATTGATTTCTTGATTAATCATTCCTGACATTTATAAGAAAAACTTATCTCTAATGTAGAACCTCTCCAAATAAGAACAAATATTACAATCTATTTTTTCTTAATATAATTTTATAACAAACACAAATATTAGATTTTTACAAAAGTGATATAATTTATAAGGAATGAGAAGAATTTACGATCACTCTAAAGGGTCAATAGAGTAAGAATTTTTTGTAGTTAAACTCGATATAAAACAAACATTAAGCGTCCTTCACTCAAAGCTAAGAAGCATTTGAAGATAGTGTTGTAATTTTAAGTAGCAAGAAGCCTAAAACTTTTTAGATTGTAGTAAACGAGAACCAAAGTATGTAAAGTGAAAATATACATGTATGAATAGATAGCTGGTGATTTCCTTAAAAAGATGTAGAGTAGATAGTATATTTGGACAAAAAATGTAACCGATAGTTTTTTAATAAGAGAATCACCTCTTTATAAATAGAACATAATTATTTTTATTTGTTTCTTTTTTAGCTGTATCCCGCACATAGCAAGATAGAGGGAACCTAGTTTTAAGACACTTCTTCGCCCATTTTCATAGAGAACTCAACGCTGAGATTTGCATCGACATTACAGCGAAGAAATTTAACATATTAAATATTTTATTTCCTCGAGTGGGAATCAAACCCACAACCTGTTGCTTTAACAGTCGCACGCTTGTGCCACTGTGCCATGCCTGGTCTCTAATATTGTTGCATTTATTTGTTTGTGTAGTAATTATTGTTATACAATGTTATTGTTATGTGCATAAAAATATTGAGTTAAATATATGTTTTTATTATTTAAGATAATTCTTAAAGTATTCATATTGAAATAGAAATAATAAAAAGCACATTATTACAAAATATTCAAGTCAATAATTGCGTTAGTCCCTGTATCTAAATCATACATTATCATTTCATTTGCTTTTAGCTTCACCTTTATCCCGCACACAGCACGATAGGTCTAGGTTGTCTCTGGAACCTAGTGATAAAATACTTTTTTCACACACTTTCCGCTGAATTTTAAACGCATTTCTCGTTGAGTAGCGGAACTCAGCGCCGCGCTTTGCGTAGATACCTGAGCAAAAGAGCGAAGAAATTAAAATATTAATATGTTTAAGTTCATTTCTTCGAGTGGGGATCTTACCTAAATACATACATAATACAAATTAAGGTGCTAATTATTGTGTAAGTATGTATATTTAAATATAAAAACTACTAAAGTCACGATACGTATGCAGGCGTGAATGATTTATAATAGATAATGAGCCTTTTTCCGTAAACAAATAGGAAGGAAACTAGATACAAAACTCGCGTTTTGATTTAACAATAGTTTTTTTAGAGTATATTTTTCAAATCAAAATTGTTAGTGTTTGACTTTTGCGTTTTGTTAACATATTAGTTGATATCCGCTAGTTTAGTTTCACGCATATTTTGTATATTGCGTGGAAGACTGAAAAAATCAAGTGAAAAAAATTGTTGTTTTTCCTTTTTAACTGATAACTAACAGAAAAATTGCTTATTGCGTGGCTGAACTCCATCTTAGAAAACCAAACCGAGAAGAAAAAGCTCTACATCATAATAGAATTTAACGTTTAGTAGCCTACTTAACATTGTGAAATATATGTTTTAATAGTATAAAAATATAATGGAATGGTGTGAATAAGTTAGACAGAAAAGCCTATTTGTTTTTTAATTGGTTTTTTTTTGTGTTTGTTACCTCAGACTCAACTTTTGACTGGCTGAAATGCTGATTCTTGTTTCTATTTGAAAGTAAGATGCCTCGTCGTTTCATTTCTTTTCACCCAACTTCAAAAAAGAGAATTTTCAGCTGACTTTAAAAAAGATAGAGGTTCCCATTTCGCCCAAATAATTTTTATGTGTGTTCTTGTCAATATGCTTGAATAAAAATAATACGTAACTAAGATTAAAGCATCTTTTTAAGGTTTCTCTATCCATCACTTTAAATCGTAAAATAAAATAATTAAAAAAAAGCAACTTCAAAAAGCAAACTAAAAAGTAAAAATAAATTTACATAACAACGTACTTTTTTTATAAAGACAGATTTTATAATTTTGAAGTCGGTGCCAAGTAAAACAAACTGGCTTAGTAATGTGATATTGTAGTAAGGTTTTTGTAGCATGAGCTTGACAGTAGATACTTAACTTGAGAATATACAGCGTGAAGTTGATTTAATTTTAATTTAAAATATAAACATTAATTTAATTTAATATAAGATAATGTATAAGATAACTTATTGAGATAACATATAAAAACAAAATGAAAATAAAAAGTTAATTCATCAAAAACTCTTTTCTTCTTGACATCGACGCTCGTGGATCTCGTCTACACAATGATATTTTTAATATTTGTAGACACTTCATCAATCATAGAAAGTCACGATTTTCGATAGCGATCACCATCCTGACCTATCCGTTTTTATGAACTGTGTTTACTTTGTGGCTGTGGAATGTTTCTTAAAGGCATTGAATATTTTCACTTTTACTTTTACAATATAGAATAAATAAAGGTTAGTAAAATTAAAACTCCATTCAATCTTATATGAATACCTTTCGGCAGTATTTTGACCCTATTTGAAAATTTGTTCACGGTCTGATGATAATACTTTATTTAATTTTAACATAAACTCTATTTTACAAAGCACATCGTTCATTTCCGCCTCTCGCCACGCAATGCCTACAGGATTCGGCGAAAAAATGGGAACGAGTGTCTTAATTTTTTTGTCGAAATTTGGACCTACAGTTATGAAACTTTACATAGGAAAGGACTTACATTACAAAATATTACGGCAAAATCCAAAAAGAGAAAGTTTATAAATGTTTCATAAAAAACGCACGCACTTGCTCGGCTTTTTTTTAAACTGTCTATACTTCGTAGTAATTTATAGTCAGTATTTATTACTTCTATCAACATACAGAAACTGATTCATACAACTGATTTTCATTTATTTTACCTTAAATATCAAATCACCGCACGTAGAAATATTTCATGTAATGCTTTTTAAGTGTAAACCATTACGTGTTTACTACTATTTTTAAAGATTCATCTGTTTATCACTTTTAAAATCAATTGAAACATATGTTAATATAGAACTAATAGCTCATAAAATATTTAGGAGGATTACATTTTGTATTTTTGTAAATAACAAAATATTTTTTCGTAAATATATATTTAATGTAAAAGAGGCCAGTTGTGGCGCAGGGGCACAAAGTGTGACTGTCAAACCGACTGATTGTGGGTTCGATCCCCACTCGAAGGAATGAAATATTTATTTAGGACACTCCTTCACACATTTGCGGTGAATTTTCATTTCTTGAAATCACTTCGAATATAGAAACTCAACCAAGAAATAGGTTTGAGACTAAAATCCAGAATTTATGCTAAAATCCAGAAAAATACTCCAAACATAAATTCTCTTCCTGTCAGGTCAGCCTGATACCGTCGCGCTCGGAAGCAATATCAATATATTAATCAAGTTTCGAAAGACATAAAACGTAACAAAAGCTAGTTCCGCGTCCATCCCGTATAGAGTACAACGAAATACGTAACCCATGTCATTTATTTACAATGTTAGGCAATTATTCAGTGAAATTGTAAAATTTCGAAGCACACAGAATTTACTAAATAGATGGCTTTCGTATTATATATTTACTATTCAGTTCACGGAAACGTAGCAATAAGAAACTTTTACTTTCGGTCACATATTTATTTTCTTTACTCAAACCGATCGTTAATCTTGTTACGAGATTGATTATCTCATCCTTTTTGGCACCTGTTTTAAAGAAAATATAACAGTAGATTACTGAAACGCAAAATTTTATATAATAATTGTAATTCTGAAGTGAGTCAGATGTGAAAATGTAAGTGTAACATTATTACCTCATTTGATATATTCCCGAAGAGAAAAATATTTTAATTATTTCTTTTTCTTTTTAATGTGTAAAAAGAAAACGAAACTTGGGTACCGTAACTAGCTTCCATTTACATTGAAAGAAAAAACTGGTCAAATGCGAGTCGGACTCGCATACCAAAGGTTCAGTACCTATTTCAGGATTGGATGCCAATGTGAAGTACTACAATGTATGAAAGTTGGCAAACTTAAGTTTGCGGACGTCAATTGTGAATGAAAGGAAATGTATGAAAAGAAGTACATTTATAAGTTAGTAATTATTTTCTATAAATAAGAGTTCCGTTGTTGTATTACAAAGTTACCTAAAAAGCAGGTCAAATGTAGACATTCTGCTTTACTCTAACCGTAGTAGGTATATTTATATATTCCACACCAGCAGTCTCCACAATATGGTATCATCTATATTTTCAAAATAAAATAGACACAAATTCAGCTTCTTTACAATTTGGTCACGCATATCAGAGGTGAACTATAAAGGCCGATAGTTACGTAAATTGGCAAATAAAATAAATGTTATTGCATACATATTGCAAAATTTGGATGCAACTACACCGAAAAAGGAAAATGCAATTTATTTGGAAACTTGGCACGAACCCGTGTAGTTATTATTCTATACTGCGAACAACTATGTTATGTGTTCTGAATGCGGGGATCGAAAGTATTGCGAACATACACAAAACCGACGAATTGCGTCGGCACGGCCTGGAAAGCTTATCTATGAGACGGCTATTAACAATCGATAACTGGAGAACATTAGGAATCTGTAGTACCTTCTCTCTTTTTAACATATTTAATAATAGATCATTGTAAATATTTGGAATGAGGGAGGGAGTGTCTTAACACTAGGTTTCATCTGCTTACCCTACTGTGTGCGGGATACAGCGTGTCACTTATTTTGATTTGATTTTATTGTAAATATACGAAATATTTACACAGAACAGAACAAATATTAACAGAACATTTTTCTAATTTTAATAGGGCGAAAAAGAATTTTAATTTTTTTAACTTCGTCTGTCCCATATAGCAAAGGGAACCTAGTGTTAAGACACTTCCGATCCTCACTTTCCGCTGATTTCCGTAGGCTATAGTTTGCCTATAGTTAGTTAGCAGAGCATGCTTGCTCGGCTAACTACTGGAATTAAATTATAAATATGAAATATTTTTTCGATTACGTATCGAGCCCAAAACCTTTCGCGTTTACACTAAACACGCCCACTTGCCGCAATCGCTTGTCTTGCCTGAAATTAAAATAATCAATTAAAAAAAAAAATTTTTATATCGTCATTTCTCATTTACTAAAAATTTAGACAATATTATAAAAAATAAAACTTCCTTGAAGCGTAAAAGTTGAATAAATTATGCTTGCATAATTAAGTACATATGTAACCGTCCGACAATAGGTCGAACTGCCGCCAAAATTCGCACCTCATTATGAATTTTAATAGAAAACTCAAACACATTACGTATGTAATTGCAAATTTCACTTATTTTATGCTATTGCTAACTGTAATATTTTTATATTAGAGTTAAATAACTTTTTTTTATCTAATTTATGCAAAATAACTAAATAATTTAATGCAGTAGGTATAGATAACCTCTCGACTATATTAACAAATAAGCATGATTTTCATAGAGTCAAATACACGACTACCACATATTTATCTATGAGTTTATATGTCTGGCTTGTGTTTACTTATCTTAAGTTAGGGATACTTAGCCTATAGGTTTTGATTGCGCGATGATTTTCATACAATATGCAAGAGAATAGTATGCTGGATGCTCCAGGAATGCGTAGATATTCATTATTAATTTCACCTCAATGACTCAGCGTAGAAGACAAATTTTCTTGACAGTCGGTGTTGATCTTTCTATACAGAAAACCAAACGAACAACAATAAGATCGTATAAGAATTCCGTTTTATTATTTTTATTTTCAGGTAGTAAACTTACGAAATGCATATATAAAATCTTCTAGATAGTATACATAGAATCTATCTTTGTAAACTACATTCTAGTATAAACGCATAACAACAGTTAACATGAATTGGATAACAATCAAGCAATTGGGATCGATCGAGGGTTGCGGAGACACGCAAGTGAAAGCGTATATCACACGACAGTAAATTAAGTAAGTTAAAAAAATCTATGAAGTGGCGAGCGTATAAATATTTTCAATTCCGTTTTCCAATGCGATAGGTAATAGAAATATATATATATATATATATATATATATATATATATATATATATATATATATATATATATATATATATATATATATATATATATATATATATATATATATCTACGATGAATATAATATATATGTCTACAAAGAAAGTTGGAACTCGCGCTAGAGTTATATTGTGAGGCTTATAGGAAATATAATGTTATAAAAGTATGACCTTATTTTCATAAATATTAAAATGCTTGTCGACAAACTCCTCCTGATTCCCCGCTTGAACTTTACAAAATTTATTTAATGTTATTTAAGTGTATTTTGGAGAAATTTTATTAATTATTTTATTATGGCTATCTATACCTACTGCTATGTACATATGCATACGTATTCTATTTTATTTGTTTTTAGTCGTAAAAATTATCATATTAGTAAAATGTTTTATTATTTTAGCGGTTGGTACGCGTGCACGGCACACGTGGTTTTTCCTATGTAAATCCAAATTCCGCACGAGTATTTGGATAAAAAATACCTGCATGTTGCTCCACAGCCCTCTATATTTTTCAGTTGTAGTCCAATACAAATTGATTCAGTTGTTCCGGAGATTAGCCAGGACAAAGAGAAAGACAGGAAATAAAAAAAAATACTCTGTAAATAACTAGCACTTGGAAAAACATAATTATTAGGAAATCACAGACACAAATCAGTTTTTTTAAAATATAGATATAGTTCATTAAAATAATGTAACACATACCGACTCTACAGCCGATATGTTCATTTACGGAAGTAACTATTAAGAAGCGTGTACGCGGTGGCATTGAAAACAATGCTGCTAACGGGAGCGTTCTCAGACTCTTCCCCGACAAATTATATATCTTTATACTACTAATATAAAATGACACCTTGTACTCTCATAATAAGGTGTACGTGGTAGAAATTAGAATGCATTTGCATTTAGATGATTTGCCATAAGTCTGACCTTGATTCCGGAATGGTAACTCTCGGCTTATTGTGCAGTTTCATTCACTTTTTACTTTTGTTACTTACTTAGTAGTAGAAATCTCGCTCGATTTTCGCGTTTTTTCGCGTGACTGATGTCGTCAAAACTGTTTACGTGTTCCGGATAAGAACCATTAATCGTTATAGTGTGAACTAGAAACACAGAATATTAATAAATGTACATTTTTAACTGGATAAAGTTTTGATAATTTTAAAAACCAGTCAATGCGAGTCGGACTCCCCCACCGAGGGTTCCGTACCAACTCCAGGATTGTAAGTATTTGGGAAGTACAATTTATAACGGAGAGTATCTACACTTTGTCTGTCAACGGACCGACGGATAATAAAGAGTGAAGGTTCTATTTTCTTATTGAGGTACAAAGGTATATATTTTGATTTATGATGAATATATACATTTTACATACGTACATCAGTATATCATTACTTAGCATATTTATTTTACATGATTTTATATATTTTTTTATTAAAGTGAAAGTTAATGTACATTACAGTATTGCAAACCTATTGTTGATATATTTAAAGAAACTATGAAAGTATGTATTTTTGCTTCATTGTGACTCAGTTAATATTAACATTATTCATTATCTTTAAGTGGGTGTGAGTTTAAATCACAAAAAACTACGTTAAAAAAACCAAATTCAAGAACTAAAAAGCATAAAAAAACTTAATAAAGTTTTAAGTTGGATAACTCCTTGCAGAATTGGTCCAAATCATTTTGTCTTATACATTTTTTTTATTAAATATCACTTAATTAAATTTTGTTCAGGGTTTGGTTTAATTATAACTACCGAGTCAAACTAACAATTTAACTTAACGTAACTTAACTTCACGCTTTATCCCTAGCGGCCAGAGAGAACGTAGCGCCAAACGCTACGGTCTCCGCATACCTCTTTCGCCTCGTCCACTGTCATCAACCTCTTCATACATGCCCTCCTCCACATGGGGATCCTCATGCTTTTTACTTGACCTTCCTATAGTATCTGTGATACTGTGTTTTCGAAGGTCAACCGAGGTCTCCCCCTACCTCTCTTGCCACTCACTTTTCCATCATAAATCTTTTTTGCCATTCTTTCCTCGCTCATTCGCTCTACGTGCCCAAACCAGCTGAGCACGTTCTTCTTTATTCTCACCGTGACATCCTCGCTGGTACCTGCTATTCTGTGTACCTCTTCATTGCGGATTCGATCAGCTAGGCTGACTCCGCATATTCTACGAAGAGATCGCATCTCCACAGCATTCAACTTTCTTTCATTCTTCTTCTGTAATACCTACGTTTTGCTGCCGTATAACAGAGCCGGTACCAAAACTGCATTGTGTACGGCCAAACGCGTAGCTGTGCTGACGTTTCGCCGTCTCATCAATGCAGCTAAGGCTCCGTTAACCTTGTTACCGGCTTCCCAAATATACCACTTCATTCACCTGTTCTAATATCTTATCATTTACACTGATCTTACATAAAAATTTATATTAAATAAAACAAAACACAGAAAATTGGATCAAACCAAATCAAATTAACAGTAATTGTTGTATGTAAACATAGCATTGTATAACATTTGCATCGTCCAAGTTTACAAAAATGCTCATAAATTAAAAACCAAACCAAACTAAATAAATCGATTCAAAAATCTTGGCATAATCGGTGTACATACATAAAAATAATATATAATACTAATCGAATTGAAAACCTCCTCCTTTTAGTCGGTTAAAAAGAAAATAAAAAAGTAAGCTCAATACTGCCATAGCTATGGTCACTATCAATTAGAAAATAAGTTAAGCGTTAGAAAATAAGTTGGATTATTATATAGTCTCTCAAAATATAAAGGTAATTAGGAAAGATAAAAAAAATGTATTGTTTTAATTTGTAAAATATGAAACTATGTTGCGATATGTTTGTTAAAAACTTTACATTGCAAAATTTTTATCCAAAAATAATATAGCCACTGTATTATTACTCAAAAAATCGTGTAGACTTATCAATCATAATATCTTTTCTCCTTCTTACAGGGTGGGAAAAGACAATGTAGTAGTATCTTTCCGTTCTTCACTTTTCGTCCACTTACAGATCAAATCGACGGAGTGCAGTTAATATACATTTTAAATATAAATAAATATTTAATATTCCATACAGAATTTGAAGCTACATTTATCGTTCCACTTATATTACATTCAAAAATATAACAAAAAATATAATTAAAAAAGAAAAACATAATCTAATCTTATACAATAGCATAGTCTTGATATGACGTCACAATGATAACATCAAAAATATGTCAAAGCGACTTGGCAATGTCTACAACAACTATTGTAAATAGTAAAGGATTTAGTTAAATGATTTCTCTTACAACAAAACATGTTTTATTTATGCAATGGATACTAACCGACCTTGTAACGTTTTCGTCTTCAATAAAAACATATCAAGTGGAACGTATTAATGAATCTTCTTATCTTGTCACAAGTTTTCCACAATTTGAACACAAACGTTTAAAAAATATAAGAAATTTCAAAAGAATACCATTTCAATTACCAATAGATAACAATAAAAGTTTTTATGGTTCTACACCGTGCACAGTGAACGTCGGTGGAAGAAAAGGAACGAAAGCACGAATCTCAGCATCAATGATAAATAAGGCTCGTGATCATTATTTTCGTCATTACTACGCTACTCTGAAGACTACTGTTCCGGAATTGCCAATACGTAATTCACTTGAAGATAGTACTCCTCCCCGAAGTCATCAAATACCTTCCAAATTAAAACATAACCTTAACAGATCAAGATATTTAGCATTAAGGTTAATTGTGGGAGTGAAATGTAATGACGTGGAACGAGAGAATACAGTAGAAAGCGTTAAAAGGAATAAACGACGTGTTAAAATGAGAAAAACATCCAAAATATATTGAAAGTAAATCAAAATATGTTATTAATCAATTTTTTATATACATTCTGCTCAAGTCTATTTTATATTCTCTTTTCTTCAAGGTTTTATTTACATCCACTATCAGTAGGTATTTCAATTTACTTATAAGATTGTAAATTACGTCACTTTAACCTGTGTAGGTACGTACCTAATAAATGTCACAAATATATATTTTTTAGCCTTTCTGGACAGGTGGCTGAATACTTAATTCGTATTTATTATATCGATATATATTAAAGAAAAATCTAATAGATAAAATTTTGCCCAATATAAATGTGTTTTTTTACTAGTGCAGAGCGAGGAAACGAAAATGATTAATTACTCCAAGTGTATCCATAACTATCGCGTTCACATTTAGAAGCTGTCCCACTGTGCCACGATGGCCTCAATTATTTTTTATTATTGGGTATTTTTCATTATTTGTATATTTTACAGTTAACATAAAAAATAAAGCATAGCTGAGACACTAACTTCCATTATCATAAATATATTTCCCTTATTATTTTTCTATAAAAAAATAAAACAAATATGAAAAAATGCAATAATTATTATTATTACTTGGTATGTTTTTACAAATTCTATATCTGTATTTTTTTTTGTAAGATAATATTAATTATTTTTTATTGTCAAAATTACTTATTAAACGCGAATTTTTTATGTTTTCAACATTCTGTCCTAAATATACGAGTATGTTGTTGCGAATTGTGCTTTTAATAATGGATTTTAATAAAAAACTTTACTATGCGAATAAACATTTATTTAAAATAATAATTTATAGGATTAATTAATTTCTGTTTATAATTAAAAGATGCTCAGTCGATAGTATTATTTTATGAAGTCGGACATGTATAACTCGTAGTACACAATCGAGACGTTGGACTGAAAACAGAAGTGGTTGGACAAGTGTATTCATAGTTCACATACGTCCCGTTTGTCGCCAGAACACATAAATAGTAAGTCTTGCATGTTGTATCTGATGTATTCGCGAATCTACCAGCTCCTGTGCAACTGAATGTTGTACTGTTGGAGGTACTGTTGTTACTTGTGGTGCACGTGTAGTCAGTTTCACACAGTGTTGTATTAGGATTGTATAACGTTCCACTTGGACAACTTATACTTTCTTCAGTAAAAGTACCATTAATTTCTACACAATTAATATAGGACGAACAATTAGTAGAGCTAGGGTCTGCGATGAAGCCTTCTGTTGTACATACCGAAGTGGTTACGTTGCAAACATAATTCGTAGTGCATAGCGAAGTGGCAGGGTTGAAAAGAGAAGTCGATGGGCACACGTAATTGTAAGACGCGTAGGATCCGTTGGTCAGAGCGACGCACATAGTGTAGTTTTGACAAGTGGTGTCAGTTGGTTCTGCAAATCTACCGGCTCCGGTGCTCGTGCAATTGACCGCGGCCTTTGCTTGCCATGCTAGGCATAGTACCTGAATGTAGAAATATTTTTTATAATATTATTTTAATTGTTTGACTTAAAATTAAATTTACAAGAAATATTTACTAAGCCGGATTAGCCGGCCTTAGTCTGGCTGGATAAATACTGTTGTAATTAAAAATAAACAAAAAATTACGAATTCCGAATTCAAAAGTTATCTTTTGAATTCGGAATTCGTAATTTTTATACGATTGTTCATTGTGTTTTTTATTTTCGCGCCAATATATTGTAAAATATTTCGTGATATTAAAATGGTGAGGGGGTGACATAGAGAGCAGAATCACTGTGATTGCATATAGGCAAATACAAATCTTAAAATCCTCCATACGCTTGGTATTAGTTACATGTTTGTGTACCAGGCCATTGATTGGTACGTGACTCTCCTACTCATATTTTAGGATTAATTCAAGGATTCAAGGACCATTCCTTTCAACGATATTCGGCGCCATGTCTAGTCACCCAAACTTAGTTAGAAGCGAACATTCCGAACTTCATCAGACCTGAAGACTGGCTGTCTAATCCTGATCTGAATCCATTGGATTTATGGTCTGTTTTAGAGAGTAAGGCTTGCTTTAAAAGCTATGATGAATTGGAGTCCCTAAAACAATCCTTACGATTGGTAATGAAGAATCTTCACATAAAAAGAGTGCGTGCTGTTATTGATAACTGCCCTCAACGGTTAAAGAACTGTATTAGAGTAAATTTTGAAGAAGCTTTAAGGGGTCAAGGGGGCATCATGTCCCGGGCGCTATACACGCCAAAAGGTCTGCAAAACTATTTAAATATATTAAATTGGGAGTATATTTTATATATACAATTATATGATGTTCGTCTGGGGGGCGCTGATTAGGTATTTTGCACCGGGCGCGAGTTACGCCCGCTTCGCCACTGATGTACAGTTTATTATATAGATATTTTTATTTATTTTACAAAAGTAACATCATTATAACTTTATTTTAGCATATATATTAAGCATATTTAAATTAGAGCATCTAAGCTTATCATCATATAAATATGGTTTTATATAGTAAAAGTAAAATAGCTATATTAAAAAAAAATATATTAAAATTTGAAAATATTAATAGATAAAATTGTATTGATATTTCTTCGCATCCTGTATTGCTTTATGTAGGGGAATATAAAACTCCAAGCTAGACTAATTTAGTACTTACAGATAGGTATTACCCATATTTACAACGGAAATTGTGATATGATTCATAGGACTTTTCACTCGAAAAGCCAAAGCCAAATACGCATTTATTGTTTTATTTATAACGATATGTAACGTCATGGGTAACTATTGTAAAATTAAAGGTAATGATAAACGATAGCCTAAGTCTTTCATAATACCTATACTTGAAGCATCTATCGAATTTCAAATTGCAGAATCAATTTTCATAAATGTACTATTAAATAAATATTGTCATTGATCTGGTGATGAGGCAAAGCGCGGCGCTGAGTTCCGCTACACAAAAATCGTTGGAAGTTGAGGAACGGCAGTGTCAAATAAAACATACACTCAATTTGTGTCAAGGGATGTTTTTCGAAATGTAATAGTGAAAACCGCATTTAAGTCGGCTAACAGTTTCACTGCTTCTGAGATTAACTTGCACAAATTCACAGACAAACAGATGAACAAAAAAATATTTTAAATACCCCAATAATAGATGTTTTCATGTATCTTCTTCTAATAGTATGAAATGAATGTCTCATTTTTTATATAAAATTATATTAAAGGCTGCTTGGGTATTTCTCACTCAAACAAAAGAAGTAATATTATTTGAGAATTTTATGAACATTAACATAATCATAGAATAATCCGTTCGTTATAAACAAAACTGTATGCAGAGATGAAACATACACAACTTTAATTCAAACAAATACACTTATCAAATTTCTAACCTAGTGATGTACCTGCATATTTTTTAAAATTAAGAATAAGCTTGTAACTTTTACTTTCCGTATACAGAAGTATATCGCGTATTGCGCAAATAGGTACATCAGTGCAGTGCATTAAAAAACTACTTTAATATGAGAGATATATTCCTTGAACATTATTAATCTTTGTTAACTGAAATAACCGTATTATATTATCAAACATAATAATATGCAACAATTAACCAACCAGTTCAAATATTTTTAAAATAGATTAGCAACTAAATGTATATTAATATTTTGAGATGGGAAAAACAAAATATAAAATTCTTATGATACATACAGTATTAAATTATATGTAACATGGCTAATGTCACTTGGTATTTGAATCTACTCTAAAATCGATGTCTTTCTATCGTTAAATTTCTAATAATTGTTAAAAGTAGTAATTTTTCAATCTATAGGTACTTCTGTCTGAATATGAAAGATATGTAAGATGGTGGAAAATGAAAGGTTAGTAAATTATTAGTTATGTAGTTAAAGCAGGCGAAGCCGCGAGGGAGTCTCAAAGTATCAAATAAGCCCAACAAAATATTAGACTAAATAATGTTCTGAAATAATAGACGTTAAATTACCAAATCGATATAAAACCACATCGATATAGAAGCACATCTCTTTTACTCTCATAAGGCTTTAAAGTTAATAATGAGAATTTCTCAGTTTGTGTTTTTATCTTACGAGTGAGTGATATGAGAAATGCTTATAAAGTAGTAGGTACTCCTTTGTAATACAAGAATAAAATTCTCGTGAAGAATATAAGCTTAAACAAAAAAACAATGTATTTATGGATAATTTTTTTACTATGTGTAAGTTTGTTATTTTATCAATTTATTAAAAAAAACTTATTTATATAATTAGAATTTTAGAAATATTGAAGCAGTTTTTATGATATTATAAAGATCACCTTTGAATATTTTACTTTTTAATGACTTACATCTGATTATATTTTTTTTCACAAGATTCAAAAAGTAATAATTGAATCCATACACTAAGGCTTATCTGATATGTACCTTTTGCTTTTAACATTGACAATGACACAATATCTTCATATATCTTGTATTATATTGCTATTTAAACAACTGTACATTGTGCGTCTAATATTTATATTTCATTGTGTTTATTTGTAGATATTTCAGAGTATTCATCACGGTGCGTGTCAATCCACATTATGTACAGCTAGAGGAAGATTTCCAAATAATACGAACACGGATTGTCGTGGATATACAATGTGTTTACCTGGCGCCGCAGCTGCCGAATCATTTACGAAATATGACCTACTTTGTCCAGAACAAACAGTTTATAGCCATTTGGAAAGTCAATGTACAAACGTTACCAACTACCAGTGCCTGCCAGGACATAACTGTACGCAAGAAGGCGATTATCCTGATCTCTCTAGCCCTGGCTGCAAATCTTATATAGCATGTATCAAAGATCCAAATAATGTTTTTGCTGCAAGGCTCATTGATTGTCCACCTCACACTGTTTACAGTACTCTAAATAAAACATGTGTAAATGAAACATTATACAAGTGCAATAATATAACTGAAAAGCCCATTATTTTCCATGTAATCATCAATAATGCGTCAAGTGTGAGTGGTAATTTTTCGTCTAATAGCGCTATTGGTACAGGTGCAATATTTATTAAGGTAGTTTGTTTTACCTTAACACTCAT
This sequence comes from Heliconius sara, assembly GCA_917862395.2. Taxonomy (NCBI): domain Eukaryota; kingdom Metazoa; phylum Arthropoda; class Insecta; order Lepidoptera; family Nymphalidae; genus Heliconius; species Heliconius sara. Next base: position 4,749,150 of record OU860796.2, on the reverse strand, counting down.
GTTTTTTAATAAATAATTAATAAGGAAAAAATATGTTCATTATTTAAAATATATTTTTTAGCCTCACATATAATAAAGCAAATAGCTCTCTACCAATTATTAATTCAGTTTTTCCGATTTATAAGACTTGGTGGAACCTAACAGCCAGTTTTATATTAACCACCCGAGGAAATTAATATAATTTTCCTCCGAATGGGGATTATTGTATTAATAAAACAATTATTGTATACTAGCGAGCCGCTCAGAGCTTCATTATCTTGAACGTAGATAGTTATTTATTTATCTACATTAATTTCGTTTTCTAATAATAATATAATTTTAAAAACAATATCTAAACCTATATCGCAGCTGTTCCAGCTATTTCAAGAAAACAGGAATTTATAGTAATTTTGTCGAACAACATTTATTACAACGTTACATCTTTTTTATTTAAGAAACGATTGAAACAAAACAAATACTAAATGCTAAGGGAAGCTTGCCAAAATACAATAAACAAAACTAAATCGGTTTATTTAACCGAATTATTCCGCTTAATTGTCTTCTGAGATTAGTGAACAAACGCAGAAACAAACAGATGTTACATATAAACAGACATAAATTCATATAGACATAGATTGTAGTATATTACAATAAATTATTCTTCTATGTTTTACTAATTTAATGGTTTCAACCCCTTGCCAGACACCTCTAAAATCGTATAAGCTACAAACGCCTACGAATGTAATATAGTAGAATGTAATGTAATAAGTTACATATAGTAACTGACGTGACAAGAACTATTTATAATAAGAACAATATATCACTTTAATTAACTAATGTGTAAAAATTATTGCTCGTAATATGTTTGTAGGCGCTTATAACTTATAGGATTTGGGGGTGTCTGGCAAGGACCATGTTTAAACCATGCAAAGTATTTAGCAATGGACAGCGTCATTTCTAAAATGCCAAGAAAACATTAAAAATATGAGCTTTATAATTTAATGATAGTTACGTACTATTTTATACATCTTAGTTATCTAATAACTGCCAAAGTAACCACCACCCACGATCCATATTCCCTAATAGTGTTTGCTGGTGGTGAGTGTATGCGCACAGAAACTTTCAGGCTTTATAAAATAACGAAGGTCTGGCTCGACTATACTAATATTAGCCCTCTCTCTATTCGATTGTTTGCCGATTTTTTGACTACTACTGACTTATAGTATCTGTGACAAATATTGATAATGTCGGACTTGTTTTGGCAGCTGACAGCTAGCTTATGGTTATTGCTGTTAACAAAATATTAGGTTATGTTGTTCTCAGTTTGTTCTAAATATTATTAAATTTAATTAAATATATTTTAAGACATTAAATTATAATTATAAGAAAATATTAAAAATCTAAATGTATTCTAACCTAGTAATAACGCCAAGGTATAGAATATAATTATGTAAAATAATTTACTTGGGGGGATTATAAAACCCGAAAAATATTTGATTTTGTATTCCTGTATTACTTTTGATTTTTTAGGCAGTGGTCAAGATTAACATGTTTATGTCGATCAGTATCTTCTATAGAAAGTCAAAAACTTCCACAACCAAGTAAATCCAGTGATGGTATCTCTCCACCGCCCCGAATATTAAGAGGACCTACAGATATTTTGCAGGCTTTGGCGGCTACTGTCGGCGCCGATCCCACTGCGCCTCATTACAAGTAAACACGATTAAAATTTATTTTATTCTCTAAATTTCTATTAAAATTAAGTATTAATAATAAATATTTTAATTCTGTAGATATCATGATGACCCATTTCTTATTCCACTGTCAAATTACCGAAAACGAGCATATGCGTTATCTGCTGAGGCTGGTAGAAAGGCAGCAGCTTGGATAAGAGATGAACACTCAAACTTGTTTACTACAAGAGAATGGGATCCTCCAATGAAAATGAAAACTCCATATTTCAATGCGGATCCAAAAATTGAAATATTTGCCCCTAAACCTATTTATAATGATGAGAGTAAGGTATGGTATAGTTCTTTGATTATAGTGTTCTGAGTGTAAGGTGTACAAATGTATAAATAAAATTTTAAATAATTAAAATTTAAGAATCCGTTACTAACTTTTTATTAATATATATGAACGACTAAGTTATTTTGATCCAAGAAAAGATTTTTAATTATTTTTGAAATCATCTACATACTTATTTTCCATTCCTACACCCATGAGACTATACTCATTATAGTCTCCTTTTAACTCAATTGATTATCTAGTATACTGAAGTATTATTTGAGGCCAGTTGTGGTGCAGGAGCACAAAGTGTGACTAAAACTGACTGCGGGTTTGATTCAAGGGGACGAAATTTATATTTCCATTTGTTTTGTCTGTTGTCAAGGCAAAGCGCATTACATTCTGCCACTCAACACACAATGCCTCCAGAAATTAGCAGAAAGTGAGGAATGGAATTTCTTAACACAAAGTTCCCTCTGCCTACCCTGCTGTGTGCAGAATACAGTGTGAAGCTGAAATAGTATATAGAATAGTATTATTATATACTATTTCAATAAGCATACATGATTTTAAAAGCAACTTATGAATTATAGTTAAATTAATAATAATTTGATCCACAACAACCAGTTAGAGAATTATAAGTTAAGATGTTTTTTTATTTACTTGTGATATGTGTGATATATGATTTGAATATTTTATAGGTCACAGAAGATGACTTAAAATACACAATTCAAAATGCACTGATAGAAGATTCAATAAAAGTATTTGAGCTCCTGGGTGGAGTTGAGAATTTGAATGATGATTTAAAGTTATCTTTATTACAACTTTTGTGTTTCTATAATGAAAAAGGACCAATTGCAATGGAGTGGCTTGAGGAAAGATGGTTTGCTGGATCAGCCAAAGAGAGACAGGGGGCTACATGGAAGTAAATATACTTTATTATTACTTAATATTTATATTGTAGCCATTGTGTTGTAGGGGCCCAAGAATGCAACTATAAATACAATAGTTTTGAATTCTATTCCCATTTCAGGTTGTAAAACCGACTGGTTGTGGGTTAGATCCCCACTCGAGGAGGATGAAATATTTACTTAAATTTATATTTCCTTTTCTTTGCTCTGGTGTCGAGGCTAAGTGCGGCGTTGAGTTCTGCCACTCCATACCCAATGCCTCCAGAATTCGGCAGATAGTGGGGAACAAAGTGTCTTAACACTAGGTTCCCTCTGCCTACCCTGCTGTGTGCAGAATACAGTGTGAAGCTGATTTATTTTATTTATTCTATTCTCATTTATTGGAATGAAATATTTAACATTTGTATTTTCTTGCTGTGTTAATGTAGCAAATTGTGTTCTAACATTCAAGACGCAAGGTCTCAAAATTTGATAGAGATTAGGGTAATGGAGTCTCCTTCTCTGCACACTAGTGGAGCACTTGCTTCTAAAGAATTATATTAATATGCCCAAATTCAAGATATTTTGTAGTAAGAGGCAAGACTCAATGCCATATTTTTTCAGACTCGGTGGTTTAGCTGACAAATTGTTTATGTCAATGGATCCCAAGACACCTGAAGCATACTGTGCTATTATAAAAGGCATGGCTAAATATTTCCAGGTAAATAAATACTTTAAAACTATCACAACCTGTTTAGAATTGTAAAGTTGCATTACAGTGAAAGTTAAAGAAAAGTTATATTTTTTAAAATTATAAATCCTTTGACCGTTTCTTGTATTAAAACATCTATTTGTTTATAAATATTTATAAATACAAGAGGACCCGATGACGCGTAAAACACGTGTTGCGACAAAACCATATATAGTAATGTCTGTTATAATTATTTTAAAAATTTAATATGAGATATATTGCATTATTTTTTAAAAATAACATCATTTTGTACTCCTTCTCTATATAAACTGTAACTGTACGAAATTATACGTACTACTCCGTCCGCATAATTATCTTAAAAAAGAGTACTAAGTTTTAACTTCACATATAGATTTTCTATTTTTTTATCTACTTCTTATTTTATTTTAGGCAGAAAGAGCTCATGCCCTTGCCCAAGAAGCAAAAGAGAATGGTGTACCATTATCTACGAGTGTCTACAATGCTTTATTAAGTTGTGTAGGATTCTTAAAAGAAGGGGCTGCATTACGTATTGAAGCCTTAAAAGGATTGTTAGCTGAAATGAATGAGCAGGTGAAAATTTTTTAGTAGAGATAGACAGAGATAACCTAATATTAAGACACTCCATTCCCAATGAGATATTCTGCTCTTCACTTTCCGTTGATGCACTGCGTGTTGAATAGCGGATCTCAACGCCGCTTTGCCTCGTTACCAATCAAGAAATGAAAATATTAAATATTTTGATAAAAGTTTAAAAAAATATCTTCTAATGATATTTTCCTCTAATATTTAATACTTCACTTCTATATTCTAACATATTTGCAGGGTTTAACACCGAATGTTAAAACTCTTAACGCATGTCTAAAATCAATATCAGCTTGGGGCAGTGGGAAAACGTTACAAACTATTGCCTTACAAATTGTATCGGAATTTAAACAATTAGGCATTGAACCTAGTTTGACTTCATATTATTATTTATTATGCCTGTTTTGTAAAGAACGTAAGTATATTTTTATTTTTTTATTATTATTATTTAGATATCATCGTGGCACAAGCAAGTTGTGGGTTTGATTTCCACTTGACTGAATGAAATATAATTAATATTTTCATTTCCCTGCTTTGGTGACGCCACTCAGCACACAATGCCTCGACATTTCGGCGGGGCATGAGGAAATGAGTGTCTTAACTCTAGATTCCCTTTACCCTACCCTGCTATATACGGGATACAGCGTGAAGCTGAAAAAAAATTATCAAGTGTTAAGACACTCCGTTTATATTTATTTATTGGTTTTATTTGATACATAACATTTATAATATACATAAGCACAAAACCCGCTTTTCTTCATACATTATTTTTCGCTATTTTTTCATTATTCGGATGTCTGATTGTCAATGATTTCCAAATATCATGAAGCTAAAATAATATACAATTGATACTGATTCAATTTAACGAGAACAATGAAATTTTTAATATGTACTCTTTATTTGACAACTGTGAGATTTAATTAATAAAAATCGAAAGTTATGTTATTAAAATAGAAAATACGAACAACCAAATGTAGTAGCTACCAACTAACATTTGCGACTTACATATATATTCACTCACTTCACTGCAGAACAACATGGTGTGAAACTTTTCTCAGAAGGTGTCTTATGTTTTCGCGCAAAAAAGTTAAATTTTAAAGCATCTTTAAATACGATTATTTTTATAGAGGCTTATTAATAATGTCATAAACTTTCTCATTCCAATTCACCAGGTAAATAAAAACTATAATTTTCCTTACAGAGGGACCCCGGATAGACATATTAAGTGATATTTTGGCGGATTTGGAGAAGAGGGAGTCATTGGTAGCAAATGAACCTATGGACACTAACTTCTTCATTACAGCCATGGGAGTGTGTAGTGATCACTTACGCGTAAGGATTTTTTAATTATATATTCTTTTGTAGTAATCTGTAGATATTGTTATCTTACTAATAATTTTCACGCTTTATCCTGCGTATAGTAGGGAATGCAGAAGAACCCCATTGTTAGGACACTATTCCCCACATTCCGCAGAATTCTTGATTCATTTCGTGACGTGACGGAACTGAACGCCGCGCTTCTGCCTCGTTTCCAAAGCAAGAAAATGAAAATATTAAATATTTCATTCCATGAATGAAAATTGAACCCACATACCCAACGCCACGGCGTTTACGGTCTTTAGATTACTAATATTGGTGGAAAGATTTGCATTTTATTTTTAAAATTTTCTCTGTTCTGTTTCAATCAGCCAGATCAGACTATGATAATAATTAGACAATTCTTTTTTATAACTATATTAACTACTTAACATAACGATTATGATATCTAGATAAATGGAATACTACCAAACCAACTAATCTAATACTAAAAAAAAATCCATCATTCCATTATCCGTATTTTCCATTACCGGAATGCCTAACGATAACAATTAATCTCTCCTTTATAATGCACTATAAATTGTGAATATGAAAAAAAAATTGTATACTACTCAGTGAATTTTAGATTTTCTTTAATTGAGATCAATTTTTATGTTTTTAGGACATGAACTTAGCAGAACGACTAAACGCTTTACTAATGAAAGGTGATAATTACAAGTTGGTCGGAGACGCGTTCAAAGAGAGCATTTATTACAGACATTTTGTTACTGTTTCCTGTCGGTAAGCTGTTGTTATGTCTTTTTTTTTTGTTCGTAGATTCGATTTCCGCTCGGAGTAATTATATTATTTAACATTTTGAGTAGGTACTCAACCAAGGTTGGCTTGGTAACATGACAGTGTAGCTAAAATAATATATTTTTACAGATATGCACCATTTGAAAGAACGTTGGAGTTATTGGATCTGTTAATACCGAATATCTATGTTCCTGAACCATCTGTTATGGAGGAGGTGAGCCTTTACAGCTTTAATGTAAAATAAAAAAAAAAAAATGGAAAAAGTAAATTTATATACATTTTTATTTATGAATCGATTGAAATATAATCCTTCCTTAGCAGTCGGGAAAGAAAACTAAATTTTAAGGTATTAACACTTAACTGTTTGTGAGATTAGCACATAGTTTACAAATGCACAGAAAAATAATATTTTTTTCAAATATATATATATATATATATATTACGAAACAATATTTGTAAAAAACAGTTTCAGTGATAGCTGTATAACTTTATATATCCTTACAAAACAGATAATCAAGACGCTGGAGCTGGGCGGCGCGGGCGCGCGCCTGGCGGCGTGCTGGGCGCAGCTCGTGGTGTTCGGGCACGCCAAGCGCACGCGCCTGCAGGAGCGCCTGCTGGACGCCTTCTGCAGCTGCTACCAGTACCAGGGTACGGGATATATAGTATGGTATAGTCTATTTATTTGAGTTAGCCATAGCTGAATTTTATTTTATTTGAATTTATCTTATTTTTAGATGAAGATATCAAAGAGAAAATTCGCAACGCCGCTGCCGATATGCTCAAGTTCAGTCAGTTGACAGAGGAACGTGAGGACATAGAAGAACGAAGGTCTCCTACACAGAAGTAGGTTTCAGTGTTTTTCGCTTTGTTATAGTAATTTGAAAGGTGAAACTCCATCCACTGCAGATCACCTATTACAAAAAAAATATGATTGTCTTAAATATATTATATTATGCAGTAAAAACAAGACAAAGGGAACCCCGAATAAAAATTAAAAAATTTCATCGCCGTGCTATCTTTTGTTATCAGAGCGAGGAGATAAAACAATTCAATTTCTAATTAAGAATCGAACCCATACATAACCGTAGCGTTTAGAATCAATTCAAACGGCCTCATTCATTTAATTTTATTTAAATAACTTTCTTAATAAAAACATATTGTGCGACAGACTGTCGGCGGCGGCGCTGTCCAACATAGCGGCGCTGTGCTCCGACGGCCCCGCCGCGCCCGCCGCCAGCGCGCCCAGCGGCGACGCCGGCGCGGCGCAGTCAGTGGCCCGCTGGCAGGCGGTGGAGGAGGCCGTGTCGCGGCTGCGCGGGGCGACCGGAGCCCCGGATGCTGGAGCCCTAGCTCTGGTGGCGGCACGTGCGGCCAAGAGCGGGCATCACGCCGTTGCAGCAGTCAGTTTTTCGTTTTTTTTAATCTACCAGTCATATTTAGCATTTTTTTAATTTTATATAACAAGTGCGTTATGTTCTACAAAAAAAGAAGGAAACATAATATTTATTATTATAACTTTTATCTTCAACAACAGTTAGTCAACTAATATTATATTATATATAAATGTAAAAGCTTTTGAAAAACTGAACTGAAAGGTGAAAATATGTTATTCTGATGTATACACCAGAATAAGACATACTAAGATTTAAGTATAGATTTTCTATATTTTGGCCGTAATAAGTTTAAGTGAGCGAGGCCGAGTTTATTTCGCTAGCATAACTTAATACAAAAAATACTTCCCACAGAGCACAATACAATACTTAGCCGAGTGCGGGTTCGAAGAGGCAACGTCGGCCAGCGTAGAAGCACTAGCAGTAATGTTGAACAGAACTACAGAGGAAGCACAAAAATTACTAGAAGAAAACAAAACTACCCTCGCGTCGTCACTCCACCCATCTGCCTTGGCCGTGGCTCAGGCTTATCATTTGTTAGTTATTTAATCTTCTTTTAGAAAATAGTGTTAAAATGTTTCCTATGCCCACGGTACGCGGTACGATAACTCAACGCTTTGTTTTGTTACCGAAGCGAGGAAATGAAAATAATTCATTTCCATGAGGGAAAATCGAACCCACAGCTGTGATACTCCCCACCTCGAATTACTATAGTAAATATTATTATTAGTTTATTTGTTAAACCACATTGCATTATTATTACATAGTAATAGGAATACACAATATTAAAAAAAAACAATATAAAAGGCATTTATCCTATATATAATATTTAGCCATAATAAATTTTTATATATGGGCTTGTCAAAAGTTTTGTTTTAGTTCCATTTTCTCTTTGGTATCTCTAAAATATTTTACTAAGTTTTTTATCATATAAATACAAGTATAGTACTATCGACGAAACGTGGCCGCCCTGAATTGACCTTTTTTTTAAATTTTGATCATTTTCTTCCCAATGCGCAAACGATAAGATTGCCTAACTTCAGGGTTGCCATGACTCATCGACCGTACTATATTTTTTTTTAATTAATAAAATATTTGATATCCTTTACATTAAGTCCACACTTCGAGAACAAAAATGCACCCGCTAAGTTCGTAATATACGTTTCCTAAATCATTAATATATCTTCTCAGGGCTAAAACAGGAACACCTTTACAAGATTCTGACTCCACGTCAAGTTCAGATAGCGACAGTGACTCATCGGATGAAAATTAAGTGATCGACTGTGTAATAATAAATAATAATGATAATCTAGTATTATAATAAAGGCAATTAGTTATTATGTGGGTTTTTTCTTTTAATTTTGAATAATAAACTTTAATTCAATCTATATAGTAGCGTTTGGCGCTCCGTTCTCTCTGACTACCCCACTAGGGACAGTCAGTGAAGCTAAGTTAACTTAAGTTAAAAAAAATTACCTAACATGATGGTGGGTGAATTTGCTCCTGTGTGACAGAACGCTATAAATTAAAGACTCTACAAGTACTAGTCGGGCTTGCCCACCAAGGGTTCCGTACAAAAAATCGAGCTTTTTCTGAAATTCAGGCTTAATTAAAAATTATACTCTCAAAGCTATTATTTTTTTAAGATTTAGCCAAAAATGTATAGTTTGCAGATTTTTTCCTAAACGCTACATACTAGCTACCAAATTACATAATTCTAAGTTAACCGGAAGTATCCTATGAATTTTGATTATCTTTATAGTGTCGAAATACGCATCTTTTCTGCGGAGAACAAAGTAATCTTGTAAGGGTGTATATGTATATATATATATATATATATATATATATATATATATATATATATATATATATATATATGCAATTAAGTGTTTTTCATTTGATTTGAAACCCTAAAAACTATCACGCTGTATAAGATACATTATTAATTTAATAAAAGAAAAAATCAAAAGTTCAGTGTAAATTTGTGGCTGTGCTAAAGTTTGTCAGTATAAAATGCTCATCACTCTCAGCAACTTTTATTAAGGACGTTATTAATAGTTTGGCTGGACCACACTCACAATAAAAGGTTTCATTGAAATCCGTCCCACTGGACGGTGAACTACTGTTCAGACAGATTCAAATTTTCAAAATATAATTTCGTCTTCTAATACTTTTTTACATCATCCAAAATGACTTTTTTTCGTAAGCACATATTCAATGCACAGAATTTGATTTGTTTATGAATAACCAAAACAAATTTCGTTTTATTTTATAAATGTAGCGTCTGTAATTTCGGAGATACGAGAAGTAGGGTCGTGGTTAATTTTCTTTTTTTTATATATTAAATATTTCATTTCCGCAGGTGGCATGGAACCCACGACAGTCGCTTTTTACGCTTGTACCGTTGTATGTTGAAATGATTTCATTCTGTGTAAATACGTAAAAAGTCATATGTTCAAGGGTCCAACGGTTTACACTACTTCATTTTATCAAATATTGAGAAATTGCACTGTTCCTATATAAACATTTATGTAATTAGGAAATAAAGGAACATGTTTCCTCGTAGCTTGTCATTGCAAATACACAAGCCACCATTTTGTTTATACGTTTACGACAAATATTTAACTGCTGGTTGCTTCTTATGTTGAAAATATTAACACATTGCAAACAAAAGTAACAATTTGTATAGATAGATATTTATGTACCTATATTTGTCGTTTAGTTACGTAAATTTATACTTAATTTTGGTTTTACAAAAGACTTTTTCTTAAAAACTTATTAAAAGAATAATTTTAAATTCTTACACTTAAATTTGATTGTTAAGAGTAAAATTTAAGGACACAGAAAATTAAATAGTTTCTTCATTCAAACTTATAAATATTCCGGAGCAGGTTCGATTTCCACAAACAATAAAAATATAGATGTTCAATGTGAAATAAATCAAATAAAATAAATCAGCCTCACGCTGTATCCCGCACACAGCACGGTAGGCACAGGGAACCTAGTGTTAAGACACTCCGTTCCCCACATACTGCCGGATTCTGGAGGCATTGCGTGTGCGGAGGCACTGGAAGCATACCTAAACGCCGCGTTTTGCCTCGACACCAGAACTACGAAATAGAAATATACATTTAAGTAAATATTTCATCTCGTCGATTGGGGATCGAACCCACGACCTTTACATTTGTATTTGAATTTTTTAAATGTGAATTTGATCATATATTAGTATTCTATTTTGCTCTTATAATATTATAACATCATAACTGTTCGTAGAAACCACATACAAAATTAGATTTTACGACTAGTAGGGCACCCATTGACATATAATATTATTTACTTACAAAGTGCTAAAATGGTTATTGAGGTGTGAAGATTGAAAGGAACTAGAAGAAGCCGTTAGTCGCACTCAGTTATTCCGGCTACCTTGACAGTGCAATCCAATCTTGAGTGAATAAAATATACAAAATTAATATTTTAGTGAAAATGTTAAAATCTACTTACCTTGTGATACTTCTTGTAAGTCTTTTTAATTTTTTTTTGTGTGTTTTTTGTAGTGTATTTGAATTTATAATAAATTGATTCATAATACTGTTAACTCAAAATGAAATATAATAAAATATATAAAACAAAACCTATATTGTCAAGTCTCTCACAATCTTAAAAAATATAAGATATATTTCTTTATAAATGAGCCTATATGCAGTTTATAAAAAATATAATTGTTTTATTTTACGCTGTATGTAGCAGGGTAGGCAGAGAGAAGCCTAGTTTTAAGACACTCCGCTTCCTAATTTTCGCCGAATTCCGGGTGGCACTACGGGTAGAGTGGCGAAACTCAACGCCACGTTTTGCCTCAACACCAGAGCCAAGAAATGAAAATATTAAATAGTTCATTTCCTCGAATGGGAATCGAACCCACAACTTTTCGCGTTTACAGTCACACGCTTATGCCCCTGCGTCACGACTACACACACAAATAAAATTAATAATAAAAATATTTTCTTTCAGATACAATTATTAAGTAGTGAAGTGACTGCATATGGAAACGATAGAAACTACGACTGCGGCCCCTACGGTTTCGTTTGTGATGGGATTTCAAAATTAAAATTATGTGACGGTGAGAAACTGTTCGGCCCCACATTTCTGTGTCCGCACAACACCGTGTGCAACGAGGAGTCGGTTGACGTTTGCGAAAATCCACTTAATTATATAGATCCTGTCATTACACGCGCAGTCCGATGTCACAGTAACGAAAGAATCGCGGATCCAAGTGTAGATGAGTGCAAAGGCTACATCTTATGCATACCTAATAAAAATCGATTTCAAGGTATTAAATTCAAATGCTCCGGCAGTACTATTTTTAACGGCTACACCCGCACGTGCACTTCGCCCGAAAAATATAAGTGCCCCTTGACAAATGTGAAAAAAAGCAAGCCTTTATACTACGGTGATGTAAAAGTGGATGAGCAAAGTTCACAAAATTTAGGATTCATTCAATCAGGCCTCAGACCTATTGATTGCAAGAGCTACAAATTCACAGTGACACAGGATACGGGTCCCGTTCGCCCAACGTACTTCTGCCCCTCTAAACCTGTTACTGGAGAGTTTGCTATTCGATGCACAATATTTTCAAACCACTTTTGTATGACTTTAGAGAAAGACTCCGAAGATCAATTCATTCACAGCACTGGTACCGTACTCCGAAGACCACGAACTGAATTTTTGCTACAGTAAATGAAAAATAACTTGTACGCTAAAGACTGATTTGATTATATTTAATTTTTATTTAGTACATTTAAGTATACCTACATATAATAAATAGTTGGCAATTTAATAAAACAACACAAATTAATTATGTATATTTTATTCGAAATGATAACCAAAATAAATAATTTACAATTATTAAACTCTAGTACGTTTTTATTAAAACCTGCACTCGTAACTTTCATCATCTACGCATTCTTTCCTATCTCTATCGAAGACTTCGTCAGAATCACACTGTTTAAGTCTACGTCTAAATACTGACGACTTTTTTTTACACACGTAATATTTTCTACAGTCGTCAGGAAACACAAACTTGCCTTCATTTACACATATAAAACTTTTTGTGAACCGAAATGTCTCGCTCGATACAGATTCTTTAGTTCTGCTTTCGCTTGTATTTCTCGAATCTTCCTCAAATGTATGTTTTAACATACAATGAATAGTGTTTCTATTTAGATAATAACCTTCTTGACATTTAAGCTTAAATCTTACAAAACCTCTTTTGTTTCTGGCACAAATGTAATAATAATCGTTCGACATCACATCCACAAATCTCCCTTCAGCTAAGCATTTAAACTGATTATTTCTAATGCAATGTGATAAATTATTAATGCATTGTTTTCTAATATCACTAAAAACAGTACCAATTGGACATTTTCCTATAATTGGTGATTGGTTGCCCATACAAATGTAGAATTTATTGCAATCGTTTTCGTCTGGATATTTGCCACGACTTCTCATTTTACAAGTAATCGGTTTCAATATATCAGCAGGTTGCGTTGCAGGAATTTGTCTTATGTTGTGTGTTGTTACAGTTAAAATAGTTGGAACTGTGTTGGCCACTTTTGTTTGATGTTCCATTGTATATAGATTCCCATTAACATCCTTGTTTTCTTCTATATTTATTATGTCTTTCATAGAGTGCGTGACCTTATTTTTTTCTTCATATGGTGACCTCGTAAAATCATACCGTACTGTTTTAGGTATTTGTGGTATATCAGCGTCGTCTTTTATTAAATCTGATGTTATTTCAGTATATAACAAATCATATTTTACGATATTAGTAGAGGCTGTAGGAAAGGACTGTCGTGTAACAGATAAGTCTTGCTGGCTCACTGAATCGTATTTTAAAGAACTTGTAACCATATCTATGTAATCAGTAGTAAAATTTATATTCGATGGCTGTGTTACAGTCAAAACAATGTCTAAAACATTTTTAGGAGTAATCGATTTACTAGATTTAGAAGGATTATCCAAATTAACAGTTACATTTTTATTACGTGAAGAAATATGTAAATCTCTACTTTTATTGAAGGATTCGTTTACATTAGTTTCATTTATAGTTTTTTGATTTGACTTTTGGGCGGCTTGGGAAGAGGACGATGGTGCTCTTGTAGTATTTTTGATAAAAGTTGCGGCTACAACATTGATTGCTGCAGAGAAATTATCAGGTCTTACTTCTCCATTTACAAGATGCAACATGTGATCTGCACTATTATTTTTGAAATTTGTTTGTTTGTTTGCTTCTTTAACATCATCCTTATTGGTTGTCAAGCTTATATCAGTGTCATTAAGACTATATATATTAAGTTTTTGTGGATACAGGATCTTGTGATTTGTTTTATTATTTTCAATATTCATTGGTTCGTTTCTTGTGTCTTCATATGAAATATTAGTAATGTTTAACTCGGGCAACGTTATTCTTACTTTAGTATTCGTTATTTTTGTTACATTAATACTATTGTTATTGAAGTGTTTATTATCAAATTCATTAAGGAACGTTTTATATGACTTTGTTGCGTTATTATTGCTTTCTGTATTACTAAATATATTTTTTTCTTCATTATTATTGGAATCATTATTTTCATGTTGTTCTGGCATACTAGTAGTATAATTAGCCAATAGATTAGCAATATTACTAGTGTTATCAAGCAATGTATTATTTGTAGTCAATTTTGACTCGTTCATTAACGTTCTATTGTATTTGTTTATTACACCTTTAGTAATCACAGAACGATCATTGACTACATTTTTGCCTTCCATTATATCTATTTCTTGGGGCTCTACGTAACCATAAGTCTGGATTGTGTTATTATTCTCCTCATTAAAACTTTTGTCACGCTTTAATGTATCTTCTATTTCTATAAGTTTCGTTTCTTTTATATCGCCATTTATATTATTATGCACATTTATATCGACATTTCTGAATGAACTGTTATTAGATATTTTTTTATTGAAATGATCAGAAACGTTTACGTTAACCATATGTATATTATCATTGGAATGAATTGCTCTAGCTTCGATATTATAAGAAGTATGCACAATTTCTTCATTTTCCTTAGTAAAATGTCGTTTCACATCCGTATTATTATTCAAAATCATTTCTTTACTAACATTATATGTATAATAACTTGGTATATCTATTACAGTAGCTTTAGTATTATTAGAAGTATGATTATTTTTTTCTAAAAGCGAGATATTATTTGTCTCTTTTAAAATATTCTGAACAATATTGATATCAGTGTTTATATTATGCATAGTAGAATTTTCTAAAAATGTGATGTTATTAAAATTTTGCTTGTTAGTTACACTATTTTCATCTAAATTCAAGTTATAAGTTTCTACATTTTCACTAGCATTTTTATTTATATTTTCTGTAGGTAATACTATTTCTGCAGCAACGTTTAGATCATTGATCTCACTTTTTTTAAGAGTTGTAATTTCTATTATATCACTATCATTCACCGTTGTATTATTTGTCATATGCTGCGGGCTATTATATTCTATACTATTATACATTTGGGTTGTAATTTCTGTATTACTTGTTACATCAGAAATGGGAACTGTTGTATCCATGAAGGTTGTATCCATAAAAGGTGTTGTATACTTTATAGCTGTGATTTTAAGGTTATTAAATATCTGTATATTTTCGTCATTGTCAATAGAATTTTCATTCATATGCTCAGTGTTATTAAAATACGTTAATGTTTGTGTGTTGTTCGCCTCAGTTATATTTATACCGGAAGATGTTGGATTACTTACAGAATTCTCGATTGTGTCGTTAGTACCTCTAATATTATAAGTGTCCATATTTATTTCAGTTGCATCATAACCATTTATATCCCCTATCTCTGTGTTAGTGATAATAATTTTTTTCCCATTTTCAATATTTTCAGGGCCTTCACGAAATATATTTATATTACTATCTTTAATTACTGTGTCAGATATTTTAATTTTACTGTTTTCACTCATATTATCTTTAGCTGCAATATTATTATACGTTTGTGTTGTTACAACGGTATTACTAGTAATATTTGTGATAGATTGATTTATATTAATTTCCTTCTTTCCTTCTGTCATGTTAGTCGTCCTTAATTTCGGTGCATCTTCGTTTTGTTCCAGTTCTAAACCAAAATCTTTTATAATATAGATATCAGATAATTTTAATTTTCCTACAGCACTTTTTATATAAGTACGATTCTCACCTACATTCTCAATGGGCATTTTTGTGGTAGTATCAAGTATTTGTACATTTACATTAGTATTTTCAGTGAAGTTGACACGACGTTCAAATAAACTTGTGTTAAATACGTCAGTAACTTTAAAATTTTCTAAAGTATTAACAATATTTTTATTTTTATTTGAGATTTCTTTTCGTAAATTGCTCCTTTCGACAGTAATTGCATCAGAATCATTTATATAATGTGCTTTTGGATATATTATTATAGTTAACTGTGTGTATCCCAATTTCATCATTTGTAATATTATTTTTTGTTTCGATGTCTTGGCCTGTGGTGTTTTCAAATTCATATAAACTTACTAAGGTATTATCATTAAATTTTACTGGATCTAAAGTAGATGTTCCTTTAAGTTCAATATATTTATACTGCACTGACTCATTGCTACTCAAAGAAGGAAAAGCAGCTTGTGTTGTACTTAATTTTTCTAATTTTTTTTCATATACATTGTAATAAATATTACTTCCAACAGTTTTTGCTATTTTTTCAGTGCTTATAAATGTATTATTAGGTACAATAGTTACTTTTTCATAATAATTGTTAATTGTTGTATCTTTCACAGAAGTAAGCACCTCTAAAGGGAGTTCATTTTCAACAGTCGTACGTTCTATGCTAGGCTCATCTTTATAGAAAGTTGGTGTGGGATATGTATTTTGATCTTTCATCGATGTATATATATCAGTCACCATTGATGTTGTTGACTCTGTATTTATAACTCCCATTGAGTCGTTGTTGTGGCTTGATGATAAAGATGTTTGATTTAAAAGATAAAATTGACTAGAAATTTCTGCGAGTTTTGGTGATGGCTCCATTGCATAAGACATATCAGGAACAAATTCAGTATTTTCTTTCTCGTCTAATTTTAAAGAAGGAATTGTAGATAATAAAATATTGGCAAAATTGTTTGTACTTATAATGTTATTGAACTGTTCTAATAATAATGAGTCTTTAGTTGTGGCTTCGTGTTCAAGTTGTGATGCTAAATTTTGTTGTGGTGTCAAAAATATTTTTGACATCAAATTACTAGCCTCAGTGGTTAGTAGTTGTTCGCCAGGAGATAATATATTTTTAAATACTTTAACATTATTTAATGTAGATTTTTTTGTATTTTGTAATAGGTCTACAGTTGTATAGTTGAGATTCGGTGCCTCTGCTGTCTTGTTGTGTCTTGTTGTTGAAGTACTATTCTTATCATTAGGCGAATAATTAATAGTAGCGTCAATTTTCTCAGTTATAAGAAGATTTTCAGTTTCTGTAGTTACAGGGTTATAAAATATATTTTTATCCGTTGCTGTATATTTTACAGCTTTACCTAATTCACTTAAAACATTGGGGAATCCGTTATTTTCTTTGTTTGTTTCATATACCTCCGAAGTTGACCTATTATCCCAAATATTTAAAACATGATGCTCGATAGCGGGATCTATAATCATTTCACCAATTTCTGCTAATTCGGTATTATTTACTTTCTGTATAGATATTTTTTTATATTTTAAATTATTTGTTTTATTGGTAACGTTAATTAAATTATAAGGTTCATCTGAGGCAAGAGATATAGTTTCAATTTCTGTTAAATTATTTGTATTATTAAAAGAAATATTCGGATTACTTGTTTTATTATATGATACTGAGGTAATTTCACTTTCAATTGATGGGATTTGACCACTTACAAAATACTTTGTATTATAACTACTTTGGCTAATCTCAGTTGTATAATCAATGGAAGACGTACTGTTAAATCCATCAAATATTGTGTTCTTAACTACTGTTACAGGTAATTGTTCAATATTCTGATTTTCATTATCCTTATCATTTTTGGCATTATAATTTGATGAAAAATCATTAAATATACTTGTAGAACTTTCAATGTCACTGATTTTATAATTTTCATCAAAACTTTTTGAAAGATTTGAATTCGATAAAGCATTTCCTATTTCCGTGCCAGTAGTATTATTATTTTTAATTGTTATGTTAATTTTTACTTTATCATTATATTCAATATTATCTAATGTTACCTTTCCAAAAGTTGTAGACGTCAATTCTATGGCCATCGATGTTTCTCCAATTGTAGTTTCACGTAAACGATACATATCACTGTCACTAACATCACTAGTTATATTTTGTAATGCACTTTCTGTAGTTAATTCTCTAAACTTTAATGTCGATGGTGATATCGTACTCACAACAATTTCTGACAATTTATTTTCACTAGTTTTGTTGTAAAAAGTTGGTGCAATATCAATGTCTTTTAATGAAGGAGTGACACTTATGTCGTTGGATACTTCACTCTTTTGTGTTGGCTTGAGAGTGGTCGTTGCTATATATTCACATTCGAAATAATTACTGCTCTTACACACAGTACTCCTGGGACATGGGATAACAAAATCATCGACTGTATTCGATATACCTCCTCCTAAATCAACACATATTTTAAAATGTGTTGAATTCATGCAATGAAAGGCTTTTCCCTTACAATCGACATTCTGTGTAGCGATAAAAGGAAAGACCGTCACTGTAATCTGAAAACATAAATTATTTATTAATTTTATATAGGTTTTAAAGTATAAAAATATTTTTAAAAGTACTTATATATTTATATAGGAAATTACCACAATCGCGATGAAAAAAATATTATTTTCTTCCTTATTAAAAGCCATGACCACATTTCAGACCAGATTCAGTTATTATTCAGTACATGGAGCGCACTGTCGAGTACGAGTCGTTTATCGGGTTGTGTTTAACAGAATAACATAGAAATATTTTCATTTGAGATAATTATTAAAATAGGCGCGCGGGATTGTTTACATAAGGACATCTCGCCAGTTTACACAGTCACTCATGAGAATATCTTGATTAGACAACACATACAAATACACCTGACACTTATATACATATTGTACCTATATATTTCCTGCAAAACATTTAGTTCATATCTATTTCTATCATAATAATAATGTAGAGTAATCTACTCATCTATTCGTCTTCATTATCACCATATTATCACTATATTAATAAAAATTAGGTGTGTGTCTCTGATTCCAAAAGAATTTTCTGTTTTCAAGTGCATATTTTGAGTTATTTACAAGTTACTAAAACACAAACAAATAATTTTAAATGTTGCTGTTGTTATTTGTAAATATAATATATTTTTTATATCAGTATGTACGAGTATTAGTCGAATTTAATATTATGCAGTCATTTATAAGTTTATGGTAACAAATATGGTTTTTTATTTATCTTAAGACCTTTTAAATTGATTTTCTTAAATAAAAAAACCTGACTTGGCTATGGCTATTTATTATCTTTTTTATCAGAAACATCCTGTAAATATTTATCTACACAACGATACTGTTGCAGTAAAACATGAGAAATATACAAATATTTACTAAAATGTGGATTTTACCTCAATTACTCAATTACATCAACTTAAGTAAATAGTGAGTTTAATTGACATGAGATCATAATTTAGACCGTGTTCGTGGCGTGCGAACAGTTGCACGCTTTTCCCATAACCATCACGTTTGATGTGGGTTAAACGCGACTGGTTGTGGTGTTCGATCCCCACTTGACAAAATTAAATTATATTATATTATTATATTTATATATACATTTTTTTCTGGTGTCGAGGCAAAGCGCGACGTCTACTTGCGGCATCCAACACGCAATTCCTCCATAATTCGGCGGAAAGTAGAGAACGGAGAGTGTCTTAACACTAGGTTCCCTCTACCCCCTGCCCTGCTGTGTGCGGAATATCGCGTGAATCTGATTTTTAAGTAATGAGTGTCATAAGGAGAATTACAAAATGACTCGGCAAATAAAGTTTTGCCTTTTTATTTATTTTTTTCATATTAAACAGTTGTAGATACCCTACGTACCTATTTGCTATCAATACAAAGATCTGAATTAATTTTCACTGGCTCCAAATTCGTATCCCAGAAGAATAATAGAAGCATTTTAGTTTACAGATGGACAGATGAAATAATATTCAACTTTGCGGCGACGAAATTAATTTTTAATTTTACACGTACATTTTACACATTACAACACACGGTCTAAACAAAAAATGTAAATCAATCCGACTTTATAAATTAATGCTATGTACATAATGGACTTATTTGAGATAACAAATACGTTTAATGATGACACAGGTAAAAATACAAAAAGTATTTTATTACAGTATCACCTTAAAGTAACGGTCCTCAATATAACGATTTGCTCGATTTACCGAATTCTTCAAAATCGCCTAAAACTGTAAGAGCTAAAGTCGTAAGAGCTAATACAAAATTACATTACGAATACATATATTCAAAACATTTTTATAGTAAATTTTAAATCTTTGCAAAATAAAGAAAGAAAGTACTATTTACGTTTATTTAACGAATTTCAATAACTTATGACCAATTCATTTATTCAATTGCATATGAAATTTATGTCTCGATAGGACTTGTTAAATCTTTCGTAAAACAGTTATTATTGTTTGTCGTTCAGCAATGTAAACACTGCTGTTTGACACTGTTGTTAGTTTTAAAATTTGCAATTGCTGATAAACAAAAACCTGATATAATTTTTTTTTTTTCAACCTTATTAAAACGAATCGTAGATCATCCTAACCTCTGTATAACGAACCTCATTGTAATAAATTACTTGATACAACGAATTATTTTCTTGTTACCACATTATTGTTAAGTCCAGGTCGCACTGTATTAGTTATTATTCAATGAAACAAACAAAATCTTTTGAAAATACATTTATTTATTTTTCTTGTACACGAATATTAATCTAACATAAATAGAATATCTACATAATTTATAAATCTTAATATAGTATTGTATTATATTTAGTTATATAAAAAATATCACAACAATCTTGTCAATAAGTACGACTTAAACGAGACTACAGTTTGTCGCTTTTCTTTTCAAGAATTAGCGATTTTTTCTTAATATTTTTTATACTGTCACTCGTCACTTGGGAACAAAGAAGTAATTTTAAAAGAACCACTTCCTTTTTAAGCTTAACGATCTCACTTTACTCTGATAAACTGATACTATCGCAATTACAAACCAAACGACAGAAGCTACAGCCGTTATTATTCCTAAGATAAACATAGAACATTGAATACCCTGTTCCTCCTCCTGTAATACAAAAGAGAGCCCTACAGAGAAGACAGCAAGGAGGATAGCTGATAACGTTTCTAAGGTGCTGTGAATTTTTGGCCATTTCCGGGCTCCAACGAAGTCCTGAACAGCTGTTTCCCAACAAGAAGTGATGGCGCCATAACCAAGCCCAGCTATGACACATCCTACAGAATACGCATCATGGTTTGTTGCTGCTGCTAAAACTGAAATAAATATTTATAAATAAATAGACTTTTGTAAGGCTATCGTGGCCTGATGGGACAGCGTGGGCAATGATTAAAACCAGGAATTTCATTAAGTTTTATTTTATGTTACGATTGATTATATTTTGCACAAGGATAAATTGAAAATATTTTATTATCTTTCATACTATCTTAGGTCAACGATCCAAATCATCAATCAAATATTCTTTATTTTAGTAATCCAAGTGTCACCAAAGGTGTATCATATGTAAATTTTAAATAAAATATATATGAAAAAATGGAAATTAACAATTATTTACCGAAACATGCACAAGTAGATATGATGAGTCCAAACACGACGACGTATTTAAAATTTCTCTTAGGTGTTTGAGCCAACCAGGGAGTACTCAACAGGAAACACAACCAAGTAAAGCCGTGTAGAGACATGAAAAAATTAGTTTCTAGAATGGCTAGCTTCGGTTGCATCTGCAAACCTATCATTGGCAAATAAACGATACCAATCGCCATCAGGCTAAGCTTCGCGAAACTTAACAATAGCGCTGGATAGAATTTCCCACACGACAATGACCTTGTTAAAGGCTTAAAAAACGTATCGTTTATATTATACATCAAGTATAATATTCTTCTTCTTATTCTATAAACCCTATATGAAGGTATCCATAGTTTCCTTTTCATATTCACATACGTGGATCGGCATCTAAAGCCGAATGAGTTAAATATTTTTTCTGTTTTAATATCTGTAATGGGTGCTATCGTTTCGTAAGTAACTTCTAATTCTGAATAATCTCTGGTGTCATTCACATCATTAGTTCGTGAGTCTTTTCTTACTTGATTTACTATACAACCGTCAATATTGTCTCCTAAAGTGCTGAGTCTCTTGATAGCAAAGCTCAGGCGTTTTTTATTTAAATTTGATATGCTTTGATCATCTTCTTCTTCACTCTCTTCTGGAATTTCCGGGAGTATTTCAACACCAAAAATATTTCGTCTCTTTTCTTCTGGACTGGGAGGAGGCGTTATAGTTTCGATAACATTACCATCATCATAATCTATATCTTCAACTCGATGTAGATTATCATCAGAGGGACTCTTCCAACACTTTTTACTAAGGTTATGTAATTGTAATTCAGTTCCATAAAAACTATCTAACGCTTCATTTTGGTATACCATAAATGTCTGTGACAGTTCTTTATACCTGGTAAAATAACTGCTTTTTCTTGCTGTATTTACTTTTAATATCATTACTGCTGGTAGCGTTTGGAGTATAATGGCAGCTAGTAATAAATACGAAAATTGATATCCATAATATTGTATTAATATATATAGAATATGTGGGAAAACTGACTGTCCGACTGCTTGTCCTGTGAAACATAGGCCTCTTATCAATCCCAATTTTGAATCGTACGTCTCAAATAGTACAGCATCTACTTGGGCTGATATCAATGATGACCCTAAGCCTGAAAGAAAAGTTGAAAAAATTAATTTTTTTTGCATTTGATTTACAATATTTATTATTTAAAAAAAATACTTATTACATATTTTGTTAATTCTATAAGGTAACATTTATTTGTTTTATACCTCCTAATATGCCATACATAAACGGCTGCCAAAAGTACGATGTAAACGCACAAATCAGCAAACTAATAACCACAAGCACTAGTCCTATTGATGCCATGATCCTGTATCCCATTGTTCCTCCCCAAGAGTCTGCAGCCTCTCGGAACCAACATTCTGGAATTAATAAATAATTATCAATATATTATAAGTAAATATTTATTATTTTTGTTTATTGTGGACAGAAAGTGGCTGTTAAGTTTATAGTTAAAGTTTCAATTGCTTATGTATTTGAACTGTATCTGGGTGTCATCAGTTAATATTTACTTATTGTGGTGAGATTTTATATATTAATACGAATTCTTAAATATTTTAAATTTACCCCAATCATATAAAATATATGTACATTGTGACGACATCATATTATTTTGTTCAGTATTATAAGAACCAAACGTTTATTTACAGAGGAACTGGATCAACCGGACTATTTGTTTTCGTTAGAAATTCGGATAATCGAAAATCCGGATAATCGAATGTATGAAGAAATGTGGGTTCTGTGTAGAATGTTTGTAGGTCAACGAAAAACAATGTTTGTTGATAAAACTATTATAAGTTTCCAACATATGATGCACTTATTTACGAACATATACATTTACTTATATTTAAATATAATTATTGGTCTTCTGAAAGTCCGGATAATCGGTAATCGTATAAATGAAGGATAGATAATCGAGTTTCTACTGTACTTTAGAATGTTAACCAAATAGTGAAAGTAAACTCTTACGTGTTAGTCCATAAACCAAGACAAACATTGACGGGGCGGCAAGACCAAGCCATAATGGAACTTCCAAGATAGCTAATTGAACCCATATCACACCATATGATAACACCAAGCTTGGCAGGCACACCTGGAAATTAAATTTAGCATTGTCAATCTTATTGTTTCTATAATTAAATATGCCTCCATAATTTTTTTAGCTTCACGCAGTGTCTCGAATATAGCAGTGTAAGCAGAGGGATCCTGGCAACATAGAATTAGGACACTCCGTTCCTGACTTGTTGCCGAATTTTCGGGGTATTGCGTTTTAAGTGGCAAGAATCTACTTCACTCTTTGACTTGTTAGAAGAACGATGAATTGAACAACATTAAAACATTAACATTAGCTTCACGCCAATGCACACTTCACACAGCAGGGAACCTAGGCAGAGGGAACCTAGTGTTAAGATACTCCGTTCCCCACTTTCTGCCGAATTTTGGAGGCATTGCGTGTTGAATGGCAGAACTCAACGCCGCGCTTTGCCTCGACACCAGAGCGAAGAAATGGAAATATAAATTTAAGTAAATATTTCATCTCCTCGAGGAAGGAAAGTTATTATCATCGTTCATCGTCAGGGAAATTTTATGAAGATAATCTTCGGCTTTTATAGCATGTAATTTAGAACGTATACTTTTGAGAAAATGTGATATTAAAATAATTAAGGCTAGTCTAGCTAGTCACTAGTCTATAATAAATAAGTGACAATAAGGCATTTTGTGTCAAAAAATAATTGAAAATAGTTAGGTGATATTTCAGCAGTTTGTCCACACAGAAAAAGTAACTTTCAAATATATAATATAAGTATCAATTGTGTATATTTTATCTATAGCTATATAACAATAATTTTAAGCAAGCAAAACCGTGTTTGGGTCGCTAGTTTGTGGTTGAACGATCCGAAACTCACCACGTCATGAAATTTGTTATTACTCAATTTAACACGTGACATATTTGAAAATTTATAGTATATATAGTATAATAATAATCCATATTATTATTATTGTTATACGTAAATAGCTTATTTGCGTAATCTGAAATTTCAACAAATCAATCATCATTAGGATTTTACAAAAAAAAACCAAAACAAACGGATATACTTCGCTCAAGATAATGGCAATAATTAATTAGTAGTCAAATATGTTTAGATTTTTACAATTTATATTTTTTGTATATAGTAGATATCTATATATCTTCTTATATTACCTTGGGTGTGGATAAACTACTTGCTAATGAATGTTCATAAATTAAATATGCGTCATTAAAAGCATTTGTATGTTGTTGACACTCAAAAAGTTTCACAAATAATACTTTTAAGCAATTAGTTTGCGGCTCCACATAGAATTTATTATGATTATAATAATATAGAATAATAATATAGACATAAATCATCCGTCGTGTCGCAGGGGCACCGAGGTGTGACTGTAACACGACGGTTGTGGGATCGATCCCCACTCGGGGAATCTAATTATTATTTATTAATATTTTCATTTATTCACTCTGGCACCAAAGCAAAAAACCCGCCGTTGAGTTCTGCCGCTTAAGACGCAATGCTTCGAATACGGCGGAAAGTGGGGAACGGAGTGTCTTAACATTTGGTTCCCTCCTCCTGTCCTGGTAGTACGAGATACAGCGTTAAACTGATCTTTTTTTTATTTTTAAATCATAATCATAATATAGCCTACTCAGTATAATTGTATTATAATTACACAGAAACATATATATAACATCATTGCTCAAAGTTGTTATATAGTGTCTATATATTACATTTATTGCAGATTTTCCTGTCACTTCCAACCGTCTCGTTTGTTTGCATATCCAGATATGCAGCGCTACTGACAACATGCACCACGGTCGTACCGTCTTGTGAAGATGCAAATGGATAAATATTGACACAAAATCAAGCACATATTTTTATAAGAATACAATTGTTTAGACAAGTCATACAAAGATATACAACCCTAACTAAGGAAATGAAAATATTAAATATTTCATTTCCTCGCGGCGCGGACTTGAGTTCCTGTACTCAATAAACAATGCCTACAGAACTCGGTGAAAAGTGAAGAGCGGAGGTGTCAATAGGAACTAAGTGTCTTAACACTAGGCTCCCAGATTCCGTCTGCCTACCTTTGCCTACCTGACCTGACTTGACCTGTATATTTAAATGTTTTTTTTTCTATTTTAACAGATATGAGACACACTCTTTAAATTCTTCTTGAATAAAAACTCAAGTAAATATTGTTAGTAGTAGCTAGTTACTTCAAGTAAATTTTGATTTCTACTATAAATCATAATCCTCAAATAACAAAATGAAACTCTTCAAAAACTTTAATAATACCATACGTGATTAATATTTTATTTATCAATGAGTAAACATACTATATCAGTTTAATGTCCCCTGATTGATTAAAAACAACTTTTTGCTAAAGTACCTAAGCATAAGCGTTTGTGGAAATTAGTTTTTATTTCTTTTTTAATGTCATAACGGTCACTAAATAATCGTGGTTACCAAATGTGGCTACGTTTACCAAATAAACTATATCTATTGATCATAAAATATCTAAAATAGAATAAATATCTAATATATAAAATAGAATAATATTAACAACTTCGAGATTTTGAGGCCATAATAGCGCACAAGTGCGACTGTAAAAGCATCAATTGAGGCATAAAAGAACCAATTCGATTCCCACTCGGGGGATTGATATATTCAATATTTTCATTTCCTCGCCCTGGTAACCAGGCAACGGCTTTGATTTCCGCCACTCAACACTCAATGCCTCAAGAATTTGGCGAAAAGTGGGGAACGGTAGTGTCGGTATGAGAAACGAAAGTGCCTTTGATTCCTAGCCACGAGGAGTTGCCACTAGATTCCTAGTTCCCTGTGCATGTTCGGTATACAGCCTAAATCTAAAAAAACCTCAACAATAAAAAATTATAATAGCTTACAAGGTACAATAAGCATGTTGTTTCATAGTATATTCATGTATCAAATGGTTCAGCGAGCACTGCTCTAGATATTCTTGTATAAATGATATTAAATATTACGGTATTATTTAAAATTATGTACCCATGCTGTGTCTAAAGTATACAGGAGATGACATTACAATAGGCAGTGACGACAAAAAATATTTAATATTTAATTATCGTTTTATTATCGACAAAACAAATGACGCAGTGTACGACGCTATAACACGAAAATATATATACTTATAAGTTATAACAAATGATGGTGTTATTCGTCTTTATTTGTATTAAATTTAACAATAGGTTATAGCTCGTTTAATGGGTAGATATTATTAATACTGAACTTAAAATATTAAATAATGTATTAAAACGGTGGGCATATAAAATGGTTTTTTCTCTCCAACGCCTATAATAATTTGTTCTATGAATTAAGTTTGAAATTTCTCACACGATGAAATTGCGTTTCTGTAAATATAACTTTATCGCAATATATCGATGATGACGAATAGAGATGAATTGATTTGTATATGACATATCCATCCGCAATAAGATAACTTTTTCTTTATCGAAAGATAATTGGCACCAATGCTTGCTCAGTTAACTTGCGCATTTCTATAAATTATAAATACAACCACATATTTTGATATCATGAAATAGTTAAGAATTATGTAAAAGTAATCATAAATGATTGGTAATACATACATTCAAAATCATAACACAACCAAGAAGTGGCCAGCGCCAGCTCGCGCTCTGAACTCTCTCCTCAACCTCCATTTAGTATTCTTTTTTCAGGCATATTTTTGAAATTTCTAACAACATTATCATTTTTTTTATTTAAACACTTCACTGTTGACGAATCTTTCTTACACACTATTTCATAAAAATTTATCGACAGGACGTCTTTGAACGAGCATGACGTTGTATTGACGACTCTATACATCGACAGTCTTATCGGAAGACCCGAACACGGCTACTTTGTCTTATCTTATCGCGCTATTTTGTAGTTATTTAAATGTCTAGAGAATTTATAATTGAACTATTAGTGAAACAAATGAACTGGTAATAAGTTAATATAATGAGACCTATGTCTTTTTTTATTGTATAATAACTGTTAGTATTTTGTAATGAGCTATTACGCAAGAATTAGAATTAGAGGCCAGTCGTAGCGCAGGGGCACAAAGTGTGACTGTAAAACCGACTGGTTGTGGGTTCGATCCTCACTCGAGGAGATGAAATATTTACTTAAATTTATATTTCCATTTCTTCGCTCTGGTGTCGAGGTAAAGCGCGGCGTCGAGTTCTGCCGCTCAACACGCAATGCCTCCAGAATCCGACAGAAAGTCGGGAACGGAGTGTCTTAACACTAGGTTCTCTCTACCTACCCTGCTGTGCGCGAGATACAGCGTGAAGCTGATTTTACTTTTATTTATAATAAATAAACTTGCCTAGTTTATTTTTTTCTTTGATTTTCCATAAAAACTGTAGTAGCAATTACACATTAATTACAAATAACAATAAAAAAATGTAGTAACACAATTTTTTAATTATTATTTATAACTAATCCTAAAACATAGGGTGTAACTTTATCTCCAAATTCCAGTGTCCAATTCGATTTCAATCAAATAAATTTTGACTTATGAAATATTATTTATTATTTAGTGGTCAAAAAATTGTCACTTACTAATATTTATTGATTAGGGAAGATTTTATAATTAATAATAGCTTTCTATATCAAGAACTTTTACAACGAAATTCAATATTGGTCCGCGATCGGCTCATTTGGCATGTATGAAAAAGATAAATGACATATCAACTGACACTTATATTGTAATTTGTAATACACTCTTGTCATCAGGCCCGGTCGACTTCCTAAGGGGCATGTGCGACATACCTACGGGGGATTGTAAATAAGTCCCGAAAAAAAAAATTATGAATTATTTGATACTTAGTGTTGCTATATTAAAGTAAAACTACTAATTAGTAGTTTCTATATAGGATTTTTTTAAGGATTTATTATAATGTTTTTATGATATAATTATTTATGATTTAGTAAATAACTTTCTTTATTATGTTTCATGTATGGAAGGTATCATGATAAAATGCAACTCCGAAAAAAATAGAAGTTAATCGTAAATATAATTAACAAATGAAAATAAAAAATTGCAGTGTAATTTAGTTATATAAAGTTTTCAATTGAAAGCAGAAACAATTTATGTAACCGATATGTAAAGCGTAGTAGTAGGATTATCTTTTGATATGGGGTAACATTATAATTTGCAAATGGCGAACCTATGTTTCATTCGGCGACGCAAACTGTTATTTAATATTGGAATTTCTATTGCATTTTATTATATGTGAATATGAAATTGAATTGAAATGAATTTTATAGGTTCGCATTAGCGAACCTATAAAATTACCCAGGATTACCTGGCCCTACCAATCTACACCGGTAAGTAATCGTTAAATATAAATTTAAACATAAAGTCTTATTTGTAAAGATTTGTGATAATAGTTTTATTTATTATTTGTAATTTTATTTCCAGATTCAACAAAAATGTTTGAAATGGCTTAAATATTGCAGCTACAATTTGTAATATGGGTGGTGTCAATATATATTACAATATTTGATTTACCTCTCTTACTGAAATGGTTCAGAAAATTGTTTTTAAAATATAATATAAAATGAAATACAAATATTACATCAAACAATATTGAAGGAAAAGGTAATATTTTGTCGTGTATTGTATAGTCCAGTTAAAAGTACTAGTTTCTATATAAAAAATTTTAAATTAATCAGCTTCACGCTGTATCCTGTACACAGCAGGGTAGGCAGAGGGAACTTAGTGTTAAGACACTCCATTCCCCACTTTCTACCGACATCTGGAGGCATTGCATCTTGAGTGGTGGAACTCAACACTGCCTTTTGCATCAACACCAGAGTGAAGAAATGGAAATATAAATTTATATAAATATTTCTTTTCCTCAAGTGGGGATCGAACCTACAACCCAGTAGATTTTACAGTCACACCCTGTGCCCATGCGATATGGCTGGTCTCAAGTTTGGCTGGTTTCTACTTACTAATAATTAAATAAAACTTGTTAAAAAAATATTATTTTAATTAACATATTATTTATTACATTATAGGTCGAGCCAAATGGAAACGTATAAAACATTTCTTCCAAAAAGACTGGTGATGGAAATTTTGTTTTTGCACCTAAATTAAAACAGGACCATACATGTCCAAATGCCAAGCAGACAACGGGAGTGAAACTTGCTAAGTTCTAAGTCATGGTCAAGGTTTGTTTTAATTGCCTAACCTGGAAATATGTCTGTGGATTTTTATTAAAGAGCCTTGGCAATAAATGCAAACTTTGTCTTCAAGATCTTCAAAATATCAGAAATTATTAAAAAGGTTAATATAGGTATATTAAAAAATAGGTAATAGTATAATTATGTTAGATTTAATTTGACCAACACTATTAACTTCATGACACTGACTTCATAATTTTTATCATTATCTCTATTATATTTATCATTATTATCAAAAAATCAACAATTCAATTATATTTATTTAATTAAAATAGAATAGTAAACAGCAATGATTTTGTTCATTCTTTATTTGTAGTCTACGTCAAATTTCAAGAATGTAACTGCCTACAATATTATAAATTAAAAAATATATAAATTATGATTTATATATAGTTACATTCTTGAATAGAGTACAATCTATTTAACTTATATAAATGTTAATTATTGTTTCTAATATAAAAGGGCAAGTTTGGCAATAATCACTATTTTATTTGATTTGCAAGAATACTATTTGTATAGATATAATTATAACAAATGTTTATAAGCAATAAAAAAGTATAAAGTGTTTATTTGTTTTATTTCTGTATTTATCTTGTATTATTATTAAACTAGAAATAAACTAGAAATGATTCACTCCTTCAAAATCATTTGGAAGTATTTTTGTTTAAATTAAATAATGATATTTCCAATTGATTTTGAAAGAGGGAATCATTCTGGTTTTGAAAAAAAATTGATTTATTATCCAAATAATAGCCAAATTTTGAATTTCCCGCCCATATCTGAAGCGTCAAATTTTAAATATTGTTTTTGGTGGGCACACAATAGATGGCAGCAGTGTCGTTCAGTCCCCCATTTTTTGTATGAAGTGAACATTCTTCCCTTTGGGTATATGTGTTCTGTGCTTGTCATTTGTCACTTTTTCATAGCAAACGATAACACGAAATAATTTTATTATTTTATTTGATTAGTATAATAAGAACGTGTTGCAAAGCAAAATAAAATAATACGACAACCCATTTCTTATATAATTTCAAATGTACCATGACTACAGAAAATACTCTACAGGAATTTTCAAACTCAATAAACCGATTAAAAACAGAATGTGTGGACGCCGGCATAAGCGAAGAAGAATTTAAAGAAATGTATAATGAAACACTAGATGATATAGTTCGAGAATCCCATATAATGCCAAATCAACGCAGACGTCTATATAAAAATTATAAATTTCTTGCTGTATGCCTTTCAGTAATCGTTATAGTAATAAATTTCCAATCATTGTACAGCTGTTTCATATGTAATATGCAAGAATATATTTATCCAGGCCTAAGATTGTTAAGAAAAGCATCAATTCCATTTATATCTTTATTTCCCTGCATTAACAGGTAAGGTTGGAATATTGTTATAAATTTTTACTATTAGTTTTTCTCTATTTAGTGTTTACTGTATTTACTTTCTATATTAAACTGCATATGGGAGGGACCTACCTTGCTTTATGTTCAATTTATATTAATATATTTGAAATCCTACATTAAAATTTCTATTATTTATCTGAATTAAATTTTGATGTTATCACATAATTCCAATTTTCCCTTAAACAAAATTTAATGTAAAAAATATTTTAAAAACAACTTATATAGGTCATAAAAATTCAAAATCATGAAATTTTATATATATCAGTTACAGTAAAATAAGATTATATGTTATGTAATAAATAATATTTCACATCAATAGATTTATACTTTTCACAGTTAATTTTTTTATATCCCTTGCCTTCACAATTATGAGTTCCTGGATGATTAATTACAATTCAACAATTAGGAAATTGCATAAGAATTATTTTTTCGGGATTTTTTTAGCTACTTAAAGTTGAACCATGTTTGATATACAAGATAGAGTTTATACAGCATCATAAAATCATCATACAGCAATCTTTTAAATTATTATAAAGCACTAGCACAAAAAAATAGTGTGCAAATTTTGTCACCCTCAAAAATTGGGGGTGACAAAACACACACAGCAGATTGGCTGTTGGCCTTTTGCAGACCTGTCCAAACATTTAATCTTCTAGTAAACTTGCCACTAATACAACTCAAATATAGTTCTTTGCAGAATTGTATCAAGAGACATTCTAATACAAAACCCGATTCCCCTTCACTGTAGTTTTGACTGACTTTGCTGCCATGTAGCTCTTGTTTTGTTAACAAACATTTGGAGAATTTTTCAAAGCACACCATAAAACCAACACAAATGCCCCCCCATTTTATTTACAAGTAAAACATGGTATAAGTAAAAAAATCAAAGAAAATTTAATGAAAAAGGATTCCATCCGCATAATTTTTTGTTCCCTTGTCCAGATTGAATAAATTGGTTGTTTGCACCTAAATTAAAACAGGACCATACATGTCCAAATGCCAAGCAGACAACGGGAGTGAAACTTGCTAAGTTCTAAGTCATGGTCAAGGTTTGTTTTAATTGCCTAACCTGGAATATGTCTGTGGATTTTTATTAAAGAGCCTTGGCAATAAATGCAAACTTTGTCTTCAAGATCTTCAAAATATCAGAAATTATTAAAAAGGTTAATATAGGTATATTAAAAAATAGGTAATAGTATAATTATGTTAGATTTAATTTGACCAACACTATTAACTTCATGACACTGACTTCATAATTTTTATCATTATCTCTATTATATTTATCATTATTATCAAAAAATCAACAATTCAATTATATTTATTTAATTAAAATAGAATAGTAAACAGCAATGATTTTGTTCATTCTTTATTTGTAGTCTACGTCAAATTTCAAGAATGTAACTGCCTACAATATTATAAATTAAAAAATATATAAATTATGATTTATATATAGTTACATTCTTGAATAGAGTACAATCTATTTAACTTATATAAATGTTAATTATTGTTTCTAATATAAAAGGGCAAGTTTGGCAATAATCACTATTTTATTTGATTTGCAAGAATACTATTTGTATAGATATAATTATAACAAATGTTTATAAGCAATAAAAAGTATAAAGTGTTTATTTGTTTTATTTCTGTATTTATCTTGTATTATTATTAAACTAGAAATAAACTAGAAATGATTCACTCCTTCAAAATCATTTGGAAGTATTTTTGTTTAAATTAAATAATGATATTTCCAATTGATTTTGAAAGAGGGAATCATTCTGGTTTTGAAAAAAAATTGATTTATTATCCAAATAATAGCCAAATTTTGAATTTCCCGCCCATATCTGAAGCGTCAAATTTTAAATATTGTTTTTGGTGGGCACACAATAGATGGCAGCAGTGTCGTTCAGTCCCCCATTTTTTTGTATGAAGTGAACATTCTTCCCTTTGGGTATATGTGTTCTGTGCTTGTCATTTGTCACTTTTTCATAGCAAACGATAACACGAAATAATTTTATTATTTTATTTGATTAGTATAATAAGAACGTGTTGCAAAGCAAAATAAAATAATACGACAACCCATTTCTTATATAATTTCAAATGTACCATGACTACAGAAAATACTCTACAGGAATTTTCAAACTCAATAAACCGATTAAAAACAGAATGTGTGGACGCCGGCATAAGCGAAGAAGAATTTAAAGAAATGTATAATGAAACACTAGATGATATAGTTCGAGAATCCCATATAATGCCAAATCAACGCAGACGTCTATATAAAAATTATAAATTTCTTGCTGTATGCCTTTCAGTAATCGTTATAGTAATAAATTTCCAATCATTGTACAGCTGTTTCATATGTAATATGCAAGAATATATTTATCCAGGCCTAAGATTGTTAAGAAAAGCATCAATTCCATTTATATCTTTATTTCCTGCATTAACAGGTAAGGTTGGAATATTGTTATAAATTTTTACTATTAGTTTTTCTCTATTTAGTGTTTACTGTATTTACTTTCTATATTAAACTGCATATGGGAGGGACCTACCTTGCTTTATGTTCAATTTATATTAATATATTTGAAATCCTACATTAAAATTTCTATTATTTATCTGAATTAAATTTTGATGTTATCACATAATTCCAATTTTCCCTTAAACAAAATTTAATGTAAAAATATTTTAAAAACAACTAATATAGGTCATAAAAATTCAAAATCATGAAATTTTATATATATCAGTTACAGTAAAATAAGATTATATGTTATGTAATAAATAATATTTCACATCAATAGATTTATACTTTTCACAGTTAATTTTTTTTATATCCCTTGCCTTCACAATTATGAGTTCCTGGATGATTAATTACAATTCAACAATTAGGAAATTGCATAAGAATTATTTTTTCAGGATTTTTTTAGCTACTTAAAGTTGAACCATGTTTGATATACAAGATAGAGTTTATACAGCATCATAAAATCATCATACAGCAATCTTTTAAATTATTATAAAGCACTAGCACAAAAAAATAGTGTGCAAATTTTGTCACCCTCAAAAATTGGGGGTGACAAAACACACACAGCAGATTGGCTGTTGGCTGCAGACTGTCAACTTAATCTTCTAGTAAACTTGCCACTATTACACAAATATATTTTCTTTGCAGAATTGTATCAAGAGACATGTCTAATACAAAACCCATTCTTCACTGTAGTTGACATGGATTGCTGGCCATGTAGCTCTGTTAACAACATTGGAGAAATTTTTAATCCACAGCCAGTAAACCAACAACAAAATGCCCCATTTATTTACAAGGTAAACAGTGTATTAGTAAAAATCAAGAATTTAAATGAAAGGAGTTCCATATCCATAATTTTTGTCCTTGTCACATTGAAATAATTGTGTTTGTGACACTCCCTCTACCTAGTGTGTTATTTTACACCGAAAATTATTAAATTAAAACAGCAGTTCGGAAATTATTTTTGTATGAACAAATTTCATGTTTTAATACTCAAATTTTAAATATTGTCACCTTTTTGCACAATGCCAATTTTCATCAAAACACCCACCTTCTACAGCCTGATCCACCCTGATCTGTAGTTTTTTAAATTGACAGAGTAATTATGATAATATTTTAGACTGAACAATTAAAATTGAATGTTGATGATTTAAGAAAATTGTACACAAAAAACAAAATAGTGTTTGATAAGGAGAGCCCTAAAGTTTATGTAAACAACAAAAACTATGCAAGTGTGGAATCTCTATTTGATTTGAACAATGAAGAGAACCTTTTTGTTTGGTAAGGTTACTAAAATTACAAATTTTAGACTAAAATTTAAAGAAACTATATTTCTTTTACTATATTTCCATTGAAGCGCAGCATTGGCAGCAAGTTTATTACAATTTAAGCAAATGGAACCTATGTTGAGATATTCCATTTCCCACTTTGCATTTTATGCTGTATTAGTGGCAGAACTCAACACTTGAAATAATTAATTCTCACAAGTTGTAATTAAAACCTTCACGTCGCATTTACCGTGCACACATTGTCACTGCGCCATGTCGTTGATTGTTTAAAATGATTAACAACAAACTAAAACTATTTAAAAAAGTATCAATAACTAACACATTTAATTTTTGTGATATTTTTGAGGCCAGTTGTGGTGCAGGGGCACTAGCATGCCACTGTAATTTTGACAGGTTGTAATTCAATTTCCACTCAAGGAAATAAAATATTTAATATTCTTATATCCTTGCTCTGGTGATAACAACAATGCGGAGACCAAAAATGTTTTAATTAGAACAGTCTTTTATCAATAGGTGCTCAAATGTAAAGCAACATGTAAAGCTAAAATATTATTTTTTTAAATAAAAATAATACTTTTCTAGGAAATTGAATAATTTCAATGTAGCAAGAATATTAAGGCAGACAATACCAAGACCAAAAGTTGTACCAAAATTTGGACAAAGCACAGAAAGATTTATAATAATTGATTCGAAACATGACAAATTTCATTTACCAGATACTGAATGCAACTTTGCATTTTTATTAGTATTAAGTGGAACAAGATTAATTGATTTACGACCGGCTGATGAATGCAAGCTTCAATGTAAATCTTTCAAGGTGGAATTAAAGGAATCATATTTGTGTAAGAAACCAATGAGTATCTTGAAGTTTATTATAATTTATAAGTTGTTTTACAATGTTTTCAAATTATTTATTAAGTATATATATGATATACAAAATTATATTTTCAAATGTAGTGGTACATCAACTTCTACTGTAAGCAATGATTGTACCATAAATTCCCACTCTGGAAAGATTAAATTATTCTCATTACCATGCTCTGGTGAGACCTACCCTAGAATAAATTAAATGTAGTAGTACATTGAACATATTTTAGTGAAACTCTTGCAGTTACATTTATATTGAAGTCTGTATAAAAAAAATCTCTTTAAAAAATAATAATTTCTTTTAAATTTTTAGTGTGGTATAATTGGTGGTACTGGCGGCCTGTTGTTCAACAGTCATCAAGCAATGAAACATTTATAGCACATGTTGGCTCATACTGTTAATTTGAACAATAAACTTGGAATGTATCAAACATTTTATTTTATACCACATAACATGTAATATATTAAATTGTCTAAAATAAATTAGCTATAAATAAATAAAATCATTCAAATTTTTCTTTTAGTTTCTGTTTGAGTATAACTGGAACTAATGAAATTAGAGCAAAAAGGCTCAATACTGTAACTGATGTCCACGACCAGGCATCACTTGTGGAAGTTAAAGTATGTAAAGTTTGACCAGCTTGTATTGCTACAAAGGATGGTGGAGCTACTCCTGTGAAAGATTATAAATATACATTATTTTATAACATTCACTTTAAGGACATCTAATCCTAATGGTTCTTTACTAAATTAATAGGCTAAATTACAAACTAACCAATTAAATACCATTAATAGACTAGTAAATGAATGTGAATCTTACCTATGAATGTTCCTAAGGCAAAGGGTACAAGGGGCACACCAATAACAGGTGCACTCATGTTGATAAACCAATTGGGCAAAAATGGTGTAACCCTCAAAAATATTATATAATTTAACAAGTTATTTTTATGCTTTGTGACAGCCTTTGACCATTCTTCCGCTTTCTCTGGGAAAAATTTCCTAACTAACTTCTTACCCAAAAGGTTAGATAAAAAGAAGCACAAACTTGCACCAATAGCTGAGCAACAACAGACTAAAGTTAATGCTAAATAAAATGGAAATAAAAACCCTGACAAAATACTCAAGAATATTGAGCCAGGAATTGCGAATGTTTGCAAGCTGTTAAAATAAATTAAGAAATATTATTGTATCACATTGAATGATAAATTACTGTCTTGCCTATTAGTAATGTTAAATGCTGGTATTATACCAAAAAAAAATCACTAATTTAACACACCCAATTTACCGATTTACACGAAAACCAATTAGTCAATTATTAGTTTCTATTGGTTTTAATCATACAAAAACCAATTATCAAAATTTGTAATCAGTTAACATCACTAATTCAGATATCAAATACCTACATGTATGAACTTTAAAAAAGGATACAAGATATAAACTAAAAATACTCCCAGTAATACTTCCAAAAAATATTTGTCCTTATATCTGTCCAAAATTAAACCTAACTCTTTAGCTTCCTCTAAGTCCCATGGTAACTTTATATGTGGCTTTTCATGTCTAAAATAAAAATTACTATTGAAAATAACTGATCAAACATTTTAAAAAAGAAAATATAGTAAACTCTCACTCTTCCAATTCAGGGAATTGTTTGTACAAAAGTCCCAAAGCCACCAAAGACAAAGAAAATATTATAGCAACAATGATTAGTGCTTTTGAAGTTGATAATCCACCATCATGTTTCTTTATCGCAGACTTATCTGAAAATAAAAATAAACATTTAAGTGAAAAGTAATTAATATACATAACGTATTTATAATATCATTTTTGGTTAAATATCATTAGATTATCAGGTATTGTGAAGGAATAGGTACATGGAATAGGATAGTACAAAGCGATACAATCAGTTCTTATGTTTCGTATTCTTGGTTTGATATTGGATGTGGACGAGACACGAGGATCTTGTATTTCATCACCTTGAGTTTCAGGAGCACGAGAAACATTGCGACGATCAATTATGTTCATTTTTAGGACCTAAATAAGTCAAGGTTTTTCGTGTCAAACAACATGTAACACTATTAAAAGATTTTTGCACAAATAAACTTGAACAATTATAATGCTTCATTCAAATCTTACTTTTAGAATAAAGAAACTAAAATATATTTGAATTACAGTGACTTGTTACTTAAAACTTCAGAATCAAAATTCAAAGTGACGTTTGTCTTTGAATATTGATAGATTATAAAGTGTTGACCATCGACTAAATTCATAATATTTCAATTTACCAGCTGTGTAGCTTTAAGTTTTGGATCTCATATATCAATAGAATTTACATTTTTCAAGAGTATTTATATTAAAAGTATTTTTAATACAAATTTAAGTGAATTTTTCTATATAGGTGTATATTTTTCGCGTATCTGGTTGAAAATTACTTGCGCGACTATATATTTTTGTATTACAATTTACAAATAGTAATAATTCCTTACTTCTAGTCTTACCTAGTTTTATTGTCATATCTTTAGCCTTTGATACCGTATTATATTTAATAGCACTCTTTGGTTCATATTTCACAGTAGTAGCGGTATGGGAATTATTCTAAAATTGTTATTTTTAATCAAAAACGTTGTCTTTTTTAAAAACAGAGTACAACTGAAAGTTACATAGATTGATTACAGCTGTACTACTGCTGGAGAAGTCAGAGAGAACGGGGCGTTAAACGCTACGGTCTCTACGTAGCTCTTTCACCAAAATAAAATATATAGCAGTTGATGACAGTGGTGTCATCAACTTCTTTATATTTTCTTTTTCTATCTTATTATATCGTGACCTTCCTCCAGAGTATCTTTGCTACTATATTTACGAAAGGCAACCGAGGTCTCTCCCTACTTTTCTTATCGCTTACTTTTCCTTCACAAATATTTTTTGCTATTCCTTCATCAGTCATCCATTCGCACGTTCTTCTACATTGTCACTGTGAAAAGTATTTAGCTATAAATATTAATCCCAAGCGAGGTGCAGGTATCATGCCTTTGTATAAAGGCAAAGGTTTGCAGACACACTATCAATTTCTATAAATTGTATAGTAATATTTATACCAACTAAAATATTAACAAGAAGAATGAAGGAGAAATTCGGACCACCTACATGTAGATTTAATATGGTACGTATATTAATGGAGGATTTCGAAGGGAACTTAACTCTGCACCATGCCTACCTAGGATATATGAAGGTTACGTTGATTACTTAACTAACTTAACTTAACTTCACGCTTTATCCCTAGCGGGGTAGTCAGAGAGAACGGAGCGCCAAACGCTACGGTCTCTACATACCTCTTTCGCCTCGTCCACTGTCATCAACCTCTTCATACATGCCCTCCGGGGGATCCTCATGCTTTTTACGTGACCTTCCTCCAGTATCTTTGATACTGTGTTTTCGAAGGTCAACCGAGGTCTCCCCCTACCTCTCTTACCACTCACTTTTCCATCATAAATCTTTTTTGCCATTCTTTCCTCGCTCATTCGTTCGACGTGCCCAAACCAGCTGAGCACGTTCTTCTTCATTCTCACCGTGACCGTACGTTGATTACATTTTTACAATTACAAACTTACGGACAATATCTATATAACTAAGAACCACCTCAATTCTATTAATGATATTATTGACAACTGACACTTCTACCATATGTGAGAAGGGTAACAGACACGATTGGCGACATCCTAAGGAAAGCTTCCATTAAAATTATATTTGGGTCTAACAAGACAGTGAACCAATTCTTAAGACCAGTGAAAAGTAATATTCCTTTGCAGTGAGTAGACGTATACTAGTAACTGTGGCTTAACATACATTGTTCAAAAAAGGAAAAGCATCGGTGTTGGGGAAACGAATATATCTCCGATATAATTTAGAATAAAAACAGCTGAAGAATATCACTTATAATCGTTGAATTTTAGATATATATACTTTCATAAGCTTAAGTAAGTTATTTTTGTACTGTTCTACATGGAAAGAACAGTAATAATATTTATAACGTTTCAATTACTCTGACACTGAATGCCATGGAAGTTATATAGCATGAAGATTCAAAAGAATAGAAATCGAGAAGAGTTTACGGGAAAAAATTAGATACCACATAAAGTTTTAGTCATAACTGGTTCAAACATAAAAAATTCCTCACACGAACCATCCGTGAGTAACCTTTTAGAAATATGTGTTCTGGACTCAAATCAGGTCCATTCACCTACTCTAAAAAATAATAATCATTATTCTCCCTAATTATCATTGCCACTTTTCATTTAAAATCATTGTCTTCAACTAGCGTCATTGCCATCTTTTATCATTTTGCTGGCAATATGAAACATGTTGGACTTTTATCAAAAACTCGTTCAAAGTACATAAAATTGTCTGGTTACAGATTATTTTCAAAATTTCAATATTAATATATATTGGCGATCAACGAAACATTTATAATTTAGAATTAGATAATAAAAATGTCAATGACTATTAACGTGCTAAATTTAGGAGAATCCAATTTAAGACTCACTTCAGCGTTCCTAAAGCTTCCGTAGCGTTCGTTGCACCGTCGGACAATAAAACTCTGCATGCTTACTTTATTGTAAAAGGCCTAAAATAAGCAGTAAGTTATGAACGTCGTTTCATGGCAATATTTAAAACAAAAACTCGAGCAATCAATGACATTATTTTTATAAACCTTTTTCTGATCGATATTTGTTACTTGTTAACTTTAAGCATATACTTATTTCATTGAAAGTAAATATTATTCTTTAATTATGTATATTTAAAACAGAAATCTAAGAGTACCCTAAAAAGGTACGTAGAATTTGTGCGTTTCAGAGAACTGCCCGGTAGCCTAATTCATTATAGAAAAGTTACTAGAGAGAATCTATACCGATTAATGGTCTTAATATATTTTATAAAAATAACTATGAAAATAATACTCTGGTAATTGTGTAAATAGTACTATATTACAATATCTCTCTTTTGAAAGCCCTTTAAAATTATTAAAAATCATATATCATAAATGAATCAAATTATTTTCTTAAGTTTTAATAATTATTTATTAAATAGTTGACATGTAAAACACCCAAACGTAAAAGCAAACGACCTTATTCTCAAACTTCGCT
Source organism: Heliconius sara (assembly GCA_917862395.2). Classification (NCBI taxonomy): domain Eukaryota; kingdom Metazoa; phylum Arthropoda; class Insecta; order Lepidoptera; family Nymphalidae; genus Heliconius; species Heliconius sara. Next base: position 4,707,975 of record OU860796.2, on the reverse strand, counting down.
CAAGCTTAAGCTCAAATGAATAAACTATAGTATGAAGACACTCCGTTCTCCACATTTAGATTTGTGATCAACGTTTATGATATTAAAAAAATATTAGAGTACACGGAAAATTAAATTATTCGAAACTTAGCGATACGACGTGTATATTCTATTGACATTGTAAAAAATTACGCGCCTTCGCAATAATATGAACACAATTCACAATCACAAGCCATCACTAATTCAAATTAAGATATTATTAAAAAATACAATTCTTAAAACTCACCATACTTATTATTTTTAATATTATAAGGATTATACACGTTTATCTTAAGTTCACAATTAATTTATTACGTAACAAACTTCTTATGAATTTAATTTGATAAAAACAGAGAAGAACATTATTAAACCGTGAAAGACAATGTTGGATGGGGAACTAGGGTGTTTGATCTCGCGGCCTGCGCGCGCGCACTTCAGTCTGTCCAAGACGCGGCGCGTCGTAAACGCTTCATTTAAGTCACTAGTCTGCGACTGTCCGGTGTTATTCATAAAAACTTCGATATAAACAAATATAAAATGCTTGTAAAACTATTTTAAATTTTGCTAACATCGTTTTTTAATACCATTCGAGTATTGTGAATAAACGCTTAGTTAAAAAGAGAAAATGTGATGTGCCAGTGAAAGTTGGATTTATATAAATGCAATTTGAGATGGACCTTTGTGGAAACATAGGAAACCTACATGAATATAAGTATTAAGGTAATTAATATTATTTCTTTTAATAAATGTTTCAAAAAAGTTAACCACATAAGATAATTGAATATTAAAACGGTACAGTTAAAGGTAAAGTATAAAATATTTCATTGATTAGTTAACTGTTATTTTAATTTCAATTCTTATAGCGTTTCTCTATTACAAGACCGGTGTTCATTTCGCAGAAGGTAAAGGTAGGTCAAGAAATTCTTAGAATTTAAAAATGCGCACATATTTCTATGTATTAAATACATTTTTATATGTAAATAAATGTTTAAATATGTTACCTACCTATAGTATATTAAATTGTACGGTTAGCATATAAAATAGGGATATAAAAAATATTTTAATAAATCTGAATGATTTTATATTGTTTTAAATGCTTATTTATTGTTTATAATTTATATGCTAAACTAACACTGCATATACTTGCATACCGTGTTGTTTTTTTTTATTAATAAGAAAAGCTTGTTCTTAAAGAAAGGTTTTTTTTTCTTAATTTTTTATATGTACATTCGACGATTCAAAAGTATATTGGAATAAAGAATATTTTGAATTTAAATTTGAAATTTGAATTTTGAACATTTATAGCATGCGATATTTAAGTCAGACTGCAAAAAAAAATATTTAATAATATTTTATTTATTTATTCTAATTAATTGTTTTTTTTTATCTTCAAGCTCTATCCTGTACATACCAGAGCAAAGGGAATCTGGGAACCTAATATTTTAAGACACTCCGTTTTCAATAATCCATTCTCCATTATCCGTAGAATTCTGGAAGCATAGCGTTTTGAGTGGCGCAACATTACATCGTGTTTGGACTCGTTACCAGACCGAGGATAATGAGGATATGATAATATCAAATATTTCATTTTCTCCAATGGTAATTGAACTCACAACCTGTCTCGTTAACAGTCGTGTTTCTGCGCCACAACTGACCTCGTTGTCTTACGATTGAAATTTCCAATTGATTACAAAGCAAGCCAATGCGCATAGTACCTATTGCTGAAATATAGAGAACAAGAACTATAGTCTATCATATAACTAGGTGCACTTTTTATTACTAAGCTATATTCACTGAGGCCTAAAAAAAATAGGTGAAAAAAGACTATTTCTAATAATAGTATTCTAAAATATATATCCAAATAAGATGTTATTTAGTTTACTTACAAGACATTAATATTTACACAAGAATGAAACGTTTGTGCAGGTGATGCAAGGAGAGATAGCAAAGTTATGCTTAGTGATAGCTATCCTGGCGCTGGCTGGCGGGGCGGTATCGGGAGAGGGCGCGTGCGAGCGGGGGCGCACTTGGTGGCACCGGCAGCGCGGCGCCTGCATGCCCTGCACCCGCTGCGACCCGCGCCGCCTTGCCGTCAAATATCCCTGCGAACTACACCGTGACACTATATGCCAACCTCTTTACGAGGTCCGCATATGGCCCTTCAACACGGAGAAAGACAGTGATGTCAGTGAAACATCAAGTGATTACGAGTATTACGAATATACGGACTATAGCGGTGAAGTGAGTGATGATTTAGACTGGGATATTCAGACATCCACTTTGACTCTAGCCGTGAGTGGGTGTATAGTGTTCTTTGTTGTAGTGGTGACGTTATCGTTGTACCATGCGAAGCAGTGGCGGGTACTGAAGCAAACTTTAAAGTCAGGTAAATTAATTTTTTTTTAGATTTTAATTACTTTAATAGGTGCATGAATCTATGATTTTATACTCGGAAAGATTATCGTTATTGTGGTATATAAATGTGCAAATATTAGACAAAAGTATAATAATTGATCATTGATATTGGAATTGGATTAAATCAGAATTTATTCATTTGTTATTTAATGAGGAATTGTATCTGTAAAAAGGAGCAAAAGTAAATGAGACTCGATTAAATGCAGGATATGAAAAAACAAAAACGTTTACGTAACCTACTTACATATGAACCGACAACCTACATAATGAACTATGTGTATTGCTCACAAAATATTATTTCTACACATACATTACACTCATGAAGAGCTATAGACAATATAAGATTTATGACCACTTTTTACACCGAGAGGTATTTCTGAAAAAGGCTAATGTATATTTTTTATTTACTTTATATAACATACACGTCAAAATGTAGAAAAGATATAAGCAACAAAAACTGTGTACGTCGCATAACTTACTGAGATACATCTCTACCAGAAATCTGTTGTTAAAGAAACGATTCGGATACGGTATCTAACTATATTCAGGGTAAAACTAAAATTGACTAGAGCAGAGTCGTCGGGAGTTTTATATTTTCAAGAGTCAATTATGTGATTTATGACTGTGTGTGTGGGTTTGTGATTTTTAAGAGCTGATTCGAACGCTCATATGTATTAAAAGTGATCAGAAATGATTGTTGCTTTTATAAGCTGTCAGCTCTCATCTATATGATCGTCAGTTTTATGGAAAAAATACTATATATAACTGATCCTGCGAGAAGATCGAGGTCTAGATCATGTGTTATAACACATTTGATGGGAAGCATGGTATGGTATACATTTTCAATTAACATATTTAATTAAATTAATGGAATTCTACAGTGACAATTTTGGTTATCTCAATTATAACCAAGATTTTGACAATATATTTTTTTATAAAAAAAATAGCACAAAAAGATTGTATTATACGACGAGATCAGAAATACTGTTTGTGTTGTTTAATTTTGCTTATTGAAGAATATCTCTAAAGATAGAAAAATGTAAATACTACAATTAGCCAATTTCAATTGACGCATAAAACGTTAAACCGAGCTAACTATTGCTATTGATGTATGATATACTCGTGTTTTTATTAAAAAAAAATAATGTATGTTTTTATACAAGTGTATAATAAATTTTATTGAATTGCGAAGATTATTTATAATCATGGACTTTCACTGAACAGTAACCACAAATATCTTACAATCGGATCACCTCATGTTATCCATACTAACATTTTATAGATACTATTATCTTCAATAACAGTTTATTTATTCAGGACACTGATGAACGGGCGACCTCCATGTATAACTGCGGACAGAGCATGGCCTATAGTTGTATATATGTAGGCGGCTCTAACGAAACTGACGACATTCATTGAATATAAAGAGATTAAATGCTTAACATCTTCGTCCTCAGTATAACGTGCGGACTAGTCGTGATGAAATATTTATATGTTACGTAACTACATAAAATATAGTTATCGCTACATTCCTTGAATACTTACGAATGAATATTTTACTCAAACACAAATTTTTGGTAGGATTTACTGTCGTAAAAACAGATTTATCTTTCGCTAAAGACGTAAACGTCTTTTTCTGAAAAAAAATTCTATTTAAGTAATTATCCTAATATTCGTATGTATTGTGCAAATATTTATTAGTTCTAAAATAAATATTGTACTACTCTTATGATTATAACATGTTTGTGGGAGACGTAGTGGAACCACTTTAAAGAAATAAGTTATTTTAACAACCGAAATCTACACGTGCCAAGAAATAGACCGGAATACAAAATTGAACAAGTTCCATTATTCAATTATTTATAAAGCAAAGACGAACACAATATATTTTTATTTAAAATTAGATCATTACATGTAAATAATAATATATCATACAATTCACTCTGAAGTTTCTGACATTTTTTTATACCTCCATTAAAATATTTTCTTATAGCAGTGATGGAAGAACACACAGAAAATAACCACATAAATAAAAAAGTTACCCAGATATCTAATTTTACTTAGCCTCTAATTTGTTTTAAAAATATGCTAAAATGTTTTCATTTTATGCTCTTATTTTCCTATGAAGTTGTATATGCTTGGTGTTAATATAAACCCAAGAGTATTTTACGCGATAAATAACCTTTACTTTCTAAGTAGAACATTAACGAACATTAAACATTATGAGATGGAAAAAATTCTTGACTCATTTTGCTACCAACGGCGCCATAATTTAGGATAATGCCGTATAGACAAGGCCACACAAGTGAATATATTTGTAAAATATCGTAAATCCTAGGCTTGGCGCAGCTTCAGAAAGTCGAACGCGAAGCGATACAGACGTGGTCCCGCGTAAACAATGCGGGTTTGTTTGAACATGTGCGTTACTAATTTTGACCGGTGTGGCCGACCACCATTGGAACAATAGCTAACGGTGTTTCTTAGTTTGCATTCGCTTATACCAAAAACAGTACACAAACATCGTATTAAGCGCGGTTCATTTTTAGTTTCATAAGTATTTACCGCTTCAATAATTAGCATTTAGACAATTTATTAAAAAAACGTTTAATATAAATTATACGTATACGTATAAAACTGAAATGAAAAATAAATTATTAAATAAAAAAGTGAGTAAACCAATTTATACAATGAACAGGACAAAAACACACTTCCCTTAGCTAGTATCTAAACTTGATGATAGTAGATATATATAAAAACAACACCAAAAAGTTCAAAATGTTTTTAATCATTTTGCAGATGTACAAGATCTCTCAGCTAAGTTGAGACTAATGGAAGCGGGTGGGGAAACGCCGGCCGAGCCGGTAGCCTCTGATCATCACATCTACTGTAATATTGGCAAAAATACATTATTGGGTGAGTAGTCGCAAAATATAAGTATATTTGCATATACTTTATTTTCTTGTATTATTCTTTTGATGATGTTAACATCAAATGTAAATAAAGTATATGCTGTCGTTAATTTGTATAAATAGATCATTCTCATTTATTGATAATACACATTTTTTTATTTATTTATAAAATATTATTCAATAATTCTTATATTTACGTACATAGTTATGGATGTATTCACAAATTAAATCTTTCATCAATATAAATTAAAGCGTTAAAAATAACGTGCCGGCCGTTATATGTGCATTACCACTAAAAATAAAAAAGAAAATTAAAAAAAAATCCATTCCAAAAAAGGAATGTTTACAACGTCATAGTCGTAACTCGTTAGCTGGTGTAGGGATTACTGGCGGCATGCCAGTCATTGGATCCAGTTAAACGGTTTAAAATAAGATGCGTAGGCGCACAGACTGGCTCCGCAACGATACTTTGATTTGTAGAGGTCACATTGACTACGGTGTGTTGCTTTGTTTATACCGTTTTAAAAACAACACAATGTAAATTGAGTTGATTGTATTTGAAATTCTATTTTTATCATAAATTATTTTTTAAATATGAAACAATAACATTTTTTATTATATTTAGGAAGGTACGTGGTTCTTATTATTGGATTATTATAACTTTGAAAAGCTCAAAACGAAAGAAGAGAAATTTAAAATGTCTAAGAAATTATTAATGGTCTTTTAAAAAGTGAATTTTAACATTTTTTTACTTGCTGACTGTACCCATACAGCTGTTACTTCCAGTAATTCGCAACGCTCGTTTATTTTACATTATTTTATTTCATACTTGAATTTTAATGGTTCACAAGACTTGTAAATACATCTAAATGAGCGTGTAGGTACATACATACATATATATAGAGCTATTTTACGTAGGTACGTACAAAAAAATATTTTTTTTTTCATTTATTTATTTACGCATTTTGCAAAGAAAATGATAAATATCTAGTAAATATGTTACTCTGTTCTCTACATACATATACAACATATGTACCGAGAGCAAGTACATCCATAGTGTTGAGGTGTATTTGCCATAACACCAAGTTGACGTCAACGTGCTTAGTATCCATTTTTAATATTTACTTATTGTATCACCTTGTTGTCTATCTTTCAAGGCTATTTATCTTGAGATCATATGAGAATATCAAGCTGAAATTAATATCATATATTTAGGTCCATAGTTCCTTGAAGCACAAAAAAATTATGCTTCTAAGTTAACGCAATCAAAAGATAGCAGCATTTATTTATTTATAGCGGATAATGTAAGCCTTAAATAAGTAATATTTATTATTTATTTAACCATGTACTAGTCATTAGCAAACCAAAATCAAATACATAAAAAATATTTATTTATTGTATTTTTCTATCAATTTCAACTGTCTATAACGGATAAGATGCAACCTGGTGACAGGCGGACAGAAGAACAGCGCAGTAATAGTAATGAGTTCCCGTTTGGTCCTTTAGATACGGAATCTTAAAAATTATTATTACAACTTTTATCCTAAATCATGCATTTCTTAGATATTACACAAATTATCTATGCATATGATGCATAGGATGACTCCTTAAGCCCAACTTTATTTAAGTTAATGATCTCTCAACTAAAAATAAAGAATAACAATAATGAATGGCCAGTTGATAACCTTTCGGAGCCACGCATGGCCGCAGGGCTCCGCTGTACACACGTGCGTCGTGTGTTCATATTGTAGTGATTTGTAATGCAAGCTCGTCGCCCGCTCCGCACCGCTTCCGCTCTCGAGGATTTCACTTGCCGCCGGGAAGCCTCTCACTTCCTGCTCGTACCTAGTTTTTTGACAATTAATAATAAATAAACATCAATAGACAATTTATTAGGTTATTGAACCACTTGTGCGTTCTGAAGAATTCTTATTAACTGAAAGTATAAAGGATAAGGAAGCATGACTTTATTAATACTTAAATAATAATTTAATTAGGATCAATACATGTACTATGTACAATTTGATAGTACCTATTACATTTCAATTGTATACATCTTTTTATAAAATGAACTAAGACAGTTTAAAAGTTAACTACCAAGGTAACTACCAAGAAAATAAAACAATCTTGTTAAAACCCATACCTAGATCAAATTATATCTAATAAAGGAATCCTTCCCTAATCCTCCGAGAAACCAAACTGCCTATTTTGTTTCTATACGGCAATAAGTACGTTTACCTGTCATTGGGCCACTACGTCATCAACAATAACCAGGTGATTTAATACCAGGTGTAATTCTATGAAAAGCGCGTTTACAGAAACTAAGCTGAACACTCGCATATTTATAATACATAAGAAACAGACTAAACAAAATGATGCGCGTGAGCATTGAACTCAAATTATTATTCAGCCAGAGCCCGTCGTGGGATAAAGTAGCAAATGGTCTCCTAGAAGTATTCTTAAATTTGTCTGTGGTATATATAGTTTCCACAATCGTTATATTATAATTTAGTATTATACATGCTTACACGACTGATATATCAATTTTGTTCACTAAAGGCAAGGCAGTTCGCTTCTACTCGATTCGCTTGCCAACCTCCTATAAGAAATATAAATATATAAATTGAATGACAACGATACATTTTTTTTATATTATAGAACTTAAGAAGAAAAAAGATCTAAAAGATTTTTTTTAATTTCACACTGTATAAAATAAAAATCTCTCAATAAAATGTTTTATATTATAAGAAGAAACATATTATCGCGTAAATTGTTGTTTTGTTGTCATAAAATACGTATAATGGACTAAATTAAGCATAGTTTATGGAGTTAACACTGTGAGCATTTAGCGGAATACTAATTTCCATTACCAATAATTGTTTATTTACATTAGCCAGAGGAAACTAGTTTACGTGGAAATATCTTCAATTCTGAAACTTTAGAAAAATATACACATAAAGGAAAATTTCCGCTTCTATAATTTTTATTGAGCTTCCAACTGCAGATCAATTTTTATTGTATTACATTTTTTAAAACATAAGTGTATAATGGAAACAAGGCTATTGGTTACGTAGAAAACGATAGTAAAACTAAGTCCAGTCACGTCATGTCGTGATCGTGTAGAAACATCGCCCGAACTATTATGGTAAAGAAGTGACATTAAGCCCTTAATGCCGGTAAGCCCCGACAGCTGGAATTTTATTCAAAGTTATTTATTATAACTTTTTATTTACGTAAGTGATTACAAATTCTGTTACCTGTCCACAGATTTCGCTCTAGTCTTGAAGATTAAAGTGTAATAATGAACATTTTGCAAATCTTTAACTTAAACCGTGAAGAAGTTCTGCAGAATACTAATCAATCACGATGCGCATTCGTGCGTTACAAATTTTATATAATAACATAAAGCTAATCGCGTCTAGATCAATGTACTTTACTAGCGCTCAAAAGTATAGACATTTTTTAAACATTTTTAAAGTGTTAATCCACACTTAGGAAATATAAATACTTATTTAGAAAACGTATAAAAATTTTAACGTAGCGGGACTCGAACCCGCGCCTCCTCGAACGACGACGAACGAGAACGTATGGCTCAGTGGTCAGAGCGCCTGGTCGGTTTCCAGGAGGCGCGGGTTCGAGTCCGGCTACGTTCAAATTTTTATACGCTTCTAAATAAGTATTTATAGACATTTTTTTTAACTTCCAGTGTATCCTGCATGTAGCACCCTGTAGGCTCAGGGAGCCTAGTGTTAAGACACTCCGTTCTCTTTTAATTCCACCGAATTCTAAAGAGATTGCGAGTTGAGTGGCGAAACTCCGCGCCGCGCTTTACCTCGACACCAGATAGAAATGAAATCAGAAATCAAAGTATTAAATATTTAATTTTCTCGAGGGGAAGATCGAATCCCACAACCTATCGCATTTACAGGCCCACTCTTGAGCCCCTGCGCCGCGACTGGACTATAGTACAGAGATATACATAATATATAACATTAAAACGTCTCGACGAACCATACATTGTTTGAGCAAACAGAAATAGACAGCGTACGAGTTCCCGACATCTTTAATTAGTAGGATATGTAAAAAATGTTCCTCTTATAAATATGAACGGATGTTGGAGGTAAAACCGTGCGTCACGAACGGCCCCATTTCTCTCGCCAGGAAATGGTCCAAAGCTTCCCTTCGAGATGTTTGTGCAGTCAATAATAGACTCGATCCAATCTAAACTGTTTATTGCCGATCCATCATAAACGCGAGCATTGACGTATGAACGACGCGAGTGGCTACTCCTAGTGGCTACACTTACTATGAGATCCCACTTTATAATAATAGCTGTTGCGAACGGTGATGTTCTTTAAATACAAAATATTCTGGTACACGCTTCACGCGGGTGATTTTCTGTCTTGTGTTCGTTCTATTGCTGTTACTAGATAATTTTAACGTGCAAATGTTGTTTTATGTTTGTGCACGGATTATTTTAGGTATTTCGTTTTACTGTTCTGGCTTTAGTTGTTTGTCGACAAATTTACACGAGTGTTTTTTTATTTTAACAACTGATTTGTTTTGAAAATGAGTTCGCCAGATTCAATGTGATGGAGATGAAAATATTTTTATGAAAATATACCTAACAATTTGCTAGTATTTTTTCCCTGCATTAAGTAGTCAAAACCTAGATGTTCACCTACATTATATATAATATTTCCTTTTGTAATCTGACAAAACTACCCAAGTCATTATAGTTCAATAATAAAACAATGTCCACACGCACCCTGAGAAACCCGACCCCGCCAATAACGTGGTCGTGTACAGAATCGCTAACTTATTGTGAATTTCCTTTCCTTTCCGGGCTGCGGAAGTGGGTTCGCGAGTGATATGGACATCTTCTTAACATGCGAAACGATCGTCCAAGTATCGTCGGTAATTGCATATCAATACTTGGTGTTCGTGTCCAAAATTTCCATGTATTTTTTATAATGAAATTTTATTTTTAGTGCCTACCTGGCTACGGTGGTCTCACGCTTTTTTACCCGACTGCAATGGAAGGGATATTTTTTTCGTGCGTTTCTTGTGTGTATGTACGTAATATTCTGTATTACCTCATATCTTCAGAACCACTGAATGGATTTACATAATTAAGATATCGTTACATTTGTTTTAGCAGCTCAAGCATTTATAGATAGGTTAAAAAAATGATTATTGGAATTGTTTTTTTCTTTTTAGTTATATGCAGCCGTGGTTTTTCTGTTGATAGTTTTTTTAGTAATCCATACTTTTGTTTTTAGTAATAGAATATATACAATTTTACATGTACATAGGTACACAATTTGTAAAATCTAATTATAATGTTATGTTTTGTGTTACATTTTACCGTATAGTATAAAATTAACATCGACACTTTTTTTTAGAAAGAAAGAAATGTCTACGTTTAAAATTTATAACGTAACGCAACGCGAATAATTTTTTTATACGTTTTCTAAAAATATTTTTTAAATTTTGTTTGTAATTCCTTAATTTGTAATTGTATAAGCAAATCTCAATTATTTGTTTCGATTTTCGCGGGATTTTATTTTATTATATATTTGGCACCCCTATCTGAGTGAAAAGTTGTCGTTGACTCAACAGACGTAATAAATCTAAAATATTTTACGAACATCTGTTCATTAGATCTTAATTTATGAGCACAAATAACACAAATAGCACAATATAAAAGGTAATGACTTAATAAAAGCAAGTATTTAATATATCTATACTTAAACGGGCCGTCGGGGCGGTCCGTCTGTCGATGCAACTACTATTACAATTCTATTGAGTGCATAAAAATAATAGCTGATTAATTCTCCTGACACGATCCATTGTATAGCGCAGATCAGCGGGTAGGTGCTAAAGCACGACTATGGAAAAAAAATATTATCGTGTACACAGTAAACTACTATATTATTTATATCTATGTGTATTGTTATTTATGGGGTGAATAGAAACATTTTTAAATTTTATTTTTATTATGTTCCTGGCTTTAAATATGAAAAGTCTTTATTTTTGATTATTGTAGTGTCGTTTCTTTTCGCTCAATATTTTATAAAATTGCATTTTGTAGGTACATGTGCCATTTTATAAAACATTATAATATATCTAATGAGGCCAGTCGTAGCGCAGCGGCACGAAGTGTGACTGCAAACCCGACTGGTTGTGAGTTCGATCCCCACTCGAAGAGATGAAATATTTACTTAAATTTACAATATTTACTTAAATTATTAAGAGATGAAATATTATTTATTTATGGCGTTGAGTTCTGCCACTCAACACGCAATGCCTCTAGAATTCGGCAGAATGTGGGGAAAGGAGTGTCTAAAACACTAGGTTCCCTCTGCCTACCCTGCTGTGTGCGGGATACAGTGTGAAGTTGATTTGATTTGATTTTTTTTATCTAATGATAAAAACAATTTCATCGATATCCACAATTTTAAATCATAATTATATTAAGTAAATATAAATTCTATACACATCGTTCAATAATGTTATTTACAGTGCGTATTACTTCCATAAATCCATAGATATACACTTTTTACTTGACATTAACTGTATTAAGTCTCCCACTCTCTCTAACCTATGAAATAATATTTTTTATTTGTTTACCTTTTATCTTATGGCTCCGTAAGTAGGATATTAATTTTTCCCTGCATTAACGGTTATGATTAGTACAGGATAAAGTGTGACGCTAAAAAAAAAATTAAATAAATTTAACCTTAATATAGACAACACCTCGTTATTTCTGCCAACGTTACATAAAGTACTTTATTACGCAGACCATGTGCACTGATGAATGGCCCTTGAAACTCAATCACAACAAGACAAACGTCAGACGCTGAGACCCGCCTCTTATCGAGCTTTAAATATCTCGACAGCACTCCGCCGGGACGGCCAGTGATTTATTATGTTTATTATAGCTCAGTCGAGCCGTTTGCAAATAAAATTTGAATCGTCCGTCTCGTACTCTACGCATAACAGAGAATTGGCCTATGGTAATAGGAGTACGAGTCCGAGTGGTACGTGCCCACCCCAGAAATTTTACTAACAAAAAAAATACTCGAAAATCTAAAAACAACGTTTACGCTAACACGTAACTGTGCAAAGGCAAAGTCCAGGCCACGCCCAGAAGATGTCTCTAGATACGCTAATGCTCGCACTCTAAACGTAATGGAGAATTGACTTCGTTGAAGGTTATATCACATCATATAATTATGGAGACTGAAATTTAGATGGGAAACTTCCTGGAAACGCGGGAGTTAAAATAAACGGAGATCCTGCACGCTCTCGTACACTTGCCAATATCACGGCTGTTTATAAACACGCCGTCGTCGTTTCGTAAACTAACGTCGGTTGTAAATAGAAATTGAAATAATTAATTCTTGTTATTTCTTTTTAATGTTGGTATTATGCATGAGGCCTGGTGGTGGTATGAGGTTGGTATTATGTTCATGGCACAGCGGCAAAGCGTCTGCTTGTAATGCTGCGGCTATGGGTTCGATTCTCACTCACATAAAAGTGGGAAACAGAGTGCTTCTGTACTATATACATATATGTTGGTACTCATGCCTACCTTTCTATTAATATAGGCTGAAGCAGACTAACCGTGACCTATGTTTGTTTTCTGATTCTCTTTTCTCTAATTTTACACTATATTATAGTAGTAGTTAGTTGTTCTGTGTCCTGGCCTGGCTAAATAAGGTTTTAAATATCTATGAAAGCTATAATATATAGACTAGACTATAAATGTACACTTTTAGTTAAAATTCTGCAATATCGTGCGCCAAATTATCTATTATAAAAATGAGTTCTGAATTTAATTAAATTATGAGTAGATTTATATAGGTACATAGGTGCTTCTGGCGATAAAAAAATTAAAACGATACGATATTTAATAATAATATGTTTATATTTTCATTTCTTTGCTCTAGTGTCGAGGCAAAACGCGGCGTTGAGTTTCGCTACTCAACACGGTATGCCTCCAGAATTCAGGAGCAAAGTGTCATTACAGTAGATTCCTTCTGCCAACCCTGTGTGCGGGGAAACAGCGTGATTAAAAAAGTATACTAGTAATCATCATATTAGATCAAACCGATCAAAGAAACCAAAAATATAAACTATTTTACGTTACTTCATTAGGTATGCACACTTTGGAAGTACCTTCTTATTATAGCAATTTTGATTTCCGCGAGGTTTATGGGCAACAAACGCGAATAGCATCAGCAGCTGGGAGCCGTTTAAAATTCCAAGCGCGAACACGCACGCCGTATATTCGATACGGTCTCCACAAACCGCAATTAGCATAAACTCGGTTAAAAAAGGAAGTTTTTTATTGCAGTTGCGTATTATGCAAGATCAATTGCATTGCACATTTGTAACGTAATAAATATTTATTATTTTTATTTTGTTTCAGGTCCGCCTCAAACGAACAAAGGCCACGGAAATGTATACACGCAAGAGAAACACACTCCGTGACTCCGTGATGGTGAACGACGACCACCGAAAATAATTAAAGCAAGTACAAAGTATAGAAGAACCTCGCACATCAATCACAAAGTAGAAACAAAATGGAATAATTTTTGTAACATCACAATATATAAATAGTTAAATTGTTAGTGTTTTATTTATTCAGAATCTAATATGTCATATAAATACTTATAATTTTCTACATTATTTTAAATGAAACTATTTTAGCCGGATTAATCGCGTATATTTAGTATTTTTATACATTTTGGGGAACCCGACGTTTCGAACACTTTGCAGTAGTCCGTGGTCACGGGTAGACTGAGGTGGCATTCGTCTGTCAGTTGACATAATTACTATATCAAACTACCGCCAACGATTTCTTAATTTCCTCGCGTACTGCCCTGGATTCTTGCAGAATGAGCTAAATGTATCTTACCCTCTGGTATGGTGGGTTTGAGACTTCAAAGATTTTATGAGTGGGTCTCAGGTGTTAGAAAGCTTCCAGCCATCCTCTCTAAAATTAAAATTATATCCAGCCTCTATTGAAATTAGGATATTTTTGTATTTCAATAGCCTCGTGGATCATTCTAGGAATATATCTGTTTTCCTTAGCGAGGATGAGGGGTTTATCAAACCTTATGTAATGGCTAGGTTTATCCACAGTGTGCTCACATACAGCTGACTTTTATACATACCCATTCTTTATATCCCAAAATGTATAAAAATACTAAATATACGCGATTAATCCGGTTAAAATTGTTGCATTTAAAATGTGTAATAATCGTGAAAATCAAAGAACTTATTATTTTCTACATTAGTTTTCTTCACATTTTTAAATAAATATTACTTCTAAGATAATTTTATTCAGAATTAAACTATTTATTAAGTGTTGTAGATATAAAATAAAAATATTAATCTTCTTATCGTCTCTACTCTGATCTGAAAAATTCTAATCACTTATAATATATGTACATACAAGTATGTAATATATTGACATTTATATGCTTCCCTTGCTAATTTTACCTTTACCATAATTATTATAAAAACAAAAATGAAAATATTCGATCACTAACATAAACAAATGTTAATAGGTATTATTTGTATATATTAACAATAATATAATTAATATTTGTAAGAAAATTAGATATACTTAACAGTAAGTTAGAAAAGGGAACGGATCGCGTGTCTGTAGTGATGAACTAATAAAAAGAAGATATATAAATTAAATAAATTTAGCCCAATCCAGAATGAATATACGGATACATTTTAATGGTAGGTTCAATTATAATTGAATTCAGCATTGGTATAGTAATATTTCAATATACATTATAGTCAGGCTTAATGGCGTAGTAACCGCAATTCGTATTCACAGGCCCGCAGCTTAAAACAAATTCAAGGTTAGCCGATTTTAAAATAAATATGCATTTCGTGTAGTTCGTGTATTTAGTACTTTGTATAGAGATGGAAAAATGTTCTTTTCGTGACTTGTTTTGTTCTTTAACAATGTAAATGTCAATGTTATTAATATCATTTTTATTAATATTTTCTCTATATAGTATTCCGGTCCAAAAGGACAAAAAAAAATTAAGTGCGAGTCTGATCGCCCTAGGGTTCCGTACAATTTAAGGATCAGAACAACAAGAGTTGACAAACTTAAGCGTTATTTGTATTCTTGTTATATTTTGCTTCTCACTTTGTGCTACATTTATGTCCAAAGGATGTTTTGATTATGTATCAAATTTTATACAAACTTCACCAAAACCGATGCATAAGTAACTTAACAACATGATTTTTTTATATTTCAAGGGACTATACAGACCACTCCTTCACGTGAAACCGAAATAGGTGGTCTTGACAGACACACACGGACAATAAAGTGATAAGGGTTCCGTCTTTTTCCTTTTGAGGTACGGAATCCCTAAAATGGAAGCATATTCACTATGATACATTTATCAAAACTATTTTTCTCAAGATCGTATTAAGTTGAAATCACTATCAAATATCCAAGTCTTGGAGAACGTATTTCGTTTTTCCCGGCTATTTAAATTTGTACTCGCTACTTTAGTGGTAAATTATAGGACGAATAGCGACGTGTTGACACGCGTGATCTCCAAAAAAACCGTCTAGCCTCATTCAATACTTTCTAAAATAGTTGTAAAAGCAGTTAAATATATAAACGCTAGAGCTAACAAAACGTACGAGCAATAAACTTTCACTTAGCACACTATGTTACGTTGTTAACGTATCACATGATTGAATACCAATAAGGGCCATAACGAAAGAGGACTTGGGAGTAAAAAATAAAATAACCTCCGTATTTTAAAACTATTTATATTACCAACATAGGTACGTACCTCCATCGGCAAAATATGGATTGTAATATATTAAATTAAAAACTACTTATCAACATTAAAAACATACCTTATATCTCAAAAAAAAAAATAATTTACTAACAAACATACAAAATAAGTTCTAAGAATTGGTATTAGAAATAAACCGGTTAGATACAATACAAAAATGTTCATTCGTTACAATAAAAAACGTCCAACGCCTAAGTGCTGTGTCATACCATACATACATCTACAATTAATATATGAAAAATCAATTTAAACTACACGAAAACTTGACAAATAATTTATATACTAGCTTCGTATCGTTGTATTAAATTTTATTTACTAAAATTGGTCCCTCGAACATCACAATAATTCACTTATGTCTAACAATCGAAATCTTCGACAGTTTGCAATTTAGAAATAATTGTAACTAAAAGAAAAAAACGACTTATATGAAACGGAATATCAACTTTATTTAAATTTAAAATTGTAAAATAAATATATATTATTATACTTTTAATGAAAATATCAATTTGGTTAATAATCGCAGAGACTTCAATTACACTAATTATTCTCTTATCCACGATTTAATTTTCAATACAATGATCAGGACAAGAACAACTCAAAAAAAATACAGACATTTCATTCGAAAATTGAACTACACTAGAACTATTTTAATACAAAATCAATATTAATAATATAAAAAGTTGGTTTCTCAAAAACAAATTAACCAACATTAAATGCACAATAATGTCCATACAAAATAACTAAATTCGACAAATTACATACAATCCGAGTCTTATATAATAAAGGAAACACTTCCACAGACTTCGTTTAAGATAAAAACTGCATAAAAACTTCTTTACTTGTCTTCTTTATTCTTAAGTTTGATATTTTTTTAAACACAAAACGGCATTCTATTCTTGAGATTCAATGTTTACACATGTATATAAATAATTTCTGGCTATTTATTTGATTCGGCTTGTCAACATACATAAAATATAAGGGCAGCACACTATAAAAATTACAAGTTACTGTTTATAACTAAAATGATGTATTTTACAATTCGATCATTCGTCAAAAACTGTTAGCCGTGAACAATAATATGATATATTTTTTAAAATGGTATACTCTCAATTATTTAAATTCGAACGATTTTTATCTTTTGTTGTTATGTTACATTTTAATTTTATTATCAAGTTTTTTTTTAGACTTGAACATTTTTCATATAATTGTTAAATACTGTTTCTAAATTTACAAGTTACTTAAAAAAAATTGTAACATTTTAAATATTTTTTTAAAGACTCACATACACAATTTGATTGTACAACGTAAACCCTTTGCTTGTAAGTAGACCTAGAATGATTTGTTCGAATAGGGTCCTAATTTCAATATTTCTGTTTTATCAACTTGTGTATACTAGCTGGAGCGCGCGGCATTAGCTGCAGCCGGCGGTTGATACTTCGCCACTGGATACATTGGTTTAGGTTCAATTGTTGACACGCCATCAAATCTGTTTGCAAATAACACATTTTTAATTTATTATAATTAATAAATATTATAATTGAATTCACGGAGAATCGTTTTTTTTATAAAAAATTGAAAGAAACTACAGATTACTAAAAAACCAAAAATTTTATAATAACCAATATACTCACTTGTTACTCTTATACTTGTCCGGTATAGCCTGGTACCCTTGCCTGGAGGCGTGCGCGTGTGTGCGCGCCAGTTCACGCAAGCACGTCGACAGTTCACCCCAACTGTAGCCTGAGCTCTGTACTAGTGGTGCTGGCCAGGCTGTGAAATTAATATTGAATATGTAGAGGTTAGTGCTTTCAGTCTCGCATATATAGGCCAAATATATTCTAAAAAGTTCTTTTAGCCCTCTTAATCTTGAGTAAACTCTCTGGTTATTTCTAAAAAATCACATATCAAAGGAAGCTGAGTTTGTAACTGATTACATCTCAATAAAGAAATAAACAACGACAATGATAATAAGATAAAAAATAAATAATAAAAAATCAAAATAGAATAGGTAAAAACAGTCTTAAGTTCTTTAAGAGGCTATCGTGGGGCGAAAGCCTCTTAAAGAACTTAAAGAACGCAGACGGAAAATTTCCGACTGTAAGCACAATGGTTATGGTATCGTTCCTTCGCTTCCCCAAGTGGTCCCGTTTTTTGGTCCCCAAAATACAGAATTCCGTCAATCAATTTTACGAAACACTCCATACAACTAATGGGCATAGCATTTTAACAGGTTCCCTCTACCTACTATGCTATATACAATGTGAATCTAAAAAATAAATGTAACATTTAACTACCTATATTAGCGCACTGTGCATGAACGGGTTGGTCGTCAGAGCTGCGCAAGTCGCATCCACTCCTATCACAGAGAAGACAATGGCGCGCCGTCGCGAGGGCACTGGCTGCAATTATGGAAGGCTTGAACTGAAGATATGGCTCCGATTCCAGTAGCGATAACTCTGCTATGTACTGAAAATTGTAAATGATTTAAGAAATATCGTTTTTTATTAACCTTGGAAATATACTAGAAGAAGTATTTATTTCATTACGTTTCATTTAGTTCATAAGAAAAATAGGTCGTATTTTTTTGCTATCTGTTAACATCACGCTTTATCCCGCATACAACAGGGCAGGCAGTAAGATGGGAATTTTGGAGGCATTGCGTGTTGAGCGGCGGAGCTCATAGCCGCGCTTTGCCTCGACACCAGAGTGAAGAAATGAAAATATTAAACATTTCATATCCTTGAATGGGAATCGAACCAATAACGTTTACAGTCACACTTTATGCCCCCTGCACCATGACTGGCGTGTAAAATAAATTAAACATACAATTTTTCTGCAAATAGACATAAAATATATAGAAAAATAAAAATGAATAAGCAACAATGTGGTATGTTCATAGATATTAAAGTAATGCTTCAAAGTCTATAAAAAAACAATCAAGTAGTTATGATTTCACAAGCATTTGATGGTTGCAAAAATTTCGAGTGCCCTTCAGCCACATGACATCGTTTTCCAACGCTCTCTAGCCGAGAGCGCTACTACGGGATTCGAAAAAGGGCAATCGGATAACCTGCCCAAAATAGATCGATTTATGATTTCCGATTATTTATCGAATGATAGTGATTTCGTCGAAGCAAAAATACGAGGAGTAAAAATGTAAGGATAAGTTTTATTGTCTACCTGATAATATTATGTATATTTCGAGTAAATATAATAATTAATAACTATCCTATTTTACTTAAAATTACTTATTTAAAAATGTAATGTAACCTAACTTAACAAGTTTCATATTATAGATTTACTATTTGTGTTAAAAAAAACCAAACCTTTTTTTTATACAAGTTCTAAATAGTAAGTTACTGTTACATATAATATGCCTACTCCTTATTAGTGAATATAATATAATAAAAATATAACAAAATACATGAAATCATCTTATCAGATGTATTAAACCTTTTTTTTAAATAGATTTTAATATTTTTATATACATATTTTTCACAACCAGTCTGAATTCACTATACTTACATCAAAATGGTCTTCAAAACAATAAACTTTGCTTTTGTCTCTAAGTGGATCTACTCTTTTCATAAATTTTAACCAATATCTCAAAAACTAATTGATGTATCAAAATAATTCATAAAATAAAATAATAATTTATCAATAAAAAATACAAAGAGCTAGAATTTAAATTCAATGAACATTCCCCATTATTAAAAAAATAACACTTACTGCAGCCAAATGGAATATCTTCTTGGGTATGGCATTAGATATACAATAATGTGATAAAAATGCCAGTGATGTGGGTGAAGAGAGATCAAATGACAGAACTTTTAGTATTAAGTGTTCCATGCGTAAAACTTCACGTTTTGTGTATGTATCATCTGTTATGTAGACAAATTCTGATACTTCTGGTGGATAAACTTCTTCATATTTACTGTGAATGAAAAAAAATTCATTTTGGCTCAAATTCTCAAAATATAGGCCAGATTAGAAACCAACATGGTTTTTTTATTTATTAGAAACAAATACTCATCACTTGGGAAGACATCCAAACAACTGTTTGCAACTGGATATTTAATTAATCTGAATTACATTTAAATTTTCAGTTTTATATAGTAATCAATAGTAATAAGTTAATACTTATTAAAACATAAATAAGAGTAAAAAATTAAAAAAAACAAACTATTATATTAAAACTTAAATATTGAAAACCAATAATACTAACGCAGCAATATAAGTGGCAGCGGTACCAACAAGCTGTAGCTTGGTTCTTACAACACTCATATATGACAAAAAACGGTCCACGTATGAGACAGCCAGATGTAAAGTTTCACTCTGTTGCCCATATTCATCGCACACTTCAACTAGCCAATCAATGAGTATGGAACGCATTACATGAGTTATGTCTGGCTGTTTACGCATGTAGCGGGGATTGGCTCTGTTCTTTACCTAAAAATATGAGTTGAGTTTAATATAGACAACATATTGTGTAGTGTTATATTCATATAGTATAGGGTCATTTCAAAATATATATTATAACTGTATTTTTTGTAAACACAATCTTTTTATTTGTAAAAACTCAAGAGGTTGGTTTTAATAAAATAATTTGGAGGAACAAATTGAATCCACAATTGCAGTCTGATAGTAAAAGCAATGGTTGCTGGTTCTAACTACTCTGCCAAGGAAAATTTATTTTCTGACACTCAATATGGAATGTGTTAAGTTGAAGCAAAAAGCTCTAGTTCTTTTTTTAGTGAGATAAAGTACATGCACATAGATAAAGCATTTCTTTATATAAAAAAAAATAGGATATCACTATAAATTTGTGCTTAAAGCAAACCAAAAAACAAAATTACTACTATAACTTAAAAAAGTTATTTACATACTTCAATTTCCCTCATATAATCATATATGTCTTGTCTATATTCCACAACATGGAAGAACATCTCTCTGTCAGTTTGTGCAGTTGTTGTATCTTCATTATCTTCAATGATTTGACTTTCATTTCTTGATATTGACATAGAGAGGATACTGGAGTCCACAACGGACATAGGTGACTCCACAACATTTTTATCTTTTTTCTCCTCTAGTGGCTGACTAAAGTATATAAATGTTTTTATGAAATAAGAGAACTATTTGATTATTGTTAACAACAATATTTTTTATTATTTTTCTTAATCGGTTTACAAAGAACTTTATATAACCTTGAAGTAGAGTCTTTATAATAAGTGTGTGTATATCATTATTATTATTTAAGGTTATGTATTCAAAAATGAAGTATACATTCTATTTTAAGCAAAATGTTTTAACAATTTTATAAGTATCCAGGGGGTAATTTATTTCTATTTCATAAATGAAATTTACTTACCTGACTGGTGGAACTTCTTTGCTCTGTTCTTGCTGCTTCTGTTTCTCTGCTTGGACACATAGGGCTCTGACGTTCTCTGCAGCATTAAGGAAGAAGTTATCCTTTCTTATCTCTTTAGCAACGAAAGGTTTGAATGTTGGTTCTCTTTTTTTAACCTCGACCTCTGTAGGTTTATCTTCGTATACACTGAAGGCGCGAAACTGGGCCACAGGGGGCACAATATTTTTTTCATTTTTGATTTGGCGTACTGTTCTATTTTCATCTTGAACTTTACAAGGTCCATTCGTCAATCCGGCCTAAAAATATATTAAAATTAGGAAATGTTCTGCGCTATTCGTACATGTAAATAATAAAACAACGTACATGTTTAACATTTCTGTTTTGATTGCAAGCAAAATGACTGAGATCTCCGAGAGCACGACGCTGGGAAGCAGCTGCAAATACATCACCATCTTTTCTCAATCCCAATGCTGAATTTTCTTGATCTTCGTGAATTCTAAACGATGCCATTGCCCCGTTTCTTTCGTAACTTTAACGGCAAAACTTTGTAAACCAAATGGTATTAAATCGGCAGAGAACGCCTTGATAATGCGGAATTAAACGTATATAGTCTCACGAGGTCCACATTTTCGAAATTTATGCGAGTAGTCCAAATTTCAGCTGGTTAGAAATTGAAAACACCCTCAAATAACGCTAACCAGCCTCAACGGACAACAGACATTTTGGTAGGTTCAGCTGTTGCAGTTTACATTAGTCTATTGTTAGTGGTGATTTAAATTTCAACCAATAAAGTAAGAGCGGTAAATTATTATAGTCTATGAATAAACGTTATTTAAATATACAATAAATTGATTTATTTCTAAGAAAATTCAGATATATTATAAAGTTTTTTATTTTATTTTAACTGGTGTAATGTAAGTTGTTATTTTATTTTATTAAGTATAAAAAAATCTACTGGGAATTTTGAATGATCAAAATAAATAAACATTTATGATTTATATCATTTTTGTAACATTAAAAACATTATATATAATATAATTAAATGATTTGAAAATTACGAATATACTTTTTTAACATTAATTATACAGAGAACACAGTAGCAATTTACTTTTTATTTTTAAATTGTTAATACCCACATTAAAATACTACAGTACCACTTTAAAAAGAGAACCAGACCTTCGTTATTTTATAAAGCCAGAATGTTTCTGTTTTTAAAAAAATTTTTGGGAATAATATTAGAAATTACTTTGTCCCTTGCCAGAAACTTAGCATGGTTACAGCCCCCTCTACACCCAGACACCTCTACAATCTAATAAATTACAAGCCTTTGCGAATGAATTATACGAAAGATTAAAAAATATTATTTGCTCGTAGAAGGTATGTTTGTAGATGCATATAGCTTGTAGGATTTAGAGGTGTCAATCTGGGACTTATAAACATGCTAAATATTATTCACAAGAAAATATTTAAAAATTAGGCTTCGTAATTTATCGAAAGTTAGGTACTATTTTTTGCATCTTAGTCAACTAATATCTGTCAAAGTAACCACCACACAAATTCCATATTCCCTTATAGTACTTACCAGTGTTGGGTGTATGCGCACAAAAACCATCACAATATTTCAAATAATAAGTTTAAGTCCGCTTTAGCTCACTAGAAAAAGAAATTTAATCGAGTTACAGACATGGCAACACACTGGCAAAAATTGACAACTGCGAATTTGACACGAATCTAAAAAGGATTATGTTTTGATATAAAATTCTTCAAATAAAGTAACAATTATCTTGTTAAAAATATAAAGAAGTATAAAGAGAATATTTTATTCTATGTTTACACGATATTAAATGGTCTTCTTATACCTTACATAATGTATAAAATTCTGTTCAGTGTGTTCTTTATTTTAGTTCTTAAGTGTGATATATGTTCTACCCTAAGAGAATATAATAAAGAAGATATATTAAATTTACGGTAAAGAATAGTACCTAAACTTTTCAGTACAGATATGCTTATGTTTCGTTCAGTCACATTTATATTAATTAATTTTAGGGAAGAAGTTAGAGAGATGTTTCAACATGCTTATGACAGTTACCTTCGATATGCATATCCTTATGATGAATTGCGACCTTTAAGCTGTGATGGAATAGACACTTGGGGAAGTTATTCCCTTACTCTAATTGATGCTTTAGATATGCTAGTCATCATGGGTAATTATACTGAGTTCAATCGGGTGGTTGATATAGTGCTTAAAAAACAAAACTTTGATTCAGATATGAATGTGTCAGTATTTGAAACAAATATAAGAATTATTGGAGGTTTACTGAGTGCACACCTTCTGTCATACAAGTGAGTATTAATTATTTCAGCTTCACACTGTACCCCACAACTAGCAGGATAGGCAATTGTTAAGACACTACATTCCCCAGTTATTTAATATTTATAGATATTGTTTTATTTAATTATTTACATTTAAAAATGATATCATATTTTTAGATCAGGTATGAAATTAGAGCCAGGCTGGCCATGTAATGGCCCCCTTCTTCGTTTAGCAGAGGATGTGGCACAGAGACTAATAACAGCTTTTGATACTAAAACGGGTATGCCGTATGGTACAATAAATTTAAGATCAGGTGTACCACCAGGTGAAACAAGTATAACTTGTACAGCTGGAGTAGGTACATTCATTATAGAATTTGGGACATTAAGTAGACTTACAGGAGATCCTTTGTATGAAGAGGTAAGAAATACAAATAAGAGGCTGGTTTGAATACCATATATATTGCAAATTAAAATTAATCCCTTTGTGTTTTTAACAAATATATTGGTACAATCTTACACTACAAGCATATTAGTAAATACTAAGTTGAAAAAAAGAAAATTTACATAAAATCTGTGTTTATATTAAGGATTATAATTTAAGAATTTTTTTTTATTTCACTTAAATCTGTGTTTATAAAAATTAAGTGATATTAAAAAATTTAAGGATTTTCTTTATTTTACTCAATTAATATTAAACTCTGAAAATTTCGAAATTTCCATAGTTTAATAATAATTCATGAATTTATCATATTTGTAGGTAGCATTAAATGCATTAAAGGCTCTATACCATCACAGGTCATCAATAGGCCTAGTAGGAAACCATATAGATGTGATGACAGGTCGCTGGACGGCACAAGATGCAGGCATAGGAGGAGGTGTTGATTCATACTTTGAGTATTTGGTTAAAGGTACTATAAAAGTGTACACTTTATACTTTTTTTTTCAATTTCACCAGTATCAAACATGTAGCAGAGTAGACAGCCCCCTGTTTACTAGCCTAGTGTTAAGACACTGTTTTCCAATTTCCTCTCAATTCTGGAGGTTTTGCATGTGGAGTAGCAAAACTCAATGCAGCGCTTTGCCTCAACACCAGAGTGAAGAAATGAAAATATTAAACAATTTTTTTTTTGAGTGGGAGTAGAATGCACAACATGTCACATTTACAGTCATATGCTTGTGCCCCTGCGTCACAAGTGGCCTCTTATCTTTTTAATTTTATGTGTTATATACAGAATCTTAATTTTATATGTATTAAGTTAAAAATTAAAAATATTAACTTCATATAGTAAGAAGCTGCTATATATTCTGTATTTAACAGTTTACCTCAAAAGCATGCTGAGTGGTGGACGTCAAAAGCAATTGTTTCTTCTCAAAGCAAAGAAATGAAAATAATTTATTCCACTGATGAGCATGAATAGAACCAACAACTATTGTGCTTATTATAAACAGATGTTTTCTTATTGCGCCAAGATGACCTCTACTTATTATAAATTAAAAAATCTTTATGTTACATTTATGTTTATTCAGGTGAATTTTAGATTCAATTCATCTAAAATATATGAGAGGTCTAGAATGAAATATTTAGTTATTGCTATGACATACAATAATCCTGTAAATGTATGAAGTTATGATGGTTTTTTATTTTATGATAGGTGCTATTTTACTTGAAAGGCCAGAACTTATGTCAATGTTCAATGAAGCTCGGCTAGTCATAGATAAATATTTGAAGAAAGATGACTGGTATGTATGGGCTACAATGTTGAGGGGACATGTTACGTTACCAGTATTTCAGTCGTTGGAGTCCTATTGGCCAGGCTTATTGAGTTTAATAGGTAGGTTAGCAATCATTTATATAAGCAATAGAAATTATATGTTTAAAAGATATGTATTATTTCTTAAAAAAAGTTTTTTTTTTTGAAACATGCTTGTTTTTCAAATACTACAGTGAATAGTATGTGGAGGACTAATAAGTGTAAGACTCAATAGTAATAAAGGATATAATTTACTTAAAGGGAATAAAATCAATTACTCATAAATTCACAAATATAATTCAATAAAATGTTGAATTTCCTTTTCATTATATCCTAAAATTATTTATTACAGGCGAAAGTGACACAGCAATGCGTATAATACACAACTACCACAGTGTATGGAAACAGTATGGTTTTACTCCAGAAGTGTATAATCTTGGTACCGGAGAGGCGTCTACTTCAAGGGAGAGTTATCCTTTAAGGCCGGAACTTATAGAATCTATAATGTATTTGTATAGAGAAACCAGGGATCCGATATTATTGCAAATGGGTGAAGATATATTGAGAAGTATACAGCATAGTGCTAGGACACCATGTGGATATGCTACAGTAAGATGTTTGATTTCCATTACAATTTTTGTATTTTCTTTAAAAAAAGTCAACCTTATTATTTATTTAATCTATGTCATGAAGCAAAGTAGGCAGAGAGAACTTAGTGTTAAGGCACTCTGTTTCTGAAATTTTACTAGAACAAGAAAATGAAAATAATTACTACTATCGTTTTCGGTTGGACGCTGTGTCTCGACAGCATAAAATAAAAACAAATATGTTTTCAGATCAAAGATGTCCGCGATCATCGTAAAGAAGATAGAATGGAATCGTTCTTCCTCGCTGAAACAACTAAATATTTGTATTTATTATTTGATCCAGACAATTTTATACATAATCCTGGTGTCCAAGGTTCAATTATAAATACACCTAACGGTGAATGTATAGTAGATATGGGAGGCTATATATTTAATACTGAAGCTCATCCCATTGATCCATCCATGTTGTATTGTTGTCATGAAGCTAGACAAGGGTAAAAAATACTTTTTTTTTTTTCAATTATTTTGGATTCAATTATATAATATCATATTCGTGAGTTCTCTGTTGCACTTGATTTTTTTTATATAAGGCAACTTGTTCATTTAGTACAAACATTCTTTTAATTCTCGATTAGATCTAATTTCATAAGTTTGTACAGAAATTATTAACCATTGATTTATAAATATTATTTTATTCCAGAATTAATTTAACCGAAGTGCATAGAATTTCTCAAATACTAGATGAAGAAGATAATATAAAATTTATGACCATGATAGATGCTTCTACTAATAATAATGTTACGAAAGAAACTGATAGTACCAACGAAAATGAAGTAAATTATAATAATATAATAAATGAGAATAGTGATAGTCCAACAAAAGAAACAGTACAAAATGAAGTAGAACAAAGCCACGTTTCTATTAAAACTGAAACAAGAACAGGTTACGTGAATATCGATGGAACGGAAAGAGATAAAATTATAAATGAAAGCATTGGTGACATATTGAAGGAAACAATAAGCAATTATTATAACAATACGAAAATAGATGAAAGCAGTAAAGACGTTACAACAGAAAAGTCTCTAAATGAAAATAATGAAAAAGTCGAAGTTGATGAAATAGTTGTTTCTCAGAAAGCTCAAGATAATCTTCAATTACCAAGTACAACTAAAGCTAGGGAGGTTATGAAAATATTTCCTAAAGCTTGGCTCGATTACTTAACTAGCGGCTGGACGTCGAAAACCAAATGTGAACCTCAACACATGTTGGAGAGGATCCGAAAAGAAAAAAGATATCCAGAACACCCAGATGTTAATAAATACAGTTTACTTCTAACGCCGGCGCCATCTTTCTTGCAAAGAATATCGTTGGCTGGAGAATTCCTTAACAAAAAGCAATTAGAGTTGTAATACTTTTGTTGTTTTAATGTGCTAGACATTTAATTCTTTTACTTATTTATTTTTCTTTATTGTTGGTTAAGGATAAAATCCTAAATAAAAGACTGAAGAAATTTGTTGTTTTATTTCAGTAGTAATGGACTTAACAAATTTAACTGTGGCAATTAAATAAAAAAGAGTAATGTATCTATGCTAGCATATGATAGC
This sequence comes from Heliconius sara, assembly GCA_917862395.2. Classification (NCBI taxonomy): domain Eukaryota; kingdom Metazoa; phylum Arthropoda; class Insecta; order Lepidoptera; family Nymphalidae; genus Heliconius; species Heliconius sara. The sequence continues at coordinate 4,680,157 of OU860796.2, read as the reverse complement.
TTATTCTGTATTTAATATCTATCCAAGAAATAGACGTTTTCCGTCAATCTAGCGTAATGTCTGACAATAATTACAAATCAAAATTAACAATGACTTAATAATACTTAATTTTAAAAAAAAGTAAAAATGCCCTCCATCTTTATATGTGTGAAGTTTTGTGATCAAGAAAAATTTTGTGGGGATATGTGGCGCTGTGGTCAATGTTTGCGTGCGAATTATCATGACCGAACTGAAAACTACTGTATCTGAAGAAAATACTTTGTCTGCTAAAGGGTATAAATTAGCTAAATTTATTGGCGAGGGGGCGTACGCTAAGGTGACTTCCCTTAATTTAACAATATCTAGGTTAAGCTATACTTAAAAAGCCTACTAATATAAGTTTCCTCTGACAGGTTTACTTATCAGAATATACAGCGAAAGAAGATAGCAATAAAATAACTTTGGCTTGCAAAATCATCGAAACATTGAAAGCCCCAAAAGATTTTGTCGTTAAATTCTTACCTCGTGAGATCGACGTCCTAATTCACCTAAATCATCCTCATCTAATTCACGTTCATAGTATATTTCAAAGAAAAACCAAGTATTATATTTTCATGCGACACGGTGAGAACGGAGACCTTTTAGGATATATACTTAAGAATGGTTGTGTCTCCGAAAACCAGTCGCGGGTTTGGTTTCGGCAATTGGCTTTAGCTTTACAATATTTGCACGAATTGGAAATAAGCCATCGAGATATTAAGTGTGAGAATGTGCTATTAACTGCAAACTTCAACGTTAAATTGTCCGACTTTGGTTTCGCAAGGTTATGCGTGGATGAAGACGACCAACATATTTTAAGCGAAACGTATTGTGGCTCGATGTCATATGCGGCACCAGAAATATTGCGAGGTAAACCTTATATGCCAATACCAACCGATTTGTGGTCCTTGGGAGTCGTTTTATTTGTAATGTTAAATAAATCAATGCCGTTCGATGACACACGTATGAGAAAGCTTTATGAACAGCAGATGAGCAAAAAGTATAGATTTAGGTCAAGAGTTGCAAGTGTTCTTTCTTTGGAGTGCAAATCAGTTGTGAAGCATCTGCTAGAACCGGATCCAGGACTACGGCATACTGCGAACCAAGTTCTTCGTTCAGATTGGATTGCTATGGATAGTAGACTTACTAGTAAGCCGAGATTTTCATACAGCTACATACATTGTATAAAGAGACCGTATATTAATTACTTAAAATTATATTTTAGCACTAAATGCGGTAGAAGCAGCTGCACTTGAAAGAGCTAAAGAAGAGCGACATAGAGTAACTGAATTACACGCACACCCCACTAAAAGGCAAGGAGATATTTTAGAGAGAAGACACGGAGAATCGACGTATAGAGTGAGTCGCTTAACATAATTGTAAATAAATATATGTTTAAAGATAAAATATATTACAGTAACTCTTATTTTTCTTTGTTATAAACAGGCTAGTGAAGTGATAAAATCTATTGCCAACATAATAGCAAAACAAAAGAAAGCTGATTAAATGGCGGCAAAAATTAAGGTAAAGTATTTTCTCGAATAATTTTTTACTTAGTTTAATTAAAACCTTATAAGGTTTTAAAAAAAAATTATATCAGCTTCGAGCTGTATTCCGCACAGAGAGGAAACGTAGATCGAGGGAAACTAGTGTTAAGACACTCCGTTCCCCACTTTTCGCCAAATTTTGGAGGCATTGCGTGTTGAGTGGCGGAAAATCAACGCCGCGCTTTGCCTCGACACCAGAGTGAAGAAATGAAATGAAAGTTTTAAATGAATTAAGAAATTAACTGTAAACTATTCATTTTCATTGTGAATTATAGATTATATATAATATTAAAATAATTAATTGCTAAATTAACTATTAAATATTAATTTTCATTGTGAAATATAGCTGAATAATGTTGACGAATTAAAATTAAGTGGATCTGAACAACTGACTCTGGCTTCTCGAGGATATAAAATTGTGAAGAAAATTAACGAAGGCTCATACGCAAAGGTAACAATTTCAATGTGTTATAGTAGTACAAAAATAAATAATTTTTCTCTCATATTACAATATTTTATTCAGGTTTACCTCGCGGAATATAAAAATCCGAACAAGAGCGATAAAGTATCAGTACTAGCTTGCAAGGTTATTGACACAAAAATTGCTCCAAAGGATTTTGTGAAAAAGTTTCTTCCAAGAGAAATAGAAATGTTGATAAAACTAAATCATCCCCACCTCGTGCACACGCACAGTATATTTCAAAGGAGATTCAAATATTTTATATTTATGAGATATATGGAACACGGAGATTTGCTCGAATATATATTAAAGAAAGGAGCAGTTCCAGAAGATCAAGCCAGAGTTTGGACGCGACAGCTTGCACTCGCCATACAGTATATGCACGAGATGGAAGTAGCACACAGGGATATTAAATGTGAAAACGTCCTTTTGACAGCAAATCAAAACGCCAAACTTACAGATTTTGGATTTGCTCGCATGTGCGTCGATGAGAGTATGAAAGATGTATCTAGTGATACATTTTGCGGCTCGTTATCGTATACGGCACCAGAAATATTGCAAGGTTCCCCCTACTATCCTAAATCGACGGACATTTGGTCCTTCGGTGTTGTTTTATACGTTATGCTAAACAGAGCTATGCCATTCGAAGATAAGAATATAAAACAGCTGTATCAAGCACAGACGGCTAAGAACTGGAGATTTCGAACCCGCTATTTAGAATTACTCTCCGATGAATGTAAGAGGCTTGTTACATTAATGCTAGAACCAAATTACTGCCATAGGATAAAGATAGACTCTATAATTGATAGCGAGTGGATCGCTATGGATACAAGATTGCTGGGTGAGAAAAAGAGATGCTGTTACAAAATATTATAATATCATTTTGATTTCGTTTATTTTATTGTTTTCTTTAATTTAATTCTTAATAGGCTAACTTAAAATTATTATTTAGAATTAATATTATTATTATTTAGACTGGACTCCACAAGAAACAAGTGCTTATAATAAAGCGAAGGATGAAAAAAAGAATCTGAAAAATTCGGAGGTACCCATACGGGAACCTTCCACAGAGAAAAATACTTTTGATTTAAAACCATCTTCTTCATCATAAGTAAGTAGTAGACTTTCTCATTATACCACAGCACGCTGTATAATAAAAAGTTCCAAAACTAAATTGTTATTATTTTTAAGACTGCGCTAAAACTCTTTCATAACAATATTGACAAGTAACTTAAACAAACAGAAGTTTGACAGTTACTTTATTATTAAAATTAAAATGTAGATTTTATTAGAACTGAAACGTAAAACGCAACAATCCGATAAATTTTACAATATCACACAACATGTTGCGCGCGAAAGTTAAGATAAAATAATATGTAACTTAATAGTTACATCGGCTTCCATCAAATGTGTCCAGCAAACGAAAAGCTCGACCTGACTACAACACAGTCCGATACGTTAGTTCTCGAAGAAAAAGGTTTTATTTTGGAAAAAATTATTGGTGAAGGTTCCTATGCTAAAGTAAGCAAACTATGAAATTATATTGTCGACTAGATATTCAATAATTCTTTTTTTTATATATAATGGTTCTTTGTGTTTAACCCACCGTCTTCACTGCCTGTACCTTGACGGAGTAGAAGAAATGTAAAAGTCCTAGAGACCGGTTATATTTTTTGTAACATTATTTATTCAGAAAAAAATATTATTTCCAGGTCTTCAAAGCAACACATATGGTTGACGAGACTCGTCACAGTGTAATGGCCTGCAAAGTAATCGATACAGCACAAGCACCACGGGACTATTTGACAAAGTTCTTACCACGCGAGCTAGATATCCTGATCCGAGTCAATCACCCTCACATAGTCCACGTGTCTAATATATTTCAGCGTCGTGCAAAATATTTCATTTTCCTCCGCTTCGCCGAAAATGGGGATCTACTGGATTTCTTGTCACAAAATGGCGCCGTGCCCGAGAACCAAAGTAGACTGTGGATGCGACAAATTATATCCGGAATTCATTACATACACACATTAAATATTGCGCATAGAGATTTGAAATGTGAAAATATATTGATTACGGCAAATTATAACGTGAAAATCACAGATTTTGGTTTTGCGCGCAATGTCCGTCAGAGAGACCGAGACTTGTTCAGCGAGACCTACTGCGGCTCGCTCTCGTACGCAGCTCCGGAGGTGTTGAAAGGCGTCCCTTACTTGCCGAAGCTGGCCGACATGTGGTCCATTGGCATCATTCTGTACACAATGCTCAATAAAGCCCTGCCGTTCAATGAGACATCCGTTAAGAAGTTGTATGAAAAACAGGTAGAAATAATGTCTTTATTTGGATCACTAAATATATATTTTTTAGCTTCACATTGTATTCCGCACATAGCAGAGAGAACCTGAAAATTTAGTTTCAAGACACTGTCCCCATCAAGATACTTCCGTTCTCCATTTTTCACTGGAAATTGGTGGCATTGTTGAGTTGTTGAGTGGCAAAACTTAACGCCGCGCTTTACTTCGTTACCAGAGCGAAATGAAAATGTTAATTATATTTCATTTCCCCAAGTGGGAATCAAACCCATAGCCTGACGTGTTTACAATCGCAAGCGTGTACTCCTGCACCACGACTAGGCCTCCTCAATATGTGATTCATTTTCCACTTCAAAAAAATATACGATAGAGAAATTAATAACTTTGAGGTTTTAATAATTGAGGCTTGAGACTACAAAGGTGATGATTTTCAGTTCATTTACTACTCGGAAATGATTATATTTAATTTATTTATATTTATCCATGACGTGAAACACACAATGTCTTGAATTTGAGAGAATAGCTGAGATAGTTTAACAAAACGTGAACCTAAAAAAAAAATTACAACCCAATAAGGTAATGCGCAAATGGCGGTTTCGTTCGAGCGTGGTTCACCAGCTGTCCACGGAGTGCAAGCAGCAAGTCACGCAGCTGATGGAGCCCGAGGCGAAGTCGCGGCCCACCGCTGGATACATGTTACATGGGGCCTGGATTGCGATGGACCAACGACTTACGAGTTAGTTAAGGATATAAAATGTGTAAAGTACAGTCGACGAGTCGTGGCCAACAGCTAACTCCAGAACAGCTGCGCAGATATGATTTAGGATTGTTTCTTCTGATTTAGATTATTTTCTTAACGAGTACCAAATGCGCAAAGAACCTAAAGAACCTTCAGAAAACATAACATTGTGGTGGCCACGACGACTTATCGACCATACTTTTGAATAAAATAAAATAGATTATTCTTTATTGCATACACAAAAAAAGAAAGAATATAAAATAAAAAACATAAACGCATGCAAAGGCGGTCTTATTGCTTTAAGCAATCCCTTCTAGACAACTTTTGAAAAAATACGGACTTCTTTGTAATAATTAACAGAGGTTAACGTCGTTTAAATAACCGACGAAAAATTAAAAGATGAAGGTGATATTGTCACCTAAGTTCAAAATATATAAAAAATATTGGTGTATTTAGTACTTACTTACTTATTGTTTTATATTTTAATACTAATATGAAATAATATGACCTTCATCTTTCCATAGATCCCGACAATAGTCAGGATTTTTTATTGATTTAAAACTTAAAAACAACGTTGAAAGTATAATAAAATACGATTTAATGTTTTTAATGAATCCAACCTTCAGAACTAACATTTTTGGAAGAATCTCTATTAAAGCAAGCACAGGACGAATCCATAAAGAAAGAAAATTTTGAAGAGGAAACTGAAATCGAAAGACTCGCAGAGCTCAGGCGTAAAGGGAGAGGGAAAGGTTTTATTAAATTATCTTTACATAGTAATAAAAAAAAATTGCTTTAGGTATACTGATACTTGCTGCAATATTTCAAACTGTGTAAAGGATTTATATCCGTTTTTATTATTATTTTTTTATAATATTTATTTCGTTCACATACGTTCACGACCATCGGTAGAAAATCGGCCGTTTAGAACAAGGGCCATTAATTTAATGTTATTTGTTTATTTAACAAACATAAATAAATGTATGTACAAAAACTTATTTGGTATAATGTATCAAAACATTTTTTTCACCAGTTTCTTCATTTTAAGCTTTATATCTATAAGTATCTTGATACCACCCAGTTACAAATTAAGTTCTATTATTTTTAATTTTTATGAACTGAATAATTTATTTCAGAGGGACTAAAAATACTCAAAAATGCCGATTCAAATTATTGTAAATCGCAACTATTGTTCAACGATAAGGAATGAAAATGCAGATTGTTTTATTTTATTCAGTGTTTATTAACTTTTACATTTGATATTTAAGTTATTTATTGTAAAAATTATTTAATACAGTATTTGTATATAAATGAGCTGTCATTATTTTGGTGACGTAAAGCCGCCATTAACATTTAGTATTCCTATTAATTATTACAAAGCTATGGAAGACAAGGGTCCATTATACAGGTTAATTTAATTAATAGACTGGTTCATTTTAAAATTAACGTTTTTTATCTTTTTAACGTCATGCTGTATTCCGCATATAGTAAGGCAGGCAGGGAACTTAGTGTAGTGTTAAGATACTACATTCCTCACTTTCCGCCAAATCTGTGAGTCAATTGCGTTGAGTGGCGGATCTCAACGCCGCGCTTTTGCCTCGTTGCCATGACCTCGAAATGAAAATATTAAATACTTCATTCTTCCGTCGCATTTATAGCTGCACGCTTATGTACAACGATCTCAATTGCTTATTTTATAGAGAATAGGTTAATTAATTTTGACTGCAACAAGAGCTGTATCTTCTAAAATGAATCAGTCACATCAACCTCGAAGGATGAATTAATGATTACAACATTCATATAAGATTTGGCACATCGTGTTAGGAACAGACATGGATCACTATCAGATCAGTATATTGTCCAGAATTTTGTATAATCTTGTCAAATACTATTGATGAAATGATATAATGTGCGAGTTATACAATAAATATTGGACCTCCGCTTAATTGTTAATTGTTCCGTTGTTTATTATAATTATTATTTTTATAAGATATTTTTACGTCGTCAACATTTATTGTACTAGATTATATATAAATGCGTACACATGTAAATAGATATATTGTGCGATATAATGGTTTGAGTCGTTCACTTGACAGTATGTTATTAAAATACATATTTAGTTATTGTATTTTAAAATAATATTTTCAATGATCTACTTTAAAATACATTTTTTTAAAATACTAACAATGAAAACTCTTAGAAAACTCAACGGGTAGTTTTTATTAACTAGTCTATAACTGAGCTACAATAACAATTAATATTATTTGTAACTCGTACAATTATAATTTCCTACTCTAAAACTTTAGCAGCGTATTGAAATGAGACCAGTTTTGTATTGTCACTTCTCAGTCATTTTCTAATTAACTACATAAATAACCTTAATGCGAATATTTAACCATTGAATGCTTTGGAAGCTTTTGCAAGATTGATAAATCAATGTAAACGGAACCAAAAAATATAGACACTATAGTCGGATATAGCAACATTGGAATGTTTATGACAGGCAACACTGTTATTATCGGATAATCTTTATGTTATAAAATTTATACATTTTAGAGAATAATTTAAATAATTTTTAAATATATTTCTCCTTAACCTACAAGCACTTTACACTGTTTTTGGCAGTTAAGACCTGTATTGTATACCTTGGACTACAATTACAACGTATATAGTTCTGTAGATTCTAGCACCAAGAAGTATACCACGTATAAGATGTACAGGTCAATTAAAATAATAAGTACACGGCTGTCCATCTAAGCGAGAGGCAATAAATAGTTCATAATGTTATTGCTTCACGTAACAGTAAAGTTATTAAATAATTTATTAATATATATTTATATACAAGTCAGTGATTTTTTTTAAGAAATGATCAACTAAATATAGTCCAAGGTATGATACAAACATTCATAATATTTTATAGAATTGTGCTGTATTTTTGGGAGTTCTTTGCATTGTAATTTTAAAATATATTTAATTCAACTGTTAAAAAAATGAACACACTTTGAATCCAATGATATAATATGCGCTTTTCATTTTACTAACCGCGATTGTACCAAGCCTTAAGTAATATATTAATAAATTATTTTTAATATTTCAACAATTGATCCTTATTATAGTCCAAATAAAGTATTTTTTTTATTATGATTCAATGAATTACAAACACCGCAAAAACCAAGGCGTTTCAAGGCAAACTTTTACAATATCACTAAGTTAACAAGAATGAGTAAAATTATAAAATATACACGATTTGTTTTTATAAATATGTATTAAAACAATGTTCCATTATGTTATACAAAGTTATTATTGTGCTAGTTTACAAGAGACTAATAGTGCAAAAATTACCTTAAATATATTTAAAACGTTTGCTACAGAAGTTTCTTCTCGATTGTATCAATAAAAGATTTGAATGTAGATGATGTTAGGAGATCCAAATCAATTTTTTTACACAATTTATTTGTTTTTTATCTAAGATTTTATTTTTCGGTTAACCAGGCAGGCAGAGGGGACTCAGTGTTAAGACACTCCGTCCACCACTTTCCGCCGAATTCTGAGGGCATTGCGTGGGGCAGAACTCAACGCTTTACTGTCACACCAGAGCGAAGAAATGGAAATATAAATTTAAATAAATACTATAATCATTTCCTTGAGTGGGGATCGAACCCACAACCAGTCACAATTTGTGCCTCTGCGCCACGACCGGCCTCTCGGTTAACCAATAATTATTATACAATAAACGAAGTAAATATATAATAGCACAACTAAAAGACTATATACAAGAATCCACCAATAAAAAATGGCTGCGTGTAAAATATAATTTTGGACAATTTTTGCACTACTTCATCTCGTTTGACCGGTTAGCTCCACTAGTGCGCGCGCGCGGCGTCACGCGGGGGACAGACAGCCGACGCGACGCCCGCTGCTGCTGGCTTTGCTTTCATCATCTGTTGGTTTGCGCAGACGACAGGATGTTAGTGTATATGTAAAAAGGATAATAATTAGATTATTAGATCACAGCATGCTCGATTGTATTAATCTCAACATAGTTTGTATTTATCAGGAACTTAAATTTAATTTAATATTAGTAGTACCATTTTAAGAATGAAAAACAAATTATAATATAATACATTACGCTGCAATTTTTTTCATGATACAGACGATAAATTATTGGGTACAAATTTATTTTACATTGTATTATTATAAAAAGATTTACTTTTTTGGATGCTTCCATAATCGTACAATAACTAAATATTTTTTTTCACGCTATACTTATTACATACATTAAAAATATTATGATTTTGATTTATTTTTATTTTAAACAAGCTAAAGTATCGAGAATATAGTGCCTTATATTAAATTGTTAATAACCAAAACACCAAAACTATGTTAGAAGTCCACACCATTCTTGGTTAGATATTTTGTTAGTGAAATGCTCGACTACCGTGAATTTAAAGCTCTTCACACCACCATTTTTTGTTTTCCTTATTGAATAAAAAATGTAACGTTACCCAAGTAGAAACGTCCTTTTGCAATTTTAAGCGATTATCTATAAAAAATATCTTAAAAATATTTTATAATTGTCATAAAGGATTAAATATAAGAAATTTGCCTACGTAGTGGTTTAATTATTACATACGCTGTAAATACTGAAATTTTAAATACTTCACTTCATATAAGCAGGGCAGTGTATGTTAGTCAGTGTTGCCACATTATCACACGAACATTACAAACTTCGTTTACATTTTTCATCTAGATTTTTTATTTATTAATATGAAATGATTTTTATTTATTAATATGAAATGATTTTTATTTAAAAGAAACCTTTTGTCCATTTATATGTTTATGAAAATTGTATATATATTTTTATGATATTATACTTATAACTGTATTAGTTTGTCTATCACAATTATTAACTGATTCTCAAAAAAGAACAGCTGTAAAAGACAACTTACAGCCATTAAAACTATCACTGGTCTCTTATTTTATATCAGCGTTCGGTTGCAACTTTAAGGAGCCAAATATTGATATAATTTTCCCTGATCTGGTAATGAAATAAGGAGTGGCAACACTGCGGAGTTAGTGCGTTAGTGCGCTACTCACGGGCGACGTGGGCGCGTCACCTGAGTCGTGCAGCGGACACAGCAGGTCGCCGAGGTCCAGCTCGTCTTTACTCTTCTTACGTTTTAGTGAGAATTGACTTTTCTTTGGCACCTGAAATTATTGTTTTTTTAAAGTTAGTGTTAAGTATGTGACTGTAAACGCGACTGGTTGTGGGTTCGGTCCCCACCTGAGGAATTTTTCTGTTTTATTTCATCGCTGGTGTAGGGGCAAAGCGCGACAATAAGTTTCGATATTACACAATGCCTCCAGAATTTGATGAAAAATAGAGAACGGAGTATAATAACTCTAGATTCCCTCTTCCTACCGTGCTGAGTGCGGGATACAGCGTAAGACTGATAAAAAAAAACACGTTATTACAGGATAGGCAGAGGGGACTTGGGAACCTCCTGTTAAGACATTGTGTTCCCATTAAGACATTTTCGTTGTTCATTTTCCGCCGAATTTTCGAGGCATTGCTTGTTGTATATAGTGCAACTCAACGCCGCAATATTATTAAGCTTTTTTATAGCTAATTAATAGAAAATTGTTTACACACCTTATATTTGGTAGTTGCTGTAAGTGGTTGGTATCCAAGAGTTTGCTCCGCATTCCTCTTTTGCTGTATGACTTCCCGTCCTAGTAAATCGTTGAATCTAAACACAACAATTTTTGATATAATATAATAAATTAAAGTACAGTACGATCAAAGAGTCGTGATCACCCTAAAATTTTAAGGGTTTTCTGAGCTTTTAAGTATAAATAGAAAACACATTACACATAGTACATACGAACTAATGTTAGTTGATTTCTCTGTTCAGTAATCACGAATTTAATAACAAATTAATTAAATGTTTATGTAATATAAAAAGATACGAGGAGATAGATAATTGCATAACTTGTATTATGATATCACAGAGATAATAACAATGGATGGATCAATTATTAAAGGTCAAGCAATGTACGGAGATGGTGGTATAATGAAATAGTAAGCATTTAAGTAATTAATATATTAGATGGTTAAGGCAAATAAAGCTTGAATGAAAACGTGGTTAGAAGTTCTATCCTCGTTCGGGGTAACGAGTTATTGTTATTTCCACACTTTAGTAAGGTAAAAGGGAATGTTAAGTTCCACTACTCAATAGTATGCAATGTCACAAAGAAGGGTGGACATCGGTGAACTGAGGTTTTAACACTACGTTCTTTTTGTTTATCCTTGTTTATCTTAGTGACACAAATTAAAAAATAAATTATGTTATACCTCTGCGTAAGATGTCGTCGTAACAGGGTTTTATTGGCGGGGATGTTAAGCAATGCGGCCAGTAGTTCGGCCGTGAAACGCGGTTCCAGCAGCATCAGACCGCCGTGTACACCTGAAATTACCATAAATCGATTAATTGAATAAATAACATATATTTATTTCAGTTTCCCATATTACTCACCGGCTCCTCGCAAGTTGGGCGCGTACTCGGCCAGGTCGATCTCTTTGAGCCACTGCATGACGCGGTGCGACGACCAGCGCGCCAGGTCGGGCGCGCCGCCGTCCGCCGCCTCGCCGTCCCCGCTCACGCCCACGCCCACCACCTCGCCCGACGGCGCGCGCCGGATCATCGTCTCCGGGTTGAAGTTGTTCTCGCGGAGGACTTGGATGCCTGCACGAGAGTATACAATTAGTACTCGAGCGTCGGCCGAGTCGGTCGGCGGGCGCCAGGTGTGCAACTTGCCGCGGCGCACGGAGAGCGCGTGCAGCGCCAGCGTGACGCGCAGGTGCGCGTGCAGCTCGGCGTGCGTGAGGCGGTGCAGCGCGCGCGCGTCCAGCGCGGCGTCGGCGGCGGCCGCGCGCGCGCCGCACACGCCCACGTCCTCCAGCCAGCGCAGCGCCCACGCGCCGTCCAGCCGCCCCGCGCGCGCCAGCAGCGGGTCGCCGTGCCCGCCCTGCGGACGGAGAGAACTTGTCGTACCACTTATTCATGTTTTTTGTTATATATATGCTATAATTAGATAATCAAATGTCTTCCGCAAAATTTTCTACGTATTTGCAAAAAAATATTCGTTCCGCAAGCAAAATTGATGCAAGCTTTTTAAATGACAATTTCACCTCACTCTTAAATCACGCTAGTACATACGTGCATTTAATCCAGCACTAACAATAACCCCAATAGAGCTCACCAACAAATCGGTGATGGCCAACACGATCTTCTTCTTGTGCATGGGATGTTTGAGCCCCAGCTCCTTCTCGATGGTGTGGTGCGCCGCGCTCGCCACGACGCCGCGCGCGTCGCTCGCGGACAGCCACGCGCGCGCGCTCGCCACGTACATCTCCAGGCCCAGGCTCTCGAGCCAACCGCACGTTGTTTCGCAGTCCCATTGTCTTATGTCCGTTGTTTCCCTGTTAAGTTACATAATTTTCTTTTTAAATAAAAAACTATAAATATTTTATTTTATTATATTTTTAAATTAAAGTCTTTAACCAGATAGGTCACGAATATGTAATATTTTTGGAAATTCGACATTTTGCAAGTAATTCACGGTCGCGGTTAAAGAGCTTCTGCTTCTTAGTTTATAATATGCAAACTATTATAAAAATACATCTTTTTATAGTGCTTAGAGATCTATTGGTCTTTAATAATTGTAATAGCGCCTACCAGGGCAGGGGCAGCAGGCGCGGGCGCGGCAGCGAGGCGCGCAGCGCGCCGCGCGCGAGGTCGTCGCCCTCCAGCCGCACGGCGCCGCCGAGGCGCGCGCGCACCTCGCGCAGCGACGGCGACGGGCTGCTGCGCGGGACGGCTTCCTCTTTCTCCGCTAGTTACCAACATTTTCCATATTATTATACCTATTTCTGGCTTCACGCTCTTTCGCTTCAATCTCCGAACAGATATTCCATTAAAATCGAAAATACACTACGTAGGCAGAAAGAACCTACTGTTCCATCCCAAAAATTTAATATTGAGTAAAACATCGAATATTGAGTTACGAAACCCTACGCTGCTCTTTGTCTTACCACAGCAAAGAAATAAAAATTATTAAAATATAATTAAATCACTAGATTTTTATCTAGATATAAGATCGCGGAACCCATCGTAAAATCCAGGATCCGCTCATTGACCATTGCAAAATAACGTTATCAAATGAGCAAAACATTTATATTTGAGGGTTAGAGAGATTGAACCCATAAATATAGTAGTAGTAGTAATAAGTTAAATAAAATAGTTCGAGGCAAAGCGCAACTTTGATTTCGGCCACTCAACACGCAATGCTTCCAGAACTCAGCGGAAAGTGGGGAACGGAGTGTCTTAGCAATAGGTTCCCTCTACCTACCCTGCTGTATGCGGTATACAGTATGAAGCAGATTTTTTTAATTTTTTTAAATATCCTTAATAAATAAAGCATAAATTCAATTATAATTACAATAAGTATGTATTGCTGTAATGATAAACCAAGCGTTTAAAATATATTCAAATATAATGTTTTAGTAAGTTTTCGTAAACATTATATTGGAAAATCTTCAATAAACGATATCTCTATTACCCCTACTAATGTTATGTTATCTGCATTTATATTTAATATGCAAATATCACTACTTCAATATTTATTACAAAAAATGCACGATTTATAACATTAATAGAAGCCTCTGTACCAAGACTACGTAAACAATATATAACTTATTAAATGAAACTAATTTAACCGGATTAATCGCGTATATTCAAGATTTTTACATTTTTGGAAACCCGACGTTTCGAACACTTTACAGTAGTCCGTGGTCACGGGTAGACATTACATTTAGTTTCATTTAATATGTGTAATAATCGTGAAAATCAAAGAACTTATTAATATATAACTTGTTTTAACGATAAAAGAACAGCACTTAAAATTACTGTGACATAATTAGGAAATAAGAAGCAAGTGTACAAAGCAACTAGCATAGTAAACTTGAATTTTAAGACCTAGAGGTTTTGGCGTTTGTTTAAAGAGACTCTATTTTGTTAGAAATAAAGGTCATGCTATAGCGTAGTTAATTATCATATAAATTGTTTGGCTTTGTCTTACTTATTTATGAACAACCCTACTTAGCTTTTAAATGTAAATTTAGCAAATTATAAAGTTTAAGACATTAGGTCTCTCGACTCCCATGAGTTTGAAAAAAGAAACATTGCAGAATCCTTTTGTTTGTTTGTGTCTTTTTTTCCTTTTAATTTAAGTTTAATTTAATAAGTTTTTTTTTAACTATAGATACACAACATATTATTATATGTTATCAAAAATATTGTCATTACTTACTAAGTATATACTTATACGTGACAGATTAAAAGGATTTTAAATTTGGGAATATTAACATGATTTAATTTCTAATTACTGTAACTTCGAAGTACTGTGACAGCTCATAAAACAATATTAAGCAGCCAGCGTAATAACGTTGGCTGTTAATTTAAATTAATGGCAAAATTTGGTCTTGGAGAAATAAGCCCTATTCCTATAGAAATAATGTTCTCTTTTTCAGGCATTTAGATGCTGCAAACAGTCTTATTTATTATAAAGCAAAAGCTAGGTCTCCTAAGACTAATATTTTAGTTAATTTTTAAAAGACGTAAGGAATTAAGGAAAGGAATATTAACATTTAGTTTTATAAATAAATGTATATGTTACATGTGGTGGATTTCTATACAATAGGTAGACGTGAAAAAAAAAAGCTCATGTATGATATTGTTTCACGCAGGAAATACTAATCTCTAAAAAGATTTAAAAAAATAAACGATGGTTAGATGTCCAATACAAACAAAGAAGGACCCTGCAAGCATGGGGTCGTAGGGATACAAGGTGCCAAGCTAAAAGCGTCTCTACAGCAATAGCAACAGGGTCGCTGTGCGCCGTAGTGACCTAGGTTGGGCACAGAGTGTCCGCGGCCGCGCGTCGTGTCCACCACCGCGTGTTTACCGAACGCGACGCCCCCCGCGCCCGCGCCCCCCGCGCCCCCCGCGCCCGCGCGCGGCAGCGACGAGTACACGTGCGTGTTGCGCTCGATCTGGCGCCCGTAGTTGGCCGGCGGCGTCTGCAATTGTTAAACTTTATTGTAGAGAAAACCAAACGAAAACACAATAGCATTAAATAAAATGTCCAGCATCCGACGATCTCTGCCAGTGTCTTAGCACTAGGTTCCCTCTGCCTACCCCTACTATGCGGAATACAACGTGAAGCTGATAAAAAATAAAAAAGAATTGTAATTTAACGTGTAACAAATACCACTAAGCTCAATTAAAAACATTTGAAATAAGCACGTCGACATTTTATTTCAAATCATGAACTTTTATATTTAAATATTTGGCTCATCTATGTAAATCATATGTTAACCGACTCCAATAAAGAAGTGTGGCGTGTGTTACGCCATTACTCAACAAATTTTGAATGTATTGTGATATGTGAAAATAATATGTACATACATGTAAAAAAATTTTTTGGAATCTCTTTTATTTAAGGTTTATATGAAGGTAGATCGGTAAAACTTTTACAAAATGAGTTATTCAACTAAGTTATTTTCACACATAAACAGTTGAAAACGTTTTCTTATTGTTGAAGCAAGACTTGATAAGTGATTTAGCATCTTTTTGCTGAATCAAAAGTAATTATAAAAAAAAGAAACGTTGTGTCATATTATTAAAAATATACATATATTATAGAAATAATGAACCATGATTTTGGGGAAATACGACATAATATCATCGTGCAGTATACAAACTTATAAGCCCTATCCGAATATTAGGTTAGCACATTATCCCGTATAAATGGAATATGTAGTTACGTCTATCCGTTTGTATGGATCATTAAGTACTCGTTAGAGCCGCAGAGCGCGACTAATGAGTCCCGCTTGTCTTTACTGTCCTATTTTGAAAGTTTTCCGTATACGAATAATTTTGATTTTTAAGTAAAAGAATTGTAGGTGCACTGTTGCACAATATGCTAAACTACTCCGCATGGCGCGAGGACAAAATAAAACGTTTAAATTTAGAATGTTAATTACGATCGTTTGGTTAAAAGGTATCCTGAATAAGAGCTTTGCTGTTACAAAAGTTTAAATAATATATAAAATTATTCTTATTGCGGCTCGATAGATTTAACTAAAACAATAACATTTATATAAGTATTTTAAAAATTTCTACTTCAAACGAAATTATTTGTAGAGTATAATTAGATTATCGTAGGGTAACTATAACAATCATCTTACCCGAGGGGGTGCTGGTCTCGCGACGGGCGTGGACTCCGGGGGCGGCGAGCGCTCCACAAGACCCCGCTCGGCGACTCGTAATCGAACTTCACTTAATTTCGATAACAATTCCAATTTCTGTGTTTCAAGCGACGAACGTTGTAACATTTCCTAGACAGAAATAGCATTGTTAATTTGGTAAGTCAATTTTCTGATTTACATCTCATTTGAAAACTAGGATAGTTCGTATGTATGTATATAGGTAGGTGTATGTAACATAGCTCAGTTGGACCTTTAAATAAAAACAGGTTTAGATAACTATAATCACAACTATTCATAAACAAAAAAGCATATTATAGAAAATAATCTAGTATTTATATATATATACCTACAACAAAACTAACTCATTATATATAAGTAAAACTATCAATGTAATAGAATCCAAAATATTTTCTAACATTTTTGTTTGTCGGGCTCTGTGTGTGTTATACAATGAACATGACAATATCGCTACAAAATAAGTGTAAGTTTATTGAATTAGCTGAAGGTGTATCTTTTTATTTTACATTGTTTATAATATCATTATATTGTTATTAGATCATGAAAGTAATTCAGGAAAGAAAATTAGTAATTGTGTAAATACTACAAGCGGGCGAAGCCGCAAGCGGGTCGCTAGTATAGGTATAATATGTATGTAGGTAACTAATTTAGAATGTACAATATATAGATATTGTTGATTTATATTGGCCAATACATAAAACCCGTCTAAATCTAGTAACAAAGACTATTAAACAAGCGGTAATTCTCGCTTCTAGCAACACTGGCAGTTAGTTTAACTAACCAACTAAAATAAATAATTTTAATAATGTTTATTCTAAAGCCCTATATCTGGTATTCATATAAATAATACATATATCAATATATTTAATTATCTTAAAATGTGTTATATATGTAACGTATAAGGTAAAGGCCGGCACACCGCCTAGGAATGCGCTTAATTACACCTGACCCACATTCCTCTGTGTACTCTCGCAGGCCAGTGTAAAATTCTTTTTCAGCCGACACCTAAACGTATGCACCTAACTCACTTTTATACAAGTATACAAGGGCCCCTATAACATATAAGGAACACCTCTAAGAAACAGCTATTTCTGTACGCAATAAGCAGGAACAAATGTATCTAAATAAACATCCGCATTTGTATTCAGTGTAAAGGATGTCCTACTGTAGCGGACAAACGGAAAACTCCAATAAGATGTATTTTGATTTGCTGTCCTGTATTCGAATCTTAATAAACGGTGACATTTCCTGACTTGAAAAGATGATTAATATTTCCGCATAAGACATTCAGTCTATTTAAACTTAAGATTAACATTAACAATAATAATCTTTTTAATTGCTCTTACTAAAATATTTTTTGAGATCAATCGTCGGGCATAAGCGCGCCACTGTAAACACGAGGTTGTGGGTTCGACTCTTACTCGAGGTATTGAAATATTTAATGTTTTAAATTTTTTTTCTAGTAATGAGGCAAAGCACGGCGTTCAGCTGTGAAACAATGCCTACAGAATTCGGCGGAAAATGGGGAACGCGCTAGGAGTATCTTAACGATAGGTCGGAACGTCTGTCTAGCGTGAAACTAAAAAAAAATTTTTAAGAATCTTAACTTCAATATAATTTCGTCGTAATGCATAACGTTCATATATTATTGTAAAACGTCAAATAGTTACATACTAAAAGTTTACTCAACAAAGCAAGCAATGCTGAAACAAACAGGCGTCGGCCTCTGGAAGAAACTTTATCAATCACACATTTTATAGCTGCATTTACTCTTATCTCGAGTAAAATGCCACGGCTGCTTCGCAAAATACGTTTAATAAATGAGAAACGTAATACAAAAAAATATATTCAACACAAACTACCTATACCTATATTATTATTTAGATTTTCCTTCTCTCGTAGTTAAATAACTATATATATTAAAAATACATTAAAACAGGAAAAATTATTCTAAAAAATTTATTTCACAACCAGTTTCTAGCTCTATTTTTAAATAGCGCACGCCAGAGCTATCAAAGCGTAGTTTGTTTTACTTTTTTTGGTTATTTGCGTTCCTATTGCAGTACACACGTAATTTTGTAATAAAATAGGTCAAAGAAACAACTGAGATTGCACACGGGCACGGCTCTATTTTTACATGTTGTATACAAATAATGAAACAGTAGTAGGTTAATTTCTGCGGTTTTTTAACACGATTTTATACAAATAAAAAATAAATAAATCAGCTTCACGCTGTATCCGGGGACAAAACAGGAGAGCAGAGGGAACCTAGTGTGATACTCCCTTCATCATTTTCCGCCGAATTCTGAAGGCATTGCATTTTGAGTGGCGGAACTCAACGTCGCGCTTCGCCTAGACACCAGAACGAAGAAATAAAAATATAAATTTAAATAAATATTTCACTTCCTCGAATGGGGATTGAACCCACATCCACTCGCATTTAGAGTCACACAGTTGTGCCCCTGAGCATCAATGGAGGTTTTATATAATAAAATGAGTACTGAAACGAGCGCAAAATACAATAATTCCATACGTTTTTAATATTTTCCATGCATAGAAAAATACGCCTCTACTATTATGTTCTGCATACGTAATGAAAAACGTTATATCATTATTCTAGGACATAAAATCTGAATCTGAACACGTCTCGCCGTCATTTTGTTTTACGTTACAATGAACGTTAAGAGTATTGTATAGTATACTATAGTTATTTTAATTTTTCCTTATTTTGATATTTTTCCCAGTAAATTAATTTGTGTTTTACAGAAATATTATTTATTATCTATTAAACTAAACATATCACGTAGGCCTGTGGTTATATGATTTTTCCACACGTGGTATGACCTCATCGTTTGTTTGGTTTTAAATACGCTATCTGTTCTATTAAAGTAAGCATGAGAAGCAATAAATGTATCTAACTCTTGATGGAAACCAGACTTTTGTTATTTACAGTTTAGAATTATCTCATTTGAAAGATTAGAACCACTAAGCGAAAAGATTTTTCTTATGTCAGAACTACTTACGAATTAAACCTTATTGCTCTCAATTTACTAATATTATTTAATATAAAAGTATACTTAAACTTTGCGCGTCGGTACGTTGAATTCTGCTGCTCATTTCACGTATGAGCGGCGGAACTTAACGCTGCGACAAAAGTTATTTTTATTTACACAATTATAGAATGTGAAAAAGAGTTTTAATATAATATATCAAATTATAATTCGACATATATAAAACAGAATCAATTTTTGAAAAATGTTATATTTATAGTACTTACTTACAAGTTCAATATAATTTATTTTCAACATACAAATAGTAATATCAACAATTTTTTAAGTTGCTATAAGAACGAACTATGAAAATAATATTAATACCTTCATAAAGTAAAAAGAAAGTTGCAATGTGCAAGTGTGGAATATATAAATACTTGGGGACTTTAGTAAACTTGATATTATATTGTGTATCAATTTTAAGCAATACAGTAAACAGGGTAAATTTACTAGTAAGTTGGTAAGTCCACTTACCTTACTGTTAAATTTATTTACATGTTTCAAAACTTACAACCATTTATTATATTATTTTGAAGTATTCAAAGTTTAAAAGTTCAGTCAGTGTAAGCTTTGTAAACGCCTGTTATATAAAATATGGGTATTTTTCTTCTTAAGCCCCATGCAATTTATCTTGATACAAAAAAAACTTACTTTTTACCAAAGAGGTGTACCATATTTTTATAAAATAATGAAATAATAATGAATTTTATGTTTTAATTTCAAACCATATTTTTAAATAAAATAATAATGAATTTTATGTTTTAATTTCAAAGTATTTTAGTAGGGGAATGTGTAATATAAGTGGACAAAATCATAAAACCAGACTGAATAAAACTAAAAAGAAAAAAAAACAAGTCCAATAGTTCATGAAGATTAACACAGTCGAGACCTATTTTATATTTTTTAATCTTCTCATTTTATCTATTATTTTTATTGGTATTACTGTAATGATAATCATAATATACCTTTTGAAATCACAAAAAAAGGGTAAAAGTATCCTTCCTTTGCAGTCGGGAACTTGTTTTATTCCTATCCTATCTATACCTATCTTTATAGAATATCAGTCGATATCATAACATAACATTCACCGTGAATATCTAATTTTCGAAAACCAAGTTGGACAATGTCTGACTATACATGCTTTATTTTGGGTTCGAAAACGAAAGATAATATTAAAATTATTTCTCGCTCTGGTTAAAACAAAACATAGTTTCTTTAACCTAATAAATAAAAATAATATACATTTTAATGGAAATGAAGTTTTATCGAATTATAAACAACGTAAGTAACAGACTGTTACCAACTGCTGTGTCTTGTTAAGGAACATACTCCGCATGAAACTATGCAGCCCACACCAATCATGTTTATTCAATAACTACTGGGACAGTCGTCTCTTAACACGATAAGAAGTTTAGCGTGTTGTATAGAAATTTTACTAGGTATTGTACCTTACATTTATGTAGTTTATATCAAATAAAACGAAAAATCACAAGCGTAATAGAAATTACTACTATATATTATGATTAATTATATTTAATATGTGATATGCACACCATTATATACCACATAAGACCAATTTTTTTACGATCCTTGGGAGCCAAGATACCACGGATAGAAATATAGATCTATCCATATACACATACAAACATACAGTCACACCAAACTTACAACAGACCTCTGTTTTCGTCGGGAGCTCAAAATAATAAAATGAAATATAATTGACATTACTCTTACCTTCTGTAATTTTTGCTCTGTATCGTCAAGTCGCTGTCTTGCATCATGTAACGATCGCTCCAATTCTGCCATTTTTTCACTTTGTGCGGAAATTTGCTCTGATAATACTTGCACTTGTAGCTGTAAGCTCTCCTTATCCGCTTCAAGTCGGCGCACTCGGTCTTCAGCATCGTTCTGCAACACAACAGAGTAATCAAACCTACTGCTGAATTAGGTAAGTGTAACTTATATTCTAAGTTATCAATTTCATTTAATAGAAAAAAATCAAGAAGGCATATCAAAATTCTAACAATTTACGCATTTTATATTATCGCACAGACCGCACCTTATTTGTACGCAAGGGTACAGCTAAAGAAGGATGGGAAGGCCATGACCGTTCTTGCATATAACACGGCGGAGGTACAGGTCCGTGGCACCAACACATAGGAGGCCACCAGCCTCCTTCAGGCCAGCGAAAATGTTCGTATGAATTCCATCGACGTTGAACATCAGGTGGTGTGTCTTGATTTCTATTAGGATGACGTGGGCGTGAGGAAGCACGACCACTAGAAGGATGCTGAGGTGGTTTATTCGACAGAGAAGACCTGGTTTTTCTATCTCTGTCACTGCGATTTCCAGACGTTCGCCTTCGCCTATCTAAGCTTGCCGCTGAATAGTCTTCCATTCGTGTGTTCGCAAGAGGAGAATTCCCATTATCATCCATTATTTCACAAGTCGGCATCCACTTGAAATCATTATCACAACGTGTTGTGTCATCCCTTCGATTAGGTGTTAGCGTCCTATAATCTGCATTAGTTGCACCAGTTTCATATGCATGCTCATCTGAGTCATCTTCGGTCGTAGAGCTATCGGAGTCTGAAGAATCGGCTCTCGCAGGAATACCAGTACGATCCGTCCAAGCAGTGCATTTCACTGCAGTCTCATCAGGGCTATCGGAGTCGCCTATTATGATACAAAAATATTTGAAATTAACTTATGACCAAGCCTCATGCGCAACTTAAAACATGCTTAACGTACCCATTGGTGAGTACATGTAGGAACGTACAGCGGGGTGCACGTAGCCCACCGTCGTACGTTCCTGTTCCTCATCAAAGGGCTCGGTAAGATACTCTTGGTCGGACATGAGGCTCCCGATAAACGACACTGAACGACAAATTCAGATCGAGTCACC
Source organism: Heliconius sara (assembly GCA_917862395.2). NCBI lineage: Eukaryota > Metazoa > Arthropoda > Insecta > Lepidoptera > Nymphalidae > Heliconius > Heliconius sara. The sequence continues at coordinate 4,657,776 of OU860796.2, read as the reverse complement.
GGTATGTCTCTATTTTAAATTTGGCTACGTTCCAGTACAAAGCTACGTCATTATTTCGTTCATACAACGTCATTTACGTACTCTCTTGTGCGGGAGGTTCCTCGCTGGAATTAACTGAAGCTGAGTGTACTGAAGCCTCAGACGCAGTGGATAGCGGACGATCACTGGCTTCCGAGATCCTTTTAGAATTTATTTCTTCAATGTTATTCGCTGCTGAAGTTCGAGAGGCATTACTATCTTCTTCGATAGCCAAATGTGAATTGAACGGTTGTAATTTTACATTTACAACTGAGCGGCTATGTAATGCGGCTATGGTGGCCGCAACGAGTGAGCCCCCGCGGCCGAGCTCACGCATGTTTTCGTTTAAAATGAGCAACGCACGTATACGGCCACCGAACTCCCTGAAATAGATCTTAGTATGTGCGCCTGATGCATTTTGAACATTGTACCGCCTAACATGTTTGACTGAGCAAAGTAAACATTATATACATTAATCGCGTAAAACAGTATGTTTATAATAGAAAACACATATACTTTACAAACAAGGAACATGAACGCCTAACAGTAGATATATATATGTACATATATAAAAACAAATCACACACGACAAAATGTGTTAATGCGTAAGCGCAGCAAGAGCGTGCGTCGCGATGCACACAAGTAGATACACTTGCGCACTCACCGGCATCCAGTTGACGCCCTCGTACAACGAACGGCGTCCCCGCTCGCCGTTAATATCCTCGTCTTTGTAACATGTTACGGAGTAACGTACAGAATAACGAACACCGCATGGTAAAACTAATACGGCTCTATCTTCCATGACGAAATCTGGATTATAAGGTGGTTGAGGATAATAAGGTGGGGCGTTTGCTTCTTCTGTATATTTACGCCTCCTACTTCGAGGTGTTAAGCAGTTCATAGTTCTCTCGATAAATCTGTGCGCAAAATTTAAGATGATATGATACGGTTATGAAAATCTCCATTAAATTATAATAAGTTCACCAATATTAATTTTTAAATAAATATGTTGCTTGAGTTATTCCAAAATCACATCTTATACGACAGACAGTGTGAGTAGCATTCTACAATGAACAGCCAGCAATAAAACATCCCCCTCGCTTCAGAAATAGAACGACAGCTGTCTCATTGAAACATTCTATATAAATCTTATATTATTTTTAAGTTAAAATTAAGGAACACATTTCTTTATTCTGTTTCAAACGACAAAAAAAGTTTGGCATAATGTCAGTTTTAATAATTATTTATTCCATCATGCTTTTACACACAAAAAAATATAATAATAACATTTATTACATTCAATATTATTAGTGTGACAAAGGTTTCTGAGTTAACAGAAGTTTTTTTTTTTAATATATTAAGTATAATCATTATATTTTAATAAATTATTTTTTAACAATAAAAAATCGACTTCAAACAACGAACTAAAAAATAATTTTACATAATGTAAAACGTACTTTATTAAACAAAAATAATATTTTATTAAACAAAAATAATTTTAAACAGATTACCTTGATGCCCGTCCTGTAGCAAAGTATGAAAATATTTCGATATTAAATAAAACTCATAAATTCTTTGTTAAAATTATTAATAATTAATCTGCGGATAACAATATTCAATGTTGTGGAAGTTCCAAAATATTTACAAGCAATATCGATTAGTAACCCATTTATTGACACATAAACCATACGAATGGCCACAGTGAAAAAAACCTACTTCTAATTAATCATTTTCATACATCATCCAATAGTCTTTAGTATGATTCCAAGAAAGTTATACTATAAATAATTCATTAAACTAAGCTACTAGAAAATTGCAGAGAACAAATACCAAGTTTTACTTTCGTTATTCAAGTAAAAAATATTCAATGTACACAGTACGTATATGAACCACGATAATTCATACAGATAGGAATGTATGTACGTGATACTTATTAATAATGATTGAATTTTATCGTAATATGGAAATTAATGGAATAAATAATTAATTAATGAAATGAGACACTAACGTATGATTATAATCGTGACGGTTGTGGGTACGATCCCCACTTGAGCAAATAAAATATTGAATATTTTCATTTCCTCGTTCTAGTAACAAGACAAAGCGCGGCGTAGGGTTTCATTCAACACACTACAGAATTCGGCAGAAATTGGGGAGCGGAGTAACTTAACACTAGTCTTCCTTCCTCTGTCTACCATGCTGCATGCGGGATACAGCGTGAAATGAGATGAGAATTAATCAATAACGAGATGACAACCTTGCGCCAGGAAGAGCTTCTTGTTGTTTTAGTTGAGCAGGTACGTCCAAAAAAATGCAAGGTGGACTCTCTTAACTAAGTGCCCCTATACAGATAAGGTGGAGTCGTGTTAAGAGGTTACAAACAAAAAGAAAATTCACACGATATCTGGGGCAGTGCTAATAAAGGAGAAGCAAGATGCTCTTATGCATGGATTATTTTTGATAAAAAAAAAATTACCACGCATGTGAATAAACTTGCATTTAGACATTTACACAAAGTAATATGCTACAAATAGCCCAAAATAAAATAACGTTATTTATATATACTTTTTAGCATCACCCCTGTATCACTCCGTTCCCAACTTGCGTGTTGAATGGCGGAACTCAACGCCGGTCTTTTGCATTGATGCTAGAGCGAAGAAATGAAAATATTAATAAGTAATAATTAATACCCTCGAGTAGGGATTGATCACACAACCGTCGCGGTACAATCACATTCTTGCGCCACGACGGCCTCAGTTATTTATATATCACATTATATTGAATACAATTTATTTATTCGCATTAAATATTGAGAGTGAAGCAGTCAATATAAACAGTCGAGTGTTTCGCGACCGACTGAGTGTCGAGTATTTCTCATGAAAGCGAGTGTAGCTCTGCCAGGTATAAATTGAACGGCAGCTTCGAAACCCTTAAATTGAAATTTACTTTGTTAAAATTAATTGAACTGGCTCATTAATCATTGCCTGGCTTCGATTTTAGAGAATCCTTAATTATGTTATACGTTTTTGTATAAGCTATACAAATATAATATAAAAGTAAAATATTAAGTTTATAATTTAACCCATTTTATATAAAGACGATGATAAAAATAATAGCATGTAGTAGTGATTTCATTGGTTACAACTTATAGAAAAATCTATCGTAGTGGATATGTTGGCCTATATTAAAATATATTCAAGATGAATAAATAGATAAGTCATGAAAAATCTTCACTTTCCTATTATCTTAACAAAACTGTGAATTTTCCTCAAATTAATACGACAAAATATTAGGTTTTAGAAATTTAAAAAAAATTAGTATTTTGAAACTTTAGTAAAATAGTTTTTTGAATGACAACCTCGCTTTAATTATAATTGAATTGAATGAGTCATAATAAATAAAGTACTTCTAAATAGCTTTACTTAATAGTTTTTTTTGGTGACAAAATATTTACTAAGTCATTGTATCAATTTTTTCAGTCATAACAAGAAATATAAAATATTTCTGTGACTAGACTGTTTGTAAAACTGACGTAGTCGGGTAGGCACTCTAATAAGAAACTTGTCGTATGTTTCAAAGGAAAAAAAACAAAACACAAAAGAAAGTTCAACCTGAACTTGACAGCGACGGACTGCCTGCCTTACCGAGGCTAAACGACTTCCTAGGCTTATTTTTTATTTTTCTTTGTAAACTTGCCTTCTATTATTGATCGGGAAGGAACCTTCACAAGTAACTTAATTTAGTTTTTACGTAAAAAATACATAGTTATATATTGCCGTTAGAAAAAATAAATTTAGAAAGCATTAAATATAAAAAGAAAATATTTAGGTACTTACTGTATAATTTGCTAAAACATATACGTACAAGTTTATAAAATGTTAACGTGTTGAAAACTGGATACAGACTGCTAACAATCACAACTATGAAGTCGTCAGTGCGAAAGAGACTATTTAAAAATACTGATTCATATTGCAAATTAAATTCAATTGAAGTTGTTTATGCCTAAATATCTTTAACGAGAACTAACGGAATATTTTACATACATCTAAATTAAATCAAAATCAGCCTAGTCTTAAGACACTCCGTTCCCACCTTCCACCGAATTCTGGAGGCATTGTGTGTTGAGTGGCGAAACTCAACGCCGCGCTTTGCCTCGACACCAGAGCAATGAGATGGAAATATATATATTACATACATAATGATCATAAACTATGTCTTAAATATATTATTCTTATTATTGGAATGTCATACATAATAAAAACCAAAAAAAAATATTAATTATGCTAATGCCTCTATTAAGAAATGGTCACATTGTAGATTATAAAAAGGAGAAACAATTGACGCAAATATCTGCGATTTCCTTTTTGTAGCTAACTTTTGTTGGAATTCTTTCTTCCAAGCAAGGGGAGTTTTTAATCATCATGACAAAAAAAACAACAAAGAACACCATATAAACCACATAGAAGAACATAATAAATTGTTGTTTATTTCTAAAGAAAATATAACGTGACATCTCCGGTCAACACCCTTACAGCTCAGTGGGCGGCAAATGGGTGCTCATGTATCTATAAATACAGAGCCACTATAATAATCCACTGTTCTATTTAATAATTGCTTGTTGAAATCAGAAAAGCAACAACTTTTACAATATCTAGATTATGAATAAGATTAGTTCGTTTATCGAACACCTACAAATCAATCTACTTATACATGCATATGGCAAATGATTATTAAATAGTACTTAAATATTTATTTATCGAAACGCTGCTTTATTTGACTGCTTTAGCTATTTAAATGTATAAATATTTATTTTCTACTATTTTTTAACGTAATGTTTGTAGCTCAGGTCTGTACTTCTTTCCGTTTCACGATTCAGCGTTCAGGAAAGTTAAACAAATTAGAGCGGAAAGCGGAATCGGAGTGTCTTAACACAAGGTCCCCTCTGTATATCCTGCTATGAGAAACTTTCAAGAAGATACTCACTCCTCACAAACCCTCATATAACATAAAAAGAAGAAAAAAATCTAAACAATATTACGCCCCACACAGAAACCGAATATGCGATCATAATATGAAGATCCACAAGTATCCGATGCCGTCCTCGGGATTTCGATGTGGAACGCCCACCCTAAGGCAATAATGAGGGACTCGACGCTGACGCGACTGGGCTATATGAATTTTAAATTACACTTTGCCACTAGCGAATTTGCTGAGGCAGATAGCAAACACGGCACGGCGAGCGTGTCGAATGTTATGCGACATTTTAATGAATATGTTTTATTGTTTGTGACCTAGTCAAGTTTTGGGAGCTACAAACGTTAGTTTTAAATATTAATTTTTAATTTATTCACTTAAGAATTTAATTAAGATATTATTTCTAATTATATAATGAGGCCGTAGTGGCGCAGGGGTAGAAGGTGTGACTGTAACGCGACGGTTGTAGGTTCGGTACCCACTTGAGGGAATGAATTATTAAAGTATAGTTAGCTTGTTTGGGCACGATTTTATATAGTTTATTTTAATAAATAAAATAAAGCACCTTAAAGTTAAATAGGAACTACGCGAAAGTCAATAGATGTAATAGAAAAAGAATAGATGTTAACTTTCTGAAATAGAATTACTAACAGCAAACAGTAGAACAGACACTTTAATTTTAGGGTAAAACTAGCTACAACCTATTTATATTAATATAGGTACCAAATGTTGTTTATATTGTTTCCAGTTTTGAAATATACAAAATATTTAATAGTGTCCCGCAGTACCTACTAACATTTTACCTTGGTAATAAATAATTTCTTAAGACCTCCCAAGAGTAAACAGATTCATACAATATTAGCAAAACATGCTAAATGAAAGAGTAAAACAATATATTAAGCTTAAACTCATTACTTCTCCGGCACTTGTAATTAATTAGTTATTTCAGCTTCAGCTTCACGCCGTATTCCGCATACAAGAGGGTAGGCCAAAGGAACTTAGCATTAAGACACTCTGTTTTCCGCTGTCCGCCGAATTTTTCGAGATTTTGTGTGTTGAGTGGCACAACTTATCGCCGACACCAGAGTGAAGAAATTAAAATATTAAATATTTCATTTCCTCATGGGGGAATCCAACTCACAATCTGTTGTATTTACAGTCACCTGTGGTCCTACGCCACGATTGACCTCAATGATAATTTTAATATACAAAAAACAGTAATATTGCATTTATATTGTCCTATGGTTGAGCCATTGTCTGGATGAATGGGTCGATATTGTGCTATTTAATAACAACTCGCCAGCCATATCCGCGCTAACATATTGTCACACAATATTGGTGCGGCTTGCCAATTCCTCCGCAATTTACAATGTTATCCATACGATACACAGTAGGCAATTGAGTTTTGTTAACAATGTTTAATAGGACATAACTTTTTTTTTTTTAAATATGCCTATTTTGTTTCAAATAGGAATCTTATTGTTTTTTATCAGCTTCACACTGTATCCCTCACACAGCAGGGTAGGCAGAGGGAACCTAATGTTAATACACTCCGTTCCCCATTTTCAGTAGAATTTTTCGAGGCAATGCGTGTTGAGTGCCGAAACTCTACGATGGGCTTTTGTATTGGTGCCAGAGCGAAGAAATGAAAATATTGAGAATATAAAATAATAATTCATTCCCTCGAATGGGGATCGAACCCACAGTAGTACTCTTGCAGATCAATACTACATTTAAATAATACAGCCACTGAATAGTGAACATACAAAACGAACGTTGATTATCCAGATGACCCACTAGTTCTCTCAATTCTTTCATTTCAGATCAACAAAAACGCAGACAAAGACCTTTTATGCTATAGAAAACGGAATAAATATTAAATTTTAAAGTATAATTATGTATAAAGTAAAACAGTATGTAAATGGTCAAGAACAAATCAGTCAAGGCAGTCCGGAGAACTCTTGAACGGAAGCTGATGGCAGCTCTGTGCCGGAAACCGGACGTGAGGCCTACTTTCTCACCAGCTGATTATTAGGGAGAATGCGCATTGCATGTTTTAGATAAGAAGAAATTATTGTAGTTAACTTTTTTTTTCATAACTACGAATATCGGACCTCAGTGCAAGGAGGATTTCCAGACCGTTTTTAGTAGTACTAGACTAATTGAGATTCATCTGTGTTCAATTATTTAATGATTATATAAACACATTTATATGACTTTAGAGAAATAATAAGTTCTTTAATTTTCAAGATTATTACACATTTTAAATGAAACTATTTTAACCGGATTAATCGCGTATATTTTGTATTATACATGTCTGGAATCGACGTTTCGAATACTTTGCAGTAGTTCGTGGTCACGGGTAAACTACCCGGTTAAAATAGTTTCATTTAAAATAAATATACTCGGTACAATGCAATATAAAATATTACTAGCTTCTACGCATATTGCAAAAGGTAGGCTTGTAATTAGCTGGATATGTTCAAGTGTACCGTGGTCGGATATTATCTACAAAATATGTACAAAATTTTAATTAAACTTACCTCGTTAACGTCGGGCACGGTGACAGTAATATTTCCGTGGGCTATAGAACTTTTGTTTGAGTCAATTCCACTCTTTATTATAAGAACGTTTTCTCTGAGTGCCTTTTATCTTTAATGTAGCAACAGCTCTTAATTGAAACATTGCTAAAAGGAAATTGTTGGCGCTTCGATTTTTGGCCCATTTCACTTTATGTGATTTGCGAATGTTGACTTTTAAAACAATTAAACAGATTAAAAATCAATAGTTTTCTTATTATTTCTTATTTTTCAATTTACAATACATATTCATGTCGTATAGAATACGTTGTTCGTCGTGAGTGAAACTAACACTAGTTCTGCAGTAATAACAGGATCGATCTATAACACAAATGAAATAAGTAGGGAGTTCTTTTATTCCGATAAGGACAAAGCAAAATATTGGAAATTGCAATCAGCTCGATACTAGCGGTGCGTCGAGCATGGACTATAGGCCTACAGAACATTGTGTTTTTCGTTTATTTTAATCTAAAATACTCAGGTCAAAAAATGGACATTAAAAGCACAATTTGTTATTAAAGCTTCAAAAAGTATAAGAAACATCTTATCTCAACTGGCTATGTGGATTGAACTATACAGTTAGTAATCGTACAGAGTACTAATCGATAAAATGTCGAATTATATAAGACATGGGTCTCGTTTATTATTATATGTTTAACATGTGTTAATAAATAACCCATTTATAAGTATTTGACTCTCTAATGAAGTAAACGTTATCATAAGGTTTCCCTACTATGTACAATGTACCTACATACATACATACATAATATGTTTTAATACTGTAACATACGTACATAATACACACAACACTGTGAAGCTAATATGATGCTGCAGTTTCTGGTATCTGAGCTAAGCAAAAGCTAAGAGAAATTCTAATTAGCACTAATGGAACGCTCGTTCACCTGTAACTAGCCTGCGGGGAGCGCGGCCACCTTACTTAATTAATATTATAAGGGTTTTAAAACGTTGATAGTACACTGACCTGGCTTTATGCACATACACACGTATGGCACTTGGATGTAGAGTGTGCTTAACTGTACAGTTTTGGCACTAAAAATGCTACAGCTTTTAGACCCACTATTATATAAGTATCTCTATACTCTACTTTCGTAATTCAATAAAAATTTTATATCATTCGAATTGTGGTAGACGTGATATTAAATTTTGAACTTTAGATTTATTCATGTTATAAGACAGGACATACTCGTACATAAGCCGGGCACTCGTGAAAGGGCTGGTTACTTCCTTGCGGGGATGCACCAGTGAATGCTCAAGTGGTGCACGCGATATACATTGAGGCGTGCGCAATCCTGGCCAGTAAACAAGGTCCTTTCATCTCGCACGTGTCACCTGGTACCCTAGTGCGACCGTCTAAATTTAAAACTGTTTAAGGGTCGCCGCGTTCAGTTTCAAGAGTTATGATATTCTTTTTTTTTATACTATTTCGAGATTATTATACAAGACTAATAATGGTTCTGATGCAATTAATAATTAAACACACATTTCTATCTTTCTCGTATGACATGAATATGAATTCATAAAAAAATTATCGAATTGTGTAGATACAATAAACTGTACTGTTGTTGTATTACAAGTAATTTGTTTACATTGGTTAAATGCTTCATCTAACTTAAAAAATAGTGTAAACAAAATCTGCACTCCAAGTGTAAATATTAATTTATAATGTTTCATACATACAAACTCTATAACCTATTCATTCAATGGACTTCATTGTAAATATGATGACGGGCTCTAGCATTGTCAGATAGACGAGCCACCTCGCTGAGAGGAACAGATGTTTTTGTTCCCTAACAGACAAATGCGGAATCGATAATATCGGGTCGCGAATTGTTTGCTCTACGCATTGAAAAAATATTTCCTTATTGCTGTGTATTGTATAGTTTTTACTTTTCCCATGTGTTTCTGTGCTATAATAAATGCAGATTTTAAGTCGGACCAAATAAAAATTTTCATTTGCTAGTGAAAAAGGCAAATACAAATAATCCGAGTCACTGTTAAGTGCTCTTATGGAGTCAAAATATCATCATCATTGATGAATTGCAAATAATTCAAGTAGATACACTATTAAGCTCGTTTCATTTTGCCACTTTGAGCCAATATTTTTAAGCCTTTGTAAAATTATATTTTTATATACATACGCAGTTTGGATCATACAGTTTATATGCTTTTCATTTGCAGATTACTATTCGAATTGTATGAAGCCATTCAATAAACATATCACAATATGGTGGTTAAATAGATATATTGCGTAAATGAGGTTAGAATACCAATGTACGCAATATTGCATACTCGTTAAGCCTCAAATTAGAGAGCATCGAATTTCATATTCAATATTAATTAATTGTGGTCTGCCAAACCAATTGTATTAAGTAAAATCTTATGAATATAAACGAAATATTTGATTATAAATACTATTATACATTTCTTTTTATTATTCGTAATTTTTATAATAATAATATCAATTATACTCGAATAGATATTATTGGTAATAGGTACGATAAAAACGAATTATGAGAACAAATTGGTGATCGGACTTTTAATTTTTTACAAATAAATGAACCGCTTGATCCTGCTGTTACTTTACAATTTTAAGTATTTAAGTTAATATTATAAATTAGCTATATTTGAACTTAAAGATGTAAACATAGTGTTGCGATAATTCAACGAATTTCTAATATTCACGGATTGAATGAAAATGAAGCTGAAAAAGTTGAAAGAAAAAAAAATGCAAAATTTTAAGCATGAGTCTTGCTAGGGTCGGTGCACTTACAAAGCAGATTTTGTGGTGCCTCCCTTTGTCTAGAGGCAAGATAATCCGGATTTGCTATCTAGTTGAGATGGATAAGATGCAACATGCAAGTTTAATATCTTTGAAAAACGTCCCTATATTATGTTATACGAAAAGATGTTTGTATTCTTGTACTCGCTTAAAGATTATTCGGTAATATAATTTGTTAAGTCTTTTATAGAAATAATATAAGTGAAAACTTACAAGGGCCACGGAGTTATTGTTTTGCTGCAGCCAACGAAGTATAGCACTGGCAGTGGTGAAGTCAGGCCGCGGTGGTGGTGGAATAGCATGTTGTAAAGAAAGAGCGAGTTGCTGCGCTAGTTCCAGTGCCCGAGCACGAGCAGCTCGACCTGGACCCGTGCCGCCTGGTCCTGTGCCTCCTGCTTCTGAAACAAAAAGAAACAAAATCCTGCTACACTTTTCGGTATTAATAGAAATATAGTTGAGATTTAAATTTATTAAAACAAAGTTGGTTAAATGGATGATTTTTTATAGTTCTTGTAGACAACAATTACATATTTCATCATAATTCATCATTTTAATGACGATGACTAATGTGATGTAACTAGTTAAAAAATCTTAATTTATAACCGATAAATAATCGTATTTTTTTTATCGTATTTTCGCTTTTGCATGTGTTTTTGCTCACGTTCTTACATGAAAATAACTAAAAATCGTGTTGGACACATGTGACATCGACAACATTCGTTCCCGCGGTACCTTACCATGCCATACAGCCTATAATCTGCATCGATAATTATCCAACACATTTTTTTTTATTCTAACCTATAGTTCCTGAGATAAGCATGTTTAATTAAGGTGAAGCGCATAAATAAGTTCCTTCATCCCTAGTTAGTATGCGACTTAATTATACCCAACGGTGATAAAACCAAACGAAACGAGAACTGTGTACGAAACCGCAGAAACATTCTGTGGTATAAGTAGGTATCAAGTTATCTTTTTGTTCTCGAATCTTAGAGATTAATCTATTTTAGTTGATAGATAACAAAATAAATATCATCTGCTACAGCAGGGTAGGCAGAGGGAACCTAGTGTTAAGACACTCCGTTCCCCACTTTCTGCGAATTCTGGAGGCATTGCGTGTTGAGTGGCAGAACTCAACGCCGCGCTTAGCCTCGACATCAGAGCGAAGAAATGGAAATATAAATTTAAGTAAATATTTCATCTCCTCGAGTGGGGATCGAACCCACAACCAGTCGGTATTACAGTCACACTTCGTGCTGCTGCGCCACGACTGGCCTCCAAATAAATGTACATTTATATATTACATTTATATATTATTTTAGGCTAGGTTTATGTTTTTGGAGGGCAGGCAACGAGAACCTGGAGCCTAGAGTTAAGACCCTCCGTTGTCATTAAAACACTTCCGTTTCCCACTTTCCGCTGAATTCTAGAAGCACCGCGTGTTGATTGGCGAAACTCAACGCCGTACTATGAGTCGTTACCAGAGCGAGGAAATGAATGAGGTATCAGATTAGATATTATAATATTTTTCGTGTATAAGAAATAAATTTGTTAAATATTATATTGTATTATGAAAACTATTACATTGTAGGTGATAGCAATGCGCTTTAAGGCTCCTTTCCAGATAGATCCATAGATTTTAAACATTTATTCAGGAAGTGTACGTAATGTGGTACGTAGAAAATATATGTATGTATAATACCTAATTACTATATAAATAAAAAAAAAACTAATATAGCTTAATAGTATCAATTTGAAATATAAAATAATATTGTCCAGTTTATTTAATATTATTATCATAGCTGGCAAAAATCGATTTTCTAGCCACAACAGAAATGAAAATTTAACGACATACTTCATACTCTTGCCAACGCTGCCTTAAGTTTTAAGTGGGATTCTAAATTAATAAAGTTAACCAAGTGTTCAACATGTCGCATGAAAATTGTGTTTGCAACAGCGTAAGATGTGAACTCGACAAACGACACGAAAGTAAGTCTGAGCTTAAAATAAAATTACTGTTATTAATTCTATAATTAATGGAATTGCAGTGGGACTTTGCCTACCACGTAGTAATTAAATCAAAATCAAATCAGCTTCACGCTGTATGACGCAGGCAGCGTAGGCAGAGGGAACCTGGTGTTAAGACACTCTGTTCCTCGTGGAGTGGCGGAACTTAACGCTGGAAATTTGCCTTGGTGCAAGAGCGAATAAATTAAAATATTAATAAATAATAATTAATTTCCTCGGGTGGGGATTGAACCCAAATATAATGTCTAAATTAACATGGTTAAGTTCTCTCGTTTTTCACTAAGTGGCCGTAAAATAAAAAAGAGCGTCTGGCCACTAAGTCTATAAGTAAACCTACTTTGGCCCCATAAATAAGCTAGGCGTGAAGATAAATCAATAGAAGAAAACATTTTAATAAAAGGTTTAGCTTTGTTTGCTTTTCGTAATTTAGCTTACTTTTCAACTCTATGCTTAACATAAAAGGTATTAAAATTTATGCATATTTTTTTCTTTGGAAAACCTATAATAATTGTTGTTTGCCGTTGAATTCTGGGGGCATTGGATGTTGAGTGGCAAAACTTAATACAAACATAAAATATTTCTTTTCCATGAGTTGAAATCGAACCCACCGCGTTCACGTTCACACAACTGAGCCCCTGCGCCACGACTGGTCCCGCAAGAAATTATTATTCATTCAATATCCTTTACTGAATATATGGCCGTCACTTAGGAATCGATCGGTGTCTGTATGCAGTTATGCAGGCGCTTTGAACTACCTTATGGCATCCAAGATTCCAGTGAGGTGATACGCTGCAGGATGCATATCTCCTGAGGCGATTATGAAAATACCTATGAGAATCCATAGATGTGCATAAATCAATATGCCACCTGCATATTTTAGCAAATTTTAGTTGAGCAGTTTAATTTGTAGTTGAGCAAATTTTAATTGCAATTAATAATTAACAATTCATTATTTGCTTGTACTCCAATCACAAATAACAATTAATCAATAATTAAGTGTAGTGTAACAATGGATTACTTTAATTTACAATAAATTAATGGTTTAATTATGATTTCCACTTCAGTGGAGTAAGGTACATCATAGTTTTAAGAACTTTCTCACGTGACAAATAAATAATACAAATTAATTTACATATAAAACTTAAGATAAATATGCTTTCATGAAAGTTTATAGTAAAGAAAAGGACCTTTAATTTTTTCAGCTTCACACAGCATCTCGCCAGTAGCAGGGTAGGCAGAGGGGAGTAGTGTTAAGACACTTCGCTTTCCATTTTTCGTTAAAATCTGGAGGCGTGTTAAGTAGCAGAACTCAACCCCGCACTTTGCCTCGACACTAGAGCGAAGAGGTGAAAATATTAAATATTTTAATACTTCCAGTGGAAATTGAACCCACAACCGTTTCGTCACGTCTACACGCTGCGCCACGACGGCATATAAATCATGTCATTATAATTTTTATTTCTATTTAATAAATATAACATTCTAGACATTGATCGAAAATTACTTATCAAAACTATATAGTTTAATAGCAGTCTTACGAATCGGGCACCTGTTCCTAACGATTTTACTGCTTCATTACAATTGACTGAATTCCATCGTTCAATACGCACATATTGTGATGTTACGTGACGTTTATATCTTAAAATCTCGTAAGCTATCACCTCAACTTTATAAGATTTTATTTTTCAGAGTGGCAGCTCAAATTTTTTTTTCATATTTCACGTTATCGGGATACTACATCCGCTAGGAGGGATTTTCGATTCAGACGCTCTAAGTATAACTTTGATAGATCACGTGTAAAGAGCTCGTAACCGGTCGAGTACGTGTCGGGCTTCACGTCATACCTGTGCAGTAGAGTTACAGACTAAACTTAATTCATGAAGCTATTTTTATTATAATAACTTATCATAAGTCATAGTTGGCTAAAAAAAATAACAAAACATAACAAAAACAAAATAATTTAAATTAAATTAAATTCAGCTTCACGCCGGACACACCGCACACAGCAGGGTAGGCAGAGGGAACCTAGTGTTAAGACATTCCGTTTCCCACTTTCTGCCGATTTCTGGAGGCATTGCGTGTTGAGTGGCAGAACTCAACGCGGCTTTGCCTCGACACCAGGGACCGAACCCACAACCAGTCGGTTTTACAGTCAAACTATGTGCTCCTGCGTCACGGTTGGTCTCAATAAATAATTTAGTATTTAAATACTTATGTACATAGTGCTGCTACTGGTTCGATTTGAATTATTATTGTGTTGGATAATCCATATATTGAGAATATATATGGATTATCCAACAAAATAATATAAATAAAATATATATAGCTATAAATCCATGTTAAACGTCACGCTAATATTTTCAAAGTAACTTACTGTATCTGCGGTCACAGTTACCTTAAGGCACATAAAATGTGTCATACACAAACTCTTAGTGATTTCCATACGACCACGCGGGCGAAACAAACATATATATTACCTAATATATATTAGCTATAAAATTACAATAAAACGTATCATTTGGCTGGTGATATTGTGAGTATTATAAATAAAAGTTTATTCATTAAGCATCGCAACTCAGATTCTCTTCGAAGTTACTCCACTTGCGCAAATTATGCGGGAAAAAAAACTGAATTGCATCCGTCTAGGAACAATGACGCTTTAGCTGCGGGCACGATAACAAAAAAGAGTTTTCCATCATTTTTGCTTTCATATAAATCCTCCGTGGTATATAGAGCAGTATATTAAAAGCTGTAAAGCATTCGCGGGCTAATCACTGGCAATTTCACTACAGTATATCCTACTAAAACGAATATACTACCTATACATATATATAGCATGAATTATATGTAATACAATATAATAATAATATACTAAAACTGCATACAATTAAAATAATCACGTAAAAGTGAGATCCGACAAGGAAAAAAAGGGGTTTGTTTTGAAGTGTAATGGCGCTGTAGACTGTGACTGTTTACAGACTAGTGGCTTTAAACAACATCCTGGCGCAAGTAACTGTTTCACCGCGCTATAGGCGTTATAGGCGCTATAGCGATCTATACCTACGTTGTATAGCGTAGCAGTAATGTGCATGTCGGGGAAGAAAAGCCTCCAATATGATATTTAAGTATACCGTTTCGCATTGTATTTCGGAGGTATTAAATATAAAATTGAATGTATATTATTTCCTTTGGAAATATATATTATTTTATGAATATATGCTTATGTATTGCAATATCGGATTATTGTGTTTTTTTTAGTTTCAAGCTGTATCCCGCACGTAGCGGAGGAGGTAGAGGGCAATTTAGTGTTAAGACACTTTGTTCCCCAAAGTCTGCCGTATTGTGTCGACATTGTGGTGGAATTGTGTATTGAGTGGCGAAACTCAACGAGGCGTTTTATTGTCAAACCAGAGGGCAGATATGTACATGTTAAATATTTCATTTTCTCGAGTGGGAATCGAACCCACAACCTGTCGCATTTACACAGTCATACGCTTGTGCCACTGCTCGAAAATTGATATAATTATAATAATATTAAAGATGTATTTTTACTTAGTTAAGAAAATTTGTACAAAACAAATTTTATCAATTTAAGGATCATTTAAATTGTTAATACTTGCATTCTTTAAGATACTATTTAGGTACTATCTTATACGAGACATCTATACAACATCTAGTCATTGAGCTTTCATTCTTAGGTAATATACATATATTATTTGTCAATATAAATATTCTCCGTTCTACATTGATGGAAAATAGTAATTGGATTAAACATTTATTGATGAAAACTACATTGTCTCTTCTTGGACAAACACATTATTATATTACATATTTAAATAAATAAAGTTATAATATAATACAATTTAAAATATTTCCGTAGCAAACATACGTTGAGGTATCTGAGATTCTGCATCGACATCAGTGAAGATGCGTCGGCTGCACAAGTCGAAGAGCCACCATCGGGCTATGTGATCTGGCCACTGCCAGCATCCGGGCATTGCGATAATCACATTAACATAATTATACACATATAAACTTAACAATCACTAGCGCAAACACTAAAACACATCAAACTTTTATAAGTTTCATCTTAAATTTACCAATATGAAGAATAATATTGTTATATAACAGTCATAATAAAAGCACAGTAGAATGTAATATTAAAATATCTTTTGTGTTTGTGAGTGGGACATACCGCAGATAGCTTATGTGAATTATTCACCTACTTTTCTAGCAAAATGAACAAAAGGATGTTAGGTCAGTCGAGTATTGGCATTGGCACACTAACAGTAATATAAATTTGCGTAAATATGGCGCATTTGTAAATAATTTTTAGGTCATTTCGATGGAAGTTAAAATACTAAAATAAATACAATATCAACAATAAAATAAAAAATGAATAAAATGGTGCTTGTCTTATTGAATAAAACATTGTATTAATGTTTTTTCTTATGTTTTCAACTATTATATCAACCATTTATACAATGATTTTCTTAGTACAGTAACTAAAACATTGTTGTGGGTGAAATGTACCAACATTAAAACGGATATTTTCATAAGTACAGAGTTTACCGAAAACTCTTTCATTCTACTTGAAGCCCCCTACAATTAAAAAGTTTTGGAAAGGTTCTTACGGTTCTTACAGTTTCGAACGGAAAAATATAATTATCAATATCTAGAAAAGCTGAATTGACTAAAATTGTTTTTTTTTTATTTTTGCACTGATTATGTATCTAAATTAAATAAAAATTAAATGACATCTCTGAGTGCAAAACAATGTGTTACAATAGAACAAGGCACTGTATGCGGACACATTGTTGTTAAAAATAAAAATCGTAATACAACAACGTACGGTTATATAGTAGTTTGTTGTGTTATTTGTTCTATTTAGCAGCTGCATATATTATTTTTATGATCACGATTTTATAATAGATAAACAGGAAAATTTTATTGAAATGAATGAAGATTCTATGGAATCAATTACATTAATTTTAATCTTAATAATGTGACCAAATTGTATGTAATGTTATAAAAATTGTTACAACTCGTGATGAACCTTAATAAACAAATGTATTTAAGTATAATTAGAAATCAGTCACATATACAAAAATTGAAAGGTAGTTTTTTAATTAAACGTAGAACAGATATACGAAATGAATTGCTTTGTACCTATCTAAATACAGGTAAGCCATAGCTCTATTTTTACTCTACTAAAAAAATATGGGACGTTTTTTATGAAAAACCAATTTACGAAATTTTTATACTTCAAACACAGGTGACGATGGTATATCACTTCAAACATATTTCACTATTAAATATATAGTATTTTAATAAATAAATGTTTAACATTTATTAAAAGTATCTACAGAAAGGCAGCGGTTAAGCCGCGCGGGTATTACACGTGCGTTTTAATCGCGACGCCCGAACGTACTTACTACGTCCGTACAAGTTGCGTGCGGCGGCCGACTGGCGCCAACACCCTCGTTCAACAGTTTGCAACCTCCCTTGCGGCTGGCACCCCTATTTCAAAGAATATTGTTACTATTGATATTATTGACAAATCTTGATAATCTAATTTATTTTGTTGGCTAATAATTAATACCATACACATTTATAAATATCTGTTATTATTAAAACTTATATGACTATTGTCATTATTAATATTAACGAACTTATCTATAAAAATTTGTCAACACAATACTTTAAAAAGTAATCTAGTCCCCATGTCTAAAAATATTGATTTTATCACCTAATCAAGTGATAAATTTATCATATTTTTGTCAGGAATGAGACTTATATAACCTTATATAACCCATCGACATGACCCAAAATAATATGATAATATTAGTATGCAAGACATGAAATGGATGCATGAATTTGCATGAAGCTGAGAGACGACGTTGGAGTTAATTGATTGTACTGTTTATACATAATTACGAAAGGCGATATATATGATTATATTCTGCGATCGTAGAATACCGCCCAAACTCGAGGGGCTGATATACAAGATCATGATCTAACCTGTTCTTTTATACGCGAATGCTGGCCAGCATTATCTCTGCACACTCAGGAGCTTCACGTAACAGTAATGAGGATATAATAAAATTGACCTTTATTTTATTTCATATAGTAAACAACACAAATCAATTTTCAAATTGCAAAAACTTTCTGATAATACATATCAGGATGGAAGCGTCAGCGCTCCTTTTACGGGAACAGTATATATGGTAAAGTATTTGAAACCCATACCTAAAGAGATTCAACCAAGGTACTTCAAAAGTAAAATAACGAATCACAACGTTCGAGGTAGGATATGAGAGAGTTAGTTTTAGAATCTTTCAGGGTATTTGTTTCCCGTGGAACTGTAACTTCTATAAGTAGTACGCGTTTTAGGCTTCTAGAGTAAAAGAAAATGTCTACTTTGGATGATAAGCACCAGCGTCATGAGAGTCCGATGATTCTGCTGATTCCAAATTGAGTAAGGATTTTGTGTAGATTTTTTAAAGAAGACTTGTCACAAACTCTTGGTTGTTATATTTCAAAACACTAATGTCTTCAAATATGATTGTAACTAACATTTTACTAGGAGTACAATACACCCGTGTTTAGCTGTTCCTACTGCCTCCCTACAGATATAGCAAGCATCTTTGCTGGCTTTATCTCATATTACCAAATTACTTAGATTTAGCAGAAAAATAATTTCCTCGAGTGAGGATCGCACCCACAACCAGCATTTACACACATACTTTGTGCCCCTGCGCCATGACTAGCCTCAAATGTGTACTTATTATTAAACTCTGAATCCCGATTCTTGGTGACTGTCTATGAGTAATAGTTATTATCTCTATATATAATAATACACTAAAAATATTTTGTCTGTACATTTAGGAATTTTGACTGAAATGGATTATGGAGGGACATTTAAAAAGAATGATAGAAAGCTACAAGATTTTTTTAATTTCTTGTATGTCTGACAGAAAGACAGATAGACGTATGCCTGTCTTTCTTTCGGTCGATGTGTATTGTCACATTTTTCTCTGAAAGTACTGGACCGATTTACTTAAAGGTTTCAACTGTTTTAAATTAACTCAACTACTAAAGTTTGGTTCATCAAAATCGGTTCATTAAAAGGCATTAGTTTGCCTGCGAATGTTATATGGCAATCGCGCTGGTAAGATTCTTGGCAAAAGAATGAAATACGCAGCGTCTTGGTTATATGACTGTTGATAAAAATATATATTTTTGAAACACTATTATATAATAATTAATTATTATTATTATTATATTAATATAATATATTATAATCATATGTATAAATATATATAGTAACAAAATTGAATTGTTAATAGAGATTACTTTCATATTATAAATCTTAACAGTTAAGTTTAAGTCATAATTAATTCAACACAAAGATAAGGAACGATTTGATCTTGAAAGAAATACGTGTACACTAATAACCACATATTTACCAATTGTACATTTTTGTACATTTACAACGTAATGTTACAAAAATATATACGTATAATAAATAATTAGCTTTATGTATATTTTATAAATCAAAATAACATTGGTCGTATTTTTTAGTTCCAAACAATCAAAAAATCTTATAGAAATTACGATACTGTCGTAAAAAAATCATATTAGAATATTACAGATTAAAGTAATAAAACATCATATTAGAAGTCATTTTAGTTTTCAATCAATTCTGCTTATTAAATCAATAATCATTTTGTTTAGGCGGGCGAAGCCGCTGGAGAGCCGCTAGTTTATTAATATTTAGAAAGTGAAAAAAAAACATCGGTTATATCCGACAACAACAGGAGATAAATTTAAGTCTAAATAGCCAATCAATAAAAAAATATATTTTTCATAACCTTTTCCTTGTGTTGGTTAAAAGATCATACAACAGTTATTAATTCACATATTTAAATGTTCTTAATTCTCATTTGAACTCACACTTAGGAAAGAAAAATACTTTTTTAGAAAATGTTTAAAAAATTTAACGTAGCGGGCATTGAACCCGCGCGTCCTGGAAACCGACCAGAAACCGACCGAAATTTTTATCAACTAAATAATAAAATCTAAGTGTGGGATAAAATAGCATTCTCTCTTGCCAAACGATAATTCTTAATAATTTTATCTTTGGGTAGAGGAAAATAAGCAAGTAAACAAGCGTATAAAAATTTCAACATAGCTTGATGAGAACGTATGGCTTAGAGGTCAGAGGGTCTGATCAGTTTCCAGAAGGCGCAGGTTCGGGCGCGCTACGTTCAAATTCTTATACGTTTTCTAAATAAGTACTTATTTGCAATATACAGCGCAAAATATAAATGTAAAAGTTTGTGAGAATGGATGGTTGTTCCACTTTTACGTAAAAACTACTGAATAGGATCCCTACTCTTACCTACCAATATTCAATGATCATCATGATCCTCTATAAATGTCATTTCGTACTCTCGAAAGTAATAATTACTAAGTCCACTAGCGCCGTCTGCTTGACGATTGCATTAACTAAAATTTTTTGTAGAATTCATTAATAAATTGTGATATTTATTACTCTTGAGGAGTTTTTGACAGCTATAGAAGATGGTATTGATTTTTATTTCCTAATAGAATTAGGAATCAACGCAATATGAAAAATGTGACTTTTTAGAAAAATGCCAATGGCATATATAAAGTAGACCTTAAACAATAATGAAATACGTGTTGGTTGACAAAATTAAAAGAATATAACAAATTAAAAAAAAGTGAAAACTATTAGGTGTTTAAAAATTTTATGATGCGAGGAGATAAGAAAAATTCGTCTCATAAAGCCTAAAAATCTAAAAAGAAGGTCTAATTACTGATTGTAACTTTCAAATATAAGGTACGTTAAAAAAATAAAAAAAACTAAATTAGCTTCACGTTGTATCCCGCACACAGCAGGGTAGGCAGAGGGAACCCAGTGTTAAGACACTCTGTTCTCCACCTTCTGCCGAATTTTGGAGGCATTGCGTGTTGAGTGGCAGAACGTTTTTACAGTCACACTTTGTGCCACTGCGCCACGACTGGCCTCATAAGGCTTGGCATAAGGTAAGTTGCTGTTTTAATTAGTATTAATCTAAGTATATACATATCTAATAGTAACTCCTGATTAAACTGCTAAGTAAATTCACTAAGTACCTACATGCTTTATTATATTTGCATTTGGTTTGGTGTCTTGTGGTGAAAAAGTCAAGTCAAATTTAAAGTTTGAATTTTATCCCGAGTGAACATAGAACTGGGCACCCATATATATTTCCCATTCTTCTGTCGGTGAAGTCGAGAACGGAGCATTACATTATTAACATTTAACTTGGCTTTCATTTCACAATTATATTGTTGATATCACGACTTTTTATAAAGCATTCACGCCGTGTGATCCCGGCTTAGAATAGGATCGTCCTGGTACTGTTGGTGTCGTAAGAGGAGACTAAAGTACGTGTGGTAGAGTCACGTCGCCAGCAATGGCAACACGCACGGGCAGACTCGAGCGGATCATTACCACCCCTGGCATTTAAAACCGGCGTGAAGTAGTGGCTTTATGCCACTGCGTTTCGCTTCAGGTAATGCTGAGCTCCGGAGCCCAACCCACTTTAAAGGCCGGCAACGCACCTGTAGCTCCTCTGGTTCTGCACGGCGTCGTGGGCGCCGGTAATCACTTACCATCAGGTGACCCGAACGCTCGTTTGCCGTGTCTTTTCCATTAAAAAAAAAGAAGAAACTATTACTATTAATAATTAACACTTTGTTATTTTTAAAATTGCTTTATTGTTTTCCTAAGTTATTTAATGTAACTTACGTATTTTACTTTTTTATCAGTTTTTTTTTGTAAATATGTAATATAGTCTACCATAGCACCAAATATCAAGTTTCTAGGTCACCTTAAACTAGAAGAAGAAACGTAACCCACGTTTCTGATGAATGGGTGAGTCACAAAAATATTAGTTTTTAAACGTTAATAATTAGTTTAGTAAAATTGTTGTAATTTTGTACCTCACAAAATCTGTTCACTGAACAAATCGACTAAATTAATGCATATAGACTAATTAATTGAAAGGGCTCAAAAGTAGCTTGAAATTATTTGTGTAAAATACGCTACAGCTTTTAACTTGGCTACACACGCAGGCGTGTGTCTTGATTCACGACAATCTGTTATGTTATCGAAATTTATTTATTATAAAATGGCATCACATTTGTTTATCATAAAATAAATTATATTCATATTAATGTAATATAAACAAGAGATAAGTTGGACAAAGCTGTCGTACGATATTTACTTTATTTTTAAATAATAATCCATTCTGGTGTGACGTTATTACAAAGAAGTGTTCAAATACAACAAAATGCCCTGCTTAAAGATAGTGACCAATATTGCAAAGTCAAAGATCCCGGCAGATTTTTTATCCAAAATTATACCAGTTCTGTCTGAGGGAGTAAGGAAACCACCTGAAGTAAGCACTATTATAGGAATACGTCTATTTATCTTTGACATATATATTATGTTGTTCCTTTTTTATACTTATTTGCTTTATGTGTGCAATAAAGTTTATTCTATTCTATTCTAAAAATTATGCATACTAACACTGTTCACTATAACTAAGTTTCTTATGATATTATTTTCAGCTCTTTCTCTGCTCAATAGAAGGAGATTGCCAGTTATCAATTAACGGCAATACTCAACTTCCTGCCGTTATTGCCACAATTGAGTCGATTGGAAACTTAGGTCCACAAGACAATCAAAGAATCGCAAAATTATTGTCATCTTTTATAGAAAAAGAGATTGGGGTAGACCCAAGCCGGTAAGTAATCCTTATATTATACATTATAGTCAGTTTTTCGTTTTGTTAAAAGTAAAACTAATGAAAAGCAGAATACTGGTTTTGTTCTGTTAAATAATGTTATTATTATTATTCTAATCCTATTGTCATTTCTATTACATTTTTTTTTAATTTTATAAATGTAACAGAAAGCTTAATTTTGGTAAATTACACTATCTTTATTTCAGATTTTTCTTGACTTTCTACGATCTTAAGGACTATAACGTAGCAAAAAATGGAGTTACTATAGCAAGCATGTGAAATAGGACGAAAAGTGGAGTGGGATGGAAACAACAAAACAAATCATCATTTTATTATTAGTACAAAAACTGGATTATAACTATCAAATTTTTTATGTCATGTCAAATAAATTAACGGCAATAAGCCTATATTTATTTTAATGTTGTTTTCATACGATAAAAAATCGTTATCATCTTTTTTATAAAATACGTACGTTATAAAATACCTAAAACGTTCACGTCGTTACGTTCACAATAATCTTTCATTATATTAAAAATGTAATTAATAATATTATCTGTCCACTGCTCAACAATATTTTATCTTTTAATTTGATCCGTCCACATTCGGCCGATAACTTGGTTAAATTTATATAAAAGCGATGAAAAAATTAAGATACTATTATAACAAAAAAATATATTTAAGATATTATCTACTTATTACGTTTACTATAGCCTCTTAACTACTTATTTGCATATTTTAAAAATTTTTAAAGTGTTATTCCACACTTAGGAAAGAAAAATACTTATTTAGAAAATGTTTAAAAATTTTAACGTAGCGGGACTTGAACCCGCGCTCCTGGAAACTGACCAGAAACCGGCTGAAATCTTTATACGCTTGTTACAACTTATGCTATCAACTAAATAATAAAATCTAAGTGTGGGATAACACTTTAAAAATTTTAAAAATGTTTAATAAATAGCATTCTCTCTTGCCAACGTTTCAAAATTTCAAGATAAAATTTGTACAAACACACTAGACGACAGTTCAGCTTTACAGCCGCCTAATGTTTATATATTTGTTTGTTTACCACCGCTAGCCTTTAAGAACTCATTTTTCATAATTTTCAATGTCGAACACTTGTTCTAGTGCTATTTTCGTATTAAATAAAATCACCCGAGTAAAAGTCATCGTGCTATAATATAAATACCTAATCATTTTGAAGTGTCAGATTAACTTGTACTGGCTTTTGGCAAGATTAGTAGTAAAATATGACATGACTTGTAGTAAAACTACAAGTCTCAAAACTACAAGACTTGTAGTAAACTCAAGTTAACATAAATGCAGAATATAGCCAAAGAATAATAGAAAAATTGTCGGCGTTTTTAGAAAAAGAACTTGGTATTCCCCCTAATAGGTAAGTTAAAAATGTATCGTGAGTTTCCACTGATTTTGTTTTATTTTAAAGGTTTTTTTTTCATAATATTTATTTCATTTTTTTTTTACCATAACATTAGTTATACCTCAAATATATTTTTTTGTTTCTGAGCTAAATCTATTTCCAGTTATAGCAATACTTTTTAATTTGTTTTTATCTAATTTCTATAGTATCGCACAACTCTAGAAACACTCGCAAAAGTTAAGCAAGTTAATAAATAGTCGGAATATTTTAATTGATAGATATTAAAGAAAATACTTGTTGATAATCAACTTATCTAAAATATACTAAAATATATAATAATATTAAAAATATTTATATATCTTTTCAGATTCCTTTTATCATTCTACCTTTTGGAAGATCATAATGTGGAAAAGAATGGTCTCATTATGCCAAATATGCCCCATTATAAGAAGTGAAGTAATTAAGTTAATCTCAAATTTACTATAATATATTATATAAAATAATTGTAGAAAATGTATAAAAATTAAACATACTTAGAATTTTTATACGCTTTCTATATTTATTATGTACACTCAAAAATTGTAAAAATAATAATAAATAATTTACCTTTTCTTTTTTTGTCACAATAAAAATTATATAATACTTTATTCATTATTTTGATTAATAATATTTAATAAAAAATATTATAGAAAGCAGAGGGCGTATCTCAGCGGTACAACGTCTGACAATTGTGTTTTGAATGTGTTCGATATCCACTCTCGTTTTAACCGCATTTTCTCCCGTGTGAGTTCTCTGTTCAACGTGGCATTGGTGAAGTGATTAATGCTGAACTGGCACACTCGGAACAACAACAACGAAAACTGGGTGGAAAGTAGGGAATAAAGTCTTAATTCTTGTTATTTATTGGTATATGGTGGTGTGACAAAGCGTGGCCGAACTGCCAATTACAGGCAGCACATACAATTAAAATATAAATAGTATAAAATTAAGATAAATATGTAAAGTACTACTACTAGTTCTTATTTAAGTAAGATCACAACAAACGTATGTCACTTACAGCAACTTTTTTTTAGTTTTGTACTGCAACTATTGTAATTAATGACAGCATATTTAAAAATTTTATAGTTTTTAAAATGCTGTCAATTAAAAAAGAAAAGGTATTTTTTTATTATTTTTTACAACATTTTTTTGCTAATTATCAAACGTTAATTGAAACTAATAAAACCCGTGCGTAATATGTATGACAAAGTAAGAGTATGAGAGCTAAGAAATATTACATAAACTTAGTAAAAAAAAAGGTTTAAAACATAGGAGTTTACATATGTCTCACTTTTATAAATAAAATTCATTAATGTATTGTTACAATATTTTCAGCAATTTCTCATTGGTATAGAAGGAGATAGTGTCTTAAACATCAACGGTGATGCTGAACTTCCCGGAGCCATTGGAACTGTGGAAGCTGTTGTTAACATAAATGCAGAATATAACCAAAGAATAATAGAAAAGTTGTCGGCGTTTTTAGAAAAAGAACTTGGTATTCCCCCTAATAGGTAAGTTATAAATGTATCATGATTTTGCACTGATTTAGTTTTATTTTAAAGGTTTTTTTATAATATTTATTTCATATTTTTTTTATCATAACATTAGTTATACTTCAAATATATTTTTTTGTTTTTAAGCTAAATCTATTTTCAGTTATGGCAATACTTTTTCATTTGTTTTTATCTAGTTTGTATAGTATCGCAAAACTCTAGAAACACTCGCAAAAATTAATCAAATTAATAAATAGTCGGAAAATTTTAAATGATAGATATTAAAGAAAATACTTGTTGATTATAACTTAACTAAAATATACTAAAATACATAATAATATTAACAATATTTATATATCTTTTCAGATTCCTTTTATCATTCTACCTTTTGGAAGATCATAATGTGGCCAAGAATGGTCTCATTATGCCAAATATGCCCCATTATAAGAAGTGAAGTAATTAAGTTAATCTCAAATTTTCTATAAATATTATGTAAAATATTTTCAGAAAATGTATAATAATTAAACATACTTAGAATTTATATACGCTTTCTATATTTATTGTGTACTTACATTCAAAAATTGTAAAAAAAAATTAATTAAATAATAATAATAATTTACCTTTTCTTTTTTTGTAAATAAATTCAAAGCACATGCAGTTCACATACACTACCATAAAAATGATGAAATACTTTATTAATTATTTTTATTAATAATATTTTATAAAAAATATAGAAAGCAGAGGGCTTCGTAAATCAGCGGCACAACGTCTGAAAATTGTGTGTTCGATTCCCACTCTCTTTTTAACCGCATATTCTCCTTTGTGCGTTCTCTGTTCAATGTGGCATTGGCGAGATGATTAGTGCTGAACTGGCACACTCGGAACAAAATAGATATGGAACAACAACGATCGATTCCCACTCACACAACAAATTATTTTCATTTTCTTGCTCTGGTAACAAGAGAAATTTCGAAAACTAGGTGGAAAGTAGGGAATAAAGTCTTAATTCTTGTTATTTATTAGTATGTGATGGTGTGACAAAGCGTGGCCAAACATGCCAATTACAGGCAGCACATCCGATTAAAATATAAATTGTATAAAATTAAGATAATTATGTAAATTATACTACTAGTTCTTATTTAAGTATGATCACAACACATGAACCCACAACTGCCATGTTTAATGTCATACGCTTGTGCCACTGCGCCACGACGGCCTCATTAAGTAATATAAAGTATTTTTGGAGTTAATTTGATTTTGCTCTCACTTAAAAAAATTATTAGCATTACGTGTTTAGGTACGATAATTAAGGGTGCTTGGCAACGGCAGTTTTTGCTGCATAATCTCCGATCCCGATTTGAAATCTTAAATCTCAGTGTTTTTTATCATAATACAATTTGAAACCTAAAAATAACTGTTATAGAAATTAACAAATTTGTCGAACAAAGTACTTTAAATTGATTGATTTTTTTATTTATGAACTGATTGTTATAAAATAAACCCTATATGTTAAGGAAAGCTTGCGAGAATCCAATGTTAAAAACTACATTTAAATCGATTAAGCCGATTTTAAGATTAGCGATAACAAACACACAGACAAGCAGACAAAAAAATTAAAAATCATTGTTTTGTGTTCTACTACATTCATAAAGGTTCCGAAAATCGTTTTTTTTTTAAATCATATAATAAAAAATTCCAGCTCTAGAAATAAAATCATAGAAAGAAAAAAGTCATCTTCTATGGTCTGAAAGTCTGTACTCTATGAAATGTCTGTACTGTATGAAAGACACTGTATTTGTGAACCCTATAAAACAAATTGAATTTAAAGGTTGGTTAAATTTTGTTTTAGTAGGGACAAGTGTTTTTGAAATCACAAAGTACCAGACTGTTTAGAATAACTAGCAAAATATTTTTTAAAAAATCACAATTAGGAGCCAATAGGAGCATAAAATTGTATTTTTTCCAATCTGTCTATTTGGACAGATTCCTGGATAATCTGGGCAGACTACTATTGAACTTTAATTAAGGATTGTTCTGATTGCTCAGGACCATGATAGAAAAGCTTACAGAAAAAGTTTAATAATATTTTTAAAAAAATGTTGATGAACAGCATACTCATTATTATTTTCATACTGTTCTTATAAAAAATAATATAAAATAAGATTATTTTTGCAATATATATTAACACTTTTAAATAGCTGAAAGTTTTTATGTCAAAAACTAGAGCTAATTTTGCAAAACTGATAATTTTGTAGTATACACATTCAGGACATGTTCAACTGTTCCCCAATGTTATATCTCTAAATTTTCATGTAGAGAAATTTAAGCCAAGTATTTGAAAAACTCACTTTGTCCTGTGAGAGCAAAGAAGTGTAATTTGAAGTATTAATTTTAAAATATTACATAATTAATCTTAATTTAATAAAATTATTGACTGTTCAATCTATTTGTCTATTTAGAGAGGAGTGAAATAAAAACATCGAATGTTTTAGCTTAGTTGTTGAAAGCATTTAGATAGTTTGCAATTGAAGAAATAAAATATTTATTTAAATTTATATTTTAATTTCTTCAAAGTTTTTCAAATTAGTTCAGTGTCGCTCAAGGAATTAGTATCGGTTTAGCCCTTTGGCTTTTGGCCGAACATGGTTTTGGTTTTGACCAAAACAATGTTCGAAACCATGATTTTTGTCAGAAACCAAAACTGAACCTTTGTTCAGTCACTATTTAACACTAAGCTATTTCTGCCTTCAATACTGTATATGGGATACAGGTGTTGTGAAACATGAACAACTTTGGACAGGTCGTCCTCAATATGGATTACATTAACTAGATATTAACAGAGATTTCATAGAGAAAAGAATCCCATATAATTCACTAAATAGTCACTGGTATAAATAAATCTCTTGTTAAGAAATAAACTAAGATCATACAACTTTGAATAATAATTTTACTCATGAATACAAATGAGATTGTTTTTAACAAATATTTGTTAGTTAAATCATCTACAATAGGTTATTGAATATTAAGTATGTTAGAAAACTATTTTGCAACATACACAATTAAATTTTTCCAAAAAATATCTAACTAAATTTAAATACATCAATAGTGAAAAATTTAAATAATTTATAAAAATGTTAATAGGAAATGCTATGACTTTCATTATCACAATCATACATTGTTTAAGTATATAAATTGTACAAAAAGTACAATGATACTGCTGAAAATTATGTAATCTAAAAAAAAATCTTTTGGAAATATAAACATTATATAGAGAAAGTAATGTTAAGCAGAAATCAATGTCTGGTACAATAAATTTAGAATAGTTCTTAAAGTTTATTGATGTTACTTTCACAGTCCATAAAGTGGGTGTTAAGGTAATTATATTACTTAAAAGTATAAGAAATGGTGTCAATTACCTTTGATATTTTTATATTTAAGTAGATTTCAAATATATTGACAGTTTTAATGCAGGAAATGAAGACCTCAATGTTTAATCAAGCGTGGATAACATATTTAATTCTAAATTTAATGAAGTAAATCTTTTTTGGAATACTCCGTATTTAAATTGCCGCTTACCTGCTATAATTCCATCCATCTGCAGCAAAGCAGCCTCCAACAATTTAGCAGGATCTGATTCGGGCGAAGTTGGATTGTTATCGCCATCAACTTGCGTCGATTTGCCCATTACACTAACACAATTAAACCGCTAAATTAAATAGATTCACAACTTGAAATAAACACGTAGAAAAATTACTCCAAAAAAGTTATACTCAAACTCAAAAAGTTTCAGTCAACAAAACTTTGACAATAAAAGTTAAAACTTAGTTGATAGTTCTGTGACAGAAGACAGTCGACACAGAATATAGATGTTTTCTTTTTTTTTGTATTAGCTATTTCAACAATCCAATTTTTTTTTAAATACAAAAACAATCTATATTGAAGTAATGCTTTTATAATTGCAGGATATAAAAGCAAAAACACTTATTTCCTAAAATATATTTCTTAAACTGAGCTCACTAAAATATTAATTAAATAAAAAAAAAATTAGCTTCACGCTATATCCTGCTCACAGCAGAGTAGGCAGAGGGAACCTAGTTAAGTTAAGACACTCCGTTCCCCACTCACTGCCGAATTTTGGAGGCATTGCGTGTTGAGTAGCAGAACTCAACGCCGCGCTTTGCCTCCACACCAGAGCGAAGAAATGAAAATATAAATTTAAGTAAATACTTCATCTCCTCCGAGTGGGGATCGAATCCACAAACAGTCGCTTTTACAGTCACACTTCGTGCGACTGGCCTCAAATATTCATAATAATATAATTCTCAATTTATATACAAATAATGTAATTGCGTATATAATTAATGTTATATTAATAAAGTTTAATGAATATTATTTGAATATTATGGCATGCCTATCTATTTCAATGAAAGGACCAAGAAATTCTGGTAGAAATAACTGTTTATACAGTAGTAATTTGCAATGGACTCTGTTCCGATATTGTGTTAAATTGCTTCAATTAGCCTATGTTTTTATACCCCTCAACTCCTACGCAATAAAAATTGTTTTATACCAATAATAATTATATAAAAAACACAAAAATGTACGTAATTTCTATTCAGACTGGATATGGCTTAATACTCCATAGATACCCCATACGCCTATGGCCTATCTATTGAGTGAATGGAAAAAATCGCTAGAGTTACCACTGTTACTACACTTAATACTATTTAAAATGTATTTTTTTTTAATTATGTATCAAATATAAAATTATAATAAAACTGTTTAGGAATCGTTATTTTTATTTATCTCTAACGGCCTAAAAGGCAACGTATGTTTACCATTGTCCTCAATCACTTCGAATAT
Organism: Heliconius sara; assembly: GCA_917862395.2. Lineage (NCBI taxonomy): Eukaryota > Metazoa > Arthropoda > Insecta > Lepidoptera > Nymphalidae > Heliconius > Heliconius sara. The sequence goes on along the minus strand of OU860796.2, from coordinate 4,626,787 downwards.
GCTCTTCAAGGCTCGGGGAATCCTCATGCTTTTTGTCTACCCACCTGAATACTAAAGTGTCGTCGATTCTCTCACTCGGTCTTACTTAATTTTTTTAAGAAAACCTGACCACGGCTTTTTTCATTTTCAGTGTTATCGCACTTCTTGCTAGACTACCTGTCATTATACCTGTAGATTTGATAATTCATCTTTCTTTATATTATTCTTTATTTTTGCTTTAAGTTATATCCCGCTATAAGTTATATTGTAGCGTAGGCAGAGGGAACTTGGGAACCTAGTATTAAGACAATACCGTTCCCTAATTTCTGCTGAATTCGAATCAAAACGCTTATCATATATATATATATATATATATATAATATCCTAATTGAATAAAGAATACTTTGATTTTGACACTTTTATTCATCACACACTTTTTTTCATTGAATTGTTAAGCGCCTACTAACAAGTACAACCATTTTTATGCATCGTTTTTGTTGTTTTTTGTATGAAATTCGTTGCGTAGTCAAATCCTGTATGTATTTCTCGTAGACCAATTATAAAATTTGAGAAAAAGTAAGAATTGAGAAAAGTAAAGAGAAAAAGTAACGTATGCATTTGATTTTTAATATATCTTTCGGTACTTATTTATAAATTGAAATGAATGATCTCTAAGAATATTAAGATAAAAATATTTGTTCTACTTATTAATTGATCATACAAATTAAACAATTTAAAAAATATATTATTTTTAACATTTTTAAAGTGTTAACCCACACTTAGGAAAGAAAAAAAATAAATTGCGGCGTTGAATTCTGCCACTCAACACGCAATGCCTCCAGATTTCGGCAGAAAGTGGGGAACGGAGTGTCTTAACACTAGGTTCCCCTGCTCACCCTGCTGTGTGCGGGATACAACGTGAAGCTGGATAATTTCAAAGTTGAATGAACAACCTAAATAAATTTGCAAATACAAAAAAAAAAGTTTTGTCCTCCCATAGGGACATACTTCTTATAATAAATTATAAAATATATGATGTTAGTATAAAATCACAAGCAAAGAAAGGAAAATAATAAAACATTCGTAGAGTACTTTATCTCATAGTTTATTTATTAATGTTTCATTAGACCCTTTACCAAATTATTATATGTAAATAAATAGAACTACATACTTGGTAATAAGTACCATTTTATATTTCTAGACATCGTAACAATACGATAATATTTCAACTGCAAATAAACTTTATCCATTATAAAAACAAGCGAAACAGCCATATTGCAAATATTTTACTATACATAAATAAATAACATTTTGTTTAATTCATTATAATACTTTTTGTGTAAATATATATATATATATTTTAATGTGACAAACAGTTAAAAATGCACACGTCTATAATATAATTGAATAGATTTCAAAAACATGATTTTTATAATTTATATTTTCATTTTATTACTGATCTAAGGCACAATCTGCTATAAACATGATATTTTCACTATCACTCATTAAAACTGGTAGATCATAGTTTTTCATTATAAGATATTATTAGTAAAATATGTTATTTTTACTCTTAATAATGATAACACAATAAACGTAACAGCAAATATCAACGATGATCTCAACTTGCCTACCATTACAAATGACACAGGTCTACAAAAAAAATGTTTTGAGAATCTGTATAGATTGATAATTTCAACTCATTTGTATAGTTGATAAAGGGTTTATCCAAAAAAATCATTTAATATTATAAAAAAATATTGTATATTTAAGTTCACAACTAAAACAATGGGGAAATGTAATACATTTAAATTGTAAAAAAATCCTAAGTCCTAGACATGTCGCATTTATATCGTTTCCAGCACATCAAATCACATAAAAATGAGTTGAAATTAATGAAACATAATATATTCTACATGTTATTCTACACTAAGAACAAGAAAATATTTTCGAAAGATAAACAAAGAATGTTTTAATAAAAATATATAAACAGAAGAAATATTTTAGAAAACGCGTAGGTTGCATACCTGACATTGATTTTTTTATACATTTTCTAAAATATTATTCAAACAGTTTTTTGATTGGAGACCTGTTCAATGAATTGCTTTAAGACAATTTACTTAAACTACAAATTACACACATAACAACTTAAAACAAATTAAAATGTTGGTAAGCTGTGTTTTGGTATTAAGGTGAGGATTGCTACACTATAGAGCATTCTGTTATGTAAAATATTACATGAAGTGTCCAAAACGTGTAGACATGTGGGCTTTATTATATTATTAAATATGTAAAAAAAAATAAAAGCAATAAATTAAAATGGTTTCTTTCTAAAAATATTTTCAATATTCCTCGCCTATTTAATACGTAATTCCCGTAAAAAAGACTTTGAACAGTAAAAAGATCCCACACATCTATTAAAATTGAATATCAAATTTTACCTAGAATGCCGCCAAATCGTACAGAAGATAATTTTGTGTTGATCATGAAGATGACCAATGTATATTGAAATACTGCTAAGAATTAACTATACAATTGACATTTACTTTGCATTGCTTTGAAACAATTACAATTATTTATAATCTATATCCTACGACCACACAAAAATAGAACATGAAATTGCAACAATTAATCAATGGCTGTGCTAAGAATAAATTTGTATACAATTTCAGAAAGTCACAGCTAAAATAAATAAATCACAATAAAACTTATTGTGATTATAAATGTCTCACTCGTATGTTTTTTGTAAAACAAACAAAGTGAAAAAAAATATAAAGAACTGTGCATTACTTGCATCATATAAAAAAAAACTGTATCATGAACTAGACTAACTAAAATGTCCAAGCATACATTGCCATTTTGCCATTTATTCTTAGCACAGCATCGATTGAATAATATAATTAGATAATTTTTTCTATATATATGTAAACATATGTTACTCTGTAAACTTTATAATTAAGATCTTCTTAATTTTTATACTATAATCTATAAATATATTATCTCTATTAAATATTAAAGGCAATATCTATCGTTAGATGGACGGATCGATTAAAGGCGCCCAACGGGGGTTACCAATTAATAATATTAATAGCTCTTAAGTTAATCTATACTTAATTCTAGCGCAGCGTTTCGGACCATACAATGATCGACGTCTACACGAAAAAAAAACAACAATGAAATATAATTATATAAGAATATCTATAAATAAATATGTGTTGCTCGTTCAGGTAACTCACTAGGTCCACGCAAAGCACGGTTGAATAGGGTTGCCAGCTACCCAAAAAATACTTAATTAAAAATAATCCTCTTCTCGATATTTTAAAGAAATAAAGAAAAAAAAAACTATTAATAATGTCGTATATCTATATATAAAATTTCAAAAAGTAAAAATATTTACTATGTATAATGAAAATAAAAGTACTATTTAGATTTATGGCCGACAACCCTACCGACGGAGCACCCCGCACCGACTTTAACGCTACACATTTCAACAACAAAACAAAATAAAAAAATTATATAAGTTCGTTGGTAAACATAATTTCAGTTCCACCTAAGTCAATTTAGTAAACTTAACAGGCAAGACCACAACCGATATTAAGTACTTATTAGCTACAGGAATGTAAATCTCAGGTTACACATACGTAATAAAGTAAATAATTTGACCAATTAAATCTAATAAACTTTTAAGTACTGAAATTGTATTAAATAACTAGAATAGTTCGTCAGACTATTCCATATTGTTTAAAATAGTTCACCATTATTGAGCACTTTATTTTCAACAATATATATTAGAAAAATATACAGAAAATTTAATTTTATAATATTTAAATCTCTTTAACGACGGATTAACCAATTAACATTAAATAAAATGTTAAAAATTAATTATTAATATAACACCATTAAAAGCGCTTGAACAATTCATCATAATAATATGTGGGAAAAAAATTAAATGTTTGTGCGAGAAACGACGCAAGTACTACAATCATAATAATACAATTGTTGAGCCGTTTTCAAATTATTGAGCAAGTGCGGTTTCTTTTTACGACGGGGTTTTTCTTTTGATAAAACAACCTATGCACTACAAAAGATCACTTTTAAGTACACAATCGATGTTAATACATCTTTCTAAATTTAGAATATAAATAATAACAACATAAAAAAAAACACTTGTACATTAAGTATTAGTCGTGGACTTGCATCACATGCGTTAAATAGAAAATATAAAATTAACAACGGAATGTTAGAATTCATAATTCCGTACGGTTATTTGATCACAATAAATCAGGGACATAACAAGGCTTTGCCTTCTATAAACATCTTGAATAACAGCGAAATGTAAAAATATATTAATTTGTACACTCTTTACTATAAGCTTTTAATAAACATTTGTAAAATTCACTATCGCACCAAAATATATTCTATGAATATTGTATCGAATAACGCCCAATGTACAATTCTAGTACAGAGAAATTAAATAATAAATAAAATAAATCTTTTAAAGACAATATTAAAGTATCACTTCATTCCCCACCAAAGACGTAGTTTCATTTTTTTTTATGTCAATCTCAATAATATATGGAATGTACACATTACAATTTGGAATGTCAATATTTGGACGATCCACGCTAGGTGAGTTCTTACCTGAAAATACCCAAATCTCCATTTTGTCTTATCAACAACAATTTTAACCCTAAAATATCCATACAAATATCCTCGCTCATTTACCTACAAATTACCACTAAATAACCTTCAAACAAAAAAAAAAATAATTTGCACTTTAAGTTTAACAGCTTCGGGGGGACGTTCTTGCGTGTGAAGCACTTCCGCATACACAGTAAAAAATTATATAAAAAAAATACAATTAAATAGTCCATGAACAAAAGTGAGGTAAATAAGAATCGAAGTGCTTTACGCCAATATGTATGACAGACAGTGCACAGATAATAAAGTCAATGGAACGGCCCCCCAGCAAACAGTCATTGGTGACTCTTGCTCAGCAGGTGGGAATTGAACTCGTACACATTGCAACACTGTTCCCCACATATGTTGCACTTCCAGGGGTTGGAGTCGCAGTGGCATCCTTTGTGAAGGAAGTAAAGGGTGGAGTCCGGGAATGTAATGGAGCAAAATGCGCATACAAGCGATGACGGTAGCATGGAAGCGTCGCCGTGCGTCGATGTTATCATACCGCCTTCCGATGGAGATGCTCGTGATGTCTGTGAATTACAACATTTTATGAATTTCAATATAACTGCAACACTGGAGACGAGACTAGCAAAACATAGTGTTGTGCCACTATTCAGAACCAATATTTTAATCCTGGGTAAAAAGTGTTGAGTGTCTTAATACCCTGCTATATACGGTATACAGCGAGCTATTGAAAACACATTTATGAGTTCTAGTTTCCGAAATATTAGCAATTTTGTGAATTGGTCGAAAAGTACCGTTTTATTTTTTATTCGTTTGATCAATTATTAACAACATAGGAAACATTCATAAACTCCTGAAATTCCGTCTGTCAAAAATGTTTATTTGATACTTTTAGAAGCTCGTTAAATTTATTAGTAGTAGTAGCAGGGTGGGTAGTACAAGTTTAGCACTCTAAAACCGACGGTAAAACTCAGTGTTTTGTAGTCTCAGTGCTGTGTCAGGCCGCACGGGAGGAACCACAAGGGACGCGCGGGGGGAACGCAGGAGCATCGGCGGCCGACGGCATAGCGCGGACTCAAGCTCGGAAGAATTTGAAATATTATCTGGTTACTTTCCCCATGCGTAGAATGAGGGTCTGGTAGTAAAGATCCCCAACATCAGGGAAGACGTCCCAGTTCACAAGGATGCGCTCTACAGGGTGGATGGGAACAGGCCAAAATATTTTAAACCTATACTATATATAATAGGCGGAGATGGACACCAATGGCTTTAGCCCTCCTGCCTTATCTATCTATGCCTTAGCTTCGGATAGAGATAGAAGTCTTCAAAACCAATAATTACTTGATGAATTTTAAAATGTATCACTTTTCCAAATATTAAGCAGATTTCTTTTTGGTGTTTGTTGTTTATAGTCAGTACTCACATTAGACCCCCTCGTGCGCCCTCTAGCGGAGATGCGCCGGCGCAGGTCCTCGCGCAGCAAGCTCTTGAGCGGCGACACTTTGATGAGAGAAGACAGGCTCGAGGTCACGTCGCGCTTGTCCGTACCATTCGCTTCACCATCACGGTCTGTTGTGTTGGAATCATCTTGGGTGTTTGGTTCCTGTAATGTTAAAGGACAATATATTAACTAATTTACTATTTACTTCATTTTCAAAAACGGTCCTTGGTGAAATTCTTCTGTTTTATTAAAGTGTAGTCTTTATAGCAAAAATTGTAGAAACATCAACATATTTCGAATAAAATCTTAAAAAAAAAACAAAAATCTCTAAAACTTAGATTATTAAAAAAATATACTTTATAAAAACTATTTTACGTTATAAAAACTATTTTTTTGAATCCAGAGTCTCTGTATTGCTGTCCAAAATAATTTTCTCTTAATCGATTCCAGTTTACTCAACACAACATAAATGTAATGTTACTTTGATTCTCTTTAGTTACCATTTATTCAGTCCTTAGCGGAATGTGGGGAACGAAGGGTTTTAACACTAGGTTCCCTCTGCCTACCCTGCTGTGTGCGGCGGGATACATCGTGACATAATTTTTTGATTTTTAACTTTGTAATGTAACATATGTATACATATAACTAGTGAGCTCAGCCTCATTCAGCTTCACCCGCTTAAAGCTATTATTATATTATCGCAAAATGATACAAAACCTTTACATAAACTGTATCTTTTGTGTTATTCTAATGTATAATCTATATTTCTGTAAAATTTTATCTAATACTGTTAAGTAGTTTTTGCATGAAAATTGAACAAACATCCATCCTATCAAACTTTCGAGAATAAATTAATAATATTTAAAGGGTAATTTCCAGTTTCACATATAGAGAATTTGTTTATATTTTTAGTGTTACTATCTTATTCTATTTAAAAGAACAAAATATAAAATGAACCACGTTAAATCAAAAAAATTGGCACAAAAATAAATACCTGTTTGATGGGTATGAGTGTGATCGATGGTGTAATGTTTGTAGGAAGTCCGGCAGAAAGGGAACTACTGGCTACCGCACTGTCACCAGATTGTGGAGAACTTGGACCTTCGCCGTTCATGCGTGACTCTGTAATTTATAATTTTCAGAAATTAAACACAATTTCACATAATATTTTTTAACTTCATGCTGTATCCCGCATGTAACAGGGTAGGCAGGAGAACAAGTGTTAGTAGTAGTTACACTCCATTATCCACGCATATCTCCCATTTTTTGAAACATTACATCTTGAGTGGTGGAACTCAATGTTGCACTTTATGTTATTAACAGGAAATAAAAATAATAATTCATTTCCCCGAGTAGAACTCGACAAGTTGCATCGCGCCCCGCACAGTGGGACCGTCAGTGGGAATCTCATACGTAACTTATTCATTTCTCATCATAAAGTGATTTTACGTTTATAATATACTAGAATATATTTGCTATCATTGACATAAAACAAATATTAATAAAAGTCATGAGTAAATTAGCAAAAATAATTCAAAGTCAGAAATCGTCATAAATAAGCAGCTATAAAATTATTCTTATTATATATAAAATTAGTCTTATTATAATAAAGATAAAAAAGTCAATTTTGTACATGCAATCAGCTTCCCGTTGTATGCCGCACACAGCAGTGTAGGAAGAGGGAACATAGTCTGCACGTGTAAATAGAAATTAAAAAACCACTCAGCAGAATTCTTATCTGTATGTCTGTCTATCTGTTCGTTAGTTCGCCAATCACGCCAAAACAACCGGACAGAAATTAATTATGTTAAATTTTATGTATAGTGGTATGTGTGGTATTATATATTTTTCGACATTTATGGCAAGTCCCTATGACATAGTTCGAAGAATGATATAAAAACGTTTTATTAATTCCCCTTTAATGCCCGTTATTTCCGCAGAGCATTGGTAGTTTTGACAAATCTTCTATCTGTGTTTTCATAATTGCTGTTAATATTATGTCGTGGTTTTTCTACATGTAATCCGAGATCTTCACGAATCTATAATTAATAGCATTTTGTTACAATTTTCTTTAATGCTTCTCAGTACAGTTTTTCTGATAACAGCAGATTGTAGTTCTGTCTTAAATATTTTTCTATTTCAGAATTATTTTACAATTATCAAAGTGCATAAGTCACTAAGTTAATTAGGTAATAACCCTTCCTTAGCATTCAGAAACAATAATATAAACAATGTGGTAAAGCCCGGTTACTTTAATAAAAGCAATAACTAGATGGTATTTTTCACTCAAACTTCAATCACTGTTATCAATTAACCAATATATTTGGATAAAAAATTATAATTTTATTAAGTTTGTGGTTGGGAAGAAACATTATCTTTAAAAAAAATTACTATTTTCGTCAAAATAAGCTCTCTGGTAGTTTTATTTAAGTTTATAATACAAAAAAAATCTAAATCGTTAATTGGATGCCAATTATTTTAAATAAAAGCTGCCATGAAAAATTAAAAATTGTGATTACCACCTCTTGGCTTTTTTTTCTCTAAATCGGAATGGAGCGTGGCAGAGTGTTTCGAAATATGTGCAAAATTTCATTATTCTGTCTAATTCTTGAATAGTTGCAGTATACAATACTACACTTTTCTTGACAACGGCAGCCAGTGGCTACAGTGAAAACTCCATTTAAAAAGACTATATAAGACTATATAAATAAAATATACCACTCCCTAAAATTTTAAGATATTTTTTTGAAGACAATTATTTATTAAAAATTATTTATATTTTCTTAAAGAAGAGATAATGGGCTTTATAAAGTTAGTTACTACAGAAAAAAAAATCATAAAGAAACCAATACTTAAATATCGCTGTAGAATGGAAATTAGGGAAATGTTGAAGTGTATTCTTTAAAGGTCATTTTGGATCTTTTAGACTGAAATTAAAATAACAATCTTATTCTACCTATAAGTTAGTCTGTACTATATTGAACAATCAACAGAACATTGAAATAACAAATTTTGTTTTGATCATTTATGAGAGCATCCCACTGTTTGTGTTCCAATATTAAAAAAAAAAACAGCTTCACGCGGTATCCCGCACACTGCAGGGTAGGCGTTCCAATATTAATAATTAAAAAATCTTTAACATGGTTGTCATCAAGTGCATGTTTTTACTATAAATATATCTTTACTGTAATATCTCTGGATCTGGCCACATGTGGAAATTTTCAAAAACTAGGTCAAATTGGCCTTGCAAAATTCTATTAATGTATTTATACAGGTTGACCTAACAAAAACCAGTCAAATAAGATCACAATAACGTTTCTAAAAAAATTGGTTAGGTATACCTTGGTGGTTAGTTTGTCCAGGTGAAAAAGTTTCATTATTATCAGCCATAGATATTTCCACATGTGGTGTTAGATAATGCATTGGAGGTGTTGCATTATCCACTGAACGGGCTCCATTACTGTCTCCACTGTCTGAATATGCTGCAGCGACAGAAACTGAAAGGCCAGAGCCCAATGCCCCTAATGCGGTGATTGCACTAGGGTCCATGGTACCATCAGCGTATGCTGCATTGGCTATACCGGCAGCAAGAAGTGACACAGAATTGTTGCCTGGACCAGGATTATCTAAATCTATTCCATGTCTGAAAATTATAATAAATACTACTATAATAGTATTAACATATATAAACAAATTATTTATTATTGTAAATTTTTTAAGATCTTTCCAAAATTTTTCAATTTTGGAAAGGATTTAAATCTGGAAAATACGGAACTCAATGCTGCGCTTTGCCTTGTTATCAAAGGAACAAAATTAAAATATTAAATAATTCATTCCCCTGAGTGGAAATGGAATTCATAATCTATGGCCTTGTGTGGCATTTGATTAAACAGAATATGTTTTTACTGTATAATTAATTTATTTATATTTATAATTACCTGTTATAGAAATGGACTCTTAAGCTTTTCATAGTGGGGGCGCGATAAGTACAAAGTGGGCAAGTCTTAACAAGGTCGTGCTGTCCAACATGTTCATTTTGGAAATGTGCACGCATAGCTATCTGTCGTTGGAAACCTCTGTTGCATATAGGGCAATGATATGGCAAGCTTTTTGTATGAGTGGTAAAATGTTCCGCCAAATGATCCTTTCTAAAGAATCTTTTTTGACAAACACGACACTCATAAGGTTTAACACCTGTGTGTCGCATTTTATGTCTACGCATATTAGCGCCATTTGAAAATTTCATGTTACAGACATCACACTCAAACAGTTTTCTGTGCGGCCTCGCTTCAGTATTTTGGGCTGCGGCAACATTGTTATTGTCAGGGGAGCACTGAGCCATGTGTGTTGTTAATGCTCGACTACTTAATGTACTGAAACTGTTGCATGTGGTACACTTTAGAAGTGTACCACTACCCCTTTTTGGAGTTTCCTTACTTGCTGTTGGCACCTGGAAATTATAATTATAATAAGGAAACTTGTATCATTATTTGTGTAGGAAGTTATATGATAAGTATACTAACAAATCATAAGGCTTTATGAATATTAAGAATTTTAAAATTATTTTTTTGTAACTGACACATAGTTTTACTTACAAAAATCTGTAATATTTAAATTATATTTAACATCATTACAAAATGACCACATTATAGAAATACATTATAAGTTACATAATGTTCTAAAATGAATCACTTTGTTTATTTACTAAAACTGATGTAACAATAAAATACAATCCTAAATAATAAAAATATTATAACAGGCACCTTAAACTACCTACAAATAAGACTACATTAATTGAAACATGTTCATTATATTCATAATTATTAATTAAATATGTTTCATAATATTTCTAGGAGTGTAATTATGAGTATGCATTAATAAAATAAGTTAAGTACATTGAATATAAATTAATATAAATTTATAACAAATAAACAAAATGTTTTAAAATATGTATAAATGTTACATCCAGATTAATAATTATGAGTTTAAGATCTGTAAGCATTGCAGAGTTAAAACTTACTCAAGTTTGAACTCTAGTAGCAATAACTAAAACATAAATAAAAAATAACCAAATAAAAACAATTTCAGCTATATTTCCGTAAATAATTTATTTACAGGACACTAACCGGTTCATTTTTAACAGTAGTCAAATTTGGCGACACGGTGCCAGAATCGGCCTCTGTTTCCCCTTTTGATGACATCACATTAGGTCGCGATCTATCTGATCATCACTCTCCCGCCTTGCACGTCTACAACACAACACAAATTAGCTTAATTTTTCTTAACACTACTTAAAATCACTATTTAAATAAAGTTTCATTACGACAAACATTATTTAATAACAGTTTATGAAAAGAATGGCGAGGTGACCCATTTACGAAAACATACGAATTATCGACTGACAATATATTATTTATAAATCTTACAATTTTTATCCCATGCACATCTCACAACACTAAAATTATGATAAAAACTATCTTTTCTGGTTAAAAAACAAATTATCACTCACTTGATAGCCCGTCTTGATACGTCGACAGCCAGAACAGCGGTATTTTAGGGAGAGATCGCTATGTGGCCTAATTCAATGCTTGAACTCTATGCACAAAATACGTGTTACACGAATAACTGTAAATGCACAAATAAGTGGGCCCCCACCATTAACTTATGTTAATTATACATTTAATAACATCTATAACTTTTTATTTATCCTAAAGAATTCTTAAAATCTAAAATGAAATCACTAACATTTATATCAAACCTTTACCCATTCTGTTACACTACTTGCTCGTCTACGATGGTTCGGATAAATAAAACAGGTGATTTTTTCTTTATTTTATTTTACATGTGGCAACACAGGTAGCCTTATTCTAGCTGCTATCTCTTTCACTCATTTTCATAGACAAGACAACGAAAGAAAGAGACACTTGTAATGAGATAGATACAATACAATACAAATAAATAAATATGTACTACAATTTATTAATTTTCAACAAAATACTTGTTTGAAATTAAAATATTATTTTAATAAATATTACTTTTTTGCATCAAATTAACATTGAAATGAAATAAAATATATATGTATCAATATTTATGCGTCAATATATTGTAGAATAAGAAAACTAATATAATGATAAACGAATATGATAGACAAACGTCACTCAATGCTATGACAATTATAAAAAAAACAAGTTTTGTTATAAACTCGAGAGTCAAAAATCAAGATATATTAATATATGTTGTATATAGAGCTTTGAATATTTTTATTACCTCATTAAGTATTATAGATTTAAAGGTATTTTCGTTGCTGTAATGGTGTCCGTTCTTATTTAAATTTTGAAGCTGCTCTTTATTAGTATCTTATGGAAACATATGCTACATTAATGAATAAAATAGGATTTTTAAGAATAAAATGTGTTCAAGACCGATAGCAACATTTTTTACCCAGTGGAGACTATGGATTCGTCCTATCTTCATCGCTACCTACGTTATATTAGTGCTAGTATTGGTACCATTGCTGATCATTCACTCAATTAACAATGGATTTACTAAGTCTGATCAAGGTACTTTAGTTGGGGGTGGCTTTGTACTACTGGCTGTACCAATATCTATTTGGCAAATAACTCAGCATATTGTACATTACACAAAACCATCTTTGCAGAAACATATTATAAGGTAAACTATTTAGTTTATAGTTCATGGTCAAATACTTTTCTTCTTGCTGTAATAAACTTTCATGAACTTCTCAATGATTGATTTTTTAGGATATTATGGATGGTACCAATTTATGCACTAAATGCTTGGATTGGTTTAGAATTCCCAGAACAGTCTATTTATATGGACTCTTTAAGAGAATGCTATGAGGCATATGTAATCTACAATTTTATGAAATATCTTTTTAATTATTTAAATGAAGATCATGATCTAGAGGCAGTGCTAGAGACAAAACCACAAGTGTATCATATATTTCCGCTATGTTGCTTAACACCATGGGAAATGGGAAGGTAAATGTAATTTTATTTAATTTTTTATAAGATTAATTAGTGAAAGAAAAATATTAAGAAAAAAAAACAAAACATAATGACATTTAAACTCACTTGATCTTTCAAGGACATAATTCAAGGCATATTGGCTAATTATAGTATATGTCCTTATAAAACCATGTGAAATTCTTATACTCTTGTTATCACTTATTTTACTTTTAAGGATCTCTGCATAAAGATTTTTACAAGTTGTCACTATCTTAAAATTATTTCTAAAAATCAAAAAGAAAAAGAGGAAACGCTATTTGTTATATTATTGAATAGAACAAATAGCATTCTCATCTAAACAGAAATTTAAACATGAACAAAAGAAGTTGTAATTTTGACATTGCATAATAAGAAAATATTGATTAATTGGTTAGAGAAGTTCTCTAAACTCAGACAATTTTACAAAGTGAGGGGCTCTACTATAAATAAGTAGGAGGAGCTACTTATTTTTTTATTCATTTCTAAATAGTCTTTTATTAAATGAGGTAAATGTAAAAATAAATTATTTTAAAAATGAAAATGACAATTAACTTTTATATGTAACAGCTATAATAAAATTCAAAAACATTAGTTTGTTTCTATTTCTAGCGAGTTTGTACACAACTGTAAGCATGGAATTCTTCAATATACATTAGTACGGCCAGTGACCACGGTTATATCAATGATATGTGACTTGTGCGGAGTTTATGGAGAGAGTGACTTTAGTCCTAATGTGGCATTCCCCTATATAATAGCTATCAACAATTTTTCACAATTTGTAGCTATGTATTGTTTGGTACTTTTCTATAGAGCCAATAGAACTGAGCTAAAACCAATGAAACCTATTGGAAAGTTCCTTTGTATCAAAGCTGTGGTGTTCTTCTCATTCTTGTAAGTATTTTTTTTTATTTACACAAAATTTCTCTTATATTTAAGAGGTGCAGTTATATACAGTGTGACTGCAAATGATGTTTGTGGGTTCCATTCCCACTTGGTCCCGCATTTATTTCATTTCTTGGATCTGGTATGAATACAAAATTCTAATATTGAGTTCTGCCACTCAACACACAATCTCTTGAAGATTTTGTGAAAAGTGGAGACTGAAATATCTTTACACTAAATTCCCCATGCCAGTACCTTTAATGTACAGGGTGAAGCAAAGGAGAGAATGCCTCAAGAATGGTTCCTAATGCCTACGCTGCATAGCCATCTAGTAGACTACGGCATGAAACGCAAAAAAGAAAAAATATATATTGTTAAAAAAGTTTCATGTAAATGATTGTTTTAGTACTTTATCAAGGTTTCTATAAAATATTCTCACATTATGTTTCAGCCAAGGGGTACTTATCAATATTTTGGTATACTGTGGTGTTATATCTACTATATTTGATATTTCTGACAAAGACAAAGTAAAGATCATATCTTCCAAACTTCAGGTATTTGTTTTTTTTTATTAAATATATAAATAAAAATGTGATATATTTGATTTATGAATACTATTACTTACATTATGTTGGTACATTTATGGAAAAAGAACAGCGTTAATAGTGATGCAGCATCTGCCTAAAGATAAGGTTGTGGACTCAATTTCCACTTGGGTAATGGAATATTATCATTCCTTTGCTCACAACATCATCTTCATCCACCCAACAAGCAATGTCTTTAAAATTGGGTGTTGACATTGCTCGAGGAAAGGAGTGTTGTAACATTATGTTAAAAAAAATACTAAATATTTTAAGTATTTATATATATATAACATATGTATATATTTTATTTCACGATAAAACCCACTATTCCGGATATTCTTTAATCTAAATATAAGCAATCTGAATGTAGATATACGGCCTTTACCATTTTTCATATTATTTTATTAATTAAAAATTATATATTTTTAATTTTATTCAATCGAAGTAACTAACCGAGGTATCTCCACCACAGTTATAGTGGGCTAAATGAAACAATTATCTTAATGTAATAACCTTCCTCGATAAAAAAACTATCTGACGCAAAGAAAATATCAATTCTAACCTAGATTAGCCCACTGAACTAAACAAACAAATTTTGTTTTGTTTCTGAGTGACTAACAGCAAATGACAACGCAAAAATGGAACTATGGTTCCGAAGGTTCCTTAGGTAATGTAGGAGAGAGAGGATTCCTTGAAATTCCTACGGGAACGAGAAAAAAATCGGCAACTATTATTATATTAATATGTTTAATTTCAGGACTTCCTCATATGTATAGAAATGTTTATAGCTGCAATTGCACATCATTATAGCTTTTCATACAAGCCGTTTGTATCGCCGCTAAACCCGTCGCCATCTTGCTTAGGCTCCTTCCTAGCTATGTGGGATGTTTCTGATGTAAAAAGAGATATTTCAGAACATCTTGGTGTTGTTGGTAAGTTAAGACTACTATAAGTTCTTCTAGTTATTTTAGCCTTTATATTTTTATCACACACACACACACACAGTGGGACAGCCTGTGACTGAGGACGCGTTGCTTGTGAGTCGATTCCCATTTGCCTAGATAAAGCGCGACGTTTTTGTCCACCACTCTACACTCGACGTCTTTAAAATTGTGTGTTGCTTGGCAAAGGGGTGTTTTAACATTAGGTTCCCCTCTGCCTACTAAGCTATACAAGATAAAACGGGGAGCTGAATAGAGAAACCTAGTAACATAAGACACTTTGTTCACCATTTTCCACCTAATTATCGAGCACGCCTCGTTTTATCTTGTAACCTGAGCCATGAATCTTTTCATTTTATTCAACAGGGAGCTCATTTAGCAGAAGATTGCGTGGCAAATCCATGTATCATATGGCGAGGGGTTACGATGAAAGCTCTCGACTGGTAAACGAACCCGTGCCCTCAAGCTCTGCGCCGAATCTGACGATCGAAACGACTGATCCTACTGTTGAAGTTCGACCCACTTTGTACGGTTCCATAGAGAACACAGTTGCGGGGTCATTGAACTCCGAAACAGAACCGTTGATCAACGCTGACAATATTGACCCCAAGGTTTAATTTCAAGTGATATTTTATTGATAATGTAGCAGTTATACAATTTTGGTTAGTACATGTAGTACTAAATATTTTATTATATGCATTAGTGATGTAACTAATATTCTCATATTTTTATGTTATGAATGAATATAAACAGATTTATAATAATATCACGTTTATAATACATACATTTCTTATTTTTTTAATTCATATTTCTCGTATTCATATTTTGCCATTTGGTATTATTTACTTATACTTTGGGTAATAAAGCTTGAAATTTGGATTTGTCAATAAACAATGAATTTATCAAATGAAAAGTTAATTGTTATGTATGAATGTAAGCTGTAAACTTAATCTTTTAAGCTGTAAACTTAAAAGATATTCGTACAAAAAAAGATATGGTATGATATTCGTTACATCACTAACGTC
Source organism: Heliconius sara (assembly GCA_917862395.2). Taxonomy (NCBI): domain Eukaryota; kingdom Metazoa; phylum Arthropoda; class Insecta; order Lepidoptera; family Nymphalidae; genus Heliconius; species Heliconius sara. The sequence continues at coordinate 4,610,281 of OU860796.2, read as the reverse complement.
TGTTAGATTGAAAGTGATTTTGCATTTCAAGTAATATTAGAGTATTGATCAATGCTTACCAAAGGGATGCCAGTATAATTAACAATGTACGTACAGGAAGTATAACAATAAAAGAATTGTACCATTTCATGTAGTGAAATTTATAAGAAAATGTTAAATATTTGACATCATAGTGCAACACAGGGAACTTTCTGACTATACAGACAACGGCTGTGGGTTCGATTTCCACTTGGGGCAGTAAAAATATTTAAAATATTTTTATTAATAGTCTGGTTTATGTTGATTTTAAATCGTCGGAATATAAAAGAGTGATGTGACTTAAACTAAGTTAAAAATAAAATTAAATTAGCTTCACGCTATATCCCGCACACAGCAGGGTAGGCAGAGGGAACCTAGAGTTAAGATACTCCGTTCCCCACTTTCTGCCGAATTTTTTGGAGGCATTGCGTGTTGAGTGGCAGAACTCAACGCCGCGCTTTGCCTTGACACCAGAGCGAAGAAATGGAAATATAAATTTAAGTAAATATTTCATCTCCTCGAGTGGGGATCGAACCCACAACCAGTCGATTTTACAGTCACACTTCGTGCCACTGCGCCACGGCCGGCCTAAGTTCTCTCTAAGAAATAAGAACTAAACTAAGTTCTCTCTAAGAAATAAGAACATCCTTATTTATGCTCTACTTACTTGTATTAACATTATTGTTAGCCTTTTAAAAGTACAATTATTACTATAATAAAATAGAAAACATAAAAAATTTAATCAATAAGGAATTCGTCAAAATAAAATATTAATGAAATCAAATTTGAATGAATGTGTGAGAATTAGATGTATATAATTTGCTTTTCACTTTATTTTCTTTTTAAATATTACTAGTATTCTTTTCGCTTTTTAACTTAAAGTCAAATTATATATTAAAGTGATTTGGGGTTATCCATAAAAACATTCTCAAACTTCCTCTTAACGCGTGGCGTAAATTATCGTTGGCCGTTTTAAAACAAATGTTATTGTATTTTTTAAAAGAATATTATATAGTGCATTTAGTGCAATATTCGTTAATTTTGATTTCTATTTATTTTGTATATAAATTTTAGTATGTATTTTTTTCGCTAGTGAAATATAGGAGCACGTTTATACAAATACTGTTTAATAAATACAAATATCGACACCATATGTTAAAATTTAATTAAAAATGTGATATTCATTTATATTTATATATTGATTAAATCTGTTAAGTTTCATAAATAAAAGATATTTCTCTAACATTGTTTTATTAGTTATTATCAATCAGAAAGAAAAAACTAATTTGATTTCAATATATCTAAAAAGGTAAGCCACAATAAAGACTTTGATTATTATTTGTTGTAATTAAGGGTATAGGTAATTAAACGAAATATTTTAAAGTAACTTTTATATTTATTATAAATATAAAAAGCGCATAGGATAAAAAAATATAAGTGCTTATAAAAAATAGAGTGGTGAGGTTTAACACATCACATGTGTCATCCATTAAACATTAACGTAATGTGATATATACTTATATTTAAAATACATATTTCTTAGTTATCTTGATATAGGACGTCGTGGTGCATATTAACGGATTGTGGGTTCGGTTTCCATTCCAGAGAATGAATTATTTTTATTTCCTCGCCCTAGTGACAAACATAATTTGATATGTTAAAGATATTTTTTTGACGTGTATATATATGTAAACACAGAATTTATAAATTCAGAATTTATAATTCAATTTATTTTTTGTATGATTTATATTATATTTAATACAACTTAATAGCTACGAAAAAACATTTTATACTTAAACTTATTATTAAGCTAAATAAGCATATTGGTAATGTTAAACAAATTATATTAAAATAGCGATGGTTTTATCATACAAATAACAAAATACAATACTGAATTATTATTATTATCAATAATATTTATAACAAAATATTGGTTTTCTCTCTCATTAACAAATCTCATTTAACATTATTCTCGTCTCTATGGTTTTTATTGAAGTTCTCTAGCGCCCTCAAACCCGCTTTCAAGCTGTTCATTTCGATTCTATTCCACAGAGTGCCCATGATTATATAATAAAAACAAATTCCTGTTAATATTATTTTTAATACATCAGATATAATATTATTAGGCCAAAAGCCGACCGAGCCTAAGAGAAACATGAATATTAAACCACCGGTCAAAAGATATAATTTTCTTGATTTCCCTATTGTTTTGGTAGCATCTTTACATACTTTTATTGTTTCTTCTATTGTTTCTTGGAACTTTTCTTCAGCACTAAGCTGTCTTTGGTTTATTTTATTCGACGAGTTAAGCTTTAACTCCAAATAAACAGCATTATGATCGGAATAGGAAAATGATTCACCTGGCACTCTATTTTCTAATGGGTTTCCAAAGTTCACAACAACAGCCTAAAAAGTTAAGTTTTTTTGAAGATTTTAAATTAGTTAGACAATATACATGGGGTAAGCATCGATTTAATTAAATTGGCTGAACTTAACGCCGCACTTTGTCTTCCATTACGGGGAAATGAAAATTGCTAATATTTGTTAGTTGTATAACACAAAATAATAATAATTAATTAATAACAAGGTCGAAGTTAACGTGGCTGGTCTTAAGTAAAGTTTTATGAATTTTTGCACATTGTTTAATTGCAACAAAATAATCAAAAGTAAGAAAACATTTAATCTCTGTAGTCATCTACAGGCTACGGGTAATTTCAGAGAAGCCACGAACCATCCACCATACTGTCCTTGATAACTTCGTATCCATAAACCCTTACCTCCAAACCAGGTTTAACATGGAATAGAATGTGATCTATTCTCTTTCCTTCAGGGCAGGTTTTAACTAATTTTGCATCAGAATAACTATTATTGATATTATCACAAGTTCCCAATATTTGGTCAGTCTTGTTTGCAACGTCCAAGCTGCATGGGTCTATAAGAGTTGGCAGTTGAGTTATTAACCTAAAAATAGCATATTAAATAATTAAACATAATGGGCCATCAATACTTAAATTACGTCAAACGATTAGGAGGCTGAAGAAAGTCGACAGATTGTGCCATTGGGGACAAAACATGACGTTTGTGTGACAGTTTTTTTTTAGAGGATAAGGCAAAGGAGCGTTCGGGTCACCTGATGATAAGTGACTACCGCCGCCCATGGCCCCGTGCAACACCAGAGGAGCTACATGTGCGTTGCCGACCTTTAAGGTAGGTTGGACGCCGGGGCACGGAATTACCTGATGCGAAACGCAGTGGCATAAAGCCACTACTTCACGCCGGTTTTAAATGCCGAGGGTGGTAATGATTCGGTCGAGTCTGCCCATGCGTGTTGCTATTGCTGGCGACGTGACTCTACCACACGTATTAAGGTAAGTAAGGGAACTCAATACTATTACAATATTAGTAATATTGTATAATAATATTGTTGTCATCACCATTTTAAGTGAAACCACACTTATCTACGCTATAAAAGTCGAATACAATTAAAACAACGGAGATTTTGCGAAAAATTAACAAGTTTTTTTTTTTAAACAAAAAAATTAAATGAAATAATCGTTGTAAAATAAAACTCCAATTGCTAAGAACGACGCACACAGCATTAACCCATGTAGGGGACGCCGCCGCATACGCCTCATTCACGAATTCGAGTCGTAGGTATTGGCGGCAAAGTTCAAAGTTGTTTAACCTTAAGTAGTATTTTTGTAGTAGTATGTGTTTACGTTATTGGTATCTTATGTTATGCGTAACTGCGTCACACAAAATACAGTATGGATAAACATCGTGAAATGAAAAAAAAAATCCTATGTTTAAACTGTTGACATATCTTAATATTTTTTTTTGGTATGGGTTTGAAATATTTTTCCTAACATGCTGCTCCCTCAAAAGGAGCGCAGACGCGTCGACCCTATATATTTTATACACGAACATCATGACATCCATACCTAAATGACAAATCACCAGGCGCAGTGTTTAAGTCGCCAGCCAGGATAGAGACATCTGCAGGTGAAGTTGTGAGGTTCACAAATTCAGCCGTTGAATGTGCTTGTAATACTCTGTGTGCTAAATATATATCATCCTCATGGTATTCTGCGTGAAGCTATAACATTTAAATCTTTAGTTAAAGCCAACTAGCTTAATTAGCCATTCAATTAATAAACCAGCTTCTTTGTTAAATGTTGCTTCTAAACAAGTGTATCCAGCATTAAGATTAAATGTAATAAATTAAGATTAAATGTAATAAATTCAATATTTTAAATATTCAACCTAAATTAAAAAAGTCTAAGCTAATATTTTTTTTTGTTGATAAATACTTTAATAAATAGATGAACTTTAGAATAGAACATTTCTTTTATTGCAATTATTCTGCAGTCACTGATAACATTATTATGAATTTACATTTATGCACACCAGTAGTAATATTTAGTTTTTCTTTTGCTTAATAGGAACTTAATGCTTAGGAACTTAGTGCTTAGGAACTTAGTGGTACTCAATTTTCAAGACATAGTATTTTAAATAGCAAACTCAACTCCATGCTTTAACTGGTTACCAGATTGTCACTTTATTTAGTGAAAAGAAATTATAGACTGAATTACTAATTAAACTAGTTGGCTGCTACAAGTTACATTGTGTACAAAAATTCTTTGATTAATTTTAATAAATGTTTGAGTAAACACAACTTACATGTGTACAATAAATATTTATAAGTCTGTCATTGCATTTTATTCTGCACAACCCAACACCCTTTCCTCCAAACCAGTCACCGTGATGAATTTTATGAATGTAGCCATTGAGTGGCCACTGGTGGAAGAAAACATCTTGAATCAACCATTTTGAAAATACACATAGACCCGATCCAAGAACACCACTACAATAAATTAAATTCATTAATATTACTCTTAAGTTAATAGATAAAGAAATTCTCAGCCATGTTATACAATTATAATAACAGAATATAACAAAAAAAGATTTTTTTACCTGTAAAAGTAATGAGAATATGGTAAGCATGTTGACAATTGCTCTTGCAAATATAAGTAATCATTTTCACTCCAAATTTCTTGTAAGCATACAATATTATGAGAAGCTTGTACCAAATATTTAGCTATAGCTACTATTCTTTCTTTACGGTTTTTTGAAACAATAGGAATCCCCCTTCGAACAGAGAGAAAAAATTTGTATAATAAATAAAGAAAGTATGATATACTACACATATATTAATAAAAAATAAAAATGTTAAATTGAGTACATACCAACAATTTAAAGTAAATATGTTTAGATTCAATTCCATTGTTCTGATAGCTTTGCAGACGCTAATTGATCAATTAATTAAAGTCTTACTTCTATATAAATTGATAGGTATTTTTTAGTTGAATACAGTCCACATAAAAATGTGGGTTATATTTTTTATGTATATTGTAGATACTTGTATAGTTTTATAAGTGTGATAAAAAGCAAAATAGTGATAGCATACGTTATCTCAGATAAACAAATGAAATATCATATGACACTGACAGTGACATTTTGGGACCAAGAGCACAAGTTTTAGGGATGTACTGACTATTGTTTTAAATATCGATTCTGCACATTAAAATTAATTTACATTTAACTTTAAATTTGTTTCTAGCCTATAAAGAATGTTAAGACGACGAGGTACGAACATATAATAATATGTTTATGTATCTCATGCACACAAAAGATTTCATAGAAATGGAAGTTTGATTGAATTGATAAGCAACAATATTTATTCTTTTAGCTCAATTGTGTCCATTTTGACTATGCGATAATTGTAAGAAATGATCTTATCTTAAATATATATATATATATAATATAATTAAGTATTTATGGTTCAGAGCTATTTATAATTATACTGGGCTGGAACAATGGAGGCGAGCGTTTGAATCTGTAAAGGGGCCCCTGAAGCCTACACGTGTGGTTGCAAGTCCTAGGCATTGCTTCGTGCTTCACTTCATTTACAGAGAGAAGAATAATATTAGTTATACCTACCATCCACTTCTGACGTTTTTTTTTTATGGAAAAGACACGGCAAACGAGCGTGCGAGTCACCTGATGGTAAGTGATTACCTCCGCCCACGGCCCCGTGCAACCCCAGAGGAGCTACAGGTGCGTTGCCGGCCTTTAAGATGAGTTGGGCGCCGGGGCCCGGGCCCGTTTGTCCGATGCGACTATCCTACCCTGATTACCCTCTTATTATTTATCCTTTTCACTAACAACATACCATGACGGCTTTTTGCACTTTGTAGTAATTTTTTTCCCAAATAATTATCCTATAATATATATAGGATCCCATTAATAATAAAATTAATTTAAAAAAAATCAGATTTTTACTTACCGCTATCATGCCTATTAACGATATTACGTTACGAGTACCAATGAACGTCACATTTCGAGTATAGATATGTATACTATAATAATTCGATTTATGTCTTAAGGTTTCAAATATACATATAAATGAAATACTCGTTGTATCATACAACATTTTATTATAAACGAAAACAGATCTCATTATTTTATATCAGTAAACATTCATAATATTACAAAATAAAAAATAAAATAAAAATAAATAAGGCCAGTCGTGGCGCAGTGGCACAAAATGTGACTGTAAAACCTACTGGTTGTAGGTTTGATCTCCACTCGAGGAGATGAAATATTTACTTAAATTCATATTTCCATTTCTTCGCTCTGGTGTCGAGACAAAGCGCGGCGTTGAGTTCTGCCACTCAACACGCAATGCCTCCAAAATTCGGCAGAAAGTGGGGAACGGAGTGTATTAACACTAGGTTCCCTCTGCCTATCCTGCTGTGTGCGGGATACAGCGTGAAGCCAATATATCAAAAATAAATTTAATTTATTTTATTATGAATATACGCAATAAAATATTTTAGAAAACATATAAAAATTGAGTGTTACGGAATTGGAACCCTCGCCTCTTGGAAATCGTCTAAGTGTATATTTTATGTAAATATTTTTCTATCCTTAGTGTGGAATAACATTTGAAAAATGTAAAAATATAGAAAATGTTTCCTATATAGTTATAGGATCTAGTACATACAAATATGTTTTACAGTATAGCTACTGATTATTGGCCTCGTGAATATATGTAGTCAGATGGGCAGAATTTTTCGTAATTTTGATTGTTTTTTTTTTTCAATTCGCAAAAAAGCTCAAAAAACGTAACTTCGGCCACGACTTGTCGACCTTATTGTATGCCTCTTTCCCTTTGGTTTGGTTATAATTCAGTCCCATTAATACTAGACATTAATATCTAATAAGATATCTTCATAAAAACCTACTTAAAAAAAAATCATACAATTATTTGAGGTATATCTTGTGACAAATTAGTTATAGAATTAGTTGAGATATTTGTTAAAGAATTTTCAGCCATAGAATTTTCCTTAGTCACAACTACATTTATACTGTCAGTATGTGCGTTATTAAATATTATATTTTGTGAGGTAACCAAATTATTATCACTTGAAGAATTATCTAAAGATGGCTGATACATTGTTAAATTATTTTCAGGTACACTTGAAGTCTTTTTAGATAATTCTTGACTAGTAGGTCCAATAAATAAACTTGAATTAAGACTAGTTGATTCCAAAGTAGACGTATTTGTACTATTTATATTGCTAACAACAGTTTCTTCAGCTTCATTATGAACAATGCCACCCAATTTCAATATTGAAGACACTTTCATACTATTTAGATCCTTTCTTCTTTTTCGGACAGTTTTCGTTTTCTTTTTGTTGTTTAATGATACATCAGGTTTGTTGTGACGTTGTAAATGCTCATTTAACTTCGCCTATAAAAGGATATTGAAATATTTTTTTATTATAAGCAAAGTAAAAAAAAATGTTCTTATTATTTACTGTATCAGCTCATTCTACTATAAAACCATTGCACCTCTTATTTAAAGGAATTTACAGGTTACGCAACCTTACATGCCATTTATTTCAAATAAGATTTGCTGGTAGTTAGTTGGTGGTTCTGCAGTAGAATGACCTGATATAGTAAGCTCTGCTCTGCCTCAGTGAGATAGAGAACCTAGTGTCGAAACACACACCAGAATCGACTTTACACTTAAATTTGAGAAATCAAGTGATTGGCACGGTGAACGTAAGACAAGCTACTAAATACATAAAACAAGGTTTTAAAAAATAAATAGGACTGAGAAGTTAAAAAAAATATTGCCCCAAGTGGGAATCAATCCACAACCAACGTATACAGTGTCATAATTTACAGAATACAAGAAAAAAGATAACAAACGATAGGAATCTCGTAATAAAGTTTTTATCAATCAAAATAATTATTACCTTTGTAGATAATTTGGCCTCGCATATTAAACAGTTAAAAGTCATCCCTTCATGCTTGATGAGAACATGCTGTTTCAAATTACTGTTTCGCGAATAATGTCTGAAAACAAACGAAATAGTATGAATAATAAAAAAAAAAAATTTCTAATATTGTTGCTGATACAATTAATTCTTAGTTGCGGCGCTAACTCATTCCCACTAGCGGAAATAAAGTATTGTTTTCATTTCATTCCTCGTTTTTGTAACAGCACAAAGTGCGGCGTTGTGTTGCGCTACTCAACACGTCTCGAAAATTGGGCAGCCAACGAAGTATCTTAGGCATTAAGGTTCTTACTGCTTACTCTACCAATTGCGGAATACAGAGTAAAGCTTATATTTGAAATGTATATACTTTATAAAAAATATATAAAATAACAACAACCTGTGGCAATTTTCATATGGACAATAAAACATTTTTGTTGGTGCATTTGGTTTATGTTTTTTTACATGTCTTATTATGTGTTGTCTTTCTTTAAAAACTTTGCCGCAATCATCACATATATATTCTGTAAGAAAAGTAACAAAGATCACCGTTTAACAAACAAGATCACAAATTAGACAAGATATTACACAAGATATTTTATTAAAATTTATAAAACGTTACTTAAAACTTATGTAAGAAAAATACTTTCTAAATAGAATATATTAAAAATTAAATATTATTTAGAGGCCAGTTGTGGCGCAAAGGGTGACTATCACGCATGCAATGTATCCATCCTCCAGAATGCGGCGGAAAGTGGGATAGGAAGAGTCTTAACACTAAGCTCTCTCTGCCTATCTTGTTGTGCGAGTGATACAACGTGAAGTTACAAAAAAATCATTCACTTCAACTTTTTTTAAATAAGTGTTCTTAAAAAGTACACAATAGATTATTTGTTTTTCTACTTCTTGGTCTACTCTCTTTATTTTAGAGTTTCTTACTCTGCTCTTCCTGAGCAAATCTAATTTCTCAACCAATTTCTGAAAAACTACACACAGTAGAGTTGTGGAGCTTGAGTTGCTAGTTCTTACCATGAGTCTGTAGTGCTAGAAATAAATATAAAAAAAAATCACTGGAACTAAAAAAATATTGCAGAAATACCTAGGGAGTGGAGACATTTTCTTTTATGTGACATAAGGTCGGTCCAGCGACTAAATTTTATATCACAGTTTTCACAAGTATATGTTTTATGGTTTCTCATATGTTTCTTCTTTTCATACAGTGTGACAAATTCCCTTTCACAGACATGACATCTACAACAAACAAAAATATTTTTCTTACTTATAAAACAATAATCAAAATTATTCTAACACAACAGTCTGAAAAGATATATCAACTCATTCAACATGTTGAATCTTACTGCCTTTTTTTCCTTACCTTTTCTTATCTACTCTCTTAAATCTATTTAACTCAGTCCAAATAACATTCATAGTTCCCTTATGCATTTCAACTTGGAACATAAACAGACTATCATCTAATATACTGGAACATGAAGCAATGATCATCCAAGAGAGCCAATCGAGAGAAAATCGGTCAATTTACAGGAGAGCTCATCAAATTTTAAAATGCCAATTTTTTTTGTATGTATATTTTGTCAATTGGCAATGCCAATTTTTTTTGTATGTATATATATCTGTGTTTAATTAAAATCTACAGAGCTTTAATATGAAATCTACAAATTTTCAATAATCACAATGGTATATAAAAAAAATATTATTTTAAACTTTGAGGGAGTTTTCTTTAAGCTGGCATGGTGGGTAATTTTCACATCTGACAGTGTTAGTACGGACAGGCAATATGTTTTTATGTTACTATATCCTTAGTTTCAAGCTAAAGACAAAGACATTTTTTTTTAATCTCTATTTAAACATTGCTACACATGATTCCAAAAAAATGTGTAGATTCTATAATGTATGTCACTTACACTAACAATAAGACTTTAGTAAGACACAAGACTTTAATTTTAGTGATATTGTTACCTGAATGTTTTTAATCCATTATGAATATACATATGGGCTCGAAGTTGGTGCTTCTTTTTGAAAAATAATTTACATATATCACAAGCAAAAGATTTGTTGTTTTCAATGTGACTTACTTTCATATGCCTTTTTAAATTTTGTCTGTTAGCATACTTCTTCAGGCATTTTGGACAGCTAAAACAAGTGTTGTAGTGATTATATTATAATATCAATTAAAATGGGAAGCAAATATTCTTGGGTAATATGTACATACCAGTGCAATATATCAATATCACTCTTCTTATGTGCACTGTTAATATGACGATCTAAATGACTTTTACTTGTGTATTCTTTTGTACATGTTTCGTGGGTACAAGCAAATGCTTTCTAAAAATGATAAATAATTTAATATAATACATGCTATAAAAGAATATATTCATATAATTACTATACAGAAATTATAAATCTTACCACATTTATATGAACCAGTCGATGCTGGGCCAATCTATAGGGTCTATTAAATACAGCAGTACATCCACTAAACGGACAAGCATGCGCTCTTTTTGACTTTTGTTCTGGGGAATCCATATTTATCGTATAATTAGGAAAAATACAAAAATGTAATTTATACCTCAACTAATACGTTCAATTTCAAAAGTTATTGTAAATACAAATACAAAGATCCTCTATGGCTTCAAAAATATATTTCTGTATAATATTGTAAAATATTTAATACAAGGAACGTTAAGAAAACGTATAATAATATCCTTAACTCAAAAACAATGTGTGAATGTTGTGCTTTTTTGAAGTTTTAATTAAAAAATATTTAAAAAGTCAAAAGTTGGTCACAGACAGAGAACACATATATCCGAAGAGTCATAGATAAATATTATTCATAACATAGGATATCATAAAGTTAGAGACTGAATCGGGAAGAATGAAAATGATTGAATGTTTTTTTTTTAGAATTATGTTAAGAAAATGTTAAATGTTCAAAATTACTAAATCTTTATGTAAAAATATATTGTTTCTATCTTTGATCTGTTGATGAAAATTACAATACTTTTATAAAGTACAATTATTTCAATTTATTTATATATCAATATAGAATTTTCAGCTCTGTAAAATTTAAGATTGACACACATTTGATATTGTAAAATTTAAGGAATCGTAGTTCGGAAGTTTTTGTTATAAATACTTTTCCAATTCGTGTAATTCGTGTAATTGTGACTGTTATATCGTTCTATTTTACCGTTTCACATTTAAATTTAACAGCACCGTAATTATCTGGCTCATTTTTTTATCTGTACTGTATGATGATTGTGATTTAAAAAACACTGACAGATTACAGGACAGATGGCCGGAGATCATCGATCATTCATTAATTTTTTAAAAATAAATAATGTGACATCTGACGATTACTATTGTAATATTTTAAATGTCAAATATTTTCTGTTTATTATTTAGTTACAAGTGCCAGCAATTTCACTACTTTTGGACTTTTTAACATTTCGACGAATGAAGTCAGCTGACGAATATAAACAAAGGGAATGTCAATAGGATAGTGTTAAGTTGCAGAAAGTGCCTGTTATTTAGGTTTAAGCATAATGGATATTGACGGTTCATCATCAACTGGTGAAATCGGCCAAAACCATGGCGAAATAGATCAAAACCTTCTATTGCAATTTAGCTGTATGAATACTACCGATAGGGAAGAGCTCATACGCCAAATGCAGAAGCTTTTAGGAACTAGTTTAAGCTATAATACAGCTAGTTTTTTTCTCGATATGAGTAATTGGTAAAAAAATATACATATTAATTTTATACAGATATTTCTGTATCCCAATAAATCTTTATAAACTTATATTGTTTTTCAGGAATTTACAAGCAGCAATATGTTGTTATTTAGATTACAGCTTACCTCCAAAACTACCATCTATGTCATTAAAAGCATCTCAAAGTCAGGAATCTGCTGTGGGACCTTCAGCTTGGTAAGATTTTCCTATATAAATAAAAAAAAGAGTTTTCTATACAAATTATTTAAATACTGATATATTAACAAACATTACTATTCTTATTTTATATATCTAACAGGTATTCTTTGTCAGAATCCATTAAATTAATAATATATAAATAATAAAAGGAAATATACTTAAAGATGACAAAATTGAAGTAATTCAGTAGTATCTGATTACAGTTTTGAACAAAATTGGAGTATTGCCAACACAGGAACTGAAGGGTGGCCCGGTAGCTGTAGATTGATACAGGCTGGGGGCGAGTATTTTGCAGCAACTCCAGTGTTTGTGCCACCCCTTCCCCCTGGACATTCCACTAATGTAACCATGAAATTGCAAGCACCAAGTGTTGCAGGTGTACATCGGGGGTATTTTCATTTAGTAACAGAAAAAGGAGAACAAATTGGTGGTATATAGTTTTTTTTTAAGCTTCAACTGTACATATTGTAGGGTCACCACAGAGAATGCAATATTGAAAATGCATTGTGTGAAGAGATAATAAATAATTTATTCCCTGTGTGGCAATCAAGCCCCAGATCGTCAAGGTTTACAGGCAAGAGCTGTATCATGGTTATTTTTTTTTATAAATTTGTAGAGTTGCTATTTTTAACATTAATGAAGTTTATTATAATATGATAAGCATTTTACTATTGCTTTTATTATTGAGGTTAAGTATTTCACAATATAGAATGAATATGTATTTCAAAAAGTTGGTTGATTATTTGGAATCATTCTTTTGTTTTTAGGTTTATGAAATTGCACAAAACCAAGTAGGCAGAGGGAACATATTTTTAAGTTACTAAACCCATTAAGATTCTCTGTACCCCATTGTCTGTCTGAATTCAATAGGCATTTCATGTGGAGTGCTGGAGCTCAATGCCAGTTTGTCGAGTTTACAGCCACACACTTGTGCTCATATACCACAACTGGTTACATTAAATCATTCAACTGTTATAAAATATTTTAGAATGTGAAAATAATAATAGTATAGGTTATGTATCGTTGACATGTAATGCTATAAAATAAAATATTAGTCATTGCTAGTTTTATCTTCTTTAGATACTTTATGGGTGGAAATTACAGTGGAATCTGAAGTCACAATGGCACTTGCAGAGCAACTAGCTGCTTTACCTGTTCCAAGTAGTAGATTGGATGAATCAGTACCTCAGGTGACATTTTGTTCTTCTATCTATATTCTGCATATAGCAGGGTAGGCAAAGGGAAGAGTGTAAAGACACTCGGTAAACAAAATCCTCATACACAAGTAAATATTCATGATATTGCTCGTTGAGAAATTAACTGCGCTTTATCTTTTTACCAATACCAAGGAAATGATAATAATAAAATCCCCGAGTGCCATCAAACACTATACTGCTCTGCCATATAGGTATCATTAGTTGTTTATTATAATTTTTGGAAGTATGTTATCATAGACAAACATTGACACACTTAAAAAGAACCATTTTTATACTACAAAATAAAATTTCATATTTGAATGACATTTGAAAACGGTAAGTCGTAATTTATCTTATAACCAAAAATATATAGAGATAAAATATCATATTTATAACCTATAAAAATAATTTCTTTAATGGCATCTATTAAAATTGAATTATTTTATACTAATTAAACTTAATTTATTTTCAGGTCCCACCACAAGATGACAAAATGTGTTGATAATAGCCACATATTATTTTTTTTAAAGTTAATTTACCTACTAATTGCAATTGAATTGACTCCTCCATAAACATATTTTTTTTTTAAATTTCAAATCCACAAATGTTAACATTATCATGGGATTCTACAGGAACTGAAAGTGTACTAATCTTATAATGTAACAAGACTTATAACAATGAAGTAATGTACAAATGCAAATGAAATTACTTAAATTTTATCTATGATAAGATAAAAATAAATATGAATTTGTTATTGTTGAGATATTTACAATTATAAGAATAACAATTTTATTAGCATCACTTAGTTTTTAGATATGAATTGCCATTATTTTTTTTATAATTATGGGGGTTTAATTTTGTAGTTCTATTAATAATTTAATTAAAGTAAATATTTGATAATTTAGTTTTAATTATTTATTATGTATATTTCTAAAACCTTTTCTATTTATTATTTTTAGATTAGATATTACAAATATTTCTATTTTGTTCACATAAATTTTAATTTATCTTATTATTCTGAGGCCATTGTGCATTGTGGGACTATTGTGTTTCTATTTCCAGTTAGGGAGTATGAAATATTATCATTTCTTCCATGTCACTGAATGTCTCATCTACAATTCTGAAGCTGCAGTAAATTTAGTGTTCTTACCTTAGGTTTTCTGTCTTTCCCAATATATGCGGATACAGTGTGAAAATAAACAAGTTATTGTTCTTGATTATGTTCGTTTTTTCGTCTCCTTTTTAATGTAAATTACCTTTATTTTAAATTTAGTTTTTTAAAACAAAATAAAATTCTGCCTATTTCAACATCCATTTTATTATGCTTATAAAATTATAATACTATGATTACCATTTTATAAATCAAATACAAAATTATACTTAAGGTACATAAATTCTTAAAAAAGTTTTTGTTACAATTTAATTAAGTAGATATACAGTTAAGAAAATAAAATATTGATAATTTAATTTCTTTAAATAAAACTTCGAATTAAACTGCCATTTCCATATCGATTTTCGGATAAGGATTGTAGTTTTTAACAATAAAATCTTCATATTTGAAATCATCAATAGAATTAACTTTCCTTGTAAATTCCAGTGTAGGAAAAGGCTTTGGTACTCTTTTTAATTGTTCCTTCAAAGGTTCAATGTGATTAAGGTATACATGTGTGTCGCCTGTTGTGTGAACAAATTCTCCAGGCTGAAAATAAATGAAAATTACTTACTTCTGAATCAGTTATATGAAAATAAATGAAAATCTTTAAATATGTTATGGATAGATCTATATTATATTTTTTATAATTTAATTTACAACATTATTCCCCTTTTCTTAAGGTTGTCTGTAAGAGATGTCAAGAAAAAAATATACCATGTATTGGATTTGATAGTCATGTCAACTTTTTGTATCCAATATATATTTTGTTCCATGTGCACTGGCAAATTTTATGTGCAAAATACTGTATGACGCTGAGTATAGACATCTTTATAAATCTTATTTATTTTAATGTTAAGAATACAGTTTTTAGTAGATGAATATGTTGTGAATACTTATAACTGAACATGCTGCATTTGGGTTATTGGCATTTCAGGTATTTTTGCCTAACTTTCATTTTATCCAAATTAGATAATAACTATTTTTTTTAAACAGAACACCCCTTGAAGTTCTTCCAAGTGCTTTAATTGGAATCTAGTGTTAAAACACTCTGTTTCTATTACATCACTTCCATTCCCTTTCTGAATTCTTTGGGCATTGCACATTTAGTGGTGAAACTCAAAAAAACACAGCAAGAGGTTAGCGAGAATTGCATCCACAACCTTTTGTTCACAGTCTCATGCCTGTCTGTCAGTCTGTGCCTCTGTTCTCACATTGAAGTAGTCAAGAAAAAAAAATTTTGAAACTAACTTACTTCCAAATCAGTTATATGAGCAATCATATGTGTCAATAGAGCATAACTAGCTATGTTGAAAGGAACACCAAGTCCCATATCCGCACTTCTTTGGTACATCAAACAAGAAAGTTTTCCACTAGATACATGGAACTGTGCTAAACAGTGACATGGAGGAAGAGCCATTTTGCTTAAGTCTGAGGGATTCCATGCGCATACCATCATTCTCCTATCACTTGGATTGTTTCTGGAAGAAAAAATATTAAAAATATACATAATAATTTTTTGTCATTGTATTATAAGCTATTTAAAGCATTAAAAAAATTATATACTTGATAGTATTTATAATGTTGTGGATTTGATCAATTCCTTGTCCTGCATAATTAGTTTTTGCATCAATATATTTAGCTCCACTATGTCTCCATTGAAAGCCATAAACAGGTCCAAGATCACCTAAAAATTAAATTTACACAAAAAATATTAAATTCCTTATTATTATTATTTAAGCAATAATTAACTAAAAATAATACTTTACCTTCCTCCCTTTCAGTAAATCCTAAATTATCGAGAAAGGTCCTAGAACCATTTGCATCCCAAATATGCACCTTCTTATCTGATAAAACTTTACTATTGGTAGATCCTGAGAGCATCCATAAAAGCTCTTCTATTACGCCTCGCACAAATACACGTTTTGTAGTTAATAATGGTAAGACTTTATCGCATAAAGAATATCTTTGCATAGCTCCAAAAATGGATAGGGTTCCAACACCAGTCCTATCCAAGCGTTTATCTCCTGTGAATGTTTTAAATTATATATATTTAATAAAAAAATAACTTACGTTTGTGTGAGTTTAACAATAACATAGGAATACTAATTACAATTTTTATTCTTAGTATAAAATTTAAGGTAAATACCTGTTTTGATTATTTTTTCTATTAAATTTAAATATTGATATTCTTCGTGATGATGCATGGATCCATTTTGCTCCATATTGTACTTAGGCTTAGAATTATTAACTATGAAAAAGAAATACTATATTTTTCCTTGTTCAAAATTTTTTGAAATATACTAAAACTAATAAAAATTTCACACAATAAGAAAGTTTCGGTTCAGTAACTGGTTTACGATATCAAAGTGCAAGCTGCAAAAGCGCGCCAAAGTTGAGACGTCAAAATGATAGACAAAATATTCTTGCTCTTTATTTGTTAGGCGTGCTAGTGGATCACAGTTTTCTTCGTTACGTAAATAGAAGGAGGCACGATGGAGGGTAGTCAGTTAAATATACACCAAAATAAAACTTAAGTGATTAGATTAACGGCTTAAAAAAATTGAGTTATACCACCACGTAAATACGATTTGCCATGGTTTCACTGTGGTGTCGAATATGTATTTTCCAATCTCAATTATGATCAATATTTTATTAAGGCAATATTTTATTATATGTCTCAAGCAATCAGTTGAAATGAAACTATAAAAAAC
Source organism: Heliconius sara (assembly GCA_917862395.2). Taxonomy (NCBI): domain Eukaryota; kingdom Metazoa; phylum Arthropoda; class Insecta; order Lepidoptera; family Nymphalidae; genus Heliconius; species Heliconius sara. Next base: position 4,592,905 of record OU860796.2, on the reverse strand, counting down.
CAATAAGTTGTGACGTTTGACTCCCGACCGACGTAGACGAGTTTAAATCCTGAAAGACCTCAATCTCTCAATTCCTATGTTAGTCCTAATTTTAAATGTCCTAGCAACGTTATTGTTTCCTACAGAGTGGAAGGAAGCAATAGTCATAGATGTCCTCAAATAAAAAAATCCATTTAATTACAGAAACAACGCTGTTTAGGTAAGGTATACGAAAAGATCATCGCAGACACCAACTTTTTCACAATTACCACCATCTTTGTACTAGGGGTAAAATATATTAATTAAATAAACAAAAAAACTTTACCTCCTTCCCTTTTAGAAAATCCCCAAATATGCATTTTCTTATCTGATAAAACTTTGCAATTAGTAGATTTTGAGAGCATCCATAAAAGCTCTTCGCTCCTTATAGTTAATAATGGTAAAATTTTATAGGATAATTTTGGCGTGGCTCTAAAAATGGACATCATAGTACCTGGGAACATTGAAAATTAATTTCCCTCAAAGTGATTGTCAATTTTTAATCAATTCAAATGGAACTATAAAACGCCTAACGTGTTCTAATGTTACTAAAAACGGGCACGAATCAAATACCTAAAAGTCACGTGCATTCGGACTTAGGTACAAACTGGCGTAGTATATTACACATATTGTAGTAGTTTTATAACAATAAAAAAAAACTTACACTTTTGTCTAATAATATTTTAAGTAGATTTTATATATTTTTTGGTAATTTCATCTGGCTGGATATTATAAACCCAACCAAAGAATTTAAATTTAACAAGTAGTCTGAATGGAAAAATAAATGAATTTGTAAAAGTCGGAGTCACGAAGTACTTAATAAAACCTAAAGTCATTTTTCTGAGGCTTTTTTATTTTTATTCTTATAAAGTTATAAGAAAATTTAAAAGTTAAATGTTTATACTTTCTCAATTGGAGATATTATCTCATATCTATGTCAACTTATATTTTTACATATCCATTTACAGTGCGTGAGGTTCAAGCTGATCTTTGCATTAGTGTGTTCATATGTATGTGTAATATTAGGTGTCGTTAAAAGTAAAAGATTAAATTGGTGCTGTCACTGTACAATATAACACAAATGGCACATCGGACGAGATTTCAAATTATGAGGATGCAATTTTCAGTGTAGAAAAATATCTATATTTTGTAAAGTTAGAATTTATTATTAATCTAATAACAAAGTTTATATTTAATTTTTTTTACTGGCACTACTTTTAGTAATCACTTACAGAAATACGAAGCTCAGCTTAAGCCTCGCGAGCTGTACCTATCTGTTCACGGTGAATGCTTACATAATATATTCTTTATATATCATTGGCAATATCCATAGCAACTAGAAACTTGTTACTTACAAATGACAAAAACGTAATTTTCCCTGGTAGCTTTCAGATAAAAAAGAAAAACAAAATCTCTCTTATATAGAAATATTTTTTAAAAAGTTTGCTTATATAATTGAAGATAAAGAGAATAAATATAAAGGTATATATAATAAAAGTATTAAATATTGAAATGAAAACGTCTATTTAACGAAATCTCTAATTGATATCTTTTGTAGATAGTACAAAATGCCTACACTAGAAGCACCAGTTGTGGAGCTGGGTTCCGCCCCTCGAACCCCTAGTGTGATATTATCACCATCTCCTTCGGAAGTTTCTAGTGCTAGTTCCCCAGAACCACAAAATATTCGCGCTACGCCTTTATTCAGGTAGGGGTGTCTCTAACTCTTTATTTCTTAAATAAGTAACCTTAAGAAACGAAAAGAACGTCCTCAGTGAGTTTGAGTAATTTAAGAGGATAAATATTAAAAAATAAAATATATAAAGCCAGATTTGTAACAGAGGAAAATGACCTTGCTACTTGCTCGCATCATTCTAAGCCACGCAAAGTTAGTTGTAATAATAAGAAACTACCTACTTTTATTTTATAACATTTCTTTGCTTCTCCATACACAATATTCTTGACTGCTGAGTAAATTTAAAAAATCACATACACAATTTGTTTTATTTGTAAACTAGAAAAATTATACATTAATGTTGGATTTTAAGGGTGCTAGCTATGCCTCCCCCGGAACCACAACAACCCTCCGGTCAAGATGAATTAGAACGCAGGCTGCCAGGATATAGACGTATTGTTATACCCCGTGAACTAACACTCATAGAACTGTTGGTAAGATTTTACATCTCACGCTGTATCACTAGCGGGGTAGGAGAGAACGGAGTGCCAAACAGTACGGTCTCTACATACCTACCTCTTGCGCCTCATCCACTGTCATCATACATACCCTCCGGTGGGTCCTCATACTTGTTACGTTATCTTCGTCCAGTATCTTTGATACTGTGTTTTCGAAGGTCAACCGAGGTCTCCCCATACCTCTCTTACCAAAGGTTAGTAAGATGTTATATTATATATAAATTGAAAATAGATTTATATTCAAGATTTTTAGTATGGATCTATGTTTCGCACTGTTTTATACTTACTTATTTTCACTCCCAATATCTAACCACACTAGGACTTGGGATTGATATGAGAAAAAGAAAATTAGAAAAAAATATATACCTGTTATCTGTATTTATTTATATAAAAATATAGAAATTCAGCTTCAAGCACACAGCAAGGTAGGCAGAGGGAACCCAGTGTTAAGACACTTCCCCACTATATATAAAAATATATAGGTTTTTATAATATATTGGTTTTATATAAAATATATACAACTACGTTTTTGCCTACATTCGCGTTCAAGATATTATAATGTATTAGATATTAATAATTAGAACTAAATAAATACATTAATTTATTAGAACTTTCCAGGCGCATTAATCGTCATTCACAGTAGGGTTAATTACATTGATCTTTACTGATTATCTTTATAATTATGTGTATATAGTGGAATATTTTATTTAAACGTGAGTTTTCATTTAGCTATTATATAGCTTTTTGTACGGGAAAAAAAGTTTTAAAATTTATCTATTTATAGGAAATAGAACTTAAGTCAGAAATAATTCGGAATTAAAAAAAAAAAACAACGTTAATCGTAATAAATAATATTCAAAATGTATCTATTATTATAAGAAAAAAAGTTATTTTAAAAAAAAAACGAATATTTCGATCTCAGACCTGTATCAGTATAAATAAATCATAAAAAAAACTTACTTAAAATTTATAGGTTTGGTAAAATATTAATTTACTTTTTTTTGTGTTGGATAATAAAGAAAGACTTTTTTTATTAAAAGCAAATATGTAAATATAACATAACATAAATATGTTATATTTACATATTTCTCATGTCAATCGATATGGTACACGCCCACACTCCGTAGCAAAGAGTTATTCCCATTTAACCTCGCAAGCTAAACCGTAGGAAAAAGCTATTTTTAATATACTAGCGACACACTCGAGTCTTCGCCTGCTTGAATATACAATTCTTATTTTCTTAATCTGCATTACTTTTGTTTTCTAATAATAAATGATCATTTTTAAAACAATATCTATACCTATATTGAAAAGTACTGTTTCGGTCAACTCAATTAAATAGTTCTCATAAGTAGGATTGGATACCGCTATCGCGTCGACGGTTAGACGCCAACCAACTACGTTACTATATCCTTGCTTATTGTTATGCTTCCGTAAATTTAGCTTCTGCAAAGCGTGAATCGTTAAAACTAAAAAAAAAAATACTAATTTTTCTTTAGAAACAGTCAAGTGGTGTGACCACCGATGATGAGGTATTGACTATACGAGAAGCGAAGTTACGGGTGGTGGCAGAACGGGTTGGGTTACGACGGCTACATGTCCTTGCACCGCGCCTACGAACGCTGGTATTAGACGGAAGTGCCATTTCATCGCTGAGAGATCTAGGAATTGGATTGATACATTTGAAAGTACAAACTTATAGTATATATATCTTAGAAAGTAATTTTCCCGGTATAAGTTAGATAAAGCGCAGTATTTGGTAAATTTCTCTTATATCATAAAATAAGGCAACATAAAAAGTTAAGGGAAAGTTACCAAAACACAATAGTGAAAACTGCATTTAAATAAGTTAAGCTATTTTTGAAATAATGGTGCACAAACGCACTGATAAACAGACACAATTAAAAGGAAAACATTGTTTTGGGTCCCATTACATTAACAGACTCTCAACAAAGTTTTTTCTTATATATCTTTCATGTACAGACATCAATTAGTTAAATTTTTATTATATGTATAGATATATTAGTTCGTACATCCGCAATTTAAGTAATTAATATATTGCAATCATACACTGTATATATCGTGTCAATCATACACAATAAAATCATACAATCATACATTGTATTATAAGTATAGATGTACAGGTACACGGCTTTTACCTTTACTTTTTGTTATATCATAGTTTCATTAGATGAACGGTACACAATTCAAAACAAAAATGGACAAACATCTTATTTGACATCATAATGAAAGCGTAATATATCTCCACCGTGACTCGAATAATATAAAACAAGAGAATTCATTAGCGTAAACAACAATGCATTGCGCATTGTATGTAGAAACGACATTTTGAAACTTGTTAAGCATAGGTATATTAAATAGATATTCTACACATAACTAGAGGGCGCACGCAGCTTCGCCTGCTTATTTGCACGCTAAGGGGTGAATTCTAAAAAAACCACGAAACACGTATTCAATAAAATATTTTTAACAGAATTTAAATTCAGAATTTAAATTTTTATAAAAATCGGTGGTGATTTAAACATTTTTCCATATAAACTTTCAACTCCTTATTTGAATCCTTAGGGGGTGAATTCTAAAAAACCATGAAACACATGTTCAATGAAATATTTTAAAGATTTTGAATTTAAAGTTTTATAAAAATCGATGCGAATTTAAAGTTTTATAAAAATCGATGCGAATCGATCGATGTGTTAAAGGTTAACTAACATAATCCATTTCGAACATTTTTGGAATTTTTGTCTGTTTGTCTGTTTATCGGTTTATGTGACTACGCATCATGTAAAAAGTACACAATATATTTAAGTAACTCTTATACACAAAAATTACAAGTAAATCAAAGTAACTTTTAGTGTTTATTTCATTGTAATCGCTTCACTCTTTCAAAAGATATAAGTATTTAAGTTTCCAAGAAGTTTATATTTGATATAGTAGAAATTGATACAAGTAACGCTATCTATTGACTACAAATAGTAGGTACTAACGAATCTTGATACTCTCTATCCTACACGTAACGCTATCTATTGACAATCATAAATAGATGGCGCTGTGCACAAAAAGCTTTATATTTTTATAGTTTGGAAAGGTTACCGCTATAATCTATCAAAAATAATGTACTTAAAGTTTTTAAGATATTTATATTAAAAAAAAAAAAAATAGAAACGTACGCAACGATATCTATTGACTACATATGATAATGAATGTTCATAACGCATAAAACATATTGTTGAGTTATTATTTGTTAAACGTTAATTACATAATAGTATTTTACATAATAGTCGTGTACATAATAGTATTTTTCTAACAATGTTCGAATGGTTACAGTTCAAAAGTCCAATGGCCCTGTTCATAAAACGTCGTTTTCTGAAACGCGCTGGCGTTTTCAGAAAAAGATTCTGGCCAAAAGAATGACTTTAGAAACGTCTTATTTATTTGACTATTGATAAATTTACGTATTTTTTAAGCACAATTGTTCACAGTACTAACTACGAAGTAAACTAAATTGAATTGTTAATGAAAATTACCTTCGTAACAGTATAGCTTAATTCGTAATTATTTAACACAGTGATAAAGAATGACTTAATATACAAAGAAATATTTTGAATAGGTTCTTCAGTCCGTTCGTTCGTTTGTTATTAATATTTTTTAAAGAAACGTATAAAAAAATTACTTTTTTGAGCGTCTAAAAAATTGTGTCTCAAGAAAAAAATGCTCTTACACTGTTTATAAAAATATCCCGCAGTATTATTTCATAACTTACAAGCGACACGTACCGACATGGCACTATTGCACCTGTATGTTGCATGTATGTATGTGCCAAGGGTATTTTAGGGTACATACCTCAAAATCCTTATATGATAACCGTCTGTCCGTCTGTCAAGACTATTTTGTACAAGATCGGTTAAAGGTTAGATATCTCAATGTTCAAGTCTATATTAGAGCACAATAAAATCTATCTTCTAAATCATCGCAATCAAATGACGATGAAATATGAGGGTTTATGCTTCGTTTTTTGTCGCATTTTCTATCATAACAATTACGAAATTTGTCAAGAAGTTAAAACTTACGGCACGTATAAAGGAAAATTCTAAAAATTATTTTTCAAAAATTGACTACTTATTGTATTTGTGTCACAGAAAAAAACCATTAGGTACAAATTTTAATCTGTACTTAATTTGATACAAAATGACAACATAATTAGTTATTCTTTTGGTGTACCTCCATTCATAAAACTGGTATGAAACTCTCGGGTCATGAGTACGACTGGAACTTGACTGAAAATGTTGACTATTTTATAGGTTATATAAAAATGCCTAAGAACGTGCTTTCTATGTATATTCTGTATACCAATTATATATTTAACTAATAATATATGTTACTAATTTAAAAACTGTTCAGGAGCTAATATAAGTTATTTTACAAAGAATATCGTGAATACGTATCCAAATCAATTATTTAATAATTAAGGCTGTTTGTAGTATCTATATTTCTGAAATTAATAATCATGTAATTCAAGCGGACAAAGCCGCGAGCAGGCCGCTAGTTAATAATATAATAGTTAAGTCGTAGTCAAAGTACTCAAGTTTAAATCATTGAATCGAATTTAAATTGAATCAGCAATTATTATTTATTTTTTATTAGGTTTGATATTAGAGAAATTAATCTATATACATATAAATAAATAAACTAAATGTATTTCTCATAACTGAATGTATCCTATATAAATTTTACGTAATGATTCATTCGTAGAGTCTCAGCGTGAACCGGTGCGGTTTAACGTCTCTAGACGGTATATGGGGTTTGGGTGCGCTAAGGGAACTGCACGCTGCCGGAAATCGTCTCCGCGAGCTGCATCCTTTGGCTGCTTTACAAAAACTACAAACACTTAATTTGGCTGAGTAAGTTATATATAAGTTTTTATATATATTTTTAGGTATATTTTATATTTTCTTAGCAATTTTGTCATTTCCATCTAATGCATAGTGATCTAATGCCTAGCGTAAGCACGTATCTTATTGTAATAAATTCAGAAAGATATATTCAAGCATTTCTATTATCTATTATAAATATAATAATATGTTTAGTGCTAAACTAAAGTCTAAAGTGTATCCGTATTCCGCATAAAGTCTTGAGGCCGTCGTGGCACAGTGGTTCAAGGGTGTGACTGTAACGCAACGGTTATGGGTTCGATAACCACTCGGAGTAATGAATTATTATTTATTAATATTTTCATTTCTTCGCTCTGGCACCAAGGTAGAAAGAAGTTTGGCGTTGAGTTCCGCCATTCAACACGCAATGCCTCATTTTGAGGCATTCGGAGTAAAGTGGGGAACAGGATGTCTTAAGCTTGGTTCGCTCTGCCTATCTAGAAATACACGATATACAGGTGAAGCTGAATTTTTGAAATCTAAAGTTTTATATTTTTTATAGCAACCCTATAGAGCAGTCGAGTCGTATTTGGACACTTGGTGTATGTACATCGCTACGTCGCCTTACTTTGTCTGGAACTCCTGTAGCCGATACATTGAATTATAGATCGTCGGTAGCATCTGCCTTGCCGATGCTTGTGACATTAGACGACAGACCACTGAATGGTGAATCGGGTGAATTATTTGCCTTTTTTCCTTATTATCCTGTTTGTTGAAATAGTAGTTAGTGATAGTGGATGTAGAGCTTATAAGTTTATAATTTTAGTTTCTTTTTCAGTTTCACGCTGTATTCTGTATGTAGTAGGGTAGGTAGAGCGAGGGAGTAAACAATCTTAAGACACTCCGAATTCTGGAGGTATTTCATGTTGAGTGGTGGCCTTGACACTAGAGCGAAAAATTTGAAATATAAGTTTCTATAACTATTTAATGCATAAGTAATCATTCGTTTCCGCGAGTGGAAATTGAATCCACAACCGTTGCGTTTATAGTCACTTGTGACACTGCGCTACGGCGGCTTAAATATTATAAATATGTAGATGTACAGTACCGGACAAAAAAAAGTACGCACCGATTAATGTCCACTTATAAGCCATGTATTTTTTCGAATATCATAGATAACTAAAACCTTAAATGGTAGTGAAGAAAGATCTTAATTTTGTCTTTACGCTGCCGTTGTTATAGTGTTGCAAATATAGGAATACAGAAAGAAAACGATTTTAGCGTTAAAAAGTATCTCTAATGTGGTGGACAAAAAAAAGTACGCACTCAAAGTTATCATATTTTTAATAGTGACAGCGAAGTGATTTTCTTATAACAAAGTTTTAACTTGGCAAAGTGTATGTAAACATTGGATTTTATGCATTTTTCATCCTTTTATCTATTCTCTCTGCTCGAATAAAGACGTTAAAATTCACGATGCCGAAAATACCAAACGCAATTAGAAAATTAGTTATAAAAGACCAAAAAAATGGTATTTCAAAAAGAGAAATTGGTCGGAGATATGAAATAAGTGAAGGTGCAGTGCGAAAAATATGCAAGAAGTTTGAAAAAATAGGTATAATCAATGATAAGAACGGAAGAGGGAGGAAAAGAAAAACGACTGCGGTGGACGATCGGAAAATAATTAGGGAGATTAAAAAAAATCCCACAATAACCAGCCGTGTAATACTCCAGAATACCGGCCTCAATGTTTCCGACCGAACGATTCGCAGGAGACTTCGAGGAGTAGGCTTAAAAAATAGTTTCGCACAGCGTCGTCCTCTGATTCGTAAAGCAAATAAAATCAAGCGTCTCGAATTCGCCAAAAAATATGTTGGAAAGCCGCTTTCCTTTTGGAAAAAAGTAATTTGGACTGACGAAAGCAAGTTTGATTTATTTGGACATAAACGACGATCGCGCATTTGGTACAAGCCGGGAGAACAGCTCTTCGAAAAAAATATTGACAAGACAGTTAAGCACGGAGGAGGAAGTCTATTAGTGTGGGGGTGTTTTGCGTGGTCTGGAGTCGGCAATTTGGTTCAAATAAAAGGTATTATGACCGCCGATGTCTATATAGATATAATCAACGAAAATTTGGAAGAATCATTGCTGAAGATCGGATTGGAAGATGAATTTATCTTCCACAAGACAACGATCCAAAACATACGGCTCGGAAATCATCGGCCTTTTTCCGATCTTCCAAAATAAAATTGTTGGACTGGCCCGCGCAGTCGCCAGATTTAAATCCGATTGAAAATTTATGGTCAATTTTGGACCAGAACGTAAACAAAACTGACGTGACGAACAGACAAAAGTTGTTTGAAGCTTTGAGCCGGGCCTGGGAAAAAATCAATGAAGAACATATAATCAATCTTGTTGAAAGTATGCCCCGACGCTTAGAAGCTGTTATCGCAGCAAAAGGTGGTCATACGAAATATTAGAAGCGCAATGATATTATTTATTTAGTGTTTTTATTAAGTGCGTACTTTTTTTTGTCCGGTCCAAAAGTGGTTTCCTGCTCGTAATATTTTTTTTTGTGCTGTATTCATAGTGTTTTTATAGTAATTACGTGAGGATGTGCCGCTGAATTCACAAACTATCGATGAAACGGTTGTGGAAGTAGCTTGTTAATTGTTTTCGTAAATAAACAGGTACTAATACCAAATTTCAAACAGTGCGTACTTTTTTTTGTCCAGTACTGTATATAAAGAAAAAAGATAATGTAAGGATTACATTAGTTTATGTTTATCCAGTGCTGTGTGACTATATGTAATTTAGATTTAAGGATATTGTCAAAAATATAGATTATAAAAATCCCTGCAGCCTTCATTACATAAGTTTTTTGTTTTTATACCTTCATGCTGGATCCCACATATAGCAGAGTGGGCAGAGGGAACCGGAACCTGGGAAACTAGTGTTAAAATACTTCCGTTCCCATTAGGACACTTCCTTCCCCACTTTCCGCCGAATTCTGAAGGCATTGCGTGTTGAGTGGTAAAATTCAACGCAGCTCTTTGCTTCCACACGAGAGCGAACAAATGAAAATATCGAACCCACAACCTGAAACGTTACAGTCCCACGGTTGTGACCCTGCGCTACGACTGACCTCACAAATGTTACTTTCATTTCATGATTTTTATCCATACTGTATTTCGTGTGACGCAGTTACGAATAGATACCAATAACGTAAACATCTAATACTATAAAAATACTATTAAACATTATCGATCTGTCACTTTTCATTCTGTTAAGATCATACCGGAACGAGAGAGTCTCCCGTTCTGTTTTACGCAATTAAATATTTTTTATAATAAACTAAAAATAGAATAATAATATATATTATATATATATATATATATATATATAGATATATATATTTTAATATATTAATTAGTATATATATATATTTAAGAAAAACGACTGCGGTGGACGATCGGAAAATAATTAGGGAGATTAAAAAAAATCCCACAATAACCAGCCGTGTAATACTCCAGAATACCGGCCTCAATGTTTCCGACCGAACGATTCGCAGGAGACTTCGAGGAGTAGGCTTAAAAAATAGTTTCGCACAGCGTCGTCCTCTGATTCGTAAAGCAAATAAAATCAAGCGTCTCGAATTCGCCAAAAAATATGTTGGAAAGCCGCTTTCCTTTTGGAAAAAAGTAATTTGGACTGACGAAAGCAAGTTTGATTTATTTGGACATAAACGACGATCGCGCATTTGGTACAAGCCGGGAGAACAGCTCTTCGAAAAAAATATTGACAAGACAGTTAAGCACGGAGGAGGAAGTCTATTAGTGTGGGGGTGTTTTGCGTGGTCTGGAGTCGGCAATTTGGTTCAAATAAAAGGTATTATGACCGCCGATGTCTATATAGATATAATCAACGAAAATTTGGAAGAATCATTGCTGAAGATCGGATTGGAAGATGAATTTATCTTCCAACAAGACAACGATCCAAAACATACGGCTCGGAAATCATCGGCCTTTTTCCGATCTTCCAAAATAAAATTGTTGGACTGGCCCGCGCAGTCGCCAGATTTAAATCCGATTGAAAATTTATGGTCAATTTTGGACCAGAACGTAAACAAAACTGACGTGACGAACAGACAAAAGTTGTTTGAAGCTTTGAGCCGGGCCTGGGAAAAAATCAATGAAGAACATATAATCAATCTTGTTGAAAGTATGCCCCGACGCTTAGAAGCTGTTATCGCAGCAAAAGGTGGTCATACGAAATATTAGAAGCGCAATGATATTATTTATTTAGTGTTTTTATTAAGTGCGTACTTTTTTTTGTCCGGTCCAAAAGTGGTTTCCTGCTCGTAATATTTTTTTTTGTGCTGTATTCATAGTGTTTTTATAGTAATTACGTGAGGATGTGCCGCTGAATTCACAAACTATCGATGAAACGGTTGTGGAAGTAGCTTGTTAATTGTTTTCGTAAATAAACAGGTACTAATACCAAATTTCAAACAGTGCGTACTTTTTTTTGTCCAGTACTGTATATAAAGAAAAAAGATAATGTAAGGATTACATTAGTTTATGTTTATCCAGTGCTGTGTGACTATATGTAATTTAGATTTAAGGATATTGTCAAAAATATAGATTATAAAAATCCCTGCAGCCTTCATTACATAAGTTTTTTGTTTTTATACCTTCATGCTGGATCCCACATATAGCAGAGTGGGCAGAGGGAACCGGAACCTGGGAAACTAGTGTTAAAATACTTCCGTTCCCATTAGGACACTTCCTTCCCCACTTTCCGCCGAATTCTGAAGGCATTGCGTGTTGAGTGGTAAAATTCAACGCAGCTCTTTGCTTCTACACGAGAGCGAACAAATGAAAATATCGAACCCACAGCCTGAAACGTTTACAGTCCCACGGTTGTGACCCTGCGCTACGACTGACCTCACAAATGTTACTTTCATTTCATGATTTTTATCCATACTGTATTTCGTGTGACGCAGTTACGAATAGATACCAATAACGTAAACATCTAATACTATAAAAATACTATTAAACATTATCGATCTGTCACTTTTCATTCTGTTAAGATCATACCGGAACGAGAGAGTCTCCCGTTCTGTTTTACGCAATTAAATATTTTTTATAATAAACTAAAAAATAGAATATATATATATATATATATATATATATATATATATATATATATATATATATATATATATATATATATATATATATATATATATATATATATATATATATATATTTCTTTGCGCATACACCCAACTAGTAAGTACTATCAGGGAGTATGGAATTTGGTTGTTACTTTGGCAGTTATTATGTAACTGAGATGCTTAAAGTTAACTTAAAGTTATTTTTTATTTTCTTGGGTAATAGTAATAGAAATGACGTTGCCTATAACCAGAAACTTATGAGTTGAAATTTACAAGTGCTTACGAATCTATTATACTAAATTGTAAAAAAAAATATTTGCTCCTAATATGTTCATAGGCGTTTATACCTTATGGGATTTGGGGGCGCAGTTTTAACTACTTCATAAAAAATATTTTATAGAGTAGTTATAACTGTGCTTTCATTTAAAGTGGTAATGACAAAAGTTTTTTATATTAGTCGTAGTAATAGATATATATGGGCATGTGTAAATGATGCACAGTGAGATTTACCATATTTAGGGTACCGTACCTCAAAAGGTAAAAACGGAACCCTTATGGGATCACTTTGTTGTGCACCTGCCTGTCTGTCAAGAGATTTAATCTCGAGATCTCGTGGAGGAATCAAGCTTAAAGTTAATATTAAATTCTATGGTCCATGTATTTTATTTGCAATTTTTAATTATTTGAGGCCAGTCGTGGCGCAGCGGCACGAAGTGTGACTGTACAACCGACTGGTTGTGGATTCGATCCCCACTCGAAGAGATGAAATATTTACTTAAATATATATTTCCATTTCTTCGCTCTGGTGTCGAGGCTAAGCGCGGCGTTGAGTTCTGCTATTTAACACGCAATGCCTCCAGAATTCGGCAGAAAGTGGGGTACAGCGTGAAGCTGGTCTATATATTAAGGTCTATGGTCCATTAAAGTACGAAAAAAAGAGAAGCTTCAATCAACACAATCAAAAGATACGAGCATTTATTCATCGCATTACTGCATTTTGTATGAAATTCGCCGCGCAATCAAAACTTCCCGGGTATTTCTCGGATACTTCCCGTGTACCTACAGTTATGAAATTTGGCATGAAGTGAGAACTTACAATACAAATAAAAGAAAAAAATGTGGAAAGTGGAAATTTATAGGTATTTCCTAGAAAAAAAAATAATTACAAACTAATATCTGTAGTTCATTTTATATAAAATGAGTGCAAGCAAACTTCAGTTTGTCTACTTTTATGAATTTTACTTCCCATAGACTTACAATTGTCAAATTGGTTCGTAAAACAATGGGCGAGTGTCACTCTCAATGTTTTTGTAGTACAATGTACCTACTTACATATCGAATTTTTAGAATTATAGTGACCTAATCAAAAAAAACATGATTTTGAATTTTTGTCAGAAAATGACCCAAAACGACTCTGTACATAGCAGGGAAGGCAGAGAGAACTTAGAATTAAGACACTTGGTTCACTTCACATAAGTGGGGAACAAGGTCAATTTCTGACAAAAACTCAAAGTCATGGTTTTTTTTGATCAGGTCACTATAATTCTAAAGGTACGATATATGTATTTAACTATCTAACTAGGCTAACTTAGAATTAAACCGTAATGTTACAACAATCAAACAGCAAGTTAATCCGACCAGTGGTTTTGGTGATCTTAGCGTTTAAACAAACAAATAAACTCTTCCGCTTTATTCACTGATTGTCGAAGCGTGTAACTACGCTCCTCATCCGCACCCACGTCTTCGACGCCCTCGATTCATCCTTCTGGGCCCCGACGACCCAATAACCACCGCAAACGCTCAATACACAGGGAGGATTCACTCCTCAGTCCCAAGTCCCACTCTCCGCCGCCATAAGAGGCAGCGAGGCCAGTCATATCTCACGGCACGCCCGCGCCTCGCCGCGGCGGGGCCCGACGGCCGAAATCCCCCATGATTAGCGCACGCGGGGTATTCCCCTGCGATCGCTAACACTTCACGAGCGCCCTTCATTGCTCGTAATTTCTTCTTCAGGGGCGAGCTACACTCGCCCCTCTCAGTCCGGTGACGCTGTTAAGACCATACCAGGTCAACAGCATTCAGTCCATCAGAAAAAAAAAATCTTCCACTTTATTATGTTAGTATAGATTAGTATAGAAAAAGGTTGCTTTTTTTAACGACTTACAGCAATTAAAATATACGTCTTGTTTTTAATCAATATGCAGTTACATATATGATTTTATAGTAACGAAAAAAAAGACCTATGAAATTATCAGTATTTTCTAATATATGTTTGCGATTACAATTAAAAATTTTATGAACATTTTTACAGATGAGTGGATAGACGAAATTCCATCAGATGGGGACAGTGATAACAGCAATATTGAAAGTAATATGCCATCCTTATCAGTGAATGATAATAGCGAACGAGAGGAACCTCAGCCTGAAAGTTCTAAGATATTTGAGGTATTAAAAGAATAATTACAAAAGTAAAAAAAAATGTTGAGGCCGTGACAGTGCAGGGACACAAGTGACGTTATCGACTGTAATCGCGACGGTTGTGGGTTCGGTTCTCATCTGGGGAAATGAAATGTTAAATATTTTCATTTCCTGGCTATAGTAACGAGACAAAGTGTGGCGTTGAGTTCTACAATTCAACACGCAATGTCTCGTGATTCGGCTGAAAGTGGAAGCGAAAGTGTCTGAATCCCCTAGTTTCTTCTACCTTGCTATGTGTAAGATAAAACGTGAAACAAAAAAAAATATATATATGGTTGTCGTAGGTTGCGACAATAAATGCGAAAATAATATTTTTTATACATTTTTATACCTATCTAGCACTATTCTATTATTCGTATAGATTTTCGTAGTAATAATGTTTAAATTATTCAAGTACTCAATATATTTACTCAATATAAAAAAAATACATGTATTTCAGAAACGCCCAGAAAAATTAAAGTTAAAAAACAAGCGACTGATAACCCGTCAGAGGCCGGCTACCAGCGAGTGCGGAGGAACAAGGCCGCGCCACGAACTGCCAAAGCGACCGCGCACGGCGGCTGAATGGTCCCTCGATGCGCCCACCAGATTGCAAATCATGAACACGCTTTTAGGTACGTTTATTCAGCTTTACGCTATATCCCGTTATATACGCTTTACGCTATAACGAAGAAATGAAATATTTAATTTCCTCGAGTGGAAATCGAACCCACATCCACAACCTGTAGCGTTTACAGTCACACGCTTCGCCCCTACGCTACGACTTCCTGTCCTGAATTTTGAGATTGTTACACGTTTATAATTTTAAAAGAGTAACTGTTGAGTTTATCGCCAGTTTTTTTCATCTTAATTGAGTAAATAATATAATTTTTGATTTAGTTATCCAACGAGTAGCAGTGTGGGCACAGAGAACCTAGTGTCAAGATACTCCGTTCTCTACCTTCCGTCATAATTCCAAGCATTATGTGTTGATTGGCGAAACTCATGGTTGTGGAGTGTGGTTTACTAGAGCGGGAAAATTAAAATAATACATTTCCTCAAGAGGAAATCAAACCCACAAACATAATTATTTATAGTCCGACGCTATCACTTTTACACACACAATTTAATAAGTTTTAGGTACAGTCAATTTTTTTAAGAAAATGTGTAAAAAAAATTTATATTACGTTTTCTAAAAAAGTATTCGTCTTTTCTAAGTGTGAAAAAAGCTTTGAAAATGTTAAAAAACAATGAAACTGTTTATATGAATATAATTTTCCATTAAATCATAGGTTGAAAAATAAAAATTATAAACATATTTATAGTTTATAATTAACACATTTTATTATGTCTCATGTCTATGTCTAATTAGACATAGACATTAGACATTATCCTATACATATCATAATAATTAGCTTATTTATTATAGTGTTAGTTCCATCTTTATTTTTAATGAATGACTCTTAAAGATGACGAGTGGCGATGTAGTGGCAGTAAATTGACTTCTCAAGGTGCGGTCTGCGGAAACATAGCGAGATCTTTAAGAAAGTCGACGAAAGAAACTCTTAGGAATTCATGTGAGTATTTAATGAAGAAAACTATGTGAAATTAATCAATAATTATTATTTTACTAATGGGTGAGGTATAAGAAATACTCTCCAATCGTCAAATGAGTTTTCAACTTATTTTTCTTAAATACATGTCTCTTTAAATTGATTTCAGACATAAATTAAAAACCACTCTATATTGAATTCTGCCACTCAACACGAAATGCCTCCAGAATTCGGCAGGAAGTTGGGAACGGAGTGTCTTAACACTAGGTTTTGCTCTGCCTACCCTACTGAGTGCTTAAAGATTTTATAATAAGAAACATATTAATTTGCATTATGTTGCATATTGAGGCCAGTCGTGGCGAAACGGCACGAAGTGTGACTGTAAAACCGACTGGTTATGGGTTCGAGCTCCACTCGAGGAGATGAAATATTTACTTAAATTTATATTTCCATTTTTTCGCTCTGGTGTCGAGTTCTGTAACTCAACACGCAATACCTCCCGAATTCCGTAGAAAGTGGGGAACGGAGTGTCTTAATACTTGGTTCCCTCTGCCTGCTGTGTGCGAGATACAGCGTGAAGCCGATTTATTTTTTTATATTTTCATTTCTTCACTCTGACTCCAGGGCAAAAACCCGGCGTTGAGTTCCGCCACTCAACGCGAAATGCCTTTAGAATTCGGCGAAAAGTGGGAAACCGAGTGTCTTAACCGCAAAAGTCGGGATCGTGTGTAAACCAGAAAAAAAATACGATTTAATTATAACGGTAATATTATATAAAGATGGCGTGGATGTTCCCCGGCTTGGTATTCGTAAATGTCAAGGATAACAATAGATTGGATCACACGGCTCATTGGGTTTTCTAAACATTGGCCTATTTAATTATCGCAAAAACTTATTATAGTGGCCGCATTTTATTTTTTCTTATGTAATAATAAATAATTATAAACATAGCTATTTGAGTGATCTTCTATGATCTGATATGAAGCAGACTATCACTGCTACTATCCCCCGTTATTAGGGAATACTAAATAAATACTAATGCACTTATACATAGTTTCAAAATTACAATTTGCAAAAATATTTGTTAAAACAACTTTAAAGCGTTATATATCCTAAGCCGCTACTTAAAATTAATCATGAAAATAAGCTAGGTAAGACAAATAAATTGACGTACGATCCATAAATTTGGACAAGGCGTTAGGTATATATATATATATATATATCAGCTTCACGCTGTATCCCGCACACTGCAGGGTAGGCAGAGGGAACGTAGTGAAAGACACTCCGTTCCCCACTTTCTGCCGATTTTCGGAGGCATTGCGTGTTAAGTGGCAGAACTCAACGCCGCGCTTTGCCTCGACACCAGAGCGATATATATATATATATATATATATATATATATATATATATATATATATATATATATATATATATATATATAATATAATGAATAAATCTTAATATTTAGTATTTGTTATACATTAATAATCCAGAAATTACCAGTAACAAGTGGTGTCATGCCAACGTCATTTAATACAAGGTCTACGTTTTGCCCACTTCACAAAACGCAGAAAATGCAAAAAAATGTAATATGTATCTAGTTATGTATATTTTTTTTATGAAAATGCAGGAGACGTCTAAAGTTTTTATATATATATTTTTATTTATTTATGACAAGGCATACGTGTAGTACCTTAAGTTCAACAATGCCATAGGTTTCTAATTTACGTAAGATAAGATGTTATTACGTATAAAAAGACAATGTATATATACAGTATTCAAAATTAAATATATTTAATTATATATTAAATTTTGAATACTGTAGTCAATTAAAGCCACAGGCATTTTCTTGGGTCTATGTTAATAAAATTTTAATGTGGAGAAAGATTCCGCGTATTCCCTATTGGTTAGTCTCGTCAACTAGTATGACGCCACCCATAGTAGAATATCCTAGTATATACAAGATATGCCCAAAATATTTATTTGAATCTATTCATAATTTGTTTTTGTACTCGATATCCATTTCAACGTTACTGTCATTGAGTGGAACCTCACACCTCACTCATTTTTCTTATAAATTCAAAAACGAGTTATGTCAAATCAAATATAGTTTCGATAATAACGGTTGATCTCACAAATTAACACGTTTTCTCACAAGTATTCATGTGGGACATACCTACATTATCTAATTTGAAATGTCAAATTATTAATCAGTAATGTCTAATAAGTCATATCACATGAAAACTTATAAATTACAGCGCGGTTAATAGTATTTTTGAATAACAATAGTTAATATTAATTATCAAATTTCAGTTAAAAAGGGGAAAGCACTTTTATTATTTACCCATTCAACCAAAAAAAAATCCTTTCTTGTCAATGTTCCTACTATAGTAATCCTGAACTTTTAATGCTTTTCGGATATATCTAAGATAAGTTTTAAGATTAAAATCGTGTTATCTGATAAAATAAACATTCGATGGTTTGTGAATTGTGAATTCCAAAGATTACCTAAGCAGTTTTGTCTACTACTTCAATAGACAATATGTACTCGTATGTATCTATTAGTATATTATACCACACCTGCTGACCTCGAGATTTCTCTTTTTATATACATACATGAAAATGTCATTATTGACCCAAGCAAAGTTGTGATTACTAACTCTCACTTCTAATATTAGTGACATTCAAAAGATGATACGGTGTTCATTGTATTCAAATTCAATTAGAGTATATTCAATATTCGTCATTATCGTGTTGATATATTTTAAGTCATCTTTTCTATTTTTTATGTCCATATTGTAAATAGAGTAAAGCTCCTTTCGTCACCGCCACAAGGACACATATTTTAAATAGTATCATCGTGTTAATATTAATTTTTAAGAATGCTAATTTATGTAATAAGTTAGTAACTAGTTACACCCAAGCACTATAAAACGTATTTGGGAGAAACTGATCGAGTGGGAATCGGACTCGCACACATGTTTCCGTATTATTATCATGATTTTAGGTCAACAAGAAGTATTAAAATTTGACAGATTTAAATTCGCGGGCGTGTTCTCCGATATAAAATTAACGATTATTTACGAATTTTTAATTATTAAGCTGAATTCTCCGATTTTTTCCTTTAATTACAATGTTGAGGCCAGTCGTGGCACAGCGGCACGAAGTGTGACTGTAAAACTGACTGGTTGTGGGTTCGATATCCATTCGAGGAGATGGAATAATTACCTTTATTTATATTTCCATTTCTTCGCTCTGGTGTCGAGGCTAAGCGCGGCGTTGAGTTCTGCCACTTAACACGCAATACCCCCAGAATTCGGCAGAAAGTGGGTAACGGGGTGTCTTACTACTAGGTGCCTCTACCTACCCTGCTGTGTGCGGGATACAGCTGATAAAACATGACAATGTAAGTTTCTCACTCTTTGCAAAATTTCATAATTTTAATTTAAGCCAACGAGAAGGTCTTGATTTTGATATGTACTGTGTAAAATCAGTTTTACGGATTTTTTTTATTAAATTTAAAACTTTGGTTAGAGAACAATCTGTGTGTCAAGGAAATGAACTGAACGGGGAATTTAATATTAATTTCAGATTGCAGAACAAAATTCTTGAAAGACAGACAAACTCTGCATATGCAGATATTCTTTACGTAACTAATTTTGTAAACATAAATTTATAATGAATACTCTGAATGAAGAAAAAAGTACAATCAAACGAAAGGTCATATAGTACATAACTTTACATGAAGCAATATTTTTTTTCTGAAGACGATGGACGAATCTCTAAATCTAAATCTTTATAAAATGAATGACTGACTTAGTCATTCATTTTATAAAGATTTAGATTTAGAGCTTTTAGCTTTTTTTTATCTTTTATGGCTAGTAGATATATTTGTGTGTTGTGAATTTAAATAATTTCAAATTATTTGAAGATTAAATTTTTCTTATTGCCGTTCAGAGTTCGTTTAGTTCATTTCTGTCTATTAGGGCTAAAGTGTTCAGTGCTAAAGTTTTTTATTGCTCGGAGTCCGCGTTGTTTCATGACAAAAATTCTTTCATTTTCCGATTCTTTAGTTCCGCATTTCAAAAGGTAAAAACGGGTAAAAAACCCTTATAGTATCAGTTTGTAAAAAAAGGTAAAAACCCTTATAGTATTGATTTGTTATCCATTCCCATTATGATATTTGGCTGGAAGTAAGAACTTACAATACAAATAAAGAAAAAATCGAGAAGTGAAAATTTATCGGTCATTTAAAGAAAAATGTCATTACAAACTTACATTTGTAGTTCATATATTATTTATATACCTACAAACGTAGGCTTGCAAATTTTTATAAGATATACTTCCCGTTGATCTACAATTCAGAAACTCGCACTTAACCGGTTTGTTTTATGTTAAAGCCACTTATTTTACCTTCTTTATCGGGGAATAGAAAAAAATGTTAATTCCTCCTTATAGGAATTAACGTGTAGCACTGAATAGATGCATTGCATATCTACTTTATGAAGTAAAAATTACCTAAATATTTTTTATTTTTAAAATCGAGTTTGTAGCTTTATACGTTCACCTTCGTATTATATTATCTCTTTTTACTTTCAGTAGAGTCATATTACATACTATAAAACATAGTTTATAAGATCCCGTTGTTGCAGTTGAATCAGAATTGAACATGGTAGAGAAAACAATGGACGAGGCATGTCGAGCTTTAGCCGCGGAGATACCACGCGCGCCCAACGCCGCTAACTGGGAGAACTTCAAACGAGATACTGGGTTATTGACACTTAATAATTTTGAATATTCTTTTGTAAGTACCAGCGAGGATGTCACGGATGATGTCGGAGGATGAAGAAGAACGTGTTCAGTTGGTTTGGGCACGTCGAACGAATGAGTGATGAAAGAAGGGCAAAATAGGTTTATGATGGAAAAGTGAGTGGTAAGAGAGGTAGGGTGAGACCTCGGTTGATCTTCGAAAACACAGTATCAAAGATACTGAAGGTCACGTAAAAAGCATGAGGATCCTCCGGAAGGCATGTTTGAAGAGGTTGATCACAGTGGACGAGGCGAAAAAGGTTTGTAGAGACCGTAGCGCTTGGAGCTCCGTTCTCTCTGACTACTCTGCTAGGGATAAAACGTGAAGTTAAGTTAAGGTCTCGTAAGACTATAGTTCGTCCCTTTTCGGACGAATGTTAGAAATTACGTGTTCAGTAACGGAATTTGGAATTCTTCTCATGACTTACTTTATGATTTTTTGAAACATTGCATTTTAAATGGCATAACTCGACGCTTTATCTACTAAATAGGAAAAATGTAAACATTTTAAAAATCATCATTCCTCGGAAAGGAGATCGCACAACAATCGTTATGTCTACAACCATTACCTATCCCATTACAAGGTACAGTTATTGTAACATTACGGAATTTATTTCAGAATTGACATAGATATCGATTTCAATAAAAGACCGAAAGATGCAGATCCTTCAGAAGTGATCGATCGTTTGGAGCGTATTGAAAAAGAAACCATGGAACGACTTAATAATGAACAATACACTGAACCAAGCGTCAGTACGTTTGTATCAGATCCTTCGAGAATATTCTCCAGAAGTATATATGAATACGATTTGTGGAAAGAAATAGAAAATTTGAAAATAGACGATCCACCTACTAATGTAAATGATTTGTTCAAAAATATAATCCCTATTCGTAATAGTTATAGAGGAAATGAGAGTGACAGTGACGTTTAATAAGTATTCTTTTATATATATTTATTATACTCTGTGTTATTCAATGTGGCTAACATTTTGTTATTATTTAGTAATGTTTTGTCAATTCTGATAAAGATCAGTTAGTGATATATTTTTTTGAAAGTAAAAGGAAATTAATATATTTTATGTTGTCAATTTGATGATATTTATTGATGTTGAAATTAATATTCATTTATTATGGTTATTGGTTCGTCATTAATTTATTTGAATATGTTTGAAATTTATTTGCGTTGAATTCCGCCTTAACACACATGTATGAAGAAAGGGGGGATGTGTAGAGGAAAAAGTATGTTAGTACCTGTTTCCTCTAGATGCGGTATTCAGAAATAAAAAAAAACCTACATAATAAATGAGAATTTAAATATGCAATAAATATCTTTGTACATGAGGCCGGTCGTGGCGCAGCGGCACGAAGTGTGACTCCAAAACCGACTGGTTGTGGGTTCGATCCCCACTCGAGGAGATGAAGTATTTATTTAAATTTATATTTCCATTTTTTCGCTCTGGTGTCGAGGCTAAGCGCGGCGTTGAGTTCTGCCACTCAACACGCAATGCCTCCAAAATTCGGCAGAAAGTGGGGAACGGAGTGTCTTAACACAAGGTTCCCTCTGCCTATCCTGCTGTGTGTGGGATACAGCGTCAAGCTGATTTATTATTTATTTATTTATTTTAAATCAAACTAATTTAACCAGATTAATCGCGTATATTTTTATCGTGTAGTCCGTGGTCACGGATAGCGAGTCTACCCGTGACCACGGACTATTGCAAAGTGTTCGAAACGTCGGGTTTCCAAAATGTAAATAATATCTTAAATATAAGCAATTAATCCGGTTAAATTTGTTTAATTTAAAATGTGTAATAATCGTGAAAATCAAAGAACTTATTATATTTATTTAAATTTATATTTCCATTTTCGCTCTGGTGTCGAGGCTAAGCGCGGCGTTGAGATCTGCCACTCAACACGCAATGCCTCCAGAATTCGGCAGAAAGTGGGAAACGGAGTGTCTTCACACTAGGTTCCCTCTGCCTCACGTTGTATCTGCCTTCTAAGCGAGATACAACGTTAAGCTGAAAAAAAAAGTTCTTTGCATATTACTTTAAAATATAGTAGCATGTTTTAGTTTGATTTTCTTTACTTTTGTACGTAAAGTAAATAGTATTGTCTATTTTAAAAGTTATTTTTAAATAAATATTATTTAGATAAAAAAATTATGCATTTTTTTGGAAACTTTTTCATTTAAATTTAAAATTTTACTTATCTATTTAGAAAATTTAGTCGTTTTAAATTATAAGTTAAATGAGCATTAGTATTTAGAAAATAGATTTAGCAGAGACTCAATATCATCATGGATTCATTATTTCACTTGAAAAATAAGGATGATTTCATGTTTAAATAGTTTAAATAGTTAGAATAAACTTTGTTTTTAAGATTGACCTTCTATTATATAATATTTTATTATATAATATTTTACTAATATTTTACTGTAAAACATAAGGCAGACCACGCATTTTATTGTCTATTCTCAGTCAACGGAACCGGAATATTTCAAATGATGACAACCTTTGCTTACGGCAGTTATTTTTCAGGCAACCATGTGTTATAGTGTTAAGAAAAAAAAAGGTTTAATTTGATATATAATTCATCAAAAAAACCAGGCAATCCTGGGCTTGCGGCAGACTGAGAGGTGGCAAGCATTGTTTTTTCAATTTCTTATGCGATTTTCTTACAAATGGCCCCCATTTGTTTTTCACATAAAAACATATGAGTGCAATTTTCTCCAAAAACACACTACAAAAAAAAATTAAAGGTGATTGCGGTAGGATTCTTCTAAGCAAACCCTAGTGTAATCTATATTCTATTCTACTATTATGTATAAGTTTCATTAAAAAACAGATACCTGCAGATTAAAGCAATGAGATCTTAGGCCATATCATTTATTGCAATTACGTAGAATCTCTTTCCGAATAATTTAGAAACATATAAACGATATATGTTTTGTCTGTTTTTTTTTTTTTAAGCCGCTTCCGATTTGTGAGAATATATAAAAGTTAATAATAGCAATGGACGATGGTCATGGAAGTTATGTAGAAAAGAAAAAAAATGTCGTCGTGGCGTTTTGGGTTCGAACCCTTCTCGAGGAAATGAAATATTCATTTCAATTTATACTTCCACTTCATCGCTCTGGTGTCGAGGTAAAGAGCGGCGTTAAGTTCCGCCGCTCATCACGTAATGTCTCCAGAATCCGGCGGATAGTGGGGAACGGAGTGTCTTAGCACTAGGTTCCCTCTGTCTACGTTGCTGACTGCGCACAGCGTGAACTTGATTTAAAAAAAACGAACAAGCGCGAGTCACCGACTATTTCATCTAATTCCCTACTTGAACTAGTGTCATTAATACCAAATTTTGCCCCCATTTTAAGGCTATTATTTTTTAGGACTTAACCACAAATATATAGTTTTCAGATGTTAGCTGCCAAATTCCATAATTCTAAGTAAACAGAAAGTGCCCCTATTAATTTTAATTTCCTTTATAGTGTCTAAATGCCTTTTTTGCTTTATAACAGGAAGCAAAAAACGCAATAATAATAATTATTTATAATAATAATATTTTTTTATAATAATAATTTTATAATTATTTTAGCTTTTTTTAGTGAATATAGAAATACGTTTTTTTTATTTCAGAAAATCATGGGGCCGTTGATCTAAGTCTATGGTTTGGATTTCGGTCGTGCTATATATCGTCGTGCGCAATGTCTTAAAAATAGTTTCCTAGGTTCCCTCTGCTTACCCTACTAAATATGCGATACAGCGTGAAGCTAAAAAAGAAATTAATAAAATATATTATATTGTTAATTTCGCCAATATACCTACATATATTGTATAGTTGCCTTACATTACGTTCTTTATTCGTTGGTTGACGGAGCCAATGTCATAATTTACATAAAACGCGTGCATTTCAAATCTAAATATTGACTTCATCAATATAAAACATTATACTTACATAAGCAATTTAAGTAGCACGACATACGTATACATTTTTGTGAAATTAGCATTTGAATTTGCTATCATTATTTTTACTATGTATATAATTTTTTGAGTTTTAACGATAACGATTTTATATAAAATAATTAAACGCTGTACGATCTTTAATTATGTAACAATATAACAATGAAGGGTTTTTTGTTTTTTCCCTAGCTCGGGAAACATCAGGAAAAAAATGATTATTTTCTAAACATTCTATTTATTAAATGGTCTTCAGATGATAACGTTTTGAATTAACGAAATTTAATATTTCTTTTGTCCAAGTGTAATGATTTTATGATAAGTAAATAAAATTTATCCCTTTATTAGGTCGACAGGATAAATTTGTACGTACAGTACGGTCAACAAGTCGTGACCCGGGGCCCCTAAAGTTCGCTGTAGATGGCTGCGCTGATTTGATCTTAGGGTTTCTCTTACTTTTGAATATTTTCTTCCTTAATGAACATTGCGCAAAAGTTCGGAAAATCTAATTTCAGGGCGGCCACGACTTGTCGATCGTACTGTATATAGAATTAGAACAATGAGTCCACCGAACGTAGATGAAATATCTTGGAGGCGATTACTCTTAGATCTTATTCTTCAACAAATAAATTCAGTACAAATAACAACAACCCAGAGCTAAATTTACACATAGTCTATCTTTAGAAATCACATAGTTAATTGATTTGGAAAAGAACAAAAAAATATGTAACCATTCTGTGGTTTTACGTTTCATCATACAACATTTACTATTTTCCTACTAGGCTAATTCTGAAAACGCGCTGAAAATGTACAAACTTATCTTCTATTTCTACTACAGTACTACAGTACTACTACAGTACTTAGTACTACACTAGATATTTCTTTCATATCACGACTTAAATGTTTATAAGGAAAGAAACGTAAAAGGAGCACTTGTCCGAATCTTGCGACGAGCGCGTAATTATTTACTCAGTAACAACTCAGTGAAGTATTCGACGTCGGTCGTATTCAACGTGTTTTTTGTTTGTATAAGAATATTTCAACATGAATGTATTCGCGGTCGGTTACCGCTTTATTTTAGCTAATATTTTATCATTGATTCTTGGTGTCAAAGTATGTTTAGGTATAGTCATAAATATATTAAGAAACCCTTTCAAAAATCCGTGGGCGACAAAACTAAAATTGGAACCACCGGCAGCACTTTCCGACCCAAAATATGGAATACACAAGTACATTAAAGCAAACGTGAGTTAAATTTTTTATATTTTTAATAGTCCAATTTTTTTATATTTTTCGTATTTCTTATTACTTAAAAGTATTTACACAGGTTTAAAAGTTAACTTAGATATTTTTTACGAGGATACTCCAAGGATAGAGATATTTTCAAATTCTGACAGAGGCGCGTCGGATAATTACAAAAACAATCACGCCTCGCTAGATCTTTGAATTATAATTATTTTAAAGCACGCATTGCTCACATATTTTTAAAGTTATAAAAATTTTTCGTTTTAAAAAATCACAATTATAGACTAGATATTGAATTTGATATTGAATACTGCCAACCTATTTTCTTATTTAAATTAGTATTATGTTCCACACAGGAAAATTAATACAAACTGCCCGAGTAAAGTCAAGTATGTACATATAATTGAATTAACGTACCGTATACATAAACGTATTCATAAACGTAGGAATAGTCCATGTCTAGAAATTATATTAACAAAAACTTTTCCTCGAAAAAAAAGAACATAATTTACACGAACATATCTAAATTAAAGCTAAAGCACATACCTACTCGTATATACCTACGTTATAAATGTTTCTAACTTTGCAATAATGTTTTTGTTTATTTCCCAATTTTTTGTTCTACTAAAAATTTTCTGTTTCCCTAATATGAGTTTTGCTGCGAAATTACGAGTTTAGAGAACCAAAAAAAATACTGAATTCTCAACGCACAACTCCATCTCGCGCTTGGCGAAATTTTCTAATAATATTTCAATGATTTTACGCCATTAGATAGTGCATTAATTTCGTTTATAATGTGTTTTTTATTTATATACTTACTGTAAAACCAACTGCTGTCATCAGTAGTAATTATTTGTTCCCCAGATCAGAAAATGTAATACGTAAAGTAAATTATTATAAGACTAGCGGCCCGCTCGCGGCTTCGCCCGCTTAAACCACAGAATTATTTGCTTAATACACTAAAATTATGTTCGTGTTTTAATATACCTATAATGTATGTTTGCAACGCAGTCGCATTTTCGTACCACCCATAAGAGAGATGCAACTGTCAATATATTAATTTCTTTAAACTTTTGCCTTAAGGAGTCTTTAGGACCTAAGTTATAGTTATAGATATATAGTTATAGTAATATCGCTACTTACAATAAAATCCTAACTCATCGGTGTCTGTACAGACATATTAGATGGAAGATATATTAGAAAAATTATTATTACGGACATTTAACAATGTAATAGAACTTGGTCAATTTGTCTGTTTATCTGTGCGTTCAAGATAATCTCAGAAAGGGCTTAACCGATTTAAGTAACTTAACCTAACTTTGTGCCCCTGCGCCGCGATGGCCTTTAATATTAATACAGAATGGAAGCGTCAGCGCTCCTTTTACGGGGGCAATATATAGGATAAAATATTTTAAGCCCATACCTAAAGAAATTAATCAAGATACCTCAACAGTTTAGACGTAGACTTTTTTTTTCATTTCACGATCGATGTTTATCCATACCTGTATTTCGTGTGACGTAGTTACGCATAGATACCAATAACGTTAACACATACTACTACAAAAGTATTACTAAAGGTTAAGCAACTTTGAATTTTGTCGCCTCGTTTTCGGAATGACTACCTACGACTCGATTTAGGAATGAGGCGTATGCGGCGGTTTCCCTTTGATAGGCTTATGCCTGTTTGCGTGTTTAATGACAAATAGCGTTTTATTTTAATATCAACGATAATATATAATTTATTTTGTATGAAAAATAACTTTTTCACTTTTAGGATTTTTTTTATTGTATTAGGCTTTTATAGAGTGATTAACTATGGTTTCAGTTAAAGTGGTGCTGACAAAAACACAAATTGAGCATATTTAATATTTATAGTGATTTTTTAGTGAATAGAACTAATAGTTATTACAATACTTGCGAAGAAAGCATATTTTAGACATTTTTTAAATTCTTATACCTTTTGAAAAACTACCAACATTCTTATCGTTAATAAATTATTTTTTTCAAATTAAAAAATTGTCTAAGTTTTTCATCATAATGGCACGAAAATATTTAAAATGTTCAAAATTAAAAGTTCAAAAACGTTGATTAAAAATAATTATACTGCAGGAGGATACCTTTATATGTACTGTTTTTTTATGATATAATGTAGAATAATATATTCTATAGAGAAATCACACATTCCTCTTCACATTTTTTATTCTTTAACTATACGTAAATATATATATTTTAGAGGTTACTCTGTACTAAGATGGCAGCTCTGTTCCCGCATTTACGTCCCACATATATAGAAATATAAATCATTGGAAAGAAAAGCAGAAACGCAATTTTATTGCATTTTTTCTTTTTTTCATACTTGAAACGTATTAATAAATTTACATACAATTCATTTGTTTCGAATATAACATTAAGATTGATTCATAAAATAAATTTGATATTTCCCTAACATGATTATTTCATGTATTTTTTTACATACAAAGTTTTGATTAAGTTCTCTTGAGAAATATATCCACTATAAATTAATATAACGTACCTACATGCCAATGATTAAAACGTATTGACATCACCACGTGATCCATCTATTATAATCACAACATAAAATTTTATAAAATACAGCAACCAGCTCGCGGCTTCACCCGCTTAAATTTGTGAATTATTTGTTTGTTTCGGTACAGGGAATTACGTTCCTGATGTAATAAATAATGTATGCTTGCAGTGCACTTATGATTTCTAATGTGAAAATTATTAAAACCATGACATTTTCGATTTTCATTAAACAAATATTATTGGAACAATTAACAAAGTAATAGAATCAGCAACAATAATATTTATAAATTTTGTCGGTTTCTTGGTTTTTCTGTTAGTCGACGCTTATCTCAGAAACGACATACGCGATTTAAAGAGCTAAGACGTGAGCGCGGTGCGGGAGCGGTACAATCGGCTTAGTTGTTTTTATTGTAATATTCGTCATGTATGTAATGTAATGGTGTAATGATTAAATAACTGACCTTTATATGATAGCTTTGTTGGGCACTCCTAATTTTTAAGAAAATAAATTTGATCAAAATACATTTAATTATTTTAAGATAATAATTAAAGTAACATATAAAATCTTATATATTATGTTGTAATTATTATAACGCATGCAAGGAAAAATCATTTTATAAAGTTGTTTAATTCTATTAGAATTATAAAACTTACTAAAAAATATTTAATATATTAAATATCTAGATATCACATTAGTATCGATACTTTACTGGTAATAATAATTGAAAAAAATATACACTACATCCATACATCCATAGATCCATACATCCATAGATCCATACATCCATAGATCCATACATCCATAGATCCATACATCCATACATCCATACATCAATACATCCATACATCGATACATCCATAAATCCATATATCCATACATCCATACATCCATACATCCATACATCCATACATCCATACATCCATACATCCATACATCCATACATCCATACATCCATACATCCATACATCCATACATCCATACATCCATACTTCCATACATCCGTACATCCATACATCCATACATCCATACATCCATACATCCATACATCCATACATTCATACATCCATACATCCATACATCCATACCTACCTACCCACCTACCCACCTACCCACCTACCCACCTACCTACCTACCCACCTACCTACCCACCTACCTACCTACCCTACCTACCTACCTACCTACCTACCCACCTACCTACCTACCCACCTACCCACCTACCCACCTACCCACCTACCTACCTACCTACCTACCTACCTACCTACCTACCCACCTACCCACCTACCTACCTACCTACCTACCTACCTACCCACCTACCTACCTACCCACCTACCTACCTACCTACCTACTTAAAATATAAAATAGATAGCGTTTCTAGTATCGAGTTCTACTATCTCAAATATAAGCTTGGAAACTTAAATACTTATATCTTTTGATAGAGTGAAGCTATTGCAATGAAATAAACACTAAATGTTACTTTGATTTACTGGTAATTTTTACGTATAAAACTTGCTTAAATATATTGTGTGTACTTTTGACGTGATGCGTGTTCACATAAACAGGAAAACAGACAAACAGACAAACAGACAAACAGACAAAAATTCCAAAAATGTTGGAAATGGATTCTGTTAGTTATCCTTTAACACCCTAGCTAATTTTTTTTTAAATATTTTCAATGTACAGAAACGACT
Source organism: Heliconius sara (assembly GCA_917862395.2). NCBI lineage: Eukaryota > Metazoa > Arthropoda > Insecta > Lepidoptera > Nymphalidae > Heliconius > Heliconius sara. The sequence continues at coordinate 4,562,370 of OU860796.2, read as the reverse complement.
TTTCTACAGATTTATTATAAGTATAGATTAGGTCACTTATCTACATATCGTTACTTAAACATACTATCGTTACTGGTGTATAGATAAAGAATAATCATTTTATATTTATAAATATATATGTTATTGGAAGTCTGCAATATATCCAGGTATTCCATACAAAACTTTAACATTATATAAAATACCTGGGGCATCCAGGCAATGTGAGTGTTTTGCATTAGAGGCCGTTCAAATATTACGTAAGCACTGTACTGTGTAAGGGGGACGTGGGGGTCTTGGGTTTGCTTATTTTTGACGTGTTCAATGAAATCTTTTTAAGAGGATTGCTTATTTTTGATGACATTGGGGGTCAATAATTGCAAAAAAAACTGCTTACGTAATACTTGAACGGCCCCTTACAACAAAATATGTATTACATGTTAAGAAAACACAGCAATGAGATAAAGAAGCAGCTCTTATAATGCTGTAGAAATAAGACAATTCCGCCTCTATTCCTAAACTAATTTAAAGTATATCTTACATTTCCGGCACCAGAGGGCGGAATATAATTTACCGCGACTATAGCTGTCAAGTGTCAAGTCATTGTAGTCTTCGTCAACAGTAAGACTCTTGTTTCATCGCTTTGTTTTCTTAACATAAATGATAGGTACCTGTTTTGTTGTAATGCAACTCTTTTCAAAAGATAACCACTTTTGCACACACAAACACTTTCAGTTTAAAATTACAATATCATTTTATCTAAGATTCTCATTTATAAAAAGGTGAAAAAAAAATCTAACTTATTTCAACTAATCACAAGAATGCATATATATGTATTTTACCGGCTTCGCATATGGTATGGTATGGTAATAGTAAAATAAATAATATTTCATATATGCTTCTATTTCTAATATCAATCTTCTATTTCTAAAGTTATTGCAGTGGAGGCAAAGAAATAATGTAATAAGTTTTAATCAATTTTTTATACCTTATGGAGCTATGGATATTTTTATGACTAAAGATTTTCTTATTCAAATTAGAAAGTAGCAATTTTAATGAATATCAGAGAATAATAAAAACAAAAGCGCGAGTCAAGCTCGTTCACCGAGGGATCCGTAGAAAAATGGATAAAGGCCTCGAACTTTGTTTCCTAAAATTCAAGCTTAGCTTAACAAAATCCTTTTTATCTGATATCTCACTTTGGCTTGGCTTTAATACCGAATTTTGCCCTCATTTTAAGGCTTATATTTTAGGATTTATTAATAATTAAAAAATAAAATAAAAATCTTTTATTATCAAGCAACATAGGCTCATAGTTGACATGACATAAAATAAAATACAATACAAAAATAAAAGTCTTTTGTCGTGTGATCCCGGCCTAGAATAGGATCATCCTGGTACTGGTGGTGTCGTAAGAGGCGACTAAAGTACGTGTGGTAGAGTCACGTCGCCAGCAATGGCAACACGCATGGGCAGACTCGACCGGATCATTACCACCCCCGGCATTTAAAACCGGTGTGAAGTAGTGGCTTTATGCCACTGCGTTTCGCATCAGGTAATACCGGGCCCCGGCGCCCAACCTACCTTAAAGGCCGGCAACGCACCTGTAACTCCTAAGGTGTTGCACGGGGCCGTAGGCGGTGGAAATCACTTTCCATCAGGTGACCCGAAACCTCGAACGCCGTGTCTTTTCCATAAAAAAAAATAAAAAAATAAAAAAAAAAGTGAAAGAAAAATTAATTACAAATCAAATTTTAAATAAAGTTAAATAAAAAAGTAAAACAAATAAAGAAATAGCTACCACAGAGAGATTGACCCCGCTACATTTTGAACATGCAACCTGATAAACCTCCCCATGGTCGGCCCATCCAATCTATCTGCAAATACCTTCAGGATGCTGTTGGTGCTTACCCTTTGTATTACTGACGCCACCTTTTTACGCATTATCGCGAAATAATCGTCTGTGTGAACATTTGCAAACATGCCTGACGCAATACAGTAATAAGAGAGCCTCAACAGCGCCCTGAAGGTATTATTATATTGTACTAGCAAAATGTGGGCTGCTCTTTGGGTACCGCTAGGCCGCTGGTGTAAAATGTTTGGCAGTAAGCTTTAAATAGTGCAATTTTAATAGGTAACAACCAGCAAACCTTCGACCTAGCATATTAGCTCTTACAACCAATGCCCTGCGTCCTCTTTCCATGTCTTTATCATCTTGTCAGTGTTCAGTAACAATGTGTTCCAGATATTTAAATTCAGTTACCCTATTTACAAGTTTCCCACTAAGTTTTACAGGAAGGACACATGTTGGACTTTTATTTTTCCCTATAAAGACTAACCAATTCACTTTTCTTAGGATTATATATTAGGCCATGCTGCTTAGCATATTCTTCACAGATTGATATTAACTTTCTAACTCCATTTTAACCACAAATGTATAGTTTTTTAGAACTATTACCAAAGTCTACTAAAGTATACTATTACCAAAAATTGCCAAATTTCATAATTCTAGGTCAACCAGAAGTACCCTATTAATTTTAATTCCCCTTATAGCGTCAAATTATACCTTTTTTGTTATGTAAACGGCCATATCTTATTTTTAAAGTAAGTGTAGAAAAACGATCTTTTCAAGAAGTCATGGGACGGTGGATCTGAGTATATGGTACAAATTTCTACTCGATATCTCCAAACGTTCCTGAGATAACAAGCTCTTGACAGACAGACAGACAGACAGACAAACAGATAGACTGACGGACGGACGGACAACAAAGTGATCTTATTAGGGTTCTTTTTTTCCTTAAAAGGTATGGAACCCTAAAAAGATATTAATATCGGAAAAGAATAAAACTTACTATCGATTCAATAGATATTTTTTGAGTTTATCCATTAGAAACAAATAAATTTTACATCTTGAGGCCGTTGTGGATTCTATTCTTTCATGAGGGAATGAATTATTTTCATTTCTTCACTCTAGCAAGAACACAATGTAGTCTTACCACTAGATTACCTCTGCTTATCCTGCTATATACAGGATACAGTGTGAACCTCAAAGAAAGTGATTATATTTTTTATATGTATTTTGCTTACATAAAAATATAGATATATAAAAGAACTTTTATCTATGTACATAAAAGGATATGTTCCTGACTGACTGAGGTAAGACGCACGCATAGCCGTAACCGCTGATGGTAGAAACGTGAAATTTTGGCAGATGTGTATTTTCATAATCTGGACATCCACTAAGAAGGGATTTTGAAAAATTTTGACTCTAAAGGGATGAAATAGGGGTCGAAAGTTTGTATGGCAAAAAATTTAAATCAGCACCAATTTTTATAAAATTTACAATTCAGACTCTTAAAAAAAATCATTGAATACGTGTTTCATGGTTTTTAGAATTCATCCCCTTAGGTCAAATAAGGGGTTGAAAGTTTAGATGGAAAAATCTTTATAAAAAATTTAGTTCAGACTGTTAAAAATATTTTATTGAACTAGTTGTACATAAAGTTTGAAATATGATATGATTTGATGACTATATGATAAATAACATCTACATAAGCACGTAGGCACATGTGTTATAAATATAAATACCAGTAATCACAATCTATTAATTTATACTAATATAATAAAGCGGAAGAGTTTGTTTGTTTGTTTAAACCAGGGGTTCCCAACCTTTTCTTGATCAAGGACCACTTTTATATCATTCTTGGTAGCAGGTACCATTATGCATGTAGGTATAATAAAAATTAACTGTTATAATTAAACAGAAACTTCGCCTCACCATCCCGTCATAAAATTAAAATCGCTCGCGGATCATATTTAGGCTTCTGCCACTGGTTGCGAACCACTGGTTTAAACGCTAAGATATCTGAAACTACTGGTCGGATTTTTTTTTGTTATGTATAAGAGCAGCATTTCCCGGGAGTGCTATAGGTTTTATTACATCAGAGTATAATTCTTAGTTAGCTTTAAATAACGGAATAACAATAATAATGAACATCATTGAATTGCTTTAATCGCGTGCGCTGCAAAAATAGTTGAATATATGTACATTTGTAAGTACATTGTTCTACAAGGACAGTTAATTTCGTTAGTTCTACAATAAAGTCCGCGACACCGTTTATTTATCTTTTATAAATAAGTCACAAGAAGGCATTTTGTGACAAAAAATAATTGAAAATAGTAATTGAAAATTCACCGTTTTTTATATGACGTAGATATCGAAACTTACGAGTGAAATTTATTCAATGATCAAGGAAATTTTACGAAGTTAATTTTCTTGACTTGACTTTTATAGTATGTAATTTGGACGTATACTTTTCTAGAAAATGTAAAATTTAAATAATTCAACACTCTGTGTACGGCCGCAAGCCTAGGCTTGAGTACCGCGGGGGGCGTCTTTGCCGCCGATGGCATCCTCGCATGCAGCCACGTAGTACTTGCACTTTTTCAATATGAAAATAAGTTTCGTGATTGAATGTATAAATTATAAAATCTTTCTGTTGGCAAATACAGCACAATACAAGAATTAAATAGGTGGTATGCGGGCGAAGCCGCGAATAAGCCGCTAGTATCAGATATGAGACGAACATTCCAATTTTCAATAAATGGAAATTTACTGTGTTTTTTTTTGAAAATTCACAATAAACTCTTAAGCTAACTAACCAGGCAACTCGCCGGAAATGTTCGAACTCCAGAAAGCGGAACGCCTTACGTATCGTTTATTCCAGTACTATATTACACTACTCGTAATATAATATAATGTTTTCGCAATACGCATTGGCTCGACGTAATCCATACATTGTTATATACGTTATCACAATATGATCGGTCATATCATGGTATTCCTGAAGTAACTCATGGATATAATATGATTTATTGACGCTTTATTATTTCTTTCCTGGTTCTTTCCATATAACAAGCAAAGTAACTCATAATAAAAAAATAAATATGAAGACCATATTATTGGCTTATTAATTTTTTTTGACACGGACCAAATTGAGTACTTATTGTATTTGTGTCACAGAAAAAATCAGTAGGTACAAATTTTTATCTGTACTTAATTTGATACAAAATGACAAATTAATTAGTTATTCTTTTGGTGTATCCCCATTGATGAAACTGGTAGGAAACTCTCAGGTCATGAGTACGACTGGAACTTGGCCAAAAATGTTGATTGTTTTATAGATTATATAAAAATGCCTAAAAACGTCCTTTCTATGTATATTCTGTATACTAATTATATATTTAACTAATAATATATGTTATTAATTTAAAAACTGTACAGGAGTATAAGTTATTTTATAAAGAATATCGTGAATACTTATCCAAATCAAACAATTAATAATTAGAGGTGTTTGTAATATTTATATTTCTTAAATAAATAATCATGTAATTCAAGCGTGCAAAGCAGCGACCGCTGGTAATAAAATAAATTGGAAAATTATTTGTCTTAAATTATAATATTTATAGGTATCAGGGTGGTTGCGTATGCGCTCCTTTTACGGGAGCAGCATATAGGGTAAAATATTTAAAACCCATGCCTAAAGCAATTAATGAAGATTTGCCAAAGAACAGTTGCCACTTTTTATTCACAAAAAACATACTAGAACGAGAAAGAAAGACTCGATTTTGAGAATGAGTTATATTCTTTTCAAGTAATCTACATTTATAGTCACAATGTAATTAATTTTTAATTAAAGTAAAAGGATTTTGGACATTTGGCTTAGCTTGCTTACAAATTACAAGAGAACTTTAAGCAAAGAAAGCCAAATGTAGCAGAACCTGACACTAGTATATATAGAAAATTAAGTATATTTTATTCATCGTCCATTATCTTTTATATAAGACAGTAAAATATTTTGTTGTTGACAGTAATATTAGTTTTTTGTCCACATTTTTCTCTGAAAGTACTGAACCGATTTACTTAAAAGTTTCCCCAATTGCTTTGTTTTAACTCAACTTAACTACTAAATTTTGTTTCATCAAAATCGGTTCATTAAAAAAAAGTAATCGTCATTTGAATAAACTCAAGGCATTAGTTTGCCTGCGAATGTTATATAGCAATCGCGCTGGTAAGATTTTTGGCCAAAGAATGTCATTCGAAACGTCTTAGTTATATATTTTATACAATAAAGTAGACCAAATTGAATTTTTAATAGAGATTACCTTTATAAATCATAACAGTTAAATTTAAGTCGTAATTAATTCAACACAGAGATAAAGAACGATTTGATCTTCAAGGAAATATCAAGGAAATACATAGATTGTTTGGTTTGTTCGTTCGTTTGAAATAAATCTCGCGAGCGGGCCGCTAGTTAGCAATATGTAGACAGAGAAAACATAGTGTTAGGCACCGTGTTCTCCGTGTTCCGTCTGAATTCAAAACGCTGCATATTGAGTGACAGATCTAATACTGTACTATCTTATAGAACAGAGATGCTGAATTCCCATTCCCCACCCAATCGTGAATTAAACCAGCAACCATCGCGTTTACAGTCAAACAATGTCTCACTGCGGTACGATGGCTTCTACAGTATCTAAGTACCTATATACATAATAATTATAATTGAAGCTATTCACGGTAACATTTCAAAGATGACATTTAGATTTTTTTAACCTTAGATTGGATTGCATTTTTTGCTGACTATAGAAAAAAATATCATTGCTACTTTAATATAATTTTTTGCTTGAATTAATTCAATTATTAAGTTTAATTATTTTTTATATTTTTATTTGTTTTATTTTTATATTTTTATAAAATGTTTGTATATGTTATTATAATAATTAGGTATTTTGTACTGTATAGATTATCTGAACTATATAGATGGCCAGTAACACATATGCATATGTGCAAATTTAGCAAATTTTCTATCTACTCGATATGTTTTCAGTATTTATTTATTAGATTTTTTTTCAGTCAGTTAAACTGCACTACGTAGAGAGCGGCGACCCATCAAAACCTTTAATGTTATTCATTCATGGTTTTCCTGAATTTTGGTACTCATGGCGGCATCAAATTGTTTACTTCAATAAAGACTATAGGTAAATATTTTCTATTGTTAATATTTTTATACACATTGGGGACACAAAGTGTGACTATAAAAACAATTCGTTGTAGGTTCGATCCCGATCACTCGAGGAATTAAAATATTTATTTAGATTTATATATTTTTTAATTTCTTCGCTCTGGTGTCAAAAAGGCAAAGCGCGGCAGTGAAATCCCCAATAAACACGCAATGCCTCCAGTACTCGGCGGAAAGTGGGGAGCGGAGTGTACAACACTGAGTGCGGGATGCAGCGTGAAGCTTTTATAAAATGTTTTATTTCTACATAAAATAGACTTATATTTAACTGGCATTTATTATGTAAGATATGAGTACGTACATAGCTTACTTATGACTTATACTGCAGAATAAGTTATTAAAAAATAAGTGTAAATTCCTGTAAATTTTGATTTTACTTAAAATAACAATTGCTGAACATCAAAAGCCAAGCCAATAATCTCTAGTTCTCTGCAAAGTGGAATTTTCGAGCTTGGTTATTTATGCTCCGAAGGTTTTTATTTTATATTATAATATACATATAATAATTATTAATTATATAAAAAAGTAAACTCTGTCCACGTTTGTTAATGTGTATGCCATGTAACATGAATTAAAATGTTTCACAGATGTGTCGCTGTTGATATGAGGGGCTACGGGGATTCCGAAAGACCAGAGGGGGTTCAAAATTATAAAATAGAATTATTGGTCGATGATATCAAAGATTTGATACATGAATTAGGTAATATAATTCTCGTCAATAATCCTAGTTATTGCTTTTTGATTATTTTTTTTTTTCATTGAAAAAAGAAAATGGACAAAAAGAGACAAATATTAATTTCATGAAGAAATGTAGTCTATCAATATTCGATGGTCCTTAAGTATTTTTTTCTACAAGAAGTGCAGTTTTAATGAGATATTTTCAAAATTAAAAAAAAGTTATTTATGCCTTATTTAAACGTATTAAATCGAAAACTACCATTGTTAATAGTTCAAAACAGCGATAAACGAAATTTGCAATTTTTCACTTTACCTTGGAACAACTGTGGAAAAAACTCTACAAAAAACTACATATTAATGATCTTACATCCATGACATCATAAAACGCAATAATCAATAGTATCATTTAATTGTCACATATAGTAATGATTCTTGTTATGTTGAAGAGTAAAACAGCTACTTAATAAGTACGTATAAAACTAATATTTTGTTCTTCATAACGAATGAAATGTAAAAATGTATGAATACATATTTTTAAGTAACTTTTCTTTATATCTACTAATAAGCGTTTTGTCCTGTGTCGATATCTATTTGTATTTATATAGATATTTTTAATTTCAATTTTATGTTTTTTTCTTCATAACATTAAGGCCTTCATAACATTATATTGAGGCCGGTCGTGGCGCAGCGGCACAAAGTGTGACTGTAAACCGACTGGTTGTGGGTTCGATCCCCACTCGAGGAGATGAAATATTTACTTAAATTTATATTTCCATTTCTTCGCTCTGGTGTCGAGGCAAAAAGCGCGGCGTTGAGTTCTGCCACTTAACACGCAATGCCTCCGAAATTTGGCAGAAAGCGGGGAACGGAGTGTCTTTCACTACGTTCCCTCTGTCTACCCTGCAGTGTGCGGGATACAGCGTGAAGCTGATTTTATTTATTAAAAGGATAGGCAGTTTAACCTAGCGTAACTCAAGAACTGAACTCTATCCCAGTGAAATCATAAAATAGTTCCAATATAATCAATTCCCTGACTTCGACGATGGTTCTCGACCGATGGTTGTCGACCGACAACCATCGAGTTTACATTCAGAAGATTTACAATATATCAGCTTATATTTGTTTATAGGTTACGATAAATGTATTCTGGTGGCCCACGACTGGGGCGGTGTAGTCGCCTGTAAACTACGAGATACCTACCCTGAGGTATTAAATGCTCTTGTATTATTAGGAAGCACTTCTTTAAGTGCTTGGTTCCGTCAATTATGGACCACATTTGAACAGTGCATAAAATCTTCGTAAGTAACATGTTTTTTTTTATTGGTTTCTAAATCACCCTCTATGCGATTCGCACTATTTGATTACATTGGTAATTATTTATATATATATATATACATATTACGTGAAACTACTATTCAAAAATAATATTTAAGCTAACTGTCTTTGAAATAAAACTTATTAAAATTGATCAATGAATTCTTATTAATTAAGATTAATATAATTTTAAACTTAAAGTTAGATTAATTAGGATATTTTTGTTAAGTTGAACCCCACAAAAGGTGTTCTGTTATATTATTTACATTGCACCCGCACGTAGGTCAGTTGTTATATTTTTTAATCTTTCAATATTGTTTCAGTTATGTTTTTCTATTCCGCATTCCAAATTTACCGGAAGTTTTCATGCAAATGAACAATTTATCAACTTTCGATAAAAGCTTTTTAAAGAAAGCGGAATATGTTACTGATGAAGACATCGAATGCTATAAATATTGGTTTGGAAAACAGAGTACGTTGACCTTCTAATTAATTCTCTTTGTTAGTTGTACATTTTTACTGAGGCCAGTCGTGGCGCAGAGGCACAAAATATGACTGCAAAATCGACTGTTTGTGGGTTCGATCCCCACTCAAGGATGAATATTTATTAAAATTGATATTTTCATTTCTTCGCTCTGGTGTCGTCGAGGCAAAGCGCTGTGTTAAGTTCCGCCACTCGACACCCAATGCCTCCAGATTACGGCGAAAGAATTTGTGTCAACACAAGGTTCCCTCTGCCTACCTGCTGTGTGCAGGATACAGCGTGAAGCTAATTTGATTTGATTCAATATGTATAATATACCTATAATAAAGAAAAATAAGAGTACGTAGTAATTGAGAACTATCCATTATCCTAGTAAAATTCATACTATCTGGAATATCATATGCATAATGTATGATTAAGTGCAATGATGGATACCACCATTGAATCAGTATCCGATGTCCATAATTATTTAAAAATGTACAAATAAATTAAATAAAGACACTCCATTCCCCACTTTCCGCCGAGTTCTGAAGGCATTGCGTGTTGAGTGGCAGAACTCAACGCCACACTTTGCTTTGAAGAGAGAAGATATGTAAATAAATATTTCATTTCCTAAAGTGGGGATCGAATCCACAAACAGTCGATTTTACAGTCACTCTTTGGGGCACCTGCGCCACGACTGGCCTCAAATACATATCATAGACATACTGCATATGCATTCTAACAATAGATTACTTAATTTCAGATGGCTTAACACCACCGGTGAATTATTACCGGGCAAACTTCGCCTACACGTGGCCGGAAAGTATACACGAGGAAAAAGTCCCATTTTTATCCGCGCACGGTGAAAACGAGAAGTACTTAAGCAGAAGTCTCCTGGATATAATGAGGCGGGAATATATGTGTATTGAAACGGTAATAATAGAAGGATGCGGACATTTTATGCAGGAAGAAGAACCGGTAAAAGTAAATAAAGTAGTCAAAGAGTTTCTAACGAAACATCATTTATGAATCATAAAAACTACCCATGCACTGTGCATAGCATTAAGTTACCACTTATAACTTTGTTTCTGTTTTGACTGTGTTACTAAATAAAGTGATGTGGCTGTAATTTAATAATGTTTTGAATAAAATGTAATTAGATAAAATGTTTATTATTTATTATTTACCGACAACTTGGAATATTGCGGCATCGTTAAAAATCTGAGTACCATGGTGGACAGCACTCTCTCCTGGACCGAGCCACAAGTTGCACAACACTATAGGTAGATTAAAAAGATGGAAAATTCTGTTGTGAATAAGAAACAAAATAACTTTAGCTCACTCACTTTTGCTACCTATACTTAATTGTACAGATACATGTTACCTACATTTATCGCGTTAACTACTTAAAAAGTTGGAACGCCTTCAAAATTTCATTATTAGGTTAGTTTTCGGGCTAAAGAAGTTTGATAATATCAGTTAGCATCGCTCTAAGCTTCGCTGGCTTCCTAATCGCCGAATTCTTCACTATCTTTCTCTCATCTAATCTATCCTCTTCAATCCTGAAACTCCAGCTTACCTTAAGCAGTGGTTTTCCTTTCTTGGCTCCAACTCCAGCCTTTCAATACTTCTCAGCTCCCAAAATGATAATGTACTGGAGAAATGTTTGTGCCGTGTGCCATAATATCCTTTGCTACAGTGAATCGTTCACAGTCCAAGCAGCGAAGCTATGGAATGTCCTACCACGTGCTACAAGGCAGTCTAAATCCCTAAAAGTATTAAGTGTAAAGTAAAAACTTACTATCATTAATTATAGTAATAGAGGCCAGTCGCGGCGCAGAGGTACAAGTGTATAACTGGTTGTGGGTTCGATGGCCACTCAAGGAAATGAAATATTTATTTACATTTATATTTTCATTTCTTCACTTTGGTGTCGAGGCAGTGTGGCATTGAGTTCCGCCACTCAAAACACGATGCCTATAGAATACGACGCAAAATGGAACGGAACGGAGTGTGTGAGAACACTAGGTTCTATGTCAAGGTGTTTTTTTTTATTTATTATAGTGTAAGTACATTTGCATATGTATGAATATATATTTTATTATACAGGGTGTAACGCGATCGACAGATCAACTGTGGTCACAACTGTGGACAAATATGTGGTCTATCAGTAGAAGAGATATCCGTTTCACTCCATATACAGTGGTTTTCAGCAGTTATTTGGAAATTTGTGATTTATTGGAAAAACTCGGATTTTCGAAGAAATTTGGCTATTGAGCTAACTTTATGAAATTTTAAGAGATTATTTTACACAAATATTAGCAGATTTTAAAATTACTTCTCGAAAAAATCACGAGTAATTTTTACGCGTTACAGCTCCTGATTTATTTTTTTTAATTTTGTTTAAAAAAATATATATATTTTAAATGACTTTATAATATACATAAGCCTAATAGTTATACATTGTTATATAATACGAAAGGCCTATTATTGAGATATACTAAGAATAAAACCACGGCCACAGATTCGATAGTAGGCTGTATTAGCCAATTTTCTTTAAGAATCCGAGTTTTTACAAAAAATATAAAATTTCCAGATATCTGCTGAACCACTGTACGCTGAACATATGCAGAGGTGAAATGGATAGATACTGAAGTCCCTTATTAGATTAATAGACCACGGTTGATCGGTCGATCACGTTACATTCTGTATTTATACATCATATGTGATTTTATCTCATAAAAACAATTAACAATGACTGGTATGGATGGCAAGTATGGACGGACGATGGATGAACAAAACCATCGCACAATGGCATAGTGTGTGACTGTGAACGCGATAGTTGTGAGATCGCTTCCCACTCGGGGTAATGAATTATATAATACATTCATTTTCTAGGTCTGGAAATAAGAAAACACGGAATGTCATGCGGGAAATAAGGAACGGAGTATCTTAACAATAGATTCTCTTTGTCTACCCTGCTATACGTGGGATACTGCGTGATACTAAAATAATAATTATAAATTAATTATTTATTTGCAAATATAAACATTTGCAAGGCGTTGTAGTCGCTTAGGATACAGAACAGTGCACTTTTTATTACATAAAAAACCACTGGGTGGGGCGGAATGCGTGCCGTATATACAGAGTGTTTTTGTCTTTACTAATTTAAATGAAAGCGCAATTTTAACTACTTTATAAACGCCTAATACAATTAAAACAAAACAGATTTATTAAAATAAAAAAGTGACTTTTTTAAACAAAATAATTAACGAAATGATCGTTGTGAAATAAAACGCTGTTTGTTAAGGATGACACAGACACTAACCTTTTAAAGCGACAACATCGCACACCCCTCATTCAAGAAATCCAGTCGTAGGTATCGACGGTAGGAGTCGCAAACCGGGATCCCGGGATTAAAAAATGCCGAGATATCGGACCAAATAAGGGGCTTTAAAAATATAGGTTTTTAATTTAACAACAACCGGAATTTTCAATATTTTCGGTTTTTACTAAAATAAAATTCAACATTAATTAAACATGCCTGTAATTTAATTCAAGCTTGCGACTACTGCCTCATCGAGGTGGCCTAGCACACGCTGGAGGTGTGCCTAGCCTGGGTGTCTCAAGCACTATGCGCGCGCGTCATAGGGGTAGACCTTTCGCTGCTGGTCGTAGTAAGGCCCTGGCTAGCAGCAACATTGTGGGAGGCGGACTCATCCTTCTGCGAGGCAGTGTAGCTTAGCCAGGAGTCGGGGAATGGGTGAGAGAAGTTTCTGTCGAACTCACCATCCATGGCAAGAGACCGCGTTGCCAGATGGCAGCGTACGACCGTTACCTTCCACCCTAATGAGCCAGAGGTTACTTCGAACAGGTCATCGAGAGCGACCACACCACCCTTGACGTCATGTCGGGACGTACAGGTTTCAGCCGCTGCGTTTCCCATATACGGCACCGTATCCGAAATAGGATTTCCTCATGTCAAAAAAAGGTTTACTTTATTAAATTAAATTAAATTTTGTTATTAAACTGTTTTATTATAAGTTAGAAATTTTATTATTTGGCAAATATAATTTAATTTACTATTTCCCTAACATTGAATACCGGAATTTTTCTGGAGTCAGTATCGAAAATACCGGTTTTCCTTAAAAGGTCCGATATTGCGACCCGTAATTGCCGGTGAAGTTGTGTTGAACGTTGTGTAGGTTTATTATAGAAAATAGGTAATTGCATAAAATAAAACGAGAAATACCCTTTCTCGTTCTGGTTGTTTTTTGAGAGTGAAAAGTAGCAGCTCGGCAACTCATAGACTACTATGAGGTGTTCACATTTTTTGGTATCTATTCGTAACTCCGTCACACGTAATACCGTATGGTTAAAAATCGTGAAATAAAAAAAATCCTACGTCTCAACTGTTGACGATTCTAGATTATTTTTGTTAAGTATAGTTTTGAAATAATTTGCCCTGTATGCTGGTCTCTTAAAAGGAGCGCAGACGACGCATCCAACCTGTATATCTAATTGAGCCAAGCCGAGAACAGGCGAAATTATGGCTTGGAGCCCTAAAGCCAAGGTACTAAAATTTCGTTTAGTAGCAACCAAAATCTAAATCCGTTGGGAATAGGTAATGTTTTAATTTATAAAAAAACAATGGGAAAGAGAATTTAACTTTTGTAGATACATTGACCTCACGGTCCGAACACAACGAAATGCAGTCTACTACATGCGAACTACTAGGGACCCTTGTCTGGATAGCTGTCCATGAAAAATAATCGATGTCCTTTACGTAATATTTGTCACGCGTATTATATTGATTTTAGTATATAGATTTTAATGAAAATAGTTTTATAATCGTAATGTAATGAAGGATACTTTACTTATTTTTTTATTTTTAGCTTTACGCTGTATCCCGCACACAGCAGAGTAGGCAGAGGGAACCTAGCGTTAAGACACTCCGTTCCCCACTTTCTACCGAATTATGGAGAATTGCGTGTTGAGTGGCAGAACTCAATGCCGCGCTTAATCTCGACACCAGAGCGAAGAAATGAAAATATAAATTTAAGTAAATCTTTCATTTTCTCGAGTGGGGATCGGCACAACCAGTCGGTTTTACAGTCACATTTCGTGCCGCTGCGCCACGACTGGCCTTTGACTATCTATTTTATACGCAGTTTAGTGTATGACAGCTTGATAATAATATTGTTGGTTATTAAAACTTCTACAATACACATTAGGAAATATGTTTTTAAATATACCTTTTTTAGGTTAACACTTCCCATGGAGTTGTAAAACTATAAATTTTAAGGAATTGTAGTAGCATATCAAAAGTAAATTGTAGACATAGAAATCTTAAGCTTGCTTGCTTGTGTATCGTATGCATTTTAGAAGAGATGACAACTATTGTCAATAGACATTTGAAACTTGAAAGAAGATCAAACATAAGTTCTACATACAACATATTATCAATAGTCTTCTTGCAACAACACGAAATGCAAATGCAATTATAAAAAATAAGGATTTACTTGTATCTTAGTTAAAGTTATAATATATTTTGTAAAAAATATGGACGAGTTAGGAGAGTTAAAAGTTTAACTATCGACTATTTATCTGCATGTTGTTTACATACATCATTCAATTTCAATTTACGTATTTTTAAATCATTACATGGTGATGATTACATGGTTATTATTATTATGGTATAATATATTAACAAATAAAATAATAACCATAACGAATGTAATGATTATTATACAGTTGCTTGTAGCTTTATTTTTGCATTATTTAATTTAAGTACTTAATACAATTCTTCAATATAGTAATGTAAAATATGAAATGAATACAAAACAAGAAACAATAAATATTGTCTATGATTTCATAGAATATTACATTCACATATTTGTAATCTTTGTGAATGCTATCAAGGTCATGTCATAAATATTACGGTGATAAATTAAATCGATGTAGTCAAGTGTTTCTTTTTCATTCACACTCGCTTCAACATACTATTCTTTGGATTATCGGATTTTATGTGAAAGTCCACCAAAGTTGTGAGCATTATAGTCAGCTTCTAATGAAAGCTAATGGCTGCCGAACACTAATCACGAAACAGCTGATGTGCGTCGTTTGGGATTTATAATTACAATTTGTGTTTTTGCTGGTTAAATTCATTAATATATTAGATGATACGTTACTTGTGTCTCTATATTGTGTGGAATTCAGGGTGTGTGCGGTAAAAACTATTCCCAGAAATTTATCCATAAAATCGAACTTTTTGTAGATTGTTGGTCTTTTCAGATGTCACTGACCATACAACAAATTATTTTGGACGCTAAAAGATTAGCTGGACGTCTCAAAGAACGCGAGACAGAAGCGGATGCTTTGCTGACTGAGACTCAAACAGCTTACCGACAAATTTATACAATTAAACAGGTGAGTACTGCTACACGTAACTGCCTCCTAATTATGTCAAATTCTTAACGTATGTTTTTACTTTAGACGTAAATATAAAACGATCAAATAACTGAAATATATAATTAAATTTATTTTGAAAAAATTGGTTATTATTGAGAAATATGGATAGTATCAGTGTTTAGTGTAAACCTCGAAAAAAAATATTTTAGTACAAAGACGAGGTGGATACACTTAATGAAGTATCTCGAGAGAGACCAAGAGGAGAACTTATAGCAAGCATGGAACGGGAGTCTCGTTTAATGAGAGATGTACAGAGGGAAAATGGTGAACTACGAGCTGCTTTGGAAGAACATAGAAAAGCTCTGGAACTCATCATGTCTAAGTACAGACAGCACACTGAAAAAAGAATATGGGAGTCACGGATAGACTTCACTGCAGCGATTAATGATAAGCAGCAAGAAGTGAGTTCTATTTTCACACAATACAAATAAAAAATACTAACAAGTTCATTTTCTAATCTGTTAATTTTAAAAATTCTACCTTCATATCATGTCATTAAAACCACTATGATTATTTTATAGCAAAGTATTTATTATTTCAAATATACACACTACAACTTTGTACATGGGCAGTTATTATTATTCAGGTTAAACAATTTTAATCTGAATAATTGGATATTTTTGGTACTGGATATTACATATTTAAAAAACCAGTGATACCCATCTTTGTCTTAATATATAAGTAGTACCCAGTTAAATTATATATGAACAAGAAGTGGTCAACCGTTTACTAATATAACACTTTCAGTTGATCCGCCAACAGTCAGAGAGGATTAATGAAATGACAAGCATAATGTACAAAGCTATCAATATGGATGAAAATGGAGACTCCAGGAAAGAGGAAGAACTTTACCAAAGGCTTATTACTGAGAATAAGGTAAGCTTTTTAAAATCTTAATATATATATATTTTTTTCTTTTTTAGAAATTTCTCATGGTGATTTTGATATTAAATGAACAATCCATATTTAGGATTACAAAGTGCAGCATTAAATTCTACTTCTCTCAACCTGCAATGATTCTAATTTGAGCAAAAATTACATGTTATTTAAAAAGTAAAATGTAAAACTGGGAAAGTTATTAATAATTCTACAAGTTTACTCTAATATACTAATCATATTTTTTTTATATCAGCTTCACACTGTATCCCGCACACATTAGAAGCCAACAGGCTCTTTTCAGCTTTTATATACACTAGTTTTGGTTATGCATTGCACTATATGATATTTTGTCACTAATTGATTAATGGAAAGAGACTCAGAGATATAATGACAACTATAAAGTCACAAAAGTTGTAGATATAGCTAACAGATTTTTTCCCCTATGTGGTGGTTGTGGTTCATCTATACCAGGGTTTCCCTACCTGTTCTTGGTCAAGGACCACTTTTATATCACTCTTGGTAGCAGGGACCACTATTCATGTAGGTATAATAAAAATTAACTGTGATAATCAAATAAAAACTTAGCCTCACCATCCCCAGTCATAACACTAAAATAGACTACTGGTGTCTAAGGACCACTGGTTGGAAATCAATGATCAATGCCAGTGATTCTCAACCACTATGCCGCAATGTAATAATCGTGAAAATCAAAGAACTTATTATGATATATTGATGCAGTGTGTAGTAAGTGAATAATTTTTGTCTTTTTCTTTGTGTGCCGGCAAATTTTGAAATCGTTAAATATGTGCCACAACAAAAAAAATGTTGAGAATCATTGATCTGTACAATGCACAATATCCCTATTCAGCAATTTGTATATTTTTATTATTTCATTATTGATACCATCATATTATTTCATGTCATCACAACATACAACTACTATATTTTTTATTTATTTATAATTCAATTAAAATTCCTCTTGCTTTGACAAGGTTTATTATAATGCATTAATCTCCTCAAAAACCTCTTAAGTGGATTACACTTACATTAATACTGCACTAAGGTCATGTTTCATTCTAAAGCTATATTACATAGATTCCTTTATCCCACTAGTTTAATTTAACATATAATTATGCTTAAAAGTAGGCACTATAATTAAAATACTTACTAAATTAAAAGTATTACAAATTTTTACTTTTAGATTTGGACCACCCTATGTATCAAATAAGTCTTTGGTTTTACTTTTGTATAGACAATTAAAGAATTATTTATTTGATATAATATTTATAATATAAACATTTATTTTAAATATTCCATTTATAATCTAGCCAAAATTGTATAAGAATACAAAATTAAAATAAATCAAATACAGGTTACCAGGTCACAGGTCGCCAGGGTGCAGTGGTATAGTTTCAAACTGTAAACATGATCGTTGTGGGTTAGATCCCCACTTATAGAAACTAATTATTTCCATTTCCCTGACTTGGTGAGATGGGAAAAAGATAGGAAGCGAAGTGTAAACTGTTTTGCCACTAGGTTCAAGCTGATCCTGCATGCAGAATAAAGTGTGAAACTGAAAACAAAATTATAAATCTTTTCAGGGTCTCAGGGAGATGTTGAATTTGTCAAGGAGGTATGGTTCAGATAAATCCTATGGGCCCCCCATGGAGGACAAAGATGTGCAGACAGATGGGCCACCTCTGTCAGGGGCGTGACGACCACCGGCCAACCCGTGCCTCTGTGCCCCACCCTCCCCCCTATAACTGTCTGTGTACACGTGACTCATTTTACCCACGTGTGTTTGTACATGTGACTCATTCTACTCACATGTGTATGTTTCTTGTGCGGACACTGATGGCCACCGTTCCAGTATACATCTTTGAACAGATTTTAGATTCTATGTCTTTTGACAGTGTGTATCTTTCATATTTCTTGTAAACAGTGTAACAATGAATATGTATTAAATTGTAGATTTATTGCCATATAACTGTTTCTCTTTTGGTTGTATGTATTTGATGTTAATTGTTATAAGCAGTATGTATGTATGTAGAAAATTTTACTGTCATATTGCACAGTTTTTTAAAATGACTATGGAATAAATGAATTTCAGTTATTTCACTAAATATTAACGCTTATGAGATTTATTATTATGAATCTAAATCTGGTATTTCTGGTATTTGTTATTTTTTTTATTTTAATAGATAAGTACAAGAAATGCATGGATGAAAGTGATGTCGCATTTTTGGATTTCCTCAGTTCTATGTATAAATGTGGGTTTTACTTGCATTAAATGATTATAAGCCTTAGTTAAACTCAAACTTTTATATTGTACTGCCACATACAAACTTATTACTAATAAAAATATTTAAAAACATCTTTATAATTACAATTTCGATTAACAGCAGCTATAACTACTTAATGGCTTAGTCATTTAATATTTCTTTTAAAACTCAAAAAAAAAATACTTCGTGACACATCCATGCATAGTGTTTGTTATTTACACCAAGAATAACAGCTTGAGTGTTATAACTTTTTATTAAAAATGTATAATAAATACACTTCCTAAAAATTTTTATATTTTACTCTGAATTTATAATAATATAAACTTTCAATACTGTTTATTTCGTAAAGGAATATTTTATGATAACAGTTACAAGACTGGGAATAATGAATTGTAGCTTTTGACAATACAATAAATAAAGATATTTTGATTTTTTCTAGAAGCTTTATGCATTGTTAGGTATTTTAAATATTTAACTACAATAAGCATACCATTATATATATAACACTTTTGTCATGTAATCACCATTAATGTTTTAATTAATTTATACTCAATATTAATTAAAAATCTGGCACAAAAAGGATGTAAAATATAGTAAAAGTACCAAATCCATATAAGTAAAAAAAAATCGTTTTTATTGAGTTAGTGCACAATGATAAACACTGACATAATTTTTTTTTAAGTTAGTATATTTAAGTTGATTTATATTTTCTACAAATATCAAATTTAAATATTTCATATTTTCATGCAATATTTAGAAAAAAATGCAGTGGGAGGTTTCTTCTAAATTTTATTAACATTATGAATTAAAAAAAACTCCTTTGAAATTGAATGACGATATAGTGTACATATATAAAAATTTAAATGATGATAAAACACATTCTTTGTTTTGTCATCACCTCTCTTAATTGGAATGTCCAATTTATTAAACTCAGCAACTTTTTCCAATTTTTATTATATTTTATTATTTTACGTTAACGTCTGATGCAACCAATTTAACTCTTAATCCATTATCCAGTCCTACTGAAACAATTTCTAATGGATAAAAAAAATCTATTGACAGTGATAATGAATTGATGAATAACTATTTCGATCAATTGAATTGATATAACTTTTCTTTTAATACATATTTGAATATTTCAACAAAATCAATCAATTTTATCACAAATAATTTCAATGTGTTGATTATGAATAAAGATATATTTCTTTATTTTCTTTATTAATAAAAAATAATTCAAATACCAGCAAAATTAATTGAAATATTTTTGCTTCAGTTTATCTTTTAGCAAAATTAATCTTATTTTTTTTAATATTTACAAACCCTTATCTCCTTCAAAAATGATCTTACGACGATTTATTGTACTTATGATTTATTTGTAAACTCAGTAAATAGGTACATTTATTTTTATTTAATCTATATTATATTCTTAAAAATTTTGTTTATGATATTCTTTGATACTATTTAGAATTAATGTGAGTCATTTGTACTATAATGATAACGTTAAAATTTTGCTCGATTAGAAAAATGTGGCGCGTTATATTAATATGAACTATTTTTTCATGCGAAAATGCTTTGGATGTTAGAGAAGTAATGTAGCTACGGTAGAATTTTTGGTAGATTTCGTGATTATTAATCACGCTAGAGCATGCAAGCAATATACTATGGACTGTCTCATAGATATAGATATATCTTATTATTAAAGGACGTTGTAATTGCACTGTTAATAAATAATTAACCGTCCTTCAGGCTTTGGAGTGCACAGGAAATTTGATTAACTTGTGACATAAACTTTTTAATGTTTGTGTTTTACAAAAATATTGGTTGTTTATTTTGCTGTCATTTGATTCTTTCGTACAATAAACTAAGTGCAAATCTCATGCCAAGTAGGATAAGGTAAAAATATATTTTGGGCTAAACGCATCTGTCGCTTCGCGCATATTATGGCGAATCGGAATGGTGACTTTCCTATAAATTTATACATATGTTTACAAACATATATTTTTATTAGTACTAATACTAAATATTAAGTGATTCAAAAATTTAAATTACGTTTGGTTTTAAAATAGTCTGGTTTACTTATAAAAATGTATTTTGTTGATTCCCAACTTGGATCTGTATACACATTGGTTACAACAAAATAGGAGGAGAAAAAATGGCATCTTTGGCTTTCTTGACGCAGAATGCTATCTCGAAATATCGGAGCTCTTCAAACTCTTAAATTTCTATAATATAAAAATGTAAGGTAGTCAAATTTCATGGTCTGTTATAGATCTCTTCTATTTCTTGTATTACAAGAAAAAGTTGTTTAAACTTTCTCAGCTACCCAAGATTAATGTTTTAATATTAGTTCATTAAAACAAAACATCTAAAATTTATTTAAATACTAGGTTTTAAATGTTACCTATTCTTGTGTTACACAATCCATAATATAAGTTTTAGTTTAAATTTTGCACAAATGTAGTGTAATGTTATTCGAAACTAATCTATAGCTCAAAAATTAACACAATATGTTGAAAAGCAATAATATTATTTGATGGTTCGTATGTAAGATGTAAAAGAATTGGAATTAGATGGGGTCACAGCATGGAAAACTCAGTTATTTTTGTTATTCAGATGAATGTTCATGCAGAATCTAAATACAATTATAGTTAACGTTTGACGTTAGCTTGACGTATTAAATTTATAAATAATAGATAATTAAAATTTAAATTTGTTGAGCTTTAGTATAGTATGCTTTCTATTCCATATAATATAATCTCAAAGTCTTATTATTAACTCTTGTTTAGCCCTAAGTCCAGTTTGAAAACTAAAACAAGTATCTTATGTAATATACATATAATTCTATTATTATGTTCAGAATTTACGAAATACCATTTTGATTTGAGTTTGTCAGTGTATTATTTTATCTGGATTTGTGTTAAAATCTGTTCTTTCCTCAATTAAAATTTAACTTTTAGATGATTAGTATGTTTTCTTTTGTGTGATTTAAATATTTTTGTTTTTTTATTAATTGTAGAAAAACAAAGGAGGTTTTTAAATAAAACTCTTTATCCTTTGGTCAACCTGCAACCGCGGACTTGTAGTGTCCGACACGTTATTGCCAAAAATATATAATCTAAAATGAACTTAATTAATCCAGTTAAACAGTTTTATTTACAATGTGAGTAAATTCAAAGATCTTTATTACCTTAACCTTGATTTCTACAACATTTTGTTGTGGTCATGTCCAATGCATGCTTGTCTGCAAGACAAATATGTAAATATATCCTAGAAAGTTATATGGATTGGAGTCTATTTTGGTCTGATCAAAAAACTTTTTTTATTTCCATATATTTGTTCTACTATCTTGAAAATACAGGTTATTATGGATAGTTGTAAAAACAGAGAAAATAATGATTTCTAGGGATTTAAAATTAATATGATCAATTGATTTACTCCTTAACAAGTTGGTGAATGTTGAGAAAATTTAACCTATTTGATATTATTATTGATAACAATAATAACTTAATAGGATTTACCTCAATATTTTGCTATGCTGAGTCTTGTACATGAAATATTGTAGAAATAATTTAGATAAAGTAATACTTGTATGGATTTATAGAAAGTACCTTAAAGACATTAAGGTTAAAATAAGTAGCATAGACAATTTTTACAATAAATATACTTTACAAATTTATAAAAATAGATATTAATAATCAAGTAGTGCTGCCGTGGTCAAACCTTGGTCTTAGTGTTGTACTAGTTGGAATAAAAGGATACAATAAATAGTTTATTAGATGACAGATTTAATTTTTTAATTATCCTTAGACCACAGATATTATAACATAACAATATTTAATGTTTTACCAGTAATCTTCATTGGTCAATAGATATAAAAAACCTGTTTTAGATATATTTAAAATCATTAAAATGCATAAATTAGTTTCCAGCTGTAGAAAAAAATGTAGTGCTAACTTTAATGATAATGTATCTTTAAAACTTTAATTGACAAAATATACAATATAAAATACAGGACGTTTATTTTACCTTAGTCATTTTTGTGTAGCTATCTATCTATTTAGCAGGCTATGTCTATTGCCAGTTTGCTTGGTGCATTGAGACTGGATTTGACAATGTTTGTGGATTCAATTTCCATTCTGGAGAGTTATTATTTTAGTTTCTGACTTGTTAGAGAAAAGATGTTAGCATTAAAAAATTGGGAGGAAAGAGTCCTTTTACAGATAATATTGACGTTCAGCATCTTAAATACATGAATGTATATGTATTTATACTAACACCATTATTCGATGGTAATAAATATTTAATAAATATAAATAAAAAATCAAAGTCAAGATTTAAATAAACTGTATATTCTGTCTTATCAAATAACACACATTCACAAGTTCACCTACACAATTATATACTTTAATCACACTCTGCTTTGTGTATATTCAATGGGGAACTTGAATGAATGCTGGCCTAGAGCTCCGATGTTAGGAAGTAGGCCTGCATTTGGTATAATATTCCATGACAGAGTTAATGTGACATTATTGTGACCTCTGAAAAAATAAATAGGTTATAGTATAGTTTAATAGTAAAATTTTTGAGGCCACAGGGATGCAGAGGGGGAAAGTCCCTAATGATAAATGAAATGCTTGTGTGTTCTTTTCTCATGTGAGGGAGACTGATTGTATTTAAATTATTCTTAGTTTGCAGCTCTGGTAATCAAAGCACATTGATTTCTGCAACTCAACATACATTGTGACAATAATGTCTCGAAAATTGGCCTGTTTTTGTTGAAACATGTCTAATGCCTCTTTTTTTTTTGTGGAAAAAAAAAGGTTTTTCTTTAAAATTAAAATCTGTAAATAGACAACTTACTTCAAACCATTTCCATCATCCCAGAAGTAATATTTAGTGTTCATGTTTTTAAAATCCAATAAAGCATTTTCGCCTCTTAAAATTATCTTGTCCCACAAAACAACTTGGTTTAGTTCATTATTTGGGGTGACATATTCTGCTGTGAGGTACAAGAACAGCTGTTTCACATTCCAGTTGAAGAGGTTAGACAAATCAGTCTTGAGATCAAAAGTTAAGTACCCAAGATCATTTCTTTCCCTTGAAGCTCCATAGTCAGGAACATTCTTGCTGTTAAAAAATGATATATAATTATAGCGTAGCGTACGTACATAATAACAAAGCTAACTTGTAATCTAAAACTAAATAAACTATTCTGTGTTTGTTAACGCCGAATGAGAATGACAGTATGAACCATGGAATTATAGGTTAACGTTACTATTACTACGTTCCCTATGGTTAGAATAATAAAGTATTCATTTACTTACACTACTACTTTTACAGTATTCATTTGAGCGGTAGTTCTGTAGTCCACAGTTAACGTGGAAAGAAAACACAAAAACGTTAAACATGCTAAAACACTTAGAGTGTAAGTTAATATTGCATTTACTCTTGTCAAGACAGAATACATTTTGGAAAACTTATTATTTTTGCTCGGTGGATATAAAACTCCACCGCAATGGAAGTTAATAGTATAATTTTAGTTAAGGATTCAATCACTTTCTAGTTACTGTCGGCGTTGACAATTTATTGACATTTGAGACACGTCATATAATCTTCGTGTACAAGCTTTTTTCGTTATCTATGCAAATTTATACCGTGCCTTATTGTAAAAAGGTTTATTTTATTTAAATTTTTTGTAGCGTCGTACCAATCCACGCAATATTTAGATCATCAAGAAGCGCATCAATAATGTTTTTTATAATTTTTATATTTATTTAAATTCTTGCGTTATTGATATTTATTTAAAATAACGTGTACCAATTTTCGAAAGACTGTTGTAGACATTTTTAGTAAATACTAAATTTCATTCATTAAATCAAATATGGCAGAGAAGTGTTGCTGTATTTTCATATTTTTTTGTATTTAGATTTGATGATTTTAATTTTGGCAATATTCATTGTAATAATTATAATTTTAAATATACAATTATCTAGATTTCCTAAGACCTTATTTATTCATTAAAAAATCTATTCAAAAGACTTATACATATAAAGTATATTATAAATTCGAAAGTAAATGTCTGTCTGTATATATATCTGTGACGCAATCAGAGCCCAACCGCTGATCCGATTGTGATAAAATTTCATATAGAGATACTCGAGGGTCTTTTTTTCAAATTTGTAATAATCCCGATATATACTAATATAATATACTAAATATATAATATACTAATATAAAATACTGTTCAATTTGACATGTAATTTAATCTGCCATGTTAATAATAACCGTCGCTAAGCAACAAGAAATTTTGTTGTTGTAAGAAAAGGTCGCCTAAAATGAGCACTTGGACACTTAGATACATAAAAACAATGTTTTGCAAAATTAAAAAGTCAGCGATGTTATATGTTTAGCTCTGAAGGTTGAGCCACAGTAACCATTTTAATATATTTAATTTAAATTTATCATATTATTGTTCATTAATAATTCTAATACTTAAGGAGATGTCACAGACTCAAAATCAGCTAGCCTACGAGCCGCACGATATCACCGACCCGAACGGGCAGACAACGTTCACTCTATTAATATTTAATAATCTACTGTTAGTTTTTATTTGTTTATTTGCTGTACAATATTAATGTCTACTTTTTCTTTGGTTCTCTTTGCTTATTCGAGTAGTAGATCAGAGGCCAGTCGTGGTACAGCTTCACGAAGTGTGACTGTAAAACCGACTGGTTGTGGGTTCGATCCCCACTCGAGGAGATGAAATATTTACTTAAATTTATATTTCCATTTGTTCGCTCTGGCGTCGAGGCAAAGCGCGGCGTTGAGTTCTGCCACTTAACACGCAATGCCTCCAGAATTCGGTAGAAAGTGGGGAATTTTTTTTAATATATTTAAAACGTTTAGTTATATTTACTTATTTCATTTGTTCATTTCAATTACTCAGATATTTTTTTTAATGGTTAGATTTTTCTTTATTAAATACTAGCGACCCGCTCGCGGCTTCGCACGCTTTAACCACAGAATGATTTACTTAATACACTAAAATTATATTCATGTTTCAATATACCTATAATGTATGCTTGCAATGAACTTGAGATTTCTAATGTGAAAATTATTAAAACCTTAGGTGGCATTTTCGTACCTCCCATAAGAGAGATGCAACTGTCAATATATTAATTTCTTTAAACTTTTGCCTTATGGAGTCTTTAGGACCTAAATTGTAGTTATAACTATTTAGTTATAGTTATATCGATACTTACAATAAACTCATCGGTGTCTGTACATGGAAGATATATTAGAAAAAATATTATTATGGACATTTAAAAATTTAATAGAACTTGATCAGTTTGTTTGTTTATCTGTGCGTTCACGATAATCGATGCGATGCTTAACTGATTTAAGTGCAGTTTTGTAATTTGGCTAACTTCCTTTAAATATTTAGTATTAGTTTTATTTTAATCGGTTCACACAAAATTAAAACCATATTCACGCTGTATCCAGTCTATAGCAGGGAAGATAGAGGGAACTTAAGTGTTAAGATACTGGGTATGATATATGACTGACGTGAAATGAAAATATGATTAAATTCAATTTAATCCTCCAAGTGGGAATCGAAGCCATAACGTCACGTCGCGAACGTCTTTAATATTCATACAGAATGGAAGCTTCAGCGCACCCTTTACGGGGAGTATATAGGATAAACTATTAATATATAAAAATAATTAAAAATATAATAGTTTATTAAACCCATACCTAAAGAAATTAATCAAGATACCTCAGCAGTTTAGACGTAGGATCCAAACCTGTATTTCCTGTGACGCAGTTACGCATCTATGCAGATACCAATAACGTAATCACATACTACTACAAAATATTACTAAAGGTTAAGCAACTTTGAACATTGCCGCCAATACCTACGACTCGTATGCTTGCGTCTTTAATGACAAATAGCGTTTTATTTTAATATCAACGATAATACCTAATTTACTTTGTATGAAAAAATAACTTTTTCCTTCCATTTTTTTAATTGTATTAGGCTTTTATAGTACTTTTTAATTGTATTAGGCTTTTTTAGTTAAAACTATGGTTTCATTTAAAGTGGTACTGATAAAAACATTATATAATTGACTATATAATATCTATAGTGATTTTTTTGTGAATAGAATTATTATTATTATTACAAGACTTGCGAAGAGAGCATATTTCGGGCATTTTTTAAATTCTTATACCTTTTGAGAAACTACCAACATTCTTATCGTTAATAATTTAAAAAAAAAAAAAAAAACATAATGGCGCGAAAATATTCAAAATGTTCAAAATTAAAAGTTCAAAAATGTTGATTGAAAATAATTATACTGCAGGAGGATACCTTTATATGTACTGTTTAAATCTGTTTTTTTATGATATTATGTAGAATAATATAATCTATAGATAATCACACATTCCTCTTCACACTTTTTATTTTTTAACTATAATAAGTAAATATATTTAACGTTATAACGTTATATTAAACGTATTAATAAATTTAATTAAATTTATTAATACGTTTTAAGTATTCATTTGTTTTGAATATAACATTAAGATTGATTCATAAAATATATGTGGCACTTCCTTAGCTTTGATTATTTCATCTATTTTTTTTATTTACAAAGTTTTGATTAAATTCTCTTGAGAAATATAGGTACTGTAAGTGAATGTAACGTTCCTACGTGCCAATGATTAAAATGTATTGACATCACCACGTGATCCATCTAAACCCAACATAAACTTTTATAAACTATAGCAACCAACTCGCGGCTTCGCCACATTTGTGAATTATTTGTTTGTTTCGATACAGGGAATTACTTGTAAGTTAGTATTATTTTTTTTTAAAACATCACCGATTTTTATAAAATTTGAAAGTCGGACTCTTTAAAATATTTCATTGAACACGTGTTTCATGGTTTGTAGAATTCATCCCCTAAGAGTTCAAATACTGGGTTGAAAGTTTATATGGAAAAATCTTTAAATCGCCACCGATTTTTATAAAAACTTAAATTCAGACTGTTAAAAATATTGTAATGAACACGTTTCGTGGTTTTTTTTAGAATTCACCCCTAAGAGTGTTAATAAGCAGGCGAAGTTGCTCCGCGACCGCTAGTTTTAATGTAATAACATATAATATAAATAATATTTATAAAAATGAGAATGTATTGTTTTGTTTAATAGCTCCTGATAGTTATTACAACGCATGCAAGGAAAGATCATTTTAGAAAGTTGTTTACTTATATTAGAATTATAAAAACTACCAACATTTTTATGGTGAATAAAATATTTTATCAAATAAAAAAAATGTCTATGTTTTCCACCTGAAAAACACTAAGGGGAGAAAAAATATAAATATATATAAAAGTATAGATACCACATTAGTATTTTACATTTTGCTGGTAACAATAATTGAAAAAAATTATATACTACCTACGGGATAACTTTGTATGCAAAGTTTAAAACTATTAATTATATACATACATATACATATAGGCATCTAAAATATATATATATATTTTAGATGCCCCTCTGTACTACGATGGTGGCTCTTTTCTAGTTTGCACATTTTCCTTTGAAAATGAGTTATTGTGGCATAACTAACAGTTACACATGGTATCGTATACTTATTTGTAGATATTGATGTCTTCTATAAAATTGCAGTACATCACTTTGCTCTATTGTCAATAATTTCCACAGCGTACGCGATATAAGGTTTTTTTGGTATTTTTTACACGTTATTCGTGTAATTGTAAAAGAATTTTCCTTATCGGGTCTATTTAATTCAAACAATTTTGCCGTGGGATCCCGGTCTAGTATAGGATCATCCTAGTGCTGGTGGTGTCGTAAGAGGCGACTGGGCAGACTCCACTGGATCAGTACCACCCCCGGCATTAAAAACCGGCGTGAAGTAGTGGCTTTATGCCACTGCGTTTCGCATCAGGTAATGCCGGGCTCCGGAGTCCAACCCACCTTAAAGGCGGGCAACGAACCTGTAACTCCTCTGGTGTTGCACGGGGCCGCGGGCGACGGTAGTCACTTACCATCAGGTGATCCAAACGCTCGTTTGCCTTGTCCTTTCCATAAAAAAAAACAAAAAATCTAATGGACTGTCT
This sequence comes from Heliconius sara, assembly GCA_917862395.2. NCBI lineage: Eukaryota > Metazoa > Arthropoda > Insecta > Lepidoptera > Nymphalidae > Heliconius > Heliconius sara. The sequence goes on along the minus strand of OU860796.2, from coordinate 4,533,080 downwards.
TAATAATTTAAGTGGTATCGATACATCTCCCACCCAACCCCCGCAGAGTTACTCGCCACGGTGCGCAAGACCACACGGCACACACTACGCATTTTTTATTATTTCATGATTTTCTTTAGATTTATATTTTTAAATTCGTTATATCTTTTGAATGGGATGTCCGATCTTATTAATTTAAAAAGTATTTTACAGGTATTGAAATTATCTTTCATAAAATATCATTTAATGGGATAAGGATTGATGCAGAGGTATGAATAATATGGTTTGATTATTGTCGGCACTTTTGTTAACGTATAAAATATAAAAAAATGATTATATTGTCATAACTACAGTAGTTAGACATATGCTATCGCGGACTTTTTTATAGATATTGATGCGCTCTATAATACTGGAGAACATTGTTTTGTTCTATCATCAATAGTTTTCGCAGCGCACGTGATGATAGAATTATTAAGATCAATTTCTTCACACCTTGGTTTACATTATTGCATTTCTATTAGGGATCTCTATTTTTTTGGAAATGTAATATAGCCTATACTGGTCAGTAAAGATGCAGCTTTCCAATAGTGAAAAAATTATTTAAATCGGCCCGGTAGTTTTTGTGTGAAAACTCTACAAACATACACACATACATACATACATACATACAAACATACAAAAATACAAATCTTACCTCTTTATAATATTAGTATAGATAAATATATATAAAAGTATAGATACCACATTAGTATTTTACATTTTGCTGGTAACAATAATTGAAAAAAATTATATACTACCTACGGGATAACTTTGTATGCAAAGTTTAAAACTATTAATTATATACATACATATACATATAGGCATCTAAAATATATATATATATTTTAGATGCCCCTCTGTACTACGATGGTGGCTCTTTTCTAGTTTGCACATTTTCCTTTGAAAATGAGTTATTGTGGCATAACTAACAGTTACACATGGTATCGTATACTTATTTGTAGATATTGATGTCTTCTATAAAATTGCAGTACATCACTTTGCTCTATTGTCAATAATTTCCACAGCGTACGCGATATAAGGTTTTTTTGGTATTTTTTACACGTTATTCGTGTAATTGTAAAAGAATTTTCCTTATCGGGTCTATTTAATTCAAACAATTTTGCCGTGGGATCCCGGTCTAGTATAGGATCATCCTAGTGCTGGTGGTGTCGTAAGAGGCGACTGGGCAGACTCCACTGGATCAGTACCACCCCCGGCATTAAAAACCGGCGTGAAGTAGTGGCTTTATGCCACTGCGTTTCGCATCAGGTAATGCCGGGCTCCGGAGTCCAACCCACCTTAAAGGCGGGCAACGAACCTGTAACTCCTCTGGTGTTGCACGGGGCCGCGGGCGACGGTAGTCACTTACCATCAGGTGATCCAAACGCTCGTTTGCCTTGTCCTTTCCATAAAAAAAAACAAAAAATCTAATGGACTGTCTTAATAATTTAAGTGGTATCGATACATCTCCCACCCAACCCCCGCAGAGTTACTCGCCACGGTGCGCAAGACCACACGGCACACACTACGCATTTTTTATTATTTCATGATTTTCTTTAGATTTATATTTTTAAATTCGTTATATCTTTTGAATGGGATGTCCGATCTTATTAATTTAAAAAGTATTTTACAGGTATTGAAATTATCTTTCATAAAATATCATTTAATGGGATAAGGATTGATGCAGAGGTATGAATAATATGGTTTGATTATTGTCGGCACTTTTGTTAACGTATAAAATATAAAAAAATGATTATATTGTCATAACTACAGTAGTTAGACATATGCTATCGCGGACTTTTTTATAGATATTGATGCGCTCTATAATACTGGAGAACATTGTTTTGTTCTATCATCAATAGTTTTCGCAGCGCACGTGATGATAGAATTATTAAGATCAATTTCTTCACACCTTGGTTTACATTATTGCATTTCTATTAGGGATCTCTATTTTTTTGGAAATGTAATATAGCCTATACTGGTCAGTAAAGATGCAGCTTTCCAATAGTGAAAAAAATTATTTAAATCGGCCCGGTAGTTTTTGTGTGAAAACTCTACAAACATACACACATACATACATACATACATACAAACATACAAACTTCTATAAAATTGCAGTACATCACTTTGCTCTATTGTCAATAATTTCCACAGCGTACGCGATATAAGGTTTTTTTTGGTATTTTTTACACGTTATTCGTGTAATTGTAAAAGAATTTTCCTTATCGGGTCTATTTAATTCAAACAATTTTGCCGTGGGATCCCGGTCTAGTATAGGATCATCCTAGTGCTGGTGGTGTCGTAAGAGGCGACTGGGCAGACTCCACTGGATCAGTACCACCCCCGGCATTAAAAACCGGCGTGAAGTAGTGGCTTTATGCCACTGCGTTTCGCATCAGGTAATGCCGGGCTCCGGAGTCCAACCCACCTTAAAGGCGGGCAACGAACCTGTAACTCCTCTGGTGTTGCACGGGGCCGCGGGCGACGGTAGTCACTTACCATCAGGTGATCCAAACGCTCGTTTGCCTTGTCCTTTCCATAAAAAAAACAAAAAATCTAATGGACTGTCTTAATAATTTAAGTGGTATCGATACATCTCCCACCCAACCCCCGCAGAGTTACTCGCCACGGTGCGCAAGACCACACGGCACACACTACGCATTTTTTATTATTTCATGATTTTCTTTAGATTTATATTTTTAAATTCGTTATATCTTTTGAATGGGATGTCCGATCTTATTAATTTAAAAAGTATTTTACAGGTATTGAAATTATCTTTCATAAAATATCATTTAATGGGATAAGGATTGATGCAGAGGTATGAATAATATGGTTTGATTATTGTCGGCACTTTTGTTAACGTATAAAATATAAAAAAATGATTATATTGTCATAACTACAGTAGTTAGACATATGCTATCGCGGACTTTTTTATAGATATTGATGCGCTCTATAATACTGGAGAACATTGTTTTGTTCTATCATCAATAGTTTTCGCAGCGCACGTGATGATAGAATTATTAAGATCAATTTCTTCACACCTTGGTTTACATTATTGCATTTCTATTAGGGATCTCTATTTTTTTGGAAATGTAATATAGCCTATACAACTCTACAAACATACACACATACATACATACATACATACAAACATACAAAAAATACAAATCTTACCTCTTTATAATATTAGTATAGATTTGTTTTCAGTTTCAAGTTTTTTATATTTACATCTACAATTATGTTTGGGAGAGCGTATTATAATTGTTAAATTACAAACAAAGGGCCAAGCATGAGAAGCCTTACAATTATTTGCGTCATTAATTAATGAAAGTAATTACTTTCAGAATTTTTCTGAATTTTCAGGCCAGTCGTGGCGCGGGGGCTCAAAATGTGACTATAAACGCTCGAGGAAATGAAATGTTTAATATTTCCTTTTTTTTCGCCCCGGTGTCAAGAAAAGCGGGGCGTTAAGTTCCGCTACTAAACCTGCCTACCCTGTAGTGTGCGGGATACAGCTTGACGCTAAAAAATAAAATAATATTTACATCAAAAGTTAAGATGTACAGTAAGCTTAACTTATTATACATAAAAGAGATTTATCTTTCTCCGTTGTGAAAAATGACAATATTTAAACTTGAATTTTATTTAAATTGCTGTAGCGGTAAGAAAGTAAAATAAATATGTATGTATATTTTTTACTTTTTATCTGCTTGGCTTTTATATCTTAACTTCATGGGGATTCGGAAAAATACAAGTGAAAAAAATATTATATTTTTTTTACAAATAAACCAATACACGAGTAATATGTTATAGGTATGTGCTTTATTTTTTTACATAATTATAATAAAATATACTAATAACGAAATATAATTTAAATTACAATAAATTAATAAATGAAAAGATGAAAATGAGTTGTAAAAATTAGCACCAAAGAATTAAAAATATGAACATAATAACATTTATAACGGACAGTAGATGAGGCACTGCGGCAGAATTACACGGGAACCCGCCCGGGATGCTGCGACACAGGCACACTTTCGTTGAGTAACTGCCTCTCCTGTCTTGGTAGCAACCGCTCGTGATAGCCGTGTCGTTAGCACTGACGGCTCTCGTACACATATATGTTGAATTCTCCACTGAAAAGTCAAATATGTTGAATGCTTTAATGTAATTTAACGAAAAAAGAACCTGGTTTCATATTAACCTTTTGTTTTTTTTCGTCCTATTTTGTACATTGCGTCTTAAAAGATTAAGCCTAACGCGATGCTGTCTAAGTGATTTTCTTAATATTTTTAAAGTGTTATTCCACTCTTAGGAACGAAAATTATATTTTATTTCATCGGTTATAGTGTTAAGACACTCCGCTCTCCATGAATTGCAATCATGAATAGTGACATCGCAATCTCGTGACTAACAACAGATAAGTTACGATAAAGAGGCTCATCTATCTATACCATGACACACAGATTAAGTTGTTTATTAAATATTTTTACATACTTTTTTTTATTTTTACTCACTTAATTTTTAGGTTATGGTGTAAAAAAGTAATAAAAAAGAAACATGTCTGACCGACCGGTCAGACAAAAAAGAATTATTAAATATATGTGTGATAGGCATTATTGACGGACATATAAAATTAAAAAACGTAGAATATCTAATGAACAACTATAAATAAATTATAGAGAAATCATAAAATGTCGTCTTAATAAAAGTTGTTGAGTGAGATAGGCAATTTTATTTGACGAGTAAAAATCATAGAAAATTAAAGCCGTAGTTCATACGGCTTTAATTTTCGCGCTGTGCCACTGTCATCCGTTCCCAGCGTTTGACTACAATTGCGGTGGATAGGAATTTGGCAGAACCAATAGCGTCCACGCAAATGAAATTGTTGTCACTAGTTAGAAATGCCTTCTTGAATATTTTTCAGGTTGTATAAAACACAAAAAATATACAACATCTTTCCGTATGTACAGTAAATATTATTATTAACTTTTTTTATTGATTTTCATTATTCATAGTACACAGCGTAACTTACCAACGCCATTGAAATAGTATGTATACTGGGCGCATACATCGTTATCAGCGAGCAAGCATGTAGAGTCGTTCATGTAATTGGTCCACAGGTATTCAACATTTGGCCAAGAGCCGTCATCTAAAATATATAGGTACAACCGGAATATAATAAATGGCTACTTAAACTCCATAAGATACCTATTATTTTTAATAGGGTCTTTGTCTTACGCGGTTCTTACGCAGATATTATTGAAATAATTAGTTTGGATTTTTTTTATGTCCCGCTGTATCCCGCGCACAGCAGGGTAGGCAGAAGGAATTAAGTGTTAAAACACTCCGTTCCCCACTTTCCGCCGAGTTCTGAAGGCATTGCGTGTTGAGTGGTGAAACTCAACGCTGTGTTTTGCCTCGACACCAGAGCTAAGAAATGAATATGAATACGAATCAAAATCACAACTAGTTTTTAAAGTCACACTTTGTGCCCTTGCGCCATGACTGGTCTCTAATTTCACCACTGACATTAGAACCAATACTAGTTGTGAATGTGATTGTAATATATATTTATAATAACATTATTATTAATAAATTGAATCCAAGTATAAAAGAAGCATAAATATATACGTTTCCACAAGCTTACATGATGCGACCAACGGCAATTCACAGGGGACTCCCTGTGCCATTCTCGTAGCGTCCTGGCATGTCGCGTTTAGGATTATACTCTGATTATCATATCTTGGTCCCAGCCACGTGAACCGAAAACAACGGGTTTCATTCCGTTGGTTGGACTGGGCCGCTGTAAGGATTCCACCTACAAAAGTTTCAATTTCAACAAAGGCCGTTGCCAGTAGCTATTCACTTGTCGTGATTCATTTATTTTCATTATTATTTTTGCCAAAAGAACTTTTAACTTTCCATAGTATTGTGTGTTTGTTTAACAAAGTAATTCAGAATAGGAACTTTTATAATTGACGCAATTAGTTGAAATGACTTATAAAAGTATATTTTTATGCTTAAATATGAACTTAAATATGAAAATAAACAGATATAAGTAGGTACTCACTGAATACTATAAAAATCACTGGAATTACCATTATTTTATACATGATGCACTTTTTTTTTAATAATAATGAACACTTTGACGTTGGTTTTTGTTTGATAGGTTACTTATTTGACGTTAATTATATTATCTTTTAAATGTAAATACAATACGAGTTATTCATATCCTTATCGCCATTACTTGTTACCGATACCATGATTGTATATATTTTTATTGATAACCGTTATCGTTCTCTTCTATATTGCCGATTGATTACGGTACAAAATAAATATTATGATAAATAATTAGATCTAATACAGTAAGTCCTTGAATGAGTAAAAAAATCATTTTTCAACAATCTCTTCTTCTACAGGTGAAGATATTGTTTATAATTTATTGTGTTTGTTGTTAGTGACATATGGCTTATTAAGAGTTAAATGTTATTAAAAATTAGAAAAGAAAAATTATAAAAATATATACAATAATGATTAAAATATACATAATACAGAATGCTTAAACTAAGAAAACCTTACATTTATGTGGATACGAGAATATCACACAATGTTTTAAAGGCGAAACTATTATATGAGAAGGTATAAGAAACGTATCTACTGAAATAACTATATATTTTAGTTGACTAGGACATATGAGTGAGTGTACTGTTGTATTATGAAAAGATTTTCAACAAAATCAAAATACGTAACGTGAAAGTATAAGCCAAAAAAAATGTTGTATAACCAAATTCTTTAATTTCGAATTCGGGATATTATCTAGCTTATATAAAAATAAAAAAAAATCTTGGAAATCGATGTATAACAACGTAACATTCATTTTAACCACGCCCTTAACGAATTCGATTATAAATCATTAATAGTTAAAAACATTTTGGCTTGTATGAAACGATATGTTTTTAATGACTTCATATAAATCGTGAACATCATTTTTTATACATATGTACCTTATGCCTATATTGCGCTATGATATTCCATTCTTTCACATCTATTGTGCTTTTAAAACGTGATACTATTGTAGGGCGGTTTCCCGAGATAAAAAGTGAAGGCATTGTCAATTTGCCTGGGCGTGTGTCGGGCGGACGGGGCGCACTCCAATGACATTATACCCTTTACTCCATCGGCGGACGATAAGCCGATTTCATCTAACCTCGTTCAATCAGCGCGCACCGAACTGCACCAGTATAGATTTATGACGTCGCTGATATTGGATCGTTTTAAATATTTTTAAAATTTGTTTACTGATTGAGGTTAGGTTAGCCGTGTCGTGCAGTATTAGTTATAAAAAACGAGTATATTCAGTTTAGTAATAGGCAATTTCGCAAGACCTACCATTAGTAAAGGTATTCTTAGAATATTGACATAGTACTTCAAACGAATCATATGAAATATTATATTAAGTTTAGATTTTTGACTCATTTCTTGTCCGGCATCCAATTCTGTCTCTTGTAATCAAATAATTATAAGTAATTATCTTAATTATTAAGTGAATAAAATAAAGCTTTTGAAGTTTCCGAAACTTATACAATTGCTACAACGTGTCAACAAATTAATACAAATGCTACAACGAGATGTTGACGGAATGGTTTTGTAAATTATCATATTATTATGGTTTTTTATTCACGTTTACCTATAAATAATTTAACATATTTCATGTTATATATGTTTTACAAATAAATATTTATATAGCCCTGTTCGTACACAACTAACTCTAACTAGATATAAAAGAAAGTTGTTGTTAATTGAAAAACCGAATAATTACGGCTGTGTCTATTTATTTTGCCTTTTAGGCACAGAACTGTCACGTCACACGGGAACAAAGCCGTCATCTGCAGAACAAAGCGGATGCTGCAAGCGTATCTGCGACGGCGAGCACGCCGTTGAGATGTCGTTGACATGAAATATCGACGTTTCGATCGTTATCTCACGTGTCAATTGCTAGCTTTTTGATTGTTTTTTTTTGTAAAAATGTTTTGTAAAATACTAAATTATTTTTTTATGTTGCATTTGTGTTGGTTATAAAATAATAAATGAAATAATAACTTAATTTTTTTCATGATGTATCCTGCTTATAGTAGGATAGTCAGAGGGAACCTAGCGTTAAGGCACTCCGTTCTCCACTTTCCGCTTAAATATGGAGTCATTGCGTTGAGTAGAAGAACTAGATGCCGCGCTTCGCCTTGTTACCAAAACAAGAAAATAAAACCAATATGTAATTAATTTCTTCGATCGAGAATCGAACCCACAGCCGTCGTGTTTACAGTCACATGTTTGTGCCCATGTGCCGCGACCGCTTCAAACTAATAACTTACATTTTCAAAAGCAAATTTTTGGTCTTTTACGTAACTTTAGTAAAAACGAATACTGACATTTGATACTATAAGTTATAAGGCTTTAGTTTTAAGGTATTTTACTTTCCGTGTTTAGCGAACACACGTCTTTGTACTTTTACAAGAAGTATAAACAACTTTAGCTTATCTAGATGTTATTGAATCTTTCGTTCTCTCACTATTTTTCTAGAACTGACTTATGGATGAAGATACTTTGTACTGAATTATGAAATATGTATGTTTTCGAACGGATTGTTTTTCAAGAATAAATTGAATTATTTATAGAGGTTCTAGTTAAGGTTTTTCTTCTTGAATTTGATTTCGATTATGAATTTATGAGTGGGTATATGAAATTGTAATTCTGTTTTTATTAAAAGTTGGATATGTGACTGACTGACTGGCTGACTATATATAATACGATCGTTCTATATAAAGCTGAATATTATCAGCTTTATATAGAACGACGGAAACTCATAATATAAATAATGAAACAACCATACAACAGGAGCGAAACTTTATAATATTCTATAAGTTAATGTTCCAACAGTTTTGTATACAAAGTTTGTTTAATGTCTAGCCTACTTCAATATTAATATTCTAAGAAAAGCGAAATCTAAAGGTTAATATTGTTTATTAAGTTTACAAAACAGCTTCCATTAATCTTAGTTCTCAAGGCCTCTTTGTTTCTTTCGCCCCCGTTTTGCTATCAGACGACTTTAATTAAGATATCATACACGAAATGAGTTCACATCTTTTGAAGTATATCTACTAGTTACGACGTTTAATAAATTGTAATGTTTTTCTAGTTATTTAGCTAGTGAATACATACATATAGTGAATGAACGATATCACTTAAATTAAAGTCATTCACTAACTCAAGTTATGCTTATAATGTTAACAAAAAAAATATAAATTATATATTATTATAAAATTCTATTAGATATGTCATTGCAAAAGATCTTAACTTGGTATGTAGATATGTCGAAAGCTCTTCAAGTCAAAACTTCCTCAAGAAGAAATTAATATTTTAATATTTTCATTTCATCACTCTGGTGTCGAGACAAAGCGCGGCGTTGAGTTCCGCAATGGAACACGCAATACCTGCAAAATTCGGCGGAAAGTGGGAGCGGAGTATCTTAACGCTCTGCCTACCCTGCCACCGGGGATATAGCGTAACGCTATAATTTACTCAGGACATTACAGCAAGAGCTGAAAAAGGGCCCGTATTAAGGGCCTGTATTATTAGAGATAAACAATTATTTTTTCCACGTTTATCCGGCAAGACTTCGTACTTGCTTGTTTTGATTGTCGATTCCTGAATCAGACTTTTCTTTTATAAAAAACAAGAACCTCTCCAATGCTAATTTGTACAACAGTTGTTCCTCGGTTACTATTAATTTAATTTGCCTCGACTCCTGAGCAAAGAAAAAAGAAAAAAATAAATATTTTATTTCCTCGAGTGGGAATCGAACCCATAACCTGTCGCGTTCACAGTCATACATTTGTGTCTCTATAAATTGCATGCCCTCAAATAAATTGCATGAGATATTTATTAAATTAATATAGCTACTATGGTCTATACATGGTGATAACTGTGTCGTTTTTTTTGTTTTTTATTTTAACGTTTACAACTAGAATTTTTTGATTCTCCATGCGGTTCGATGATTTTAATAAATTTGTATGCAAAATTATTTTACTAGTAACTATTATATTTCTTTAGGTAAAATAAAAACAAAAGGAATTATATAATTATTTATTATTTATCAATTTATTGAAGCAATTATACAAAATATCTATGTAAAAACATAATTTTATCTACATTTTCGTTTTTACTTAATTTTACAATATAATACGACTTATTTACAAAATAAAAATAATATAAATTACGAGTATTTACAATCGATTTACTGTCTTTAAGTAAACTGCGGTACAATTTTTACACACTTCGCAATCCTGTTTTACAATATTAGGACTTCTCCATGTTTCTACTTCATACATCAAAGAAACTAGATAACTATACATTAAAGTTTCATGCACTATCAACGGCCGCTTTAAATCGTGAAATTATGGTGTATTTTTAATGTTTACTGCTCACTCACTCGCGATATAGTTTTATCACGTCGCTTTATATAGTTTTTTCATCACAACCACTTTCACTAGTATATTTTAATGCTATCTTCAATTTCAGCTTATCCTACATATGGGAAGGGGGCGAAAGGTGCCGGGAAGTATCCAGGAAAACCAGGCGCTGCACTTGGTTGGATAGGGATGGATGACGTTACGTACGAAGTTAGCACGGTTGGAACTACTTTAGTGGAGTACAACGTCGTGTACACCGTTTTGGCACCGAACGTCAGTTTCAGAACTTGACTGTTCGTAGCGACGACTTCAGTGTTCAGAACAACTGGCGTCGAAGTTACTGTAAACTGTTGTTGGGGGTAAAGTGGGTTAAGGGGTAGAGCCGGCAAGCTACTAGTTCCTAATTCATATTCAGTTTTCGTAATAGTTGCAACTGGCCGAGAAATTGTACTTTGAATAGTATTTTTACCATCGAACAGTGGAATTACATGGGACTCATATATTGTTTCGAATTTCAAAACAGGTTTTGATGTTGTCACTACGTTCGGTATTTGAGCAGCAGCAGCAGGATTCAAGAGTCTGAGTAAAGCCAATTGTTGAGCTTGTTCTGGAGTAAGAGCTGGTGTTACTGGATTTGGTGGTTCTGTTACAGGATTGTGCTTTTGTCCGTGTGCTTTTTTAAGCCTTAAGTGGTTGTCTCTGTATTTATCTATTTCGGTAAGGTCGAAATTGGATCCGATATTGGCGAGATCTAAGTCAGGTGGGAACACTCGACGAGGAACGCCATCCTCGTCTTCATTGCTGTCGCCAAAGTCTAACTCTAAATGAAGCTCTGAGCCAGCCTCGTCGAGTCGACTATTAAATTCCTTCAATGTTTTGCTCGGTATGAATTGGAAGAAGTCCATTGGGGGCAATGTTTTGGTTGCTGTAACGAATCTAGTGACTTGGTATGTTTGTATAAAAGTAAGGCTACTGGTTACGTTAGCGTCTCTCACTATTGGTAATATGTGGGTTTTAAGCATGTTTTGTGTAGTACTAAAGGTTTCAGTAACAGTTTCCAACGGAGGAGTTTCAACATCTGATGAGAGCGTAATTGCGGGCAGAGTTGCTATACTGGAGTCTAACAAGTAGTGATCTTTGCCGTATGGTGATGCTGTGGCTAATATGTTCTCAGTTAAAGGCTCGTTCAGCGGAATCTGAGAATTCAGAGGCAAAGCTGTTGGCTCAATTCGCTTTTCTATCGTCGTAGTTACTGTTATAATACGAGTGTTTTTCACGCGTCCAACCTGTAATGAAAATATATAGTGAAATTGTATCCTATATTTTTTAGATAATTTACTATGTGGTTGTGGGTTCGATTCACGCTCGAGGAAATAAAGTATTTAATATTTTCATTTCTTTGGTCTGGTAACGAGGCAAAGCGCGGCATTGATAATTGGCACCACTACTGAACACGCAATACCTTCAGAACACTAGATTCCCAGGCTCCCTTTGTCTACTCTGCTATGTGCGGACTAAAAAGATACGGTGAAGCTAAACAAACAAGCATTTATTAATGTTTATAACAAGATTTGACAATGTTATTAAAATATTTTATAAAACTAATATGATTAATAAAAGCTTTTTTAATATATTGTCTTAAAAAGTTACCTGGAAAGTATACGGAGACTTAAGAGTTGCAATTTCGTAATAAACATCTCGGAAATCAGCCGGAGTGGAAATTTCTACTTTGAGTGTTTCGACCGGCGGCGGCTTTTCAATGGAATTATCTTCAGTTTCATTGTCAAGTAACGTTCCCGGACCGCTCTGGGAGCCAGATAGTTCTAAGTCGTTATCTGATCTCGCTTGAGGAGATACTTCGTTAGAGGGTTGGTCTTCAGCACTCATTGGGGTTGTTTGGTCATCGTCATTCATTTTCCGTATAGTTACTTTTGGCTTAGGACTAGTTTTATACTGCCAGCGTCCAGAGCCCTGTTGTCTATTAAGCTTGAATTTATAAACACTTGTTGCAGCCGGAGTCACTTGTTCGACTGAAGTTGGTTGTATACGAGGTTTGAATCCCCTCTTCGATTGATTTTCAGTATTGCTTGACGGTGTTACAGTTGTTTTGTGTCCAGAATTACGATTGCTCTTTCGTCTATTTGAAAACGAAGGTGATGAACTTTCACTGAAAACAGACACGGTTGCCAGTTGAGGAGATTTGGCTGGTCGAAAACGTGTACTGAAAACGGAAAATTTACGCTGCGCTATACTTCACTTAACTTCAAATATGGTTGTTACTTTTATGAACTTACATTGTATGGTTAAGTCTATTGTGCTAGCATTAGTTAAATTTAATCCTAATAATGTATATAGGCTTTTCTTATAAAAATATCATTTTAATTACGTTTTTAACCAAATGTTTTTTGTTAATTTGTCGATTTTTTTTTCATAACGTGAATATGGTGTAATTTACATGCAGAAGCATATCAACAAAGTGCAAAAATCAAGGACAATGAATATAAATATATTATCTGTACACTACAACTAATACAAAATAGTAGCTTTTTATTCAAAAATATTGATGACTTATTTATACAATGTAAGTTTGATTATTCTCAGCTACTCTACATAATATGGGTTAGTCTAATAAGCTAAATGTAAATAAAGGTAATGTAATCTTTCCGTTCAGTTTCCACATTTTGAGGACGTATATGAATGATGTAATGTAATATATGTAACATACCTTTGAGTTCGTTGAGATTGAGAAGAGTTCCTATTTTTAAATTTTTTGCCTTGGCTCGGTGGTGGTGGTGGCGGTGTATTATCGTTTTCATTATTTTGCGACCTGAGACGATTCTTAAAGGAGCTGCCACTGCTCGTTTGTCGTCGAGTTGTTTTACTGAAACCGGTGTCTTCGTCATTTATTGACGGCGTCGGTTCCAAGTTGTGACGATGATTCTTTGTTATCGCTGGTGCTACGGTTTTGATTATTCGATGCGACGGACTGGGGGATATTTTCCCTTTATGTCCAGACTGTAAAATTTTTGAGTTACTATTTAGTACTTGTGCATATTTTCCAGAAATATAAGTGCCTATGACACTGGTTTCATGGACTGTCGTCAGGCCATCCTTAACTATCGTTCCGCCAAGTGTCGTTACTAGCCCAATCGGATGTTCTTCATCATCAGGTGGTGGAGTAGGTTGGTGTCTATTTTTAAGATTATTTTTCGGTTTCTGCGCATGACTTTTTGATGGACGTAAATTGATAACTCTATAAGTTTCTTCTACAAATTCAGAGGGCTGACGTGATAAGTAATCGTATTCTGGCTCTCTAATGTTATTTGACACTAGAATTGCTGGTTCCTCTTCGCTTTCACTTGATTGGATTTCGACCACACTATTTACTTTTGAATTAATTATTGAAGATGGTTCGGGGTTTTGTTTCACTTCTACTTTGCTGCTCACGATATTAGTAACACTTTTCACTGGTTGATTTTTCGGTTGCTGCTTTTTCGCCTGTGGTAATTGTTTGTTGGCTTTAGCTAACTGTTTGGCAGCATTATTTTCTACGATTTTGGATGGTCCTGCGACGACTTCTACTTTTGTGATAATTTGCTTCTGTTCTTTTGCTACAGATTTTGGTATATTTATTATATCAATTTTAGGAGGAGAACTAATAACTGAAATAGCACTGGAGGCACCTATAGGAATTCCCGCTTTGTTTGTTGTGTCCTTGTCCACAGTTTTGCTGGGCTTGATTGCTTCAGGTTTTACATTGTTTATTGGTGGTGGTTTAGTTTCTATAATGTTTTCTTGAACAGATTTTTCAGTTGACGGTGGTTCTAAATGAAAAAAGAACGGTTAGATATTTTAAATATTTAAAAATCTTATTCCACAATTCGGAAAGAAAAATATTCTTTCGAACGCGGCGTCATTTGAACCTACTCTAACCACTATGCCATATGATCAAAATATCAAGTTATTTTGAAATTTTTATAAAAGTTTGTTAATCACAAATCTTATTTGCGTTGTTAGTATGTTTTTACAAATTTCCGCTATCAAAATTATTATTTAATTAGATTATTTACGTTTGTATATTAACAGGAGCTGTTATATAAATATTAAAATAATAAAAACAAAAATATTTTCAATAAAACGAACTTAAAATTGGAATTTGGATACTCAAATTTAAGACTATACTACCTGGTGGTGGGGCGGACTGCGGTGAGAAAACCATTACTGTATTGCCTATTGTAGTGGTGAAATCAAGGAAGCCGTAAACAGTTTGCGTTAAGAAGTTACCCACTGGCGCTGGGTTTGCTGCTTTTGGTCCACCATCATAAAATGGACTCTGTGCCAATGCGCAACCTGTAATTGAGATTTTGCATTTTAAATTAAAAATATCATATATAATTTACTTAAAATCAAAACATATATTTTTTGTTTTAAAAATAAAATCGGTATGTTGCGAAGAAAAGTAAACGATAAAACGGAACCGTTAACGATAAATAAGAAACTTATATGAAGTGTAAAAGATTTTGAGCTGAAAAGTATTTTAGTACTTAATATATTACTTCGATACCATTGATTGGTAAATCGTGTGTTACTTAATTCTCACTCTTAAAAAGAAGATATGAAATTTAGTCATGTCTACGCGTGTTGCTTGTTTAATGACGCGTGAACTCCTCTCCCTCAATTTGTGTATATTGAAAAACTTTTCACGATATAATGGAATTTTAATGTGATAGCAACATTGAAGTTACTGATAAATATTTCTATGTATCTTTTAAAAATAAACATATAATATTATGTTTTTTTTTTATTTTAAAATGCTCTATTTTAAAATAAATTTAAAAGAAAAAAAAAAACAGCTTCACAGTGTATTCTCGAGAGTCACACTTTGTGCCCCTGCACCACGACTGGCCTCAAAATATATAATATTTTCAAGCAATATTATGGACTTGAGTATATTATATAAGATATACGCAACGTTTTGTGCGTTGCCAAATACAAATTTATGTTGCATTTTCACATAGACATTGGATAACAAAATTCTGGCTGGGTCGTGTCGCTATATCCTTGTTACTTCCGGGCCATTTGCCATCAAGTGGGTTGAGATAGTCTACCTTAGATACGATCGGGATGGCCGCCCACTCCAATCTATGTGTTTTCAATTACTTTGCGCAGAACATTTTCATCCTTTCTCTGTTTTGTATGCATCGTTTGTTCGGAATAATATTTTCGGACCTAGCATATATGACCCCAATATTCAATACTCCATAGATATTTCCTTTTTCACTTAATTTGTATTGTTATTCTTATAGGTAACACCATATTAACGCTTCAAGTTGTATATTTTTTTAGCTTCACATCGTATCGCGTACACAGCCGGGCAGACAGAGGGAACTTAGTGTTAAGACACTTTGTTTCCCCATTTTCCGTCGAATTCAGAGACATTGCGCGTTGAGTTGCGAAACTCAATGCCTCGCTTTGTCTTCACACCAGAGCGAAGAAATGAAAATATTAAGTATTTAATTCCCCCGAGTGCAGATTGAAACCACCGCTCACCATTATAAGTTTTATTTTTATTTTTGTAAATATGAATGGAAAATCTTATTAAAAGAAAAGAGAAAATGCTATTAAAAAATAAAATTATAAAAAAAATACTTACTAAAATGGGCAAGTACTGCCAAAAAGATGAATATCCGATGGTCCATGGCGATCGTTTACTGTTCTTCACTTTAATTTCACGACTGGAACAGACTGTGCTGGAACAGCATTTTGTAAGACGTGACTATGGGAATACCTGTAACGAAAGACACAACGTTTTTAAAATACATTCTTTATATTTAAAAAATAATTGTTATCTAATTAATTAATTTCCCTAATTTAATTATTTAATGCTTAACAGGGTCTTATTCTATTTTTTAATTCATGTTCATGAATTAAAAAATAGATATGAATAATTAATATATGAATTAAATAATAGTTCTATTAGAAAATATTTATAATTATTATTGTATTTAATTGATTTGGTGAAATTTATAATTAGTATTATTAAGTTCGATCGTTATATTATCAAAGTCAAAATGATACGTGCAAGCTCACTGATATATGACACATAAGAAAGTGCTTTTATAAAAATATATACCTATACATATATTGAAGCCGTCGTGGCATAGCGGTTGAATGTAAAGGCTATGGTTGTAGGTTGAACTCCATTCGGAAGAGTTACGTTACATAATTCTCATTTTTCCGCTCTTGAAACAAACCACCGCTATTGTATAGTTTCGCCATCCAATTTGCCATTTTTTGAAAATCAGATAGAAATTAGAGAACGGAGTGTCCTAACACTAAACTCCCTCTGCTTGTTCAGTTGAATCCTGCACAGTAGTACAGGAAAGAGCGTAATGCCAAAACTGGAAAATCAATGAGAATTGATGCGAATGTATCGATATCGATATAACTAACTGGTAAAATCCTACATCAGAGTTCGCGGTCGCTTTTCATTCCAACGGCGGCGGCTGAATCAATTCGGTAAAATATTAGAATAAATATACTTCGATTTACTGAGTGAGGCTTTGTTCTAATTTAAAATTTGTGTATGTTTCGTAAAAGTACGTAAATATTAAATTAATTTATATTGTTATGATAAAAATTAACTAAATTATTCTTGTAGCCTCTATGTAATAAAATGGATGGAGGAACGATTAACAAATTATTTTTTATTAATAATAGAAATTATAATTTTATAAGCTAATTGGTTTGGAAGACCGCAAATTGTTTACAATAGAAATCAGTTAAACCGAACAACAGCCCTAAATAAATAACAATGTTTACCGTAATGTATTATATTAGCATTTCAATAAAAGCTCACACAATGTTTTATTTTTCATTTATATTCATATTATTTTGTTATTTAGTTAAGTACTTTTCTACGTAATATGTATTTTACTTTCTAGCTGTATGCCATACACATTAAGGTAGGCAGAAAGAAACTAGTTTTAAGGCGAAGCGTCTTAAAACTAGATTCGATCCTCATTTCCCATTTTCTGCCGAATTCTAGAAGCATTGCATGTGGAGAAGAGGAATTCAGCGCCGCGCTATACCCCGACACCAGAGCGAAGAAATGAAAGTATTAAATATTTCAGTTCCACGAATGGGAATCGAACCAGCAACCTGACGCGTTTACAGCCACACGCTTGTACCCTCACATTGTATCCCGTACACACGTCACACATTGTTATATGTTACTATTCCTTACAGTATCTACATAATTTCAATTATATACTATAAAATTTAAAATTCTTATATTAATGAAAAAATGAACGTAAAGCAATATTAATAGATCCAAGTCTCCTCTACGTTGTCCTCGGAGGGAAGATAAATTAAGCCGAAGTTATAAAGTAAGATTTTATATTAAAAAAATGACCGCCTTAAATATAACACTTAGAAAAAAAGTATTATTTTTTTATAATATAATATCAGAACAATCTTACTATCCTTAGATGTTTACTTAGAAAGTAAATATCTAAGGATAGTAAGAACCTGTTTATGGTAATTAGTTTTTGAGTAGATACAGAAACAGAATGAAGAACGAAAAATATTTCTTAAGTAAGAAATCTAAACTTAATTATAAGTATATTATAATTAAGATAGATATTCTGGCTAGATATTCTGCTTTTTAGTAATATTTAAAAAAACATATTTAAAAGTAAATCGGATTATTTCAGAGATTTCTTAGGAAATTAATGTTGATTGAATTAAAGATAATTAAAGTAAATAGACTTAGGCAGCATCCACTTCAAATGCTGTCATATATTTTATACACACATATGCACGTACTTAAATATATTTTTGTATAAAATATATATATATTTTTAAGTAAGCTTGATCTATATTAAACATTTGTTTAAAACTAAACTCTGCTATTTAAAAATATCATAACGAATGGCTTTATAGAATTGAACTGTCATCATATACATACATATAAATTGTCTGCTCATACAGTCTGCAATCGGAACTTGCTAAGCATTCAAACGCTTTCAATGCTGCAAGCTATGGCAGAGTAACTGGACTGGCACAATAGATGCCAATTTACAAGGGAATTCGGCTTGGATGCCTCTCCTAACGTATTGAGTTCTGACATACGTCCCGCCAAGAGGCTCATTGAATTACTATACTACTGGTACTAAAGCGACTATTATAATTAAGTTAGATGAACATAATACGATGTGCTTGAATTTTGAACGCTTCTATCGCTTATTGTTCGGTTTTGTCGTTTATACACTTGCGAGTACAATATGTACCTGTGTAGGTATATTAAATGAAAATATCATAATAAAATATAAATAGACAATTTTTTGAGCTATGTAGCTATGTAGTATATTGTAGTTCTAGAAAGAATATATACTATGTATAATTTTTTAAACAATTTGTTATGTATTTAACGCTTCAATTAAATCAAAAATATAATTGATTAAATTAAACACATAAACTTTTCGATTTCATCCTAATTCTAAAAGACATATTTCCATGCATTAGCAACAAAAAAAATAAGTTGAAAGTAATTAAATTAATGATATAGGTTTCGATGATGAAATGGGAATGTTTGAATGAAATACACGAGGGCATACGATGAGCAATCTTAATCAATGCGGGTCAGCCATTTTGCGGTTACGGCCCAATAGCAAAATGCAGGTTCATCGAGTATTTAGCTACTCATTACAGTATATATTAGATAAAATATTTAATTCTTCTTGTACCAGGCTCTTAATATAACTAGTTTATAAAAATATAAGCTTTAGTTCTTGTTCAGGGGAACAAACTTACACTGTAAATAGTTTATTTATAATTAATTTCTACATTACACGCAACGAACCAGTGGTTTTCCGTGCTTATTACATGCGGTTAAGTTTCATTTATTATCACTTTATTTTTAAATTACACCTTTTGAAAACAATGGAATTGATAATAATGAAGAAGAAAATTTGCCTGTATAAAACTCTGTCTTCGTCTGTTCGTAAAAAAAAAAACAAAAAAAAATGAAATTGAAATGTGCTTATGAAACTGCATAACGTGGCAGGGGTCGTAATCTCTTGAGGGAAACATCGAGGGGTTCAGGATTGAATGATGTAAGATTCGTGTGTGCGTCAAAGGGTACCTACTACCTACTGTTTACTGTTTACTCGCGAGATGGGCGCGGTGATGGCGGTAATGTTTGTGGCTCTTCCCGTCTGGAACTATTCATTCAGCTGATGCATACGTTATTATTGTAGGGATAGCAAAATAAACATTTATTAGCAAAAATAAAAAAATGATTGAAAAAAATAAAAAAATAACATATAAATTATATCATATTATATACTTTATTACATATTATATACTTTCTTATATGTGAGTTATTTTTTTGAAGTCAACCTGGTATAGTGACTCATACTGTAAACGCGACGATTGTGAGGCAGATTTCTACTTGGTCTTCTACGCTCCTATTATTCTATTCTATTCTACGCTCTTTCGAGATAAAACGTGGCGTT
This sequence comes from Heliconius sara, assembly GCA_917862395.2. Lineage (NCBI taxonomy): Eukaryota > Metazoa > Arthropoda > Insecta > Lepidoptera > Nymphalidae > Heliconius > Heliconius sara. The sequence goes on along the minus strand of OU860796.2, from coordinate 4,513,075 downwards.
GAGCGTGGCGAGATAAACCGTGGCTACCAACACGCAATATCTTGGATTTCAGACGAAAACGGAGCACAGAGTCTTGACACAGGGTACATTGTCTGCTATATGCGAGTTAAAGCGTGAACTTAATAGTAATAAACACGGTATTTGTATATGTCATAATTTTTTGTTGGTATGCAGCGATACGTCAATCCAATCTCTAACTTCCAACTATTGTCGGAGATATTTTTTCCATTATTAAAGTGCTATTCCACACTAAGGAAAGAAAATACTAATTAAGAAAACGTATAAAAATGTTAACGTAGCGGGATTTGAACTCGCGCCTGTTTGGAAGCCTTGAGCGATTTTTTGTTGGAAACTCTGAAGGCATTCTAATCACTAATTACTCACGGAAATTATATATTTTTTTGACATAAACTCATTATTTTTCTCGTATTAAATTTCGTGTCATAATATTTTTCTACATTCTGTCGCAACCAACGATAACAATATGGACCCAATTAATATTTTATATAAGTTTTGTTAACAAAAACGGACTCAATCGTAGTCAGACATTGAAATCTTTGATAATTTAAAAATAAGTATTTTTTACAAGACTTCTTGCGGTTGCAAATCACGATTAGAACTTTTTGTAACAATATTTATAAATTTCTCTTTACAAAATATTTTATCATAAATTCATTAATTACAATTATTATAATTTTAATTTAAGAACGTACGTAACGTATTTTTAAGTTAAAAGTTTTAACTATGATATTTTTTAATAATTTTAAAAATTAAACTTTAATTGTCTTTTAAACATAATGAATATAAATATGCTAAGAAAATGTTTTTTTAACTTCACTCTGTATCCTGTATATAGCAAGGTAAGTAGAGGGAAACTAGTGTTAAGTGACTCCGTTCTCCATTTTTTGCATTGCGTATTGAGTGGTGGAACGCAACGCTTTGCCTTGTTACCAAAGCGAAGAAATTAAAATACTAAATAAATTATTCTCCTGAGTGGAGTCGATTCACCACCGTCGCGTCGCTTAAAACCACCCGCTTGTGCCACTGCGCCACGACGGCCTAATTATACGGGTGCCCTACTCAAATAAGTATTTATTATTCATGCTAATATTACTTAAAATCATTATTTTCCAAGTAATAAATTAAAAATGAATTTGTAAACATTTTTTTTACATTGCGGACGCTACAGGGTTAGTTTCTGACCAGCTACTCGTAGGTGGCTGGTTCATCCCTCTATTCAAATAAAATTTAATGAGGCGTACGCTTACACAGGAACGTGGGTCTTTAGAGATCATACGAGATCAACGATTCATTGTGTTCAAGTCTGTGAATTTTCTATAAATTTTAGATAATATAGACGGTATTGGCATTGGCAGCATTTATAATGATTTAAGAACATTATAAGTGTTTGTTGTTGTTGTGTAACTAATGGGTTGTGGGTTCAATCCCCATTCGAAGGGATGAATTATTATTTTCATTATTTGCTCTAGCACCAAGGCAAAAGCCCGGCGTAGACTCTACCACTCAACACGAGCAATACATTGAAAAATTTAGCGGATAGTGGGGAACTACAGGAGTGTCTTTGCACTCGGTTCCTACACTACTGTATGCGGGATACAGCGTGAAGCTGATTATTATGTAAGTAAAAATAACATATTTTCAAAAATTACAGAAATCTACTTTAATTAAAATTTACCTGAATAATAACTTGAGCCGCGTAGTTTATGGACCGTAATACTATACTATTCTGGTTTTCATTTCATATTAGCCATATTAGCTCTCAAATATTATATCGACAGCACGGCGTAGCAGCTGCGTTACCTCCATACTGTATTCAATATATTACTTCGCTTATTATACAGACACATTGACTGACTGAATAAATATTGTTCATATGACCGTTCGGAAATATATTATTACGGTCTACATACTATATTAAATGTTAGGCAACAATATTATTCACTAATTATTACTGCTACGACGTAGTTTTTGGTAGGTATACATTCGTAACATTAAACTAAACCTATATAAAAAATCAGCTTCACGCTGCATCTCGCATTCAGTAGAATAGACTGATGGAACGTAGTGTTAAGATACTCCGTTCTCCACTTCTCGCCGAATTTTTATTATTGCGCGTTGAGTGGTAGAACTCAACGCCGGGCGGAGTGCGGAGACATGCAAATATTACAAAATAATAAGTCATTCCCTCGTGTGAGGATCGAACCCATAACGGATAACCCATAAGTTAAAGTCCACACCCTTGTGCCTCTGCGCCATGAAGGCTTCACTAAATCTATGCATATATTTTCTTTAACTTATATCGTTTTTTCCTGGCATTTTCTGCGTTTTGGCAGTTATGCACTAATTGGCAACTCTGTTTTCCAGTTTTATAATCATAAAAGTACTCAATACATAGAGAATCGATATGAGAAGTATTTCTCCGGATTCCTATCATATAATAGGGACTTGAAGCAGGATTTAGGAGAATGTTTTATGAGATTTTATTCAATGCGGGAAGCGTAAGCCTCTTTACAGATTTTTCAGACGTCTTATGAAGGCTTTAATCTCCGCCTTAGAAATGTGAATGTGGAATACATCAGTTTTATACTCTTTATGTATGTGGATACATCTAATTATTATATATTATTGGCATAAAACATAATATTTTATATACAAACAATTTCTGAGCGTATTCTTTTTTTACTATACCCGTAAATGTTTTTAAGTCAAAATATGATGTATTAATACTTTATAATAAAAGCGAATGACATCAAAGATGTCGGCGTTGTGTAAATATTGGGCTATGATTGTGTAGTGGCCACGCTCGAAACGAATGACCGATAAAATTTATGTCGACAATTTCTTATTGTTTACAAACAGAGTCGTCATTAAATTTATCATTCAACTTTCAGTAGATATATATTATAGTTGAATGAGAGAAAATATGGGAAATATGAGAAATAAGTAGATGAACTCTTATATTACTGTTTTGTTTATATAATTACTAGGGATCCGCTCGCGGCTTCGCCCGCGGAATTACGAAAGTATACGTGTTTTTATATATGTATTAGAGATTCAACCGCGGGTTAGCTCGCGGAATAAAAGATAATATATTTTTTAAATAAAAAGTATGCTATGCTCTTTCTAATATCTCTAAGTATATGTATATAAAGTTTCATCATAATCGGTTGAGCAGTTTTGGCATGAACGTAACAAACAAACTTACATTCACGTTTTATAATCTTAATATACATATCATTATATATACAACATATAATAAAAAATGTGATTTGTGTTTGTGAAATTATTTGTGAACTATTTACTATATATATTTTTTATATCTAGCAAATATCGTTTTGGACAAAGTTATCTATTTTGCCATTAGTAACGTCCTCTTAGACGATACATTGTGTTGTGAGATGTCGTCTGAAATATCTATGTTGTAAATATTAGTCCAACGATTGATATTTAGCGGTGTTCACCCACAATTGTTATTTGTCAACGATGAAGTTAAATTGTTGCAATTTAATAAATAAATAAAGTACCAATATAAAATATATTTCGACGCTCTGGTGTCGAGGCAAAGCGCGGCGTTGAGTTCTGCCACTCAACATGCAATGTCTACACTAGGTTCCCTCTGTCTACCCTGATATGTGCGGCATACACCGTGAAAGTAATATAACCTTAATTATTTTTTTTTTATCATCGACGACGTCAAATTGTTGCAATTCAATAAAAAAGAATAAAGTACTCATGAATTATTTTCATAGAGAAACCAGTGTTTCAAATAAACATAAGAGAACCTCGCAGTGTTACACGCGCGGGGTGCTGCGCGTTTTGGCTGCAACCCAGGCACGTTTTGCATTTTATTCAAAATGGTGACGTGAAGGATAAAGTTTTATTATTTTACTACTTTAACGTGATCTGCATGCATCTGACTCAAACGCTGCACTGACTGATACGACTTATTCTTATAGCATTTTCCTGTATTTCTTTCTGCGTTATTGTTTAAGAAGTGCTCACATTTCTTCTTCTACCGGATGTGGAATAAGATGATAGAAGTAAAAACATATATTTATATTTTAGCTACGTTTTAATAAGTCTTTAAATTCTCTCTCGTGTTAGGTATAGATATTGAACTGCTATTTTTGAGATATAGCACATTTTCATTTTGTCATTTATAAAAAAACTAATGGTATTCGACTCATATCCTTTATCTATAGTTTCTATTCCGTAATAGGTGAATACGTTCCGTTCATGGGTGAGTTTGACTCTCAATTTGTCATTTTTTTAAGACATTGCGTGGTGAGTGTTCGAACTTATTTCCTACGGTTTGCATAACCAGACCAAGGCAACATTGATATACATAGATTTTGGTCCACTAGTATTTGAACCTGCTAATCAATTAAAATAAAACCAACAAACAAATTCGTGAAACGTAACGAGATCCCGGTAACATTTAGTATCACTCGCGGGACAGCGCGAGGAAATTTAATCATGCGATTGTGACGTCCAAACGGATTTATGTTTTGTTGATTCGCTCACATCTCGATTTAAAGTCAATACTGAAAAGGCAAAGGTCCAATTCGTGTCAACCAACAAACGTCAATTAAGAATTATGAGCACAAAATTTATACGACATTTGAATAATATATGGGCTGTATTTTACTTAAATCTACCATATGGAGTACTATAGTTACGTATTTTGTTTTAAAAATATCTGATCAATTTTTAGTCTATTATTTTACTGTGCTGCTTCTTTTCTCGGATAAAAAATTATTAACGTAGTATATTATAGGTATATACATGTCTTTACATGTATATATAATATACTACGTTAATATAACATATTATGATCTATAGGTAAACAGCGTAAAGCTGAAAATCAAATTAATCATAATATTAATTGCTATTTACATTATATTATATTTATAAGTCATTCATTAGGCAAATACCATAGCGACTATCAATAAAAAATACAATAAAAAAAAACCAGTGTAGTGTCTACATAATAAAATAAATTAAACAGCGAAAGTCATTTAATTTTACAAGAATTCAGTAAAATATTACACAAAGACAACCACAGAGAACTTCCTCGACACGATTTAAGTTGAAATAGTAATTTCGCAAGCCCAAAAGGTGTTCTGATCAGCATCGCAATGAGTCACCGGCACGAGGCTCGAAGGGCGCGGCACTGAACCGTCGAGATAAGAACAATAGATGCTAAACGCGCACCCACGTTTCAAATACCGAAAAGATGATAGCTCCTACCCACAAATGTTGGATTCACACGAGATTGTAAATGTCACGTTATATTGAGTTAATATAATAATTTAAATATCGTGCCGTCTTCGAATATTACAAGTATAACTATCTAGTTATGTATAGAGGGTAGAGGGAACCTAGTGTCAAGTCACTCTGTTCTCTACGTTCCATTTGAGATAGTGCGTGTTGAGTGGAGGTCGAAGCCGCACATTATCAGAGAAATAAAAATGAAAATAATTCATTACCTCAAATAGGAATCGAACATATGATCATCTGGTTTTCAGCCAGACGTGTCGGTGACGGCCTTTGCATAAATATATTGTAATGAATTTGAACAGAATTCTAAGGCTATACCTAAAAATAAATTTGGATAAGCAGACTTGAACTGTGGACCCCTAATTAATATATATATTTTTCCGAGTGAAATTTGAATCCAAAATTTTAAAATTGACACGTTGTCAATTTTACAATTTACTGATTACAAAACATTTTAATTATTTGTTTTTTGTTACAGTTACAGACATCGGTAAATTTATATAAATACTAGCGACCCGCTCGCGGCTTCGCACGCTTTAACCACAGAATGATTTACTTAATACACTAAAATTATATTTATGTTTCAATATACCTATAATGTATGCTTGCAATGAACTTGAGATTTCTAATGTGAAAATTATTAAAACCTTAGGTGGCATTTTCGTACCTCCCATAAGAGAGATGCAACTGTCAATATATTAATATCTTTAAACTTTTGCCTTATGGAGTCTTTAGGATAAATTGTAGTTATAACTATATAGTTATAGTTATATCGATACTTACAATAAAATCCTAACTCATCGGTGTCTGTACGTGGAAGATATATTAGAAAAAATATTATTATGGACATTTAAATATTTAATAGAACTTGATCAGTTTGTTTGTTTATCTCTGCGTTCACGATAATCGATGCGATGCTTAACCGATTTAAGTGCAGTTTTGTAATTTGGCTAACTTCCTTTAAATATTTAGTATTAGTTTTATTTTAATCGGTTCACACAAAATTAAAACCAGATTCACGCTGTATCCAGCCTATAGCAGGGAAGATAGAGGGAACTTAAGTGTTAAGATACTGCGTATGATATATGACTGACGTGAAATGAATATATGATTAAATTTCAATTCAATCCTCCAAGTGGGAATCGAACCCATAACGCCACGTCACTGGCACAATTTTGTGCCCCTACGCCGCGACGGTCTTTAATATTCATACAGAATGGAAGCTTCAGCGCACCCTTTACGGGGAGTATATAGGATAAACTATTATTATATAAAAATAATTAAAAATATAATAGTTTATTAAACCCATACCTAAAGAAATTTATCAAGATACCTCAGCAGTTTACACGTAGGATCTAAACCTGTATTTCCTGTGACGCAGTTACGCATCTATGCAGATACCAATAACGCAATCACATACTACTACAAAATATTACTAAAAGTTAAGCAACTTTGAACTTTGCCGCTAATACCTACGACTCGTATGTTTGCGTCTTTAATGACAAATAGCGTTTTATTTTAATATCAACGATAATACCTAAAATTTACTTTGTATGAAAAAATAACTTTTTCCTTCCATTTTTTTAATTGTATTAGGCTTTTATAGTACTTTTTAATTGTATTAGGCTTTTATAGTTAAAACTATGGTTTCATTTAAAGTGGTACTGATAAAAACATTATATAATTGACTATATAATATCTATAGTGATTTTTTAGTGAATAGAATTATTATTATTATTACAACACTTGCGAAGAGAGCATATTTCGGGCATTTTTTAAATTCTTATACCTTTTGAGAAACTACCAACATTCTTATCGTTAATAATTTTTTTTTTAAATAAAAAAAACATTTGAATATTTTGTCTAAATTTTTCGTCATAATGACGCGAAAATATTCAAAATGTTCAAAATTAAAAGTTTAAAAATGTTGGTTGAAAATAATTATACTGTAGGAGGATACCTTTATATGTACTGTTTAAATCTGTTGTTTTATGATATTATGTAGAATAATATAGTCTATAGATAATCACACATTCCTCTTCACACTTTTTATTCTTTAACTATAATAAGTAAATATATTTAACGTTATAACGTTATATTAAACGTATTAATAAAATTAATTAAATTTATTAATACGTTTCAAGTATTCATTTGTTTTGAATATAACATTAAGATTGATTCATAAAACATATTTGGCACTTCCTTAACTTGATTATTTCATCTATTTTTTTATATACAAAGTTTTGATTAAGTTCTCTTGAGAAATATATATTGAGAAATATATGTACTGTAAATGAATGTAACGTACCTACGTGCCAATGATTAAAATGTATTGATATCCCCACGTGATCCATCTAAACCCAATATAAACTTTTATAAACTATAGCAACCAACTCGCGGCTTCACCACATTTGTGAATTATTTGTTTGTTTCGATACAGGGAATTACTTGAAAGTTTGTATTAATTTTTTTTAAAACAGCACCGATTTTTATAAAATTTGAAAGTCAGACTCTTTAAAATATTTCATTGAACGCGTGTTTCATGGTTTTTAGAATTCATCCCGTAAGAGTTCAAATACTGGGTTGAAAGTTTATATGGAAAAATCTTTAAATCGCCACCGATTTTTATAAAAACTTAAATTCAGACTGTTAAAATATTGTAATGAACACGTTTCGTACAGAGTAACAGAGGCCGGTCGTGGCGCAGCGGCACAAAGTGTGACTGTAAACCGACTGGTTGTGGGTTCGATCCCCACTCGAGGAGATGAAATATTTACTTAAATTTATATTTCCATTTCTTCGCTCTGGTGTCGAGGCAAAGTGCGGCGTTGAGTTCTGCCACTTAACACGCAATGCCTCCGGAATTCGGCAGAAAGTGGGGAACGGATTGTCTTTCACTACGTTCCCTCTGCCTACCCTGCAGTGTGCGGGATACAGCGTGAAGCTGATTTATTTTTATTAACACGTTTCGTGGTTTTTTTAAAATTCACCCCTAAGGGTGCTAATAAGCAGGCGAAGTTGCTCCGCGACCGCTAGTTTTAATGTAATAACATACAATATATTTATAAAAATGAGAATGTATTGTTTTGTTTAATAGCTCCTCATAGTTATTACAACACATGCAAGGAAAGATCATTTTAGAAAGTTGTTTAATTATATTAGAATTATAAAAACTACCAACATTTTTATGGTGAATAAAATATTTTATCAAATAAAAAAAGTGTCTATGTTTTCCACCTGAAAAACACTAAGGGTAGAAAAAATATAAATATATATATATAAAAATATAGATACCACATTAGTATCAATACACTATGCTGGTAACAATAATTGAAAAAAATTATATACTACTTACGGGATAACTTTGTATGCAAAGTTTAAAACTATTAATTATATACATACATATACATATCTAAAGTATATATATATATATATATATATATAGATATATATATAGATATATATATATATATATATATAATATATATATATATATATATATATATATATATATATATATATATATATATATATATATATATATATATATATATATATATATAGGCATCTAAAATATAAATATATATATTAGATATTGATGTCTTCTATAAAATTGCAGTACATCACTTTGCGCTATTGTCAATAATTTCCACAACGTAGGCGATATAAGGTTTTTTTGGTACTTTTTTACACGTTAATCGTGTAATTGTAAAAGAATTTTCCTTATCGGGTCTATTTAATCCTAGTGCTGGTGGTGTCGTAAGAGGCGACTGGGCAGATTCCACTGGATCATTACCACCCCCAGCATTAAAAACCGGCGTGAAGTAGTGGCTTTATGCCACTGCGTTTCGCATCAGGTAATGCCGGGCTCCGGAGCCCAACCCACCTTAAAGGCGGGCAACGAACCTGTAACTCCTCTGGTGTTGCACGGGGCCGCGGGCGGCGGTAGTCATTTACCATCAGGTGATCCAAACGCTCGTTTGCCTTGTCCTTTCCATAAAAAAAAACAAAAAATCTAATGGACTGTCTTAATAATTTAAGTGGTATCGATACAAATCCCCCCCACACCCGCAGAGGTACTCGCCACGGTGCGCGAGGCCACACGGCACACACTACGCATTTTTTATTATTACATAATTTTCTTTAGATTTATATTTTTAAATTCGTTATATCTTTTGAATGGGATGTCCGATCTTATTAATTCAAAAAGTATTTTACAGGTATTGAAATTATCTTTCATAAAATATCATTCATGGGATAAGGATTGATGCAGAGGTATGAACAATATGGTTTGATTATTGTCGGCACTTTTGTTAACGTATAAAATATAAAAAAATGATTATATTGTCATAACTACAGTAGTTAGACATATGCTATCGCGGACTTTTTTATAGATATTGATGTGCTCTATAATACTGTAGAACATTGTTTTGTTATATCATCAATAGTTTTCGCAGCGCACGCGATGATAGAATTATTAAGATCAATTTTTTCACACCTTGGTTTACATTATTGCATTTCTATTAGGGATCTCTATTTTTTTGGAAATGTAATATAGCCTATGCTGGTCAGTAAAGATGCAGCTTTCCAATAGTGAAAAAATTATTTAAATCGGCCCGGTAGTTTTTGTGTGAAAACTCTACAAACATACACACATACATACATACATACATACAAACATACAAAAATACAAATCTTACCTCTTTATAATATTAGTATAGATTTTTTAAATCATAATTTTATCTACTCCGACATCTTGAAGGGAGCGTTTCTTTGTTTTTCCCCAGAGTCCAATAGAAATGTTTTCTTTAAACTTTTTGATTTTGTCTTTTCTATTCCAGTTACGATTTTTTTTATTTATAAAAATCATGTTATAAGACGACAAACAATGGAAAAATAAATCAAAATATAATGTATATTAAAATAAAGCCGACTTTTTAATGGTACATAAACATTAATTACGATAGTAATAATATTTATTACTTATACTAAAACAAAAAAACACCTTGATGCCTTTTCCGTAGAGCCAAGTAGGCATGGGGAACTTAGTGCTAATACTCTCCGTTTCTCACTTTTTGGCACATTGCACATTTACCGCCGATTGTCGCCGAGTGTGGATCGAATCTTGAACCACTGCCCAGATTACGACTAGTATAATTGACATAATTTTACATGAATATAATGAATTTTGTACTATCAAAAAGCTATATTTTTTAAGTTAAGCTCATTTCTATTCCGTATCATTACCTACTCGCATCCTGGTATGGAAATTATATGGAGACGATTACGTCGTACAATCTATTTTTTATTCGGGTTAAAGCGTGAAATTTGTTCATATGATATTTCACGGTAGATTATTTGTGGGGAGATCGTGAGTGGATTAATTTGTATGAATTCAACGTATTCCATATTATTGAGCTTTTTGTTTCCGGGAGCAAAAAAAATGTTTAGGTTAATGAAGTGGAAATGTTTAACTTATTTATATTTTTTGAAATTTTGATGTAATATGAATAAAAAAGAAATCACAATAATTCTGCGCAAAGCTTTTATGGGCGAAAGTTTCGAGGTAAAAGTAAAATAAAAAACTTAGAAGTTCTAATAGAAAAGCAGTGTTTATGACAATAAATTTATCAATATAAAAATATATACTCTACATATATACAATATAAAAGTATATACTTTGCATGAATTACATACAATAGCAGCATTGTAACTTATATAATTATATAAAAGTTCAGCACCTTGTACAGAGATGGCGTTAGCTGCGTGTTTGAAACGAAATATTTCAATGTCATACAATATGTACATACAAAAACCAATCTTCGTTTCTATTAACAATAAATAATAAAATTTATTTATGTAGCTTTAAATATTATCTAAAATAAAATTATTAACTTACAATTTAATGTAATAATAATTAACTTAAAATTAATAATTGTTAATATTTTTATTTTTTTGTTAAGACTTTAATATTTTCATTGCATGTGATGCTTCCAAAGCATTTATCCAGAAAAGAAAAGCACCTTAAGAGGCAAGACTGCAGTACTAGCACCGACGATCGATGTCCACCAGCGGCCAGACAAAGGACAGGGGAATATTGTTTGTCACAAAATTTATTATGGCGGTAGACAGGACGGGGCTCGGACGGGGCCACTAACATATCCCATATATCACAGACATTGGGGCTCGAGCGCACTGGCTTTTTATTCGGCCCGCTCAATGGCGTTTAACGCGAGGAAATTTATAGGTATTCGCTTTACATATGTGACACCTTAAACTGTTACGATCGTTGTTCTAAATTTAGTGAGGCCGGCTTGTAAAATAATATAGTGTGACGTTTAATTGATTTAAAAAAAATCGCAGTTCGAAGAAAAATCATAATAAATGATTTTTTTTTAATCATAATAATTTGGCTTTCGGGAATGTTTCCATACGTCCATTTTTGTTCATGACATATCTTATAAGAATTGCAAATTCAACGACAGGCAACACTTTTAATATTTTTTAATATTATCTATGTACTTTAAGTGCATCTTTGAAAAAATATTTTAACATCGTTGTCGTTTGCTCTGTTGACTTGATAACATGTTTTATATAACACACAACTGTACGGGATAACCATCTAACAATGTACCGGTATAAATTCCAGTTTGGTGGCTTATTTTTATCGCAAGCATAAAACTACAGTGCGCGTTTAACTTAACGATCCGCAGTTTTAGCGCAAACATATTTTCGTTCCGTGCCATCTCCACTGTCTACAATCTTTTATCAAATGTCTCAACGAATGTCATGTTTATGGTCCGCGTGAACGGACATAATACAATTTACTTCGAAGTTAACTGTTCTTAGATATAAACAAATATATGCTAGGTACATTTCTCATATTCTCCTATCTACTCAGATCTGTTTGTTTCGCCTTTTATGGGGCTGTATTAAATTAGTTTTTCTTTTATCACGAATAATATTGCCAAGAAAACAACTGGATAAGCAATTCTATTGTTAGGGACAAAAAAAATCGTTCGTATATCAATTTTTCTGAACGATGAAGAGTTTTTCTTCTGAACCAGTTATTTCCATTTCTATATTAGGACGACGAAATTTGTCTAAAAATGGAACTTAATCTGGAAAGTTATGAAAATGGTATATAAAAGGCTTTCGCATAACAAATACTCAAAGTCAGAACGTTATAAATAATGGAATCAATTAACACGGGGGAGAGTGCTTTACGAGTGAGATTTTAATATAGATAGAATATAAATTTCTGCCAGATTTCATTTTTCCTTATCTTGACGTTAAGCCGAATCCCAGGTTTCGAGTTAAAATTATGGCCCATTATAAGTACTAAAAATAAACGATAAGCGATCATTCGCCGAAGAAATCGTACAACGTTATATCATATCTTTTTTATTCAAATAAAGCCCTATAGAAGCGCCAAATTTATTGCCGTTAATTAAACAATAAATATCTAAAAGTATCGGTTACATACTTATTTACACTTTGGAAATTGTTTAAAGATTATTAATTATTTAGTTAAATCTGTTTTTTTATAATATATATTTACTTATGATTTATTATATAAATTTACTTGACTTAGAATGCTGATGTTATGTAGATAGCCTCCATTGCTTTGTAGGTCTAAGCGAACTAGAACAATGTAGACATTTTATTTCCAACATATGTTTGTGTTACTAAACCAACATTATATTCAAAAGTATGAATACTAAAACTACTATCTTATAAAATATTAATACTCACAAGCAACGATATATTTAAGGTTTAGCTTTTATAAACTTTTATGAGAAACGATATAAACTTGTCTTGATACGGAGTTGTATACAAGAAATATGATTAATGGTTTAGTTTGTTATAAAATAATATTATTTAAGATCAGGAAATTGTTATAGAATACAACTGCGGAAAAGCATTTCAGCAATGAAAGCTATGTGCCTTCGCAGAATGTTTATACAGATCTCTCGCATACAATCTCATTAAAGCGGCACCGTGGTTGCTGGAGCTGTCGCTATGATATGTTGCAGGAATTTTAACTTTTTAAAACAATTTTAATCAATAAATCAATTCACTTCTCCAATAAAATGATATAATTATATTACAAGTACAGATGATAAATAAGGATAAAATGAATAATTCAGAAAACGGTGAACAAAAACTGGTCCACATTCGCTTCCTGTATATCTTTGTTTTCTAGCGAATACAGTAAAATCTATCTCGTTGTATCACTAAAAACTAATTAATTACTGGCTCCAAGAAATCTTTGAGACTGCGACGGAGGTTGGCATTCTTTTCTACGTTAGCATTCTTTGCTGAATAATTCATGTGCATTTAATTGAATAACATTTAAATTCATTATTCGAGCTATTCTTATTTATAGCGATGCTCTTTAGTTTTCAGACTAATGTTTCGTGCCTACGATTTCTGAGACTGAGGTCTGTATAATGTGGTCTATGTAAAACGGACATATTTTAATCAAATAATTCAGTAATTGGGGCCAACAGTCGTGGCGCAGGGACACAATCGTGTGACTGTAAACGAGGCAGGTAGGGGTTTGATTCCTACTCGAGGAATTTCTTCGCTCTTCCGATGAACATTTTTTTACTCTGGTAATAAGGCAAAGCGCGGCGTTGAGGTTCGCCACTCAACAAGCATTGCTTCCAGAATTCGGATGAAAGTGGGGAGCGGAGTAGCTTTACACTAAGTACTCCGCCTACCCTGTCGCTACATGCGGGATACAATGTGAAGCTGAAAAAAAATCTCAGTAATGGATTTTACGAAGGGAGTGTCAAAAAAAGACGTTTTGATCTGTTGTCAATTTATCATTTCCTTAAGTGAAAGCCTACCTACCTCAAATCTGTCTCGAGTATTCATAAAATTCGCATAAAATACACCTCTACATTGAAATATCATTTGTCATCCACTTTTAATGGTGGATATTCTTTCCATTTATCTGTTTCAACAAAATTTTGAATTTCAGATTACAGTCCGCGAGCGGGCGGAGGGAGGGCAGCCAGTAATGGATGAATAATATCCAACGTAGCATAATAGACTGTCTAATATATATATTTTCACATTGTAATCTTATCGAATATGTCGTTGAGCCCCTCTAATTTATATATTCAACAGCTACGGTACATGAGTAACCCCCATTTATATAACTCTAATGGTCCTTATACCTGAGTGGTACCCTTGTAATAATATGTCACAGAAAACGGACCAAGTTTTGCGTTGAACTAATTGGATTTGGAACTAATATGACGTACAACGTAGAATTATATTTATACCCTTTGCTTATGTTAATCGATGAATTGTCATAAATGACAATATTAATGAAAGCTTCGAGTAAATTTCGGCTGTGACTTTTATTATAATACAGCGATCATCATATTCATATAAGTTAAGGCATAAAGAAGATAACAAAATGGAGAACAAAAAACAAACAACTTGTTTTCAAGTAAATAGAATTCTAAAAACTCGTTGTCTCGAAGAAACTTGTACACGTGTACCAAAGCTCGGTTCAGTATCCTGCAGGACACTTCGTCTCTTGTCTGAATGTTAAATGAACTATTGTCGCTGTATATATTTACCGAAATGGAGAATTCGAGGAAAATGATTTCACTTTAGCGTCTCTGAAGTCGACGAAGCTTCAGTTTAACTGTAGGTACATTATAATAGACTACCTAGAACTATCTGTGATTGCAATTAGTATGTACTCTATTTTACTAGCAACGACTGTTTTAAACATCTTGTTTGTAATTTCACAGAATGAGCTGTTAGCCAAATACAAGAGAAAAAATTAATGTTTTATACTTAGTTTCTTTATTATTAATCTACATTTATTTGTATTTTCATTAATTGGCTCTAGTGTCGAGGCAAAGCGCGGCGTTTAGGTCCGCCGCTCAATACGCAATGCCTCCGGAATTCGACGGAGAGTGTGGCACAAAGTGTCTTGGATTCCTCTGCCTACACTGCTGTGTGTGGAATACAGCGTGAAGCTAATTTAATATTTAATTAGATTCTGTACTTTTTCACATGAAATTTTAATATAAAGAATAAAATGTTAATCATTTAAAGAAAAACTCAGTATATTTAGAAAAACGGCCAACCTATAATACCGTATTAAGGTAGCCCCTTAGATGGTAAGAGCTAGATGCATATCCATTGTTAGGGGAATGGAGCTCACGTTCGAGTTTCATTTGCGGTGTGCACGTTTAGTCTGTTCTGATCGGTAGACATTGGACGTTTCCAATATCATATAAACAAATGTTTCCAGTAATGGCTATGGCCTCGGGCGCTATAGACAGTAAATATAATGCAGAATCTCCTTAACGTCTTAGAATTTTCTTCAGAATTTAACAACCGATTGAATGATTTAGAATTTAACTAAAGTCTTAATTTTGCGTTTATAAAGAAAGAGTACCTACGTTGTGTCATGACTATCAGTTTTTCGCTTTCCACCTGAATCAAGATATTGTGGGATGAGAAGCAGAACTTACGGCAGAGCAGTATTAAAGTAATCCCCCGAGTGGTAATTGTACCCACAACTATAGTGTTTACTATCAGATGTTATCACACTGTTCCACGATGACCTCGTACTGTATTATGGTTCCTAATTTTGTAATACTGTCATGCATATATATTTTTTAATTGCATATGACCTGTAATAAAAATAACAATTGACTAAATTGTAAGCTGCAATAAACATAAAGCTAAAGTACATTTCGTGTCTTTAAATTGCAAACGAGCTGTGTCAACATAAATTATTAATATTAAAAGCGTTAAAATTCGCGATTCTGTCATTCACATACATATGTGATGACAGTATGATATTGACATTACCACTTTAAGCTTAGAAAATTCATATACAATATATTGTATAGTAGGTATAAATTTACTAATCTTTCTTTTTGTTAATAAAAAAAATGATGGGAAAAATAAAAGTTAACGCATTCGTAACGTTCTAAGCTGAACGCAATTGGTTTCAGATTCAAATCCTACGACAAGAGATATTTTCCATATGGAATTTTCTAGAACTAAATAAACAAATTGGCAAAGCTAGTGGAAGTTCCAATCACCGAACATACCGATTAAAACAAGCGGAGAGCGGAGATGAGAGACTTATTACAACACGCAGTCCCTATTTACCTAATAATTAAAAAAGAGAAAAATATTATTCTCGTTGCAAATATTTCATTCCTGTAGAAGTGTGTAAAAGTAAATAATCTTTAACGATACGCGGCGTGCATACGAATGACGGACGATTCAAATTTTACGGCGTGATGAAGGGCCTCGCTCATTTCCCTGACTGTTGCGGATATTTTCAATTTGCTCCAGTGAGCCTACTTTTTATTAGTTTTTGTTTGGACTTGAATACTAATTTCTGATTAATATTCACGCGATACTTTATTTGTATTATAATATCATGGTCATATTTTTTTATGATAAATGTTAAGAAGGAACGTTGTAGGATTTCAAGATATTTTTTGACATTATTCTTCGGCTTCGCCCGCCTGATATACTTAAACCGACTAAAACAAGACCTTCCATAAAAACATCCAATATTCAATGTATGGTTTTATTGCGTTGTTAAATGCTACAATTTATTTTTTTCTTGTACAACTTTCATATATTAACACCGATTACTTACGATATGCCTACTATATTATTATAATTACCTATAAATACAGATATCGATTGATATATGGCCGAAGTAGCGATTTATAAAGACGTAGTCGTAGTAAAGTAAAATATAGTCTTAGTAAAGTAGTCGAGCACATCTTTTTACATAACTTTAAGTTTAACGTAGCTTCTAGTTATTACGTGATAGAGCAAGCAAAAGTTTTCTCAGAGTCTATCGTTACACCTTTTTTCATCCTGAGCTAATTTTAATTAATTATAGTAGCCTTTGATATTGGTACACGTTGTGGTACAGCTTCAGAAGTGCTCGTTTGAAACGATGGTTGTGGGTTCTAATTTGTTTTACTCCTCACATTCATAATAAAGGTGTTTATTACGTATACTTTAACATGCTGAATGGAGCGTTGCATAGGTTCTACCAAATAATCTATGTCTCAAAATATAACCTAATGTCTGATAAAAGGGGGTGAATAGTACGAACGTAAGAAATGTAAGATAGAATTGATCTAACTAAAATTTCTTTACAATTCGTGTAATATTATTTTACTGAATAAAAATCTTTTATTTTTAATCCGTAAAACAGTAAGCAATTGGATAATATTATATTTATTATTGGATTATACGGAAAAAAAAAACCAAATATATAATAACTAGAAAAACATTAAGATACATATTGTTATTGAATAATTCGTTGTTGTATTCAAACGTGTGTTGGAAATTCACAACATCGTATCGAACTTGTAAATTAAATTTTCTCCAATAGTTACAAACGTTGTGTAGTCAGTATGTCATTAAAATTAAATAATAATCCCGTCAATACTATTAATGTGAAGCGTTCGTACAATAGACGTGTTAATCTGAAAACTGACGTGCAATTTAATTAATTTGTGGAAAAGCAGAATGTAAACATTCATGACTCCATATTTAAAGCTGGCAACATTATATATATGGCGGTGTTCACGTTAACCGGATATTGACGTTGATTTTTATTTATAAGTACTGAATAAAAGTGTGGCCAGTCGTGGCGTAAAAAGCGTGGGACTGTAAACACGATGGGTTGTGAGTTCGATTTTCCCTCGAGGAAATGAAATATTGAATATTTTTATTTTTTCGCTCTGATGTGTAGGCTAAGCGTTGAATTTAAAGTGAGTAAGGGAGCAGAGTGTCTTAACAATAAGCTTCATGTGCCTACGACATGCAGGATACAGCGTGAAGCTGAAAAAAGAAGCAATGAAAGGGTTTTTAAAAACAATCGTGTTAATTGTTGTACTAACTGGCAAACTTAACCTTAAATTTTATAAAATACGTAATCCTATATTATTAGGTACGTAGTTTTAATATAAAATCCAATATATCAAGTTTTTATTAGAAAATGCGCAATGCTATATTCCGCAGTTTAAATATAAAGTCCAATATGTCAAGTTTATATTTACTACCAACTAGTATATGAAGTTAAAATTGCAGACGATGTGGGATAATTAAAGCAGCACCTAATCTTCTGTCTGCAGTAGAGCTGACAGCAGAGTTAATTACGTTTTTGATGAATCGTCTTTTGTGAATTTCCGTCATGTAAGTCAACTTTGGTATTGACAAGGGAACTTAATAAAAGCATTTTCTGATTTTTTTGTAGTTTTAATTATCATTTATATCTTTTTCTTAACTTGTACGTTGTTATTATTATTTATAAAATCTTTCATTTCCTAGAGTGCGAATCGAAATCACAACTTGTCGCCATTTTAGCTTTTAAACAGGTATGATCGTGTAAATGTTTCTTTTTTTTTAATTTTTCGGGACAGATTTTGATGAGTAATATTTCTGGGGTGGGAATCAGACTGTCCTGTGGTGTGGGAAAGGCCCAACCCCCAACAAAATGTTTTATTAATGAAATGACTAACGGTATTGGGCACATGCATAGACTATATATTTTTTTACAAAAGAATCTCGTATTGAATGATTTAAAGAGCGAGAGAATTTAGAAGAAATTTATTCTTTTAAATCAGAATATCACTAGGAGTACAACACCGGAAAACCAAAAATTTACAAAATTCGTTTCTGTAATCATCAAAGCAAAATCACAAGCCTCATAGATCCTGATTGAGGCGAATCAATCGACCGTGACCTCTTCGGCATTTCACGATAAATAAAATATACACAAAGGTTTTAAAAAAATAAATGTAAACCAAAAAAAATAACGAAATTTGAAAATATCATTACACAATAATACAGTTTACGCAAGCACATATATAGGTTACGAGACATAATATACATTAGCTTAATATTTCAGTTACAATTACATGTACGTGATCTAACAACTTACAATACAAATAGTACTAGAAACCCGTCAAAGATAACCTTTGGCCCAATATTGTGATTGAAGCGTAATAGAACAAGGTTGCTGTTATTGTTAAGCTATTGTGAGTGGCGTAAAGCCTGCGATCCTATTCAAATAATTTCAGCTCATCACATCAAACAGTTGTCTATACAAGTAAGAATAAATTTAACTCAAAATTAATAAGCTTTACACGGTCTATTCAATTACATACAAATATAGTCTTCATAGGTTGTTTTGTAATATAAACGAAAAAGCAGGTAGTTTTAGTATTGGAATTAGAGCTTTACTTAAATCATATTATGATGCTTAATTACTGAGGCTAGTCGTTGCGCAGATGCAGAAGCGTGTACGCGACAGGTTGTGGGTTCAATTCCAACTCGAGGAAATATAATATTTCCTATTTTTCAAAGCGCGGCGTTGTGTTCCGCCACTCAACACATAATGCCTCCACAATTCTGCAGAAAGTGGGTAGCGGAGTGTCATAATATAAGATGCAGCACGAAGCTGAAAAAAAACACTATATATTAAATTATTTCAATGAAATAAATAAGGAAAAACATTCTTTTCAAAATGCGTATTATAATGAGTTTACATATAGATATTTATATTAAATGTAATATTACCAAAGTATATGAAATATCAAAGAGGTTACAAGGGTTGCTCGATGTATAAAAAGAATGCAAGCCATTTCCAAAGTAATGTAATACCCGGGTGGTATCGGCTACTAGAAAGTCGTTAATGCTCGCCCTGCGGTTGATAAGGAATGTTTCTTGGGAAAATTGAATGTAGCATACTCTGGAGAATCCCACAAATTACTATTTGAATTTACATGACAAATAATGGAGGAATTATTTAAATTTCATTAAATATATTATAAGTCGCGCAGGGTCACAAGTATGTGACTGTAAAGCGCGACAGATTGTGGTTTGATTCCCAGTCGAGGAAATGAATATTTTATTTTCTTCGCTCTGATGTTGAGTTGAGAAGTAAAGAGTGGAGTATTAGACTCCATCGGCCCACTCTGCTTGCTGCGTGCGGGATAAGGTGTGGAGCTAACAAAACATTATAACTAATTTATCGATTTTTTTAAATGTATTATTTATATTTCATCTTCATGATTTATTATTGCTGAAATGTTTTATTTCATATGGTGATAAAGTCTTTAATACATATCATATAAAAAAAATCTATTATATGAAAAACGTATATATGAAAAACGTATAAAAAATCTATTATATGAAAAACTCTCGGAATCTCTACCATATCCCACAACTACAACATACAACAGAGGTCGCCGTCTATCAATCATTTGAAATAATAACAATAAAATTATCTCACGTCTCCCATTCATCGTATCAAACGAGTCTTCGGTGTTGACGTGTGCTTTAAAAAATCACGATTTCAATTTTTGTAACACAAATAGGTAATACTTATAGTGTTTTTAAAATGATTAAACTCTAAATTGACGTCGATATTTCGTCATTGATTTTTAAGATATTATTACAAGTATTGCAAGAAACATTTAGGTAGGAGAGGAACATTAGGTTTGAGATTCTGTATGTATTGTTATTATATCTTTCAAAGGACTGACTAATGGAATTCACGAAAAATTGTGTATTATAAAAATAAGTGCAAAAATGAATTTAAATTTTAATAATTCTTTTCTAATATTAAAAAATTTGGAAATATTATTTATTCTTGCCAAGAGAATAATTGGTACATAAATTATTATAACAAATAATCAATAAGTTATTCAGAATATTAATTTATTCATAACTAAATTTGCATTTCGTACTAAGATTGTATAATCTAAAACTGACACTCCTAAGCGCCGTGTAAAACACGTTACGCCAATTTAGCCGTTCAGCTATAATATGAAGCATTACGCAGCACATAATACTGTTATCCCACAGTCCACAGCCTCGAGCGAGTCGATAGGTCAAGGCGGTATTTATCCATTGTTTTCTAACATGATCGTATATTTCTTTAACTGTTGAACGCTACAATCGATCATCTTTGGTTAATTGGTGTCTACGAGAGATTAAAATGCTTCACTCAAACTCTACTTTGGAGCGTTCATTATTACCTGACTCTGGAGGTCAGAAGTCAGGTATGATACGTGACGAATCTGAACATTTATTTCGTAGTTCTCTAGGGCTCTGATGTTTATTGATTGTAAGTCGTGTTTTACCTCTCATGTTAGTATTAAGTTGATTATACACGAATCCTTGTTTAGCGCAATCAAATATTACGGATACTATAATCGTTCTTGCAATAACAGTACATAAATGGTTTCGTAATAGCATTAGGGTGTGCCGTAATTTCTGTTTATTATGAACGTGATATTTTCCAAAAGTGTAAGTGTCGTCTTTATAATATACAAGAGTTTAAGGTTTTAAGAGTGCGAAATATTTAGTGAGACGATTTGTAGATCGCATCAGAGAACATACAAGAATATGAAAAAATATTTTGAACGTATTTTCTTTCATAATAAAGTTTACTACTTTTATGATTTATTGTCTTATTAAAATAATAATACTATCTTTTATAGTTTATGTTTTATTGAAATGAAAGTAAGCTTACAGGTAAATGATATAATCATTATTATTTAAAAGCAGACCTATTAAAGGAAGCGCAACTTGAGATATTCCCAGCACTGTAACTAGCCGTCTTTATACCTTTTGTATTCTTTGAAAGGACTTTTGCCGTGCAAAGTGTGAGATATATTCACATAGAAAAGCGGCAGAGGAGGCTTCAGGGGATCTGAGATGCTTCCTTATCTCATTTGCGTGGAACCTACATATCATGCGAGGAAACGGTGAAATAGGATTTATTCAGTGAATTTATAGACTAGTTTATGCTTAAGCGGATGCAGGAAATACGGTTTGTTTAGTGCTTGTATATTTTGCGATATATTCTTGAAGTTTACTTGTATTAAATTATGTCTTTATTATCAAAGTAAATTGATTAATAAATCATCTTCACTCTGTCTCCCGCACACACCAGGGTAGGTAGAGGGAGCATAATATTAGGACACCCCGTTTCTCGCTTTCCGTCGAATTTTTCAAAACATTGCGTGTTGTGTGGCGGAACTCAACGCTGGCCTTTTGTCTCGACGACGGATAGAAGAAATCATATATGATTCATTCCCTCGAGTGGGAGTCGAACCCACAACCGTCGCGTTACAGTCAAATGATTACGCACCTGCGCCACTGCGACCTCACTTTTATTCTAACAAACATATATTCTATAAACTAATTTTATAATTATCATTCACATTGTTAATATGAAAATTCGATAAAACAGAATGTTCGTGGGTTATCAAATTACATTTGGCAGTAATTGTGACACACTAGGATGGTATAACCTATTTAGATTCTGCATAAATATTAATTACGTATTAAATAGGTGTTAATCTGTGTTTATTATTTCTTTATTATTATGTTTACTAATACATAAAAGCAGTGATTATTATTTTAGAATAGAGTTTCTTTTAATAATATGTAAGTAACAAAAATGTATATGTTCTTTATATTTATTTATTTGGAGGATTTGGGGAGAAATCTGGTGTTTTAACACTTCTTTTTCTATTTTTAGATACATTATTTAGGTTGGTATTTAGTGAATAATTATTTTATATAATTAGACAAAGCAATGGAAAACATTTCTTAATATAAATTTCATTGCTTGCAGGCCGAATCAACAACTAATATTCAGACATTTTTTCAATTCCATTTCTATAAATATAATTAAAATAAATATGAAAGTAAGACTACGTTTATAATTTAATAGATTTATCCATGACGAACTAGAACACAAACAAAATGACTTGTCTCGATCGTTACGATTAATAATTAGTTTATCTGGGCCCGAAACTTGTTTTACAAGGGAAGAAATATTTACAATATACTTGATTGTATTAAAAGCTGATATTGAGACAAAAGCATTACAAGTATATATCTTTTCTTTTCACTAAAGCAGAAATGGTATTTTTAAATTTTTACTTATATTGTAACATTTAGCTTTTTGTTTTTCTTTCCTTTTTCTGTTTTACGCTGTCTCCTGGATATATAGCAAGGTAAGCAGGGGGAGCCCGGTATTAGGACACGTCGTTTACTTTCCGTTGAATTCTTCATTGCTTATTGAGTGGCGGAACTCAACACCGCATTTTGCCTCGACAGCAGTGCGATAGATGAAAAAAAAATCATTTCATCGAGCGTGAATCGATCCTACAACCATTCGTGTTCACACACACACACACACACTTGTGCCTCTACGCTACGACTTTACGCTACGACTGGCCTCAATGTACCTGCCCAGTAAAAGTAATCTAATAAAGATTAGTCTTAGTGTCGTAAAAAGATGTTAATGTGTTTTAACCGAACATCAAGGAAGAGAGTAAGTAATGAGTTTATACACGTAACTGGTCATCTGACGGGCTGTTGCATGACACCAGGAAGAATTACATCGTTAGTGCACGCTAGTACCGGATATCTCGTTACGTGGTAGTTCCGGTGTATGAAATCATTTTGTGACAATTTTGTTGTACGGCCACACTGCATAGGGACTGCACTTTACAATATATATATGTTAAATTAAATTAAATAAATAGGGTAGGCAGAGGGAACCTAGTGTTAAGATACTCCATTCCGCAGTTTCTGCCGAATTCTGGAGGCATTGCGTGTTGAGTGGCAGAACTCAACACCGCGCTTTGCCTCGACTCCAGAGCGAAGAAATGGAAATATAAATTTAAGTAAACATTTCATCTCCTCGAGTGGGGAACGAACCCACAACCAGTCGGTTTTACAGTCACATTTTGTGCCCCTCCGCAACGACTGGCCTCAAATCTGTTCGCAAACTTGTATTAAGTAACTTAAACTTAACTTAACTTAACTTCACGCTTTATCCCTAGCGGGGTAGTCAGAGAGAACGGAGCGCCAAACGCTACGGTCTCTACATACCTCTTTCGCCTCGTCCACTGTCATCAACCTCTTCATACATGCCCTCCGGGGGATCCTCATGCTTTTTACGTGACCTTCCTCCAGTATCTTTGATACTGTAGGTCTTTGCACACACAAGAAGAAAACATAGAAACATAACAATAATAGTAAGCAATGTTTCAAACAATCTCTAACAGAGAAGCTTTCACAAATAACAGTGCAGATAAAAAAATAAATGAATAAATACATCATATGTAATATTTGTTATCACATTATGTTCTTGTTTCATCTAGGTATGTATGAATAAGGAATATAGAAGACCATGGCTCACGTGATGGCTGCAATTAATCATTTGAGATTAACTTAACGCTTTACCCTTAGCGGAGTATTCAGAGAGAACGGAGCGCCAAACGCTACGGTCTCTACATACCTCTTTCACCTCGTCCACTGTCATCAACTTTCTCATACAGGACCTCCGGGGGATCCTCATGCTTTTTACGTGACCTACCTCCAGTATATTTGATACTGTGTTTTATAAGGGCAACCGAGGTCTCCCTCTACCTCTCTTACCGCTCACTTTTCCATAATAAATCTTTTTTGCCATTCTTCCATCACTCATTCGTCCGACGATGATGACGATGACGATCCCAAACCAGTTGCGCACGTTCTTTTTCATTTTCACCGTGACACCCTCGCTAGTATTTGCCATTCTGTATATTTCTTCATTGCAGATTCGATCAGCTAAGCTGACTCCGCACATCCTACGAAGAGATCGCATCTCCTAAAGAGATCGCATCTCTTTTATTGATATTTATGATCTTAGATATTTATGATTTTAATATAGCATAACATAAAAAACCATTTTGTTGGATGAAAGGAGAACGAGTCTTGCTAAGTGTCTACAAAAATACTTACAGAGTAACAGGTACTTCTAGTATCTAAAATTTAAATTGCTACATAAATAAGTAAAGCAAATCATTAAATTTATAGATATAATCACAATAAAGCCTGACGTGGGATATCGACAACTTCAAACACGATACGATCCGCGATATTTACAGTAAGCGCTATCATCCCTTCATGAATAATTCATCTGAAGCTTCAACAGTTAGAACGTTGTAATTATGTAAGAGCTGTCGAAGTGTAATTACAGAGGAGCAATACAACGATAGCTGACGATATTTGATATTGGGAGGAAAACATGTAAATGAGAGGATGTGAAACAGTTTATTCCAAGTTCTTGGCCGTTTAATTTTTGATATGTTTATCAGTTTTCATGAGTTTTATTATAGTGTAGATAAGAATAGTGTAATGTTCTTTATACATTAAAATCGGTTAAGTGCGAGTCGGAATCGTCCACCTACACTATCGTATCAATTTGTTTTGTAAGTTTGTGGAAATACAACTTATAAAAATTAGAACTCATTTTATATGAAATGAACTACAAATATAAGTTTTTTTTTTATTGAAATGTCTATAATTTTTCATTTTTTGATCTTTTCCTTTATTTGTATCAATTCGTGCCAAATTTCAGTTTTGTATGTTCACGGGAAGTACTCCATACGTTTTGATTATGTGGCGAATTTCATAAAAAATGCAGCTAAATCGATGCTAGATAAATGATTGATAAATGAACGAGATAAATGATCTTGATAGACAATTAAACGGGTTCCTATACAGCTTTCTTGTTTTATCATTTGAAGTACGGAACCCAAAAAAAAATCTTAAGCACATAAATTTAACATTAGGTTTACTCTATCCGCATAGTACATTACCACGCAGCTGTAATTCAAATTTTATTCTACGTCACGCGTGCATCACATCAGCATCATTATTCCGAGACATGCATGTTCCCGGGGCACATAATGCAGTTAGGTCGCAAGGGCCCTCGGGACCCCACTATTTATGGTTGCTATGTCAATTATTTTACGCTTTCAAATCCTACCCTCTAAAGCTTTGTTTGTTCACTCAGTCTCTAATAGACAGCGATTTAGTTACGAGGATACTTTTATTTTTAACCGACTTCTGTAAAGAGAGCATCAATTCGAGTGTATTTTTATTGTTTATTACCTCAGTTTGTAATTTTGGACTAGGGTCAACCGATTTTGATGACAAACAATTTTTTTTTCAATGTCATCCCATAAAAAAATCACATAAGTTTTAGATTTTAATAATTTACTGTTTGAAGTCGGTTTTGTTTAGTTCAAAATTATTGCTTACCTTCTGTGTATCAGAATTTCATCTACAAAAACTATTTTTAAAATATAATTTTAAGTACAACGCTAAGTGATTGAACATTTAAGTAACATTAAGCTATCTAGAGTAATAATATAGCAAGGCTTAACCAAAACTTCAGTGTGAAAACATCGATGAGTTATCGAGAACTGTTCAGCGCTAACGACCCGATATGTTCGATCGTGCATCTCATTACTTGGATATGAGTTTTCGATAAATGTCGACGGCAGATAATATAACACTTTAGAATATTGTAAAATATACTATTTTATATTTTACTTTACCGAATCTGTAGGGTACTTGATAATAAAGTAGCTATGGTGGTTGAAGTGACATTAGCATTATGGATATGAATCCTCATAAAGAGTTTTTTTAAATGTTTTTGCTGTATGTAACTGCTAAGCTTATGTGTAAGAAATAAATTTTTTTCAGCTTCACGCTGTATCCCGCATGTAACGGGGTAGGCAGAGGGATCCTAAGATTAAGACACCTCTCTACTTTCCGCCGAATTCTGAAGGCATTGCGTGTTGAGTGGTGATTAACGCAGCGTCTGCCTCGTCATCAGACGTAGAAATGAAAATATTAAATATTTAATTTCCTCAAGTGTGAATCGAACCCACAACCAGTCGCGTTTACATCCCCACGCTTATGCCCCTATGCCACTACTGGCCTCAAATAGCTTTAATAATTAAGATAATGGACCAATGCTTTAACAAATCTATCTTAGAAGAATATAAAATACACCATAATATGCGGAAGTAGACAAATGTGAAAGAAATATATTACCGCGATTGATATTATAATTATTTATTTTCTTTTTAATACTGTAAATAATTCTTGTTGAAAGGCTGCAAACAAATGAAGTTACAACCCAAGTTAACAAGTTAAAGTGCTGTCTTCCATTGACAGCATAATGTTGTATCGACTGCCAATCATACTACCTATACCCGTTCATATCAATTAATTGCACGATAACAAAAGGGGAAGGTTACTTCTAACCTCTTAATATAATTAAATGTTAACGTAAACTAGACAATTTACCATATAACAATAAAGTTCATATTATAATTATGTATATAAGGAAGTTCTTTGTTCGTTTCAATACAGTGGTGACAGTTTTTATAATAACAGGTTATAGAATCTAGATTTAGAAATATTGTAAAGACCAAAAGCCTAGATAACATAGATACAGTTTTTGTACTAAAGTAGCATCACTAAATTCCTTAGCAAAATAATTATTAATATTTTCTTTATATATGACATTTAAAAATAAAATCTTTTAAAGCACATATTAATTTATACATACGATTAGGGCTTTAAAAGTTTATAGGTACTTACCTATAACACTGTGTTTTCGATTATCAACTATTTAGTAGTTGTAGCTGCGTATATCTGCAACAAGAGAGAACAAATTAAGCATCACAATACAAAACAATTGGACGCTTATTGTTAAAATCCTACTGAAATCAAATAGCACGCGTCGTACGCTTAAAATGACCCGTTTGTGCTCGCAATAATTCTTTAATGAAATTGCGTCACACATTTCGATTCCTGTCGGCTTCGCCGGTTCATTTAGTGGTCATTATTCGTGGGCACGACTCGTCGCTGGTCGTCGGCTGTCAGTCGTGTGTGTTTGCGCTGCGTAAATCGTTAATCTAGGGAAGTGAAATATGTTAAAGATAGTAACTTTATTTTTTGTTTTTTAGCTATCTTGGAAGTATCATTTTACAGTTAGGAAAGAATAATAGTTATTTAGAATTTGAATTTTGTATACGTTATCTGTAAGTGTGGAATAACGCTTTAAAAAATATTGAAAATATTTATTATATATCTCTTGCCAATAGATTCTCTATTCTAAAAAAAATTCTTTGGGTAGCGAAAACTTGTAAAAATTTCCCTGCAGCAACTGAGTATTTTGCCGGAAATTTTACTACATAAATAAGTTGTAACAAGCTTATCAAGCTTATATAATATCGACGTAGGATTTTCCTAGAGGCGCGGGTTCATAGCCCGCTACGTTCGTACTTTTATACGTTTTCTAAACAAATGACTTCAACTTTTCTTTTTTCATTCATACGTATCCTACATTTTGTAAATAAATCCAATATAGTCCAGTAAGTCAAGTGCAACCTAATATCACACTTTATGTAACCAGACTTGGATATGTTTATCTTAAAAGATTTATAAATCTTCGTTTCCTATGAAAGTGGAAATTGAAAGTACTTGTGCAGACGACGTCATGGCGCTATTTGTCAGAAGTTTTTATTATTTTAACAATTTGTACAGTAATAAAATCTTGCCTAGTTGGAAATTGGATTGCGGTCAAAATTTATCCAAGCATAAATCAAAACAAAAGATTTAAATCATTAATTAAATTGTCAATTACAAAATTATAGTGATTAAAACTAATATTCCTAAAATTAATTGCATCATTATAGACATCTGTTTTCAGAAAAATTCTGTGAACTTGTTGTATGCTTATCTATATAAAAATAAAATATAAATGCTGATATTTATTTAAATTTCTTAATATAATATTTAAAATAAACAATTCTTTATTTTTTGTAAAGTAAGAAAACTAAGGTAAAATATTTTTTTATAATGAAGATTGTAAGCCGTTCGAACTATCCGAACTCACAGCCGGGATAGTGTTTATTTTCAAAATATGAAAATAAAAAATAAAATAAGAAAGCCCTTAAAAACTTGTTACGCGAAATAAACATAAAAATCCTAATTCAAAAATAATTAATTACAAGAAGGTATCGAGCAACATTTATCGACACGTCTCCATCACTTACGTAGCAGATGTACACACAGATACGCATAATATTGTGTGGTGTCCGATAGATTAGATAGTTGATTAATCAATGGGTATTGCTGATCTGCCAGTTGTCCACGAAATTATTAAGCTCGTTCATATAAAAATGGATATTTGGATTAAATATTACTGAAAGGTGTCCTTCCTTATACATCGTTATATTTTGATGTTACCAGGCGGTAAATATTAGTGGAGTTCTTAACTATTTATATATATTTTTGTAATATAATAAACGTCGATACTGAGTTTAATAAACTGAAATATTTTATTTTAATTGCTTAAAATGTTATATCACTGCGCCAGCAGTGGCATGAAGTGTGACTGTAAAACCGACTGGTTGTGGGTTCCATCCCCACTCGAGGAGATGAAATTTTTACTTAAATTTATATTTCCATTTCTCGCTCTGGTGTCGAGGCAAAGCGCGGCGTAGAGTTCTGCCACTCAACATACAATGCTTCTTGAATTCGACAGAAATTGGGGAACGGAGTGTCTTAATTCTAGGTTCCCTCTGTCTACCCTGCTGTGCGCGGAATATAGTGTGAAGCTGATAATAATAATAATAAAATACTTTATAGATTAAATATTTACTTTGTTGTATAAAAAAGGAAAATATTAAAGTAAATTGACGCCAATCATATCGCTGGGGCATGTGAGTGTAAACGCGACAGGTTGTGGGTTCGATTACTACTCTTAATATTTTTATTTCTACGGTTTGGTGTCGAGCCAACGCTTGAATCCTGCGGAAGGAAGAAAGTTGAGTGTTAATACTAGACTCTCTCTGTCCACCTGCTACATTCGGGATACAGCGTGAGGCGTGAAAAAACAAGTGAAATATTTAGAATATTTGTATATAGTGTACACAACTGTTACTATTAGTAGCATATAAATGAACTAGTGAAGATTTCAAAATATCTTCTATAAAGTTTATAATACCATAAAGAAACTTTACGTATCTCATCTTTGTATAGCGTTACATTGTATATAAATAACAGACTCACATCGCAGTGCATCGCAGCGCACTTTCAGGACAAAACTCAATTACAGAATACACCCTAGCTAACCTAGCATTTTGACTTTTATCCCAATTTTATCTTTTCGGTGATTTATGGTGCTACGTTTTTGCTTATATTAAAAAAAAAATCTTCACGTTGTTTGCCGCATACAGGGTAGGCAAAGGTAACTTAGTGGTAAAACATTCAAAATTCCATTTACCTCACACAGCCCGACGAAGGCTTGAGTACCTTATTGTTCATATATATAAATAAAGATTTTTGAAACAACATATGTACATAATAAATAATAAAATATATAGCTTATATGTTGACAATGACAGAAACTGAAATTGCTGCCATTCTCAACAATGCCTACGGGTAAGCCAATTGTGCATAGAACAAAATCTTTTTGTTGTTGTCGACCTTAAATTAAAGGAGACTCACGAGTTAAGGTAAAGAAATAAAGCAGCGTTATGATAAAATCATTAAACGCCTTTAAAACACTGTTTTGTATATTTTTTCATTTACTAATAATAATATCCATAAAATGAAAATCAAAAGTGAAATTCAATACTTTAAATTTGAATACTTGCAGGTAGGTAGCACGTTTTTAGTTGAATATGAACCGAACCCATTTTCGTGAGCAATTTATTGAGTCCGTAAGCTGAGAGTCGTACGGATGAAGCCAAAGAAATTACTTTGAACGTTAACACCGACTTGATTGCTTTCAGAGTGTAGTTTCCGAGATTCACTTTATCAAGAGACCGTAGTTAGTGATGGCGCGAGGTAATTCGGATTCGACCTTCGATTCGATGAAACGTGGACGGCTCATGTTGAGATTTTTCTTTTGATATTCCTCTAACTTCCCACCGACTATTTTAATCTGCATATTGAAGTAATATTTTTGTTTGTTTTTCGGTATCGTATGTTTCTTTTGAGCTTTAATTTTGAGCTTTAACACTTTTTTTACGTTTTTTTTATTTTTTTTTCATACTGTACACGAACATATTTCTTGTTATTCGCATATATATATTATGTAGAACCAAGGTAACAGATTTTTTTAAATTGTTTTTTTTCTTTATTTTTTTTCACGTTTAGACGTAATCGTGATAAATAAAAACCATATTCATATATAAAATAAATGAATTAAAACTTTGAGCTTACGTTATCCTAATATATTTTTATGGGGAAAAACTTTACCTACAATCACATAACTTTTTGCGACACTTGAAACTCATATTCTGGGTAAATATTTACTATTATATTTAGTTTACTGGAATACAAATTAAACAACCCAATTATTCATTAATAGAATACTTTAGTATCAAAATAATCGATTTGGCACCTCACTAGCTATAGTGCTGCCAATCGAAAACATTTCCACTGGTTCAGTATAAACGTGACTTTACTCGTGTTGGCGGCTAAATTATTTGGATTCAATGCAATGAATAGTAAATTGGCTTGGCTTTATTCGGACGGTTTAAAAATTGTTATGAATTCACAGCTTACTACCGTTTATAGAATACTGTGAATGGGAAACGTTTATTTCGAAATAGAAATTTTCATTTGACGTTATTTTCTTGGTAGTTTTATACGTAATTATTTCCGCGGCGTCTTGGACTTTGATTTAGTCAATTCTATTTTAATACTTTAGCGAATTTTTTAAAAATGAATAGCTAAGGTTGTAGAACAGTGTATCACCTAAAAAAATTACGTTTTTTTATAATGCTTTATTTGTGTTTGCTCTCTATTATTTTATTAAATTAGCATAGAATAAACACAGGAAGGTCGGTTAACATGTTGTTACAAAACACGTTATATAATATATTCTGATAACAAATTGTTTTATCGCAACAGCAAAGTGGATCCTCGAGAGCACGTAATTCTTCTCAGTCCGCATACAAACAGCCCCTAAGGAGGCGACAATCCTCTCCGCAAACAATAAAAATATACATAAAAATAAATTTGATACTTCCAAACCGCCGACCGTGAGCAGTATGCATTATTTGACGGTTACTGACGGTTCAACTATCAGATACTGTTATGTCTTCAGTCTTCAATCATATACATAACGTAAATCATTACGTAAAAATATTTAAAGTATTTGTAGAGCAAGACGATTATGGGTTCAATACTCATTCGAGGAAATTATTTATTTATTTAAATGTTTATTTTCATTTTTGCCCTCTGGTGTCGCGGCAACACGCGATGGTTCCTAAATTCGGCGGAAAATGGGGAACTTCGTTCCTTGTCCTAACACTAGATCCCCCTGTCTACCCTGCTGTGCGCGGAATACAGCGTGAAGCTGATAAAAATATTAGGTCTAAAAACATTAGGACTAATCCAAATGTTTAATAAGACAAAGTATATTTCGTATTGTTTTAAATCGCCAACACCAAAAGTAATATTATTTTTGGTGTTATGACTGTGGTAATGTTATATTGCCGTAGTATTAAAACAATTTGATTATTATTATTAAATTAACCATAGCTTTAAAACGCACTGCTAAATACAAAGTGTTTCCTTTATTATATTTGTATGATATTTATTTGAATTCTATTTGAAATTTAAGGACTAACGTGTAATATGATATTTTTTTAAAAATAAAAAAAAATAAATGGCAAAAATCACAAAACATAACTCTCCAAGCCGAAAATGTCGATACTAATCAAAATTCAAACATAAACTGATGGAACAAGCAAACACCGGTAAGGTGGGGAAACATAAGGCACGTGTCGAAACTTCCAACACAAATCGCATTGTACGCTACAATGGGACGCAGGCGTCGCCGCTGAAATTGGATTGCGTGCTATCTAATAATTCTGATCGATTTCTGATTTTCCGACTTTCAATGATCATATTTGCAGTGACTAGTACCTACTGGGATAGTACTGTTTTGTTTTTTTTTTTAGTTTCACGCTGTATCTCGCATTGTAGCAAGCTGGGCAGAAGGAGCCTTGTGTTTAAAAAAATTCTGAAAGCAATGCGTCATTAGTGCTCGGAACAGAGTGAGGAATTAAAAATATTAAATAGTTCATTCTCCAAATCGAAAACGAAGCCACAACGGTAGCGTTTTCAGTCGAACGCTTGTACCTCTGCGTCATAACGGCCTCATGGTTTTGTGTAAAACTTTTAATTTCATATCATTAAATATATTTTTAGGAGTCACTTCATATTTGAAGCGCCTCAATCAATGTATAAATGTCTAATTTTTAAAAATAAATTTAATAATAATTTTAAACATTCGTTGTATAAGATCTAAAATTAAATAACTTAAGATGTAAACCAGAACGAAAAATCATATATTCACCACATATCTAGGATGTATATCGTTATCAAAATGCAACAATTTTAATAAATATAACAATCCATACATACAAAGGTATGCATCACTGATAAAAACGTTATGTTATTGGAGAAATGCCATGAATGGTAACGAACTTTTATAAAAGCACTGTTATGAAAGCTCATCAAATATTATGAATCGGAATCGGTTATTGGAACTATATTGTAATTGCGAATTCACAGATGGTATTCGTGTCGGGACGTACGTATACGTGAATGTTTTTAAGGTTTAATTAACGGATTGCGATGGTTCTGGTGTATTGAAACTACATGTGTTTTAGGTATTATGTGAAAAATATATTAAAAAAGTCAATTGTAACTGTTGTGTAGGTTAGAGTTTCGAAACATATAGAAACGCGCTTGTATAGCGATATTTTGTTTTTAGCTTCACGCTGTATCCTGCAGCGAGGTAGGCAGGAGAGATTACTGTTAAGACACTCCGTTGCCCATTTTCCGTCGAGTTCTGGAGGCATTACGTGCTGATTGGCGGCATTCAACGCCAAGGTTTTGCTTCGACATCAGAGCGAGGAAATGAAAATATAAAATATTTAATTTCTTCGAATGGATATAGAAATGCGCCACGACTGGCCTCCTATATTTATTTAAAATTTATATATACGTACACTCGTATTGATTATTGTCATTTGTAGTAAGCCTAGGGAACTTAACTAGAAACTCCAAGAACCAATTATTGTAAATTATAGGAGCCTTTACAAAATAAATAGCACCAACAACAGGTGTACTAATAGCTTGAAAACTGCCTTGTTATTCAATTTTGTATTTGCCTACAAAAGTCATACACGTATTTATTACGTAGTGTGAAGTAATGAGCTATGTTTGTATGAGGACAATCGTGGCGCAGGCGCACAATGTGTGACTATAAACACGACTGGCTGTGGGTTCGATCTCTACTCGAGGAATTTAAATATTTATTTAAATTTATATTTTTATTTCTTCGCTCTGCTCGCGTTGAGCGCGGCGTTGAGCTCCGCCACTCAAAACGCAATGCCTCCAGAGTTTGGCGGAAAATGAGAAACGGAGTATCTTAACCCTAATTTCTCTCTGCGTACCCTGCTGTGTGCTGGATACATCATGAAGCTAATAAAAGAAATACAGATCCGAGAACAGGTAAAAAATAAGTGACGTAAGGAATTAGATGACTTGAAAATGATGATTGTAAACACAGTATGAATCATATATTAGAAGGAGGTCAAGTACGAGTACAGTATGCATGAGAAACGTACAGCATAATATATTAAGAGTCTAAAGGAAAATAAGGAGTTATGTGATTTCGTATGAAGAATTAAGAATTGAGGCCATCGTAGCGCAGCGGTATATCTACTGACTGTAAACACGAAGGTAAATTGTTAAAAGAATAAATTGTTTCCATTTCTAGGTCTTGAATACGCGGTGAATTTCATATAAAATATAAAATGCTGCATTTTATATGAAACGCAAAACATCGCATAAATGCTCGTATCTTGCGTTCTACGATTGGGTTGACTTAGACGTTTGATTTTTACTATTTTTCAAGGGACCATTAAATTTTCACTTGATACCTCCACATAACGGCAAGATGTAAAAATGTTCTTGATAGTAGGACAAAATCCTAAAATGAAAAACCATAGTAAAAAAATGTTTAATAATGATAATAATTTTAATTCAATTAAGATATACAAAAAATATGTTATATATTTTTTAAAAAGAGCCCAAATAAGTTACCTATTGTAACTAAACTTAGCCGCGGGTGAAATTGATAATGTATGACAGCATGAATTTTAGATATTGAAACGACGTATTGTGTTATAGCGATACATATTCATGAGGCTTAATCTGAACGTCCTTTCCATTTTACGCCTCCAGATATGAATGTAATTAATAATATTATAATAGAACAAACATACACTATTAATAATTTAGTTTATTTATGATCTGACAAATTGTGGTTGGTCGTTAGCTGCTCACTAATTAAAACTCTTAAAAGGGATTGTAGTAATACTGCATAGATTAAATATACGAATTTTACTGAGATAAAACTATTTTAGTCATTGTTGTTTTAAAATTCGCTTTTAAAATTTAACGAGGGACTAAACGCTTTTCTTTTTATAATTTTAACTAGGAATATAATTTAAATAATACTGTTTTATTATGAGACTTACAACTAAGTATTCGTTTTTTTAATGAAAAATGGAAAGTAAAATCAAATTAAGTCAGCTTCACGCTTTATCCTGCACACAGCAGGCAGTAGGCAGAGGGAACCTAGTGTTAAGACACACTGTTCCCCACTTTCTGCAGAGTTCTGGAGGCACCAGAACGAAGAAATGAAAATATAAAAGTAAGTAAGAAATTTTGAAGAAAACGAACCTACAACCAGTCGATTCTACATTCATACTTTGTGCCCCTGCCTCACGACTTGCCTCTGACTGTATAATTACTGAAAGATTTTAATTAAATTTGACTGATAAATAGATATACTCTACAAGTACAATAAAATATACTTTTACTTCAAACACTGACCAAGCTTAGTGAAACGAAAAAAAAATAAAAAAAAAATATATTATTATTTATCACTACGTATTTGCTTAACACTATCCTTTGACAATAGACGAAAACAACACGTCACGTTGTACCTTAATTAATTATATTAATATGTCGAGTTTAGTTTACCGGATTAGAGTAGCCTCAGAATAATAGTTGGTCCCAAGACGCGAATTGTTCTAAAGTAATAAGCGTGGGAAGATCCCACGGCGTTGCGGGCTACGACCTAATTGGGTGCGCATCGTGGTGATACCACGGGTTTTGCAAACAATTGTAATAAGCGTCGCTACGTACGTCGTACGATACGAATTTATTATGCATATTCAAATTAAATGATTTTTTCTTCTTTTTAACGCCCCGCACACAGTAAGATAAGCAGGGAGAACCTAGTGTTAAGGCACTCCATTCCCCATTTCCAAATTCTGGAGGCATTGCGTGTTGAGTGGCGGAATTCAACGCCCCACTTTGCTGTCACACCAGAGGGAGCGAAATGGAAATATCCAATAGTTCCTTTCCTCGAATAGAAATTGGAATCGAACCTGTCGCATACAATTTGTGCTCCTGCGCCACAACTTTATCAGTTTATTTAGTTTATTTAGACTGGAGACTCACTAAAGATAATGACAGTGGGAAATATAGTTACGTTACATACTATATACGACTCAGACATTATCTTAGACATCATAATTAATATGTTTTATACTCAGAGTTTCCTCACATAATCGCTGGTTAGGTAAGAGCCCTGCGATGTGAAAAAAATCTCTATTCCCAAGGCGATCGCTACAGTTTCTCCACGAGATTAGATGTTAGTACAATTAAACATATTTATGTACCAAATTTCCTGTTACTTTGTTCAGTAATCACTAAAGAGGATCGTGAATCGTGATTACCTTCAAGTTTTCGGTTGAACTATTCTGTTACTAGAAAATTTTGTAATTCACCAATTACATTATAGTTGATTCAAATACCTGAGCGTATAATATTTAAGATTTCAATGAAAATTGTTTTATATTTTAAATAATAGGGATATATGTTAATTGACTATAATATTATATCATCGCCGTCGTTAAGGCCGTTGTTACACAGTGGCGCAAGCATGCAAATGCGAACGTTGTGGGTTCTATACCTACTCGGGGGAATGCATCAATAGTTATTAATATTTTTATTTCTTCGTTCTGGCAAAGCTCGACGTTGAGTTGCACCACTCAACATATAATATTTAAAAAAAACAGCGTAAAGTAGGGAAGTGAAGTGAAGGGAGTGCATAACACTCGTTTTTCTTTTGTCATCCCAGCCAAATGCGAAACATATTGAAAGGCCGAAAAAAAATCATCAAAATAGTTATTATTTTGTGCGCCATTTCCGTAGACATTACATTATAAATACTCAAATAAAATCCAAAAATATTTAAATAAAAGTCGTACGTAACATGTTTTCTTTTGTTAACGTCCCGTAAAAAGCTGGTTTGGTAGAGAGAACCTAGTGTTAAGAAACTCTATTCCCCAATTCCGAATTATTATACTTACTTAATAAATGAATATACGTACTCCTACTATTTGAAATACTTATATCTCAAAAAATCTGTGGTTTACTAAATTTACTTTTTGATTTTCGACCGAATAAAATGATGTTGTCGCGTTAATAGACACACAAAGTATAACTATAAACGCTTTGGGTTTTCGAACCCCACTCGAGTGGTCATTCCTCGAGGAAATGATATATTTATTTAAATTTGTAGTTGTTTCTTCGCTCTACTGTCGAGGCAAAGAGCTGCGTTGAGTTACACTACTCAACACGTAATGCCTCCAAAATTCGGCGGACAATGAAGAACGGAATGCCTTAATACTAGTTTCCTTCTACCTACCCTGCTGTGTGCGTAATTTTATTTTAAAGCAAAACAAAACATTATACAGTTACTATACAATATAAAGTATAAGTATATACATACATACATACATTCAAATTTCAATTAACCCTAGCCTCGTTCATTAGTATATTTGTTTATACACGAAGTAGAATCCTGTTTGCACGCTAGGTCATTGTTGTTTGCACTTAGCACTCGATGCACGTAGACTTGTATTTTGCGGTTTGTTCACAAATGACAATGTTGAATATTGAATTGATACA
Organism: Heliconius sara; assembly: GCA_917862395.2. Lineage (NCBI taxonomy): Eukaryota > Metazoa > Arthropoda > Insecta > Lepidoptera > Nymphalidae > Heliconius > Heliconius sara. The sequence goes on along the minus strand of OU860796.2, from coordinate 4,474,798 downwards.
ATTTACATATTTCACTATTACTATAATCCAGCCTCGGTTAAAGTTGAAGAGGTGATCTTCGTGCTTAAATGATTAACCTTCTGTTATTATTCAACTGATTACCCGACTGCAGTGAAGCCCAAAAGGGGGGTTATGTTTTTAGCGTTTATGTATGTCCGTTGTTTTGGTCGCTTGTTAAACTTTTTTGATAAATAAGAAAAAAGTTCAAAAGTTAAACCCGACAAAAGTTAAAAATATGAAAAGCTCTTTCATTTCACACAATACCATGGAAAAGGATTTTTTTATGTCATGACATTATGCCACGTAGAGGCGGCATATAAAGCAGCGGACGATCTAGACCAGGGGGTCCGAACCTTTTCTTGATCAAGGACCAATCATTCTTGGTAGCAGGGACCACTATGCATGTAGGTATAATAAAAATTAACCGTAATAATGAAACAAAACCGCCTCACCATCCCAAGTCAAAAATTTTAAATCCGTCGTGGACCATATTTATGCTTCTACGGACCACTGGTGGTCCGCGGGCCACTGGTTAGGAACCAGTGATCTATACGCTTTTAACAATATCTCACTTGGCAAATTATAGTAAGTTATTTAGAAGTTATGAGGGAAATGAAAAAAGGGAAAAAAATAGCTGGATAAGATACTGCTTGTATAACTATATATTTTTCATTATGAATCATGTCTGGTTGGGACCGATAATACCAGAACTATAAAAAATAAAATAAATTTCTTTGAACATATCACCATAAGCCCTTATTGTACCTTATTTTAGTCCATTACCATCTATATTAAGTTCAAACATTAATTATAAGTTCTTTTAATCTCATTTACTATTATTTACGTAATTTTAATACTAATTACAATATTGAGTATCAAGAGGTCCCAAACAAACTCATTTCCAACTTCAAACACACAAGCAATTATTACCTAAAACTCAGCAAAAAGCTTCAAAAAGTAATTAATATGGACAAGCATTTTATTATTCCCACGAACATCTAAATATAATGAATTTACACGAAGGATTTGACATTTAATATTAATTTACAACTAAGTTCAACGAGAATAACCCTTCGAGTACAATGTTAGTTCTCAAGGCAAGGAGACGCTAGTAGTGCTAGATCTTAGCATGTTTAGTTTCACAACCGTCACCAACGAATGTTGAATACAAAGAAACATGTAGGTATTAAATATGTAAATGATATTTTAGATTATCGCAATTTCAACGCGACATGGGCTTCATTGATTTGGTAATACTTATCGAATCAGTTCAGAATAAATTATATTAATAAATATTAGATATAATAATAATAATAATAATTCGCTGATATTTAATGATATTTGAAAAATTTATAAGTAGGAGCTAAATGCACTAAATGTATTTTTTTTCAATATATATATATATATATATATATATATATATATATATATATATATAGAGCATGTATATATATATACATGCTCTTAATATGTATATTGTTTAATAACGCCTTTGAACTTTAGATTGTTGTGGTACAGCAGGACTTCTGATTTTATATCCGATGGTTATGGATTCAATTCTGATTTGGATAAACGAATTATTCACAGCTTCAACAATTAAACGAAGTGTTAGACCGGATTCATAATATATTGCCGGTCAAAGTTCGTTTTCGATCCGAACGAGAGAACCTTGCGACCGCAAGTCTAGGTTCGAGTCAGGACATGCTTTTGAGGATGCAGCAAGGAAGTCCTCCGCGGACCTCGAATCCTTGCGGCCGTTAAGAGGCCACGTAGTGCTTGAGCTTTCTCAAGATCAGAGTACCCTCTTCCCTACTCAACTGATGCTGCTCTAGGCCAATTAGCCAAATGTCTTTAATATCAAGGTTGTAAAAAAAAAACATATACCACTTCATATATAATATTTCCTTATATAATATAGTTTGGTTTTTAGTATATGAAACATGAATGAATGAATCGCACAAAATTTTATCTCGTAATTGTATTTATTATATTTATAAGTTATTTAGCTAAAATAGTACACCGTAGGCCATTTCTTGACTTATAGCGCTGATCCTCAATTAAGAACAATGAACCTCTGTTAAGCTGACGAGCATTCTTATAAAGCTATTCTTTGAGACCCTCAGTTAACTTTAAGGGCGCTCGGTGTTCAAAACAAAGGAGCTATTAATGTGTTGAGAAATTATTCCTTTCTGTAGACTTCGTGTAATTGTGTTGTTTAATTTTATAAATCTGGGAAATTAATGGAAAAAAGATTACATATAAACAGACTCTCTGTTGATTAATAAAAATGAGTTTTATTTATTTTATTGTAGCTCCACGCTGTATCCTGCATATAGCCCCTGCTATACAAAGATAACCTAGGAGCCTATTGTTAAAATAGACACATAAACACTTAAGTTTCCCACTTTCCGTCGAATTCTTGAAGCAATGCCTATTAAGTGAATTGAAGTCAACGCCGCGCTCTGCCCTTATCACCAGAATAAGAGAATGAAAATATTACATTTTAAATTTCCCCGAGTGGGAATGAAACCTACAATCATCACCGCCACATCGTGTACCACGAGGGTCTCCATTTTTCTGAATCCTAAAAGAAGAGAGTAACTCCTTAGCACTCCATGGATTCAACGTGCCAATCGCGTTGTGGAATGAAGAGCTCAGGTCAGTAACTAGGACTTGGGACTTATTGTGTAGGCTTAAGGGATCCGTTTTCTATTTATACAAAAATAAATAAATTTAATAAGTAAATTTAGAACTCCAACAAATTTTAAAAGGTATATTATTAGCTGTAACAATGTATAATTAATTAGTATTATAATGTAATGGTCTATCAGCATAATAATGATACATTATAAATCTAACCCTGGAAAATAATGAGTTAGAAGACATTTTGTTATTATAAAATTTGTATATTTTTATAAAAAAAAAATCAGCTTCACGCTATATCCCGCGCACAGCAGGGTAGGCAGAGGGAACCTAGTATATTTAGACACTCCGTTCCTCACTTTCTGCCGAATTCTGGAGGCATTGCGGTGTTGAGTGGCAGAACTCAACGTCGTGATTAGCCTCGACACCAGAGCGAAGAAATATAAATTTAAGTAAATATTTCATCTCCTCGAGTGGGGATCGAACACACAACCAGTCGTTTTACAGTCACACTTCTTGCCGCTGCGCTACGACTGGCCTCAAAGTTAAATACTATTTAGTTAACTTTAAATACATCTTTTGTTTAATAAAAAAAATCCTTGAACTTTAAATATTATCAGAGACGAGCCATAACTATACTAAATAGGCGCATGAATGGTTAAAACTTTTTTTATTTTCATAAAAAATTATAATAAAAAATATTGTTTGAATTTATAATTTCTTTACAAAAAACATCTAAATTATAAAAAATATATACTTTATATGTAAATTACTTAATTTCATGCAATTACTAAAGTTAATTAAAGACAATATATAAAACAGTAACGAGCGTCAAAGGGTCTAGAATAGTGATTTTAGGCGGGAATTTTATTAGTCCCAGTGACGCTGAGGGTGTGAAAATATGAATATTTTATTAAGCTACAGTCAGGGTCGTCCCTAATGGCACTATACTAGGATAAAGCGTAATATATAGACGAAATGTTAAGATAAGACATTTTTTTGCATATAAATTGACATGGAAAGGATGATGTTTAATTTTTTTTTACTTCACGCTGTATCCCGCCCACAGCGGGGTAGGCAGAGGGAACCTGGGAACCTAGTGTTAAGACACTCCGTTCCCGATTACAGGCTTCCATCCCCCACTTTCCGTAGAATTCTTGAATTATTATCAATACTGCCTTTAGCGTAGGAACTTTTCGGCGCGTTTCTTTGCCTCGTTACCAGAGCGAGTATATAAAAACATTCAACATTTCATTTCACAAAAGTCACGTACATTTGCAGGTTTCTGTGCTACGATGGCCTTTAACCTATAACTGAATATAGCTATAATAAAACGAATATTTTCAGAATAAGAACTACCCTGCTGTGTATGGGATACAGCGTGAAGCTGATTTATTTATTTATAAGACGACCATGCTTATTGCTATATTACACACAAACTGTATCTAATAAATTAAGAAATATCTGAAGGAACACCATTGTAATCCAATAAATTCCACCAAAGCGTAAAGTTCACTCGGAGGCATCTTCGACAGCCGCTACAAATATAATTAATGATTTTGAACGTCTTTTACATGTGACGGAGATATTAATTTCGATATCATTAAAGTGAGATTATAACCGTCAACACTCACCGCTAATGTATGGAGTTCGGAATATTAACAGGTCTTCATTGTTGTAAGTTTTAGCTCTATGGCGCATAGTAGGGTACGCAGAAGGAACCTGGGACACTTCCGTTTCCCACTGTCGGTATGCCCAATTCTGGTGGCTGTGTACAACGGCATGCATTGCTCTATATGACATGGTGGAAGTGAAAATATTACATATTTAATTTCATCGAGTGTAAATCGAACCCAGTATCTGTAGTCTTTACAGTTGCACGGCTGCGCTTTTGAGCCATAACTGGTTTCTGTTAATTGTTTACACACATGTATTTATCTATATAATATTGAAATGTAACAAGTCAGAAATGTATAATGATATTATTTAAATTTTAAATTACCTATTTATTACCACTAAATAAAAATCTATATATATATATATAAAAGGACATGTACCTGACTGACTGAGGTAAGACGCACGCACAGCCGTAACCGCTGTGCGTAGAAACGTGAAATTTGGACAGATGTTTATTTTTATAATCTGGACATCCACTAAGAAGGGATTTTGAAAAATGTTAACCCTAAAGGGATGAAATAGGGGTTGAAAGTTTGTATTGATTTTTTCTTAAAACAGCACCGATTTTTATAAAATTTGAAATTCAGACTCTTTAAAATATTTCATTGCACACATGTTTCATGATTTTGTAGAATTCACCCCCTAAGTGTTCAAATAAGGGGTTGAAAGTTTATATGGAAAAATCATTAAATCACCACTGATTTTTATAAAAATTTAAATTCAGACTTTTAAAAATATTTTATTGAACACGTGTTTGGTGGATTTTCTAGAATTCACCCCTAAGGGTGCAAATAAGCGATCGAAGCTGCGCGCTCCCGCTAGTAATAAATAAAAACATAATAATGTTTTAAGGAACAGATATTCTTAACATTCAGCGCAATATTATGTAAGGAACGGAACTGTCTTAACATTAAATTATCGGGTTCCCTTTGCCTACCCTATGCTATCTTCAGGATACAGCGTGAAGCTAAAGATGGAAATAAAGACAACTCTTAGGGCCAGGGCTTCACCACTGGCTGATGCAGTCCCTGACAGCCTTATCTGCCAGACAGGCTATAATTTTCGGTTTCACAGGTCCCGAATAGCAATATCTAGTAGGTACACATTTTACACATATATTAAATTTTTACATACTTATTTGTAATTCAGGCATTCATTAATGAGAAAATTATTCTTGAAAATATAAGAAACAGCTATTTTGTTTTTTGCATCCTCTGTCTGTGAGATAACAATAAATATTTGATTACTATCTGAAACTTTATTTGTACCTGGTGAAACTGGCCCTTAATATTATAAATAAAATCATAACATCAGCGGCAACGGCTTTAACGGTGTTAATGTCATTAATCCTAAACGATTGTACCAGGTGACAAGTTAAGACTTAGACATGTGTCCACACACTTGCTAGGCTGAATGAAATTGATAGTGAATTAAATCCGTTCGACATCTTCATACTTGCCAGTGAGACCAGTCGTAGCGCAGGGGCACGAAGTGTGATTGTAAAATAGATTGGTTGTGGGTTCGATCCCCACTCGAGAACTCTGGTGTCGAGGCAAGGCGCGGCGTTGAGTTCTGCCACTTAACACGCAATGCCTCCAGAATTCGGCAAAAATTACTTACCTCAATGCCACGCTTTGTCTTATTGAAGCGAAGAACAGAAAATATAAATAAATAATATTTCATTACCCGAGTGAAAATTGAGCTCACAACTGTTGTGCTTTCATTAACACGCTTATGTTATAGCTTCAACAAATACAATATTAAGATATTACATTCGAGGCCAGTTGTAGTGGAGTGGCAAGGCGCGCGACTGTAAATGCAAAAGGTCGTCAGTTCGATTCCCACTCAAGGAAATGAAATATTTAATATTTTCATATGCTCACTCTGTTAACGAGGCAAATATTAAGATATATAGGTACAGAATATCGCATCGTATAAATGCCCCTATCGGACGCTCTCGCAGCTACCGATCGTGTGCGTGTCATGAGCCCTAAATAATGATGCTGGGTGACATTTAATTTGGGATACAAAAGGCTCTTTATGCTGTTTACCCTAATCCATTTATCCTCGCCGCCGCCCCGCTCGGATAATATTGACAGCAGCCTTTCAACTTTACGTAACTTAATTACGTTAGTGGGTTCCTTGGTCAGCTATTGTTTGATAATAATGTTAATAGTGGGGGATTTTAGGCAAACTTAATTTACATACGTGAGGTGGTAGGTCAGTGGTGGCGCAGTAGCACAACAGGTTGTGGGTTCAATACCGAAATAAAATTTTTATATTTTCATGTCTTCGCACTGGCGTCGAGGCGAAGCACGGTTTTGAGTTCTTTTACTCACAGTCCCTCCAGATACGATTAAGAAGTGGTGAGTGGAGTGTCGTAACACTAGACCTACCATGCTACTTGCGGGATGCAGCGTCCCGATTTTTAACCGACTTTCGTAAGGAGGTTGAATTTTAATTCGACTGTATTATATTTTTATGTTTGTTACTTTTGATTGGGTGTATTGATTTTGATGATTCTTTTTTTATTTTAAAGCTGTTGCTTTCCTTTTGGTCCCATTTCAATTTGGTTCATTTCTGATATGTTAACCATGAGAAAATCACATAAGTTTGAAATTTGCATTAAGTATGAGCGCGACGAATGGACGAATAACTCAACATCATGCCAATCGATTTCGATTATTCTTTTTTTATTAGAAAGGATAAACTTCAAGGGTAGTCTGATGAGACTTTGGTTAGGTTCTGATTGTGGGATCCGATCCGTGGAAGAGGGATTTTTGAGGCTAAAACTTTAATGTCCCGAGGGGAACAGACACGGTGCCGTTTTTGTGAATTATTCCACGCACTTTGAAAACTCTTTTGTAATGGCTTTATTTTTTAATAAGCTACTAGCAATTTTAGGGATCAGAATCTCACTTTTCCGTAATAAGGCAGCCCGGACACAGACGTATGACCCCAAAACGGTTCATAAAACTTATCAATTAAGTTACGAAATAATAAAATAAGTGATCAATCTGATGAAACGATCTCATCTTCATCTCATTATGTCTATTGTGTACTAGACTGCGAATAACAAAACCGAACTGATTGGAGCTGACTTTACTAGTACTTACTGTAAGTCTATAGTTGAACATTTGAAGAATCCTTTAAATGTGACTCATTGATTTAAACAAATAAATATCGTCGAGTCACGTCGTTTGTTTATATAGCGTTTTAATGACTTTTGTTATTAATGAAGGCGTAGGTTCGCAACTCGCTGTGGTAATAAATTATTAATTTCAATAAATACGTAATAGAATATAATTTTGGGGCCCGTCGTGTCGCAGGGACACGCAGTGTGTGACTGTAAACGCTACTGGTTGTGGGTTCGATCTCCACTCGAGGAAATGAAATATTTAATATTTTCATATCTTCGCTCCTGTGTCGACGTAATGGGCGGCACTCAACACGCAAGGCCTCCAGAATTTGGCTGAAAATGGCGAACAGAGTGTCTTAACACTAGATCCCTCTGCCTACCCTGATATGTGCGGGATACAGCGTAAATAATTGTATATAAGTTTCTAATTATAGTAGATATGTTTTAAGATTCTCTATTAATTTAAAAATAAATTTAATCAATATAAAATGTCCTTATGTCCTTAGTTAAAAACTGAGTACTTATTTAATAAGTGCAGTAAATATTATGAATGACTTCATTTTCTCTTGAGAATATGATACTTTTATGTGTTGAACCTTAAAAGCACCTGACGTCGTCTACAGAATACAAATGACCTCAGTTTCAAATTCATTAAGCAGTCCATTTAACTTTAAATAATACTAACCACTTAACCAGAATAGGTAAAAGAGACAAAAAATTGTATAAATATATTATATTCACATTATAGTGATAACATATTTTTACTATAGTTTTTTCAGATTCACGCTGTGTATAGCGAGATGGGAAGAGGGAGTCTAGTGCTATGAAACTCCACTCTCAACTTTCAGCCGAATTCTGAAGGCATTGCCAGCAGAAGGCAATGCGGTGGAACTCAACGCCGCGTTTGCCTCGATACCAGAGCGAATAAATGAAAAGATTAAATATTTCATATCCTTGAGTCAAATTCAATTAGTGCACCACTGCACCACAACTGGCCTTAAAATGAAAAACGAGCACATCTATACTATTAATAGAATAACGATATAATACAAAGAAAGCTTTACAAAACAATTTGTCCATACAACTTCCCCCCCCCATAAAGTGTTGTGAAAAATCGTACACTGCTAAATTAATTAATATGACATTATAAAGTGTTCTGAAACAGTCTGAAATGTATTTTTAATCAGTATTTAAACGTTTAATTAAACCTGGTCGAGGGGTTTTAAAGTAATATCGAAAGAGATTATATTTCCCGGAATGCGCCGCCATTATTGCTATTATATATCAGGCGGTTAATGCCAGTGCCGTTACCACTGACAATATTGAAATTTTATATGAAAACACATCATTTATATTAAAACTTTAAGAAATAATTTATTATTGGAATAAAATGCTGTTTAATAGTCCGGTAATAAATGCTTGAATAACCATTTGCTTGTTTTATAAAGGATTTCCTTTTGAATTATTTCATAATAACAGTATTTTAATGATGAATAAGAATTATAAGAAAGAATAAACGTTATTAATAATAACCATTCTTTCAATAATCGGTATTGTTTTTGTATTTTATCGTCACTATTAACATCTTTTGTAGTCATTGTAGGTGTTATTGTATCAGGTTATTAAAAAACTGATAGAGTGGAAAATTTATATGAAGTATCGTATAAGACTCTTCGAGCACGATGAGAACATATGGTTAAGTGGTCAGAGCGCTTGGATAGTATTCCAGAGGCTCGAGTTTAATTTCCGCTACTTTACAATTTTTATACGTTCTCGAAATAAATAGTTTTCTTTACTTTAATAAGAACAGTTTAAAAATGTTGAAAATATGCTAGTAGAGTTGATTAATGAATAGAATGCAGGTGGGCCCTAGAAGAAAAAGTGTTATAAAATTAACTTACGTTTCGTCCAGTGGCACTTCAGCTTATCAAGCGCAGTAAATCTGAAACGAAAAAGATAAAATAAATTTCTATGTTTGCTATATATTTTTAAATAGCTATTCCAGGCCAGTCGTGGCGCATTGGCACAAAGTGTGACTGTACAATCGAATGATTGTGGGATCGATCCCGATTCGAGGAAATGAAATATTTATTTACATTATGTTTATATTTCTTCGCTCTGGTGTCGAGAGAAATCGCTGCGTTGAGTTCTGACACTGATGATGCACATGCAATGCATTCAAACTCGGCGGAAAATGGGGAACGGAGTGTCTTAACACTAGGTTCTCTCTGCCTACCCTGTTGTTTGCGGGATACGGCGTGAAGCTGATTTTTTTTTTATGGAAAAGACACGGCAAACGAGCGTTCGGGTCACCCGATGGTAAGTGATTACCGCCGCCCACGGCCCCGTGCAACCCCAGAGGAGCTACAGGTGCGTTGCCTGCCTTTAAGGTGGATTGAGCTCCGGAGCCCGGCATTACCTGATGCGAAACGCAGTGGCATAAAGCCACTACTTCACGCCGGTTTTAAATGCCGGGGGTGGTAATGATCCGGTCGAGTCTGCCCATGCGTGTTGCCATTGCTGGCGACGTGACTCTACCACACGTAAAATTTTAGATTTAATTTTATAAAACTTATAAAAAAAGGTTGATATCGTATAAATTTCTCTTTACCAGGGGTTTAGTGGCAGTAATGAGAGTTTTTGGTCTAAATAGCGCGTTAGCCTGACATTGCAATTTTGTAAAATCATTTGAGAGATTTTTTTAAAACTTTTGCTATGTTTTTTCTGCTATTTGCCGGAAGTAGCAAGTAGAGGAAACCTAGTGTTAAGACACTCTGGTCTCCACTTTCCGCAAAACCATTCGAGGCGTTGCGGGTGTGTAGTGGCCGAACAACACCGCGTATTTTAGATTTTTATTAATATATAGTTTTTTATTAATATATATAGAATATTTTTTTTCAAGTATTAGATTTATGGTATGAGTAAGTTAACAATGGAGGATGCGTAGGTTTTAAAGTGTAAAGTACATGCGTATGATTCCTCAAAATATATAATTTACGGGTTTTATTATATTTTAAAAATAGACCTCTCCAAAAAACAACTGAATTTAAATTAAACTTATTAATACATACATAACCATATCGTGGACATATTTCATAATTTAAAAAAATGATAGCTGCTGTAAAGTAAAATGTTGTACTTAAGTCATTTTCCTTCTATTCAAAAAGTTATACAACCGAATTTATCTCTACATACTAAGTTACTGAAACTATAGCCACAACTCAAGTCTAACCATAGTCAAATTGTAAAGTCGAATTCTAAATCCTATGAGAATCCCATACTAGCATATATGGTGGTAATATAATTGCGAAGTCGTATATGAGTTTGAAACATGATGGGAGCAATGGGTCCTTCGGGGCTGGTACACCACGTAGAGTGTCACAACTAGCGAAACCGAATAATTCATGAAGAGGGCGGGCTTTAGAGGTGTAACTAGTATTTTGTAATAGTACAAACGTCCAAATGTAAATCGAACCTGTACCCCTTAAGCTCTCAAACATAAGGACTAAATTATATACACTAATATTCTGATTGATCATTGTAAGACTCGACCCATTGTGTTATTATTATGCAAAGACGACCACCGATCGACGAAATGTTTTCTCGCGAACTACATTTCGGCTTGTTAAAAGGTTATTAGAATGTAGGTATCGTAACCCCCAAGGTTGTAGCGGGTTTTTTGGGAATAATTTTATATTTCCGTTACTGGTTGTGAATTTTAATAATGATAATGTCATTAATTAAGGTATGTGATAAGGTATGTGAGGTCGTCGTGGTGCAGTGGCTTAGCGTGCGACTGTATCAATCCCACTCGATGGAATGAATTATTATTTAATAATATTTTCATTTCTTCGCTCTGGTACCAAAGCTAAAGCGCAGCGTTGAGTTTCGCCGCTCAACATGTAATATCATGAAAATTCAGAAAGTGAGGAACGGAGTGTCGTAACATTAGGTTCCCTGTGCCTACCCTAGAATCTGCGCTAAACAGCGTGAGGGTGAACTAACTAAATATTCATAGACATTAGTACTTTATCATTAAGTGTTTTCATTCGTAGTGGCGAATTATTTGTCATTCCACCCCTTAAATACGATTCACTTGAGTTCGGTTTATGAAATAAAAAAAAAATATAAATTACAGGTTCTATAACTATACGTTTTGCTTCTTCAGATATTTTGATTATTTGCAATACATGTATATCGATCGTCGATAGTAATATTTCAAAGCATAAATATTTTGCGAGAAGAAAAAGATTACAAGGTAAACATATTAAAAATTCCATGCGCTGCGGGATTGTATCCTTATTTATCGTCTTACAGCCACGAAGTATGAAAGTAAATGTATAATATTAGTTTTATGCATTTTATAATAATGTATTAAAGTAAGGCTATAAATAATAAAGGAAATAAAATTTATAATAAAACACCAAAATTTAAGATATCATTTTTTAAAAGTTTTTGTGGCTTTACTTTTTATTGAACTTGAAAATAAACTTTAAAATATGTTAAAATTAAGTACCTATATATTTTTCAGCAATCATGATATTATTTTAAAACAGTATTTTTTTGAAAAGTGTCTTTTATATAAAATTTTAGACAGTCGTGATGTAGGGGCACAACAGTGTGACTGTATCGCGACGGTTGGAGATTCGATCCCCATTTGGGAGAAAAAATATTATTTGATTATATTTTCAAATTTTCAATCTGGCACTAACGCAACAACTCGGCGTTGAGCCCCGCCACTCAACACGCATTGCGTCTAAAAATTCGGCAGGTAGTGAGGAACGGAACGGAACTCTAGGTTCCCTCTTCTTACTTTGCTGTGTGCGGAATACAGCGTGAAGCTGTTTTTTTTTTAAATTTTTTATAAAATCAACTGCGCCGCAAACTTGCAAAGCTTTCTTAATGTGTCAACTTTAACAAGAACCGAAGCGAAGATAAATAACTAAAAAGTACGTTTCCCCTTGGAATGTAAATAAAATATTGTTATTACGTTTCCAAGCATTATCGCGTCTAGCAATAAAATTTAATTGTATTGTATAAAAATTGCACTACTGTAAATTAACAGGCGTCGCGTGAGTTTTTATGATGTATGAATACGAACAAAGATACATCGCACCGTTGGGAAATATTTTATTTTTCAAATAATAAAGCTTTTACTTATGAAGGTTTTTTTATAGCGTATAATTTTTTTTACAACTGTTTTATAAGGATCTAGACGTAAGCATGCTTGTAATTTTGGTGTGAGATTAGCTATTAAATGTTATAACCTTTTTAGAGTCCTTTGAGCAGTAAAGTATATATATATTTTTTTAGCACATCCTCCTGAACATGTAAGTGTAAGCTAAAATAACGTATCAAATGAAAATCAAATCAGCTTCACGCGGTATCTCGTAGGGTAGGCAGAGGGAACTTAGTATTAAGACACTTCGTACCCCATTTTTCGCCGAATATTGCAGGCATTGCGTGTTGAGTAGCGGAACGCCCCACTTTGTCAGCGAAGAAATGAAAATATACATTTAAGTAAATATTTTATTTCCTCGAGCGTGAATTGAACCCACAACCAGGCGATATGCGCCACGACGGGTCTCTAAAATAAAATAACATGCAGATTTATTACATATATTTCAAATTGTCAAATTACGGGGGTTAAGCCTTGTATTTAACTATCCGATAATTGTTATTTCAATGCAACGTTATCTTAGACAAATTTTGTAAAATTTAAAAGATGTAAATGGCGAAAGTGAAGTAAGTCTATTGGCCTCCATTAAAATCGTTAATCGCGTTAATTAATCCAAAGTACATATATTAGTAAATATAACATTGGGAATCCCATTAAGCATTTCTTAACGTTTTCGGAGGAAATCTCGTAACTCAATTGTTATCTTTGTGATGTTATTCTATACGAAACGTAATTATGCATCCCAGCTCCAATTTCGCGTCCGCTAAGCCCGCTCTACATTTATAATATAATCTTAAAACGAGAGATTGTTTTGTCATATTCCTAAATAAAAATCATTTTGCAGATGTTTTATTACATTTTATTATTTTTGTAAATCGAAAATGTTAGTAGTTCGGAAAATGTATAACAAAAGAAAAGAAATTGAGATCGGAATGTACCGTAGATATATAAAGGATGGCCGGCACAATTTATCTAGAGTGTCTCTTATTTCTAGACGAACCCAAAAGTACAGAAATACTTAAGAATGATTTATTATTTTTTATGTAAGAGCAATAATGTTATCTTATTCCTAGTAATGGTTTACAGTTTCTTCTTTCCATTTCTAGGTATAATAAATTTGGGCAAAATATAGTTTCTATTCATATTTACAAAGCCGTTTTTATTTCAGCTACACGCTTTTTCCCATGTCGCTTAGGGACACCTCGTTTTACTCTCGCTTTTCATTCGCTCAAACTCAAACAAACCCAAACTAAAAAACTCAAATTAAAGTTTATTTTACTGTGTATGTGGGAACTTATCATAACGACAATAATTCACCACCTCGAATAAGGATCGAACCCACAAATACTGCGTTTGTAGACTGATAGTGTCCCAATGTTCCATACACGTTTCTTGTAATAATTTAGGCATTTTTTGTTTAGTCGTAGCAATTATTAAGTTGAATTTTGTTTTATGTCTTGTTCATCTACTATTTTTACAAATTTTAAAATATATAAGAACTCATTGGAAATGAACTCATGGACTCTGAAAAATTTAGGTTATTATAATTTATTGACAGTCACAAATAGCCATATTATTATATAATAAAATAATGAAAAAAAATCAAGCACTAATAAAATAATATGTAGTTAATATATGCTTCGTGATTTAATTTATACATGAATATGGTTCATTGTAACGTATGACTTGTTCAAGTTACGTCGATACGTGTGAAGTTATGCATAAATAATTAAATGTTCCCTCGATTGAACACCTGATATGAAAACGCATAATCATATACAAATCAAACTTGTTGTAATCTTCTATTTATTATTTCTTAATAATAAATTTAAATGATTCTTGTGATTGTAAGCGCGAGAGGACGTGGGTGAGATTCCCATTCAAGGAAATTAAATATTTTATTTTTTCTTTTTATCGGTCCTGTGTCGAAGCAAGGGCGGCGTTGAGTTCCTCCACTTAATTCGCAATGTCTCCAGAATTCAGCAGAAATGGGGAATGGAGTGTCTTAACAGTTGGTTCTCTCTGCCTACTGTGCTATTTGTAGGAAAGATCTTGATGCTGATATTTTTTAAATTACTTATTAAACAAATTATATCATGTTTTATAACCCGTAGCTTTGTCTGCTTTGATATTCATGTTGTTATACTACGATCATTTTTACCTTATGTAGTTTTAAAAGTAAAACATGCAATCGTTTGTATAGCACTCGTAGGAATTTCGGAAAGTTTCCAGTGCTCGCCTGTTCTTCCCAAAATCTTACATGCGAGACGTCAGATTTGTACTGGCAGTATTTTTGGGAGTTTACTGCATGTCAGTCACTTCGGGAGTTACGGAACGGTTTCATATAAATTAATCATATATTTCGTAAAATATTTTCTCATTTTAGGGAAACATAAGAAGGATAGATATAGGGTTTGAAAGAGAGTTGATATTTTCTAGCTCCACTATGGTTTTGTTCGGAGGGTCCTCATGTTCACATCTGATTTGACGACATGAATGGTTTTATATTTTTACTGTCGTAACGAGGCGGAGCACGGTTGTATGGAAAATAGGCAATGCGTAAGGAACCGAGTACCTTATCCATTTGCTTCTGCCATATACGAGATAGAGCGTGAATCCAAAAAAATAATTAAGTGTTTACGCTCATATTCATTTTCAAAAAATAAGCAAGAAATGTAAATATTAATTGCAAAATGCTTCTATTTACAAAAACCTCTAAATATATGAATATATAAAAGTAACATTTCACTATTGTTATATTGAACACCAGCTGTTAGTATACGTTTTTTCATACCTGTTAGGGTGAGATGGGTATAATGGGGACCAATCAAGCGATAAGTTGATACAAATTATTATTGATGTTTATCGTCTGCCGGCGACAAAACACCGTGTAACAGCCTCGTCCCGTCTCCCCTCTCCCGTCACTCATCGGAAATTTTTCATCCATAATATTGGGGGAGTGTGTCAAATTGATATTTATTGGTTGCGCGTAAGCCTATTTTTTAATATTTTTATTTTTTTATTTTGTTTATATTTACATTATTTTTTTACTCTATAAAGGTAATAGAAAAAGGTAATAGAGGAAAAAATTTCTCTCCATTTCTTCCACTTTTTGCCCGACAATGAGACAGTACAGGCTATATATATGAGACAACCGTATATACCTATAAGTATTACACTTTTAAATTAATTTGAGTTGTTGTTGCAACAAGTTGGATTATGTCAAACCTGGTTAAGAGGAATCTGTATAAGTAAGAAATCTCTATTATTGAAAATTCTAATGCGCTACTGCAATTATAAATGTTTACAAAATGAGAGTGATAGAACTTTGCAATATCAAATCCACGTCTATAGTTATTTTTAGGATTCATGCGCATATTATGTAGCAGAAAACTTTGAGGCATTGAGTTTTGAGGGACAGAACGAGAAAATGCAAATATTAATTATTTATTGTCCTCAAGTGGGAATCGAACCTACAACCTATAGCATTAACCGTCGCACGCTTGTGCCCGCCTTTGCGCCACGACTGGCCTCAACCTCAAAAATATAAATATAAACAAATGTTCAAGTTAAAACAGTAGGTGTGCCACTATATTAATTCTATTATGACTTTCACATGAAATATTTCATATGGACGCCGCCTCTTTTCATTAAACCAAGGTCTTTAAACAAGTTCTATTAATTACCTTTACCATTGTCATTTTCTATTGAAATGTTCCACGCCTGTATTGAAATTCAGCTTATGCTTAATATTTGATATTTGGTATTTTATATTATGGTATTTTATATTTTTATATTATGATATTTGGATTTAAAGTGTAATTGATTTTTTATATGTGATATACAATAATTGATTTTTATAGACTGTGATTGATTTTTACATACTGCTTTTTCCCGTATTAATTAGACAGGCTAGATACAAGGTATCTAGTGTTAAGGCACTCAGGTCTCTGTTTTTCGCCAAATTTTCGAAATATTTCGTGTTGTGTGACAGTACTCATTCACGCTACGCTTTGCTCGCTGTGATAACAAGGCGTAGTGCATCGTTGATCTGCTACTCAACGGTGAGATTGCCTCAAAATTCGGCAGAAATTGGGGAATGGAAAGGATGTGAGGTTTTTACACAATGTTCTTCCTGCTTATACTGCTATATGTGATAATTTTATTTAGGCGGAATGTAGAGAACGGCGTGCCTGGACACTAGGTTCTCTCTACTGACCCTGCTATAACATAAACATAACATAAAATCTATATCAAACCAATGCATGCATAAAGGCAGCCTTATCACACTATATCTTCCAAGCAACCGAATATCAAGAATCTATTGAGAAGTGCGAGCAGAAAAAGATATTTTTCTTTGACTTGTAAAAATTATATTTTCAATATATATTTATAAATATTTATATTACTTAATATATATTTCTCGTGCGGAATAAAATAACTACTGCAAATCAGATGCGTCCTTTTATAATTTAGTTCACTATTAATAAACTACATGATTACATAATGTTTAGTAGAACCTTCACCTAGCAAGCTGCGAAGGTAATGTCAAAGGTTAGGCATATATTATAGGCATAGATATATAAGCAATAATAAGTGACCTGAAATAAAACTCTAAAGACTCCATATTGATATACCAATAAACTTCGCTTTAGTAATAGGACAAAGCGCGGCGTTGAGTTCCATCGGTATACACATTACACAATATCTCAAAAACTGAGCGGGAAGTGGCGTCCGAAGTGTCTTGACACTACGCTCCCCATACCCTGATACAAAAAAATAATAATTTGTACATATTATATGCTTCTGCTAAAGGCCGATTAATCCAACTTAATTGAAAGGTTCATTTACAGCCAACTTATCGTGGTAGTTTGTTTACACCACGTTGTTAAACAAAGGATATTAAATTACTCTTGGGATCAAAGTAAATATCGAATATCAAGCGAAAATTAACATTTAATACAAACAGTTATTTTATCAATTATCTTAAAATCAAAGATTTTTTTTACTTAAAAATGATTTCGGATTACGGATTTATTGTTATTTTGTCAGATCATCACCATCTCATGACGACTGAGGCTCTAATCAAGACAAGTCAAATGAAACTGACCTAAATACCTGACCATTAGTTAGAGGGTCACTGCTTGACAATGAACTCAAAATGTTCACCGATAAATCGAACCTGCAATTAAATAACTATCTATTGTCTAATATTCATAACAACTCCACGCTTCATTGTCTCGATTTGATCGATCCATGAGGACCATTGTTGAACGCTAAATATCAAGTCTTCGAAGGTGATCGGCGAAAGAAAATAAATACCGATAGCTCTCAAGGCGATATTGCTTGACATTTGCAAAGAGTTTGACTTTAAAGTTATGTTAGTTTACTATTAATATATTGATAGTATATCAATAGTAAACTAACATAACGACGTGCATAGCGTAAGACGTTTGCATTGAAAGTTATGTTGGTTTACTATTGATAATATATGTGATCATGCCGATAGCTAAGATGCAATAAATATAATGCAGTTAATAAATAAGATTTTTCAATAAAGTGCCAAATTTTTAAATTTTGACACATACATGAGAAACTTATTTATTCAAAATTTTAAATTTTGATATAAGGTTCAAAATTTCTGTTTAAACTTATAGAGACTCTATTTTTGCTGTATTTTTTTTTTAATTTTACTATATTTTCTAGGTTTCATTGTGGTACAAGCGTGTGACTGCAAATGCGACGTGAAGCTGTGGATTGGATTCCCACTCGAAGATAATTTATACACTTCATTTTTTCGCTCTGGTAACAAGGCCAAAGCACGGCGTTGTGTTGCGACACTCATCACGCAATGCCTCGAAAATTAGACGGAAACTGGAGAACGGAGTTTCTGAATACTAGGTTTTCTCTGCCTACCCTGATATATGCTGGATATAGAGTCATGCTAAAAAAAATATATTTTCTTTACTTCTATTTCACAGTCGTCTCATAGTTCGATCCGTGTCAAAATTGATTTAAGTTAGGCGTAGAAATAATTTTTGGGATTGATTTACCGCGAAGGTTAAACCTTATAAGGGAACCACGACAAATGCTTTACCTTAAAAAGATTTGCTTTATAAGTTTTCTATGACGCGTGATATAATAGCATTTATGTATTTTTATGTAATAAAGGCCATCGTGACATAGTAAGGACATATGTACATATCTGCCTTTACTCGTTTTTATGATTTCGCCTCCCATTTCATGGAGACTGGCTATATTTATTAAATAACTTAATTATCTTTATTAAGTAAAGCGTAGTATTGAGTTCTACCATTAGAAAATATACTCATATATGTCTAGGACCTCTTTTCTCTGATGGTCACTTAATTGATAATGAAATCTTGTTGATTGATTCAATGAGAGTTTTGGACACTATGTAATAGAAAAAAAATGCTTTTAGAATAATTACATTAATTAAATAATGATTATTAATCTGTGTCAAGGTTGAAGAAAATTTTCAATAAATCAACTCGCTCAATAGGTACAAAGTACAATACCGAAATAATAAAGTACGAAATGAAACATGATCGTATTCATTATCGATGTAATTGTATATCAATGTCAAAATATGTAAATTAAGTCCTATAATTGGTTCACTTTTGCATTCACTGCCATTGTTTGCTGTAGGCTATCGATCACTAGCTCAAATCGATACTAAAGTAATATTAATATTGAGTAAATAGTCAACAATAGGTTGAAATGTAAGAAAAAAATAATATTAGTTCTTATTACTTATTTCGTAAAGAACATGATTCAAAAATAATAAAATATTGAGCTGGTTAAAGCGACACGACACTTGAGTCGTGTTTTTTATATGAAAAATCGAAGATGATCAAGTCTGATTGATTTTGGTTTGTTTAATGAAATATTATAATTTAATAAAAATATTTTAGCAAGAAAATTAATTATACAGGACGGAAATACATCGGTACCAATAGTCTTCAGCAGCCCGCAACAAAATCTCTTTTTATCCAAAAAATAAAGATGGAGAACAACAACAACATAGTGATTATTTTTCTTTATTTTTAAGTTAAAAAAATAATACCAAAAAATCGATTGCAAGTTAAGCGAGTAAACTGTACTGCGGTGCACTGAAGTGACAATTACGATGAAATGCCGCGTTATGTAAGACGAGACCTTGAGGCTTGACCGTAGTCGTGAGCGCGTTGACCAGGCGTGGTCCAACCACGAGAGAGAGCGGCGACGGTTTGACAACCCTTCACTAATACATTTATAATTTGAAAATCCTTTCACTAATCACTATCAGAATGAAGGCCTTCAAGTATTATAATATGTTTCTGGAGGAATTTGAAAAGGGCAAGTTATATTAATTACTCGACAAACAACGGTTCAAATCTCTACCGTTCACAAACAATTGCATTTATTTGCCGTCAAATAATCATTATTTCAAGGATATCTAGATATAGATATGAAATGAAATATTACTAACTTAATATGCTTCTTTTGTAAGCATTATATATACACGTAACACGGGAAATAATATTTATGATAATAGACAGGTATTTTTTGTATATTTGTTAAAGCACTTATATAGTTTTGTTCAATTATTATTTTATGATTATTTATGTTATAACTATGTTATTATTTATGTTATAATTTTTCGCATAAAGAGTTCCTTATTGCTACTTATGTATGCTATAATCATGTGCACATATTTAGAAACGATTTTTTTAAAAATATTAATCGCTAACGCTTCTGTTTGAACCACTTTACAACTTATGAAGTCGTGATGGGAGTAGCTTTGACTCATGATTCGAGTTCATGTTTTAGATTATATTAAAATTTGATAAGTGAAAATGTCATGAAGAGAATGTAACAATTTACAGCCGAGCTTAAAGTGAATACAACAATTTATGCATTATGCATAAATGTTTTTACGATGTTTTACGGCATATACAAAATATACGAACATTTTAGTAATATTTACGATATTAACGTTTGTGCTTTAATATCTATATGTATTAGGGGATTTGAACTGTCACCTGCTGGTTATACTACCTTTAGATAATTTTTATTTTGTTATTTGCTTTAAAATATTTTTATTGAGGGACTTTTGTCATATCATTAAATTAATGTTCCAATATTATGCTAAAATTTTTATATTTTCGTACTGACAAGCTACAAATATTCGGTAAAGGAAATAAGTATTTTACTTCGAACAAGCCGCGTGTGGAACTAACATACGGTGGTGGTATAGAAATTTGTAAAATAATTTATCATTTTGCCCGAGCTTAACAAAGTGATAATTTATTGTTCGTTCGAATATAACCGTTCTCTATATAATTTAATAAACATATTTACGTACAAAATTATTTCATATATGTATGTATGATTGTATTTTCTTTTGTTTTCATTCTTATCAATAAGCAACGGAGTGTTTTTTTCACTAGGTTTCCTTTATGCTCTCTATTATACGGGATATAGCGTGATATAAAAAATTAAAAATGTATCTATAATTTTTTTATTAAAAACAAAAATTACAATTTAATATTTCCAAATATTTCAATCACTTTGAACTATTGTAAGTTAAATGTCCATGTTGATATTTAACAAAAATTTTATCTTAAAATTCATCTAAAAAGTACCTACTCCGATTTAAAAGTAATCCGAGTTTTTACACCGCATTACTCCACACTACTAACAGTTTGTTGGTTTCACAAAATCAAAGTGTCTTACCAATAATAATCTATCACGAGCAAAAGCTTATAATTTTGACATTGTCTAAATGTAGGTCGTCTCGAAAGGTGCCATATTGTTCACTTGGTTGGTTTTTGTTTAAAATGTAATATTAGAAGTTACACTTTTTATATTTGATGCCAGTCGTGGTGCAGGGGCACAAAGTGGGACTGTAAACGTGACAGGTTGTGGGTTCCATTCCCAATTGAGGAATTGAAATGTTTAATATTTTTAATTCTTAGCTCTGACACCGACTTCGAAATTATAAAATTTTTCTTTAATCATTTTTTTTAAACAAAATCAAAATTACTATTGTTTTATGTTAAGTAAATTTATTAATTACTTTATAGTTTTGGAAGTCGGTTTGTTTTTTGTTAAAAAATAATTTATTAATATTCCATTAAATGTAATAAATAATATACACAATAAATCACATCAGTTAATAATTTTACATAACATTTAAATAAATATATACATTACAAATCTCTATATTAAGTATACTGTCATTATATCACAAATATTACAAATTTATAGTACACTTAAGCAAATGACAAACGTCCCATTCAGATATTAAAGTGATCTCTGATAACGATCGCTCTTCTCGCCACGGGTCGGTAGTAATTTCAAATTTGTAAATGTATGCTATATTATTAATAATATAAAAGATGTATTTTTTTATAATGCTACGTACATGTTATACGAATATATAAACTATATATATTACTATATTATATATTATTATTAAGTATATTTTGACTTATTTCGAGAATTCGGCTTAAATTGGGCGACAGAAGTGTAGAAAAAGAGAGTCGTCCCAGTTGCACCCGTCTATGAGCATGATACAGCATGAGGCCAAAAAAACTTATAAAGAAAACAATATAAATTATTATATGTAAGGCGTTGTGGCGCAACTGTACAGCACCTAAATGTAAACGGTGACGGTTGTGTGTGTGGGTTCGAAACCTAACGCAAATGGGAGGTAGGAGGAGGTAGGAGGTAAGGAATGAATTATTTTGATTTTCCCCGATCCAGTAACAAGATAAAGCACGAGTTCAACAGTTCAATATCTCGAAAGTGTGTAACGGCCTATCTTAAAATTAGGTCCCTTACAAACACAACGTTAGCTTAAATAAATATTATTTAATCTTTATGCTATATAGATTTAATGTCACTAAAATATTTTTATGCTTATGCTTAAATTAAATTTAAGCACTAATTTCTAGCATATTATCCAATTAAGTAAAATGCGTTGCTGCTGATTTTAATAGGTACTCAGCTGTATCCATATTCGGACAGTTAATTATTTAATTCGTGTTGAAGTACCTTTACTGTATTATGTGGCGATAACAAACTAATTAAAATTAAATTTTATGGTTAGGTGCGTCGAGATATTATAGTTTTATCCGTACGAAGTTTACACTTGCCACAGAAATTAAAAAAATAAAATAAATTAATAAAACTTAAATGAGTAAATTAATAATATAAACTTAAATGAGTGTATTCTTCACTTGCTTGCCTAAGTAAAATCATGAAAATTGTACGGAATTCCTAATGGGCGAGTTCAATTCACGCTTGACTAGTTTATCTCTGGAACTTAATACATAAAACAGGTAACCATTTATTTAATGTTATATGGTGGTTATATAGACCATGTAAACCAAGTCGATTATAGTTTTTAACATTTTTAAAGTTTTAGTCCACACTTAGGAACAAAAAATACTTATTTAGAAAACGTATAAAAATTTTAACGCGGACCATACGTAACCACCACCACTGAGCCATACGTAACCCGTTACGTTTAATTTTTTATACGTTTTATAAATAAGTAAGTCAATTGTAATAAAATTGAAAAAAAATCCTATAAATTTAATTATCGACTTAGAAGTAAACGCTTTACAAATCGAAAACAATAATTTCTATTCACATGATTATATAAAGAGCTAAGATACAAATTCATATGTTTATATTAGAAGTTAAATATTTTGAAACCGTACTCGCGGAAACGCCTGGAGGGGTGTAGCTGAAATAGGTCGCGAATTTTCAAACCGTACACAAACAACGAACTTAGAGTATATAGCCTTAAGGTATATATTACATTTTGAGTATAAATGTTGATTCAGGATGTTTCTTTGCCTTGTAAGCAGCCGGATAATACGGATACTGACATCCGTTATACTAATGCCACGAGTTATTTATATTAAAAAATATATTAAATCAGCTTCACGCTGTATCCCGCATACAGCAGGGTAGGCAGAGGGAACCTGGTTTTAAAACACTTCGTTTCCCACTTTCCGCCGAATTTTTCGAGCATTCCATGTTGAGTGGTGGAACTCACAGCCGGGCGAAAATATTCATAAATTATAATCCATTCCCCCGAGTGGAGATTGAACCCACAACCGTCGCGTTACGACGGCCTCCTATATACTAGCTTCAAAAAAATGATTTTAATTAGCATACGTGTAAATTTTTGTTCATTGTCTATTGTGTGCAGCCTTGTGCATTATGGACGGATCTGTGAAATATTTCTAAAGTATAATTACTTTATTTAAATATAACTTTGGATTTAATAACCTGACCTCGCTATATATGAACCTCGATATCAGTATATGTTTTTATGATTGTTGTTTTTTAACCTGTATTTAGTAGTGTAGTTTATCTAAGTTTGTTGTTATCGTTAACGTTTAGATGTTTAGTTTTTTGATTTGCAAAAAATTACCGTTTTAAAATGTTTCTTTCGTTAGGTGATATTTTTATCGACTGGCGCTTTTGTGTGAAATCTTGACAATGATTAATTTAGTATAATAAAATCATTATATATAAATAAATAAATAAATCAGCTTCACGCTCTATCCCGCGCACTCCAGGGTAGGCAGAGGGAACGTAGTGAAAGACACTCCGTTTCCCACTTTCTGCCGAATTCCGGAAGCATTGCGTGTTAAGTGGCAGAACTCAACGCCGCGATCATTATATATCTTTTTAAGAAACTACACACACTTTAGAACAAAACGTTCTAAATAACATAAAATTATACAACAAATTGCTAGTGGAACTATAATCTATGATTTACATTTCTGCCACTTTCTACTAAATACATGTTTTCTATAAATATATATAATTGAGATTTAAGTAAAATCGATACAGGTGTGTCCCGTAGGCCATTTACCGTTTGGCTTTAGCTGTAGGTATAATATTAAAAAGATGACTTTCTATGGGTTTGGCGCGACAAGTTTCTGACAGACCAAAAAAAGTGTTTCGCGAAAGTTGACTGTTGCCTGATATAAAATTTCGTCATATAATGAATCGATATTTTTTAAATAATTGCATTGATTTATTATCTAATATTTTTTTTATAAGGATTTTATAAATTAATTATTTTTATATAACATATCTTGATTGAAATTACGTCAGTATTAGTATCTAGAATTTGTATTTTGTTACTTTCACTGTCTCTTTTAAATATCAATTATTATCTTGATCTCCTGTATGTTGCGGGGTACCAGTTGTGAGCCATTCCAAATTTAAAATAAAAATATTTTTATAAATAAATGAATTAGGTTCTGCTAACATCAACTCAGGACTCAGTTCTTCTAAAAAAACTGATAAGAAACTCTACACTTCTTCTATTCCTTTCATATTTTACGATATATAAATTACTATTTTCGTCTGATCAATATCAGGGATACTTACTCATATCTGCTTTTGATGCTTGATTCCATTTTAGATTTACCCATTTCCCATTTTTAGAATAGAATATAGTATCTTAAGTTTTCGCTACGTACCTTATAAGCATATATTTGTATAGAGGAAAGCTCCTACAAATGCTTTATTAAATTATTAAGGTATATAAAAAACATTTGCTAAAATCTATATGAGAAATTTCTCCCATTTTCCTTGTAATGTTTTAAATTATCGAATTTCCAGTAGATTACAGTCCAAATCTACGCTATAACAGAATGCTTGCCCGCAGCGGTAATGCGGATAAGCTTATTACGTTTGTAGATCTTGGCCCTGACTCGGAATGCATCGGAAAGTTATTGACTTTTGATAATGAAACCAGTTTCTGTATTACTGACCGAGAGTACGCGCCCCAGTTCAATACCAGTCGTACCTGTACCTAAACACACACTCTTTCACTTACCTTTCTATTATCTAATATACATTGCATGGTTTTGGTTAATTTGGTTGTGATTTTGAAGGAGTAAATGCGCAATGTATTCGTTAAGTGAGCTTGCGTCGTAAGCTATAGATTTTGTGTCGAAACTGAGTAGATTCGGGCGTGTGGTCAAATTATGTGGTACTTATTTTATTTATTTATGCTGCATTTTTAATTGAATATAAATTTTCACTGGCACTCATTAAATAATTTTATATTTTTGAATAATTTTTAATTTTATTATAGCATAATTATAAAAACACAAATATTTCAATTAAATTACAATCAGCTTGACGCTATATCCCGCACACAGCAGGGTAGGCACGGGGAACCTAGTGTTAAGACACTCCGTTCCCCACTTTTCGCCGGGTTCTGCGGGCATTGCGTGTTGAGTGGCGGAACTCAGCGGCGCGCTTTGCCTCGACACAAGAGCGAAGAAATGAAAATATATAAGTAAATAATTTTTTTACTTCCTCGAGTGGGGATCGAACTGCGCCACGTTTGGCCTACAAAAAAACGTTAAAAGACAATTTTAGAATTTCTTTATGTTTATCGCTATAAGTTATTATGTTGGCTTTTTACAAAATATAATGTATTGACACAATATTTTAATGTATATTAAAACAGGTGTCATTGAAATAAAAAAAGGTATATTATTTAAGTAATTATAAGTATATTTATAATCTTATCTTATATGTGCTATACTGTTAAAATTATTTTTTTACTTTTTAAAAGATATCTAATTTGGCCAAAGAGAAAAAATATCATAAAGAGAAAAAATATATATATAACAATATAAATCATAAATTTGTATCATAACAATAAAAACCAATACAGGTACAGGGGACCTGCGGTTGCCACGGAAAAACCTGTGGCTTTCGATCACGAAAAGTTTCGCAGTAAGTTACTAATAACTATCAGGTTAGTTTTGCAAGACTTAGAAAATACCTTATGGCTTGATCTCGACGATTTGCCTTGCCCTCGGCCTACCACGTTGCGTTGTTGAAATATTTAGTTTTCTAGATCTCATTGGGCAATCCAATTTACGCACTGATATTGGAAATTGGTAATTATATATTTGGTGTCTCGATACCTGATATTTATATGTTTTGATTTTCACACAGTTAATCGAGTAGATAGATTAAATTTGGGAAACTAGTGTTGAAACTGTGTCTTAATGGGACAGAGTCCCATTAAAATACTTCCGTTCCCCAAGTTCCGCCGTGTTCTAGAGCTAATACGTATTAAGTGGTGGAAGTTAACGCCGCAGTGACCTCGTTACCAGAGCAGTAAAATAAAATCATAAATTTATTATTTCCTGTTCCTAATATAACAATATATATGAAGAAGGGTCTTTTGTAGAGTACCTAATGACATAAGAAAACATTTTGCATACGAACATTGTGAAAGTGCGGTGTGACAACATTATTTATGCATATTATACTTTTATAGGTACTCCGCGCTTTCTCTACATTGTTCTTAAAAGGTTATGCTTAAGAATTCTTATATATTTTTTTCTATTAACTTTTACAATTTTAAGTTTAAACAATATCAGTTTCTCGTTACATCCGGCAAACAGCAGCGTAGGCAGAGGGAACCTAAGATAAGATAAGACCCCTATTTTTCGAAACTGAAGGCATTGCGTGAGTAGCGGAAACGGCGAACGCTTTGTCTCGACGTCAGGGCATAGAAATGAAAATATTAAACATTTCATTTCATCGAGTGGAAACCGAACCCACAACCTGTTGCGTTTACAGTCACATTTTGTCCCTACGCCACGACTAGCCTCAACAGATAAGAAAAAAAATTAAAAATAAAAAGCCATTAAACTTCAACAATGAATTTATAAGTTCAAAACATTATTTTCTTTGAAGGAATATTATTAAAACACGTAAACATAAATAACATTTATGAGGTGGAAACTTGCTTCCCTAATAACCGTGTTCGAGCATCGTGATCGCCGACCCGGCTTTCAACGCCGTGTAATTTGTTCCTAAGCAGTTGAAAATAGTCTACTTTAGTTTAAAAAGGAAATTCACGGAGAAATTCTCCGTCTAGAAATAAACTGTTACTTGTTTAACGTCGAGGAAATGAGAGGACGCGAGACGTTTAGCATAGTTTTCTTGAAGTTGGTTATGTTGGCGGCGGTGTGCATTAATAAAGAGGTTCTATACTCCGGGCGGGCTAGAAATGAGGTGGTTTCGTTTCATTTTCAAAGGTTGTCTTCAGGGACAGGTACATAAAAGTTTTTAATAAAGCTCCATCTATCTATCTATCTATACGAGTTTAGATTGTGTTAAATAAATGAATTCTGCATCATTGATTTTCATGAAAATTCTTTGTTTATTATTTTTATTTTCTTTACTATTATATATATTATCATTTTCGTGATATATCTCGTATGTAGCAGTGTAGAGTTAAGACACTCCACATTTCCACCGAATTCTGGAGGCATTGCGCGTTGAGTAGTGGAACTCATTGCCGCGCTTTGCCCTGTTACTAGAGCTCTTCGCTCTAGTACAGGGCAAAGCGTGTAAATATTAAATATTTCATCTCCTCGAATGGGAATCGAACCCACAACATGTCGCTTTAATAGTCACACGATGTACCCTTACACCACGTCCGGCCTCAAGGTTGCTAAGAATGTGAATTCGACATCATTGATTTTTATCAAACGCCTTTGTTTATTACTATTATTTTCTTTCCTTTAAATTATAGTAATATAAAAATTAAGTTTATTTTTACCCACATTTAGAAATAGTAACATGACATAAATTAATAAAAACGTAGAGCGTCATGTACACTTAAAACAAAATAGAATTTAACAAGCTGTGTAACAGTGAAGAACGCTTTTATTGTTCTCGCGCCAACAAATATATTAACATTGCAATGTAACGTTCTCTTATTCGAGCTTGCTCATTACTTTAATTATTGTTAAAGCGACCTCTACATCGTAGGTCAATGGTAATTGAGGTCACATGTTAATTTAAGATCCAACTATCGATAAGATAAAGCTAATTGACAAAAACTGAAAATATTTCTTATGCACAAATATATATAAATATATTTTTATTGTATTCAAATGTATAAGAAAAAATACATGTAGGTAATTGATGTCGCTTGTAGTATAGTAAATATATAAACCTATTGTTATATTATAGTCAAATTATACAAATTTTTTATAATTAGTTATTATGTGTTATTGTGGTGTATAATATATATTTCATGTAAGGTTTCATTTAAATCCGTTCAATAGTTTTTATGTGAAAGTGGAACGAAAATCCAACCTCACAAACTCGCATTTATAATATTATAAGTAGAAGAGTAGGATAGGGCTATAATAAGTGACGTTAAAGTATGTTTTTTTTAATTATTCATAAATAGTTATTATTATTATTTTATGTAAAATAAAATACAAAGAAATTTAGTCAGCTTCACGCTGTATCCCGCACACAAATAAATTCAAGTAAATATTTCATCTCCTCCAGCGGGGATCGAATCCACAACCAGTCAATTTTACAATCACACTTTGTGCCCCTGCGCCATGACATGCCTCAAGAAAGGCCTGGCCTTCAATTTGACTAATATCATTAAATTATTACATTTAATGTACACAAAGTAAAGAAAAGAGAAGAATGGTTTTCCTTTTTCATAACTATCTCTATTCTATTCTTGTGCTTTCATCAAACCCGTACTACATAAAAGTTCCATCCAGTAATGACTCAAGACTTGCCATACATATATATATATAATATTTCGTATTCCACAAAAAGTTGAGAATGACAGTAAAAGTCCATTTTAATATTCACCTCGGCTGCTATTAAGAGCGCCTATTCGTAATATTATATTTTATTTGGAGGATTCTGATTGAAAGTATTGAGGCGTGACAAAATGTTGAATGGAGTCCTCGGGTAGGGGAAATTGTGGGGTCGTTATATACTGCCGTCGAGGGCGTTCGGAATTTTGAAATACGTTCAAGTTATGCCACAATGTTTAATGTATTTAAATGAATGTTACCTGTTGTTTTCGATTGTTAAAATATAATTTAATTTCTATTTTTAGTGCCTTTGTTCAGAATAATAGAAATTACAAACGTATAACGAACGCAATTTTACTGCTTACTAACTATATATAAAACCCCTCCGTTACAGTCTAAGAGACAGACAACGTACATACGAAAGTACATACTGGACATAGAAAATTGAAATGAAACATATAGGTAGGTTAAGGAGTGTAGGGGACCTCTAAAAGAGGATTACTTCTTAGAAGAGAAGGATTTTAAATCTCAAATACCACATAAATAAAATTACGGCCGACAAATAATAGTATAATTTAGTCATTAACCAGATGTAAATTATAAATGCATATAATAACCTCTTTTTTTACTAAATAACCTCGATCTAAACAAAAAGAAACTCAATACAATTAATTTATTTATAATAATACAAATAAGCTTCTAACACTTTATTCTACATATAAATAGTTAATTAAAAACATAAAGACGGCGAATATAGCTCTAGAATGACGCAATAATAATAAACCAAGAGATTTGCGAAATTTTATAGCTAGCAAAATTAGAGTGCGGCGCCGAGCTCTTTCCTATGGTGGCATTGAATTTTAGTATACCGTTTTAAAACTTCACAATATTTACTACTAAGGTATAATGATGTATGAATTTATAAATGTAATTGCCAGCAAAAAATTATCGATGCATAAAATTTTTATAAAGGGATGTGCACGTGCCGTCACTTGGGCAACGTATGTTGAAATGTTCAATACTTTTGCGATAGAAGCCGATTTGGATGTAGCGAAACAGCATTTCAGGCGTAACCAATACCGTTTTTGCAGCTACTATAGAGCAATGTTGGGTTTGATTACTTCAGTTTTGTTTGCAAGTGGTATCAAAAATATTTAGTATATTTTCTATTAAATTTTAAAATTAATTATATGCCATTAAATTTTTAATTAATTCAAGGGTACATGAAACTGTGAGAATGTTCGACAATAACAGAAATCGTTGACTGTCAATTTGTTAAGGTTTTTAAGAAGATATAACATATTTTCATAAGTCACTTTTCGTCTATTTTAGGAATACAGCAGGTATGGATGTGCTATCAACATATAAATTTCAAGCATAAATATATAATCATTACACGCAAAATCATCAAATAATCTTTTTTTTTTCTCAATGATTAAATTAAATTAAGTCAGTCTTACGCTGTATCCTGCGAAACAGCGATGAAATGAAAATATAAATAATTAATAATTTACTCTCACGAGTGGGAATCGATCCCACAACCGTGCGCCGTGACAGCCTCTCATAGATATTTTCTTCTAAATTGATTTTTAATAATAATTAACTACAAAATATATTGTTTTGAGCCAAAGAATAAATAATGAAATGTTGTATATTGCTAGAGATGTCAAGTTCGTCCACACAGATGCTCGGTATTTCGGTCGTTACGCTTCACTTACTTGCAATTTGTACGATCTCAGTTCTTTGACCCTTAGTTTTCACAATATTGCTGGGCTTTAGATCTGATATTTGGGTCACTACAATTTACTTAACCTTATATTTTTGTTTTTCTTTAGTGTAAAATAACATGAAGGTAAATATTTCGATAATTATAGCTATTTCTAAGTGACACGATGATATAAACGAACCTAGTGTTAAGACATTTCGTTCCCCATTTCCCACCGGATTCTGAAAGCATTGTATGTAGAGTGGCGGAACTTAACGCCGCGCTTAGCCTAGACACTAAACCGAAGATGTGAAATATTAAATATTTCATAAACTCAATCAAAAGCGAGCTTACAACTTGTTGTGTTTTCAGTTCAGTCACACTTTGTGCCTCTGCAACATGACAGACATCAACTTACTTACAACTTCACAGATCTTAATCTTTCTGGCCATACTGAAAGAAGAGAGATGAAGAGAAGTGAAGTCTGTAATGTAATTACCTTCAATCAAGAGAGAGAGAGAGAGAGAGGGAGAGAGATAGGACGTTGTAGATGCTCCGCAACAGTTTCAGTGTAACATAGGACTTATGAGCAAGTTCTTCTCGGGGCATCCTCTGTGATCTTATCTTATGAACATTATACATACAATAAAACTGAAGGTCGAGTGAGCTGTAGTATGAGTTTAAATTTGAATCTAGTTAGACAAAGTCAAAGTGTCGGGCAATACCATATAATTATTTTTTTACAAAAGTGAATGGTAGTTTTCTACTGAAGGTATAAGTACATTATGATAAAGGTCATATTAAACTGCACATTGCACTATGTTTAGCTGCACGCGATGATTATCATTAAATTTGACAAAGAAATACAGCGAAATAACCTATATAATATACTTGATATATCAATCGTTTCCTTCTACAAACATAATAAAATATGCACAAAGTCACAAATATAGTCATTAAACACCTGAACATGTCTAATATCATAACTACTCTATAATCTAACACCTTGAAGTGAACCAGCAATTTCTAGCGTTACTTCCTTTTCCTGCGCTCGTATCGTTGGAAAATATGAGCAAAACGAAATGATTTTGATTCTTGTTCATGGAGCGTGAAGGCCGGCTTTTCTATTTTTTATTAAGGTCACGCACTACGATTTTATACTTTTTATTACGATTCAGTCACTTCGTGCGCATTCTTGATACAAAATATTTGCTAATCGCGCTACAATAGAAAAATGAGATATGAAAATAATTCATTAATTGTTTTTTTATACGAAACGCTATATTAAAATTGCATTTATATATTTATTTTGTTGGCTGTTAATAATAAATATGTGCGCATTTAATTACTATTATAAAGGTACCCTGTGCCTACTCTGCTGAATGAGGAATACAGCGTGAAGTTAAATAAAGTAGTAAAATTAAATAAATTAATCATATTAAAATCAGCTTCACGCTGTAGTGGAACTCAACGTCGGTATTCTCTTCTCTTATCTATATAGGTTTATATATATAAAAAATAGGTCTTGGTATTAAGAAATAATAAGTCATTTTCTCGAGTAGAATCGAACCAACAACCACCGCCTTACAGTCACGTCCTAGTACCCATGCGCCGCAACGGCCTCAAAAAAAAAAAATTGAAATACGCATATTAAAATGAACACCTAACCATAATTTACCTTAATCAATACCTTATTAATACGTTACAAAATCACACATGCCACAAATAAATCATAACTAAATAAGGTCAAAACAGACGAATAACCCAAAATTAGGTTCCATGATCACGTCATAAATTTTTCTACCATTATATTAGATATATTTAATCGTACTAGATATGCACTTAACTGGAATTACTTAAATACGTTAACGTGTAGTAATTGGTGCATTACACTATAATTACAAGGCGGTACAGGTGTAGCGCGAGCCATTATATCGAGATCACTAATATAAAGGCTTTTGATTGGAATTAATTATATATTTTTGATTATAGTGTCAATTATATATTTTGATGTATTGGGTTTTGATTAGTATTCAATATATACGCCCCTTGGTGGCACAATTTTGATGTGTTGATTGTGTGTGGAAGTAGTGAATTCGAATCCTACTAATGTATATAGGATAAGGCTTTGGTTTTTTCTACTTAACGTGTTACTTTTAAATATGTAAATAATATAAAACTCTCTTTTTATCCACTCTAAAGAGGGTTATAAGAAAATTATATTCCATGAAAGAGAAATCTTTTTCCTAAGTATTAAAAGCATTATCTAAATGGTTTAAGGTCAGATGTGTCGTAGTCGCACTCAAGTACAACTGTAAATGCGATAGGTTGTGAGTTCAATTTGCACTCGACGAAATCAAATGTTTAATATTTTGTCTTGAGGTAAAGTGTGGTGTTAAGTCGCGGAGACTCAACACGCAATGCCTCCAGGATTAGGGGGAAAGAGGGGAACGGTAATGTCTTAATGGGAACGGAGTATCTTAACACTAGATTCCCAGGTTCCCTCTACACTTTAATGTGCGGGATATAGTGTGCAGCTGAAGAAAAATATGGTATTCAAAGAGTAGAGAATTTGTTACACATGTCTCAATTATTCTAGAGTAAGGATTTCCATCTGCGATAAAAAAAATCGGGAATGTTGTTGAAATTTGTGTTACGATAGTCATTTTTATGTCTTGTTTAAATATTATAAGAGTATGTGTCAGACCTCAACATTAATTGTTTACACAATATTTGTGTCAAATATGCGTTATGTGGAATGGAATGTTAATGTGTTCAATTTAAACTGTATAAATAAACAAGTAGTCAATTTAGTAGATATTCCTGTAATTTTATAAGAACCTTTAGATTTTATATAAATTTAAATTGTCCTTCTGTTTATTTTATAATTTTTAGGAAGGATATTAAATTTAATTTTCAGTTTAGTTCTTGAATATAGAAAGCTTACGGTCTAAGCTCATTAGTTCAATGCTCTACAGACAAAGTCACATATGTACGTTAAGCAAGCGTACCTATACTAAAATGTACATATTTTTTATTTATTTTCCTTCTTTCTCAATAATACTCGGGAGATAAGATATCAAATATCTTATCTCCCGAGTAGGAATCGAACCCACAACCTGTTGCATTTACAGTCAAGTCGTGTGTCCGTGCACAACAATTGACCTTAAAACGTATTTAATTTGACATTTAAAAACAGATTTACGCATGTTTGTATAACAAGATATATAAAACCTACACATAAATAAAAATTAGAAACTGGTTTCGTAAGTGACACTTTTACTTTTAAATTTTATAACCCGAATGCCGCGAGAGAAAGTGTCGCGATGTTTGATGTCACATTTCGCCATAGCAAATGGATGACTTTGACAGTTACACAAGTGTCGTCGTCTAATTTTGAAGTGTATCTATCTGTCACTTGGTAAGTCCTTAGGCTGAAATGTAGAGACGACTGTTCGAGAAGCTTACTGAAATAACAAATGCGATTATTGTAAAGTGAATTATAAGTAAATACTCAGTTTGAATTGATAGAATAGTTCACTCCGTGAAGTGAAGTGAAGCTGAATAGTTCACGCTTCGTGCTCATTTAAGAAAATATATGAAAATATATAAAAAATATGTGATAAAACAAAAAGTACTATTTAGTTTTTATTATTTATTAAACATAAACCTAACGACCGATTTACCGATGTTAGGTTGTCAGTCGTGCAATCGTTCCTCACTTTTCACCGAATTCTAGAGGCATTGCGTTTGTTGAGTGGCGGAACTCAACGCCGCTATATGTCTCATTATGAAAATATTTAATATTTTATTTTCTAGATTGGGAATCGAACACACAACCTGTCGCATTTACAGTCACACGTTTGTGTTCCTGCGCTACGACTGTCCTTTTTATGTTTTCTAATATTTATATTGTTGATTAGTTCCAGTTCTTTTAAACATTATTTCCAAATAAATACCTTTTATTCTTGGGCAGTTACATTTGTCAAATGTACGAATGAGCATTACGTTATAGCACGTTTGAATAGCGCAATATGTCTAACGAAATGTCTGCAACGTGAGTTTTGGTACAAAATATTGTGTGGAGCCATTGTCTTTCGATATATAACAATTGCTTCATTATAAGGCCATCGTGGCGCAGTCGCATAAGGTATGGTATGGCTGTATCACGGTTGTGAGTTCTATCCCTACTAGAGGGAATTCAATATTATTTCTTCATATTTTAATTCTCCATCAAATCAAAAGCCCAGCGTCGAGTTCCGCCACTCATCATGCAATGCCTCGAAAAATTCGTGTGTCTTAACATTAGGTTCCCTTTGCCTACCCCGCTATATGCGGGGTACAGCGTGAAGCGGATTCATACAATATAGTGCTGTAGTTTCTGATACTTTTATGACTACTATTACAAAGTTGTTACTCCGTCCACAATATTTCAAAGAAAATAAATACTTTTTATGTAGCGCTTTACGAGCTAACTTCTTAGTAGTTTAGTAAAGCTACTGTAAACGAAGAGTGGAAAAGTTTCAATTAAATATTATACGAAAAGAATTTTTAAGCATATAATATATAGATGTTCAACGTTTCTTATTCACTTTAAAGAATGTATCTTAAATATATTTTTATATATCTTGTAGATTTAATCATTCGAATTGTTTACTGGGGTAGGAAGAGAGATCCCAGTCCATATTCGAATTTCGTGTTTAGGGCTAAGCCTTCTCATATCATATCGACGAAATAGTAATATTTTGAATTCATACGCTCTCCCAAGTAATAAATGATAACCGATTTACTCCCTAATTCCCAATGTGGCCATCGGCATCATTATAAATTTTATACGTTAATAATAAAATATTTAAACTTAAACAAAAACTTAACATATTGGCAAAAAAACAAATAAACAACAATAACAACGAATAAACAAATTAAATTAAAGTAAATAACCATAATGTGAATATGATTGCAAAGATATAAAATGAATTGTTTACATTATGTAATCATATTTGTATGTTTTTACGACAAAATAGTCGTAATAGTAGAGCAATATTGCGCATGCGCAACAAATATAATAAACACCCGATGTAAGGAAGCAGCGTTTCATAATAACAGTCTATGAAATAATAGTAAGAAGCAGTTATTATAATACATTCAAGGTAGTCTCCCCTGTTTTCTTCTAACAGTCAGTACGGTTTGCACGTATTTTCCGCATTTTTATGTAATTAACTGTCCTCTAACATGGAGCCTTCGCCAGGCTCCCAGACCACCTAGGGCAATCTCTTCCGCCAAGACCTAGCTTCACTTGTTCCAATTAGTCACCGCACCTACGCTGTCACGACTAGACAATAAATATTTATTACAATTATCTCAGTTTAATTCAATATACATATTTATAACAATAGAAAAAGTTTGTTTTCTTGTTGTCTTGTGTCTTATAAGGAAATATTGTTTAAGTATTTAAAATACTTGTATGTCAGCTATGCGGTTAATGTTGCTTTGGGTAAGCGTGCCCTAAAGTGAACATTTGTCTATATAACATGATGCATATTTTACTACACTCTTCCTTGTATCGAGATATTTAAACTAGAATTAGTATGAGATTCGTTTAAAATTTTCAGAAGATGTAATACAACAAATAAAGTATAAAAATTTTCTGCGTACATAGAATCTATCATCGATCGTTTTGAAGTACTCAGTAACATAACATGTGTAAAGAGATAAAAAAGAATGATATATGATTTTTTTTCAGCTTCACGCTGTATCCCCCACACAGCAGAGTAGGCAGAGGGAACCTTGTGCTAGGATACTCCGTTCCCCACTTTCCGCTAATTTCTGGATGCATTGCGTGTTGAGTGGCGGAACTCAACGCCGCACCGCCTCGACGCCAGAGCGAAGAAATGAAAATATAAATGTAAATAAATATTTCATCTCCTCGAGTGGGAATCGAACTCACAACTAGTCGATTTACAGGCACACTTTGTGCCCCTGCGCCACGACTGGCCTCACTAAGAACTATGTGATCGCAATAAAAGCACTGAAAAAATATTATTATAAAATTAATAATTGCAATATTTCAAACAATTATTCTGTAAGCCCATTTCCACGGAATCTGTCTTTACCAGTAACCTATTACATAAAGTAAAACAAATACCAGAAAAAGCAATATTCGATTTTTCAAACGAGCACATTTCCCTACCTTATTATACGTAAATTAACAAAAGGGCATGTCGGTTTTTTATCCGGAGGCGAAAAGGCGAAATCAGTATTCCCTTCGCAGCCCTTGTTGACTCGCTCCAGTGAAAAATCGTTTCTGTGATTTCCAGCCAACAATAATTTATGTTCGACAATAAAATATGATGGACGGAATTTCCATAATATGATTACGGCGTCCCAATTTTAAAATCGCTCTCATCACATTTAAATATGCCCGTTGAACTCTTGTTATATTTTTTGTACTTCTCTACTAACTTTTTCTTTATTGTCACGTATCTTCCGTATTTTGTAAAGTACTTGTAGAGACACTAGAGTTGTTTTTATAGGTTTAAGAATAAAAATCTACTTTCCTTAATGTATATTAGAAATAACATATTAAATAAGTAAAAAAAATATGATCTTACATTTGGCTTATTTAACTTTATCATACATTCGTTCGTAATAGACTGAATGATAAAATTTGATACAACAAATATATGAGAAACATGAGGTACAACAAGTGCAAATTGTAATCCCGCACACACAGCAGGGTAAGCAGAGGGAACCTTGTGTTAAGCCACTTTATTCCCAACTTTCCGCCGAATTTTTGAAGGCATTGCGTGTTGAGTAGCGGATCTCAACGCCGGGTTTTTGCGCTACTACTGATATACATGATTATATTACTTTAATTTAAACTACTTGTCGTCATCGTCCTCTTCATGCACACTTTATTTTTTCTATATGTGTTTTATGTTAATTAACAGAATTAAGATTAAGATCAATCGATTTATAACGATTTTTTATCGAAAAACACTGACATGTAAATAAAATAACAAAATTTCGTAATTGCGATTTTTTTATTATAGTATAACGCTAACAGGTTATTTTTAGTTTTATTTGAGTTTGTGATGGAAATCTTTGGAGCGACCATTATTTTTTCGTTCACAAAAAGAGAACGATCGAAATTGAAGAAATTAGTACTTTCATTAAAAAAGGTTATTTAGAAAGTTAGTAATGGAATGAATAAAATGAGTTTTATAATAGACTTATAAGGTATTGATGGATTTGCAATATTTATGGGCGGCATTTGCATTTTCAATGATTTTATTATCTACTATTGCTTTATGGCTCTTTGAATTATGAAATATATTAAAGTTATTATTGTGATTATTATAGGAAAATTTGCTAGATAAAACTCTAACCCTGAACGTAATTGTTTGAATTTTATAATTGGGTAGAGCTAGCGTTGGTAGCGGGATCAATTCCACATATTATAATGTTTTGAAAAGAAAATAATGATAATCAGGAGAAAAAGAGATGGATTAAGCGTCTACAATAATATATCAAAATTTATATATAAAAAGAGTTGAATTTCCCATTTTATTGGTTGCGCTTCACCGTTATTCAGATCTGCCTTTGATTCGTATCTTCATTGTATGGAAATACCTACAATTTTACTCTCACAATTAGAACTTTCAATATACCAAGGTGAAATATGTGCGATCTTTTCTTTATATACCTATCTTAGTCTTTTTACAATCCGCTGCACGCTGTATCCCAGACACTCCGTTCCCCACTTTATGCCGAATTCTGATGGCATTGCATATTAAGTGGCAGAATTCAACGCCGCCTTTGCCTCGACACCAGAGCGAAGAAATGGAAATATAAATTTAAGTAAATATTTCATCTCCTTGAGTGGGGATCGAACCCACAACCAGTCGTTTTACAGTCATACTTTGTCTTTATACGAGTATATTTTACAATATATGAAAACTGAAACACATTATTTGCATGTGATAATGCAATAGCAAGTACTAGTCACATAAGACGATCTGTAATTACCTGTTCTATGCCTAACACGCCTCGGTAACTATTACAACAAAGTAATAATAAAAGCAGAACATTGTTAGAAGTTAAACGCGGCCTCCTTTCCCTACTTAACCGCTGTACTAAGTGAAGGCTCAAACTGGAAATATTATCAAGTATCTATTAAATGAAAAAAATATATAATGTGTTATGTGTAAATGTTGTAATCGTAAATGGCTTATTATTTCTGAATGTATATATTAAAATACTAAGATATACATCATACAGGCGATCGAGGCTCTCTGGCCGTAAGGGCGACCGTTGTGGATTCGATTCAATTCCCACTCGAGTAAATGATTATATTAAAAAAAAATATCTTTAGTAAATTGAGTAGCCCCGTAAGTCCCGTAAAATGAGTAGGAAATGGGGAATGGAATTTCGTAACAGTAGGTTCCGTCTTCTAACTCCTTTAACGAGAAAATGCGAATGAAGCTGCTATATTATTATGCGAAAATTTATATTAGGTACTGTTCATAAATAAATAATAAACTTTAAGTAATAAAAAACTTTTATACAACGTAAAAACATGTAAATTTCGACCAGTGAGATATGAAAAATCCCTTTGGATTTTACTTGTCACCACTAAATCATATTATATACATTAAAATGAAATTTATTCAGTTTAAAAAATCATATAAATCTAGATTATACACTGAAAGCGTTACGTTGTATTTTGTAGGTCGCGTTTAAACTTCATATGCGTAATACGTACAACTCTTCAGTAAAAATAATGGTTTTTTCATGTAAGCCAATTTGTTAAACGCTTTTAC
This sequence comes from Heliconius sara, assembly GCA_917862395.2. Classification (NCBI taxonomy): domain Eukaryota; kingdom Metazoa; phylum Arthropoda; class Insecta; order Lepidoptera; family Nymphalidae; genus Heliconius; species Heliconius sara. Next base: position 4,434,984 of record OU860796.2, on the reverse strand, counting down.
GTTTTAAGTATTTTTAAATCGACACATACTTTCTTTCACCGATTGATAATAAAGTGTGATGTATGTATGTATGTGTATGTCACGTATTTTTTTTAACTTCACGTTGTATTCCGCACACAGCAGGGTAGGCAAAAAGAACCCTGCATTCCTTAATTTTAGTTGCGGCGGAATTCAACGCCTCGTATTGCCTCGACAACAGAGCAAGGAACTCAAAATATTAAGCAGTTTCCTCGAGTAGGAATCGAACTCACAATTTGTCGTGTTACTGTCAAACGCTTGTGTCCCTGCACCACGACTAACTTCAGTACACTGTTCAGTTCCAGTATAAAGTTTTTTTTATTATTTATTTTATATTGGAAAACAAACAGCGCGTACAATACTTAAAGCTAATACATATCTACATTACATTAGCCAATAAAGTTTCAACTTATGCATCAAGCATGAGGGGAACACAAAAAAAGTACTTTATACATACATAAAAAAAATACATAAAAGAATAAATTATATAATAAAGATAAATAAGTTGCTGTTTAGAATTAATTTTCACTGAAAGTTCTCACAAAAATCATCTTAACCTTCATAAACTTAAAATTCGAAGGTAAGTATTTTGTTAGTGGCCTGTTTCACAAAAGCTTTTGAAATATGTATGTATATGAAATTTTAAGTCCATATAATAAATTGTTTTAATTTAAATAGATTTATAGATTGTCAGTCATATAATGTAAATATTTCACTATAAAAATATATCGATTAGAATGTTTGAGTTATTTTCTTTCTATTATAATAATAATTCAATATTTTTAATAAGAAAGATAAAAATAAAACCAATATCGGATTAACAAACACCCTCTATTTCTTCAAAGTTGACTAAAAATAAATAAAATGTTAGTATTCTCAAAATAAGCATTGACTTGGCCGGCATCCTTCATAATTTCCCATGGGAGAATATCTTATTTCAGAATGATTCGAAGCCTTCATACCAGTACATGTATAGATAGTCGCTATATGCATTTGTATTCAGAAACTAGCTCCTAACTTTGCACGTTGCATCTAACTTCTATAGCATTATGTTGAAATGATATAATCTAAGGATGCGTTGGACATAACTACAAATAAGAGGCAATGTGGTCAGTGTTCAGTTGTCTAATTTCCCGGGGGAGACGCCTTGTCCAGGAACGAATTGAAACGTTCTTATGTTCATGTCATAGCGTCGTCGTGTGGGAATGGGTCACTTTTATAAGCACTAAGGTATGTATGGAGCTGTACTAAATTGGATAAAAGCCCACAAAATAAACTTAATTAAGATTGTTATTTAAGTTAACTTGAAACTTTTTCGAGTCAAAATATAATAAAGCTTTCTATTGTTTCTCTGCTCTTTGTTCATTTTATATTAAAACGGTTCTTCAGTATCAAAAAACACTACAGGTATGTGAATTTATTACTTATTATACACCAAAAATTAATGAAATGTAAATATTCTGATGAAAAGATTCAGCATAAGATGAAACACCAATAACTTACTTACTTAGCTTCACGCTTTATCACTAGCGGGGTAGTCAGAATTATAATCATAATCTTCTTTATTTTATTTTTTATATATATATATATTTTCTTTATTTTATTTCAAGAATAAAAAAAAGAAACAGCTATATGTTTCATTATATTATACTCGCCATTTCTCGTACAAATTATACCACCTATCCAATAAACTCAATAAATCGAATGAGTGAAATGTAGTTGAAAGATCCGATGAACGACTCAAACGAAGGCACGAACACGAACACGAATACGAAAGGCAAAATAAATATTAAATCCAATTTGACGTAAATCCCCGATTTAGATTCACGAGAAATTTAATAAAGGTTCCCGATGATATTAAAATTTTTACGTTCGGATCAAACGTTTAAACGTTCGAACACGTGTCGTGCTTAGTTGAAATCCGTTATCGGGAGCGACTCTCAAAGGATTTAATTTCCTGTCGACGAAATGAAAATCGATTAGTTTGATTTCCGACGGCCGCCGGCGCCGAGGGTCGATAGTTTCCTGCCCCCGCTAAACTTAATAAGACATACAGGCTAATCTAACTGGGGCACCCACCTTGCTTCCTAACCTGAGGCTACCCGTATATCAGGATGCTAGCGAATGGGGACAGGACTATTAAAATCACAATTATATGAGCTGTCAGTGTTTGGTAAGCTATAAAATGGGATAAACGTAAGATAAATAAATTGTATTGTTTTTTCGTTTCTAAATTGGCCTCTGTAGCGCGAATGGTTGTGGATTTAGTTCTCATTTTGGGAAAATTAATTATTTTAATTTTTTCGATTCAGATAAAGTACGGTGTTGAGTTCCGCCTCTAAACGGAGAATGGATAGCTTTGAAAATAGATAATTTTAGCCAAATTATGAAGAATATTTACTTCGTACCCCTAACGAGATAGCAAAAATTATTTCTTTAAATGTCTCAAAAGAAGAAAAAAAACATTAGAAAATCTCTATACTTTCTTATCCTTTGTGTATCAAACCCACACAAATTAATATTATGTTTCAAATACTTGGTCCTAGTAGGAATTATTATAAATTTAATTTATAGGTTAAACTGTCTTTATTACTTAGAACTCGTAACTTAATATTTCATTAGAGCAACAACCGAGAGATTTTGTGGTTTTTGGCTCGATAGAGCACGTGGCATCAATTATTTTTGACAAGGCGTATAATATTTCATTTACTATGAGGCTTAAATAACGGCAGTTGTTTTGTTTGTGTTAATATTAGTGAAATTAAACCACGTTTTAAGCTTATAGATTAATTATAACTTTAAAGCTTACCAGTTTGTAAATCGGCGATTTATCTGGAACAGAAATAGTACATTAATTTTATTATATTAAGTATATATTAAAATAAAAAAGATAACATATAAAATGCAATGTTTATAGCTGTAAATTCAAAATCTTCGCATCGTGCAGAAAAAAAAATTGTAAATGAAAAATGACAGATACTTTATATATTATATTAGGATGTTTTTGAATTTAAATACAAGTTTTAATTCGTTAGGATCATGTATCGTAAGTAGAGTTGATTAAACAATAAACAGACAAACAGAATAACTTATATATTTAATGTTGCCCTTTTTAACTGTATCCCATTTTGTTGCCGTTATCTTATTCAAGGCATTCAAATATTAGGTGAAAGGCGTTACGTAGGTAAATAAAAAAAATAATTGAAAACTAGTAAAAACTACTTAAATCAAATCAGCTTCACACTGTATATAGGGTAGGCAGAGGAAGCCTAGTGTTAAGACACTCCGTTCCTCACTTTCCGCCGAGTTCTGGAAGCATTGCGTGTTGAGTGGCGGAACTCAACGCTGTTATTTGCCTCGACACCAGAGCAAAGAAATGAAAATATAAATGTAAATAAATATTTCATTTCCTCAAGTGGGGATTGAACCCACAACCAATCGATTTAGAGTCACACTTTGTTCCCCTGCGCCACGACTGGTCTCTTAAAATAACTTATAATTAGCTCTGAAGGGATGTTAGATATTTAATATAATCTAGTGCCATACTGTTAGTTTGTTAATACTGAATACTTTTGTCTAGATTTTCTATAAGTGAAAGCTTTATTTGTTGTATAGTGTTTAATAATATTCGATGACTAAACGCTGTATGAGGATATAGAATAAAATTTTACTAAAACATAAATAGAGACGGCAATTTGTTACCGGCACCACTACTATTATAAATCTGTGCAATTGCAGGTTTGTTTGTACGTGACTTGGATTCAAATTGATAAGTTAACATTTGAATGAAACCTGACTCACGCTAAGCTTAGAGACAAAAAATGATCTTACTTTATTTCAATGTTGTCTACATTTCTATCGTATCGTATCCTTAATTATCTAGTTTAATCACTATTTCAATATATTATATAGTAACACTATCGAATTTATTAGAAATTCGATGATTAAATAGGCTTTAGTTCACAGACAAATGAACTACTAAACTACTTAACAAAATTCCAACACACCCATTTACATATTTTAATCAAAGTATATATTTTTTATTTATATTAATATAAAATTAAATAAAATAAGACATTCACATTCTATTTTTAAATATTAATAGAAAAATATAATATGACACATATTCAGGCATATTCAGTCATCAATCGCTTGGTACATTAAAATATTTTGATTAAGATACTTAACAAACATAAAAAAAAATAACTTTTATTTCTTTTCAGCTATAAATAAAAAGAATTGTTTCCATAATGGCAAAAGAGTGTAAAAAAAGATTCAAACAAAATTAAACTTTTAGACGTGATGAAGATTAAAAAAAAAACAATCAACGGTGAAAGGCCTTCTCGATCTTACAAAGATTTATAATCTGTTTCTTTGCTGTACTCCCTAATCGCGTTATAACTTTTTTTCACCCTGATCGCAGTTGACGCGGGAAATTAGATTTAGAATTACAACCTACGGGATATAGATAAATTATGGGCTCTACGTAAATGTTACAATAATGAGAAAGAACGTATTAAGCTTGATTATTTTTTGTGGTTTGTATAAATGTAAGGGAAGATAAGAAAACGAAGAGTTATTTCTTGACTTCGGAGAACACGACTTTGTCTGTTGTGATAGAATATCGCATAATATTACGAGAACGTACATTTAATATGAAGATATTAAAGGTGAATGAATAAAGAGATTAATAGCTAGCAGATTAGATCACAAAATCGTAAGTATCTACTATATTAGAAACACGCAAACGCCATCATTTTAATTTCAACAGGTTTATCAAATAATCCATGCATATATTGCTAAATCTTAAATTTCTCTTTTTTTTTATACAAAACTACGAAGTTATTTAACATACCTAATACCTGTTGAAAATATAAAGTGTAGCTTATTGTAAAACCTTTGTCCTACGGTCATTGCTCCCAAGCTATACAGCGAGCAGTAATCAGCTATAGTGAGAAACGCTGTTACTGCATCATAATAGTGTAGATATTTATTTGTATTTAGAAAGCTATTAGCGCTCAAAGTTTAGCTAGCTATATATGTAAATGAACTAGTGTCTGTCTGTCTATCTAACATAAAATAATTTATTTTTTCAGTTTTAAATTAACTAGTCTTATTAGAATTAATATGATAAGTAAAGCCGGGAATCGGGTAAATGATGCTTGTCCTGGACCAAGGCTGTATAGCCAAACGGAACGTTAACAGGTATTCCAAATTTTCACATGATTGTAGTAGCTATACATATATTTTTACTTTTTGCGGCTTTCTTACTTTTTACAATTTACATGATAAATGAAATACATCGTTTTTGAGTTGAGGCTGCCACTCAACACGCAGTGCCTCCATAATTCGGCTGAAATGTGGGAAACGGAGTGTCTTAATACTAGGTTCGCTTTACCTACCCTGCTGTGTGGGGGATACAGCGTGAAGCAGATTTATTTATTTCATATATTCTTGAGGTTTTCAATTGGTGTGACATTTTTGTGTTTGTTTATTTATTTCTCTCTTAACATGAGTTAGTAATATCCGCAATGGGATCATTAATCAAGAAATTTGTATTAAAAAAAATATATTTCAACTCTAACAAACCCAGTGCCAGGCACTAGTATCGAACAATATTATATGAATGAATACGAAGTATTACATAGCGAAGTTGCGTTATTCAGCCGCAGCTCGTGGCACAGCTAACCGCAGCGAGTGTCGCGCTAATTGCAAATAATGCTTAAATTAATATGCATATTTAACGCAAAGTGCATCAATTTATAGCTGCAACGGTATTTGTGACTATATAATCATTTATAGAAATGTCGCTGCAGGGTAACTACAGGTGTATTTACTAACCGTAAAGGAAATTTATGTTTTTTAGTCTGTATTATAATATAAAGTTATTATAAAAAATACTTTTATAAATAGACTTATAAAACCGCCTACAAATTAAGTAGAGAAACACAGTAACGGTACATTAATCTATCCATTTTACAAAAAAATATTTTATAATTCAACATTTAATATGTTGGGACAAATTTTTCGCATTTATATTTCAAAACGAGTATGTCTCATCGGTTTTATATAACCAAAATTAACCTATAACCTTTGATTGTGATATGTTATTAATTAAAACACGGAAATGCAATTTACATGAAATTATTATTTTTTGTTGTAAATTAAATATTCAACATTTGTTGCGTAAATCCTGAGACACTCGGGTCAGAGTTGAAAGAGAGAGTCGACACGCTCTTGTCATTATACTCGAAACATATATCACGAGTTGCAATAACTTTATAGCAACATAACATACATAAAGGAGGACTGTCGCGTGACGCGGGGTACATGCGTTTGACTGTAAACGCAACAGGTTGTGGGTTCGATTCCCACTCGAGGAAATGAAATATTTAATATTTTCATCTCTTCGCTCTGGTTTCGACACGCAATGCCAGAATTTTGTGAAAAGTAGAAAGCGGAGTGTTTAAATATCGAAATTTTCGGGTAGAAGAAGATTATTTGTATAATTCAAGGTAGAAAGAAGGTTAGAAAATTCATTCTAAAATAGTAAAATAGAAATTTCATTTTTTTAATGAAAATTCAGTTTCTAATTATATAAAACTAAACATGAAAATATAAGGTCTGTCGATTGGGAACCGAACCCACAACCGTCGTTCACACATGGCGCCACGATTTACGACAGCCTCTTAGTATCGATATGCTTATTGAGCTGACACGAAAATTGCGTCTAATAACTAAATTGCCTAAAATTATAATAATAAATAATGAACCGAATCGAGCCAGAACAAATGATCTAATTGCCTGCTGTAATCGCTAATACAAAGTGAAAGCATTCAAATAATAAGTCACGCAGATACTCCATAACTATTTGTTACCAGCGGAGTTATGATACAATAAATGTTTTTTTGGCTATGATTATCAACTTCACACCGTATTCAGAGGCTGCTTTGGGCAGGGGGAACCTAATGTTAAGACAGTCCGTTTTCCGAATATTCGAGGCATTGCATGTTGAGTGGGAGTGCGGAACTCAAAGCCGCGATTTAGCCTTAATAGTTTAGTTAGTTAGTGTGAAGTAATTGAAAATATTAATAAATAACAAGTCAGTGTCCCGAGTGGGAATCGAACCCACATCGCGTTACAGTCGCACGCTTGGGTCTCAACGCCAATTAAAAAAATATATATTTTTAATAAATTTAACAATACTTTTAAAAGTTTTAAGTAACTAATGAATGAAGATTTTTAATTTACCTTTAATATGTATACTAGTGCGATACTACAATACAAGTCTTATTATAGAAAATATTTGATGTTATTCAAATTATATATTTTTAAAAGATGGTCCATTTTCTTTCGTGAATACGGATAATCATCAAATTGTATTAAAATGTATATTTATTGTAACTTCTAAGACAAAAGCAAAAAAAAAGAGGGATCTAGAAAATAAACGACAACATTAACAAATAAATGGGGTAAGTATGAGTTTATTTTAATTAAAGTTAGTAAAGTCGCAACACTTAACTTTACTGTTAATTAAACTTGCTTCATTCAATGAAAATGAGAATGAGTTTCGAAAATTAATCAGTAAGGTCTATTCAGGGAAAAGAAACTTCTAAATGGGGGGACGAGGTGGAGGAATTAAAATTTATTCTATTTGAAAAGTCAGAGAAGTTGATTAGCATAATACAAGTTAGTATGAAAACGAACGTCTCACCTGGCGCCCGCAAATCGGTCAGTCGTCAAAGTTTTTTCTGTTGACGTTGGAAACTTGTGGATTGTATGATATTTATTTATTCAATAATTAATTATACCTTCCACTTTTGACCTTATTGTTTATTTTGGGGTGTTGGGAGAAAAAACGATGAGAAGGGAGAAAAAAAATATGATAAAATGTACAAATATTTTTAATGATGGTAGTTTTCTCTACAAACATAGGACAACGCGAAGGATAATTTTTTTAGAAAGATTTTTATCTTGTAACGCTAAAGAAGCATAAATTCTTAGTTGCGTACATAAGAACACACAAACACACATGTTTTTGTACATTAAATAACGAACGATGTTGAAACTTTCAGGTTGATTAACTGTATGCTAAAATTAAAACGATGCATGAATACAACAAAACGATAAACTGTAACAAATTTAACCATAATTACGAAGATAACTTGGAAGGCACTTTTTAAGGATTATTATGTAAGATTTGCGACTTTTATCATATTGAAAAACTACTACAAACACTATATTGTGATTTAACTTCAGTATATCTTTAGCTGAATATAACATATAGAGCTGATCACTTTGATCAAACTTCGTAAGTCTAAACTTTTGAGGTATGAGTCTGATTAATATCCCTCAAGGGTAGAACATCTTGTGGAACGATATGCCACTTAATCCATAGTATATAGCTAATGTATGTACCTATAGAGGCCAGTCGTGGTGCAGGGGCACAAAGTATGAATGTAAAACAAACTGGTTGTGAGTTCGATGCACACTCGAGGAGATGAAATATTTATTTATTGTTTAAATTTATATTTCCATTTCTTCGCTCTGGTGACGTGGCAAAGACTTGGCGTTTAGTTCCGCCACCCAACACGGAAGGCGTGCATAATCTGGCAGACAGTGGAGAACAGAGTGTCTTAAAATTAGGTTCCATCTGTTTACCCTGCTGTGTGCGGAATACAGCGTGAAGATGGTATGATTAAATTTTTATATATCTACGAGTATATTTAACATATTTTTTTGAAATATGAAGAGACTCCCGATAGTTGTATTTATTCTGTAAAAAATACCCCAGACATTGGTTGACTTTAATTTATTATAGTCGAGGTAATCGTATGGAAAAATAATTACTATAAGTAATCTATCTTTCTTAAATAAACTAAAAAATTTATATATTTCTAGTTGAAACTTGCATAATATACTTGTTTATAGTAAACACCTCTGGGGACGAAATCGAAATTGAATTATAGTGAAAGTTTCACTAGATTCTTATTACTATTTAAATTAAAAATAATGATCATAAATATGTCTTAAATATATAATTATAGAGAGCAAAAGATATTTTTTTTAATATTGATACTAATAAATGAATAGCATAATGACAAATATAATCAAGTAATAAAAGTTAAGTACACACACGTCATACGTTCACAACGTGTTCCGTCCCGGCCTTCCTGTTCGTTTTACCTGTTCAAGGCGTGGTCTTACAAGACTTATCTTAAAAGGATATATTATGTATCACCTACAAAATTATTATCTTGTCTCAAGTGATACTTACTTAATGTCACTGAGTATAAAATTAATTTCTTAATATAAGTGATTATGTAATTATTTTTATTAAATATTTTTTTGCTTCTCGCTGCTTTCCTGAAATCCAGCTATGCTAGCAATGTAAGCAAAGGGGGTGGGGTACCTAGTGTTAAGACTTTCTGTTCCGATTAAGATACTCTCGTTATCTAGTTTCCGCCAAATCCTGGATTATTATTATTATTGTTTGATGAATGGCGAAACTCAATGCCGCACTTTGCCTCATTTCTAGAGCGAAGAAATGAAAATATTAAATATGTTGTTGTTTATACATTTCTTAAGAAGAAGAATTTTTCTGTGTACAGGTACAAATATACAGTGGTAATTTCATCTTTAATTTATTTGAACTTTTCATTTTTTGAAAAAAAAAAATCTTTAGGATTAGGATTTAATCTAGGATAAGCCATCAGAATAAATATAGTATCTCTTTGCTTTGTTGTTTGCGTTATTAAAAAAAAAACATTTGGCTCAATTCAATGTGCTGCGTCTAAATTAAAAAAAATAAACAAATTGCGTTCTTAATCGTATCCATATTGTCTATACTTACAATCTTACCATTTCATCAAATTTAATTGAATTTGAATCCAAAATTTTGTTATAAAAAACCTTATTGTGATAGTAATTCGTTAAAACTTACGATTCACTTTCAAAAGGCAATTGAACGGACTCCTAAAGGAATCCGAATCGGAGTTTCAATTTCTTACTTAATTTTGAATGAGAATTTCGTATCTTATTGTTCGCGGAACAGAGGGATCTCTCCGTTGATTCATTAAGTTTTACTTGAAGTTTACCCCTTTTACTTATACCCTGACGGCGTATTATTTGTTTTCGTGTGCCAAATTAAAACATAATGGCTTCAAGTTTGCCCGTTTTGAAGTTCCGACGTTGGTGCAGATTGAAATTATTACCTGGACCGGTCCGGCTTTTCTGGCGTAAACGATAAAACTCCACGATTTATTCCGCTGCCCACCTGTCGGCGGCAATTGTTATGGAGAATTTTGCTTATAAATCTAATTTTGAATGAACTGTTCGTATTCTGCAAACTTTTATCGAAATCTTTATTGGAATTCAGAGGAGTTAGATCCAAGAGCGTTCAGCCACTCGCAATAAATAAGACTCGCGTGGCTAATGACTAATATATATGTCTTACCTCTAAAAAATAAACACAATAATTTATAAAGTTCAAAAGCAGACACGCGAGTATGTGGTGCATTTAATTTTCGATGTAGGAATGGAGGTTTGAATGCATTATAAACATATTTTGTTATGATAAATAGGTATCTTGACCTTGCAGCATTTCATTGAGTAAAAAAATCTATTATAGTGATGTCATAGTATATCAGCTACGAGGAAGCATTTACTGTCACGACTGCTTAAACAGAGGTATTACTTAACTGCGCGTGCGCCGCGTGACGTGACCTCACGCTTCATATGTCGGGGGTCGTTTTTGTGTCTCTTTTTATAATATAATCTGTATGAGCAAATGTCTTATATGTATAGTAAGTGTGTTAATTCATATATGTTCTAATATGTTGTAATGTTTATATTAGGTAATAGGAGGTTTTGTACCAAGGTTTGTTATCTTTTATGAATAGTTTTTGTTCGGGTTAATATTTTTGTCTTTATATTATTTATGTATTTTGATAATATTCAAACAGAATAATTTCACTTTTAAAGCAGAACATAAGAGTAGATGTCTCTTTTAACGTTTAATTAGTTTATGCGGTTGTTGTAGCTTCAATCTCTAAATATAGACAAAATATATCTATATCTATCTACTTTTGACATTTCTAAAGTGATATTCGACACTTAGAAAAGAACGTTTTTATACGTTTTTTAAATAGGTATGTATTTATTTAGTATCTTACCTGTAATCTAACGAATATATCGTCACCGTGTAGCTTCTTAAAAGATAAATAAGCATCTAGTACTTCATAACAATAACACGGATAAATAACCATTTGCTTAAGAACCGCGACCGTTCATATGACTTTTAAGGGCAAATTATTAAAGCGATGTCATGTGAGGTGCTTGTAGACTATAGAATAGTAGTTTTTGTATGTAATTAGTGCAAGGTTATGTGATACGACCTGTTCATGAGGTTAATGTTATGACGTGAGAGTGAGCTTGCATTGACAGACAGATAAATGACTGAAAAGTAAAGTAGTAAGATAATATTGTCTAAGCCGTACTTAGCGGGGTGGCTGAGGGGACCTGGAAATCTAGTGTTAAGATACTCCGTTCCAAACTTTCCGTCAAGTTCTGGAGGATATTGTGTTGAGTGGCGGAACTCAACGCCACACTCAACACACACCAGAGCTAAGAGCTAAATATTTAATTTCCTCGAGTGGGGGTTACCAGGCAGACGCTGTCTTATTTGGTCAAATTATCAAATATTTCAAGATAAAGCGTTAAATTCCATTGGAAACATTTTCATAGCAAAATTTATTCTGACCAAAAAATAGTAATGTATTTTTTTCAGCCTCCTTTAAACAAAAATTTAAAATAAGAAATAAATAAATAATAAGTCAATAATATACCTACTACTATATCATTTTAACACATACAAACGTTAATCGAATAGTTTATTTACTATACAATTATAACAATTTTGCAACTCAATCACTTAATGGATGGCCGAGGATCAGCTCGTATAATATTTATTCAATATATTTTATTATATAATCAAGTTGTTTTTCTAACCTTATATTGTTTAATATCTTTAATACACGCATATAGTGACAACTTATAATGTAAATTGACGATGCTGTAATATTACTTTGATGATTTTATGATGACATTTTATTATATAATTATTATTATTATGTTTGTGGTACAAGGCTTTGTTTTAGAACTTGTAGAATTTAATAGATTAGCTGGTTCGCGAATATTTATGAGCATTTTTGGTGGTTGAGTCGATTATCCCAGTCATGGCGCAGGGCCAGAAAGTGTGACTGTAAATTCGATTGGTTGTGTATTCGATCCCCACTCGAGGAATAATGTACATTTATATTTTCATTTCTTTGCACTGGTGTCGAGGCAAAGCGCTGCGTTGATTTTCGCCACTAAACACGCAATGCCTCCAGAACTCGGCGGAAAGTGGCGAACGGAATGTCTTAACACTAGATTCCCTCTGCCTACCCTGCTGTGTGCGGGGTACAGTGTGAAGCTGAAAAAAAAATGTTTGGTGGTGGTAATTATATGGTCATAGTAGAGATTCTTACAGAATGATTATTCGAAATTTTGTACATTGTTTATAATATGTACAAATTTACGAAGGACCCAACTTTTGGTTTAATGACAATAACTAAGTTATATAGAGGCTACTAACTTGATGTATATAGCATTTAGCCCTCCCAAATTAATGTAATATCCACCACAAAAAGATTATTTTAATTTAAACCAGTAGTTACTGAGATTAGCGCCTACAATCGAACACTCTTTTGGTTTTAAATTTTAAGGGAAGGCAAGCAGATACTGAAGATATATCGAGTATATCATAAACTGGCTGTACACTAAAAGGTGATGACCATTGCGTTTAATGCACCTAACCACCAAATGAACTTATTTTATAACAGACTGTTTATTAGTGATTAAGGCAGGATATTTTTTAGTTTGATTCTCAACTTTAATTTCAAAAGTATTCTCAATGCCGCGCTTTGCCTGCCACCAGAGCGAAGAAAGGGAAATATAAATTTAAATAAATATTTCATTTCCTCGAGTGGGGATCGAATCCACAACCAGCCGAATTTACAGTCATACTTTGTGCCCTTGCGCCACTATTGGCCAACGCCTCCACTACACTCCGTTTACCACCGAAAAGATATTCCGCTCCACTCTTACCACCGAATTCTAGAGGCATTTTGTATTGAGTGGCGGAACGAGTAAGCAGAAATAAAATTAGTAAATATATTATTAATAATTTTATTTGTTTTTTTAACCATTTTAAAAACTAGATATATATAACTATTATGTACAAAGTAGATATACGTATATGCATTATACATATGTATATACGTTTGTTTACTTCCTGTACATGTTGAGATTCTACCGATAGTGTGCAAAAGAAAGCGGCTCGACTTGTCGCTTGAATGGTGCCGGAATGATGCCGGAGAGAGCGACTCGCGTTATTACCTAGTGCGACTAATGTATGGACATGCGATTGTTAGCAGAAAAGTTAAGAGAACATATATATATGTATGTGAGAGAATGTAGAAAAATATATTAATAATATTTTTGTCAGTACGCAATTTTTTTATTCGTTTTAATTTTTTTAATTATATTTATTTCTTTTAAATATTATTAATTATTTTCCTTTACTATAATTTTATTTATTACTAGTTTTGTAAACTATTATAATTAGCTTTTAAAAAATTTTTTTTTGCCAAGAAATTAAATACACACATGTCCACCGTCCTCAGCTTTAAGCAACAATATTCATTACATAACGTTATATATAAACAGTAGTTTCACAAGGAACTCGTCTATATTTATATTTACACATAATTCATAATGTCTCTCTCTTCTCTTTCTACGTAAGCTGAGGCAAATTAAATATTTAATATTTCATTTCTTCGCGTTGGTAACGGAGTAAAGCGCGGCGATAAGTTAATAAGGGAATTGAAGTGTCTTAATAGGAACGTGAGGCAAGTCGTGGCGCAGCGGCACAAAGTGTGACTGTAAACCGACTGGTCGTGGGTTCGATCCCCACTCGAGGAGATGGAATATTTACTTAAATTTATGTTTCCATTTCTTCGCTCTGGTGTCGAGGCAAAGCGCAGCGTTGAGTTCTGCCACTCAACACGCAAAGCCTTAAAGGCAGAAAAAGCAAAGGCAGAAAGTGGGGAACGGAGTGTTTTAACACTAGGTTCCCTCTGCCTACCCTGCTGTGTGCGTGATATAGCTTGAACCTGATTTTTTTTCATAAGAACGAAGTGTCTTAACTCTCTGTAAAGCTTAAAAAAAGAACAATATTTTCTTTCTTAATTTAAATATCCATTTAATATATATAAATATAACATAAAACATATAAGTATACATATAAAATATTTCATCAGAATACCATAGGTATGTATTGTGACACTCTTGCAATGTGCAAGAATGGCTTGAGTTATTCTCACCGCGTACGACACACGTACGTCGATCTTCAAAAGAGAGCGATCTAGATCGATTCACCACAAGCACGCCATCGGTTACGCAAGTGACAGTTGTGATTTGCATAACATTGACAAGATTTTTGAAGTTTGTACATCTCTAGCGACTGGTTGTGGGTTCTGTTCTCACTCGAAGAAATTAAATATTTAATATTTTTTTCTTTGCTCTGGTGTCGAGGCAAAGAGTGGCATTAAGTTCTCTCACTCAAGACTTAATGCTTCCAGAATTCGGGACGGAGTGCCTTAACACTAGGCTCCCTCTTCCTGCCCTATTACATGCAAGATACAAATTGATGCTGAAAATAAAAATCTCTAAAATATAACAGGGGCAGGGCCAAATCTTTCTGTACTTTAACTTTCTGCACTTTCTGTACGTTCGGTACTTTAGTCTGCCTTATTTATGCTTATAGTATACAACTGAAGAGTTTGATTGACTGCTGAAACTTCAGGAACAACTGATTTTTTAATCCATAAATTTATCTGATAGTGCATTTATCAAGAGAGGCCATGTAACCTGGACTGCGGTCAGATTGATCTAGATCATTAAAAGACCAGACATTTGTATCTTAATTTCATCTTTTTGACATTTTATATTGAAAATCGAACTAACTAACATCATACACACAGATTACGGTATTTAACTACGACAACTTAAAAAAATTATTATATACTTTACCATAAAAGAAATAACCTTAGGCCCCATAGAAACTAGTGAAGAGACGAAGAGGTGATGACTTATAATGACATTAATCATCGTTAAAGTCTTTACCACAAAGCTTTCAATAACCGTTTAAAGGACTACCGACATGCAATTGGGGTCATGGTGCTGTGCTGTGTTGCTATTAAAGAAAATTAGTAAAGTTATGAGTAATTTTAAATTTACATTGTTTTGAGATTTTTTATTATTTAATGTAATATGGTATAAATATTCTTAGGATTTTATCTATAATTATTATTTTCCGATAAAATTATAAATTTCGCTTATGTTATTTATCCTAATAACTATACACAATTGGTGTTTTTAAATAAAAATGTCATATCTATACTAATGTCATATCTATACATATACCAACTTTTTAACTCATCGCAGTCCGTACATGGAAGATTTATGAGAAAAACTGTTATTCGAAGTATTTATCAATTTAATAGAATCCAAAATAATGTCTCCAATAGTTGTAATTATTTTAATAAAAAATAAATAAAATATTACAAACAAAATTTAAATATAATGTATATGACATTATATACGTAGTGGGGAACGGAGTGTCTTAACACTAGGTTCCCTCTGCCTGCCCTGTTGTGTGCGGGATACTCTAGCATTGTGTGTTAAATGGCGTAACTGAACGCTGCACTTTGCCTCGTTCTCTGAGCGAAGAAATGAAAATATAAAAAAGTAAAAACAAAGTTTTAAATACACCAAGAATTACGAGGAGCTTAAAACTAATCACTTAATTTGTTTAATCTGACATCAATTGTGTTGTGTCATCGAAGATTTTGTAGGTATTCGCAATCAAAGGGCATTCGGTGTAATGGATCGGTCACGCTTTCCCTCTTAACGAATTTACTTTTTAAATTGAACACAGCTTACAAATATTAGTTTCATTACCACTATTTTGTTATATAATTATAGTATAGTAAAATTTTATATCGTTAAAAATAATTATAAACTTTTTAACACTTTTTAATTTGCTCACACGATTTTTGAACTCTCTACAATAATCGTTATTAAAAATTTAATGGCTCTTTAATAATATAACTAAATAGCTGATTAAAGTCAACAAAATTAAAAATATATATATTTGTTAGGTTAACTGCAATGTGTCTAGGCGGCGGTGGATAAGTCGGTAATGGAAACCTAATTTTGGGAACCTAATGTTAATACACTAAGCCGGCTACATAACAAATAAATAGTTTCTATATTTTTTTTACTAGTATGAACATTTGATTTTATTTGAAGCCAGCCGTGGCGCAGCGGCACAAACTGTGACTGTAAACGCGACTGGTTGTGGGTTCGATCCCCACTCGAGGAAATTAAATATTTATTTAAATTTATATTTCCATTTCTTCGCTCTGGTGTCGAGGCAGAGCGTGGCGTTGAGTTCCGCCAGCTAAACACGCAATGCCTGCAAAATTCTGCGGTAAGTGGGGAACGGAGCGTCTTAACACTAGATTCCCTCTGCCTACCCTGCTGGATGTGGGATACAGCGTGAAGCGGATTTAATTTTGATTTTTAATATATTATTTAATACATCTCCTATTACCAAATACATACGAACACTAAGCAATTACAATTTTATTATATGTATTTATATGAATTTGTTAAGTAGTTCTACTTAACAGCTTAGAGTTGCCAAAGACTCGGTAATTGCGATGCATTTAGGACGGTCGCTGGACATCGGTAACATCTCTCGCGCCATTTGAAAATGTTTCTTATCAATTATACATTTTAGTCTCATTTCTGTTTGATTCTTTTCACTACAAATGTTAACTATGGTGTAAATATTAGAAACTAGATATTTCAGACACGGATTGAAATTATTTTATGAAATTTAATCGGTGATTCGAGTTATACAGTCTTTTTTTGTTGTTAATTATCTAAAAAATATGTTGACTGTGAAATGAAAAATCGAATCATAAATATCAAGAAATTATGTTGTGAAATAAACTCGGTGATTCGAGTAATACAGTTTTGTGTTGTTGTTATAAATTATGTAAAAAAAAGAGGATATCGAAATATTTCGAATCAAAAATATCAATTCACTGATCGATTATTTAGATATAGAGTAGATACAAATTGAGAATAGTATGATGTTTAATTACTGAATATAATGTGAAGGCACAGAAAATTAATTTAGACAAAATTAGATAATCTGTAATATTACATGAATCATATGAAATTGAATATTATTTATTATTAAACGTTTCAACTACTTAATGATGTAAGTCTATTATACTAATAAATCTAATAATATAACTATAAGATTTATTTGAATTACAAATGATGGTTTCGTATAATATCTGTATTTATAATTTTATCACCATAATTGAGGGGAAAAAATAAATTTTATTGTGAATTACTTCTCAAATATAATTGTGACTCAGTGTAGCAACCCACAACGCAACGGTTGTGGGTTCGATTCTCACTCCTGCTTTTTCCATTCGTCAATTTTTGTAAGACTATCTCAATTCATCACCCCACGGGTTGTTGTCCGTCAAATTATGGCAGAAATTAGAGAAGGAATGTTTTGACAGTCAATTCTCTCTGCCTACTCTCTCATGTTTTAAAAAAAAACAAAAAAATACTGTCTTTACATTACGCATGAAGTCAACGACCGTAAAGCAAGTTCCTAAATAGTGTCGTGTCACTGTAATTAGCTGGCGTGCCGAATGGTTAAATTTTGTAAACTATACGGATGATTAAAGTATTGATTCGGTAAATTGTTCGAATATTTTTCTCCCGATTTTGTACCAAGTTCAGTTTGTGCATATATATATATAAAACGCTAAATTCAAATAAAAACACAAATTAAGGTATAAATAAAAAAAATGAAAATATATATTGCGGTTTATACGACCAGTATTGTGATACCGCAGTATGAATTTAAAGAAATAAGCAGTGTCATGCACCTAAGTAAAAACTTACCTGAGAAGGAATCGAATCTTTGACTAACGCATTCAGCGTACACTACTAATAGTGATATATTATTAAACATTTATTTAATAATTAAAGAAAGTATAATTTAATTTCTAAATGGTGTTCAATTAAAAAAAAGAAGTATTTCACCAGTAATTTAAAATGGCCACAGTATATTTTTTTAAGATGATCACATTTTAGTATAATTTAGGCATATATCACTTTACCATAAAATATATTATGAAGTTTGTAATGCTTTTTGTTTTATTGTAATAAAGGATGTAAGTTGTATTCATAATGACACTGTGACTCAAAAAACTTAAAGTATTTGATAGCTTCACGTCTAAGTATATATATATTTTTAAAAGTTAGTAGTTAATGAGATCCTTGTGGCGCAGCCACACCATGTTTGACTGTGAAGGCAATGGTGGTGGGTTCGATGACCACTGGGAAAATTATTTTCATCTCTCGCTTTGGCAACAAGACAAAGCGCAGCGTTGAATCCCATCTCTCAATCTACAATGTCGCAAAAATAGGGTGGTGGTACTAAGGACCGAAGTGTCTTAATAGATTATCTCTCTCTACGCTATAAATAAAAAATTAAGGCAATAAGCTTTCTATTGGCTTTACGAGACTAGTCGTGGAGGAGTTGTGCAAGTGTGTGACTGTAAACGCGGTTATGTGTTCGATTCCCACTCGAGGAAATTGAATATTTATTTGTATTTTCATTTCTTCGCTGTGGCATTGAGGCAAAACGTGACACTCAGTTCCGTCACTCAATTCCAGAATTCGATGAAAAATAGGGAACGAAGTGAACACTAGGTTCCCTCTGTCTACCTCGCTGTGTGCTATATCCCATAGCGTGAAGCTGATTTATGTGGAAAGTATAAAGGTGTTTGAAAGGCTTTTACAATAATAAAAAATGATTATAATAATTGTCCATTCCCACAAAGAAAGTAACTTCTAAAACAATAAAATTACACGACAGAGGCTTGTTCAAGTTATGTAGCTACAAACATATAATCTACGCAAACTAAAACAAACTTTGAGTCGTAAAGTCATAAAAATTGAATGTAATAGCGTAATTGTAGTTTTGATTATAAAATATAAATTCGCTTTCTCTGGAAAGTCGAGCGAACTCACACTCAATGAGAAAATGTACTTTAAAGTCTATATATTAAAAAAAAAATTCTGCTTCACCCTGTATCTCGTATGTAGCATGGTAGGATCGCATTAGACGGAGTCTAATGTTAAAACTCTCCGGCAAGGAGGAGTCCTTGCCCCGAATTCTGGAGGCCTTGAACGTTGAGTGGAGTCACTGATTGTAGCGCTTTGCTTTAATTTATAAAATTCAAAACTATTATTTATATATGAAAATAGCAATAATACTAAATTATTATAAATTATTCGTCATTAGAATAATATGGATGCCAGTGTATGGTTCTAAGCATTCTAGGGAAAATTATATTACGAATCGAAAGTTTGTTAGGACTCGTCGCATGTTATTAGTTTACTTGTTACATACAACAACTTTCCTAGAAAATATAGAATCATTGTAAATAGCATAATGAATTAATATTTAGTTTTGAAATAAAGATTTACTCTATGTCATTATTTTTATTTTTAGTAACGGAATTTTCTGATGTAACGGAATCTCTTTTTTTATCGACTTCACATTGTATTCCGCACACAGCAGGGCAGGCAGGGGGAACCTAGAGTTAAGACATTCCGTTCCCCACTTTCTGCCGAATTCTGGAGGCATTGCGAGTTGAGTGGTGGAACTCAACGCCGCTTTTCCTCGTCACCAGAGCGAAGAAATGAAAATATAAATAAATATTTCATTTCGTCGAGTGGGGATCGAACTTACAACCAGTCCATTTTACAGTCACACTTTGTACCCTGCGCTACGACTGGCGTCGTCATCAAAAATAATCTATATGTATATATGTTAAAATATCTTAAATATTTAAACTTCAATCAACATTAAAGCAACGTTGGAGGGAGTCTGACAGAGTAACCTGACATTCCGTTCTCCTTATTCTGTTCATATAAAGACATCGTTTTCTGAATTATTAGAAACAAGAATTTTACGTACTTGTTTCTATTAAACAGTTATTACATTCAGTATACAATAAAATAAACTTAATTAAATAATATTTTCTCGAGTGTTCTGCTTCTGTTACTATATTTAAATACCTTTAAAAATCAGCTTCAAATTAAAAGGTCAGTCCTTTCTTTTCGGCTTAAAATCTACAAATTTAGATACTTAAACATTTTAAACGTTACCATATTTTACATTTTAACCTTTACAAAGTAGAACCTTTACGTAGGCACAGAAAAGTAGATTGCATTAAAACCGGTTCAATAATTCTAGTAATTGGTGCATTCATAGGCATACCAAGGGTTTATAGTTGACACCAGCTTAGGTGCGTTTGCAATATTTAAAATCAATATATTTATATAAATGCAATTTTCTAATAAATCAATATCTTATAAAGTATTGATACTTTTAGAGTTATTTATATGCTATTATAAAGTAACAAAACAAAACGAATAGTACAAGAATAATATTTCTTTTCACAAAATATAATATATTGTAAGCTTTGTTGTTTTAATACATCAACAAACTGCAAGAAGTGATTTCTGAGATCCAGTGACACATTTCCGTTTTTATATAAACATTCTCGCTGTCCGATATTTGAACCTGTTACTGTCGAAATTTCATGTTCCACGCAACGGTAAAGCACAATCAAGCCAAAATAAAATTATGACAAAAAAAAAGAAACAATCAAGACCGCTTTATACGAGAAACTCAATAGTCTATATAATTACAGGTTTCGCTGACAGTTTGAAGAGATTTTTAATAAGACATTTATAAATATTTATGTGATATATGATTGGTTTGTATTGCAATTTTTGAAAGTATCATCTGATGATATAAGATAACAGTTCTTTGTTAAAATAAAGCTGTTACATCTGTAGTTAAGATTTATCCATTTACGTAATCACGGTCACTGGAGATCATCGGTTAAATATCCACTCATATAGAAAGTTGTTAGTACTCAGTATTTTTGTTGTTTATTCGAGCCTCTATTAGATTAGCCGGTGGCGAATTGAATGAAACTCGTATATAAACTTATGTAATTGCTCATTTATTTTATGTTGATAGATTTATTTTGATTATAATAATTTATATTTCAGATATACAACATTATTGCGCTCCAGAGAGTGTGTATAATGAGTCTGTATTTAGAATTGTATTGTAATGAAAATATTCTAAACGATGTTAAAAATATTCTTGAATTGTGGAAAAGTTAACTTAACGCTCTAAAGGTGTGGGTTCGAATTCTACTGGTATATTTTGTAACGTTTATACGATTATAATGATCTATCTACCTTTAACATTTGGACCGTTGTATGTTATTATTATCCAATTTTACTGTTGCATATGTCCATTTAATTTTATTATACTAACAGGTACTATATAGAATTATTTTAATAATACGTTTGAGTGATACTATGCAAGACAACCACCTACAAGTTACACATCGTTGTCCTAGCTCCGCGTTGATGAATTTTGTTTTCGTGCAATTTATCAGCAAGCATGTATTACGCTTAATAGGAATGGTTAGCAAGCACTGTAATTGAAAATGAATATAATACAATATTTTTCATTATTATTAGTTTAGTTTTGTTTTATATAAACGAATTAATTAATAAATATTATTAATCGTTAATACGACTAATAGGTATCAATACTCATAAATATATCAAATGTTATCTTTAATATGTCGAAAATATATTTTAGACTGCTTAATATGTTTTAATAAAAATAAATTCTAAGCTTGTCTATATGTTTGTCTATAATAGTAAATATTGGGTAATTATATGTATAGACAGAACTAAAAGTTTGTATCGTATATATACATATATTTAAAAATGAAATGAATAATTGTAGATTAAATAAGTGTTGAAAGATAAGTAAGAATAAAACTTCAAGAAATAAAACTGGAGTCCGCTGTTCATCTTGTTTGAAAGTTGTCGGACTGCTTCCAGCTCATCGCGTTACGCGAAGCTCAAATAAAATGATACGACCAGACCAACTCCTTAACTAATGGGCCAGGAACGGATGGTATACAGAACTCGAGTAATCTCAACTGAGATTAAGTCTCGAAGTTGCTGTATCGAATGCATTATTTCGTATTCTCTTCTACCGGTCGATTTCAAACTACGTAGAAACAAACTTATTTTTATATTTGCGAAGTTAAACAACATTGGGAAAGCTTAATCAGTATTTTAGCGTTCCGTTCTTTAAAGTTAGATGAACAGGCGCAAAATTTGGTCTCCCCTTTATTAGTATGCCAAACTGGACCGATACTTGTAATAGAATTTTTTGTATCCCAACTCCTCTGAGACTCGATTATGTAGTATTTTCTATAAAGAACACCAGACGAATACAAATTATATGTAACATAAAAATTCCAGACGGCAAATAGTAGGTAATTTTGTAACATTTTTAATATGATTTTATCGGTGTTAACTTGCGTTTAGTGGAAGTGATGCTTTCGCCTTTCATTTTGTTTTTTCTAACGATACTCTTCGTTTATTTTGATGTATTTGTAGGTCAGTGACGCTAGCCATCCGTGGGTAAGCACGACTGACTAACAAACGTGTTTGCAGCCTCCTTGATCTTGACATAGATTCAGCGCAAAATAAATCCTTTTGCAGCTAAACCTGTTTATTGGACGCGCGCAATAGTTCATAGATATGATAACTTAAATATTAATATCAAAATTTTGATAAGACGTTCAGATTAAGAGAATAAGCTTAGAGAGGTTACTCTACTTAGATTTTTAATACAAATCATTATATAATAATTTTAAATTTGATATTTATTACAAATGAACAAGAGAGATATGATACTCTCGAAAACATAGCTTTACAATATTGATCTCATTTAAAGAGATAAAAGTAAAATAACAAAAGAAATGAAAATTCCATTCTCATCTTATCTTTAAGAATGTCATCTAGAATTTTACGTAATTTTAAAGTTACGTAAAAGAGAGCCTAGAGTAGCTCTATTTAGAAAAAGTGCCATTAAAAACATAATAAAAATGCATGTAGTATTATGTTAAACATGTTAATGCACTGTAAATTGCACGAATTCGTGTTTATTTTAATAGTGGAGACGTAAATGTGTGAAAATTGTGTTGCCAAATTACCCTTTATATCATAATTTAGAATTTATTGTACAATATAAACCTGCATATTTCGTTTAACACTCTATATATTATAATATATGATGAAAAAGCATATACATTATATAATGAAAAATCATATACATTACTACTTTACTTTGGTCAAACCTGGCCGTGGCACAGAAGCACAATCGAGGTTGTGAGTTCGAGTCCCACTAGAGAAAATAAAATATTTAATAATTTTATTTTTTCGCTCTGAGCTCTGGTAACGAGCCAAAGCGCGACGTTGATTCCCGCTACTCAACACACAATACTTTCAGAATTTGAGGGAAAATGGAGATCGGAATTCTTTAGTTGAAACGGATATTAGTATTTTAACGCTAGGTTCCTAGGTTCCTTTCGCCTACCATGCTACGTGCGGTATACAACGTGAAGCTGTAGCAAAATAAAGTAAAACACAAATAGAAATATCAACAACACATTTCAAACAACGCATTTCAAAGGAGATATACTAAAACAGTCTTATAAAAGGAACATGATACGTAGCACACACAGAACTAAGGTCCCCTTTATGTCGGCATTCACCCTCGCGTAATGTCAAGAGCGGGGAAACATCCGTCCACTTGACCGAGTTACTGTTTACACCATCTTTAGTTAAAACTTTGAACTATTAACTACATATTAAACCAAGTATAGGCTAGTGTATGTGAGATTAATAGCTTTATGTTTGTATGGTCTCGAGGTTACAAGCTTGTATTGTGTTTATAGTGAACAATTTCAATTATGTTTAGACATTTAAAGTAGATGGAGTTATTTATAAATAAGTATATTTTTTGTATGTTTTTGCCATTTTTTTTTATGTTATCAGAAAAATAACTTGAATTTTCAGTTGAATATTATGGTTGCGGGTTCAAATACAATTTGAGGGAAAATTTTTATATATAAATTTTCGATATGTAAATTTTCGATCTCATGAAACATGGCGTGTATTTTATTATAGATCCGTGACCGTTACTCGGTTAAGTAATACGATATGTCGTCTAAGATGGATATGTAAAATTACATCTAGATCCGTAAGGCTGTCATTACGTTAATAGATTTAGCATCCACACTTACGAATTGCCAAATTGAGAGGTAAATAAAATAAGGTCAATAAAAATCAAAAAATTACATTAACTTCACGCTGTATCCCGCACACAGCAGGTTAGGCAGAGGAAATCTAGTGTCGAAACACTCCGTTTCCTACTAACCGCCGAATTCAGGATGCATTGCGTGCTGAGTGGCGGACCACAACGCCGCACGAAGAAATGGAAACATAAATTTAAATAAATATTTCATTTTCTCGAGTGGGAATCGAACACGCAACCAGCCGCACTTTACAGTCACACTTTTGTGAAATAAAACAGTCCAATTTAAAATAATGCCACATCAAACCTTACCAAGGTAACTATCAATGTATGCATATTTATATATAATGTAAGTCTATAAATATAGTATCATTAAGTAGTTTATCTATAAATTGCGTTTATATTATCCTCTTGAATCGGCTATCAATATACGTATGACACTAGCTCGAAGGTAATTTGTTATTCACACGACAAGACCGATACACGATGTTTCAATGTCGTAATTTAATAAAAAAAATGTTTTACTATATATAAAACATACTATACAAAATTCAAGCATACAAAATTTATTATATCCACAAAAGCTTCTTTATGCAAAATCCTTTGAGCTGTCGATTTCAGTTAGTCTGCGGTTAAAGAGGTTTTTATTTATTCAATGGTATTCAAGAGTCACTATATAAATAGTCTTCTATCTACATTTACTATAAATTAAATCTTAATTATATAAATAGCGTGTATATTTAGATATATGTATTTATAAATGAAGCAAAATATGTGTTAATTCGTTTACGTACATACTTAACTCATAATATAGGAATATTAAATGGAGAGGGCTTAAATAATGGGTTGAGCTGTGGCCCAGTGGCGTAAAGACCAGTGACTGTAAACGGAATGTTTTGGGTTCCATTTTCAAACGGCGAAATGAAATATTTAATATTTTCATTTCTCTCTCGCTCGGGTAAAGGGCGAAAGCGCAGCGTGGAGTTCTACCACTCTACACGCAATGCCTGACATTTGGGTGGAAGGGGACAACGGAAGTGTCTCAATGGGAACGGATATTAGGTTCCCAAGTTCCCTCTGTCTACCTTGCTATATGCGGTATACAGTGGGAAGCTAAACATGACAATTTATTATGCAGTTGCATTATTCAGTACCAAGAAATTAATATTATATTTTACGCCATTCTTTTTTTTATTTCAATCTTAACCAATGACTAATGACTTTAACATATACCGTTGGGTTCCAACAGACATCCATAAATCCAAAGGCATCTGGTACATACAATATAAGTAAAATTACGTTAGTATTCAGGACATGTTGAGAGGAGTGACCCTCAGTGCAGTGACTCCCTCCGGTTAAACGGGTAGCATACCACGAAAGCTATCTTGAACTCTCAGTTATGTTAATAGCTGACTGTATTTTGCATTGAATTCGCTTACATTTTAAATTCTATTGGGAATTATTGTTGAGATTTAACTAAATGTTTTTTATGTAGCGAGTAGTGTTTTAATAGCAAAATGATCTTTTTATACTTAAAAATTTATATTTATGTTATGTTGTTTTTACTTCACATTTCGCATATAGTAGGAGTGGAACCAAACGCTGTGCTTCGCCTCGTTACCAGAGCGAGAAAATGAAAATATTAAATATTTATTTTTTTCGAGTGGGCATTGAACCCACAACCAAATATGTTTACAATGACTCGCTTGTGGGCATTATGTTTCGCGTTTAAATGATTGTTGTACGTTGAAATGATAACAGAGAATATGCTGATAAAACAAAAAGTATTTCGCTTAGTTGAAAAAGTTCGAGGCACTAGTGTGTCATGTCTTTAAATAAGCAAGAATCAGACATTTTCATACACGACCTCCCAGGGCCTCTCAAATTTTTACGTGATATTACTCCAGTATCACCGATACTGTAAAGGTTAACTTAGGTTTCATTGGATCCTTCGTGGCTGTTTCAAAGAATGGTATAATTCTGTACCGAAAAAAATGCAGTTTCGTTACGAATATCTTTGATACTTAGATTCATTTTGAAATTATAACCTACTTCATAGAGCTTAATTTAGCGATCCTTACTATGTTTATTTCTATAATAATTATGTATATAACGGAGAATAAGTCATATGAAACTTTAATGTACATATATAATTACGCATGTTGTAAGAGATAAATAAAATTATAATTTTTAATTAATCATGATTTGATATATTGAAACATGATAGTCATAGAAATATGTTAAAAAAGAGCTATTTATTTGTTTGTGGCAAATAAACGGTTTTGATATAAAATGACTTAAAATTAAAGCGTTTATAGTACAATTTTTTATTAAATATATCTTCATTTACTTATTTAAATAATATATAGCAATACAGTCTAAATAAATATTACAGTATGTAGAATCCTTGAGAAACTACAAAGGGTTTTAACTATAAGTAAGTTCTAAATAAATTAATAATATTCGTTATATTATTTGTAATGTAAACAATGTTTTTAATATATTCACATAGCTTTCTGACTATTGTGATAACGCAACAAAATTAGTTAATTTTTTCGAGTATACTATTATCGAAATGTTATTGAACTCAATTACATTAAGAAACAGGAAAATAACCAAATACCAAAAAGAAATAACCCAAAAGAGGATCGAGCCTCCGACCTCCCACGTACAAGTAAATGTTAGCAATTTTTCATAAATAAAAATAGAAATTTTGTAAGTAATAATCCACGATTGAATTATATTCCTTCTTTCATTAACTCGGGCTAACATCCTCTACAATATTTTATAGAAAAATATAAGAAAGCTTTGTTAAACAATCTCTACTGCCTTTCCAAGCCAAGGGCGGCTTAACATAAATTATTAATATTATCTTATACTTATTAATCCGCTTTATAATAATCTAATCGTAGAATTGTTTTAAGTGCTATTAATAATTTATTTTATATCCTACTAAAGGTCGATAATTAAATGCTTAAGATATTGTTTTCTGCGGTTAATCTTATTACTGTTAAGATAATTAATAATATAATAAATATATTTTTTCTCTTTTCTTCAGTAGAAGGTTTATGTTTATTTGAATAAAGAATATTTAGAACGTCATATGTATTTTTTTGTTTTAGCTTTAGCAAAGGAAAGCTAGTGTTAAGACACTCCGCTTCCAAGTTTCCGCCAAATTCTGAAGGCATTGCATGTTGAGTGGCGGAAACTACAACGCGAAAAAATTAAATTATTTAATATTGCATTTCCTCGAGTTGGAATCGAACCCACAATCTGTCGTTTACAGTCACACACTGATCCACTGCGGCACGATTGGCCTCTTTATAATATATTAGATATTCTTGACATAAACATATTAAAAAATTGTTTAATTTGATATATCACAAATTCAACTTATGTCACGTGTTTTTACTTAACTCAATATTATGTATAGTCTAACTTTCGCTTCAGTTCATATGTTTATGAGCACACGTCACTGTACGCCGGTATCGAGTATAATTGGTTGCGTCAGAATAGCGCTACGTGAATCTTATAATTGATTGCTTGAGTAGCGAGCTTGAGAGTATACAGTGGAGGATAACGAAATATTCGTTTGGAGGCTAAAATATATATTTAAATATTTAAATTAAATTTGGATATTATTAAAAAGAATGTTTTATATATAGAGGAAGAAAGTGTCTGTTAATCATGTTACTCTTTAATTGAGACTGAATATTTTAATTTTTGTTTTTTTTTTAATATTTTCATTTTTTTCCGCTGGTGTCGAGGCAGTGTCAGCGTTGGTACTGAACACGTGATGCCTCCAAAATTCGGGGAAAATGAGGATCGTAGTGACTTAAAAATATTTGATTTTTTTTATTATTTAGCTATACGTTTTTCCTTTGAGAGTATCTTTCTCTTATGTAAGAATGACGATGAAGTCGTTACGGTATGATACATAACCTATGTTATTATTTTATGTTATTATTTTTAAAATTATATAGGTACTATTTTCGTAAATAGGATTAAATGTATATTTTGTTAAAAAAAAAAACTGTATGAAGCGGAATTTATACAATCTAGCCTTACATGTGATTTCAATATAAATACTTTAACTTTAAAAACAAAGCCGCCAATAAGCGATTAGCATACATAAACTGAAAGAGTTAAATAAAAATATTTTCATGAAACCATTTCCATTTTTCCGCTGTTTCTCGGTTAGTGTATGAACGATCAAATTTATAGTTCGCGCGTTGGTCGCGTGTACGGAATAAGTTACGGACGGATACTTTCACAAACACGTTGCAAATCTACCCTCATTTGTTTGGTGCTCGATGCGTTTCGAATGCACGTTTTATATTTTGACGTCTCGCTATAAAATATAGATAATAAATAATATTGAATTGTCATTTCTTATAGCTGTATTTGAATAAAATATTATGAAAATATATATTGAGGGGATTTGGTACAGTCTAGGACTGATAACGCAATGGTTGTGGGTTGAAATACCACGCGTAGTAATGAATTGGATCACTTAAAGCATATGCACATATATGGAACGTATATATATGCTTTAACCTTTTATCGCTTATTTAACTGAATGTTGTAATGCTTAAATTATAATCTATGTTATTAATGAATAATCACCATTGCTTTGTTGTGGCTCAATGGGTGACTGATTGTAAATATGATTTCTGTGAGTTCGATCACCATGTGGGGAAACTAAGTATATCAAAAATCAAATCAGCTTCACGCTTTATCTCGCACCCAGCAGGGTAGGCAGAGGGAACCTTGTGTAAAGACACTCCGTTTTCCACTTTCTGCCGAATTCTGGAGGCATTGCGAGTTGAGTGGCAGAACTCATCACCGAGCTTGGACTCGATACCCGAGCGAAGAAATGGAAATATAAATTTAAGTAAATATTTCATCTCCTCGAGTGGGGATGGAACACACTACCAGTCGATTTACAGTCACACTTTGTGCCCTTGCGCCACGACTGGTAATATAAGTATATCTATATACCTCAAATATAAGTATATTACTCAAATCATATATTACTAAAATCATCATCAATCATCATATACCAACAAAACATAAAAAGAATATGAAATACATACAATACAATTTTTTGGCAATCGAATTTACGAATCACCTACTTTCTTAGGCTAGCCACTCTCGATTGCACCATAGATCTCTGAGTGTAGTCCAATATTATGAATATATAAAAAATATTATATAAAAATTACCTCAAACATAAAACATGGCGTGTTTAAAAAAGTTTACGGTTTTCACTTGTCTCATCTCGTGGATATAAAAGTGATAAATGTAATCTCTTGGTTCATTTATAATATGCAGATAGCTGGGTCGCCGTCTGTCGTTATTGCACGAACTTATTATAATAAAAGAATTCAAAGTGAAATATTTTCTTTTCGTATAAAACTGGTTATATTACGAGTGGTTTTTAAATAAGTTATTATATTTCGGAATGAAAAGAGTGTATCGTTTTTATGACAAGTGGATGTCCAAAATTTTATTATTATTTTTATTAAGATTTGGTCATAAAAATTTCGTTAGTACGAAGTGGAAAGTATAAAAAAACTAATAAAATCATTGTTGCAATAATTTTTCATATTTAATTATATCAAGAGTGATCAAGTGAGATATGTACCAAATTTTTCAATTCTAATTTCTATTGGAAAAGAGTAACTAAGCGAATAAAATATTCTGATAAATAAAAAGTATTTTCAAATAAGTTATACGTAACCTTAACTTAACCTTTTTTATATTCACATCAATATATTTTTGGAAATATATCATTAGGTTCAATGTTAAAAGGGTTGGTCCAAAATGTGTTGCGAATTTTATCACGCAAATTATAGGGATCCTTTGTGATATCACTATTTCTTAAATTTATGGAGACCCAACGATAACAATTTAACCCTACATTGGCTTAAAATCACGTTACTTCAGGAATTGTATTTTCTTGCGCATAATCTTTTTTTATTTAAATTTGATTGGTTTATAGTCTACTTTAACATAACGTGGAAAATAATGAAAAATATATTAAAGTCACTCTTTTAGATGTCAAGAAATTTTGTACTTTGAAAATTGACAGAAACGTTCACTCACGCCATGTGAAAGTTAGGCAAAAAAACAATGGCTCCTACCATAACATTAGTTACTAGTTTCTTTCTATAAATCATCAACGTTCTGAAAAGCGTAACTTGGATATAAAAAATCTAAATTTCCTTGAACAGGTCTTGAACCAACAACCATCACATAAAGCACAACACCTCGCCCCGCGCCCCGGTACCTTTTTATAAATTTTTAAACAAAAAACAATTCACAAATTAAAAGCCAACGATGATTAAGGCATCACTGTTATTGAGCAAATATATTAAGTTTCGTTTTAATTACAAAATTGAATATAATTATAAATTTTGTATTTTTACCTTCAAAAACAGCCTTTACGCCTAGTGAGTCTATGAATATTTATAAAGCAAAAATAAACGATTAGCTAACTAGTTGGCTTTTGTTATAAATAATTGTTCTAAATCGAATATATATTATATTTTTTATTTTTCGAATTAGAGTTACTTATATAATTATGTTTATGTCGAATCACTATAAGTTATATAGAGGCCAGTGGCGCGGGGACACAAGCGTGTGACTGCAAATGCAACAGGTTGTTTGTTCAATTTTCACTCAAGGAAATGAAACATTTAAAATTTTCGTTTCGTCGCTCTGGTGGTCAAGGCAAAGCGCTGGATTGAGATCCGCCTTAACACTCAATGTCTCCAGAATTCGGCAGAAAAATGAAAAGTGTCTTAACACAAGATTTCCAGGTTCCCTCAGCCTACCCTGTTATGGGCGGGATAGAGCGTGAAGCTATTATATATGTTTACAATTAAACATATTTATAGTCTACCCGTGACCACGGACTACTGCAAAGTGTTCGAAACGTCGGGTTCACCAAAATGTAAAAAATACAAAATATACGCGATTAATCCGGTTAAAATAGTTTCATTTAAAATGTGTAATAATCGTGAAAATCGAAGAACTTATTATATTTAAAGTTCCATTTGCGATCCATTCAAACCAGTAAAATTAACTTATAGTAAAATGACTTGTTATAATTATGCAGTGAGAGACTGTTTATATTGACAGCAATTTTTTTTAATATGGATATCTGAAACCTGTGGTTCAGGTTGATATGTATACAGCCTTCAAAAATTCATCTAATTAAAAAAACATTTTTACGGGCGTAGACGGATTCCAAGACGCGCGGATCTCGCTACGTAAAATTTTTTATACGTTCTAAATAAAACAAAATTTGTAGCACAAAAAAAAATTTATATTTCTTATACATAAATAAGTTTAATTATATTATTAATGAAGGTAATAAAATTATGAATTTTACGTAATAATAACAAGTATAATAAATATAAAGTGTCTATTAATATTAAACGGTCGTATAGTTGAATTTGATTTGTATTACGCTTTTTTGTTCTAAAACGGTGAGAAAAACTTGATTATTGTGATTTATTCCAAATTAAGTAGGTAATTTAATTTCAGAAAAAAATATATAAACACATATATATATGTACATAAGATACTGAGCTTTTTGCAAACTATTAACGTATCGACCCTGTCATTGCTGACTTCACACTATTAATTGTTTATATACCATATTATTTCGATTACTTTAATTAAAAATAGAAGAGAGAAGAAAAATATGATAAAATAAGACGTAATATAATCATAACATTTATATATACAAGAGATATATTCGTTACAAATTATGCTGAACTTGCATGTGTAATTAAATATAATTTTTACTATATTCTATTTAACCTGTTACAAATAGATTTCCATAAGTTGACATTTTTCCGAGTATAGTAGAGTACAATCTCTCGAGAAATCACGATCGCGCCAAGGTATGCCTCACGAGAATAATGTAAAAGGTTAATATCGGTAATTATTGAACGCTTTGAAAATTATTGCCTATACCTACATACTATGCAGTTGCAGGTGCAGATGGTTACTTTTGATATCCGCCGATAGGGTTAGTCTAAGTAAAATATGTACTGAGGCAGGAAAGTGAGTGAGTAAAATAATGTTAGCATAAATATATTTATTTCGAGCTTGAGGCCAGTCGTGGCGTTTAGGCAAAAGCGTACGTCTAAACGCGATGAGTTACAAGTTTGATTCCCAATCGAAGAAATGAATCTGAATGCGGGCATTACCAGAGACTAAGCGCGGCGTCCCGCCCCTCTTATCGAACACCCACAACGTATCCAGAATTCGGTTGAAAAAGGGCGACACAATGGCTTAATGGGAACAGAGTGTCTTAACATTAGGTTAACAGGTTCCTTTTGCATACCCTGCTATATACGGGAAAGAGCGTGACACTACAAAAACAAATATATTTATTGGACGAAGAATTTATATATTAATGTAATATTTTTATTTGATTTAATTGTTCAAGCAGTTGTTTCTATAACTTATTATAAATCAATTCTCTTTAATCTGCTAGCAATGGTCCATGCTAATTATGACTAATACAGCAAATACACAGGATAAAGTGATTATAAAGGGTATGACATTGATATTATAGCGAGTTGAATAGTTTTTCTGCATTAAGTTTAATATTGTTCTGTAGTTATTTATAGTATTTAAGAATATTAGTAGTTTTGATTACACAATCAAAGTTTGTGTTTGTGTGCGTATATTGACAAGTATATTATGAAAAGGGGCAATAACTTTGTATAATTTATTGCACAAAAAATAAGCCAAATTTACATTTATGATTGAATAATATATAATCAATAAATGTTTTTATATGTTATATTTTTAAATTATAAATATGATTAAAAAATATAAAGTACTTCAAACATTTTTTTTAGGTAATACTAAAATGCTGTATTTCGCACGTAGCAGGGTAAACAGAAGAACCCTGGAAATCTACCTAACTTTATTTAATAAATATATATATATATATAATCATATAGTAGATAAAATATTAAATATTTCATTTTCACGACTGAGCATCAGACCCACTACCTGTCGCGTTTACGGTCGCACGATTCTACCACTGCGCCACAACTCATATAAAACAAATATTTTCAAATAATTAATTATAATTAATAAAGAACTATTGCTGCATAACATCGTCCTTTGTATTTACTTTCCGTTCGTGACAGTGAGAGTGCGTTTTAGTAGGTCGTGCTCATCTTATATACGTGGGATATTTAGACCGAGAGAAAACTTGCGCTCTTTGAATTATAGTAAATTATACTAGAGTATTGTACACTTGCGGCTAGAAATAATGGTAAAGTAGTAGAAAATTAGTAATTGAAATGTTGAGTTTTGGAATTCTAAAATAACGTGGTCGGTTTGATTTATTACGTACAATTAACTGGCCACGATAATCAAAGTAAACTATGATTACTATAAATTGGAAAACCTAGGTAGGCACTGTGTGATTGTTGTTTACACCGCTCTACGTAGAATATTAGAAAGAAAACGTGTGCTGCAACATTTTTTAATTATTATATTTTTTTTAGTTGCATGCTGTATCACACATATAGCGAGGTAGGCAAAGGGGGCCCTAGTGTTACGATACTTCGTTTCCCATTTTCCATCTAATTCTGGAGGTATTTCGTGTTAAATGGCCGACGCCGTATTTTTTTATTATAAATATACTTTATTTTAATAATAAAATAAAAATCTAGAAGCAAATTATAGGACAACAGATTTATTCTCGGCTCTCTCGATCTCTTCAATGACATTTAGCATTGGGTGGCGGATAACTTAAGCGGGGGAAACACCTACATACTAAAAATAAGCATATAAATTTTCACCCGATTGACAGTGGGTCCTACAAGCATCAGCTATTGGCAAGCATACATACCAACTTTTTCAATTGCAGCTTGAAGCTGCAATTGAAAGTATAAAACATAAAATTATACAGTATTTTAAATTATATCGTTTTTTGTTTTGTTATGTTTATCACTTAATAACAAAAAATATTTTTTTTTCTCTCACAAATATACATATAGAAATTAAAATAATATTAAAATAAAAAATATATATATAATTACTATAAAAAAAACGTCGTTGAATTGGTAAACTTTCATTTTTCGCCATCAGTCTCCAAATTATTGAACCGTGGTTTCGCGTAGTTTAGAACAGCGCTAATAGGCTTTCGTTATGACCCAACGATGTTACATATTTCGTGCGAACCGTATCGGATGTTACGAAACGGCGAAAAAAAAATCATCGATTGTTACTGGCATGCTAATTTGAATGTTGCCAAACTTATATTTTCAACACTAGAACTATTTTGTATTAATTTTTTTAAGTACACTAATACTTGTATTCATTTTTTTTTCAGCTAGCTGCCTAGGCAGAGGGAACCCAGTGTTAAGACACTACGTTGTTCAGTTTTCGCCGAATTTTTGAGACATTGCGAGCTTAGTGACGGAACTCAATGCTGCGCTTTTGCTAGGTACTAGAGCGAAAAAATTAAAATAACAATAAATAATAATTCGCTTTCCTAATGGGAATCGAACGCACAACCACAGCTTGCGTTATTAAATGACGGTGTCACAATTAAGTACACTTATATATTATTATGAAGTAATTTAAAAATTTTATTCATAAAGTTTAATCTATTTACATATTTGTAAACAGTTTTGACGATGACTATAAAAAAAGTTTGAATTAGTTGTATTTTATTATTTGTATTGTTATTATATTATTTATTTGTAAAAAAATATATTAAAATGAAAATAATAAAAAATATATTTTATAATATTGATTAAAAAGTATAATTTAATTTTTTTATTTATAAAAAATATTTTAATATCCATATATATTATATTTTTATGCAAAAATGTGGATAATTTTCGTAATAATATATTCAATTAATTCTAATATCGACCTAAGCTTAGTTTATTATAAATATGCATTTATTAAAAACTTGTAAGAGTGGCCTGTTTCTAGCCTGTGTAATAAAATTGTTTCTAAGCAATGCCAAATAACTATATCGATTAATATATATATTTTTATTTTATATTTAATAAATATTATTTTATTTATTATATATAATTTCGTTCACATTAAACGTTTACGTAATTGGAATAATGAATAAAAACTTTCTTTTGTAGATAAAAAGTTTTGTTTTGTTTCAACTTTCTTTTCATTAAAACAATAATGTGTTTCGCAAAAATACTCATTTCATTCAAAATCAAAAGTTAATTATATTTTATTATTTTAAAATAAAATGAATAAACGTATTTTACTGAATCGGTAGTAATAGATATATATTTTTGATTGTACTGATTGAGACAAAATACGGCATGAATAAAATTCGGGCCTTATTTACATGTAATATTTCATGCTAATGACAGTTAATGTACCGTATATTGACACCAATTACCTTACAATAAATGTTGATCGATTTATGATTTATTTTCAGCAATAAAATTATTATACAAAAATATCTTCAAACGAATACATTTACGTTTTAAATATGAATCTATATTATCGCTTAGTTAGCTTTAGATTATTGTAGAATCAAATTATAATTATCAATTATTATAATATACTTATATTAAGCTGTTATTTTAATTAATTTTTATTTATGTTTACAAAATAAATAAAAATATATTTAAAAACAGAAAAAAATATAAGCCCTACATAATAGAAAAATGGACACACACACACATTAGAAAACACGACAAAATGTAAATCATTCAATAAATCAAAATAAATTAGCATACATTACAAAGAAAAACTTACCTTAAAATGAAATAAGTTCAAACACACACTCAAAGCACAAAAGTTCAACAGCCACAGTTCACAAGCTATTTAGAAGCGCGTATCGTCGTTCGAGTTACTTAGTTCGTTCTCAGCCACTGTCGTTGTAACACTGAGCGGAACGGAAGACCAATGCGTGCCTGCGCCCGCGCAACCTAAAAGTAAAACCGAAACCGCTCGCCGTATATCAAAAATATAACCAATCTTGTTAGATTGTTATGCGTATTAAGGTTAAGGATAGAACGGTAGCAATAGAAGTTTTTCAATAATCAATTTGCTGTACCATATCTAATGTAGTTGCGTAGACTATCGAAACGAGAGCGTGTGAGGATCGTGAAATATTGAATGGTTTGTAACTAGATCTAGAATTACAACAGAATTATCGGTTAGTAATTTGTTGGTGAATTACTGAAATTATATTAGCAATTTCTATTAGTTACTGTTATGGGAGATTACAGTTGAAATGTCTTGTAATACTACTTATTCTTAATATTAAAGAATTGATCTATTATTTAATAAATTTACAATATTAAAAAAAATAACTTCTCGTTCCATTTTAGTATTAAGATACTCCGTTCCCCACTTTCCAAATTCTGGAGACATAGCGTTGATTGGCGGACCTAAACTTCTCGACAGAAAGAAATGAAAAAAATAATTTATATAAATATTTAAATTCCTCGAGTGAGGATCGAACCTACTAGTCGCGTTTATAGTCACATTTTGTGTCACTGGACCACGATTGGCCTCAAGTACTTTTAATACTAGAAAAAAATAAAAAATGCGTATTTACATTCTATGCTTAAGATTGCGACAAAAGATTTTTTAACTATATTATTTTTAATAGTCAGTACATGTATTTATTAGATTTATTTAAGAAGTAAAAAATAATTACCAAAATATTATTTTAAAAAACCTAATAAATAATAAAAGAAAATATAAAAATATCACAACTGTAATACAAACAACGGTCAATTGAATTGACAACTGGAAAGTTTTATGTACAAATAAAAAGCGTATTGGACAGTTAATACAACTATAAACATTATTAATAAGAAAATGAATGTCGTAAAAAAATGTATTGACATTTTATGACGAGTGTTTGGTCGGTTTTGGCTGTCCGTAATAATTTTATTAGGTGTTAAATGTCACATATTATTGTTATATAATATTTATTTTATGCATAACTATTATACAATGCCGTCGAGGTCGTAGTGGCGAAACCGACTGTAAGTTTGATTTCCATTTAGCGGCAATGAAACATTTATTATTTTGA
The DNA here is from genome assembly GCA_917862395.2 of Heliconius sara. Classification (NCBI taxonomy): domain Eukaryota; kingdom Metazoa; phylum Arthropoda; class Insecta; order Lepidoptera; family Nymphalidae; genus Heliconius; species Heliconius sara. Next base: position 4,397,473 of record OU860796.2, on the reverse strand, counting down.
TTTTCAGGTAATAAAATAAAGCACGGAGTTGAGTTCCGCGTCTCGATAAGTAATGCTTTGAAATGAAGTTTTTTAGCACTAGGTTCCCAAGTTCCCTCCGCCACCATTACCACCTGCTATGTGCGGAGTACAGCGTGAACCTAAAAAAAAAGAAGTTCGACTGTAATGCTTCTAGATTAGACCGTCACTCAATGAAATGAACTAGATTCATTTCCCTCAATATTCCTTTAGAAAGTGAGAACGGAGTGTCTTGTCATGAGGTTATCTATATTTCCTAATATGTTAGCGTATTAAAAGGAATATTGAAAAAAAAACTGCTTTAGTCAAGACATTTGTATTAACTAAAATATACATATTTACTTACTGTTGAATATAAAAAATAATTATCTATATACATATAAGTATAGGTAGCTTTAGTTTTCATTAGGACTAATATTTAATTTAAGCAAAGGAAATTTGTAAGAACGTTATTACATCATACATTTGGCAAGCAAATAGGTTCTAACATGAGATCATCTGTTAACATAGCAAGTCTACAGCGGCTAAGCAAACCGAACAGTCCGGTTTGTACTTTATATTTGTTGAAGTCCAGGTACTACCTAGCAAGTATATGTAAAATAATATAAAATAAACCGGTAAATATAAATGCAGCTTATTGCTGATATTATTTGTAGAATTGTTAGTCATATCAATATTTTTAGACTTCACAGTACATATAATGAATAATATAATTATATGATGATAATATAATAAAATCTTATTTCAAATAAATAGAATATATCAGAAGGTAAAAACAATAATGGATAAAAAATAATAATCTCGTGCTAAATGTACCTAATTATTTTTTAATATATGATTTATATGAATAATTTATTATTTTAAAAGGTTACTAAGTTTTGTCATTACCATTTTTTACCAGAGACACAAAGTGTTACTGTAAATGCGATAGGTGTGGGTCATATTCCTTCACGAGGTAAAAAAATATTTAATATTTCCATTTTCTTCACTTTGTCTTGAAGGCGAAGTGAACACGCAATAGAGGCATTGCGAGTTTAGCTGAAAATGGGAAACGGAGTGTTCCCTCTGCCTACACTGCCGTGTGCAGTATGCACCATGACGCTAAAAAAATATCATCTAGTATTTTTTTTCAAAAAATATATTTCAATGCGTGTGCCCAAAGAAAAAAAATCTTTAGGTTACATCGCATTTTAAATACAACTGGTACTATAACGTTTCTATACGTTAGAGTACCAGTTTTATTTATTTTTTGTTTTGTATTATTTCGTACATCGCACAAAACATCGAAACCCCGATTGTAAACTATACGCTAAAAGATTACAAAGTATTGTTTGAAACCGAAATCTCTTTTGTCACAAGCATGAATCTATTTCAGACAAAAATCCTTTTGATTTTTGGACAAAATAGTTATGTAATAACTTACATTTTACTTAAAGCCAAAAACAATATATATATATATAAACAAATAGGGATAAAGAGTTTGTTTGGCCAAGTGCACTAATCTCAGGAATTGCTGGCTGAAATTGAAAAGTTATTTTGTAGTAGATAGTCCGTTTTGTTGTGGTAAGCTATAGGCTATTCATTAGAGCTACATCACGATGATCGATGCAACCCGTCAGAGTAACCTCGATCACTTCCGAGGTTACGTTAGAATATGTCGCGTGTCGTATTTCCATTAAAACACGTAGGGGAAACCGAAGGTAACAAGTAGTTAGAATATAAGCCTACTTAGTTAAGTAAATATGAAGTGCGAATCGGACTCGCGCACGAAGAGCATTATCTATAAAACGGAAAAAATAAAACGCATTTGTTGTATGGTAGCTTCTTTAAATATGTATGTTATTCTATTTTTAAGTACTTATTGTTAAAGTGGCAACAGAAAATCATTAACTGTGAAAATTTGAACTTTTTAACTAACTTTCATGAGACACAACCGATGACAGTTTATAAAAAAAACCCTTTTCCCGCTTTTACATTCAATTTCGTAATACGCAAATATTATAAAACGAACCAATTTGTAACATTTAAAAAATCAGACCAAGTATTTCGTTTATTTCCAAAAATATAATTGTGAAACGTAAACAAGTGACTTTTGTGAAAGGGGTCGACGAAGGCTTGAAGCGTTGACGTTGTCGCAGTAAACAATTAAGTCGGAAACGAAATCTTTACAAATAATTCAGATAGGGGCTTTTGTACGCAATACACTTTGGGAAGCTCGTTTATTTTAACGGCTTATTTTAGAATAATTATTTAAATTTTATAAATCAAGAAATAAAGCTCCGTATCAAATATTGTGTTCGAGGCTCAGTCAAGTATTTTAGATATAATAATGGAAATTGATACAATGTTAAGTCAAGAATTTTCTTGTTTATTGAGTAATTGTACAAATAATGTAACAAATTAGTTAATATAAGGCACTCCATTTCCCACTTTTCGTCGAATTTTCGAGATAAAGTGCCGACACTCAATGATGCGTTTTGTTTGGTAGTTGGTGAGGATGAAATATTGAAATAACTCAGTCTCTCGAATAGAAATCGAACTTGAAACCGTCACATATACAATGTTACACTGTTCTACTTCGTCACGACGGCCTATAAAATAAATTAGAAAATATTTTTTAAAAAATATTTAATTTTATGTATATATTTTGTTGTGTCAATTTATGTTGACTATTTATAACTTCATATGAGATATTATGGCGTGGCGGTAAGACGTTATTTTTGATTATATGGTCTGAAAAAAAAATTTCAATGAATATATAATAATCTGACTAAAGTAGGACATACAAGTCTTACAGACACACCATATATATTCGAATAAAATCTTGTCCGTCCAAGGAAATCTCATTACTCGGAAGCAATGCAGTCGTTCCATAGACTACGAGAGGCGTAAGCTTGCTCATTTTATTTTTTTCCTGAAATTTTCCGTTTTTTTTTATGATCACGCTATATCCCGGACATATTAGGGAAGGCACTGAACCTGGGAACCTAGTGTTAAGTCACTTTATTCTTTATAAATATACTTTCGATCTCTACTTTTCGCCAAATTCTTAAATCATTGCGTATTAAGTGGCGGAACTCAACGCTGCGTTTTGCCTCGTTACCATGACGCATTAATAAATTAAATTAGCTTCACGCTGTATCTCGCGAACAGCAGGGTAGGCAGAGGGAACCTAGTGTTAAGACACTCCGTTCCTCACTTTCTGCCGAATTTTGGAGGCATTGCGTGCTGAATGGCAGAACTCAACGCAGCGCTTTGCCTCGATACTAGAACGAAGAAATGGAAATTTAAGTAAATATTTAATATAAATAAAAATATTAAATATTTTATTCTCCCAACTGGAAATCGAACTCAAAACCGTGGCTTTTACAGTCACATGCTACTACACGTATACTTGTATTTCTCGAGCGAAAATTGTTGAAATCAACTCGGTCAGTTCTAGGGAGCGCAGCGAAGTAATTTCAAAATACAAAACTTTTCGTTGGTGGAAGTGTAAGTGTATTTTGTTTTAATAGTGTCCATTCCGTTTAAGCGGAATGCTTGAGCATTTCCAGCTCATTTATATATAGCAGTGAAAACTGGTCTAAAATGAGGCGTTGAGTTTCCTTACTCAAGAGGCAGTGCCTAGAATTCAAGTGCTTAGAGGCAGTGCCTAGAAAAACGGACAACGGAGTGTCTCTATCTAAAAAAGTCCAATTTTTACGATAGATGCCCTTCAAGTTCACCTTCATCCATAAGTAATAGTGAAAGCTTCTATTCAACTTTGATTGTAGCTCAAAACTACTATGATAAAGGGGATAACTACTATAAAACTTAGTAAAATGAAATATACACGACAAATCTAAAAAGAACCAGAATACGAGAGAATTAGGTGGATAAAACACCTAGTCTATAAATATAAAATTATATTTTTATATAAGATGTGAATCCACTATTACTCGCTACTTAGTACTTAGTACACTAGCTTTTTGTCACGTTTGTCACGCCCACATTTTGTCACGGCTTGCCATTACTTTTATTTATATACCATATATTTTTTGAACAAGCTGGCTTTAGGTTGTATCAATGGCAACTGTAATACTGACCAATCTGGGCATGCTTGTCAGATATTCCGTCAAACTTATGATCATCGTAAATCCACGTCACCTTAACTTATTCCACATATAACGTCGTACAAATACTGTGCTCGTGTAACTTTGGAAAATAAAAATAGAAATATAATTTTTTCCTTGCAACAGTACATTTTTTTTGATATTGTCTAAATATTTAAAAATAATTATAATATTTTAACCCGGGATAAATATATTGTTTTATTTTGTTGAAAAATATTTAGAAATTTTACATAGGTATAGCCATAACTTAAAACTTGCTAAGAAATACCTCTACATACTATAGGAATTTAATATTATAGGAATTTAACACTCAAAATAAATTGAAACTTCAAATGAAAATTTTCGTCAAATCATAAAAATTTACACTAAAATTTAGTAAGCTTGAAAAAAACCAAAGTTTTGTTTCTCTCAGGTAATATTGAAAGTTCAATAGGTGTAACGAAAGGTGACTCTAGTTCTAGACTGCATCAATTAACGCGCCGTTGAAGAACTTGTGATACTCACGGTCGAAGTGATTGTTGAATCATTTGCAATGCACATACCGATAACGAGCTCTTAGCATATCATTACGGGCATTAGAGTAAACTGACAAAGAATAGAAATATACTACAAAAGGCCACTTGAGAAATTTTCCTTTTAAGTGCTTTTTAAGATCGGGCAAAGGTTTCGCAATCAAGTTTTTTTTTGTTTTGATCAATCTTTAGCTTTTAAATAATATTTCACCTTTCGGATTTTTCCCTTATTGGTATTGTAAATTCTCGCTTCATATCAAATTTTATATTTGTAGATCCACAGGAAGTACTCCAATAGGTTTTGGTTATGAAGTCTTTTCATTGTATGTTTCTAGTGATTTAAAAGCTTGAATTATTCTGTGCTTCAAGGGACCATATATCTAAGTACTTGATATTAATTTCATCGCAATATCTACACGCCATCTCGTTAGAAGATTAAATTAAGAATAATTTTTTTAGGGTTCCGTACCTTAAAAGATAAAAAAGAAACTTTATAAGATCATTTTGTTGTGACATTGCGTGGCAGAACTTAACGCTGTGATTTCCCTCGACACGAGATCGATAAATATTTCATCTCCACCAGTGGGAATTGAAGCCATAACCTGTCACGGTTATAATAATACTTTGTGCTCCTGCGCCGCAACTGGCCTAGGAAAGAATTCGTTATTTTTCATTAATTAAGTTTTTAATTTACTGTACACCAATTAAAAATATCGCCTTTAGTTACTTAACTCTTAAAATTAATAAATCTTAGATCGTATTGAGTTATAACTCATATTTTTTTCTATACTTATCTTAATTGAACACTTTGTATCTCGTTAAAAGTTTTTTCTATAATTAATTGAATAGTTTCTTTCTCTATTCATTAATAGTATATTGCTAATATGCATATATAATTAATTGATTCTTATTATTATAATAATAATATATATTATTTTATATGGATATATAAAATAATGTATTTTCATGATATATATGGAAGGCCAGTCGTGGTGCAGGGGCACAAGTGTGTGATTGTAAACACGATTGGTTGTGGGTTCGATCCCCACTCGAGGAGATGTAAGATTTACTTACATTTATATTCCCATTTCTTCGCTCTGGTGTCGAGGACAAGCGCGGCGTTGAATTCTGCCACTCAACACGCAATGTCCTCCTGAAATCGGCAGAAAAGGTGGAATGGAGTGTCTTAACGCTTAGTTTCCTCTGTTTATTCTACTGTGTGCGAAATACAGAGTGAAGCTGATTATTTGTTTTTTTTAATTATATTTTCATTTCTTCGCTCTGAATTGACTGAATTCGGCAGAAAGTGGAACAGAGTGTCTTAACACTGGCTCCCCTCTGCCTACTCTGTTGTGTATGGGATAAAGCGTGAAACCGATTTTTTTACATGGATATAATTACTAAATAGTTATATATATATATATATATATATATATATATATATATATATATATATATATATATATATATATATATATATATATATATATATATATATATATATATATATATAGTTAATTAATGATGAGTACATAAAATATAATTATATACGATATGTAGAAATAATGGAAACGCTTGTAATATTCATTATATTTTTATTGCTTCCGCTTATTGCTCACCTTATAAAATATACAATGACACCAACTTATAACACGCTATTATCGTATATGTGACAAATTATGAAATTTTAGCAATAAACACTAGGAAACAAAGAAAAACGATAAAACCAATATATTTATTTGTATATGTATATATATTTGATTTCAATGGGACATGAAATACGAATTCATATATATGTATGCAAAGTAACAATTAGATTCGAATAAATTTTTAGTGAACTTTCTATATTATTTATCTTATTGGTGATGTTAATTCGTGTTAAGGTAAGAGCTAGCATAAAAAGAAAGAATCTTTTAGTTAATATATTTTTATTCGATATAATGATTGTATTATTCTTTCATAATCTCCAATGCTGCATGCGCTATTCACTTAAAAAGTTAATCCATTTAGTGATAAGGAATATAGAATTAAGAACTATTATTATAAAAATTATTTAATACAATTGAAACCACTGGTGAATCTGAATAAATAAATAAATCAATAAATAATTCTCGGGTTCAAATGAACCTGTCCCTATGCAAGTCTTGCTTAGGGATACCGGTCCAACACATAGAGGATATAAAATGTTTTACTGTGACGAAACAGCTGAGATCCATCGTTGAGTAACCAAAGGTTGTCAAGAGATGGTCGCCGATTAAATTATTTAATTGTTATTTTAACGCCTGGTCGGTTTCCAGGAGGCGCGGGTTCGAGTCCCGCTACGTTCAAATTTTTATACGACTTTCCAATTAAGTATTTATCTTTCCTAAGTGTTCTATTTTTTTGTTTAAATTCCGCTTTTATTTCCTTTTGTGACAACAACAAACTTAAAAAAAAAATGTCTATTATCTATAAAGCATTAACAGTATTTTTGAGCCGGCGCGTCCCGATCCAAACGTCATTAGAGGATATCCTCTTAACGCCAATTAAAACAATACGGTTCGCAGTCACGTTTCCGCCTACGTGACAGTCACTACTAACTACAGATAAACAGCCGGTTAACTTAGGCGTGTCTTTTACACTTCATCTATTTAACTTAAAAAAGGATTATCTTTTGTTAATTTTGAATATTGTAGTATCTATTTAGTTTTTGTTAAATTGAACAGAAATTTCCTTCGTTTTAGGGTTCCGTACTTATAAGGTGAAAATGGAATCCTTACAGGATCATTTTATTGTCTGTCTGTCTGTCAAGACCATTTATATCGAGACCAATTAATAAAGGTTTTAGTTATTTAGTTCTAATAGATTATTTATTGTTCTAAATTCATTACAATGTGATGGATACGTACGTAACGTAACGTACGTACGATTAATTATAGACTCAATCTGAAGAATATGGTGGTAAGGCTGATTTTAGATATATCAACGTAACGTTATATCTTTTTACCGTACTCTTTAGCGTGTTCTCCGTACAACGTGACATTGTCAAATTGATTTGTTCTTAACTGACACGCTCGGAACGTTATTAATTTAGAGCTGTACAGAAATGAACTGAACTGATATCAATAGAAATTATTTTAATTTATTTATTTTTAATCATCATATTGCGTGTGTTGTCAATACAATATAGACTGAAGCATCAAAATGTTTTATAATATTACTAATTTGACATTTTACAACCATATGTAGGTAGATTAATTATATTAAATGATATCAAATCACAGTCGAAATAAGCCACGGGCTCTATTCCTTTCAATCTCATACAAATTAATATTTACAAAGTATTATTTTATAATTAACAAAGAATTATAAATTTGAATATTTCAATTCTAGTTAATTATTACAAATGTGAAAACTTGTGAGGTTGGATGTATGTTCAAATTTTACGCAAAACTACTGAACAGGTTGATGTGAAACTTTACAGTAATATAGCCTATACATTAGTATAATACATAGGATACGGGTTTAAGTATAGATTTTATATAATATTGCTATAATATAACAATGAATACAAGCGGGCGAAGCCCTGTTATCGTGGCTAGTTTGGTTAATAGACAAGAAAGTGTAAGTTTTCAGAGTCGACTAAAAAGTGATTACAAAAGCAACCATTAACACACGAAACCAATAGCAGCTCCAATTGTAAATTGTATTGACAAAATACAATGAAATGGGTGTTCAACTGTTGAGTTAAAGTTTCTTAACTTTTTGAAATTATGCAAATGTAATAGTTTCACGGTAACTTATTTCATATGTGAATTTCACAATTTGACCTTCGTGCTAACCTGCGTACGTGACACTGTTCTATCTTAACCGTAATTAGTCGTAAATGGGCCAAAAGCGATGGATACTGAGATAAACGAGCTAAAGTTCGTCTAATGCGATTATATCTACGGATTATATAGTTGCATTAATTTAAAAAAACCTATTTTTTTTAGTTATAGTATTAAAAAAATATAACATTAAAATAGCATCTTGGTACAGCGAGACAACACCTGACTGTAAACGCGATAGTTCTAGGTTTGATGTTCGCTCAGCGAATGATTGTATTCAAATTATTTAGAATTTTCAGCACGCATTGTCTCAAATATCAAGCAGCTCAAAATACTACGTGGGAAAATGTGGTGTTTTTTTTAATTATAATAATAATGGCAGACATAAATTAATTGCAAAAAATTAAAAAAAGGAAAGTGATATATACATAAAAATAACATTTTTTCTACATGATATTACGTAGTAAATTATACAATTTAAAGATTAAATTATTTAATTTATTCACAGACCTAAAATAATTTTAATTTATCAAAGTCATAAAAATAGAAACAAAAATAGACTAATAATATTTTATTTAAAGGCTTAAAAAATACTATTTTAGTTACAATTTTAACTTTACTCTATTCAGATAGTCGAATGGATAGTGGATGGATTATGTTACTCTTTTTGTTCATACAATGAAATATATAACTAAAAAAAATTGACTTAAATATATTCTCTCATGCAAGTATAAAGTCCATTAAATCTATATAACATTCATTTTTTTATATAATAAAATATAAATAATAAAATTAATAATTTAGAAAACTAAAAACATCCTTATTAGTAGGCAGTCCAAGGTTCGGTCAGCCGTCTTCTGATTCCATCGATATTCAGCTGGATGTTACCATAATATGATATTGTAATCTAATCTTGCATATAATTGCCAAGTCTCCTGATGATGCAACAATTGGAAGTGCATGTAATTTAGATTCTTAGATTTTATTACGTAACTTCTTACAACTCTACCTAATAAAAGCGTTTTTAAAAAAAAAAATACTTTTAAGAGTTGCGTTGTGTTCAGTTCTGCCACTCAACGTGTTGAATTCAAGTGGAAAGTGGGGGACGGAGTGTCTTGATAAAAGGTTCTCTCTGTTTTTCGTGGTAAGCGGGAAAAAACGAGAAGCTAAAAGAACGGAAAGCCCTGGGATCATAGCAGCGTTATGGGATAGCGCCATACTGAAAAACCGATGGTTCTGGGTTTGATCGCTGCTTGAAACATTATGTTATTATTATTTCTCCGCTCTCATCAAACCAGGCGCGATGTTGAGTGCCACAAGTAATAAATGGAGAACAGAAAGTCTTGCCATGGGTCTTACAGTCTGCTTTGCTGAAAGAAGAGAAAATAACAAATATATAGAAAACATACAAGCAAGGTAAAAGACATTGTTACTCACTACGGCTATTTTTACGATGATGTGCAACAAATATAACGCTTAATCATAAAAATATATTTATTATGAAATTTTTATAATCGAGCATGGCTTAAGCCACACCATTGCATCAATTAATATATTAATATTTATATATTAATAATTACATTTTTTTATTTAAATTGTATTTGAATTTAATTATTTATTATAATATAGTCCAAACTTATTTAATAAATTATTAAAAATATTAAATTGTAATAAACTGCATTATAAAACTATTTTAGGAATCTGATATTGCATCAAGGCTTGATTGTGTGGGCGATATCCATCGTTCAACGCTTGAACAAATATATTCTTTATTACTTGTGTTGTAAAGATATAAAATCAGTAGTAAAACGCTTTACAGTAGGAGAGAAAATAACTTAAGATTAAATTTCCTTCTGTTGGTAGCACTGATCAAGTGTTTCTTTTATGGTTATTAGGCTGTGCTTGGAAATATGCTTATTTATATGTCTATAAAATCCACGAAATACTCGTAGTATTTTATGTTAATTTTGTATAATAAATAGAGAAAATTTAGAGACAACTCACCTCGTTTCTGCTAAATATTTTTTTTTAGCCTAGGAAATCTGGAAATCTGGTGTTAAGACACTACCGTTCCCCATTTTCCGCTGATTTTTTTAGATATTGAGTGGAGGAGTTTAATGCCGCGCTTTGCGTCGTTATCACAGCGAGAAAATGAAAATATTAAATATTTCCTTCCTCCAAGTGGGAATAGAAACCACAATCGTTGCGTTTTCGTACAGGTGTGCCTCTGCGCCACGTCGCCATCAATGTCTTTTTTAACCAAACCTAGAAATTACGTAAAATAAATACAAAGTTATCTCCCCTTTGAGATTCGAATCGCAAACCATCAATCAGGGAAACGTCAACTAATGAATTCTTTTTTTTTAAGTATGGCGACTTTATTTTGAAAAAAAATTAAATTCAGAATTTTTTAAATATTAAGTTTTTGTAGAATATATGGCAAACTAAGTAAATTACAACATCTTTAACTCTCAAAGGTTCCACCTGGGTGGGACATGAGTGAGTTCATTACTGTCCCATCCTACAGTTCATTGACTGGAGTCTAAAACAAATCCCAATGGTTGTTCCATATAATATTATTATACGTATATAGGAGCCATAACTTAAAGTCTTTTTACTCGTATCGATTTAGACCTAAATTTTGAATATAGGTTTATTTGGCACTGCTTTGCCGTTTTTATTTGTAGCCATTTGTTACACGGAGTGGCATTTTTATCAATGGAAGGAAATTTGCGTTGGTGGATAAAACATTTCAACAAAAGAATTACAATAATTGTATTAATTTTTGTTTCAAATTTATTATTATTACCCTGGATTCGTGTCCCAGGTAAAAGATATCGTTACCAATAGAGCTATAAATTGTAATACTCGAACATAATTTTGAATTAAACAGTGCTCATGTTCGGATTTGAACATTTATAAAAATTAAATATCAAAATTTACTTATGTGAAATATTTTTGGTAAAAAAAGAGTGTACTTTGTTATAACTACGTGGCAAGGCGCGGCGTTGGATTCTGCCGCTCAACAGAGAGTGTTTTAATGGCACGCGGAGTGTCTTATTATATGGGAAATCTGTATATTAAATCAATTCAAATAATATTATTGATATTTACCATGAATTTGATGAATTAGAATCGCGAAACGTTTTTCTTGATTCACCAAAGTGATTCACCAAACCTCTTTATGTCTTCTAGGGGGTCAAAGGAGACAATGGTCCAAATCAACGATCTAAACGAGTTTTCTCCTATATCTCAATATATAATCTATAAAAAACATATTTTCGAACAAAATAAGTGTCACTCCGTATTGCATAGCGCGCAGGCTATTAAGTAATTACACGATAAAAAAATGTTCGACATTTTAAGTAGATAGGGGAGTATGTAATTGAAAATACGTTGTTCGATGATTACATGTTAGACACAAATGAAGAAAAAAGTATTTTAAATATTGTTTATCCTATTATTAGAGTATACGGTTCGAGGCCGATGATATATTGTTAGCATAATAGTTTGAAATTATTTTTTTATCGTCAAAGACTACGATAGCGGTAGAAACGTGATTTCTGTTTCTTTTATGTATAAAAATGGCTACTGAGGTCAGTCTTGGCGCAGGGGCACAAAGTGTGACTGTAAAACCGACTGGTTGTGAGTTCGATCTCCTCTCGAGGAGATGAAATATTAACTTAAATTTATATTTCAATTTTTTCGCTCTGGTGTTGAGGACAAGCGCGGCGTCGAGTTCTGCCACTCAACATGCAATGCAATTTGTAATTATGATATGAGGCCAGTTGTGGTGCAAGGGCACACGCGTGTGACTGTAAACTCCATTGGTTGTGGGTTCGATTCCCATTCGATGAAATTAATATTTAATGTTTTCATTTCTTCGCTCGGGTGTTGAGGCAGAGTGCAGCATTGAATTTCACCACTCAACACACAATGCCTCCAGAATTCGGTGTAAAATGGGAAATGGAGTGTCTGAACACTAGTTTTCTTCTGCCCCTCTGTATTGAGTGGATACAGCGTGAAGCTGTATATATATATTTATAAATTGCTGTATATATATACTACAATGACATTTTTGCTTTAGAAGATTAAAATAAAAACATAATATATATATTACATGAACGGCAGAATTTTCTATAGAAAATAAGCGTTGGTATATTATATTGGTTGGTATAAGCGTTGGTATATTTAACGTAAAACGGCCTTTGTACGTATAATTACGACACTGGTGACTTAAGGTAAAAGTGAAGCAAATCTCTTCAATTCACCTATTAACTATAAACGAAGATAATTATCGAGATCACTAAATATGACTTGTATATAATGAATCTCTTATCGCCCACATGAAGTGGTTCTAGATAATAGCTAGTATTATAGAATAGTATTTAAACATTTTTTGCAATCTATATTTTATATTTGACTTATAGCGTGTAGAATGAAGAAGTCAATTTCAGTTGTGCTATTGCTTTTTTGTATACTTTTTGATGGTGGGGTTAAGTATTTTTTTATAAGCATATTTTTTTTTATTTATATTTGAATAATGACAAGAAAGTTGAGATAATGCTTGTAATATATTTAAAACGCAGCTTTCAATGGCGACATTGTGCCGTGTGATCCCGGCCTAGAATAGGATCATCCTGGTACTGGTGGTGTCGTAAGAGGCGACTAAAGTACGTGTGGTAGAGTCACGTCGCCAGCAATGGCAACACGCATGGGCAGACTCGACCGGATTATTACCACCTCCGGCAGTTTTGTAACACTAGGTCCCCAGGGTCTCTCTGGGTTTTGTTCTGGGAAGTATAGGATACAGCTAGAAGTTAAATACATATATACATACAATATATAAATAGTTATTTTTTGCCCTCCCCCATTTCATGCATATCTATATATTTCACGGATAGGCAGATTACTAATAAGAGTTACAAACGTGGCTATGTATCGAACCCACAACCATCGCATATATAGTCAACACTGACCCACAACGAAAACCCTAATATTGCATTTTTTTTTTCAACTAAGTCATGTTTTTTAGATATTTCGGCAAGAAGACATCATCATCATGGAAGAAATATAGATAAAATTGTCGGAGGATACAACACTACCATTCAGGATGTGCCGTATCAAGTGTATTTGCTGCTGCAGATGGGGAACGACTACTACCAGTGCGGAGGATCCATTATAAGTGAACGATATGTTTTAACGGCCGCTCATTGTTTGACCGGGTACTTATTGAATAATATTTCTGTTTTCACGCTGCATCCTGCAAATAGCATAGTAAGCAGAGGCAATAGTGTTAAGACACTCCGTTGCCCACTTTCCTATATAAAACTATTTACACTAAGATACACTTTGAATCGAACAGATTATTCAGTTAACTTTTATCAATATATATTAATTATTTTCTTAGTAAAAAACAAACCTATTGTTATTATACATTACAGCATACAAAGAGTATTTGTAAGAGCGGGAAGTACACAAGCTGACAGCGGTGGTACCCAATACAACACAACTAGGTTCACATCGCATCCTCTATACAATGCTCTTATCAGTGACTACGATGTAGGTGTGATAAATATACCATCGGGAATGACTTTAGATGGCGTCAACACTAGGGCTGTAGGGTTGCCGAGTGCAAGCACTACGATACAACCGGGAACCAATATTTTGGTGACAGGATGGGGTGATACTACTGTAAGTGATTTTTTTTACAGTTTTAAAGTAAACAAATTTTTTAAATTCATAGTGATAAATATATTTTATTGCACATTTAAAACAAATTTAAAATAATAGTAAAAAAAGTACAACAAGGCGACCTTATCGCTTAAGGCCAGCTCTTCTTTGGATGTTTGAGTTGTATAATTTTTTAAATATTTTTTTAAAATTAATTAAGTAAATGAATAAAATGCGTTGGCTGTAAATGAATGAATCCATTTGTGTCGTGTGATCCCGGCCTAGAATAGGATCATCCTGGTACTGGTGGTGTCGTAAGAGGCGACTAAACTACGTGTGGTAGAGTCACGTCGCCAGCAATGGCAACACACATGGGCAGACTCGACCAGATCATTACCACCCCTGGCATTTAAAACAGGCGTGAAGTAGTGGCTTTATGCCACTGCGTTTCGCATCAGGTAATGCCGGGCCCCGGCCCCCAACCCATCTTAAAGGCCGGCAACGCACCTGTAGCTCCTCTGGGGTTTCACGGGGTCGTGGGCGGTGGTAATCACTTACCATCAGGTGACCCGCACGCTCATTTGCCGTGTCTTTTCCATAAAAAAAAGAATCCATTACAATAAAAAATTAAAACTCAAACAACAAAACTTCTTCAAAAAAAGCACCGCAATAAGTCTGTGGTTCGGTAGTTTTTAGTTTATAATTCTATTTTATTTCCCAATTAGATGTTCTTTAATAATTTGTTTTATATTTTTTTCCTGGGGAGATGTGAATCATCAATAAAAAATATGAAGGAGGTACCTAGGCTATAAATGAAATGGGACATTTATTTAATTTACGTTGTATAATTGTAAGTTACAAAAAGTTGTTGTGATTATTGCTATATTTCTAAAATGACAGAAATATTATCATTTAGGTCTTTTGCTCCGAATGTCCGAGGTTTTAAAACTGTTTTAACTTTCATGAGAAAGGAAAATATTCTATACTATAATAATATATTTTTAATTTGATACAGAATTTAGATATATTAAACTTAACCTAGATTTATATATTCCAATCCAAAGTTACAAAGATCTGAATACCCAACGAGGCGTAAGCTTGCGCGCAACCAGTACTTCGGAGTAAGAACTTCAAAGACAACCGTGCTATGTTTCCAAGGGTTTGCATATCTTTAGCGATTATTTATCATGCATGATGCTGACAGTTCAACCGAATACTACTGTATACCGGTGTAGAGTTCACTTGATTAAGTAAGTTTTGTAGAAATATTCATGAACTTATCTAATACAAAAGATAAGGAACTGATAATAATGTAAAAATATAATAAAATAATGTAAAAATCGAAGAGATGCTAATATTTATTATTCGTAGATATAGTAGGATAACGCATTTAGAATTCGCTACGTAATATACAATATGTTTTAAATCGGGGAGCAATATGTATTTTTAATAATAGTGACTTTTTCAGCTTCACCTTTTAATCTGCACGGTAGGTAGAAGGTAGAAGTATAAGGAGCCTAGTGTTAAAACACTTCGTCTTCACTTTGTTGAGTGAGGGCACACCACACCGCGCTTTGCCTCTACACCAGACCGAATAAATGAAAATATTTTCATTTATTCGGTCTAGTGTATTTTCTTCGAGTGGGAATCGAAATCACAATTTATCACGTATACAGTCACATCCGTGTGCCCCTGTGCCACGACTGGCCTCAGTGATTTTATAAGTTTACAATATTCCTGCCAATATGTTTTTTTTGTTATAGGAAAATGGTCAGGTGAGTGAAAATCTAATGGGAGTGCAGATTCCAACGGTATCCCAAAACAATTGTAGACGGGCTTATGGCACTCTAACATCGCGACAATTTTGTGCTGGCGTGCCTCAAGGCGGTAAGGATTCTTGTCAGGTAAATAAAATACCTATCATTAAAATCATTAAGTGACAACACTATTTATATTTAAAAAAAAATATATGATTAAATATTTAACGTTATAGTTCTGCTATTACGATTAAGATCGTGTTAAAATATGATAGTAAAAAGTCTCTTTTTATATATTTAAAAAAAATCTGAGATTACAGGAAACTTTATTAAGTTAATAAAAGGTGTAAAATGTGAATAACGTAAGGGCATTTATTTATTTCTAAACAAATAACAAATACCTACTCTCGAATATGTTTTTTTATCTTATCACCAATCTTTTTTTAATTACAAGTATTTTCAAGACGTGGTTTATATACAATAAGTTACGTTATGCACAGGGTGATTCCGGAGGTCCTGCTGTATCTACATCCACAGGTCTCCAATTAGGTGTGGTTTCTTTTGGAGTTGGTTGTGCAAGACCTGGATATCCTGGCGTGTACACTAATGTTCCAAGCGTACGAAGATGGATCAAAACGGCTACTGGCGTATAAATTACTTGTTAATGAGATCAGTTGATAGATTTATTCTACGAACTTGTCGCTGTATCTCTCCCTAGACAATCGTTTTTAAAATAATATATTATATGTATATAGGTATATGAGAATAGACTAAGAAAGTAAAAAAATATTTTTTTAAGAGGTAAAAATGACTAATGTGTATTAATATTTCGTTTGTTTATTAAAATTTTAACGTTTTGGTTTATTTAATGTGACCTTATTAACTTTTGTCTTAATTGGAATAAGATGTGCTGAAAAGTGTTATAGAAGATAGTTTTTTTTATTTTGGAATACTTGGTGTAAAAATATTAGTCTTTATTTAGTCGTAGTGGCACTGTTTACTTGTTATAGAGTTTTTTTTGTGTTTCATTGATAATATTAAATATACTTGTTGAATTAAAATGTGTTTTAGTATAAATTAGGTAATTGTTACATACATATGTATATTTCTAAACTTCAAAAACATTTTGGTAACAATATTAATAATGTTGGAATTATTTTTGAGGACGTAATATAAGAAGATAAATTATAAACAACATAATAAGTAAGTAAAAAAATAAAAACAAAAAGTACTTCGATGTCATGTCGAAATAATTTTGAAAGCATCCGAGAACAATGATTTTTGTGTGAAATTGTCCAAAGATTCCTTATTAGTTAGAAAAAACTTACGTCACTCTATTTTCCATTTTATGGTTATTTGAAAACATTATCGTGTTTGAAATATTTACTTAAATTTATATTTCCATTTCTTCGCTCTGGTGTCGAGGCAAAGCGCGGCGTTGAGTTCTGCCACTTAACACGCAATGCCTCCGGAATTCGGCAGAAAGTGGGGAACGGAGTGTCTTTCACTACGTTGCCTCTGCCTACCCTGCAGTGTGCGGGATACAGCGTGAAGCTGATTATCGTGTTAACCCCATTATACTTTTTATTCTCTAAATCGAAAATGAGTATGAATATAGTTACAATTCCAGTTATACGAATCCATAACTAGCGTGTTAAATTAAACACGATCAAATTTGCACCAAAAGGTCATTGCACGAATATCATATATATTTGTAACCTATTGATATTCTTCACCCAAGCGTGGACAAAGAGAATTAAGTAGTAGAGCGTCCGCTACTCACGATACTTTGATGTTATATATATATATATATATATATATATATATATATATATATATATATGTATATATATATATATATATATATATATATATATATATATATATATATATATATATATATATAGTTAATTTCTATGCGATTTCAAATTTACATAATTTAGAAATATAATGATGCTAGATTTTATGAGTGAAGTGAAGTGGTACCAAGACCTACTCGCTTCCATTATGTTCGTCCAAGTTTTCAAAACTAATTGCTCACTTACTTGAAGTGTAACCACTTTTATAAAATTATTAATACAGTAAAGTGTATATTATTAGTAACTTGGATTTAAATTCATAAACATATTAATAAAAATGAGGAAGTTAAATATTTCATTTCACAAATATTTATGCATAAAATTGTATATTTTTCTCTAAAAGCGTAAAAGAGCGAGCTCTACATAATTTTTTTTCAATTAGTAAATATTGAATTTATTGAAAAGAACGAGTCAATGTAAGCAACTGAAATAGAAGATTTTTTTTTCTTTACGTGTACGGTAAACAAATTTTTAAGTATGTGTATATTTAAGTTCTTCACTCCTGTATTGATATACTGTATCGAATGATGTTTTTTCTTAGTACCATTATTAATTGACATACATACTCCTACATAAAGCAAGGCAAAAGTAAACAGAGATAACTGAGTTGATCACTACCAATTTTATTCACTTTCCGTTTAATGGAACAATATGAGCTAAGTCACGGAACCTACTGCTACGTCATATCAGGACGGGAAAATAAAAATAGCTTTATTGAAATCGTCCACTCTAGTTTGTACCATTGCGTCAAGATTTCATACAAAATAAAAACTATTTTAGTGTTAACTTTTTTAAGGTTCCGTACCTCAAAAAAGAGAAGAAACCTACCTTATAAGATCGCTTTTTCGTCCGTCGTTGTCAACTTTTTTTTAGGTATTTCATGGAAAATCATCATTGCAGGGGTAAATTTGTAGTTGCCAATTTTATTCACCGCGTAACCAAAACCCATTGGGTATTTTCCGTAGACCCACAATGATATGTGAGAACTCGCAGTATAAATAATGAAAAAAGTAGAAATTTATATTACAGATAAAATCTATTACAAACTTATAATTGTAGTCAGTTTTACACTACATGAGTACATACCCCAGCAATACATAAACATTATTCACTTTTTATTAGCACGTCTGAGTGATATAAATGAATGATTGTTTTAACTTCGTACTCAAAAAGAGGGATTCTTAATAGTTTATTGTGACGTAAATTGTAAAAAAAATAATATAATAATAAGCTAAGTTATTTGAGGTTAATAAAATGTAAAGCTGTGAAATGTAAAAAAATATTGTTTATTATATCTTTCTTTTATGTTAAATATTTTGTTGAGTTAATAGAGAAAATTTAACTAGAATTAATAACTTAGGTTTTAATACAGTATATGACAGTCAAATGTGAACTTACAATCATCGCATGTACTTAAATTTATCCAAATGTATTACAACGGCAATGATAACTATAGTAGTCATCGTTTTTACTTTAGTATCTAAAGTAAAAGCTATAGATTAGCTATTTATTAACTTAAGCTAATTTACTTACCGATCTCTTGTTCTTTACGCTTGCAAATCCTATTTTCGGTAATCTTAGTAACTTATGTATCTACGTGTTGACGTGTATAAATAAAGATATTGAGCGTTGTTAACAGGATAAATACACGTTCTCTGGTTTTTAATAATTGTCATTGGCCAATTATTATTATAAAGCCGAGTACCGAAGACATTTAGAAATTTTAGTCATAAATATAAAAATAAGTTTCAGACTACCTTTTTTCTCTGTATTTGTCTAATTTGCTTAAAGAGGAAAAAAAATTAAAATAAAAGTACAATAAAAATGAAAATCGATATTTTTGTGATTATTTAAAGGCTTTTGCTAGGGTTTAAATTTACAAAAATGCTTTATACTGAAATAACACTAGCTTTTAATTGTACGATGCCCGCACGATTCAAGGGAGATAACTAAGAGTTGTGTATGACACATGATGGACATTGTACAGAGGGTTACATCGAAACTATTAACCTCAAGTAATATAGCCTTTAGCCTTCCTCGATAAATGGGCTATCTAGGATATGTTTTCTATTCGAATCAAAACAAGAAGTTCCTGAAATTTGTGAGTTCAACCATACTAACTTCCACTTTTTTAATATTAGTATGGACGAAGAAGTAGACGAGTAGATTTCTTGAAAATAGTTAATGCCAATTTATTTGTGATAACCAAGCTTAATAGGCTTATATAGTAATTATAAAATTTTATGTAATTTGAAGGTAAAATAACGTAGTTGCTCCGTTATTAGCAAAGTGATTTATCAAAATTAATATTTTTTTTGAATCTCATATCACCCACATGAAGTAATTCCAGCTAAACGTAATCCTTATTTAAGAGAAGTATTTAAGCATTTTGCTCAATTGATCGCTTATATTGGATTTATGAGTTTGTCTACTATGGAGATGCCAATTTCAGTGTTATTGTTTATTTCTATATTTTTTAATGGTGAGTATACATTTTTTTGTATATTTTTTATAAATTAAATATGATATATTTATCGGCCATTACATAAGCATAAAATTTATAAGATATTCTTATAAAGTTTGTTAAATAAAAAATTAAAGGAAAGCAAAATGGTAATAATAACCATATGCTAATATACTATTATTATTAAATATTTTTTAGATGTCACAGCCAGGGTGCCTGTTGATTATTATAAAAAAAACATTAATAAAATAGTAGGAGGATATAACATTACAATTCAGGATGCGCCATATCAAGTATATTTGTTGCTGCAAATGGGAAATGAGGACTATCAATGCGGAGGGTCGATTATAAGTGAACGATATGTCCTAACTGCTGCTCACTGCTTAGCTGGGTAATATTAATTTATATAATATATTATATTTTACACAATTTATTTAAAGACTATCAGTATTTTAAATAGTATTAATAACAAATTTTTGAAAGAGATGAAGAAAGGACGGAATGCAAGATCAGTGTAAATGATAAGATACTAGAACAGGTGAATGAAGTGGTATATTTGGGAAGTATGTTCAGTAAAGATGGAAGATACGAGATATATGTGGAAAGGCGTATTGCTGCCGGTAACAAGGTTAACGGAGCCTTAGCTGCATTGATGAGACGGCGAAACGTCAGCAACAGCTGCGCGTTTGGCCGTACACAATGCAGTTTTGGTACCGACTCTGTTATACGGCATACGTAAAAAGCATGAGGATCCCCCGGAGGGCATGTATGAAGAGGTTGATGACAGTGGACGAGGTGAAAGAGGTATGTAGAGACCGTAACGTTTGGCGCTCCGTTCTCTCTGACTACCCCGATAGGGATAAAGCGTGAAGCTAAGTAAGTAAGTAAGTAAGTAACAAATGGCCGAGACCACAAGCAAAAACGACTACTATTTGATGATAGCATATTAAAAACATTTTTCAATTTCTGTTATTAGTATTTTATTAATGTGTATTTTTTATTTTCTATTTTTCACTAAAATAGATCACAAGATAAAAAAAGGAAAAAAAAATAGATTTTAGTATTTGACTTTTTTTGTTTTAATGTAATGAGTTGCACAAATGGACTCTGCTATTATTTATAAATCAAATCATTGAGGCCTCAACTGAGGCCGGCCGTGGCGCAGTGGCACGAAGTGTGACTGTAAAACCGACTGGTTGTGGGTTCGATCCCCACTCGAGGAGATGAAATATTTACTTACATTTATATTTCCATTTCTTCGCTCTGGTGTCAAGGCAAAGCGCGGCGTTGAGTTCTGCCACTCAACACGCAAGGCCTTCAAAATTCGGCAGAAAGTGGGGAACGGAGTGTCTTAACGCTAGGTTCCCTCTGCCTACCCTGCTGTGTGCGGGATATAGCGTGAAGCTAATTTAATTTTAATTTTTAAAAATCATTTTAGAATACAAAGAGTATTTGTAAGGGCCGGCAGTACATATGCCGATTATGGAGGCATTCAATACAACTCCACAAGATTCAGGTCACATCCATTGTACAATCCTGCAACTTTTGACTATGATGTAGGTGTAATAAATATTCCTGGAGGAATAGCTCTGGATGGATATAGCACGAGAGCTATATCGCTGCCAGCAAGGGGCACTGTTATACCGAATGATACCAATATTTTCATTTCTGGTTGGGGTGATACCACTGTAAGTTTGATAATTACTTCATAATGCAATTAATTATCTGGTAATGTTATCTGTTCAGTCAATATATGAATTTGTATTGATAGATATGGAGTCTTTAGTATCCAAATTTGACCTGAAACTCACTAAACTACAGTCTTGTCTGGGTTAATACGAGTCTGGGTTAATACGAGTATGCTCTAAAAATTTTGGTAACTAAATTCAAAAGCATAAATATAAAATTAACACATATTTAAAAATTTCATTATTCTTTATTAGGTTTGTTTGTTGTCTAAATACTATCTCTTTGTTTATTGTATTAGGAAGGTGGTCAGGTGAGTGAAAATCTGATGGCTGTACAAATTCCAACGGTGCCACAAGAGGAATGCCGTGAAACTTACAGCACATTAACATCTAGGCAATTTTGTGCTGGCTTAGAAGAAGGTGGGAAGGATTCTTGTCAGGTATGAGATGTCTTATAGTGAATGTTATATTTTTAGGGTTCATTTCTACAAAATGAAAAAATGGAACCTTTACCTTTGCCTTCATGTTGTTTTCCGTTTGTCCATCAAGATCATTCATTTCGAAATCACTTGTACTTTCCGTTGGCATACAATTATTTTTATATTATATACAGGAAATTGGCAAGGAGCCCTCGGTGGGCAAGTGGGATTCCCACTTGACCAATTTTTGTAATAATAAAAGCTTTTAAATAAAACTGAAATTTCATCCTTATGCACAGGGTGATTCCGGAGGCCCTGCAGTGTCAACAGACACAGGTCTTCAAATAGGTATCGTTTCATTCGGCTATGGTTGCGCTAGACCCGATACTCCTGGTGTTTACACAAATGTCGCAAGAGTCCGAAGATGGATCAGACTAGCTACTGGTGTATAAATTTAAAATCAATGGCTAATGATACTCATACATATATATTTGATGTATATATTATAATATATTTGATTACTGAAACTGGCTTCTTCATTTTATAAACAACACATTTTCCAAATTAGGAGCAAATTTAATGCAAGTTTTACTTGTAAACATTGGATGTACAATAGTGCCGAAATAACAAAATAACCTTATAGCATTTAAAAAAAAAACTTTCTTTTTCTTTCTAGAAATAATGTTTTTGAACGAAAAGAGGAGAAAATCTATTGATATTATTTGGTCTCCTCTTTTATTAGAAATATAATTTATTGAACATTACTTATTTGCTATCTTTTTTGTGTATTAAATGTATTTTCAAAGCATTTTTTTATTTCTTGGTTAATATATTAATTATATGTTTAAAATTGAGTAATCAAGACTAATTTTGACATTACAAAATAAAAGATACCATGACAACTATCAAATGATCAGACTATAACTCGATTTTTATGCGTAAAACAAAATACGCGATAAATAAAAATAGAGGTACAATATTATTTACATAATTAATGCATAAAAACGACATTGAATTGAAAGATAAATATTTCTTTTGCAAAGTAGCTGAAACACATAGTAAACATTTTTTATACATATAGTTAACATTCCAATTTTTTTATTACTGTTTTAAGCTACCATTAAAGTTAATTTTAATGTAACATATTCGTAAAAACGAAAAATTGTCATCCGAGCCGATGGTAGCATTGTATTCATTCGACGATTCAAAAGTACTTGTAAAGTCTATTTGAATAAATAATATTTTAAATTTGAGTTTTTTAATGTAGTATTTCCGATGTATATATAATAGTTCAACAACGAAAAATGGAAAAGACAAGACAAACGAGCGTACGGGTCACCTGAAGGTAAGTGATTAACGCCGTTTTCGACCCTGTGTAACAGCAGAGGAGCTACACTTGTGTTTACGGTCTTTAAGGTTTAGGTAGACGCGCTTTTTGAAAGTACTCAGTTCGTATCGATCTGGAAACACTACTGCAGGTGGCCCATTCCAAAGTTGAGTGGTACGCGGAAGGAAGTATCGAAACCGCACAGTAGCCGTGTGCCATGTATCCAGATGGTGTAGATAATACTTGATTTTGTGACGTACTGTGCGGTTAGAAAATTCGGCGGCAGGTAACACAGGTAACACAACAACGGTAAAACAGTTTCGAATGAAACAACAGGAAACTCTCCATGATAAATATGGTAGGGAACGCAAAATTAATTTACGCAAACCTAATGTGTCAAGCCGTACGCAGACCAATGGGTCAAACTCATACTGGGGTGCACCGGCCCAGAGATGAGAACTCCATATGAGGCCGAACCTAGGCCGTATACAGGGTCAATAGGGGTATTGGAGTGAAGAACTAACGAAATTTAAAATCACTAATTTTAGTGACCCAGCTTCTTATAGATAATTTTTGATAGTTACTCTGTTAGTTTAAGGTTTACGGTTAAGTTTTGAAGTTACGACGATTTGAGCGTGCAAGTTAAGCACAATTCACTTCACCAAGATCACATTGTATGGCGAAAATATGCTGGAAGGATATTGATCAGTAGAAAAAAGATACCTTTGCACACTTATTTACATTACTTTACACTTATTTAATTTTTAATTTTTTAAAAGTTAATAATTAACTTTAATGTCATTTGTCTTAATTTTTTAATAAATTTTACAAATATATATATTTTACTATGCAACTATTATTTTGTGATATATACTTATATTTTTTGTTGTATTAAAGTTTATAATTTTTAAGCAATTTTGAGTTTTTTGTTTGTTTTAATAATGCGCTTGCTCTTTAAAATTCCTGTTAATTTAGACTAGTAAATATTAAGAGATCGCAAATGATCTTCGCATGAGCATTATATTTTAAACTTAATTTAGGCAACGAACACTGATTTTAAATATCCATTATAATTGTTACTGGCCAATTAGAAATAAATTAATTTTACCGCACCCAGCAGGGTAGGATTAAGACACTGTGTTCCCCAGTTTTTGCCGAAATCTGGAGGCATTGCGTGACGAGTGGTGGAACTGCATGGCGCGCTTTGTCTCGATACCAGAGCGAAGAAATGAAAATATAAATTTAAATAAATATTTAATTACCGGCACAACCAGTCGCGTTTACAGTCTCACTTTGTGCCCCTGCGCCACGACTCCTTTGGTCCCCTGCCTTTTATTAATATTGTCACTCGCTAATTATTATTACAAAGTAGTTGGCGGAACATAAAGATATATTTCAGAAAACGTTTATTTCTTATCTGATGACGAAAATGAATTAAAATAAAAGTAATGTGAATAATTAAAATAATATAATTATTTTTCTTTATTTGAAGGGTTCTGCTTACTTAGAAATTCACATTAATGCGTTATAGTGTTAGATTATCTTTATATAATACTAACTGTAACCTAACTCCATTCCCATGGTTCAATGTAAATGTACTGTTTACTTTGTACAGTGGATTACATCGAAACTATTTACTCGTATTTATATAGCCCATATCTAACCTTCCTCGATAGCTTAACTATTTAACACAAAAAGATTTTTGTCCAAGCCAGGAGGTTCTGTGGCTAACTCACTTTGTAATATTAGTATGGGTAATAGGTACTATTGGAACACGTTTAGGCGACGCGACGGCCATCTGCGCCGCTTCTGAAACATACGAGTCGTGCTACGGGCCACTCTGCTCCCGTATTTTTAACATATAAATTATATATCTTCTAAAATATAAATCAAAAATTCAATCAAGTTTACGCTGTATCCCGCACACAGCAGGGTAGGCAGAGGGAACATACCGAACCGGGTTCTGGAGACATTGCGAGTTAAGTGGTGGAACTCAACGCCGCATTTTGCCTTAACAACAGAACGAAATGAAAATATAAATGTAAATAAATATTTGATTTCCTCGAGTGGAGATCAAACCTACAACCGACTCGATTTTACAATCACACTTTGTGCCACTGCGCCACGACTGGCCTCAAAATATCATGTTTTTATATTCTGTAAAAGCCAAATTTATTTTGTATAGCACGTACAACGTACCCAACGTATTTAATTAGATATATAACAATGCTGTATGTTATAAAATACTTTCGAAAATATTTAAATTTTTATGTTAAATTTTTGTAATGTGTAAAACAAAAGTGCTTACTGTAGGTAATCTTGAGGGGATGCTGTGGCTTCATTAAAGAACTTTTAAAGAGAAATAATTATATATGTATGTAGTTTTTGCGTGGCGTTACCCATTTATGCACTGCATGCTCTCGAGTTTTTCCATTTTTTGGATTCCTTATAGGATCTCCTTGTTTTCACGCCTGTCCGTCTCTCAAAACCGTTTATATCGAGATTGAGAGGAGGTATTAAATTAAAATGAATATCTAATTAAAGACCCTCAAAGATCCTTATTATTCAGAAAAAAATAGGCTTCTAAATAATCTCAATCAAAAGATACGAGCATTTATGCATCGTTTTTACAGCATTTTGTATAGAAATCGCCGCGTCATCGAAACCTATAGGCTACTTCTCGTATATGAAAATTGGCACAAAGTTAGAACTTACAATACAAATAAAGGAACAAATCTGAATAGTGAAAATTTATAGGTATTTCACAGAAAAAAATAATTACAAACTTATATTTGTAGTTAAATTCATACATAATAAGTGCATACGCCTGCAAACTTAAGTTTGCATGGGATTTGGTAAGAAGTATGAGAACTTACAGTACAAATTAAGAAATATATCCAAAAATGGAAATTTATGTTTATATTCTGGTAAAAATTATAGTTCTTCTCTTACACAATTAGTGCAAGCTTAACTTGTTAAATTTGTGAACTTTTATAAATACTTTACTTATCGTTGAACTCCAATCCTGAACTGTAGAAATGTCTTGAAATGGTAGCCTAAAGTCCTCCTCGATTAATAGACTATTTATTCCATATAAAAATATTTTTTGAAATAGAACCAGTAATTCCTGAGATTTGCCACCTCAACCAAACAAACTCTTCCACCTTAAAATTTATTAGTATAGAAGTACACGAATGGATTTCTTAAAAATGATTTTGACCAGATCAATTTCTAATTATAACTTATTTTATAATAAATAATAAAATTCATTGTTTATTTATTGTGTAGAAACAAGCCTAATCTTCTTAATATAGTAATTACAAAACTGTATTTAACTTGAAGGTGAAATGTATAGAGTTACATAGCTGCTTAGTTATTAGTAACAACAATTATCAAAATGTATAAAATTTTTTGAATTTTGTATCACCCACATAATGTCGTTCCAGCTAAACGTTATTCTTATTAGAAGTAGTATTTAAGCATTTTGTTCAATTGACCGCTTGCATTGGATTTATAACTTTGTGTACTATGGAGAAACCAATTTCAATTGTATTTTTACTTATTTGTATATTTTTCTATAGTAAGTACATATTTTTTTACATTTTTCAATAAATTATTTTCCAATATGATATATTTATCGGGTGTTAATTAAATATATCATATGGCCATTTTGTCAGTTTAAATAATATAATTGATTTAAATATTTTTTAGATATTACAGCCAGAGTGCCTGTTGATTATAATGACAAGAAAATTAATAAAATAGTAGGAGGATATAATATTACAATTCAGGATGCGCCATATCAAGTATATTTGTTGCTGCAGATGGGAACCCGGTACTTTCAGTGCGGAGGGTCGATTATAAGTGAACGATATGTTTTAACTGCAGCTCATTGCTTAACTGGGTAAATAGTATAAGTATTATTATAATTCAAGTTATTTATTCAATAATAATAAGGCTTTTTATTATTAATTTAAATAATATCAGTAACAAATGCCTTAGATGGGATAAAATGGCAAATAAGACTCCTATGTGTTAGCATTAAAGTTTATTTGATTTTGGATGTAACATTCTTGTCTTTTACTTCTAAATAATATGTAAAGAAAAAAAGGAAAATAAATTTATAGCTTTTACGAAATCGCTATAGAATGATATAATATCAGGAATTGCATAAAGGAACTGCTATTATTTATAAATAATTTCAGAAAACAAAGAGTATTTGTAAGGGCCGGCAGTACATATGCCGATTACGGAGGCATTCAATACAACTCCACAAGATTCAGGTCACATCCATTGTACAATCCTGCAACTTCTGATTATGACGTAGGTGTAATAAATATCCCTGGAGGAATAGCTCTGGATGGATATAGCACAAGAGCTATATCGCTGCCAGCAAGGGGCACTGTTATACCGAATGATACCAATATTTTGGTGACTGGTTGGGGTGATACCACTGTATGTTTGTTAAACCATTCAAAATTTAATTAATTATCTGGTAGGGTTATCTTTTGAGTCAAGTCGAGATTATCTATTGATAGAGTGATCAATTTCTACTGATATATATGTAGTCTTGAGTATTTCGCTTTAACTGAATATTTTTGTCTTATGTTGATTGCTTGTGTGCTTAAAATTTTCAAAACAAAAATTTTAAGGCAAGCAAGTAATATTTTGAAACAATTATAGCGTGTAATTTTTTTTAAAACACACAATTTAATTCACATTTAACAATTTTGTATTTTTTTATTAGGTTTGTTTGTTAGTTGTCTAAATACTATTTCTTTGTTTATTGTATTAGGAAGGTGGTCAGGTGAGTGAAAATCTGATGGCTGTACAAATTCCAACGGTGCCACAAGAGGAATGCCGCGAAACTTACAGCACATTAACATCTCGGCAATTTTGTGCTGGCTTAGAAGAAGGTGGGAAAGATTCTTGTCAGGTATGAGATGTCAAAGTTATATTTTAGGGTTTACTACTGTAAGAAAAAAAAACAAATATTCAGGAGTATAGATAAAAATCAATATTCTTAATCCACACAAACAAAACAGTTATGCATCGAGATTGCTGTATTTTGTATGAATATAAAAAAAATAATACAAGCTTATATTACAAATATTTCATACAAAATAAGTCCATAACTCACTGGTGTCCAAAAATAAAAATGACAAACTTAAGATTATTATTTTTATAAATTACACTTTCCGTCTACCTAGAATTTTGAAATTGATATGGAACCGTCAGCTCTCCTCGCCTCTCGCCTTGATCGGTTTTTTTTTATATTTTAAATGTGATGTTTCATCCTTGTGCACAGGGTGATTCCGGAGGTCCTGCAGTGTCAACAGACTCAGGTCTTCAAATAGGTATCGTTTCATTCGGCTATGGTTGCGCTAGACCTGATACTCCTGGTGTGTACACAAATGTCGCAAGAGTCCGAAGATGGATCAGACTAGCTACTGGTGTATAAATTTAAAATCAATGGCTAATGATACTCATACATATATATTTGATTACTGAAAATGGCTTCTTCGTTCAATGAACAACACTTTTTCCAAATTAGGAGCAAATTTAATGCTTCGAACTTTTACTTGTAAGTATACATACTGTACAATGTCACAAA
The DNA here is from genome assembly GCA_917862395.2 of Heliconius sara. NCBI lineage: Eukaryota > Metazoa > Arthropoda > Insecta > Lepidoptera > Nymphalidae > Heliconius > Heliconius sara. The sequence continues at coordinate 4,368,221 of OU860796.2, read as the reverse complement.
CTGCCAAGAAGACAAAATGCCGAAAAAATAATCAATGGGATTCTAACATAGATTTATTTGTTTCTAAAATGTTTTAATGAGCTGAATGTTTATGTAATATAAAATCAACGGAAAGAAATGTGAATCTATTTCTTTTTTCTTAACATCGGAAATAAAAACAGTTTATTTATACTCTATTGTATTTATTTGGTATATAAAATGTATATTAATACATTTTTGGTGTACAGTTAGATATATATTAGATTTTTTTATAAAAAATTATAAAATTCGTTCATTGAATATTCTTTTGGTGATTTCAGTCAATTTGGTGTTAGTAATTTATATTTTTTGTTTAAAATTGAGTAATCATATAAATAACAAAATAAAAGACAATATAACAACTTTTAAATTATAAAACTATAAGTCAGTTGTCCATGAGTACTCGGTAAAACAAAATACGCGTGAAGTTTAAAAAAACACATACAATGTTTCATTATTTGCATAATTCACGCATAAAATACATGATAAAGATGACATTGAACAACAAAGAATTCTATGACATAGTAACTGAATCACATAGTTGACCCAATATTTGTAATATTTAACACCAATATTTGTATAATATTTTTCATTTTGCACAAATAAAGAATAAAAAAACGTTTTATTAATATTAATATAAACTATCAATAAGTTATCATAATCAGGTCGGCAATGCGTCTCATCATAGCTCATCAGCTACTCATCACTTACTGGTGGTAGTTTTTACTTAAGTAATTCTGATACGGAACGAGCATTTATTATGTTCAAACCTGACGACATTTTTTAAATATCTGAACAAAATTATAATAGCCGCAGTATTATCATTTACTAAAATGGAAAATAAATGTAAATTCAAATGACTAGTTGTGACTAGGTTAGCAACAGTACAAAATTCTGACCCAAAAATAGAACGCCTTAATGACATTCAAGAAGAAATATAAACTGATGAAAGGCTTGATGTAAAAAATTATTCAAAATATAAATCAGAATTTAAATAAAAATTTCATATTATTCGAGTGGATATCGAACCCATAACCACGATTGGATTTGGCAGGAGCACAAAATGTGGCTGTAAACGCGACCATTTACATAAATATCGTTGTATTAATGAACACTCGTATAAAAAAACTGATTCTGGGTAGTATAAGTAGTATCAAAAGCTTCACGGTGGAGAATTGCTAAAGAGTCACGATGATATTGTAGAAAGTAACAAATATGAATAACAATGGATAAATTTTCTAGCGTTTATTGGTTTCCTAAAATGAAACAATTTGTATAAGAATATGTACGTTTAGATAAGAATATGTCTGTACGTTTCGATTGTGCTTATCACTTGAACCTGGACGATTTTTCTAAATGCAACATATAAAGTTTCGATTCTGTTTCATGCTCTAGATTATTTAGGCCCATTTGTCCATAGTCGTAAAAATAGTCATTTGTGATAATCATTGATCGTTTGTATTTTTAATGTTTAATAATAAAACTAGTAAGAGGAACAAATATTATGCAGGTAAATACAATATTAAAAATATACATAGAGGTTAAGGTGAGCAGTTTTCCACAGGTTGGGGGAGTAAATGTCCTAGTTTAACATGACAGATTACCTTAAAATATTGTCTGTAAAATTTATAAATCATGTTTGTAAGAGTTACTACACTGTTGCTATGATTGCTTATTATGCAATAGTCAATTACGTAAGAGTTATGAATGAAAGCTTTTTTTTTTTGAAACAAGCGGTCGTGTTTCGGCGCAGGACGGTATTTACAGAAAATAAAATAATAATAGGCGAATAATAGCCTTAATATAGCCCTTCTTTTATTCTTTTATTAGTATTTTGATTTGATAGAGTGATCAGACTGATTGAGTGAATACATCGTTATTCTGCCTCTCCTCAACATACAACGGTAAAGTAAAAAACTTACAAACCCGTTGTATTACTTACCTAGCATTTTATTTGACACTGGGTATCTTACGAAAAGGATTAAAATCCCACATATTTTCAATACAATTCAATGTAAAATATTGCCAAGACGATGGCGTGCAAAAATCATCACATCTCATGTAGAGCCAAGTTAGACCTCCACACATCCTAATTCTATGTACAAGCTCCAACTTCACAAACTAAACCTTAGTTAAAATCAAATTAATTATATTTTAATTATAGTAAGCTTAGTTTTTATTTTTTTGACTGTAACTTTTAAGCTCACAGGATCGCGTTAAGTGTCCGTCAAAATATGGCACGATACTGAAAATTTTTCACTTTTGTAAATCATTTACATATTCATGATTTTGTGTTTTTGTACAAAGTAAAAAACTCTTAAGTACACTTTACTTGAAATATATTATTACTTTTATATATTTATAATGAGTATGTTTATTATTATTCTAAGTATTTACATCAAATAGTAGTAGTATTTAACTAAAAAAGTTGTGTTTTTTTGAGTACTAAATGGTTTTATAATAATAATGAAAATATTTCAAAAACATGTAAAAAATTAACTTATATTTTTCTCTAACTATAAAAGAAACTACCGTTAGTGATTTACATTCTCTATCCGACTGACTGACTTCAAACATGAAGAATTTGGTTGTGTTTGTACTGCTAGGCACATTTTTGTATAAAGGTATGATTAAATAAAATACAATATTTCTTAGAAAATAACAGCTTTTACTAAACTGTCTAATTATAATTTTTTTTTAGATGTCTACAGTAGAAAACTCCCTCATAAGTCGAATAACAATAAAATAGTTGGTGGTTACAATGCCACTATTGAACAGTTCCCCTATCAAGTACTTTTGATAATATCAAAAGGCGCAGAAATGTACGGATGTGGAGGTTCTATTATAAGCAATACAGTTATATTGACTGCAGCCCATTGTATAGCCGGGTAAAATATATAATGTTTCTTTCTTTACATATCTGTGCCATTTTTAGGGTACATGTACTTACTGCATATCCTAGAAATAGGAGTAATCTCTAGATATACTTACTTAGAAGCGAGAAGTTTCGTTATCTAATTTTTGATCATGTTATATTGTAATTAGGTGAGCAAAGTAAGGCAGTTTGCTCAAGAAGACTGGTTGTGGGTTCGATCCACAATCGAGGAAATGAAATATTAATAACATTTATATTTTCCTTTCTTCGCTCTGGTGTCGAGGAAAACGCGGCGTTGAGGTCCGCCTCGCAACACGCAATGCCTCCAAAATCTCGGCGAAAAGTGGGGACCGGAGTGTCTTAACACTAGGTGCCCTCTGCCTACTCTGCTGTGTGCGTAAAGCTGATTTATTTATTTATTTATTTTTATTTCTTTTATTTATTATATTAAACATAATAACATAATCATATTAAAATTTCAGAGCGTCAAAAGCCTATGTAAAATCGGGTGCAACATCACCTAACGCTGACGGAGACACAATTGGCTCAAGTAAACTAACCCCACACCCCAACTATAGTAAGAGAACTCAAGACTACGATATTGGTATAATCACTTTGGAACGGCCTATAAAATTAGATGGCGTTAAAACAAAAATAGTACGATTGGCTGACAAAGACACACAAATTAATCCTGGACGAAGTGTTACTGTCACTGGATGGGGGGCTACTTCGGTAAGTATTTTAAACAATAATTATATCCACTAGCAGTACACTCGTGGCTTCGCCCGCGTAAATTTATTGTTATATTATACAAAAACTTTATTAAAATTGTAACCTATGTGTTATTCTTATGTATAAACTATATTATTGTAAAGTTTTATATACTTATTAAAAATAAGTATAAAAAATTGTACGTAGAGGGATTTGAACCTGCGCCTCTTGGAAACCGTCGAAGCGTTGTGACCACTAAGCCATACGTTCTTATCAAGCTACGTCCAAATTTTTATATGCTTGTGAGATTCAATTTATGCTAGTAGTTTCTCTGTAGGGAGATTTTTAAAAATTTCCGCATCCCAAAGATAATTCTTAAATTCATCGTTAAATATATATAGATGAACAGTCCTTAAAATTTCAGCTTTACTAAAATGAGGATGGTCTGGTGGCTATGGGGTCTAGGCTATAATTACAATATTTAGTCCGGCGCATCCATATATTTTCATCATACTATGCCACGATATATTTTTATGATTCTTATTATCTATACTTATAATAAATCTGTAGAAAAGTCGTTTCTGTACATTGAAAATATTTAAAAAAAAATTAGCTAGGGTGTTAAAGGATAACTAACAGAATCCATTTCCAACATTTTTGGATTTTTTGTCTGTTTGTCTGTTTGTCTGTTTGTCTGTTTGTCTGTTTGTCTGTTTTCCTGTTTATGTGAACACGCATCACGTCAAAAGTACCCAATATATTTAAGCAAGTTTTATACGTAAAAATTACCAGTAAATCAAGGTAACATTTAGTGTTTATTTCATTGTAATAGCTTCACTCTATCAAAAGATATAAGTATTTAAGTTTCCAAGAAGCTTATATTTGAGATAGTAGAACTCGATACTAGAAACGCTATCTATTTTATATTTTAAGTAGGTAGGTAGGTAGGTGGGGTAGGTAGGTGGGTAGGTAGGTGGGTAGGTAGGTGGGTAGGTAGGTAGGTGGGTAGGTGGGTAGGTAGGTAGGTAGGTAGGTGGGTAGGTAGGTAGGTAGGTAGGAGGGAGGTAGGTAGGTAGGTAGGTAGGTGGGTAGGTAGGTAGGTAGGTGGGTAGGTGAGTAGGTGGGTAGGTAGGTAGGTAGGTAGGTAGGTAGGTAGGTAGGTAGGTAGGTAGGTAGGTAGGTAGGTAGGTGGGGTAGGTAGGTAGGTAGGTGGGTAGGTGGGTAGGTAGGTGGGTAGGTAGGTAGGTAGGTATGGATGTATGGATGTATGGATTTATGGATGTATGGATGTATGGATGTATGGATGTATGGATGTATGAATGTATGGATGTATGGATGTGTGGATGTGTGGATGTGTGGATGTGTGGATGTGTGGATGTATGGATGTATGGATGTAGTGTATATTTTTTTCAATTATTATTACCAGTAAAGTATCGATACTAATGTGATATCTATATATTTAATATATAAAATATTTTTTAGTAAGTTTTATAATTCTAATAGAATTAAACAACTTTATAAAATGATTTTTCCTTGGATGCGTTGTAATAATTACAACATAATATATAAGATTTTATATGTGATTTTAATTATTATGTTAAAATAATTAAATGTATTTTACCGCTCCCGCACCGCGCTCACGTCTTAGCTCTTTAAATCGCTTAAGTCGTTTCTGAGATAAGCGTCGACTAACAGAAAAATCAAGAAACCGACAAAATTTATAAATATAGTTGTTGGTTCTATTAGTTTGTTAATTGCTCCAATAATAATTTGTTTAATGAAAATCGAAAATGCCATGGTTTTAATAATTTTCATATTAGAAATCTTAAGTGCGCTGCAAGCATACATTATTTATTAAAACAGGAACGTAATTCCCTGTACCGAAACAAACAAATAATTCACAAATTTAAGCGCGTGAAGCCGCGAGCTGGTTGCTATATTTTATAAAATTTTATGTTGTGTTTATAATAGAAGGATCACGTGGTGATGTCAATACGTTTTAATCATTGGCATGTAGGTACGTTATATTAATTTATAGTAGATATATATCTCAAGAGAACTTAATCAAAACTTTGTATATACAAAAATACATGAAATTATCATGTTATCCCTAATAACTAATATCAAATTTATTTTATGAATCAATCTTAATGTTATATTCGAAACAAATGAATTGAATGTAAATTTATTAATACGTTTCAAGTATGAAAAAAAGAAAAAATGCAATAAAATTGCGTTTCTGCTTTTCTTTCCAATGATTTATATTTCTATATATATGGGACGTAAATACGGGAACAGAGCTGCCATCTTAGTACAGAGTAACCTCTAAAATATATATTTACGTATAGTTAAAGAATAAAAAGTGTGAAGAGGAATGTGTGATTCCTATATAGAATATATTATTCTACATCGAGGCCGGCCGTGGCGCAGTGGCACGAAGTGTGACTGTAAAACCGACTGGTTGTGGGTTCGATCCCCACTCGAGGAGATGAAATATTTATTTAAATTTATATTTCCATTCCTCTGCCTACCCTGCTGTGTGCGGGATATAGCGTGAAGCTAATTTAATTTAATTTAATTTTAACATTATATCATAAAAAAAAAACAGTACATATAAAGGTATCCTCCTGCAGTATAATTATTTTCAATCAACATTTTTGAACTTTTAATTTTGAACATTTTAAATATTTTCGTGCCATTATGATGAAAAACTTAGACAATTTTTTAATTTGAAAAAAATAATTTATTAACGATAAGAATGTTGGTAGTTTTTCAAAAGGTATAAGAATTTAAAAAATGTCTAAAATATGCTTTCTTCGCAAGTATTGTAATAACGATTAGTTCTATTCACTAAAAAATCACTATAAATATTAAATATGCTCAATTTGTGTTTTTGTCAGCACCACTTTAACTGAAACCATAGTTAATCACTCTATAAAAGCCTAATACAATAAAAAAAATCCTAAAAGTGAAAAAGTTATTTTTCATACAAAATAAATTATATATTATCGTTGATATTAAAATAAAACGCTATTTGTCATTAAACACGCAAACAGGCATAAGCCTATCAAAGGGAAACCGCCGCATACGCCTCATTCCTAAATCGAGTCGTAGGTATTGGCGACAAAGTTCAAAGTTGCTTAACCTTTAGTAATACTTTTGTAGTAGTATGTGTTAACGTTATTGGTATCAATGCGTAACTGCGTCACACGAAATACAGGTATGGATAAACATCGATCGTGAAATGAAAAAAAAAGTCTACGTCTAAACTGTTGAGGTATCTTGATTAATTTCTTTAGGTATGGGCTTAAAATATTTTATTAAAGGAGCGCTGACGCTTCCATTCTGTATTAATATTAAAGGCCATCGCGGCGCAGGGGCACAAAGTTAGGTTAAGTTACTTAAATCGGTTAAGCCCTTTCTGAGATTATCCTGAACGCACAGATAAACAGACAAATTGACCAAGTTCTATTACATTGTTAAATGTCCGTAATAATATTTTTTTTAATATATCTTCCACGTATGAGTTAGGATTTTATTGTAAATAGCGATATTACTATAACTATATATCTATAACTATAACTTAGGTCCTAAAGACTCCTTAAGGCAAAAGTTTAAAGAAATTAATATATTGACAGTTGCATCTCTCTTACATTAGAGAAATCTTGCAAACATACATTATAGGTATATTAAAACACGAACATAATTTTAGTGTATTAAGCAAATAATTCTGTGGTTTAAGCGGGCGAAGCCGCGAGCGGGCCGCTAGTCCTTAATAAGAATCATAAAAATACATCGTTAGATTCTTTATCAGAGAGTTACAGGTATATATAAATATTTATTTTCATATTTCAGGAAAAAGGACCAGGAAGTGATAGTTTACTGGCAGTTGATGTACCTATTGTATCTAACGATGAATGCCGTAAAGCTTACCGTACGCTCACAACCCGAATGTTCTGTGCTGGTGTACCTCAAGGTGGCAAAGACGCGTGCCAGGTATAAGAAAATAATATTTTGCTAATTGTTTGCTGTGCCTCAACACTAGAGAGAAGAAATTGAAAATATTAAATATTTGGTTTCCTCGAATGGAAATCGAACCCACAACCTATCGCGTTTACAGTCACATGCTTGTGCTCCTGCATCACGACTGACCTTATCTGGTATTAATGGTAGAAGGTTAAAAACAATTTTTATAAATATATAGTATTTGTCAGTACATTTCCTAGGCTATTTATTAGCTTATCTACAAAACCTTTGTTTGATATAAATAATTCATGAATCTTTTACGAGTTTATAAAGGCTATAAAGAGACACAGTGTGCTCTTTATGTCGTCTTCGTACCTCAAAGGGTTCCAGAAGAGATTTAGGAACGGAAAATCTTATAAAGTGTAAATGTATTACGATATATGTACGTGATTATATTCGAATGGTTGGCAGGATTTTAGTGGTATTTAATTTTAAAATGCTTGTTTAAATTGTAAGGTAAATGCAGTTAAATGTCGTGTTAGTTTATAAAATAACTATTAATGATTATAGTTCGGTTTGTTTTTTTTTTATCTTAGCTTCACGCTGTATCCCGTACGTGGCAGACGTCTCTTTTGGTTAATGCTCTCAATTTAATCCTTATTCTTCTGATGTAGTCATTTCATTTACATGTCGTATGCTATAATGGGGAAAAAAATTATTGAATGTGATAATCTAAAGTGATAATTGAAGATAATTTCTATCTTAACAGTACTTTGAGTAATTCTGCATTTAATCTTTCCCTCTGAGCGTGACAAATTGATATTCCATTGGATTATCAGAAATAGCATACCTGTTTTTAAGTATACATTTATAGTATAGTTAGATTGTCTTAATAGAACTGAGCGTTTCAGTATAAGTTTATTATTCTGTTAAAATAATCTTAATTTCTTTCACGACTGATTTTATTAATTAAAAATAGCGGTAGATCGATTCCCAATTGAATAAATAAATTTTATTACATTTAAGTACCTCAAAAAATCTGCGGAGAGTCTTTACATTATATTCTCTCTGCTTACTATATACGGGATACAGCATTAGGCTAAACTAATATAATATAGCTGTGATCTATTCCGATAAAAGAAGTCTTTGGATAATTGAATGGGGAATAAACTACGGAGTTACGTATCAGCAGAATTAAGGAGATCCTAGTTCTACTATCTCTCAAAAGGGTGGAAGGCCAGCGGTGATCAAGCTAGGGCCAGGCGTGGCGCAGGGGCACAAAGTGTGACTGTAAAACCGACTGGTTGTGGGTTCGATCCCCACTCGAGGAGATCAAATATTGACTTACATTTATATTTCCATTTCTTCGCTCTGGTGTCGAGCAAAGCGCGGCGTTGAGTTCTTGCCACTCAACACGCAACGCCTCCAGAATTCGGCAGAAAGTGGGGAACAGAATGTCTTAACATTATGTTCCCTCTGTCAACTTTGCTATGTGCGGTTTACAGCGTGAAGCTGATTTTTTATTTGTTTATTCTAAGGGTGACTCTGGAGGACCAGCGGTGTTCAAGCCAGAAGGTATCCAAATCGGTGTTGTTTCACATGGCATCGGCTGCGCACGTAAGGGCTACCCGGGTGTGTACACTAGTGTGGCCAGCGTTCGAGACTGGATCAAGCAAGTATCTGGAGTATAAATTTGGACTACATGGCTTTTTAGAATCACTTCATTTTACAAATTTTATTAATCTATGGTATATGTGTATTATTTGTTTATTATTTAATAATTTAGCTTGAATATATAATAAAGGTTATTTGCAGATTAATATTTTTGTTTAATTTCATATTGCTTTTTACTTACTTACGTAGGTAAGAAGTGAGAATCTTTTTTTTACACAAAATAAAAAGCTCAGCTTCACGCTGTATCCCGCATCAAGTGAAGTAGGATAAAGTAGGATGGCAGATAGAGTATAGTGTTAAAACACACCGTTCCTTACTTTCCGTCGAATACTAGAGGCATTGCGTGTTGACGCCGCGCTTTGCCTCGACACCAGAGGAAATAAATACAAATAGCAAATATTTTATATCCTCGAGTGGAAATCGAACCCACAACCAGTCGCGTTCACGGTCACACGCTTGTGCCCCTGCACCACGACTGACCTCTAATAAAAATTGATGACGTAAAATTCAATAGAACAGGACTAAAAGATTTTATAATATTTGACACGACAGATATTTTAAGCGAGTCGATTAGTGAATACTAACGAAATCATGAGAATTTAAATGAACAAAGTTGAATGTGACTGGAACTTTTGTAATTTCGTTGGAAGGCACCTGGAGGTGTCTGCGTCGGTGCTATTTGGCTGACAATATCGCGAATCACCTGACATTTGCCGATAAGGAATTGTAATCAGTTCTGAATTTTAATTATATTTTCGTATTTTATCTATATTTAATATGGAATTTATTAGTAAGAGAGTATAACACAAAAATAATTTAGAATATTCTTATTAATTCAACATATATTGTTTTTTCTTTATATAAAAGGTGAATAATATCAATATCTGTCTATTTACAAAGTAATCTTATCAACTTTATAAACAGTGTAAGAAGTATAAAATTTTTATATATATAAGGTTTTAACAATCTCCTAAAATAAAAACAAGCTAAACTTGATTGTTTATTCAAAACAACAATTATTAATTTACCGCATTGCACCGACGATTGCTAGGGGACTAAAGGAAAGATAAATGAAAATGTAATTAAGCACAAGGAAAGTTTTAAGGAGATGTTAAAAGTTTGTTCTTCTGTTTCGTTTTATTTACTTTATTGTTTGGATTATCTGAAGATTTGTATGTACGTAGAAGATTTGGAAAAAATATTTGCACGTAATATTACGGCTTTTTCAATATCTTAGGTATTCACTATACATCACACTTTATCCTACATATAGGTAGAAAGAACTTAGTGTTGAAACACTCCGTACTTCGGTTTTCACCTGAATTCTATTCAAGACACTGTGTGTTAGTTGGCAGAATTTCAAGCCGGACCTTATCTTACTAGATTTCATTTTACGAAATGAGAATTGAACCCACAACGTTTGAAGCGCTTAGAGACAAACTCCAATCCACAGCCTCACGATAAGTGTAAATAAAAAAAATTATGGACGTTTTAAAAAAAATACCGAAAGTTTTTATCTTATAGTTTGAGCAAAGCAGTATTAACAATTTTAATAATAATTGCTCTAATTATAGATATAAATTTTTAAACAATTCTACTTTAGGTTTCTAAATAATAAAAATAACCTCTTACGCAGCTTATATTACATTTAATGAATCGTTTAAAACGATTCAATTATTATTTACACAACAAAAAAACGTCAGTCTATTAACACGTAAAATACATATCTATATTATTAAAAGATTAGAAATATATCATCATAAGATAAGAAAAAAGTCTGGCTTAAGCGAATACAAGCATACCATGTACATGTGGCGTTGCAAATCCGAATTTCGCTGCAAAACAGGCTTCCTTCCTAATGAGAAGGATTTGGAGCGTAAGCCGTCACTGCACTCCCTCTTGATGGGGAAACACACGCCTTAAATCTGGGGATCTCGGCGTTTTCCTGTATCTTGCGAATAATGGCTATGGAAGTATTTATTGCATTAGAAATGATAAACGAAATTATGTTAAGTTTCGACTCGTTAGTATTATCATATTATTTGAAATCAAATGTATGATATCATATTTATATTGTAAATATGTAATTAAGTTTGTTTGAAACCAATTATAAAGGAACTTTATACATATCTTAAACGTATAGTATTAGGAAATATCATATAATATTTATTAAAAATGTGTATATTTAAAAATACTCTACAATTTCAAATTTCAAATCCTTTCTCTATAATATACAAATAAGTTTAAGCGATCGAAGCCACGTTTGAGTCTCTATTACATATATAAGAACACGAATGCTTTTCTGATTTCACGGATGAATAAAATAAATATAAAATCTAGGGACTAATTAAATATCAAATGATTTCTGTATAACAATTATATTACGCAACTAAACTATTTCATACAAAACTTTAGCTCAAAATATAATATTTTATATATTTATTATGATCGAGAGCACCACGTGTGTGGCAATCATAGCAATTTACCAAGGCTCTTACTTCATAGAAATGTATAAATGAACAAAACATTAGCACTTATAGGTATTCCATCAGAAATATGAATGTAATTTCCTTTTAACATAATTTAATTTCTATTTAGTGGAAAAGAGATGAAAAGAACGTATAATTTCATCACGTTGATAAGTTAAGAGATCTAATATCCTCTTTCAGACTATTTAATGTATTAAATTGACATTTCATAAGATTAAGAATATATAATATATCTTAAACGGTTCGGAAGTGGTTCGTTTATTTTTTTGAATTCAATCTATAAAATTATATTAAGGCGGTGCAGCGCTACCTTCGAGAATGCCGTAAAGTTTTACATTTATAGAATCATTAAAACGAATTGAAATTGTAGAGTATTTTGTTGGTATGTTAGTAGTACGCTTACTATAGCTATATTACCATATATCTTCATGCTTTAACTCATATATAGGGCAGGAAGATAGAAATTAATAAAGAAGAATTAATTAGTGTTGAACATTCTGTTCTCCGCTTTTCGCGCGAATTTGAGACATTGTATGTTAAAACATAAAATAAAATATAGTGAGGCCAGTCGTTCATTTTTTCGAGTCGAGGCAAGGCGCGGCGTTAAGTTCCGTCAATCAACACGCAATGCCTCCAGAACTCGGCTGAAAGTGGGGAACGGAGAGTCTTAACACTAGGTTACCTCTGCCTAGTTTGCTGTGTGCGGGTTACAGCGCGAAGCTGATGAAATATATTATAAAATATAGAAAGGCTTACGGCTATAGACTATTCCATCAAAAACATTAATGTTAAATGAGAGCCAAGTTAAATATTTAATATTGCGTGGTTCTCGACTTCACCGATAAAAAGTGGAAGATCTATATAGATGTAAAGTTGTGTGTGGAAAAAAATTGTAGCTCGACGCCTGTCTTGATTGTATTTTAGTAATTTACTTGAATTAGTATTAAATGTCAACAACAATAGTCTATTGTTTGAATTTAAATACATAATATTTAATAAATAAGTATGTATAAATGAGAAAAGTCCAAATAGCAGAACTGAAATTTTATAATTCTATTCTAATCTTTAGGTACATAGTAAATCAATTACTAAAAGAAACATATAACTTGAGACCTAAACACGATACACTTTTTCGAGAAAGCAAATGTATGCGAGTGATAGAGATACTTCGCTCTTGATACCGTCATATCAATTTATTCACTTAGCGCCACCTTTTCCATGTCTTCCTCAAATCAGTACCTTAACCCGAACGAACTCCTCAAATATACGTAGGAAGTTAAGCTCAGTTGATTCCCCTTAAAGGGCAATTTATTTCTTATATTACTTTTTGGTGCAAATATCAAGTTTTTTGCATAAGTACACTGAAACTTATAGGAATTTAAATAAGGGGATAACAAACATATTATAAGATAGTAAAGTTCGTATAAAATTGTTGAGTAAAATGCTTGTCTTTTTAATATATATAGAAACAGGGTGTCTTTACGTTATAGAAAGTAAAGGCTATGTTATCTTTTTAGAGATTAAACATCATTTATATTGCCATCTTTCATCGCGTCTTGTACTTACATAATATGTAGGTTCAGAAAATGTTATTTTTTGAATATATAGGATGATTTCAAATTTGTGAGATTAACTGTATCTTGCCTCTTCATTTCCAATAATATAGTTTATGCAGTCAGGTCTACAGGAAGCACTCAGTAGGTTAAGAGTTAGCGGTGAATATCACAGCAAATGAATTGAAAACGATGCATAAATGCTGTTATCTATTGGTTGTGTTGACTCAGAAGCTTTATTTTTATGTATGCTCCAAGGGACCGGTCTTGACAGACGGGCAGATGCACAAGAAAGTGATCTATAAGAATTTTATTTAATAGTTTTTAAGGTAATAAAAATCTCTTACATTGAATTACAAATAAGCTAACACTCCAAAAACATCACCTAAATATATCACTTCAACATTTAACAGATTTGCGTTAAATAAAATTAAATGCCAACTTTACGTCTGGGTCTGCGAGCCAGTTTTATGAGGGTAACTTTCGAAACAATCCCACTAATACTGGGCCGATGGCTAACAAAGCAAAGCAAAAACTACCTTAATTTATAGTTCGAAGTTTGAGGACGATACCGACTGGAATGTGTTTTGGTATTATCCCCTGCATAAATTTAGGTGCGAAATATCCAGCGTATTTAATAGAATGAATGATTTGTTAAAATTGTCGCCGAAAGTTGCGGTGGCATTGAGTTAAGGCATGGTCACGCGTGCCTGTTGAGATATTTTGAATACAAAGATATTAGATAAAGATATTGTGGATAAGTAAATCCAATATTAATTTCAATAGCTTCTAATATGAATATATTGTAAGTTTTTTTTTAAATTGTTTATAATGTAATGGATAGGAAATTTTAGGTTAAACAATAAATGTGGCCATCAGTCAGTTTTCTTGGGCTTGGACTACTACTAAACTACACAGATGTTTTGTAATTTATTAATTTAAAAAAACCATACAATTTTTTCTGATAAATTAATTTTAAAAAATTGTATGAATTTTTAAACTTAAACGCTCAAAGAGCGCGTCTTGCTTTGATCTCCATATGACCATTTTCATTTTCCTTATTTCTATTTATCAAATAAACGGGGCTATTGCATATGAGGTTAAAATTTTAATTTAAATTATTTTTTAAAATTACCTAATATTAAGTTTAATTTGATTCTATTAGAGGCCGGTCGTGGCGCAGTGGCACAAAGTGTGACTGTAAACCGACTGGTTGTGGGTTCGATCCCCACTCGAGGAGATGAAATATTTACTTAAATTTATATTTCCATTTCTTCGCTCTGGTGTCGAGGTAAAGCGCGGCGTTGAGTTCTGCCACTTAACACGCAATGCCTCCGGAATTCGGCAGAAAGTGGAGAACGGAGTGTCTTTCACTACGTTCCCTCTGCCTACCCTGCAGTGTGCGGGATACAGCGTGAAGCTGATTTGATGATTCTATTAAATAATTGCTTTTTATAATTATTTTTGTATTAGAATAATATTTTTTAAAAATAACTACGTTATAACTTAAACTTTTTTTTATGTGACGCTAAATATATACATATATAAGATTATTGATTATTATTAATAATAATTTGCATGTCAGATGTCACCATTTGAATTTCAGTTCAAGGCTGATGTTTATACAAACTAACTCATTAATTGTTAACTTAAACGTTGTTTTTATGGACAAGCTATTTAAACTTCTTTAGTTTCAATATACGAACGATTCTAAAACAGAAAAATAGTCAAATGCAACGATATGTTTTGTTTAACTATATCAGAAAAAACCGTTACTAAAAGTATAACTCCAGTAAAATTTGAACCCACATCCATAGCGAATAACAAGAAATATCTCAACTGTCCCACGTGGTATAACGGCATTCATATTATTTACAATAAAAGGTCAAGAGTTAAATCTAACAATCGCTTCTAATGTATGCAACAAAGATATTTTACCTTGGTTTTACTGTAAATATAAAAATAAATTGAAATGATACGACCGTCTTAAATTTAGAAGGCAATGTAATTGTTCATCAGATATTATAATAGTTAGCCTTAAATAAGTATTTTTGATGACTGTAGATTTTTTCTTCAAACTGTATCCCGCATGTAGCAGAGTAAGCCGACTGAGGGAACCTAACTGGAGTGTTAAGTCAATCCGATCCCCACTTTTTTCCGAATTCTAGCAGTATTATGTATTGAGTGGGAAACTCAACGCCGCGTCTCTCCTCGACACGCGACAGAGTGGAGAAATGAAAATATTAAATATTTAGTTTCCTGGAGTAGGGGTCGAACCCACAATCTGTCTTATTTACACGCTTGTGCCCCTACGCCACGACTGCCATCTATTATATTAAATTAAATTAAAAATTAAATCAGCATCATGCACTATCCCGCATAAAGGAACCTAATCGATTTTTTTGAGGCATCCCGTGTTGAGTGGAGAAACTCAACGCCACGCTTTGCCTTGACATCAGAGCGTATAAAAAAGAATATTAAATATTTAATTTTCTCCAACATTTCAACAAGAAGAATTGAACCAACAACCAGTCGGTTTTACAGTCACACTTCGTGCCCCTGCGCCACGACTGGCCTCAAATATATTTTATAATAATATAATAGTCAACCTTAAATAACTATTAATGATAGGCGTATACAATTACTGTACATAGAGATGATCATTTAATTATAATTATACGTAGATCGTCATTATTATAACATAAACGTGGTGGATAAATGTTTTGAGTAATTTTGCTTAAGTACTTGTAAATGATGAATACCTGTAAGAAAATATTGATTTTGAAATTAATTTGACCTTTTGTCATTGAAACTTTAATAGCATATTTAAATATAATAACACAGCACAAGTGAGATCGTTAAACTCTTCAATTATAATATAATATATCTACACTACAACTCGCTTTCATTCTTTGTATAGAAATTAGTAATTTTATTTTATATAGAGCTCGATGTTTTGCAAGGTAGACGAAAATTTAAGAGCTAAGACACTCCGTTTCCCATTTTCTATTCAATTCTTGAGACATTCGTATTCGTATTCGTGTTCGAGACCGCCATATTGAAAGGTGAAATGCGAAAAAAAATGTACAGGGGGACCCGTCGTATTTTTGTATTAAAAAACATACTCTTTTGTATTATATAAATATTCAATAATAGCAAGAGAATTCTCATTAAAAATACTACACCTGAATGAATTTTCTTTGGAAGTATAATGGTTATCAAGAATAATATTAACGTGTAATAAGAATGTTATTAAAAGGTAAAAAGCTGTATATAAACGAATTATATAAAAATATAATAAACGATTGTTTCTTGTCAATATAAGCAATTAGTAAGGAAGGTAGACTGAAGAAATATAGTGACTAGACACTCAGTTATCCATTTTCCGCATAATCGAGATATTCGTGGGTGACGAAACTTAATGCCGCTGTTTACCGTAACAAAATGGGTACATACTCTCCTGTCTGGTTAAACAAAAAATAAGAAGATTCAAACAATCGCAAAAAAGAAAAAAAAATGAAGAGAAAACGGTGTTAGAATTGTTTTTCTTATTATTTAATAGTGGGAAAGTGAAAAGGATATCAGGGTTCTTACTATAGTCATAGTAAAAGTACTGTCGTCAGCAAATTGGAGTTCAAGAACTACATCCCAATAGTGTTACAAAATTTTCTTGATTGATCTATACATACGCAGAGAGACAAAATTTTTTTAAGTTTATCAGCTTGTTAAAATTTTTATTTTAAATGTAAAAATAGCAAAATTACTAATACTTTAACCTCATAATTGTATGAGAAATCGTGAAATAAACATAATTTTTTATGCAATTTCTTATTATAAATGCATTCAACGTGATCTAGCGATACACTATTGTAATTATTTTGCAATTTTAACGAAAGACAATAAGTAACGTTGAGAAACGTTCTATGAGTGGTATTGGTCGTGTGATTTTATGAAAATGGCAGACGACGTTTTATCTCGACGCTTATAATGTAATTTAAGCTTATAGCATTATTTATGCTAATATTTTTTCTTATATAGTTCAAAGTTAAATAATAAATATAAATAATTAAATATTTGCAGCTTGTAGACTGTTGATGTTGTGACGAGAAAATGAATTATTATTTATTAATATTTTCATTTTTTCGCTCTGGCACCAAACCAAAATCCGTTCGTTGGCTTCCGCCACTCAACGGAATGCCTCAAAAAAAGCAACGGAATATGTGGAACGGAGTGTCTTAATACTGGGGAACCCAGTGTCTGCCTATACTGTTGTGTGCGGGATACAGCAAAAAAAAAAACAAGATGATATGATGGCTAATTTCATAACATTCTTTGTTTAAATATTATCGTATACCATAGAAAATGAACTATCTTAAAAAATATAAATATTGCGTAAACAGTACGATTCATAACATATCTTTGTAAGATGATTTCTATCTACATTAAAATGGTGCTATATGCACCATAAAGTATTAAAGTAAGTTTACCGACGAGGTATATTTAGCTAAACTACCAGGCGGAAAATCCTTAGGAATTAAATATTTGGAATGGACGTTTTTATATGTCTAGAAACTTGACGTGTTGGATATTAAGTATTGCTGTGAATTGATAATTTTGATAACTTTTTTTACATTAACATTATATTCTGTATGTAGCAGGATAGTCGGGGGGATCATAGTGTTAAGACACTCCGCTCCCATTTTTTAATATCCTTAACACGCTTTTATTACTTTTATTCTCACTCCACACTTTCTATATCATTTATAGCACTTGGTCTAGGAAGAACTGTTGTCTTTTAAACTATATCTTTATAAATGGTGACATGACACTATATAAAAAGATGATTCAATTTCTTAATTAGAAAACGTATAAAAATTTGAAGGTAGCGGGACTCGAACCCGCGCCTACTGGAAACCGACCAGGCGCTCTGACCACTGAGCCATACGTTCTCGCCAAGCTACGTCGAAATTCTTATACGCTTGTGACAACTTATGTTGTTAGCATCTCTGTAGGAAATTTGTAAAAATCTCCCTACGCTACGCTACGTTCATATTTTTATACGTTTTCTAATTAAGTATTTATCTTTCCTAAGTGTGGATTAACACTTTAAAAATGTTTAAAAATGATTCAATTTCCTTGAAAAGATAAACAAAAATTTAATGAATTTGTCTATTGATTGTAGGTTTAAGGTAGACTATTCTATGCACATAAGTTTCTATTTACCTTTTTCATTTAAATAAGAAAAATGTGAAGAGAGAAAAATAAGGTAAAAGTATTCCACTTTTCAAAATTTTGAAATTTTACTTGGTAGTCTGTTAAAATTTTATTGTGATACTAGTGGGCGCGCGCGGCTTTGCCCGCTCATTTGTACACTTAGGGGTGAATTCTAAAAAAATATGAAACACGTGCTTAATTAAATATTTTTAAGACTCTGAATTTCAAATTTCATATAAATCAGTGCCTATTTAATTTTTTTTCATACAAATTTTCATCCCTTTAGAGTTAAAACTTTTCAAAATCCCTTCTTAGTATCCACTAAGGATCCGGATTACAAAAATAAACATATGTCCAAATTTCACGTTTCTACGTACAGCGGTTACGGCTGTGCATGTGTCTTACCTTAGTCAGTCAGGTACACGTCCTTTTATATATATAGATATGATTATGATTCCCTTCCCATATCTCTGCCATGGTCTGGTAGGTGGCGTAACACAACGCTGCATAAGGTAAAAATAAGATAAAAAGTGGAATAGTGTGGAAAGTGGAATACACTTTCCAAATTTTTCTAATGTTACTTGGTAGTCTGTTAAAATTTTATTGTGATATATGATTATGATTCCCTTCTCATATCTCTGTCATGGCCAGGTAGGTGGCGTAACCCAACGCTGCATTCATTACCTTATATTATTCGCAAGTAAAAAGTTATTTTTGAAGTTTTAATTTAATTTCTAGTTTATTATACAAAATATTTTCACAATGTCACAGAAATATGCGAACTTGTATTATTTTCGTGACTTCATTTTGAGTATATACAAAGTTTTGAGTGCTAAGATAACAAGAACGAATGTTCTGAATAATGCAAGCGGCTATATGCTGTGAGGCGAGGTGTCGACGAAGTTGCGCCTGCGTCCGTTTTCATAAATAAATTAATGAATTATTGGGTGGTACGACCAACTTCACTTTTAAATACTAAAGTTATATATAGTTCAATCATTTTGTTATTAGAAGACATTGTTTTGGTAATAGTGAAGAAGGTAGTGTTGAACGATAGTAGCGAACAATTCCATTTTTAACTTACAAATTATGAATATTAAGTGTAAATGAAAAAAAACCGAAGATATTATATTTTTGGAAATAGTATTATGTATATATATATATATTGAACTTATTATACTTGCATTAACATCAATTGCAGTTCTAGGGTATTTTGGCCAATCGATAGAAAAATTACAATATAAGGGAGTTGAATTATGGCACTCTTCCTAATAAGATAATTCACCTAATTTTCAGTTAATCTTTAACTAGTAGTTAAAGATTAACTAAGTAAAAAGAAGATGACGTATATTTCTATCCAACAATCATATTAGTTATTTATAGATGTACCTATGACACCAATTTATTTTTCAGCTTTTTTAGACACTCTGCTCCCCACTTCTCGCCAAATTATACAGGCGTGATGTGTAGGATGGCGAATCTCAACGCCGCGCTTTGCCTCAACACAAAAACGAAGAACATGAAAATATTAAATATTTAATATCTTTGAGTGGGAATCGAACTGACAACCTGTTACGTTTACTCCCTTTTATTAAAACTAAAATGAGAAAAATTTTATATGGCTTCCTATAAGATTTACTCCCATAAGCTTAATGTTGAAATCAACCCATAAAAACTATAGGCAATAACAAAGTAATACAATCAATTTATTGCTTTACCATTGTCGATGAAAATCTATACTGTCGATAAAAAAGGGGCGAAGTCTTTTCGGTACTAAATTTAAGTTTATTGAACTCCAGTCTGTATTTCAGCCGTAAACATTGATGTGTTAGGTATTGTAACTTGTGAACAACAACCAGTTTAATTTTTATAGAATCGAGCTAACGTAGGTGGTATGTTGCTGATTCGATGCAATGGTTATGAGTTGAAATTGATTTCGGGGAAATGTTGGTTTTTTGTAATCAATATTTGGAATATTTTATCAAAATATACACATATAAATATACGTAACATAACACAGTGCCTCTCTTGTGAGCCTTCCGGAGAATTATTTTCATTTTCCAGGTCTAACAAGACAAAACACAGGATTAAATTCCGCCATATAACTTACTACCTTGCTATATGCCAGGTAACACTAGAATTTCGCGCTCTATCCTGCACACAACAGAATAAGTCAGAGGGAACCTAAGGTAACGACACTCTGTTCCCCACAATGTGTAAAACTGGATAAAACTTCACAACAGACACAAGTAAGTTTAGTTTGTGTAAACATGTGAAAAACGTTCAAATATGTCGAAATATTTCAATTTTAAGCAACACTCGTGTGAAAATGACATCTAACTCACGTATGCAATTGACTATGTATCGCCATATTGACATATTGGTTGGTGTTACCTAATGACCGAGACAAGAGACACAATAAATATGTGTGAAAATATTTTTTTGTATAACATTTTGTATAATAGAAACGAGAGGCTTATTAATTCTTTGGGTATTGTCTTGTTTATAGGGAGGTCTTCTAAGATCTTTTGTTCATTTTCTTAATATTGAGGCCAGTCGTGTCGCAGAGGCACAAAGTGTGACTGTAAACACAATTGGTCGTGGGTTTAATTCCGACTTGAGAAAAATAAATGTTTATTTTAATTTATGTTTACATTTCTTCGCTCTGGTTTTGAGGCAAGGCATGGCGTTGAGTTCCGCCACTCAACACTCAATGCCTCCAGAAGTAAGTAGATTATTTTGTTAATATTACAAAGACTTTCGTTGTTAGTAAAGGGAAAACGACAAAAACGTGGCCTCGATTAACCTATTACGACGGGTTGGAAGTTAAGCTCGAAGATGTTATAGGGTTAGTATAAAAGCGATTCAAAAGAATCATATGGATTTTTATTATGTTGGCGGTAGTGGTTTTATAGTCTGTAAAAGACTGAATAGTTTTTATGTGAACATGTTATCTATACTTATAATAAATCTGTAGAAAGGTCGTTTCTGTACATTGAAAATATTTAAAAAAAAATTAGCTAGGGTGTTAAAGGATAACTAACAGAATCCATTTCCAACATTTTTGGAATTTTTGTCTGTTTGTCTGTTTGTCTGTTTGTCTGTTTTCCTGTTTATGTGAACACGCATCACGTCAAAAGTACACAATATATTTAAGCAAGTTTTATACGTGAAAATTACCAGTAAATCAAAGTAACATTTAGTGTTTATTTCATTGTAATAGCTTCACTCTATCAAAAGATATAAGTATTTAAGTTTCCAAGAAGCTTATATTTGAGATAGTAGAACTCGATACTAGAAACGCTATCTATTTTATATTTTAAGTAGGTAGGTAGGTAGGTGGGTAGGTAGGTGGGTAGGTAGGTAGGTAGGTAGGTGGGTAGGTAGGTGGGTAGGTGGGTAGGTAGGCAGGTGGGTAGGTGGGTAGGTAGGTAGGTAGGTAGGTAGGTGGGTAGGTTAGGTAGGTAGGTGGGTAGGTACGCAGGTAGGTAGGTAGGTAGGTAGGTAGGTAGGTAGGTAGGTAGGTAGGTAGGTAGGTGGGTGGGTAGGTGGGTAGGTAGGCAGGTAGGTAGGTAGGTAGGTCGGTAGGTTGGTAGGTAGGTAGGTGGGTAGGTAGGTAGGTGGGTAGGTAGGTAGGTAGGTAGGTGGGTAGGTGGGTAGGTAGGTAGGTAGGTGGGTAGGTGGGGTAGGTAGGTAGGTAAGTAGGTAGGTAGGTAGGTGGGTAGGTAGGTAGGTAGGTAGGTAGGTAGGTAGGTGGGTAGGTGGGTAGGTAGGTAGGTAGGTGGGTAGGTGGGTAGGTGGGTAGGTAGATAGGTAGGTAGATAGGTAGGTAGGTAGGTAAGTAGGTAGGTGGGTAGGTAGGTGGGTAGGTGGGTAGGTGGGTAGGTGGGTAGGTAGGTAGGTAGGTAGGTAGGTAGGTAGGTAGGTAGGTAGGTAGGTAGGTAGGTAGGTAGGTAGGTAGGTAGGTAGGTAGGTAGGTAGGTAGGTATGGATGTATGGATGTATGGATGTATGGATGTATGGATGTATGGATGTAGTGTATATTTTTTTCAATTATTATTACCAGTAAAGTATCGATACTAATGTGATATCTATATATTTAATATATTAAATATTTTTTAGTAAGTTTTATAATTCTAATAGAATTAAACAACTTTCTAAAATAATTTTTCCTTGCATGCGTTGTAATAATTACAACATAATATATAAGATTTTATATGTTACTTTAATTATTATCTTAAAATAATTAAATGTATTTTGATCAAATTTATTTTCTTAAAAATTAGGAGTGCCCAACAAAGCTATCATTTCTCTATGAAGATATAAATAAATAGTTATAAAAGTCGGTTATTTAATCATTACACCATTCATATATGACGAATATTACAATAAAAACAATTAAGCCGATTGTACCGCTCCCGCACCGCGCTCACGTCTTAGCTCTTTAAATCGCTTAAGTCGTTTCTGAGATAAGCGTCGACTAATAGAAAAACCAAGAAACCGACAAAATTTATAAATATTATTGTTGCTGATTCTATTACTTTGTTAATTGCTCCAATAATAATTTGTTTAATGAAAATCGAAAATGACATGGTTTTAATAATTTTCACATTAGAAATCTTAAGTGCACTGCAAGCATACATTATTTATTACAACAGGAACGTTATTCCCTGTACCGAAACAAACAAATAATTCACAAATTTAAGCGGGTGAAGCCGCGAGCTGGTTGCTGTATTTTATAAAATTTTATGTTGTGATTATAATAGATGGATCACGTGGTGATGTCAATACGTTTTAATCATTGGCATGTAGATATATTTCTCAAGAGAACTTAATCAAAACTTTGTATGTAAAAAAATACATGATATAATCATGATAGGGAAATATCAAATATATTTTATGAATCAATCTTAATCTTATATTCGAAACAAATGAATTGTATGTAAATTTATTAATACGTTTCAAGTATGAAAAAAAGAAAAAATGCAATAAAATTGCGTTTCTGCTTTTCTTTCCAATGATTTATATTTCTATATATGTGGGACGTAAATTCGGGAACAGAGCTGCCATCTCAGTACAGAGTAACCTCTAAAATATATATTTACGTATAGTTAAAGAATAAAAAGGGTAAAGAGGAATGTGTGATTCCTCTATATAATATATTATTCTACATTATATCATAAAAAAACAGTACATATAAAGGTATCCTCCTGCAGTATAATTAATTTCAATCAACATTTTTGAACTTTTAATTTTGAACATTTTAAATATTTTCTTTATGAATAAACATCGTTAAATGAAAAAAAAACCTACGTCTAAACTGTTGAGGTATCTTGATTAATTTCTTTAGGTATGGGCTTAAAATATTTTATTCTATATATTGCCCCCGTAAAAGGAGCGCTGACGCTTCCATTCTGTATTAATATTAAAGGCCATCGCGGCGCAGGGGCACAAAGTTAGGTTAAGTTACTTAAATCGGTTAAGCCCTTTCTGAGATTATCCTGAACGCACAGATAAACAGACAAACTGACCAAGTTCTATTACATTGTTAAATGTCCGTAATAATAATTTTTCTAATACATCTTCCACGTACAGACACTGATGAGTTAGGATTTTATTGTAAGTATCGATATAACTATAACTATAACTTAGGTCCTAAACACTCCTTAAGGCAAAAGTTTAAAGAAATTAATATATTGACAGTTGCATCTCTCTTATGGGAGGTACGAAAATGCGACTTGCGTGCGTTGCAAACATACATTATATGTATATTAAAACACGAACATAATTTTAATGTATTAAGTAAATAATTCTGTGGTTCAAGCGGGCGAAGCCGCGAGCGGGTCGCTAGTTTGAAATAAGATATATATCACCACACATTTCGATACTTAAAAATTTGTTGTATTAAGAAATATAAATTTACTTTACATTAATATTAAAATTAAATTAAATCAGCTTCACGCTCGCACACAGCAGGGTAGGCAGAGGGAATCTAGTGTTAACACACTCCGTTCAATATTATATATACCGTTCAATATATATATATATATATATATATATATATATATATATATATATATATATATATGTATATATACATATATGTAAATTTTAAATATTTCATATCTTCTAAGTGGGAATCGAACCATAACCCACACACTGTCGACTTTGACAATACGTTCACGACTATTCTTATTATTATATAAACTACAAAAATATATAACCTATTATTATCTTTATCTATTTTACGTGAATTGAAAGTTCCGTTCACAAATGTTTTGTGCAGTAGCCTACTCTGAGGACAGACAGCCACGGTGGTGACCTTATCAATGATTGATGGTGACAAATTGCACATGCTCCAACCATTTTTCCAGTCACTAGGTTGAAGATCTAAGTTGAGATAAACAATATAAATCGTATGACAATGGAGTGTTTAGGTTTGATTAATTGCAGGTACAATTTATGGTGTAGGTGTCGAGTTTTACATGGTTTTTAATTTTTGATGTTGAAATTTTGTTGTATAGAAAATGATTAAGATTAGTAGGCGCTTTAACATTTATAAAAAAAAATGTCAGGTAAACGCTGTATGCTCACATATAGCAAGCACGGTAGGCAAAGGGAACCTAGTGTTAAGACACTCCGTTACTCGTTCTCCGGCCGAAGTTTTTCGAGGCTTTGAGTGTTGAGTGGCGGAACTCAACGTTGTAACTTTTTGGCCTTGGTGTTAGTGCGAAGAAATAAAAATTGCCAGCCTATAAGGTGGAGATTGATGCGATTTTTGAAGTTACCCAAGTCATATAGACTTGGAAACACTGCCGCAGGTAGGCCATTCCGCAGTTCCGTAGTGCGTGGAAGGAAGCTCCTACGAAACCACACACTAGAAGAGTACCACGTATACAGGTGGTTTGGATGATATTATAGCTTGTGACGTACTGCGTTAGAAAAATACGTGCGGTTAGAAAATTCGGCGGCAGGTAACGTTTCTTCAGAACCTAATCTAACTGTTGTTCTGACAATATTTTCATTAGAGTTAATTTCTTTTATTATAATTCTATTGTAAACAATTTACAGTATTTACTAAAATAACATGTTTTGGAAGACATGCCTCTCCCACGAAGACGAACTATTAAGCAATTAAACGCAGAAACTACTTTACTTTTACGAAATATGCCAATCTCACAGCAACTTGCAACTTTAACCGCACCTAAACACAAAGGCCTGGGAAACGCCCTTTGATATTTATTCTGCGTTCGAGGTTCACTGTATTGAACTATCAAATATATTAGTGATAAACTGTAGATTTGGTGAAGTTATACACTTTAACATCGTACGTAACTTTTTATCTTTTAAGCTTAGAGATGATGCTTCCTTATGAAACATATGGGGCACCACGCGAATAAAGTTACTTTTTAATAAATAATTAAATAAATCAACTTCACGTTGCATCGCGCAAACGGCAGGGTAAGCAGAGGGAACCCTACATACATTTTTTCTAGGAAATGCTTGTTCAGTGGCGGAATTCAACACCTTTCTTTTTATCTTGATGCCAGAGCGAAAAAATGAAAACATTAATAAATAATAATACATTCCCTCAACTGGACATCGAACCCACAAACGCCACGTTACAGGCACACCCTTGTGCCCTTGCACCCCTTCGGCCTCAATACATTTTACGAATAAAACCATTTAATTATAAATAATGGGACTCTATAATTTAATATTATTTATTTAGTAACTTGAACATTTTATGCAATTTCAAAGGTATACAAAGTTCAATAAAATAACAATACTGCAATAAGCGGACATAAATAAAGGAAACAGTATAGTAGTACATAGTAGTTTAGAGATTGGTACGAAAAGTCGCTCTTTAAATTTAATGTCATACGAAGATATTAACAAAAGTACTAGAAATCTGTGTCTTATATAGTTCTTTTTTAAGGCCGTGGTGGCGTAAGGCCATGTGAATGCGTCTGTAAATATGACATACGTGGAATTGATTTCCACTCGGGGTAATAAAATATTGAATATTTTAATTTCCTCGCTCTGGTAAAGTGGCGGCGTTGAGTTCCGCCACTCAACCCGCATTGCTTTAAGAATTCGGTGGAATAATGGGAAACGAAAGTGACTTAATATGGAACGGGGTATCCTAACACTAGGCTTAAAGTTACAGTATATAATATTAGTCTCGCTACTATATTCATTTCATAGGAATTCTTTAAGGCTTTATAAGTCGTGTGGTCGTGATGCTGGCGACATGACATGTTGCAATTTACTGTTAAATTATTTGAAATCGTGAATAGAGAAACTAAAAGTAAAGCTACTAAACAATATTTCAACATTATATTTCGAATTTAAAAAGTTTGTATGCTCTTCCAATATATTATTTTTAGTAAGTGAAAACAAGAAAAAAAAATATTAATATTTGAAATATTTTCATAGCTGTTTCAATGATTAAAATTTCTTATAAATATAAGATACATTTCAATGTTTCTTTGCCCAAACTCTCCATATTGGATACGTAAAACAATCGTAGAGTGGGTAAGTCAAATTGCAACTTTTACTTGAAAACTTTACCCATCGATTGTTCTTACCTTTCTTGTCTCTCATCTCATCCTGTCGATTGACTCATTTGGTTTGATTGTGAACAAAACGAAAGAGTTTTTAGATAATCATTTTATAAAATCTGTAGAGTAAGTTTGGTAAAATTATATAAAGTGCCTAGTTGACTATACATAAGAATTAAATAGATATAAGTGAAATAGTAACGTAGCAGAACGTACTTCATGTACACTGTATAGTCGTACTATAAAAATATATAAAAATGATCTCTAGTCTACTAAACTTTTTTAAAGACTTTTCTCCAAAGGGATATAATTTTTGATTTTCCTTTTACTGTTTTGCAAGAGTTACAACTGTCGTAATTTTATAAAATTCTTTATCGACTTTAAGTTGAATACCTAAGTTATGCTATGGTTTATATTCTTTAAAAGTTGCTACCAAGTTCTCGTTTCATTGCACTTTAATTTTAGATGTTGTAAAATTTCAAAGCCGTCGTGGCGCAGAGATACAAGCGTTACGCTTGTGGGTTCAATTTCCATTCGTGGTAATAAAATATAAATATAATTTTCATTTCCTCACTGGTAAGAAAGTAAAGCGCGGCGTTGAGTTCCCCCACGTAAAACTCAATGTCTCGAGAATTTGACGGGAAATGGGGAAAGGAAATGTCTTAATGGGGACGGAGTACCTTAACATTAGTTTCCCAGGCTCCCTCTGCCTACTCTGCTAAGTGCGGGATTGAGCGTGAAGCTAAAAAAATAAAATAGTATATTGAATTAAGAAACTAACTTTAGTGGTAGATATTTTTATTGTTGGGATAAACTATCTAAATAATTGTATTGGAGTTACGAGTATATACCATTAAGTTCTTCTTACTTTATTGTGCATAATTATTTTATTTCATATTTTAATTTAATGATCAGTGACGTATAACAAAAAGTCAGCGGCCCCCGTGCAGCTACGACCTTAAGTTAAGAAAAAGCCGACCGAGCGTGTCGGACTCGCCCACGGAGAGTTCTGTACCAATTTCACGATGGTGATTGGGGATACCTTATAGGTTTTGATGATGCGGCCAATAAAATTAATAAACTTAAATTTGCGGGCGTATACACTTATTTAGTATGTATATAATAAAGTTAGATCTTACTTGGTCTTAAATTTTTGTAGCTGTATGTCTGCAGGAAGTACATTATAGGTTCTGATTACGCGGTGAATTTGGTACAAAATGAAGCAAAAACGATATATAAATGCTCATATTTTTTGGACTACGTTGTATTAGAAGGTTATTTTCTGTCCTCCAAAGAAGTGTAAACCTTCAGGTTTAGAGCTTATCTCTATTTATATCTTATATATATTTATTTACATCTCACATTGTTTTCTGATTGATTGCAAATAAAATAGACTTGACAGACAGACTGACGGATAAAATAGGGATTATTTTAATTTAAGTATTTGGGGAGTTGATTTGATTTTCGTATTGTATAGTTATTTCAGAGCTGTCTAGGTAAATCGTAAATGTACGCACACTGCAAACATAATTTTTCCAACATAAATTTCGATTCCGCTAACAGTCCGGGTTAAAAAATAGATTACATATCGCTCCACAAATCTTTCATAAAGAAATTTCAAGCATTACGTAGCTGCTTGGGAGGGTATCAACTAGGAGAATCCTTAATCTTGAAATCTCGGTCTATATTATAATCATATAATCTTTTTCTATCATCTTATGTGCCCATATTCACAAATTCCGTGTTTAAAGTCACACTCTCGTGTCACTTCCCCACTACGGCCTCATTAAGTAACTAAAGTTTTTTTCTTAATTTATTTCAATTGCTCGCAAAATTTGTTGTATTTAAGGGAAAATGTTTAGCTATACGGTATTTAGGTAGACGACAAGTAAACGTGTACGGCAAGTGCATTTTCCCCGCGTAAATGTGATCCCGATTTTAAATCTTGAAATATCGGTGTTTTTATCCTTCATACAAATTTAAAGTTAAAGATTTAGCCAATTCCATAAAACAATTGTATAAAATAACTGTTATAGCAATTAGTAAATTTGTCGAACTAAGTACTTTTAATTTATTTTTGAACCGACAAACCTTTTATGTTAACGGAAGCTTGCCAGAATCCAATAATAAAAACCGCATTCAAAACGGTTAAGCCAATTCTGAGATTAGCTATAACAAACACAAAGACAAACAGACAAAAAAATTAAAAATCATTTTTTTGATAGATTATTAGAATTTTTCCTCGCGCAGTCAAACAATATGTGTAAAATATGAAAACAACGTGTATAATTCCATAAACTGTTCCAGAATAGGTTAATTAATCTTTGTTCTTATTTGAAAAAGTCGGCGAAGTAAGAACTAAAGTGGTTTCGAAGTTTATAACGTTTTAAGTTAAGCTAAGCTAAGCGTTTAAAGCTTTAACACGTAACTTGTAGTCGTACACTGTAACGTTGCTCGAGGTCGAGTTTTGAAGCATTTTCTAATATTACCTTCTTATATTATGTTAAGCCACTGTTAAGGCCAGTCGTGCCGTAGAGGCACAAAGTGACTGTAAAAGCGACTGGTTGTTGGTTCGATCCCTACTCGAGGAAATATAATATTTATTTAAATTTAATTTTCCATTTCTTCGCCCCTTTTCCGGCAGTCAGCACGCATTGCCGCCATAATTCGGCGGAAAGTGGAAAACAGAGTGTCTTAACACTAGGTTCCCTCTGCCTATCCTGTTGTGTGCAGGAAACAGTGAAAAGATGATTTAAAAATATATATTTCTAGTTAATGTCCGATATTATTAAATTGAGTGAAGACAATTTTCTCATTTGCTTTAATAATTATTTCTCTAATTAGAGATGGAACCCACAAACATTTTTTATTATAGTATATATATTTTTTCAGATTCACGCTGTATCCAGGATGTAGCACTAAACCTAGTGTTAAGACACTTCATTCCCTGCTTTCCACCAAACTTAACGCCGCGCTATTCCTTATTACCAAAATAACGATATGAAAATATTAAATATTTCTTTCCATCGTGTGGGAATCGAACCGGCTTACAGCTCGATTGGAACCCTGCGCCACGATGGCCTCAATATTATATATATTTAATTCATATAAATAGTAACGAGTTTGAAACCATTAATTGATTAATATTAAGTAAATTTTGAGCTCATGTTCATTTAAGTAAATATTTATACAAATAACATATGTATAGTGTGTAAATCTTGAATCGTTTGAATTGTTTATACGATGGCTTTGTCAATTTGTCACGGCAACATGACTATTTGTGAATAAGGGATAAGCTTTCGCGCTTATTTTGTCTATACTTGTATGTCATTAATTTATCAAATAACTAGGGACTCGCACGTGGCTTCGCTCGCTTGAGCTTATTTTTATTTATAGTCAAAGGATTAAGGATTTTTCCAATACTATAAGAATATGTGTACAAAGTTTCCTGATAATAGGTTAAACAGTTTTGGCGTGAAAACATAACAAATAAACTACATTTATGTACGACGTATTACGATATTGTAGAAATTCTAACTTATTAAAAAAAATTGTATATAGTATTTTTTAATAATAATTTGTACTTATAATTGTATTCACTTGGTTATAATATTTCTAATTATATATTTTTTTTTCACTTTAATACTTTACCTAGACTTATAGAACGTTTCATGTCTGATTAGACATAACCAATGTACCACCAATATCTTAGTTAAGATATTAAACATTTAAATTTTCATTTTCATATTAGTAGTTTTGATAAATGTATATATAATTCAATGCTTTATTGCATTAGAATAACGTTCGTGTGTCGCATACGAGTCCACAATTAGTTGATTACATAGCGTCGTCGGCTTAATTATTTCTGAATACATTTACTATCTAAATATTTGCTGTGAATAAACGATATGTCTATATTACAAGTATGTATGTGAATTTAGATTTACTTGATAAGACTTTGTTTGACATTGAAAGAGATTTTGTGAGAATCTTAAGGATTTTGTTACAAAAAAATATATATATATATACATATTATGCTTATATTTTTATTTCTTATTAATATATTTATTGTATTGCAGCTTTTTCTCAAAGCGAAGGCAATGCATTATTTATTTTTTTAAGTAAACTGCCCCAATATTGTTAATTGAATCCATTATCATTGTACGTTTCGAACCTCTGTAGTGATGTTAATAATAACAATCTTTTTTTTTATAGCTTCACGCTGTATCTCGCATATTGCAGGGTATTAACAGGGGCGACACCACTCTTTACCTCACTACCAGAGCCAGCAAAAAAACTATTTAAGTTCCACGATAGGGAATCGAACTCACAACTTGTCGTGTTTACAGTCGCAAGTGATCCTGCGGCGCAACTGCCCTAATTTTTTTAATTAATAACAATATATAATGATTTCAATAAAAACTAATATTCAAAATAACTTAACAAAATAGCTTTAACCGAGGCATAAAATGATTTAATGGATACAAATGTGCATACGGGTCTTATACAAAGAAAAGCCAAATGCATTTCGCTTTTACTGTATTACATTTAGATAGATTAGTGATAAAGCTGCACGGCTGATTCGTATCCGGAACCTGGATTACCTGGCTGGAGAGCTTTCAATGCCCGTCAGTGGGATTACATAACCAACATTAACAGACTGCAATAGGATTTTGAATTTTAAGATAATTTCAGTATTGATGTTTTTTGTTTTGTTTTCCTTTTTTAAGAGATTCTATTAGTTTTTGGGGTAATAGGGTGTTTTTTTCTGTATTGTACGGCGAAAATGAATAGTGACATAGACTGCTATTAATTTTTAATAAGTTTAAGATGTATATATTATAATTTGAAGCATCCTGTCGAGTTAGTTGGAATTATTTCGTGTACATTTGAATTATCAAATTGTGGTTAGACAGTTGTGAATTCGATTCCCATTCAAGGGAATAAATTAATATTTTAATTTCTTCGGTCTAGCACCAAGAAAAAAAAGCCCAGCTTTGAGTTCCGCCATTCAACACGCAATGCCTCGAAAAATTACGGTAAATGCGGAACGCAATGTTTGTCCCTCTGCCTATCTTGCGGTATGCGGGATACAGCGTGAAGCTGATTTATTTATGTACATCTAAATATATAAATTTAGGAGTATATATATAGCATAAACCTTTATTGTTTTTCTTTTTTCCGCTACAAGTCGACACGTTATGATTAGAACGCGTAACTCAACGTAGTTTAATAAATATTTTATTTATTTATTATTTATTTTTCTATGGAAAAGACACGGCAAACGAGCGTGCGGGTCACTTGATGGTAAGTGATTACCGCCGCCCACGACTCCGTGCAACCCCAGAGGAGCTACAGGTGCGTTGCCGGCCTTTAAGATGGGTTGGACGCCGGGGCCCGGCATTACCTGATGCGAAACGCAGTGGCATAAAGCCACTACCGGGATCACATGGCACAGTCATAATATCACTAATATTCAGCATCAGTCATAATATCACTAATATTCTTATATCATATGAACAACATGAACAATCAATAGTGTCGTCATTTTCTATTATATAAAACTATATAATTTAATTCGATTTTCTTTTATATTACATAATAGAGAGGTAGAGGTAAGTACAAAATATGTTTTTTAGTTTCTTACTTTATCTCGCACAACAGAGTTCACAGAGTAAAGACACTTCGTTCTCCACGTTTCTCCTGAATTTCAAATATTATATGCAGTGGTAAAATAATTAATTTCTCCAAGTGTCCATAATCATTATAAGTGGCGCAATGCCACTATAAAAGTTTTGTATTTTACAGAAAATTGAATAAAAAGTATTATAGATACTTATTTAGAAAACGTATAAAAATTTGAACAACTAACAACATAAACGTAGCGGAAATTTGTAAAAATCTCCCCACAGAGATGCTAACAACATAAATAAGTTGTAACAAGCGTATAAGAATTTCGACGTAGCTTGGCGAGAACCTCAGTGGTCAGAGCGAGAAAGGCTCAGTGGTCAGAGCGCCTGGTCGGTTTCCAGGAGGCGCGGGTTCGAGTCCCGCTACGTTCAAATTTTTATACGTTTTCTAAATAAGTATTTATATTTCCTAAGTGTCGATTAACACTTTGAAAAAATGCTTAATAAATAGTAAAAAATAGTATTCTCTCTTGCCAAACGATAATTCTTAGTAATTATCTTTGGGTAGCGGAAATTTGTAAAAATCTCCCTACAGAGATGCTAACAACATAAATAAGTTGTAACAAGCGTATAAGAATTTCGACGTAGCTTGGCGAGAACGTATGGCTCAGTGGTCAGAGCGCCTGGTCGGTTTCCAGGAGGCGCGGGTTCGAGTCCCGCTACGTTCAAATTTTATACGTTTTCTAAATAAGTATTTATATTTCCTAAGTGTGGATTAACACTTTAAAAAAATGTTTAATAAGTATTATAGAGTAAAAATCAAAGTTATAAGAGTAGAGAAAATTAAAATATTAATTTATTCTCTTGAATGGGAATCGAATTCACAACTGTTGTGTTATACTTACACCCTTGTGCCTCTGCACCAGAACGGCCTCTCAATTTATCAATACAATCAATATAAAATACAAACAATTTTTATATGAAAACAAACTACTTTGGTCATTATACCAAAATAAGTTCGAGGACAGCCATTCCATTTTACGAATCCGTAATTTTAGGGCACGGCTCAATTCTATTTTACACTAAATACTGTTTATCGTTCATTATTGACAGGCCAGAAAATGTTCTTTGTGGCTTATACATTAAATTAGTTACAAAAAAGTTGTTACAATTATGTTCATACAAAATGTATTAGAATGGACTGGTTTGGACAGTTTTTTTACCCTTTTTAGTACTGAACGTTTTAATTGTGGTCCAAATATTAATTATGGTATTAATTGTGTATATATATAATTAAAATTAAATGGTTGGACCATATGGTTACAAAAAATGGCTATAATAGATGACGGTGCTGGTTTTGTATAGTGATTATGTTTTTTTATGTATGGAGTTGGTTTTCAGACGACGTTTTGGCACTTGCGATTAAAAAGCTCACAAATCATGTGCGACTATAAGAATACCGCTCAAAAGTAATTGGTACGTTTTTAATTGATTATTGACATAAAATAAATTATTTGGGGTTCTTGTGAGTTCTAAATTATATTAAAACGAATTACAATTTTCTGTTATCTGTAAGAAATGGTTATGATTTTTTTTTAAATCACGCTGTATCCCGCACACAGCAGAGTAGGTATATGGAACCTAGTGTTAGGATGCGTCGTTCCCCAATTTCCACCAAATTCTAGAGGCATTGTGTGTTGACTGGCGGAACTCAAATCCGCACATTGTCTCGACACCAGAGCGAAAAAATGGAAATATACATTTAAGTAAATATTTCATCTCTTCAAGTGGGTATCGAACCCACAACCAGCCGGTTTTACAGTCACATTTTGTGGCCCAGCGCCACAACTAGCCTCAAAAATAAAATTATTTACATATAAACATATATTTTTTATATAGGACTTAGGGAGCTATAACAGCATCCTATTTTTTTTATTCATCAAGCTGTCATGATGAAACAAACTCGCAGTTTTTCGATGCTAATTGATTGGCACATGAATGTTGTTTCCAACAAATCTGTCTGTACGTGCCAAGATTCGAATGCTGCTACAAAAGTTCAAAAATATTTTATATATAAATATATTTTTTTACCAGCTTCACGTTGTATTCCGAGCACAGCAGGGTAGGTATATGGAACCTAGTGTTAGGACACACCGTTCCCCACTTTCTGCCAAATTCTAGAGGCATTGTGTGTTGACTGGCGGAACTCAACGCAGCACATTGTCTCGACACCAGAACGAACAAACGGAAATATAAATTTAAATAAATATTTCACTCTCCTCGAGTGGGGATCGAACCCATTTCACAGTCATGCTTTGTACCTAAATGTGTGCTGGCCAAACATTTTGACATACATATAGAGTCAAAATATTTTTTCAATACTTACGGAAAGAATTGATGGTAATTATTCAGATAAGCCTATAATAATTTGTATGTAATATACTTATAATAATATAAATATTACAGTATGAATTCTTTCTTTTCTACAATATAAAAAGACTACGGTTGGACATAGACATTTTTTAGAAACTATTAAAATGTTGTTAAGTGTTAGCGTTTTTGTCACAAAAAATAACATTAATAATTTTATTTAGCCTATTTCAGTCTTCTTATTCAACAAAATTAATTGGGAGATATCGATCTTATCTGTGACTGACAGTCATTTTGAACGAACACGTGAATACAAGTAACGTAAGTAAAGTCAGTTAGTAGAGATTTATACAGCAAAAATAGTCGACTATTTAACTCTAAATAGAGCACACGTTGACTGTGAATGTTAAAATGTTGGTAGTCATTTTAAGTGAAATATTTAGCAATGTATTTAGCATACGGTACAAAACAAAGAAACGCTGTTGTGGTACTTTAACGTATGACTGTTGTGTATTTAAATCTTATTTAATCGAAGAGGGAAACCGGAACAGAGTGATTAATTGGATTTGATACTCTAGCGCGCGAGAGAGAGCGGCGTTGAGTTCCGCTACTCAGCATATAATGTTTAAAAAATTGGCCACAAAATGGCGACCTAAATCTGAACACTAGGTCCCTTTTGCCTACTTTTTTATTCGGGATTTATCGTTTAAAGTTAAAAAACATTTATTTTTGAAATAGTATTAAAAAATAACATAAAATACCTCGCGTCATGTTTCCTAGTAACTATAGGTACATAGAACTCTCATGTTTTGTGTATTTCTTACAATATTTTTATATTTGGTAGATATGTTTCTAACCTGAAATTGAATGAAAGTAAATTTAGACAAAGCCTATACTAAGATTTTAGTTGACCAATTGATTAATTAAAAAAAACAGCTTCACGCTGTATCCCGCATATAGCAGGGGAGGCCGAGAAAGAGAAGAAATAAAAATATTAATAAATAATAATTAATTCCCCCGAGTGGGGATCGAACCCATAACATCATCTCATTACAGTCACACCCTTCTGCCCCTGTGCCACGACGGACTTAAACGGCAATCAGCCGTATTAATCAATAATTGGAGAAACCACATAACTTTAGAATTGATTTAATATTAGAGTTGCAGGACAGCTTCGGCTGCTTTATTCAAAATAAATACAAGGAAATTATTCGATAAGTTCTATTATGATATACTCATGTTTAAGATATCTTGTTCGTTTTAATTAAGTGATAAAACATGTTTTGTAGCCATATGCCATTTGTTAAACATTTAAAATTGATAGCCCTTGATTGATTGATCAATTGAATAGTCATATATCTAAATTCGATACAGTAGTAAGTCATATTCAAAATGTTTTGTAGATTATTTTTAATTTATTTATATGGAATGTTGTATTTTTGTATAGAATAAATAAAATAAAGTAAATGAATCAGCTTCACGCTGTATCCCGCACGCAGCAAGGTAGGCAGAGTTCCCCACTTACCGCAGTTCTGGGCATTGCGTGTTGAGTGGCGGAAATCAACGCCGCGCTTAGCCTCGACACCAGAGCTGAGAAATAAAAATATATATGTTAGTAAATATTTCATATCCTCGAGTGGGGATCGAACTCACAACCAGTCATTTTTACAGTCACTCTTTGTGCCTCTGCGCCTGGCCTCTATGTTTGGCCTCTTGTATAGAATATTTATATATAATTCTTAAGAAGCATGTAGAATTGGCATGATTTTAGTTAATATTTTCTCATGAAACGCTATAACAAGTTAAACATTATAAATTTAAATGTTTATATTTTTAATATTGTTTTGGAATTTTTGGAATTGGCGAAAAGTAGTTTCATATTATTTTACTTTTTTCTGGTATCGTATTGTACAAAAATAAAAAGAAGAGGATAAAAAGTAATTATGATTATTTATTTAGTTATATAATACTTTATTACACCAACTATATATATTGATTAAAAAAAAAGTGTTGCTCGTTCTATAATAAAATATAATAGTGATCTTTAATAATTGATAATATTGTATTATCAATTATTAAAGATCATAGCTTTAAATAGATAAATGAATCCCTATTTCAGCTTATTAATTTTAATATATATTTGAAATGAAGATATTTAAAAAAAATCAAACTTAGTAACATAAAACAAATAACTGGTTCCCAGTAGGACGTACGACGTTGCGTAAGCTTCACGCGTGCGCATACTCGCACGTGCGTTAACTCATTTAATTAATTCGAACAATGCTACGTTGGTATATTTTATTAATATGTACACTGTACAGGCTTAATTCATGTTAGGAATAAGATGACTTTATAGTGATTATGTTTTTAGTATATTATATAGAGTAATTTGCTTATATAAACTAAATAAATAAATCAGCTTCCCGCCGTATCCCGCACACAGCAGGGTAGGCAGAGGGAACTCAGCGTTAAGACACTCCGTTCCCCACTTGCTGCCGAATTCTGGAGGCATTGCGTGTTAAGTGGCAGAACTTAACGCATTGAAAAATTTATATTAATACAATTTTGCTTAATAACTTTAATCCTTAATCATGGTATCTCTGTTCTCATATTATAGAGTCATTGTGTGATGATAGTGAAGTCACGTTAACGTCACGTTATTCACTACCAGACCAGGTTGATAAAAATACTCGAAATATTTGTAAAATATCCAAAAACTTTTACACTAACAGGGAAGTACCTCTGTTTGTTGCCTTAACGACATGCACCCGTATGGTGCTCACGGTGGAAGCAAGCTTTCCATCATTAACACACACTTCCGTCTAGGTATCGATGGCGACGTAATGTTATTATATGTATATAAATCTCTGATAATTCAAATACTTTTACAGTCTTTTATTTATATTTATTTATACAGGCTGGTGATGTCCAAAATGTTGAACTCGGTACCGTGACATACGCCTCGTCAGTGTCGACTGCGCGGCCCGAGAATGCAGACAAAGGCAATTTATTGTGTGGTTAAATGTTTTAAAGTCGTTTTTGAATTTTGAATATGTATATTGCAACTTAATAAGCAATTTTGCTTTGCTATCTTTTTTTTATTGTGTATTAATACACAAGGTTTAGTTTTAAATGTATGTGACACTCTTTTAATTGTTTAGTTAAATTACTCAAACATATTACTTATAATATGAAACTTATTCAACAAAACAAGCTGTTTTTTATTTTTATAACTTAAGAAGTCAGAAATGCAAGATAAATATTAAAAATATATACATTTATGTACATATTAAGTACCTAATAAATAAAAAGTAATCAAAACATTTCTACCCACTAAATTGAAGTCATTAGTTAATATGATAAATAATTATGATTTGCTTGTCAATGCTAAGTCAATTCTCCAAATATGGTGTTAGTCGTTTATTTGATCAAATTCAGAATAATAATAAAGCCTTCACTTAGGCTTAGGTCAAGAATTTGTGTTTGGCATTTAAAGGCTAAACTCTAAACAACAGTCGCACATTATAAGTGACTGTATGCAGAGAGAATAATGTTATAAAATTATTATTATTAAAATTATTCAATTGAATCGATGATCGTAGCGTGACTACGTTAAGATACTATCCCACATTCAAACAAATTATGGACGGTTTGCGTGTTGCATGAACCTAACGCCGCGCTTGTCTCGCTATCAGAGCGAGGAAATGAAAATGCTAATTATTTTAATTTTCCAAGTGAGAATCGAACCCACAACCGTCGCGTTTACAGCTTCACGCTTGTGCACCTGTACCTCTACGGCCTCAATAATTTAAAATATACGTTAAAAGAAGTTATACGTTCATACGTTTTATTTAAGTTTACACGTTTTATATACATGATATTTATGGATCTTAGCACTCATATACGTTACCCCGTGGTACTGTGCTGTAATCAAAACAAACCACTTGATTTGATGAACCGCCACTCAAACAGCATTTGAGGGTCTTAGCACTAGGTTCC
This sequence comes from Heliconius sara, assembly GCA_917862395.2. NCBI lineage: Eukaryota > Metazoa > Arthropoda > Insecta > Lepidoptera > Nymphalidae > Heliconius > Heliconius sara. The sequence goes on along the minus strand of OU860796.2, from coordinate 4,329,158 downwards.
TAAGTGCCCTGCCATGTGCAGCTTACAAAGTGAAGCAACATTTGGTAATAAATTTAATATATACTCGACCACAGTCAAAATACGTATCGTTTGAACCAACTAGCGGAGTCACTAGCTACTAGAACACCAGGCCAATATTACTAACAAATAAAATTAATTATATTTTTTTTTGGTACTTGAATAAGTATAATACATTTTTTATTATCATAAATTTTAAACATATAAGCATTAAACTAGTATGGAAGAAAATGGAACAATTAAAATGTCGCATCTCGCACGTAACAAGCAGAGTGAACCTGGGAACCAAATCTTAAAATGCTTTGTTCCCATTATGACACTTGCGGTCCCTATTTTCCCTATTCCCTATTTTAGAGGCATTGGTTGTTACCAAATTAATATTAAATCTTTAATAACCTAAGTGAGAATCACACCCACAACCTGTCTTTACAGTCACATGCTTGTGCCACTGTGCCGTAACTGGCCTAATATACTTTGAATAAGTACTTAAAATAAATTTACCTATAGAATAGTCTGAGCAAACTATTAGGGCTTAGGTGTAATCGTGGTACCTGTTACTTAATTACTATGCCAGCCGAATTTGATCCATGACCTATTTGGGAAACTCGTTTTGTATTACGTAGAATTTAAATTTCGAACACCTATTACATAAGTGGGTAGGAAATAAAGTGTATATATACATTTTTTTGTCAGCTTTACGCTGTATCCCGCAGTCAAGAGCGTAAGCACAGGGAATCTAGAGTTAAGTTACTCCTTTACCCTTATCCTGCTTGAATTTTAGAAGTATTGCGTGTTGAGTGCGCATTTCCTCAGCTACAACACTATATAAAATAAAATTAAATATTTATAGTTTTATTAAGTTTTCAAGGGAGATTAAGTACGAGTAGTGCACGTACATGTATGTTCAAAAATATAATGCTTTTTTTCCATATATTTTTTATTGATAACTTCTTTCTCATCTCTGTAAATTGTTTTTAGTTGATAGTTTTTTTTTTATTTTTGGTCTTTTAAAATATAAAAGAGCTCAGTCATCGGGCCAGCGGCACAAGCGTGTGACTGTAAACGTGACAGGTTGTGGGGTTTGATTGCTACTTGAGGAAATGAAATACTTAGATAATATTTTCATGGCTTCGCTCCGGCAATGAGATAAAGTGGGGCGTTGAGATCCGACACTCAACACGCCATCACTCAAAATGCCTTTAGGATTCTGCATAAAAGGGAAAGGTCTTAACACTGGGCTCCTACCTTGCTGTATGTGAAATACAAAGTGGTGTTGAAAAAAAATCGGATAAGAGCGAGTCGGGCTTACCCACCAAGGGATCCGTACAAAATTGGAGGTCTTAAGCGTTTTGTGAAATTCAAGCTTAGCTTAGCCAGAGCCATCTGATACTCACTTGAATTAGCCGCTTAAATACCAAATTTCGCCGCCCTTTTATGGCTATTATTTTTTTGAATTTAACCACAAATGCATAGTCTTCAGTGACAGCTGACAATTTTCATAATTGTAGCTCAACCGGAATTACTCTTTTAATTTTTAAGGCCGTTATACTCTTAAAGTTAGATTCTCGTTTTTTGCTTAAACGTTTTGATTTAAACGGCCACATCTTTTTTTAAGTTAATATAGAAATACGTTTTTTAGGTAATCAAGGTATATACTTCCCATTCTATAGACCTGAGTATATGGTTTGAATTTTAATTCGATCTCTCTAAGCGTTCCTGAGATAAAATCTCTTGACAGACAGACAGACGTACCGTAACCTTAAAAAGTACGGAGCCCTAAAAAGAAAATATATATATATATATATATATATATATATATATATATATATATATATATATATATATATATATATATATATATATATATATATATATATATATATATATATATATATATATAGAAAAACAAGTTAAAAAAAAACTTAAATATAATATTTAATAATAATTACCTACTTTTGTAATTGTTGGTGAGACCAGTTGACCAGCTCCTTAAAGTATTTGCCCTTGAATGTATTATATTTTACATTCAAATTATAGAGCATTTTACAAATTGCATAAATTTTAGATGTTTTGAGGTTTATTACTTGGTTTGGTCTAATTACTGTATTTAAATGTAAAATAAAGAGCTGTAGCGTAATGACACTCAAAGTAATTATCTATTGTACATGAAAATGTTACATATTAAAATATTTTTTAATAATTATTTCTTTTAGTCTATTATAATTATCATAGATAAATTAACAATTGAATAACCGTTATTAAAATCAATTGTCAATTGTTTACTCTAAAATTGAAAATAAAAATACTAAAAGACTTAACTGGTTGATAATAACGATTTGGACTTTAGAAAGCTTTCAGCAAGATTTTAAAATGCAATAGCGTCTCCTTACTCTACTGGGATACCCATAATATTTTCAATATTTTATACAATAATAATATAACATATTTTAACATAAACGAAAATAGCAAAGTGCATTATCGGAAAACACTTTGTATCCATTAATAGTGCCGAACGTATTTTAACTAGAACTGGAAGTGAGTCCGACAACGGCATATGATTAATATTGATTGATAAAAGACTGTGATTAACTACAGGTTATGGATGAAATATCATTTATTTACAAACGTGGCGAACGCGTTAATTGAATTCAAAAAGTTATATTTTTTTAGTGTTATTCCATTCTTAAGAAAGAAAAATGTTTTGTTCTTTTGAAACGTTTAAAAATTTTATTGTAGCGGGATTTGAATCCGCGCTGTTTGGAAACCGTCCAAGACAAAAGAATTTACAGAATTCCCGATACCTGCTTATTGCAATATTGGGAATTAGTGAAAAGTGGCGAACGGAGTGTCCTAACATAAGTTTTCTTCTGTCCTATTATATAAGTGATACAGCGTGAAGCTAAAAAAAAAAGACTTCTTAAAAATCAATAATACAGAAGATATAAAGTCAGCCGTAGTAAGAAGCATTTTTAATATCATTATATATTAATTTATTTCAACGTAATAGAAATGGTTGTTAAATTATAAAAATGTTGAAATAATTGTATTTAAAAATAAGTGCCGCATATTTTTTTACAGTATGCGTTTTGTAAAATCTTTTTGTTTTAACTATTCAATTACAATATTAAAATGTAAAATATATTTAACTCAATAGGTGTCTTAAAACTTAATTGTATTATAAAATTAAACAATTTTATATTTTTTATATTTTATTTAAATGTTAGAACAGAGCTAGTTTCCATTTAAATAATAATAATTATGACTATTTAAAATATTATTTTCTAGACCTTTAGCTTGGTACGAACCAGGAAATAAAATAATAATAATAACAGCAATCTGATAGCAGTTTAAAATAACATAAGTATATTCTATGAACAAAATGTATAAAAATTAATGAAATCAGAACAATAACAATAAAAGTTAATATAACAGTCCCGATAGTGACCTTTTAACCTAATGGCCGATGTTTAATTTTAACAATTTTGATAATATAACAACCTTTATAGACAAACTATGGATAATTTGTAGGATTTTCTTAGTAAAACAAGATTGCTAATATGTTTTTTATAAAATATTTCTTATAATTATAGATTATTTGTGTGTTTATTCGAGGACACGCAATGTTTCGAAAATTCAGCGGAAATTAAAAGAAAGTACAAGTAGAAAAGAAGAGTGTCTATACACTATGTGTGTGAAAAAAAATGTTTGTCAAAAAATATTATTTTTGACAGAAATTATAACTGTTAACTGCTAGAAATACAAATCAATCAAGTGGCTCATCTTAACTAGCCAGATTTATTAGTATAAACGAAAATAAATTATACTACACATACACTTATATTACAAAATTTTCCCAATTAAAATCCAAAATACGAATCGCCATTTCCAGTATCGAAAACTTCGTGCATTTGTTACCAGTTTTTCCGGCTTGCAGCAACAGTTACATTCTGGACCTGTGGCACTCCTGCTCTCGACTCGAGGGCTCTACAGCTCTACAGACGAGCCGTCCGTAAAAACTTTCAGCTTTAATTGGGTTGCCTTTTATTAGCGTTATAAAATTGGATTTGCTCTAACCTAGACGTTTTGACGCCGTGATGATTTCTACTCTTCATGTTTTGGAATAGAAACTCGTATGAATATTTTTATGTTTCATTCTACATATGTTTGATTTTTTCATTTATGCATACGTATGTTACCTAGCTAAATGGATAAATGCAAGTTGTATTTTCTTAAAATAATGGAATAGTTAATAGCTATAGGTATAACTGTGTTCCCCACCGGAACGGAGTACCTAAACATTAGGTCCTCTGCCTATCTATCTGTACTCTATTACATATGGGATACGGCGTGAAGTTGAAAAAAAGGTAGTAGTTAGCTTTATATATATATATATATAGCTTTTGAAGTTGAAAGTAGTATTATGTGTGCAATTTTTCATAAATATCTCAGGTTTCATCTTATTCTAAGTATCCAATTATATGATTAGTACCTTTTTAATAGAATTTAGTTTTTGCTCATACCTATTTGATAGTAGTTACGCATTGTTAAATAAAACACTTATGATCAACACTAATGTCAGTTTAAAAATTAAAATAAATGAAAAACTAATTACTTTACAATAAAATATGGCGACTTCATTGCACTATCTGTGAAGATGGTGCACGGCGGATTTAGTGTAACCATGAACTTTATGACCTTTATAAACACCATAACGTCATAGAAGTTGTCAAAATAAATGGACTGTCTAGGCTTGGTCACGTTAAGCGACAAGACAATATCGGACGTTGTATGGTCCCTCCCTATACTTCTGCTTAAGTCGAATCCAGATGGTAAACGCCGTAGAGGAAAACCTAAGTTGAGGAGATTTGATACAGTTACCAAAGATGTTAAGATTCTAGGCTTTAAAAACTGGTCAAGAGCGGCATTTAATAGAGAGGGATGGAGAAAAGCGCTGGAGGAGGCCTGGGCTTATAGTGATCAGTACAGCCATTGATGATGATGAAATTATTTTACATTAATGCCAAGAAACATATAACAATTTTAGAAACATATAACAAGTTTTAATATATAACAAATCAGTTAAGTGCGAGTTGTTGTTGTGCGTACTAATTTCAGGATTGTAGACTAACGGGAAGTACTACTTATAAAAATTGACAAATTTAAGTATACTGTTTCTACTTTTCGGATTTTTTCCTTCATTTGTATTGCAAGTTTTCAGTTTGTGTCAAATTTCATAGGTAGGTCCACGGGAACGACCCTATAGGTTTATCCTGTTTTTCAGGGGACCATTGACCTATTTAATTTTAATTTCTCTCTCTCTCTCTCTATCCAATTATGAGATAAAAATCATGACAAACGACTTTTTAATAAGTCAAAATATTATTTATTATATTAATATTGCCTATATTTACTCACATGTATTATATATTTACTTCACATACTGTTTATTTATGAACAGGCAATTATGAAAGTTAATGAGTTCCTTCCAAATAGCACCTAGCGCGGCTAATTTCTTAGTTTTAAACAACTTCCGGAATGTCTAATATAAACTTTAATAACGTTACAACAATATGAAATGGGGTTAGTTTGGCGCTAAGTACAAGCTTGTATGAAAAGTAACCTTAGATTAGAGACTCAAAAAAAATGTTACACACTAATATATAGTTTATTTTATATAAAAATACTATTAAGGTCAAAAAATACACGATGAGATAGATTTTTTTTTTAAATTATATATAAGATTGTAAATAAAATCTTTCTGAGTATATATCTCTGCATTATTTCGAAATAAATACATAAAAAAAAAAAAAAAAAAAATCAGCTTCACGCTGTATCCCGCACACTGCAGGGTAGGCAGAGGGAACGTAGTGAAAGACACTCCGTCCCCCACTTTCTGCCGATTTTCGGAGGCATTGCGTGTTAAGTGGCAGAACTCAACGCCGCGCTTTGCCTCGACACGAGAGCGAAGAAATGGAAATATAAATTTAAGTAAATATTTCATCTCCTCGAGTGGGGATCGAACCCACAACCAGTCGGTTTACAGTCACACCTTGTGCCGCTGCGCCACGACCGGCCTCAATTATTTTCCTAAATAAATACATATATTTAGGAAAATAAAATAGACGGTCCCTAGGTACAGTAAGGTTTTATTCCTGTTTCAAAATATTAACAAGAGTAGTTTTCAATTACATACTCATTTAAAAAACACATAATTCATATATTTTTTGAAATTATGATAAAATCTTATTAAAAATACACTTTTTATTAGTTCAAAACAGCAATAAAAATTGCGATATTTTTATTTTCGATACTTTACGTAATAACGAAGCGGGGCGCGTTCCTTCATTCATTCGCGCCTCCTGGAAACTGACCAAGTGCTCTGACTACTAAGCCATACGTTCTCATCAAGCTACGTCGAAATTTTTATACGCTTGCTACAACTTATTCATGTTTTTCCGCTACCCAAAGATATTTACTAAGAATTTAGTTAAGTTATTCCACACTCAGGAAATATGAAGCTACGTCGTTTTCTAAATAATTATTTTTATTCTGAGATTAAATTATAGGCGTTTTTGATATATACAGATCTCATTTCGCATTTCCATTATTTTATAATCTAAGGGCTAGTTCGGATTATTAGCCCGAGGCACATAAGCGCCCGCAACGCGCGGTAACCGTTCGCCACTATTAAAACTTTAAATTGGCCGATAGCTCACGCTTATACTTCTACGCATTTATCGAAATTATGATGTTTGTTCGCAAAATGTCTGCAGTTGATTATGTAATGATTGTTATTATTATTTATTAAGTGTCACGCTGTATCCCGCTCATATCAGATAGGTAGATGGAACCTGGTAACCTAGTGTTAGGATACTCCGTTCCCCGCTTTTTGCCGAATTCTGAAATTGAGTGTTGCTGCGCTTTGGCTTGTTAACAGAGTATACTTTAGTTCCTCCTATTGGGAATCAAATCCACAGCCGTTGCGGTACGTTACATTCACACGCTTGTGCCCTTGCGCCACGACGGGCTCTATGGTAGTTATGTATTTAATTATTTACGTAAGTCATTAGTATATTTTAAGTTTTTAAAAGTTCCTATTTGATACATATAGAAAATTCCGTTTTTTTCATAAGCAAGTTAGATAGAGCAGTAGATCAGATATCACATATTTTTATTATTCTTAACTTCATAATAAATAATGAAATTAGAAGCAATTCAACGCTACATACATACAAAAGTGGACCGTACTTTAATATTAAGGTCCACATTCTAATATAAATGTTATACTCTTGTAGGAACCAACATTCTCATTTAAATAATATTTAAATAATGAAAAAACATAATAGAAAATGAAATGACGCGTCCATTTCATTTTCTCTTAAGACTTTAACGGTTCTATTATAGGTGGCCAATTTACAATAAAATATCTGTAAAAATCCCAAAAAAATAAAATATCTTTACCATACCAAAGGAAAACAAAATCAACAACATTAAACGAGACCTCTGTAGAAAGAAAAAGCAACGAGAGGTGGCAATTACTTGCAGCTTCATTTCGTGGAATCTTTGTATTAAGTTGGATAGTGTTTTTTCTAGGGGAGCCTCCAGAATATTATCGTAGCGGTACTCCCACAAGATTAATGGTAATGGGTGCAAAAGGCACAAGGTGACGCTCCGCCGAAGGCGAAAGAAAAATATTAATTCTTCTCAACAGAGAAATTAACTCGAGCCTCGCAGGTGAAACTTGCAAGTGGAATAAAACCTTCCAAATTATATCCTTAATTCACGTTTATTGCAGCACTGGCAAAAGAAATTCAGAGCGAATAAAGTTTAATACGCTCAGGAAATTTGTAATTACAACTCTAATTTGATTGCTGGAGTCAAAGTTATGAATTTTGACTCTATTTCTGCGATTCTTATATACTGATATAATCATTAATTGTACATTTTATAGGAATTATTTTTTATTATTATATAGGAATATTTATAGTTAAATGGGTAAAGTGCTTGAATGAAGTTAGTTTTATTGTGCTATTTCTTTATCGAAAGCTGATGGAAACCACGGCTAGTAGAGATGCTGTTATATTGTCAACGAAACGTGAGTGTGGTGAAACAAGTTAATTGGAAACACAACTGCGAGTTATTAAAAAAGTCTCTAATTCGTATTACTCGTATTGTTTTTTTTTGCACGACGGTTGTAGCTTCGATGCTATTCCGGGGATTACTTTTTAATTTTCTTTCGCTCTGACAATAAGACAAAGAACGGCGTTATTTTTTGCCAAAAAACACATGAAAATTTCAAAAATTGGACAGTATGTAGACAATGAGTTAGTACTAGGTTCCCTCTGCTTACCCAATTATATGCGAGATGTATCCCGTATACACGCTTGATATTGCAAATGTATTTATAATTAAATGCTTCAAATCGACTTCGTCATTCAGTACGAGTATGTATATCCGCATTATATAATAAAATTTGTATCGGTAATAATGTCAGTTCTGTAATAAAAAAGTTGATTATGCGGTTAGAGGAACCAAACAGTATTACACAGGCCCACATAATATATCCGATTGTGAAATAACTAGATCTAAAGTATGCGAGAATATCGCGGAAAGTAGTTAGTGGAAAATTGAAAATTGGCCGACGGAGGCCAACAGGATGTGGCTAGGACGAGAAATGTGGGGTATCTGTTTGTCATTACGTGATTACTCAGGACGAGGCCTCGATTTTTTTCGCATTCGTTTAGAGTTAATTAGTACTAGTATAGTATAATTTATTACCATATTTTGAATTTCAAAGAAATCGTATAAATCACAATAATTGTGAGGAATAAAAATATATTTAAAGATTATTCGCGAATGCTAAATTTAGTAATTTATATTAATAAACAAAATTTGTTTTAAAATTATTAAGAGATTCAAGCAGTCTTATAGACAGAGACGCTTCGATATTATTAAAACCTATCAACATGTTGTTTGTTTCTAATAGGTATACTATTAAGAACAGCCTTCAATATATCCGTATTTTTGCGAATTAAAAATGTCTAAATATAATTCATTTATATTTTTCTTTACCTTCACTCACACGCTTTATCCCGCGCATAGCAGGGTAGGCAGCGAAACTGGGGGCCTAGTGTTAAGACACTCCGGCTTCATTAAGTCCTTCCGTTCCCTACGTTTCCGAACCTTACCGAATTTCGGAGGCATTGAGTATTGAGAGGCGGAACTCAACACCGCGCTTTCCTCGTTACCAGAGTGAATAAAATATTAAATATTTCATTTTCTTGAGCAGAAATCGAGTTCAGAACCTGTAGCGCTACAGTCATAGCTTTGAGCCTCTGCGCCACGACTGGTCATTACTCATATATATAAAATACGTTCATGTTAGTATATATTATTAAAAAAATGAACGACCCTTATAAAAAAAATCACAACGCCAAAACTTTCCCATCAGAATTAAAACAAGCAAATTTATTAAATATTCCAAATTAAATTGAGGTATGTGGAAAAGCTGCCATAGGAGTGTGTTCACGTTAGAACAGTGAATTGCAGACGTGAAACGAGATGCGCGCCCATTCACAGGGTTCCACTAATGAGGAGGGTGGGGTGAAATTTACCCTTTCGAAAAGAACATTTCGCTACATCTATCTCCAACTAAACGCGTGCTACATTTAAAATGTGGGCATTACGGCATATTTTTTCACGCCTATCTGGTCAAAAGACCGATCAAGTATGAGACGGACTCGCTCACCGAGGGTTCCGTATCAATTTCAGGGTTAGAGGCCATTAACTGTAGTAATAAATTTGTAATGATTTTTTTCTATGAAATACCAATAAATTATCACGATTTGGATTGTTTTCCTTTTTTGTATTGTAAGTTCTCACTTCGTGCCAAATATGATGAGTCTAGATTCACAACTCTATAGGTTTTGATCGCTTTTTCGGTTTTCGATTGTTTCTTTTAAAAGGGACCATAGATGTGAATATTCGATATTAATATCATACTTGCTCGCGATCTCGAATTAAATGATCTTGACAGATGGAGAGACGAACGACAAAGTGATCCTATAAGGGTTTCATTCTTGATGTACGAAACCCTAATATACATAGGTAGATGACGGGGCTTTTGGCGACAAAATTATCAAGTTGAACTAAATGAAGGCGGAATTGAGATAAATAAAATTGCAGTTAAATTCATTTGATATTTGTAAGTGGGAAGCTTAAAAGTGTTTGATTTTTATATTGAACTAATTAGGTGGTCTTTAGGAACATTTTTTTTCTCTTTGTAAGGCCGTGTTGGGGCACAAAAAGACTAGCGTTGAATCATCGATAGTCATCCGATCGTAAGTTAGTAAGCTAGGGTTCTTTAAAAATTAAAACTATAATTACGTTATATTTAATTAAATCATGTTACATATTAGATCGGTTGTGGCGTGGGAGCACAAATTTCATATTGTAAATACAACAGATTGGGGGTCCGAGGAAATTTAATATTAATTATATCTATTTCTTCGCTGTGGTAACGTAGCAAAACGTAAAACACAATGCTGCCAAAATTCTTAACGGTAAGTTCCCAGTCCCTTTGTGCGAGATATACCGTGAAGCTGAAGAAAGAAACAAGTTAAGTCTTACATTATACTTTACATTTATATACAATTTATCATTTCTAAATACAGTGTGCAGTGTTTAGCATTTGCTTAACATTAGAACAATGTCTCATGGATCCCATATTTTTAATAAAAATAAAATCACATATCATGAGAAAGTTAATATAAAATATTAATTTAATATAACTTTCAGAATGCCGTTACGTCCAAAACTTTTTTAATATAGAATTTCAATACAAACAAAAAACTTTTTATCAACGTGTTAAAAGCGTAAGCTGTCATACGATAAAATTGCTGGGAGTGAGCAGTCGTAGCACCTACATGTCGCATAATTTGCGAGCGAAACACCACAGGGCATAGAGGTCATTCGTGGCACAAAGTGTGTTCGATTCCCACTCGAGGAAATGAAATATCTATTTAAATATATATTTACATTTCTTCGCTCTGGTATCGATTCAAAGCGCGGTGCTGAGTTCCGCCACTCAACACGCAATGTCTCCAGAACTCGGCGGAAAGTGGGGAACGGCTTCTGAATCAAGCTGCAATAATATCAAATATTCAGTTCTATGATCCCTCATAGCACAAAAAAAACAAGCTGTTATGTCTACATAATCAATAGCCTTTATGCATCATATTTGATAGAAATTATATGAAATTCGCCGCTTATTAACCACGCAAACCCTATTTCCCATAATCTAACAAATACATCCCGTTTGTAGGTTACAAACCTCAAAATTGGTACGGAATTCTCAGTGGGTGGTCCGACTCGCACTTAACCGTTTTCTTTGTATTAATGTCCTCTATAGACATCATTAGGAGCGGTAAAAAAAGTGGACGGGAATAATTGGGCTGATTAAAGTTTGAGACCACGATAAACTAATGTCGCTAATATTATTATACTTAGACCCATAGAAACTGGTATGGCGAGAACTCTATGCATAGTACCCTCGTTAGAGCGGTCATTTGCCTTTTGAAACCCCCATGGCTTAATATGATTTTCATACGTGATACGGCCTTTTGATTACCGCGATTGTGTTTTAGTACTGTACGGTGGTTGGTCGACGTTTACGTGATGTAAATTATGTATATACTTGTAATATCTCCTTTAAATTGCAAAAGCGTTGGTTGTCAGTTTGATTCCCATTCGGGGTAATGTTTAATGTAATGTTAAGTAATCGGGGTAATTATTTTTAACTCTTCGTCCTGGTCACAAGACAAAATGCGGCGACGATGTCAGCTATTCAACACAGAACGTGGAATGGAGTGTTGTAACACTAGGTTCTCTCAGCCTACCTTGCTAAAGGGGATACAACATTATATATACAACATTTTTGACATGTTGACAACAATTTTTTTTAGTTATTATGATTTTGACTCTAATATATTTAAATAGAAACCACTCATTTCGGTGTAACTCGGTATTGAATCAACTCTCCCAATACTCCATTAAATGTATGTATAACACGTTCAAGCGTTCTAGCCAATTAAGCATAACATATATTTTGTTACGTAAACATCATATTTCTTTTATTGTATAAGATTCCCAAATTCATACTTTTATACGCCTAAATTGAAGAGAAATGAAATTGGTTATAATATATAATTGATGGAATATCTCTGTATTTTTTTATTATGAAAAAAAAAATAATAATAAAATATAAATAGTAATAAAATAGAAATTAACCTTTATACTATTATTTTGAACTAATTAGAGAAATAACTACAACAAACACCGCGATAATTTTCAATAAACAAAAGAAGAATTACAAATGTCATATATCAGTTCCAAAAGAAGCATAATGTTGTATGTATGTATGTATGTATGTCACGTACAAGACTATAAAAGCTTTTCTCGATTTTCTATCACTAAAACCCCCAGGGCCTCACGGCGACCACGTAGGCGTTATATCTTTTGCACTCAGCGTGCTTTTGTTCAATGTTAGCTTATTTTTACCGATTCAATATCGATTAATATATTTATATTGTTTCTAGAAATCTTTGGATTGAATAATGTTTTGGATTAATATTTGAAGGGATGATTATTATTTTATATTTACTTTTATTTGCTGTATTAAGACTTTCCATTCCCCACTTTCTACCGAATTCTGGAAGCATTGAATTTTGAGTGGCAGAACTTAACGCTGCGCTTTGCCTCAACACCAGAGCGAAGAAATGATAATATAAATGTAAATAAATATTTCATTTCCGCGAGTGGGGATCGGACCCACATTCAGTCGATGTTACACTCCATATTGTGCCCCTGCGCCACTACTAATCATGTAATTCAGACTAATCATATAGATTACAATTAAAATGTAATGATGACTTTAATTTGGTGTATGAAGTTAGGTTCTAATTTTCTCATGGAGTACATACAGTGGAAAATAGAGTCACTTTCTACTTAGCTGGTTCACTTTTCTCACATGGCAGACTCGTTAAAAAAACAATATTTATTAACTACAACTTACCCACCTACGCTGAAGTATAAACAATAATATAATAATATAATGTAGGCAGGACGCTTACAGCTTAGTAAAATTATTTTTAAATCAGCTTCACGCTGTATCCCGCACACAGCAGGGTAGCCAGAGGGAACCTAGTGTTAAAACACTCCGTTCCCCACTTTCTGCCGTAAGTGCATGCCTGGAGGCATTGCGTGTTGAGTGGCAGAACTTAACGCCGCGTTTAGCCTCGATACCAGAGCGAAGAAATGGAAATATAAATTTAAATAAATATTTCATCTCCTCGAGGGGAGAATAAATTCACAACCAGTCGGTTTTACAGTTACACTTCGTACCGCTGTGCCACGACTGGCGCATTATTCTTGATTTTATTTAATTTTTCAATCAAACAGCTTTTGTATACTTAAGTTATTATGTTATTTAGAAGTAATCTATATTATATTAATATAAAGAAACATTCCAAAACTTTTATACCCGTTATCTATGGACCACTGCGTCTCTATTCCATGAATTCTTAATAAACATAAACGTTATAACGACAATAAAAGAATATTATTACTGAATTATTAGTACGAACATCATTTTATTGCTTTTTTATAGCTACTATTTGTTTTTGATAGCTGTAACTTCAGAAGTACCTGAAGTGGAAATTTTATGTAGTCAGTAGTGAGCGATAAATAAAGTTGTGAAACACCCAAAAATATATTCTTTTGTGATTTCTATTCACAATGAGGCCATCGTTGTTTTCGTTCGCGCAAATTCGGAAATATAAAACTGCCCCACTGTTTCGTGCTGGTTGTATGGGGATGGGGGGATGCTTTAATATCTCTTAATTGCTAGCAAAATACGTATGTAATGCTTACAGAGATATGTGTATATGTTAATCTAATTATTATATTCTCGTTTTGTTGGCTAGTTCGTGTATTGTAAAATATGATGTTGTTGAAAAAGTTGTTTGAAATTGAAATTATGTAGTAAGTTATTAATATTTTGAGCTATGAGTATGAATGTTTTAAATTTGTAGATATATATATATGTATGTATGTCTAATGAAAGTTATATACGTTGTACGTTGGGCGTTATAGTTTGATGATATGTAAATATTGTTAAGATTGTGAAAGAAAAAATAAGTCAAAGTGCGGCGATCCCAAAATTAAGAATTCGGCGGGGCCGATAAGGAACAATGTGCCTTAGCCCTAGGTTTCTCCCTGACTACCCTGTTACGTGCAGGATACAGCGTGAAGCTATAGTAAAGTTTATAATAGAAAATTTACACCATCATGACGCAATAAAAAAACTAAATGCAAATTAAAGATTTTAGGACCATAAGGGTCCTTGACCTGTTATATCTTCAATACAAATATCAAAAGTGTAAAAAGCTGTTATTTTGTATTTCAATTTACGCTTTATGTCGCATATAATAAATAGACAGACGATCCCACTGCGCCACGACGGCGTCAAGATTAAAAATAACTTAAGACCTAAACAAAATACAATGTCAAATATAAGTTACGTGGGGTTAAGTTGGAGGGTTAGGACAATACGATTTTCATATATACACTTATATTAATAAAATTTTAAATTGAAATACAAATTAAATCTAAAATTTATCTATATCTAAGACTACTGCTTTCAATGTTAGAAAAACAGTAATTCGTTTAAGCCTAAATTAATGTTAACCTAAACTTAACCTACGACTCAATTATTCCACGATGGAATAATAAGTGAGGGAAAAGAAGAAATTCCTTTCTCACCAGCGCCGTTCAACCTGATCTCTCTCTCTCTCTTGTTAGCATTTTATGGCGCTAGTATTAAATAAATTTTTCGCCTGAGACCGAGCGATGTATAACATAGATATAAATATATAATTTTAGTATTTATATATGAGTCAAGCGTTAGGTCATTTATATATGTTAGGTCTTATATATATAATACACAAAATTATTTCCTAGGTAATGCACTTAATAACTCCAGCTTAGTAAATGTGGAAAATGTATGGTGAAATAACAATTTGCACATGCATTGCATTCTCTTGGCACCCGCCGCGGTCGCATTCTCCCTCGTACAGCTCAATATTTTCCTTTATCATCAACGTGAAGGTAGAATTTATTATATTCCTATATAAATAATATTTATTATTACGAGGTAGAAACTTGGTTGTTTTCCTAATTTATAAATATGTGTTTTTTTTTTTGCTTCACGCTGTATCCCCCACACAGCATGGTTAAAAAAAAGGGAACCTAGTGTTAAGACACTCAGTTCCTCACTTTCTGCCGAAATTCTGGAAGCATTGCGTGTTGAGTGGCAGAACTCAACGCCGCGCCTAGCCTCGGGACCAGAGCGAAGAATTGGAAATATAAATTTAAGTAAATATTTCATATCTTCGAGTGAGGATCGAGCCCACAACCAGTCGGTATTATAGTCACACTTCGTGACCCAGCGCCGCGACTGGCCTCTTGATGCTTTTGTTTTTGTCGTAAAGGTTTTATGGATATTATGTAATGCATAACTTCACGCTGTATCCCGCATTTAGTAGCATGAGTGAACCTGGGAACCTAGTGTTAAAACATTCTGATACCCATTACAATATTTCCATTCTCTACTTTCTGAATATTTGTGGCATTGCGTGTTCAGTGGCGGAACACGACGCCGCATTTTGCCTCGTTACCAGAGCGAGGAAATTTAAATATTAAATATTTTAATTCATCAAGTAAATGTCGAACCTACAACCTTTCGCGATTACAGTGACACATCTTCCCCTGCGCCACGACTGGTCTCAGTAAATCAATATTTGAATATCATAAAGAGAAAATAATATATTGAACATGATAGCATAAGTTCAAATAATAACATTAACCGCCTCCGGGCTAAAGTTAATAATTTAAAAGTCAATATTTATAAAGCTTCATTTGTATGTATTATAATAATATAGTTATGCAACTGCTATGCAATACCTTTTCTATAAGACATTTCTTTTAGTTGTGTTTGAGTTTAGATATTTTATTCTGTCAATATACGAGCGAATATAAATAATTTGTTATATTTCTACATAGGTATTTCTACATATTTAACATGTGAAATAACTAAACATTTTCTATTAAATATGATAATTTTTCGAGCAAAATCAAATGTCAAAAGATTGGAAAATTGGAATGGGAATTGAACTCACAATTATTGCAATTACAGTCACACTACTGTGCCACAACGGTCTCAAGCGGGTAATACATAGGTGTTCTCATGATCTCATGAAAAGAATATTTCAATCATGACTTAACAATATCGTAGTGTCCACCCGAGCATAAAATGAACTCACTTAGTCCATATTAATTTCTGCAAAAAAAAAATGATTGTGACAATCATATTTTTTTATAAACTTATATAATTTATTATGCTATTTCAATTAAGTATGAATAAGACTTATATTATTATTAAAAAATACTGAGTGACACATTTCCTTTGTAAGGTACGTTGAAGTAATATTTTTAAAGAAGCAATTATAGGTGATTTCTTATGATATAGGTTCTTAGAATAAATGTGGCTCGTTGTTAATATTTTTAGAGTTACGTTAAACCTTATATATGTTAGTAATGAGCTTAAATCACATAGTAAGGAAAGCAGAGGGAACCTTCCCAGGTTAATATATTCCGCTTCCATTAAAGTACTTTCTTTCACAACTTACCGCTGAATTCTGGTGATATTGCGTGACAAGCGGCCGAACTCAATGCCGCGTGTTTGCCTTCATGTCCTCGAGTAGAAATCGAACCGAAACCACGATTATTCAGTATAATACATATACCATACATCACACATTAATTAGAATAGAAACCAACCATTCACTATATTTACTTTCAACGGTATACGGGATCAATCCGTATCCATTACGGCGACGCAATAACAGCACGGATCCATCAATATTGCAGTGATACCCGTCCACGTGTAGTGTGTAACTAAAAGTATTAGTTTATTTGTGACCAGGTGTACCTATCTCTAACCAAGTTTAATTGATTTAATATAAATGTTAGTTTTTAGTTTTAAAATATAAATGTAGAGTTGTTATTTTAGTGACACTCTTTTTATTTTTTGCTTGTGATCATAACTTAAACATTTTATGTAATCTAAGATTAGGAAGCATTTAGCTATAAATCTTTTATATTATACGGTTTACCCTACTAGTCTATGCAAAAGCTGATTTGATTGATACGTATGAATCATGTCAATCAAATCAGCTTCACGCTGTATCCCGCACATGGGTAGGCAGAGGGAGCAGAGTGTTAAGACACCCCGGTCCTCGCTTACCGCCGAGTTCTGGAGGTATTGCGTGTTGAATGGTAGAATTCAACGCCGCGCTTTGCCTCGACACCAGAGCGAAGAAATGGAAATATACATTTAAGTAATATTTAATCTGAAATAAAAATATATATGTAAATAAATATTTGTTTTTTTTGAGTGGGGATCGAATCCACAACCGGTCGATTTTACAGTCACACTTTGTGCCCCTGCGCCACGGCTGGCCTCAAACAAAACAAAATGTGTACAATATAACATTAGGAAAAACATATGTTTATTATGTAAGATACATTAGCATATATACAAAATCTAACAAATCGAACCCCTTATCTTTAGCAGCAACAAAACGATAAAAACACACACTCAATTTAATAGTTACATATATATGTGTATAATATTAAATTTTATAACAATATACATTACAGGATGTCCAAAACAATGTACTGTCAAATTAATGGAACATTTATCTATCCCAGCAGCCCCTAACTATCTTGTCACATCGTAATTAGACAAGTTAATTAAGCAGCTTACTAGAACTCGACGTACAGGCATTCGAGCGCCGACGCTAAATAGCGGTACTTGCGTAATATTAGATGAGTTTACTATATAAATTTGCTGTGGTCGTTTTGAATATATTTCAGTTAAGTGCATGGTAACGTGTATGGACTCTCGGGGTGGTCACGTCTGTGCTTGTTGAAAACATAGGGTAAAACCAGGATAGATGTCCCATTTTCCAAAAATCTTATTTACAAAAATATTATTTAGGAATACGTTTTGTGCATATATTCTACATGCACTATTCTTTTGGAAACAGTCTGTTACACTATGCACATTTACATATTTACGCATCTCATTTATTGCGAGTGATACTTACTTTCAATTACTGAAATAGAGATGGTAGCCACATCCTTTTTTTTTGAAGTGAAGAAATATAAATAAAATCTAAGTAAAACCAAAAAATAATACTAAAGGTGTCAAAGAAAAAGAAAATTTAAGAAAAAATAACACAACACAAATTGTAACATAAAGCTAACCAAAGCTTTAAAAAATGCAAAATAATTTAAATCATTTGTATATAAAATGTCTTCAACATAAATTTGGTTGGATATTTCGCTTATTCAATATAAAGGGTGTCTGTCTCTTTCTGCAGGCGTCTGTCCTTCTTAATATTTTTACATTTGGGCAAATATCCATGTAGAAAAGCGTCAATCCCCAAACCAAGGGTGCTACTAAATTGTGCAAAATCTCTCTCGCAAAAATGTAACCTTAAAATCTATTAATAATTCATTATATAGTATTGAAATAACGAAATTCAAAAAGGTGGGGCATCTATCCTGGTTTTACCCTATAATAATTAATATTGCTTTCTATTGTACATATTGTATTATACGCTGAAACTCTATATAGTACTACAAATATAGTAATACAATATTGTACTACTTATTAAATTATGTTTAAAACAACAAAGGTATTATTTTGAGGATGTATATTTTCATATAATGGCGCAGGGGCACAAGCATGTACACGTAAATGCGACAGGTTGTGGGTTCGATTTTCACTCATGGCAATGAAATATTTAATATTTTAATTTCCTCTAGTATAAAAAAAAGGTTCTTGCATAATATCAGATGAATTTAATACATATATTTCAGTTAACATCATTACAGGTATGGACTTTCAGGTAGTCACGTCTGTGCTTCTTGAAAGCGTATGATTGTTTTCTATTATATTAAACGCTGAAACTCAAGAACTGCAAGTACAGTGATATAATACGTCTTACTAACTGAATTATGTTCAGAAACACTGATTTGTGATTTTAAGATTTTATTTTATACTTGTATATAGGTATTTATATAGGTATTGTTGACATTTGTTGTGGTTCCTCGAATGGTGACAATATTTCGGCAAAAAGAGCACAAGTCACCTTTCAACTAGGTATAGCGGCGACCGAGGAAGACAGCGGAAATCCGCTTGTATCAAAGGGTGCAGAATCGGAGGGGGCTATAAGCATCAGGGGAGGTGTATGTTAAGCACCTTTACTATGAATGGATGATGGATAAATGGATTGTTGACACATTCACTATATATTTTTAGATGGATCTAAAGTTAATAAAATTAATTAGGTACGCATTAGTTTATTTTTAATTTTTTAGTTTTTTTATTTCATCATCATAAAGCATATAGTTATCAGGATTTAGTTAGAATAAAACATGTCAATAAAAGGTCATAACAGCGTAGTGGGATAGCTTCTGACTGTAAATAAAGGTATTTACCGTGGTGGGCTCAATTTCTACTCAGAGAAATTATTTATTTTCATTTGCTCGCTCTGGTATTAAGACAAAGCGCAGAGTTGGATTCCGCCATTTTTTTTATACCTTATCCAAAACTTAGAGAATTGATCGGAAAGTGAGGGACAAAGATCTCAACGAATAATTTGTAAGTTACATAAAAATATTTATGTAACTTACAAATTACAAGAATATTTCTACCATATTAACATTTTACTTACTTTCGTTGCTTAGGATAGATAGCTCCTAAATATTCGCTTATACGATGCCAAGCGTAACGTAAATTCACCTTATAATAACGTTAACTGAACTATAAACGTACATTTATGCATACATACATACGTATAGCTGATAGTTTCAACAAATCTTCATGTACACGAATAAATATGAATTTTAGAGTAATATGGAACTTCTCTTCGGTATGAGTAAAATTAGCGGTTGAACTGTTTTATCCGTAAGTTATTTTTGATAATTTAAAATAATGAAAATAATGAGATGGACTGATATAAAAGACGGCTAAAATATAAATAGTTTAGTTTAGTTTAAATATATTTTAACTGAAACCGTCATTTTTCGGGAGTTGTCTCAAAAGATTTTATTACAATTATTATTAAAATATTGTTATATATAGTCTAACCGTACTTTTAATATTATTATGCATTCCATTCACACACACACAAACATTCTATATACTCTAGTTGTTGCTAAATATTTATCAGAAACAATGACACGTATTCTGCGGCAGAACCTTAAAGACTTATCTTATTTCCAGTTGAAATCTCTATAACGTACCGTATAGAATATTTCAAACACACACTGCGTCCCTGTCAACAAGTTTATAGCGCAATATACAATTTTCCAATTGGGACGTTGGCACTACCACATATCTGTGTTCACCGACGTCGTTCCACTCGCACGAGTAGCCTACAAATCACTACTATTGTGTTCTTTCATATTTGTTTGCTGTTAAAATGTTCTACAGCTGCGAAGCAATTTCATACAATCTCTTCAGAAATTGAACTTAAAATGGAATTAACTTCATCGACAAAGAGGTTTTGGTTCAGTTTTCTATTTGTGCACAATATTGGCTTTAATATTTTTTATTTAAGATTTTCTTCGAAAGAAGCCGTTCCGTCGTGGCGCAGTGTGATAGTTTGTGATTGTTAACTCGACGGTTGTGGGTTCGATTTCCATTTGGTAAAATAAATTGTTATTTATTAATATTTTCGTTTCTTCATACTGGTAAAAGGAAAGCGCGACGTAAGTTTTTAAAGTGTTTTAATATGAAACGCTGTGTATGAAAAGCCTGTAAATGTATGCAATATTTAAATAAAATAAGTAAACATTAACAGTGCACGTTGGCAAAGTGTGGGAATACGCGCGCGCGGTCGCGACTGGTTTTGGGTTCTATTCCGAGGGAATAAATGTCAATATTTATTTAAATTTATATTTTCGTTTGCTCTTGTATCGAGGCTAAGCGCAGCGTTGAGTTTCACGACTCAATACTCAACGTCTCCAGAAGCGAAAAATGGGCAACAGAGTGTCTTAACACTAGGTTTCCTTCTGCCTACATCGTGAAGCTGTATGAATGTGTAAAGTGAGAAACATATAGATAAAAAAAAATAGCTTTAGTTGTAGAAAATCAAACTATCGAGAAGACGAAGATTTCATAAACAAAATAACCAACCTTAAAGCATTGTTATCTTTATACGTCTTTGTAAGAACTACCAGTGGAACTATCATTTGTTATAAAGACCTCAAACGCCATGAAGCACTGTATCTAGACAGACACTATTAATCGTTCACTACTCTTGGGTCTCGAAGTTCAAGACAATGAAGAAACTGAATTTTATTGAAATATTGTACTTTTTAACAATAGCGATAACGGATGCATAAGTTGGCGTTTATTACATAATGTCAGGTTTCATTCAAAAATCTATTATTTAAGATATTATTTAAGATATCTATTATTTAATATTTTTTATCTGCTTCCTGTTGTAACTGCATATCTGCTTTACGCACACAGAAGCGTAGAGAAAGAGAAAGAGAGAGAAAACCTGGTTTCCGCTGAATTCTGGAGGCACGTTATGTTGAGTGGCGGAACCGTGCCTTACCTCGACACCAGAACGAAATAATGAAAATATAATAAATAATTATTTTTCTTGAGTGAGCATCGAACCCACAATCAGTCGCGTTCACTATCACACACTTGTCTCCTGCGCAACGAGGCAGTCGTTCAACGCAAAAATCTTTTTCATATTACAAGAAAAAACATTACTTAACCTTGTTTTCTAATCCATACTGATCCTTGAATAAGAATTCAGTTTATTTTCAACAGACTTTTATGCGACTATATAAAATTTTCCAATTCAACTGTTGGCACTCCACACTGGCACTGCTTCGTGCATTCACAAATCAGGTTTGCAGACGTCGTGCCGGCGGCCATCTTGGTTTTCAGCGATCGCTTACCCTGAGAGACGGTGAGTTAAGCACCGTGTAATATAATACAACAAAGCTGACCTATTATCCAACAAATTTTGCATTATTTGGCGCGAGTTCTATTGAAAATTATTTTCTCCGTTCATTATTTTCTTCCGGTTATTCGTTATAAATGTATTTTTATATTTTAAATGCTATTGTGCTTTTGTGAACGGTTTTATAAAAATCATGAACAAATTTTAACAAATAAGAATAGTTTTTGGTTCTTTTATTATTAATCAGCTTCACGCTGTATCCCGCACACAGCAGGGTAGACAGAGGGAACATAGTGTTAAGACACTCCGTTCCCCACTTTCTGCCGAATTCTTGAGGCATTGCGTGTTGAGTGGCAGAACTCAACGCCGCGCTTAGCCTCGACACCAGAGCGAAGAAAATGGAAATATAAATTTAAGTAAATATTTCATCTCCTCGAGTGGGGATCGAACCCACGACCAGTCGGTTTTGCAATCACACTTCGTGCCGCTGCGCCACGACCAGCCTCAAAAAATTTTATTATTAAAAGGGTAATTATTACAAGGCGTTGTTTGAGTTAAAGATATGTACCCATAGTAATTTAAATATTTTAAGGCAGGGGGAGTCTAGTGTTAAGATACGCCGCTTCTCAATTAGCCTAGACACCATATCAAATAAATGTAAATATTAAACATTTCACACCCTTAAATAGGAATCGAACCCACAACCTATTGCGTTTACAGTCACACGCTGCCCCTGCGCCACGACTGGCCTCTATAGAGATATTAATTATTTATTAAAATTCAATACCAAAATACCGTATGTTATATAAGAGACGAGCCACAATTCAGGTCACCGACACTCAGTTAACGTCATAAATATTCCATTAACACTCGCCAGGCCACGACACTCCACACTAACGGACCCTATCTCTCGTGTCATCTTAGGATATAACATTGTTAGTAGGGTTCACCCTCGAGGGAGTCATAACTGATTGGTATCTGTTTCTTCGAGGAATAGCTAAAGGGCGAAAGGGAGTAAATGATCGTTTGTTTATAGTGCATGTGCGTCCCATACGCTTGTTGTATTAGGTGTATAGTTAGTATGTAAGTTTTCGAAAAATTTGTTATCGTCTTTCAATATGTTTATTTATATCGCAATTGATTTAAGTAATTTAAAATAATGTGGTCTTTGTTGTTCAGTGGGGCAGAATTTGTAAGCAACATTGTGGGTTCAATTTTTATATAGTTCAAGTTCAATATAGATTAAGCATACGACTGTCAACTGTACGGTAATGGGTTCTTGGGAGTCTTCTCTCAACTGTTATTATAAAAATTTTGTACCATGGCAAAAAAATCCAAGCATTAATATGTAAACGACGTTACGCATAATATGCGCAAATTTCGAAAAAAGATCTAATTTTGAAAAGTACTCTAGGGTCTCGTATTTTAGTTAGACTTCTTCGTCGTTGTTTACATAAATTACCTACAATAGAAAACTGAAAAAAAATACTAATTATAATATAACTGAGTAATTTTTAAATTAACATTATAATATTAATATACCACTGTCTATTTACCTAGGCCAGTCCTAGTACAGGTGTGACTAGTTGTGGGTTCGATCTCCACTCGAGGATATGAAATATTTATTTAAATTTATATTTCCATTTTTTCGCTCTGGTGTTGCGGGAAAGCGCGGCCTTGAGTTTCGCCATTCAACACGCAATGTCTCCAGAATGGCTTTAAGTGCGGAACGGAGTGTCTTAATACTAGGTTTCGTCTGCCTACCCTGGTGTGTGCGGGATACAGCGTGAAGCTGATTATTTTTTTTTATTTACTGTATATTTCTTGATTTTTTAAATTTGTAATCTGCAAAATTATATACAGATTTTTTATTAAAATACTTGACAAACATTGAGACATTAGCTAGGAAAAAATACAATTAATGCACATATATTTTTCATAGGTTCACTACACAATATACTCAAAAGCCATTCACTTTTTGTGTAAAAAATATAACAATTACAAGTACAAAACTTGCAATAGTTTTCAATTTAATGTCAAACCGTTGTGAACGTGCCAGGTTGGCTCTGGCTATGAAGATACATCAAAATTTGGAATATACACGCCAATATTTTCCAAATATCTGACTAATGTACATAGAAAATTACATACATACTAGAGCTTCACGCTGTGTGATGCATGAACGCAGAGGGAACTTAGTGATAAAATATTCCGTTCCCAACTTTCCGCCAATTTTTCCAGGTTTGAGTGTTGAGTAGTGGAACTCAAAGCGCTTAAATATTAATTAATAATTATCCATTCTTACGAGTTCAAATAGAACCCACACCCATGTTTACGGTCACACGCTTGCGCTACTCTAATACAACGGTAACTAGAAAATTTAAAAGCTAAATATTTGATGTGTTCTTATTTTCAAAATACTTCTTCTACTTCTAATGAGGCCAGTCGTGGCGTGGCGCAGGGGCCCAAAATGTGACTGTAAAACCGACTCATTGTGGGCTTGATCCCCAGTCGAGGAAACTAAATATTTATTTAAATTTAAATTTATATTTCTTCACTCTGGTGGCTAGGCAAAGCGCGGCGTTGAGTTCTGCCACTCAACAAGCAATGCCTCCAGAATTCGGCAGAAAGTGGGGAACGGATTGTCTTAACACTAGGTTCCTTCTGCCTACCCTGCTGTGTGCGGGATACAGCGTGAAGCTGATTTATTTATTTTATTTTTATAATAATACACTTTAATATGCATATCTTGAACAATTGAACCAAAGTGAGCAAAGTACCTCACACGTATAGGTCTAGTGAGGTTTCAATATGAAACGTGTTTACGACGCAAAACAAAGCCTGACACGAGCCTAAGAGCCTACTACGAGCAAGACTAAGCAAGAAATGTATGGCTAAAAGCTGCTGCCATCGAGTATAAGCTGAGCATTATACAACGCACTGAAGGCTGGAAGTAAGAGTTAGTAGGTATGCAATATCTTAAAAGCTAAATCGATATATGAGTAAAATCAAAATAACTATTTAATAATCTATGTAATCGATTTCATCTATTTATACGTGGTGCAATAACTTTCTGTTTCTTTTTAGGAAAAATTTGAAGACGTAATAATTAATAAGTCGCGACTAGGTTATCGCTTAGCTGTTGGATCAAAAACTGGATGAGGAGGAGGTTCCTCTCTCAGGAGCCCTAGCCACCGCTGACTTTGGCTCTTCTTACAAATACGAGAATACTTTTTAAAATAAATATATTTAATAAATGTGTGCGTGTGTGTGCTACAATATGTTATACTTTTGTGGAAAATGACATACACGTGCCATAGGAACGCGTACCTACGTTAATTGTTTCTATAATCTATACAAATATAGTCTATATCTATATATAGATACAAGACAACGCAAAGTTGAAACTTCGCGTCGCGGCGTAAAACGCTGAAATTTGGTTTGGTGTTTACGTTTTTAAACAAAATTTTATATTTTATAGGCCACACGAAAAAAGTTGTGGGATATAACTTGTAATTCATATAATAGATTACTGTTCAAATCCTGTGTGGTATTATATTATGGGGGTTTTGTTTATTGGTCGCCTTCCTTATTCGAAGCTAGACCAACAAAAATATAATTTTCATATCAATCGTAAATCATGTAATGTGAATCAACATAAATGAAAGTCAAGCAGATTATGAAATTATAATTAATTGCAGTTATTTAGCTTTAATTTTTATTAAATAAGTGGCTTGATTATAGAAGAAAGGAGCGATGATATAACATTTAATAGGAATAGAAAATGTTTTATATAGAACCTTATAAGGAAAGATAGCGAATCTTGCTTGGCTCTTAATGAGGCCTACTTTGACGAACCTGTATAAAATAAACGTATGATTAGATTTAATCCTCGTACATTAATTGTATTATAAATAAAAAAATTAACAAAACTCAAGATTGATTCGTTGACATTTGTTTTTCCTTCAAGTGTACCTTTCTTATAGTAAAAACAAACATTAGCAAGTAAAATTATTAAACAATATTTTTATAATATATATAATTCAAATATCGTAATAATTCAAAAGTTTTGATTTTTTTTAATTCATAAACAAATAAATTATAAAAAAAATTGCCGTTTGTTTAATCACGTTCTAAAAAAAAAAACCATAATCCTGTTAACACCAACTGATGGATCTCGTTCGTTTGGAAAGTAACTTCTAATGACTTAATGTATAAACTTTTTATCGCAACTAAGGCCTAAGAGCTGTTCTGAAGTTGTAATTAATTTTTAATCCTTTGTCTTTGCTTTGCGGCTTCGCACAATAATAATTTATGGACTTTGCGGCTTCGCACAATAAATTAATTTTATGGACGCCCGGTTTGCCGTTTTAATCTGTGGTGTAATCGGATAATTCGATTATCTTTCGTTCTAAATTATGTTTTTTTTATTTATTCGATATTGTTATTGTTTTTTTGTTACTTCGTTCCTTCTTGTGTACTTCTTTTAATAATTTAACAACCATTTATGTTGCGTACCATTTGCTACTCTTAATTGTATAATATAAGTAATTACAAATATATTCTACTGTAAAAACAAATATGTAAAACGTAACACAACAGGGTAGGCAGAGGGAACCTAGTGTTAAGACACTCCGTTCCCCACTTTCTGCCGAATTCTGAACGCATTGCGTGTTGAGCAGCAGAACTCAACGCTGCGCTTAGCCTCGACACCAGAGCGAACAAATGGAAATAGAAATGTAAGTAAGTATTTTATCTCCTCGACTGACCTAAAACGGAACATAGTTGTTAGTAATTCTTTTTTCTTAGAAAAATCGAGGTGAAAACAAGTGAAACTAACATTGTTCGCATGAACTTCGCATGTTCTAACTCAGATACAACTTTCGTTATAACGATATGAGTTGTAATACGTCAGTAATAATATAAGCAAAACTCAACGAAGATTTGCATAAACTCTGTATATTCCTGTCCTTATTATGTAAACAATTTGTCGTTAAATGTTAAATTGTTATGTATATAATGGCTTAGTGTGCCACTAAGCTGTGCTCAGCGTTTGACTGTAAACGCGGTGGTCGTGACTTCAATCTCCACTTGGGGGAAAGTATTATTTACTACTGTTGCTGTAACAGAGTTGATAAAATATATTAGATGGCCACATACATTAATATCATCGTGACACAACAACCGTGAAACGCGGCGAGTGGGTTTGATTTCCTTTTGAGTCCATTATCACAAGGCCGGCACAAGGGTATGACTGTGTAACACGACGGTCGTGGGTTCGATCCTCACTCTAAAAATGAGTTATTATTCTTTAATATTCTTATTCTTTCCCTCTCAATACACAGTGCCTCGAAAAGTTCAGCAGAAAGTAAAAAACAGAGTGTATTAACACTAAGTATCGCTACCTAACCCGCATTCAATAGGATACATTTGATTTTCTTACGTAGTCACAAATATTGAATGGAAACTTCGTCACTAAAACTGTGATATATTTATACATAAATTTTTTCGCTCTTCTCCCAATAAATCTATCGAGGCTCAAATTTAATCGACGCCGAACTTGAACTATGAGCCTCCAGAGGCTAAACCGTTTATCTACTAGATCAAACAAAAAGTTATCGCGTCATTAGTGTTGATATCTAACATGTTTTTGGAACGATTTAGTTAATTTGTTGTTTATATTTCTTTATATTGGTATTATTATTTTTTTTTTTTGATTGGACGATAATTTCGAGAATATGTGATAAATAATAGACAAATGTAAATGTAATTTACTATTATATACATACATAATTTGTTTATATATACATATATTTCCATTCAAAAGAGTAATTTCAGTTATCAAATCTAATTTAATTGAGACCAGTCGTGGCGCAGGGGCACAAATTGTAACTGTAAACGCGACTGGTAGACAAATATAAGACAAATTCTACTATTTTTTACTTTACTTATATTATAGATAAAGACTGGTATTGAGGCCGTCATGGCACAGGGCATAAACGTGCGAATGTAGTCGACAATTGTTAGTTCGATTCTCATTAGGGGGAATGAAATATTCAATGTATGTTTGTCAATTATGTCACATTGATATGATATAACAGCCAGACTACATTTTAATTTTTCTTTACCTTTGCAGTTTCATTTTCCTATTGGATATGATTAAGGTTTTTGATGTGGTTAAGAGAAGATTCCGTATGATGGGTTCAATCACTTCGCTCTACTTAAGATTTTATTATTCTACCACCAGTAGTGTAATTGCACGTCGTTTGTGTGACTATAAACCTAGATAATTGATATTAATTAAGTTAAATTGGCCGAGGCCCTTGTGGTGCATTGGATGAGTGTAAACGTGATAAGTGTGGGTGTGACTCCCACTCAAGGAAACGAAGAATTATAAATTATTATAATTATGAATTATTTTGTTAGAAACTTAAATAAAAAATATTAAATTAACAGTCAGACAGTCGGAAAGACACTCCGTTTCCCACTTTCTACCGGATTATGGAGGCACTGCGTGTTGAGTGGCAGAATTCAACGCCGCACTTTGCCTTGAGACCAGAGTGAAGAAATGGAAATATAAATTTTAGTTAATATTTCATCTCCTCGAGTAGGGATCGAACCCACAACCAGTCGGTTTTAAAGTCACACTTAGTGCCGTTGCGCCACGATCTCAATGGTATATTAATCATACTTATAACAATATACTAAAGGTAACAAAAGTAATATAACTCTTGTACAGTTCCTCATATCTAAAGGCCAACTTCTTATTCCATTAAATCGTTACACATACAATGTATATTTTCGACCAAACAAACTTATATAATTGAACTGACAGCAGCGATATGGCTCCTAATTCATCTTGTCATGTTACTTCGAACGGAGTGACAGTCACGAGTCAAGCTCAAGGTTCCAAACCTTAACCCTGTTCACCACATTTATTGTTACGAGATCACAATGATCTAAGTACTGCTCAGCCGATTTAATTTGTCGTATTGTATGTAGGTACTATGTGTGCATGTATGTTTTTCTTTTTTTACGTTATATCCCTGCATAGAGCAGGGTAGGCGGAGGGAGAATGGAAACCTATTGTTAAGTTCACTCCGTTCCCATTAAGGTGTTTCTGTTCTTCTTTTTCTGCCTTTTTCTCCTTTTTCTAGAGGCATTGCGTGGAGTTAATACCACACTTGGTTTTGTCGCGCTAGAATGAAAAAATGAAAATTAAATATTTTGCTACCACGATTGGGAAGTGAATCCACAACCGTCTCGCTTACAGTCGCAACCGTGCGCCACGACGGCTTCACATAAGTCTATGCATGTAGGTATATTTCAATATTTAATATTGTAAAATTAGACTACACATTTTATAAAACCTCTCAATGTTTTATATATTTACTGTTCTTGTGCAGTATTTTTTGGAAAACTACATAACTTTTCAATATTCTCTTATTTGGTCAATGTGAGTAAATAACTTTGAGCTTCACCGTTTTTTCATATTTTTCTATTCGAAAACACACAGTTACAGTACCCGTTAATTCATCGACGAGGTAGAAACACAAAATAGAAATAGTTTTCAAGTATCTTATGTATTGAAAAATATAACTGTCAAACGATTTTTATTCAATGCTTTGAAGATAAAAATATTTTTACAAATACAGAAAAAGCAAAATTGAAAATACCATTTCAGATATGCATATCAATTTTGAAATATTTCAAAAAAGAAACCTATGCGCCGAAACTCGACGGTGTTTGGCCAAAGAGCGGAACAGGACAAATTTCATTTGTGCACTACAGCAAAATACTCTAGTGAAAATTATTTTTTGGGTAACAGTTTTAGGAATTTGACAGCGCGTCTAGTTCCAGAATTAGTTGTATCATATAACAATGAGACAATTTTAAGCTTCTCAGTTTATACAGGATATAACCGAGGGGTATATAGGCCGAGGAAACCTAGTGTTAAGGCACTCCGTTCCTAACTTTTCGCCGAATTCTCCACTGTAATCTCAACATCCCTCGAGTAAGGATCCACAATCCAATCCAGGCCCGACTGTCGTAATGCTTACAATAATACTTAGGTGCCACTGCGCCACTACGGCCTCATCACTAAAATAGTGTCTTTAGTACAATCATATTATTCAAATGTATGATAGAGTTCTAGAAAAATAAATACCGTTACAAATGCTTAGGTGAGGCCAAAGAGCTTTAAGTATTGACTTATATTGTTTCGAGCTATTTCTATAATCGGAAATAAAGAATCTATGATTTTTAATGGCACGATGATTTAAGAGATTCTAGGCCGCGCTGATTGTGTAATATCCATACTAGATAGATATATAAAACTATTAATATTTATACACAAAATTTCAATGCCAAGCTCAAAAATTTTCTGATTGAGACGAAATTGTAACCAAAGCTAAATAGTTAATATCCAGTGTGCAAATAAATAAACAAAATTCTATTTAAAATTTGTCAAAACGACTTCTTATTTTCTTTCAATTAAATGAAGTTTATTTTTAAGAATTATTAATAATAAATACTTTCAATTCAGAAGATCGTCGTCTGTAAACGCCACGGCTATGAATCAGGTGCTGACTCGGGAGAATGAATTACTCTGGTAATAAGACAGTACGTGGCGTTCACTTTCGCTTCTAATGATGTATGGCAATGTCTCGGAAATTGAACGGTTCAAGGGTAATTGAGAGTCTCAATAAAAGGTTCCCTCTCCCACACGTCACGTGCTTTCATATAAAGCAAGGCAGACAAAGCGATTTTAGTACATATCTACTTACTATAATTTCATTACATTTTTAAATTTGTGTGTGATTTTAAGCGTGACTAGATGGGCTCGATTCACATTCGAGGAAATAAAATATTTAATATTTCAATTTCTTCACTCTGGTATCGAGGCAAAAAGCTGGACGTTGATTTCCACCAATAAACACGAAATGCCACAAGAATTCTTCGGAAAACAAGAAAAATATTATCTTAAAACTAAGTTAAGATACAGCGTGAAGCTGGAAAAAAAATCGCAATAACCTTAATCTAGACATCAAAAAAGCCGATCACCTCGTATCACTAAAACGAATCGAAATTATGAGACATAAACAAAACATCGAATACATATTTTAGCATACTAGTGTTAATGTAATTGTTTGACGCTGAATAGTAAATATTTCCTCGACACCCACATATTGCTGTCGAATGTTTATTGTATCGAAATGGCGACCTATTATTGCATTCGATGTGCGATTCTATGTATTGAATTTAATATACTAGGCGTTTACATAAATATATTTGTAAAGCATATACTATAGAAATGATGTATACTCTGCCTTTATTATGTTTTTAGTTTCTCTTTGTATGCCGTAAGTAGCAGGGTGGGAAGAGAGAACGTGGGAACCTAATGTTAAGACATTTCGTTCCCACTAAGACACTTTAGTTTTTCACTGTCCGTCGAATACTGGTGGCAATCAACAATTGCATGTTGAATGGCGGAACTCAAGGCTGTGCTTTGCGTCGTTTCTAGAGCAAAGAAATGAAAATATTACATTTTTCATTGTGTCCCCGCGCCACGACTGGTCTATATTAACATTCATATGATAAGTTTAAGAAACTAACTAACAAAACGTGGTGCAGTGGCATTGCGTCTGTTTCAAAACGCTAAGGTTGTGAATTTGATTTCCACTTTGGGGGATATATTTTTTCATTTGGTCGCTCTGGTAAACAAGACAAAGCGCATCTTTAAATTTCGCAATTTAAGAAAGTAAGGAACCGAGTATCTAACACAAAATGGAGTTACTTTTTGCTTATATTAGAAAACAGAGTATGTAGGTTGGTGGAGACCGACGATCCAATTAGTACGTATACTCGAATTATTTAGCTCTGAAAGCTCTACTTTTTTGGAATAAAACTATCATATTTCCCAATATTCATTGTAATAACAAAGAAAAAAAACATCATTTAAAATATATCGAAATCCAGCTTCATATACATTTAATGATTAGTAAGAGCTAAAGCACGCGGATTTAAAAGTTAATTTGACACCCAACCCACCATCCTCATCTGCATTGAATGGAAGTGTGAAACATGATGTCACAATAGACCAGCGGTGACAGACACCTTTATTATTGTACGGGAAGATGACAAACAAAATTCAACATAAATAGAGACAACGTTAAACCGCTTCCTGAATGTTGTAAGAAATTTGAGTATTTTTCATACACGTGTCATGCATATGTTACGAAATCGAAAAGTAAAATCGAAGTAACCTTTTCTATTTCTTCTTTTATTCTTTATAATAATATAAAGTTATGTGTTTTATTTATAAAATATGTTAATAAAATCTAGTTAAGACCATCGTGGCTAATTGGTCAGTGCCTGGTCATTAAAATATTATTCTAATTTCCCCGCTTTTGTAAGATAAGAAGCGGCGTTGAGTTCTATCACTCTATACATAAACTCAGGAATTCAGGCGGAAATGGAGGCTATCTATGCCAACTGTGCTATGATTGATTTGTGTTAAGTAATTAAATCCATAATCGTAACGTTTGCGTGCATATATGAATAAAATATTATATTTAAAAAAGTGTCTGTATGTAATAAACCTGAAGATATCTTTAATAACAATTTTTAAATAATAATGTATATCTTAATAAACATTTAAAATATATGCTAGAAATTTAAATAATACCAAAACATTTACCATAAATTATAACATAATTATAAAGAGTTATACGCCGAAATCGCAGCTTAGGTGTACTTATAGAAAATTTCATATTATGATAACAAAGAAAAGAGTTTCTTAATTATCTTGTTTTCTCGATTAAGTAATTAATTTTGTATACCTACGTAATTACTGATTGTAAACTTTGGGACATATTTATAAAGTATGGCTGCGGGGCCTTCGCACACTGAATGTTGAGTTATTATACAAAAAAATATTTTATTTTATTGTATCAGCAGGCAAGGCAGATGGAAGCCAGTGTTAAAATACTCCGTTCCCCACTTTTGCAGAATTCTGAAGGCATTGCATTGGCGGAATTCAACGCCGCGCTTTGCCTCGAAACCGGAGCGAAAAAAATATAATATAAATTTAAATAAATATTTCAATTCCTCGAGTGGGTATCAAACCCAAAACCAGTCGCATTTTTAGGCACACTTTGTGCCCCTGCACTACTATATATATATATATATATATATATATATATATATATATATATATATATATATATATATATATATATATATATATATATATATATATATATATATATATATATATACATACTGATTTTTGATTTGACTCAACAGCGTAACTTCAGCGGAAAGTGGGGAACGTAATATCTAAACATTAGCTTCCCTCTGCCTACCCTGCTGTGTGCGGGATACTGCGTGAAGCTGATTTATTTAACAAATATTTCATATATATTAAAATTGCAGTGCGCGTAAGGCTCTATTCCTGCATATTCAGAAGCAATTACAAAACTTTCACACTGATCCATTTCGTAAACGCAACGAAAAACAATTTCGCCTCAAACGTAACAAAGTTCTAATGCGATTACCTTCGTATATTATCATAATTTGAGATAGGCACGTCACTAAAGTTATTTACTGTTACGTATTTGGGAATATATACATTAAAATTATATGATTTATGGTTTTTTTGTCACTTGTACTTGTAATTTTGGACTGTCGACAAAACAGTTTTTTAACCGACTTCTGTAAGAACAGGAGGTTATCAATTCGAATGTTTCTTTTTTTTTAATGTTTGCTACCTCAGAACTTTTGACTTAGGTGCATCGATTTTGATATTTTTTTTTATTTGAAAGTTAGTGCTTCTCATGTGGTCCCATTATAATTTGGTCCATTTCTGACATAAAAAACCACATAAATCTTAAATTTGCATTAAATATGTTAGCGATAAATAGAAGAATAACTGAATGTCATAACTGAATAACTGAATGTGTTAGCGATAAATAGAAGAATAACTGACACTATTTCGATGATTCTCTTTTTTTTGGAAAGGGTACACATCAGATGCAGTATGATGAAAGTTTGGTTAAGTTCTGATTATAGGATTCGGTTGAAAATTAAGAAATCGGTTTTTTTTTGTTAATTTTAAAAAGAAAATTGATTATTTTATTATTTATGTTTATAATTAGCAATATGTGTATGTAAAATTTACTTAAATTGAGTTAAAGTTTAATTTAGATTTTTTGTCATCCCATAAAAGGAATTTGATTATTATTTGATTTTAATCTACGTTTCATGTAAATAAATTGACATCTAATACAAAAAAATACTAAAATAAAGTTTTATTTATTTTATAACTAAGTGTTTTATTAAAAAAATTTTATTGCATTATGGACGGTAACCATATTGATTAAACAACATCTCTGAGTGGGAGTCGAATCCAATACTACTATATTGTAGGATAGGAAGAGGGCATTTATTGTCAAGAGACTTCGTTCACATCTTTCCTCTCTAATTTATAATATTTTCTTTATTTATTTATGTGCCACGTATAAATAAAAAAAAATAAAAAATATACGTTACAAAAAATGTGTACAACATAAGTTTTCTCTATAACTTAATTTTAAGAGAAATGTCTACCAAAAAACTCTTTGATAAAGAAGTTAAGAGAAACGATTCAGGTGTGATATTTAACTCTAACTATTACGCCAATAATAATATTATAATATATTGAGTGGCGACATTTAACGTCGCATTTTGACTTATCAGAGCAGATAAATAAAAGTAATTTATTGTCCCCAGTCTGAGACTGAACTTACAACCATCCCTTGCGCCTCTATGAATACATTATGTAACACTGTATAAATTAGTTAATCTTAATCACAACACAATTTGTTCGACGTAACAAATGGCAGTTATTGTGTTTAATGATAAACTGCCCATCGCTCAGGGCCCAAGCACTAATGAACCTGTAGCCCTTAACTGATGGCCATGACATGATGCACATAATATATTATATAAGGATATTTTCTTATATTATATAAAGAGGTACCTCCTTTATAGTTATATATTGTTGTAATTTATGTTTCTTTACGGTTCAAAGAAAGTACCGCGAACGAACGAACTACGACACAACGGCATCGCTGGCGATTCAAAAATATTTATCAAAATGTACTGTAATTTTACAATTAATTTGCTGTTTAATATGTTATTTTTAAAATCAGCTTCACACTGTATCCCGCACACAGCAGGGTAGGAAGAGGGAATCTAGTGTCAAGACACTCCGTTCCCCACTTTCTGCCGAATTCTGGAGGCATTGCGTGTTGAGTGGCCGAACTCAACGCCGCGCTTTGCCTCGACACCAGAGCGAAGAAATGGAAATATAAATTTAAGTAAATATTTCATCTCCTCGAGTGGGGATCGAACCCACAACCAGTCGGTTTTACAGTCACACTGTGCCACTAACGCGCGCCACGACTGGCCTCAAGGTAGGTATGTTATTTTTTATATTACTAATGTTTAGAGTACTATTTTCCTTTTAGTAGCAGCAAATCGCTTAGAATGTGTAAGACATAGCCCTTCGTCAAATAGTTTTGCCAAATTAAATTTTGCATAATGATGCATAATTGTACGAACTCCAAATCTTGGAGACGTCATTTTCATATCATTTGTGGTAACGGTGACTGTTTTTGTGATGGAATATATGGTATTTGATGTAATTAAACTTAAATTAGTTTCTTATGACCATATAATACATGTTAATTTATATAATAGATCTTAATTCATAATATACGAAAGAGCAATAGGCCAACTTGAGAATATGGAGCGTGGATTAAGACCGTGGTTTCTAATTTATTTAGAAAATTATGAAGGTATTTCTTTGATCCTATTAAATAAGGTGTTTGATTAAGTTAATTACCTTGATTATGGTATTCAGGCAGAAGCTGGAGGATTGACAAGTTGTTCAAAATACGATGAGTTTTAAAAAAGTAGCATTTAAATTGTTATATATATTTGTATGATGTGTATGTTTGGTACAATTGGGGCCTGCATGGCGCAGTTGCATAAGCGTGTAAACGCGACGGTTGTGGCTTCGATTCCCACTAGGGAAAATGAATTATTGTTTATAAATCTTTTATTCATTTGCTGTGATAACAATGCAAAGCGCGGCGTTGAGCTCCGCCACTTAACACACAATGCTACGAAAATTTAGCGGAAAGTGGAGAATGAACTGTTTTAACACTAGGTTCCCACTGCCTACTCTGCGTTATACGGAATACAGCGTCAAGCTGAAAAAAAAAACTAATAATACTTAAATTGCTGTTATGTAAATTTAAGTGTATTATTCTTGTACCTCTTTAGTATTATGAATGTCATAACAACAAACATGGATGGTTTTAAAATGCAATACCAAACAGGTTGGCTGTAATTATTCTAAAACAACTGAATTAATCTTCTAAATAAGATATCTGTTTACATGCTTGCTATAAAACTCGTCACGAACTCCATTAAGCTGAAACATATAAATATAACTCATATATGGCATGTTGTATGTATATATTAATTAAATATATAGTATTTATATTTTTGAGTCCAGTCGTGGCGCAGGGGCACGAAGTGTGACTGTAAAATCGACTGCTTGTGGGTTCGATCCCCACTCGAGGAATTTGTTTACATTTATAAATATTTTTATAATGTGATATTTCTCATTTACTAAAGATTACGAAAAGTTGTTACTGCAATCTAACATTACATATTTAATTCATTATCTAATAGCATAATTATTTAATCTATATTAATAAATCATAAAAACCAAATAAATACAGATTTTTGAAATTCTTATATCATTAAGCATTTGACTCGTTGCGATCAATATTAATCTAATATAGAATTAACTAATAAATGCTCAAATGACCAAAGTATTTATTGTCTAAATTAAAAATTAAATATTATTTCTTTTTAGAAAATATGTACACAAAATTACGTAGCGGGATTTGAAGCCGCGCCTCTTTGTAAATTAAAAAAAATTATAAATTAAAAAAATATGTAACTTAGATATATAGAACGTATTGATTAGTTCGCCAGAGCGCTTGAAAGGGTTCCAAAGAGGCGCGGTTTCAAAACCCGCTACGTTCAAATTTTTATATGTTTTCTATAAAGTATTTTTCTTTTTTAAGTGTGGAATAACACTTTAAAAATGTAAAAAATATTAGTACACCACGTTTCACTATACCTCTCTCATTCCATGGGAAGATGCATGTGATAACACAAACATATTCACGTGTTACGAATATATCTTCATAAAGAGATTTATACTCGTTCATCGTATATTGAAATTTACTTTATTTAACTAAAATTCAATTTACTTTATTGAATGTTGGTGTACTCAAATGTATTTTACATTTTCTTTAAGAAAATATACATAAACAGCTTCTGGCAACTCACGAAGTGCATGTTACACTTGAATGCATCTTCAAATTTCATAACTATTCATACATTTCTTGTTTTATATGAACTGGCTTATATATTGAAATTGTATGGGTGTAGCGTCCTCGTAACTTGTCCTCGATGTCATGAGCAGTACCAAACATTGCTATTAATTCTAAAATCTGATATGTTTATAGCCACTCTAGTCTTAAGTTAAAGTTAAGATGCTATAGACGTCCACAACTGTAGCAATTGGTTTGTTAGAAATAATATGTTGTAAATTAACTAATGATATACTGTAACTTAGCTCTTCTTATTTGAGGCCAGTCGTGGCGCAGGGGCACATTTGTGACTGTTGTGGGTTCGATCCCACTCGAGGAAATGAAACATTTACCTAAATGTATATTTTCATTTCTTCGTTCGGGCATCGAGCCACTTAACGCGTAATGTCTCCAGAATGGAGAACGAAGTTCTTAATACTAGGTTCCCTCAGTTTATAAAAAAATCATCTCTATAATTTGCTGAAATCAGACATTAATTAGATTATAATAAAAATTAGAAGAAAAGTAGAATAATTTTTTTTATATAATTGAAGTATACCTAACTTTGTTTACATTTTCCTTGTTCACTCCAAATGGAAATAGCTTAAACATATACAAAACTGTTTATATCAATACATTCTATTCAAAATGCTGTGAACATACGTCAGAATTGGAGCAAAATCAAATTCTACAACCGTTGGAGAATAGACATCACGTTTCCTATATATTACAATATACATACATGATAAATGGTTTTACGAATTGAATTGTTCGACCGATTAGTAATTAAGAGTTGGCTTAGTTTCCTGATAAATGCTTTGTGTTACCGGCAACATTATATTTTGGTTGCGTCAAGAGACTAAATAGACGCCCACATATTAAAATAATTTATTTCTTTCGTGCCTACAGTAATGTATAATTAGAAATAGACAATGGATTTCAGTCATAATAACAGTGTTTTTAGTAACAGTGTTTTTTTTTTATCTTAAATTTTTATTGCTGGGAGTTTAGTCAAATATTGACTATGCCACTCCCGTAAAAACATTATACACATTGACTTACAATTTAAAATCAAACAGAAAGTATTATCTATTATTTTTTGTAATGCATCAGTAGAAAGACGGTGTGCTAATACACAACAACAGTGTTAATCCTTCGTGGTCCTATAGTACAAGCTTGTAACTGTGGCGCGGCGTTGAGTTACGCCAATCAAAACGCAATGCCTCGAAAACGGAAAGTGGGTAGGTATATGCGGGATACAACGGGTGTGAACGGCCTAAAAGTAATAATAGGAATAGAATAAAATAATTTCAATAATTGAAAATTGAATATTATATTAGTATTTTAATCAGAGCACCAGGAATATATTGATAATTTCCATATTTAATGACTTCAATCGTTTAATAGGTATCTAGACCACAAGGGACACGCGCGGAAAGCTGTATCATTAATATAATATGATGTATATACTATTAGATACTTTAGTGCAATGATTTTTGCAAAAGAAAATATAAGCTTATAAAACAAAATAAAATCAAATTAATTCAGCTTCTCGCTATATACCGCACACAGCAGGGTAGGCATATTGAATATATTATTGTTATGACACTCTGTTTCCCATTTTTTGTCATGCAAAAAAATTATACAAAAAAATAAATAATAAAGGCCATATCACACACTGGTGGCACGACATACATACTTACCAACTGAATATATAATTTAAACTTAGAGATAAAGCTATATAACAAAAAGAAACGAAATATTTTCAGTTCTTTGCTTTGACATCAAGGCAAAAGCCTGGCGTGGCGTTGGGTTCCGCTACTCAACACGCTAAAAGCCTCCAGAATTCGGCGGAAAGTGGGGAATGGAGTGTTTTTATACTATATATATTAAAAAATAATACATTATAATATAACACGGAAACATCAGAAAACATAACATTCCTAACAGAAAGCCACAAAAAATATATGTTATAAATGACCTAATTAGTTATCCGATAATTACTTTGTACTAATTTAAATTTGACCAAAAACATTCAATCATGATAGATAAAATCACAGTTGCGGTTTTGACTGATTTATATATAGGTATGTAGGTTCAAAAGCATTTTTTTTAGTTTTAATATATTTAAACGTACAAACTGTAGACCACAAATTCGTAACTTAGTTTTTGTGGGATATACAACGCGTCTTTCCTTTCACTCACGAGTTTTAGGGAATTCCTTATAACTGGTCCTATACATCTTAAGTATAGTAAATTCAACCAGTCGGTTTTACAGTTCTCTCTCTCTATGTTCAATTGCTATAGATGTGTGATGACTGTCAATCATTCAATCAGTAACGCCTTTAGACTACTGTTTTTATCATCATGCTTTATTTCGCATAGCAAAATAGGAAAAAAAAACGTAATATCAACAGTTGTTGCGTACTTTCTGCCCGAGTTCCAGATATAGTATCTTGAGTGATCGTGCTCAATAGCGCTTTGTGTGACAGTGGAGAAAAGCATCATATCCCACAGCGCTGTCCCGGGAAAACCTCTTAAACATTGATATTTTCATGAAAATTCTATAAAAATAAAAAAAAACAAAATGTTTTTCCATCTCCAAAATTTTTATCTAGAATTAAATCAATCTTTATCATTAAAAAAACACTTGATAATATACAAATAAAGGAAGCGAAAGTTATAATTTGTTAGTAAGTTTTCTTGAAAGCATTTTAGCAGCAAACTGCTCAAACAAGAACTTAATAAGTTGAACTATCGACTTAAAAAGTCAATATTGTAAATCACGGACATAGATCGCCTGTTGTTGACAAAGTCCTTTATTGAAACAAAATTGAGCGTAGTTCGTTTAAAAATTGATCTTAGTTAATAACTTTGTATGAGCTCTAACTATTATAGAATTATTTTTATTCCTTTTTTTAGCAGAGTAGGCCGAGGGAACCTAGGAATATAGTACCGTTCCCATTAAAAAAAATTTATTTCTCATTTTACGCCAAATTCTGTAGGTATTTTTTGCACCAATTTATTAATTTCCAGCGAGAAATGTGATGGCTTACTCAGAATAATCAATTATTTTCATTACCCCAATTCGAGGGCTTACCGCGGCGCTGAGTTTCACCATCCAACAGGCACATTTCAAAAAAAAAATATGCGAAGGGGATCACGGAACATCTTATATAAATATAAAGTCTCGCAACTGACAAATTAATAATACCTACTACCATACGTTCACTACATTGAGCTTCACGACAGAAGTGAGTTGCGACAATAATGTTTCGTGGTCACGTTTTTTTGTTATTGTTATATATTTAATATACTTTTTTAACTTTTTACGTAAAAAGGAAAAAATATGTGCTCAATTAGATTAAATCAACTAATTTACGTATGACATATGATATTGAGCTCGCTCTCTGAAAGGAAGATTATATTTATTTTGTTTCAAATTAAGAATGTTGATACCATTGCAGCGGAGTGGTGCAGCGTCTGTAAATACCATGGTCTTGGGTTTGATCCTTTCTTAGGATAATTATTTTATTTTCATTTCTACGTTTTACGCTCTGTAAGTGCTGAGTTGATTTACACCGTCCGCCTGTGTAATGAGACTCAGAACATGAATCTGTAATACTACTATAAAAAGATATGTAGGAAATAATGTGAATATTTAAACATCCTATTTTTGCACATCCAGACAGACGACACGACTCACGAGTTATATTACAATTACATATAACATTTTTCAATTTACCTTGGCCATTTTTCATTATTCACCTACCTACACTTTCCTTAGCCCTGACCACAGACTCATAAAAATAGATCACCAAAATAGATTAATGTCTTAATTCTTAAGAGCAATAAATGATCAAGTTGTCATATTCTAACAGCCACCTTGCCCAAAGGTGGCTATTAAAATGACAACCGATATTAAATGGCATTGATTTTTCTTCTTAGTAATACTTACGCAAATGCTCAAAAGGTGTGGTCTCGCATAATTTATGGTTACTACAATAAATTTGACATTGTAACTTATTACTGTCTAATTTGATTTCCTAGTGCAAAATAGAAGAGTTAAAATTCAAAGCTTGCAACCAATAAAGGTATTATTAAGAGTTAAATGTCAATTAAATTGATCTATATTTGTACAAGAGGCCAGTCATGGCGCAGCAGCACAAAACGTACCCGACTGGTTAAAACCGACTGGCTTGTGGGTTCGATTCCCACTCTAGGAGATTACCATTTCTTGACTCTGTTGTTGATGCCAAGCGCGGCGTTTAGTCCTGCCACTCAACATGCAATGCCTTCCAGAATTCGACAGAAAGTGGGGCACGGAGTTTTTTAAGCACTAGGTTCCTTCTGCCTGCCTGTGGTATGCGGGATATAGCGAGAAGCTGATTTGTACAAATAAAATAATAAAATTTAACGTTAATTGCAGACTGAGTGTTGATCTTAGAAGTTAAGTACC
Organism: Heliconius sara; assembly: GCA_917862395.2. Taxonomy (NCBI): domain Eukaryota; kingdom Metazoa; phylum Arthropoda; class Insecta; order Lepidoptera; family Nymphalidae; genus Heliconius; species Heliconius sara. Next base: position 4,287,129 of record OU860796.2, on the reverse strand, counting down.
TAGGAGAAAATAATTCTTAGTAAATTATAATTCAAAGTCCTTGACTTTGGAGTGCCATCATTATGTGTCAGATTAATAAACTATAATTGATATTATTTTCATAAAAAAGTAGGCTTTTGTGTGAGTATACCTACTTAAAAGTATATTGATAATCTAAAAAAGTAGCAAGTAACATAGATACAATTTCGTATAGTCTTATGCGGAACCTAATGTGAAGATACTCTGATCCCATTAAGTCCCTCTCCATTCCCTACTACGGCAATCAAGCCCACAACCTCTTACGTTTACAGCAGGCTTGTGTAGAAAACATCTTTACTATCAATAGATGAAAATGTATATGGATTTTAAATTTTTATTAGATTGAACATAACTTAAATAATAAAGTAATTGTATTATTTAAAAAAAGAAAAAGCGCAGTATTTAGTTCCACTCCTCAAAACGCAATATCTCAAAAATTGGGGGAAAAGGTAAAGATCGGGGTTTCTTAACACAAGTTCTCTATGCGAGCAAAAAGTTAATCTGTTTTTTATAATAAAAATAAACATATAGATATGTTATTCTACCTAAATGATTTATTACCGATAAGAAAAATGAAAAAGTCACGACGTATAGACACAAAAAAACCCATTACCAAATATTTAATCTATATTTTTATACCTACAATTAAAAAAATCATTTATCATATCGTTGCGTTTCGTAATTTAAACGTTTATTATAATAGCAGTAAGCTATTAAACTAAAATATATGAACATATTGATTTCCTTCCCAACCAATACACATTCAATATAAATATAATAATTGATTTTGCATTCGTTAATGATTTTTTGATGACGGAAATATATAGATTGATAAATAATAGTGTATTTTTTTTTATTTGAAAAAAAAAAACGTTTGCCAATTTTTTTGTCTTTTATTATTTATATATTTGTAAGCTATTCTTAATTATGATACATAATTGATCGCAAAATCGGCTTGCAATTTAATCGTGTAACAACGAGGCCACTCGCGGCGCAGTGGCACGAGCGTGTGACTGTAAACGCAACAGGTTGTGGGTTCCATTCCCAGTATAGGAAATGAAATATTTAATGTTTTCTTATCTTCGTTTTTGTATCGAGGTAAAAGCGCGGCGTTAACTTCCGCCACCCCACACGCAATGTCTTCTGAATTCGGTGGAGAGGGAAAGGAGTTTCTTAGCACTAGACTCCCTCTATCTACTCTGCTACATGCGGAATATAGCGTAAAGATGAACAAAAAAACAACAAGTGTCGAATATTTTATTATAGTCCTATACGTCTTATTTTTGTCGCCCAAACGAAATGATTAAACCACAAAGAAAAATAGATACAAACATATATCTTATACCTAAATTTATCTTAAAAAATAATGCTTTAAAATTAAGATATTATTTTATTACAATTTAAAAAATAATAATATAATTATATAAAATACACCTACATATATTAACATATATAATTAATTATAGAATATACTTTACTAAAAAAATAAACATATTCAATTCCATATTAAAAAATGAATTTGAATTCTTTATAATTAAAATTAACGGGGTAAGTCTGAAATGCAATTTACTCGTTTGTTATAGAGCACTGAGTTGTTTAAGCAGTCAAGGTTCGGGAGTTTCGGTGATTCAAAGGGTGTTTTTAAAAATACTTTAATTTATTCAAACAAGTAATGAATTTGACTTCAATATAATGGTTTATATTAATTATTTAAAATCTTACGTCAATATTCTAAAAATTTCTTAATTCTTGTGAGGTCTTACAAAAATATTTAATACTAAGGTTAAAAGAGAAATAAGTATACATACACTAAGAAACATACAAATGTTTCTACACAAACTCACAAGCAAACACACACACACACACACACACGCACAAACACACAAACAATAAAATTAAGGGCAAGCAGATTGTGTTATCAATTCTTAATACATCATAGAAATCTTCTGATGTGTGTGATGTATAATTATTTAGAAAACGTATAAAAATTTTAACTGGCAAACGAGCGTGCGGGTCACCTGATGGTAAGTGATTACCGCCGCCCACGACCCCGTGCAACCCCAGAGGAGCTACAGGTGCGTTGCCAGCCTTTAAGATGGGTTGGGCGCCGGGGCCCGGCATTACCTGATGCGAAACGCAGTGGCATAGAGCCACTACTTCACGCCGGTTTTAAATGCCGGGGGTGGTAATGATCCGGTCGAGTCTGCCCATGCGTGTTGCCATTGCTGGTGACGTGACTCTACCACACGTACTTATATCGGAGATATCAGAATAACATAATTTGTTTTTCTTTTAGTTTCACGCTGTATCCTGCACTAGAAGGGTAGATTGAGGAAATCTGGGTACCTAGTGTTAAAGACACTTCGTTCCTACACTTCTGCTACCAGAACGAGGAAATGAAAATGTAACATATTTCATTTCCTTGAGTTGGATTCTAATCCACCACCTGTTGCGTTTACAGTCGCACGCTTATGTCCCTGCACTACGACTGGCGGCGTAATAACCTATAATATAGTTTGATTTCCCGAAAAAATCAATAAATAAGATATAAATAATAAATAACCAATTCCTAATATTCCAACAAAAGAAATGCTTACGCTTTAAAAACCTAATGCATGACTTACCTGATCTATCCCCCTGTTAACAGCAGATGGCGAAAATGATCGTCTAATATTATGTAGGGGCTGCCTTGTTGAATACTCAATATGGTGTTTACGTGAAAGGGTTTATTGATGATGGGAAAAACGATAATATGGTGCTTTTTGTAATCGTGCAATAAAAGTATTGGTTTATTGATCACTTTTGAAAGATCATAGACAAATTTGTCGCGATTCAAGTCAAAAAGCTATCTTTTTTAGTTTTACGCTGTACTCTGCATTTAGCAGGATAGGTAGAGGAAGTGTAGTGTCAAGACTCGTCGCTTTTCATTTTCCGCTGGACTATAGAGACATTGCGTGAGTGGCTGAACTCGAAGCCGCGATTTGCCCCGACACCAAAGCCAAGAAATGAAAATAAGAAAAGTCTCAAATCAAAAGTCGTGGCCCAAAAGCACATATTTGTGCCTTTATATCTCTTTGCTATGTTTTATAAAAAACTTATAGGTAAAATTGATCAACCAGCATCCAGCTTAGAATCCCAAGGAATATGACAAGTAATCTCATGGGATTCTGCCTTTCAAGAGCTATATATTTTTAGGTCTCGTTTGAAATAGCATTTAATAATATTTTAAGTTACCACACGGGCAGGATCAAGTATTCTAGGAAAAGGAGCGCTTACTTACACTTTTAAAGAAATCTAATAAATATATATGAAAGCGGGTAAAAGGCAAAAAGCTTATTAAATATGTTAGTTTCTGTGCAGCGGTGACTCGACAAATAAGATGTGAGTAAATAGCGTCCTCTTGCTTCTCCGTTATTTATTAAATACGGTACGAAAAGTTAGCTCTAGGAGCAGAATTTGTGCAGAGAAGTTTTAGTTAAATATTTACAGTTTATATATTTTGCATTATAATTAATTGATTTTCAGTACCAGTTTTTCCCTACAAGTTTGAGTGAACGGTGAACTTTGTATGTAGGTATCGCTCCAGTGATACTATTCTCTTTTTTCACTATCTTTATTAATGAGGTTTGTCACTGTAAATTTAATTATATTTATTATAATATAAAACCTCTTCTTAATTTTTTTCAGCTTCACGCTGTATCCCGCACGCAGCAGGGTAGGCAGAGGGAACCTAGTGTAAGACACTCCGTTTCCCACTTTCTGCCGAATTCTGGAGGCAGCGTTAAGCGTTGAGGCGTGTTAAGTGGCAGAACTCAACGCCGCGTTTTGCCTCGACACCAGAGCGAAGAAAATAATATATAAAAAAAAATAAAAATAAAATAATATTTAATGTAATTAAAATTCTTTATTGTGATTTCTGAATTAATATGAAATTTAATATTACCGATTCTTGAATATGAATTCGAAATTTCGTATAGCTTAATTAGCCAGAGTACTGATTTGGACGAGTTCCAACAAGCCCGGGTTCAAATCCTGCTACGGATAATGTGTTTTAAGAGTTTTTCGTATTTTATATATCATTTTGTATTGTAGACGTTCTACAATACAAAATGATATGACAACATTTTATAAAATTATGTATTTATTTGGTAGTTAAAGTCAATTTTTCATGAACTTTACAATTTTCTGTGGTGAGTTTTTATTTAAAGTTTTAATTATGTAGTCTGCTTGATCAAGAGTATTTTTAGCGAGAGTCAGTTAATTTTACCTCAGAATAATTATGAACTAGACAGAACAATGGTTTAAAAGCATTTATCGATGTTTCACTGTGCTGTATTTTTAGTTTGCTCATTACTGGCGGTTAATTTTTCAGGGAACGAACTGTATTGAGGCCAGTCACAGTCGCAGTGGTGCAGTGAACGCGTCAGGTTGTGGGTTTGATTCCCACTCGGGAAAATGAAATATTTAATATTTTTATTTTCTTCGCTCTGGTGTCGAGGCCCCGAAGTACCACTCAACACGTAATGTCTCCAGAATTCGGTGGTAAAATGGGAAACGGAGTGTCTTAAAATTAGTTTTCTTCTGCCTACTTCTTTGTGTGCGAGATACAGTGTAACGCTACAAAAACGAATGATGTACTTTGTATGAAACTTTATATAATCTGTTCACGTTAGCTATTTAAGTGATCTATATATTTTAATTTTAGATATGAGAATTGAGCCACTTTTTATAATTTCGAGCCTTTTTTATACTTTTCGGTTACTATGATTACGAGATGTCTCTTTTATATATTTATTTACAACTATTAGTTATATATAACTTAAGTTTAGTAATTAAATTAAAATCATAACTAAAATTGGTAGCTATTAGTTAATTATTACATTTAATCTATCGATGGGGTCTTTGCTTGTTTGTACCAAATTCCAAGTTCTAGCTACTAAATCGTGATGCGATTACAAACAAACATATTTGAACACTTTTACAATATACCCTTTTAGGAGTCACGCTTATAAATGTTAAAGGTAGATGTAACGAAACTATTCCGGGAACCTTGGAACGGTCTCGAGATGATTGAAAGGTGCTCCGAGCGAAACGTGCCAAGTGGCTTTGTTGCTGTAATGACCAGTTTTGTTATGTTTTTAGCGTAGTCTTCCGTGTGTCTACGTACGAAATAACATTCGCTTGCTTTATACGTAATTTTATTTTTTAACTACACGCTGTATCCCGCACAAAGCCCGGTAAGCAGAGGGAACGCAGCGTTAAGATACTACGTTCCTCACTTTTCGCTGAATCCGGCGTCGAACCCACAACTTTCGCACATCACTGCGCCACGACGGCCATTTTTCATTTGCGTGGACATCATTATGATGCAATTCAATATAGACTCTACTATATTCACATATTGGATAATATTATACAATAGACTCAATTCAGATGCGAAAAAATATATATATCGACTTATAAAAATTTATAGATTTTTCATTAAAACACATTTTTTTATTTTTCCTCATTTTTATAGTTTACTAGTGGCCGCCAGCAACTTCACTTGAGTGGACTTTATGATCGTTTGTATATTATATACTTAAATATTTAAATTTTTAAATTTTAAATTTTAATTGAGGCCAGTCGTGGCGCAGGGGCACACAGTGTGACTGTGAAACACACTGGTTGTGGGTTCGATCCCGAGGAGATGAAATATTCATTTACATTCATATTTTTATATTTTCTTCGCTCTAGTGTCGAGGCCAAGTGCGTCGTTGAGTTCTGCCACTCATAACTTCTTAGTCTTAACACTAGGTTCCCTCTGCCTACCCTTACTGTGTGCGGGATACAGCGTGAAGTTAAAAAAAGTATTTAAATAAAAATCTATATTTAGTAGAATATATATATATATTGTGGAATTTGCTTGATGAAAATTCGGTACATATAAAGTCGATCACCTACTCAACATCTGTCGCTACCAGATGGTACTGAAAGCTTTACGTGCTTAAGTAATTTTTAAATGAATGAAAAAAAAATTAAATTATCATTACGAATATTATTAATGCTTATATACACTAAATGTACTTTTAGTAAGCGGTACTTAAAAATAAGATTCATTTTCTACTCTCTGTCCATATATAAGCTACAGAATACAGAAAGTACCCATTTATATTATTTTTGAAACCACCACTATTAAGGAGGAATTCCAGACGCTGCGCAGTGCCACTACTACACATAACACGGCACAAAATTGGAAAAAAAATATAATTTAAATATAGTTTAAGTTATTTACGTTCAATTTTCCGCTTACAATTCAAGGACTCTAGAAAGAACTAGTTTTTTAAATGTAATAATGACTTTTTAATTACTCATAACAATTTAAAAAAACGTGAAAAGTAGTTTGAAAATTATTTAAATACATAAGATAAGCTTAGTTTTATTTATTGTTTGTTCCATATCTAGTAGATATGAAGCAGTTTTTAGTGTTGATTTTCCTGATTTTCGTTATTCAAGGTATTTAATTAACTTAGCTTCTCACTGTATCCCTAGCGGGGTAGTCAGGGAGAACGGACTGCCAAACGCGACAGTCTCTATTTCTCTCTTTCGTCTCGTCCATTGTCATCAAGCTCGTCATACATACCCTTCGGGGGATCCTCAAGCTTTTTACATGACCTTCCTTCAGTATCTTCGATACAAGGTCAATCGAGGTTTCCCCCTATCTCTCTTACCGCTCACTTTTCTATCGTAAATCTTTTATGCCATTCTTTCATCATTCATTCGTTCGACGTGCCCAAATTAACTGAGTTCGGGCTTCTTCTCACCGTGATATCATTGCTTACAGCCCTTTCACTTAGTCTAAGTCACACAAACGACGTCCATTTTTTTTTCTTTTAATCTCTCATATCTAATAATTAATTCATATTCTCGTCCATCTCTCCTCTTACATCCACTTAGCTGTTTGTAGCTCCATCCTTGATCTCTTGCCGATCCGGACCTGACGTGTTGGGTAGCGGTCCTCAACGCCGCACCCGTCGCCACTTGACACACCAGCAGTAACACACTAGTGCACGTCGCCTTGAGAGGACACTCTAGTAGTATACTCTTGCGAGTTGCTCGTGGCAGATGGAACATTGTAGTTCTCGTAAGATTTAGCAGAAGTCGTTGCGGGCAAGCCTTTCATCGTGGATTCCCGTAGTATTCAATTTAAATATAATAATATATACTGTAGCATTTGGCGTTCCATCATCGCTGACTGCTTTATTCCAGAGATAAGATGTAAAAATAATAATAAATAAAATAAACGTAAAAACTAAGGTCGTGGCGCAGTGACTGTAAACGCAACAGGTTGTCGGTTCGATTTGTCTCACTTGAGGAATTGCATGTTGAGTTCCACCACTCGACACGAAATGCCTTCTGAATTCGGCGAAAAATGGGGAACGGAGTGACTGAATACTAGGTTTACTCTTTAACCTGCTTGGTACTAGAGTGAAGAAATAAAAAAATTTTTATATTGATATCCCAAATCGGGAATCGAACCGCCTTATGTTCCTGCGCCACGACAGCCGCAAATTCGATTTAGAAACATAATATTATTTTCAGATATTTTATGTAAGAAGCGTACTCCTACAAAGTCACACGGCAACAAAATCGTTGGAGGGCAAAGTACTACTATTGAACATTTTCCATATCAAGTTCGTTTGATACTTAAAAAAGGCAACTTGTATTATGGATGTGGAGGATCCATTATAAGCCCACATTACATTCTTACTGCGGCACACTGTTTGACTGGGTATTATTTAATTTGTTTTCGCTATTTACATTACTTTCATTTTTCTTTTGCTATTTATATTACTTTCATTTTTCTTTAAAACGACTCAGTGTCGCTGCGAGATTGTAGGTATGTTGGATGTATTTTGTATTAACGAGATTGTTGTGGGTTCGATTCCCACTTAAAGAAATGATTTATTTTCTTTAAAATGGGAATAATGACAGACGATGTGGAATTTCGCACCCAAACATAGTAGTTTATAAACTGAATCTAAAAAAATAATGTAAATTGCTGCTATTCGCAGGATACACTATATAATTTTGCCGTGTGATCCCGGCCTAGAATAGGATCATCCTGGTACTGGTGGTGTCGTAAGAGGCGACTAAAGTACGTGTGGTAGAGTCACGTCGCCAGCAATGGCAACACGCATGGGCAGACTCGACCGGATCATTACCACCCCCGGCATTTAAAACCGGCGTGAAGTAGTGGCTTTATGCCACTGCGTTTCGCATCAGGTAATGCCGGGCCCCGGCGCCCAACCCAGCTTAAAGGCCGGCAACGCACCTGTAGCTACTCTGGGGTTGCACGGTGTCGTGGGCGGCGGTAATCACTTACCATCAGGTGACCCGCACGCTCGTTTGCCGTGTCTTTTCCATAAAAAAAAAATACAGTGTGAAAAAAAATATGAACTATATCTACAATCTAACTCTGTTCTCTATTTTGTGATGAATTCATTGAGTTCAAGACACTGAACATGCTCAGTGACACCACTCAATACCGTATTTGGTCTCACTATGGAGAAATTAAAAATAATTCTACTGTCCAGTCTAGGATCAATCCCTTAACCTGGAAAAAACTTGAACCAATAATACATTTTATCATACTTTTTCAGGATAACTAAAGTGTTTATAAGGACAGGCTCTACCAAAGCTTATTATGGTAGCGTCGAGTACACCTCCACAAACTTTACTAGACATCCACATTATAACGAAAGGCATGTAGACTATGATGTTGGTCTCGTCAGTACATCAACACCTATTAAATTTGATAATAGGACAAAAGTAGTTAGCTTGGCTAGAAAAAAATCTGAAGTTAACGTTGGAACTCCTATCCTTGTAACAGGATGGGGCCATACATCTGTAAATATGATTATAATATCTTACTAAGTTTAACTAATAATGTGATACTTCAAATAACACCAACTACTACTAAGGTCATCGTGGCGCAGTAGCACAACATATAACTGTAAATGTGACAGTTGTTAGTTTGATTCCCATTTGGGGGAGTTAACTATTTTCATTGCTTCATCATTATTACTGTAGTAAGTACAAAGCGCGTAGTAAAGCCACTCAATACGCAATATCTCGAAAATTGGGTGGAACATGAGTGTATTAACATTAGGTTCTTACTTTTTAAAACCGATATGCCGGAAAGAGCGTGAAGCTGCAAATATTTTTTCTATTTTTTTCTTCACGCCCACATTGCAGAGGTAAAGGGAACCTGATGGTAAGATACTCCCTGCCCATTAAGACATTTATGGTTTATTCAATACTTTTCGCCGAAAGGCTGCGGTTACCAACCCGTTAATAGAGTGAAGAAATAAAATAAAAAAGTCATGCTGTATGTCACAGCAGGGTAGGCAAAGGGAAACTAGTGTTAAGATTTGAGAGACCAGAGACTGGATTCTGGAGGTATTGCGTATTGAGTGGCGGATCTCAACGCCTGGCTTCGTCTCGTCACCAAAGCGAAGAAATGAAAGTATAAATTTAAATAATTTTTTCATTTCTTCGTAGGGGCCGAACCCACAATATGTCGCGTTTACAGTGGCCCCAAAAATTGCCCTGCACTACGACTGGTCCCAAAAAATTATAAGAATATAATTATTCTAATGTCTGCTCAATATTATTATTAAAGATGAAAGGAGTACACTTCAAATATACATTTCCATTTTTATAAAAGCGAGTACAATTTCTTTTTTAAAAGTTATTTATTTCCAGGAAAACGGACTTTCCAGCGATACCTTAATGGTAGTCCAAGTACCAACGGTATCGAATGATGAATGCCGTAAAAAATACAGATCGCTAACGGAAAGAATGTTTTGCGCCGGTGTTCCGCAAGGCGGCAAAGATTCTTGTCAGGTGACATTTGAAATATACTTTTTTGATTTCAGTATTAAAGCGTCTACTGTTCACCATCTACCGTTGGCATAATATATTTTTTATATTAAAGAACAGAATAAGGCCATTAGTAATTTAGATTAACGCAACAGGCTGTGCCTTCGATTCCCACTTAAAGATGTGAAATATTTAAATTTAATATTCACATTAACTTCACTAGGTTCCCTTTACTTACCGTGCTATATACGGGATAAGGACAGACAAAAAAACTTTATTTATGTGTGTAATTTGTGTCGAAGTGACACTACTTACTACTTGAAAATAACGCTTTAGCATGTATATGAAAAATATTCTCATTCCCCCTGTATAGATAGACAAATTGCGGCGTTCGGTGTCTCAGTTAATATCCCGATAAGATGCGTATATAAACTAAATTAAATCTCTTGCTTGTGAAGCGCTTTCATTATTTGATAATTTCAAGAGATTTATCTCCATCTTTTATGTACATATATACATATATATCTTTACACATTCATAGCGTGTCTGTATTCCTATATACTATATTAAGCATATTAGACTCTGCTACTCAATAATAATTTTATTTCGTTATAGGGCGACTCAGGAGGTCCTGCAGTTATAAAATCATCCATGGTCCAGCTAGGCATAGTGTCATTTGGTGTGGGATGTGCCCGTAGAGGCTACCCTGGCGTTTACACGAAAATCTCTTACAGTGGCATTCGCGATTGGATTCATAAAGTTGCTAGAGTTTAACTAACTCACTAAAATTAAGGAACACAACTCTCTTTAGTTGATGTTGTATGTTGTGTTTGTTTTCTTTGTAGGTTGTGTATGTTTGCTTTGTATGTTGTGTATGTTTTTCTATTCATTTTCTTTATGTTATTTTCTTTGACGATGCTAAAGTAATTTTATGTTTATGTCATTTTCTTTTCAGTAAATTTTGTTTGTAAATCCATAGTGATTTAAAAATTTAAAAAATATCGATATTCATACTTAATTTTAAGAAAAATATTTAGTTAGGAATAGAAAACTTACGTCGTAGTCCCAATCAATGAAAAATAAAGTTCCAAATATACTACATAGTTTTATTTAGATTGTTTAAAATAAAATGAATGTTGCTCGAAACTGTAGATGAAAGTTTTCGGTGTGAATCACATTTCAAAGTAAATACTAAAACGAAACACGTTAGAATTTAAATGGACGAAGCGGCCAATGTGACTGAAACTTTTTTAATTTTGTCAGGTTGAGCCAGGTGTGCAGGCATTGCTATTTAAAGACAATAAAGTTACTGACCTGTATTACGGCGACAAAATGTGCCTTTTTTAATAATATTTTTTTAGCTTCACGCTCTATCCCGCATACAGCAGGGAAAGCCGAGGGAACTTTCTGCCGAGTTCTCGAGACACTGCGTGTTGACTGGCCACGACTAGCCTCATATTAGGCTTTTTATAATATTATGTACAAAAAATAATAACTTATGCCTAATCTTGATTTCAACATAAGAAATCAAAATATCATTAGTGAAAAGGACTATTAATAGAAAAAGTTGAAAACCTTATAAAAACCTGTTTCTGTTAAAAGTATTCATTTTAGATAATACATACATATATGGTAAAACCTAATTTCTGATTTTCATAGCATATAGCCATAGGGCAGGGGCCACGCGCGTGACTTTAAACGTGAAAGATTGTGGGTTCGAATCTCACTCGAGGAAATGAAATATTTAATATATTGGATTTTTTCACTTCTAGGCAAAGCGCGAAGTTGAGTTCTGCCAACACGGAAAGTGGGGAGCGGAGTATCTTAACACTGAGCGTCCTCTACCTACCCTACTATATGCGGGATACAGCGTGAAGCTGATTAAAATTAAGGCTATTAATAATTTTAGCACTAGGCTCATATAGACGATTATTTTTTTGTTTATTTAATGTTGAAGCTAAATGTTTATATAAATTTAAGGTTAAATAGTGTATAATTTCCTTTAGCAAATTTCTGTTAGTATTATGTATTTTTAGTTCGTTTTAAGGGAACGATGGGACTGACATTTTTGTATTTTATTTACTTAAAAAGTCCCTAAATAAAAATAGAAAAAAAAAATTTAACAGGCAAGCCCTCGAATATAAGGATATACAAACTCAACATGTATCTACCTACATACTATTGGCTAATGTAAGGGACCAAAAAAATATGGCCAGCTAGTCTATTTTGTTAGTGTAATTTTTATTCGCTCGATGCGGGCCATTATACGTTAGCTCGTTATATTTGTAAAAGAGAGCTGTTACCGACCTATTACACTGCCAGTCCAGAACAGCCAATTTCATCTCAGTTTTTATTTATTTTGAAATAAATTTACATTGAATATGTTTGTGAAAATATAGTTAAGATATAATGTTGTTAGGCTTAGGGTTACACTCTGTACTCTAGATATTACGCGGTAGGCAAAAGGAACCTAATATTAAAACGCTCGGTTTTCCAATTTCCGCTCAATTTATCAAACTGAGCCAAGCGTCTTTTTACAAGATCGATAAAATTAAAATAATAATAATTTTACCAAGTAGCGAGTCGAATCCACAACCGTTGCATTAACATTCACACGTAGTGCCGCTGCGCCACGATGGCATTGATAAACAAATAGTTACCCCAATTTTTTACTTATTGATTTTTTTACAAAAATCTGGGCTCACTCCAAAATTCGATTCAGCCTTTGGTAAATTATACAATTATTATGTTACCGCGAGAAGTACAAATTCAAAGTACATTTTTCTTTTTATAATAATTAAGAAGTCCCCATTCACCTTGAAGGTACAAAACATTATTTTTTCATTCAAATTTTCAACTCATAATTAGCTATTTCATAAGGGTAGGTAGCATTATAAGCCTCAAGCAAAATTTCTCTTTTAGATTTTTGAAATCCAACGTTGCGAGATTGCTTGGTGAATTTAACGCGTCTTAATGGCCACTTGGTTCTTTGAATAAAAATGAGACGGACGCTGTTTTGATTCGATCTAAAACTTGGTATTGTAGATTAAATTGTGTGAAAATTTCGTAAGTGATATAAAGTAAGTGGCCAATCATGGCATGACAAAAGCATGTGACTGCACATGTGACACGCGACAGGTTTTGGGCTCAATTCCCACTCAAGGAAATGAGGTTTATTTAATATTTTAATTTGTCCTCTCTGGCGTCATTGAGTTCCGCCTCTGAACACACAATAGCCCCCAAATTCAGCGGAAAATGATGAACGCATTGTCACATTAGGTTCCCTTTGCCTACACGGCTGTGAGCGAGATATAGCGCGAAGCTCAAAAATATATATAAAATGACGATGAGAGACGTCTCTCAAATGAGACTTAAATCGAAACAGCCGAGATAGACGTTCAATTTAGAACAGCGGTGAAAAAGATGAAGGATTTCATCACGCTGATAAGATAAGAGATTTAATTTCCTCCTTCAGACAGTATGATGACGGAAACTTGGCGTTTTATAAAATTAAAAGATCTATTTGTGGTTTTATTGTGATTAAAAATGTTTTGAAGCACGATCATAATAACAACTGACAATCTTAAGATTTTAATGATGATGTGGCTCATTGATTACTATAAAAAGCATGTAATTCTATCTTTTCCCAAAATTTTAAACTTAAAATCACGAGAATCGTAAGTTATCACTTTTTTTCTTATGAACACAATTTTGCTTTATATAGAACCTAATGTTACAACACTTGTTCTACATTGTAATAAGTGGTGGGAACTCCATGTCAAATTTTTTATTGTTACCACGAGCGAGGAAATGAAATAACTCATTTCTCCGAGTGGGAAACGAATATAAATTCGGAATGCTTACAATCAACCACTGTGCTGGGGCGCCACGACGACCTATAACGATAGTGATGTCAATTTTATGTGTTAAGGGAAAAAATATGAATATGTATTTTATTTTTTTACATTTGGGCCAGTTGTGGCGCAGGGTAACTAGCGTGTGACTGTAAATTCCTACTCGGGAAATGAAATCTTTAATATTTTAATTTCCTCGTGAAAGAAGAACACTCTAAATACTGGGTATAACAATTATAAGCCTTCACTCTTTGTATCACTTTATTAACACTTTGAACTTAGGGCTATCACTTATAATGCTTAACACTTCACTTAAATCACTTAGATCTACTATTACTTAAATAATTCTTTGCTCAGAACTTGTTGCACGTATTACAACGTTAGGAAGACTGTGTTCAATTGTACTTTTATGGTGTTTTTATAGTACAACATCCCTCCCAAAACTAAGCTTACCGGAAGTGTCTCAATTTCATAATTTACAATAAACATAGTTTCAATAGATTATAAATCAAGTATATTAACAATATTTAATTTTAAATAACAACCCTACTATTATTTACAGTATTCCATTTAGTTTATAATCTCATAAAATATTATACAGCAACTTCCTATAATGACTTAATCACTAATAAAATATTTAATTGAACTCAAATGACTAATTCATAACAACAATATTAACAAAAGAATTTCTTTTATAATTCTATTTTCATTCGTAACAATATCACAATAACTTCTCTTTATTTAAATACACACTTATTTCCTTTTGTTCTGATTAATCATATTGCCATCTCTTTTACTATAAACTCGTATTTAATACTACCAATAACTTTGTAATAATTCAATCACTAATAAAATATTTAATTCAACTCAAATTACTAATTCATAACAACAATATTAATTACAACACATACATATATATTAACAAAAGAGTTTCTTTTATAATTTCTATTTTCACTCGTAATAATATCACAACAACTTCTCTTTATTTAATACACAATTTTATTTCATTTCGTTCTGATTAACCATATTAACATCTCTTTTACTATAAACTCATATTTAATACTACCGCTAACATTCGGCTAATCCTGACATAAACGCGCCCACGCGTTTAGTAGCCAACAAAAATTATAACATAATTTGGAATAAATAAATAATATTGAAATATACATACACACATTTAAGTCTTAACGTTTTATAATCACATCACTGGTTTTCATCAATATCATACGTCTTTCCGCAAAAGACTCACTGACTTGGAGCCTTCTGCAAACATTTCGCTTTTCACTGGCCTTGATTGTACACTGGTATCGACCCGCTTTTCACTAACATCGAATGCAACTCTTTGCAAACGACTCACTTTTCCCTAACATCGAGTGCAACTCTTTGCAAACGACTCACTTTTCACTAACATCGAGTGCAACTCTTTGCAAACGACTCACTTTTTACTAACATCGAGTGCAACTGTTTGCAAACGACTCACTTTTTTACTAACATCGAGTGCAACTCTTTGCAAACGACTCACTGTTCACTAACATCGAATGCAACTCTTTGCAAACGACTCACTACTTACTAACATCGAATGCAACTCTTTGCAAACGACTCACTTTTTACTAACATCGAGTGCAACTCTTTGCAAACGACTCACTTTTTACTAACATCGAGTGCAACTCTTTGCAAACGACTCACTTTTCCCTAACATCGAGTGCAACTCTTTGCAAACGACTCACTGTTCACTAACATCGAATGCAACTCTTTGCAAACGACTCACTACTTACTAACATCGAATGCAACTCTTTGCAAACGACTCACTTTTTACTAACATCGAATGCAACTCTGCAAACGACTCGCTATTTACTTACAATGCACGAACATCGAATGTAACTCTGCAAACGACTCGCTATTCACTTATTATTCACTCACTATCCACCAACATTGAATGCAACTCTGCAAAACGCCTCACTATTCACCAACAGGTTTTCGACACTAAATTTACATGACATATTACATATATATATAACATTTTCATCATAATACATTATTATTTTCATTCTACTTTAATAAATCACTAAAAATATATTTCATGCGAGTTTAATTAATCTATAAACATCATAATATTATTTTAATAAATTACTAAAAATATGTAAATTTTAACATTTCGATATTATAAGTACAACATCTTTTTTTATCCTTACGTTATATGACTAGAACACTAAATCACAAATATCATTTTATAATCATAATAATTATAATAAATGGATTACAAAAAAAATGGCACCAAAATTTATCACATTTTTATACATTTATAAATTTTCATTATCATCCGAATCACTAGATATTACATCGTTATTAAAAACCAACCAAGGGTACAATTTATCTACCGAATATATCCCTTTGTAAGAAGATCCCCCTTCTTTTCTGGTAATTGGAGTATCTACTATTTCATAGCGATCGTTTCCTAGTACCCTAGTTACTTTGAAAGGTCCACTACATTTAGACACAAGTTTCCTACCTTGACCTGGTTCTGATCGAACAGCCTTTTCTACACGAACTAAATCTCCGACCTTATATTCTTTACATTTTTTTTCGCGTTCTATCAAAAAAATCTTTGTTTTATTTGCCCTTTTGTTATTTTATTACTCGTTTCATTGCGTAACTGATCTACATCTAACGGCTGATGTGCATCTGCAACTACGTCGTTCATAATTGCGTCCGATATACCTGTAGTACGAATACCAAATAATATTTCTGCGGGTGTTTTACCAGTAGTTTTATTGATGGTATTATTTAACGACCACTGAATTTGTGGTAATGACAAATCCCATTCATTTTCAGATTTTCCGTGATTTGTGGATGCTAAAGATTCTAGTATTGTGCGATTATACCTTTCAATTTGTCCGTTGGCTCTGGGAGTTGCGACAGCGTTTAAAACATGTTTAATACCTTTTTCGTTTATAAAATTTTCAAAATGTTTACTTTCATCCGATGTAGTTTGTCTGCTGTAATATGCTATAGGATGAAAATTGTTAGTTTGAATAGATTTTTGCATCAAAATTGCACCTATACCATATTTGCTAGCGTCCGTGTGAATTTCAATTTCCGCATTTGGATCATATAAAGCCAATACAAGTCTATTTATCAATGTTGTTTGAAGTTCTTTTAATGATTCTAGCTGAGATTGGCCGAAACTCCAAGGGACATCTTTTTTTGTCAATAACGTTAGTGGTTTAGCTATTGTGGAAAATTTTTTTACGAAACGTCTAAAATATCTTGTCAAACCTACGAACTGTCTTACTGCGTGAACGTTTTTAGGCACTGGAAAATCTTTAACAGCATTTATTTTATGTAAACCTGGCCGATTACCCTCAATACTTATTTCATATCCTAGATAATCAATTTTTGTTTGAAAGAACCAACACTTTTTTAAATGTAACGTAAGTTTTGCTGACCGGATAATTTCAAATAACGCCTTTAACTTTTTTTTTTTTTAAGCCCTCGGTAACTGCTGTATCAGTTGCTACCAATAAATCGTCCATATTAATATTAGGGACTTCAATGAATATTAAATTTTTATTTGTTTTGTAAATCATTATATTTGGTTTTTCTGTAAAAGTATGTGCAATTAAGATAGGTACTTTTAAATAAAGGTCTGCAACTACTAGAAATTCTACATCAGCACTCACAGTATCTACTTCTAACCTTGCAATGAATTTACCTAACGGCGACACTGATGAACTTCCAAATCCTTTTAAAGTAGTCAAATTTTCTTTAATTAATTCTTTGGTTAAAATATTTGCTAAACTTTCTTGTATGAGAGTACATTTACTACCTAAATCAACGTAGGCTGTCGTATTGACACCATTAACGTGAACATTTTTATAATATTTATCATAAGTACCATTATTAATACACAAAATGTCTTTCAAATATCTTTATTTTTATTACTATTATTGTAATCATCGGCTAAATTTCGTTTATAACAATCTTTTGTTTCATGGCCTAATTTAAAACAAAAGTTACATTTTTTAATTGGTTTATTACATTTGACACTGATGTGGCCAATTTCATTACAATTAAAACACCTTAATTCTTGAAAATTTCCCTTATTATAATTACTAGAATTTGAAGCTTTATTATTTATATTCTTATCAATGTTTTTCATTCGATTTTGTTGTTGGAAATCATTTTGTGATAATGTACTTAAATAATTTAAAACTTGTTCGGGTTCTTTAAACATGCAAGTTCCAGCTCCCATTCTTATAAATTTATCATCTATGCCATGTATTAAACACCCTACAGCCTTAATACCCTTAATTTCACACTTATTAATTAAAATCATTTTGTCATAATAGTAATTTTCTAAAGATTGACCTATTCTACACCTAATTTTTAGCATATCCGTTAAAAGATCACCATAATTTTCATTTGATGGGAATGCTAGTCTTAATTTTTGTGACCATTCTTCCCAAGAAAATAACAATGTGGGTAATCCTTGGAACCACTTCTTTGCAAGTCCGCTTAATTTGGGCAGAGCGTAATGACATATTTGTTTATCATTCCACGAGTATATTGTTGCACATTCATTCACTTTATTAATCCAAGATTCTATTGTTTGGTAATTATCATTAGGATTAAACTCTGGCACAACACTACATGAAACAGGAAAATTATTTTGAGGGTAAATATGCTCGTTTGAAGACCGATCACAAATATTTAACAAATGATTATGACTAGTTGTAGGTAACGGTAATGGCGGTGTATTGCTTTTATGACTAATTAATCGAGATGTACGCGACTTTCGAGCACGTTTGTTACAATTTTTACGAGATTCTTTGCTTTTATTACGATATTTTCTTTTATGACGCCTAATCGATTTTCTATAATCACTGTCTGTAGAACTTGTCGATACGCTATAACTTCGCCTACGCTTAGATTTTCCCATTATAAGTAAAACTTATAGTAATTACTATTGTAATATTGCAGTGATTCAAACGTAAATTTAAATATATAAAAAAAATAACTACAAAATTAAAAACAGTAGTAACAAGAAGTACAGTCACTTTTACACAAAAAGTAAGAAAAAAACAAAAAAAAAAAAAAAAACACATATATAACACTTCTAACCTTCAGTCTCTAATGGGCGTTTCTTAGTCCTGTATCCCGCTTCCGAAGTGAAAGAAGAACACTCTAAATACTGGGTATAACAATTATAAGCCTTCACTCTTTGTATCACTTTATTAACACTTTGAACTTAGGGCTATCACTTATAATGCTTAACACTTCACTTAAATCACTTAGATCTACTATTACTTAAATAATTCTTTGCTCAGAACTTGTTGCACGTATTACAACGTTAGGAAGACTGTGTTCAATTGTACTTTTATGGTGTTTTTATAGTACAACATCCCTCCCAAAACTAAGCTTACCGGAAGTGTCTCAATTTCATAATTTACAATAAACATAGTTTCAATAGATTATAAATCAAGTATATTAACAATATTTAATTTTAAATAACAACCCTACTATTATTTACAGTATTCCATTTAGTTTATAATCTCATAAAATATTATACAGCAACTTCCTATAATGACTTAATCACTAATAAAATATTTAATTGAACTCAAATGACTAATTCATAACAACAATATTAACAAAAGAATTTCTTTTATAATTCTATTTTCATTCGTAACAATATCACAATAACTTCTCTTTATTTAAATACACACTTATTTCCTTTTGTTCTGATTAATCATATTGCCATCTCTTTTACTATAAACTCGTATTTAATACTACCAATAACTTTGTAATAATTCAATCACTAATAAAATATTTAATTCAACTCAAATTACTAATTCATAACAACAATATTAATTACAACACATACATATATATTAACAAAAGAGTTTCTTTTATAATTTCTATTTTCACTCGTAATAATATCACAACAACTTCTCTTTATTTAATACACAATTTTATTTCATTTCGTTCTGATTAACCATATTAACATCTCTTTTACTATAAACTCATATTTAATACTACCGCTAACACTCGCTTGTGCTAGGAGGCATAGCTCGACATTGAGTTTTGCCACCGTAATTCCTCAAGAACTTTGCGGAACTTGCGTCATTGTGGGAGACTGATTATCTTCCCACTAGGTTCCCAGGTTTCCTGCCTATGTGCAGGATACAAGGGGAAGTTAAAAAAAATAAATAATAATAATAAAATGTTTAATAAAACGCTATACAAAATGAATATTACGTTCAATACAGATGTAGTAAAAGCTTAGCTCTTTAAAGCGAACTCTGAAAGGATTTGAACGTTACTGGAGCAGAGTGACAAAGAGATGCAATTTGCATTACAATAAATTTATATTGGAAGCCTTAAGAGTTCTGTGATCGGTTTGAAATCTCAATATTGGAAGCTATAAATTCTACGCGCACGATAAATTATAATATAATATAGTATAAGGAGTGCGATAAGACTTGTTTGTAAGAAGTAAGTAAGATTTAGTAGAATTCAGCAGAAAGTGTGGAACGTCATGTCTGTCTTGTATCCCGTACAATTTTAGGTAAAATATAGTTCGTTTGAAACTTATAAAATTGACATCCTCATATGAGGCCATCATGGGACAGTGAAACAGAGTTTGACTTCAAACCCGACGGTCGCGGATTCAAGTTCCACTAGAGGCAAAGTATTATTATCATTTTACCATTTTGGGAAGCCACTTTCCAAAAAAGTGGAAAGTTATAAACATAGTGTCTTCGAATGGGGATCGAACCCACAACCAGTCGGTTTTACAGTCACACTTTCTGCCCCCGCGCCACGACTGGCCTCAATATTTTATTCTTACATATATTATTTTTGGTTTATAGTCAAAAATATCCAATGGCGTCACTTTAGTTGCCTATTATAGTTGTCTTGAAAACATTCAAGTCTTTTACAGAAGTTAAACCATCATGTCACATTCAAAATGTTATCTTTAAAAGCATTAACTTGTAGCATTCGTAGTGGTAACTAAAGTTCCTAATAGTTTTATTAAAATACGTCAAGCGAATAAATAGAATTGACGTAATGTTTATTAAGTTGAAAGTTATTTTATAAGAATAAATTTGTTTCCGCTTCACGCTGTATCCCGTATATAGAAGGGTAGGCAGAGGGAGCCTAGTGTTAAGTCACAGACACTCCACTTTTCGCCCAGTTGAGGGCGGAACTCAACGCCGCGCTTTTGCCTCGAGAACAGAGAGAAGAAATGAAGATATTAAATATTTTATTTCCTCGAGCGGGAAAACGGTGGTTGAACTCACATCTGTGACGTTTACAGTCACACGCTTATACCTCTGCGCCGCGACTGGCCTGTAGAAGAATATATTTTGTTAAATATATAATAACGTAATAATTTGCGTTTCGCTTGCGATTTCGTCTAGACTATGTTATTATGGCTATTTCATGGTTTCCCATTACAAAACTCTGGTGTATTCTAATACAACATGCAAATTTCATATACATAACTTACATGCATGTTATATTAGAGTATTTATGTTTTCAGTCCTTCTCTCTGGTAACCAAGCAAAGCGTGGTGTTAAGTTTCACCACTCAAACCACCACACTCCACTCAAAATTCCACTCAAAAGTTGGTTACTGACTGAAGTGTCTTCGAGGGGATGGAATGCCTTAAGTACACAATCCAGTAGGTTCCCAAATCCTTTTTGCCTACACTGCTTCGCCTAAAATAAAATAGTACAATCGAGTATACAATGATGTAAATCAATTTGTCTATTACTAAAAACTATTTAAAAAACCGATGTACAATTTAAAAGATCTTAGCGAAAACCACTAAGGAATAAATTTATGTTACTCTAAAGTAAAATATTTTATGTTTTGCAATTAAATTTATTTTAAAATATAAAATCGTATATCATGTACGTACCTACTTTAGATTTATAACCAGACCTTATAAAGAAAATGTATAGATATTCCGTATTATTAAATAAAATGTATTCAGGAATATACATAAAGACATGTTTCCGTTCCAGTTAGTATGTTACAATACATATACGCTTTTAATCTCGATGACGTTAATCCGCACTTGAATGAAGGCTTATTAAATTGTTTGAAAATAACATCAATATTTTACTGTTAATGTCCAAATAACGAAAATGATTTTCTTTTTAAATAGCAATGTAATTAAGTAATATTAAATTTTTTTATTTAGTTAAGCAAATCTTAGATTATTAAATAATTATTTAATTAGAGTCTTACCAACGCCTTCATGGCGCAAGTGTGAAATATTTGTTTCCCCAATAGTAGATTCAAACTGCAGTCGCAAGCATGTGAATTTAGATACATTCATCTTGTTTAAGTTAAGGAATTTTTCATGTGAAATGACTGCTTATATTCTAAACATTTTTTCTTTATTATTAGTTCAGCAAGTTCTTAATATTAGTCCTTTTCACCTTATTATTATATCTAATTTTCTTATAATATATAGTAATTAAATTATTGTTTATACAATAACCTACCTACCTTTTATAGTAAAGTATTATTTTTATCTTTGCATTAAAAAAAATAATAAATTAGCTTTACGCTATATCCCGCACACAGCAGGTAAGCAGAGGGAACCTGGTGTTAAGACCCGTTCCCCACTTTCTGCCGAATTCTGGAGGCATTGCGTGTTGTGTGACAGAACTCAACGCCGCGCTTAGCCTCGACACCAGAGCGAAGAAACGAAAATATAAATTTAAGTAAATATTTCGTCTCCTCGAGTGGGGATCGAACCCACAACCAGTCGGTTTTAGAGTCACACCTCGTGCCGCTGCGCCACGACTGGCCTCAACTGGACTGGCCTCTTTGCATTATTTTTATAAATTTTATCTTATCCACTAATAATTTCACACTATATTAATATAATAACAATTTCACACCTTACAATATATATATTTAATCATACATTTATATATCTAAAACAAGAATTATAAAAAATCTAAATAAAGAAAAACATTACATTAGAAACTGTTAAAAAAACAAAAAAATCACCTTAAAAAAATCGAATCGAACAAAAATCGATTCTATCAATTATCTAGTATATAATATGACAGTTACGAATGACCTCGCACCGAAGCCTAAAAGTCACATTATAAATGAAAAACCGCGGCGCTGTCGTAATTGAAAATTCCCCGTGTAATATACGACTTGCAATTTCGGAGGCACGGCACCCAATCCTGGTGGAACATTTTTCTTTACGTTTAACGATATTATTTAACGCCACAAATTTTACCATTTTTCTTATAGCTTCGAGTTCGCACTGTTCTCAATTTCATTATGATAATCGGAAGTACCTCCCTCCGAGGAGGGTTGAGGTGTGTTTTTTTGGAAATTAATTGGATTATTATTCTAAAAGTTTATCTATCTTAGATATTCTTGAATTATTCATTTTTAATACCTTTTTTTTGCTACAGAAAAAAATGATTTGGTATTTATTTATAATTTCATATAATAAATCGATTATACGTCCGGTCTTCTGCTTAGATTAGATTTCTTTTTTTATTGTAAAACATGTGTGCAGTTGAAGTCGGTCGTGGCGCAGGGGCACTAGCGTGTGATTGTAAGCGTGGCAAGCTGTGGATTCGTTTCGTTTCGCACTTGAGCAAATGAAATATTTAATATTTTCATTTCTTTGTTCTGGTGTTAATTATAAGCGCGGCGTAGAATTCCGCTACTCAACACGCAATACCTGCAGAATTCGGCGGAAAGTGGGAAGCGGAGTATCTTAACACTAGGGTTCCTCTACTTACTCCTACATGCGGGATAGGGCGTCAAGCTAAAAAAAAGTTAAATGATTTTTATAGTCATTTTCTTTTTTGCCATGTTATAATATTAAAAATACTGGTAAAATCAGGTAAGAATTCCCTTAAAATTAATTTAAAATGTGAAAGAATTTTTAATTCTTATTTTATACGCAAGTAGCTTTTAAGAATACCTTGTGTTTTTAATTATAGCAGTTTGGCGTCGGAGCACCTCTTTGAACAATAAAACTTGCATAATTGTAGTTGCGCGCTCAAGATACGTGAGGCTGCCAAATTAAAAGATTACCCACCAGGTAAATTCAGAATAAGGACGCTACTTTTTATAAGAAAAAAAGAGGCCAGCGAGGACAGTCGTGGCCCAGGGGCACAAAATGTGACTGTAAAATCGACTGGTTGTGGGTTCGATCTCCCCTCGAGGAGATAAATATTTATTTACATTTATATTGTCATTTCTTCGCTCTGGTGTCGAGGCAAAGCGTGGCGTTGAGTTCCGACACTCAACTCGCAATCCTCTAGATCTCGGTGGAAAGTGGGAAACGGAGTGGTCTTAACACTAGATTCCCTTTGCTTACCATGCTGTGTACAGCATGAAGCAGTTTCTTTGTTACTTTTTAAAAAAGTCTATCTATCATAGGAACAAAAAAAATACCTACAAAGTAGATTAAACTTGAGTCATTAGCATTTTTTTTTCATATATTTATTTTATATTAAATATTTCATTACTAATCTCTGGCCATTTTCACAATCATAATTGACGATACATTTTTTGGTTATACAGAGCTTCACTCGTTATTGAAGTTGATAATATAAGGAAGTAACCTATACTTGATATGTGACACTGCATCCCCTCCTTATTCTGTCTTGCACGTATGGATAAGGTGACCACAATCTTTTTTGAGCACTGGTTCCGCATCTGGTTGCACTACTACACTACATTCAACACAAGGAAAAAATTGTATTAATAGTGAAATTTTGTCACAGGAGTCTATATAAAAATATTTTATATTGAATTAAAGTAGATATATAATATATATATATATATATCTGTTTTAATTCAATGTTATAGAAGTTTCATTTTCAATAATTAAAAGTAAAAAAAAAACATTGGAGAGCATTTGTCTATAGGTGTGCCCATTTCATTTTTCTTACTTATCCCCGGATTAACTATCCTTTTCCCCGGGACTCGAAGTCAACAATAGGCCTATCCGCTACTTAATATAAAGCGAGGACGCTCAGCAAACTTCATCGTCGATTACTTCTAAGTTAAACTTACAATAAATTTGAGTAGCAAAGGGGGCCGCCATCCCTGTGCACCCCCTTATGCCAATTTATTCGGGTAGCACCA
Source organism: Heliconius sara (assembly GCA_917862395.2). Taxonomy (NCBI): domain Eukaryota; kingdom Metazoa; phylum Arthropoda; class Insecta; order Lepidoptera; family Nymphalidae; genus Heliconius; species Heliconius sara. The sequence goes on along the minus strand of OU860796.2, from coordinate 4,262,248 downwards.
CCTTTTTCATGTCTTTTTCGAATCAGTATACCTTAACCCCTTGCAAAGTTCCATCTTAACAATATACGTTCAAAATTTATATTAACTTTTATTAGGATATCGTTTTAGAAGATAATTCATTCATTTTTTACGATTCCGTACCTCAAAAGAGACAAAGGCTCTTATGGGACCACTTTTGTGTCGTCTACCGGTCCGTGTGTCCATCAAAACTATTTTTCTCAAGATCATTGGAAGGTATCACGCTGAAATTGAAATATGATAGTTAAAAGCTGTAATTTGTACGGAACCCTCGGTCGGAGTCTGACTCGTGTTATTTCTGGTTTTTGTACTAAAAAAATTATAATTTGTTAAAAATTTATTGCATACCGCGAACATAACACATACATTGAATGTTTTAATAAAATGGCCGATCTATCTCCTATAAACAATACCTACAAACAAAGAAAATAGAAAATGCTATTATTAACAATCAATAATGTATATATTACATATATTTTTTTACAGCTTGACGCTGTATCCCGCATGTTAAGCAGGATAGGCAGATGGAGTCTAGTGTTAAGACACTTCACTCCCCATTTTTTGCCGAGTTGGCGGAACTCAGCACCAAGCTTCGCCTCGACACCGGAGCGCAGAAATAAAATAAAGAACGAAATATAGAAGTATTTCTTTAAATTTTAAAATATTTTTTTGAATTTTGAGTTGGAATCGAACCTCCAACGTGTTGTATTTTACAGTCACACGCATATGTTTAACAATTATTACAAATCCATGCTTAAAACAATAATCACCCTAATCTAATAAGCACGTTTTACATACAATTAAGTAATTGTATAATTATTCACAAGTAAGGAAATAATTTAGTCAGAGGCAACGCCGCATGTAAGCGAGGCTAAGCCGAGAGATTTGTAGGAACCCACGCCAATGCATAAAGGGAACCGTTATCAATATATTTAACTGATTTATACTAAATGGATATTTAGGTTCTAGAGTTCAGACGCTCTAAGAACTGGTTTGTTAAGCCCTTTGGCATATTGCAAATAACTATAAATATAATAATATAAAATGTTATATTTATTATTTTGCTTAATATTAAATTTACTATAAATTGTATATAACTTTTTAGTAACAACTTATGGTTTTGGTAACTAAGTGGTCTGTAATACGGTTTCGTTTTATTAAGGTACGTGACCTTAAAATTTTCCCATATTAAGATTTGAAACCACGCTTTATACACCTGTCAGAAACTAAATTTTGCATAGACACTTACTAAGTATAATATAGAAAGAACTTTATTAAAAACAATGATACCCACAGCCTTTTATTTATTTCAAGTAAATTGACAATAGAATCCCGTGAAGCACTAGTGATATCTGATACATATCAATTGCTTTTACGCTCGCAGATTCAATTCAACATCGATAAAAAGGGTCGAAGTCTATTCGATTGTAAACTTTAGTTTATGGAACAATTTTATTGAAGCCGTAAGAATCATACGCTGTCTCACGATGCAACGTTATATACGTACGAGTACGTAACATTTTACAATCGTGTTTGCTGTTTTCTAAAAGCTGTATTTAAATCGATGGTGTACATACTTTCTTTCAGTTTCGTTTTATAGAAAAAGTAACTTTTTTTTTTTATGGAAAAGACACGGCAAACGAGCGTGCGGGTCACCTGATGGTGAGTGATTACCGCCGCCCACGACCTCGTGTAACCCCAGAGGAGTTACAGGTGCGTTGCCGGCCTTTGAAGACAGGTTGGGCGCCGGGGCCCGGCATTACCTGATGCGAAACGCAGTGGCATAAAGCCACTAATTCACGCCGGTTTTAAATGCCGTGGGTGGTAATGATCCGGTCGAGTCTGCCTATGCGTGTTGCCATTGCTGGCGACGTGACTCTGCCACACGTACTTTAGTCGCCTCTTACGACACCATCAGTACCAGGATGATCCTATTCTAGGCCGGGATCACACGGCTAAAAGCGTGAGCGTTAAAATTAGACCTTGTGGTTTAGTTAGAAAGTTTAATTATGCAAGTGGTTTTATTAGTTCAATCTCCATTCGGGGAGTAAAATGAGTCCTTTATTGAATGTTACACAGGTTTCTATCCTCATTCAACGGAACAACTACCAACACGTCTACTGTCGTCAGTGGCTCTCCTTTCAATGACGTGATACGAACGAGATTGTTTTTTTAATGGTCAATGAACTTACGAATGCTTGAAACATTCGTAAGTTCGTAGTAGTTCGGATTTTTTTTTCAAATTTGTTTAAAAGTAAATTTATAAATATATAAATACTAATTTATACTCAAAAGGGATGTAATGATATAAAACATAATATTATCATTTCTTTAACCGCTATAGACAAAGCGACAATAAGCGGCCTTATTTAAAATTTGATGTTTCTAAACTTGACTGGCTTAACTGACATTTATCTGTTCCCTATGTACCGATATAGATAAAAAAATACGTATAGTAATAGTGCGTTGTCATTATATAAGAAAATATCAGTTTGGATCTTTCTAAATATAGAACTTGTAATATTTTACTTATTTTATTTCCTTTAACAAGAATTGACTTTTATCAAATAATAGACTGTGGCTGGTAGATACGGCAAATATATTATTAAGACCTGATAAGGTCATGTGTCAGATGATTGATTGTGACAAATTGTACAGGTATGGGAAATTTTTACACGATGTTTTAAAAGATAAACGATATAAATTGCAGTAATACTGCATCGGCTTCCGAATATACACAAAATACACATAAAAATGTTAAATATAACATGTGAAAATGCAGTTTAAATATGTTAATATAACATATAAAAATGCAGTTTAATTATATACTATTAACATTAGTATATGTTAATAGTATATGTTATATTTCCATTTCATCGCTCTGGTGTCGAGGCTAAGCGCGGCGTCGAGTTCTGCCACTCAACACGCAATGCCTCCAGAATTCGGCAGAAAGTGGGGAACGGAGTGTCTTAACACTAGGTTCCCTCTGCCTACCCTGCCGTGTGCGGAATACAGCGTGAAGCTGATTTATTTACTTTTTATTTTATCATATACTTTCCATCTTTCGTTGGTTATTCTTTGTATTAGTAATGCAGTAGTACATAGAAGATACTTAGTATATTACTAAACATATGTTAATGTTTCAACATTTCTCTCACCCAAAATTTAATAATTATTCTCAATTAATTTTTAATTATAACGTTATAATATTATTATTTTTTTTAATAAAAAAATAATCATAATAAACATATATCTGTATAAATAACCAAATAAATCCAATTTTATTCTTATGTGGAAAAGTTATAAACTCACGATCTACAGAGTTTTAAACGGTAAGATATCACAACTCCGAGCAGACACTCCTTCATTGTGAGTTTCGTGTACAGCGTTACAGCCAAGGACGTACAATAGGTTATTTGAAATCTATACCTTAAAGTTGTACCAAATGTGGTTGACTGTACAGTGTCAATGTTATCGAGGAAACTTCAGCTCTTAGCGTAATTCACGTTTGTCATTACATTATCTTGTTATTTTAGCTATGTTAAATTTGTATTTTCTTATCTTATCATCACTAGCTAATGTGAAGGTAGTATAATTTCAACATGGTGGTGTGTTTACACCTAAAAAGTCATATTGGGTGTTTATTACCATTAGTAAAAGTATATATCCATTAATAAATCAATATTTCTTAAAAAAAATTTCGTTGTATCCTGCTCACAGCATGGTAGGCAAAGGGAACCTAGTGTTAAGACATTTGGAGAATGCATTAAGTGTAAAGTGGACGGAAATCAACGCAGTCCTTTGTCTTGAGACCAAAGCGAATTTCAATTTCTCTAGTGGGGATTGAAACCACAATCAGTCGCGTTTACAATCTCACTTTGTTCACATTGACATTTCTGATCTTAATATTTTCTAATTTAATATCAAATTTACTAAAGCAGCTTGAAGTTACATCTACGTTATTAGTACTTGTATAAATTGCACTCAAGTAAGAAAAATTTGTCGAAATCTCGAAATAAACAAAACTCCAGTCCACAAGTCACAAACAACGATATTTCGTTCTTTCTTTCTATAGTCGTTAAAACATATAGCAAACTTATTAAGAAATGGACCGAACTATCTACCTTTTGTGAACCGTAAGTTGGAATCTGAGCATTCGACGGTTATCAAGAGCTTGGAAAATATCGCAGGGCGTGCAACTTCGCCCTCCTTTGTTACCGGTATTAAGTTTAAAAGTGTATTGTGTAGTACAATTTGAAGAAGAAAGCGATTAAAAAGTAAAAAAAAAAATATTTGAGGATATATTCTTAGGTTAATATGTTCATATTTCAAAAGAACGTTCTACCAGCTTGGAAAGTATGTTTCAGAACATTTGAAAAATTCGTGAAAGTTAAGAAAATACGTGTAAATTTATCATAACCGTAATCTAAAATATCACAGAAACATACTGTGGACTTCTCGTTGAAATTTTAGAATTTAAACTTAACTTACCTTTACGCTTTATTTCTAGCGGGAGTAGTCTGAGAGAATGGAGCGTCAAACGCTACGGTTCCAACATACCTCTTTCGCCACGTCCACTGGCATCAATCTCTTCATACATGCCCTCCGGAGGGTCCGGGGGGGGGGGGGGGGGGGGGGGGGGGGGGGGGCGGTCCGCATGCTATTTACGGGACCTTCCTCCAGTATCTATGTTTTCGAAGGTCTCCCCCTATCTCACTTACCACTCACTTTACCATCATAAATCTTATTTGCCATTCTTTCATCACTCACTCGCTCGACGTACCCAAACCAGCTGAGCACGTTCTTCTTCATTCTCACCGAGAAATCCTCGGTAGTACCTGCCATTCTGTGTATCTCTTCATTGCGGATTCGAAAGCTAAGCTGAATCCGCATATCCTACGAAGAGATCGCATCTCCACAGTATTCATCTTTCTTTCATTCTTATTTTAAAATTTAAATAACAAAAAACAGAATTGAATATGATACCTGTTCTCATTATAATAATGATATTGTTATTTTTATAAAGCAGATTTTTCTTTTTATTTCGAAAAGAAAACATGCACGTGCATGAGGAGTTTACAGTAATATTGTTTTGACTAATTGTGTATGTGTTACTTTAGCAACACAATACGAATACAAGTAGGACTTTTTTACTCGAAAATACAAGAGAAACCGAAGATACATTACATTTCGAGTATTTTTATTTTCCTGTCTTAGAAAGTTGCAATTGTTCTGTAACTCTTCCATTGGCTACGAAAATCCTGTAAACTGATATGATCTTGAAGTATTGCTTGTGAGAAAAGGATTTCAGTTAAGTCTATTCTTGTTAAAACTTCCTTGACCTCACCTTAATTCAGGCTATACCAGTATATGAAGTTATATTATATTTAAAAAAAAATAAAAAAATCAGCTTCACGCTGTATCCCGCATCCTCACAGCAGGGTAGGCAGAGGGAACCTAGTGTTTTTAGACACTCCGTTCCCCACATTCTGCCGAATTCTGGAGGCATTGCGTGTCGGGTGGCAGAATTCAACGCTGCGCTTAGCCTCGACACCAGAGCGAAGAAATGGAAATATAAATTTAAGTAAATATTTCATCTCCTCCCTCTTCCTTTTAGCTTATAATAAATATTTTATTTTCTCGAGTAGAAATCGAACCAAACATTTGTCATTTTTACAATCAAACTTTATCCCTCTCCGCCACGACTTGTACGAATGAATTTAAATCTAAATCATTAATTGTATACTATTGTTCTATCAATCAATCAATAAGCTTCACGCTGTATCCAGCACACAGCAGGTTAAACAGCGGGAACCTATTGTTAAGATACTCCGTTCTTCATTTTCTTCCGAATTCTAGAGGCATTGCGTTTTGAGAAGTGGAACTCAACGCCGCGCTTTGCCTCGACCAGAGCGAAAAAATAGAATGAATTTTACGTAAATATTTCATCTCCTCTCGTGGGGATCCAACCCACAACCAGTCGATTTTACAGTCACACTTTGTGCCCTTGCGCCGCGATTGGCCTCAAATCTATCTAAAGCATTAATTGTATACTATTGTACTATCAGCACTTATTTAATCAACTTAAATAATGATTATTTGGGAGAACCTCTCTTAGTTTTTAATATGTATCATCCATAATTATTATTTCACAAAATCATTTCTAATGATACCAGACAAGAATTTAAGTAAGAGACAAAGACAATTATCTAAAATTATAATATCTAACCTCACATATCTCACAATTAGGTGTTTATCTAAATCATAACCTTTCGAAACTTCCAACTCGTATCTTATACTTGGAAATTTTCATAATAACCATTATCATAACAACTTATATAACATTAATATCAACTTGTCACTAACTGCTTGTTAGTTACCGTCAGTATCTTGATAACGTCGATAACCTTCGGGTTCACCAAATCGAGATCGTAAACGCAGGGAAATTTGTAGCAATTCGTATCGTGTCTCGAATAGCTCATAGCGTTGGAAGTATAACTCATCGCATACACGAACTATCATATCTAACTACATTTCTCGAAGCTATCAAACTTCGCCTGGTAGACAATCCAATCGTCGGGTGCGTTTAAGAGCGACTTTTGCATGTGAACTTTGTCTTTAGATCGTTCGTGTATTGTCAAACTGATCCAGACAATTGGGCCAATTAATCGGGTTTCGTACATTTGATATTAGAATCGATGGTGATGTGTTTCCTGTAAATTAGTTTTAGGTTTATTTCATTTTAACCTGGTTGGACTATAAAGTTTCTAATAAAACTATAACTATATACATTTATAATGCATAATGATATATACGGAAAATAGATTTATTTAAGTTGTTTCTAGGTTTACGCTAGAAGAAGTATATTGTAATATAAACTGGTAACTTAAAGTTATTACAATGATTTGGGATGACACTAGAGTTATCTAGCTATATATAGCATTATCAACATTTATGTATAAACATGATATTTTTTTTTGTAATAAATAAATTATTTTAATTAAGTTTAATTAAGTTAAAAGAGAACCTAAAGTGAAGACACTCTTGAGAATTCCGCTTGCAGATAATCAAAGGAGGATGGATATTGCGAATATCTTAATAAATTGTCTTTGTGCATTTAGTTCCCATAATAAAGAATTTACCTTAATTCTAAATTTTTTACATTATTTATTTTTTTATTTTAGAGATACGCACTTATTAACTAGACAGTAGAAATAAGGAAAAATTCTAAAATAGGAAATTTATAGATATTTCTTAAAAAAAAATAAACATTACATACTTATAACTGTAGTTTATTATATACCGTTGTTTCCCACCGTTGTCTTTTTTAGGATTGTATGTGAACATCCCGTTGATATACAATCCTGAATTTACTATGGAACCCTCTGTATGCGAGTGCGACTCGCGTCTGCCCCATTTTCTTTTTCAATGTTAATTATTTTTTTTAGAAGGGGCCCTAAACACATATATAAAGAGTAAATATTAATAATTTACGTGTCCGCATGTATGCTTGTAACACCTGAACACTACTATCAATCATCACTTGTTATAAAAAGCTAATAAGTTTTATCTTATAAAGTTGACAGACAGAAGGGCAATAATTATGGATTGATCGATGACAATACTATTTATATTGTCGGATAATTAATCTAACCGATCAATACATTCTGTATTGTTTATAGTATTGTATAGTTGTACTGTAAACACAACAGGTTATGGATTCCATGCCACTCGACGAAATGAAACATTTATGATTTTCATTTCCTCGCTCTGATAACGAGGCAAGCGTGGCGTTGAGTTCCACCATTCAACGCGCAATGTCTTCTTTCTTTTCCAGAATTCGGCAGAAACGAGAGAACAGAGGTGTGTTAATAGGAATGGACTGTCTTAACACTTGGTCCCTAGGTTCCCTCTCTTACAAACTATGTGCAAGATACAGCGTGAAGTGTAAATATAATGTACATTTAGATTAAGTTTTTTTAATATGAGTTAGTTTCAAGTTTTAAGTAGTTTTTTGGTATGATATTTCAGAAATTACTTAATGGCACTTAAGAGGAAAATCTAACTAGAAACTAGGTGATAGCCCCTTTGCAAATCGTTAACTTTTACGAGACGTCGGAGATTCCGATCGCTTTCATTTACAATGTATATTATGAATACTTTTTATCTTGAAGCTTTCTGATACTTCACTTCATCCATTATTATGCTTTTAAGAAAAACTGTACAGCTTACAAGTTGCAGCTTATAAAAAGCTGTTTTGAACAAAAATAACTAACTTACTGGTATTCGATATATTGCTACAGGTTTAAACCTGTAACGACGGTGAACCGTTGTTGTGTATATTAAAAGTATTGCGCCATTGATGGAAAGATTTTGTGTGCACTCAGTAAATGTAGTATCAATATTTTATATATTAATTATAATGAAAATATTAAAAAATACCTTTTTTTTATACGACTTTTCTTCATAACTAGATATTTATGAAGAAAAGTCATATGAATTATGAAGAAAAGTCTTAACTAGATAGTTATGAAGAAAAATCATATTCAAAAAAGTTTTTTTTTATATTTTCATTATAATCATATCAACCCAGATGGGTAGATGAAATTAAATATAGAAGAAGAGCTAATGGTCTTTGTGGCAGGAGGGTTCTGGAGTGGGGACCGAAGATGTGCGCAGGCCAAAAGCACCTGGATGCAGGTAAATATTACTATAGAACTATGATTATCTTTAATTGTTGTTAAATAATTGCGAATTAAATAAATGCGAAATTTTGTGAGTATGTAATGTAATGTTTGTTACTCTTTCACGCGAATACTACTGAACCGATTACGATGAAATTTGGTATGTAGGTAGCTGAAGACCCAGAATAACATATAGGCTACTTTTTATCCCGGATTTCCCGTGGGATTGATTCCTTATTGAAAATAGATACATGTATCGCTTCTGAAAACTGAATGCAAGATCTAGCGGCACGGTGGCGGCGCCGAAGGTGGCAGCGGAAGCGGGGGGGTCCGATGCGCCGTGCGTGAGGTGGGTGAAAAAGTCCCTTTTGGCTGAGTGCGCGACCCAAACGCGGGCAGATGCGTGAGGGCAGACGTCGTTGACGGTTGTGTCCGTTTTGCGAAATTGCAATAGTTATAAATGCATTGACGTAAAATCCAGGCCCACGGTTAAGTTATTGGCAGATTGTGTTTTGTATGATACTTAATTTTTTTAAATTTAATAGACTTACGGAAGCGTGGTTTTGTTTTCAAATTGGCTAATTAGAATTGTTTTTTGCCTATTAATTACTATTAAGTTATAATTTTAATTAAATAGATAAGTCTTAAATTTTAAAGGTATTACGTGTTTTTGTTAAGAAAAGTACTTCATTTATTTAATTCTAACGATAGGAGCATACTGACGTAGCCACCGATAGACTTATGATTAGCGCTTTGCAATACTAAGTTACCATATTTCTTATGTTTATAATATTGTTACGTTATCATAGGGCTTCCACGCGGACGAAGTCGCGGGCGGCCTCTAGTATAATAAATAAAAATAAATAAATAAATTATAATAAATTTTATTTATTTATTATAATAAATATATAAATTTTGTAACATGGTTCACCTTTATAACTTAAATTTCAGTTATTTCAATTATTTATTATTTAATTTCTTAACTCTATATGAACTTTAATTCTCACACCGGTAGCGCTGGACTGAATGTCGCGTCGTAAAGATAGCTCATTCCGAAAGGCTTTTATTATTTTTACAAATGATTTAAACGAACTTAACACAATGTTAAAACGTCTCTATACGTACATTAGATACCACAGGTAAGTAACAACCAAATATCATAGTAAAATCATAACTTATGCTAATATCAAATTAAAATATTCTTTATTTGAAGCCAGTCGTGACGCAGGGGCACAAAGTGTGACTGTAAATCGAGTGGTTGTGGGTTCAATCCCCACTCGGGGAGATGTAATATTAACTGAAAATTTATATTTCCAATATTTCGCTCTGGTGTCGAGGCAAAGCGCGGCGTTGAGTTCTGCCACTCAACGGGCAATGCCTCCAGAACTCGGCAGAAAGTGGGGGAACGGAGTGTCTTAACACTAGGTTCCCTCTGCCTACCCTGATTTGAGCTGCTTGAAGCTTAATTTAATTAAACAATTAATCTGCACTTTACTATTTTAAAATTTTGAAAATCACTGGTCTATCGGGTCATATAACAGGATAGATAGAGGGATCCTAACGTTCCGTGTTGAATGGCGAAGCTCAACGCCGCCCTTTATTTTGTTATATCTTACATGCATCACTGTGACACCACGAGAAGAAAGAAATAAATATAATTCATTTCCCACAGTGGGAATCAAACTCAACTCAAAAAACTATCACAATTTAAATTAGACGCTGAACTGCTGCGATACGACCTCTTAAAATTTGATTTATTAATTAAACACAAGTTTTTCCTTTACTTCAACTCTTGTCTTACAAAGCAATATTTGGACGTGCTTTCCATAACAATGCTTTATTAGAACTAAAACTCACAATTGTTCTATTTCCGCTGACTTGCAAACAAATCTAATAACGGGAGTTCTCGAAGCTGTCAAGGGCAGGACGCGGCAATATAGATAATTAATTTTATCAAGTAGCACGATTATTATTGAAGATTTCTCCAATAAAATAAATGGGCAAATTATTTGATGATTTTGTGTTAGGTAAATATCAATTTTAATCAATTCATAATTCGGATATTGCTAGCGAGAGAACGTTTTATATTATGTTAAAATTTTAACTAAAAGGTTAGGTTCTTATAACATTTTATAGCTATCTTATTCTAATATAGTTCTTACATTTTATATCTTTTTTTTTATCTTAATAAATGGAAAAAAAATCAACAAAAAAATATTAATAAACGGAAAAAAACATCGTGGCGCAGGTGCACAAAATGTGACTGTAAAATCGACTGGTTGTGGGTTCGATACCCCTCGAGGAGATAAAATATTTATTTAAATTGATATATTTATTTCTTCACTCTAGTGTCGAGGCAAAGCGCGGCTCTGATTTTCGCCACTCAACACGCAATGTCTCCAGATTTCGCCGGAAAGTGGGGAACGGAGTGTCTTAATAATATGTTCCCTCTACCTACCCTGCCGTGTGCGTGACACAGCGTGAAGCTGATTTAATTTTTTTTAACATGTACAGTTTGAGCGGCACTGAAACTTCTAGAGTCATCAAAATCACCTAATGACAAATTATTAATTATAAAAACAATGATATTTGCTGTGATAACTGTGACGTAAGCAAAAACAGTTTTCCATAAGCAACAACTAATATAAAACTAAATAAACAAGATTATATTACTATCCATTTCCAGGAAGCGCAGGTTCGAGTCCCGCTACGTTCAAATTTTTATACGTTTTCTAAATAAGTATTCCTTTAGTTAAAAATAAGATAATATTATCCAAAAATCCAATACAACCAAATACAAAGGCATGGCCAACATCATGGCGTACCGCTAGTCAGCAATAAGCTTCTACCTCGAACTCATTGGGGATTCTCGTACATTACCTCGTTTGAGAAGTTTTGAATGTCAGCACTATGGGTGTATCTGGACCAACACACAGCTACATACGTTTGAATTAAATTGTGTTGAAGGTGAATTAAAGTTTGTTATTTAGTTAGTTGTCAAAGGAATATTTGATGATATTATATAAAATTATGGTAGTAACTTTGTATCTACATATTGAATATATATAGTCCTATGGATTTTAATATAATTCAAGACTTTGTGTGGTTATAACTATCGCATAATAAAGCATGTAAGTTTTATTGATCAATAGGGCGCTATGATAACTATTTTAGAGGCCGATGTAGCAAGGGAACCATCAGTAGTGGGTTTGATTCTCGCTCGGTGAAATGAAATATTTAATATATTCATTTGTTGCTCTGGTAACGAGGCAAAACGCGGCGTTGAATTCCGCCATTCAACACACAATGCCTCGTGAGTTTGGCGGAAAGTAGAAAACAGACGTGCCTTTCAGCTCTTTTAGACTAAGCACCTCGTTGAGTTCCGCGTCACAAACACAGAATGTCTACAAAGTTGAACTGAAAGTAGAGAAAGAGTATGTTAGCATTATGTTCTTTTTTATTATGTAGTGATCGCCGTCGCCCACTGCCCTGTGTAACACCAAAAGAGCTAAAGGTGCACTGCCGGCCTTTGAGGTACACACAGAGGTATGCACGCTTTTTGAATGTACCCGAGTCGCATCGACTTAGAAACTTTACCTCAGGTAGGCCATTCCACAGTAGCGTGGCGCGTTTCCATTATATACCATTTTATGAGAGAATGTAAACTATATTATATTAGTTATACGTTCAAATCAATTTCCTCCTAAGTTTCACCATCTAAAGCGAAAAGTATTTGGTAATATAAAATTATATAACCGTTAGATATTAAAGAAAATAAATTTCTATTATCACAACTTAAATGTATAGGCCTGTACAAATTGTCATTGACAAATGACTATTTTTAAAGTATACCACCAACTCTATCATCTAAAGTAGGGCAGTTCAACTATATTTTATTCATTAACCGCCAAAAAACACACAATTTTAAACTTAGCCCCATTTATAATGATTTATTACTAAAGAATCTTGTACTTTTTTATTATATAACCTAATCTACGATACAATAGACGGTTAGCCAATACCTTTAAAGTGGAAACCCATAAATAATACATATAATTTATTATCAACTAAAAACTAAGGTTTGTTAGCATTTACAATTATGAACTACATACAATTATTTATTTTTACTACATACTAGTAGATCTTTCGTGTTAATAAAATTAAACGAGTGTACAGCTATTGTATCAATTACTTAGATCATTTAAAAGAATGTTTACCTTTTAAGGCGGGTTAGTGCTCTTAATTTCGATTAAGTTTTTTTAAAATATTTGTTTGAGTTAATATAAACTTAACTTAAGAGTTGATGTAAAGCTTTTAAGTAAAAGCAATGCTGTTCACAGGTTTTAGGGTTCCGTACCTCACAATATACCAACGGAACCCTTTATAGGATCGCTTTGTTGTCCGCTTGTCCGTATGTTAAGACCATGAAAAATGACAATACAAATAAAGGAAATAATCCAAAATGTGAAAATTTATAAAGTAAAGAAATATTACAAACTTATATGAAACAATCGGTCAAATGCGAGTCGGACTTGCATACCGAGGGTTTCGTACCAATTATAAGATTGTATGCCAACGAGAAGTACAATTAATAAACGTTGACAAATTTAAATTTACAGATGTATGCATTCATTTTGTATGAAATTAAGTACAAGTATAAGTCTGTTATCTTTTTTTTTCTATGAAATAAATTATTAATATTCACCAAATTTCATAACGTTTTTTATTATCTAATCATGTACATACTATTAAGTCCCTGCTTCTCGTATTACGTTATTTACTTAAATTTATATTTCCATTTCTTCGCTCTGGTATCGAAGCAAATTTTTGCCACTCAACACGCAATGCCTCCAGAATTCGGCAGAAAGTGGAGAACGGGAGTGTCTTAGCACTAAGTTCCCTCTACCTACATTTGATTATCGTGTTACGGAGGTTGCAGATTACGATCCAGCGCATGTCAATATTTTATCTAAACACAAATTATCGGCCTAACATGATTAATGTACACCACAATTACACCACAACACGCAGTCTGGGTGTGAACGCAAGGAGAAGCGAGCCAGTTGTGAATAATGTATCTAATACATTAAGCGAGGCTTTCGTGATGCAGTTGTCAGTATATGATTTAAGCGCGATGGTTTCGGAGTCAAATTCAATTAGAGGCAAAGATTCATTCATCATATATTCATTTTCCTGCTCTGTAATGACATTGGAGGAATTTTTTCTTTATGTTGTTTATCTATCAATATATAATTGTTATTGACATAAAATTTATCTTGAATATTTGTGTTTCTAGCACATGTGTTAAGTTTATCAGAAAAAAAATAACGTGATGATGATGCTTATGGCTGTAAAAGCGACAGTTTTAGATTCATTTTAATTTTTTCTTCTTACCAAAGTACGAAAATTAATTGTCTTCATTTTTTCGTTTTGGCAACAAGAAAATGCGCGGCATTGAGTTCACACTCAACCTATCATATCTAGCCGATCGAGTGTTCCGTACCAATTTCAAGATCGTGGATAACGTGGACACGTGACTTATAATAAATAGTTGACAAACTTAAATTTGGGAGCGTGTGCACAAATATTATATGGAGTACGCTATAAATATAAATTGAAAAATAATTTTCCTATATTGTGAGTTCTACGTCCAACTTCTGAAGTATACTGAGATCCTATGGCCCCCAGACATATGTCATTTTAGCAAAGCTGAAATTTTGAAGACTACTAGTCTAATATGTAGTTAACACAGTATGCGTACTTATTAACTTGAATGTAGGGTCCTTTCAGAGGCAGCGCCAAATAAAAGTATATCTCCGTCTGGGAGGATGATTGAGCCATCATATTGGTTTGGGTGCTTATAGGGAGTCTTGAAATAATATAATAAATAATATTATAATAATATATAAACAGAACAAACCCACGTAAACAATAGCATGTATATAACTTTTTCCTAATGGACCTGTCATGGTAGAACAAGTTGGCAGTTTGTCAATGCTAATTGATTTACGCATGAACGTTAGCCGATATACACTAGTTCCATTTTCAACTATCGTGACCACATGAAACTTTCTATATAAAATACGTTAATGTCGTTGAAGTGCTCCAGTAAATTAGATTTTCATTTGTATTTAGTTGGGAACAATTTTATCTGTGATAATACTTGTATATTTTGTTTCCGGACGACGGATGACGGTTTTTGGATGACGAGGATGATGACGGATGGCGCATGGTTGATGACGGGTGACCGATCACATTCTCTTGTAACGAAGTTTTTTTCTTTTTTAAGCATATAAAAAAAGGATTGTCAATGAACGTAGTGTGAAATCGAAAATATCGTATATGAGGAAGGACAAGAAATACTTAAGCTGTCGTAAATGCCATAACATCCTTTTAAACGTTTTTTGTATGTTTTTTACGTTGTAGTGAAGTGTGATAGTTTGTTCCAACAACTTCATACATGATATGTCCAAAAAAGCTCTCTCTTATCACTATGATATTTTTAAAACGAGAAAAAACATAACTTACAAATGATTACGGAAATATGCTTTCAAACAAATGTAATTATGATACCATAACTGCATTAGACGACCGTAAAAATTTCAATAATGATTCTTATAATATTTCTATATATATAAGTAAAGTAGCAATAGTTCCTTTCGGAAGTATTTACAATCTATTAAAGATTGTGCGTAGAATGGGTGCAGGGCCGCGCTCCTGATAGTAACCTTGTGAAATCAACTCCTACAGACAAATGACTGTATTTCGTAACATGCATTGAAATATGCAAAATACCTTCTAGTATGAAACAGTGCCGTAACCATTAAGTTGTTTAAAAAAATATATTTTTAAGAGATAATAAAAGGCCAGGTCGTGGCGACGGGAACTGGCGTGTGACTGTTCAATGTGACAGGTTCACAGATTGTGAGTTTGAAATGAAATTAAAAGAAATGAAATATTTAATATTTCATTTCTTCGCTCTGGTGTTCAGGCAAAAGGCGGCGTTGAGTTTCGCCACGGCTGAATAGGTGGAAAAACGGTAGCGGAGTTTCTTAGCATTATGGCTCCATTGCCTACCCTGCTACAAGCGGAAAAAAATCATCTGAAAAATAGCCTTAGTGTTACTACATTTAATATTTTCCTTAGATACAAAAGTGAAAAAAAAAACACCTTAGAATTGGCAACCATATTTTATGTTTGCAATGTGAACTCATAATCATCGTATGCAGCCAAATATTTTCCGACTATGTCAGAGCGGGTCTAACATCTCATTCACTTAATGCACATTGCTACATTACGCGTGCTCATGTCAGCGCGTGCGCAAACTAAAAAGTATCAGATTAAGATACCTGGTAAACCCATAATTAGAGCGGCGTTAAATTAATTTGTACGCTTGTATTAGTCGCTGGAAATTGATCGGATGATAGCTACTTTAGTAGATTATTGTGGTGAGGATAGTAATTTGTATGATAGTGGGCAAATAATATTAATATATTATAAAATATATATTTTTTTAATTTCAAGTTACATCAGACATGTCTCAGTTTAACTTAAAAGTATAAGAGTATTAATTTGTTTAGATATGTTGTTGTAATAAATCGTAAAGATATAAAAAGGGTTTTTTTTAAGATTCAAAATGTCAGCATACAGCAAGGTAGGCAGAGAAAACCAAGTGTTGAAACACTCCGTTCTCCACTTTCTATAGGAATAATTGATTATAATAATCGTATTAATCAAACTAATAATATTAACAATTGTAATAATATTTTTTTCATATATTAAATCAGCTTCACGCTGTATCCCGCATACAGCAGGGTAGGCGGAGGGAACCTAGTGTTAAGACATTCCGTTCCGTTACGACACCAGAGCGAAGAAATGAAAATATAAATGTAAATAAATATTTTATTTCCTCGAGCGGCGACCAAAACCCACAACCAGTCGATTCGATCACACTCTGCGCCTCTGCGCCACGACTGGCCTCAAATATAATTAAATGAAATAAATCAATTAACCCATGTCTTAAAGAATTGCATTAGTTTACAACTAACTAATTAGTTTTTAAAAGTTACCTAACGGCTCAGGGCCAACAGTATCAATGTGAAATTCGTTACAAATATTACGAACAAATCTTGGCACTGTCATAATGTAAGGCACACTAGCCCTAAATAAATTGTACTTTGACTTTAGGTTTAGAAACTGGAACAAGGCGTATTGCACATTCTCAAGCTATTAGGGTTCAGCCTTGATTGAGTCTGTTGCCTGTTACTTAATTATTATGCCAGCCGAATTTGATATACTGTTTGAAGAACCGAAAGACTACTTCAATATGAAGTCAATTGTAAATTTTATATAGTACAAATTTTGTTTGAAGAACCGAATCACAGATTTTTTATTATTTATACAGTTATATAATGTTAACAGGAAAACTAGTTATGTCGTTTTGGAGTACAGGAAAAGTTGTTTCGTGTTTTATTTTCGAGGAAATACAAAGGATATATTTAAATCCTATATTTTTACATTTTTAAAAATATGTTTAGTACGAAATATCACTTTAAGGTATGTATATGTAAATGTTTTAGAATTTTTCCATAACGTTCAAATTTTTATATGTTTTCTAAAAAGTATGTAATTATCCTATCTATTTATTAATGCAAATATTGAAAAAAATATATTTTTTTCGATGCTATACATGGAAAGAATACATTACATATACACAATTTTTAAAAGTGTGTGAACGTGGACATGGACGATCGGTAGGGGAGATTAGCGCGTGGTACTGATTTATCAAAACAAGCTCATGCAGTCCTGGATTTTGAGTTTTATTTTTATTTTTTGTAGCTTTCACCAAAATTAAATACAATTCTTTATTGTGATAATATTTTTGAGAGTTATTTAACTTAAGATACGTATTGTATTTTAAGTTAAAAAAAGTATCAGAAATTCAACAGAAAGTGAGGAATGGAAGTGTTATAATGGTTTAGTAGTTTCTTAGCACTAGATTTTCAGATTGCCTCTATCAATTCTGATACGTATAGGATATATAATTTAATATACTTATAATTTAATAAAAAAAAACGATTTTTGTATATTATATTAATCTCGCATAGGAACCAAGGCATAGGGGAACTAGTTTCAATACACTCCGTTATCCACTGTCCCGAGTTCGATTATCTTTTGTATTGATTTCAATACATATGTCAAGTGGTGAAATTCATCGCCGAGCTATATCTGCCAGAACCAGAAAATTAAGGTATTTTTATATCTTCAAGTGAGAATTGAACCGACGATCGTTGCACTTACAGACGTCCCATTGCGCCACGGTGTATTTATTATTCCATTGCTTAAAACGGTATCATTAAAAGCGTTATTAAGAGAATCGTTAAAAAATAGATAATACGTTCAACATAATATGAGTTGTGTTAACTGAACAAACTTCGTTAAACGTAAAATCCACAAATCTAATAAAATATTATAGCAGTAAATAGATTTAAGAAAATCTAATTTAAGCTTAAGCCCTGATAAGATTAGGTATATCTTGTTGAATTATTCATTATAATATTATACAACGTTATATAAATTTAAGTATATTACGAATAAATTGTTTTCAAGGGCATTTATTACCGGTGACTTGTCCTCCGAGGCCAATCGCGGCGCAGGGGCACACCGTGTGATTGTAAAATCGTTCGATCGCCACTCCAGGAAGTGAAATATTTATTTACATTTATATTTTGATTTCTTCGCTCTGGTGTCAAGGCAAAGCGCGGCGTTGAGTTCCACCAATCAATACGCAATGAAGACTTGTTATGGCATGCCCGACCAGCTATTGAAAGGCAGAGCTCCCTTTAATATAATTTAAATATTCTTCCAAGTGCGGTTCGCAGATTCAATTTACAAATGAACTCAATAACTCATATTAGTGCTTAAAAAAATCTATAAAACTTTTAATATTCTCATATTACTTAATATTGAAAGTAAAATAAATCTCAGTTCTTTTTTTTTAAAAGAAAATTTAATTTACATTGCATTCCGCACATACACCGGGCAGAGGGAACCTAGTGTTAAAACATCGACATTAAGACACTTGTGTTCCCCACCTTTCGCCAAATCCTCGAAGCAATGCGTACTGAATGTCGGAACTCAAAGCCTTCAATATGCTATATATTTAAAATCTGCAATTTAAAAGTTCTTAACATTATTATGTATTTATTTATTGCGAGGCGACTCGTGGCACAGCGGCACGAAGTGTGATTGTACAACCGACTGGTTGTGGGTTCGATCCCTACTCGAGGAGATGAAATATTGAGTTAAATTTATATTGCCAATTCTTCGCTAAGCGCGGCGTTGAGTTCTGCCACTCAATACGCAATGTCTCGAGATTTTGGCAGAAAGTGGGGAACAGAGTGTCTTAACACTATAATATTTCAATATATTAAATTGAAAGTGAAACACCATATCAATATTCAAATATGTTAAATATTTATTTATACAGTATACGTCGACAGTACCGACTGTCTCGGATATGATTTTGATCCATGGCAGTCATTTGTAGTGGAGCTAAGAGCACCAAGCGTCGCATTTCCCATGAATATTTAAACGCTCATCAATGCTCTCACTCAAGATATCGTATTTTCCGCTTGAGTTGTAATATTGAAGGTTTATTATATACGTTACGAGATCTTTTTGTTTTGAATACGTTGTATATTATGTCTTGTACGTTGTATATTGTTTTCGTTTTAATATAAATTATTTATTTTATTTTTTTAATGGCGTTGAGTTTCTCTCAGAACCAGGACTAGACGGAAAATGGGGAAACTAAAGTGTCACAATGGGAACGGAGCATCTTAACACTACGTTCCCTCTGTCTACTTTGCTATGTGCGCTCTCAACAAAAATATATAATTTCCAAAATCATAGTGAAAATTTCTTGTGTGTTGATTAATAAACATTACAAATAAAAATATAATAAATTCGTAGCTAAACTCTTATATATTGGCAGTCACTGGTTAGAACATCAAAGCGAGAAATCTTCACACTATGCGCAGTTTCGAGTAATACTGCCTTCTGCATCCGGTTCTTGACCCAAAAGTTAAGTAATAACCTCTTGAGATGCTTGGTCGAGGCTTTTCGCTATTAAACCGTTAAGCAACACAACTATTAGAACAATAGTATTTGATATCAACATTTGACATATGTAACAGTTATTTTAACCCCTTCAAACGATATCATATCAGTTTATCACTTTGAATTTTAAAAAATAAGGTTCAACTGCCCTGTAATTTTACTCACTATGGAAGTACACAAGCGTGAAACTGTTGTGGGTTCGATTTCCACTCGGAGAAATAAATATTTAATGTTTGATGCCAGACAAATTGTGACTTAATAATTCTATAGCTGTACGTACACGTACAAAAAATTACATCGAATAAATACCATTAGCATCTTTATCCTATAAGAGCTGCCTACCTTGGCCAGAGGCAGAGGCAGAGGCAGCTCTTATAGGAAAAAGATGCTAATGGTATTTAACCCAGTACCAAGTTGCTCCCTATTCCTCAGTTTCTGCTCAAATTTTTAGTGAGACATTACTTAATACAGACAGGGCTTTAATAGTATGTTATGGTTTATAATATTATTATTTACAAAGATTATCTCGCTTGGTTATTCGGTTATTCCGCCTTTGTCTCTAGTGACAATATATCTATAATGACGTGGTCCGGTCAGCTCTCTGCATATTTTAAGAGCAATCTAGTATCGATCTTCGTATACATGACACATGTATATCTAAAATATGCATATCATCAATGTTTAATGTATTTCTGTTTGTATTTAGAATAGACTTTAATTATATATTTGTCTGTTTTCAGCTGCATGCTGTTTTCAGTAATAGGGAAGGTATAGTAGAGAGGAAGTATTACGTGGATTCAATTTAGTTCAGTTCTTCGTTTGTGGCATTTCGAGCATATCAGTTAAGCGACTGTAAAAGCGAATGGGTTCGATGCCCACTCGAGGAAATGTTATATTTATTTAAGTTTATATTTCCGTTTCTTCGCTCTGGTGCCAAGGCAAAGCGCGGCGTTGAGTTCCGCCTCTCAACAAGCAAAGCTTTTAGAATTCGACGAAAAGTGGGGAACGGAGTGTCTTAACATTAGAATCCCTCTGCCTATCCTGCTGCATGCGGGATTCAGCGTGAAGCAGTTTTAATTATAAAGCAACACTTTGTTTTGCCGAAGCGAAGAATTAAAACCTACACGCTAGTGCCACTGCGCCACGACGGCCTCGAATCTTGAGTTGTTTTGAATTAATTACTTTAAAGTGTGTACCGACAATTATAATTAATTTTACAAATCGTTAAAATTGTCATTCATAGAGCACTTACATGATAAATCAATATCCTTGTCATGTTTAGGCTATAGATAAAAAAAATATATAAGATATAATGATTTAAAAAAAAACATACTTTAGGCTATACATATTCTGGTTAAGCTATACATAGTCATTGTAAAGGTTAAATTTCTAAGTTAATTTATACACTATAAATATCACATATTCCTAAATTGAATAATATTAAATACGGTGAACGCATTTGTTAATACGCGATCATCAAACAAAATCGTAAAACTGAAAATATCACAGGCACGTCCATCAAATTTAACACTACCAACTTTTCAACTGTAAGTAAGATTAAAATAAATAAACTCTAAATTCCTTCTTACTACGTGTTAAATTCCATTATTGAATTTCAATTTTATTCAATATTCATTTAATTGGAAATGTTATCTCCATTTAACTGTTCCATTTTTTTAATAAAATGTCAAAACTACTTATTGGCGGCGTAGAGTTCCTTCACTCAACACGCAATGCCTACACCTCAATCCCTCCGTCCATCCCGGGCCCCACTATCCAACTACCACTACCCTGTGAAGCTAAAAACCAAAAAATTCTAATCAGAATTCAAGAAACAATTTATTGTGTAAGAGAATAAATTTAATGTTCAAAATCAATTCAAAAGTAACATCTACAAGGCATAAAAACAAAAGCTGGAAAATACATAATATGATTAGAATACAAAAAAAAAAGATTCTTTCCATGAAATCGATTAAAATAAATTTACTACCTAAATCGATTTCAAATAAAGAGAAAAAAAAAAACAAAACAAAAAACTCTCAATAAACGAATTAAATGAGTACGTTAATTAACCAGTAATAATTAAGAGTAGTCAAAGTTCACCAACTGCTCCTTTTGTGTAGAAAGAAGGAGGAGGAGGAGGAGGGGGAGGAGAAGGAAACTTTAAAATTGCTTCGAGTTTAACGTGAACCTGGGTATTTAAAAGATCTTCATTAAGCCTTGCGTCGGGCATCGACAATGAACGCAATCGGATGCAATTAGTAAGGTGGATTTAACATTTACTGTTATCACTATATAACTATAGTCTTGAATTGTATATAATTTAGTCCGTTCATTGTAATAGCCCTAAGGCTATTGAAATGAATATTTAATTGTATGAGAAAATTAATATATAAGGCTATAGTGCCGTGGTTTTATGACGCACTGGGTGTGAATTTGTGTTCAAAACACACGCAATTGTATTAAGTTCGTACTATAAACGCGTAAAATTTTAATTTTTCCTTCCATTGCCTTTTCGTAGAAATCAGACTGTGTTCGAGAACAACGCAGCTACTGTATCTTTTTAGTTTATCTCGCTTCTTCTCTCCTTCTCTCTCTTCTTAAACTATATATCTTTAATTTTTGATAGTCATAGATGACTGTTAATATTGTGAATCGCTTATTTAATTAATTTAATTAAATAAGCTATTAATTTATCTAAATGTACTACAGGTAGAATCGAATCACCGTCATCGGTTAACAGATAACGCTTATACTATTTGCTTTGATGGCTTCACTCCGTATCCTACTTGTATTGCTACAAGTAGGTAGGCAGAGGTAACCCAGTGTTACAATTAAGTCATTCCGTTGTTCAATTTCCGCTGTATTTTGCTACATTGTATGTTAAGTGACGGAATCGCCGCGTTTTGTTTGGTTGCCAGAGCGGAGAAGTAAAAAAAATTGTATTGGTTTTCGGTGAAAATTGTATTATAAGTCCTCATAAGGTTCTCAACATTTACTTTATCGTATATTATAATAAATAAAAAATATTATTATGTATATTATACATATGTACATTAAATCTGATTAAGTTAATGTATTTTAATTTTGTGAGCTTCGCTATTATATGGCCTGATTCCATTTTATGTTCCAATTTTATGGGTTGGTACATAAAATACAAATGAAAATGAGCCGTCGGTGATTTAAGGGTAATTTATTTCACTAAAACCCACCTCGTGTAACTCAAACGCTTGATAGCTTCTACTGAAAGATATAAAAATTATTTGAATTTTGCTTGTTATTGTGCTTAATGTTTTTTTTTTGTTATTTAGGTTAACGCTGCGGGATACAGCGTTAAATCGAAGCGTATATCGAAGAATAGGTAAAAGAAACTTAGTGTTAAAACACTCTGTTCAGCACTTTCCATCCACTTTTGAGATATTGCGTGTTCATTTTCGGAATTTAACGCCGTGCTCTGTCCTGTTACCAGAGCGAAGACATGAACATTAACTCAAGTGAGTACATTATGTCCTCAAGTGAAAATTAAGCCTCGACTGCAACTTTAAATTTGATAAAAAAATCACCTATAAGTTATTTATAAGTTGTACCTAATATATTAATTGGTTCACAAAGAACCATATTAATTTTTATTCAAATATTTAGATAAAGAAATAAATATTTTAATTTATATATAATAAAATAAAGTATATATTTTTAATATTTATAGAGAACAAAAGAAATTATTCACATATTTTTCGTTTATCATTCCCCATCCATCACTCTACCAAATTAAAACCTACAATACATCATAATGTATAGAATCATCAATTCAGACAATTAAAAGAAATCGTTTGTTACATAATGTTTTTTTATTGGAAATCACTTTGTATCCATTATTAAATCCATTCGCGTTTTAACTAAAGCTGAAGGTGTCAAGTCCGACAACAGCATATGATTAATATTGAAAGCAACGACTGTGATTAACGACGAGCAATCAACGGATCGAATAATACTTTTATTCGGAGAACTGCGATTTTAATAATTGGGTTAAAAACGATAAAATACGTTCTTTATTGAGTACGTACGTTAAATATATGATTTTAACGTTGACGTTACTTTTATATTATTAAGAAAATTATTTTTGATGTTTCTGTAAAGAGCTGAATTATTGTGAGGGATCTGAAACATACAGATAAGTTTTATTTGAGTAACTTTAGTAAGTTTATTAGAATCATTTACGATATTATGTTTTCTTTTATAAAATTTTTACTACTAAAGGCAATTCTATGGTTTGGTTATCAAATTAAAAAGCATACATCCTATCTACTTCATATTTAAACAACAAATCCAGTATCGTTTTCTTTTGTAGGCCGGATAAGTTATATAGTTTGGAGACCGGGTTAGTGCCTACTAGTAACTCTGTCGTCAAGGTATACAAGCTAACAAGGGTCAGTGATTAGTAAACTACGACATATAGTAAGCTTCAAATTAATTTTTAATTGTCGTTCTCGAGAGATATTATATACTAGCACTACTGTACCGGTAGTGTACCGGCAGTGTGACTGTAAAACCAACTGGTTGTGGGTTCGATCCCCACTCGAGGAGATGAAATATTTACTAAAATTTATATTTCCATTTCTTCGCTTTGGTGTTGAGGCAAAACGCGGCGTTGCGTTCACTCAACACGCAATGCTTTCAGAATTCAGCAGAAAGTGGGGAACGAAGTGTCTTAACACTCTGCTCTCTGCATACCCTGCAGAGTGCGGGATACAGCATGAAGCTGATTTTATTTATTTACTGTACCCTAATTCATTGTTTAACATTATGCAAATATTTGCACAACATCGTTATATTTTAATAAAAAAATAATAATATCATTGGAGTTTGCTTCAAAATGTCAAGAACTAGGAAATAGGAATTCTGCAATTACGAACGGCATGATCAAAATTTTACATCACACGAACCGGTATTCTTTAAAGTGTAATGCTTCCAATTAACTTAGAAATATTTCGTATTTAATATCACGACCTCTTACTTAATTCCTTTTAATAGTTATCTCGAGTTCTACTCTAATATGTTTTAATCAACGAGATTTCATCATATTTTACGAGTTACCATAAAAAAATGTTATATCTTTTCATCGGTTAATAAGAAATATTGTATTACTAATTAATAATAAAAATGACTGAATGGGTTTATCGTGGCTAAATAATAAACGTAAAAGATCTATTTCGTTCAATTGCTTGCTTAATTTATTTTTTTGTTTGTATTAAAGTTGTGATTTGGTTGAGTTTTTATCTTGCCTGTAGCGGGGTAGTCAGAGGGAACACAGTGTTAAGATACTCCGTTTCCCACTTTACGTGTTGAGTGGCGGAGCTGTGTTGATGTGCCGTTAATTACGCATATTTCAAATTCAGATGGAGAGCGAAAAACGAAATGTTATAACACCAATTTCTCAATGTCTATCCTGGTATGCGAGACAAAACGTGAACTGAATACTGAATATTGTGAAAAAAATTTTTTTGAAATTAACGTGATTATGAATTTAGGTTTTAGTACCTACCTTTATAATGTTTGGATGACGTAGCTTGTTTCCAATCATCCTTCTTAGAATATGTATTTGACATTAATGATGACGTGTTCATTTCATAATTTTTATGGGCTCCGACTTTGAAAATTTAATATATTTATGTTGTGTTTTCCTTATTGTTTGAAGTCATCGTAGCACACTTTTAATGGATTTATTCCAAAAAAATAATTTTTCGTACATGAAGTCATAACACGCTCTAGTAAAATTTAATAATTGAATTTGTCAAAATGATCTGAGGAATTATTATAATAATATAATAAAATATTTGATTGTGTTAAATGAGAACTCATAACTACCTCGCCATCGTTTATTATTGTCCTGTCCCAATTACTGCAAAGAGATACAACAACATTTTTTGTAACATTTTATTTTATCAAGAAATAAGGCAGTCATATACTAGACGGCATAGTCCAATCGAGACGGAACCCAGACACCCGAAATGGTGCATCGTTAACTCGCTACGTTGACCTTTGCCTGCGAGTTACGTTTCCAACCCGACTGCACCGACAAATTATAATGATACAATTCTTCGCCCGCAATTTCGCTTACACGAACTAACGACGATTTATTTTATGTATATATAACAATTTTTGTATAGCCTTTGAGTAATATACCAATTCCTAGCACAAAGATATTGTTTTTTTAACATATAAAATATTTCATTTTCTCCAGTGGGAATAGAATTCACAACCTGTCGCGTTGAAATCACATTCTTGTGCTCTGCGCCACGAATGGCCTCTTAAATATTCTTGTATTGTTATTCTAAAATTTAATAAAATATTGCAGATATTAAAGAATGCGACATCCCATAATTTCTAAGTAGGTAGAGCGACAGAATCCAACGCCAAAATTTACTTTCTTTCATGTAATATGTTGCACTTCATCACATTTCATCACACTATGCTAGAAAAGTTTACAAAGCGAAATCCAATGTCAGCAAAATACGCGACGAAACGACTTTTTGGTTACAAAACCACATTCTAAAGTTGCACTAAGAATCAAAGCAACACAGATGACTGTAGACTGTAGTAGTGTCACTACTATAAAACTTTTCTAAAGTCATACAAGCTAGCAACAGTTACGTTTCGAACCTGAGGCGCGTTCCCCAGTACTCCAGTCGAGTGTTATACACAGCTGAGAGCCGACCGTATAAAAACTCCGGCTTTAATTGGATTGCCTTTTATTAGCGTAATAAAATAGGATTTGCTCAAACCGGACGTTTCTACGCCGAGATCGCGTATCCCAATTATAATGTCGAGTACCTATGATTTTGAATATAGCGTGGATGTAAATTTTTTTTTCTTCAATTTCATGTAGAACGAATATTTAACCTCAGAAAGGAATGTAGCAATTGCACAAAGTTAATATATTTATTTACTTTTTACTTTTTTAGAATTTTAGTTTTTATTTTTTATCATTTGTCATTGCTACCCCTGATAAATAAAGTTCTAGATACGGTTTTATGTAAGTGAACATTGAGTCCAAAAAATCTATTAATATAAAATAGACACCAATTTATAATTAGAATAAACAAAAAAATCGCCATTTCATTTTAAATCTTTGAATTTATTTTTTTAATCCGTGTAGGTATCACTCACATTATGCATGATGATTAGGCCAATTTCACTTTAAATACACAAATTCAAAAATATATTTTACGACAAAATTGTGTATATCGTTGGATCTAAATGTTTATATTCGTACAAAGACGCATACATTTAAGCAATCTTCCTCGTGCTTATATTACTCAGAATTATTTCGTAGCTTCATTACAAACTTCAAATGAACAGGATAAATTATACTTTTTTATGTTTTTAGAAAACCCACAAAAATAATTCATTTTGCTTAGGTGAAACTTGAATTAGATATTCAAGTTTCACATAAACAAAATGAACTATTTTATTAACAGCGTGTAGTTGCTTAATTACCTGTTGACGGTTGTTCACAGGTTTGATTGCGTCATGACTGGCCCCAAGAACCACATGGTGGTCCATATATTAGTCCACCACAAATCCTTCTACCTAAATACGCTATTTGATTAACTTATTAAGCAGTCATGCATTATTACCAGTAATTTGAATTACATCAAACCAATTAATATTAGTTAATATCGTAATTTACTTAATATACATAATCGGCAAGAAATAGAATAATAGAATATTATTATTATTATTATTTCATATAATTATGTTAATTGCAATACAAGTCCAGTGCATACATACATACATTGCATTTTACACCGCTTTTGGCATAGTATAACGCATATTGTGAAAGACGCAAGTGATGCATTAATAGATAATTTTATCCTATTCTTCCAGCTTTTTACAAGTATTTCTCTATGGCTTGCTGAATGATTTCCTATCTAGAAGTATCATTAATTTATTTCTGTTACATACTTCGAAGGTGATAATAAAAAAGTATATAGGAACCTTTTAAATTGACACCTGGGTTGCATGTTCTGCTCTTAAATCCTTACCTTGAAACGTGATGTGCCTGGCTCTCTCACGGTTAAATTATGGAATGCATGGATGAGAAGAGAATAATTTCTTCTCTTGGAAGACAGAGCCAAAAATCATTATTTGTCGTTAACCACTTAAATGATAATTTAATTGAAAAAACATTATGAATTTAAAAAGATTTAATATATTTTTTATTACGTTTATTCTGAGAAAAACAATTAACAATAAACCAAAAACTTAAAAAATTATAGAATAACCATTAGTAATATAAAACAAATAAAATATCAATAACAATCCGTAACGCAAGCGAAGCTTGTTATTGTACTGGGGAGAGCAAATGAAACCACCGGAGCGGTGGCACTCAAAATGAATGTGTTCATACCACGTCCGGCAGCCGGCTGTCTATTTGCTGGAAAAAAAATATAATTGGAATGTTCCTGACGAGGTAAATTGGAAGTCCGAGCTACCCTATGCACGGATCAGTCATTTATTGCTACGGATAAAAATAGTCTATCCAAATGGAATAGTGGGATCGAAAAAGATTCACAATTTGATATGGAAAATTTTCTATTGTACGGCTTCCTCTGTTTCTCTAATCGTGTGGTATTGACTATTGAGGGACGTTTGCGGATATCGAATTTATCTGGTGAATTCGGAATGTAATATAATAAGATTGTGAGTGAATATTTTGCTTCTGTATGTATGTACATGTGCTGGTTGTAGAGGCTTGTTGTATGTTAATTTTGTTGTGGGGTATAATGTAATTGAAAACCTTTTTATCTCGATTTGGGGCTTGCCGTATGTTATGATAAATATTATGATCTGTTGCCGTTTTTTTAACCTCTGCTCTTGATTATAATCATAGGTAACAGGTTCAATATTATTATAGCTAAAGTGTAAATAAATATCCCATAATAAACCATCAATTTGACCACTTGATAACTAATTTAAATGTCACTATACGTTTTGCGCACTCAAAAGCGTGACAGTAAAAAATACAATTTTATTTTATACGTCACGCGGACAACCCACGCCTCGCCAAATATGACTATTTTAGCTATTACGGCGTTTGACAATTTCGTGTAAAAATTTTTTCTGTCGAATTAGTAGAAACTCATGGTTTCGTGCACAATATAGTTAGTAGTTACGGCGATCACAGACCGTGACGTTTGTTACGTATTTACGTCGTTTTTAATAAAATGCCTTTTACGTACACACGATTGTATGGAGTATTTATGGTTTTTATAAAAATAGGTGACCTGGTAATAAACGTTTATAGGACATATAAGCACTTAGTGCTTAGAGGTTATAGGTCGATTTTTACTCAGAAAATGTATCTTTATTACTTTTCTTTTTAAATATTATGTCGAACAAGGATTATTTGTAGTTCTTACTAGAAGAATTGTCGTATAGTTATACATGTAATGTATGAAATATTGATCATAAACACGATGGTTGTGAGTTCAATTCGGGGAACTCGGGGAAAAAAATTATTTTAATTTTTGTCGCTTTGATTGCTTTTAGCCTTTGCAATGTTTGGAAAGATTGAAAAAAAAAAGGGGGAACAGAGTGTATTAAATTCCGTCTACGCTACAATTTGCAATTTGAAGAGATCTTTTTGACAATTCGATTTTCTAGATTCACGCTGTATACCATACATATCAGAGAAGGTCAGAGGTAGACTTTGTTCCCCGTTAAGACACTACAATTATTAAATTGTAAAAGTTTAAATTCAAGTGCTATATTAGAAAAATCCCTTCAAATAAATTTAAAAATATCTCATTTTATGATTCAAAATCTCTTTTTATATCCGTTCTGACCATATACAATAATATATGTTTTCTCAAGATAGGCTTTGGAGCCATAAACATTATTACGTTAGTTAGATCCACTCTAACCATGATAGTCTTAATCCATATACATTATACCTATATTATAAGGCATAAGGCGCCACGACTGGCCTTAAGGCCGGTCAGCCGGCAGCGGCACAAAGTGTGACTGTAAAACCGACTGGTTGTGGGTTGAATCCTCACCGAGGAGATGAAATATTTACTTAAATTCATATATCCGATCCCGTGTCGAGGCAAAGCGCGGCGTTGAATTCTGCCACTCGACACGCAATGCCTTCATAATTCGGCAGAAAGTGGGGAACGGAGTGTCTTAACACTAGGTCCCCTCTGCCTACTCTGCGGGATACAGCATGAAGCTGATAAGGCATAAAAGTATATACAGTTGAACAGAAACCACTGTAGATTTGAGAAATCCATGTATTGGACAGTCCATTTATTGAAGAAGGCTGAGAATGAGTATATTAAATCACGTTGTTTTTAGTTATTTCTATTTAGCCACGCAGCTGAAGTTGTCATATAAATGTGTTTAAAAATAAAATAAGCACAAAAAATAGAAATACTCAAAATCTAGCAAGATATTTTTAGCATTCACCTTCAGTTACTTCAACGATAATCACGATAGTATGTATGTGTACTTACAAGGAGTTATAAAAATTGTGTAATGGATTTGCCAATTTTTATACTGAGTATAAAAATTGGCAAATCCATTACACATTATTGTATAATATCCATTATACATGATCCTATATACAGTATATAGGATCATGTCCTAAAAAGGTCTGGTAATACAAACTTTATGTTCCATACGTACGTGATAGCACAGTTTATTGATTTAAGCTTTTTACTAGGCAATGTCATATATAAATGTTTTATATTTTATTTCTGTCGATTCAAGATTTTTATCATATATTATTGATTTTTCTTTTTTATTTCTATTTTTTTAAAGCATTTTTTACTAATTTTTTTATGTCATCGTGACGCAGTGGGACAGTCTGAATCTTTAATCTTTACTTATAATAAAAATGTAACTGATCGATGACTGTGTTATTATGGAGGGACTTTTATTAATGTAACAGAACCCAAATCAATGATGTTTAAAATTGTCTATCTATCTATGCGTTTGTTAACGCTAATCTCAGAATCAGTTTAATTGAAACCGAAAAAAATATTATATACTTATATTTGTAGTTCATTTCAAATTGCAAAGTTAAGCTTTTAACGTTATTCGCCGCATTATCAAAATCTATAAGGTATTTATTTCCCAATCACAAATTGGTACAGAACCATTGGTGGGCTAAAGAGACTCGCGCTTGGCCATTTTTTTTTTAAATAATTTTTAATTATATAGAAGGCAGAATATTAAAATAGTCGAGAAATTCATTTTGCTGTACGTGTGACTCTTCCAGTGTGCACATTTTTCACATATATCTGAAAACAACGCATGTTGAACACGTTGGCGTTTAAAAGGATTGCTTGTTTTAATGGGAAAAGTATTAGCTTTTATAGCGTAAATATATTTTTTAAATCAAAGATTTTGATATTTCATAGTTAATTTTAATAAAATAACAAATTATTTTGAACAAATCACTAACAATATTATTATGGATTGATATGGAACGAGCACAGCAACAACCTGAAAGTTCACTATGAGATGAGATTTCTATTGTACAAAAAAATTTCAAGTTTTTCATAAGGAAGGACATTTGCGAAATTCAACTAAATTAATGCATGTTCTGAAACTTGTCATCGTGTTTGCAATTTTGAAGTGCCCACCGACGGTTATATATTCGATTCCCGTAGGCGTTGTATTTAAAATATTTTCGTTTTGTTGCTCTTAATTTTCTGTAATTATTTAAATCACAATGAGTCATAAATATTCGGAGACTAGACAAAAAGATAATACTTTAAAATTTTATCTTTACAACGGTACAACTGCTCATTTTTCTCTTTTACTTTAACATGAAAATCATGTTCTAAATATTCAAGCATTCCTCTATTTGAAGCGAAATGTTTTCTAAATTCTAAACCATTTGATACAACAAAACTGAATTTACTCCCAATGAAATCCGTCCAAAAATTCTTTTCAGTAACAAACAGACAGCAGACAACATACAAAACTAATATCATATTTACACTTCAAGAACTCTTTACTGAAATTTTTGAAAATTTTCCATAAGATTATAAATGTTTGACTTAATGTTGACTGTAACGCGACAGTTTCTGGGTTCGACCCTGACTCAAGGAAATATTAAAAATTTTACACTCTGGTGGCGTGGCAAAGAATTAGGCAGAAAGTGGGGAGCGGAAGCGTCGTAATGGGAACGAAGTGTACACTAGGTTCCCAGGTCCCCCCTTCCTACCCCGCTATGGACGGGATACTGCTAAAAAAAAGTATACAAGAATATTTATCACTAGTGGGTGCGCGCAGCTTCGCCCGCTTATTTGCACCCTTAGGGGTGAATTCTAAAAAAAACCATGAAACACGTGTTTAATGAAATATTTTAAAGTCTGAATTTCGAATTGTATAAAAAAGTGCTGTTTTAAAAAAATTCCATACAAACCTCAATTTCATCCCTTTAGGGTTAAAATTTTTCAAAATCCCTTCTTAGTGGATGTCCAGGTTATAAATATAAACATATGTCCAAATTTCACGTTTCTACGCACAGTGGTGACGGCTGAGTTTGCGTCTTACCTCAGTCAGTCAGAACAAGTCCTTTTATATATATAGATTCATAGTATACACTAAAATACAAAAGTTACTAATTTTCATTTGAACTCTCACGTTCAATTCTGACCATACATCATATTCTTTAGTTCCATTTCAAATATTTATATTACTGTAGCTATCTTCACTAGTACTCTAAATCCTTTAAAATGATTATTGATATAGATAGAAGGTAGTAAGATATATGTATGTCTGTACCTAAATGTTGAACGGAGGCCCTCGAGGCACATCGGACAGCATTCGATTGTAAATTTAGAGTTCGATTTCTACTCGCCCTGGAATCAGGGCAAAGTGCGATGTTGAGCTCCGGTAACGAAATAAATACTTAAAATATGTTTCAATCGTTAAATGTTAAAGCTATCGTAACGCAGTGGTGTAAACGCAACGTTTGTGGGTTCAATTCCCACTCAGAGGAGTGAATTATTATTTATTAATATTTTCGACGTTGAACTCCGCCACTCAACGCAATACGCAATGCATCGAAAAATTCAGCGGAGAGTTTTAACACTAGATTTGCTCTGCCTACCCTGCTTTGCGGGATACAGCGTGAAGCAAAAAAAAAAAGAAACTTACTTTACAAAATCGCAATTACAATAGGTGTAACAACAAATAATTCATAGTATATAGACAGCTTCCTTCCTTATGTGTGGAAATTAATTACATATAAATGATTTATGTTGAACATTTCTTCGAAAACTGTGTCAGGGCTGTTGCGACCGTCAGTAGGTACCGACGTTCGAGCAAGTGGTGGTCCATATAAGGCAATATTAATACCGTATGACCAGAGATTACCTTTTTTAAAACAGGAAGTGAAATTATGAATATGGACATCGTTGTAAATAGTTAGAGGCTAAATATTAACGTCATATACAGTAGATGGTGTTTATATTAACTTTTAAATAAATAACATCGTTTTTAATCTTCCATAATACCTTATTAAGGTATAATATCCTTAAATGTTTCAAAATATCTATGAGTGTGTTATATAGCGCTCGGTGTCACAGGCGGAAAACTTATTTAATATTATAATGTGTCCATCTGATAGGCGGCCGAGTGCAACAAAATGCTGACAAAAGAGAGATGAAAGGAATTTCTTCTTTTCCCACACTTATTATTCCATCGTGTAGTAATTAAGTCGTAGGTTAAGTTAGATTAATTTAGGTTTAAGCAGATTACTGTTTTTCCAACATTGAAGGCAGTAATCTTAGATATAGTTTAGTTTTAGATTTAATTTGTATTTTAAATATAAAATTTTTGTTAATATAAGTTTAAGATATAAAAATCGTATTTTCTTAACCCTCCAATTGCAGCCTACGTAACTAGTGTTATGGTTAAAGGTATTTTTAGGGACGTTCAGCAATAAATTAAATTAGATTGAAGACGAATGTAATATTTTTTTTATAATATGAACAGAATTTTTTAAGTTTTTTAAGTTTGCCGTGTGATCCCGGCCTAGAATAGGAGCATCCTGGTACTGGTGGTGTCGTAAGAGGGGACTAAAGTACGTGTGGTAGAGTCACGTCGCCAGCATGGCGACACGCATGGGCAGGCTCGACCGGATCTTTACCACCCCCGGCATTTAAAACCGGCGTGAAGTAGTAGCTTTATGCCACTGCGTTTCGCATCAGGTAATGCCGGGCCCCGTCGCCCAACCCATCTTAAAGGCCGGCAACGCACATGTAACTCCTCTGGGGTTGCACGGGGTCGTGGGCGGCGGTAATCACTTACCATCAGGTGACCCGCACGCTCGTTTGCCGTGTCTTTTCCATAAAAAAAGAAAATATTTTTTTAAGTAAAAGTACGAATTAGTTGCGGTTCCTTATTATCGCTTAAAACAGATTAAAAAGTTAATTATATTTTTTTTATTTGTCATTTTAAAATATCTTAATATAAAAAAGAGAAGTAGTACTGAAAATCATATTTCTATACTTACATTTCATTCTTCAATAATGCGGTTAAACCATATTTCCAATAAGCCCAAAGAAGCCTCCAAAATTTTGACATTTGAATTTGCCACCGTAGAAACGCAAGTGAACGAGAGCACCTGACGTCGCTTATTCATATCCAATTTGGAAAGATTATGTAAAACATGGCAAATTGTTTGCGTTTGTTTATAATACAAGGGCACGCGCCGCCGTAATAATGTCGTAAATGTTTCGGGACAACAAAGCCAGAGGAAAGTAGATTCATATATTAAAATTCTTTTATTTGTACCGGGGAACAGCTCTCGCTTTTTATACGTAGATTATCCGTGTACGTAATATAGTATTTCGATCACGTTGAGAATAATTTTGCCAGCTCCATGCATTGCTAAACAGTTATATTTGGACGTTGCTACAATTTCATCGAACTGAATAATGAAATATGAGGTTATGGAAATAGAATGTGATAATAAATACCTAATAAATTGAAGAAATTGAAGTAGCAAACATTATGTAGGTATGGACCATCATAATTCAATATATTTGGAAGAATTACGAGAGTCCGAAGTCTCGATGCAGAATGTATGGCGGTGTTTCAGCATGTTTGTCACGTGCCGGATTATAAAAGCTTTTTCCAATTCTCTATTGTAGGAGCTGCCGGGTCTCACGGCGACCACGTAGGCGCTATATCTTTCGTTCTCTGTGCGCTTTTATTTTAACGAAATTTTGCCCCCACTTTCCACTGTCACCGTCGATTACTTTCTATTGTCTCGGAGAAGCGTATACCAAATCAAATTGGGAAATATTGAAAGGGAACGTGCTAAGCGACTCCTTTTATCCCGATACAGATCGTTTACCAGTTTACGTTGGGCAACGATACGCGAGAATAAATTTAATATAAAACATATGCTTAGAATTTTCTACAAATCTATCTAAGTATATGTACTTATTATACAGTATATTTACTTATAGCATTGTTCAAATCCATGTCGTCTTTGATATTTACAATTCCAATTTCAGAATTTTTATATTATGTTTATTTTCCTATTTTTAGGTAGGTTTCCTTACATTGTATCTTTCATATACAAGGAACGCAGAGGCAGCCCGGATACCTAGTGTTAAGACACTACGTCGCGTACGACATTAAGTCACTCCCATCTCACTATTCCCAATTCATTATCGTCAAATTCTCGAGGCACTGCATGTAGATTGATGGAACTCAACGCCGTCAATGTCGTATTTTGCCTCGTTACCAGAGTACCGTAAATAAAAATATAAAATATTTTTTTCTACTCAGTGGGAATCGAACCTATAACCTGTCATGTTAATAGATAAATTTTGTCTTCTGTGACACCACAGGTACTTTTTTTCACAACCCTACGTGATAAAAAATACCTATAAATATCTAAATATATTAATAATTCAAAAGTTCTCACTTGTATTAGCGCAGCACACTTAGTTAACATGTATCTAAATACAAATCAGAAAATACCTGAACTGGAAACCAAAACATGACAACCGGCGACAAATAAAACCATAAAGTCCACAAAAACAACATCTCTCGTGATTCTACCAACAATGGGGCTATTTGTTGTTTTCATTCATACAAATCCGGAAAAAATAAAGTAGATATTAGGGGACGCCCCGACCGCCCTTCCGCCTAACACATTAGTAAGCGCGAAATGGTCTATTCTTATTCAAATATATTTCAACAATTTATTCGTCCTAACGTAGGTACTTTGTTGAATTTAGCCTAATAGAAAATTGACCCGAATACTGGCTCGAGGCAAGTGGTTACAGCGTTGTGGTTGTCTCAATTATTCAATATCGATTCGGTATTACTTTTTTTGTTCATATCGGTTAACGTATAATGTTTTTTTTTATTTGGAGCTGTCAATATAATGTGTGATGATTTGATTAGAGTAGCGTAAGTTGCACTGGTATCTCCTTGTTTCGAGATTTAATATCGTTTCGTAACTCGTTGTTTTATTGGTTAACATACAGTTCATCAGAATGAATTATCGCTTTGGTAACAATGAAAGCGCTACGTTGAGTTTCGTCAACGCAACACGCAATACCTCGATAATTTATCATAAAACGGAGAACGGAGTCTTGACACTCGATTCCCTATTCCCACCCTGCTTTATGCGGGATTGCGCGTGAAACTGAAAAAAATTGTTCAGTTTATTTCTTTAGTATTTTTTAAACATTTTTAAAGTGTTAATCCACACTTAGGAAAGATAAATACTTAATTAGAAAACGTATAAAAATTTGAACGTAGCGGGACTCGAACCCGCGCCTCCTGGAAACCGACCAGGCGCTGTGACTACTGAGCCATACGTTATCGCCAAGCTACGTCGAAATTTTTATAAGCTTGTTACAACTTATTTATG
Organism: Heliconius sara; assembly: GCA_917862395.2. NCBI lineage: Eukaryota > Metazoa > Arthropoda > Insecta > Lepidoptera > Nymphalidae > Heliconius > Heliconius sara. The sequence continues at coordinate 4,225,507 of OU860796.2, read as the reverse complement.
TTGTTAGTATGTCTGTAAGGAGATTTTTACAAATTTCCGCTACCCAAAGGTAATTACTAAGAATTATCGTTTGGCAAGAGAGAATACTATTTTTTAAATATTTTTTAAACATTTTTAAAGTATTAATCCACACTTAGGAAACATAAATACTTAATTTATCTTTATCTTTCCTAGGTATATATATATACACACACACACATATGTATATATATATATATATATATATAATGTGTGTGTATAAAATATCTACGTTCCAATCTTACAACAGTTATAATAAAGGCTAATCCCCCCCCCCCCTTCTCCACCTAACTTCAGCCAACTTGCACACATTAAAACTTCGTCTGAATGAAATTTCTCTTGTTTTCCAATAAGTGCATTAAACAAACCACCGAATCAAAGGTAAAGTCTTTAGCGAACTGAAAGTTTGTTGCCAAAAAACTAGTCGGAGTGTATTAATGCAGTCGAACTGCATTACTTACACTCAACTAACTTCTTTGTTACAACTGCGGCGAGCAGAAAGCGAGAAAGAATCTTGTTAGAAATCTCTTATTTCATTTAATATGTTACTAAAAATAAATTGTAAGTACCTATCAAGTTTTCTTGACAATGTTGGTAAGGATTTTTAAAATATCTTAAGGTTTCGTAAAAAAATAAGGTAATATAGTTTTACGATGTATCCTGTATGTAGCAGAATAAGCGAAGGGAACCTAGTGCTAACTAACTAAGCTTACTCTGGAAGTATTGCACTGGCGGAACTCAACGCCGTTACCAGAGAAAAGGAGTGAAAATATTAATTTCGATTACAGTCACATTCTTGTGCCCCTGCGCCACGACTGGCCTAAAATAGCGCTATAAAAATATTACAACAGATAGCCATAAAAATATTTCAAATGTCTGTTACAGCATTCTTGGGAGCTGTACATTTTTTCTCCAAATATCTTCAGCGTAAAGTTTTTCTCGTATATAAAATAACTCGAAACATTTCTACCCCACAATAAACTTAATAAGGCTTAGGTCAGGCTTAGTAAATGTGGAGTATGTTTGGTGAAATAACAATTTGCACATGCATTGCATTCTCTTGGCACCCGCCGCGGTCGCATTCTCCCTCGTACAGCTCAATACCATTCCTTTATCATCGTTTATAAAAGAACGAAAATTAAATTCCTACGTAAAATATTTCATATATCTTCTTTTCATTGGTATATAAAAATGCCAGGTATATTGATGGAAAGTTGTTGTATATATATTTATCCTGATTTATCTACATTTTAATATTGATTTATTTATTTAATATTGTACTGCTATTGGATCTGAATGGGTATTAAAATGTAATTTAATTGCAACAATATCGTAAGCATATTATGTTTTAAATTGGTCAATAAGCGATAAACCTACAGTTCATTTTATTATAATGTAATAACATAACATAGTAATTTCGAACTGCACCACTATTATAATAATCTCGATATAATAAAAATCAAAAAGTAAAAAAAAATAACTAAAAGAAGTTACAAAAGTAAAAAAAAGTTACGATAAAAAATACAGCAGAATTCAGTCAGATGATTTTTATATCAAGTAAAAATACAAAACGCGGCGTTATGTCCCACAGCGAAACCCCAATGTCTTAAGAATAAGGCTAAGAGTAAAGAATGGTACGTCTTAATCGTAGGTTCCCTTTGTCTACCATGTCTACTATATGGTATATAGTGTAAAACTAAAAAAAAAAAACCATACCACGAATAATACGCTATAACACATATCACATCGGTAGATTACCTACATTAAAAATGCTTATCCTACATGAACACCGATACGTCCGTTAATCCCATTATAGCGACAACGTTTACGTGTAAAATTGGCATTAAAATTCCCGAATAACCTCAGCATAATGACACGGGACACCAATACTATATGGTGCACTATATTTTGATGAACCATTAATTACCGTATTTATTTAAGTTATATTATTCAGAATACTCCAACGTATGCGACATTTAAAGCAATTTGAACAATTCGAATAATTTTATTATAGTTAATGGAAATATTCAATGAGCTGAGGAGCTTAAACGACGCATGCATTGATGCAGGAGCTTGTTTTTATTGTTAAAATAAATGATGAATAAAAATTGTACTTGTCTTTCTTCTATGTTATTTTTGCATATGTTTTAAGTTCATGCTCATCCCACAATCAATCCCACAGAGAGTTGGGTACAAAAGAAAAATTTGTGTTTATACTACTTTGGCTTAAAAGGGAACTCTACGTTCCCGGATTCCCTCTGTCTATGCCACTATGTGCGGGATACATCGTGAAACTAAAAAAAAAACTCGAGATTATTGGCAGAACCCAACACAACATTATACTATACCAGACTAGGAGAACTAAAAGAACAACCCATAATTTAGCTGAACCAAAAATTTATCAAGTGGAAATCGAATCTTCTATCATCGTATACAGTCAGACTGTTTCCAAATCCATTATAATGAAAAATAAATATCTATATGCATATTAAGAATAATAAGCTACAAGAATATTGACATTTACACAGCGCACCATATCGTTCAACCTTTATCCTGGTAAAAGGGTGGCAAGAGGTACAAATTGAGTGTCCGCCGAGTGTTTGCTAAGCGATCCGCGTCGCGGTCACGGCTAGCGATCGAGGAGGTAATTCTTGTATGTGTGGAGACTTCGAAATACTTTTATTTGATGTTATAACATTGGTATATTTCGTTCTATTTTAGTGTTGAGGGGAATTTAGTGTTGTCTTGTAATTTGTATTGGTAGAGCAATAAGTGATTGTTTTTATATTATTAAAGATATTGTTTAAGCGCAAATTATGTCAACCAAACTACACAAGTGTGACTGTAAGCGCAACGATTGTAAAATCAGGAAAAAGAATTATTATTTATTAATACTTTCATTTCTTCACTCTGTCTCCAAGCAAGACAAAAGCCCGGCGTTGAGTTCCGCTAATGCACGCAATGGCTCGAAAATTCAATGGAGAGTGGGAAATGTGTTAATAAAAATTTGTTTTGTGTGCACTAGGTTCTCTATCTGCGGGATATTATGAGAAGTTAAAAAATGTTATGTTGATGTAAATAAAATAGCATTACTAAGATTGCTTCTGTTGCTCTAGTGAAACTCAATGCCAAATTTTGCCTATTTCCAGAGCGAACCTTGCTCTGGAAAATAAATTAATAAATATTTCATTCTCCCGAGTGGGAATCGAATTCACAACCTGCCGCGTCTATAGTCACATGCTTGGTCGTTTGGGGCCATGAATGGTTTCAATATACCTTGTAATAACAAATATAGCTAGTTAATTTGCATATTTGCATAATACAGATAATAATATGATACATTATACTAAAATCTGCAGCTGAGGTGTATATATTCTGATGCATTTTAGAACAGACTGTAAGTAAATCCTTTACTTTTCCAATATATATATTTTATATCACCACACATCATAATTTGTACCTTAAACTAATACTTTAAACATATTTTTGAAATATACTAAATGTTACTCTATAAATAGAAATCGACTAAAAATACGTTACTCATCCACGATTGAGAATAACAGAACCAAATTTTCCACCTGAAAAACACAAACTGCAATGAAATTTTAGAATGGCGAGAAAAGCTGGATTTAAATTGATGCTCCCGTAGCGTTACATAGGAACCCTATAGGCATTAAATTTATGGGGTCCCGGATCGGAGACGCGATCACATGCTGAACAAATTAGATGTCCCACGCTTGACAAACGATTGAATTTGTCACTGGACACTCGTGGATTCGTTTACCAACGTTTATGTGAGTTAGATGCTCTTGCATTGTATTATATGTATTGTATTGTATGTATTGTATATATTGTATTGTATGTATTGAACATAAAGTGATTATATGTCATATCGTATATAAATAATAGTGACGAAAGGAAACAGATGTGGATTTTCTTAGAAAGATTCTCTCTTAATTCGGCGTTGCTGGTAAGTTATGTATAACTATGGAATATATTTTATTAGACAGATTTCTGTCTTCAGTTTGTTATACAGCCTTAAAAGAAAGCTAAAATTGCTTTAAAATATCTATAGAAACGTTAACTTCTTTGAACAGTCCCTTTATGTCTCAAGCCACCTTATCAATTGTAGTTCTAGACATTTTTTTTTAATTTCACGCTGTATTCAGCACGTAACAGGGTGATGTATGAAAATATTAGATATTTAATTTCTTCGAGCGGGAATCGAAGCCACAACCCGTCGCGATTATAGTCACCACGGTTGGCCTCATTTATATTTAAATTTCCTGGCCATATCCAAACCTCTTTTTTGAACACTCCTTTCATGTCGAAAGCCATCTTATCAATTCTAGTTTTAGACGTAATCTATAAAAGTGAACGGTTATCAAATCATTTAAATTCTAATTTCGCATTATACACGAATACACCGAGGCATCATAAATTATTTTGAAGATAACATAGTAGTTTTGAATATCCTCTTTATCGAGCAAGTCAAGCTGCATTTAAGCTTCCATTCAGTGAATATAATATATTGTTGTGATTCGAACAAGATAAATTTAACTAAGTATTGGATGGCATCTGTCAAATATACAAATGTATTAATAATGTTTCTATAAATAATAGTTATATTATGACTACATATAAGCACACTATACCTATAAGAGATAATATTATTACGAATTTTGTATTAGAATATTAATTAAATAGAATTACTTTTAAAGAAAAATCTATTTGTATTTATTGTTGTGTTGTGCAGTGGAACTCAACGCCGCGTTTTGCTTTGTCATCACATCGAGGAAATGGAAATATTAAATATATTATTCCCCCGAGTGCAAATCGAACCCACAACCGTTTCGTACAATCCGTATAATATTGTAACCTCAGTCGGTAACGGCATAAAATATTGATTCATGATATTAATAATGTATGTTTCAATTATTAAAAAAAATTCTAAATATTTTAATAACTATAAACCTATTTTATTATTACTAAAAGTCAAGCAGTAAAGTTTCAGTCATGCATTTAGTTACCATATTTTTAGAATGCCAAATAAAATATACATTGCTATGAACAAAAACAAAAAAATAATACAAAGCAAATTTTAAAAAGTCATGTTGAACTTCATAAAAGATTTATGGCGGTTGTATATTTTTGTTTTATGAGAAAGAAAAATCTAGACTGAAAAATCACAAGCAAAAATGGAGTTAAAATGTTTTTTACGGGTTGTTAAGTGTGGCTCGAAGTCGAGAGCCGAACAAAGGTTCAAGTCCCGACCGCTGGCTGTCTTTGGGAAAAGAACACACGCTTTGTTTCTCAAGATTAAAGCGACTTGCATGTATGTACGTTTGTTTGAAAAAAGGTGTTATTTTGAACAATGTCTACGTGTATTTTATATTTGTATGGGAAACACGGCTTGGTCTAACTTTCCGAAAGTTAAGCTTTTATAATTTAGAATGTTTGTCCATTAAAAAAAATATGTTTAAGCTTTTGTATCTTTGGGCTTCTGCCTCTAAACAGGAAAAAGGGACCCTTATAGAATCACTTTCGATGCTAATAGTTGGACGTAAGCTTCTCTCGTGTCATATCAGCATCACGGCTGACATGACACGACCACTTTGTTGTCCATCTGACTCAAGAAGTTTTTTAATCGACGATTTTTAAAATGAATTTTATAAAATTTTATAAAATGTTGTTCCACACATAGAAAAGAAAAATATTGTCTTAAAAATATATAAAAACTTTAACCCATGTCTCTTTGAAAAAAAAGTATTTCATAAAAAAAATATGTATAAAAACGTAAACGTACATATATTGATGCAGTTTTTTTTTTTGAAATGAAGAGTTAATTTGGAAACAATAAAATAGTTTTTTTTTTACTTAATATCTACAATTTTTTAACATGACTTTTACTTTTGTTTAAAGGTTAAATAAATAATTTTTATTAAATGTTAAAATAAATACATTTAAGAAAAATTTGGTCCTCAAAACCAATGGTGAAAAATATTTATGTTACCAGTTGTCCTTTAACATTTTAGAATAAAATGTCGGTATAAATGACATGTCCGATACATTAGACGACAAATATTACACATTTCTAATTGAACACAAAAAACAATAAACCCTGATGATTCAGTTCCCAGGTAAATCGGAAGAAACCCTAAAATTTTATTACTTATCATTTCTTTACTTCTTTAAGATCAGTCGTAGCGAGGTTAACCAGCGTACCAACGCAACCGGCTGTGGATTCGATTCTCACTTAAGGAAAGGAAATATTTAATATTTTCATGTTGTCACTCTGGTAACGAGGCAATGCGCTGCGTTGAGTTTCGCCACCCAATACGCAATGCCTCCAGTATTCAGTGGAAAATGGGAAGGGAAAAGGGAAGTATCTTAATGGGAATGGAGGGAATTGAGGACCTTGTGCTAAGGGTTCTCAAGTTCCCTCTACTTACCCTCCTGTGTGCGGAATACAGCGTGAAGCTAAAACATATCTATTATAATTCTTTGCCATAACAATCAGAAGTTATAATTATGCTTGATCGTGAAGTGAAGGTAATATTATGTTCAGATGCGATCGATCTACTATTTATAAACGGTGAGTGGGCGATACGTGACAATGAAATATCTTATACCACATTTGTTTACAAATAAACTGTTATTATTATTCAATATTCTAAACAAAGCAAAAGATCGTGTCTATTAAAGGCCATTTTCGATTTCATTTATATGTTAATATAATAAAACAATGTAGGTCTTATGGCAGACTTTGGAAAGACAATTATATAAAATAATTTTAAGGTAAGCATCAATGGAATAATATATTTTTTTTTAAGTTTTACGATATCATATACATACATATATAGGTAGAGAGAACCTAGTGTAAAGCCCAATTTTCGAGACAGTGTGTGCTAAGTTATGGAACTCAACGCTCTACTTTGTCTTGCTCTTATAATAGCGAGGAAATGAAAATAATTCATTTAGATTGTAGGAATCGAATTCATGACCGTCGCGCTTACATTCAGACACTGCGCAGCTAAGCAAACATAAAGCTCAATAATATAATTTATAACATGAAAAATTTAAACATAACCTCATCTCTACAAATCTTTTTCTAGCTACTGGATTAAAATAACATCATTACAATATCATAAAGGTTCAGAACATATCATAATACAATACAATTTTATGATGAAAGAAATGAAGAACCATTTGTGGGTTAAAGAAAACTGCAATATTCTGTTATTAAACATTTTTATACGAAATGCAAGAGTTAATGATAAAAGAAAACAATAAGAACAAGTACTGGAGCCGCGGGCCGTAAAGATAGTAATTATCTTTCTATGAATATAAATTTAGATTTAAATTAATACCCGCTTCGGGCTTTTGAGATGGTATAATGAAACTATATGGTAAAGTTGATGGTGATAGAGAATGTAATATAGAGTATTTTTTTTTATTTTTAATCTGTGTTTCTTAACTCTTTCTCACACGTTCTTCACTGTTCGTCTTATATCCGATACATTGCGTGTTGATTTACAGAACTCAACGCTGCACGTTGTCTTGCCGTAAAAGTAGTCTTGTCACCAGAGTGGAGAAATGAAAACTTTTCAATGCCCCAAGTTGGAGTCGCACTCAAAATCGTGTTTACAGTCAAACAATGTATGTACAAAAAGTTTTAGGAACAACTTGACAGTGTAAAGAAAGACAATTTAAAAAAATTAAAAATATTTTTATTATAGGAAAAATATCTTATTAATCCTGAAATAAATATTGATTTCATGTCAATATTTTTAGATTTAAATATAGATTTAGATTAAGAGATAGATAAAGAAAATTTATACATTTAAATTAATAAATTGATTGAGGCCGTTGTGACCCAGGGGCACAAGGGTGTGTGTGATTGAAACGTGACGTTTGTAGGTTCGATCCCCACTCAAGGCAATGAATTATTATTTCTTAATATTTTCATTTCTTCGCTCTGGTACCAAGTCAAAAGCCCGGCGTTGAGATCAGCCACTCAACACGCAATGCCTCGAAAAATTCGGCGAAAAGTGGAGAAAGAAGTGTCTTATCGCTATGTTCCCTCTGCATACCCTGCTGCGTGCGGGACACAGCGTGAAGCCGATTTTTTTTTAACTTAATGAATATGATTAAACCCTATTTAAGAAAAACCCTATATATGTATGAGTAAATAACTCATATTATAAAATATGCATACGTAGGCTGTGATACGTTCTAGTACTTGTATTTGTATGTAGATTTACAACAACGCTCAAGTTTTAAAAGTGTAGATTTAAAAATACGACTATAACAAAAGTGGCATAAGCACACGTGGGAAATGCACAAAGCGATATATTAAAAATTCAAGTCATGCTTAACGATTTAGAATAACGCAAGGAATTTTTTGCAACCTCATACTAAACTAAAAACGGAGTAAAATCTTGTGGGATATTTTATAATCTCAAAGATATTTAAATTTTATATAGACTAATTCTTGACGAAAATGGAGGCTTGTGAATAAGTCATTTAGAAAATTAATTTCTAAGTCTTAATAAACCATGTCATCATGGCAAAGAAACAGAGAAACGATAATAAAATATGTTTTCTGTTAAGTTTTTAAAAGCTTAACTTAACATACTTTTAAAAATAATATAAATAAAAATACTATGAGTTATTCATCATTAGACTAATACAAGGGGGTTAGGGATTCGATGCTCACTCGGAAAATTAAAGATTAATTATGAATACTTTCATATCCTCGCTCTGGTATTAAAAAACACAACGTTGCTTTTCGCCACTCAATAGGTAATGCCTACAATACTAGGTTCCCTCTGCCTACCCTGCTATAAGCGGGACTAAATCATAGTGATTTAATTTCTCCCATACTGCATATCTGTTTACTAACCAACTGACCTTGACGCACGCATCGCGAAGAGACAATCTCTGTACTGCACCTTGTAGGTAACAATGTGAGTTATAGCGTTGGTGGAAGGTCGACTCGTCACGCTTAGGTTAAGGATTATAGGGTCAGATCCATTGCCGATAATGGTGACTAATAGACACCTTGGAAAGGTGTGGGTTTTAGTAAGCAAATATGTACTTTTAAAATTAAACGATGTGTTGGCTAGATTTTGAGGTTAATTATATTTGCTTTAATTAAATATCTTTTTAAAATTGATCCCCTTGAGGCGTCGTGGCGTAGTGGCAGATGCATATGACTGTAAATGCGACGGTTACGGGTTCTCACTAGGGGGTATGAATTATTCAATATTCTCATTTCCTTGGGCTGGTAAAGGGAGAAATCGTGGTGTTGAATTTCCCAGCTCTATACGTAATGCCTTCAGAACTCGAATAGTGGGAAACATAAGTATTCTAAAGTTGTCTAACCATGTGGGTTACTTTACTTTTTCAGGTTCCCTCTGAATATCCATCTGAATCCTGAAGCTAAATACAAAATTATGCTATTTTTATTTACGACCATAACATAGATATACAACAAGTAACAACACAAAGTTCTAACTAAATATAATAACTGTTGATAGAACGAATAAGAAGCACGGCGTGAGAAATTGTATCAGGAAGTTTGGCACGGCAATTAGGAAGTCATTACGGCGTTTTGGAAAACTAAGGAAACTTCACTCGACTTAGTTCCAACTTAGTAATTGGCACTATAATTGCAACAAGTCGGATTTAAGGGTTTAGTAACCAAATGGCAGTTTTAAGCAGTTTCCTCAATTAAATTAATTGTTTTAAAATTTATTGTTGTAAAATATTATTGTTAAGAGATCATATGTCAATTTTGAAGCATTTTTTGTTATCTAGTCGAATTCAAAATATAGGAATTTTAGTAGACCTTACCGTAAATTAAATACCTTCTTTAACTTCTTTAACCTTTAGTGAAAATAAATAATTAATTAGCCAATTTGAATATCGAACCTGTAGAAATCGAGATTGCAGTCTACTACTGCATCACAATGGCCTCTTAGTATTTTATTTAGTAGATACGTTTTGTATTTTGTAAAAAGAGCTAAAAGTCTTTGGCAATGTAAAAGCATGTACATATAACTATATGTAATGTTATATATTATAAAATATATTTTTAACCCATGGTCGTGGGCGTTGAAAATGAAATGTGTTACACGGACTTCAAAGAAGGTCTCACAGGCCCATTTTTTTGGATGACGATGATGATGTTATTTCACTACTTTATTTATTAATACGGTAAAATTATTAGTACTTGCTATTTTAGTATTTAGGTTAATAAATAAATAATAAAAACGATGTTTTTTAAGTTATTTATAAGATCATTAAAAAAATATTATAAAATCGTGCCATCGTTACCTAAATACAACATTATTATTAAATTTAATTTAAAAAAACTTTTTTGTAGGAAATTTCATTATTTTCAGATGAATGTCACTACGAATCACTATAACAATACATGATAACGACAACGAAATCGGGCATCAAAAATTTTCAGCAACAATATTAAATTCGTAGATAGTTCTCGCACATTCTTTTCAACTTTGTGACTTTATAGCTTTCACTGCGAGGGTTGCGTTACCTACAACGAACAAACTCCAGTTACTGAGAACAACGAAAATATTGGTGTAATATTCACGTGGTATAATAACTATAATACACGAAATAACATGACAGGGTCTCATAGACCCAACCCCACACGACGCAGGGTTAATAAAAAATAGTAGTTACTCAAATGCTTTCTATGGTTGACTAGTTGTATGTACTCCAAGTAGGCTAATGAATATTTAACATGGACACGTAAATATGCAATGTATTCTACAAATAAGAGTTATTTAAAATAACCAACATACCACTGCATGTCAACCGTATGTTACACACCCTCAGTCACTTTGACAAATTGTTTTATAAATAAAGTAGTGGCCGCCCGCAGCTTGGTTTTATGTATAATTTAATATATATTTTTATACACTAATGAGCTGTTACTACCTATAGTTTAGTTTTCATCAGATATTCCAGATTATGCATTTTTATGTTGATAGAAAATGCTTATTTTGTTGAGGCAGCATAACATTTTTTTAACTTTCTTATGTTCTAACATGGAGGGCTTTTAAGGTTCTACATAAAGTATACCCTTCTGTCTGTCTTGAAAATCAATTACAGCCTGTAACCTGCCCAGGACTTGTTCATTACTTCTATATATGTTCATGAACAAATAGACCTTTTGAGATTTAATTAAATCATAGATTCATTAATTATTTTTTCTAGTATATTTACCATATACCTTATTAGTAAAGAATATTAAATATTTTTAGGAAAAATTATATAGCAGATACATCTGCTTTGCAAATATACTGACACATTTTTGATTTTGTTTTATAAAAATATAAATAAGGGAATTTTCCAAACTTTATATTGAGGCCAGTCGTGGCGCAAGGGCACAAAGTGTAACTGTAAACCGACTGGTTGTGGGTTCGATCCCCACTCGAGGAGGTGAAATATTTACTTAAATTTATATTTCCATTTTTTTGCTTTGGTGTCGAGGCAAAACGCAGCGTTGAATTCTGCCGCTCAACACGAAATTCCTCCAGAATTAGGCAGAAAGTAGGAAACGGAGTGTCTTAACACTAGGTTCCCTCTGACTATCCTGCTGTGTGTGGGATACAGTGTGAAGCTGAATTATTAATTACAAATTTATAGTTACAATTAATTTTCAAATTGAACAATATATGTAAAAATTTTATTAATTTAAATAATTTAATGTGTTTTTCATGTAAATGATGACTTCACTGGATTTAATACAATTAATGTAAGTACTTACCTTTTGAACGTAAGATTAATTGAACATACCTTAATAAATAAAGAGTAAGCACGCAACGCTCTTTTTAATAAGTTGAAAATGTTTTATTACAAACTTACATAATGCATGAACTTATACAAATATTACTAGGAAAGTTAGCACTAAAGTTGGAAAGTAGTATATTAGTGTTTTATGATGTAATACATTTTATATCATCATTTTTATATTTTTTTTTAACTGTGTTGTTGAACATAATGGCCTCTACATCCAGTTTTTGTGAGAGGCTGAGCTAGAAGAGCTCTGATCTTGGCTTGAGCACCTTTGGCGTTAAATTAATCTCATTATTTGTCTTGGTGCTAGAGCGAAAACATTGAAAATATTACCAAAAAATCCCACAACCGTCACATCCTTGTGCCCCTGCGCCACGGCGCCCTTAATGCCGCGTACATTATTATTTAAATTATATGAAAGATCGAGTGAAATTCGTTTAGTTTATTTTAGTAGTTCTGTAGCCGAGTGTATCACGGGATAAGTGATACACATGTGAGTGTATCACTTATCCCTAAGACTTCACATATTAAATATATATACGTACTGCCGTAGGTTCTATTTAATTTGGATTTGGCGTTTATGACCAGGGACAAATCATATTAAAATTTAAAAGTCAGATCACGATATCTGTTAGGTCTTATTCTCAGGGTCACATAAAGTCTCACAGTTCGTTCTTGGACCAATCTAATATTATTGATTGAGATATATTCTTGCATGCGTGATTGGACTGGACTCATTGTTTCTCATAATATTATAAGAATATTTTTAACAGACTGGCACTACAGTGTCTATACTCTCTTACCGAACGTTAGTTTATTGATACAAAGTGGTGAGACACTCAACATATTATTTATATTTTTACAGAGACAAAAAAAAACACAGAGCATTTTACTTCTTTCATACAATTCATACATACATAATTCTTATTTACTCACAAAAAAAAAACATTTCAACTACAAAAAAAAATAGCGTAGTCGTAATATTAACAAATCATATTTGCCCGATTCATATTGACAGTGGCATGGAAACATGTAAATGTATGTATGTCATTGTACGATGAGTACAGACAGTGAGCAGTAAACGTGGCAAAGTGATAAATTTGTTACGTTTTCATACAATACGAAATTTGCGACGTTGCAAATCATCCGAAATATTGTATGAGATTGAATTTCGGCTTGGGAAATTACTCTATGTTGTCACAGTATCGACTTTATTGGGCCTGTGATACACTGAAGTTGTCGTGTTAAAGATATAGGTAGCGATTAAAGCAGGGTAGTAAGAATCCTAGTGTCAAAATATTCTTTAATACTTTTTGTCAAATCCAACGCTACGCTTTGTAAAGTATAACCACTAAAATTTGAGACCGTCGCGGCGCAGGGGCACAAGCGTGCGACTGTAAGCGCAACGGTTGTGTGTTTGATTTTCACTCGGAAGGATATTTAAAATTTTGATTTCCACGCTCTGGAAACGAGACAAAGCGCGGCGTTGATTTCAGTTTCCCAATAATGCTCAACGCATTGTGTATTGAGAAACGGAACTAGGTGAAAAGTAGGGAACGGAAATGTAATAATAGGAATTGAGTGGTTGTCAAGTCCCCTCTGCCTATCAAGCTATGTACAGGATACATACGCGTTACGCTTAAAAAATACTAAGATTGTACAAATAACCAATACTTGTACAATCTTAGTAGTTAGCTCAAATGAGAAATAGCTGATATATTTTTTTATTGATATTTTGATGCGAAACGCAGTGGCATAAAGCCACTACGCCGGTTTTAAATGCCGGGGGTGGTAATGATCCGGTCGAGTCTGTCATGCGTGTTGCCATTGCTGGCAACGTAACTCTACCACACGTACTTTAGTCGCCTTTTACAACACCACCAGTACCAGGATGATCCTATTCTAGGCCGGGATCACACGGCACAAAAAAACGGCGTATTGATAGTGGAGTTGACACGCGGAAAAATAGCTATTATAAAAAATTAAATAGTTCCTTAAGCCAGTAGATAACGTAGACCAGAACGTATAGTTAAATATTACTATTGTTTCTAAATGGGAATATCTAATGAGGAGAATGGAGGGCGAAATTTTTTTATAAAATTCCGTGTTATGTAGATATATACATATATTTAATAAAAAGCATATTTTACAGCTATAAAAAAATAGCGCCTAAGTTGTAGTGTGCTACTCCCAGAAGCTTTATAGCTCTAACCTTTTATATTTGTCACAAAATGTTTTGATTAATATGTAACATTTCTCTTTTCCATTTCTTTGTAACGTTGATCTATGACGTTGTAATCTAGATTTGACGTGATGTGGTTTTTGATCTGATATCCTGTCACATAAATGAAAGCTGTTTTTATTATATTGTGTTTTTTTACTATAAGAAAAAAAAACCAATTTCAATTAATCATCAATTTATTTCCAAAAATACTTTTAACAAAACATAAGAAGTTATTGATAGTGTTAAGAATTTAAAAATCTGTTTTATGTACATGCCTATATCAAGGATTAAAGAAATATTCAGATTTTTTATTTCTTAAATATATAGATCTCGTACGAACAATAATTGATATATAAAATAAATAAATAAACTTTTTAAACTCTCCGCTGAATTCTGGAGGCATTGCGCGATGAGTGGCGGAACTCAGCGCAAAAGCGCATTTTCTCGAGTGGAGATCAACCCACGACCAGTCGGTGTACCCCTGCGCCATGACTGGCCTGGAAAAAATGTATAAAAAATTAAAAATCCATCCGCTGCGTAGTTCGCACTACACTATAACAATGTTAATATTTTTCTATGGCATTGTATGAAAAATTCCAACAAAATCTCAACACTATCTTACAAACACGATTTGTCCATACGTTGACACTTAAAAAGTGGTCACACAGTGAGTTGCGCTGCGGACAACAATGGCGACATTACTCTTTGCAACGTTGATAAAATACAAGCTCTTTGTCTTTTAGAGTCGTGTTTAAAGCTAGGATAATACTAGAGTTATGTCTTTATTTTACACAGTATTGTATATTACGTATTTTAGTTACAAGGCTGGTAGAAGGAAGCTAGTGTTGAGGCACTCCGTTTCCATTGAGACATTTCCGTTCCCCAACTTCCCCGACTGCTCAAGGCATTGCGAGTTGAATGGCGGCACTCAACGCTGCGCTTTGCCTTATAACCATAGTGGGGAAATAAACATATTTCATTACCCCTCGTGGACATCAACTACCAATCGTTGAGTTTACATTGCATGCTTGTGCTAGGGGAGTTGGAGTCTGCGCTGGAATGTCTTAAAACTAGGTTCCCTCAGCCTCCTCTACTTTGTGCGGAATACAGCATGAAAGCTGGTTTTTGTTATCTAATATCATTGTATATACGTATAAGTGTAAAAAGTATAAGTATAATAATATCAAATTTAGTTTTCATT
Organism: Heliconius sara; assembly: GCA_917862395.2. Lineage (NCBI taxonomy): Eukaryota > Metazoa > Arthropoda > Insecta > Lepidoptera > Nymphalidae > Heliconius > Heliconius sara. Next base: position 4,210,232 of record OU860796.2, on the reverse strand, counting down.
CTTATGTGACACATTGTGCGGTTTTAAAAATTGTATTTGTGGGTTCAATTCCAACTTGTGGGTATGATTTATTTAATATTCACTCTGGCATACCCTGCCATATGCGTGAAGCTAAAAATAAAAAAAGAAACCTAAAATGAGCAAATATACACAAAACCGGGGCGCTAACAACAATTAAATCTATCACACAATGTAAAAGGTCTAAATATAATTAACAGCAGGTAAAACAACTGTCGAATAAGATAACAAGTAGTACCTAAAAGTACTGAAAAATTACAGTAATAATTTATCGTATTTATCCAAATCAAATTTTTGGTAGTTTAAGAACTCCTTAAACTGAACATATATATTTTCAGTGTAAGTTAAAATCCGCAAATTTGGCATTAATGACAATAAGAGAGAATTACTCAAAACTCTCACGATAGCAGGAACAAAGAAGATTTTCTTAATACAGCAGACAACTAGTACAGTTCATACTTTGCATAATTTTCTAGTACTACAATTTATAGTCACCAACACTAAATCCAAATTCAACTAAACGCGTAAGCCGAATATCAAAATTATTAAAATATACGACAACACAGAACATTCATCGTAATAACAGAGACGTTGTGCTGGCTAAAACACCGCCTGAATTTATACTATTGTGTTGTCACTAATGTTAATATAGTGTTGAACGTTACTATAACGAAATAATAGTATGGCTTGGATAATATGAATTTGGAAAATTATTTTTTCATTGAAATTTAATGAAATTTTGTGATCAATGGTCACCGAATTTCATTTATATGAATTATATTTAACTTTGAGGCCGGTCGTGGCGCAGCGGCACAAAGTGTGACTGTAAACCGACTGGTTGTGGGTTCGATCCCCACTCGAGGAGATGAAATATTTACTTAAATTTATATTTCCATTTCTTCGCTCTGGCGTCGAGGCTAAGCGCGGCGTTGAGTTCTGCCACTTAACACGCAATGCCTCTGGAATTCGGCAGAAAGTGGGGAACGGAGTGTCCTTCACTACGTTCCCTCTGCCTACCCTGCAGTGTGCGGATACAGCGTGAAGCTGATTTTTTTTTTTTTTTTTATATTTAACTGCCCTTACGCAGTATTTAGATTTAAGTATTTAATTGTTATATTACTTCTACTTTGCCGTGTGATCCCGGTCTAGAATAGGAACATCCTGGTACTGGTGGTGTCGTAAGAGGCGACTAGAGTCACGTCGCCAGCAATGGCAACACGCATGGGCAGACTCGACCGGATCATTACCACCCCCGGCATTTAAAACCGGCGTGAAGTAGTGGCTTTATGCCACTGCGTTTCGCATCAGGCAATGCCGGGCCCCGGCGCCCAACCCATCTTAAAGGCCGGCAACGCACCTGCAGCTCCTCTGGGGTTGCACGGGGTCGTGGGCGGCGGTAATCACTTACCATCAGGTGACCCGCACGCTCGTTTGCCGTGTCTTTTCCATAAAAAAAAAATAAAAAGAATATTACGTCTAGTAGTTTAGCAAGTTTTTAGTTGTTATGTATTATGGATAAATACGATGTTATTTCTATAACTTTTCAGTATTTTTAGGTACTTGCCCGGTAACTAAAAGGATTTAAATCCTGTCATGATATTTTTTTCTTTTTATACGCGTATTATATAGTGATTTTTTATACTCGTATTATGCAGTGAGGTCAGTCGTGGCGCAGAGGCACAATACAAGCATGTAAGGGCAACATGTTGTGGGCTCAATTCTCATTCTAGGAAATGAAATATTACATTTTTCATTTCTTCGGTCTGGCATTAACACGCAATGTGGAGGAATTAGATAAATCGTCGGTAAATGGAGAAGAGAGTGTCTTAACACTAGACTCCCTCGGGCCCATTTTGCTACAAGCACGACACAGTGTGAAGATGTATTATTTAATTATACGCAAAGTAAATTTAGCTACAAAATACCTTGTACTTTAGTAATTGGTACACTGCATAGTATATTTGGAGCACCTGTTTCTCTAATTAAATCGAACTCTATTACCTCATTTAGATCGACATTGGCCGTCGAGACCGTCGCACTGGTACTGTCAGCGACAAAGCATATAAATAGTATTCAATTTCAATCGACAAATTCCCTTATACAATTATAGGAATATTTAAAGATAGCTCAATTAAAATTTATTTTGACCTGGTTTCGTTTCCTTTTACATTGTAATTGCATTAGACGCATGGTTGAGTGAGCCTCTCATCAAAGTTAGAAAGCTTTTGGAATATTAAAGCATTTCCTCAAATAATATTATTAGTCTTCGGGTTTTTGTAATTTATTAGATTCGGTAACGGCGTTAATACAATTAGTGATGGGCTAAAAGTGTTCGTAAAAAATGATGACGTACGAAATGAAATATATATATTTTTTATTAATTGTTTTTATTGATAAATTGTATATATTATAGAGAACTTAAGACAACATTATAGGCATATATTATAGAGAAAGGAGAATGTAATAACTGCTTTGATAAACTTTCTGCCTGAATATAGTTCAGAGTAATGTTGTACTCTATCTTAGTTAATTAAGGAAACAAACATATTTAAAAACGTCGATTATTCCTGGTACTTAACTGGTAAGTGCTTTACAGAATTACCAATGATAATTTATTAATTAATCTCAACTCTAGGAATTTAATTATTTTCACTTCCCTTCTCTGTCCATCACTCTACATTCAATGTATCTTTAGCCAAAAATCGTTAAATGGAATGTCTTTACGTTTTCTCTGCCTGCCCTGAAAATTTCCAAAAAATATATTTATTTGTTGAGATATAACGCAGAACGACATTTATTTATAACTCAACAATTTAAATGCAATTGAAGACTGAACTGAACGCAATTAAATTAAGTTCTAATACAATGCCGTGTGATCCCGGCCTAGAATAGGATCATCCTGGTACTGGTGGTGTCGTAAGAGGCGACTAAAGTACGTGTGGTAGAGTCACGTCGCCAGCAATGGCAACACGCATGGGCGGACTCGACCGGATCGTTACCACCCCCGGCATTTAAAACCGGCGTGAAGTAATGGCTTTATGCCACTGCGTTTCGCATCAGGTAATGCCGGGCCCCGGTGCCCAACCCACCTTAAAGGCCGGCAACGCACCTGTAGCTCCTCTGGGGTTGCACGGGGTCGTGGGCGGCGGTAATCACTTACCATCAGGTGACCCGCACGCTCGTTTGCCGTGTCTCTTCCATAAAAAAAAAAAAAAAAATGCTAAGCTTTGTTTTCTCAAGTGAAGTTTATTAAAAAAAATCAATCCCTAAGGGTGATGAAGAGAATAAAACAACTTTTTAATAAATCGAAATCTTGCTAGATTGCCTTAGTTACCTATCTCGAATAGAAATGAATGCGGAAGCTTGTAGAAAATGAACGATTGCAATTATTCAAACCTTTGTTCTATTGTTAATGTTAATACAAACATCAATAGTAATGTAAATATGCCAATCAAAATGTTTTTGCATATATCACGACTCACGTCGTATAACAAGACCGACAAGCATGACTTTTGAGTTGAAATATAGTATAAATATGTAGGTACTTATAGTTTTAATTACTAATTTATATGAGGCCAGTCGTGGTGCGGAGGATGAACGTACGTTGAACATGAACGGTTGTGGGTTCACGTGCGATTTCCAGATATTAAATATTTCATGTTTTCATTTCCTTGCTGTGGTAGCGAGGCAAGGTGGATTCTGTTTCTATGTATAATGAATAGAATATATTTTGGTAATGAAATAAAAAATCTATTTATATTTGTTAAATAATTTTTAATTTGTGTTGTTATTAGCTTTACGCTCTATTCCGCACATACCAGGGTAAATAGAGAGAACGTAACTTTTTTACACTGATTTTGCCATCAGCTACATCAAGAGTCAGCGTTTCGATGTTACTTGAGACTGCGGCAAAATAACATTCATACATCCTTGTAAAGTTCAGCCCATCGCTGCAAAACGTGTAGTTGTACTGTTAAAATTTCACCGCCCTTCGAAGGGTTGCTCCCTTTTATTCTACAGGCTAGCCAGCTAATCGAGAAACACTAACTTCTTACTTTTTAATCTGATTGTCCTTAAAATTTCAACTTTGCTAAAATGACGTAGGTCTGGCAGCCCTGGGATCTTGGGCTACTATTTTTGTCATTATCACATAACTATATTATATATTTCTATTTTTCATAATATAAGCATTTTGAATATTTATATTTTTGTATTAAGAAAATCTTTATTCAGATGAAAATTAAATTTGCCTCTAGCGCAAAACACGATATGAAATAGTGGACTGCATTACCACTGGTGACGCTTTGCTATCATATCTAAGATTGACCTAAGTGTATAGAATACTAGCGACGGGAGCGATTTTACGTTTGCAATTTTAGATTTCACACAATATACAATGTAACACAATGTAATAAATTAAAATTTGTAGGACGCTTCTTGTATTTTTAGAAATATTTTTATGAAAAACAAATGAATTTTTTTTGAAAATTTTTAAAATGTAAAACGTAAATTAAAAATGAATATTAATTAATACAGATAGCTTATTATGGCACACATCAATTTATTGGTTACCGTTATAAAGCTACATATTTTTTTTAATACTCCGGATGTTAAAAAGATAACCTTAAAGTAAAATCCTGAGATATCAAATATTAAGATAACAATAAGTACACTGTGCAAACATATTGAAACACGAACATAATTTAGTTTATTAAATTAATATGTAAATGTAAATTTAAGCGGACAAAACCACGGGCGCGCACTACTGTCTTGTAACACCGTATATTTTTATTTCACCTAAAAAAAGTCGACGTCAGTTGTCACATTTATTTCAGCATACTATATTTTTTATTTTACTATCAAAATGAAAGCTTGAAAAGAATGAATTGTTTTTGTACGCATTTTATTTATGTATACATCATTATCAGTTCAAAGGAGTAATAATTTCGAGCCGAAGTGTCCGCCTGCATTCCGTCTCTATGTTATCGTAAATATGAGAGGAGGAGACAGGAGGTTTTTGGGTCAACGAGAGCGGGCACCGCGCTTTGAGGTGCTGAGCTGTGGCTTGTCTTTGAATTATGCGCTTTCGTTTCATTTCCAGCTTGATACGTTAAATGTGCAATAGATGTACAAAAATATTGTAGATATTATATGAGTTATAGTTATAAAAAAATATTTGTATTATAAATTTTTATATTGATGCACACAGCAGGATAGGCAGAGGGAACCTAGTGTTAAGACACTCCGTTCCCCACTTTCTGTCCAATTTTGGAAGTATTGCGTATTGAACGGCAGAACTCAACGCCGCGCTTAATGAATAATATTTACGCGATTTAATGTAATTTTTAGAAGGCATAATTATTAATTATAATGTTTGTGTACTCGCGTGTTAATGAACAGAATATTGTAAACATTTTATACAACTCCTTTTCGTTACATATTATTAAATATTACGAATAACATTGTTATTTTAATAAAATACAAACTACTTTTAGAGCACATACTTAGACCGCCATAAGAGGACCGTCCGTTGCGGTAACGGCAGGTTAAAACGGCACTGGTACTAAAACGAAAGAACTCACCAACAAACTTTATACGTGATAATAATTCCAGTTCAGAACGACTATTGCACGAACAGAGCAAATAGCATTTCTAAATTCTGTAGGAAGTGCACTTGAACTGAAATGTCGCAAGTTCCTAAGCGAGATACTCAAGACGTCGGATTATGCCGCGCGTACATATGCCAACTGAGTAAACGTGGTTAAAGAGAAAACATACGCTACGATATCGTTAGTTCGTAGTGAAAGCTAAATAGAAATTATTTATATAATTCATGCAAATATCTTTAAAGTGCTTTTATATTTGTAGAAGGAAAATACAATGGAAATGATATTTATTTTTGTATATCAAATTGTTGAATTAAAATTTCATTATTCGTGATAAAGTAAAGTATACATTTATATTAATTCATTTTTATAATCAGATTTCTGTACGCAGCAGGGTAGGCAGAGGTAAGCTAGTGTTAAAACACTCCGTTCCCCACTTTCCATCGAATTCCGGAGGAATTGCGTTTTGAATGGCGGAACAACCACGCCGCGCTTTGCCGCAATACCAAAGGGAAGAAATGAAAATATAAAATTAAAAAGTAAATTAAATTAGCTTCACGCTATAGAGGGGAACCTAGTGTTAAGACACTCCGTTCCCCAATTTCTGCCGAATTTTGGAGGCATTGCGTGTCGAGTGGCAGAACTCAACACCGCACTTGACCTCGACACCAGAGCGAAGAAATGGAAATATAAATTTAAACAAATATTGCATTTTCTCGATTGGGTATCGAACCCACAACCAGTCGCGCGTTACAGTCACACAACTTTGCCCCTGCTCCACGACTGGCTTTCATTATATACTTAAAAATTAAATTATTAAGGCATATTAGTATATTAAAACGAAACAACCAGTCAAGGACTAAAACTAAAACAAACACACGAGCCCTTATCAGATGTGGAGTGTTGTTTTCGTTACTTGCCATTCATTTGATTACGAATCGTGCACGAGCATGTTACTTATGGGGACAGGGCACGCTAAGGTTTTTAATATGTCACGTGTTACTGTATATTTATTTTTTTATATTCTTATATCATTTTAGTTAGACGTATGTATGGAGTCTAAATACATTGTGAAGTAGTTACACACTATATTCCGTTGGAAGTTAGATGGAATTTTATGTTAGAACCATCTTTTTATTCTCAAATGCCGCGTTTCGTCTTGTTAATCTGGGGAAAAAAAAAATCATTCATCCGTGCGGTGACCGAACCCTTAACCGTCGCATTTACAATTGAGCATCTTATTGTGCATATGTGGTATATGGTATGCCGTGTGATCCCGGCCTAGAATAGGATCATCCTGGTACTGGTGGTGTCGTAAGAGGCGACTAAAGTACGTGTGGTAGAGTCCCGTCGCCAGCAATGGCAACACGCATGGGCAGACTCGACCGGATCATTACCACCCCCGGCATTTAAAACCGGCGTGAAGTAGTGGCTTTATGCCACTGCGTTTCGCATCAGGTAATGCCGGGCCCCGGCGCCCAACCCATCTCAAAGGCCGGCAACGCACCTGTGACTCCTCTGGGGTTGCACGGGGTCGTGGGCGGCGGTAATCACTTACCATCAGTGTCTTTTCCATAAAAAAAAAAAAAAATGGTATATATGCTTTTGTATGGACAACACGCTGGAAACGGTTCGGACCATGCTTTATAGCACAAAAATATATTAATAGAAAAAGCTCTATCACCAGTATCAGTTTGTCAATCGATGTACTCATCACCTTGTGTGTAAATATGGGTAATTGGTGACACTAAATACATTTAAAATAGTGGTGAAGAATGACGTAACTTATAGTATACTTCTGTTGTCTTCTCAAAAAGAAAAACATAAATATGTGAAGAAAAAAGAAAAATGCTTAAATAGAGAATTATTAAAAAAATATATACAAAAGCCATCCATCTATATGGTAATAACTTGCTTAAAATATTTGCCAATTGGATCTAGCAATCAAAATAAAAGTTTTATTGACAGTGGCTGCAATTTCGAAATACCATTGAAAATCGAGATGAATTTTTGAACTGCTGTTAACTTTCATTTCCAGTCATATTGCGTATAGTTTGAATATGGATGAACAAGGTAACATTTTATATAAAAATTGGCCCTCTTAATACATAATTATATTTATATAAAAAAGAGTAAATTTTATTTTAAAAAGTAATGGGACCATATTGTTAAATAGCTGTTCTATTTAACAATATGGTTCCATTACTTTATATTTGTTCTGCTTTCACGAAAAAATTAATAAACTATAATAATATAGATGAAATTTTACGGCAATGTAACTTATACACGAGAATATTAGTCTCACACAGGCTTCAAATTATGTAAAGGTTTTGTAGACATTAAATTTAACAATAAGGTTATACAGGCGAAGCCGTTTGAGTCGTTCATAGTTTTTAATTGCGAACCTAAGTTAAATTTCGTTAAGTATGACACTAGAAATAAAATTCATTGATATTGAGTTTTATTTATTGCACTTATTAAAGTCAACTAACTAACTAACTGTCCAAACTAGGGGTAGCATAATCTTTTTAAAATAATATATATTTCTGATCTGATTATATATTTCTGACAAAGAAGGGCGAAAAGTTCACTCCTCTGGAAGTTTTGTCTATGCCAAGGGGTGGAAACTTGAAAATATTATTAAAATAAATTTACATGCAGATAAAAACGCGTTGTGGCCCAGGGTCACAAGCATATGACTGTAACGCGACGGTTGTGGGTTCGATCGCCAACCCGAGGAAACAAAATGTTCATTTAAATTTATCTTTCTATTTTTTCGCTCTGGTGTCGACGCAAAGAGCGGCGTTGAGTTCTGTCACTCAACACGCAACGCCTCCAAAACTGGTTGTTAAAAATAAATTGGTTCAAAATGTAAACAAGTAAGTAATCAGTATATGTATATTAAATAATCAAGCTTCTTGGAAATTCCCTTGCGTGTCGGCATTTCTTGCGACGACGATATGGTTAGAAGGTCGTTAATTATGGCTATCCCACTTGATACCTTACACGTTTTGAACTTGTTTAATATGCCGTTCGTAAATTTAATATGTATTTATTACTGTAATTAAATTTAATTATACGTTATTGTTTCAGCATTTAATTTTTAGGGTTCCGTATCTCAAAAGATCTCGATCCTTACAGGATCACTACATAGCCCGTCTGTTAATAATGTTATATCAAAATTGTATGGAAATGTCAAGCTGAAATTAATATTATATTACTTCAAGGTCCCTCGGAGCTGAGAAAAAATTAAACTTTTATTCATTCAAAAAATACGACAGTCAGCAGCATTCAAAAAATACGACATTTATATATAATTTTTACTGCGTTTTCTATGAAACTAACCTAATAGTTAATTTCATACAGAATAAGTGCATTTGTCCACAAAACTTAAGTTTGTCAACTTTATTTGCCGCGTAATCGTAATATGGTATTTTGATTATGAAATTTGGCAAGAAGAGAGAACTTGCAGTATGCACAAAAAAATAATAATCGAATAATGCAAATTCATAGTTATATTACAGATAAGAACTATTACAAAGTTATAATTATTGTCTATTTTTAACAAAATTAAACGATTTTTTTAAAAATCTACTCCTCGTTGTTTTCTAATCGTGAAACTAGTACGGAACCCACGGTGGGCGAGTCTGACTCACGAATCGCCACCTAAGAAGCGATTGTTCAATCCCACATCGCATTTTGTATAATTTAAAGTTAAATTTGAACCTCGGAACTAGTACATATAGGCAAACACACGCCAATTAGGCCTTGATGATATCAAGTACAGAAAATTAATTTAGTGATTTTTAATATTTTTATTATTTACAAGATTTTACTTCTAGTTTTGCCCTCGTGGTCAAACGGAAATAACTAAAAGTTATGCATAACTCATTACACATTCTAAATATCATGACAATTCCAAGGTAACTTCGACCGCAGATGCATCGAAACAAAATATATGTTAACATAAAACAATCTAGAGTTATTTTTTTACTTAACGCTGTATCCCTCACATAGCAGGGAATACAGATAGAACTTAGGAATCAAATGTTAAGACACTCCGCTCCCCTTTAAAACACTTTAAATCCCTACTTTTCGCTCTTAAGGCATTGCGTGTCGAGGGTTGGAGCTAAACGCCGCGTCTTGCCTCGTTACAAGAGAGGAAATGAAAATAATAAATACGTGAACCCCGCGAGTGGGAATCGGAACCCACAACAGTCGCGTTTACTGTTACACGTTTGTGTGAAAATGACGGGCCTGATAGTCTTTCGCTATAAATGGATTATACAACACAAAAGAAAATATTCAATTTGAAACAATAGTTTCTGAAATTAGCAGGTGTAACTAAACCTTCAACCTAATAAAACATTTTGTGTGTAGTCTATCTACTTTTCAAAAAAATCCATGTATGAAACATTAATATTATTAAAATTAATATCCAATTGCTGTAAATCTTAATCGTTTATTAAAATTATTAACAAAACAAAATAAATATATAATACTGCTTTTATATAAAACAAAAACAAAAACTAACACGTCCATCGCGTGATTATGCCATCAAAACATAATAAATTACATTTTGGACATATAGCAAGTAGCAAGAAGCAAGAACAGCACAAATCAGTTTGTTATCGAATGAAGTCGCAGTTCCGGGTCGGACGGCGAGTTGGGCCCCACAGGAAAAACTCACGACATGCGACACCCTCGCAGCGAGCTGAAATGTTGCAAGAATGTTGAAAATTTATAGCTCTTATTTTGTAGCTTTCATGTGGAACTATGATGTTATATAATGTTATCGTAGTATAGAATAGTATTGTATAGTAGAGGAGTAGCGGAACAGTGTCTGTTTGTGAATGCGAGGTCTGTTAATTCGATTCCGAATCGGAGGAATTATTTATTTTCATTGCTCTGGTAATAAGACAAAGTGCGGTATTGAGTTACGAAAATTGGGTAGTGGGGGATGGAGTATCTTAACACTAATCCTCTGTTTACCCTGATATAAGAGGGATATTGAGTGAAGTTTAAAAAAAAGTATAGCTTAGTGTAGTATAGTATTAAGAAATAAGATATTACTTTAAAGTGTTATTCATTCTGCATTGCGTTTTTTGAAACTTTATTGTAAAACAGAAAATATTTTTTTTTTTAATCACTTCACTTTAAAAGTGGGAATCGAATCCGCAACCATTAAATTTCCCATAAGACACTAAAATCAACTTTCAAATATGAACAATATGAATGCTTACAATATTTACAACTTAGATACTCTTATCTGGTTAATAAATTACGAAAAACCAAAATGGTCGTTGGAAATAAGTTTGCAAAGTTGATTTGTGATTTCACGATGTAAACCGAGTGAGGACTGCCAACAGTTCGATTGGAAAATTTTATGTCCTATAAAATTCTTGACGAAAATAAAGTGCATTTTGGTTCAGAAAACAAAATTATTCTTTATTCTATATTAAGAAATTTCTTTGTAACTCATTATATTATTATTAATGTGTTTTAATTTATTGCCTGTATGTAATCATGGAAAATAAAAATATTATGTATGAAAATTGTTTATTTATTAATATAAACGTTAGCCAAATTTTATGTACAAAAAATCATTGAAGGAAATTCCATCTCAACTGTAAAAATCAATAGCTCTATCCTTTGCACAAAATAATAATAACTTAACTTAACTTAGCTTCACGCTTTATCCCTAGCGGGGTAGTCAGAGAGAATGGATTGCCAAACGCTACGGTCTAAAGCCCCTTTTACCTTTACCAGATACCTCTATCGCTGCTTCCTTCATACAATCCCTAAGGTTCTGCCAGCATACTTCAATATTTCCATTTCCAGATTCACTGCTGTCTAGCCTTTCGGAAACTCTTTCTTGATATTCCTTTCTAGTTGGTGGATCTTGAAGCTTCCAGTTTCTTATGCGATAATTCGACTCCAAGTCTGAACACCTCGTGTAGCTGCGCCAACCTGTGAACAGGCCCCTTGTTCTAGCAACTACTAGATAGTGGTCGGTTCTCAGATCAGAATCCCTAAACACTCGTGTGTCCATGACTTGACTTCGAATACGCTGATCCACTAGGAATGAATCAATCATACTTTTCCCTTCCGTTCGCTCCCATGTATAAATGTGAATTTGTTTATGGTCAAACATAGTGTTTGCCACAAAAAAATTCCTTTCCTTGCAAATTTCCAATATAAGCTTTCCAGCCTCATTTATTCTCTTGTCACCATACTGACCTAGCACTCCCTCGTAACCGCTTCGTGCAATTCCGACCCATCCGTTCAAATCGCTACATATTATTAATTTTTCATTCCCTCTAACGCTACCTAGAACATCCCTGACACTTTTTCAAAACTCCACAAGTTCGCCTAATGGAGCTGAGGATACTGGCGCATACGCCACTAACAAGAATACTCTTGTTAACCCCAGCTAGCAGCAGCCAGCAGCAGCGAACCCAGAGCAGTCTCGGGTTGATCGCCTTGTATTCAACCGCTGCACTAACCAATTGAGAGGACAATAACACACCTACCACACCTACCTTGACAGCCCCGCTCGCTCTCTGATACGCCAGCCCAGAAAGCGACCGACCGACTGCCAGGCAAATCGGTTGTGTTATTGCCCTTTCACTTGGTCTCAGTCACACAAACGGCATCCATATCTCTATCATCCATCACATCTAATAATTTATTCATCTTTTCTTCCATCCCTCCTCTTACATTCCAAGTAGCTATTTGTAGCTCCGTCCTCCACCTCCCGCCGTTCTGGACATGGCGTGTTGGGTGGTGGTCCCAACGCCGCATTCGTCGCCACTTGACACACCAGCGGGGACGCACTGGTGCGCGTCGCCTTGGGGGGACGCCCTATCCGTGCGCTCCGAGGTGCACGTGGCGGATGGAACATTGCAGCCCTCGTAAGGGCTGGCAGGGGTCGCTGCGAGCAAGCCTTCCATGTTGGACCCCCAAAATAATAATAAAAGAAAAATAAAACAAAAGTAGGATAGACAAATGTTAAAAAAGTTTAGATAAAAGTATATTTAAATTACAATACATATATTTTGAAAGAATCAAATCAGCTTCACGCTGTATCCCGCACACAGCAGGGTAGGCAGTCGCAACCTAGTGTTGACACACTCCATTCCCCACTTTCTCTTTATCTTGAAAGTCTCTTTATCTTTAAAAATATATAACTTTAAGAATAAATTTCGATAAGTAATTCCTTTCTAGTGACAGCTTCTGTGAGACAATACACAAAAAGGTTGTAAGAAAACAAAACAAACTTTTCTTGTCTAAGCTCGAAATAAAAACATTTGTTCAGATTTAAATCTCACGATCATTAGAGAGGCGAGTTAGCATATATTTTAATATTTCGAGACAGCTGCGTCGAATAGAGGCGCTCTTCTCCGGCGTCAAAACAAGAGTTTTCTTATATTTTCTTTTTCTTATCCGCACTAAGATATGTATAATAGCAATTTTCCTTTACATATATTAAACTATATGCTGAGGTAATGTTTTCAATTGTAAAATAGATATTCAATTTTTTTCATCCTCATCATTAATATATGATAGGCGATGAGAACCCAGTGTCAAAACTCTCCATTCTCCGGGTTTTTTACTATACTCGTGGCGCACTGTATGACTTTTTAAAACGATACATTATTTTAACACTGCGTAGCAATAATTATTTTATATAGTTTTTTTTTTACTTTTCTATAACAAAAATCATAACTGAGCAGTTCTTAAAATATTCTTTTGTTATCAAATTACTGACAAATCCATACTACATGAACTCGTGCGTTACATACAGACGTTATGTTCAAGATTTTATATCATAAATATATAAAAGGAGGGAGAAGTTCAATTTTAAATTGACACATTCAGCCTACGAACGCACGGTTTCCACGACAGAATTAACTCGAGCGAGCAATGGCTCTATTATTAAGCGAGAGTAAACTTGTGGGAGTTGATTAAGCTATTGTGTTGGAATAATTGAACAGACTTGCAAATCCAGGCCTCAAAAAACTTAGCCAGTTTCCGCAACGATGAACGATGGATTGTTGAAGGTAATAAGGCTTTAGGTGTCCTTGATTAAATTTAACAGTTATATTCTAGGATAGGTTACTGGGAGGTAAATTGTTAATTTTTTTTCAACAAAAAAGATACGCTAAAGAAAAGAAACAAAAGATGGGTGTCGGTAGCGCGGATCGTGAGATCGAATCTTGCCTTACCTAATGTGTGAAAAACATTTTTAAATTGTTAAGATATTTACATATAGTCAATATTTTTTTTAATCTTAATTTTTATTAAATATCTTTATTAATTATGAATAATATTTGATTATAACAATAAATCAAATAACGATACGAAAGAAATATCGAAAATTTACATCAATTTTACTCGACGTCCGATAAATTTAATAATGAAATTAAGATAATACATTCAGTTGGCTCTGAGCCTAGAGAATATTATAATGTTATTTTTTTTTTTATTTTATTATAAAATTATTATTATGTACTATGTTTTCATACTTGAAAGTATGAAAACATAAATTAAAATAAAATTAAATTAGCTTTACGCTGTATCCCGCATACAGCAGGGTAGGCAGAGGGAACCAGTGTTAAGACACTCCGTTCCCCACTTTCTGCCGAATTTTGGAGGCATTGCGTGTTGAGTAGCAGAACTCAACGCCGCGCTTTGCCTCGACACCAGAGCGAAGAAATGTAAATATAAAATTAAGTAAATATTTCATCTTCTCGAGTGGGAATCGAACCCACAACCTGTCGGTTTTACAGTCACACTTTGTACCACTGCGCCACGACTGGCCAGTCGAATGAATGAAATCATACTTTCAAGTATATAATTAAAATAGTTGTCTTTAATAATAAATAGTTTTGCTAATATATTATGTTAATATAACAACATCTAAAAATAGTATAAAACTATTCAAAAAGAATACTTTTATTATTTTACAATTTAAAATGGACTGGTTGATACGTTAATAAAGCTACCGAATCCTTTGATTGAAATCTCTTAAGTCGTAATGGGAACGGAGTGTCGTGTGAGATACAACGTAAAGCTAAAACACTAAGGAGAGAGGATTAACACTTCGGTTTACTGTCACTATTTTATATATAAATCTATATTGCCAATTAATTAAGAAACATAAAACTTCAAAATACAATATCAAAGTGAGTGTACTGAATATTTTTATTTTTCCAATTAAGTGAGATTACATAAGGCGCAACAATCAACATCTTTTAAGCTACTTTATTCAAAAATGTTAAGTAAAATCCATTCAAATACTGTATATGTATACAAGTAGGTAGGTTTACTCTCCAGCTTGTATAATCCAAACAATTTATCAACACAACTAATGGGTTCAGCTTAAAATCGCTATGAATAGTTAGCGCTGCAGTAAATTTTTAGCACAAGCTTAAAACCTACTGTGTATAATTTTTAAATGGCAGTAGTTTTTAAATAATGTAAATATAGCTTTTATTAAAAAAATGGAATACAATAATAAGCAGTGAAAAGTAAATGTCTTGAATTCATAAATTAATAATTCATGGGTATAGAAGTACCTGATGATGTGATTTCTTTAGGTTACATTCCGTAAGCTAAGGGCTCTTGTATCTTCGGCTTAGGACAATTTGACTAGGGAGCACGTACAACTTCCTGCCAGTAACCAAGGTTAAAGAGTTCACTTCGCACTATAATCAATTGTAAATATATATTTTTTATGACACTATAAAATATAGCATATATATTCATCAGTACCCAGCATGTAATATGTAATCAGAGAGAGCGTAGTGATAAGACACTCCAATACTCACTTTCCGCCGTATTTACACCTAAACGTAGAAATGAAAATATTAAACATTTGATTTCCTCGAGTGGAAATCGAATCCACAACCTATCGCGTTTACAGTCTCACGTCTGCACTAGCATCAAACACCTGCTTAATAGAAACATATTAGCTACTCACTTTGCTACAAGGAAAGCGTTGATTTATGGATGGAATTATCCCTCAAAACGTCTTTCGCTGTGAATTTAGACTATTTGTATGTTCAGTTCAGTTTAGTTCAGAACAATTACAGTTCCTGTCATTGATCGTGGCTTAAATCACATTTAATCGTGCACTTTCCATTTGATGCAAATTACCTTAGAACAGATACCTATTTCATAGAGGCCGTTGTGGCGCAGGGGCACAAGCGGGTGACTGCAACGCGACGGTCATGTGTTTCGATTCCGACTCGGGAAAATGAATTATGATTTATGAATATTTTCATTTCTTTCCTCTGCATCCAAATAAAGCAAAAGCACGGCATGAATTCCGCCACTCAACACGCAATACAACTTCCACGGAAGTTTGAGGTTCCCTGCTATCTTCGGGATGCAATGTGAACCAAAAAAAAACCAATCGAAATACATTATCTAACATAATTATAACGTCCACAACTACAAAAGACAGTTTAACTAGAATATTGAGTTCCACCACTAATCCAACCGTTAACGAGACTCCACATCGATTCCTCGCCTTCCACACAAAGGGAAAATACAAAACTAACGTAATCTCATCTGCCAGATACTTGGCTTACCTTTGTCTCACAGCTGCGATGTTACAAGATAGTGGACTATCTGACACGGGTAAGTTTAATTCGATTTTAGTTATCGAGATTCGTGGTTAATATTTAATCCTGGTTGACTCACTGACTTAGTTTTTATACTCTACTCCGCTTTCCACCACATTTCCTCCCAATTAAGATATAATTTTCGCTTATTTCGCTAATGCTTAATTTAGTCATAATATTTTACATAATATAAACATATATGAGACCGGCATAGCGTCTGACTATAAAAGCAAAGGTTGTGGGTTTGATTTTTACATATAGGAAATATTTTTTTTTCTCTCGCTGGTAACCCGACTTTCTCTGGTAACCAGACTTTCGCCGTTTAACACGCTAGGTTTCACTAGATCACTAGTTCCCAACCAGTGGTCTGCCCAAGTATGGTCCGCGAACGATTTTAATTGTATGACTGGGGGTGTTGAGGAGAAGTTTCTGTTTGATTATCATGGTGGTCCCTGCTACCAAGAATCATATAAAAGTGGTCCTTCATCAAAAAAAGGTTGGGAACTCCTGCACTAGAAAATCAAGTGTTCAACGTTCTAACATAAGATTCCCTTTACCTACGCGGCATGTAACTTTAAGTTAGAAAATAATTATATTTAAAGATTTCCCTAAAATAATACCATATAGGGACTAAATACACATCCTACACGACTGGGTAAAATTACGTGGGTTCTTACTAAAGTATATATTTTTTTTCAAACATTGTTCGTTCATTTATGTTTCTACTCGAATATAAAAATTAATATTAAATACATACATGTATTAGATCATATACATTATAATATTGTCTGGAAGACTTGCGACGTTATCTTAAATACCTTCATGTCTTATATATTCAGGTGAAATAAGCCGTGAAACTCATTGGAGTGGATCAAGAAACGCAATTATCCGCATTATAGTCATTCACGAAGCGTCTTTGATAGGTACACATACTTTAAGCATATATATAATAAATGTAATAAGAAATAGTTATTGGAAATCAGTTTCACGCTGTATCCCGCACACAGCACGGTAGGCAGAGGGAACCAAAGCGTATAAGAGAAAATACAAATGTAAATAAATATTTTATTTCCTCGAGTGGCCAGGGCCTTTTTAATTTTATTTTTAAATACTACAGTCTAATCCGTATTAATGATTCGTAAAATAAATTAAAATCTATGAATGAAAACGACATCTCAAGACCGAGCGATTTATAAATACAATTTCCAAATAAATTTTATATTTAACAAATTTCATAAAAGATGTATTTATCATTTATATTGTATTTAATGAAGGAGCTAAATAGAGTTCAAATGGACATTTTAGACTGACGAGCTTAATATAAGCTTTTTGTCAATGTCAGTATGATATATATTTTATCATCTACATAATTATATATGAACCGACAGTGTTTATGTGTTTATTCTAGATATTTAGGACATTGTTGAAAATCAAAATAATAAAGGCCAAATGTTCATTTACGAGAAGTGACTTAATGTACAACCATATTATATAACAAAGGAGAAACTGTAGCCAATGAAAGCGCGTAGTGGATGCAATCTAAATTTGAGAAGATTAGGATTCCCTCATTCTCATACATTTTGTACGTGTTTTCCAAAAAAAAATTACAAAAATATTTGAAAATAGTGATCGTATTAGCGATCATTTTATATTTTAGTACATCTTACTATGAAAATAACATTACCAAGCTAAGCAGTAGTTGCCGTCTACTGTATCGGGACCAGTAGCACGTCAAGCGCACTGCGGTTGTTATCAGAAGACCGCAATTTCTTGCGCCTGACGTTAACTCTCGTACAAGATATTACTCTATCGATATTGTTAACTAATTAAAAATCAAAATGTTGTATCAGTTTTAAATTTTTAAAGAAACTCCAAATATTAAGAGGTTTTTGCCTTCAGCTTATATTATTTCCTGTCATGGCCAGGTTGTTTGATAAATAAGCATGTTGTTATTATATTTTATTTATTTTCAATTATTAAAGAAAAACCTAGTGGTAAATTAATTTTAGGTTTTTATTATATATTCAGAAACAGAATTTTTTTTCAAAAAAGTAAAGGACACATATAGATCGGCTACTTTGAAAAAAAAATCTTTCTTATTAATAATAAGAAATATAGAGTGTAATATATCATATTTTACAATGTTAACTAAATAAAATTACATAGGAATATTTATTAATATAAAAAAACGTTTCAAAACGTTAGTCCGCACATTCATAATTCAAACGGCCAGTAGACATAATAATTCTTATTCATTTAGCTCAGCAGCAAACTTGATAAGCTGGTGTGAAAATGTAATAAAATTTTCACGAAAGTAAGTACCCGGTTATACTGCTAGTATTTTATGATCTTATTTTCGTCTCTTATTATTCTAACTAACATACCGCAAAACGCTATGCAGTAATTACATGGCCAGTTCTCTTCTTCGTCTGAATTATTCACAAATTATTCATTCGCTTAAATTGACTTTGTTAAGCTCTTCTCATCTAGTTGTGGCTCGTATAATATGTATATGTATAGAATATTTTATATTTTACTGTCTGTTTCTATATATATTCTGTATAGCATACATTAGAAACAGACGGTAGGTACTTGAGGCTGTACGTGGTGCAGGGCGTGTGATTGTAAGCGCGACAAGTTGTGGATTCGATTCCCACCCCAGCGAATGAAGTATTTAATATTTTCATTTCCCCGCTCTGGTAACGAAGCAAGGCGTGGCATTGAATCCCGCCGCTCAACACTCAATGCTTTTAAAATTCGAGGGAAAGTGAAAAACGGAAGTGTCTTAATGGAAACAGAGTGTCTTAATACTAAGATCTCAGGTTCCCTGTGCCTGTTATTTATGAGATATTCCGAGATGCTAAAAAAAGAAGCATATTATTAGTCACATACAGTAAAATATAAAGATGTTATACAAGTCAATAACGTGAAAGAGAGTTTCTAATAGTTTCAACTTTTAGTCTAGTACGGTATAGAGTTTCTAAAGCAAACAAAACCTTTTATTTTAAATGAAATAATTTTGTTACCTTACCAGCTATCTATACAGTAATTTATATCAAAATACGAATAAAATTTCAAACGAAAAATTTTATAAGTTAATATACTAAACTTTAAACTTTATAATACTAAGAGATGATTCAACTGATTTGTAAGAAGTTAAAGCATTGAAAATTTTAAACGAAAAAGATTTTCGCAAGATCAGGTACCCTTTAAAAATACTTATCAAAAGAGGACCATCTTTTAACACCGACTCGTCATTTTGCAGGCATCACATAATTTGTAAACTCGAAATTTCTTCTTTAAAACTTTTAATCGCTTACGCGAAAGTTTACATTGACATAACAATACTTTAACTTCAATATTTTAATTATGTTATTTCTTTCGAAAATTTTCGATTGAGCGGCTTCGAGGAAGCTCATTTCGCAGAAGATTTATTGTTCGTCGTGAAAAGAGCAAGAACAGGTACAGTAGTTCTGCGGACATTGATCAGGCACCGTTTTATGACGTCGCCGATTTGTGTGACGACTTTTGGATCTCTTCTCAGCGTTTCCACGTGGATTGATATTTGCACGTGGTTTTCGGGCACTTCTGTCATGTTCCATTACGTCCCGTTTCCCTAGATATTTAATAAGCCTTATAACATATAATAGTAAAAACATTATTGCTCCATAACCAATGATCTTATGTATACACTTTTCCTCGGGCGCCTTGTAGACTAGCATTTTGATGAAATTGTTTTATTTTCATTACAAAAAATTTTTATATGTCAAGTGACAGCTACATTTTTCTTGAACGGTAAAATTGCACGCAGTAATTGTCAAAAAATACAGATACAACTATTATTTATTTAATTATTTACCATAGACAATACCAAAATAATAATAGTAAATACGGTATCATTTTATCCATACATAGGTATAAATAAAAAATTGAAGCGTTTTATCAAGTACATAATATGGTTAATATAGAAACTGAACTACAAACAAATGAATTAAAAATTTCTGTCTGTCAGTCTTAGAGTTGGTATGTGGGGGCCAATCTCCACAAGGCACAATTAAATGATTTTTATAATAAAATTGAGAAGGGTATGGAGTAACAAAAACGCTATCGGTTGTAATATATATAAATAAATTAAATATATCAACTTCTCGCTGTATCCCGCACACTGCAGGGTAGGCAGAGGGAATGTAGTGAAAGACACTCCGTTCCCCATTTTCTGCCGAATTTCGGAGGCATTGTGTGTTAAGTGGCAGAACTCAACGCCGCGCTTTGCCTCGACACCAGAGCGAAGAAATGGAAATATAAATTTAAGTAAATATTTCATCTCCTCGAGTGGGGATCGAACCCACAACCAATCGGTTTACAGTCACAATTTGTGCCACTGAGCCACGACCGGCCGACGGTAAATAAAATAAATATTATAATATGTCATGAAAGCAACAAATTTATAACATTCCTTACCTTGGATAACTTAACTAAAATTGGTCCAGATGCATCAGTTCTGGAACTTGTATAAGTTTTCAACGACCACCTATTGTATCAAACACAGTAGTCGTATCGCAGTGACAAAGTTTATAATGAACTCTGATGTATAGGGCTACTACGATGGCGTTAACAATATGTTCACAATTGTCATGTTATATACAAATATACAAGTCTCTTATTTTTTCGGAAGTACATTTTTAATTTATACAATAAAATAAAAAAAACATCTTCACGCTGTATACCGCACGCGGCTGGGTAGGCAGAGACAGAGTGTTAAGGCACTCCGTAACCCCACTTTCCGCCAAAATTTTCAAGGTATTGCGTGTTGAGTGGTGGCCGGGCTTTTGCCTTCGTTCGAGAGCGAAAAAATTAAAATATGATTTAACAATAATTTATTCCCTCTTGTGGGGATCGAACACAAAACCGACGCGTTACTGACATACCCTTCGCCCCTGCACCAAGTCGACTGCCCCAATAATATATTTTACAAATAGTTAGTCGTTATTTATGTTATTACATTTATAAATATTATTATAGCAATGTTTTCTTTAAATGAACTGGATTCAATTTCGTACTGTAGAAATGACCAGGAATACATCAATGTGTATTGTAATAAGATGCCGTTTTCATACATAAATTTAACATTTGGTGTAAAGTACGAGACAGTACTATAATGTCTTAATTGATATTCTTATTTCGTAGAATTTACATTTGAATAATGAACTATCTATTCTTAATTAAAAAACTATTAAAGAAAAGATAATTCCATAGCTCATAAAAATATCGCAAAAAGTTCAGATTAATGAAACTAAATTAAATATCCAAAAAACAAAAAGTAATAAGTTTATATTTTATATAATTCGGTTTAATATTCAAATTTAAATTAGGCCCAAAATGTTAATTATCCTTAAAATATCACAGGCCTCAAATCTAAGCGTCGCGAACTACCAAAACCACCCACGCTGTAATCATATTACGATATTACACATACAGAACGTACATAGATGTATAACCGAGTTAGTATTTCTCACAAAAGGGCCTTAATTTTCTCCAGAGCAGCGTCGGTATTATGAAATTGGCCGAGTACTAAATAACTGAATTTTACTTGAATCCAATGCACGTATCAGTCATGGCGACAACAATGAAGTTATGGTTGTGAATAATGTGGTTATAACCAGCTACTCTCTTCTACGTAGAAATTTTATTATTAGATCACTCTGTAAGCAACCAAGTTTGCTAGTTTTCTGAGTTTCTGTTTAATACGATTTGAAACGTTCAAAATTATGCTTAAGAGTAGGATTTGTGATTGTTGTATAGTGATTGTGTTCTTTGGTCGATAATTAATGTTGATGTCGTCGTGGCGCAGGGACGCAAGTGTGTAACTGTATCGTGATGATTGATATTTCCACTCGATGCAATGGATCGTTATTTATTAATATTTCTATGCTCTGGTATCAAGACAAAAACACAGCAGCACAGCGTTGAGTTCCGCCACTCAACAAAAATTGCCTCGAATATTCGAAATAAAGCCACACGTAACGGAGTGTCTAAACACAAATCAGGCGGGAGATATTTGACATAACGCAACGCTAGTTCGTTCATACATTTCATTTCATCGTCCACTTGAAAGAAATGTTACTAAAAATATGTGACTTCCTATAAAAGACGATTTACATTCCATATGCATCCTCATATTCAGAAGTGATTCTACCTAACACATTTTCAGTTTATATGGGCACTCTTAAATTGAACCGGCTCTTATCCAAATAGGAAACGTCCGGAATCTAAATTGTTCAGCCATCGAAAATGACAAATTAAGCCTTTTTATATGAGATTCTGAAATATATTATTTCAGAATACGATAATAAATGTTTTATGATTTTAAAGTTATTAACAATAATCGCACCAGGTCGTGACATTTAATTCCCATTTAAGGAAATGAAATATTTAATAGTTTCATTTTCTCGTTTTGCTAAAGTGGTAAAGCACGGCGTTGAGTTCACCTATATGGTGCTTTCTACATTAACTGACTCCGTTATAACTCTTTCAAATAAAAAAATCATAAATTAAACTATATGTTACAAAAAATGTAAACGTATACAATATAAAAGTATTCTCTGTTATTTTGCATACAAGAGAAGATTGTTTTTTACAACCTAAGCAAAACAATCCAACAAAGAAATTCTAGACTTCCAAGACTTGTTTATACCCTGATTTCAATTCAGTCAACGTCTCTGCGCCGAGCTAAAGATATTTATTCTGTATCAGTGGATAGTTCACCGCACTCGGCTGTGCACGCTGCATTTTAGCAAATACCCTTTTATTGGCCAAATTCAATCTTCGTTCAAGCGAGATTGTTGCATTATTTAATGGTATGCATTTTGCAATTTTTTTTTTGCATTCTTATCTTTTATTGTGAGATATAATTAAGTTACTAAATACAAATTTAGCATGTCAGAATGCAAAAAAATATATTTTACTATCATATTAAAAAGTCGTTTTTTTTCTGCTTGAAAAATAACGTTGCGCCCTAAATCTAGTTTGGCATTTACAGTACCAAAATATCCAGTCAAAATATCATTGTCAATACATCATCGTAACTGACAATGATAATATTTAAAAAATAAAAAAGTACAATTTATAAAAGTTTACAAATTTAAGTTTGCGGTTGAAGTGCAGTGAGGTGCAGTGTTCTTATAAATTTATGCTCAAAATATAAGGTTATAATGGTGTTTTTTATGGTGTTAATCAATATCCGTTTTTATCCTTTTTTTTATCCGTTTTTTTATACTTAAATACGTTAAAATAACTTTGGTCGATATAATATAATTATTTCTTTATTTACAATGTGCGAATTTACGGTTTAAATAATGAAATGTCGTAATGAGTTGCGAATGTATTTAAAATACGTACTTGTTAATTAAGCGTGTTTGCTTTAATTACGAGCTTATATTGTTAATAACCGAAATGTGTGACATCATTATTTAATGTAGACAAAAATTATACAGTAATTATCTTTTAGTTGAGACCAGTCGTGGCGCAGGCGCATAAGTGTGACTACTGTGACATACTACGACTGGTTATGGGTTCGATCCTTTCCTACCCGGTGACGCTGTCAATCGAAAAAAAAGATTCGATCCTTACTCGAGTAAATTAAATTTTTATTTTAATTTGTATTTTCTTTCATTTCATAGCTTTAGTATTGTGGCAATGAGCGGCATTGATATTCGCCACTAAAACACAGTGCCGAGAAAAAAGATACAAATATAAAGTATACTTCATGTCAAACTGATACAGCGAGACATTTTTCAGTATTTAGGCAAGTGAATAAACTTTAATAAATTTTTAGACCAAAAAGTGTTTGCAAAAATATAGATTATTATTGTCTACATTTCTTATTAAGAGAAATTTAAAAAGGGTTTTCTCTTAGAAATAAAAAGTATTCTAATGCAATAAGATAAACAACTATACAAATAAATGGCTTTTGATTATGTAAACGATGGTCAAAACTGTGATAACTAGATTGTGATACTGTTAGATAAAATGGTAAATTTTAAAATAATAAGCAAATAATATTTGTACAAAAGATGTTTCACGAGTAAGGAAAAAAATAACCCATCCAACCACCACGTTTACCCAGTAACCAGTGACTATAGTATGACGTCACGAAACTACCAAGTGTACTATGTAGGTATATCTATAATGATATCTAAAATAAATTAAATAATTACATCCATTTTCTAGTGTCCGGTTGAGTTGAAATTTGTTTTACGTCTACAATATACAATTATAGAGCAGACTGACTGACTTAATACTAAGTTTCCTTTGCCTACCCTGCTGTGTGCGGGATACAGCGTGAAACTGATACCTCAACACCAGAGCAAAGAATTACTGGTTTTTTATAAAAGAATAAGTAATAAATCACTAAAATTTATTAGAATTAAACACCGAGATAGGACTGCTTATGTAGCCGGCCAAATGGGACATAACGTAACGCCAACCAGCTGTCAGTGCGATGAATTCATCATTTCCTGCTTCGTTGATTTGATGTATTTCAGATACTAAAGGAAAGCACTGAAACGTGTGCCGATACATATACATATATTAATAAATATATATAAATATAGAGATTATCTAAAATATACATTTTTTTACAATATTATATTAGAGTTGACACAACAACACACACCGTTTCCTATATATGGCTCTGCGGGATACAGCGTGAAGCTTAAATATTAGTGTTAACGACTTTTTATTGTAAAAAGTCAATGTCAATATCAAATTACAAAAATAACATATTATTATTTATTTTATCAATAGGCAATTTCGCAGCAATGTCTCTAGAATTGGACGCCAAACTGGAGAACAACGTCCTTACCTTCCTTTTTTTTATGGAAAAGACACGGCAAACGAGCGTACGGGTCACCTGATGGCAAGTGATTACCGCCGCCCACGACCCCGTGCAACCCCAGAGGAGTTACAGGTGCGTTGCCGGCCTTTAAGGTGGGTTGGGCGCCGGGGCCCGGCATTACCTGATGCGAAACGCAGTGGCATAAAGCCACTACTTCACGCCGGTTTTAAATGCCGGGGGTGGTAATGATCCGGTCGAGTCTTCCTATGCACAGGATACTATGTTAAGCTAAAAAAGTAGCAATAAGATATATTAAAAGGCAATTTAAATACACTTTTCTTCTATTATAATAACCTAACATTAATTTTACACGACTAGTCTAACAAGTATTAAAAAAAATAAGAAAAAACTTTACTGTTTTAACAAAAACGAATCTCACAATCTTTAATATGTATATAAATAAAATTCTGTCAGAATTATACGTGCAAATAAAAAGCCCAGCATTTGAAAATCCCTAGAGAGAGGTACAGCATTTTAATCCTGTAACGTTTTTTGTATAATATTTATTAAACTCTGTGAAACTTTTTACACTCCTACTGAAGTGTTCATAAAATATATAGCTTGCATAGAACAAAGCATAAGATCGATTCGGACTCAATTTTAAAAATAATATTATTTTTCTTCAAAACATTTTTTGATTTAGTAAATGTAGGCAAGTGATATTTCTTTACATTAGCGTATAACTGCGGAAGAATGCAAAGAATGTACAATATAGTTACCACCCCAACGTTTTCATAGGGGTTTTAAAATAAGTAGGTACCTACTGTATTATATTTTCTACTATGAAAATTTGTCACTTACTATTAAGAAAAACAATATTGTAATATTAAACAATAATATGCTTATAAAATCAAAATCAGACAAAATTATAATTTATCTGAAATATGAAATATATAATTTTAATTAATGTTAGAACAGAATAACATAAATTTTATTTGAACAATTAATAAGATAAGATCGATTTTATGGTCGCAGTGTAAATATCGATACGCCTTAAGAGGCGAACCTTGAACGAGATCGTGGCTTGTTGTACGTGTGGGAAAGCAGTAGTAACACAATAGAAGTATATAAAGCTTTATACATTATTTATACATATACATATGTGTAAGATTGGAATGTTGCTAAGCTCAAATAAATAACAAATACTATATACGAACAATACTATTTTAAAAAATCGTTCATAGCATATGTAATGTATATGGTACATGGTGGTTTTACCAAGTGGTCGTCGTAGTGCAGGGGCACAAGCGTGTGACTGTAAACGCGACAGGTGTGTAGGTTTGATTCCCGGAGGAATGAAATATCTACCTTTTTTCATTCCCCATGTCTTACATGTTACTTGATTAAAAGACTAAGTTGTGTTTAACAATAACCAACACGTTCATGTAGAATCAACGTCTATTTGGAATATTTAAATTATAATAATATGTTTAATATGTCTTGTTAAAGCCCGACATTGATGACGCACGATACATATATCTTATTCGAGACATGCACCAAGCGACCTCTTCTAAGTCATTGGGAATTGCTTTTTGTCTAAATTAGTAACTACGACTTCATTTAATTAAATTGTAGGCCAAAAATCAAATTCTTAAAATACAGTATAAAACAATATGGAAAATGCATGCATATTTCCATATAATTTGAATCAACCGCGAGCTCTAATCATCTCAATGAGCAATGGTAATAAACGGTATTAAAATTAACTAATATAAAATGTTCACTTATTACATTTTTATATTTATGATTCATGTAAAAAAATTAATCCCCAAAACAGCACAATCGATGAGCAAATGGATCTCTTAATTACAGGATCTCATATAAAGCAATCATTTATCCATATATTCAACTTATTATTATTGTGCGATACAAGGACATAAAATACATTGTCAATCATAGTTTTTGTTCGCCAACCGACGAGTAAACAAATTAAAATATCACCCATAGGTCGTGAGATCGACTTATAAAGAGTAGATCTACGATAGTGTTTTTTACGTTAAATACCTTATCACCGTAACAATGGTTCGATGTTTGAATATAGATAAGCTGGTTATGCGGATTCAACAACAATCATAATATAGTAGGTACTAATGTCAATAGATTGTCTTATAAGATATTTAGATGACAGACAGATTGACCGTAAGTTATTTGTTATTTGTTACGTTTTTATGTTTTATTTTTGCTTAATGTGTGCACAAATACGACGTTTATATGCACAAATTGTGTATATATATTTTAAAAATACATATGAGTCATTATAAATAAAAATATTATTGAAATGTAGTAGACGTTTGGAATATTAAAATTAAAGATGTGATTTTTTTTAAGATAAGAGAACAAAAAGATATTTAAATTGTATTTCAATCACGTTGAAATCGTGTTCACATATTTCACAAAGGTATATATTTCATCCAAACGAAAGCCTAAAAACTCGCCTTCATTTTATTTTTCGATGATTTTAAACATATGAATATAATAATATAATTATATTTGCTTGACATTGTATCTCTCATATAACAGGATACCGTGACGTGATTGAATATTAAGTGACGAAACTTAATGCAAAAGATATGTATTGACCACGCCGACAGAAAGAAAGAAGGCATCCTCCCGAAAAAAGATCGAAGCCACAATAAAACGCTTGCAGCCAACGCAACCTGCGCCACGTCACCCTCTTAACATTGTATTTATACAATATTTTAATTATTAATAATATAAAAAAAAACAGAGAAAGATGACACAAATAATAATAATAAAATTAAACGTAAAATTATTACAACTCACGAATAGGTAACATGTGCGCTCAAAGGAAACACTGTGTGCTCGATGCAATTAAATTACCGAGACCCCCCGTTAAGAAACCAGTCACGTTTACAGTATTTTGTGATATATGTTTGTTAGAAACCAAGTTCTGTCATCAATCAACGAAAGCTGCTATAGAAATCTTAATGCAGTTCTCAAAATCAATATCAATGAAGCAAATTACTTGCCTTATTGAAGCTTATATTGAAATGAATGTGGTATTAAGCATTTGGTTCGGTCATTATAAGAGGCGTGTAATAATTTGTTGTATTTAATAAAGATAAATTGTAATATAGGTGTGTCATATATGATTATTTGTAAAAGTTTCTTCAAATTTTATATTTTATGTAAATTATTATTATATTAAGTGAGGCCGTCGCGGCCTAGGGGTACAAGGGTGTGACTGTAACGTGACGGTTGTGGGTTCGATCCCCGAGGAAACTTGAGGAAATTAAATATTTATGTAAATTTATATTTCCATTTCTTCGCTCTGGTATCGAGGCAAAGAGCGGCGTTGAGTTCCACCACTCAATACGGAATACTTTCCAAATTCTGCGGAAAGTGGGGAACACAGTGTCTTAACACTAGGTTCGCTCTGCCAAACCTGCTGTGCGCGGGATACAGCGTGAAGCTGATTTTTATTAGTATATTAATAATACTTTTCTACATTTGGGGCCAAATGACACAATTTTTCTTTGAAATCAGAACGGACCGAAAAATCTATCAAAATGTAAATGAAATAACTGGCTTTGCCACACAAAAAACCTATTTTGCCTTTAGAAAATCACAGGGAGCGTATAACCGATACATTGTGTCCACTCAGGTGGGTTGTGAAATAGAACTATAGAATCTAATCGCTGGACAGTTACGTTCAATTCCAATTTCCTTTAACTATGCAACGTTTTACCGCATTCCGTATTCACGGCTCCCCTGAGAGACCAGCATCGTGGATGGCCATTTCCATACTCAAAGATTAATAGCGACTTCAATTTTTAATGTATTTATTGAGCTTATGTAAGGATTTCAATCACTATTTGTAGTTGCTCATCTCGTCGATTCAAATTGGATCATATCAATTATATAGTTATAAATTTATTTATGAACTACTGACGAATTAATACTGAAACAGAACAAGTTCGGGGAAAAATGCAATCGGAGTGACGCTACATTCTAAAACTATCAGATCATCGTTTACTTTACAAGAGAACATGTGAATAGATTTTAAAAAACATATTCTATATCCTCACATGTTATGGGTTATGAATGATATGACCAAATTACTATTTTAAGAATATCCAATTTAGTTTGATTACATATTTAATGATCACTAATAATTATAAGTTAGTATTAATTCTTGCTAAGAATTTAAGAAGAAAAAAAAACAAAAATAATTAAAAAAAGTTAATGATTAGTAGAAGTTTTTATTAGAAGTTTTTATGGTTAAAAACAACTTATGATATCATTGAAAGATGATATCATTAACGGTCAAGATCAATGTCAGACTATCAAGAGATCAGTGAAAATAAATATGTAGAGAAATTACATCAAAAAGTAATGTTATGATAAAATATTAAATAATTCTTCAAAATCAGTTAAATATTTTTAATTATTTCTTAATGGAATGGAGATTATACATGCAGGGATTACAGTCACGACACATATGTCATCTTTACAAATGTCTAACTCAGTTCACCGAAATTATTAGAATTGAAAAATTGGCTCAGTAGAAAAAATACAACTCACTCAGTAAAATACAACTCACAATATGATGCAAGATAAATAATTAATAAATAGTTGTATTCATGAATATCGAATATTCTCATTTCTTCACTCTGGTCTTAGTAAAGCGCGGCGTCGAGGTTCCGTCACACAACACACAATATCTTTAGTTTTCGCCAAAATTGGAGGGCGGAGTGTCTTACCTCTAAGTTCTCTATGCCTATCCTGTTACATGCGAAACACAGCGTGAAGCTAGTAAAAACATATTTTAAAAGCCACTACAACAAAACGATATACAATAATATACCATTAATATTAGTCTTTTATACTGCAATCTGCTGCAATGATAAACCAAGTAGACCAAACATAAACAATTTGTCACGTCTGTTGTTTAAACAAAATTTGAATCTTTGAGTTGATAAACACTAAATAGTTGCATTGTTGATATCATTCCAGCACGCCGTCGGGTACGAGCGCTACAGTAAACGGCTACGGAGTATCACACTGGACAATTGCTTTGTAATAAAACGTATCTCCCTCCCTCCTATCTTTTACAGTATTAACATTAAGTGAGGTGAACAATGTAGATTTTGAAGTTAAATCTTTTTCAAATATTGTCTAGTTTAATAAGTTACAGTACCCTGTGGGTTTTGATTACTTTGCGAGTTTTCGAAAATGTTTGGGAATTTGCAGCATAAAAAGCTGTGATTTGTTTTTTTTTTTTATGGAAAAGACAAGGCAAACGAGCGTGCGGGTCACCTGATGGTAAGTGATTACCCCCGCGCACGACCCCGTGCAACCCTCGAGGAGCTACAGGTGCGATGGCGGCCCCTAAGATGGGTTGGGCGCCGGAGCCCGGCATTACCTGATGCGAAACGCAGTGGCATAAAGCCACTACTTCACGAGTCGCCTCTTACGACACCACCAGTACCAGGATGATCCTATTCTAGGCTGGGATCACACGGCACAA
Organism: Heliconius sara; assembly: GCA_917862395.2. Taxonomy (NCBI): domain Eukaryota; kingdom Metazoa; phylum Arthropoda; class Insecta; order Lepidoptera; family Nymphalidae; genus Heliconius; species Heliconius sara. Next base: position 4,179,590 of record OU860796.2, on the reverse strand, counting down.
AATTGTTTGCTTTGGTTTAGAATTTTATTTTTTTAATAGCTCCCGTAGCGACCTGAGTATTTGTTTTAAATTTCAGCTTGATACCTCCACGTGTTCCTAAAAAAAGGGTCTTGATAGACAGACGAACGGACGAACAACAAAGTGATCCTATAAGGGTTTCGTTTTCATCTATAGAGATATGGAATCCTAAAAACAAGAAAAATAATGGAAACCTAAAGGATTTTATGATAGTCTCCTTTTATAAAGACTTCTATTTTATTTTGAATTATTACAATATTTCAATATTGTTTATTTATTAAGTCCGATACGGCAGTTTAGACTTAATCAATATAAGACAATATGCAAATGCCCAAAGCAAACACTCAACTGTTATTGAAGTTGGTTTAGTAGTTACAGTGTCCGTAATAATACTAATTAATAATAAATAGACAAGGATATATTGAAGTGTAGTCATAAGTGTGCCCCAAACGAAATTTGAACCTGCAGCATTTTATGTTATTTAATTATTTAACCTCATAGTATTTTTTTAGATTCTCAAGCTTTGTATTAATAGAGTGTTTAGCTTAATTTTTTCTACCCCTAGAGGGCAGTGTATGTTTGATAGTGGAGTTAAAAGCTACTTTTCGACAAGAATCGAATCGAATACCAAGACCAGAGTATCCATATGTGTATCTTCAAAAATAATTCAGGACATTTTTTTCTTCAGTAAACTAAATTAAAAGCCTTATTTAATAAAAATTATCACAACTTTAGTCTATCTAAATAAGAAAATGGAAGCAATATGAACCGAAAAGGGGAAAATTTCTAAGCTGGGGTAATGAGCCAAGAAATTCCTAGTTTTCGCCGAATTGTTCGAGGCCTTGCGTGTTGAGTGGTGGAACTCAGCGCCGGGCGTTTGCCGTCAACCGCTTTCCGCCAATGCGGGATAACTAGCATATAAGAAGATATCAAAATCTATTCTTAACTATAGCTGATTATTGAAGACACATACCTACAAATAAATTCAAATTAAAAACCTCCTTCTTTTCGAGGTCGATAAAAAATACCCAAGACAATTGTTTCAATTCAACAATATAAGCCAATAATTTAACTCAAACTCACATATTCTTATAAAATAATTGAAACGTCTTTAATAATTCATATAATTTGTAATATATTACGAAATGCAGTGCTCGTAATTGACGCATAGATTAGGTGCAAAACCAATCACCACTAATCCACTCTGCTTACCAATTTAATCAATTATGTTTAGTTTGTGATTTTGATATATATAGGGGATGTTAGTCATAAAATATTAACAATAACTTACCTAATGTTGACACTTTATAGGATCACAGCGACTAATACTTAATTAGAAAACGTTTCAAAAAATTAACGTAGCGGAATTTGAACCCGCGTCTCTATGGAAACCGTCCAAGCTGTGCTATAAGCTATTCTCGCTATGTTCAAATTTGTATACGTTTGCTAATTAAGGGTTCTTCTTTCCTACGTGTGGAAGGAACTTTTAGTGTTAAAAAATATCATAGCTGACTAATTTCAATGAAACCAACAATTCAATGTCTTTATTAAACAAATATTTTTTTGGAAAAAGAAAATGCTTTAGCCATGACTTCACAGTTCTTTATATCGTCTGATTTTTCTTTATTTTAAATAATATCAATAAATTTGTATCAGAAATTCAAGGTATCCGCGCGTTCAAACGGAAATGTCTAATTACGTTATATATGGCACGTTCTAAGTCCCCGAGGTAAATCTGGCTGCAAGTACTATAGGCTACACCGCAACGATTACCGTTATCTTGTATAACCTATCACCTTCCTCGATGAACGAACTACCCTACACACAACGAAGACTTCAATTTCAATCAGTAATTTCTAAGATTAGCACATCAAACCAAACAATTTATTTTATAAGCTTAACGTTGTATTCCATACCTAAAAAACAGGTAGGAACGTGGGAACCTAGTACTGAAAACCTCCGTTTTGCAGCCTTTAAAATATTAGTATAGAGGATAATATATACATTTTTTTAGACATTTTTTGACGCTGTATCTCGCACACAGCAGGATAAGCAGAGGGAACCTAGTGTTTAGACGGAAGTTCCTTATTTTTCGCCAAATTCTGGAGACTATGCGTTTTGAGTTTCGAAACTCAACACCGCGCGTTTGCCTCGACACCAGAATGAAAAAATGAATATATGAATTTAAATAAATATTTCACTTTCTTGAGTGGAGACTGAACCAATAACCGTCGCGTTACAGCCACACTCTTGTGCCCCTGGGCCACGACGGCCTCAAATAAGAGGTATATAATAAAATATATTATACTTTATTCCATACAACGTTTACACGTTATCCAATTTCTAATCTCAAGAACGCTTAAACTGTTTCATTTTGAATTAAGCATTTCTAATCTCATTGTGCTATATGCGCTATACGCTAAGCCTGTTGAATAGCAGCTGTATGCTCCACTTACGCGCCTGCGATTCGGGAGACGTGTAAATGCGTTATAATTAATGTTACATAATAATTTGATATAATTTGTGGTTTCCATAATATATACACATATAAAACCTATAAGCATTTCTTATTTCTTTATTTATTTTTTCCGTTTTACGATATATTCAGTTGATAGCAGGGTAGGCAGAGGGAACCTAGAGTAAAGACGCTCCGTTTTCCCCTCCTTGGTTCTTCTAGAGCAAAAAAATGAAAATATAATTAATATTAATGCATTCTTCTACGAGGGAAATCAAACTAGCGGCAATAGCCGCACGCTTGTACCCCTACCACGAAAGCTTCATCATTAACGCTCTATAAAAATCAAAAATGTTTTATGTATACAGTAGGTAGGTAAGGTTAAGAATATATTTTCGGACCATTTTATTGAAATATTGCGTGTAGATTAATCTAAACTATCTTGTCTTAATCAGTCAAAATTTATCAATTTATCAGCAACTCTATAATCAATTATAAGAAAACTCTAAGCACGTAGGCTCAGAGTTTTCGTCTGTCTTCCTATATTGTTCGCCGACTCTAAAAAAGGAAGTTATGAGTTTGATATGTACTAGTGTGTATGTAATGTTAATACTTGAGTATGATTATCTATTTAGGCTTTTAAATACGTGTGCTTAATTTGGTAACTATATATCAATGAATTTCTCTAAAATTAAAAGTCACATCGAGACGATTCTTTTTGATTTAAGTTAGGTATACTTCAACTGATGGAACTCTGGTAATGACAGTTACGGTTGCCTTGAGCTTTGTTACTAAGCCCGTAAAGCCTCGAGAATTTGACAGAAAGTGGGGAAAAAGAAGTATATTAACACAAGTGTCCCTACATGTCCTGGTAGTCTCTGTGCAGGATATAGAGTGAAGTTAAAAAAAAACTACGTTACGTTTTTCCATATATCTAGAGACAGAGAGCCCAGTGTCAAAACGGTACGGTTTCTGCTATCTGTCCGAATTTGAGACTCCACGTATTAAGTAGCAAAACTTAATGCCACACTTGTTCTACCAGGGTGAGTAAATAAAAAAAATCATTAGATCAAATGGAGATCGAACACACTATCTTCACATATTGTCGCTAAAAGAGCAGTAATAGTAGCAATTTCACTGCGTCAACACAGCCTCTTTTTATAAAAAAAAAAATAAAAAATCAGCTTCACGCTGTATCCCGCGCACAGTAGGGTAGGCAGAAGGAACTTATTGTTAAGACACTCCGTTCCCCACTTACTGCCGACTTCTGGAGGCGGATTGCGTAGTGAGTGGCAGAACTCAACGCCGATAGAAATGAAAATATAAATTTAAATAAATATTTCATCTTCTCGAGTGGGGATCGAACCCACAACCAGACGGTTTTACAATCACACTTTGTGCCGCTGCTCTACGACTGGCATGACTGCCACTTTTTATGTACTAATGTAATATATATTTTAAAATTATAAAATTATAAAACCTTAACATAAAGCAATGGTTGACATGTACGGGCACTACCGTGAAGAAATCTAATAAATATGTATGAAAGCGTGGAAAAGGCAACAAAAACCTCGTTTATGTGTTAGTTGCATGGGCAAGTGGACTCGACAAACAAGGACAAAGGAAGTACGCAAATAGCGTCCTTTTGCGTCTTACTCGTTTATTAATAATCCGCCTAAATTTACTTCTGACTTGAGTTTTGATAATCGAAATGACTTTTAGGGGTGGGTGTTGATAAATCATGAGAAACTAAATATATTTTGGTATTTTGTTTTTTTTTTTTATTCGTCCCTTATATAGTTGTTACGCCAGTGCTTTTAAATTAAAGAACAATTTTATACACATATAAATACGTGTAAATATATTAAAATTATGTTTTTACGGAAAAAAATAAATCACTATTCACTTCACTTGATTGCATCCGCTGATTCAATTCTCATACTATAAAAGGCGTAAGACCTTTCAACAGTAAATCTTGATTTATTCAACGTCTGGCTTCACTAGACGCCCGTCTCATTACCGATACGAAGAGGTATTCGATTGATAGTATTACAGTCTCTATGGTAACCGTCAAGATCACAACGTAAGGCGAGATCGGTTCAAGATATTTATTTTTGATATTTTTAAACATTTTTAAAGTGTTAATCCACACTTAGGAAATATAAATACTTATTTAGAAAACGTATAAAAATTTGAACGTAGCGGGACTCGAACCCGCGCCTCCTGGAAACCGACCAGGCGCTCTGACCACTGAGCCATACGTTCTCGCCAAGCTACGTCGAAATTCTTATACGCTTTTTACAACTTATGTTGTTAGCATCTCTGTAGGGAGATTTTTACAAATTTCCGCTACCCAAAGATAATTACTAAGAATTATCGTTTGGCAAGAGAGAATACTATTTTTTAATATTTTTAAACATTTTTAAAGTGTTAATCCACACTTAGGAAATATAAATACTTATTTAGAAAACGTATAAAAATTTGAACGTAGCGGGACTCGAACCCGCGCCTCCTGGAAACCGACCAGGCGCTCTGACCACTGAGCCATACGTTCTCGCCAAGCTACGTCGAAATTCTTATACGCTATTTACAACTTATGTTGTTAGCATCTCTGTAGGGAGATTTTTACAAATTTCCGCTACCCAAAGATAATTACTAAGAATTATCGTTTGGCAAGAGAGAATACTATTTTTTAATATTTTTAAACATTTTTAAAGTGTTAATCCACACTTAGGAAATATAAATACTTATTTAGAAAACGTATAAAAATTTGAACGTAGCGGGACTCGAACCCGCGCCTCCTGGAAACCGACCAGGCGCTCTGACCACTGAGCCATACGTTCTCGCCAAGCTACGTCGAAATTCTTATACGCTATTTACAACTTATGTTGTTAGCATCTCTGTAGGGAGATTTTTACAAATTTCCGCTACCCAAAGATAATTACTAAGAATTATCGTTTGGCAAGAGAGAATACTATTTTTTAATATTTTTAAACATTTTTAAAGTGTTAATCCACACTTAGGAAATATAAATACTTATTTAGAAAACGTATAAAAATTTGAACGTAGCGGGACTCGAACCCGCGCCTCCTGGAAACCGACCAGGCGCTCTGACCACTGAGCCATACGTTCTCGCCAAGCTACGTCGAAATTCTTATACGCTATTTACAACTTATGTTGTTAGCATCTCTGTAGGGAGATTTTTACAAATTTCCGCTACCCAAAGATAATTACTAAGAATTATCGTTTGGCAAGAGAGAATACTATTTTTTAATATTTTTAAACATTTTTAAAGTGTTAATCCACACTTAGGAAATATAAATACTTATTTAGAAAACGTATAAAAAAAAAAAATATTATATAAAAAATTTTCTAAATAAGTATTTATATTTCCTAAGTGTGGATTAACACTTTAAAAATGTTTAAAAATATTAAAAAATAGTATTCTCTCTTGCCAAACGATAATTCTTAGTAATTATCTTTGGGTAGCGGAAATTTGTAAAAATCTCCCTACAGAGATGCTAACAACATAAGTTGTAAATAGCGTATAAGAATTTCGACGTAGCTTGGCGAGAACGTATGGCTCAGTGGTCAGAGCGCCTGGTCGGTTTCCAGGAGGCGCGGGTTCGAGTCCCGCTACGTTCAAATTTTTATACGTTTTCTAAATAAGTATTTATATTTCCTAAGTGTGGATTAACACTTTAAAAATGTTTAAAAAAAAATTAAAAAATAGTATTCTCTCTTGCCAAACGATAATTCTTAGTAATTATCTTTGGGTAGCGGAAATTTGTAAAAATCTCCCTACAGAGATGCTAACAACATAAGTTGTAAATAGCGTATAAGAATTTCGACGTAGCTTGGCGAGAACGTATGGCTCAGTGGTCAGAGCGCCTGGTCGGTTTCCAGGAGGCGCGGGTTCGAGTCCCGCTACGTTCAAATTTTTATACGTTTTCTAAATAAGTATTTATATTTCCTAAGTGTGGATTAACACTTTAAAAATGTTTAAAAATATTAAAAAATAGTATTCTCTCTTGCCAAACGATAATTCTTAGTAATTATCTTTGGGTAGCGGAAATTTGTAAAAATCTCCCTACAGAGATGCTAACAACATAAGTTGTAAATAGCGTATAAGAATTTCGACGTAGCTTGGCGAGAACGTATGGCTCAGTGGTCAGAGCGCCTGGTCGGTTTCCAGGAGGCGCGGGTTCGAGTCCCGCTACGTTCAAATTTTTATACGTTTTCTAAATAAGTATTTATATTTCCTAAGTGTGGATTAACACTTTAAAAATGTTTAAAAATATTAAAAAATAGTATTCTCTCTTGCCAAACGATAATTCTTAGTAATTATCTTTGGGTAGCGGAAATTTGTAAAAATCTCCCTACAGAGATGCTAACAACATAAGTTGTAAATAGCGTATAAGAATTTCGACGTAGCTTGGCGAGAACGTATGGCTCAGTGGTCAGAGCGCCTGGTCGGTTTCCAGGAGGCGCGGGTTCGAGTCCCGCTACGTTCAAATTTTTATACGTTTTCTAAATAAGTATTTATATTTCCTAAGTGTGGATTAACACTTTAAAAATGTTTAAAAATATTAAAAAATAGTATTCTCTCTTGCCAAACGATAATTCTTAGTAATTATCTTTGGGTAGCGGAAATTTGTAAAAATCTCCCTACAGAGATGCTAACAACATAAGTTGTAAATAGCGTATAAGAATTTCGACGTAGCTTGGCGAGAACGTATGGCTCAGTGGTCAGAGCGCCTGGTCGGTTTCCAGGAGGCGCGGGTTCGAGTCCCGCTACGTTCAAATTTTTATACGTTTTCTAAATAAGTATTTATTTTTGATTTAATGAGCATTTAAAATGTCATATTGAAGGGTTTGCTTATCTGTGGGTAGAAGAATGTAAGAAAACTTTATGTACCAACATTGTAATAATACATAGTTATATTTATATTGTTATCTGAAAATACTGGACTCTAAATATACAGGAAAATAATCTCTCCTGTCTATCATAGATACGACCTATATATATATATTTATATATATATATATATATATATATATATTTATATATATATATATATATATATATATATATATATATATATTACAATAGGCTTATCTTTATAGACCCGGACGTAGCTCTACAGGCTATTCATGACCAGGATCCAGAACTATTTACATTGATCCACTTGATATGTAATAAAAGCTACTTCGGAGACTTAGTACGCCTCATCAGTCTTATTATTTATAAAGACAGACCAAAGCCGCAGGTAAATGCTAGTATAAAATAAGACAAAAAGCCTCTTGCACTTAAAACATTTGGTTTCATATTCATCATTTGAATAGCTTGTACTCTTAAATTGTATGTAAACGTTTCGACAATTTCTGACGGTATGACTCTTGACGTTATACAGAATGACTTGTAAAGATATAGAGGCGTCTTCAATGACTGATGCTTTACGGCTGTAAAGCGTTCTAGTATAAGTGCTGACTGTTGAAATGAATACAAAGATACTATGTACGTTTGTAATGTTGGAGAATTGTAAATGAAATGTACTGACAAACAAGGGGAAAGAAACACAAGATTAGAAATTGATCATTGCGTTATTAGATTTGAATGTTTTATTTTAAACACCTTAATAACTTTATCTCGAAAACGATTCTGAAGTTTTTGTTATAATTTTTACTCTTTTTTTATCCATTTTTTTAAATTTAGAAACATATTTTTAAACAATTATTACCTATTTTAGATTAAATATAATATTTAATGTATAAAACTTTTAATCAAAAGTACTACACATTAAATATTCATAGAAATTTTAATTACACGTGGTCTACAATAAAATTCGTAATGGGCCGAACAAGCATTTTTATGCGAGAACTGGAAAGTTCGTTAATTTAACGCTTGAATAATAATGAACTACATAGAATAATCGCGATGTTTGTACAAAATTGATATTCCAGTGTGAAAATTTTAACTGCAGGTAGCTCTAACTGTTTTATCGTAGTTAAAATTAACTATTTCAGTTAACGTTTTATATTTTTAGTAAAATATTCGTGTGTTCACGTTTTATGTTAATTTATGTGAAATAATTTAATACCGGGTATTAGTAATGATAAGTAGTTTTAGTAGTTTACATAACATTATAATGTAGCTTATTAAACAGTTTTTTGAGTTATCTATAAATAGTTAATTAGTTTCATTTCCAAGCAGCTACTTCTCACCGAATCAATTTTGACTACCAATTAATATTACTAGGTCTGAACTTTGGAATAAGTATCTCTTAGTTCTAATCGAATATTTTTTATTCTATTTTTAAATTATATAATAATATAACCCTTCTTTTGTTGTCGGGTAAATGTTTAAAATGTATATGTATATTTATTTATCTTTTCTGATGACCCTAAAATAAGCAAAATCCAAGATTATATTAAAAACAGATCTTTTTTTGGTCTAAATGTATGCCGTAAGTTCCTAGTAATAAATTTATAAATTTTAACTTTAACTGGCATACCTACTTAATAAAAAAATACAGAAACAAAAGAGAAAACTTAAAGTCAATATTCTGCGTTCTCCGCTTTCCGTCTGAATTCAAGGCATTACATGTTAAGCGGCGGAACTTAACGACGCACGTAATCGACTCGATTAAATTAAACTACGAAATTGTAACAATAGCACGAATTTAAATCAATACGAAGCCACATATGTATAGTGAATATTAATCAATGTATCACCAGGCACAGACGGCCGCAGCTACGTCTATAACATTTAGAGGATCCATTCATCTAATAATGTATTAAGGTTAGACAGCTGGCATATTTGTTTGTAATTTAATTTCACTAATAATAAGAATTAAGGTTTATAACCTCGATGATATAATGGCGCAGTGGTAAATCATCGGAGTGTCAATGCGATGGTTGGTGGTTCGACTCGGGACTATCCACCAGGGCAATTGTGTTTAAATTTTATATAAAAAAGTGCGGCGTTGGGTTCCAACAATTAAAAATTATGTCGTGGAATTGCATTGAAAAGAGTAGATCGATTACTCATTGAACACTATCCATTGATTTTGCAGCTTTAATCTTTTTTCGTATAGCAGTACAGAAGGAAGTTAGTGTTGTGACTCTCCGCTGCTCATTATCCACCCAATTTTCAAAAATATGTAATAGGCGTAGCCGCGAATTGTCTCCTTACCAGAGCGAGGAAATGATAACAATGAGTGCCCTCGAATGGGAATCTAACCCATAACCATCGAGTTTCACAAATAGACCCTGCGCCGCTGCGCCACCACGGCTTTAATCCCATCCAAATACACGAAGATAAATTCACTGTGAGAAAGTATAAATTTCGAAATGTTACTTAGGTACATATTAGTTTTCCTTGTGTTTATTTCACTCTTGCTCATACAATAGACGTGTTTTTGATATAAATTGATAACAATTCAAGGTTGTGTTAAATATGGAAGCATAAATCAAACACCCATTTTTGACGTTTACATTTTGATTAATTGTACATATGCTCTATGATATATTATATTAGAGTTTTTGAAATTGAAATTATTTCAATGGTACAAGAGTATTGTATATGGAATAATAACAACGTTTTTATCCACAATAAAATATAATTGTGAGAAATGGGTCTTAGGAGGTGATAAGCTTCTACTTTTTGGATAATTGGCGTTGCGTGTTAGTGTCGGCACTCAACGCCTCGCTTTGCCTAGCAGCCAGAGTGAAATGTAACTAGTAAATATATGATATTTATATATTCTTAGCAATCTCCTGTGAAAGAAGATAGATGTAGGTGAAAAAGATTATAAAAGCAATAAAATTGTGTCAATTAAGGCAACGATTGTAGGCCCTTATTGGAAGGAAACTAACTAAACATAAGATTACATAATGTATACCGGCGTCACTTGAACGTATCTCTCAGTCTCAGCTGGCAGCTGAGACGAATCTTAAATTTAACTATATTTTAAATATATCAGAGAATGGATAAGTTTGCTAGTGAAAAACATTAAAAATATTCCCCATCGTCTTATAATTTAAATTAAAAAAGACTTTGAGACCAGTCGTGGCGCAGGAGCACAAGCGTGCGACAGACTGTGGGTTCCATTCCCATTAGAGAAATTTAATATTTATTAGTTTCATTTCTTCTCTATTGTGATGAGGCATAGCGCAGCGTTGAGTTGCGCCACTCAACATGCAATGCCTCCAGAATCATCAGAAAGTGGGGAGCGGATAGTAGCACTAGGCCCCCACTTCCTACCCTGCAAGATATAGTGTGAAGCTGAAAAATATTTAAATATTCATGAATACATAAATAAATACAGGTAAAATAATGACTTCAATAAAATGATAACTTTCAATCACGTTTTAACATTATTATTCATCAGCATATCACATCAAAATTTTATTAAGTGAGGCTCTCCTGTCATCCCACAAGTCACCCACATCGTTTATTCTATAGCAATACGGAATATTACATATTATTTATCACGATTTCAAAACATGTCGCTTTATTAAATCCAAAACCAGCCCAAATTATACAATATAAGCAAAACGTGTTTAATTAAATCAACAAGGATTGCTTGCTGCGGCCTTTTTAATTTGAATAAAGATGAATTTAATCAAAATTAAATAGAATAACAAACCTAAATTGGCTTGTTTAAGTTTGTTTAATAAGAAAATTGTACCATCAAGAACAATTGGAAGGCATCTGAGGCCCATCGGCAGTATACCAGAGTAAAATTAAATAGATGGAGAGTAAAGGGGTCTTATCTAGATGGAATTGGTAACAATAGCACCTAATATATTAATGAATGTATTTTGTAGGGAATTTTGTTGTTAATTTAGTTAGTAATAATAGCCTGCCTGGAGACGTCGTTGTAAAAACGAAGGTACCGACTTTTGTGTTGAATATTTAGTATTATTAAATTGCGAACAGCTATTATTTGGCTAAATTGATTTTGTGTATAAGGTGATAATGTGTTTTACACTTTATTGTGTTAGTGGAACGGTTTTCTGGGGCTAAAGCTATTAAAGTTGTACAGATTGAGGGTAGCCATAGCAGAGTAGTGTAGAAAGATTGTTAATGTTATAAATATGTTTTTTTTTCTATTTCCACTTGTGAACTTACCCTGCATCGGAAGGTATTCTCTAGGATTCGGCAAAAGGCCAGAAAAAGCTTTTTGTCTTAAGGGGTGTGGAGTATCTTAACACTGGCTGTCCAGGTTTCCCCAGTTTACCCAGCTACGTGCAAGATACAGCGTGGAGCCAAAAAACCCATACATACGGCAATTTATATTTTGTAGAAAAAAAAAGTATAAAATATATCCACTAAAGACCTACTACTGTATTTTCAACGTTATTAAATTTCCATTACAGCGTGGCAGCGATGCCAACGCTAACGACTTTAACATTATTGGTTTCTTCTACGTCTCTATTTGCATACTAAGAGCGTATTCATTATATTATTATGTTATTTTAAATCTTGATTCTAGCTCTGCTTAAAACATTTTTCACTGGTATCTTGTTATAATGGTATGTTAAATTTTTCTTAGCTTCACGCTATATCGCGCATAAAGCAGGATAGGCAAGGAAATATTTTTATATATACTAGTAATTTAAAAATAGGCTTTAAAATAGTTGTGAAATACATTGTCTACAACCTCTGAAAGTTAATAGTTAGCCATCATTCAAATGCTTTAGCCAATTTACGGCCTGTGGTAGGTTCAAATTATCAAACTACATATGTTTACCATACAAACACTCTACGACTATAGTTGACTGGTGAGAATTGCAATCACTTAGGTAAATACTGAGTGATTGCAATCACTCAAGGTAAGGTAAATATTATCCGTGTAGTGCCGGCTTAGAATAACACTATCCCATCTCGACCCGTGGTTGTCTTAAAGAGGCGACTAATGGAACATAGCCAAAAGGAAATGGGAGCTTCATCTACTAAAAACCTAGGCCTACCGCGATCGCCAACCCGGCCCGCCAAGCGTGACGACCCATCATGGAAAACGTGCACAAAACGGCCCTTAGTCCCCTTCAACCCTGCCATTCCTAGCTACGGTAGCGGCTACGGTTACGGCGAGGCAAGGGGTGCGAAGAATCGCAGGGTACGATCCTGCTACCACATATTGACCTAGCCACTTATAACACGCGTACACTAAGGAACGTCGCGAAATTAGCAGAGTTAGAAGAAACTATTAGTAAGTTAAACTGTCTTATCATTGGGTTATCTGAAGTCTGAAGAGAGGAGGAGGGCACGATAGTCCTCAATTCTGGTAACTTACTGTACTGTGTACTTACTGTATTATACTAGTAAAATCAAAAATGAGATATAAGAGATAAGTTAGATTTTATCATATAGATGATAAAGCAAATATTTAATTATGCCTGTTTTGATGGCATTGATCATAGAAAATGATCAATGCCATCAAAACAGGCTGCGATAACCGAATTGTATGAGGCACGTTGAATATTAGTATCAAATGCGAACGGTTTCTACGGTACGTACGGTACGGTACGTTCGTACGGTAGGATCAACGTATTTTAAAGCCATCATTGTCGATGGTGAAACCTCAAGAGTATAGAGTAGATATGAGTTTGTTTTTGTCTTTATAAATGATGATAAAACACTCTTAAAGAATTACAGACCAATCTCACTTTTGAGCAATGCTTATAATTTGTTTTAAGGAGTCGTCATGAATCGTTTGACAACTTCCTTAACAAGCCTGCTTCCGAAAAGGAACCATAGACCATATTCATACGCTGCGGCAAATTATATAGAAGTCCAAAAAGTATAGGTTACCACTTCGCTTGGCATTTGTAAATTTGGACTATAAGAAATCTTTCGACTTGATCGAGATCAGGGCCTTACGGTGCAGGGCGGTGCTGCAGTCTCTACAAAGGTCTTTCCAATAGTAGACTATAGGTTTATCGAAGTGTTAAGGTATTTTTTATAAAAACGCCACAACCCAAAAAATATAATTAAAAAAAAAATATTTCAATGTTATTTCAAAATTTATAGATCGATAGTTTTAAATTATTGTATGATATAAAATTCTATTATTCAGCTATATTAAGAAAAAATAAACTAACACAGAACGCTCTAAAGCTATATTTGTCAATATTCTTCAAGAATTCGTCTTTTTCCAAAGATCCACAAATTTCCACATATCTGCTATACCACTGAACATATGTATGTGGGGTGAAACTGATAAATACTGAGGTCCCGTACCTTCAGACCACCGTTGATTCCTCGATCGAGTTACACTCTTTATACAACAATTGTCATTGTTTTAAAAATTCAAATAAACAAACTATAATATTCATTGAAATTTGACAATCATAAATATAATTTATATTAAAATAAGATAGATATAAATTTTGAATGTAATTTTAAATCCAATTGCTAGCGATAGCAATTAAAATTCATACAAACTTAATTTAATAGCGTTGCGTATAATATTTTGATTAATTTTCTTAACAAGTTTATATTTACAATGTAATATAACATGTTGTTATTGTAAATAGTATACCTGTTGACTTCGTTTCAGGTCATTAAAACGCGATGATTGTGGGTTCGAATCCCACTCGTGGTAATCATTTTTTCTCATTGTCCGCTTGAGATAAAACAGTACGTTAATTTAAGTCACACATGCAACCAATACTGTATGCAAATATTACTTATAAAGTACAGTGCTTTTTCTTAGAGATTTTCCTCTGCAAGCGATGCTGTTTTAATTATGTACTCTTTTAATATGTCTATTTGACCAGAACCATGCAAGGTTTACCTTTTTGAATATGTTATTCCACATTTTTATAATTGCTTCTCACATTTAATATTGTATATTGAAAATACTATAGGTGTAGGTGCATAACTATAGATCTATACAATACAGTCAAGCAATTCGAGTAAAGCTGATTAAAATATCAATATATTGAAACTAGTATATCAGTTTCAGATTGAAATAACAGTGTTGTGGGAGCGCTTTTGTTATCATTCGCCTGTTTGTGTTTCCAAACGGACCACTGAACAAGGAAGATTATTTTTATTGCACTCTAAAAGGTGCAACGAACTGAAAATGTGTGGAATTGAGAGGAAAATCGATATTGATGTGTTTTTATTAAAGTACTTGAAGTTATTGAAGTTCGTGATATTTGTTTTTTTTTTTTTAATGAAAGTTAAAGGAAACTGTTGTCTGAACACCTTGGGTATTATATTTTTTTATTCTTTTCCTTTTTTTCTTTTTCAGATTTGGCGTATTTTTGCTCCAATAAAAAGAGACGTCTCATGTAAAATTTTAAAAATATACTAGAAACTATTATTATAGTATGAGAATTTTTTTATGAAATAGAACATATAATCATCAATTCTCTCAACGTGCCTAATGTTGCTAAATTATTCGCATTCTTTTTAGTTGTGATGTGGTTTTTAAATATTACAGTTAATGTTAATACAAAGAGTTATGTGATCAAATTTAATTAAAACAAATAAAGTTTTTTTCTTCTCTTCCGTTTTTTTTTTAAATTCTTTACATTACGAGTCCTGATACTATTAAACAATGTTATATTTTTTTCGAAAGATTTTTTTTTATGTAACTGTCACATTGAATTCATGCTAAGTTTGAAGAATATCAAGTTTCAAGTTAAATAAATTGTAAATTCAATAATGGATCTTGGTGAATCTTAAGAAGCTTCATTCGGATATTTTTACCTATATTATATTCTTTATTGTACTAAAACACATAAAAGACAAAAACATTAAAACAAAATAGTGTACAAGGGTGGACTTATGTCTATAAGAGATCTCTTCTCTCAGTCAACCAGTGGAAATGGATGAGGGAGAAGTTGCGAGTAAAAACAAAGTACAATTAAAGAAATTCAAAATTATAAACTAGTAATTAAATATAGCTAAAATTATACATAAGTGTATACTATTATAATATATACATACACATAGTTACATATATATACATATATATATATATATATATATATATATATATATATATATATATATATATATATATATATATATATATATATATATATATATATATATATATGTATGTATATATATATACACACACACACACACTATATAGTAAATTTGTTTTGAAAATGAAGTACATTTTTTATATTCACGCCTTTTCCCTTGAAAAAAAGAGGGGGCAAGGAGGGCCTTGGCACTGTATTTGCACTCCGACTTCTTAATTGTGCACGGAGCGTTAGGTTGTAAAACTCAATGTTACATTTTCTTGCCAGAGCAAAAAATAGAAAATCATTCACTCACCCGAGTGGGAATTGAACTCACAGCTATTATAATATTAATTGAATTTATATATACAAGATTTTTTTAAATTTCTTATCGTCTTGCAGTCCAAGTTTATTTTCTTATAGCACAAAGTTTTTATATCATAAAAATAAACCACCAACGTCTACAAAACAATCAAAATTAATAATAACCGTTATTTATATACAAGTCCAAACAATGCTTCACGTCCAATTTGAAATACGTAGCAGAAAATATCCGAGCCACTTTTATTCCTCTCACATTTAATTTTAACTAACGAAATAGGTATGTACTTTACTATCTTTCAAAGGAGGCTGTCTTATGAAACTCGCGACTAAGAAATAAAACGGGGCTATATTGCAACTTTGATTAAAAAGGTCAGAGGGATGCGCTTGAGATATTTTTCGCTTGCATAAAAATTACCGACGTCATACTTTTAATGTTAAACTGCAGGATATTAAAATAACAAATAGTCGAGTAAATTACGATTTTGATTAGTAAATTATTTATGTGATTATTATGTTTTTATTTGTGTATACTCGTTTGTAGTTTTTAATTTAAAAGTAAGTAGATGTCCAGGTAAAGCGCGGCGTTGAGTTCCATCCCTCAACACGTAATGCCTCCAGATCTCAACGGAAAATGGGAAACGGAGTGTCATAACACTAGGTTCCCTCTGCCTATCCTTCTGTATGCGGGATACAAATACATTAATATATTTGCTCTTGAAGCTTACATTGAAATATTCCGATTTTTTTTCTTGTTTAGTTCAGAGAGAGCCAAGATTTTCATGATTAGACTAATAGGGCTAATATGTCAGAGGCTTATGTGTGTGCATATTTTATCTATGTTTGTTTCTTATATAATTGATGATTTAACTTTTAGCATTATAATCAATTCTTCATATTGAGTTACTATAAAAGAAAATTAATTTATAATACTGTGGATTGTCAACTTTCTATAGTTAGAACAACGCTTTTTTGATTTATAAGAGAATACTAATATTAATTAATTTATTTATTTTAGCAGTCGAATAATTATTTAAATGTAAAAAAACAGAATATATAGAATGTAGTAGAAGTAATGATAGTAGTACAATGGTATGTATTAAGAGTTCAATGACAGTGGACGAGGCAAAAGATGTATGCATACACCGTAGCGTTTTGCGTAGGCTTTATTCTAAAGATGAAAAAAAAATTACACCATATCTCAATAAATAGTTTTATTTTTCAAATCTCAAACACCGTTATTCATCGCTCAGTTAAGATATCAACAAAACACAAACAATTTTTACATTCTCATTTTCACAAAATAGCAGTATGTCTGTAAATATAAATTAAATACATAAATAAATCATGAAATTTTGATGTAACACGAAATATTTTCAGCAAGGAATTTTTTAGGGTTGTCGGTACGATGATCCACGGTGAATGCAATTTGCGTAGAAGTAACCTCTTTACTGCTGAGGCCCCTAACTGGCAGACGAGTGAGGGAATTTCTCACGGGATTTTCTCATTTCAAGCTCAATTTAAGAATTCATCTAGTAGTACCATAGCTGGTACTTCCAGATAAACATAGTTTATGGAAAATTTATAATAATGATCTTAATGTTGCTTTCATGGCATGGTTTGGTATATAATCGTATGTTTTTTTAATGTATTTTAATTTATTTTAAAAGGAAGAACAACTCCAACTTGATATATTTTTTTTTTGCTTCACGCTTCATGCATTGTGTAGCAAGAGCAAAGATGAAGAAGAATCTAGTGTTAACACACTACGTTTTTTACGTGTCAATTTTATTCATTGAGGTATATTCGATTTTATTTTCTTTTTGACACCACTTTCCTATTATATACTTAAAGCCTACACGTAATTTCTTTAAAACACAACTAGCTAAACTAACAACAACCTATCAATTTAACAGCCCTCCACACAAACCATTTAATTCATACACCAACCAGCACACGCCAATATCAATTCACAAGCATCCGTCCACGGCTGTCATAATGCAGGGCAATAACTCTCAAAAGTAATAGAGCACATGTGACTCCACTCCCATTCAAAAGGTTTAAAGGGCCCCACTAAGGGTATAACTTCTCTTTGTGTCATTCTTCAACAAAAAGGTCAGAAATTAGTTTCTCGCAGACGTCGTTATATAAATAGTGGGTATATATATATTATACGCAAGGTGAAATTTATTTCTATTTGTTTTGCGAAAGACTTTTGTATAGTGTACAATTCGATGGATATCGCTTTAATGTTTTATGAAAGGAAAATATATAGTTTTGTACGTTTTGGGCTTTGGTATTTTTTTTTGTTTTTTTTTTTATGGAAAAGACACGGCAAACGAGCGTGCGGGTCACCTGATGGTAAGTGATTACCGCCGCCCACGACCCCGTGCAACCCCAGAGGAGCTACAGATGCGTTGCCGGCCTTTAAGATGGGTTGGGCGCCGGGGCCCGGCATTATCTGATGCGAAACGCAGTGGTATAAAGCCACTACTTCACGCCGGTTTTAAATGCCGGGGGTGGTAATGATCCGGTCGAGTCTGCCCATGCGTGTTGTTATTGCTGGCGACGTGACTCTACCACACGTACTTTAGTCGCCTCTTACGACACCACCAGTACCAGGATGATCCTATTCTAGGCCGGGATCACACGGCAAAAGGTTTTTTACTAGTTTGAATTATGAATCATTTTTGTAGTGTTAAAATATTTATTTTCTTTACAAAAGCTACAGAGCTGGTATGGATTTATTGTTATTAATTTATCATTTGTACATTGGATATTTTTTACGTCAAAAATATAGAATATATCCAAAAAGTCAATACGTTTTTTATTACCAATATGTGTTTTATATATGTTTTTTTTAAGCAGATGAGTTAAATACCTATATTATTATTTTTTTAACTTTATGCTATATTCCGCACATAACAGGCTTATCCTGTTGGAGGGAACCTGTGGAACCTAGTGTTAAAACACTTTCATTCTTTACTTTCCGCTGAATTCTGGAGGCAACGCGTGCAGTTGCGTTTGTCTCGTTATAAGAGTAAGGAAATGAAAATATTAAATATATAATTTCTTTAAGTGGAAATCATACCCACAAATATCGCGTTGCAACCACGAAAGCGCTTGCGCCACGACGGCCTCGTTAAAAAAATTCTCGAAACAGTTCTTATACTTTCTTTTACTAAAATAAAATATATAACGCTGGTTTTTGAGGTAAAACGAGATTGAACCGAGACTAAATGTAACGCAAAAAAATTTAATCACATACCTACACAAACAAAGTCTAAGAGACGCGACGTCTTCATTTATATGATTATATTCGTAATATAATCCTTTTCATGTTTTAATTAACATCTTCAGTGAATACTCTGACATGGGATTTTAATTTAAAAACTTTTACTATTTGTATGTTTTGTTTGATGTCGAGGGGTTTTTTATTTCGCTCTATATTCGGGACTTTGTTTTTATAGAATGGTGAGTCGAATGCCCAAAATTTATTTGCAGTAGAAAATTTAAAACTATGGTACAGATTTTGAAAATATCGTCGTAACTTTTCTAGTTTAAAGGAATCATAAATTTTTCAAATTTTTACTATGCAGAATTTGACATGTATTACAAAGTGATGTGACACTTAAAAAAATTTATCAAAGCAAAGCGATATAAAAGTACTTTTTCAAATTCGATATTAAAAAAAATTGATTGAAAACGCACAGTCCACTTTCCGGTTACAAAGATTCAACAAAACTATCTCTTTCAACATATACATATAGGAACAACAGAATAGAGAAAAACTAGCAAATAATAGTTTTTCGTAGCACACAGACATCTTTATTAAGGTATTGTTACGCAAAATGACGAAAAAAAATCGCGTCATCGGACGCAACAGGGCTTGTTAGACAAAAAAATCGCCGTACGTCCCACCCGTCGTAGTGAGCCGTGAAAATGAACAACGATAACCTTTCAGTGTCACACAAAGAGCGCATTCAGCCGCGAACGGACAGAATTGATTTTTGTTCATATTGGGAAGATCGAGCGTTGCGAAAGCTAGTCAACGCCACAGCCTAGCTACGAATTAAAATTAGAAAAAATATATTTAGAATTAAACAAGATTTTATTAAAATTTTGTTTGTTTTGCTTGTCTCGCTTAAGTTTTTTGAGAAGTCTTTTGCTTGTAAGCTGTTTGTAGAAAATATGAGAAATTATAATTAATTTAATGGTGAAACATATTAGATATAGAGTGAATTTGAACGAATAAATATATTTATGATGATGATATGAGATGATTTTACTTTTTTCGCTTTAGTAGATATGACGTGGCGTTGAGTTCCGCCACTCAACTCACTCTAACACTCAATGTGTCCAGAACTGGTTATAAAACGGAGAACGAAATTGAAAATCAAAGCATTAGCATTTTTAAAAAAATCCTGTAAACATGTTTTTTTGTTGAAGAACAAGAAAACAAAATTTGATATTTTTTGTTGTTGTTGAAGAACAACAACAAAAAATATAAAATTTTCCACGGGACGGCTCGAACAAGCGTAGAATAGTAGTCACAAGTAATATAATGAGAGTAAATCATATATAACAGTCTTATAGTGAACCGTTATGACTTTTTGCTGAGTAGAATCTGTTGTGGTTAATTTATTGATAAATATAAAGGGTAGGCTTAAAGAATATGTATGAACACAACGTCAACGTGATTAAGGGCGTGAGGAACACATAAATTATAAATATTTTAGTGACTAGATTAGTTACACAGCCTACAATATAGTTCTGAAACTATAACATATTTTCTCTAAAGTACTAGAAGCACTAGATCTTAACTGAAACTGGTATGCACTACTAGTGTATACAAAAACATTACAATTTTTCAATATTATTCAATTCACATTGACTTACAAAGGGCTAATTGATTTTTACTTATGCGGTCGTTCGGCGCCATCGCGACTAGACATCTTGCCGTCACGACCCTCTTAGTTTGTAGTGGAATGTATCTTATGTTTTAAAGGTCGTCACTTTGATTCTCACTTCACATGTTAAACACATGCGTCGGTAGGCATGTTATTCTTATGTGTTATTTATTAATAGGTATTACACAAATATAGGAACGATAAATATTTTAGGAAATGTATAACACTGACGCCGTCGTGGTGCAGTGGCATAGCGTTTGACTGTAAACACGACGGTTGTGAGTTTGATTCCTATTCGGGAGTAAATAACTTCATTTCCTTACGTGCGTGGAGAATGAAATCTCTCAGACTCTAGCTCAAGATATGCTCAAGTAGTGTGTTGTATAGTAAGCAGTATCAACACTTAAAAAATTTTTTTTAGTAAATGACATGCATATAAACAAATTCCCGCGTTCAACATACAATTAAGTACATAATGGACAATTTTACTTAAAAGTGTACGTTAAAGCTTTAAGCCTCTTTGGAGTAAATTTTTCCCTCTGCTCTTCCTCTTATAATATACTTTCGTTTTTTACCCTCTTTCCTCCATCGTTGAGTTTTGGTTTCGCGTTTATAAAACTAATTAATTTCAATTAGGTGTCATCTTACAGCTTACAGTATTAGGGACTTCTTTGGGATTCTTTAATATAAAATGTAACTTTGACATGAAAGTTATTCTTTGACGCGCTAATTGCTAAGTCATATTTTATTTTTGAGGCCAATCGTGGTGCGTGGGTACAAGTGTGTAACTGTAAAAGCGACTGGTTGTGGGTTCGATCCCCACTTGTGGAAATGAACTATTTATTTAAATTTATATCTTCATTTCTTCGCTTTGATATCTACGCAATAAGCACGGCGTTGAGTTCCTCCTAGCCGCGGAAAATGTGGAACGGAAGTGTCTTAACACCGGATTCCCTCAGCCTACCCACTACTTGTAGCCTACATCGTGAAGTTTTCATTTGATTCATTCCTGTAAAACTTAAGAACATGAAAAAGAAAAACTATTTACACATTTATAATATTTAGACATTGAAAAAGTACAACAACATTTATACTTTTTAAAGAAATTTCATTATAATGTAAGTTTCATACGTATAACATAGCTCGAGCTTCTACTGATAAACTGCAAACTTTATACTGTGAACCTTGCATTGTTGGAACAAAACAAAGCGGCCGATACGACAAAGCCGTTACAGGAGAAATAAAAACCTAGTAACGAATGGAATCTATATTTTAATCTCGTCTGTCACCGTCATTTATAAATAAATTCTGTTTTTATATTGGAAAACTGCTTTTTGATTTGGTGTATAAAGAATATATACTTAGAATTTATATGTTGATATAGAATGGTTTTTGAATGTGTCATGTGTATAAGATGTTTTATAAAAATATTTGTTATTATTAATACATACGTTAAGTTTAACTTTTGTTTTTATTATTATTTTATAAATTATATATGTATGTATGTTTGTTCATATGTTTTTTTTATTATAACAGTGCGCGGGAGCCCACGCTGTAGTCTCTTTTTTTCAAATTCACACTGGATCCTGCGTGTAACAGAGTAAGTAGGCAGAGAGGTAGGCACTCCGTTACCCACTTTCCGTCGAAGTAGTGGAGCTGCGTGTTGAGTATCGGAACGGCACGCCTCGCTTGACCTCGATATAAGAGGGAAGAAATAAAAGACTGAAAAGGCATTGCGTGTTGAGTAGCGTAACTCAGCGCCGCGCTTTGCCTCGACACCATAGCGAAGAAATTAAAATATAAATGTAAATAAATATTTCTCTTCCTTGAGTGGGGATCGAACCCACAAACAGTCGATTTTACAGTCACACTCTGTGCCTCTGCGCCACGACTGGCCGTGGGTTCCCTCTACCTTGCTGTGTGCGGGATACAATTGCGTGAAGCTAATTTAAATAAAAATATGAAATTTAATTCCCTCGAGTGGGAATCAAATCCACAAACTAAGACTGTAGTCTTTAAGACTGTAGCCTTTACTTTAACTAAGACTGTAGTCTTTACAGTCACAGCGTTGTGCCCCTGAGTCATGACTGGTCTGACGCCGTACTCTATCAAACAAAAAAAATACGTCCACGTAGCAAAACTGTAGATTGCAAAGAAAAACATTTATAAATATGCTTTTTCCGGTTAAACAAGACGCTTTATCGATATTGCATGAGCGACGAGGGATATTTACAGTTTACTTATTTCAATATAAAAATCACATTTTATTATTTAAAGTTGATCAATTTAGTACTAAAACTTGAATATACTGTATTTGTATAATATAGCTATGAAAATGTGTTTCAAAATTTACAGTATATGTTCTAGAAAATATATTTTTTATTATATTATATTACAAGGCTCTCATGGCGACGCTTGTGGCCACAAGCGTGTGAATGTAAGGGCAGCGGTTGTGGGTTCGATTTCCGCTCGTTGGAATGAATTATCTAATACTTTCATTTCCCTCAGCTCACGGCACAAAGCGATCCGTTGAGTTTGGTCACTACTAACTACTAATACGCAGTGCAAAATGGGGAACGGAAGTGTCGTAATAGGAATGACTTTAGGTTCCTAGGATAAATTTGTAAATGTACTCCATACTATGTGTAGGATACAGCGTAATAAAAACATTATTAAAAAAATGTAACAGGGTTTTTTTGTAAAAATACGTAAAAATAAGTTTTCAAGACAAATAAACGCTGACATCTAAAAATATTACACAAATGATTAATTCTACGTTATCCTTATTGAATGTAATAAATTTATTGGGTTTCTTTTACTGATTTCTAAAATTTATTTATTAATGGTATAAGGATATTATAATCTTTTTTGTCAGCGTCTATTTTTCTTGATTGGAAATTGCCAAAATGAAATATATTTGATTTGTTCTCGGATATTTTTTTTAATTTTACGTATTTTTCTAAAATTTGAAATCCCGCACACAGCAAGGTAGCAGAGGGAAACTAGTGTTAAGATTCATTTATCCGGTCCTTTTTCTGCCGAACTCGCGAACGCCAGGCTTTACCACGAATAAAAATTTTAATAAATGTAACTTTAAATAAATATTTCATTTCCACACGCTTGTGTCATTACGCCACGACTGGCCTCCTAAATTTGTTTTGGTTGTTCTTTTATTGTAATCTCTGTCATTTCCGTCTGTTTCTAATTCCGTTCTTTCGTATGTCCGTTTGTGTGTTTGTCAACTTGTAAGAGCCTTTTGTCATAGAAACCTTTTTTTGTGATTTTTTAATCAACTCTGTTCAGTTTGGGGAAAAAAATCTGTGATAATAAATGTAACCTTTGCCACTTTAAGCTCCATCTAACACTTGTTATTATTGAAATTTATAGAAGATAAGCAAAAGGAATCTAATGTTCTTATGTTTTCTATATTTAGTTCCCAACTTTCCACACGAATTCGAAACATTGCGTATTGAAAATCGCAGTAGACTCTCAAACTTGAAAGGTTGTCGGAGATAATTTAGGGTTAAGACACTCAGATTTTTACTTTCCCTTTCCCATTACGCCTAGTATTAGGCAAATAATATACATATTGTTAGCGTACTCGTGTAAAAGAGGGCAGATTTTGGTGAAAATAATTATAAAAGCAATGGAATTATGTCAATCGGCGGCAGTTGCTTGTAGGTTACAGCCCTTATTGGAAGGAAACTAGTGTGAAGTATTGTTAGTAGGTGATACATATCACTTATTGCAATTACATAGTATCCCTTTCCAAATAGTTTTTAAACATATAGACGATGTGTGCTTTTATCGTGTTTTGTTTTAAAAACGTTACCCAATTACAATTTCTAACGATATATATAATTTTTCCTTTAACTGCGAATAAGCTTTATTGTGAGTTTGATTCCATTTCTTAGCTCTGATAACTCACTCAACACGCAATGCCTCCAGAATATGGCGGAAAAGAAACAAAAGCGTTCTAATGGGAACGGAGCGTCCTAACACTAGGTTTCCAGGTTCCATCTGCCTACCCTGCTATGTACGGGATTCAGCGTGAAGCCGCATGTACAAGATAATAACGCACGTAAATTCAAATCAATAGGTACATTCAAATTCACAAGTTACGAATGAGAGCTATTCAATTTCTTATCAAAGACAAAATGTTGAATAACGACATTTGGAAGTTGGGTTTGAAACAGCGAACGTCTATTGTAAAACTTCTCTAATATTACGAATAGAAATTTATTCGACTATCGGAAAATAAGGTAGTCCATAAGATTGAAGGGTTTGTTCCAATTCGAGGGAAATTGTTGATATAGAAACTCTGTTTTGTTGAAGTGCTTGATTAATTGTTATTAAGGGTTAAGTTAAATTCAAGTCTATTTTGTACTTATTCAGCTTTTAGTTTTATATAAAGTAACAGCCGATATTTTTCTATTTCTTCTTTTTTTAGCAGAGAGGGCTGAGTTAGCCTAGAGTTAAAACTCTCCGCCGATTTTTGTTGACATTTGAGTGTTGAGTGGCGGAGTTCTATGCCCCGCTTTACCTCGATAACCCAGCTAAGAAATGAATATATTGATTATAGCATTTCCTCAAATGGGAATCGAATTTTTCCTAACATTAATTTAACCTACAACATTTAATTTTTTTTTTTATTCTTTAACATAATTTTTTGTGCCGTGTGATCCCGGCCTAGAATAGGATCATCCTGGTACTGGTGGTGTCGTAAGAGGCGACTAAAGTACGTGTGGTAGAGTCACGTCGCCAGCAATGGCAACATACATGGGCAGACTCGACCGGCTCATTACCACCCCCGACATTTACAACCGGCGTGAAGTAGTGGCTTTATGCCACTGCGTTTCGCATCAGGTAATGCCGGGCCCCGGCGACCAACCCATCTTAAAGGCCGGCAACGCACCAGTAGCTTTAGTGTTGCACGGGGCCGTGGGCGGTGGTAATCACTAACCATCAGGTGACCTGAACGCTCGTTTGCCGTGTCTTTTCCATAAAAAAAAAATTAACAAGTGATCCGAACAAAAACCAAATAAACGTTAAATTTTAAACTCAAAATATAAGATTGTAATAAAAAGAGTCTGTTATATTATTTTTTAAAGTTATACCCATTGAAGTTAAATGCAAAATTTTAAATTTTATTCTATGCGACAAATTGCAACTCCCAGCCAGGTATGCTGTTTAGAGAAAATGCACGTGTTGCATAACTTGTGCTATATTAAAACCACTATATCAAGAACTTATTACTTAATTTAGTTCAAAAGTTTTATAGTATTATATGCAATTTAGAAATTTGCTTGATATATTGTATTAAAGATTATTTGTATTAATATATTATGAGTATAAACATTGTGCAACAAAATAAATATAAATTATATTTTGTCTACACTTTAAAAAGTAGAAAATTATAATTAATATTTATTTATTGAAACAACTACCAAAAAAATATTAAAACACACTGTACGCTGCATATAGTAAACTGGGGGAATGGATTTCGTTCCCACTTTCTACGGAACTCAACGCCGCGCTTTCGCCTATGCTAGAGTGAAGAATTGAAAATACTAAATATTTCATTTCCTCGTATGGGAATCGAACTCGAAAACTATCACGGTTATGCAACTGCACCACTACTGAAAAAAAAACTTTACTTAAAAAACATAACATTACACTTAAAAAAAAGCTTAAAATACAAGAAAAATAATATTTCAAATTTAGTATTAAATTTTTATATGCAATTAAACAATATTAAGTGCTTAAAGAATAATGATCACAGCTCAAAACATGAAATGGTACGACACTCGAAACGCCTAAAATAATTATAGAGCATTGTTGTGCAGCCGAGTGTTCACTCATTATTTTGTAATGGCGCCGCGAATGAAGTCTAACAATAAAATTTCTTTTTAATCACTACCTTTATTTCTATAAAATCAAATGTAAACTTTTGTTCTCGAATATAAGTTTTGTATTTTATTTTAATTTTGTTTGTATTATTTGGTTTTGTACGTAATGAGATTTTAAAATTATAATATTTTTATGGTCAGTTACTATAGAGCGCTTGGACGTGATTACATACTTTATTATATATATTTCATAAATATTTTATAAAGAAAATTTCACTCTATTTTTCAGTTTTCCTTTCACAAATTATTCTGTTATTTTTCTTTATATATTTTTTTAACAATCAATGTTGGTTTATTATAAAGAAATATAATGTTAATTTCTCATTCTGCTTAAACCTATTTTTTTCACATATTTTTTTAGCTTCACGCTGTATCCCGCACTTATCAGGGTATGCACAAGTAACCCGGGGCCCTAGTGGAACAAACTCTGTACCCAGTAAAACACTTCCCATTTTTCGCCGAATTCTGGAGGCATTGCACATTAAGTAACTCAATATCGTGTTTTTGCCTCGTTACTAGAAGGGATTTTTTTTCGTTTAATTTTCTAAGGTATAAATAAAAAAAATAATAATTATTATATATTCTTAATTCAAAATAATTACACATAATGAGAGAGAGTCTTTCCAATAAGATCACAGGAATACTTTACACTCTGATCTTGAGACTGTGAAAACCTGTAAAGCAGTAAGAAGTACGAATGACTTAAAAAAAAATAGATAATTGTTAGTTATTATCGTCTAATAGGCTAATATTCCGCCAGCGGGTAAGGCTATGACATTCAGTGCCGTCGTAGCTAAATGTACGAGGTATATGATATAAATGAATATTACACGTTAAACATAAAATATTTTTTTTTATTTTCACGCTGTATTCCGCACACAGCAGGGTAGGTATAGAGAACCTGAAAACCTAGTGGTAATACACTTCGTTCCCAATAAGACATTCTCGTTCCTCAGTTTCTGGCACATTCTGGACACATTGCGTGTTGAGTAGCTAAACTCAACACCAATGTGCCCAGAAATTACTCGAGTGGGAATCGAACCGAACCTATCGCATTTACAGACACACGCTAGTACCCCTGCGGCACGACTGGCTTCCAATCATCATATCTCAATTTAATTTATTTCCTAACACGCAATTACAGATTTAATAGGGAATCTAATAATTATTTTTATGGGGGAGATGGTAAAGAACCACGTGATTTATGAACGGGTCTCATTCACCCTGATTTATGGTACTGGCGTGCGAATATTAAAGATTCGTATTGATATATTATTCCTTTATCCCATTTTCCCTTTTTGCTATTTACGAGAGTTCCCCAGCCCTCATAACTTCCATCGTCATTTTTACAGCGTCTTATAAAAACAGCCGCAACCGTTTTATAAATAATGCGTCTCGAGTATGTTATTATAAAAATGTTTGGGTTTTTATACCGTTCATTATATTGTAAGAAGCAATATAGTAGCAAATTTTATGTAGAAGAAAATTACGTTTTAATAAATGTTTACGCAATTTAATAAGAAGGTTAGAGATTAAAATAAATATATGATAAACTATAGTTAGTTAATTAGAGTAAATAAAATAAAAAAATTGCTATTGTTGTTTTCTATTTACATAAAAATATATATAGCAAATATAAAATGGCAACTATAGAAACTTATAAATTATTACGCAAGTGTGCACGGTTTAGAAAACATAAGATACAAAACAAATAATTAATGCTTTTAATGCAAACTCAAAATGTTTATTTCAATGACCAACTAAAACTAACTTTTATAAAATATATGTATGAAAAAATCAACTTAATAGTAAAGTTCTTTAATAATAATTAAGATTAATTTTAATAAATTATAATTATAATTAACATTCTTGATGTTAATTATATTCTTGATGCTTGAGGTCAGTCGTAGCGCAAGGGCACAAAGTGTGACTGTAAAACCGACTGGTTGTGGATTTGATCGCCACTCGAGGAGATGAAATACTTACTTAAATTTATATTTCAATTTCTTCGCTCTGGTGTCGAGGCAAAGCGCGGCGTTGAGTCCACTCAACACACAATATCTCCAAATATTCGGTATA
This sequence comes from Heliconius sara, assembly GCA_917862395.2. NCBI lineage: Eukaryota > Metazoa > Arthropoda > Insecta > Lepidoptera > Nymphalidae > Heliconius > Heliconius sara. The sequence continues at coordinate 4,150,908 of OU860796.2, read as the reverse complement.
AAGTGGGGAACGAAGTGTCTTAACACTAGGTTCCCTCAGCCTACCCTGCTGTGTGCGGGATACAGCGTGATGCTGATTTGATTTATTCTTGATATTACTTGGCATAATACCACAAGAGTATGCACAATAATTTAGTCGCATTAACAACACTAGCTTTAGATCCCGATTCCTTTGTCCCATTCAGTACAAATGCTGTATTGGATCCAATCGTCAACAAAATACTTTAGATAGCAATCATCTACAATTACGCAACTAGAATATATCCAAAATATTTCCTTATTCTTTGGTGGAGCTTTCGGCTTTTTAGGTCTTTTTTGCGAAATTTCTAGGACGGTATCTTACTCCGGTAAAACACAAAACAAACTAAAGTTAGTGCGATTAGTTTAATACTTGCAAATATCAGATCTGAGTACTTTTGAACTTTAGAACCTCGCATACTTGGGGTACCCTACCCATTTTCAAGATAGCATATTAAAAAGAGAGAGAATTAATTTATATATTGTAAGGTCATTCTATGATTATCTTATAATCAGTTCTGTTTATTTTTGCCTTAGCTGGGCCTTGTCTTGTCCATTATTAGATTCTCCTTTTCTTACAAAAATCGGTTAAAAATCACTTCAAAGATATAAAAACAGCGTACCTAATGCCGATACGTCCCTAAGAATAATCGAACATCTCGTTATTGGCATCGTAATAGTGTTAGATTATGATCTTTTAATTCTCAGCAAACTATCCGTAATTTCTTATACCAGTGTTATAATGAGACCGTAAATTAACTTATTTCTGACTACGATATTGTTCTTCTAATGTCATTATAGATTACAAGGTTATTAGCTTTCATTGTGTTGAAAAAAAAACGGATAAAAAGGAATATCTTACATTAAAAACTAAAGCTTGAGGCCAGGCGTGACGCCAGGTCACAAAGACAAGCGTTCGACTGTGAAAGCAACAGGTTCTGGGTTCGATTACTGATTCGATTTAACATTTTCATTTCCTCGCTCTGGTAACGAGACAAAGCGCGGCGTTGATTTTTACCATTCGAACGCAATATCTCCAGAAAAAGGGGGAAAAACGTCTTAATGACAACAGAGTGCATCCGGAGTGAACCCCACTATGTGCGTGATACAGTGTGAAGCTAAAAAAAACTATAGCATTTTTTTCACTTTTAAAGTGTTATTCTACACTTAGGAAAGAAAAATACTTATTAAGAAAACGTATGAAAATTTGAACTCTGACCAACTCTGACCAAAGCCATATGTTCTAAAACTAAAGCTTTTAATTTAAATAAGCTCAACACTATTATTAATCTAATAAAAATATTATTATATAATAAAAAGATAAGTATATCGTAGTTAGTAAAAATATTAATAGAAACATTGTTGCTGGAACTTTTCATTTTGACACTTAAAAATCTTGGGTTGCTCGCTTATAATAAATACCCCGTTGTGGAAGTATATAGCATGTGGTCAGCTCTTAGAAGCTTACAGCTCTAAAGCTCAAAAGAAATAAAGCTTAATCTTGAAAAATAACAAAACACTGCTCCTTTTCAAATGATGTGGCCTTTTTAAAACTGAATTTAGAATGAATAAAACTGAATCAAAAAGAAAATGAATACCAAAATACTTTATCATCTTAATTAAAGTTACCTAATCCAGAGTAGAAATGAAAATGTTAATAAAAAGCTAATGTATACTTTTAAAATGAAACTTTCAGAAATATTTAATTTATTTCAGAGCTGATACCGCATCTCTTAAAACTTTTAGAAAATTCTAAGAATTAAGTTTGTAATAAAATAAGAATCGTCAAAAGTGTTTATTTAAGGTCTTAGTGATTTAGTCCATTGGTGTTGCGGAGAAAAATATCTTTTTTTTCAGCTTTTCGCTGTGTCCTGCACACAGCAGTGCAGTCACTGGAAACCTAGTGTCAAGTCACTAAGATACATCATACGTTACATTACTTTTGTTATTAAAACAGAGTAAAATGTACATAGTATATTCTATATATTTCAAATGTGAATACGGAAAACGAAATTGAATAAGTTGCTAGTAAGAAAGTAGGTTATAAAGAAGCGAGTTGGTAAACGCAGTTTACAAGTTAGACGCATTCCTTCTCCTAACAGAGAGCGGTACGCTGAAATATTTTGTTCACATGAAATCGTGTTTCAGACTCCAGGTAAACTATCAAAGTTATGAAATAAATGGCGGCAGTTTGCGCAAAAATTCATACTTTAACGACTAAAAGTTGGAAACTTGAGAGGATCTACTCGGTATTACTCAACTTTTGCTGTCAATTACGTCTTCCTACGCGGCGCGGGGACGTTCGGTCAACAACTTCCATAGCGAAGATTGTAAAAGCATTCTTTAATTTAAAACTATAAAAAAAACTGTTATATATATATATATATATATATATATATATATATATATATATATATATATATATATATATATATATATATATATATATATAGATATATATATAATGTATGTTACTGCTGACTGTTACAAATGGAATATAAAGTTATCAAAATTTCAACGGTTTTAATAAATTTCATCAAGCAATAACCTCTACAAAGAATTATAAATTATTTAGACTATGTATCTTTCTCCTTTTCTTTTCATTTTGTAGAATAAGTTTTAAAGGCTTTTATAATAGTTTTACTGAGGCTGATTTTGCTTAATTTTGTTAGTGGGCATTTATGATAATTAAACGATTTTTCACTTAATAAAAAATATTATAAACGAAATGTCTTAACGTTAGGTTCCCAGGTTCTCTCTACCTCCTCTGTACTGCCCGGAATACTACTATGGTGTGGTACTATAAAAAGAAAAATTATAAAATAGGCTTGTAAAATTCACCTGAAAGAAATGGGACAGCATTACATTTCAATATCAACTACAATAAGCTGGCCTTGTGGCCTATATTCATAATTTCTTAGTCTAGAACAACTAGTTACTAGATATTGTTTTCAGATTTACGAACTGGGTTACCCAAATAATATCAAGTCGCTTATCATGGAGCGGCACAAAAATATAGCTGCGTATTTTTCATCCGTAAAATACTTATTACTTCTCTCATTTTCTGCACCAACGGCAGGAAATAAAAGTCCCATCAAACCGTTGGTAATTTAAAAATAATGCTGCAAAAATTTGTAGAAACGCGAATTTGAAGGCAAATTGCGGTGTGTCCGGATCAGGCGCCGGCTGGCCGCGCTCTCATTGATATTTAGTGAATTGTGTATAATTACAGCTATAGGACATTGTTTGTACTAAACCGATTAGTAAATAATCAAATATGATGTTTTTTTTTAAAAAAAACTATGGGTATTATTGAGATCTTTTAAGATTGATTGTAAACGGGGCGGAGGGTGAACTTGATTACGACTCGGTGGAATGAACTATTTTCTTTCTCTTGCCGCAGTAAGAAAACAAAGTGCGGCTTTGAGTTTCATCAACACACAATGCCTCAAAAACTGAGCGGAAAGTGATAAACGGATTGGAGCCTTAACACTAGGTTCCCTCAGCTTACCCTATCACTGGCCTCCCTATACGACTTGACGTATAGGGAGGCCAGTAACAAGTTCCAGTAACAAGGCCAGTAACACTTCATTCTCCTTTTTCTGCTCAATTTTCGAGATTGTTCTTCTGGCCGTCTATAATTATTGAATATAGTCAGAATAATTAAATTTGGCAAGAAAGAAAAGAAAATCTAAAAATTGTAATATGATTTATATGTAGTAGAAAAACACTATAAATTTTGGACATTTTTATTAGTTATATAACATGTACAATTATGAAATTAGTACGGAATCCTCGGTGGGCGAACTCGACTAGCAGTCGTCTGTTAATTTCTACAGTTTTACAGGAAAACTCCCTATAAAGAAACGTTAGAAATATGTCAAGGCACTCCTTTCTCCTCTATTACATTTTCCTCATAAATGTCTATTTCATTTAATCTTCCAAAATCTTTTCCCTACATCTTAGCAATATAATTGTTAAGGTTTCAGTAAACAAGACGAGAACCATTTAATTTTATTACCTCAGAAGGCAAACAGTAGCTAATATTCTCCAATGGAGCATAGCAATAAGAACAACTGTATTTAAAAGATGCCAGGCTCCGTCCGACGGTAGACGGAACACGCTGACTTGGCTGCTCGTAAACTATTCCGGGATTTAATAAAATTTATTCAGCTCCGTTCTTTAGGGGCCGACAAATCATAATTCTACCGGAATAGATACTTATTTAGGTGGGGCGAAGTTTTAGAGCCACTAAAGTTTATTTGAGCCGCACTCGAGAGAGTATGCTGATGCTATTCAATATCTCCATTTTTAACGATTGGATGAGCCAAATTTGAGATTTTTTGTTTCATTTAATTCATTCCTGCAGCAATTAGAACGAATCGATCTATCGATGAGTAGGGGCTTATATCCAGAAAATATTTTGGTTTGTGTGTTGGTTTTATTTATTTATGTTGAAAATAACCTACACTTGGATATTAAATAAAATAAATTTTAAAAGACACAATGAAGTGTAACTAACGACTATACGTTGTGTAACTAATCCTACGGTAGAATTGTACCATTTTCTGACTGCCCTTTACAATTAATTAATAAAATGGCCAATATATTTTTAATGTTTAATCTAAAAATATAATATAAATTTATCATATTTAAAACCATATCAATCAAAAGCAAGTTACAAATACATCTATTCAAAAATAAACGCGAGAAGCGTCATAATTAGGTCTTAAGGATTTATTTCATTAGAGCAGAAGGCGTAACTCTTGAGAGTATTTAAACCGATTTATTCCTCTCCTGATTCCAGTAACAGTAAACCTACAATTAACCTTCAACGAACGATTATAATGAATGTTGTGATAAATCAGCCAAATTGCCCTTTATTACGCATCTTACATCACTTTAATTGAGACAACCTACCAAGTGGGGAGGCTTTCGGCATTTTCCTTCGGTCATGTTAGCATTAATATGGTCTAGATGACAGCATTTGTTTTCTATTTATCATTTTTTTCGTCTACATTTAAATAGTTTCTTGGAAAGAAACTACAAATATATGGATTCAGTCGTTTAATTTTTAGGGTTCCGTATCTCGACAAAGTTGTCTTGATTCTAGATTTTATGACTTTATTAGAAGGTTTGATTTTTTCTTTGCCATAGGCGGCCATATACCCTTAATATTTATTTAATTTCAGCTCGATACATTCACGCGATCTCGAGATGAATGGCCTTGCCACACGGACAGACGGACGACAAAAGGATCCTCTAAGAACTCCGATTCCTTTTCAGCTACGGAAAACTACAACTAATCTTAAAATATCACCGAAATATTTTTTCTGTATTTTCAGCTTTATTTTAATTAAATACATTATTATGTAATACCTTAATGCATACCTACTGTTTAATTAACACAGTGCACTAAAGCCACTAAATTAATGTTATTTCAAATGATCTTGCTTAGTATTTTTTAGTTTCACACTGTATACCGTATCGTATAGCAGGGTAGGCAAAGGGAATCCAGGGTGTTAAAATACTCCGTTCTCATTAAGACACTTCCATTACCCATTGCGTGTTGAGTGGCGGAACTCAATGCCACGCTTTGCCTTGTTACCAGAGTGAGGAAATAAAAATATTAAATATTTCTTTTCCTCTAGTGGAAATTGAACCCACATCATGTCGAGTTTTCAGTAGCACGCTTGTGCCTGTAAAAATGTTTATCTATAATTAAAAACTTAATTTACAATTATCATCCGATAAAGACATTTGAAAGCGACTTTTTGCCGACATCGTAAAACAAATAATACGTGTCTGAATATCGTTCCATAGCAAATAGCACCGCTCATTTTATTTTCACCAACTTAACCAATTATGATACAAAAACCGGTCAAATGAGAGTAGGACTCGCCGACCGTTGGTCTCGTACCAATTTTATGATTGTACAAACCTAAGTTTACGGGCACACATTTAATATGAAGAAATTTCCAATTTTACGTTTATTATCCTTGTAAGTTCTGATTTCTTACCAAATTTAATAATTCTAGGTATACGACCTAGATGACTGGATAGTAATCGATAAGTTTTGATTATATGATGAATTTTATATAATATGCAAATACGATTTAACGTATATGCTTCATATATACACGCTTAATCTTTTGCTTCTTTTACAGTTATAAGTTATATTGATTATATAGATTCCTTTTACAGTTATATTGCATGTATAGATCAATAAATAAACTAAAAATAACATAGTGAACTACTTAAAACACAGTTTATTATTATCATCTCAATCCGTTCGTTTTGACGCGAGTATTTCGAAATCACGGCATAGTCCATTAAATTTTCTTTCAGAATATTAAGTCACACTGAAGGACGTCATTTAAAAATTGCGGAAATTAAAGCTCCAAATGAGGAAGATAAATGCCCCGTCTTCATTATGGAAAATATACATTTTTTTAATTATGATAACGTGAAAAAAATACACTTGTCTTAAATGGGCAAATGAGTGTAATTCATATTGCTTTATTTTTGTTTTAATTTTACTGTTTTTTTGTAGAATGAGCATCAAATGAATATGCACTCTGATTTTTTAATCTGCCGCTATTTTTAACTCTTCACCAATGTATGGAATCGCATCAAACATATTAAAAGTCTGTACATCACAAATAAACACAATTTTAAGTCCATTTTTATCAGGCTTTTTAAGGTCCATTTTTATCCGTCTCATGCACGTGGCTTTGATCTTCTTGATTAGTATATAAAGCAATTATATTAATAATTGGCTTTCTAAATAAAGCGATAAATGCATCTCTTTTCGTTTCAATACTTTGAGCGTTGCTTATCCCAAGTCCTTACTCATTATATTTCGCCGCGGTGTTCTACTAGAAGACGGTGGAGAAGACGACCTAAATATCCATTCCTACCTCTCAGTACATAAGTGCCTAATAATACAAGCGGTACATCCTCATTGTCACTACTGGCATAGCTTGAACAAATGTCCTTTCTTCAAGTGCACCGAAACATGATAATCATTTTCACTACCATCACCGTCTTAATAATAATTACGTAAAAAGTAATAGGGGTGACGAGTCCCCTAGTCAGTATAACAAAAACAACAACTTACTGCGACACTTCGACGCGTGCGACTGATTACGTTCACTACGTTAAAAATCAATGAATAAAATCGAGGACTAAAAAGAGACCAGAATCAAGTGAATATTGACACTTTTATCGAATAGTGAGGTGACGGGTAACCCATGTTGCCTTCCTAAGGTTTAAAGTAAGCGTATTGGTAATTTGTTCATTAAGTACCTAAAATTTTATAATTTCAGTAAAGTTATGAGTCTTTTACTATATAAGCGTATATTTACAATATTAAATAAAAATCATCAACTATTATTAATGTAGCACAAAATCTTATGAAAGTCCTTTAACGATAATCGTATTAGTGTCAAGAAACCGAGAAACCGAAAATGAATTAAATCTTACTTTGGGCCTCCACCCACTCTCACCCACACAGCGATATCATTGCTATATTTTTACCCACACATAACAGCGTAGGCAAAAGAAACCTGTAAGCCTAGTGTTAAGATACTTCGTTCTCATTAAAAAAAAACCTTTGTCCACTATTCCTTATCCGTTATTAATCCTTTAGGCGTTGTGTGTGGCGGACCTCAATGTCGCCTTTGGTAATTAAACTATTAAATATTTATTTATTTAGAAAACGTATAAAAATTTGAACGTAGTGGGACTCGAACCCGCGCCTCCTTGAAATCGACCAGGCGCTCTGACCACTAAGCCATACTTTCTCATCATCAATATCTTTCTGTCCTAAGTGTGGAATAAAACTTTAAAAATTTTAACAATATTAAATATATAATTACACATTACCGGTAAATCGCCCCTGCAATACGAAGGCCTCAGACGGACTTTACTGTCGTGTTTACGGAAATTCATATTTATTTTCTTGTACTGCTCCAATAACATAAATATATTGTTACCTTTTAAAAGCTTCAATTTAAATAAAGAAAAATAAGTCAAGAAATCAACTCACACTTTATATATTTACCAGATTACTTGACAAAAAATAATAATTTGAAAAAGATGCCATATTATTACTATTATAATACTTCTATCTACTGATTTTATTTCCATTTTATTATATAGAATAGCGCTAAATGTAAAAAAGGGGACATTATAAACGAAATTTAGGAAGTCATTACAAATGTCACAGCCAGTAACTGAAAATACCAGAGTATATTGAGTACCAGAACACTTTCGGCCTAAAATAGACTATTAAATCCGTGAAAACGAGAGAGCAGGTGTTGATACTGACTCCAAGTATCCAACGTTACATTGTTAATGGATTCTTAATTGCTTTTCTATCTCTAAACTAAAGCTGTAAATTAGAAAATTTCACTTTGCAAGTCATTTGTGTTTTATTTGGTGGTTAAATTGGAAAAGCCAATATTTTGTTATGTTTTAAGGTATATAGCTTTCAAGGGTATAACTCATAATCTATACTTATAATAAATCTGTAGAAAAGTCGTTTCTGTACATTGAAAATATTTAAAAAAAAATTAGCTAGGGTGTTAAAGGATAACTAACAGAATCCATTTCCAACATTTTTGGAATTTTTGTCTGTTTGTCTGTTTGTCTGTTTGTCTGTTTGTCTGTTTGTCTGTTTGTCTGTTTGTCTGTTTTCCTGTTTATGTGAACACGCATCACGTCAAAAGTACACAATATATTTAAGCAAGTTTTATACGTAAAAATTACCAGTAAATCAAGGTAACATTTAGTGTTTATTTCATTGTAATAGCTTCATTCTATCAAAAGATATAAGTATTTAAGTTTCCAAGAAGCTTATATTTGAGATAGTAGAACTCGATACTAGAAACGCTATCTATTTTATATTTTAAGTAGGTAGGTAGGTAGGTGGGTAGGTAGGTGGGTAGGTAGGTGGGTAGGTAGGTGGGTAGGTAGGAAGGTAGGTGGGTAGGTAGGTGGGTAGGTGGGTAGGTGAGTAGGTAGGTAGGTAGGTAGGTAGGTGGGTAGGTGGGTAGGTGGGTAGGTGGGTAAGTAGGTAGATAGCTAGGTAGGTAGGTAGGTAGGTAGGTAGGTAGGTAGGTAGGTAGGTAGGTAGGTAGGTAGGTGGTAGGTAGGTAGGTAGGTAGGTAGGTAGGTAGGTATGGGTATGGATGTAGGATGTATGGTGTATGGATGTATGGACTGTATGGATGTATGGATGTATGGATGTATGGATGTAGGGATGTCGGGATGTCTGGATGTATGGCATGTCTGGCTGTTTTGGATGTATGGATGTATGGATGTATGGCTGTATGGATGTTGGCGTTGGATGTGTGGATGTGTGGTGTGTGTGCTGTGTGATGTGGTGTGTGGATGTTGGATGTTGGCTGTTGGATGATGGATGTGTTTGTTGTGGTGTGTGGATGTGTGGATGTGTGGTTGTGCTGTTGGCTGTCTGGCTGTCTGGCTGTCTGGCTGTCTGGCTTTGGCTGTCTGGCTGTCTGGTGTCTGGCTGTCTGGATGTCTGGCTGTCTGGCTGTGTGGATGTGTGGCTCTCTGGCTGTGTGGATGTGTGGATGTGTGGATGTATGGATGTATGGATGTAGTGTATATTTTTTTCAATTATTATTACCAGTAAAGTATCAATCCTAATGTGATATCTATATATTTAATATATTAAATATTTTTTAGTAAGTTTTATAATTCTAATAGAATTATACAACTTTATGAAATGATTTTTCCTTGCATGCGTTGTAATAATTACAACATAATATATAAGATTTTGTATGTTATTTTAATTATTATCTTAGAATAATTAAATGTATTTTGATCAAATTTATTTTCTTAAAAATTAGGAGTGCCCAACAAAGCTATCATTTCTCTATGAAGATATAAATAAATAGTTAAAAAGGTCAGTTATTTAATCATTACACCATTCATACATGACGAATATTACAATAAAAACAATTAAACCGTTTTTACCGCTCCCGCACCGCGCTCACGTCTTAGCTCTTTAAATCGCTTAAGTCGTTTCTGAGATAAGCGTCGACTAACAGAAAAACCAAGAAACCGACAAAATTTATAAATATTATTGTTGCTGATTCTATTACTTTGTTAATTGCTCCAATAATAATTTGTTTAATGAAAATCGAAAATGTCATGGTTTTAATAATTTTCACATTAGAAATCATAAGTGCACTGCAAGCATACATTATTTATTAAAACAGGAACGTAATTCCCTGTACCGAAACAAACAAATAATTCACAAATTTAAGCGGGTGAAGCCGCGAGCTGGTTGCTGTATTTTATAAAATTTTATGTTGTGATTATAATAGATGGATCACGTGGTGATGTCAATACGTTTTAATCATTGGCATGTAGGTACGTTATATTAATTTATAGTAGATATATTTCTCAAGAGAACTTAATCAAAACTTTGTATGTAAAAAATACATGAAATAATCATGTTAGGGAAATATCAAATTTATTTTATGAATCAATCTTAATGTTATATTTGAAACAAATGAATTGTATGTAAATTTATTAATATGTTTCAAGTATGAAAAAAAGAAAAAATGCACTAAAATTGCGTTTCTGCTTTTCTTTCCAATGATTTATATTTCTATATATGTGGGACGTAAATGCGGGAACAGAGCTGCCATCTTAGTACAGAGTAACCTCTAAAATATATATTTACGTATAGTTAAAGAATAAAAAATGTGAAGAGGAATGTGTGATTTCTCTATAGAATATATTATTCTACATTATATCATAAAAAAACAGTTCATATAACGGTATCCTCCTGCAGTATAATTAGTTTTAATCAACATTTTTGAACTTTTAATTTTGAACATTTTAAATATTTTCGTGCCATTATGATGAAAAACTTAGACAATTTTTGAACTTTTAATTTTGAACATTTTAAATATTTTCGTGCCATTATGATGAAAAACTTAGACAATTTTTTAATTTGAAAAAAATAATTTATTAACGATAAGAATGTTGGTAGTTTTTCAAAAGGTATAAGAATTTAAAAAATGTCTAAAATATGCTTTCTTCGCAAGTATTGTATGTAATAACTATTAGTTCTATTCACTAAAAAATCACTATAAATATTAAATATGCTCAATTAGTGTTTTTGTCAGCACCACTTTAAATGAAACCATAGTTAATCACTCTATAAAAGCCTAATACAATAAAAAAATCCTAAAAGTGAAAAAGTTATTTTTCATACAAAATAAATTATATATTATCGTTGATATTAAAATAAAACGCTATTTGTCATTAAACACGCAAACAGGCATAAGCCTATCAAAGGGAAACCGCCGCATACGCCTCATTCCTAAATCGAGTCGTAGGTATTGGCGACAAAGTTCAAAGTTGCTTAACCTTTAGACATACTTTTGTAGTAGTATGTGTTAACGTTATTGGTATCTATGCGCAACTGCGTCACACGAAATACAGGCATGGATAAACATCGATCGTAAAATGAAAAAAAAGTCTACGTCTAAACTGTTGAGGTATCTTGAATAATTTCTTTAGGTATGGGCTTAAAATATTTTATCCTATATATTCCCCCCCCCGTAAAAGGAGCGCTGACGCTTCCATTCTGTATTAATATTAAAGACCATCGCGGCGCAGGTGCACAAAGTTAAGTTATTTAAATCGGTTAAGCCCTTTCTGAGATTATCCTGAACGCACAGATAAACAGACAAATTGACCAAGTTCTATTACATTGTTAAATTTCCGTAATAATAATTTTTCTAATATATCTTCCACGTACAGACACCGATGAGTTAGGATTTTATTGTAAGTAGCGATATTACTATAACTATATATCTATAACTATAACTTAGGTCCTAAAGACTCCTTAAGGCAAAAGTTTAAAGAAATTAATATATTGACAGTTGCATCTCTCTTATGGGTGGTACGAAAATGCGACTGCGTTGCAAACGTACATTATAGGTATATTAAAACACGAACATAATTTTAGTGTATTAAGCAAATAATTCTGTGGTTTAAGCGGGCGAAGCCGCGAGCGGGCCGCTAGTATTTAATATTATGAAATTTCAATGTCGGTTTTTGGGGGCTATTGTATTAATATATGTTTTTTAGATGTATTATTTACTGCTTTTTATATTAAAATTTAATCTAAATTAGTTAGTGTAGCTGTGGCACAGATGGGCACAGCGTCTGGCTATAAACGCGATAATTTTGGTTTCGATTTCCACTCGGTGTAATAAACTATATTGATATCCCCACTAGTAATAAAAGATACCCTGATATATTTATTCAACACAGCGTAAAGCTGAAAAACTTAAAAAAAATGCACACCACAAAAAAATTCCTCGATACAAACTGAAAAGCTGAAACTTACCATTTTCGCGTAACAAAAATGAACCTACAGTACCCGACCCGCTCTCATCTAACAAAGCTTACACTACTAGAACATGCACTTCGACTTAAATCGGATCGGAAAACGTTAATGTTGGAAGTTGTTTCGAGTTACGACCGCGCCTACCGCTACAGGACTTAGCACTCTTAACTTTCCACAAAGACCTTCATTTATTTACTGCATCGCTGACAGCGTGTGTCGGAGTGCCTTGGTGAGAATAAACACGACCAATATATAACTAAAAATAGTATTGGAATATGTAAAATATTTGTTTTGTGTTTTAGTTATTTTTATTTTGGATTATTCGTAAAATAGAGTGTAAGTTTGGTTCCCACTCAGAGCAATTAATGAATAAAGAAATGAAAATATATTATTTTCTCGTTTTGATAAGATAAAAAAGCACGTTGAGTTCCGCTATTCAACAATGTTTTAAAAATTCGGAAAAATATGCAGAATGGAGTATTTTAGCACTAACTTCTCTCTGTGTACCCTGGGGTAGTGCGCTTGTGTTATATATATATGGATATGTGGATACAGCGTCAAAAAAAAAAGTTAAGGTTCATTGATAAAAAAAATAGTGATTTTATTTGACTTAACATAAACATTTGGCTACCATTGTTCAATGTTAAAATTTCAATACTACTTAATAGTATAAATATTATAATAATTCAATAATTTTAGACAATATTTTCAGTATAGAAAATATACCTCAATAACAAAAAAATATATTAAACACTATACAATGCACTCACGAGAAACAACACGCAACGAATCGACCAAGTAAGCATTTGTAGGAAGATTCAATTAAAATCCGTTGTCAGAGCCACATCCGAAATGGGGAATTGTTCACCGACATATTAGCAGCAATAATTTAGAGATAATGTTCGTGTAATTCCGCTGGAGCGGCCCGCGAAATCTATGGGCTTTAATAAACGCGAACAAGCGCCGTGGATACAATTATTTAAGAAAATTGCTGCCCTACATAATACTCTTAATGAAATCACTAATCACGCGAGTTAATTTACAATTTCATTTTATTTCACCCCCTCTACAATGTTATAAGACGTTTCAAGCTGGGAAGGTCCGATACAGCTCACTGTGCAGCTGTTTTAATAAGCTGTTCGAAGTTAGATAGTATATTGAATACTTTGATTGAATAGTTTCGTAACGTAGTGTAATATTGGATGGAAAGTGTATAAGCGTGTGGGTAGTGTCAGAGATGAGAATTTCTGGAATATCGGGGTGAATGGGAACAAAGCTGACACGCTACGTGTTAGATTTGACTTAGGTTATATTGCTTGCTCTCTAATTGTCTTCAGGAGGAAATTTGAGTTAGTGAACTCTATTTAGTTTTCGAATTGAATCAGTTACTTCTTCTTTATAAGGCATACGCTTGTGGTTCACAACACTCAATGCCTAGAATTGGGCGGAGTGGAGAAGAGAAGTGTGTTAATAAAAGATATACACACCACATAAAAAAAATACCATTGCGAGATACAACTTACATCAATAGTATACTTTTTTAGCTATTTATTTTTGGGAGGAAAAAAAAATTTTTTACATCATGATCTCTCTAACTATACCGAAAAATACAGGAATTTCTTAAACATTAAAAACAAACCAGTATTTAACATTTTTTATTTTTTCATTTTTACGAATATACAACTTACAATTTTCCTATGAAAGTCTTTTAGAAGTAAGCGTAGATTTTTTCTTTTTCCCGGTGCTATTACACGATTCTCGAGACGAGACAAGTAGTGCGTCAAGTACGAATTTGTCTCGCGGATAATTACTGTAATATCCTTTTAAATCCTCTTAATGCAGTCTGTTGGTTGCAGTTAGCGGTGACAGATGTTTTTATAATATACACCTAAAAAGCTGTATATTGACTCTCTGTTGAAATAAGTTGTTTAAAATTGTTATTTTATGTTTATTTAATCTATGCAAGAAAATAAACAGTTTTATTTATTTATTATATTGATCTGAGACCAGTCGTGGCGCACGGGCCCAAGCGTGAAACGCGAAAGGCTATAGGGTTCGAATTTGATTCATTTTCCTCGGTATAAAGAGAAAAGCGCGGCGTTGTGTTTCGCCGTACAACATGCAATATCTTCTGAATTCGGCAGAAAGTTTAAAACGTAAGTATTTTAACACTAGGTTCCCACGTTCCTTCTGCTAGCCTGTGCTCTTTAAGTTTTTAGGTCTTCCTACCATGGACATCCATTATGAAGACCAGTTTGACCAGTAAAACAAAATATTTGTAAAACCAGTTTTTGTCTCGTAAGAATTGAACTCACAAACATATTGTAACTTAACAACTGCTCCATGATATTAAATTCACGACACTAAAAATACATTGTTAATTTCCGTGACTGATAAAAGTCTGCAAAAATATATAAATATTTACCCCTGGAAAAATCAACCTTGCCGTTCAAAGTATGAAATTAAGCTTTTATTTATTTACTTCCATATAAATTGGAATATTTTTATTAAAAAAATAACAACGATGAAAGTCAAAGTCGTATGTGGTTACAAATATATTAACCTATTCGGTAATTTAAAATATATTTTTTTTCTTCACGCACTTTTTTATCCCGCAATAACAGGATCGTAGGGTTAACGCACTCCGTTTTTCTAATTTGAGACACCGCGAGTTAACCCAACAAGCAATGTCAGAATTCACCAGGAAAGTGGGAAACATAAGTGTCTCGATGGGATTAGAGTGTCTCATATAGAGAGCTAATGTATAGCTTCCCAGGGTTCCTTTGCCTATCCTGCTATGTTCGCGATACAGCATAAACCTAGAAATAATATATATATTTTAAAACATGAAAATATTATTAAGTTTATAATTAAAAACATAAAAATATAACACTATTCTAAACCCGTCAACTTCATTTTACTCTTACTCATATTTTCTTCATTATTAAAACCACAACTTTAGCCACTTGTTTCAAAATTAGTTTTTAGCTAAGTTGATTCCCTCGTGAATTACTAAAGTAAATTGCGTTTTATTAAAGTCTAGGTCGATTTAAGGCTATGTAAAATGAATTAATCATGTAAAAGTGGCTCTATCGTGACTTCCTTTAAGTAACATTATGTTAACCACCGCCACTTGCACGCAATGCAAGGTTACTATTTTAAAATTCATATAATGAAAATATTTATATGGAAATTTTCTTTGTTTAAATTTAGTAGGTTTTAGCTTTGTAAAGGCAAGCACAACAATTTTCTGTTAAGGTATTTTTTTAGAATCAATAAAATTAATGATAATAAGATAAAAATAAGGGAAAAAATGTACAGATGAACTACTAAGCACTTGTATAAAAAAACAGTATCAAAAAATGTGGTAACCAATATATTAGTAGTACTTTTTAAAATTTTTTTCGCTCCACTCTGAATCCTGCACACAGCAGGCAGGGAAGAGAGAAACAAAGCCTCGCCTTGTTACTAGAGCGAAGAAATGAAAACATTAATAAATAATAATTCAATTCCCCACTCGGGAATCGAACACACAACCGTTGCGTTTACAATCACACGCTTATGCACTGCTCCACGAATAAACTTAGCAAAAAATGCCATAAAACCTAACAAAATTAAAAAAAGACAATGAAGAGCTCAACCTTGATCCATTCAGGGATGTGTTCTCGCGTTGACAGATTACGTATTGTCAGCTTTGAGCGGACATCGTGACAAATGAAATAAGAGGATTGCTGACAGAAAGGTACACGAAAAATCATATGCTGACGTGAGAATGGCAGTCGAAATTCACTGTGGGACCTGATGGGTAAATTTTGTTTGTAGTTTTTGTTTTGTATGATATAAATTAGGAATTTGAGCTATAACTTACTAACTTTCTTCACTCTGGGACTAAGGCAAAAATCCGGCGTTGAATTCCGCAACTCAACACGCAATGCCTGAGAATTTCAACGGAAAGAGGGCAATTGAGTGCCGGGATACAGCGTGAAGCTAAAAAAAGGAAATATTGTAACATTATAATTAAAATTACTCTCTAATTCGAGGCTAAGCGCGGCGTTGAGTTCTGCCACTAAACACGAAATACCTCCAGAATTCGGCAGAAAGTGGGGAACGGAGTGTCTTAATACTAGGCTCCCTCTGCCTACCCTGCTGTGTGCGGGGGATACAGCGTGAAGCGTGATTTTTTTTATTATTTAAATATTTCTTTTCTTACATTATACTAATGTAAGATGAATTGTACACGCAAAACATTTTGAATTCGATTTATGCAAAAAAAAAAAAAGAGATGTTTTCAAAAAATTATGTATTTTTTTGCCAATATAACGCTATGTCCCAAATATTTGAGACATTTTGAGAAACAGACATTTTTGAGTATTTTAATTACGGCATGAAGCTAAAAAAGATAAGTAATATAGTGTACAAAGAAATGAAAACATCGAAATATTTTTAAAAGTGACTGATGCTCAGTCACTTTGTCCAACATATAGGCCAGAAACAAAATGTATAATTATAAAAGTTGTTATAAACCCAGAAATAATTAATATAATTTGAATACAAAAGAATTCGTTAAAACATAGAACAAAAATAAAATTAATTTTTTGCTGCTCTCCTAATTAGGTCATCTAGAAGTTTTTCTTTTACGTTCGTTATTTTTAATTATAATATAAAACATCGTTTTGACTCCCGTATATTTCCGTGATTGACTGACAGTCCTGGTATTAAATAAAGATTGCGATCTAATCAAATTTATGTGATGATTTTTATTTATTTTTTAAATTCATATTTAATTTAAAAACTTTACAGTGTGTTGCACATACCAGGATAGGCTGAGGGAACCTAATGTCAAAGTCCTCCGTTCTTCATTTTCCGCCAAATTTTCCTGACATTTCGTGTTGAGTAGTGGAAGACCAGACCAAGGATATCAATGAAAAGAAATATTAATTTCCCTAAATGGGAATAGAAGCTCTGCTCCTCTGCACCTCAATAACTTAATTTTGTCCTGTTCTTATACTTTCGTAAATTTTATGAGGAAGATAGACCACAGTAATGTATCACTTGCTTCGGAAAATTCCGCGTAAATAAATATTATGCTGGTGGAAACCAACCTTGAGCTTTGACCTAGCCTTTTACATCAATTTTATAGAATAGAAATATCTCCGAAACAGTAAAACTAAAACAATTTATGTTTATACTTTTAAAAACAGTGATATATAAAAACAACTCATTGGGTAAAAAAGTTTAATAGAAAAGCATTTATTCTTATCAAAAATAAATTTAACTCAAAAATAAAATGAATGAAGCAAATTTGGCACCTAAGAAAATAACATTCGACGTTATAAAAAAAAACTCAATTTGCACCCTCCGTAGGTACCCACGAGATAATTGCATCCCGACTAATCCCGCTATCACATACCTAGTACTGATTACAGTGGAAAATACCGCCTTATTTTTTTCATATTTCTCATTGAGAATATTTTTCAATTAGACGACCGAGCTCTTGTTTACTCTTTGAGGAAATTACGTTACCTTTTGTTCTGTATTTACACGCTCTTGAGATTGAATTGGACTCTTGCTTTATGTTTAGCCGCATTGTGCACCTGCTATATACTGGGACTATGAAATATTAATTAAATTTTATTTTGTACTAATATGTCTTTGCTCCATAATTACAACATAACGTTGTTTATTAAGTTATTGTGTGAGGTTGTTTTAATATTATAAGTATTTTTTTTAAATATTATTTCATATTTTCATTTCTTTAGTCTGGTGTCGAAGCAACGCTCGGCGTTGAGTTCCGCCATTCAACACGCAATGCCTTTAGAATTCGGTGGAAAGTAGGGAGCGGAGTGTTTTAATACTAGGTTCCTCTTCTGCTCTCTCTGCTACTCTCTGCACTCTGCCTCCTCTGACTATTGCGGGGTACAGGGTGAAGCTGGTTTAATTTGTATTAATATAAGGTTAATTCGTGGCAGAAGCGTTCGACTGTAATCGTTGTGGATTCGATTCCTACTCGTAGATATTTAATATTTCACATTTTAATTCTTGTGCATCTCTGAGTTCTTATCATTTATACAATAGTGAACTCAAAATTAAAGGCAATCCGGTACGAGAAAACACTACAAAATATTAATGTTTAAATGCAATAACTATTGTATTTATTACAGACCTATAGTTTGATTAAAGATGGCATGGGTTCTATAAAATAAATTTGCTGCATATCTTCTACTTTTTAAAGAAACTGCCGTCGTACGTCTCTCTTTATGATTGTTCTTCTTTTATTAGACTACTTTTGTTTCTTAAGTGAAATTATCCGAGTTACAAAGACGGGGCTTTTGCTGTAAATCCGTACTTACTCTTTGAATCGTAAAAGTTGGCCGATTGAAAAAAAATGGTTCCGAATAGCAATTTCGGAGATCGATTTATTTATATATAACTTAAATTCGTGTACAATTAATATTATTTTAAGCTTATATTTCATAAAAACATATGATTGCATGGTTTTTAACTAAAGTAGTAAAGTACATTGTTGTTGTTCTAGATACTGTAAATGTATTTGGAGTGGGTACTTATCACGCTATGAGAAAAATGTTTTATGTTAAAATAAAAACAGCCAAGCGTCGCTCGTGCAGAAACTTAAAACTGGGCGAACTGGATTGACTAATAAGATTAACATAATTGCTCGAGGCAGCGCACGCGAGCCCATAGCTCCTCGTAATTAGCACCCATTGTTGTAAAGTGCATGTGTTGTTGCTATATTCCACCTCTACATTAGTTATTTGAAGGTAACTTTGTTACCCCAGCTGTGGTACAATTTATGACATATTAGGCTTTTGAAAGAAATTGACAAGTCATTATACTAAAAAAAGAAAATATATAATTTTTTAATAAAAAGAAAAGAATGTAATTAAAAATATATATCATTTCACCACTATATTTGTAATAAAGATACCCACTTCTCTATATTATAATACATTTATGTATTATAAGAATATATAATAGTACGAAAGCCCACAATGCTAAATCGAGATTTAGTCGAGCGTCAGAGAGACCTATTGAGTTGGGAAGCTTAGATGATAAATTGTATATCTTTTAATCTTTTGGGGAGCGGGTTGAAATTCTATAATATATTAAAAAAAATTAAAAAAACTGTATGTGTTACAGTCATCTTCATACCCTAAATGTTTCTCATAATGTAATGATATTTGAATGAATTTGCTCAATAATACAATTATTTCTTTAATTTTTTTTTGTCATTGATCGTAACCCATTGTTTTTCAATTGGTTAATATAATATAATAGTTAATTGCTCAAGAAATAGCATGTAAATAAAAGAGTGTATGTTTGAAGTAGAATACTTGTATTTATAAGAAAATAATCTTTGAATTATTCCCTTCAAAATATAAAAAAACTACCACAAGCATGTCGAGATTACGTTTCTTTTACATTTTTGTAGTCTTCCCTCTTCTTTACGTCGCTCTCAAATTGTCCATTGTCTCAAATTGTTGTGATTAGTGGTATATACATGATTTAACATGTAACTAACTCACTCTACATTAATCTGAAGGGCTCGAGGATTTTAGATGATCAATTTTTCTTTCCTTTATCCTAGACATATAATGGGGCTCATATTTGGTGAAAGTACTTAGCCGAACACAGGAAATCCCCCAGTATATTAATCTGCGGTGTTTTAATAAATCCTGAAATCCCCGCGTGGGCTCCCCTATCATAAATATAAATACATATATAAAGATAGTATAGTATTTTTTGTCTCTTACTTGTCAGCTTCATGCTTTATCCCATATGTTATCGTAGATAGAACCTACCTAGTGTTAAAGAAATACCGCTGACAACTTTCCGGCGAATTCTATAAGCACAACCTATCACATTTACAATCACACGCTTGTGCCCTCTGATTCTTGTCTATTATAATTAAAGTTAAATACCCAAGAACAAAAAATGTTTACATTTTTAAACTTTTTGCTTCAAAAAACAAAGGAATTTTATAAAATTACCCTTACATAAGCTCTACATAGTTACTATCAAAATACTACATACATATACACATACATACATATATAGTAAAAGCAATAATATTGTCAATTCGAGACAATATCTTAATAAAAGTCAGCATAAACTAAAGACCCAATCCAGTGCTATAGTAAATATTCAATAAGAGTAGCGTGTATTGTCCTGCACTCGCGATTCAGTTTGCTCACTGCTCAATATACTGATATTGTTTTGGTCGTATCGAAAACGGAATCAACAGTATCGGTCTCCCAAGCAATTGTATGGTTCCCTTATCTTATAGGTACGTATTTGTATGATACTTTACATATTTAGATAGTAGTGCCTTTCTTTTATTGAATTGTACTTAATTGCATGAAACGTAAAACCATTTTAAATGTAAGAATAATTTAATATTGATCGTATCTAATAAAAAAACTCGCTCAGGAGTCACCTATTTTTCATAGTATTTAACCGATCAAATTTAATATTTAAAATCTGCTTCACACTATACCTTCTTAGTGAGTAGACAGAGGTAACCTAGTGACAGATACCTCGTTATATCCAGATAGGAAATATTGCATGTTAAGTGGCAGAACTCGAACGCCTCATGAAAAATTATAATTAAAATAATAAAAAAATAATAATCCACAGTGCCGTATTATAAAGTAATAATCAGTTTTTTTTTACGATAAACAAGTCTTACCAATTTTTCTTTATATTTTTATTATGCCAAAACCTTAATTATATTGTGAACACATCATTAAAAATAAACTTAAAGAACATAAAATTTAAAATATCGTTGAAGTATATTTTTTTAATTATTTATTTTTACTGAAGTCGTCCAAATATAGATCTAAAGATCTTTCATTTATAATAATTAAGGAAGTTCTTTGCCAAACATTAATGAATTTTAACATTTTGAAAATGTTTTATTTATAAAATAATGTCAGTGCGTGTAAGCTGGGAACCTGAATCCCTTGCCTTGTTACCAGAGCGTGGAAACAAAAATATTTAATATTTCATTCCTCCGAGAGGGAATCAAAACCACACCTTCATGCTGTGGGTACCACGTCGCTTTACAATCATCAATTTCAACAGAATACTCTATACTAAAATATATTTATTAAAGTACATCAATTTTATATTCGATTAAATGACAAAAATCCGGCAGACGCCATTATAAAGCAATGTTACAAGAAAATGAATTATACGTACGGTTTCATATTAATTTCCGAGGGTTTCATATTAATTGGAGAGATTTACGTGAATATAAGCGGAATCATCTGATGTACCATTATGAATGATGAAACGATATTTACTTCGGTCGATATGAATTATAATATGATGTAAGCTTAATAATAAAAGATAATTTATTTGCTTGTACAATATGTCTCTTATATAAATTATATTTATTTTATGGTTTGAGTATGTGGTGTTATTGTGCAGATTGGGTGTGTTGTGATGAATGGGTGTTTTTCAAGTTTCATACAAAATCCACTGAACGGATTTAGATGAAACTTCACAATTATATGGCTGATAAATCAAATTAACAATTTATGCTACCATTTATAAATTATATTTTGTATATAAATAAATAATTAATTAAAAAATTGTTCATAAATAAATAAATAAAATATAAAATATTTTGTACATAATCGTCAGTAATGTAAATTTAAATAATAGTAAATTTAAACGGGCGAAGCCGCGTTTATGTTACTAAAAAATCACTACTTCACTAAGTATTCTGCACGTAGCAGGATAGGCAAGCAGGGGGGAATCTAATGTTAAAACACTTCGTTCCCTACTTTCCGCCAAATTCATTAGGTTGCTAGTATAAAATAATTTTCATGTTATATAATAAATAAAAAAAATTAGAATATTACTAAGAAAAAATCGATTTAAACTACAATTAATGCTAAAAACGTTTCGTTAAATGGTAATTTCGAAGCAGTCAGAAATTTATTGATGGGACAACAGGCACGTCACTACGCGTCCGGTCTCCGCGGTATAACATTTGGATTTATTCAGTCGTGAAATTAAACAGGCCCCGGAGCGCCCCCTATCACAATTTATGTTCGCACTAGTTCTAAAGGTCTAATACCGGGGGCAAGATATCTTGAATTGCACCCTCATTAATTGGATAAGTCATGACAAGCGACGTATTTTGTTCTTGATTTTACTAGAGTTGGGGATAACTAAGCTTGGAGATTGTGGCCGAATTAATACAAGCCTGTTTGTTTCAGATTGGGACAGCGGATTGGCTTAAATGTTTATTATTATAAGAGAAGGCGATATTGTTGCCCCCGCAGTTACAGGGGCCACGTTGAAATTTGTTATTAAAAATCAACAAATCAAAGGGATTTTTTTTAAAACGAAACATTAAAAATAATCATAATAAGCTATTGTTTGGTCGAAACCAATGCCGCGACACCAGAGGGAATGAAATAAAAAGATTAAATATTTAATTTCCTGGAATGAGAATTCAAATAACAAACTGTCGCGTTTATAATCGCACACTTTTGCCATTGTACCACGACTGGCCTCTTTTATGCTTATTATTTATATATGTATTTTATATTAGAAATCATTTATCTCATAAACGTCTATAGTTGCTTTATTTTCCATTGCGTATTTGATTGGCTGCAAACTGATCCTAGGTAATGTTTTATTCATACTATCGTTTACTCTTTTTTACTATTAACTAAGTTTATTAAATATATTTTTTTCCTTAAGAAAAATAAAAAATATCAAAACACATCTCCATAACATTATAAGTGATATGTAACATTTGAAACAGGTATGTAATTTTAGTCCCATACATTTATAAGTACAGGTATCATAAGTGAAATCCCACCCTTACGCATTCGCTGCGCTTATTGTTGGAGCAATCCAATAGCGGTTGAATGGAATCTTTGGAGCTTATTGGATTTACTAACCTTCTATTTTCACGTTAGTAGCTAAATATCGGATATGGAGAGATAAAAGAATTCGTTACACATTCAATACAAAATTTTATTATTAAAATTTTGAAACTTGTGATTTGAAGATATTTACATACAAAAGTAGGCAGAGAGAACTTAATGTTAAGACACTCCATTTCACACTTAACTTTCCCCAATAATTTTCGAGGATTGCGTATTGAGTGGGGAGCCCTTGTTACCTACGACGTCTTGTTACCAGAGCGAAGAAATGAAAATATTAATAAATGACAATTCGTCCCTCCTATTGGGAATCGAACCCACAACCGTCACATTTACCTCCAAACCTTAAGCATTAAAGTAATTCATTCATTCTTTTACCAAGTAATATGCAAAGCACTGGGGTGCATTAGAGTTGTAGGAAGCATTTATCCTTACACCCTGCCACCCTAAGCCTGTTCTAGTCAAACATATTCGACAATATATCAGAAGGGTGGGCGATGTAAGAGGGGGACATCGTAAATATTCATTATGGGACTTCAAACCATACTTTGTTAAGAATGGGCTCCTCTACATGCGTTTGTCACGAGTGCCCTCAACATTCGTGCTTTGTCTAGAATGTACAAGTACTTTGCCAGATTTTACAAAGGAAACCACATCATCAATTTCTGCTGGCGTTCGTTGACCGTTTGATATTATTTTGTTATCTATTATTAATACAACTATGTAGTCGCTGATTTAATTGTTCGATAAAATATTGGGGCCTTTAAGTAGTGCGAAAGTACATATTTCATTTAGCAATTTTTATTTACGATTACAATGCATTTTTTTTCTGCTTCTCGCTGTATCCTGCATGTAGCAGGATAGGCAGAGGACGCTTAGTGTTAAGACACTCCGCTCCCCATTTTCCGCCGAATTTGGAATCTGCGGAAAGTGACTGGAACTCAGCGCCGGTTTAATAAAATTTGTGGTGAAACATCAGATTGTGTGCTAGATACATTTTATACTACAAAAATATGCCTTTATAATATATTTTAATGTTTTTAAATTAAGTTTATTATACGCTTTACATATTTAAATTAAAAAAATAATAATAATTAGCTTCACGCTGTCTCGCATACAGCAAGATAGGTATAGGGAACCTAGTATTAAGAACTCCTCATGCCTCAAGAATTTGATGGACATTGGGGAACCACTTTCCTTCAAATTCTAGAGGGATTGCTTGTTGAGTGGCGGAATTCAACGCCGCGCTTTAGTTTCAATGGGGATCGAATCCACACCCAGTCGCGTTTACTGGCACACTTTCCGCCCCTGCGGCTGGCACAGAGCGTTTTAGTATTAGGTTACAACATTTTGGACCTGCCAGTTGAGGACTGGTCACTTTTGTCAATGAATATATATGGAAATTGATATAGATATGTAAACCAGACATAACGGGTTAGACATTATTAATTTATTTTACTAGAGTTGGGGAGGGGAGTTTACAAGAGTGTGTGCTTATAGTTGAATATTGTTATATCCAATTTATTTAGATACAAGATTGAACGCAAACATTATCAAACATTGAAGATTATTGGGATGGGGAACTTTGTTGGAAAAAGCATGATATAAAGGATCAATATACGACATGAAAAAAGGGTTGTGGGACTAACCTTCTGGACGCAAGTGAAGAATAAATCTCTCGACAGGAAGTTTTCTTACGTATCATAGTTATTGTAGTTAAGCTCATAAGTCTTCATCAAGATTGTTTTGTATAAGCCGAAAAAATAGAAAGAAAATAATAGTTATTTACATATTTTTAACAGATAATAAATATACAAATGTAAAATATAACATATCTATAAAATAACACAGATTACAATAACAATATTTTACAAACAAAAAAGTCTACAATAGCCATTGAAAGAGTTCTATATTATATTTTTTCATAATCAATATCAAATTCATAACAAAGTGGCCTCAACAACTCATCTGTAGACTGTCACTAAACATACATACATATGTGATAAAGCAATATTTACGCAACAAACACATCCAATACTTTGAGTAATGTGCCTCCTCCCTTTCCGTTTCCTCCAAAACGCCTAATAAATATATTCGACGCCTTCGCACAAGGTATGTTTGTAAATAAAAACCGGTCGATGGGCAATAAATAACTTCAATTGTCATGTTTTCTTTCCTTTGGTCGTTAGTCCCGCTGGGGTAATGTGAAACGCCATTAAAAGGACATAAATACATTACCCTGTCTATAAATGTCGTTGAGTTTCGTAGTTCGCTTGTAAATAGACTGTTCGATGCAATCTACAATGTTGTTGACGGGAAAGTTGCAAGATATTTCTGTCAAAGGAATAAATGCTAACAAATGGCATTTTGTTGGCACTCTGCTGTTGCCTATTTTATAGCTTTTTTAGACGCAGATAGTTGGAGTTTGTGATTGTGAGTTGAACGGACTCCATAATTACTCTGCTCCTGAACCCGGTGGGTTCATTTCAAATGTTTTTGCTCGCTTAACTTGCACTTATTGGTTTGTTAGTGGGAATACAGGTGTGTAGTTTACTCTTGCGAGTTAAACTTAGTCATTGATAGGTCCGTTCAGCTTGCAGAGTAACCTGGACTATGCTCATAAATTTTCCATATTAGAATATTTAGTTTGTCCATATTCTTCTTTTTATACCCAACAATATCCCCAACTATTAAGTCGATTTTGATTACGACGCCAGTGCATGCTTCTCTAACCCCAGAAACAGATGTACCAAGGTATTTCCCTCTGGTATAGCTCCTTGGAGCGTTTCCATTATATGACGGATCCCAGAACTATCTTATTTTGACCCCCATTATGCCGCACATCTACCTTAGCATCTTCATAGAATCTTTCCAGTTCACGTTCACTTTATGCTTCAAAATCAAACGGCTATCGTTAATAAATACTGTCATTGGTGTGCATCACCAGCCATGGTCCTGGAAGTGAGCCCAGAAATTATCTAGTTCACTATATTAAATAAGAAATGAATTAAAAAAGAATAACATATTTTGTTATAATAATACAATATAATTAATTTATTTATTGAATATAAATAAATTAATAATCAATATAAGAAAATTAATAATTTTATTGAATACTTGCGGCTCCGCTAGCTTAAAGTACATGATAATAGATTTAATGAGCAGAATTGATTACAACTAATATGACTTCTAGTATGATTTTTTATTACTTAAATCTATTATATTCTAATATGATTTTTTCCCGACATTATCGTAATTTCTATAAGATTATTTGTTAATCGGACTAAAAAATACGACCAATGTTGATATTTGACTTATAAAGTATATATAAAGCTAATTATTTATTATACGTATACTATACGTATATTTTTTTAACATTACGTTCTTTTTACCTATGTTATGTTTTTTAAAAGTCAGTCAAATGTGCTGATGTCAGTTAATAATTTAACTTATTCCTTCAGAAACAGCCTCTAATATTAAATTGTTGATTTGGGTAATGATTCATAATATTCTTTGTAAAATAACTGTAATAATGGCATATTAACTCCTGTACAGTTTTTAAATTAGTTACATATATTATATGAACAAACCAACCAGAAAATCTTTGTATTTACTTGATATTTCTTTCAAGATCGTTTTTTATCTCGTGTTAAATTAATTACTAATAATAATCTCCACTAACAATTTAATTTTGTTAACTTTATGTATAAAATATTATATAATAGTGCTTCAAAAATATATATTTTTATCAACAGTCATATAACCCAGACGTTTCGAATGTTATCTTATGTCTCAATGCCAGGAATCTTACCAGCGCGATTGCTATATAACATTCGCAGGCAAACTAATGCCTTGAGTTCATTCAAATGACGATATTTTTTTTTAATGAACCGATTTTGATGAACCAAATTTTAATAGTTAAGTTGAGTTGAAACAAAGCAATTGGTGAAATTTTCAAGTAAATCGGTTCGGGTCAAACATATCGACAGACAGACAAGAAATTAAAAAAAAAACTTTTTGCTTTCTATTATTCTTTTTAACCCTCTATCCATTTCATTCAAATTACTTAATGTACAGACAAAATATTTTTACTGTCGTGTTATATATAGACATAATTAAATTAATAAAGTATATCACTTTATATTCTATTCCTTTATATCAATTTCGAAAAATTAAGTATTTATTGAAAATACGCCACTCAACACGCAATGAGGATTCGGCGGAAAGTGGAGAACGGAGTGTCTTAACACTAGGTTCCCTCTGCCTATCCTGCTGTGTGCGGGATACAGCGTGAGGCTGATTTAATTTAAATAAATATTTAAATATTAATTTAAGAAATTAAAAATGGCCCCACTGTTATCGCCTTTATTTATTTTTATTTCATTCATCCCCCGCGAATCACAAGGTATAAGACGCGACAATGCGGCCCCCGAGGCCACTTTCTTCATTTTATTTTTAACAGATTAAAATTATTCGTTTCCTTTCTCCATAGAGATATTATTTAAATTTATATAAGTAAATTATATTTTAAAAATAATGACGTCATTTCCTTAAGAGTATTCAGTACGAGTATACAACAAATAAGAAACAACTCAATGAGATCTTAAACTTTACAATTACATATTTCAAATGATATTATTTTCTCTGCCTACTCTTATATACGGAGGGATGTTGCGTGAAAGTAAAAAAAAAATATTTAAACAATACCTTTAAAAATCCACTCATCCACACTTTACTTGTCCGTGGTCACAGGTAGACTTAAATATTCAAAAGAGTTTTATATTTCAGCTTCACGCTGTATCCCGCATATGGGTAGGTCACTCTCTTCACAACACTTTAAAACTCCATTATTTAATAAAATTCCGTTATTTGTGTAGCTTATTTAAAAACTTTAATCTGATGATATATTTTATCTACAGCTTCTATATTCATACAATTTTTTACACAAAAGTCAGTCCCAATTTTTATAGACTATATTGTATAAATATAAATTTGATGTCAAAAACACTACCCATTTACACGTTTACATTTTCGAAATTTTCCCTTATATTTCCCGAAGTTTCCCCATATACATATTTTTTTCAATAAACTCATCACATAAATAAATTTAAACGAAAGTGTCGCCTATTTCCGTTCCAACGGATTTATTCCACTAACGCTCAACGATATTTAGGCGGTGTTGCGTGTCGAAGCACATTATTTTTAAACGAGACCGTTCAAAATGTATTGTTTTGCACCGCAGTAGGGAATTTTAACAGCGCGTCGAGGACTGTGAAGAGTAGCACAGAAATGCTGTATGTTTACATACATAGGTAGAGAAAATAATACACAAATTCATTTTTCACTGTAGCAATATTGTTCGTAGTAACAAAACATGTCAGTATTGTATAAAGTTGACGTTTAGATTCGAGTAGAAATTGTTCGAGTTGCTATGGAGATTCTATCAAGCAAGTTTGAAATATTCTAGCTGTTTGAACGGTCTGCTACGATATACTGTTATATTAAATTCTTTTGTGCCTTTTTTCCTTTGACTGTTCATGATAGTCAAGACTTCAATTCTGATTAATAGAAATATAGAAAATGTGGTATAGAGAGAAGGGTCGGACAAGGAGTGGTTTTTTCCTTAGTATTCTTAATATCTCACTTTCTCTCTTTCAAAATCCTTTTTCATATTTGTTTATACATAACTTACACTGTATCATATAATTAGAACAAATGTCAGGTAAAAAATAAGTGCCTTAAAGTTCATTTCACTTTCCAGATACTATCTTTCATAATAAATAGATTGTTTATAGTAAAAAAAATAGTGTCGTGGCGTGCAATAATTCATTAAGATATTGTTTAAAAGGAACATAAAACTACGGTCAAACAAAAGTAGGTAAGTACCAATGTATTGCGTGAGACCAGCGCTATCACGATGCTTATTAAAATACACCAGCATATAAATGTCTAATTGAAAACTTACAAGTGAACCCAGACAGTTCTTGATAAGATTATACTGAACAAAAGTATGATCAATTTTAAATTTATTTAAAAAAATCAGCTTCCTGCTGTATCCCGCACACAGTAGGGTAGACAGAGGGGACCTAGTATTAGGACACTCGTTTCCCACTTTTCGCCGAGTTCTGGAGGCATTGCGTGTTGAGTGGCCGAATGGAAATATAAATGTAAATAAATATTTCATCTCCTCGAGTGGGAATCGAACCCACAACCAGTCGATTTTACAGTCACACTTTGTGCCTTTGTGTGATAGAGTAAAAAAATTACGAAAAACAACATTTTTCGAAACAAGAACAGTACCCACAACCATGGCGTTAACAGACAGATGCTACCCCGATGTGCCAATAATAATCAATACACTTAAAACTGCCTCCAGATATAAATTAATAATGTAATGCTCTAAATATATGAACATTTTTAACAGTATTGCTATATTTTAACTAGAAAATGAACAGATAAGTGATAGGTTCACTAACAATAAACTTTTGAATGCAATTTTCAGTGAACTGCTGAACATATCGCGCTAACGAACATCGACGTGTTAATAACAACAAAAATAGCTTTGTTTTAGAGATATTTTATTTAACCTTGTTAAAATGTATTGTATGAAATATAAATATAATATTTTATTGAAAAATCTGTGCCAAATAAATATTTATATATTTATAATCTATCTATATATGGACAATAATTGTACAACAATTTTTATATTGATTGTGATTGGCTCATCATAAGGTTTTTACGTTTTGACAAAGTTCACTTGTGATAAATGTAGAGACTCAAATTTCATAAATCAGAGTAGGCAGAGGGAACCTAGGAAACTAGGTTTAAAATACTACGTTCCCATTAAGTTATTTTCGTTGCCCAAACACCGCCTAATTTTGAAGGCATTGCGTAACAAGACTAACGTAACCAGAGAGAGGAAATGAAAATATACAATATATTATTGAATTTACAGCCGCAAGTCTGTGTGCCCTTAGCCACGATTATACTCACATACACTACGACTTTCCTGTAACTTAAAAAAAAAATCAGCTTCACGCTGTATCTCGCTCACTGCAGGGTAAACAAAGGGAACCTAGTGCTAAAACACTCCGTTCCCCATTTTCTGCCGAATAGAGGCATTGCGTGTTGAGTGGCAGAACTCTACGACGCGGTTGTCCTCGACAAATGAGCGAAGAAATGGGAATATAAATTCAAGTAAATATTTCATCTCCTCGAGTAGGGAGTGAACCCATAACCAGTCGGTTTTACAGTCATACTTTGTGCCCCTGTGCCACGACTGGCCTTTTGTGTACTTGCAAAGGGATACAATATAGAAAAAAAAATAAAAATGTGAGCTTATTTTAAAATTATTATAACGTATCTTATAAAATTCAAAATATCTCCAATATCAAGACGATACGTGATTAAAAAGCTATCATGCGAGGTGATTACCGCACCCTGAAAGCGCCTAAGGAAAATTAATATGCGAAATTACTGTTCGCGAACGTAAAAGATATTGATGGTGACTGGCAGCAGTTACAGCAGCTATAAATGAGGTGTTACTGCCGTGTTAGTGGAACGTTCCAGCTGTAAAGTTCTAATTTCTACTTGTAGTCTATTAAATTGGTGCAATTTATTTGTGCTTTGCTGAATGTGGTTCTTACTAATATCTTTTTAGATTCGAATCGCGAATCCGACCCGCCCAATTTCAGGATTGTAGATAAGCAGAAGGTATAATTTATAAAAATTGACAAAGTTTTCCGGGCATAAGCACTCATTTTGCATGAAATAATCTATTATAATATATTTTTTTACATTTTTAATTGTGGTTTCCCACAATTAGGAAAAAGATACGTATAAAAATTTTGAACGTTTTACCCGATGAAAGTTTAAAATAGCATTTCTTTATTAAAGGTATTAATTGTATGTAAACAATAATGTAATTAATATATATGATAAGGACACTAGATATAATAATAAATTAAAAAAGGATACGGACCAAGTGTCTGTAGTGTGAAGTAATAATAATAATTTAAAAAAAAAACAGAGCAAGCGACTCTGTTTTTTGTCAGAATTCTTGACTTCATATTGAGTGAGGGAAAACTAACTTTATCCTCATAACGCAATGAAATGAACTTAATCATAAGTAGTTAATCGTTTTTGAATTACAATATTTACATATATAATAAAAATCACATTATATTATACATAAATATCGATGGCAAAATACTAACTGACTGATTAATAGACATGTATTATTTAACTTTATTTGTATTCTTACATCTAAATACCACCAAAACCAACTTTTGGATGGAAGCTTAACTTAGTTAGAAACTAACAACCTATATTAAAAAAAATAGTAACCTAGTATTTTCAAAAAGTACAAAATTTCAGTTTCGTTTCTATTTTTTTATTTAATTAACTATTGTTTAGTAAATTTTTATTGTGAATGTTTTCTAAGCTATCGGCTATTGTGAAGATGTGATAGACTCCATTGTATACTTAAATCAACGAGGGTTTGATCTTAGAACATGACTATTTAGAAATATCATCAATTATATACTTACACGCATATGCGTATTTTTCTCTCTCTCTCTCTTTTTCACAAATAATAAAGGTACGCAGAGAAAATATACTTTTAAGACGCTCTCTAAGCTTATCTCTCAAATATGTCAACCTATAGTTTTAGAGGCTCTCGTGCGCAGGGGCACAGTGTGTGACTGTAGCGCGACGATTGTTAGTTCGATTCCTACTCGGGAGAATGAATTTTGTGAAAGTCAAAAAAAATTAAATTAAGACTACATAGCGAATTCTATCTTTTTTTTATATACAAGCATTTGAAATCAGGTCAACCACTCCTAACTTGAGACGGTGGAAATATACTGTATTTTGTAGTTCAATAATATAACAGCGATATTTTTTTTATGAAATCTAGGGGCGAAGCCAGCAAAAAGTTAATATTAACTAAGTTGAAGTACACGAGCAGTCGGAGGGATAGACGAAGGGTACTTGTGACGCAGCACTATACTTCCCTCTTGTTGTTAATCTGCTTCACTTCCGTTACATCTGTTAAAGTTATGTGGAAATCATGTTTTATGATAGATCATTATACTCGCTACGATTGCATTTATATTTGTTTCTGTTAAAGAAACAAAAATATGTTAAAGGTTATTCTTTAATTCATCATCTGAGCGCGGCGTTGAGTTCCGAAAATCAAAATAAAAAATGTGCTTAAAGCAGTTCTAAAGTATTTTTAAACTCCGAGAGCCTTCGGCCATAGTGAAAGAGAAACAAAAGATCTTTTTCTAAATCGCGCCCGACGCTTTGAAAACAAGAGATTGCGTCAATGAATTCCTGTTTTAGGGCTTATGGTTATACATAATGCATTCAACATTGTTCATTGTTCTTAAAGAAAGTAAAAGCTTAAAAGCTTTTCTAAATTTTATTTGTATTATAATTTTTTGTGGCACGTTCCAAAGTTTACAATGCTAACTAATGTTATACAGTGTCAAATATATTTACATATAATTTCAGCTAGATATTATATCGTATAGGCTATGGTGGAATAGTGGTTCGATTCCCGCTCTGGTGTCGAGGTAAAAGTTGAATTGCGGCGTTGAATTCCGGCACTTAGCACGAAATGGCTACAGAATTCGACGTAAAGTAGGGAGTTGAGTGGAGTATTAACACTAGGCTTCCCTTGCCGGCCATATTTATACTATATAAATGAACACGCTTAATTAAAATGATATTTCATACAAAAAAGGAAAATTTAGGTTAGGCTTAAAAGGCTATTACGACGCACGGCAGTGCAGCTAATTAAAGCGCGGCCAATTATCACACCAAATTATGAAAGTGCTGTATCGCGTGTTTCAAGCAAGTTTTAGGGCGGTACGAGGGTGTCTTTATATTATAATTATATTAAATAAAACCGATTTTAATGTTGAATACTTTCATTGTTTTTAAATGTTTGATTTAAATAGAAAAATAATTTAAATTTTGAATATTAATTAGAATAATGACATTATTATTAGGTTTATTTCAAAGTGAATTCTTAAGTTATTAACTAACATCTTTAACAGTTATGTTATATATATTTATATTTGACCGTTGTTTAAGATTGTTTGAAAAAAAAAAATACGAAAAATAATTGAGAGCAGTCTAAGCGCAGGAGCTCAAGCGTGCGACTGTAAATGCTACAGGTTCTGGGTTCGATTCCCACTCGAGGAAATTAAATATTAAATATTTTCATAATAATTCATTTTTTCGCTCTGGAAACGAGGTTAAGCGTAGTGTTGAGTTCCACTACTCAACACGTAATTTTTCCGGAAGATCTCAACATTGGATTCCCAAAAAAAAAAAATTAAAGCTTCTACCTATAAATTGAACAATACAAAAATTCCAAACAAACCGCATAAAAAACAAACAATATAAAATTAAAAGGCTCCATAAAAGTCCTGTATTATTTACGTTGACAACTTTTTCTTATCGCGGTCGTAACAGTAAAATCGCACCAGAAGACGCAATGAAAACCTTATCACTAAGTATTTTCATTTTGAGATATTAAAGTTGCTATGTAAAAGTGACTCGTGTAATGTCGGCCACATGGTTCATGGTGCCGACGGTGCATGCGAGGCGAGGCAGTTGACAAATGAGACCAACTGGCTTTTTTTTTTGCCTCGTGCCTTTAATGAGGCCGGTGTGAGTGTCTGTGAATTTGTAATGTACTCTGTCACCTAATGTGGCCTTGTTTGTTGTTTTGTTATAATTTTAAGGTTAAACGCGATTTGTGACTGAGGTCTATCGTGGCGCTGGATTCGATAAAAAGAGTGTTTTAACTACCCTGCTACAAGCGGTATACGGTGTGAAGCTGAAAAAAAAGGTGTGGCGTGTACTCTGCTCTTCAAAATACGTTCAGAATTCGGCGGGAAGTGGAAAATGGAGTATCTTAACTCTAGGTTCCCTCTGCTTACCCTAATATAATATGCAGGATACAGTGCGAAGCTAAAATAAGATATGTTAAATGTACTTAAGCATGACTTTTCTAATGTTTGAAAATGTGTTTGAAAATTGACAATAAAATGAAGATTTATAACTAGTATTGAAACTCTACTCTATTCTACACTAAATGAAAAAGAAATAAATAAAAAGCTTCACGCTGTATCCTAAGTACAACAGATTAGGCAGACAGAATCTAGTGTTAAAACACGCCGTTCTTTATTTTCAGCACAATTTTCAAGACATTGCTTGTTGGATTGCGGACATCTACACCTTGTTACTGACGCTACAAAATCAAAAAGACACATTCTCTCGAGTGTAATCGAACCCACAACCATCAGATTTTACATCAGGCACCGTGCCGCAACGCCATGGGACCTCACACTCCTCCTTCTTATATATCATGATTAAAGTATTGGTCCTCCTCTTTGATAGGTCAACAACCCAGTTAGTTTCCACATTTTATATCAGCAAATGTATGTAGATAGATCTATTTAACGTAACGGTTTTGAATAGTCCCTTTGGTTTGTATCAAATTAAACCCAGCTATGAACTTCCTAAAGGTCGTTAGCCGTTTTAATTAAAAAGATACTTAAATAACGCTTCAGGTTTTCATATAAATTTGAATATTACTGGTAATGAAAGTTTTTTTTTATTTCATAATTAATTACGATGCTAACTCTTTGATGGGAGTTTAGAGTATATTTTGACTTCATATTAGAGCTGATTATATTTTTTATTTTGTATTAAACTTATATATATTACTTTAAAAATTATAATTGAATATTAATAATATATTAATTAATTATTGTAACTTTAAGTGTAGATATGTTTACTTTATATTATATAAAATTTGTGTCACTTTGTGCCCCTGCGTCAAACTGCGCGACTGTAATACCGACTGGTCGTGGGTTCGATCCCCACTCGAGGAGATGAAGTATTTACTTAAATTTATATTTGCATTTCTTCGCTCTGGTGTTGAGGCAAAGCGGCATTGAGTTTTGCCACTGTTGTTTTGTGGGGTACGGAGTGTCTTAATTTTAGGTTCCCTCTGCCTACGCAGCGTGAAGCTGATTTTTAAGTATAAAATTTTAACGACGCAATGAATCGAAACCTGTATTAGAAACTAAACGCACAAGATCATAATGAACTACACAGTGTCAACTCGATCGCAACCCTAGCTTTCACTTCGTCGGTAAGATTTTTATTGTTACACTTTCCCTTTCGCTAACACACCGCCTGTATTCGTTGTAAGGGCAGTAATGACGCGTGAAACGTGAAATACGGCCACATTTGGGCCTTCGGAATGGAATGCACCTGGATCCTTACGTTTTATGTGAAGTTTCCTCACCTTCTTACGCTCGGTAAGGACTGCCAATATCACCATCCTCACTTCGTGACCCCTCATAATACGTATAATACTTCTTGAGAGGGTTCGAACGTGGGCGTCTTTCGTCGCGCCGCCCCGTACTTTACGACCCGGCGTCGACTTCACCCCCGAAAAGGACGCCAAAACAAATACTTTGTTATGTTCTAATAAGACTTGGCTATTCTTATTATGAAATCCCCGTATAAAAGGAGATTTTTAATCAGTGCGGTTGACAGCTCTTGATATTATAAAATGCGAAAATATATAAAAGAAAATATAAATTCATTCATTGGAATAATGTAAATGTTCCATAAAAAAACCATTCATCACGTTATACAAATTGAAAAGTAATAGAATTTTTACCTTACTTAATACGTTTTAATTAAGAAATACATATTTTATAGATTGTATTTTTATGAACAGAATAAATTTATATGAATGTAATACTTATTTTCTTTTTATATTAAAAATGATATGAAACGAACCATGAATAGAAATATAATGCAACATACATATGTATTATCAAATCAGCTTTACGCTGTATCCCGCATACAACAGGGTGGGCAGAGGGAACGTAGTGATAAGACACTCCGTTCCCCACTTTCTGCCGAATTCGAGGCATTGCGTGTTAAATAGCAGAACTGAACGCCGCGCTTTGCCTCTACACCAGAGAGAAGAAATGGAAATATACATTTAAGTAAATATTTCAATCTCCTCGAGTGGGGATCGAACCCACAACTAGTCAAATTTACTGTCACACTCTGTGCCCCTGCGCCGCGACTGGCCTCATGTGTATTATTCATGCTGTAAGGATATTTGAGGTTATTGTAGGTGTGAAACATTTGTTTACCTCAGTGAGAACTCAAAGAGAAGTCTTAAGAAACTTTGTTCTTCAATTTCAACGCAGAACTTTTGACAGAACTTGACTGTGTCTGTTAGAGCGAGTGAAATTAATTGATTGCCCCGGTTAGGATCGAGCCCACAACTAATGCGTTCGTAGTTAGACGCAGTGCCACTGCGCCGCAATGGCTTTAACATAATATATGTAAAACAGATATTTAATTTTTTACATATACTCGATTATCCCTCTCTCAAAATATAAGATTAAGAAAAATGCAACTATTGAAACATATTTTTGTTTCTATAAATATTATGAAGTAGAATCGTGTCTAACGGTGAGTGAGAGTTTTGAATAAAAATATGCAAAAATATATGTATAAGATGACGTACGACGTCATTTAACCGTCTATCTATTATAAATATGTACTTTTAAGTAAGAAGAGAGTAGAAATAATTCGCATTTCTTATAAAAATATCGATATTATGAAAAAAAAAATAACAAATAATTGTTAAGGCAGCCATTGCACATATGCAAATTGGTATTATAACTAACTGTATTTTATTTTCTTCTTATTTGTGCAATAAAGTATTATATTATCATTATTTAAATCTGCATCCGAAGAGAGAGGAAGTCGGAAAGAGGTATGAAATCAAAATCACATACAAACAAATCTAAAAGAAAAAACTTTTAGTTATTTTCTTACAACTTACGCGTCAAAATTCACAAATTGATAAAGATATATATAGCTCACCTTTTGGTACAATTATTATATATTTTATGAACGTTAGTATATAAATAAAACATAAAGAAAGTAAATGCCCCAAGTTACTTATATAGCTCAGACAACACTACAGTAGGTAGATATTCATAAAAAAACACAGTGGGTACATAAAGCTCCATACAATTAAGAGGTCAGAGTGAGGTCGGCTACAGTTCAACAAAACACTCCTATTTTCATGTCAATTGAAAGCAGAGGCTATCGGATGAAACAAAAGGAAGGCCTCGGGCATATTGCTTTCTTTAATAACCTAGCCCTTTCAGACTTGGGGCACAATGGCGAAGTTATAAGCAAGAGTATTATTTTGGTCATTGATTGTTTTTCGACTCGAGCTATGATTCAATGATGGTTTATTTTATTATTATTATTTTTAAAGTTCCTTTCAAGGAACTCTAAACCATTAAAACTCTAGACCTTTTAAGGAAAAAGGGAACCCTTATAAGATCGCTTTGTTGTCCGTTAGCAAGAACGGACGTAGCAGAAGAACTGCCTGATGTGAAGCGGATACCCATGGACCTGTATCACCTAAGGAGTATGCGTATACGTTACCAGCCTTGAGGTTGATGATGCTTGTACACACGACCGAGAAAATTTCACGTTGTAAATAATAAAAAAATATATATAATAATTTATTTTAAATATAATAATTAAAATGCTTCTTTACTGTACAATTTAAAAAAAAAACAGTGTAGCATATTTCTACACCTACTTGGTCAAAAATTTAAAAAAAATCTATAGATTTGATAATGATGATGGCAACACTAGGTTCTGTCTGCCTGCTCTGCTATATTCGGGATGCAGCGTGAAGCTGAAGGAGAACATTTCTTCTTCTCCAATTGAATTAAAAGTAATTAAGTTAATTCAATATTCATAAATATAATATTCATAGACAAAACAAAGTTGGTAAGTGGATGGATGGTGTGCGCGAGTATAACGCGGGGTGGTCTGGACCGCCTCGCAGACGTAGCGTCGCCAATCTAAATACATAAAATTTCATAGTTTAAATCTTTTATTTTACAGGTTAAGTTAAAATTATGATAACAGTAATAAAATAAGATTAACTAACAAAGATATTGTAAAGTTAACCATGTAAGATTCTTCATGTTTATACTGAATTACAAAAAACAAACGTACATTTTTTTTTAATTCTGTATATATTTTTGGTGCAAATGGGACTACAAATTACTACGCGCTACGATGGTCTCTACGATATAATGCAAAATTTAATCCCCTTGGTACTATCAATGTGATAAGCCTTTAGAAGTTCTGTACCTTCGTCGAGCAGCTTAAAGCTCTTTAACATCGTACTATCTGACAATACATATGTAACTAAAGGTAAATAAACTTGAGAACTAAAATTAAAATATTACATATATTTTCTAAATACAGAATTATATAAAATTTATAAACTTATAAACTACAAGATTAGACTGAATGAGAATATTTCATTCTCTAATATAACTGTCATCAGTACAAACGTTCTAAAATGCTAATTTATTTTTTAATTAGGACTGCGTTTGAATTTTAGAGAAAAATATTTTAAATCAGTTGCTCATAGCATATAGACTCGTAAGATACAACTATTACTTACTGTTCTATCTTTTTTCAGTTTCACGCTGTATCCCACACAAAGCAGCGTCGGCAGAAGGAGCCACGTGTTAAGACACTCTTTCTCCTCTTTCCGCCGAATTCTGGAAGCATGATATGGTGAGTGGTGGAACTCAACGCCACACTTTGCCTGGACACCAGAAGGAACGAAAACAGAAGATGAAAATATAAAATGCTTATTTCCTCGAGTGGGAATGGAACCCATTAGCCGTCGCCTTTAAATTCACACGCTTGTACCCCTGCGCCACGACTGGCCTCAACTAACAGTTACACACTCAGATATTAGAAATTTTACCTCTGCATTTCTTCTTTAAAATGGAACAGCCAGCAAGCTCAACCCGTATAATCCTATCAAAAAATTAAGTGCATAGCGAGCGACAGGGTCTCATAAAGTGGACGTTTTATACACAGATACGCTATTAGGCTGATGCAGTCACGTTGCAGCGCGCTGATAAGGCCTTTGTGAATGCAGACGACGATAATAACGGCTTACATTTGCGACTGCACCGCGCAATGTCTGAGAAATGATATTGTATGAACTGGTGGAAGAGTCTTTCGTTAAGCTTCTATTGATTGGAAAATATTAGAAAGGTTACTTTCTCATATCTTTGGAGGCCAGTAGTGGCGTGTGGGTAAAAGCGTACGACTGGTAAAGGCTGTCTCCTTTATGGGTTCGATTCCCACTCGAGGCAATTACATATTTAATATTTTTATCTCTTTGCCTACACTGCTATGTGCGGACTACAGCGTGAAGCCTAAAAAAAGGTAACGACATATTACTAATAGCTAGCCTAAGTCCCCAAATTACCCACATGAGAATAAAATTGACTGAATCAAAACTTATACAAATTGTCTTCATGCTTCAATTTTTCAATCTACTCAAAATAAAAAAAATACAAAATATTTGCTACAAGTATTTTTTTTATTTCTTATCTAATTTACCTACCGATAGCACATGCTATTTAAAATTTAGATATAAATCTCTCAACGATATTTAAAGAGTTTATGTTAAATTCCTAAAAATTCCGTACAAAGGCGGGACCTTCATAAATTGGAAGAGGACCATGATTAAGTGGTGGGTTGATACACGTTGCGCTTTGATAAAGCTCCACTATACGCCTATATCTTCGTTTATATATAGAATATAAACGAAGATATAGGCTTTCTGTTTGATGGCTTCCATAGCCAAATAAAAGGGAATATGGGGTAAGCGTAAAAAGGAATTTGATATTAGCATATTCAATATATACATAGTTCATCCAAAATATCCTCCAAGATTTCAGAAAATAAGGTATTCCATCACATTTTTAATTATTTATAATAATTACAAACACAAGGCTAATGCGCGTGCGTGGCGCAGTGGCACAGGTGTGTGACTGTTGTTTGAAGCGATCACTGGTTGTGGGTTTGATTCCCACTCGAGGACATGAATATTTAATTTTTACCTATTCTTATCTGGTGTCGTGGTGCGCTGCGTTGAATTCTACCACTCAACACAAAATAGCTCCAGCATTCGGCGGAAAATAAGAGAAAGAGCGGAGTGTTTTAACACAAGGGTTCCTCTGCCTACCATGTTAATATTACATGCGGGATACTGCGGGAATCTGAAAAAAAATAGTAACAAAAATGAAAATACTTAACACATAAATTCTCTAAACGTTACAAACATGAAAAACATAGGCAATAACACTACATCAAGTTAACAGTAATACGATCTGAGTAAGAAAAATCTCGGGGTACGTCATTAAATGGACCAAAAACCTAAGGTGGGACACACATTATTAGAGTCCCAGTAATTGCCCGACGTCTTGCTAAAAGGAAAGTATTCCTAAATTTTCGGCAAAAGGATCTCGTAAATTGTGATTATCTTTAAGTATAGCGTTGCTACCAACAGACCCACTCGTAGTATTTTATGGGGCGAGCCATCTGGGTCTTTGTAGACTATAATAAATTTGGGGGCACGCTGTTATGTCTTTTTCATGAACACCAAATATCGATAGGGAGAACCCTAGATGTAATTTGTCTAACTAAGAAATCTAAGTTGTAATCAGTTTTATTCTTCACACATACTATAAAGTAAACGTTTAGCTGTTTTGTTGTCTTTATTTCTTATATTTGTGAGACGTTACGTGTTACAAGTCGACTT
The DNA here is from genome assembly GCA_917862395.2 of Heliconius sara. Lineage (NCBI taxonomy): Eukaryota > Metazoa > Arthropoda > Insecta > Lepidoptera > Nymphalidae > Heliconius > Heliconius sara. The sequence continues at coordinate 4,109,841 of OU860796.2, read as the reverse complement.
ATTACTCTGTAATTTGTGTATTCATATATAGAAAACGAAAATATTTTGTCCATTTTACAACATTCCATTACATACCCTTCTCCCATTCACGAATCGAACCAATAACCGTTATAAGCATTCATTAATGTCATCACGAGACCCAATATCATAGCTTGTTCGGCCATACCAAATCTATATCTTAACAAGAATCATAAAACTTGAAATTTTAACATATTTTAAACATCACAACCAAACGATTTTATGCGAACATACTCCGTCGTAAGTATCTGCAGATGGAAAGAAGAGCTATTATTCTTGAATTTAGCGTCTTCTCGTAGATATAGTTGGCAAATATAAAAGGAATTACTATTATTTTTCATCTCAGCCACAGACTGTTGCCTTATGATATATTACTTTAGATGTTACTGTTAGAAACGACAAAAACATTTGAAATAAAACCTAAAAAAATCATCTAAAGTTACAGCTAGCAGCAGCAGCTAGTTGTATTCTTAACGCCTTAAATTTACTAAAAATATTTTAATTATTTCATTAACAGAATTGTATAAATATACTTTGTAATTTATCTAGAATTCAGTCGAATTTATTTGTTATTATTAGTTCAATACTTTATATCGCACATAGCAGCACTTATTTATTTTTAGTGCCAATTGCTTCTCATCTTTATATTTTAATATTATTCCATGTTGAAAAATGCACAAATGACTCTATTTAATATTGGCAGACACTAAGACAATAAGATGTACTATGGGGTACTATTTGAGCCCACAATCACCGCGTTCAGTGACAGGTCGCCTCTACGCCATATGCCATTAGATATAAGCATAAGAAAGCATTAAAATAATTGTACAAAAATATATATGTTTAATGTATTATAAGATAAAAAAAATATTTACAGAAAGATAATATGAATTTTGTAACAATAAACAAAAACCGAAGTGGCAAACAATAAAAGTCTAAGTATACAAATTTGAATAAAGCCGTAACAGTCACCCTAAACGGTATATTCCATATTAAATTCTCACAACAAAACTAAGTATTTGGGGAAAATAAACCCAAAAATGTTATTTCAACCTTTAATAGAGACAATTTAGCAAAATTTATTTGGGGACATGTCAACGGTGCCCCTTGGCCGCCGCGCCGGAAGAAAACCGTCGAGGTCGGTCTACAAATATTGTCTTTAATATGAAATATTAATATTTTTATTATGAAAGAGAATATATTTTATATTTTTAAATATATATTAATTTAAAAACTGCTTTTATATATATAAATAAAATACCCTTCCGATAGTGTGACAAAGATGTGGGCCTTCGTTGGCTAGGTCTCCAGAGAGAGGAACCTAGTGAATATTATTACGAAATGCTGCATTATATAATTATACAATTATATTATATAAATATGTTTTTTAATTTCTCATTATATATAGCATACAGAAGGTTAGGCATATGAAACCTACAGGTAAAACACTCCGTTCTCGTTATTTTTATAATACTCGAACCTATTTTATATTTATTATATTTTTCATTCTATATTCAGAAGAAAATGTGTCTTATATAATATAAGATAGACAGAAATAATATTAAAATTTCATTTAATTTTCATAAAACAATTAAATACGTATTACACAGTAACTTTTCAATAATTTCAACAATATAAAAACCGCCTAAATACACTAACGTTGATACTACTTCCATTCCACCACCCACCTTAGGCGCTACGTATCCGGGCGGTCGTTTCGCAACATTCGTGTCAATTATCCGGGAGTTTTCCCGGCGACGATTGCCAGCAATGGCCATCATTTAACCGGACGGGCTCTTGTAATGTCGTACATTCCACCCGCCATCAGTTACGTATGCGCGTTATTAAGGGCGAGCCATTTGAGCGAAACCCCGCATAATGTCTCAATTAGAAAACAGATGCTGCGCGCCCAATTTGCGAGCTCGTGTAATTTTTGTACATTTCTTAATATGAAAAATGTTGGTGGAACTATGCCATGATGTTTTTTGGTTAAAAATTTTTATGTTAGTATATTGCATTTTTATTATAGCTGTCAGGAATGATTGTGGAGTTACATTTGTTTACTTGATTAAAAATATATCCGTGTTCTTTATTTAATAAAACTAGCGACCCGCTCGCGGCTTCGCCCGCCTTAACCATAGAATTATTTACTTAAAACACTATAATTATATTCATGTTTTAATATACCTATAATGTATGTTTGCAACGCACTTAAGATTTCTAATGTGAAAATTATTAAAACCTTAGGTCGCATCTTCGTACCACCCATAAGAGAGATGCAGCTGTCAATATATTAATTTCCTTAAACTTTTGCCTTAAGGAGTCTTTAGGACCTAAGTTATAGTTATTGCTATGTAGTTATAGTAATATTGATACTTACAATAAAACCTTAAATCATCGGTGTCTGTACGTGGAAGATATATTAGAAAAATTGTTATTACGGACATTTAACAATGTAATAGAACTTGGTAGAAGTGCAGTTTTGTAATTTGGCTAACTTCCTTTAAATATTTATTATTCGTTTTATTTTAATCGGTTCACACAAAATTAAAACCAGATTCACGCTGTATCCCGCCTATAGCAGGGTAGGTAGAGGGAACTTGAGTGTTAATATTCGCACGTCAGTCATATATCATACTGCGTATGATATATGACTGACGTGCGAAATGAAAATATGATTAAATTACAATTCAATCCTCCAAGTGGGACTCGAACCCATAACGTCACGTTACAGGCACAATTTTGTGCCCCTACGCCACGACGGCCTTCAATATTTATACAGAATGGAAGCGTCAGCGCTTCTTTTACGGGGACAGTATATAGGATAAAATATTTTAAACCCATACCTAAAGAAATTAATCAAGATACCTCAACAGTTTAGACGTAGGATTTTTACGCATAGATACCAATAACGTTAACACATACTACTACAAAATATTACTAAAGGCTAAGCAACTTTGAACTTTGCCGCCAATACCTACGACTCGTATGCGGCGGTTTCCCTTTGATAGGCCTATGTCTGTTTGCGTCTTTAATGACAAATAGCGTTTTATTTTAATATCAACGATAATGTATAATTTATTTTGTATAAAAAAATAACTTTTTTATTTTTGGGATTTTTTAAATTGTATTAGGCTTTTATAGAGTCGTTAAAACTATGGTTTCATTTAAAGTGGTGCTGACAAAAATACTATATAATTGAGTATATTTAATATCTATAGTGATTTTTTAGTGAATACAACCAATAGTTATTACAACATTACATTTTTTTTAATTCTTATACCTTCTGAGAAACTACCAACATTCTTAACGTTAATAAATTATTTTTTTTCAAAATATTTTTTTTATTATTTTGAATATTATCGCGCCATTATGACGAAAGAATTAGACAAAATGTCTAAATTCAATTCAAAATGTTCAAAATTAAAAGTTAAAAAATGTTGATCGAAAATAATTATACTGTAGGAGTATTATATATCCTGTTTAAGCTTGTTTTTTTTATGATATTATGTAGGATAATATATTCTATAGAGGAATCACACATTCCTCTTCACACTTTTTACTCTTTAACTGTAATACGTAAATATATTTTTTAGAGGTTACTCTGTACTAAGATGGCAGCTCTGTTCCCGCATTTACGTCCCTGATATTTCGATATAAATAGTAGAAATATAAATCATTGGAAAGAAAAGGAGAAACGCAATAATATTGCATTTTTCTTTTTTTCATACTTGAAATGTATTAACAAATTTACATACAATTCATTTGTTTTGAATATAACATTAAGGTTAATTCATAAAATATATTTGGTACTTCCTTAACATGATTATTTCATGTATTTTTTTTATATACAAAGTTTTGATTAAGTTCTTGAGAAATATATGTACTGTAAATGAATGTAACGTATCTACGTGCCAATGATTAAAATGTATTGATGTATGTATTTATGATGTATGTATTTATGATGCATGTATTTTTTTTATATACAAAGTTTTGATTAAGTTCTTGAGAAATATATGTACTGTAAATGAATGTAACGTATCTACGTGCCAATGATTAAAATGTATTGATATCCCCACGTGATCCATCATTATTTTATTATTACATGATTTTCTTTAGATTGATATTTTAAAATTCGTTATATCTTTTGAATGGGATATCCGATTTTATTAATTTAAAAAGTATTTTACAGGTATTGAAATTACCTTTAATAAAATATCATTTAATAGGAAAAGGATTAATGCAGAGATATGAATAATATGGTTTGATTATTGTCGGCACTTTTGTTACTTATAAAATATAAAAAAATGGTTTTATTGTCATAACTACAGTAGTTGGACATATGCTATCGCGGACTTTTTTATAGATATTGATGCGCTCTATAATACTGTAGAACATTGTTTTGTTCTATCATCAATAGTTTTTGCAGCTATGCCATGATGTTTTTTGGTTAAAAATTTTTATGTTAGTATATTGCATTTTTATTATAGCTGTCAGGAATGATTGTGGAGTAACATTTGTTTACTTGATTAAAAATATATCCGTGTTCTTTATTTAATAAAATTAGTCAATACTGTCAGTAAGTAGTTATCATGCAGAAGCTTTTTAATAAGATTTCTTTAAAAAAGATAGGATTTTCACAAAATTTTCAGTCGAGCTTGTTATTAGTGTTGCTCATTTGTTTGACAATAAAACGCGGCGTATCATGTGGAGAATAGAGAATTCGGTGACAAATAAAAGCTAATTAAGTACTTGTACGTGGTTAATTCTTTCTAACCATGATACCTGTGTACCAGATATTACAATCAGCGTCACGTCGTATTTCGCACACAGCATGGTATACAGAAGAAACTTGGTGTTGCTTTGCTATGTTGCTATTTTTATATATAAATAAATTTGGTAAATCATGATAAAATAATCATATCATCAGATTTATCGAAGAAGCGATTTTATATGGACAGTGGTTATCCCTCGGTCACTTTACCAAGCGTCCGATTTGGAGGAACAGTACGTGTTAGCAATTTATGAGAGCGATAATATCTGGATATAAATTCAAAGGATAACAATAAGACCCTTTATTGCCAACGTTGTTTTCACAAAAACGATTCAGTGGGCTACGTAGAGCTCTTTTTTTGTGGACATAAAATTGGATAATGTCAGGGGTCCTTATATGCCTCATAAGGCCATTATATTGATACTAAGAGTAATGCATGCAGTGAAATATATATGAAACTTGCGAATATGACCCGTAACTCAAATGAATCCAGCGTTCCGAATATTCTATTTATATTCCAATGATTTGTATTAATTTAAAGGTATAATAAAATATATTCATACATATCAGTATATGTATATCTATAAATCTAGAAAAGTATGTTTGTGGTTTCAAAATCATCGTGTTTTTTTAACTGTTTAAATGTAGTTATTTACGCGACACTAAAATATGAACAAATAATTAAAATATTCTATTTGTCTCTCTGTTTGTTCGGACTAATCTCAGGAACACGGTCCGATTTTTATGGGAGTTTCACTGACAGATATTGGTAGTAGTTGAGTATTTTTAACCCGGAATTTATTATGTTTAAATGTCTAACTTACCTACCAACTACCTAGATAGATATGAAATAAATAAATATTTTTATATTAAATAAGATTTATTAAGTTTATAACAGTTTTCTCATAGATCCATACTTAAATAGTCAGCTATTTTTCCTAAATACATATATATCATATTAACTAAATATTCCAATAGTTCAAGCAGGCAAAACCCCGCAGGGTAAGCTAGTCATTAAAAAAGTAAAGGTGAAGTATGTACCTACTGTCTAAAAAAATTATAAAGTATCAAATAGGAATGGGCTGGCTACGACGCGCAGAAGGAGATATTGGTAGATATTTTGACTTGTAGATTATTCTAGAAAGACTTAATTGGAATAATCGAATAAACTAAAATAACCTTAAATGAAATACCAACCCCAATATTAAAGGGGGATTCTAATAAATTGATAGCAAAATTTCATCACAAGTTGGGTCTAATTCTTAACGAGCCGTCCCTACTATCCCACAGGCGGGGGCCTAAATTCTTAGGAGGGTATAATTTCCTTCATTTCAGGTAAAACCGCAAGCTTAAACCCCGCTCCATAGGTGACACTGCCTATTTAACATGTCGTGGCGTCCTAAGGGGCAAGCAAATTAATGCTTAATAATTATTGCTTAATTAATATATATTTAATTAAAAGCGACCAGGTCTCGGTTCGATCTTCACTCGAATATAAATTTAAATTTATATTTCCATTTACTCACTCTAGTATCGAGGCAAAGCGTGGCGTAAAGTTCCGTCACTCAACACGCAATGCCCCCAAAATTCGGCTGTAAGTGGAGAACGAAGTGTTTTAACACTAGTTTTCCTATCCTGCTGTGTACGGGATACAGCGTGAAGGTGAATCTATTTATTCTAATAAAAAATATTCAATGATATCTATTGTTACTTGACATTCAGGTCATTAAAATATAAAAAAAGATACTAAAAAAACAAAAGATCTTCCAAAATTATTAGATAAAGTGTTGTCAATCTTTATGTGATGGTTGTTATATTATTTTCCTTGCCATTACCATCAAATAAATTATAAAAAAAACAACTTCATATTGAAAGGGTCTCCTGTCTCAATAGCTCTTTATTCTACTCCCACTCTTGCTCCTACTTATATCAAATAGATTTGTAGCTTTGCGCTTATTACTGTGTAGCAGAATAGAAAGAGAGACCTATTTTTATTCACTTTTCACAGAACTTTCGAGATATGTAAATTTTCGAATTTCGGAGACATTACATATTGAGCGGTAGTCAACGCTGCACTTTGTCTAGCAAAAGGGGGCAAATTATAATTATTGAAACATAATTATATCCCCGAGCGAGAATGAAATCGTCCCACGGTTCCACGACGGCCTAGAAACCGTATATTTACGTGATGTGGATACTATATTAGTTATTTATTTTGCTTTAACACATAAATTATATAAAGTAAATAATATATAGAAACGATCAAATAAAAATTTTAAATATGCAAGAAATAGATTGAGTCTTAAATTCTTAAAAGGGTATAATTTCCTGCAATAGAGTAAAAGCCGCAATCTGTGAAACCGCAGGTGTGACGGCATCACCTCCTATCCTATAACATATGCGGAAACCTTTGCATCAGCCATTTCTTGTGAATTATCGAGGGCTCTCTTTAAATATTGATGCTCTACAGTGAAACTACTTTGTATCGATTTAAAAGTCCCTGTTAAATTTTATATGTGAAAGTTGTTAAATGGAATAATTTAATCTGAATTATTTTGTGATATTTACTGTTAATATTATAGGTATTATAGTATTATTGATGATTTATTGAAGAAATTACCTCCCACTAAACAAAATAAATTATGTAACATTTTCATTTTTTCGTGCTGGCGTCAAATCAAGCACGGCGAATTCTGATTGAATTGAATTGAATTCTGCCACACAACACGCAATGTCTTTAGAATTCAGAGGAAAGTGGGAAGCAAAGTGTCTTAACACTACGCATCAGGATAGAGCGCGAAGCTAACAAATAAGAAATTATCTTTTAAACATTTTTAAAGTGTTAATCCACACTTAGGAAAGATAAAAACTTATTTAGAAAACGTATAAAAATTTGAACGTAGCGGGACTCGAACCCGCGCCTCCTGGAAACCGACCAGGAAACCGCAGGTGTGAACCGCAGAATCTACCAGGAAAGAAAGTAAATAAGAAATTATCTTTAAACTAAATATTATATCTGCTTTGTGTAAACAGCCCTAAACTGTAGATGGATCAGTCATGTCATTCACATATCTAGTGCCTAGTACATGTTGACTGTTGGAGTAAACAAATAAAATTAACAGTAATAATTTAAATAAACATTAAAAAACATGAAAATGCTCTAATAAACAATGTCAAAGACATCTGTTATTATACATTTTGAAACTAAGCAGTTTTAATAAAAATTATAACTTATATATAATAAAACAAAAACCAAATGTCAATCTTAGCAGTAGACTAACAGAATTTATCATCTAAAACCAAATAAATTCATAACTGAGGCTATATATTTAGAATTTAATTTGTCCCCAAGGATTTTGGCCCAAAGTTACAGTCAGAAGCTGCAACGGACAGTTGTGTTGAAAGCGGTACATAAATTACGATGTTTGGAAAGTGTCAAGCTGGATTTACGGGACTCCTCATAAAACTATATGGGAGTGGTTGATAGCTCATCTCTCATGCAACATGCGACCTAATTAAACATATCATTTGAGTGCTGCGAGGCTTTTAACGTAAAAAAAATAAGTTAGATAAGATTGAACATATGTTATGTAGGGTAGGCGGAGGGAACCTAGGAACCTTGTGTTAAGACACACCGTTCCCATTAAGACACTTCGTTCCGCATCTTGCGCCGAATTTTGAGGGCATTGCGTTTTGAGCGGCGAAAGTCAACACTTTGCCTCTTTAATAGAGCAAAGAAATGAAAATAATTTATATTTTATTCCTCCGACTGGGAATTGAATCTACATCTGCCATTATTATATACTGTTTTATGATTTTCTTATATTTATAGCTATATAAATACGTCGTTCCTTAGATTATAAATATATTCATTTGCCAGATCTAACATAGAATAGCGAACTCTTTAAAAATTATTCTAAATATGCTCTATGGCCAACGGCTCGACCTACGTCCTACATAAACATTTACGAAATTAATCGTGTCTGGGAACGACATGTTAGCCCAATAATATATTAACTACATTAATTACACACAAGAGACAGCTTCATAACTAATATAAAATATGTTATGTGTATGTATGACAACTACAATTATCAATTATTTAGCATATAAAACATCAGTATCATCAATCAAAACAAATCTAATGTAAGTTATTAGACTCAAATAACGCTTGTGTGCTCGATTGCCACCCGAAAAATGAAATATTTTATACTTTCGTTTCGGCAACGAGGATAAGCTGCTGCTGTGGGATAATTATATTGTGGATAGAAGGATATATAGCATTATGCACTAATCTCTCGAGGATCTTCGACAATATTGGCAAAATTGATATAGGTCTATAGTTTTCAACATTATTGTCAGGACCTCCCTTATGAACAGGTACAATCCTAGCCGTTTTCCATACACTTGGAAACTCACCATCATATAGGCATTTATTATATAAGAAATGAAGCGGTTCATCAATTACATCTGCTACTTCTTTCAAGAAGCAAGCATAAATGTTATCAACCCCTGGCCCTTTGGTTATATCTAAAGATAAGAGAGTCTTTTTAACGTCAATTTTAGAAATGTTTAAGTTACAGATGAGGTTACACGGACTTTGAAGGTCGTCTATACTTATATAGTGTATATCAAAATTACTAGGCACCTGTGAGGGTGTAAAGACAGATTGAAAATATTTAGAAAACAATTCACAGATTTCAGTGGCTTCACTGGCAGCTGCACTATTGTACACCATATAGCTAGGTATATAGTTAGCATTTTTTCTGTTTGATATATAAGTCCAAAAAAATTTTATGTTACGCCTGATACTCTTCTCAACATTACTTAGATAATTTTTGAAACATTTAGTCTTATATTTAAATTTTCTTCTCAGCACCGAGCAAGCATTATAATTAGAATCACTGTTGTATTTTTTCATTTTTATCCACGCCTTCTTTTTCTTCTTGAAAAGATGAATAATATCAAGCGTAAACCACACTGGATATTGATTATGAGAAAGATTGATTACCTTAGTAGGTATGTGTTTCTTATAAATGCCATAAAGTTTCTCGTAAAAGATGGCAGTAGCACCCTCAACATTCTTGTTTGAAAAAAGATCTACCCAGTTGGTATATCTTATATCTTCCCTAACTTTTGCATAGTCTACATCCTTAAAAATAAATTTTATATAAGGTTTATTCAACAAATTTTGAAATTGCTTGGGAAGAGGAATGAAAACTTGAAACGGTGGATGATGATCATCACATGGTACCAACGATGCAGCTACAGACAGTAAGTTACAATTAGTTTCATTTGTTATGAAAAATCTAGTATTCTGTTGTTTTTGTTCCTCAACCTATTGAGCTGGAATTCTCCAACAGCTGACATATTCGGCATATTAAAATCACCCACAATGAAAAAAATCGTTGTAATAACCACTCCTATTCAATATTCTATTTTCTAAAAGACACATAAATGAATAGTAGGTATCATACGGTTGGCCAGGAGGTATATAAATTGCGCTTATAAAATAATAAGTATCTTCAATTCTAAGTTCAAGCATTAAGTGATCAATAGAAAGGGATAGCGGGGTATCCAGAAGTGTTCCAGTCAATTCACTAACATGGAGTTCTCTCCGTACCGCGACTAGTACATCTCCTCCGTCACGCCGTCCACTACCCTTGCGGTCCCGGTCCTTACGAAAAACCTTGTAACGAGTATCAATAAATTCATTATCAGCTATGTCGAAATGCAGCCAGGTCTCAGTTAAAATTATGATATCATAACAATTTGATAAAATATTTATATACAAGGTATGCAGCTTCATTCTAAGCCCACGGCAATTCTGATAGTAAATAGAAATCTGATTATTCATCGCAGAGGACTATGACAACATGATAAGTATACATATATAGTACACCAATAGTGTTATGATTCGTACAGAATTTATAATGAATTCCAGAACCATTGACAAAAGAAAAAGTTACTAAAATATTACTATATATACATATACACATCCATACATATACACATACACATACATATACATACAGACACCCACTCAATAATAATACAATAATAAACGCATATTGTGAGCACCACATAGCTATCTTAAGTATAACATAATCGTAGTATAGAAGTTGATTAAGGTGATCATGATACCAGTTACTTTTATTACATTTTATATAGCATAATAAATGAATACTCTTCCAACTGTAATTTATAATTATCAATATAAAAATATTAGGTAATATTATCTTATACTTATTCCATATCTGAAAGGAACAATACAATAACAACAAGGATCTATAAGTAAAATTAGGTTTCATATGCGGCATTCTGAGTGTTGAATAAACGCAAAACACTATTATATTACACAATGAAAATAGCTTGCAAAGTATATAGATATAAAAACCATGCAAAACAATAAACATGCTTACGATCGAGTTATAATATATGTAAGATGTGCAAATTTTAGGAATAAGTTTTAAATATATTTAATATATTTCAAACAAAATTAAGCACCACAACTGACAAGGTAAAGCCATCTTACTTAATAAGGCGTACGGCGGACGATTCGTGTGATTTAGGTATAAGAGCACACAAATATAATGAATTCGCTTACGAAGCGTTGCGATCCTTGGATCATTGAATATAGATGAGGGATCAAAGAAAATTACGAGTCCTCGATAAAATTTTGCGCTGCGCTAAGAAATTCCACTTACTTCCTCGTTTGTGTGTTTTAATGCTATTATTTTATGATGAAAATCTGTAGATTCAAAACTAGTAATAAATTATTTTGTCACTTTATATTATATAATAATAATAATCAGTTTCACGCAAGTATATTATTAAGTAAATATTTCATCTCCTCGAGTGGGGATCGAACCCACAACCAGTCGGTTTTACAGTTACATTTTGTATTGCTGCGCCACGAATGGCCTCTTATATTATATATATAAAATTTATGATGTTATTATCGTTAACTAGTTAATATAAGTAACATTTTTTTTAACTAAAAGAATTTCATTATTTCAATGCATTACTTGAAGCATGTATGTACTCTGTATTAATTAAGAAAATCCGTAGCTTTGTAATGGACATTTGGAATTTGCCAAATATGATTTGAGGGTAATTGTTGATATCTTTTTGCTTATTGTATGTTGGATTATGAATTCTACTAACATTATAAATGTGACAGCTTATGAATTATGTAAACAGATATTTGTTCCACTTTCACACAAAAATTACTGAACGAATTTAGATAAAACTAAAAAAAAATGATATAATTTGGCTGTAATACAACGACATAAAGCGGACAAAGCCGCGTGTTTATCACTGCTAAGAATATAAAAAAAAGAAATAAAATCATTTAACCCTATCATATATTATTACAAACATTACTACACAAACAAAAAAATACAAATATTAAACAAAAAACACGTTATTTATTCATTTCATACATAATTTAATTATTTTTAAAATATCCCGATCCACAAACGAAACTTTCTTCCGTCGTTACACAAAGATTCAACGATACTCCGCGCTCCGTTTACATTCAAGATCACAAAGTCCACACGCCGTGAATCCACAACAGATTCAAATTTACAAATTAACATATAAATCGAAAGATTTACCCTAAATAAGATCAAAAGAATTTGTCGTAAGCTTAGGGGGGCTGATGACTGTTTATAGGCGTATCGATGTACCGGTGATCTCCAGTTACTCGTTTACATTTTCTACATTTTGATCGAAAAACTTAATATTATATTAGATATGTTGATGTTGATTATTCGTCGACGCTCTTGGAATATAAAATTTGCGGAGCAATTTTAAGTTTGTGGTAAGAAATCGTGGATGAGCCATCGTGGTGTAGTAGACCAGCGTTTACTTTAATTTTGAAATATAATAGTTGTAAGAAAATCTGTGATTCTAAATTAATATAATGGTACTATTATTTGGTTCGTATGAATACACATGAATTTAAATTTCATATAATTTTATATAAAACTAAAATACCACCTTAATTAAAATCTTGTCTTCTTTCGTTAGTGATAGCAGTATACAATATATAAACATCGATATACTTGTTCTAGTATTAACAAATATTTTAAAACTACTTACGCTTTTACTCTTGCAATATTAACTTATTTTATCTATATAGTGTGTGCAAATAATAAAATCAATAAATAAAACATTACACACACCACGCATTTACATTTTAATGCTTATAATGTGGCATACACGTTGCTATGGCAACGCTAAAGCATATTATTAGACGCGTGAATTGGTTCTCTAGCTTATTAAATATCAAAAATTGAAAGTTCTTGAAAAGTTCGTTCATAATTATATGTCATGTTGTAGAATTGAGGGTTTCATGATATCATTCAGCGATTTCTAAAAATTACCAACTGAATTTGACCATATTATTAAATAGACAACGATATAGTGCTAAAGTGTAAGTATTAAAAATTAAATTAATCTCTAATAAATAACATAAAATTATATAAAATTAATCTACTTCGTTGAGGTCTATCGCGGTGCAGGAGGACAAGTGCGTGACTGTAATCACGACTGTTTGGGGGTTCGATTCCCGATCAAATATTTAATATTTTTATTTTGTTCGCTCTGGTGCATGCCTCCGGAATTGTGGAAAAAGGGGGACCGAAGTGCCTTAACACTAAATTCCCTCTGCCTACCCCTGAAGAAAATTAATACCAAATAATAATAAAAACTCAACAAACTATTCATTGCTAGACAGCCATATTATTATTAATAATAATTTCTTAGACCAAACACTAAAATTTATTGTGAAGACCGACCAATTATATAAACAACGGAAACGTGCCACCTAGAAATCATAATGCACGTAAACAAAATCATAAACACCACACTACAATCTAAATTAGGCCCAATACCAATTGTATTTAGAGCTTTAAATCCTAAACAACGAAATGGGTATCCAATTACGGCAGTTCTTTTGACTTTGTTGGGTAAACGGCGCTATAATCATTACAGCTAAGTGTTATAACTTGAACAAATATAAGTGGAATATATTCTGTTCGATTGGTTCCGTACTTAACTTTCTGTTCACCGATCGTCAATGTATGATATTGGTTTTATAGTATAGCGCCCAAATTGGTTCAGCTTTTATATGAGCTTAAAGCTCAGGATTAGAAAAACAATCAAATTTTGCTGTAGTTTGATACCTTATATTGTACAATATAAAGTTTTACTTTGTAGTAAGTTGTAGTTGGTTGTTGATTGAAATCGATAGATTTGCGCGTGTAGATTTAATAAATTTTCTGTTAACTTTTCTATACTTACATATTATTTAGGTTCCCAATAATTGGACCTTCATCCCGTTATCTGTGAGCTGTGTGAACATAAAACTACGTTTAATTTTATAAATTGTTATTTTTATTTTATCATTAATACTATGTCACAGAAAAAATGAAAAATATTGTAAGTTTTACAGATATATCAAAATATAATCGACTATATAACTTATACTCTTAGTAAATCATAACTTTAAATAAATACCACATATTCAAGTAAGCTTTAACATATATATTTTTTCCAACTTGAAACACTGTGCTTAGTATAAAAAATAACAACTTATTTATCTTCCAGAATGATGACTTCGATAAAATCGTATTCTATGTATTTGTGTACATTTTCGCTTACGCAACCTTCTTAGATGCCATAAATTTTATGCATGCTCATATACTTTCAATCCAATATACATAATATAGCTGTATTTGGATCAGTTGAGAGTAGGAGAAAATATATATATGGTTTTTAGCGAAAACATAGCCATTTTCTTGTAATATGTTCCTTTCGATTTTTTATTTACGTTTTCAATATTTTTTTTTTTCTTTTGTATATCATATAGTCATTGATTTTTCATGAAGCAGTGCTAATTTAAGCATATCGTGTATCAAGAAATACATATTTTATGGAGGTCTTTTATCTCCCTTAGCAAACAAAACGAGTGGGGTTGCGACAATCTTTTAGCTTTTGTGCCGTGTGATCCCGGCCTAGAATAGGATCATCCTGGTACTGGTGGTGTCGTAAGAGGCGACTAAAGTACGTGTGGTAGAGTCACGTCGCCAGCAATGGCAACACGCATGGGCAGACTCGACCGGATCATTACCACCCCCGGCATTTAAAACCGGCGAGGAGTATTGGTTTTATGCCACTGCGTTTCGCATCAGGTAATGCCGGGCCCCGGCGCCCAACCCATCTTAAAGGCCGGCAACGCACCTGTAGCTCCTCTGGGGTTGCACAGGGTCGTTGGCGGCGGCAATCAATTACCATCAGGTGACCCGCACACTCCCGACTTTGCCGTGTCATTTCTATAAAAAAAAAAAATTTTTGCTTTTGTATAAAAGTTAATATTTTTCATCATAGATATTAGGATCTAGATGTTCCGTATAATCTAACTATTTAAAAAATAATAATTAAATTAGTATCTCGCACACAGCAAGGTAGGCAGAAGGATATTAAGATACTCCATTTCCCATTTTCCGCCGAATTCTGGAAGCATTCCGTGTTGAGCGACGGAACTCAACGCTGCGCTTTGCTTGGATACCAGAGCGAAGAAATGAAAATTTTAATTTAAATAAAAATAATTATTTATTTAAAAAGAATACGTATATTTTTTTCAAACAGAATTTACAGGATTACAACTAGATTATGATATGATAAGGGTACTACAATAAATTATACGTTACGTGTTCACTTACCGCAAACATTATTACACAAATATATTGAATAATATTAATGAACAAAACCCTAAGTTAGCTTATTGAATAATTCATAGCGTTTCTTATTATAATAGCAAAATAGGCTATCGATACGGAAAATATCGACTTAGGAATTTTTCTTATTTGTTTGTATAAAAGAATTTTTGTTTCGTTAATATTTTTTTTATTATATGACTAGATTACAAAGTTATAACTTAGTGTAAGATTATTTTCAGAAAAGGCAGGTTATTTCCCACTTTCTGCTTCAATTTCGAAGAACTGCGTGTTGTGTGGCAACAGTTTTTCGTTTTATTTAGTTTCATTCGGCGCTTAGTTTCTTGCACATGTCTTCACAGGTCTTTAATAGGCTGATGGATTTGAACTGATGGTAAACCACCCCTTTACTAAAGTTAATGCCGTCAATAATTTATTATTTGACGTTCAAAAAATTGAGTATGTTACTTCTTATTTTGAATAAAATTGTTTCAATAAAATACTAATCTAATATTTAGGTTTAGTGGATCTAAGGAAAACAAATAACACAAACAACAAATAACAAAAAAAAAACAAATAACAAATAAAAAACAAAAAATCTATAGAATTTGTTGTAAAAGTATTTTTCTAAATAAGTAAAATAAATCTATTTTGGTTTGGATATTTCGATTCTCACTATGGAGAGTAATTAGTAACTAAATTGTCTCTTAATTTGTCCGCCCTACTAAGAAAGGTTCCGCCACATAAACTGAAATTAAACAGAAAGATAGGATCTCATCAATGAAACTGAAAATCTTACCATTTTTTACGTATAAAAAAGTGGAAATAAAGAGAATCCATACCACTATATTATCCTAGCGGTGATATACGGTTAAAACGGCAAAAATGTCCTGTTATATTTATGATTTATCGACATTGCTTCTTTTATTTGAATGTTTATGACTAGAATTGTAATTTCCAATAAGAATAAAGTGAGAGAAAGACGTGAAATATCACAAATGTGATATAAATATAAATTGGCTGCAAAAAATAGCTGAACATCTGGTAGAGTTATAATATTATGTTTATTTAAAATATATGTCTGTAGTGAACATTTATTATTTAGTAGGACAGGTTCTTTTATTTGACAAGATATTTTGCGGTTTGTGAGATAGGCGAAAATATTAATTTTTTTTTTCTATTATAATTTTATATAATAGTAAAAATAAATAAATCCGCTTCACGCTGTATCCCGCATACAGCAGGGTAGGCAGAGGGAACATAGTTTTAAAATATCCCGTTCCCCATTTTCCGCCGAATTCTAGAGGCATTGCGTGTAGAGTGGCGAAACTCAACGCCGCTCTTTGCCTTGACAACAGAGCGAAGAAAATGGAAATATACATTTAAATAAATATTTCATCTTCTCAAGTGGGGATCGAACCCACAACCAATCGATTTTACAGTCAAACTTTGTGCCACTGCACCACAACTGGCGATAACTTTACATGTATAAAATATTATAATTTCTTGTACAAGAACATCATGCGCGACATATGAAATTATTTGTGGGACTCCTAAAAGAAGAGAAACATCTACATATAAATATTATTAGCGTAAGTATTCTTTCAATATTGTTTTAGATACAACCAATGCAGTGTAGCACATCTCAGATGCACTACGATCGATACGTTGTACACAAACCCGTCAGTTATAATATTTCATTATAAAAACTGACTGACTGACTGATTTACAACAGGAAACAGTCAAAACTTTATATTTAAGTTAATTAGAAAGTATAGAAAAGCATTTATAGATATTTTTTCTTAATTCCTAACGTGAACGGAGAAAATGGGGTCTTTCATTTGTGACATAAAATACACGTAAACGTGACTTAAAATTAAAATGCAGGTAAACAAAATTACAAACATTTCATTTAAATATATATATTAGAGATAAAAAGTTTATATATAAGAGGTATTTTTATCAATGGACTGAATTTTATTGCATATCTACATGTAATGCTCTTCCTGTTAGGAATTGACATATATTGGTTCCGCGATGTCTGCTCTATTGAATGGAAAATACTTCATATTTTCATCATATGTTTGCATATACAAGATGTACCGTGGAACCTATAAACCAAGTTATTGGTTTTCCTTTTTGAAGTCGGTTAATTAAAGCCCAGGCCCATTTAATTAAAGCTCTATCTTTTTCTACTTAATTATTTCAAAATTATATGTTACAAATTTAAGAATTTGTGTATTTTTTTAAAGAATTAAGATTGGTTTTGTGGTTTATAGGTAAAATGTATAAATATTTTTTAGAAATAAAACAAATATTTAAAAAAACACATTATTTAATAAATGATAATAATATCGAAACGTATAATTTCGATATTATCATCTAATTCAGTAAATAAACTATCTAAATAACGTAAATCACTGACATCAACATTTTTGTATAAAATTTTTCCCCAAATATAGAATTTTTATTCACATCGTTAGTCTTATTTTTATTAAACTAAAAGTACCCTAACAAAATTATGCCATTATTATAAAATGTATTGTATCGTAAAGGTGAAGTCGTTCATCATGGCTACCAGTTCTCGAGATAAGCGATGAATACCTAAATAATATCCAAAATGAAGTTGCCTCCATATCATAGAATAAAGATGAGAAGATCATGCGATATTGCGCGGATGCTGGCAGGACCTGAGTTTATCTCTGGATAATATGGTATACTCGTATTTTATATACACGGTTATGGTTTGTATGGGGTACCCCATACATGGTTATGCTATTCATTCTATAATCATTTTTTTGTATTATTGATTAAAGAATGAGTTAATATGTTTTTTGTTTTATATTTATATATTTTTGAAGGCAGAAATAAATAACGTCTCCTAACTTATTTTACCTCTTTTATTATTTATAAAGGTTTCAATCTAAATACGACGGTTATGGGTTCAATTCTGTTCTTCCTTTAATTTTTTTCCTTCTGTCCTTTAATAGACTAGCAGTAACTAGAGGAACGACGAGTAGCTAGTCGAATCTTGTAGGTTCCCTCTACCTACCATACTATATCTAGGGTGAAGCTGAAACATAGAGACTCTATATACATATTTTTCTTTTAAAAGTAAATCTTTTAAAAGTAAAAAAATTAGGTCACTTGTTGCGCAGGAGCAAACTGTGAATGTAAACGCGACTGGCGGTGGGTTCAATTCCCACTCTAGGAAATTAAATATTTACTTAAATTTGCATTTTCATTTCTTCGCTCTGGTGTCGAGGCATTCAACACTCAATGCCTCCAAAATTCAGGATCAAGTGGGGATCGGAGTGCCTTAACACTAGGTTCCCTCTGCCTATCCTTCTGCGTGTGGGATACAGCGTGAAGCTGATTAATTTTTTAATTATTTTAACAAATATTCGGACCCTAATAAATTTCCATGTACACACGTATAAACCCACTTTCACTTAATTTATGTAAATTAGGTTAAGGATTTTAAACTATAGTCACCACCTCCTTTAATAAAATAAATATGAGAGTATCACAGGATATAGCGCGGTGTGACCTGAGTTCATCCCCGTTAAATAGGGTTTTATATTGCAGCTTTTAATACTGACTAAATTACGCACGGCATTTTTTATTAAAAAAAATGCTTATAATCCATCTTTTCATTAAAATTAATATTTTTATAATTTAATTCACAACATTACACATTCAAGAAATAAAATAAAAACAAAAAACAAACAGTTTACCATTTAAAATATAAAATATTTTTCATTCCAATCGCTAAAACCATCAGATCACTTTAAAAAATGGCTTTAGTAAAGCGTAGTGGACTAAAAAACTTAAACAAAAGCCAGTCGTGTGATGTAAATAGAATCGCGTGACAATTTTTAATTAAACTTGTGTGGCGGTGCCATTCGTCAACGTTATAGTTAACGATCTACTTATACTTATAATGAGGCCATTCGTGGCGCAGGGGCACTGTGTGCTGGAATTGAGAATGGTTGTGAGTTCGGTCCCCGTCATGGCGCGGTTGTGACTCCAATCCTAATTAAAACAAAAATAATTACAAACTTACAATTGTAGTCCATTTCATACAAAATGAATGCATACGTTCGCAAATTTAATTCAAATTTTACTTCCCGTTGACATACAATCCAGTTTTTTTTAAATCGTCGTTTTGTGTTCCATTACATTAAAAAAGGCTCATAATATTTTTTTTCTTATATACCTTCCATGTACGGACACCGATACGTTACGATTTTATTAAAAGTATAGGTGTGGTGGTTTTTTTAGCGAGAAGAATGCAAGAGAGATCTGAAAGGCTGTTTGTTGTGTGTTCTGTTGTAAGAGTGAAATTATGGGACATACTACCCCGGCACAATGTGAACGGACCCTTGTTGCAGGCTGTAAAGTCTCTTTACAGAGACGACTCAGCCTGCGTGCGAGTAGGAGCTGGTATATCGCCCTGGTTTGACATCCGATCGGGTGTTAAAAATGGTTGCGCCATGTCAGCTTGGTTGTTCAATTTGTATTTGGATAGCTGTCTCCAAAGAGTGAAACAGAGTGATATGGGAGTGAAAGTATGTGACCTGAATGTGAATTACCTGCTGTACGCAGATGATTCAGTGCTTATTGCATCATTAGAATGCGAGTTGCATGCATTGGTCACGACTCTGAAAGAAGAGTGTGAATATAATGGTCTAACCCTCAATGCGAATAAGACAAAGGTTCTGATTTTTGAAAGAGATGAAGAAAGGGCGGAATGTAAGATCAGTGTAAATGATAAGATATTAGAACAGGTGAATGAAGTGATATATTTGGGAAGTATGTTCAGTAGAGATGGAAGATACGAGATGGATGTAGAAAGGCGTATTGCTGCCGGTAACAAGGTTAACGGAGCCTTTGCTGCATTGATGAGACAGCGAAATGTCAGCACAGCTGCGCGTTTGGCTGTACACAATGCAGTTTTGGTGCCGACTCTGTTATACGGCAGCGAAACGTGGGTATTACAGATGAATGCTGTGGAGATGCGATCTCTGCATAGGATATGCGGAGTCAGCTTAGCTGATCGAATCCGCAATGAAGAGGTATACAGAATGGGAGGTACCAGCAAGGATGTCATGGTGAGAATGAAGAAGAACGTGCTCAGCTGATTTGAGCACGTCGAACGAATGAGCGAGGAAAGAATGGTAAAAAAGATTTATGATGGAAAAGTGAGTGGTAAGAGAGGTAGGGGGAGACCTCGGTTGACCTTCGAAAACACAGTATCAAAGATACTGAAGGAAAGTCACGTAAAAAGCATGAGGATCCCTCGGACGGCATGTATGAAGAGGTTGATAACAGTGGACGAGGCGAAAGAGGTATGTAGAGATCGTAGCGTTTGACGTTCCGTTCTCTCTGACTACCCCGCCAGGGACAAAGCGTAAAGCTAAGTTAAGTTAAGTTATAGATGTGGTAACCAAAATATATCTTTTATGTATATATTATTATTTATTTTTTCTTTTTGCCCAATTCTTCGACGAGAGAAAGTCTCAGCATTACAACTTAATCTCTTAATATTAATATTGCTTATGCATATTCTCATGGAATGTACAAACCATATATAGTATAGATATAATACGTGAGACATTACAGTCACGTTGTCTCGAGCCACGTCCGGTATTTGTCGGATGCGGCGGTGCACAAACACTGGCGCCCTGAGAACTACGCATCGTTGCATATTGATAGAATCCTTTAATTGACGACCTTGTGGTGTAGTGGTAGAATTGTTTGACGATAGTGTTTAATTCAATTATTTATTGGAAATAAATGCTGTTGTGGCGCAGTAGAACAAGGGTGTGATTGTAAACGCTACAGTTGTGTTTTCGATTTTCAGTCGGGGAAATTAATAATAATTATATTTTTTTATTTTATTTCTTCGCTTTGGCAAAGCGCGGCGTTGAGTTCAGAAAGGTCAGCCACGCAGTCCGTGTCTTAACACTAGGATTCTACAACGTGAAGCTGAAAAAAAAATTATGAGGCTATCGTGGCCCAGAGGACTGTAAAAACGATGGTAATGGTTTCAAATCCCACAGTAGGAAATGATTGATTTTGATTTCTCTGCTGAATTTAGACTAAGCGCGCTGATAAGTTACGTCCCTCACCATGCAGTCTCTATACAACCCAAAGCTCTCTGCCAAGGACGGATAAGTCGTGAATCTAAAGAAAAATTCATGTTCATAACAAAGACGTAAGATATTTTAAGATGTTTTAAAATATATTTATTCTTCTAAGAAAAAATGATTTCATATTTGATATTATATATCACCTTCACGTTGTATTCCGCACACAGCAGGGTAGACAGAGGAAATCTAGCGTTAAGACACTCCGTTCCCAACTATCTGCCGAATTCTGGAGACATTGCGTGTTGAGTGGTAGAATTCAATTTTGATATTAATTATGCATTAAGTTGTACAACTTAATAAATTGCTAATTTCCTAAAAATAATATACACCAAACCGAAAATATTTCTCTTTTAAAAATAGTAAATGTATATTTATTCGTATATTACGATTTTATTGTAGTATAAACAAGGCGTGGTACCATAGTCACGTTGATCTATCGGAGCACGCTTGAGGCTTGCACACGTGACGATTGCTTTATTTCATAAATATTTACTTGTTTGTATTATTCAATATACAAATTATTAATATGCTTTGTACTATTGGTGTGTACAATTCTGTTTGTTCCGGCTAATCTTTGGAACTGCTGAAGCGATTTTATGTGACTTTTAGTGGAAAATAGAGAAATTGTGGAGCAATATATAGTTTTCTTTGTACCATGAAATTCCCGCAGGATTGGGATTTACGGAAGAGAAAATTGTAAATACTGCGCATGAGTACCTATTGCCTAAATAAATATTAATAACCAATACTTATTTTGAAAACGTATTAAAATTTTAGCGTAGCGGGACTACCCGCGCCTTTTGGAAACTGACCAAGTTCGAGTCTCGCTACGTTCAAATTTTTATACGTTTCCTAAATAAATATTTTTCTTTCCTATGTGTGGAATAACACTTTAAAAATGTAAACAAATATTTTTTAACATTACCCAAAAAAACAAACCAAAAAGTTTGTGTATAGATAAACTAACCATACTAAAATTACCAATCAATTTTCTATAAATTCAGTTATTCCGTAGGTTCAGGCAGGCGAAGCTGCGGTTTAGTTAAAAATAAAGTTAAATATGTGGAAAACTTGTTTAAAACTTTTGTGAGAGCGATATTAAATAACTTCTTACATAGCTATTTTGTTTATAACGATTTCGTTCTATATTTAATTCTTCAAGAAAAAATATATAGGGGCCCATATTTACTATTGAAAATTACTCATATCAGCTTCACGCTGTATCCCGCATGTAGCGTGGTAGGCAGAGGAAATCTAACGATAAGACACTCTGCTCCCCATTTTCCACCGAATTCTAGAGTCATAGCGTGTGGTGTGGCGGATATCAACCCCGGGCCTCGACACCAGCGCGACGAAATGATAATATAAAATATTTAAATTCTTCGAGTGGGAATCGAATCCACAACCCGTCACGTTTACAGACACATGCTTACCACGACTAATTTCTCGTAACAGTTATAAAATGCCTATAATTATATAATTTTTAATTAATATACTTTGTGGAGAGTTTGTATGTCATGAATGTTTCAGTGTAGTAGTGTAGTACTATTTCATTAGATCCATAAAGTTATGAAACTATGTTGGAGACAGTTAATATTATTGGAGTTTATTGGACTAAGAAGTTTTTAAAAACTTCGCCGTATGAGGACTTCAGCTGGACGTGCTATTTAAAACTGTTCAAATTAAGTTTATAATTTTCTATATAAAATAATTTATCACGTATCTCTACTAAGTTTCGAGATAATAAGTTATGTTATGTAAAATAACTAGAGGCCGGACCTGGCGCAGAGGCACAAAGTGTAAGTGTAAACGCGACTGGTTGTGGGTTCGATCTCCACTTGAGGAAATGAAATATTTATTTAAATTAATATTTTTCATTTCTTCGCTCTGGTGTCAATGCAAAGCGAGGCGTTTAATTCTGCCATTCAGCACGCAATGCCTTTAGAATTCGGCGAAAAATGGGGAATAAAGTGTCTTAATACAAGGTTCCCTCTGCCTATCCTGCTGTGTGCGGAATACAGCGTGAAGCTGATAAAAAAATTAGTGAAATTTATACTTTTTTAAATGCTGTTGCAATATGGTATACACGAAAATTCAAATCCATCTAGGGAATATATTTATAAATTCTGACATTGAGTATCTTCACTTAGAACCCAGTGTGTCAGATGATTTGTACACTAATCACCTACAAACGTCTAAAATATTGAGAATAAAGTTGTTCAAAAAAATTGTTAAATGGGTACCCGTCATCTATAAGAAAAACGTAAAAAAATAAAACAACAGAAAATTAACTATGTACTAGTTTCAATAATGGACTTAGAAAGTATACAGATTATTTGTTTTGCTGTTCCAAACACATATTTACACTATATTTATTTCACTTACCAGAATTTCAATTTTCAAACATAGCATTCTTTCAAATATAAAATTGTAAAAAATCCATTTAAAGATTATTTAAAAAATCTTGCACTTTAAAACGTGGAAAAGAAAGTAGTACTCAGTAGTAATTAAATGCAGAGCTTAGTATAAAGTACGGCAATTGCTCAGTGTCGCCGGCGTAGGGCGACTAAAATGATTTTACTCTTACATTTAAAATATTTTAGGTCTTAACGAAATTTAAAGCGCACTCAGCTTTTATGTACTGCGAGAGTATTTTTACATTTTTAAATGTATATAAAGAACATTTTTTTTTGGAAGGTTCTTTATAATGAATGGTGATGCCGTGATACATGGCGACGTATCACGGCGTCTGATTGTAATTGTGGTAAATTCGATCCATAATTACATATTTTAAAATTATTTTCATTTCCTCACTCTGGTAGACACATCGCAGCGTTGAGTTCTGCGACTTAGATCTCGAATGCTGAAGTGCCTTAACATTAAGTTCACAACAATCTTAAAAGGCTGCTATTTTAACACATTACTGAAGTTAAACAAAATATTTATTCATCAATATTTTCATCCAATAAGTCTTACACAAAAAATCAATTTTAAACGTTCCAATTAAGAAAGCAAAGACGTACTAAAAACTTAAGCTATTTATCTTTTAACTAAATGGATCTCATTCAGGACAAATGAGAAATGAGGTGTCCTAATAGTATGGAGCAAGTTTTTCATTAACATTCTATTCATATTCAAATCGACAGCCTTTATCGTAGGGAGGAGCACCCCCACCGGCTCGAGGCCGCAGGGTTACGTGAAAATACTGGAACTGTTGATTGCTTATTATATTAATACGGTTCTTAAATGAATGTGCCAGTTGTGGCGCATTGGCAACATTGGTTTGATTCCCACTCGAGGAAATTAAATATGTAATATTGTCATTTCCTCGCTCTGATATCGTGGCAAAAGCCAGCGTTCAGCGTTGAGTTTTCTGCCGTACACGCAATTCTTTCAGAATCTGGCGGAAAGTGGGGAGTGGAGTGTCTTGACACTAGGCTCTGTCTCTTATCCTGCTACCACAGCGTGAATATAAAAAAACTGGCCAAATGCAAGTCCAACTAACATACTGAGGGCATCCCTCCTACTGGGGTGTACTAATTTCAGGATTGTAGATCAACAGGACCTATAAAAATTTGCAAGCTTAAGTTTGCTGGTACCAATTTTACGGGAACTTCAAATAAATGTTAATTTCTAAGTATTTCAATTTTTTTCCTTTATTTACATTAAAAATTCTCACTTTGTGCCAAATTTTATTACTGTAGATCCCCGGAAAGGACCCTATAGGTTTTTATATACTATAAATTTCATACAAAAGTCCACAAAATCAATGCATAATGTTCGTATCTTTTGATAGCGTTGACTTAGAAGCTTATTTTTACCTTAGAATTTATATATTTTTTCTATTAATTTCAGTTATATACCTACGCGTGATCTCGAGATAAATGCTCTTGACAAACAGACAGACGGACAACAAAGCTGTCCTATAATGATTCTGTTTTTACCTTTTGAAGTACGGAATCATAAGAACAAATAATATTAATGTGTAAGTAATTTTATGTATAACATATGAATAAAAAAGAGATCTTAGTGATATCACATAGTTTCACATCATTCGCTCATTTCAAAATATAGGATATTGAGAGGGTACACTGAGAAGTCGTAGTGTCAAGACATTTCTAGAAAACAAAAATTGCATTGAGTGACTCAACATAGGGCAAAGTTTATGTTTCAGAGCTCGAACATTAAAAGGTTTTAAATATAACATAAATATTAAGGCTTCCTTTACAGACATTGGGATGCAGGAAAGGAAAGGGAGGCTACCTTGTACTTTAACTTAGTATTAAAATACTCCGTTCCCATTAGGACACTTCCGTGCCCCACTTTCCGCCGAATTGTAGAGGCATTGCATGTTGAGTGGCAGAAATCAACGTCGCGTTTTGCCTCGTTATCAGAGCAAGGAAATTAAAATATAAAATATTTAATCCTTCAATGGGAATCGAACTCACAACCACTTACATTCGCACAGTTGTGCCTCTGCGCCACGACTGGCCTATAATTATTATTTATAAACGAGTACTTAAAAAAGATTAATAGCGTGGTAATATATGAATAATATTTATAAAATCTGTCCATGCTTGTTCGTATACTAATTGATTAATCAAATAAAACATTACTTTCAGTAGACATTGGTGGTTCGAAGGCTATAAAACATTTATGATTCAAGTTTATTCGAGCGGTATTCGCCGATTTTCAATGCAAGCCACAGTTCTGTTTATACTAGTATGGCATCTTTTAATTACACTTGTGGTTTAAATGCGTATGAGAGTTGAAATAGTTTTTTAATTTGGTTTCATACTAAAAACCTCGATCGATTTTTGCATAATTCAAAATTAAAATAATTTAATTATCGCCACCCAACACGCAATGACTTGGAAATTGGGGTCAATTTAAGAGATGGAATGTCTTAAAACTAGTTTCCCTCCACCTACTCTACTAAGGGCTATAAAAAATAAAAGAGAATAGGATACATTTAAACTCACGAAAATATGTAAAAGCATTACTCAAACAACATAAATCAATGACGGCGTCGAACTCGTCGAACAAGGGCAGAAGGGGAGGCATTTGTTAAAACTAATGATTCATTCATGTATTATATAAGGGTTGCTCCTTTTAAATACTTAGAAAAGAAAAATAGAATAATGTTATTATTATAAGCCTATTAATTTTTTTATATATATCTTCCTTTTTTTAGCTTCACTTTGTATTCCACATGGCAAATTGCAAGGTAGGGAAATAGAACCTGGGAACCTAGCATTAAGACACTCTGTTTTCCGGAATATTCGGGGCAGTGTGTTCAGGGGCGGTACTCAACGCAGCGCTTTGCCCAGTTACCTGAGTGAGAACGAATATTTTCATTTTATATATATACATATATATAAATATAAATGTGATATTTTGTTATATTTTCTTTATACCGTTGTTGGGAATTAATATATCAAACTCAACACGTAATGCCACGAAAAATTCGGCGGAAACTGGGAACCTGCCGAACAGAGTGTCTTAACGCTATGTTTCCTGTGCCCACCCTGATGTGATGATTTAAAAAATGCTCTATAAAGCATTGTAGTTGTTAAATTTATAAGCAATATTGGCAATTTAAAAATGCTTACAAAGATCTAAAAAAAATAGATTTTTGCTATTAAAACCAATAGAGTTAGTCAGTCCACGTTTCTAATTTCGTATCAATTCTTTGTGTGCGAAATCTTAGGAAGACATCGTCAAATAAAAGCGAAGCTATCTCCACCCAATTATATGACCCTGCTTTGACAGCCAGTGGAGAAGTATCGCTACCTTCCGTGTTGTTCACTCGACTGACTCACCAGCGGAAATTGACATTGTTTTACTTTAATACAATTTTTGTTCATACTTTTCTATTTTGTTCATCTAAATTCTTACAACTTTTGTAAGCTTTTGGAATAATACTATTTTTATAATTTAATTATATTAAACCAATCGTTTAAGGTTAGTGATATTAGCGAATAAGGAAAAAAATACTTTTCGTCTAATATTTACTTTTAAGAATGATTTTTGTAGAAGCGGTTTCGTAAAACTATCAGTCTACGAAAACAGTAAAAATGTCATAAAACTCTATACTTTAAATAAAATAAATGGTTAATTGAGACAGTGGCGCAGTGCGACAGGGTCTCAATGCAAACAAGTTGTGATTGTGGGTACAATACCCGTTCAGGGCAATAAATTAGAGTTAGAAAGTAGTGTCTCAATTAAAACGGAAAGCAGCAAACAGAACTTGACACTAGGCTTTTCTTTTTCTCTAGGTTTTTATTCTCGCTCTCAATATGGAAAACACACATTAGAATAAAGTAAAAGTAAAAATTGTCTAAAATTTAATCAGTACAATTTAACGAAAGGTTCAATCAGAAGATGTATTATAATTCGAATAAATTTTTATTACCGCTTATTATTTAAACAATTTTTATTACCGCTCAAACTATAATTTTTCATATATATATTTTTTTTTTGGCCATTTTCATATATTAAATTAAAATATTATATACACATATATTGTAAATAGTTAACTAATTGAAAACGTTAAATGAACGTTTGAATTTTATTTGTAAATAAATGTTTTGTGAGCACATTGTATTGATAACATTGTTGTTTGAATACACTCAGATTAAACAAAAATAAAGGAAATCCTAGTACAGTGGAACAGCGATTGACTGTTAATGCGATGGCCGTGAGTTCGATCTCCATTGGAGGATAGGATTATATATATTTTTTCATTTCTCCGCTTTAACAGACATATCCCGTTGTAGAGTTCTGCCACTCGCAATGGTTCGACAGTTGGGCGGAGAGTGGAGGACCAAGCATCCTAAACCTACCTTTACTACTGGTATCTTTGCCGACCCTGCTATTTGAAAAAAGCGTGAATCTGCTTTTTTAAACAAAAATTTTTGAAACACATAAAATAATAATGTTTGCCAAGTTTGGCTTGTGTAGGTTGTGAAGATAGTTGCCAACTACTTTCCTTAGAAATCGTTTTGCAACTGCTGACTCGCTTCCTCAACTGCAATTATTTTATGACACTGTTGAATTATTTATACGCTTTATCTTGAGATATGACTGAAAAAACCTATTTTTATGCATTTTATTTTTTAAAATAAGAAAAGACAAACTTAATTTTTTTATGTGAATCTGGGAAATTAAAACAAATTTTGAGACATAACTAATACGGCGGAATGAAATAATTAATATTTTCATTCTGGTAACAAAGCAAAATACGTCACTCAACACACAATGCCTCGAGGAACAGGCGGAGAGTCAAGGCCTGCTATAACACTAGCTTTCTTTTTCCTACCCTGATACAGCGTGATTAAGGCCAACGTGACGGGTTGTGGGTTCGATTCACACTGGAGGAAATTAAATATTTAATATTAAATTACTTCGTTCTAGTGTCGAGGCAAAGCGCGGCGTTGAGTTATCTACATAATAATATTTGTTTTCATCTAATTAGTCAACTCTACAAGCATTATCGCTTATTTGTGCAATGTTTTTTCACTATAACACTAAACATATTGAGAATTTTGAGATATTATTCACACAAAAAATTAGGTACCTAATAGCAAAGCAGAAAAAAATGTGGAGGTATTTCTTTTGAAGTACTTATATATATATATATTAGAAATAAATTACCGTGTAATTGCTACAATTCCTTATAAGATGTCAACAGGAAAGAACATATCCGTGGATTGTGGTTTAACAAAAGAATTCACCGAACGAAGCAATCCGCTTCGTCGCTGCGTGATTGATGCGATACTGAGGTCTTGCTCTCCTTACAAAGACTGTGACGTCAAGGTGACGTGCCCAAGAAAAACAAGGTTTATTTTAAAACTTATGTGGAAATGCTATTTTTGGTATATAACCATGTAAGGTAATAGTTTTTCCCGCGGCTTGGTCAGCATTGGGGAATCAGGTAGCTCTTTGACGCTATCGCGTCTACAAATAATATAGCGAAATCATAAGGATTCTAATATTTATAATCAATTACAATTTTTTGTGTTTTTTTAATAAATTAGATAACAAGGAAAATCAATGGTTTTTTTTTTATATAAAAAATATTTTTTACGATTCTACAAAATATATTTAACGTCAGCTTCATGATGACCACCAGGAAGTGTGTGTGGACTTTTTTTAATAACTTAAAGAGTTAAAAGTGACAACCTCATTTTATCTTTACTTATTACAGCTTCCTGCTATATCCCGCATACGACAGAGTAGGCAGAGGGAACCTAGACAGAGGGAATTAAGACAAACCCCACTCTTGTTTTCAAAATTTTTGCTTGTAATTTGATTTGTACTACCTATTACAGCAGAGCTCAACAATTTCTTATCCAATTTAGTTCTAACTCATGAATGAAATTTTCTTTTGCTACAGGAACGACGTTCAACAAATTCTATTT
This sequence comes from Heliconius sara, assembly GCA_917862395.2. Classification (NCBI taxonomy): domain Eukaryota; kingdom Metazoa; phylum Arthropoda; class Insecta; order Lepidoptera; family Nymphalidae; genus Heliconius; species Heliconius sara. The sequence continues at coordinate 4,079,747 of OU860796.2, read as the reverse complement.
GGCGCTCAAGAAAGTTTGCCTATAGTGATGTTATTTGAATCTGCCGTTGGATGCATGGCATCCAGTGCGCCAAACGATTTATGGAAGTGATATTGAAACTTTATATAAAAATAATATTAAAGTAAAATGTTGCATCACTGCATTTTCCAAATCTAAAATATAAGCAATAAAATTGAAATGATATCTGTGGATTTATATAGCTTTTACATGCAACAACTCAAAATGAAAGTGTATTCTATTTTGATACACAATGGTTCCCAATAAACAGCATGTGATGGTTGTAGATTCAAAATTAAACCATTAATTATAATGACAAAAAGACAGTCATAAAAATAGATAAAAACATGGAACGATTCACTGCACTACAAAAAGTGTTACAAAAATAAAAATAAATAATATTAAAACACTACACATTTATACAACATGTAAATGCAATACGGAAACATCTTCCAACAAAAGTAAACTAACGAAATCACTATAATATAAATACTGGTACGTAGCAGTACGTAGCATCGTAGCTCCTCCGTAGTAAACTATCGAGTTAATTTACCGAGAAGAGAAAGCCAAGTCGCAACAACACGAAATAGGCAGGAATATTTTCAAGCTATCGTTGGCTGTCAAAGCAGAGCCAGATAATTGGGTGGAGATAGCGTCTGCTTTTATTTTGCTATTTCATTTTCTAGATATTTGTTGCGGAGATGCGGTCGACGGTATTGATAAACGAGCGCTCGGCGTGCGCGTCGCATACAAATATGACCGTGTTTTACGTATTGTTCCAGTATGGGTGATTTATTGGTCTGGAATTTGTTTTACCTATCTTGGACGCAGCCGTATATCGTGAGTTATCTAAAGAAGTCTAAAGTTATGTTAAACAAAATTGAGTTTACGTCTTTCACCGTCTGTCATTGTAAGAAGTTGAATATAATAATAATGAAAAGTATTCTTACAATTATATTATGAAATGCTTACTCTATTATTAATTAATTAATTTATATTAGAATATATTAAACGTTTAAAGATTTGAAATACATATGTACTAATAGAATAAAACTGGTAGGACTACTGACATTCAGTCCGTATTATTTTTCTGTATAAACATTTTTGAAAAAAAAAAGTTCATATAAAAAAATAAATATAATACAAATGTGATTTTCGTCGTGGACAACATAAAAAATTATGAGTAGTGGAGATATTTGTCGGATAGCTAATAAGAGAGGATCTCTTTTTTACATAAATAAATAAATCAGTTTCACGCTGCATCCCGAACACAGCAGGGTTGGCAGACGGAACATAGTGCTAAGACACTCTGTTCTCCACTTTCCGCCGAATCATCGAGGCATGCATTGCATGTTAAGTGGTGAAACTCAACTCCGCGCTTTGCCTTGACACCAAAGCGACTTCACACTTTGTGCCCCTGCGTCGGCACTGCAAGTGTTTTTTCCGGTGACCCTTTTTTACCAGTTCCTTCGTATGTTTTCCATATAACCTGACATTGGCAAAGTAAATGGTGCTCGAGAGGCGCGCTGGATGGCTCGAAACGCCGTAATAAATTCTTATTGTTCAAGATGATATTCTTCTTAATACAGATGTTAAAATATACATTTAAACATAATTTTTCAATATTGTTCTACTTTAATTGCCTAAAATTTGAAGTTAATTAAATAATTGTTCGCTTCCTGGTAATAGATAGGTACTTCTAACCTAATTTTGACTTAATTACACACTACTTTTAGAATACTAAAATTTTGATGAATATTTTAGTATAACATAAATGTCCCATTTAGACCCGTCTCAGCTATATAAATTAATAATAGCTACTATTAATTGATTCGTTTCCTCACGTACGTACATACATACGTGAGGAAAACTTTCGTATTTCTATACGTATTTCTTTTAAAATACTCTGTTTTATAATAAACATTTTCAAAAATAATAAACGTAACTAACAAAAAATATCATGTTAAAAAATAGCCAAGTTCTTGCTCTATTTCCATGTGAGTATTTTCATATCTAAATTACTGTAAATAGTTGTATAGAATATTATAGTGAATAGACTTAACAAATTTTATTTGAGACTTAGTAGTTTACTTTCTAAATACAAACTCGATACGTTTTAGATGAAACAAATGGAAAGTAAGCTGTCTAGGTAGAAGTAAGTTTTTCATTAGCATTCCATTCATATTCAAATCAGCCTTGACAGACTCTATCACGAGCTCTACGATTCAAATCACGCTTCTTATGCTATATGCAAATGTTGAAAGATAAACAAAATAACTTTTTATGTTTATTAACATTTGTATGGTGGTTTAAATAATCTTTGCTTTTATTCCGCCTGTAGCAGGTTCAGAACCGCGGACAAGTTTTGAGTGGTGGAACTCAACGCCTCAATTCCTGTTACAGCGATGAAGTCGATTTTACTATTTTACTAGAAGTATATAGACACTTACCTATTGTGTACCGTATTAAATGTCTTAAATGAACCCAAAACCAGTCGCGTTTACAGTCACACTTTGTGCCCCTGCGCCACGACCGGCCTTTCATTTTCAGGGTCAATTATGTTATCATACCAAACTGTTTTTCTTTAGTTTCACGTTATATCATACAGCACAGTAGGCGGAGAGAACCTACTGTTAAGACATTCCACTCTCAATTTTCCACCGGATTAGTATATAAATATTTTATTTTTTGAAAATCATTGAAATATTTAGTTGTGTAATATTTAGCGTTTTCACAATAATTATACATATTTTCATAGAATAGTTAATTCATACTCATAGTAAATATAAAAAATACTAATTAAGAAAGTGCTTCGTTAACTTATTTCCGGGGCAACAGTTTTACTAATTCTGGGTTTTCCCCGTGATCCCAATTACTGCGAGCTCAAATTTAGCCAACGTGCAAGTTTCCTTATGTCAAAACGAGATACCTGATGTATACATCTGCTCACGTGTGTTTCTCTTAAGTGGTCCCTTTTAGAGGATTTTCACTTTAATTGCTTATGTCTTAATTTATTTATTGTTTTTGAGTTTAAATTCTAACAACATTATACGAAAAAAATGAATTCAAAAATGATAAAAGATATTAGCTAGTGAAGATTTTTAATAATTATGCAAGAGAAATATTTTCTGAAAAAGACAAATTATAATTTTAAATTATAATTATTATTTAATTAAAGTAAGCTTACGAGTTTTATAATTTTATTATTTTTTTTATTTTACTTTTATTTATCAAAGCTAATGGCATTTAAGTCTTAATTACTTTCCATTGTTATTTATGTATACATTGCCATGTAACAAATTGATAAAAAATATATAAGTTAATTGTGTTATATTACTAATACATTGACAAAATCGGCTAAGAGTGAGTCAAACTCACGCACAAAGGGTATCTGTAAATTATCTGTAAAAACCGGGCAAGTGTGAGTCAGGTTCGCCCACCGAGGGTCCCATATAAAAATTAGAGGTTTCTAATTCAGCTTTAGCCAGGGTCAGAGCTTAGCCAGAGAGAGATAGTAACCTCACTTGAACTAGCGGCTTTAATACCAATCATTTTTTAGGATTGGTGGTTACAAATGTATAGTGGTCAGATTTTTTTCTGCAGTAGCGCTACTTGTAGATGATAGCTGCCAAATGTCATAATTCTAGGTCAAGTACTCTATTAATTTAAATTCCCTTTATAGTGTGGAAATACGCGTTTTTTTGCTATCATTAGGTCGCAGATCTGAGTATATGGTTTGAATTTCAACTCGACATCTCGAAGCGTTCCTGAGATAAATTCTCGTGACATATAGACAAACAGACATACATACGTACAAAGTAATCTTTTGTTCCTTAAAAGGTACGGAATTCTATAAATGGCAAAAAAATACGCTTGTTGTACGGGAGCCCCTTTTAATAATATTTATTTAATTCAGATTTTGAATTATTTAGTAATTGATGTTAGAGCGGAACAGAACATCATCTGGGAAAATTTCAGCACTATCACGGTTCATGTAACTGTAGCTAATGAGGATTGATAGTTAGGAAACCTGGTGCCTGACGGACAGACAGACAGTGAAACTTAAGTAACAGCCCCATTTTACTCTTTAGGTACCTAGGAACCCTAATACGACAACACTCCATAAATGTGACTTCAACTTGATCGTTGCACAAAAATATTGTTAAGTTATCAAATGACTCACAAAGATTCGCCCTAATACATAGGTTAGGTGCTTTTTCGTTAAGAGCTTTTACAATTTAAACTGCGCTAGCTGTGGCATAAAAGGTACGATCCAATCCGATAATGTAGGTTTACAATAACAGCCCAAACTTTATTCATTAATAAAATCAAAGTTTAATGTATTTGGAATCTAAAAAGCTTTTCATTCATGAAAGTATAAAATATTCATGTAAAATATTAACATATTAATAATTAAGCAATTTAAAAATGTAAATAATCAATGAAATTTTATTTGGGTAAACATAATTACTGAATATAGTTTAATTAAAATATATGTAAATGTATTTAACAATGATTAAATCTCTATTATTTTCTTGTTTTTGATTTAGAAGAAGCGGTATGAAAGCTCAGCGTCTGCGCTACGGGTGTGGGTTTGATTCTCATTCCACGGAAAGATGTTTTAGTGTTATCGCTCTGGTAGTGTAAATATATGTATTGTTAGATTCACGATGTATCTCGGACATAGCAGGAACAACACAATGTTAAGACATTCAGTTTCTATTAAGACATTTCCATTCCCCGCCTTCCGCCGAATTTTCATGACATTGCATATTGAGTGGTGGAATTTAACTATTAATATTCATAACATTTTTTTTATTATAAATATTAATAATTTATATTTATTTTTATGTAAAATTAAAGTAAATATCTCGCTCTAGTAACAAGTGAAAACGACGTAAAATCCGCTGCTCAACACACAAAAATTGCAACAGAAAGTCGGGATCGGAATGTTTTAACACTAAACACCCGCTGCGGGAAAAAAATACACAACATTTAATAATAAAACTATGCCTTCAAATTGAAACAACAATAATATCAAATAAGCTAGCTAGCTACCTAAATGCTGACATCGCTTCAACTACAGAAGTACTCATTTCCGTTATACAAGATAAATAAATGAGTTCCCCATCCAGAAGATCTAAATTTACTATCGCAGTAAATCGATGTACATCGCTATTACGAATAGGTCAATAGACATAAAAACAGATATTAAATGGTGCTGACGTTAAAAGGAATCCACTGAAAGCGGCAATCCGCTGGGTATTAGCGACGGTGATTGATGGAACGCTATAATAATGCAGCCATTGTAACCTATTGTGTGATTCTGTTGGTGTAGTGGAAAGTGAATCGATTGCTTAGTTAGGTGTAGGTTCGATGCCATGAAGTTCTATAAAATATCTGTTTACTTTAAATACAGAGTATGTCGGTATAGTTACTCTGTTTCAAGGAGGCGTGGGTACGAGTCCCGCTACGTTCAAATTTTTATACGTTTTCTAAATAAGTACAGTTACTCGAGTTTTGGATGATAATTAATTAATGATTTCTTTTCTATATTTTTATTTTTGTTTTCTATATTTTTGTTTTTATCGCTGCTTTGAACCGTTTAAATAAATAGTTATAGTGAGAAATCATAGAATTTGAAATTGGAAACACAAACTATATATTTAGAGGCTTTTTATTTTTGAAATGTAGAGTGTGGTAATGAATAGCTAGCTGTTGGTGACAAACGTAGATTCAGCTGAATAAGCAACTGTGAAACCTAACTTAACCTTAATAAACACATATTAAAAAATATTAAAAAAAAATAAAGTAAAACAATTGAATTTATTAAGTTGGGACTTACGGTGGTGGTATATCTAATTTAAACACAAAGCTTAACTGTCACATAAGCACCGTTGGGGACTAGTGGTATGCAGAGTTGGATCGTACAGAAAACACGCATATACATTAAATGGTTTGAAAGATATGAAAACGTTTTGCAAATGAGTCGTTTTGACTCACCTTATGTGTCAAGGGTTCATACTACATATTTAGAAGTCTATTATTTATACTAAGACTTAAATAAACAACAACCTTTTGATACAGCCTATCTAGTTTATTTAGCTAATTAGGTGTATCTTCATCTTTTCTGAACTCATAGATGGTATCTTTTCGGTCCGACCCTTGCCATCTAATTCCATTACTCTAACACTTTTTCCAAGGAACAATAGAGAATGTCACGTGAAAGAAATTTTGTACCGACCTTTTTCTGCATCGGATGACTTAATTGGATTTGTAAGATTGTTTTTGTGTGTTGTACAAATAGTGTGGTTAGTTTTTCGATGTTTTATTTTAAATGGAAAATATATTATTATCAAAGAGGTCTAGCCTCGATGATCAAACGATGTCTCAAAAATCGTTAGAATGTGAGAAAAAAGGTAAAAGTGTAAAAACTAAGAAACTGAAAAAGTATCAAAATATTTCTCATAAAAGTAAATATAATTTGGACGTATCTGGGCATGCATTTGGATCGTAGGTTTACCTCGCAAAAACACGTCAAAACAAAAAGGGACGAGATTCACCTAAAATATAAATATTTACTTTGGCTATTCCAAGAAACTCTAAAGAGCTTCATAACGAATTCCTTGACCTCCTCCTCCTCCTCATTCCGTCCTCCTCACCTTGATGTCCCATTGGTGACCATCGACTGGTTGTGGGTTCGATCCCCACTCGAAGAGATGAAATATTTACTTAAATTTATATTTCCATTTCTGCGCTCTGGTGTCGATGAAAAGCGTAGCGTTTAGTTCTGCCACTCAACACGCAATGCCTCCAGAATTCGGCAGAAAGCGGGACACGGAGTGTCTTAGCAATAGGTTCCCTGTGCCTACCCTGCTGTGCGCAGGATAGAGCGGGAAGCTGATTTTTTTGTCCTTAATATTTCGTGTTAGTTTTATTTTAATCTGTTCATAAATAAAAAAAGTGATATCCATATACAGTATGCTGTTGAAACTAAGTAAAATAATAGCTTACTTATTTAATTCGCTTTAACTTAAATTTTTAATGACTACTTATTTATTGTCTTTAAAATTATTATTTTATTAGAAAACGTAAATAGTTCGATTAGTAAATAAATTAATTCAATTACTATTAGTAAGTAAATAGTTATGTAGTTCAGGCGGGCGAAGCCGCGAGTGGGTTGCTAGTATAATATATTTTTATTAACATTTCTCTCAGCAAAGGCGCGCTACGCGACGTAGCGCTCGCTAGCTTTTGTAGAGTTTTACTTACTTATTGACAGATTTATAAATATATGTTTTACATAAGTTATACTTATACTACTAAGTATAAGTAAAATTTAAGAAACTATAAAATACTTTATTTTTCTTCTTCATACTGTATCCCGCATGCTAGGCAGAAAGATATAGTGTTGAGACACTTTACGCCCTTCTTTCTGCCGAATTCTAGACGAAAAGTGTGTTGAATAGCGGAACTCTACGCCGCCGCATTAAATATTAAATATTTGACTTTCTCAAGTGGGTATCGAACCCACAATCTATCACGTGTACAGTCACACGCTTGTGCCCCTGTGCCACGGTGCTCACAAAATACTTACATATATACGATCAAATCTAAAGAAAACTTATATCAGCACGTTTCACACATACTAACAAGAAAATGTACTGTAGCCTTGTTGGTTAGGTAATGCATCCGGTGGAATAATCCCGAAAACACGATGAGGAGATTTCATTCTGAAATTCAAGTAAAGGCAACCTCGTCGATGAGATTTGTGTTCAGGAATGGAGAAACCATTGTTGTGCTGACTGCAGCCGAATCTGTTGGTACGTGATGAATCTGTTGATATGTTTGTTTTGCAGACTACGTAGAATATAAAAATTAGGTCTCTTTAAGAACAAATTTGGATTACATATTTTTTTTTGTGTTAAGACACTCTGCTGCACATATAATGCACCAATTTGGAGATATTGCGTGTTGAGTGGTGAAGTTAGACGCCGTGCCTCGCTTTATTACCATAATAAGAAAATTAAAATAATTTGACGTTCAAAAAATGATGAATTAATGTCACTTCTTATTTTAAATACAATTATTTTACTTTGACTATAGATTTTTGATTTGATTATAGAACAAGAGATAACATGTAAACAAATGAAGAACATGAGATTACATCGATATCGATCTAGTAGTAGTATGTACCACAGCTGTGATGTTCATTGTAGCCAGATCTATTGGTGCATAATTCGATCATAACTTAATATAGTTAAAGTATATTTTTGTGTTTCTTATATATCCTGCTTATCCTGCATATGAGTCGGTGTCCGTTTTCACTCCCCGCCCGAATCCGAAATATTGCATGTTAAGTGGAAATTGGTGGAATCTATCGTCATGCCGGATGCCATGCCAGGCGGATAGTAAAAAAATCATTTTCCGAGTAGAGAATAGACTGTTATATGGATGCTTGGATTTTATGGTTTGGTCTACAGCAGGGTAGGCACCTGGCATCCAGTGCTAAGACACTCCTCAAATTCCGATGAATTCTGCCAACCAACGGAGAAATAAAGACATAAATTTAAATAAATATTTCAGCTCCTCGAGTGGGGAACGAACCTACCACCAATCGTGTTCACAGTCATACTTTGTGCCACTGCGCTACGACTGGCCTAACAAAATAAATTAAGCTCACATTTTCCAAATATAATTATGGTTAACCATTTTTTTAGTACAAAAAAGAACGCATCCGGCATGTTAAACAGCATGTTTTTCAATAAATGTAAAATGGCAGAGTCAACTTTACGCTCATTGAAAGTTTTTCCTCGTAAAAATTAAACTCTCTGGATAGTTTTTTTCCAATACGGCAAATTACAGCGCAGTTGGTCTTTTTATATTGGGAACACAAAAAGCAGAACCAGCTCGTCGTGCTTTGGCTTAGTTGAGGGAGATGATAAAAGTTTATATTTTTATATGTACGAGTCTGTACGAGTGTGTATATCTGTAACTTTACATGTAAAAATATATTTATATATAATCCATTTGGTGCATCAATGACGTATTTGCACTTTTTAAAATATACAGGTAATGCCGTTGAAGTATGTAATTCGTATTTATGCATATATTGATATATTTAACATTTTTATTTAAGAAAATGCAATAACGTAATCAAATTACAATGTAATAAATTATGAAATTTAATTTTAAAGAAAAATTTTATGAAAAGGGGATTCATCTCCACTTTTATGAAAATCTTCGCTAAATAAGGAATGAACGGTTAATAGTTGAGAGGATTTTGAACCTGTAACTTATTGACATGTTCTGCTTAGGTGCAAGGATGGCGCAAAATATTTAATGTTTATCAAAATTTATAAATTAGTATGGACGTAATTTACACACAGCAAATAGTAGAGCACAGCAGGGTAGGCAGAGGGAACCTAGGAGTAAGACACTCCGTTTCCCACTTTCCGCCAAATTCAGGAGGTTGCACGTTGAGTCAACTCAACGCCGCGCTTTGCCTAAATATATATATATATATATACACATTACCATAAAACCACTCAAGTGCAACGAAATGTGACACAATAAAACCTTAAATATGGCAAAATTGAAATCAATTTTAAATTAAACCACGAATAAGCCTACAGAATTCGATCAGATAAGATGAATGCATGTTTTAAAATTGGCATCGAAACGGGAGGTATTGGGAAACATAAATCTCTGCGCGAGAGGAGGTAATTCTGTAATGGGATTGGTTACCTCCACCGTCCGATAGTAATCTACTGACTCAACAACACAACTATGACTGAACAAATTGCTATTGCAAACTTGTTACCTCAGACCAACCGCACATCAGAAATGGCATTGAGCATATGCGGTGTATCGGTGACGCCGCATTTAATTTGCGGTAAATCTTGTATGATTATATATTTTTTATAATTGTAATTGATTTATAATTTTAATAATTATAATTGATTTATAATTTTAATAATTATAATTGATTTATAATTTTAATAATTATAATTGATTTATAATTTTAATAATTATAATTGATTTATAATTTTAATAATTATAATTGATTTTTATATAATTTTTTTTAATTATGAATTTATTTATAATTTTACGTTATAAAATATAACTTTAAAGCAAAATATTCTACAAATTTTAGTGATCGTTAATGTTTAAAATTACGTTAACGCGTTGTATTTGAACTTATGACAATCAGCAACTACAGGCAGACTTATTAAGGAATAAAATACACCAGATAAACAAAAATTATGGCGGCGGAAATATAGAGTCGTAGCGTAAAAGCACAGGGTGTAACTGCAAAATCGACTGGTTGTGGGTTCGATCTCCACTCGAACGAAATATTTATTTATATTTATATTCTGGTATTGAGGTAAAATGCGGCGTTAAGTTCCGCCACTCAACACGTAATGCCTTCAGATTTCGGCGGAAACGGCGGTCTTAACACTAGGCTCGATTTATTGTTTATAAAATTGTTTATTTTCTCGTTCTGGTAACATGGGAAAAGTGCGGTGTTGAGTTCCACCACTCAACACGAAATGTCGGCAAAAATGTGGAACGGAGTGTCTTAGTACTAAGTCCACCTGTCTACCTTTTTAGATTAATCAGCGACAGAAGAGACTGTGTTAACACTATCTTTTAGAACTAAAAACAAAATAATGATAGCAATATATAGTTGTACTGATTCTAACACATTCATAATTCCTTTTGTCTCCAACAATATTCCACGAAGATTGGATTCCAGTATCGAACGACTCGCTCTTTGCCGTTACGGGTGTAACATTGAGTATAAACTCAGTGTTTTATGTGAGGGCGTGTGTGTCAGCTATCTTTTTTACGGGTATTGCCTAGTGATGTTTACTGCTAAGGTGTTAAAGTCGACATGTTGTAAATTAGTATTAGTGATGTAGTATATATAAAATGTTCAGTAAATTAATATTTTTTTAAGTCGCAATTTGAAATAGCAAATACGTTTAGATAAATATAATTTATTTCTCCGTGAATGATATTTAATAGCAAGGCCGTCGTGATGCAGCTCAAGCGTATGACTGTAACGCGACCGTTGAGGGTTCGATTTCGACTCGCAGAATGAATTCTTATTTATTAATACTCTCATTTCTCCGCTCTGGTAGCAAAGCAAAAAGTGCAGCGTTGAGTTCCACCACTTAACAGACAATGCCTCGAAAAAGTTGGCGGAAAGTGGAGGACGGAGTGTCACTACATTACCTCTTCTGCTATATGCGGGATAGGGCGTGATCCTAAAAAAAAAATGATTAAATACAATATTGTTTTAAAACAAAAATTGTCGTTGTTGAAAAATGTTGAATGAAATGAAGAATGTAGAATGAAAGTTAATAATAATAATCTGCTGGATCAAAAATTATTGTTCAACAAATAAAATAATTTATTCGTTTACAAAATACGAAAAAATATATTTATTACCATATTATCATCGAATAAAAAATCTTACTTCAATCATAAATTTTAAAGCGCTCCATTCACTAAGTATCCTACAATCTTAAGTTTCCTTGAATAATATCGAATAGAAACTAAAAATGCAAAAAAATCCATTCCTATAATAGATTTTTTAATGATTCCCAATTCAAATGAAGCCATTTTATATTCTCGATCTCGGCCTTGGACATAATGGGAGGCAACCTCATCAATTCTCAGGTGATTTCAATGAACCTTATACAGAGAAGTTCGTAAAATAACAACCTGTATTAATTATCAATGGAGGTAGAATTGAGCTTGAAAGGATTCTTTGGACTGATTTATTATGGAATTCTAAGCTTATGTTACGCCCACACTACTTTATTGATAACGCTCGCTCATTGTGTTTACGTTTGAGTCGCTATCGGGAATATTTTAAATAAGTGATTTTGGCTAAATAATGATATAATAGATATTGCATTTAAATCGTTAGCATGCAACAGACACACAGAAAAAAAATACATATTTATAACTCTGTCTGAAGGTCGAGGCAAAGCGCGGCGTGGAACCTCGTTATAACTGCAGTCTGTAATCATATGTAACATAGAGTGAACAAGGTGAATAAGAAATGTTTCTTTTAATTTGTTGTTGCAGCCGTAGAGCAAGACTCGTTGGTAGATAAGATACCCCAAAAATCTTTCAAAATATGCTAGTCATGACAGGCTAAATAAAAATTATAGAAAGCGATGACAAATTAAAGAGAGATAGAATTAAATATTTTTTTAATGAATATAGCAAGAGGTTTAGTCCTAAATGAAAAATGATAAGAAGAACTGAATATAAAGGGAAAGGTTTTCAAGGTAGACTTATGACTATCACTAGCCAGATAAATTTAAAACAAATCGGTTTTGTCATTTTTTCTAAAGTATGTCATAAATATTAAAGAAAAGATTCATAGAGTAATTTACGTTAAGTCAATAAACACTGTTTAATTTGGAAAATATATATTATTTTCTTTATTGAAAATAAATTTAATACAAAACATATACTAGAAATTTATTATTTATATATAAATATAACAGCTGTAGAAAATAAATCTATAAAAAGATTTGCTTTTTAAATACTCTACCACGTCAGACGCAGAGAGTTAACATTTATATGTTTTTTAACCATATTTAAGAATAAAGATAAAAAAATAATTTAAAAACTATTGTCTATTATAAAATTCCCCATTTCGCATTATAATATCCATCTAGAAATCCTAGTTTTATACAAACATAAAAAACAGATAAATGCAAAGACGGGGGACTCTTTTATGCAAATAACCGGTCGCCCAGCGCCCACGCGTTTCACCATGTTTTATGCGTCTATAAAATTCGCAGAAATGCCATGTCGTTCATCTTGTTTGTTATCGCCGAAGTTTATATGTGTACACGAGCATCAAAATATTTTAAAACTTTTTAATGTTACTATTAGGTTTAGTAGTTGGAATGTATTTTGTAGAAAGCAATGGTTGTGGGTGTTAAATCCAACTTGATAAAATCGAAGAAATATTCTTATTTATTCTACAAATGTTTTGTATATGGTAAAAGTAAACTATTTAATGTTGTTTCTAATTATAAAAAAAACTCAAATAACATAAATATTAGATACTCGAGACAAGTAATTACTACATAACAGAATGGATAATAACTATTGAGTTACGGAACTAAACACCGCGTTTTGCCTTTTTATCAGAGCCAGAAATTAAATAATTAATTTCCTAGAGTGAGATGCGAACCCACAGTAGCGACAGTCAGACGCTATTCCTTTGGACTACGACGACCCTAATAGATGTTAGATGTTGTAATAAACACATTACTCACATATATGCATATAAGTAATATCTGTATTATAAGAAATAACTCTTGCGTATAATATCCATATTTTTTTTTTACAATTGGTATTTCAACTTATAACCACATATACGTATCAGATTCCGCCACGTTCCAATTTCGTAAAGAAGGGATCAATATAAAACTAAATTTTATCCCTTAATCGACCTATCCCAAGTAATCTTATTATTGCGAGTCCATACAATTGTGTCTTTTCTATTTTGAATTATACTGGCTTCTATATTGTCAAGAATAGAATGTTTTAAGCAAGTCGTTCAATGAATTCGAATAACAAATAAGTAAACAACGTAACTACAAAGTAGTACTAGGGCTTTCTATTTAAAATATTTTACTCTAGTCTCAAAAGACGATGGTCATTTTTTGTTGTAAATTGTAATTAGATATTTGTACATTTAATATCAAATTAAATCAGCTTCGCGTTATATCCCGCACACAGCAGGATAGGCAGAGGTAGCCTAGTGCTACGTCACTCCGTTTCTCACTTTACGCCTAATTCTGGAGGCATTTCTTGCTGAGTTGCGTTGAAATCAACGCCGTGCTTTGCCTCGACAACAGGGCGAAAGAAATTAAAATATAAAATTAAATAAATATTTTATTTCCTCGAGTGGAAATCAAACCCACAACTAGTCGCGTTTACAGTCACACTTGCCCGTGCCCCTGCGCCACGTGTGACGCTTAACGCTACGGATGCGGGTTCGATCCCCACACGAGGAAATGAATTATTATTTATTAGTAATTTCATTTCTTCGCTCTGGCACCGCCGGTTCCGCCACTGAACACACAATGCCTCGAAAAATTCATCGGAACGGAGTGTCTTAACCCTAACTTCCCTTTGTTTACGTAAGTGTAGGTTAATTGAGTAATTAATATATTACTATAAGATTTTCATCAAACAAAAATCTTTTGATCCATATCATATAGGTATGGCATAATATTTATCGAATCAAGCAAACAACGACTGCAAAAAATATAACAGGGAAAATGGCTTAAATTTAAAATAAAATTATCCTTAATAACATAAGATAGTTATTTTTATGTTAAAATAATATTTTCAATGAAAATGCTGAATTCGAGTTAATTAGTAACCGTATCCAAGATGCAATTAACGGAGATCCGTATTGTGTTCTTTTTCAGAATACGTTGAATTACGTTTATTTTGTTTCAACCGGCAACAAACTCGTAATGATTCAAAAATGAACTTTACAATGTAGAGTAGTTTGATACAATGAGTTCGTAATAATATTTCATCTTTAAAGTCAATACATTTCTTCTAACAAACAAATGTTGTTACTTAACTTTCATACTAAAATATACGTAAATATGTGTATTGTGCCTCCTACTTAGTATATAAGTATTTTTAGTATGTTGTATCCCGCACATAGCAGGTTAGGCAGGGGGAACCTGGAAACTCAGTGTTAAGACACTCTGTACCTATTGAGGCACTCCCGTTGCTCAGTTTCAGCCGAGTTGCGGAATTTAACGCTAACGCGGATGCTTTGCCTCGTCGTCAGGGCGGAGAAATGAAAATATAAAATATTTCATTCCCCCAAATGGAAATCGAATAGAAAGTCGCCTTTATAATCGCTGCGTCACTAAAACCTCATTTAATCATTTCAGTATTAAATATGTAGATATATGTATAAATCTATATTTCTTTCCATCCCATTGTTGGCTACAATTTGAAACTGTCTCTAGGAACATGTCTGTAACATGTAGACTAGAAAGAGCAAAGTTGTGTTTGACATCTGCTGCGGTTCACACCGGCCCTGTTAGGCGGCATACATAACAAATACCAGAACTTTTGGTTAAAGCTTTTTATCAAATTAACTATAGTATGGTTGAGTTGGACTTTTGTGAACCAAATACAGGTGGTGAGGGTTTCCGCTGGGTTTTAGTTTAGTACTGGTGTGAAATATATGATTATGTAAAATACAAATGCTGACATCGATATTACAATGTTGTATTATATTATTATTTCTTATATTTATTAAGTACGTCTCCAAAAAAATAAACTATTTAAAACTAATCCGATTATAAATATATTGAGTGTTGAAAAGGACCTGGAGCTTTACTTTGCTTGAGCAATACGCGAAAATAAAAATATTTTTAACTGAAACATTAAGTTAGGCTTCGATTATGCAATCGCGTATCCACTCAAGCACTTCCCTTCCGATTGTGCCACCAATTCTTTAATTTTTTTATTTTGTTAAAAAAAATCAATGCTAGCTTTATGGCGCTACATTTTTATATGCTACTAGCAGTGTTAAATGTAAGTACCTTTTTCAAAAGCCACCCCAACAGTGTTATATACTAGTACTTTTTCAAATTCTACCGAACACGCCTGTACGCGATAAGCTTGAGCGATTTATAAGCGATAACGATCTATCGCCCCCGAGGGAGCTCCAGGTAATCGGTGAAATGAACGCTCTATAATATACGTATATAGGGTTTTTGAAATACATTTTAGAGATATTCGGGATATCTTTGCATTCCTTTTTTTAGCTTCACGCTGTATCCCAAATGTAGCAAGAAATTTAGGTGTCTAGTGTTCAGACACTCCGCTCCCCATTTTCTGCTCAATTCTGGAAGAATTGTGTGTTGAGAGGCTGAACTCAACGCCGTGATATGTCTCGACATCACAGCGAATAAATACATGTATTATTTATAATACAAAATATTCAGTTTCCTCGATTTAGAATCGAACCCACAACCCGTAGCATTTATAGTCTCACACGCGCCACGACAGGCCTCACCTGGACAACTTCACACAAACATACTTAATGAATTACCTGAACACACAAACTTATTCATAATTTACATCGCTTGGATTGTTTACCCGTTAAAAACAATGGTTTCATCTGTTAGCAATCAGCGGCGGTGGGAACACAATTGCTCGTTTGTGACAACTGTCTTCCGCCATTCAATTAAAGTAAATGGATTTGCTGGAATCCGGTTAAAGTTTTCAACCTGGATAAACTGTGAGATCTGGACTATTTTAGAATTCATTTATTAGGTATATAAATAAGCGTATAAAAATTTCGACGTAGCTTGATGAGAACGTATGGATTAGTGGTCAGAGCGCCTGGTCGGTTTCCAGAAGGCGCGGGTTCGGGTCCCGTCCCGTGAACGTTCAAATTTTTATACGTTTTCTAAATAAGTATAATATTTTTCTTTTCTAAGTGTAGAATAACACTTAAAAAATGTTAAAAATATATATGTAGTTTCCATTTTTATACACATTTGACAACAAATGTAAAAATTGTTTTTGATTTTCATCAATATTCAATATATACGGTATAACGTAATCCAGCTAAGTGTGGGGCTCGCCTTGAGGGAATACTGCGTCTATATTCGAAGTCGATGGTCAGGGCTAAGTGAAAATAAAGAATCAACTTGCTATAGAGCTTTCACACAAAAAGCTTTATAATTTAGTATTATTAAGGAATACAATTCATACATATTAAAGTATACTTAGCGCGAGAGGTCGTGGGTTCGATTCCCACTCGACTAAATGAAATTTTTCATATTTTAATTTGACTTGAGTGACTCTATATAACAAAAAAGTGATAACATTTAAAAAACCAGTGATATGTAAATCACATGTAAAGTCTATATCATAGTAAAGAAAATATAGTATAGAAGTTCTGTGTATATCTTGATTTACAGAAAGATTTGCATTTGTTACATTGTAAGAAAGCATTTAAAGGTATGACCGGGACGGCCATGATGATAAAAAAATTATAAATTAAATTTATAATAGGAAACGTAAAGAAAAAAATAATTACAATTGAAAACTGCGAACAAGCTACGTCTCATTTTGACTAAATAACATGTATAGCAACAAAAAGTGTAAAGGCTAGACAAAATATCCAATTAACCAGCGGAGAGTAGGCCTTTAAAAAAATTGGTCAAAAAATCACTCCGTTCCCATAAAGACACTTCTGTTCTCCAATATCCGCCGAATTCTGGAGGCATTGTATGTTGAGCAGTGGAACTCAACACCAAAATACATCATATACAACTAAAATGTAAAATATAAAAAATATAAACTTACAATAAAACGAATCCATCAGCTGCTATAAAATACATAGTTTAATACATCAAACGGATGGGAAGCCGAATTTAAAATTCATTGACAACATCCCTTACTAAGCATCCCTTATATACGTATAGCGTACCTTTCAAGAAAATAACGCAGTAAAGACAAAGACTCAAAGCTTTTTCGTCACAACGGTGAATGTTTTCTACGCGAACTAAATAGGCCTTTCCAATCTCAACATTTAAGGAATATCCATAGAATAACGATGGGAAGGGCTTCGCTATATTTATTATGGTCATTATATAATAATTTTGTAAAATACATATTTGGTTAATATAATTATGTATTTGTTGTAAGTTCTTATATTATTATAGGTAATCGAAATTGGGCAAGTACATGTTTTCCGTTGTATATATATAGCAGAGTGCGTAGAGGGAACCCCCACATTTCATCTACTTTACAAGACATTACGTTATAAGAGACGGACCGTAACGTCACAATTTATCTTGTTACCAGAGCGAAGCTATTAAAATATTTAATTTTTAAATATTTTTTAAAGTGTTATCCGACACTTAGGAAAGAAAAAATATATTACTTAATTAACCTCTTGGATGATTTTCAAAGAGGCGCTGGCTTAAATCTCGCTATGTTAAAATTTTTATACGTTTTCTTAATAAGTATTTTTTTTAATATTTCACTCGCCCAACTGAAAATCGAATGCAAAACCGTCGTGTTTACAGCTAGATGCCTGTGCAGTAAGAACATATATATGCAATATATGGAGGCAGTATATATTTTTACGGCCCACTAGTTTTAATAAATAATATATTATATGTTTTATATTATTTGGTAATTAATTTATAATAAAAAAAAATTAACAAATTTATTAAGTTTTAAATTAATTGATTAGCAACATGGCTTGTAAACGAAAATCCCTATAAAAAGAAAATAATGAAGAATTATAACAATCTTCGCGTATATCACTTTTATCTATCTTTTTATCTTTGACGTAAACAATGGTACCTTCGAAAACCCCGAAACTTTTCTTATTATTTAAGAGCCTCTCAATGTTTAATGCATGAAGATACGATTTATTGGGAGTGAATAATGCGTAGAGTATCATTTTAGTGATTACGTTTCTTTCTGCACTTTGTGTTATTTTGGCATGTTAGAAAAGAGAGTGTCTTACTTAATTTTTCTTTATATTGTGTATTGTGTTTTTATTAAATACAATTACATCGATTATAATTTATTTTACAAGATCTTAATTTGTACTAAATATATGATCTAATACTTATAAATATAAAATACTAGTGGGCACGCGCAGCTTTGCCCGTTTATTTGCACCCTTAGAGGTGAGTTGTAAAAAATCTCATGAGACACGTGTTCAATGAAATATTTTTAAGTGTCTGAATTTCAAATTTTATAAAAATCGATGCCGATGTAAAAAAAAATCCATACAAACTTTTAAACCCCTATTTCATCCCTTTAAGGTAAAAATATTACAAAATCCTTATTCTTAGTGGATGTTCAGATTATAAAAATAAACATATGTCCAAATTTCACGTTTCTACGCACAGCGGTTACGGCTGTGCGTGCGTCTTACCTCAGTCAGTCAGGTCCATGTCCTTTTATATATATAGAAGAAGATTAAACTCATGTAATATATCTATGTAATTATATTATGTTCATTATGATTAATTTGTAATGAACATACCTTTTTAATCTTTTAAAAAAAATAAAGTAAATAACAAATTATTGAAATTAGGAAAATACTTGAAAATTTTGCAATTTTCTATATATTCCATATAACTGTAATATGGGTATGTATATGAATGATATTTTGCTGCATTTCTACTTCTAATTAATAGTTTCATAAAAAATATTAACATATATCGCTTGATTCAGTCTTCATTTCCTGTAAACAATAAGTAATGGAAGCAAGGCCTTGCTTAGAAATAGATTGTCTTGTCTCAAGCAGCAAAAAGCGATATGTCGCACACGATAAATGAGGCTCGTTAGTGCTGTATAATAAAATCTTGTTCGAGAAGTCATCGAACTAATAAGTGTATGTTCGCATTATTTTGTAGGCCGACTGTTAAAAGAAATAGAGAAAGTCTTACTAAGTTACACTTAAATATAATTATATATAAATTGTATTTTTTTCGCTGTGTCCAACCTGGGAACCTAGTGTTAAAACACTCCGTTTCCGTTTCCGATTTCTGTTTGCACTTACCGCCAAATTCTCGAGGCTTTGCGTATTGAGCGGTGCTTTGCCTCGTTACCAGAGTGAGGGTGTAAAAATATTAAACATTTTATTTTACCGAGTGGAAAACCCACAACTGTCGCGCTACACTCGCACACATGAGCCCCTGCGCCACGTCTGGCCTCTAAACAGAATAAATAATATAAAATACAAAATATATTATATAACAAAATACAAATTATTTAGGTCAATCGTGGCGCAGGGGCACAAAGTGTGACTTTAAAATCGGAAATATAAATTTTACTTAAATTTTCTTCGGTCTGGTGTCGCGGCAAAACGTGGCGTTGAGTTCTGCCACTCAACACGTGATCCCTCAAGAACCCGGCGAAAAATGAGTAACGGTGTGTCTTAACTCTGCCTATCCTGCTGTGTGCGGGATACAGAGTGAAGCTGATTTAATTTTGATTTAACTTATTTAAAAAAAATACTAACTCAGACTAAGATTGCAATTGTGAAAAGCGTAAACGGTATTGCGTTTTTCTTTCTAAAGCGCTGTAATAATGGGAACACGCTCTAATATATCACGTGTCAAGCGATAAGAGTGCCCAACCGGATTTATGTAGCCGATACCTAACGATACTATGGAACTCTGTGAGCTAATGTTTATTTATTTATATATAGAGGACAATAATAACAAAAATAATAACTTATTATCTTTTGAAATACGATATTGTTGGTTAGATATCGCTTTCTACGTAGGTTTCTTTAGCGGAAAATATGTTTTTTATTTGTCCTGTAATGTTTTTGCTTTTGTTTTATTTATATTGATATTGACTTTCAGCGGCTTTGAGTCAAAATGCCAAATCTTAAAAATATGTCGGAAAATGGGAACGGAAGTGCCATAATGGGAACGAAGTGTCTTAACTCTACGAGTCGGTTCTCAGGTTCTCTCTGCCTGCCCTGCTAAGTAAGGGATAAAGCGTGAAGATAAAAAAAAGGAAACAGAAAAAGTGACATTCTTTTGTGACAAACTTTCTAGAAATATAAATAAGTGATTTATTTTAGTTGTGTATTTAAGTGTTTTTTTTTAACTCTGTCCATTTTGGAGACCTACATTATTGGGTGAGCAACGAAGAGTTTTTATTACAAGACCGGGAAAAGATAAATATATTAAATTCCCTCGAAAGGCTATCGAACCCGCAGGTACCTACCGCGTGACAGTCAGTATAATTTTATTCGTAAAATTCGTAATTTCACATTTTGCTTTTTGCAAAATATATTTAGGTAACACAACTTGAATAACAAATATTTCCAGTTTTTTGGTTCACTTTTTAATACCTTGATATCTTTCTTTTTTTCAGTTTGTGAATATAATAATTTTGATGTTTTTTTTTTTAATTTTTTTAATTAAAGTTGTTTTAACTTAAAAAAAGAGTTGGCAGAGGGAACCTAACTTTCTGTTCCACGTGTACCACTCCATTTAGGAAACTAACGAGGCGACGGAACTCCACCCCGCACTATGGGGAATCGAGGTCTGTATCAAATCAAAATCGATAACTTTTTTATTTGTTAAGATAAACAATTGAATTTTCGCACACGCATAAAGTATAAAATAGCTCTTTAGGTAAAGTTCAGATATTGTACTTTTATTGGAGTATATATATATTAAAAAAATGATAAAAAATATATAATAGTATATAATTTCATAAATGAGGGTATTGTGTATTTTCATTAATTAGTTATACCGCAAAATGTGTGCAAAATGAACATAAAACGTCCTTTTATCAATAAATAACAGTAGCTTATTTTTTTTTTTTTATGGAAAAGACACGGCAAACGAGCGTGCTGGTCACCTGATGGTAAGTGATTACCGCTGCCCACGACCCCGGGCAACCCCAGAGGAGCTACAGGTGCGTTGCCGGCCTTTAAGATGGGTTGGGCGCCGGGGCCCGGCATTACCTAATTCAATTCATTTCAAAATATTCTTTATTCAAATAAACTTTTGTAAGCACTTTTGAATCGTCAAATGAAAATATAGACAAAAAAAAAGCTACCACCGGTTCGGAAGGCAGTTCTGCTAAGAAGAGCCGGCAAGAAACTCAACAGTTGCTCTTTTCAAAGTCAATATTTTTTATAAGAATAAAGTTAATATTTTTTATAAGAATAAAGTCACAAAATCTACCCTATAATAATTGTTTTAAAATTTACATACTATAGGCTTTTTAAAAATATAAATAACACTTTATACCTATTTACACATTTTTTTTAAATTATGTTTAAAATCTCGATGCGAACAACCTGAAATAGACGTTATGTTACGTATTACAATTTCTCACAATGAAAAAAAAATATTTCAAACGTAATTCACGAAAAAAAATTCATTACATCAAGGCTCCACTACAATATTATTAAAAAAAATAAAAATCAGGGAGAACTTTTATTACGTTTACAATCACACAAACCACTGCATCATGACAGCCTCTACTTTATCTAATTACAAATAAAATCAAAAGAATGCTATAAAGAAAACAAGTATCAAAACAAAATAATTAATATTCTATACGTATCCAGATAACGTTTTAAGTTTAAAATCGTCTAGAGTTAAATACACAACTATCTATTTAGCTAGCCACACAGTGTAACTGTACTTAGATTCCAGTAAAATCCAGGACTTAGCTTCTAGGAGTAGTAAGAGAATCAGAAGTTCTTAAAACACTTTATTGCCGGCATTACCGTGAGTGTTCGAACTTGAATATCACCGATATAAAAGTTAACAACTTCATAAAGTTTATAACGTGCCATCAATGGACGACACGTATGTATGGGGTAAATATTTTATGATATTTTTTAGTGCTGTACCATACATATACATACATACGGTAGGGGTGGGGTGGTTACCGCGGAACAATGAATGATACAATAGTGGAATTAGCGTTGATAATTTCCTTCCTTAATAGCTTTTGTTAGTAAATGTTTCTAACATTTGTTAAAGTATTATTCTACACTTAGGAAAATAAAAATAGTTTTTAGAAAATACATATATATTTTTTTTACGTAACGGAACTTGAACCCGCGTCTCTTGGAAACCGTCCAAGTGCTCTAACCACTAAGCCATACGTTCAGCGTTGGCTTACGTAGGACGGTCAAATCCTGCTACGTTCAATTTATTAATACGTTTTCTAAAAGTATTTTTTTTATAAAATGGACTAAAGTTGTAAAGAAATACTAATATAAAGTAGTATAATAAATAAATAATAATGTAAAGAAATACCGCCCAGTTTCCGAAACATCAGTGTTGAACAACAGAACTTAAAGTCACGCCACACATATTACAATAGTATGCAATGGTTATATAAAATTTATTTCACAAACCTCTCAATATTGTTAACAATATTGGAAAATTTATTGAAATTTCTTGAAAAATATATATATATATTGTAAAGTAACATTCTTAATTAAAACTTCAATAAAGCAGCTTTTCAATTTAGAACAACAAATATCTTTTCTATATATATATATATATATATATATATATCTCTAACAGCCACAAAAATGTATGAGAGCTCGGTTCGTTAAAACGGCATGATTAGAATATTTGTTCATAACTAGATGCATATATTAACTTAAGTCGCGCACGCTCGCTACTTGAATTAGGATTTTGGATATGTTTTCTAACATTTTTAATATTTTATAATGTGTGAAATTTTAAATTTGAATAATATCTTTCAGTTTCACAACGTTTGACTATAAACACTACAGTCGTGGGTTCGATTAGCACCCAGACGATAAATTTATCAAAGAGCCAATCGTTAAAACAAAAAACTTTTTTTCCCAATATTTCGAAATGTCAAAATAAAATATTTTCTTGATAAATAAACGACAACACATATACCGATTAAATAAATGCCATTATAAGAAGCTTGCTTCAGTTCACATAAAAATTGGGTTTGAATTAGACAGGCGGTATCGGAACTGGACTAATAAAGAGGGATGGAGTTTTATGAGACTGTATTCAAATTTATACATTCGATTAGTATTGTTGTTTTTTTTGTTGTTTTGTTTTCATTGTTTACTTATTTTCATGTAGGTACCCCACACTCTGGTTAAAGTCCTCAAGGACTCAAAGACACGGCGGTATATGTCAAATATATTAAATAAATCTTCCGTATCAATTTCAGCAAACGTTGTTAGGTCAATGGGAAGTACCAGTTATAAAAGTTGACAGTTTCTTTATTTGTATTGTAAATTGTCCCTTCATGCCAAATTAAACAAGCTATACATTTTGATAATGCGGCGAATATTCGCTATAATTCATATTATTTTTTATAAATTAAAATACATCATCTTCATTCGAGAATGTAATGTTAAGACATTGCGTGTTGAGTGGCCGAATTCAACTCCGCACTTAGCCTCGACACCAGAGCGAAGAATAAAAATAAACATAAAAGTTATAAAAGTTCAGTTAGCGACTTTTAGCTTTTATTGTAATACAATTGGGAATACTATTAGTGAAGTATATTTATATCGATAATGGTTTTCTTTTCAACAACCTACGTTATACGCGACCTTTAGAAAATATTGATAAATTACAAAGTAAGGCGTTATTCCGTTGTTCTACTGACCTTTCAATTTTACGTAAAATATTTATGGTATATTGAGGCCCTCTTGGCGGAATGCGTCAGCTTCGGATTATGAACGCGAATATCATAGGTTAGATTACCTATTGTAATTATATCCGTTCTTTACTAGAACGACAAAGCATAGTTGAGATCTCCTATGATATGATATGAACCTAATGTTAAGACACTCCGTTTTCTACTTTCCGCCCAATGTTAGAGAGATATCGTGATGAGTGGCGTAAATCAACGCAGCACTTGTGTACAAGAGCGCTGAAACGAAACTAAATTTAACTGTCACATTCCCCCAATTGGTAATCGAACTCACAACCGTCGTGTTTATAGTCGATATTACTGACAGCCTTCATACATAAATACAGGGCACGGTAGGTTTAATTTTCTTACATTGTAAATGTTTGCTTTGGTTCCATAAATATTTGTTCACTGCTAAAGGGTAAAACGCGGCTTTCGAAACACGCATCCATCAGAAACGTCCAAAATTGAATAATCGAGTAGGGTTCATTCAGCTTGCTGTAATTACTGTGAATATGGTGTTCTGAGAATTTGTATGTGGAAATGTTTACTGTAAAGTTTCTGCTTTTGTAATACATTATACATTATTAACTATTAATATGTAATTACTAAAAAGTAAGCCATTTCTAATAAATTTTAAGATTTTTCCTTTATGTAAAGTCTTGTTGAACGTTATGATATATAATTTATGTTCTTTCAGCTTAGCCTCCAAAATGCAATCTTTAATGATATATTCTTATAAACAAATCATAAATAACCTTAATCACATTTTTAATATACTTTCATTAAAGGTTGGAATAAAAGACATTTATATAAATGTTACTATTAAAAATATAATGATTTACTTGCGTTATGTTATATGTATCTATGTATTGTTATGACTATGTCGAGTTAGCGATATCATAGCTATACATTGAACGAACAATAAGGCTACAAAAGCCATCAATTGATGATATTAGTTTCAGAACATAAGAAAAATGTACCTTACGTTTTTAATGTAAACGAAGGTGCATTTTTAGGTTTACGACGTTATTTTAATTTCTAATCATCAGCTATCGTCAAAATCTATCGCTGGTTAAAAGATTAGTTATTTATATTATTATTTACAAAATATAACTTGCGTTACGTTAAACGTATCCACGTACAAAACCTACACGTATCCGTTACCAATTTTTTCAATAGTTAAAAGTGATAGTTTAATTACCACTAACCTATATTATATGATTGAATGAGCAGTGTGGTTAGCTGTTTAAGTGGTAAATAATAAATGTTTTCACGAAATACATACAATACAATAATATTATATGTATGACCTACTATTATTTTAAATTATTATTTATTATAAATACTTAAACACTACGTCTATTATAATATTATATAATATTTGACCTCGGTTGACCTTCGAAAGCACAGTAACAAAGATACTGAAGGAAGGTCACGTATAAAGCATAAGAACCCCCCGGAGGGCATGTACGAAGAGGTTGATGATAGTGGACGAGGCAAAAGGAGTTAGGAATAAATCGTGAAGTTAAGTTAAATCAATTATAATACAAAGAATGAGTCACTGTCATGTGTGTATTATCGTTTCTCACTTTATATGGTACGAGCAGGTGACTGTTGACAGGACGGTTGTAGGTTCGATTCCTACTCGGGGGACCGAAGTTTTTTTTTTAATTCGTCGCTCTGGTAACAGGTAAAGTTGCCGCGTTGAGTTCCGCCACTCAAGACACAATATCTCAAGCGGCAGCAGTAAGAGCGAGCGATTAAGCATACTCAGGGAGTTCCTAGTATAAATAAATAACAAAATGTGTGTGTACAAATTCTAATTTCACTCGTTAAGAATAGAATAAAAGTTATTTAGAAGTATTCACAAGTTTTTCTTTTAATAAATTATTCCAACATAATGGTAGCAGAGCGTAGATAGTAAATGCAACTAAATGTGATAGGTATATGGAAATAATACGATACGCTAAGAAAAAAACATAGAAGATATAACATTAAATCAACACGCAATGCCTCCAGAATATGGCAGAAAGTGAGGAACGGAGTGTCTTAACACTAGATTCCCTCTGCCTGCCCTGCTGTGTGCGGGATACAGCGTGAAGCTGATTTAATTTAATTTCAATTTATAATATGAAATATTTTTAATGATCTTATTGGAATAATAAAGCTTGATATCAGCACGCGATCTCGAGATAAATGGTCTTGACAGACGGACAGACGGGCAACTAAGTGATGCTACAAGGATTTCTGTTTTACCTTTTGAGATACGGATCTCTAATAATATAAAAGTAAAACAATTAACTGTAATTAAACTTAATCTATGAAATATAGCAAGCTGTTATAAGCTAACAAATAGAAACTAAATCGATATGCACCGATGCGTAAGTCTTAGCGGCAGTGTTTACGTTACGTCGCATCGACAAACAGATGCATTAGATCAACGTGACAATTACGTATAAGCTTAGACAAATGCCTATATGAAGAAGTTGAATTTAGACATTTATGGCTTAACGCTATCAGAAATAATACGAACTGGAGATATAAACAAGACGAAAAAGGTGTACGTCTCCCGTTAAGAAAAATCACAATCATAGATTTTTCAGCATAATTTTGTGATTTTTACTAAGCAACTGTGGCTTTTTTGTTGAATCTTCTTATTTAAAACTAATTGACTTCTGCTATTAACTGAATGACTCACAGACAACGCACAGCCAAAACTGTTGAGCGTAGAGACCTCATATATGGCATGTAGATTCCTTGAGGAATGTATGAAAGCCAACAAAAAAGTGTTTAAATGCGAGCAAGGACGGGATAGTACGTTATAGTGCACGCAAACGAATTTGCAGGCTACAAAATGTACAATATAAGAAGAAATATTTTCTATTATATCGTTACTCTAATGCGCTATTACAAATAACATAAGTTTTTAATAGTATAAGTTAATTGGCTACTATTTGGTTAATTCTTACATTGTACCGATTACCGACCCTTCTCAAACGACGTACCAACCTAAAAGGATAACAAGTAAATATTTAACAATCTATATCATTTGATTATTACATTCTTGCTAAAACACAGACCTCGATAGCCCTATAAAGACAAGTCGACAGAAATGCCGAG
This sequence comes from Heliconius sara, assembly GCA_917862395.2. Taxonomy (NCBI): domain Eukaryota; kingdom Metazoa; phylum Arthropoda; class Insecta; order Lepidoptera; family Nymphalidae; genus Heliconius; species Heliconius sara. Next base: position 4,052,390 of record OU860796.2, on the reverse strand, counting down.
AATTATTTGACGTCGGATTCGGGAATGAATGGTGAATTTCCTTTGGGAAAGCCAAGATCCGTTTCGTGGGACGAAATGTTATTGTAATATCATCTCCAATTTTATCGTTTAAAATTACGGTTAAAGTTATTCGGGCTATAACCAATTGTAAAGATTTTATTCACGAGTGTTGCTGGAATTTTTCTTTTATTTTGTTTGTTATTTTTCTTAGGAATGATTTCTAAAATGAGGAGTTTCTGGTATAAATATTTATATAAAAACAGAATTTAAAAGTTCTGAACATAACTTTTATTCCATACATTTATTTCTTACTGTATTTTTATTAAGATTTCGGTGGTGAAGCTTAAAATTTGAAAACATTTTTAAAATATACGTTTGTTTTTATACTAGACTTAATCGTTATCTGAGTGTTGCTTTACAACGAATTCTAACTTATAGACAAAGATACAAAGTAATCTAACAAAGAAATATTTTCTATCAAAAGGTTATTTTTTGATAAACTCTAAACAAAATTAATTAAAAGATATATTTGTATAAGATAAACACATACATATGAAGATAGCAAGAAATAACCCGTAAGACATTCGTACGAGATTGAAATTGCTGCGTTAATAGAATCAGGGCGCCGGCGCCGAGGGGCGGGCGGCGAATACGTTTACTGTCCCGTGGTCAGCCACGCGTAAATTGCCTTCTCAAGTTATAGGATGGTGCGGATAGCAAAATATTAAAAAATATAAATTAAATTAAATCAGCTTCACGCTGTATCCCTGTGCACACAGCAGGGTAGGCAGAGGGAACCCAGTATTAAGACATTACGTTCTTCACTTTCCGCCAAGCTCTGGAGGCATTGCGTCTTGAGTGGCGGAACTCAACGCCGCGCTTTGCCTCAACAGAAGAGCGAAGAAATGAAATTCAAATATCTAGTTTTTATCAAACTGTTACAAGTGAATTTAGTGTTACATTTCTTTTTTATATCTTTTTGCTTTTGAAATATTATATTTATATTCTACTATTGAATATGAAGCGGTAATAATATTAAAAAAATATTTGCAAATACTAAATGTAGTATAGGTTCCAATTTAATTTAAATTTTTTAAAACTCTATTTAGGCCCATAAGTATTCATCACCATATAATATTGTTAACGATCACAGTTAGGTAGAAAAAATATTCTAAAATGATATTCTGCTTCAAAAAAAGTTACCATCAGATTTATATGAATTTCAGTTTAAATAGCTCCAAGCGACCCCAAGGTGAATGGTCTTGACAGATGGACAACAAAATGATCCTGTAGAGGTTCCGTTTTTCTTCGTTTTGAATACTAAAAAGAAAAATAAAAAAATAAAATCAGCTTCACGCTATCTCCCGCGTACAGCAGGGCAGGCAGAGGGAATCTATTGTTACGACACTCCGTTCCCCGCTTTCCACCGAAACACTAATTTTGACAAAAAATTCGAACATTCGAAATATTTTATAAGCTCAGCATAAATAACGAATATCGATTTAAACCCACTCAAGTATAAATTTAATCTAAAATTAGTATAATAAAATGAGAATATCCAACTACGACTAACTTGTACTGTATCGAAATCAGTATGGATTAATCGCCGACGTCATGGCCACGGGCAATTCTCTAAATATTTGGTTAGAGGCGACTCGTTTATTACATTTACTCGGACGTTTCTACCTGCACAATTTAATTGTGCCTTCCACCTGTGCTTATATTCTTAGTAAATAAGATAGAAGGGAGAAGAAATATAGTAAAAAATATAGCTTTTTCTACTAGCCTTGCAGTATTTTTGATTTAGTTACTTCATTAAATAAGAGTGACTTATTTTTTTTTGTATGAATGTGTATGTATGTAAAAATATATATGTAATAGTAAAGCATACACGACATGTAAAAGTTCAATGTTCGATATCAAAATTAACGAAAAATATCTGTAGCCCATTAATTACAAAAATCATAAACATACATACAAAAAAAATTAGAATCAATTTTTTTCTGGTTAGACAACCAGAAAAAAAATTATTGATAATATATGTCACTAATATATGTGATAATATGTCGTCACATATGTATTTAGATATGTAATAAACGTATTGGCAATATTATTTAACGTAGAAGTACAGCAATGTAAATATAAATATCTTACGATAGAAACCAAATATTTAAAATTTTATTTCAGTGAAGTAGACAAAACTAAGAAAAAAATCTCAACGCTGTTTTTCAAGTAAATTAGTATTCGTAGATCGATGAACAATAATTAGTGCTGAAAATATATTTACTGTTAGCAAACTTGTATAAAAGAGCGTACATGTATGAAAAAGCAATCGAGGTTTCTCCCGACTCCATTCATTTCTTGGTGGTTCATGGTTCTTATTTTCAACGTTCTTCTAACAGTCTGCTCCTTCCCTAGTGAGTAGAACTATGCAAAAGTCATAGGTATTCGCAAACCTAAAAAACCCACCAACCTTGCAGCAGCTTAGTGAAAGTACATAAGATATATAATACTCACTAGATTAAAACAAATAGTCCAGACAAAACAGCTATTCATCAATGACCAGTTCGGCTTTAGATTTCACTACTCATCTATACACCAAGTTCACCGACTAATGGAGCATATCGCGAAATACAATACGGCTGTGAATCGATCTATGAACGATATTCCGAAACATAGCCAAAGCCTTCAACACGGTCTGGCAGAACGGCCTGCTCTTCTAGCTCCGTCTTATGGCTCAGCTAGAGTCTCTCGTTCACATCATTCAGGATTACTTGTGAAATCACATTCTATATAGAGTAGAAGAGACACTATCATCCACTAGACCCGTTCGCGCCGGAGTCTCACAAAGCTCCAGAATTCGAATCGTTAGAGGAATTCTGCCGCTGTAAGAGGTGACGAGGCTAGTCCTATGTTTATGACACATCCGCGCCTCGGAGCGACGTAACTCGTACTTTTTCTTTAAGGTCGAGCTATTCTCGCCCCTTCCACTCATCAGGCCAGGACCATCCCAGGTCAACTGCAGCCCAAAATTAAAATAAATAAACAAATATACCTAATAATTTAGAAAAAAAAATAGACAAAAGTTACTAATGTAATGGAATACAACGATAAAAACAAAAAATATTGTTATAAATATTATACTATACAAATTTTTAGGCACGAAATTTGAACCCACAACTGTGATCCATTACGCTTTTCACATCGAAGGTAAACTCAGTCGATGTCATAATACAATTCAGTCGGCTAAAATGATTTTAATGGTAATTTTATCTGTTAATTGAATCTTTGTAATATCCTGTCTATGGTCTATTTGCTGAGCGCTGCTGGCTAAAGTGTTTGCCAAATAATCGAAGAGGCGCACTCGAATACTGTGTGAAGTGCTTCGGAAAATACTTTTTATTCAGTACCTACCTTCTGAATTTATCATTCGCTTAGCTTTGTAAGCTGTTGATTTTTTATCGATATTATAATTGATTACAAATGTGTGATATCGGTTTTAAGATTCCGTAACTCATAAAAAAACGGAACATTTAATTTAATGACTTGATTCAATTTCGTCATGTTTATTTAGCAAAAAGAGTAATAAAAGGTTTATAATTTTTTGTTAAACCTAACAATAAAGACCATTTCAATTTCTATTAGTGCATTATTGCATAGTATTTAATTTGAACTTATCCAAATCGCAATTTGAAATCGACATTGAGTAAGACACAATCTAGTATACTTGAAATTCTGACGACGAGCGACGTTTAGTTAAGTTGGTTTACACCTCTTAATTTGCAAAACAGTATTTACAATTTCTCTTGTTTTACTTGCATTGCTATCGAAATCTACAATAGTATCTTACTCATTTACTATTTAACGATTTCGCTATCGACAATCTACATCATTTCATAGTAGTTGTACAAGAAATCAATTTGCCCGAGCAACGGCAAGTTGCTTTTGATGGAAATAAAAAAGTGCACAAGAAAGATTTTAATATTTTTGTCGAGGTCTCGACTCCTCTCTTTACAGCAAGACGCAGCACGGTAATCAGGAAAATTATTTACTCACGTCTACTGGCCTTGTTGGAGGTACTAGGGCTGCTAGTTTTTTTGCTATTTGCTTTTTTTAGTTTTTAGACATTTTGTATTATAATTATGTATTATACATAAATAGTACATATAATGTAATACCTTTCGCGGCCAGTCGAGGCACAGGGGCAGAAGCGTGTGACTGTAAACGAGACAGGTTGTAGGGGTCGATTCCCATGCGACTAAATTATATATTTAATATTTTCTTTTCGTCGCTGTAGTAACGATAACAGGCATTTGACGGAAGGTGGAGAATGGAAGTCTCTTAGTAGAAACGGAGTGCCTCCATACTAGATTCCCAGGTTCCCTCTGCCCTGCTATGTGCGGGATACAATGTAAAATAAAAATAAGCCTATTTATAATATGTATACGTTTTATACTTCCTCGCTTTCGCGATGACCTTTGTGGGTTAGACTATAAGACGTAAAAAGGAAAATCTTATTATTGTCTGACCGGTATTCAGTAACGGAAATGTTATATAGAAAAAGATATAATAATTAAGGATATTATATTTACACAATAATTTATGTAAAACAATAAAGCGAACTCACCGTAAAATTCATAAAAAATGAAATCTATGGACACCTTAAACGGTTTAAAAAAAAAGAAAGAAAAAAAAAACAAACAAAATCTGCTTCACGCTGTATCCCGCCCACAGCAGGGTAGGTAGAGGGAATCTAGTGTTAACACACTCCGTTCCCCACTCTCTGCCGAATTCTGAAGGCATTGTATGTTGAGTGGCAGAAGTCAACGCCGCGCTTTACCTCGACACCACAGCGCAGAAATGGAAATATAAATTTAAGTAAATATTTCATCTCCTCGAGTGGGGATCGAACCCACAACCAGTCCATTTACAGTCACATTTCGTGCCGCTGCGCCACCACTGGCCTCAAACGGTTTAATAGTTTAATAAATTAATCAAGGCTAATAAAAAATAATAACTTACTTAAAATAGTTATTACAAGTAAAGCTTTCAGCAATGCACCTGTTATCTTATGCTCGAACTTGGCGGACACACTGCCGTGTGTCCAGATAACTGTCCAGTTCACTTAATAGTGTCATTTATAGACTGTAGACAATGCAATATGTATTTCCTTCCAATTTTAGTTTGGCGACCTTTCTAAGATTAAATAAACAATAACCAATTTATTCACAGGTAAGTGGATAACTAACCAAAGTGGATATAAATAGTTAAAAAGATTATCTATCATTTTCAAACAACTCGATTATAGAAAATGGTGAAACAAATATTATATTCAAACTTCGACCGTCAAACGACCGAGAGTAGAGTTAAATCTTGAAGCGGATCTTGAATCTAATTCAAGATTCTTTTTGATACAATTGATCAATGGCCGACAATAAGACTCCTGCCATGGTCGCTCAACCATCTTCTGGTTTATCTAAACCGCTGCTGGGCTGCGGCTATCGAAAGTAAGTGAGAGAACCTCGCAGTTAGTCTGGACATGGCGAAGACCTTCAATTAAGTGTGTGGGCGTTCCTTGCTTAACTTTCAGCCTATGGGCCTCTCGAGAATTTATAAAAGTAGATCGCCAGCTTCCTCATGAGATGCAGCATCATGGATAGTTTTAATCCGAATACATGCCCATGAACGCTAGTGTCCTTCAAGGCTACGTACTGTCCCTTACGCTGTTTCTTCTGCGCATCTATGATATGTTAGAGGATTCTAACATATCATTGCTATGCAGATGATAGGACAATAGACACAGTATTACCGGCCACGCTAGTCTTTCTCGGGAAAATGTCGAAATAAACTTGTATCTTCTGTTGAGGCATCCCTCGGAAACGTTTCCTTATATATGAAAGGAACCTATTTCAATTGAATTCTTAGAAGACACAAGTTTGCGTTTTAACCATTAAATAGTCCCCATTGGTCGTGCCACAATGTATTAGCACATTGGGCCTTAATGTTTGTGAGTGACAGTCAAGATCGTCGCCGAATTGACTTTGAAGAATTCTGGGGAAGTCTTTGACCTGGTTGGTACCTGCTTAAAAAAATTCTGACGGCACAGTACGTCATAGATTACCGTGCTACTGCACCACCGTGTGGTTCTGTAGGAACCACCTTCCACGTACCAGAAAAATGTGGAATGACCTACCTGCGACAGTACTTCCAGGCCAATATGGCATGGATACCTTCAAAAAGCGCATCTACCGCATTTAGCGACCAAATGACCCATCGGACACCGTTCTATAAAAACTTTTTAAATGGCAGTAATTGAAATACTTGTAAAACCAAATTTATTATTAAAACATTCATTATTATAAATACATTACGAAAACACATACAGACTTACTAAAATATCAAACTATACACAAAATAAACACCGTTATATTAAAGACGCTGCTTTATATTACCGAACGTAACATACATTATACATTACGTATTTTTTGTAACATAAGCCTGCCCTGAAAACGAATTGAACCTACACTTCCATCCCAACTACACTCTAACGATATAAGAATGTGCATATTGTCTTCTCAGTGTCAACCCTACATCCATTCACCAGCAGAATGATGAAGCAAGGGGAACCAGGACGCTTTGTAAACAGTCACCGCAACGGCTTCTTGCTGATTAATTTCAAGTGAGAGTGCATCGTGACTCAACATTCAAAGAGAAACGGCAACCGCCGGTTATTACTGCACTCTTATATTAATCTTAACTGACAATATACTGTTTTCTACAAAGTGTTGCATCCGGTGAAGTTATTTAAACTAGAATACATATTATAAATATTTATTCAAGATATGAGTTATTGTGTTATTTTTTATCTCTGACTGCTTTTCTTGTAGGGCAGGTGGAGACGATTCACTGATATGTCGCTTTGTTAAAACAGTTTCGGCCTAGCTTAAGATATTTTCAAAATTTTTATTTCACTGCGTTCCCCACTTTCTCGCTCAATAACGTTGCGTGTTAAGTGGCGGATTTCAACGTCGCGCTTTGTTTTGTTATTAGAATGAGGAAATGAAAATAATTAATTGTTTCTATATACATATACAGTTATGCAAATCTATACATTTAATAAAAGTGTAACTCGTCGCAATTTGTACATAGAATTATTTGTAAAAATGTATTTCTTTGTTTGTGTATTTATTCATGCTAGTCTCAGAATCTGCTTAAAGAGCATTTCGAGCAGTTCACTTGGTTAAAATCAGCTCAATAAATAAAAAGTTATATCAATATTAAATAATTGGTTCGACAAAATTGTTACAACATTTTTGTCGAATTGGGTGATACTTTAATTTTTAGTGAGACATTAGAACATGCGAGGAATTTAGATCAGTAAATAAATAGAGTTAGACTAAATAGAGGTTAGATAGAGTTGCATTCTGTTTATATATGTTTAAAATATTTTATTCTAATTGAACTCTCAACTTTATTCTAGAACTTATTTTTGTATAAAAATTATTAACTTAAAAATAATTCCATGAACGAAGGCAAAACTAACAAAGAAAACAATGCTCTGAGCATGAAACATTTAAAAACAGCAATTTGTTTACAGGCACCCAGACTATTGTAATTTATATATTTGCTTCTAGGTTAGCTAAGGTTTTTTCCATTTCCCGTGTAATAAATCTCGGATGTCCGTTTTAAAAGTAATTCTCGTTTTCAGTTTAACCACTGTTCTTTAACTAAATATTTAACTGAAATGTTTGAGAATTGTAAAATTTATGCTATTTCGAACTTGGGATTTACAGATCGCGTTTCGTGCGTGGCTATTTTCTAAAACGTCGTATATCTTTCTTATTTATGTATACAGCTTACCGGCCGCACCCGTTTCTGTATAGTTTGAATTCGTTTATCGGATTTTGTACACGTTTCGGTCGAAACCCATATCGATATAGTTGATATATACGAGTGAGCGTTCGCCCTTACTAAATTATAAGAAAAAAAATTACCGTCGTACGTCACTATGAAATGGAATCCAAATGAATTTTCAAATATTGGTTCATAGAAATAGGTTAAGGTATTTTGCTGAATATATTACTTAGTTATTTCTTTACTCAATCTTATACATGAAACATGTTTAAATAATTCTGAAAATGATTTTCTTTAAGCTTTACTGTGTCCTGCATAATAAAAGTTTAGGCCGAAGGAACCTAGTGTGAACTAGTGTGAACACTCCGAACTCGAACTCGAAACTTATGTGTGCTATATTTTGTTATAGAAATTATTATCAATCTGTGTGTGGTGACTGTAAACGCGATAAGTTGTGGGTTCGATTCCCACTTGGAGGGATGAATTATTATTTGATAATACTTTCATCTTTTTGCTTTGGTGCTGAAGGAAAGAACGCAGCATTGACTTTAATCACTAAACATGCAATACCTCAAAAATTCTGCGAAAAGTGGGGAGCGGAGTGCCTTAACATTAGGCTCCCTCTGTACCCAACTATGTGTGAGTGAAGCTGAAATAAAAGAAATAATATACTACAAGAAGCACAACTTTCTTTTTTAAGCAATGCTGGATCAAGACTTGAAGCCTTCTATACGAGAAAAAGTCTTAATTACACCACATTTGAACTAAAACACCGACGTACCTAACTAATAAGCCGTCTTAAATTAAATAGTTTCGTATTAAATAGTTCCTGAGTAGTTTCTCATACAACAGCATCTCAATACTGTAGCCGGTCTGGCATTCGTATGAGCTGTAATGCTTAAATTCGTACTTCCTTTGTAGTGTTCGTAAACAGCCAACCGAATAACTAAGATGCAAACTCACTGCAACGTTCACCACAACTTTGCATTCTACATTGAAAACAGTAGGGAACTTGATTTATGTGCTTATATAGTTTTAAATTAGGTGAACTTAAATATTTATACTATATGAAACATTACTGGGAAGTCGTTGGGAAACATATAGCGATAGCGCCATCGCTATCGCTATCGCTGGGTTCGATTCCCACTACAGCCATATGTAGGTTCATTTTTTACTGTATAGGTCAATAGAAAATGAATAGTTTAGAAATGATAGATTTGCTCTGCCCACTCCAGAATATATGCTAGATAGATTGTAAATCTAGAAACAAATAAAGGAAATGGTTTTCTGAATTGAATTATTTGAATTGACGCATTGGTTTTATTCTACATACATTTCTTACTAATGTTTTTGCCGTGTGATCCCGGCTTAGAATAGGATCATCCTGGTACTGGTGGTGTCGTAAGAGGCGACTAAAGTAAGTGTGGTAGAGTCACGTCACCAGCAATGGCAACACGCATGGGCAGACTCGACCGGATCATTACCACCCCAGCATAGCATTTAAAACCGGCGTGAAGTAGTGACTTTATGCCACTGCGTTTCGCATCAGGTAATGCCGGGCCCCGGCGACCAACCCATCTTAAAGGCCGGCAACGCACCTGTATCTCCTCTGGGGTTACACGGAGTCGTGGGCGGCGGTAATCACTTACCATCAGGTGACCCGCACGATTGCTTGCAGTGTTTTTTCCATAAAAAAATTATAATATTATAATGATATGTTAAAAAAAAATAATTACTACACTATTTTATTTATTGTTTGCCATATAGTTTGTCGATATATTAAAAATACTCAAAAATCATAAAAACCATTCCAATATTTTAAGTACTCGATTGAAATACTTCAATCGAGTTTCAGTTTATTGAACTTTCATACTCTTAATACATTGTGAAGGTAGCATGTCTCAAGATGAATCGTTGAGTTGCGCGCTCACTCCACGTGGATCGTAAAATTTGCACTCGTTCAAAAGTTAAGTAACGCTGTGCACGTCGTTACTGCATATTGATATGACTGTTGTAGGTGTATGTTTATTTATCTAAATATTATATGCATATTTTATGGGATAAGTTATGGGACAACATATTAGTCCATTCTCAATATTCGTTTATTTTCAAATAAGTTTATTTATAAAGTCCCAGATAAATACAATTTGATCAATCTTAAGTTTTTTTTTTGGTTTCACGTTGTATATTAACAGAGCGAGAAAATAAAAATTATTCATCCGCCCTGCGTTCAAATTGATTCCATAAACTAACAAGTTTACATTCAGACGCTGGGCCACTGAGAATCATATGAATAGTTTTATTATTTAGCTCCCCGATGTATCCCGCATATAGTAGAGTGGGCAGAATGAACATGGGAACCTAGCATTCAGAGGCTCCGTTCCCATTGCGACACTAAATCACTTTTACTTTCTTTTAACATACAATTTTAAAAAATCTAGATAAGCTCCAGATCTTTTAACGTGTCTCACATACACTATTCCAAAACTTATAGCGTCCTTCGTATAGAAAAGGGAACACAGTTAATATAAAACAAAATACAGGTGTGGCAATGCATCTTATCATTCCATATCTCGGTAAATATAGATAACCTAGCTATGCGTTACGCTTTATCTTTTAGTTAGCATTAGTACCGACTCAATCGTTAGCGAACGGACAGCCCAAAACAAGTTTTACGCGACAAAATTGTTTGTGAAGTGAAATATTAAAGTGCCATGCCTGGACTTGGAAGAGGCGACGGCCAAGGGCCGGCTGTCGGCAAACTGGAATCCCAGATTTACTGTATAAAATATACTTTGTTCTGTTTCAACGTTGTACTGTGGGTGAGTATTTAGATTGAAACTAGTGGTTCCGTATACTTAGTATAGAATTAGATCTACGTATTTACGGTCAGATGATCGACAAACTTCAAGAATTGCAACTTCAAAATTGGAAATTGTTGCCCGATAGATGATCAGTGGTGTATTATCGTGAGTCACCGGTGTGCAGTCATTCTATATTGATCTATGAATTATGGTAGTTTAGTGTTTCCGGTTGGAAATGCATTTTGTGGCCTTTATTTTTTTAAATATTTTTTGCAAATATATCTTAATATATTTAACAGTTATTAATATTGTTTGTGTAATTGGAGCATTTCTTATAATTAATTTACTATTTTGTACTATAAACCCAATTAAACAGAACATTGTTGATAAGAAATTTTATCATAACACATCAAAGAATTATTTGATTTAAAATATAAACAATTAGAACATTTTTACGCGCAATGAGGTACTTTTGGAACACCAAAAGAACAATGTGCCAACATGAATTATTATAACTAACTCTAGATCTAGATTTTCTAAAACGTTAAAAAAAACTAAATCGTTGAATGTGAATTGTTTTCATTGAAATTTCTATTTATAATGTGACTAAGACGAAAAAATATTTACAAAGCATTACAAGATTCTATAATCTATTTTTTTAAAATACATTTAAAAATTAAATGTATAATAATAATACGGAATTTAATAATTATGCACTAGTAAGGGTTTCAAAATACAATAACTATTTAGCCTTAACTAAATACGGACTAATAACGTGTGTATAATATAACCTAAAACTACAATAAGGGGCCAACGTAATGGCTTATCAAGTTGATAAGCCACTCGTCCTGCTTACCAAGTATGTATATAATGAATCATCTAATGACGAATAAATTGTTTCTCTTTGTTAAGTAAAAATAACATTTGATATATTCTTACATATATGGATATGATATTTTAGGAGTTTCTATAAATAATTATTTTCTTGAAATAAAATGTTTTTTCACAAATCAAGGCTAAGGCTGAGGATGTCGAAGCGTAGAGAATTAGAGTCGAGGAGTCTCCACTCCTCTCCTCCTCTACTGTACAAATACTATGACTTTCCCGCTTTACGGGAAAAACATATTATAATAAAATAATCGCAATCGGAAGGATCCGTCCAAATCGGAATTGAACCCAGAACCAAAATTAAAATTTTGTAAATGAGCTATTAAAGCGTCAATTAATTACTATTTTAATAAGAATTTTCAAGGAACTTACCAGTTTTACTAGTACTGGTCTAACAAAATTAAGCTTAAGAAAGTAAAAAAGGCAGATGCTCCACATAATTTCAGATGGACAGACGAATTATGGGCTTGGGTCGGTAATTTTCTAGACAGGGGTAGTCTAAGGCTGTTTCCACTGTGAACAAGTTGGTTAGTTTTTCAACTTGATTTTTTTTAACACAAATTTGTGAGCTATTTAGTTTAAATTGCATTTTGGATTTAAATAATTCTATTTTATACGTAATTTCTTCATATGTGTATAATAAAATTGATGAATCTTGATTTTTCTTAAAATATATAAAAGAGATACCCGTAAAATAATAAAAAATATTTCTTTTAATTCCCCAAGTATTCATTAAAAGCTGATATTATTTTGATATTTTTTAAACGTCTATAATTAATCAGATATATTTTATAAATTGTGTAATATCTAAAAGATTTGTAGTTAATATCATATTCAAAATTGCTTCACTTTGTTTTTTTAAGTAGGCCTAAACCTAAAATTTAAACACCTAAAATTGAAACGACGCCACCTTTTGTCTTTCTTTTTTTTGTCGATTCACGTTGGATCCCGCACACAGCGCGGTTGGGAACCTAGAGTTAATACACTTTCATTAAGACCGACTTCCCTCCTCAACTTTTTTGCACTTTTCTTTCAAATATATGAGTATATGATGAGGAAATATAACCAGTAAAATTAATAAAACGGTGCTTACACAACTATTTAGCATTAATACTATTGACTGTTTTATTTTATTAAAAAACTACTGTATGAAATAAGGCTTTAATATTTAAATTAAAAGGCCATAACAAGAAAATTATTGATATGTTTTATAACGCTACAAAGATTTTATTCCCAAAATTATATTCAATATAAGTCTAAAAAAAATTTTAAAAGCCACTATGAAAGAGCCTCAACTGTTATCTAAAGTAAACATTAGCGGCACGCGGCGTCAGCAGTAAATCGTCTTACACAAGTTGCCCGATACAGCGGTTATTAAGCAACGGTTAATTAGGAAAATTAAACATCAACTATTGTTATAGTCGTAAGGGAAGATATTAGTGTTGTAATATATATTTTTTGGCAAATGAAAATGGGAATAAGAATAACTAACAATTAGTAGTTAAATAACTGCTAGTTGTTTTATCATTAATTTGATAAATAAAATCTGAAAAGAAAATAGGAAAGATCTTATTATAATATATACATACACACACAGACACACACACACACACATATATATATATATATATATATATATATATGATGAGATCGCTTCTATCCTGTTTTATATTTTATTTATTTTGCCCATATAATGAAAAAAATATTAATCACGATAAAATTTCCCTCCAATCTATAAATCATTTATCCATGAGCACTGAATGGACGGGCTTGATTTCATATCATAAGCGTTGTATGTAGTTAAGCACAACTGCCGCCTTTTTTTAACGTCACGTTGTACCCCGAACACATAAGTTTACGCAGAGGGAACCTAGAATTAAGACATTCCGTTCCGGATTTTCCGCTGAATTCCGAAGGCATTGTGTGTTGAGTGGTGGAACTCAACGCTGCGGTTTACCTTGAATCCAAAGCGAAGAAAATGGATATACTACATATTTCGTTTCCTCGAATGGGAATCGAACCCACCACCCGTTGGACTAACAGTCACATTTTGTGCCCCTGCGCCACGACTCCACTGGCTGCCATTTCACGCGAATACAAATCGGGAAAGCGAATGGTAATCGTAATAGCACCATAAATTGGAGTGTCGAGCGAGCTGACGCCAAAAACGCTGAACGTCAAGTGTCGTTCAAACCTGAACACTCGTTAAGGTGTTCCAGCACAAATGAGAAATAATTGCTTGAGTTACCCCGCGAGGTCACTCACAATAATTGACTTTTGGTTCCGTGCCAAGATGAATTCATTCTCAAATTTAAAACGCCAGTTCTGCATATGGCTGTGTTTCAGTCACGAGCATCGGCAAGGGTATGCATTTTATGTTTCCTTGTTTTATGTTCGCTAATTTAGCGCAATTGTGGTTTTATGAAAAAACAATTCGTAACATGTAAGTTTAAGTTTTTTTGTTTCCTTTTTCATAAGAGACTAAGGTTCCCAGGTTTCCTCTGGCTACTCTGCTATTTGCGCATATATAAAGCAGACACAAGTTTCAAATTTATTTAGACTATGTAATTCAATTATGTGAAAAATTATAAGAATATTTTTTTGCATGCAATAATTTCTTCTTCAACTCAACGTCGAGCTTTCCTTACCAGAGCGAGGAAATGAAAATATTAAATCTTTCATTTCTCCGAATCGAAGCTACAACCGTCGAGTACCTCACGACGGCCTCTAATTTATCAAGCATATTAAAGAACAGTATGTGATTGTGATACCTTTCATATTTGAACGATTTGCAACTAATTTAAACGCACATTTAGCAATTACTGAACTGAGGCTCATCCTATGATATCATAACTTATAGCTACCGTAAACCAATATTGCCGTGATATATCCTGATATAGAACTATTATATTAGATATTAGAGTTCATCGTGGCGCAGTAGAACAGAAGATGACTAGTTAAACGATGTTAGTGAATTCAATCCCCACTCGAAAAATAAAAGTGTGTGAAATAAATAAATGATGCTGAATATAAGATTTTTTAAAGTAACCATTTTGTGACGAGATAGTTTTACTAGAATAATCTAATTTGTCCTTAATTGCAACGATAACCTATTGACCTAGGAAAGCTCGTTATTCCATACATGTATCAACTGTAATTGTGATCGAAGATAAGATAATTACATTGTTATTTTTTACACATCTTTCACGTTAAGTTAATAATTAAGAATTGCATAATTGTGACTGTAAACGCGACTGGTTGTGGGTTCGATTATCACTCGAAGAAATGAAATATGTAATATTTTAACTCCTTCTGGTAACGAGGCTCACTTACTCTCTGCTCACTCAACACGCAATGAACATTCTCTCTGTTTACCCTGTTATATGAGTGGGGTATAACGTGAAAGTAAAAAAATAAATATCATTGATTTATACTTTTTCGAATTGACCTACCACCAGTCGATTTTTTTTAAATCGACTGTGTTGTGGGTTCGATTCCCACTCGAGGAAATGAAATATTTATATTTTTAGTATTAAATATTTACATTTCTTTGCTGTGGTGTCGAGGCAAAACGCGGCGTTGAGTTCCGCAACTCAACACGCAATGCCTCTAAAAACTTGGAGGAAAGTGGGTAACGAAGTGTCTTAATACTAGGTTCCCTCTGCCTACCCTGCTGTGTGCGAGATACATACGAGCTACTAGAACTCATACTAAAAATATTAATGTTACACATTGATATTTGGTTTGGTAACATGGCTTCGTACGGTTTGCTAAGAGATAAATACAATCAAATAACAGATCAACATGACATAGAAAAATAAAATCAATCAATTAAAATTTCTGAAACATTTCATTTTCGACAAGAATAATTGAATTCATCTTAATACTGATCTATCTATTTTCCATATAACACGCAAATAAATAATTATCATTGAAAAGGACTCCTTCTTTGAACTCAGAGAAACTTTAGGTTCCTGCTTCGTTGCCTTCAATTAGATGATTACGTGCTTCAGAAAATATTCAGGTTATATTAATCCAATTAATTCACTTTTCTAATTGTTAACACCATTTATTGATTTATTAGAATAAAGAATGATTTTGAAAAACAAAATATTTGAATTTGGGTTCACTGTGGGAAATTTCCTGAAAAAAAAAAGGAAACTTGATTTTTATTCTATAATTTACGCCATTGATAGTATTGATTGTAATATTATGTTATTCACCAATCTTAATACCTTATCACACCTCCCTTCTACAGAAATGTGGTCTTATGGATATATGGAATGTGATTAAAAATTACAAATTTAACATAAATTGTATTTTTACGAACAAAGGCTCGGACTAACAATTAAGCAAATTTAAAAAACAAATATGGACACTAAGCGCTCGTTCCAGAAACTTAATTTGAAACAAAACCGTTGAGAAAGTTGCGTACAATAGATAAATCCGACGTTATAAGATATTCAAATCCCTTAAGTGCACGATGCGGTTGAATTGCGAGAAAAAGTCCCATTTTGAAACGTTGTAAAACTCTTTATTATTCCAGCTTCACAGGTGTCTCCGAGGAGATACGCCGATGTTCCTGTATTCGGAGTGACGGCTTCACACTAGAAGTGACATCGAGCCACATCCGTAGTAGTATCCGTAGCAGTATCCGTATAGTGCTTTTTGACAATACACTCAACACAACATAAATAAAAACTTTCTTTGGAATACGAGTATACCACTATTTTTATGGAGGCACTGAAGCTCCCTTAACTGAACAATCTATGGCTTAATATAAAATGTAACGCCCGTAATATTCATGTATTTACATTGTAATGTCATATAGGTACTTAGAAACCGTAGCACCGCTTGTGTGCCAGACGAATGCGGTGTGGGTTTTTATGATGCTATAAATTTTTAAGATCGCAAAAAGTCGCTCTTTTGCTTCTACAATGCGCATAATATAGCTTGGAAAATTGGAATAATTATAAGAATATATATTCTACTATTATTAAATAAAACCTTATTAAGTCGTCTGTGTCAACAACCTCTTATTCAAACAGCTTAAGAAAAAAAAATTGAATGATAGGTACATTTAAAAAAGCATTCGTTCTTATTTCGACAGTATCATCGTAAATATTCACCGTTTTACGTCCTCCGTATGTCTTACGAGGTAATTCAAGAAACCAACTGCCGCGCTCTACGCACAATGTTATAAATTCCCATCTCATCTTTTTTCCTCTCGTTTTTTGACACACTGAGTATTATTTGCAGTTGTAAACTCCGCCGTAAGCCTTAATTTATTTATAAAGAAATATACGTGCACACACTACTAGAATTCACAAATAAGGCTTTCTACAAGGAGGAAAACTTCAAATTTCCTTCTTCGCGCCTCACATTAACTATGAAAAAAAAAACAAAGTCGTTCCATCAAACGGTAGCCAAAACGGCTTAACAATACAAACACGTATATAAAACGAGAGCCCTTTAAAACAACTTTTCTTAACGTGATGGCAATAAATTTTCTTAGTTCTAAATTTATTTGTTCACCAGCTTCGTTCCCAGATTGGCCCATTTGTCAAAACGGGGCATGTATTCGAGCACTAATAGCGGTTGGCCCCGGAATTATATGATTTTTCCAAGTGCAGACTGTACAAACGTACAAGTCAACTTTCCGCGTCATTTGGCGAGGCCCTAATGGATTGCGAGCAGTGCGGTTGTCTCCACAAAGGTTTTTGTAGACAAAGTATAATGATGCGTAGATATGGCTCTTTTTTGCTTGTGAGATAATGTAGCGTTCTGAAAGACTACCCGCTGCTTGTATAGCGACCTGATTCTCAGTTTTTGCTTTATTACGACTGTTTTGTTGTTTCGACTTAGACACTGCAAGATGTTTTATTTCCGTACTTATAAATCACTTTCATGTCTGAGATAGATCTTAAGATACTGTTTTCATTTATAAAGTATTTATCTATAAATGAAAACATCATCTTAAGATGTATCTCAGATTTGCGTGAGATTTATAAACACGAGCCTTAGTCCAAGTAGTTTATTTAAGTAATGTAACAAATATTTGCACGTTTCTATTTGATGCAATAACTCACATTCACTGTATGGTGGATGTGTAATTGTATTTAGTAATGTATTACAGCGGTACATCGCGCCGCCGCCGCCTCGCAGTGTGTTTATTGTTCGTGTTTACGTGCTAGCTAAAATATTACAAACTGTTCATACTTACTATATTGTTATACTTACAAAGCTATGAAGTTTGTCAACATATATAGATTAATTTGTAAAATAATTAAGGCCGTCGTGACGCAGGGGGATGAATCTTTAGGGTTCTATTGTTACTCGGGGTAATGAAATATTTAATATTTTCTATCCTCGCTCTGGTCAGGCGGCGTCAAGTTCCGTCACTAAACACGCGATGCCTTAAGAATTTTGCGGGATACAGCGTGAAGTTGTATCCCTCAAAAATAAATACTAACAAATCATATAATGTATACAATAAATAAGTGCAATGTAACACAAACAGCGAAAATCTACATTCATTTTCTCGTGCTATTTTGGCCATAATGACACAATAATATGGGAAATGTAGGTTAGGTTTTAAGTTGGTTCGAGAACTTTACAACTCTGAACAAAAGCAATCTATCTAGTCTATTCCGAAAATAGCACTGTAATGTTAATTCTTAGTATTGGCGAGTGATACTCGCAATAAAAATTCTATTACGAAGAAAACAGCCAACATTGTTTAACATTGTATAAGTCTGAAAAAACTAAGTAAGTTTGTCTGATAGTTGATGTGGCGTAATTTGTCAAAAGAACAGATACTTTGTCTTACACAATATATTTCTAGCATACCGTTCTAGGTAACTTTACAAATTTATTGTATAGAAGGGGATGTTACGTTTCGTATCTTGAAGTCTATGAATAGTTTATTCTTATTTTTCTCTTGTTTTTCTTAATTGTAAAGATAATTTTAGTATTTCAGTTTGTGGTCAGACAAGGGAATTATTACATATAGAGAGACTTAAATATAATTATGTATAGGGAATACATATTGAGATTTAAATTGAGATTCCTGAAGTTTCGTTTCAAACGTCCGTAACGCCGCTTAGTAACGTTTTAACGGTTACTAAGCGGCGTTTAGTTCCGCCACTCAACACGCAATACCTCCAGAACTTGGCGGAGGGTGGGGAACGGTCTGTCTTAGCACTAGGTTCCCTCTGCCTACCCTGTTTCAGCGTATAATCCTACCGCTGCCGTTGAACTGCTCGTATCACAGTTCTGAAGAACCTTCAAAGTATTATAAATTAATATTTATTTATTTATTTATTTATTTATTTATTGGTTTATCACATAAGTACAGTACAGCTTTGTAACATTGGCTCATTCATAATAATAAAAAAAAAGAAAAACAGAACTATACATATGTTTGTTACGATAAACACCGCATGCAAATATTTTTGTGTGAGAGGAAGATTAACAATAATCACAATCATATTTGTCCTTACAACTAAAAGTGCATAGAAGTAAATTCAAAATTGTGAACAATGAGAGAAAAATTCAAAATATTTTTATACTTTAAGCGAGTTTACTCTTAATTTTACGAAGTGAATCCCAAAAGATATCAATTTTTGCTGAATATACATTTTCTAGGCGACATAAACGAGAGACTGGCGAGTTAGAGCCTAATATGGTTCTGCGAATCGGGGGTTGGAAAAATTTTACAGGATTTCTAGGGCATTTATAGGGAACTTTAAACTTAAATAACGACAACAGGTTAGGACAATCGTACTGATAGTTAATTAATTTGTGCAGAAAAGTTAAATCTAGTATGTCCCGTCTTTCAATTAACGATTGAATTTTAAAATACTGCAATCTATCCTTATAAGAAGGTTTGCTTTCTGAGATTCCTTGGAATTTTGCTAAATGCCATAGAAATCTTTTCTGGATTCGCTCGATGCGCAACGAGCTAGTAGAATAATGAGGTCTCCAAACAGTGCTACAGTATTCAAGGATGCTGCGAACGAGACTATTATAAAGCATTATTTTAGTTTTTGCTTGTGTAAACATTTTACAGTTTCTCAAAATAAATCCAAGTAAGCGTGTAGCCTTCTTAGTAATTTCAGAAATATGTTTATCAAATGTAAGTTTGGAGTCAAAAACGACACCAAGGTCTTTAATTGTGTCAACTTTCACTATAGGTACTCCGTTAATATAGCAATCACATTTAATAGTCTTATGTTTCCTGGTAAAAGTGACGTGAAAACATTTTTTAACATTGAGTAACATACTATTATCTTTACACCAATTTATCAGTCTATCCAGGTCACTTTGTAATAGGGCCACGTCTTCGATAGTATTCACGACTTTTAGGATTTTTAAATCATCAGCGTACATGAACGGGGTACAGTGGAAAAAAGTCATCGGTAAATCGTTAATAAATATATTGAATAAAAATGGTCCTAAGTGTGAGCCTTGTGGGACACCAGATCTAATTTCATGTAACGATGATCGATAACCAGAAATCACGACATAGAATTTTCGATTTTCTGTGTATGATTTAAGCCACTGCAGTAGTTTTCCCGTATAACCATACCCATACAGCTTATGATATAAGACTTCGTGAGGTACTAAGTCAAATGCTTTACTAAAATCACTATAGATAACCTCAGTTTGATGACCAGCGTCCATAGATTTTTGAATGGTCTCTGTAAACTCCACCAAATTAGACTAGACTTAATGAACCCATGTTGAGCATCATTTATCAGAGGCTTAAAATGTGTGATCATATAAGGAAGTATAAGGCTTTCAAAAACTTTGGAGAAAGTTGTAAGTAACGAGATTGGCCGGTAATTTAAAACATTTTTTTTATCATTACTTTTGTAGATTGGAACTATTTTAGCTATTTTCCACAATGTTGGGAATATTCCATCTAGCAGTGACTTTTCATATATCAAAAATAGTGGCTCAGATAAGCTTTCCGCACATTTTTTAATAAATTGTGGTGGAATATCATCAGATCCTGATCCTATGTACTTGAATATGTACTTACTTTTACAATATATTCATATCTTGTACTTATAATTAATATAATATAAATATATTACGTTCCAACAATATTGTTATTACACAAATTGGATCGTAAGTATAGAGTGGCAATAAATCGTACAAGTAATCAGGGAACACGACTATGTTAACAAAATATGAGAGGCAACTGGCTTAACTTTTATCTATATAATTTACTGAAGCAAAAACAAGACTATTAGATGAAATCACGTGATAACCGGATATCTCATTGCCCTACTCGATGATATAAGAATACTTTCTATTCGATTGTCTGTTTCGATTCATTCATTTATAGTGACAGGCTGACGGTCGCACAACAGTTTGATTGTACAATATGGAAATTCAGTTAGGGTAAAAGCTTTGTATTGTTGATGTTGCATAAGCTACTGTAGCAACCTTTCTTAAAAAAACAATGGCTTATGTGTTTTAACAGTAAGCTGTAAAACTCTACTTTTGTGTTAAATATCAAGACATTTCGTTTTATTTGTTTCGTTCTTAGTATTTCTGAAAGATAGTTTTCTTATAGCTCCACGCTGTATCCTGCACATAGTAAGGTAGGGAGAGGAAACATGGGAACCTATTGTTAAGATACTAAGTTCCCATTAAGACATTTCCGTTCCCCACTTTAGTCCGAATCGTGGCTGAATTGTGTGGAGTACAGCATTAATATAGATAAATATATAAATCTCACAGCATTTCGTATCAAAATAGAACGCCAAAATCTATCATTAGTGGCTGCCTCCCCCATTTCATAGTTATTGCACCTCATAATTCATAATTTTTAATTCAATAAGGATCTGTCATTTGGTCTATTCTTCTTTTGGTTTATAGGTTTCTTCTTTTGGTTTATAAGTTCATCAAATGTAGCAAATTTTTTTTTTTATCTAAGCATAGGTAAAACTTCTGGTCTTACGTGGGGTCATGGGCACTATTATGAGTTAGAGACCGGTAGGTAACTCATACTCTCGAGTGCCTTGTTTTTTCCATAAAAAATAGAAAGTTCAGCATTTTTACTATTATATTTATATTGTCAAAATATCTGTTATAAGATACGCGAATTGAAGGTTTCGACATTTGTATGAATAAATTTCGTTCTAAAAATGAATAACGGGGCCATAACTGTCCACAGGATGTACTATGTTTGATTTAAATGAAATTTCGTCATGTTTGTGCAATATAATAATTTGTTACGAGATATTTTTTCGAACTTTATTATGTTTAGTTCTGTGTTTTCAGTATAGTTACTGTCAAAAGAATTGTGATTTTAAATGGAAAAAGTATAAATACATAAATACGAATATATAACTATTGTAACCTGTCAATTTCCATACGATTTTTCTATTTCCCATACAAAAATAAGGACGACGTAAATTTGTTAAGAAGTAATAAACAAACAAATAAAATTTATGTCTTACGCATCTGTATTTCATTTGTGAAGTCTAGTCTAGTAGCGAAACTCAAAGCGCTCTATCTTGTTACCAAAGCGAGAAAATGAAAATAATTAATTCCTCTAACTGAGAATCGAACTCAAAACTGTCAAGTCGTGTTTTCAATCAGACACTGTCCCGATGCGCTACGACTGCCAAAGGCAAAACAAAAAATATATTATTTAAATTTGTCTATTTTCTCCACAGTTGTTTGGTGTATCAATATTCGCGCTATGTCTGTGGATATGCATAGAACCGGGTTTCAACGAGTGGATGAGGATATTGGAGCTACAAAAATATTTCATCGGCATTTATATAATTCTTATCGGTTCACTCGGTATCATGGTGGTCGCTTTTCTAGGATGCGGGTCCGCTCTCATGGAAAATGTCCAGCTGCTATTCATGGTATTTATATTATATTAAAAAGCCGTTAGGTTTTTTATTTCGGCTACACGCTGTATCCCACATGTAGCAGGGTATTCAAAGAGATCCTAATGTTAAGACACTCCGCTCTCTACTTTACACCGATTCTGGATGCATTGCGTGTTGAGTGGAACTTAGCGCCGCACTTTGTCTCAACACCATAGTGAAAATGTAAAAAAAAAATTTCCTCGAGTTGCGGTGGATTGAACCCACAACCTACCCCGCTTATAGTCACGCTTACGCCCCTGCACCACGATAGACCTCAATAGGTAGAAGTATAATATAGGCTTCTTATAAAATAGGTAAAAATATTTGATAAGAAGAAGAAGAGCACAGTTTTGTTTTTAAGTACTGTTAATTAGTAACTAATGATGTCTCATAGCGCAATTTATTCCAAAAATATTATACGAAAAGTCAGACTTAAAAAGTCTAATTGTATTCTGATGTCAAAGAAAAATGAGAAGTCTCTTTAATTCTTATTTAAGTCGTTAATTAATTATTGTTGAAAACAGGCGTCATATTTAATAAAGAAAGAAAAGTAGAAGTCAATACCTTTTAAATCAATAAAGTATATTTATTTTTCATAAAAAAAAATATCAGTAGAAGCCCTCGTGGTGCAGTGACACCACGACAAATGTAAAAGTGTGACTGGAAACGCGGTGGTTGTGGGTTCAGAGCCCATTCGGGGAAATGAATTCGTATTTATTAAAATTATAATTGTCTTCGCTCTGGTAACAAAGCTAGGCGGCGTTAAGTTCCACCACACAACACGCAGTGCCTCTAAAATTCGACGAAAAGTGAGACACGAATCTGAAGCTTTACACGTTCAATGAAACAGAACCCAACACTACGTTTTATTTAAATTTTTTATATTATTTTCTATTTTCCAGTATATAGCAACGCAAATAGCTCTATTCGTATTCGGCCTAGTCGGTGCGTGTGTAGTTTTGGATTTCTCGACGTACGACTCAAGCATCCAGCCTCTCATTAAAGATGTCATCTTAAGACTCATAAATAACCCTCAGCACGAAGGAAGTAGGACCATTCTTCGGATGGTGCAAGAAGGGGTAAGTAAAAATTCACACAATTTTTTTTTTCATTTGATGAGACTAACGTAAATATAACGTAATCTTTTATCACATTTTTGCAATGCCTCAAAAATTCGGGTCGAAAGTGGGAAACGGAATGTCTCAACCCTAGGTTCCTTCTGCCTCCCATATGCGGAATACAGTGAGTGTGAAATTGAATAACAGAAAAACATTTTTTGAAGTCAAATTATAATAACTTTTTTATGGACTATGATAAAACCCTCAATACTTTTGTTCCCAAAACCATTATTTACTGCTCCTCCAACCACCTGGACAAAGAAAACGGGATTAGATAAAACTAGCTCATAAAGTTCTTTATCCAGCCAATGTTTTCTGAAGTATCGAGTGAAAATCAAACGTCGCCCAAAACTCATTCGGCAAATGGATAGTGCAAGTTGAAGCGAGCTAGGGACGTCGGCACTAATCAAATGACCCTGGCGGCTCGTACGTTTCGATGCGCAATTGAATATTGGAGCAAAAATCTGGTGATGGCAACATCCGATTCGTTTTGATTTTCACCTGTTCCATGTAGATTTGGAAGTAATTAAGCACTTATTTTTTAAATCCTTTATGATACAGTGAGGCGGCGTTTGACTGTAAACGTAGTGGTAAGGGGTTCCATCACCAATCAAGGGGATGAATAATTTTAATTCCCCTCCTATAGTAAAATATAGTACGTCTTTTAGTTCTGCCATTTAACATGCAGGCTACAATATCTTGTATTTGAGCGGAAAACGGGGAACGGCTGCGTTTTTATACTTGGTTACCCTGCCTGATATACATAATTATGTAACCTTTAATTGTAGAAGATAGATGTATAGTCTCGTTTTTTTCACTTCCCCATTTTCTTCCTAATTCTGTGGGCATTGCGTGCTGAGTGGCAGAACTCAACGCCACGCTTAGCTTCTAGAGTGAGGAAATGAAATAAATAAATAAATATTTCAATTCCTCGAGTGGCAATCGAACCCAAAACCTGTCGCATTCACAGCCACACGCCTGTACCGCTCCGCCATGATTGTTCTCGAAGATATTTTAATATAATAAAAATATTTTAACCACATTTAATACCATATTACACTTGTACTTAATGATTTATTAAAGAAATTATCAACACCTACATAGTTAAATAGTTGTGTAGGCTTAAAACAATATTAGAACTGTGGCTAGAAAACTATACCTGATAAGATATTTTAAGAAATCTTTTTTTTTTATTAAATATATATTAATCAATTATTTTGGATAATTTAATAATAAGAATAATTTAAAAATAGATTGAAATGAATACTCAAATAAATGCTCAAATACAAGTAAAACAGTATCTGACTGTAAACGCGATAATTGTAGTTTCGATTTTCGCTTAGGGAATGATTATATGTATTTAAATAGTCATTTTAATTTCCTCACTTTGGCAAAAAATACACAGCGTTAACTTCAACCACTCAACACGCTCATGTCACGAAAATTAGGCGAAGCGGAGAGTCCCAACACTAGATTCCCTCTGCATATCCTACTAAAAGGAAAAAACGTGAAGCTCAGTTTTTTACTTATATAAAAAATTAAATCACATAAGCCAATTCCTCACATTAATTTTCACATTTTTTTGGCACCAGATCGGCTGTTGCGGGGCCGACGGCGCGATGGATTTCCTAAATCTCAACAAGCCTCTACCATCTGAATGCCGTGATTCAGTCACTGGCAATGCATACTTCCACGGCTGCGTCGACGAGCTCACCTGGTATTTGGAAGGCAAAACGGGGTGGCTGGCAGGCATTGTTCTGGCTGCTTGCATGATTTGTGTAAGTATTATTATGCAAATGGGTACTGTGTTGCTGGGAATGGGATGAAATGCAGTGAAGGAAGATACAGATTCCATTTCTGTACCTTTGTGAGTACTCCACGAGTGACAAAGCAGTTTAAATATCTATGAACGTTTGGTAACATTATGTTGTAAATTTATTTATAGTTGTCAACAGTTTTAAAGGTGCTCAAGTGATATTTAGTATTGTTTTGTATACTCAGTCCTCATTCAGCTTATTATTTCCTAAATTTTCGAAAACTTTTCGTGGTTACTAGTGTTAAATAGAACCATAGTGTTTTTTTTAACGAAATTTGGTAAATATTTATTAAAAAAGGCTAATAAACTTTTAATAAAGTGATTATGTTAAAATCCCGCACACAGCAGGGTAGGCAGGGTGAACCTAGTGTTGAGACACTCCGTTCCCCACTTTCCGCCGAGTTCTTGGAGGCATTGCTTGTTGGGTGGCGGAACTCAACGCCCTGCTTTGTATCGACACCAGAGCGAAGAAACAAAAATAGAAATGTAAATAAATATTTCACTTCCTCGAGTAGGGATTGAAACTACAATCTGTCGATTTTACAGTCACACTTTGTGCCCCAGCGCCACGACTGGCCCCAAATAAAACTTATATTATTTGTTAAAATAAAACTTATATATATATTTTGTGTTTAGGTCATAAATGGTGTGATGTCTTTAGTCTTGATTCAAGCAGTCAAGAAAGAAGAAGAGGAATCAATTGCGTATAAAAATTAATAGTTTTAGTTTAATCCATATTAGATTATAAAGTTATTATAATTTTACATTTATTTTTATATAGAAACAAGAAAGTCGGCTTCTTGTATTTTAATGTTTACCACCGTTTCCATTTTGCTAATTACATTTAATAACTATAATAATGTAACAACAACAAAAATATAAAAACTTATAATAAATTTCATTTGTTTCATTTAACCTATATATTTTGTTCATTAATTAAAAAATCATTAGAATAAATCGCCATCGCTGTACAAAGTGTGATGAAAGGATCATATAAACGCTATATACTATTATTATTTATTATTAAATTCTTTATTGCACAGATAACAAAAATTGTAAAATACAGTTGAAAAGATATGTTCACAAAATTATATGATATACTAGTATGTAACGGGTTAAATTCGGTCTCTGCATTTGGCACAAGACTAAGCTTCAGAACTCAACATCCAAAGCAGATGTCATGAAATACAGAAATATTAAATAGCTACACAAAATGTTTCTAGCTAAAATAAACAATAATTTTAGCTGCAAATGACAAATTCGACATATTATATATTTATGAAATCCTCATGAATTGATATAATATAAAAAACAACTGAATCACAAAAAAAACTATAATAACAATACAAACAAAGAAACCTAACCAAAAACCACTAATAAATACTACAATAGTAGAATCGATTAATTCAATCGTTAAAACGTATTTCTTTCAACAAACAGATTAACTTCTTTATTCGTAAGGAAATGATGACACTGTGAAAATAGAAATGCACAACCGCCGCTTTTAAAGGCGAACGCAGAGTAAATAAATCAGCGACACAAAGCTTTGACTAATACGTACTCGGCACCACACGGACGAATAGTTAGTTCAATTTCAGTAAAACCACGCTGGGAGTACCTAACAATGTAATACTCTGTGAAATGTATTATATGATATTTCTTAATTTAATATCCTTTCACTTCGGTATATTTATTGTTTTGGAGATATATAGTTATCGTTTGTTTAAAAATGCTGTACAATTATTTATTTCATTTTAAAGGAAAAATTTTGTTAAGACCCGTCGTGGCGCAAGGCATAAGTCATGGTAAATGTGATAGGTTGTGGGTTTGATTCCCCTTGGACGAAATTAATTATTTAATATTTTCATTTCCTCGCTCTGGTTAGAAGACAAGGCGCGGTGTTGAGTTCTGTCATTCAACACACAATACTTTCTGGATACGGCGGAAGTTGGGGAACGGAAGTGTATTAATGACTTCCCTAGATTCCCAAGTTACCTCTGCTTACCCTGCTTTGTGCGGGCGAAAAGCTAAAGAAAATAAGTTAATTTTATTATTTAAAAAATATGAAGACCGCAATTATATTGTGTTGACCGTATTGTATTGACTCTGTTCTCATTAAGACACTTTCGTCTCCTATTCTTCATATTAAGTAAACAAAAACCTTGAACAGAGAGGGAGACAGAGTTGACTCTGACCCGACTAGTTACGAGAATTCTTGCGTCATAAGTCACCTATAAGATTTTTACATTTAGTTTGCTACTAAAAATATATTACATGATATAAAAAAAAACTTCAACTGCCATTTCCGATTTTTCCAACCTAAAATAGGAGAAAAATACATGAAATAAGAAAAGAAATAGAGTACCCACAGATGTAAACAAAGGACTATACAGGTGAAGAGGAAAACATAAACGTATTTCCATTAAATCATAGTCTATTAATTAATTCCTATTTTCATATACAATCAAAATAATAATTGCATTACATTAATTATTACCACATATAAGGTATAAAATAAATCGAGGCAAACAATTAAAATAATAGAGGCCAGTGGAGCCGTGGGGCAGGGGCACAACCCAAACGCTGCTAGTTGTGAGTTCGAACTCCACTCGAGAAACTGAAATATTTACTTAAATGTATATTTTCATGTCTTCGTTCTGGCGTCGAGGCAAAGTACTCAATTCGGCGAGAATGAAAAACGGAGTGTCTTAACACTAGGTTCCCCTTCCTATCCTGTTATGTGTGGGTGTGTACTCTCCTGAAACTGAAAAAAAAGATATAGTAAATACAACGAAGTTATTTGAACAGTACGGTCGTGTGTATCGTGATTATTCTTGTTTATACATCCACCGTAATGAAAACAACGCTAGCAGTGAGACAGGGAATCTTCACTTCGACTTTTCCGTTCACTACTGGGGGTCTATTTCCTCGACGTAACAACTAACGTCGCGGCGGAAGGCGCCCTATCTTGTATGAATTTCTAGAGTAAAAGCTGCCGGTCTAACCTGACCCTTGATACAAGCGCCTGTCCTTGTAAATTCAAAGGGAACCACGATATTCATATATTTCGAGAGCTCTCTCTAGACTGTCTCTATACAAACATGTAAGTTTATTATCGGTTCATTTGCTTCGGTAATAAGTTGTGATCCTTCGACGTTTGATAGGTTTTTATTGTCGGAAACTGTGACATTTATTTGTTATGACGCAGCCTATTTCTCTTATTATGGAGCAATATAACTTTTGTAAGAACTTTGCTCGATTCAAAGGCAAATGTTTGAAAGTTATACTTAGATTTTTTTTTCTAATTTTCAATAGGCACAAATGTTCTTTTACGTTTATATTTCAATTTATATAATATACAAATTTAACATTTTTAAGCATATAATTTAATTTATTCTTAACTAGTTGCAGCTTGCAATTTCATACGAGTAAGTGTGGGCTTTAGAACAGCCAAGCCACTTCCATTTATGCCTGTTGTCATTAAAGGTTGATGCAAGAAGGAAAAGCTTGCTTAGTGTCAAAACACTCCATTCTCCGCTTTCCACTCTAAGTCGGGACATTGCGTGTTGAACGCAACGCCGCGATTTGTCGTACCGGAACGGAAATCATTACAATTTAATTCACTATTATAGCTATACTACAACCAATAAAGCCTCAATTTTCAATAATATTTTCACAAAATTTGTCCATCGTACTTTTTCCGAGGTGGCATTTCTCTATTGCTTATAGTTTAAACCTTATTATTTCTTGCAGTGCACCTGGACTATTGTTGTTCATTAGAAATCCTCAACTTACCAAACAGACAAACAGATACATCGACATACAAATATACAAAAAAATTAAATATCATGTATTCTATTAAAACATCTACTTCACGCTGTATCCCGCACATAGCAGGATAAACAGCGGGAGTCTACTGTTAAAAATTTTGGAGGCATTGCGTGTTGAGTGGCGGAACTCAATACTATATGTAGTCTATTTCAGAGTTGTTATATCTCGCTGCATTATGTTATTGCCAATTTATTAAATTCACAGATTTTTTTTAAACGAATCCTATTTTTTTTTTTCTTTTTAACGTTTACATCGCAAAATAAAATTAAAATAAAATGGTTTTCGTGCAAAACCGATAGAAGAAAATCTAATAAAACCTACACAAGGTTCGATAGAAAAAGTCGTAGTCTATTTTTAAAGCCGCTCCAAGCGTTAGATATATTTCTAATATAGGTCACTGTGATAAAACAGTGTTCAGGAATAAATTAAACAATAGAAAGAAGAGGAAAAAGAGAAAGCTTGAGGCGCATCCGGTCTAAAGCTAATATCCGGAGGGAATGTTTACAGGCAACAAACAAGGACTTAGCGGGAACAAATCCGTTGAGCCCCGATACTAACCCGCTTCCTCTAATTGTTCAGTGGTCAACTTTGTTACAAATGCCTATGTGCCCTTAGAATGATATTAGTTTGGAATTATTTATCTTCAAAAGCGTAATATATCGATTTATAGAAATGTACATAGAAAATAATAGAGGACGTCAGTTGGTACTCTAATTTTAATAAAAAGATAAGGACGCATAAGAAATTATTAAAAAAAAAAGAAAAAAATTAAATCATATCAGTTTCACGCTATATCCCGCACACAGCAGGGTAAGCAGAGGGATCTAGCGTCAAGATATTCCGTTCCCCACTTTCCGCCGAGTTCTGGAGGCATTGCATGTTAAGTGGCGGCTACGATAATTACTATAGCAGTCTTAAAAATTAAAATAAAGAATAGAAAAATTGAAACTTACGATTACGCTTGAGCGAAACTTGCCTCAAAACATAACTAAATGTGGGCAATGGCGGGCGTTATATAACAAATTAAGATTTCAATTAGGCTGTTACCACAAAGCATTTGAACAGAACAATTTAATGTGAAGCTGATCTTATTACATTTACTGAAACATTATATTTATGCAATTACATTCATATTTGTATGCATATTAAAAGAATTATTGTTACAATATACAAAAAATTGGAACTGCATAAATACATGTATTAATTATATATATTCTTTATTGCACCAAATTCATACATAATAGAAAAAAAAAACATACAATTCGAAATTTCATTCGCAACGGTGGACTTATCTCTAGAAGAGATCTCTTCCAGCCAACCCGTGGAAGTGGATAAGTGCAAAGTAGCGGGAAAGACAAGAAGACAGTGCTTTGAAATTGAGAAATTAAAAAAAAAATAGCAATAATAAACATAAAAATAATAATAATCACAAACACGGTATATATAAATATAAATATAGTAAAAGCTAAGCAAAATAAATAATACAATATAACAAATATATATAAATATACATATTCTATATAATATAAATATATATGTATAAGAAATACTTTTACAATAAGTATATATATAAGAACATAAGAAATAAGGTTTAACTATAAGATGAATTAAAAATATAAAAGTGAACCACTATATTGATTAGGTGTCTAACGTTGCAAGAAGATCATTACCGATTTAATACCGATTTTAACAATTGAAATGAAATCAAAAATTTTTTCCAGCACGCAATGGACATCAAAGTCAAAGTCCCCGGCGTTACTTAATATTTATATATTCAATGTCCTTATCTGGCTCATCCTTTGGAATGCAAGCGACGTCTCCCTTTTTACGGACATGCTTATTTTAAGCGCGCGATGCGTTTGCGGGATGCCTAAGTCGCTCATAAGAAATGGAACATATAAATAATCAATAGAATTCTATTTGTGTTTGTTTTGATGAAGATATTTTTGTAATATTATTTATTAATGGTAAGTGTTAGATGATTATTTAAACTTGGACTTTGCACCTTACAATAATATACTTTATTGTTATTATAATATAACAATAAATGTATGCGGGTGAACTTGCGCGTAGGTTGTTAATTCAAATATAAGGTCCTCTTGCAATTAACGTGACCTTCCTGCAGTATCTTTGATACAGTGTTTCGAAGATCAACGGAGATCTCACCCTACCTCTCTTACCGCTCATTTTTCTATTATAAACCCTTCTTTCTTCACTAGTACCTACTATTCTGTGTATCGCTTCATTGCAGATTCGATCAACTAAGCTGACTTCACATATCCTACGAAGAGATCGCATCTCTACAGCATTCATCTTTCTTTCATTCTTCTTCTGCCCGCACCCTTCTGATACCCACATTTCGCTGCCGCATAACATCGTCTATGTATGTTGATACCGACTGTATTGAGAAGAAATGCATTGATGAGACGAAGATGAGAAGTTCTTCTTGTGGTACGTCCCAAATATACCACTTCATTGTTCTAAGTTCTAGTGAAAAACCCTCCTAATCAATAACAACTTAATTGTAATATATACAGAAAATAATTCATATTTGCATTTAGTAAATTCACAACGCTATTATAAACCAATATCGGCAGTAATTTCCCGCATATAGATGTTCACGTTGCATATCTTGTAATTATTGTTAAGGGTGTGTGCACATGTCAATTAACTAGACGACGATACTTTAATAAATATGGATAGCATTTTTTTTTGTTTTTTACTACGATGCCATAAAAATAAGCAACTTAAGTTAATAAGCTTAGCTACAAAGCCTTTACGTTAGAAAATAGCGTTACGCTACTTTATTATAAAAACATGATCATTTTTATAGAGCTTTCAAATAATTAAATATGTACAGGATTAACACAATAACTGTATATGCACAGACATTTTATAAACACATTACTTTAAAGTATAGATTTAAATATTATTAATAATATGTAGATCTATGCTATTTATACTAATATTATAAAGCTGAAAAGATTGTTGCGTTAAGCGTGCCTATCTTCGTATATATTAGTTCAAATTGAAAAAAACTGTCATATTGTATAGACCATTACATTAATTCTGTTTTTAATTTACGGCATTTTGAGCACTAATAGCTTTTCCAATATCACGTTTTATAGAGAACACACGAAGAGATTGTAGGGTACTTACAAATACGCACCACACGACCGTGGAACCTTGACCACGTGGGTTAAGTTAGTAGTTATTTTTATAAGGTGAATATCCTATCCTATTATTATTATAATTGTAAAAGTCTGTGCGGACGGATGTTCGTTCCATTTTCACACAAAAATTTATGAACGTATACAGATGAAACTTAACACTAATTCAGTTTACATCTCAAATAACACATACGTTACAATTGATATTAATATTTTATATAATTTGCCTAAAATATAACAATAAGATTAAGCGTACGAAGCCGCGTGTGAGACATTAGTCAAATAAATCAAACAAAACCCAATGCAAAAACTATCACATACCACATAATATTATGACAGGAATAATATATTGGCTCACGTGTGCGCACAACTCTGTGTGTATCGAGGGAATTTACGTCACTTGCGGTGTGGAGCGCTGTGTGTACTCTATTTTGTACATGTAGAGTGTAGACGAGAGCCAGGCAGGATATTGAACAATTTCCTCGGCTTCACGTAATTAGTTTAAGCAGTACGGCAGGCATTGGTTTGGGGGTAATATATAAGTGTTAATATTGTTATGTTTCTATTTTCTATGCAAGTTACTACGTAATTTTTTTACTCTGGTGTCTAGGCAAAAAGCAGCGTTCAGTTCCGCCACTCAGCACGCAGTGCCCCCAAAACTCATCGAAAAGTGTTCTGTGGTACAGCAGTTATCATTAAAAAAGTGATTTCTTGTCTTGTAAATAATAATTGTAATTTTTTATAAAAAAATGACTTCTTCAATTCCAACCGGATCCCATAATCAAAATTGTTATTTTATTTGATAATTTGATGATGATAACCAAACTTTAAGCAAGCTACCTTTGATGTGTTTGTTTCCCCTTTCGGTTAAAAAAAGAATCATCGACATGGGTTAGGTTTATACCCGTTCATTTGTCGCGTACGTACTTATTGAAAATTTAAGATTCATATGATATACTGATAGATATTGTCAGAAATGGACTAAATATATTTAATTGGCCAATGGACCAATTATATCTTATTTAAAATTGGACCGCACAGGAAGCACTTTCACAGCTTTCAAATAATAGAAGAATCATCAAAATCCGATGATCCAGTCAAAAACCAACAAAAAATAATACAATCGTAATGAAAACCTCCTCCTTTTACAGGGGTCGGTTAAAAAACAACAATACGCACCAAATATTAAAACTAATTATCGTACATTTATTATTAATAGTTATATAGTTTCAACAAAATTAATATAATTTTTACGTTATTAATAGAATCAATTTTAGAATGGCTCACAGATACAAGTTATGAGTGCATATTAAATGTCCATTAATTGCAGGGTTGTATTGGTTTGTGTAATTATGTATATCCAATTGGAAACCGTGTGGGTATAGTGCGCTCAGAATTATGTATCTGCATACATTATAGTGGTATGCTTTATACCTAATAATATATATATATATATATATATATATATATTATATATATATATATATATTGCAGTCGTAAGAGTGAATAAAGTGTTATCTAGATTTTTTGTAGATAATCAATCTGATGTGATTTGTTAGTGGGTCGCCCCTTACGGATGGCGGAGGTCAGATCCCTATCGGTTAAGGAGTGACCTATATATTGAGATTAAAGTATTACCTGTTCACTATATAAATATAAGTACTGTTATATACTGTTATTTTTTTATTAACATATCAATACTTTTTTAAATGTGTAATTAAAGATTTCGACAATATATTATATTTTTTTCTTAATGTTTAAATATATAATAATAATATTATACTTCTAAAACAAATAACTTAACCTATGGTTTACATTTTTTATATAGCAACTTGTTTAATTACTACGATTAACTATTTTAATAATTAACGTTTTTGTTCTTAAAAAAGTAAAAGATCGATTAATGTCGTTAATTTTCAGTCATATTTTCATGTTTTAATCAAAAAGACGCTGTATCCCGCACACAGCAGAGTAGGCAGAGGGAACCTTCCCCATTTTTCGCCGAATTCTGGAGGTATTGTGTGTTGGGTGGCGGAACTTAGCGCCTTTGCTTTGACACCAGAGAGAAGAAACGCAAATATAAATTTAAAAAAATATTTCATTTCGTCGAGTGGGGATCGAACCCAGAACCACTCGCTTTTACAGTCCATTTTGTGCCCTTGCATGTTGCTATAAAATATATAATAGTAGTAAAAGTAGAAAACTGGGATTTGAATCTATAACCACAAATGATGAAATATATAACCACGAACAGTCAACTAAACCTTTCCAAAAACATTATATTAAAAGAATATTGCAAAAAAAATGTATGTATTGAATTTATATAGTAGAAATGCTTGCATGAACTTATGAATATTGCTGAATACAAGGATGTAATAAGCGTATGTAATATTGATGAAGCCAATCTAATCGAGGGTGGATCAAACGGAGTAGTTTCGAGTACAGCATAACTATTGCCTGAAATTGGAAAGTAAAAAATTGTTAACCATGAAACACAAATAACTTTATAGTCTTTTCAAGAATAATTCGTTTAAAAATTAAACATGTTGGCAAGGACCGAGAAAAATTAATAACTGAAACATTCTCTTATGTACAGTTAAATGAAACCCATGCACCGAGAACGCATTGTCATAAATTATTGTATTTTTTTTGGTTTCACGTTTTATTCCGTATATATATGGCAGGATAGATGTAGAGTTGCGTAACTCAATGCCGAACGCGGTTTTAGAGGAGAGCAGGTAAACGAAAATAATTATGCCAAGTTGGGGAATAATTAAGCCGCAGCCATCGAGTTTACAGTGCCATGAAGGCCTCAAATTCAAGATTAAAAAATAAATAATATAACAGAGGCCACTCTTGCAAGGGCACAAAGTGTGACATGCAATACCTCCAAAATTTGAAGGTAAGTGGGGAACGGAGTGTCTTAACAATGGGCTCCCTCAGCCTATACTGCTTGTGCGGGATAAAACGTGAAGGTGACATTGACATAATATAATTGCGCAATTCATAAAAAATAAAAATTTAAAAATATATATTCACTATATTTATAATTATATATATATATACACATAAAACGAGTTTAATCATTTAAAAATATTATACTCTAATTAGAAATTAATGACACTTTGATTTTTTATTACTGATGTAGGTACTTTAGATAATATCTACATGGATTACCTTATGACAATTATTCATAAACAATCTTAATTAATACAGAAAAAATTATAATTTGCAGTTGGTATGTATATATAAATAAAAAAATCCCTCACCAATCGTTACTTAAACATGATCTTGTAGATGTTATTATAAAAAAACTGTTACTCATATCATCAATACAAAAAAAAAAATATATAATTAATTAAGCAAATACGAAGATATAATCAAATTCCTTAGATAAATTTGAGTGTTGTTAGATATATATTATGTTTTTTATTTCTAAATAACCTGCTTTCATCTCTTATTTTGCATTATGCAAATTTATTAAAATAAATTTTTTGCTTCACGCTGCATTCCGAATACAGTAAGTAGGGTAGGCCGAGGAGACCTGGTGTTAGTACGTTCTATTTCTCACTTTTGGCCAAAATTTCAAGGCATTGCGTGTTGAGTGCCGAAACTCAATACCGCGCTTTTGCCTTGGTACCAGAGCGGAAAAATGAAAATAATAATAAATAACAATCCATTTCCCCAAGTGGAAAACGAACCCACAACCTTCGCGTCACAGATGGCCTCAACCTATGTACATACATAATTATATGATCTTTTCAAAACGAAGTGGTCGTAATTACCCTCTATAGTAAAGGTTATGACCGCTTCTCTCTTAAAATTCAATGAAAATAACAAAAACAACTTTAAATAAAACATTTTAAAACAGCGTTATGTATCAATATTGTAAAATATTATAATTCCTATTTCGATACATAAATATGTATTATATACATACTTATTTAGAAAACGTATAAAAATTTGTACATATGCACAAAAAGGCTGGACTACAATAAACATGTTCAGCTCTAAGCCTGGTTTAAGTTGCTGATAAAACAAAATACAGTTGTAGGTAATAATGTTAGAATAGTTGCAAAAAGCAACGGACCACGTGCCTGTAGTTGTTAGGTAATCTATATAAAAATAAATAGTAAAAAATATATATTCAGTACATA
This sequence comes from Heliconius sara, assembly GCA_917862395.2. NCBI lineage: Eukaryota > Metazoa > Arthropoda > Insecta > Lepidoptera > Nymphalidae > Heliconius > Heliconius sara. Next base: position 4,015,854 of record OU860796.2, on the reverse strand, counting down.
TTATATGTTCTTTTACTCACATAGCAGTCGTAACGCCACTACTCACAGATTTTCTTTCGTTCAAAAATTATAACTTAATTTTAATAATTTCTGTTAATAAGTACCTAGTATAAAAAAACTAAGTAATGACGTAGTGTTTATATGCTTACAAAGAGTTAAAAAAAATGTATAACACTATCTAGGACCTAGGTTCTTATTCAATAAAGGTATTAAGTAAAGCACTATGTTATAATACTAGTAAGTATATATTATTTAACAGTAGTAACATTTGGCAAGTTAACTGCGACCAACAAACATTAAAACACCAGTCTATATATCCTTAGCGATCTAATATAAATGTACTGTTACAAATAAACTCACTGATCCAGAATCTAACGCTATATTGAAAGTGCCGAGCTGATTGAAATTTATAACCTTTTCCTTTCGACATAATGAAGTTGTATTGCATTTCTGGGGTGTAATGTAAACAATAAATAACCCGCCAGGTTCAATGTTCGGTTGATGCATGATTTACATTAACTTCGAAGCGACTCTCTCAATTTTAACACGTACTTGATTAATGGTTGAATCTTAATAGGGTAGCAAGTACGTATGGCTCGAGTTATATATTTTTTGTTCAAATGTTACTTGTCTTGTTCTTATCGGCGGGAACAACATTCCTAACGTGGTATATAATTATAAATATAAAACTTTATTTAAATATTGATATTTATGGTTTTTTGTTGATAAAAATATTTAAATTGAATTATTATTTTTATTTAATTAGAGTTCATTGGACGTTTAATTAAAAAAACGAACATGGTTAAATATGTGGTAATATAAGATATGAAGTACCTAAAAATATTAATTTATTAAATAAAAATAAATCAGCTTCACGCTGTATCCCGCACACATCAGGGTAGGCAGAGGGAACTTAGTGAAAGACACTCCGTTCCCCACTTTCTGCCGAATTCTGGAGGCATTGCGTGTTAAGTGGCAGAACTCAACGCCGCGCTTAGCCTCGACACCAAAGCGAAGAAATGGAAATATAAATTTAAGGAAATATTTCATCTCGAGTGGTTTTTGTGGTTTGTGGTGATTTTTCAGTCGGTTTTACAGTCACACTTTGTGCCGCTGCGCCACGACCGGCCTCAATTTATTAAATTTGTTAAAAACAAATTTTAAATGTTAAATTTCAACATCTATGTAGCACAAGCGTATAGGCGTAGTAAACACCATTAGCAGAATATCTCGCTCGTCTTATAATTAACATAATAAAGCCATCGTAAGCTGCTTTTACATGCAAATGTTAATACTAAAAATAATAAAGATATTTTTTATAAAAAAATTTTAAATATCCATAATTTTTTGTAGCTTATCGCTGTATTCCGCACATAGCACAGACACTCTGTTCCCATTACGGCCCTTCGTTTCTCATTTCCGCTGAATTCTCGTGGCATAACTTGTTGAGTTGGGGAATTCAACGCTGTGATGCATAATTATTCCTAATAATGAAATCTTTAACAAGGTATAATATAAGAATATCCGGGAAAACTGGTAAATACTTCACTCTATCGCCATTTATTAGATTCATTTGCCAGTGGAGTGTGTAACTTGATGTTTGGGTAAGAATCAAAACAAACTGCATTAGACAAACTTGGAACCGACACACCCTTAGTTTCTATTTGTGGTAATTGATCTTCAATTAAGGCGTTCCGTAAGTGATTCCCAAGAGATTGCGCAATCAACGCCCTTCGTTACACGGCCCAAATTGTTTCCTGCAATATAAATATTTTCACACCGGCGACGGTTGTGGCTTCGAGAATGTTTGTTTGAGATTTTCTGCCTATTTCCAAATGAAAATGTTGACTGAGTAGTGGCAGTATATATGGCTGTTCGTATAAAATATGTCTTTTGAAGCTGAAAGGGATTTAATGATGTGCTTATTTAATTATATGTGCCCGTGGTGTTCAGTGGCAGAATGGAATTAATTCTTTATCTAACCAAATTTATAGAAATGGTATATTCATACTTTTTCCTCTAAATGTATTTTTAAGCGTCACACTGAACTTATCTTTCTGAGTTAAAGTGTGTGTGTGTGTGTGTGTCAAACCCAAAACAATCTCATTTATAGTAGGAGGCGAGTCGAAGGTAAATAGTGCCTTACGTTTGGGCTACACTGTGTGGTTCACCGGTGAATTTGATCCTACCCACTAAAACCCAGTAAAAAACCCTGTCCACCAAAATGAGACGTGGCAGGATCGCTCGCGCATACTACGTCGCCTCGGTGAAAGGCCCTGATATTGCAGGCTGCTGTCACCTTTAAGGTGCGCTGGGGTTTTTCTTAGGGCATCCACGATCCTGATAGCTTACAAAAAGATCATAAGCGTAAGCAGCACTCACACCCTCACGCCGCGATCTCCTTTAATGCGATTACTGATTCGCAGAAGGAGACCATTGCAGACAAGTTTCCATCACACTAGGCAGTGAGAAGTCCCTATCCACTATCCACTTCAGCCATCAAGGTGTTGTAAAGGTAATGTGAGTTGTATGCGGCGAATATATAAAGGGCAAACACCTCCACCGTTAGCTCCCAAGGGGAATCGCTTGCCAAGAGGATTGGCGCTGTCCACAATACTCAAATTGTTGTATGTACAATTGAATTCGGTTAGCGAATACACCCATATGGGGCACCATATAAAGGCATGGACACGCCGGCGTAAAACAGTTGGCATTGAAAACCCGGCCCTCCGACATTCGGCAGGAGCCTGCCGATGGCGCCGGCAGCGCTTACTAGCTTCGGCACAAGCTGAACGAAATTTGATGCGAACGACCATCGTCAGACCCAGATATTTCATCTGAGTTCGAACCTCAACCTCCAGTCCCTAAATGCGCAGAGTAGCCTTACAGGGGCCGTGGAATAGGAGAGCCTCAGTCTTGAGCATAGAGCGCTGCAGACCCAGCGCCTCTATACGATCGACGAAAAGGCAGGTGCCAGTCTCAGCCAAGCGTGCCGCCTCCTAGTAAGACAGTCCCCTGGCCATCAAAGGCGTGATTTTTGCATAGCAAATAACATTCATCCCAGAAGGAAGACGACCACGTAAGAGCCACACATAGTCGAGGTTCTAAAGTATCGGGCCCAAAACCGACCCCTGTGGAACCCCACAACCGACGCTTCGTCGATCAATCTAGCATTTTCCCCGTATCAATTTGACTACTCTATTCTGGTGTTTATCTAACATCTAAAGCCACCCTATGATACCGAAGTGCCTCCCGCAGTGTCTCAAACGGCAGACTTTTATAGATGATGGTAGAGTGTCTTAACACTAGGCTCCTTAATCCTACCTTACTACATGCGGACGGGGTACAGTGTAAAGCAAAAAAAACATGCACACATGTATCAACCATTAACACAAACCTCAGCAGTTATCAGGCGACCGTTCCATAATTTATTTATAAAAACGAATAAAATAGCCAAATTTAATTTCGTATCATGCAGCAGTAAACTTTAATTCACATAGTTTAACAACGCCTATTAGCTTTTAAAAAGCAATATGCGCCGAAAGCTTAATTAAACCCGTTGATAAATTTATTCATTCCATAAGCTTTTAATTTGAGTCTAGAAATAATAACACATAATAAAACTCTTCGGGGTTGGGTTTGGTACGTAAAGAGGGTTGAATAAAGGGCCGCGGCTTAATTAAATACAACGGCTGAACAGTCCGCCGGCCATTACAATGTTATTAAAACGTTCGACGGGCGTCTAACACGCTACATTATGATATACTTCAATACCAGAGATTTAATTTGCTGGGCACGTAACCAAATGTATGTGGTTTGATGTATTTGGAATGTTATATTCAAATCTATATGTCAGCGTTTATATTTCTTTTTTTAGGTTTTTTTTCTACTCCTCTCTATGTCTTCATATGTAACGGGCATTGAGAATCTAGTGTACTAGACACCCCATTTTCCATTTTACGAGGCGTTGCGTGTTGAGTGGCGGAACTCAACACAGCGCTTTTACCTTGGTACGCGCGATGTTATGTGTTGCTACTCCACACATATTGCCTTGGGTTTCTGACGGAAAACGGGAAACAGAATGTCTTAATACGATTGAATATTATTTTTCAGCTTCAAAATAACAAAAAAATAATATTCACTCGAAACTGTAGTTGCATCCATTTTCTATTACATTGTGGTCTTTCGAAATTACTCATAACATTTTATCAAACACAGTACCTGTCCTTGATGAAATCTAAAATATTCCAAAAGTAAATATTTGTTAGTGTATGAGCGACTAGTCAAACATACATAGCCTGTGTGATATACTCTAACAGCAAATAGAGACCCACGTGACATATTGGTTTACCCTTCATAACGGTATTCAATGCTTGAAACTTAATATCTATCGAGAAATGGTGGAAGTCTAATATTTGCAACGTTTATAGTTGAGAAATATGAATTCTCATGAGGCTGTCACACTCAGGGACGATAAAATGGAATTTTATAAGAGTGACAGACATAAATATAATAATATATTCGGAAAATATAGCAACTTTAAATTTGACACATATATAATATAATTAAAAAGTTTAAAAGACAAAAACTTAAAAGTTTGTAATAATAAAAAAAACCCTTGAGGCCAATGGCGTTCCATTCCAGGTTCCCACTGCCTGCCCTATGTGCGGGACACAGCGTGAAGCTCAAAAACGGATTTACTCCATAATTCTCAAAGAAACGTCTGAAGCGTAAAATGCACCCATGAAACAATCGAAATTTCTGACATTTCTGAAATTTACCAAGAGGATTTCGTGGCAAAATATTTGATTGTTTTGTCTAACTGCACATTGATAATAATAAGTTTCTATATATACTAGATAAAAATTTTTAGCTTCATGCTGTCATCTGAACAGTAAGCCAGAAAGTACTACTCTCTCTCTCTCACTCTATTTCTTACTTTCCACACAATTTTCGAAACATCGCATGTTAACTAACGGAATTTAACACTGTATTTAATGTAACAGAGCGAGGAAGGAAAGGAAAATAATGTCGTGTTTGCAAATGGGGATCAAACCGACAACTGTTGCGATTACAATCAGACGCTACTACGCTATGATGCCTATTTACGAAGTAATAGATACATAAAAAAAGGTCGTTCGATTTAACAAGTACGTTCTAATGAAAATTCCTTCAGATCATATACTTAATATGATATGCTTGTATAAATATTTTTTTTTTATTTTGTCGCTCGGATTATGGGATGTTATAAACTTTCATCGCGCTCCTCCATACCATGGCGGCGTGAATGAAAGCCTCAAATAAGTCGGAGTTTGATAGGATTTTCACCGTTAAGCTGCTTATGGAATCGGATATGAGATCAGTTCATTATGTAACGCTGGCATGTGATATTGATACTGCTACATAAAACTGCCAATATATTAATCATAATAAATTTACAATATATTGAAATTATAACTAAAATTTATAAAGTATCAATCAAAAGCAAAAGAGAAATATCTGTCCACTTTGGTTACCGAACAAAATGCTTATATTTTTAAACTTCTTATGGAAGAGTTAACCTCTTTGTTACGTAACTTATAACGGCACCAGTCTGTCACGCTTCTCTTTCTCTCACATATAAGGCAGAGGCCGACAGACTCCTCCTCTCTCACAGTAACCCACAGCGCTAGCGGTATATCGGTCAGACGCTTCTCTCTCCTATCTTAGCCCTCTCCTAACTTATGGCCTAAAAGCCAAGTGTTATTTTTGTAAATCATGATACTAACCTTAAAAATACCTAAAATGTTCTCAGGTTAAACAATTTCAATATTAAATAATTCAATTTAAATTACTTTAAGTAATCACTTTTGTCGGTCCCGAGATGTTCACGTCATTATTTTATTATATTCGATATTATTAACACATTCATGGAGCAGGTACTTGAGTTTCTAATTAAGTTCGTCTAATGTGTGATTTTGTTGTGTGATGTGTGTTGTTGGCTTAAATAAAACTCTCCGGAGAGTATCTAATTAATTATTTAATAATAAATATTAATTTCACGTTATCATCGCTTGAGAGGGCGCGTGCCGTATGTGTTTGATGGATGTCATCATGGCTCTTAGTAATAATGTCAGAGTAAAACGATTTCCTCCAATACAAAAATAGAAACATTATAAATCTATAGTAATATTTATTTTCATAGAACTACAAATAACCAAATATTTGATTTGGATTTTTGATTATTTGAAATTTTGATTTTTTAGTCACTAACGGCTGAAATTATTGCTATTTAGAGCAAAGAGAACAGTACAAAATATTTAAAAACGTAATTTTTCTATGAATAATGGCTTCATTTTCATATTTTTTCAAAAAAAAATTAATGCAATGCAAAGTTAGGATAGGCCAGAGAAAAAATTAAGTAGGCCATTCTATAATTACTTACCGGGACTAGACTTATTAAAATATTTTAAAAAAAGATGAAAAATAGTTCTTTTTTTTATTTAAATGTATGTTGTATGGCGTGAATGGGCTTTACAACTCATAAAAACTTCACGTTTTATGCATGTCTCTTTTATGTTCGAGGTTTTTGTATCCTACATCATTAAAATTGTTGCAGCCCGCTTTGGGTGGTATAAAAATCAAACCGCAACTTGTCAGAAGCATTACCCTTTCGTGTCACGCATCTGAGCACATGGCTTTAGGTTGTCAAGCTCATATTCGTAACTTTCAATATAAAATTGGTTTTTTTCCTAAATAAGGAAGAGTAAAACAAATGTATGAAAGACGACTCTTTCATACATTTGTTTTAAAATATACATCGACATGTATATTTTAATAAAAAACATATGATACTTTTTTATATTTAAAAAATATATATTATTTCACGCTGTATGCCGTATGAAGCAAGATAAGCAGAGAGGATGGCATCTAGATTTAAGACACTTAGCTCGCCACTTTCCGTCGAATTCTGGAACCATTACGTGTCGGAATTCAACGCTGTGCTTGCCTCGCAACTAGAGCGAAGAAAACGAAAATAAACATTCAAATAAATACTTCAGTTCAACGAGTGGGGATGGAACCCGCAACCAGTCGCGGTTATATTCTTTATTGCGCTACGACTGGCCTCGGATACTATTAACAATTAAATAGGGGTTGTGGCGTTGTTCACAGATGAAGTTACGGAGAGCATAACTTGACTAATGCAATGGTTATTGGTTCAAATCACACTCGAAGGGGATACTCACATTTCTAAAATTGGTGTTTTCTAGTCTGTGTCATGATGAAGTGCGGGATTAAAATCTATCGCTCACTGAGTTAGTTCTGCAAGTTTTTTACCTAAGTGGGTGGAAATTGAAGAGCGAAGCGATGGGCAATATGAAGGATATAAGGTATACATATTTACTTATGTTTTATGTTTGACTCATTTTAGTTTTTACTTCAAAATTGATGAATGTACTTAGCGATAATTATAGTAAGATGGGTAAAAGACGTCGTGGCGTAGTGAAATATCGCTTGTCTGTGTACCTGGAAAACGGTTCAATCTCCACTCGGGAAAATGATTTTATTGAAATGACATGAAATCATTTATTCCCCCACGCGCTGCGCCACACAATGCGCACTTTTTAACATTTTCATTTCCCTCTCTGGTAACAAGACAACACACTGCGCTAAGTTCCGTCATTAAAGACGCAATGTCTCGAAGCTTCAGCGGAAAGTGGCGAAGTTTTTATTTCTCTGTTTTGGTAAGAAAAAATATTTTTTACCTTTCAATTGCGGGCGAGAAGCGGAGAACAAAGTGTCTTAACGATACCTTCCTTCTGGCTAACCTGCTATGCGGAACAAAAGGTGATAAAAAAGCCCATAACGGCTTATCTACGAAGGGTTTATACGATATTTCGAATATTATAAATATTTTTTTAAGGAATACCGCCCTGCAACATATGTATGTCACAGGTGCGCATTTGTCACAGTGATTCAATAAACGACAGAAAGATAAAAGAGAATGGGAAACAAGAATATGACGTGACTAGAATTATAATGACGTCAATTTTATCCTTCTCTGAATGATTTAGGGCCTGTCATGGAATGGTAACCAATTTTAATTAAAGAAAAACAGATCAGATTGAGGCAGTAGTAGCGCAATGGCACTGTGATTGTCAATAAGGCGGTCGTGGGTTTATTTCGTTGCTCTAGGTAAGGTAAAGTACGGCTGCAGGTAACATTCAAATCATTTTAAGGATTATTGAAAAGTCCCAGTCACGCCGCTATGGCCTTATATAAAGTACGCTATTACATTTTTTGTACTTATAAAAAGAGACCGTCATGGCGCAGAGATACAGATATGCAACTGTAAACGCGCCGGTTTTCGGTTCGATTTACTTCGAGGGAATGAAATATTTAATACTTACATTTCCTCACTCTGGTAACGACAACATGTAATACAACAAGTAAATGAAAGTAACATGTAATGCAACATGTAATTCGGCGGTAGCGAATAAAAGTGTCTTAGTGGTTACACAGTATCTTAGCACTACGTCTCCAGGTCTCCTCTGCCAACACATACAGCGCTAAAAAAATATAAAGTTTGAGACAACTTGCATTTTAGAAAGATATTATGAAAAATAAAAGTAACACTTTTTCAGAATTTTCAGAATTTACGATAGCTAATTTGATCAATATTCAATTATATATAATTAGGCGCTAACGATATTAGTTTATAACGTAATAGCCCTTAAGCTATTTGACAAAATAATAATATTACCACCTGCATATGCAAAATATTTGAGATGCATTATTGAATGAATTATCAATCACTAACCGCTGAATTCAGCATGACTTAAACGATGTAAAAGTGACATTGTTTTCTGATAAAAATAATAAGTATATGCTTCACGCTGTATCCCGCTTACAGCAGTGAAGGCAGAGGAAGCCTAGTGTTAAGACACTTCTGTCCCCATTTACCGCTAAATTATGGAAGTATTGCGTGTTGGCGGAACTCAACGCCGCGATTTTTCTCACCACCACAGTGAAGAAATGAGAATATTATATTTCTTCGTGCGGAATCTAACCCACAACCTATCGCGCTTGTGCTCGAGTCTCGAGTATATATAGTGCTAAGTATTTGTGAAGATATATTATTTTTAATATAATATTAGTTCAACAAACAAACCATTTCTACTTACACCATAGTTTGAAAATCGAATGAAAATAAAAATAAAAACTTATAAAAACCTCTAATCTGTGTTTCCGGGAAACATCTCAAGATATTTGTAAAAGTTGTTTAAATATAAGGATTAACAAGTTGTTCAAGCGACGAACGAGTCAATGGCACCTCGTTAAAACTTGCGCCTGTACCAGGATCTAAAAGTTCACAGACGAATCGAATGAAACTACCAATTCGTGTTTATACAAATGTAAACCTATGTATTAGCTTACCTTGTATAAATGTAGGCAATTCATTATTTATTTTAAAAATAAATATCAATAAGAAAAATATTTTAGCAAATATAATTTTGATCAGCTTCACGCTGTATCCCGCACACAGCAGAGTAGGCGAAGGGAAGCTAGTGTTAAGACACTTTGTTCCCCACGTTCTTCGAATTTTGGAGTTATTGTGTAGTCTAACATACAATTTAACTTTTCTAAATATTAAATAAAATATAAAGTTGACAAAAGAAAAAAGATTATAACCAGCGGCGAGCACATTATATCTAACTTAATACAAACAATCCAATAAACCATGATAATTAGTTCAGTTCTTTAATAATGGAATTTCTAGGGTTCCAATCAAGAAACCGTGATTATTCAATTCTTCTTCATAGTTTTACATTTTATTCCCGCTTAGCAGAATATTCAAAGAGAAACTGGTGTGAAGACACCAAGTTATCTATTTTCCTTTTTAATTCAAGACATTGCGTGTTGAGTGACGCCTCACCTAGCACTGCACACTGAAGTCATTTTATACTTTTCAGATGCCCTTATATGACCTTTTTATCAGCAAAATACAATCACATAATTGAAAACGCTAAACAGAACTATTCAAGCAAGCAAAAAAAATAGATTTGAAAAGTTGATATCTATTCGTAGCAATCGAAAGAAAATTCCATTTGCCGTTGAAAACTTTTGATTCATTAGCTCTAAGGCGAAGCTTTCCGTTTCGCTTTTGCTTAATGGCCCGATGTCGCTTTCAAGTTCCCCCATTTCGTTATTGTTACACATTTTTCAAGCTGATCCCATTTGTTCTTGTACCGCCGGAAAGCCTTCTACGGCTAATCTGTTTATTCTACACGATATAACCCGCTCCTAAGTTAAATGTTACCGACGTCAAACAAACCTGATTAACCCAACTTGACAGTCAAAATTAATGTTTAGTATAGAAAACATGATATTTTTATTTTGCTTAATAAGATTTTTTTTAACATGTATTCTGTTACTGGGTGAAATTATTTCTTTTTTACTGTACAACCTTCATCGTGTCTCGTGCCGTACAACGTGACATTGGTGAAGTGATATGTGCTCAATCGGCTCGCTCGGAACGTCATAATCAAGGAACCATACCATAATTATTTTAGCCAAGAAAAATTGGCTATTAATAAATGGTGACGCTTTCACGGCGCTATCCAGTAGTGTATTACAGCTAACTATGATTTATGATATGTACAATGTGATCTCTAGCCTTCTAGATAGCAAGGATGATATTAACGCATTATACTTACAGAATATTAATTATTTAACTTTTTGGTACCTAAAAGCATTTTGTTAATTTTATTTTAAATATATTTTTAGTCATTGACATCGGTAAACAATATCATCGATTTATTTCTTAACTACACTAGATTCTATCACTTTACATAATCTAGTCAAACTGATATTAAAATTATAAAACATTATCATATTTTCACAAATGTATACGAGAAATTTTATTCCATCACATATCAACAGTTTTAATATCAGCGACGCAGTAACAGATAGTCGTAAGGTTCACATACATCCATAATGTTTCCAAAGCCAGCTATGAATACTGGAGTTCTAGTATTGTTCGAACAGTTTTATTCTATTACATGGCTAAAAGTTTAAAGAGGCTCCCCGGCTGGGACGGCTATAAGCACTAAATCAAAACTTTCTCGTTTCGGTCCTCCAGGTTCCACTGAATACGTTTGCACTTTAGATCTATCGTAACGTTTGGACCCTTAGATGCATTCTAATACTTCTGTAAGTCATATTTCACTTTATTAGCTGAGCGTGCAAGCTATTCGTGTTAGTGTTTCCTAACAAAAGTAGGTAAATATAATGTTAATTTATTTAAATTAAAAACACACATTTTTAAGTATAAAAAATTGTAGTCCTTATCATAATGATTTAAATTATAATTATAAAAAAAAGGTGAGAATAATTAATTTTGTCATCGTGCTGACATTATAAAATACAGGGTAGAATTCAAAAATATCCGAATGTCTCATTTCTCACTTTCCGCCGAAATTCTAGAGGCATTGCATTTTCAGTGGTCGAACTCAACGCCGCACTTTGCCTCGACACCAGAGCGAAGAAATGAAAATATTAAATATTCCCTATACTCGAGAGGGGAAATCGAACCCACACTCATCCTGTCGCGTTTACAGTCACGCCTGTATTTCTGCGCCACGACTATCATTCCAGAACTTAATTAATTAAACCACAGTCGACTGCATATCATACAAGCACATACATATTTATATACGATAGTCTTCATGATTCCTAGGGAATAATAAATGGGGAGTATTCTGCGATTGACAGCCCAAACATGTCTATTAATAAATGTCATACACATACATAACCCTCTGTCAATTAATGGTATTGTACGGACCAGCACAATTCAGTGGACGCGTTTCTTGTAAATTAACGTCAGTAAAGCACGCTTCACGAAGCCATTCATTATAATTATTATTATTAATATATTTTGATATGATATTTGGAAAAATTGTGGTGGTTTTCATGAATTACTTTTTGTGGTACTGCTTCTGCCTGTTTACTCACTTTGTTGCTTGATGAAGGAACTTGTCAGTGTAATCTTTCGAAACTGACTGTAAATAAACATTTTCGTTGATGATATTCGAATAAAGTATAATATACTCTACGAGGGCATCTCTAAAAGATTTTATATACTTTATCATTATTTTGTCCTAAAATTTAAGATTAACTGCTCTCTGGATTATTTACAGTACCATTTAGTGAAAATAAATCTTAAACTCATACCTCGTCATGTTCATTATCAGCTTATAACATGGATTAGTTGAAATGGAAATGTAAAAGGTCAAAGCCGATTGCCGTCACATGTTGCGCAACGATCTGTCACCAGCATCCAGGACGCGGCGTGATTGATAGACTTATATTAAATAAACCGCTCGATATCGCATTACAAACATATTTCCTGTAAATAAACGAGATTGATCGATTTCTATTTAGCCAGATAACGCGCGTCAATTTCATTCCTGAAAAGCCATTACATAAATTGATTCCAGCAGAATCTCCATCGGCCGATTTAAATAATGACTTTATTAAAGGAATGTATTGTTTGAAACGGAGAAACTTTGAGGTATCTGCGTAACGATGCTCAGACGCCCGACTAATGATAAACTTGTGATTTGTAAGGCCACAGTAAAGTCAGAAAACAAAGAAATATTTCACTCGCGTAATGGATTGAAGTGAGCTTGAAACTTTTCACATTCAGCAAGTTTTCGAACAAATTTATCTCTTGAGGAGCGAGTGCAAATACATCAAACTTGAGGCAATTTTAGACACTTGTTTCATGAGAACGTTACAAGTCGTTGATATTAATCCGTCCTATTTAGTCTTTAACAAGGAACATCTCGTTATCTATATTATACTTAGCACTTAATATATTTAAAATAAAAAACATATTTTATTAAAATTATTATACAACTTACCTGCCATAATTATAATCATTCTTAATAAGCACATCTTTATCACGTGGAAGAGTTGGTGGAGTAATAAAAGTTTCAAACAATAAAGTTGAGTGAAGAAGTGAAGTTGGGATAGTTGATCAAAGTCGCGGTCTCACGTTGTTTTAATGGCAAAGTTTTGATTTATCACCTCCGGCTTGGATCAAAGCGGTTACAATTTCTGTAATGGTTTTAATCAAATTACTTACTCGACGTTCTTGGAAGTCTCTCTAAGAAGAGAATATCACGCTGCCAATAGTTAGAGGTAAGTAGAATATTTTCCTCCATATTTGCTTTCACAAAAGTTGGGGTAAAGTTATAAGTTTCGCGGTTGTCATTTTATTCGACATCACCTATATGATGTCGAGCTAAGAGCAAAGACTTGTGCTCTAATGTTGGCAGAAGTATGTATAAGGTTTTCGGCATTACTTTAATTTTTAACAGGAAATATTAAAACCCTTTTAAATTTATATTTTTCCAATAAAGATTAAGTATTTGAAGTACCTAAGCATAAAAATAAATGCCAGTTAAGCTAAAAATACGATAATTGCATATAATGAACTTTTTACGCTCCAATTCCTCTTTTAATCATGAGATAAAAGGAAGTAAATCATTAGGCGTTATAGACTCAGCATATAATCTTCCAGGGGCTGTACTATAATATTAAATCAATTGAGGCTGATTGGTATTATCTCTATTAAGGTGTATTATTTTGAGTATGGCAGTTAAGGCATAAAAGTATTTTTTTCGGATGCGAGGATTGTGATATGAAATACCATTTACAATTGAAATTATATGTTATGTTTGAGAACACAACATCGTACGACGTTAATCGACACTTATACTAAAATAATTACTCTATTATTTTAAGAGATTTGAATACACGATCATCCATCGTATTCATGTACCATGACATCTAAATGCGATCCCCAATTTAGAAAATAAAATTATTAGCGAACATGTTGCGAATTATTAACCATGCAAAAAACATAATATAAAAAAACTTTGTAACATCAATCTCAAAATTGTTCAGCAAATTAAAAAAAACAAACACCTGAGGCCATTGTAAAGAACGTGAGGGTCTGTTTATTCGACGCTTAAGCCGGGTTCCTCATCAATCACCAGAGGCCCTAGTTTTTCAGGGTTATCGTTCCCCTAGGATACTTGCATGTCCTTTGCTATGTCCAAAAAACTGGATGAATCAACAGCCAACAGGGACACGAATAGGTTTATTTTTTGTCCGAATTCCAGCAAGCGCTCGCAATCTGTCTATATTCTGGTTTATTTTTCAATATCTTTTGTGGTTCGCGTTTTTCGAAAACCAGTAAATGTTTTCGTTCATTCTTGCCTTTTTTTACTGTAGGCAGCGTAAACAAAAGTTCAAATAATGTTTGTTTCTATCGTTCTGTTACAATTGAATGGACTCTATATTTGCAGTACAAAAGTAATCAAAAACAAAATGGTAGACTTAAAAGAGATTCTTTTAATTGCATCTGATCTTATTCCCATTTCCTATATCCATAAAAAGGAAACAATTAATACGGTTCACAGTTGATTTGATCGTTTTAACATTAACCTTTGACTGTCACAAAGGGCCTTAAAGTCACGAGCGAATTGCGGTTATAGAAAAAAAATGAAGGCAATTGAAAAAGTAAGCACGGGAAGTGGCCATTGTTCGTCCGGCAGTCATTCAGTGACTATATTGTTCAAATTGCTGGATAAATACGGGACTACTATCTACGCAGTAAAGGGGCAGTAACATTTATTGCCTATTCCTATTCGCAGTTATATAACAACAACTATAGAATAAAAACGATGGAAATTGTTTTTTGTTAGCGAGAAATTAGTTGAGTTAGTTTTAACATAAACTGACTATCTATATATATAAAAGGACTTGTTCTGACTGACTGAGGTAAGACGCACGCACAGCCGCAACCGCTGATGGTAGAAACGTGAAATTCGGACATATGTTTATTTTTATAATCTGGACATCCACTAAGAAGGGATTTTGAAAAATTTTAACTCTAAAGGGATGAAGTAGGGTTTGAAAGTTTCTATGGTTTTTTTTAATTCACCCTTAAGGGTGCAAATAAGCGGGCGAAGCCGCGCGCGCCCACTAGTGTTAAAATATATTGAATGTAGAGATTGTAATAATTTACCATTTTGCACATGGCACCGAAAATAGATGCGCTTGATGGTGGTTTTCTAGCTTCACGCTGTATTCTGCACATAGGAAAGTAAGCAAAAGAAAATTTAACCTGTAATAAAAAACCTGAAAATTTAGTGTTAAGATATTCCGTTTCCCTCTTTCCAACAAATTCCTGAGGCATAGCGTGTTCAGTCGCAGAACTCAATGCCACACTTTGCATCTACACTACAGCAAAGAAATGAAGATATTCAGTAATTCATTCTCCCGAATGGGAATGGAACCCACAACCATCGCAAGCTTGTACCTTAGCGCCACTACGTCTTTTTACAATTGTTACGGTTACAGGCTTGAATCCGATATAGAGAAGTTATGAAATAATGAAAAGTTCAGAAAAATTACGCAATATACTACGCATTTAATCATAACTTTATAATATTTTAAAAATTGGACAGGACATCTATGCAAAATATTTTGAGGAGATATGATATTTAAATAGAATATTTTAATTTTAGATTTTCATAGAATACATAAGACTTTTTCTTCTTTTTTAGCTAGCGTAGCATAACTAGCTCAATAAAAATATCGTTTTGGAAAATTTTTGACAATTGTAGTTAGCGCTAATAGTGTATGCGTTATGCTCGATTTTCATGACAAACACTTGTATATATGATAATCATAAATATTTGTTCTATATAATATTATATATTTTGGTGTTAAAATTAACACCAAAATATATTACTAAGTATGCTTTTTTTTTAATTAAAAACACATTACAGATATTGGTTCTCCATGCCGTTTTCGGCTGTTGTTTTTTTTTGTTTACTCATTTACACAATTGCATCGGTTCTTAAAAGGGAAAATCTGTTCAATTGCATAAATACATGGAGGGTAGCTGGAGGAGCTCTCTTGAAAGTTTTGTCATTATTGGTAAATAGTAGTATTTAACAAGACTAAGGGGCTATTATAAACACGCTTTCCCTTACTGCACAGCACAAATGAAATCCACAACCTTGGCGTACATAGAAACACTGTCTAACCTCGCCATAGTGTCAATAATTAATTTCAATTTTTTATATAAATTTCTTACAAGCAGCGCGGCGTTGAGTTACGCAACTCAATGCACAATGCCCAAGGAATTCAGTGTTAATAGAAATATCCATATGAAAACAAAGTGTCGTAACACTAGGTTCCCAGGTTCCCTCTGCCCACCCAAAAAAAAATCTGACAAAGAAAATATATCTTATTACTTTAATCAAATAGGTAAATAATATTGAAATATTCATAAAGCAGATTTCTACGTAATATTATTTACAGTTTATTTCAATTTAGCTTTGTTGTATTTTAGAGCTTTTAGGTCTTACGAATATTTACCGACCGAGTAATTTTTAAGCCTGCCTTTATGTTTTGGCTTTCTAAGATTTTATAAAACATTGAACTAACTCAGATTTTAGAGCAACAAAATCTTATATATAGGTACTTGGCGTTTTAAAAGTAAGATTTGATACTAGATAATGCTCTTATCAGGTGTAATGTATTACAATGTGTATTAGATTCGGTACAATATGTATTAGTTTCGGTAGTAGTAGTATAAAATTATACACCATAGCATAAGAGATAGCAAAATTTAAGATCAATTCTATTCACGCATACAAATTATCGAAATTAAATATTTAAAATATGTAAATAATTCGGATCCACAAATAAATTACCTTAAAGCTAATTAATACATTCACCTTAATCATAAGATAGTTGCGCAAATAACATACGTCGGCACTTACACTTAGATCTGTGGATATTTAACAGACATTCGAAAATTGACAAAGTTCGAAGATAAACTGCGAAAATATGAGTTTATAGAAAGCGATGAACTCGATCCATGTTCGACTCTTGACTCGTCTAAACTCTCCCTAACCCGAGCGAAATGTCGTCAACAATTCACCCCCTGCCACCCCCGGGCATGCGCCGCGATGGAGGCTTAATCAAGTTGTGATATTCAACCAAATTATCAATCACAGGATTGCAATTAAATAGGGCGACAGGATTTTCTACCTATACTTAAATAATCTTAAAGTATACAGATAACAAATATTATTTAACATTGTAAAATATCTAGATTTTTTTATCAATAATTAAATAAAATAAATTTTAAAATATAATATGCCAGCGAAAAATATTTTTTATATTATTATATTTTTCATAATATCTATTGAAAATTTTAAAAAAATCAAATTAAAATGTATATTATTATTATTTATTTTGCCGCCAGTGAGCAGCGGCGCGCATGCGTGGTTTCGGAACGACCCGCACTAAAACGACTGGTCACGTGACTTGACGCGGCATTCGCTCGTCGCACTTCGGCAGTTGTCGGCGAGCCCGCTAACTGAGCGGGTGTAACTGTGTTCGCTGTCTGCATTCTTTATAAATGTCAAATTAAACGTTTTCGCTAAAAAAAATGTGACATTCGCTTCGCGTTGTCGTATTAATTACGTATTAACACCATGCTGTGTATGTATTTAGTGTAAAAATCGCACGTCGCGCGTATTTACCCATATTCTGTGTAGTATATTATAGTTTAGTTTCATTCGTGATCGTGGTAACGTCGTTGACATACCAGGTGACTCGGCTCGTTTTAAATGAGATTTGTTTATAAAGAATGGTCTCCGCTGGTGTTTTGTGAGAGGATTCATTAACGGAATGTTAGTTTAATTCACGATGGACCGCGTAAGTGGTGTGTGTAGGTTCGGAGGAGTAGTGTCGGCAGTGAGGACTCGAACAGGTCGTAGTAAGAGACGAATGACAGGTGGACCTAATCAAGTGGCAGAAGAAATGCCTGAAGCTCCTCGAAGGGGTCTCGGGGCAGTTTTAGTTCTCGCCTGTATTCTAGTATACCATAACTGCCTTTACTGCGGCTTCGTGTTCGACGATATAAGTGCCATAAAGGAGAACAGGGACTTGAGGCCGCAAACTCCCCATCTCAAATATCTTCCTCAACGACTTCTGGGGAACTCCTATACATAAGGTGAGGATCTTAGATTAAAGCTTTAAGTTTAAATGTGTCTTTAAAACAAACTTTTGTCGAGACGTTTGCTCTGTTTAGGGGAAACTTCTTAATTGCAAAGACTTGAATCTATTCAACAATGCAATATGTTTTGTTAATATCATGCTTTTCTCATGTAAAGACTACATTAGTATATAATCTTTACGGTATACTGTCGATTATAATCCTATAAACACAGCTGGTTGACAAAATATTTAATAATCAACCTGGATCAGCTGTTTCGTGTCATATCGGTTATGTCTTAAAATTGAATTTTGATTATTAAAAACCATTTTTTTTTTCATTTATTGAAACCATAAATAAATCAAGCTAAGTAGGATATAGATATGAAGATAGTTTTTTGAAATTATTGTCGTCCTACTTAGATTTGAAATGTACTAAATTTTATGTTTTTACATAAAAAAAAACCTTCTCAATTCGAATTCGGATTCAAATGCAATATATATTTTACATTAAAAAAAAACAAAATAGATAGTCAACTATTAAAAAAAATAAAATATAATTATATTCACAAACAAATTAAACTATACGCTATATCAATATCGCTAATAAAAAAAACAAATAAAAAACCAATTTGACGTTTGACGTCATAACCTCTGTTCCATATCGAGACAAAGTACCGCGACACACCTTTGCAGGATCATATATCAACCAATTTACAGGTGGCGCAGGTAACTAGAAATTTATGGATGTAATCATCGTTGGATGTTTCATCCGACTGCAGTGTGTGCCGTGGCGGTGCCTTAATTTATGGTAATCTAAATGAGTGAGGCAATTAGACTTTAGATTTTAGGCTTGGCCTCATAATGTTAGGAATATATTATGTTATATTTGTTTGCTTAAAATGGCATTTAAGTTATTTTAGCTATGTATATACCGATTTGTTTTATTGGAAGTAAATAATATTGACATTTTTTATGTTTTCATTTAGTAAATTTATGACTTAAAGAATTATTCAAATCTTTAGGATAAATATATACCACTCGTATCATGCAACTTCGTTTCCATTAAACGTGAACTCTTTTTTCGTGCACCCCTCCAATTCCAAGGAAAATGCCAAATTTCATTTTTCTATCCTACATAGTTTCGATTTTTTGTTACTCACTCAGTAACAGAAGAGAGCGTTTCGTTCGTTGTACTTCTTGGATACAGCCCAAGTTCTCCACTCAATTAAGTTATAGCTAAACATCCCGAGACGCTGAAACTTCTACGCGATTGTTAGAACTTACTTCGTAATATCCGCATTTTCGAAAATTTTCATACGGAAAATCTAAAATAATTTTATTTAGAAGAGTTTGTAGTGGGAAGACTAAAAAGGAGAATTTAATATACATATAAAAAATATATTTCATATCATATAATAAATATATTTGTATCATGTATTGGAATCCAAGATCTATTTATACACAAGAGTGATTTGCTCTTTTCTAGAACGAAACACATTAAAAATCAATGTGACAACTATGTTTATATGTTATAGGATTTAAAAATATAATAATAAGTTATTAAAGGTTGGTTGGTTGGCGACTGCAAACGCGACTGTTGTAGGTTCGATTTCCACTCGAGGAATGGATATTTAATATTTTTATTTCCTTTCTGTGGAGGAAACGAATTGAGTAGAGTAAACACGCATGTGAAAACACGCACATGTGTTTATACGCCTGAAGATTATTGCGAGAAACGGAAATGATTTGATGGGGACGGAGTATCTTAGCACTAGATGCCCAGGCTTCCTCTATCTATTCTATGGAAGGAACACAATGTGAACTAAAAAACATATCCATCAGTAAAACAAGAAAGTATAATAAAACACCCTTACAGATAATTAATAAAACTCTCATCAATTTGGGGAAAGAGGGTCGAGACTAAAACCGAAGACTAATTTTCAGACGAAAGAGTTTACATTTCAATCCAAACAATCATAAATTATAATATTTGCCGAATTCGCAGGGAGATACAAAACTTTGGGGCGAGATTGTAACACCCCTTTTAATAACCTCGTCTAATTCGGAAATTATAACCTTTTTGTCAAAACGTATAATTGGCTTATGTCAAACGCGGATGATGTATGCCCCGCTGAGGTTTAGCTGTGTATGTGAAATATGTAGCGATAATCTATTATTTATGAGTAGCATAAGTATGACCAAATGTTTTAATCGAAATATATTATATTTGTTTATATTTATGTAAATTTATAAATATGTATATGTTTTTGAGTACAAAGTGCCTCTTTGTAAAAAGCTCCAGAATTCAGCGGAAAGTGTAGAATGGAGTGTCTTAACACTAAGCTTCCTCTACCCAAACTGTTACTGCGTGAAATTGTAAAAATCATTGCCTTTTTGTTTTTTAGACCAGCTTTTCTTTTCCTAATACCTATAGATTAACTGAAATCTCTATCAAAAATAAGTCCACTCTTGCTTAATGCAATAATCTTAGTGTTGCAAAGTGCAATAAAGAGTATATTATGTAGTATTTTGTTATTTAACATTTTAGTAGTATAACTATAAATATAGAATCATATAGCACTCATGCTTCATTGAAAACTTTCATAAATAGTATTACAATTTTTTAACATTGTGAAGCATTTTTGTAACAAATATCATACACATCGGCTACCATCCATAATGACGAGAATGGGGTGGTAAGTATTTTGATAGAAGATTAACGCCATTTCACATGTCGGCTTTGTCAAAGGCGATTAACATTTTGTCCGATCTGCAAACAACTTAACTGGATGCAGTTTTTATGACAATAAAAAAGGGCTAATTTTATTAAACAAATATTTATTAAATTTAAAATATAGCATTATAGCATATAGCATTTATATCGTCTTAAATTGTTGTTGATGTTATTAAAATAAATGTCTAATAATACTTCAGGTGCTTTTCGCAAGAATGGCAAAATAATAGGAATATTAAAGCACAATTTAATCAAAATGTATATAATAAATACTTTAAAACTCATATCTTAAACCAAAGAAACGGCACTAAAATAAATAGGATACCAAAAGATTATATAGAATTATGTATATCAATGAATATAGTGGTTCACTTTTCTCGTGTTTCTTGTATGAAAGCCCAATTAATCATACAAATTGGAAGGTTGCGAGATATTTACGCCTTACCCTTGTCACATGCAAAAGACCCGCCTCCATCAGTATCTATCAGGCGGTACTAAAAAGGGCGACAACATAAAATGCTATTTGCAAATCACCGTAGATAAAATTTGGTGTTCAATTTCTGAGCTATATTGTGTTTAGCTAAAAATCCCAACTCGTGTTAGCAGCAGTTCGCCGATCGCATCCATCACTGTCAACAGAACAAGCTTTTTGTTGCACTCCACGTTGAAACTTCTGTCCACTATTTTTTTTGACTTTCGACCCTACCCTACCCTGTTTACAATAATAAAAATTTTGCAATTTCAAGTTTTCAATAAGCTTTGTAATGAAGCTGGTTTTTGCGTTGTTTTAATAAATGTAGAGGTATATCTTGAAGTTGTTGCGAATTTGGAATTTTAGAAACAAGTATGTACGTACTACCTCTTTATTTACTTCCAAAAATATCCCAAAGAGATTTGAATGTAAGAACATTATCATTTAAACAGTATACCCAGGATTTGTTAATTATTAATTACTCACCGCTCATCTTCCAAGTCTACTTCGCCATCTCGTTAAAATTTGGAAAGCTTTTAGTAAAATGTAGGTGTATGTAAATTGCGCAATTTAGCCTACGCAATGTTTCAAGACTTTCAACAGATAGGTACTTTAATAATGAATCTACAATGAGGCCGGGTGGTGTAATTTTCTTAGGCGTACCTACTTCGCTACAAAATCTAGTCGAGTCTTTTATTAAGAGAATTACTAAAAGTATGCTAGAGAAGAAAGAATTTGTAAGTTCTTGATAATATATTTTTAATATTTTACAGTATTACCAAACTTTTAAATGTTCTAAACTCAGTTTCGTGTTTGATGTTTACATCTATAAAAAAAATTATAATTTTAACTTAACATCTTATTTTACTATCACAATTGTAAATTTTATTCAACAATGTTATTATAGTTTTCATTATTTAAAAGATAGGAAACACAAATAACCACATAATCTAAAGAAATATATATTAAATTAATAGATTAAATTCACATAAAATATAATATTAAATTCCTATATATACGTACAAAAGAGATTCTGTATCAACTCCACATAGTTTGATTCTCAGCGTCTCACCAAGGCTTCCTTTTCCTTGGCATCTGAATGAACACAATAATATCGTACTCCCCTCGGTAAGCTGGCTCACCCTAATAGCAAAGCATTGTTAAAAATATCGATTATGTTTTTGAGCAACATCTCAATCCACATCGATGGTCGCAAGAGGGATGTAAAGTTCCCCCTGATTGTCGCTTCTATGTCAGTCTCGGGATTTCTATACTTATATTACATACGAAATCGCTTTTGAAGATAATAATTGTGTCTGTGTAAGCGCGGTTATGGATTCGATTTCCATTCGGGGAATTGATTATTTAATTATATATATTTATTTTATAACACGACAGACTGCAGCGTTAAGCCTGGCCACTAAATACGCAATATCTCGGAAATTCGGAGCATTTGTTAGATTGTTCATTGTTTCTATCACTATCGGTCTAACCTGCTACAGCTTGAATCAAAAGAGAAAGTATATATCGCTGAAAAATTCTTAAAAAAAAAGAAAAAAATAAATGATTGGACATTACCATGATTGGTTTTGCGGGTGTTATTTACGATGAGTAAATAAAGAATGCAAGTTTCGGTGGTTGCGTGACTGGACGCACACGTGAAGCTATATTTCGACGACCTTTTCAAGAAATTCATTTGTTCAAGAGTTATTTATGAGGTCGCGTGGCCGCCACTACGTGCTGCCGCGGAGCAGTTAAATACGTTTATTAACATAATGAAATAATGCTAGGTTTAGAAACTGTGGAAACTAAAAGTATATTTCCTTTGTCCGATTCGTATGGAGGATGGTTTCGATACACTGTATGTGATAAAATTAGATGAGATAGTAGCAGTACATAGGCAGACGGCGAGGAAAGGAGGAAAGAGGGGAAAGTAGAAAGCAGAGTGTCTTAAGAGTAGGTCTTAAGACACTCCGCTTACCAGTCTCTGCCGAATTCTGGAG
Organism: Heliconius sara; assembly: GCA_917862395.2. Classification (NCBI taxonomy): domain Eukaryota; kingdom Metazoa; phylum Arthropoda; class Insecta; order Lepidoptera; family Nymphalidae; genus Heliconius; species Heliconius sara. The sequence continues at coordinate 3,992,573 of OU860796.2, read as the reverse complement.
GCATTGCGTGTTGTGTAGTGGATCTTAATGCCGCTATTTACCTCGACATCAGATCGAAAATAGCATAATATTCACTATTTTATTTCGTCGAGTGAGAATCTAATTCACAACCTGTCGCGTTTACAATCATAGTCTTGTGCCCCTACGCTGCGACTCTCCTCGAATTGAAAATATTAAATACTCAATTTCAAAAGGCAAAGCGCGGCGTTAATTTTTGCCATGCAATGCCTCGAGCAGCGGAAAATGTGAAACAGGTCATCTTAACAAAACATTCTTTCTGCTATACGCGAATTATTGCACGAAGCAGAAAAAATATCAATATATACATTAAGGTGGGCCAAAGTATATTTTTTTTTCTTTTTTTTAATTATAGTGAATATATTGCTCCAGACACCGAAAAGAAATAATATTTAAATGAATCAACTTAGCTAAAAAACATACAAGACATTTTTTATAGGTCATTTAATCCTACAAACCGAAAAGCGCGACGAGACACCTCTTAATATAAAAGTTAAGAGTTGCCCTTTTAACAGACGTATTTTTTCGGTGACCAGAGCAATAATTTGACTAAAATTTAAAAAAAAAGAAAAAAAAATATTTGCTTACTCTAATATACATTGAATTTAACCTTATAAAAGCTAAGTTGAACCTTATTTTGCAATTGAAAAAAAAACTTATTAAAACCGTGTTACCACTGTTGAAGTGACATGCCATTGATGTAATTGTCAACAACAAATTGCCCGCTTCACGCGACACGACAATAACATCAACCCTGTAAATATTTGGACCGAACCATTTAAAATGCTTTGTGGTTTTTGATGTTTATAATATGAAACCATTGTTCTATATTAAAATGTGATTTGTGTGGACGATGCTTATGATGTCGACGCGATGATTGGTAATTTGAAACTAACGAATTATATTTATTCTTTTTAAAATTATAAAAATATAAATCTGGTAAGCGCGGAGTTGAGTTACGCCAACAACAGCGTAGAATAGAATCTCCTTACAGTACATCTGCATGTCTAACACTTTATGTATTTATATATCAATATAATTATGCATATTTAAAAATGCCAAGGGTATTAAGAAGATTTATCAGCATAATTAATCTGTGACATCTTGCTAAATGCAAATAAAACCCTTAGTCCGCGAACGTGAAGAAATATGGGGTCACTAATTTCGCGTGTCGCCCGACAAGTGACGTGACACTTACCGTGACATATGAAACATCCAATTACGTGACACCGTGTTTCATGTTCTAAATGAAAACTATACTTACAGTAATATGGTAATTGTTTTTATGTATCTAATCTATACAATTATGTTATTAGAAGCCGTGTCGTCGCGCAAAGGCACAAGCGTGTAAACGCGACAGGTTGTGGATTCGATTCCCACTCAAAGATAGAAGAAAATGAAATTTTAATATTTTCATTTCCTCGTTCTGGTACCCAGACAAAACGCATTGTTGATTTCCTTCACTCAATGCCTTGAGAATTTGGCGGAAAGTGGAGATCATCTTTAATAAAACATTTGTAGCATTACAAACTATTAGATTTTAAACGAAGTTGAAACACTACAATGTCTAAGGTAAATCGTATTAAATGTCCTCGGGAGTATTATTCGTATCCATTACGCTTACACCGCAGCCCTCGTCTTAACTATACTATACCACCCTGTAGACGGTTTAGTACACACACCTAATGCAATAAACATTTTGTTCTATATTTTTATTATCGAAAAAAAGCTTATAAGTCTTTTAGTCGATATAAAAATAGGCATTATTAAACGTAATCCAAATAAGAGATAAATATCAAGTGCCGAGAACTTTACAGACCTTTTATAGTCCTTCTAAGACGGATTTGTCGGCGGTTTAGTAAAATATCGCCAATACTCTGTTTATCAAATAAAACTTTATTTGACTTTTTGTGAAGAATATAAAATATAAAGAAAAATACGTTATTTTTTTCGTTAGGGTTCCGTGCCTTTTAATGAAATAAGGGTTCCTTATTAGATCACTCTGCTGTCCGTCTGTCTACCTGTCCATCTATATCTCAAAAGCCTTTATCTCAGCAACGCTTGGAGAATCGAATTAAAAATTTAAACCATATACTCGTACTAAGATCTGCGGTGCCATGATGTGCTGAAAAAAATGTATTTTTAAATTTTCTTTAAAAAATTATATGCTCGTTTATATCGCAAAAAACGCGTATTTAGTTCAAAGTTGACACTAAAATAATGAAAAAAAAATTGGAAGTTAATGTCAAGTAGAAATATGTGTTAAACTTACATACATACATACTTAGTACATACGAAGACGGCAAACCAACTAACCAACAGCGTCACACACTCACTATAATCGCGACATTTCTCTGAAAATTTAATTTCTCTCATAATTTAGTAAGCGCGATTCACAAAATTATGGCAGCTGTGTAACAGTTAACAACCTAATAATTCCATATTTCCAGAATAATTGAGAACTGCACAGCATTGCACTACCTACTGCAACTTTGAACACAAAGCACTTTATTAATTAAAACGTATTTGACCCAAATCGGTAATTAAAACCGTTTTCGAATATAACTCGAGCTTTTTAAAAGCATGTCGTATCGAATTATTACTTTAAATTACAATGTTTCTTAAATAGTTGGTAAACATGATGTTTTTGGCGATTTATTTTTTATGCTTAATGAATATGGGGCCGAGTGGTCTGTGCCCACCCCAGAGAAGTCTTCGCCATCCATCTTAGATATTTTACTAACTAAAAATTTACCCTGAAAAATATAAAAAATAATTACACGAACTCAAAACTGAAGTCCAGTTAACCCACAGAAAATATATTTAGTTAGTGTAGTATTTAGTTTCCAGGTCGATACGACCTGAGTATCTTCAAAAAGCGCGTTTTTCTCCACCTTAAAGGACGACAAGTCGCCTGTAGTTAATCTGGTGTTACACGGCGGTCGAGGGCGGCGGTGATCACTTACCATCAAGTGACCCGTACGTTCGTTTGCCTTGTCTAGTGATAAACTAAGGAATTGGATATGAAATTGTTTTTAAGAAATTTCGTACTCAGTGGCAACACTTTGACTATGTGCTTCCGTCTACCCGGTAACGAAAAAACAAAATATATGTCGAACATAAACATATTTCAAAAAGAAAATTCGGTAACTATATTAGAGTCTGACACTATTATACGTCGAAGAATTCAAACGCAAATCATACAATAAAAATATTTATCAAACACCATAATTACCAAAAAAAATCAAGACAACCAGCTAGTTAAAAATCCTACCGTAAACAGCCACCGCGTCCGGTAATTTGCATCGTGCATTTACGGCCTTATCACCGGTGTCCCGGACGTACTGGGACTCGAGGAATCCCTGGGACAAACAAAAGTAGACATAAATCAACGTCACTGCAGGTTTATCGCGCCTCCAAGCCCCGCCCGCGGACATGAACGCTGAATCCCTTAATGTGTTTGTTCTGGCTGTGGAAAAAGTTTGCTTTATATGCAGATAGCGCTATCTGCGATGAAAGTTCATTCATTATTTTAAACTGTGCTGTTACTCGCGCCGTCTAACTTCGTTCACCTAATGTTCGAGTTATGACACTTTATTTAGTCTCCAATTTAATTTTGTTTTAGTTCCAAATTATAAATAGAGATGGAGTACCTAATTGTTTGTTTCTATAGATCGAAAGTTAGGAGTTTCCGCACAAATTTGTATTGAATTTTAGTTTTTTTTTTAAATCTTTATTCTTTAGTTAAATATAATATAGTGTTCTTTCTACGTTCTTTGTCTATTTCTCTATTTTCTCCACTAGTATTTGAGCCCTCAATAATCAAAAACAATCAGAGACGTCTCTTCTACAGTGCCATAGCGTTATATATCTATTTATATAATTGAAGCTTATTAAATAAATATAAAAATATGAATAAACCATACATTCAATATTTATAATACCTACTACTAATATAAAGGTCGGTAATATATTTTTTTCATATTATTTGAATTTACATTTTCATCAAAACTTATTTAAACGAGTACGTACTCTCGATGCTCTACTTGAACTGGAAGCGGCATCCGTCTATAGGCAACTTGAAAATTCTGAATCACCTCTAATTTTGACCTAAAAACCTTAATCCTGAATTTTAACCAATAAAAAGTCAATCGACACTCTTATTATATATGGACAAAAAAAATTTGCTTCACGGTATATCCCGCACACAGCAGGGTAGGCAGAGGGAACCTAGTGTTAAGACACTCCGTTCCCCACTTTCTGCCAAATTTTTGGAGGCATTGCGTGTTGAGTGGCAGAACTCAACGCCGCGCTTTGCCTCGACACCAGAGCGAAGAAATGGAAATATAAAATGAAGTAAATATTTCATCTCCTCGAGTGGGGATCGAACCAACAACCAGTCGGTTTTACAGTCACACTTTGTGCCACTGCGCTACGACCGGCCTCATATATATGGACAATATTATTAATAATATTTTTAAACCATGGCTATGAAGTTTACTTGGGGTCTTTTTAGAGATCTTTTAGGTACTGTGCAAACATAATATATTGTTAGCGTACTCATGTAAAAGAGGGGAGATTTAAGTGAAAATAATTATAAAAGCAGTAAAATTGTGTCAATCGGGGGACATTTGCGTGTAAGTGACGGCCTATATTGAAAGGAAACTAGTGTGAAGTATTTTTAATAGCAGCGTAGGCAGACAGAGAGAGCCTAGTGTTACGACACACCTCTCCCCACGTCCCGCTAAATTCTAGAGACATATTCTCTTTCTACGAAGAGATCGCAACTTCACCGCATTCCTATTTCTTTCTTTCTTCTTCTGTAAGTACCAACTCTACATTGTGTCATTGTTGTTGTGTACGGCCAAACGGTGCAGCTAAGACACCATTAACCTTGTTACCTTTCCGCAACCATCTCGTATCTTCCATCTCTACTGAACACACTTCCGAAATATACCACATCATTCACTTGTTCTAACATCTTACCATTTGCATTAATCTTGCACTCCGTCCTTTATCCAATTCTTTCAAATACCAGTATCTTTGTCTTACTCGTATTTAGGCTTAGACGATTATTTTCACATCCTTTCAGTGTGGTGACTAATATCTGCACCTCACGTTCTGATGATGCAATAAGCACTGCATCATCTGCGCATAGTAGGCAAGTTACATTCAAGTCACCTACTTTCACTCCCATGTCACTTTGTTTCACTCCTTGGAGAATATACTTATCTATTATATGTATCTATGTAATTCGTATGTTTTGCCAGTCTCGCGTAAACAAAGTTAGGCGCTATGTTTATACATGTTTCTATACAAGGGTTGGGAGGATAAAAATAAATCAAAGGATTTCTCAACAAATGGATGCGTAAAGATAAGGAAAATACAATAAATTTGTGTAGTAAAACATAATAAAGCATGAAAGTATAAACCACCGCAACCGCAATCACTGGTTTGCAGGTTCGATTTCCATTCCGGGGATTGATTTATTTTTTTCATCAAGCGCGGCGTTGATTTGTGCCACTCAGCACCTAATGTCTTTAATTAAAAAAAAAGTAGAGTACGTAGTGTATTAACACTAAACTCTCTTAGCTTAGCTCTACAAAATGCGTGATTAAATAATGTAACAAAGCAAATACTTACAAAAATAGCTTATGAGATGATGTGTGAAACGGTTTTTTTGTATTATAAATATTTCACCACGTACATATGTATGTTTGTTTGTTTTTCTATGAAATTCTATAACTTGTCGATGCAGATACGTAATTTGTCAAACGTGTTAGGAGTCCCATTGCAATATGGCGGGACTGTCAAATAAATTGCGCTGACATGCCCGTTCCGCTTCACGTTCAGTGATGCGTGAGAGAGTGCACTTCGAGTTTTGTGTATTTTACTATTTCAAATTGCTTTTAATGTGCTGATAGGAACTTGGTGATTTTGCTTTTAAATTGATATACCCCTAAGTTTATGCAAATTAGTAAATATATAGTAAGTAAGTTTTTCTGTTTTATTTATTTATTGAAATTTGTTTTTCTTTATATTATGGTCTTTATTTCAGGTTTTCTTTTCAAGTGCGCGTTGACGTATCTCATCGGAACTGGGAATCGAACACATAATAATGAATTAAAATAAATAACAACAGTCAACATTATATGTATCCACATATTATATTAAGTTTTATTTGCACAAAATTCTAACATGCTTCAGTAAACCTAATCTGAATTCATACATCATATCGTTGTTATAAACCTGAACACATTTCCTATACATATCCAAACTGAGTAAACATTTATCTTCGCATCCCCTATCTTCTTTATATGATGTATTTTATATATATATGCTCTTCAATATTTTTCATATGGTTGACGAAAAATGGCAATTGCCATACTAAAAAAATTAAAATTAATTTATTGCTCAATGTACTTCTTTGCTTCGAAGATGGATATGGTTGTTCCTGGTCTGGCTAAGGCAAACCATTGTCCCGAATAGACGTATTGCCAAGGACAACTAACGGCAATCGTAACGCAGCTACATCAACATGTGACTGTAAACGGTGACTGTAAACGCGACAGGTTGTGGGTTCGATTCCTACTTGAAGAAATGAAATATTTAATATTTTCATTTTATGTGTCGAGGCGAAAACGCGGCGATGAGTTCTGCCACTAAACACACAGTGAATCCAGATATAGGCAGGAGTGTTTTAACACTAGGTTGCCTCTGTCTACTACATGCGGGATACAGCGTGAAGCTGACAATATTACTACTACTGCAGTATACAATATTTATATATAGTTACGATACAGCTTTTACATTGTCCGTGCGTCATTAAGGTTTCATATTGCCATTGATGTTGATTTCACGTTTGTATAGTAAAATTATCGTGAAGAATAAACAATTTTAGCTAGTTAATTACCTGTTTTAAATGAATACAGCCTTTGTTTGAATAGTCCGTAATTTGACCAAGCCTTCTATGTACATTCTCTAATAATTATGATTTTATACATTTTCTTTTAATACTATTAATTGTTATCTATAGGTGCATTTAACGTTTAGAAATTTTTGTTTCCGGTTCTATTAAAATTTAATTTCTCTGTATTTTATTAATACCTAATTGAAATAAAACATTTTCTAAAATATATTATTTTTTATTATAAAAAGCTGTTTTTCTTTGTATATAAAACATACAAGCTTTGTTGTATATTACTCTATAATTAAAAAAGCTAGTGCTTACAATATTCAACTATTTTTTAATATTAAAAAATAATAGTGTATGGCAACATTAGTATAGGTACTTACTACTGTAGTTTGTACGCTTCAACTTTGAGTTTCATATATTTTTTATTCAGACATTGTACCTGTGTCGTGCTCTAAGTATATTATTATTTAGCTACGAATAAACTACATAATTCCTGTTACCTACAATACTTTTAGCCTTTCGCTGACCACGCTAGCTGGAAGCACTTAATTGTCGTAATTATAGACACGAAATACCTAAACTTAATGATTAAACATACCTTGTAATCAAACCTTACATTATTTAAACGCCTCGCGCAATATAAAAGTCTAATTTTATATTTAATGACTAGGTTGATTTATTGCTATTATTGTATGTCACGTTTACTATATTTTAAATGATAATTACGATAGCAATAACGTTGTGGGTTCGATTTCTACTCGAGGAAATAAGTTTTTTTATATTTTCTTTTTTTTTCGCTCTGGTAACGTAAAGTTAAGTTCTGCCACTCAACACGCAATGTCGTGTAACGCAGAATTCGGCGTTCGAAAGTGCCAAAGAGCTAAAAAAACTCTTTATATTTTACATTTACGAACAAGTTAAAGATAGTAGACATTTATATAAATTTTCATATTTTCTAGAAACTTAAGAATTCATTACTTACATTAGGTACCTACTAACTTTTATATTCTACATAAGTCTTGTCTTTGTTTCAAACAACATTCTTTATTTTTTCAACATAATAAACTAAACATAAATCTTCGAAAGCTGCGGACAAGGCTCCGTGAATCCTACACACCCAAGATGGGTGTTTCTCGGTCTGGAGATCCCTTTAAATCAACCAAAGAAATAACCAAATCCTTCTGAAGCAATAATAACAAATACAAATAATAGCAAATATAAAACAGTATACATTACATATTTTGTGTTTTATAAAGTTTGAAAAAATATATAATACGTCAGATTAGTGTAATATGAAAGCTATGTATTCTACTCGTATCGAACATATATTGTTTTTATTTCTCCACTTCGACAAGCTTAATTTCGATCCTGAAATGTCTTCAAATTGATCGAAAAAGTCGATGTCCATCCAATCTCAATATAGTTAAAATACGAGTGAAACAGAACAAATAATAACATAATATTTGCTATCCTTAAAAAAACCATAAGATTAACATTATGATTCTACACAATGATATATATTAAAAACCTCATACCACCCTTAGCGATATGTAACTTTTTGTTCTACCATAAAGGTTTTAGATATTGCTCTTTTATGGCAACGCTCTTAAATTTATGTGCATAGTATTTGTCACTCCTACAAGAAAGCGGGCAGACGGCAGACTTGCTTGGCACCGCGCCGCAACCATGCTGCCTTCTATTGAGTGCCAACAACTGCAAAATTCGCCTTGTTTCTATCCAGTTTATGGCAAACGATTTTACGATATATCTCCGGAGAGAATGTGTGTAAGTTGAGTTGTAAAACTTGCAATAAAGCTATTTAAATTACACTAAAATTATTATCATTTTCATTTTATTTAAAATTTATGATAAATATATTAAAAAATAATTATGCTCTCAATTGGTACGATAGTTTGATATAGGTTAATAAATATATCGTAATTCGTACATTTAGCTTCGCGTGGCTTCATTCAGGGCGTGAAGAGAAATATTCGGTGTTAACATAAAAGTAGTAATTTAGGCCTAAAGACATCTTAACTAGGGAAATCGTATGTTTTTCTTGTGTATTTTTTCTTAGCCAACAAACAATATTTTTTTTCTATTATTCTATTTTTTTATCTAAATATTTGAATAGAGATCTGAATATTTAATAAAGCAATAAAAAAAATCTTAACTTCGACATTTCGTGTTGTTTTTCTCATGAAATAGACTCATAGAATAGACATTTTGGTATAAAACCTAACAAACAACTATGAATTACGTGGAATTTTTGTTAGATTGAATCAAAAATATATTATATATAATTAAATTATTCACAGAATTTATTCTATAGCTCTCATTAAATAGGCCTTGTTTATTTGAGATAAGCTGCTGCGTTCAGTTAGATAAGTAGGTATAGCATAAAACTCGTCTAGATAACTAAATATTGACGGTGACGTGGGTCGAGGGTGGGCTGAAACAAAACTATGTATTTACACTAAACTGTATACCAGCGCTCTCAATTATTTGAGTTATTTATATTTTGTAACCATATGTTTGGAAAAGAATGTAGATTCATTGCTATTACGTATTTTAAGTAATTCATGAACTTAGTTTATCACATTTCGTAGATGAGGTTCTTTGTTCTTAAGGAAATTCCCGTACTAACAAGTGCGCACTAAAATGTTGTATCGAGTGATAATTTTGTATTAGAAATGCAATGTATTGATAAATATATTTAGCAGTGCGGTTTAAAAAACGCAGCGAATCTAAAATGGTGATTTAGCGATCTACACTACAAATAAATATTTCATTTTCCTCGAATGGGGATCGAACCCACAACCAGTCGATTTTACAGTCGCACCTTGCCCCTGCGCCACCACGGGTCTCAAAAACGCATAAAGAGTAACATATAAGTAGGTAGTCGTTACCGTATGTATTTTAACTATATCTCATATTTTAAAAAGTATAATAGTTTGTTCTACTAACTGTTCTTCAAAATCCGTTACAATTATTTTATTAATAACCGGAAAAAATATAATTATTTTCTCATACAACAAAGGAAAAAACAAAACAAGCACACAAAAACACAAAAATTTCACCCAAAAACAAAATAAAGAACTATTTTATTTTTCAACTGTGTAGAATGACCCAAACCCAAGATAGCATAATCATTAATTACTGAGAGTCCCGAGCTCTTTGTGTAATCCTCTTTTAGGCTCTCGAAGTTTTGTTTATAAATAAATCACAATCCAATTAACATTTTAAAAATTACTTTTCAGCACTTGTCACTGCTTTCGACTTTCGAGTTTGTTTTTTGTTAGAAGACAATTTTGATCAGTGTGCCGTCGATATGCCAATATTGTTCAAAAAAGAAGAACAATACATGATTTTGTTTTTAACTTAACTTAACTTAACTTAACTTCACGCTTTATCCCTAGCGGGGTAGTCAGAGAGAACGGAGCGCCAAACGCTACGGTCTCTACATACCTCTTTCGCCTCGTCCACTGTCATCAACCTCTTCATACATGCCCTCCGGGGGATCCTCATGCTTTTTACGTGACCTTCCTCCAGTATCTTTGATACTGTGTTTTCGAAGGTCAACCGAGGTCTCCCCCTACCTCTCTTACCACTCACTTTTCCATCATAAATCTTTTTTGCCATTCTTTCCTCGCTCATTCGTTCGACGTGCCCAAACCAGCTGAGCACGTTCTTCTTCATTCTCACCGTGACATCCTCGCTGGTACCTGCCATTCTGTGTACCTCTTCATTGCGGATTCGATCAGCTAGGCTGACTCCGCATATCCTTCGAAGAGATCGCATCTCCACAGCATTCATCTTTCTTTCATTCTTCTTCTGTAATACCCACGTTTCGCTGCCGTATAACAGGGTCGGTACCAAAACTGCATTGTGTACGGCCAAACGCGCAGCTGTGCTGACGTTTCGCCGTCTCATCAATGCAGCCAAGGCTCCGTTAACCTTGTTACCGGCAGCAATACGCCTTTCCACATCCATCTCGTATCTTCCATCTCTACTGAACATACTTCCCAAATATACCACTTCATTCACCTGTTCTAATATCTTATCATTTACACTGATCTTGCATTCCGTCCTTTCTTCATCTCGTTCAAAAATCAGAACCTTTGTCTTATTCGCATTGAGGCTTAGACCATTATATTCACACTCTTCTTTCAAAGTGGTGACCAATGCCTGCAACTCGCACTCTGATGATGCAATAAGCACTGCATCATCTGCGTACAGCAGGCAATTCACATTCAGGTCACCTACTTTCACTCCTATATCACTTTGTTTCACTCCTTGGAGACAGCTATCCAAATACAAATTGAACAACCAAGCTGACATGGCGCAACCCTGTTTAACACCCGATCGGATGTCAAACCAGGGCGACATGCCAGCTCCTACTCGTACGCAGGCTGAGTGGTCTCTATAAAGAGACTTTACAGCCTGCAACAAGGGTCCACTCACATTGTACCGGGGTAGTATCTCCCATAATTTCGCTCTGACAACTCTATCAAACGCCTTTTCCAAGTCCACAAAAGCACAGAAAACTTTTTGGTTAACGGCCAAAAATTTTTCCGTGATCATGCGGAGGGAAAAGATCTGATCCATACACCCTCTTCCAGGTCTAAAGCCTCCTTGGGCCTCCCACAACAGCCTTTCAGATCTCTCTTGCATTCTTCTCGCTAAAACTTTAGCATAAACTTTACTACCTAAGCTAATCAAACTGATAGCCCTATGGTTTGCGCAGTCTATCTGTGAACCTTTGCCTTTATACAAAGGCACGATGACCGCACCTCGCCAATCTTCTGGGACCTCCCCTGATTTCCAGCATAAATTGCACAAAAACCAGAACAAGTCCAAGACGGGTGGCCCACCATATTTGATCATCTCGGCAGTAACTCCATCTGCTCCCGCTGACTTACCACATTTCAGACTTCGTATTGCACACTCAACTTCTTTCACACTGATTTCGCCATCAGCTACATCAAGACTCAGCGTTTCGCTGCTACTTGAGACTGAGGCGTCATCACATTCATACATCTCCTTGTAAAATTCCGCCCATCGCTGCAAAACGTGTGGTTTTTCTGTTAGAATTTCACCGTCCTTCGAAAGCACCCCTTTCATTCTACAAGTTAGCGAGCAACCTCGAGAAACACTAACTTCTCGCCAGAAAAGCTTCGTGTTTTCCCTGAAGTTGTTCGTTAACCTCTCATCTCTTTCATTCTCTGCTTTTTCGCGCTTCATCTTTATCAGTACTTTCGTCTGGTGCTTTTGCAGCTTATACTCTTTCTTTTTTATCTCTCTCATACTTTTATCCTTACCAGAGGCTTTATAATCCTGCCATGCCTTCTTCTTTCTTTCTACAGCATCTTGCACTTCATCATCCCACCATTCATCACGCTTTTTACTAAAGCCCCTTTTACCTTTACCACATACTTCTATCGCTGCTTCCTTCATACAATCCCTAAGGTTCTGCCAGCATACTTCAATATTTCCATTTCCAGATTCACTGCTGTCTAGCCTTTTGGAAACTCTTTCTTGATATTCCTTTCTAGTTGGTGGATCTTGAAGCTTCCAGCTTCTTATGCGATAATTCGACTCCAAGTCTGGACACCTCGTGTAGCTGCGCCAGCCCGTGAACAGACCCCTTATTCTAGCAACTACTAGATAGTGGTCTGTTCCCAGATCAGAACCCCTAAACACTCGTGTGTCCATGACTTGGCTTCGAATACGCTGATCCACTAGGAATAAGTCGATCATACTTTTCCCTTCCGTTCGCTCCCATGTATACATGTGAATTTGTTTGTGGTCAAACATAGTGTTTGCCACAAACAAATTCCTTTCCTTGCAAATTTCCAATATAAGCTTTCCAGCCTCATTTATTCTCTTGTCACCATACTGACCCAGCACTCCCTCGTAACCGCTTCGCGCAGTTCCGACCCATCCGTTCAAATCGCCACATATTATTAATTTTTCATTCCCTCTAACGCTACCTAGAACATCCCTTACACTCTCCCAAAACTCCTCGAGTTCGCCTAATGGAGCTGAGGATACTGGCGCATACGCCACTAACAAGAATACTCTTGTTAACCCCAGCTTGAAGCGAACCCAGAGCAGTCTCGGGTTGATCGCCTTGTATTCAACCGCTGCACTAACCAATCGAGAGGACAATAATACACCCACACCTTGACAGCCCCGCTCGCTCTCTGATACGCCAGCCCAGAAAGCGACCCGACTGCCCGGCAAATCAGTTGTATCATTGCCCTTTCGCTTGGTCTCAGTCACACAAACGACATCTAAATCTCTATCATCCATCACATCTAATAATTCATTCATCTTTTCTTCCATCCCTCCTCTTACATTCCACGTAGCTATTTGTAGCTCCGTCCTCCACCTCCCGCCGTTCCGGACATGGCGTGTTGGGTGGCGGTCCCCAACGCCGCATTCGTCGCCACTTGACACACCAGCGGGGACGCACTGGTGCACGTCGCCTTGGGGGGACGCCCTATCAGTGCGCTCTCTCGGGGTGCACGTGGCGGATGGAACGTTGCAGCCCTCGTAAGGGCTGGCAGGGGTCGCTGCGAGCAAGCCTTCCATCTTGGACCCCCAAAAATTTGTTTTTAAAATGTCTAAAAAGATGCATTGTAAAATGGTAGGTGGATATAATACGTTTTAAAATTTAATTTAAAACGTAAGAAATATTAGTTTATATTCTTACTTATTATTTTGTGTAGTCAGAGAGAACTAAGTGTTAAGACACTCCGTTTTCCGCGGAATGAAGATACTTGATTGGCGCAACTTAACGCTAACACGTCATAAAGATGAATCAAGTTAAACAATAACAACATATTTCTTTCATACCTATAATAAATATCAACCATTTCCATTTAATAGCTTAATTTACTGAAAAACCTCTTGTTCTCCCCCATCCTTGTATTTCACGTAGTTCAGTGTTGGTAACCAACGGTTGAATCCTATTTACTCAGTTCGCTATAAATCGTCCTGAAGTAAATAAAGTCTACGGCAACAATAAAACCTGCGCTGTGGTTAAAACAATAACAAGGTGGGTAGAAAAGCTAACATTGCACCGTTCTGATTGAACGTAAAATGTTTTTACATTTCCAACGGATAAAAAATTGAATAACCTCTAGTAAAAATATAAAAAAATCGATTTCGTATATTGTCAAATGTACCCTTAAATCGTACGTCAGTTACTTTTATAGAAATGAGCAAAAATTTTGAACGTCGCGGCATTTGAAGCCACGTCGCTTGGAATCTGTCCAAGCTATCTAAACACTGAGCCATACGTTCAATTTCTATACTTTTCTAAAAGAGGTATTTTTCTTTCTTGTGGAATAACACTTACATACAATAATAACATACGTCAGTTGTGTTATAAATTTATTTAGAATAAATTCCAAAAACAATTTATATTAATAAAAGAAATAGATTTATTTCATTTAAATGATTTTCTAATTTATATCTGAATCTTAAGTAAACTACAAATAAAATATTTGATGAAAATACATTTTATTTTCAACAAAATGAAATACAATTCGTACTAAATCTTATTTTACTTATTTAAGCCGTCAAATCAAGTTTGTAGTTTGTAATATAATTGTGTACAGATTAACACTTGAGTCAGGAGTCTGGACTAAGTTGTTTGTTAATTAATAAGATTATCCCTTGTTTTCTTGTGTTCAGTATTTGTGTTTGAAACGACGTGGATTAAAAAAATATTTTCTTGTGTTTCATTTAAGTATAGTGTTGTTATTTCTTTTTTTAATGAAAATATATTATTCTATTACACTTAAATATTGAAATTGAACATACATTTATATTTTTTAGCTTCACACCGTAAAGCGTGATCCCATATAGTCGGATAGTTTAAACCTACCTCCGGTCCACATCCGTTTTCCTCTTTCCACCGAATTCTTGAAGAATTGCGTGTTGTATAGCGAACGTTCAACGTCGCGTTTGACCAGAGCGAGAAAAATTATAAATATTTCATTCCTCCGAGTTAGAATCGAACCTCAAACCGTCGCCACGTGGGTATGTAGGTGGGTATGTAGACTAAATAATACTTTTGTATGTATTAACCGATATAAATCAACCCCTTTCGACCTCCATCTTAATCCTATTATTGAATATTA
Source organism: Heliconius sara (assembly GCA_917862395.2). Classification (NCBI taxonomy): domain Eukaryota; kingdom Metazoa; phylum Arthropoda; class Insecta; order Lepidoptera; family Nymphalidae; genus Heliconius; species Heliconius sara. The sequence continues at coordinate 3,977,486 of OU860796.2, read as the reverse complement.
CTAGAAATGATCATTCTAAGCTGGTATCATCATTAACTGTAATAGTTAGCTTCATTAAGATAGGAGCAATGCAGATTGATTGAAATTAATATAATACGTTCAAATTGTATTACTGATATATTAAGTTCGCGTATTCTGTAACATCAAATACTTAATTAAAGCAAATTATGTAACTATGTAACTTAATTTAGTCGAAAACAGGAATTTCCAGATTATTAACAATTATTAATTTTGTATGAGGAGTTAGTAAATAGATAGTAAAAATATATAGTACAATTAAATCATAGAGTTTTGGTAGCAAAGAACCATTAAGTTCTATTTATATGGTAAAAAATGGACCATGTCTTTTGGTTTGTAAGCTATCATATAATTAAAACGTAAACTGATTACTACTTATAAGCTATATTATTAAGAAACTAATTTCGTACCGTAATTTAAAAAGACCAATAATTTTTATATCTAGATATACCTATATAATTACAGATTATTTTCTTGGAAAGTAATGTTTTTTAGCTCTACACTGTATCCCGTGCATAGTGGGGTAGGCAGAGAAAACCTGGGAACCTAGTGTTAAGACACTCCGTTCCCATTATGACATTTTCATTTCCCACTTTTCGCCGAATTCTGGAGGCAATACGTGTTGTCGCGAAACTCAACTTAAATGTTTCATTTCTTCGAGAAAGAATCGAACCCCCAACCTATGCCACGACTTGTTCCAATGTAATATTAGCATGAATACTATACCTAGAGAACAATATATAAAAAACTTAGCTTTCAATGAGTGGCGAGAGTTTCATCCTCTTGAGTGGTTTGCAAGAATTTGCACATTCACATTTACTAGGCCAAGAAACGTTCGTCGCATCAGTCATTGTCAACAAACTTTATAAGGAGTCGTTCTCGAATGGAATGGACCAAATGTGTTTGTTGTGGTCTCAGACCGGCGTTGCGGTCTCGCCTCTAACTGAAAATCGCATTTGCAAATGCACTTTAAGAATTCTACGATGAACTATTGTGAAATTCAAAGTGGGGCTCCCAATCTGGCAAGAGTTCCCTTCTGCAAATTGAAAGCTACTTCTATTATATCAGGTAAATGGTCTTTTTTACAATAAATTTTGTGTAAAATTTATGCACGTCTCTACATATTACTAATGTGTTTTTTGATACATACATATCTATTCGTCCCAAAGGAAAAACATGAGAGACGAAAAAAACACATATACATTCTATTTATATTATAAATTGTGCCCGGCTCTTGATAATATTATGTCAGCATAATATTGTATGTTTTTAAATGGAATCCTCTAAAAATAAAATATGGTACGCCATATTGTTGGCGCTATAAAGACCACGCGTACACTGAACAAACAAGGCAAAGTGAAATTTTGGACAAAACATTTTATTTTGAAACCAAAAAACCAAAATAAACCCGTCAATTTTTAGAGGTGTGATCATATTCCACTTTAGCGGTACTCGCTCGCAAACCATTTCGTGAAAGCACAAATAAAAGCTGACACAAAAATATCAGCATATTCTGGATTGCAGCAATAAAATTGTGTGGCGTAACAGTTTATAGTTAATTATTATTAAAGTCGTAGTCGTAGAGGCCAGTCATAGCGCAGCGGCACGAAGTGTGACTTCGAAACCGACTGGTTGTGGGTTTGATCCCCACACGAAGAGATGAAATATTTACTTGAATTTATATTTCCATTTCTTCGCTCTGGTGCCGAGGCAAAGCGCGGCGTTGATTTCTGCCACTCAACACGCAATGCTTCCAGAATTCGGCAGAAAGTGGGGAACGGAGTGTCTAAAAAAAACACTATGCCTACCCTTGCTGTGTGCGGGATACGGCGTGAAGCTGATTTATTATTAAAATACATATAATGGTTAATAGAAATCGAAAACGTTTTATAATGTAAGAATAAAAGAATATCTAGTTTATTTAATATTTTTCCTTGCAACTATAACAGTATAATTATATTCTGTACCAAAAAAAACAGCTTGTTCAATTTCAACCGTATCCCATAATCAGAACCTAAACAATCTTTCACTAAAATATTCTTTCAAATAAGAATCATCGGAATCGGTCAGCGTGACATAATTGAGTTATTCGTCCATTTGTCGCGAACATATCTAATGCAAATTTAACACTTATGTGATTTTCTCTCAGATACCATTGTCAGAAATGGACCAAAAAAAAAGGGACCACACGAGAAGCACTAGCTTTCAAATAAAGAAAATCATCAATATCGGTTCACTCAAATTCAAAAGTAAAAAGTTCTAAGGTAACCAACATAAAAATTCGAATTAAAATAAATTTTCTTCTCTAAACAAAGCCACATCAAATTATAAAATATTCGTTAGGTTGTGTACATATATACATTATTGGAAGACGTATATCACTGAAAACAGCTTTCCTAGGTAGCATCTGCCTTATTGATAGCGGCCACGTTTCTGACTTTACTTTAATCCTTAGATAAACTAGCTAATAAAATATCAGCGTCGCATTGCCTCTTTCTATGTCCACTAGAGAAATTCCCGGTTACATTGTAGTTTTGAGGTTATATTTTCTTGACTTGAGGCCAGTCGTGGCGCAGGGGCACAGAGTGTGACTTTAAAACCGGCTGATTGTGTGTTCGATCCCCAATCAACGATATGAAATATTAACTTAAATTTATATTTCCATTTCTTCGCTCTGGTGTCGGGGACAAGCGCGGCGCTGAGTTGCCACTCAACACGCAATGTCTCCAGCATTCAGCATAAAGAGGAGAACGGAGTTCCCTCTGGTTCCCTCTGCCTACCCTGCGGTGCATGATACGGCGTGAGGCTGATTTATTTTATTTGTTACATTTTTAAAGTTAAATAAAAATACTATTTTTTCGCTTACAATTACTATAATAACTAAAATTTCAAAAGACCATTCGTTCTTTTGTCTTGGAAATTTCAATTCAATCTTAATTCACATTACATTCTATGAAAACAACTAATAAAGAAAATCTAATATCAGTTTATTTTACTTAGAAAAAACACTCGACTGTTTATTATACCGTGCGTCGTAAATAAGAGACATTGAGAGCTTGCTAAATGACTTGACGACTACATTTCCCGTCTCTGTAAGTTTCCACTTACGCATACGGTTTTTTGCTCGTGTATCCTCCCTTTGAATTTATTTTTTTATATCTGCTTATGTTTTGCTTTTACGCAATTCGTGTAATTATATGTGGCAGTTTAGTGAGTAAGTAACACTGGCAACGGCTATGATATTTTGCCTCGCACATTTTTTTTTATACAGAGGTGTTTTTGTCAGCACCACTTTAAATGAAACCATAGTTTTATCTACTCTATGAGAGCCTAATACCATTTGTTTATGTACGTTATTGGTATCTATGAGTAACTGCGTCACACGAAATACAGGTATTGAGAAACAGCGTGGAATGAAAAAAGTATCCTACGTAAACTGTTGTCTTAATAAATTTCTTTAGGTGTGGGTTTAAAATATTTCACCCTATATGCTGTTCCAGTAAAAATAGCGCTGACGCTTCCACCTTGTATAAAGAACCTACATTGATTATTATAAACCATCACAAAAAAATAATCATCATCAACATCTTTTTTTACAATGTCATTGTAGAAAAAAGAATGTTAAAATACTCTTAAATATGTTTATCTTAATTCTTTTTTTGGTAAGAGTATCAAGCTCATGAAAATATTGTATTGCCACTGGGCCTGAAGTCGTCTTAATTTTCTTAAGCAAATCAAAACAAGAACTAAGTCAAAAACAACACATGCAACAGTTTTTCTACATTGACGTACAATAAATTACTTCATTAAAAATTATTTCTCGTCATAGAGCAAGCTACCTTTTCTATTGTATAATTTCGATCAAAACGCTAAGCGCACCTAATCCTGAATAGTTTAAGATCGGTATCGCTAAGCGATTACACTAAAGATCGGATTGTAAATCTTAAGCCTGCAAGAATCTCCGGCGCCGTAATCCCAAAGATAGAGTGTTCGGCGGTAAACTCTATTACTGCGACTGCTCAGAAAGCCTTATTGATAGCGTAGAGATTTCAGCGGTTCAAGAACGCGACCGCACGTTCCGAATAATCTACTCATTTACTAAATAAATTAGTCGGTTTACTTGTATTAACATTGGATGAATCATGGAAGCCAATGTTTTATTTGGTATCTATTAGATTTTACTTTGTTTTTTATGATTTTTAAAATATTAAAGGCGAAAGAGGTATGTAGAGACCGTAGCGCTTGGCGCTCCGTTCCCTCTGACTACCCCGCTAGGGATAAAGCGTGAAGTTAAGTTAAGTTAAGTTAGTTAAAATATTAAAAGCCTTGTTTTTATCCTATTTGTATGTTTCTCCAACAAATTTATCACTGTCATCTATTTTCACGTCTTTTTTTTTTACTTTTTTCGCAGAAATTGCAAGCGAATACATATACATATTCTATGAAAAGAAATTGTACACCATATTCGAAAACACACTCATCTTCCTTCTGTTTCGCGTCCCTTTGCCGCGTTATTTTCGGCACCCCATTTTTAGACGTTGCCGTAAAATCCTACGCGCTGCACACATTAATCAAACTTGACTGTAATCTGATAGACCGTTACTTTGTCCCTTTTCATACTTACGTACGATTGAAACCTATCAATGGAAAAGGGGAATAATGAAACGGAAATGGTCGTTCCACTTCGAACTTATTTTCCAATTACTGAGTGTACATTTAAAGGTAGTTTATTTTTGTAAGGATTATTGCTATGTGAATGGAATGGAAATTTACTTTGCAGTATTGTTTCTTTGTCGTTTATAATCTACAAATTTAATTTGATATTGACAGCGTTATGATATTAAGGAATGCATGTATGTACGCGTTGTGGCAATTTTTTTATGCGTACAACATTTTTTTATTCTGGTAAGATAAATTGAGTGAAAAAAAGAAAGCAGAGTATACATAATATATTATTATATTCCGACACATTGAAACCAAAATATTAACGTAATCTGAAAGTAAAAAAAAACACTAACAAATAACATCAATGAATATAACGATAATTTAATTTAATATCGCTCACGATAGTAATATATGCAACCTAATTTTATAATATGTTTTAGTATTTCACATAACACAAATAAATCTTACCTCTAAATCCAAATTAATTTATCCAACGGGAGAGATTACCGCCGGCGTGGCGTACGTACTACCACTGCATCAAATTACGCACCAGCATACGTGTTTACCCACAGTAGTTTAGCATATTTTCTACTATAATTACATAATATCGTATTAACGAGTAGAGAAATACAATGACGTTGTAATGAAGTTAAATTGGTTTAATTTTGTTGGAAACATCAATTAGCAAGAGGGCGGGCAAATTGTAATTTACGTCAAACGCGAATGGAACGTTGCGTGCGGTTCGATAAGATTAACGTTCAATAATTCTGTGCTGATGTATGCTCGGCCACAGAAACCAAATGAAGCTTATCATTGGGTTAGGGGCGGATAAGGAGTTTTACAAAGCGGCGTTCCTGTGGCTTGTCTTTAATTTGGAGATAGAGGTTGGCCAAGGGTTGGTGAAATTCAATCTGAAGTTGTATATATGTATATAAATATATATGTACATCTTCGATAGCAGAAGTAAATTAGGTTACTATCTTAGCGTAGTAGATATGAAAATGGATGAAAATTCCTTTAACAGATGTGGGTAGGTGCGTATTGCGAAATAGATTATACTAAATATGGATTTATATATATATATATATATATATATATATATATATATATATATATATATATATATATATATATATATATATATATATATATATATATATATACTGATTGGTTGTGGGCTCAATGCCCACTCGTGGAAGTGAAATATTTATTTACATTCATATTTTCATTTCTTCGCTCTGGTGTCGAGGCAAAGCGCGGCGCTGAGTTCCGCCACTCAACACGCTTCCAGAACTCGGCGGGAAGTGAGGAACGGAGTGTTAACACTAGGTTCCTTCTGCCTACCCTGCTGTGTGCGGGATACAGCGTGACGCTGATTTTAAAAATATGTAAATTTTTCCTTATATATTGGTGTCAATGTGAATAAATATTTAATTTTCCGTATTCTGTCTACAGAAAAATAAACAATAAAAATAGAAATATTTCCAATAATATCCGGATTAAAAATTGTAACATATAAACTGTAAAGTAAAGTAACGTAAATATTAGTTGATATTAAATAAAAACAGTTGATATTGCATCAAAAGGCTACAATATAACACTAAATATCGAGAATGTGATCAAATTTCGATGAGGTCGGCTGTTTATTAACTACATGTACAGGATTTTGCCGCGACTCAATACCTAATACCATCATATCGATCATATAGAGAGCAGGCTGTGGTTATCTGTCTAAAATAGTAGTGGTTTAGATTTCAGATGTTTTAACTATGTATATAAACATTTTAATTATATTATAGATATGTGATAAAATGTACTCTATATAGACTTAAAAACAAGCAAAAGGTTTTTACTAAATTAGTATAATATATAAAGAGGCCACTTGAGGCCAGTCGTGGCGCGGAGGCACAAAGTGTGACTGTAAACCGTGTGGTAAAACTGTGGGTTCGATGCCCACTCGAGGAGATGGAATATTTACTTAAAATTATATTTCCATTTCTTCGCTCTGGTGTCGAGGCAAAGCGCGGCGTTGAGTTCTGCCACTCAACACGCAATGCCTCCAGAATTCGGCAGAAAGTGGGGAACGTAATATCTTAATATTAGGTTCCCTTTGCCTACCCTGCTATGCGCGGGATACAGCGTGAAGCTGATTTAATATTTTTTTCAGTATAAGTTCACTATATTTTATTCTGAATTTTCCTTCCTATACAGATAAGAAGTAAAATTCATTGAAATTGATTCTTAATGGAACCAGCACATAAAGAAGTCTAGTTAATTTAAACATATTCTAATATTATTTTTCAAATAATCGCTTCAATAAAAAAATATTATACTAGTGACAATTAACTTAAAAGAACATTGACACGTATTCGTAATAAATCGGTCCAGTACAAGTCGAACTCGTCCGCCAAGGGTTCTATACTTACCTTTATTGTAGTTTATAAAAACGAGTAGGTACTTACCGTAACTTTAGTTTGTGAGCACTCACTCACATATGCACTCAGTCAGTATGAAATAAACTCCGAATTATAAGTTTGTAATAGGTAATTATTATATAAATTTTCATTTTCCTGTTTCGTATTTAAATGTATAATAAAACAGATAAAAAAATCACCTTTTTTCCGAATTTCATAACTGTATGTCTACTGGGAATACCGTATATGATTTTATCACGCGACGAATTTCATACAAAATGCAGTAAAATCAATACATGAATAGTCATATCTTTTGATTACTTAGCATTTTGTTGACTTAGAAGCTTGATTTTTTTTTCTGTACTGGAGGAGGAACTGTAAACATGAGTATTGGATCAATTCTGCTTGATACCTCCACTTGTTAGACGGGCAACAAAATCATCCTATAAAGGTTCCGGATTTTCCATTTAAGGTGCGGAACCCTAATATTGAAAATTGAACTCAATTATGGGCGGGTAATAGCCGGGCAAGTTAATACCTTCGCAACATGCAAATAACATTAAATATCGTTGAAGCGCCAATTTAAGTCGTAAACTTTAATTGATATTCATGGAACTGTAATGAGAGTGTTGTTGCTTGAGCAAAAATATCGCTTATGGGCGTGTCTTTTTGAGCACTCTCTGAGTGGTGATCAAATTAGACACCTTTTGTAGATGGGTCGTTTTAGACGACTCCGATTCCAACAACAGTAATTTTAAGTTGAGTTTAAACGATGATCTCATTTATTCCAAAGTCTCAGAGTATTTTTTCACTTATATTTTTTCACCTATATTAAATATGTTATTAAAACTTTTTTTATATAGATATATAATCATAATAGTACCTAAAATAAAATCAAATAAATCAGCTTCACGCTGTATCCCGCACACCGCAATGTTAGCAGGGGAACCGGGAACCTAGTGTTAAGTCACTCCGTTTCCCACTTTCCGCCGAATTCTGAAGGCATTGCGTGTTGAGAAAGTGCGGAAAGCCTTGAGACTAGAGCGAAGAAACGAAATAATAAAGTTAAATAAATATTTCATTTCCTCGAGTGGGGATCGAGCCCACAACCAAAGATAGGCAAAACGCGGCGTTGTGTTCCAACACGCAATGTGAATGCGAATGCGATTCGACAATTCAGGCGGAAATTTTGACGAACAAAGCGTTTTAACATAAAAAAAATAAACTACATATTATGACACGTCAGTTATTTAGAGTGAAAAACCTGAATAGGTATGTAAAATAGAAACTAAAAAATACATGAATTCATACGTTTATCTGGAACATATGAATATATTACAAACAAACATATTTACTCATTTTCCGTCAACAATAGCAATAGTAAATACAATTTCTACGGAACATAAACAAACGTATATCTAACTAACCATGTCGATTCTTAATGAAGTGTCGTCTTAAGTCTGGCGAACAACGGCGCGGCCACTGCCAGCCCGGCGGCATTAGTGACGCTCTAAAAGTTCCCTTAATGAAGATGACATCTTCTCTATTCTATAATACTTGATGATTAAATTAAATTGAGTTATTATACTTATTAGCCTCATTTTCCTCTTAAGTATAAGAAGGTATTACCAATAAGTTAATTGAAGTTGTGAAAATGAAATTTGTGCAAGAAACTTAAAGGCTGCACTATGCATTTTCGTATTATAAATTAATAAATCAATCAGCTTCGCGCTGTATCCCGCACACAGCAGGGTAGGTAGAGAGAACCTAGTGTTAAGATTTCCCCACTTTCTGCCGAATTTTGGAGGCATTGAGTGTTGAGTGGCAGAACTCAACGCCGCGCTTTGCCTCGACATCAGAGCAAAGAAATGGAAGTGTCAATTTAAATAAATATTTCATGTCGTCCCCCATCCAAATAAAGATTATTTTAGTTCCAAATAAAGATTATTATTATAAAGATTATTATTATCCCCTCGAGTGGGGATCGAACCCACAACCAGTCGGTTACAATCACACTTTGTGCCGCTGCGCCAGTTTTAGTATCACATTTTTGTTTTATAATATGAACGAATATAATTATTTGTGTAACGGCTTTATATATACATTTTTTAAAAACATTTTTACATTCCTTAAGTAGAAAATAAATAACCCTTTCTAGTATAATTCCTAACTGGATTTGTGAATAAATGTTTAACAATGTTCATATAAACATAATACCTCCTTGACAGTTAATAAATAAGAAAAATAGATAAAGATTACTTATAAATAGATATAGATATATTTTATTAAACTAAAAGTACTAAGTATTTATTTTTATATTAATTCGAAATACATGTGCATCTGGATCTGCTATCGCATTGAAAGCCTAGCATTTGACCTACGTTCCAATTACCATAGCCTAGAACTTGTTGACCTATATATCTATAGATTCTCATTCGAAACTATCATGGAGCCTCATTAGTGCTCTAGTTCAAACCTGAACTATTATAATAAAGTTGATAAAATCACATTTAAAAAGCACTACGACTGTTTGTAATGAAGTGAACGTGATATTTGAAAATTAATTATATTTTTATTTTATTTACAAAACAAATTCGAATGAAAAATGCACAATATTTCGTACTCATGCATTTTTTACTTGTGGTTAATGAGTTCTTTTGAGTATTTTATAGATATAGATATGTTTTTCTAGAATGTAGCCCACTCCGGCTTAAAGATACGTTGTTTACTTTTCTGGCGCTACGCCCTCGCCTCGCCCAAATTGATATGAGATTTTGCATGATTTAAATTAAGGTGTTTTGAGAAAATACTTTTGTATAAATGTAAATTATAAAATGCTTTAAGTAGTTCTAAATATAAATTTGGCAGATATAGTATACAAAAAAACGGCTCAAGTGGACCTAGAGTAGCATCTAGGATTTCATATCAATTTAATGATTGTAAGTCAATGGGATGGGATGGAAGTAAAACTTATAAAAGTTGACAATTTCAAATTTGCAGGCGTAAGCACACTATTTTGTATGAAAGGAATTACAAATATAAGTTTGTAATCGTTTTTTGTAAATTTCTAGTTTTCTGAGTTCTCCCATTATTTGTATTGTAAGTTCTCACTTATTACCAATTTATCATTGTAGTTCCATAGAAAATACCCCATCTTAAGAAAAATGTTCTTGACCGAGGGACAGACCGTCAGACAGACGGACAATAAATTGATCTGATCCGATAAGAGTTTCATTTGTTTCTTCTGAGATACAAAAACCTAAAAACTGAATTTTCTCCGTTGAAAGTTTCTATAACTCGTTAATTCTACGTTATTCTAATGTTATTTCTATTCACATTCACAGTTATGCTTAGACATACCATAACGGTGAAGTCCAATAACTAATCGAATAACAGAATGTGTAGGGCCAAACTTTGCATAATTTCATAATTCCCTAGTGTGATACGGAAATAGGTCTAACTTCATCGTAGGTGCAAATTGACGTCTTCCTACGTACGTACGGCAGCTACGGAAGGCACTCATAAGACAATGTTATTGTGTAATAACACTCCACAGCTGCGAAGAGACTACAGGTGGTCTATTTAATATAATGAAACAGGTTATTTATGAAGATTGCTTCTTACAACGCCAACGTGGAGCAGATCAAGTGTATTCGCAATGGTTGTGGATTCGAAATGCTCTTGGGACTTTTTAGAGCAAATTCTATGTTAGTTTTGACGTTCAATACGCAAAGGCGCTTAAATTAAATAAGAATGTAAAACAGAATAATATATCCGTACAATATTACAACATAGTCGTTCACAGTACATTATTATTATGTCAAATACACAAAAGTACCGAAATATTTTCAGTTTTAACTGTAAGTTGTGGTATCGGTATCTTAGAATGTTTAAAGTAGATTTTTTTTCTCAGTTACTTTTTTTGTATTGTTTAGTTACGTAGCTTAAACGGATTAAGCATGGTGTTGCCAACTTCGAAACTACTTATACGTTCCTATTATAAACATAACTTATAAAGTGTACAGGATTAAATACAACTAACAGTCTATCTCTATAAACGTTATAAAATTTGTTTCATATATTTTCTCGTCTTAAATTCAAACACTTAAATATGACCTCAACACTTATTGACTACATTTACAAAATTGACCACGTCCAGGCTTATCGTCAAGCCCACAGTCAAATCAGGCATCCAATATAAGTTACCAATTTAAAAACATTTTTTGCTTTTAACGATGCCGGCTGGAAAATGGAATCACCATTAAAGATCGGCGGAGGTGCTCCAGTGTTTTATCGGAAATAGACTTAACAGTGACTTTTGGGGCTTCAAATTGACATGAATATTTATGAGAGGCCCTCCTTTGCACTTCACCGAGATGTATAAAATGAATTTGTTTTTTTTTCTATTTGATTAATATGATATTTTCAAATTAAAGTAACTTAGTAATAAGTAGAGAGGGCCAGTCGTGGCGTTGGGGCTGAAGTGTGTGATTGTGAATACGACTGGTTGTGGGTCGTGTGGTCCCTAGTTGAGGAAATAATTATTTGTATGTATATTTTTATTTTTTCGGTCTCGTATCGGGGCAAAAGCGCAGCGTTGAGGTCCACCAATTAACATGCATTGCCTCCAGAGATCTGTGGAGAATGGGAACGGAGTGTCTTCACACTAGGTGCGTCTGCCTACCCTACTGTTTGCGGGACACAGCCTGAAACTGCTTTAGTAATCTCCCACTGCCCCACTCCCACTGCTTTAATAATCTCAGTAGGATCTCACATCTTTACTATAATCTGTATACTTGAAAATAATATACCAAGTTACTAAGCACCGTGTAGTATAACTTCGTATTTAATATTTCAGAATGAATTAAATTAGCAAAAAAAAAATGAATTGAACCCACGCCTTCTCGCATAACACGCCCAGATGCTTTGGGCAATTGCTAGCTATCACGTTCCGTACCGTTCGAACTTTGTTACGGTTATTACAAATTTTATGTAAGAAGGTCTCATAAATTATTCACTTAAATAATAATATTTTTACGTTTGTTTTGCTGAAAACATTAAAGAAAGAGTTTTTACTATAATGTTACTTATTACATATATTTGAGGGAGAAATCTTTTCTAACATATAACTGAAAATAAAAAGCATTTTCTAATGTCTGTGCCTTTTTTATCAAAAACGAAAAGGAGTGTAGAGAGGCACTCGACACTAATCGAATGGATTTCAACGACCGTTTACACTGGTCGAACTTCAATGGACTAGTTCTAAGAATTTAATGTAGTAGCTTAAAGACGATATGTTTAAATCTGTAAAAAGTCCATCACCCCCTTTGAGACTTGATTGAAGATGTTATTGTAATTACCAAATATGTATATGTAAAGATATCTATAATAAGTAGGTATTATATGATTAAGACTCATTTAGGTATTATTTAGTAGTTAGGTGTAGAGTAAATATTTAAAATTTTAAAAATATTTTTAAAAATATGAAATGGAAAAGAATGTACCAAAAATATGTTATAGACTTACCTGATTTTAGATTAAAAAAAAAACTCTCAAACCCTAAAAAATCTACGATTTAGTGGAAAATATAAAACGTATATATATATTTTTGTTTACTAGCGGCGATATACTAATAATCATTTTCATTTAATATAATAAATATTCAATTTTTAAACAATTTTTCCATATATACTCGTAAACCAATATTTTTACTAAGCTAAGCTAAGCTGCAATAGCAGCCTGCCCTACATAACCGAACCTACAAGCCCAGTTTTTCTACGATGATCTCTCATCCTATTTTACATTTGAACATTTTCAAGCTTCACATTACTTGTGATATCTTCTATATCTTAATGATGTGAATATATACTTATTATCAACAAAAGTGGTTTCCACTATTGTTGATAATAAGTATATGTTTAATTATGATTAATTCCAGTAATGAGGAAAGTCGTGGCGCAGAGGCGCAAAGTGTGACTGTAAGACCGACCGACCGACCGACTGTAAGACGAAAGATTTACTTAAATACTTATTTAGAAAAAGTATAAAAATTTGAACGTAGCGGGACTCGAACCCGCGCCTCCTGGAAACCGACCAGGCGCTCTGACCACTGAGCCATACGTTCTCACCAAGCTACGTCGAAATTCTTATACGCTTGTTACAACTTATGTTATGTAATTTTAGTATCTCTGTAGGGAGATTTTTACAAATTTCCGCTACCATTTGAAATGGCGACCAGGCGCTCTGACCACTGAGCCATAGGTGAGAACGTATGGCTCAGTGGTCAGAGCGCCTGGTGAATGCTTCACGGGCGCCTTTAGCCAATATGGCTAATCAAATATAATTTAATCTAATACCGCCTTTTGTACACTTTAGTACATTTGTAAACTTTACTTAAAAAATAATACCAGCCCTAAGTTAATCCATCTCTTATATGATGTCCTTCCTCGTGAAGTTCCCCATCCCCTCATGTTTGTGTTTAGTCCTCTACGTTAATTCTTATGTAAATATATTAGGTATAACAAAATAAAAATAGTGGTTGCAGTATTTTAATATCGATCTCTTGTAAACATGCATTCTCAAAATGAGATTTTTGGTATAAAATAAGTATAAAAGATACATCATTTTAAATGTAAAATATAAATAGTGAAATTACATGAAATAGGACGTATACAATCCTAAATTACCATATAGAGAACTCAAAAAGAACTTTGTTGGAAGTGGGTACATAGCTAATTAACATCGAGCTGCTACGCGAACACTCAGCGTCGTAACAATCACGCGAGTTCGAATTTGTGTTGCATTATGACAAAAGTGTATGTATGTTTGTTCCAACACGGGTTGTTTCAGAGTACTTGTTATTTGTAGTTTTGTTAATTAAGCTAGATATATCTATCTATCCGCTTCACGCTGTATCCCTCCTATAGCAGGCTAGGCGTTTGATAATTTCTGTTGAATTTTCGAAGCAATGAGTGTTGAGTGGCGGAATTCAACGCCGCGCTTTGCCTTGTTACTAGAGCCAAGAAATGACAATAGTGTGTGACTTTAAACGCGACGGTTCTGGGTTCGAGCCACACGATTGTACCACTGCGCCACGATGGTCTCTTTACTAAGCTATGTATTATTAATATACATATTTGGTAAATTAGAATAGTGATCTTATAGGCTCTCCGTCCCTTGTTTGCTATGTAAATGTTGCCTTTGCCTTGACATCGCCCTGTGCCTTACGCACACAGCAGCGAATGGAACTGTTTGGGGAGGCTAATTCACTTCAATGTTGATGTCTACTTGTTTGACGTCAAATATGATATGAAACGTAAATTGAAACCGCCGTATATTGCTACGAATCTAATATCAAACTAACAGTGTTTGTTCGAACTCTCGTGCTTTTACTCTAACAATGATATGTATATTTTGCTCAATAAAATGGGACGTGCTCCCAATCGCTCGCGGCCGATGCATCCCAGATCGGATCGATAGAAATCGAGTTATAAAAGAATTGGTGGAATATTGAATTCACATCAACTTCTCTAGTTATCAGTTTGTTGGGGTGAATAATGTTGTATGGTTTAGAAGGTTTGTTATATGATTACGTGGAAATATTAATTGAATTTATCTTAAATCTAATTCTATATTCTGTTTTCCCAAGCTCAACCTTAGGTTATTAATATTTAATAATATTAATAGAATTCCATTATTATATTAAAGTATAAAATGATTGTTTTATATTCTCATACCATTAAAATCGTATTAAATTTTGCGTTCAACAAAAAACCTTTACGACCTGGCGGGCATTTGTTAAGATGTAAATTTATTCTGAGGGAACAAAGAGCGTTCGCAGTCAACGGCTACACAAAAACTATATGAGTTTAGTGATGGCGAAACGTGTCCTCTTTAGATCACAAATATGAGAAACTGTATAATTTTCGGCTACATTACAGTTATTATTCGCGACTCGTCGTGAAAAATCATAAGCTTAATTTATATTACCATTTCAATTACAAAACCATATTTTTTTTAAATCGGATAAAACATAAATTTATGTACTAAAAGTACATAAACTTACACTTTTTATCTTCTCTTATAAATTTCTCGTATATATTTACAATCGTTTTTATTTGTATTTTTTTTTGCTCATATCTCTGCAATGGAATGCAATTCATACGTCTTTAATGGTGTTCTTTTTAACCAAACACATCAACATAACTGATCTGTTAATTTTATAGGTGTAAATTATAATATTTTATGTTAATTTGTGTATTTTCAGGCAGTTATTTACAAGCATCAAGTTAGTAGCTTATACAACAAAGTGAGACGCCTACGTTGGCTTCTGCAATCAAATATGTAACAACTTAGCACTGTACATCCAAAGGCATAAAAAGTAGTTTTGTATGTTAGATTTTCTCTATTTAATTGTAGAAATACTAGTCATACAGTTTTTTGGCTCTAATATTCTAGTATAAAAAGAAACATTTGTGAGTGTTCATAATATGATTATACTATTAATATGATATTGACTTATTTTTTTGAAAACTTTATTGGCTATTTGCTCATTAGTTTAAAGTTTATCATTATAAAAAATTAAATTAAGTCAGCTTCACGCTGTATCCCGCACACAGCAGGGTAGGAAGAGGAGACCTAGTGTTAAGATACTCCGTACCCCACTTTCCTCCGAACTCGGGAGGCATTGCGTGTTAAGTGGCGGAACTCAAAGCTACGATTAGCCTAGACACTAGAGCGAGAAAAGGGAAATATAAATTTAAATAAGTATTTCATTTCCTCGAGTTAGGATCAAACCCACAACCAGTCGCTTTTACAGTCACACCTTGTACCCTTGCGCCACGACTAGCCTCATATATTATAATGCTGTATGTTTTCTATAAATATATGTATAGGTTCCTTCTGCCTACGAATATAGAACATCTTAAAGTTAAGAAAAAAAATAGTAATTGGATTATATTTTCAATTTTACGAAACCTGCGTTAAATATCCAAAGTTCAAAATCAACATCTTAAGGACGAGGTCATTAATTTACTTTGCCGTGGAAAAATTCAATGGCAATCTTGAGTAAACAGAGCAGTTCCATTTTAATGAGATGTTCAGTGACCTATCGTATCGTTATGTCTAGCTTTAGTCTATTACTGAAGCGTTTCGAATCACTTTTAATATATAAATTGAAGCTTTGTGGATTTCAAGTAGTAAAAAACATATATTTCAACCAGCTTCACGTTCTATCCCGTATGTAGCAGGATAGGCAAATGCAATCTAGTGTTAAGACACTTTATTCGCAATTTTCCGCCGAATTCTGGATTCATTGCGTGTTGAGTGGAAATGAAAATATTAAATATTTCATTTCCGCGGGATCGAACTGAAAACCAGTCGCGTTTACAATCGCCTGCGTCATCACTGGCCGCAATAAATATATATTTATGTACAACATTTACTTCTATTATATATATTCTTAATCATCACAGTATTACAGAAAATTATAAATAATAATTTATAAACTAAATCTAATAACACATTTTCGAATTTTCTAATAAGCGATGCTATTTAATATTTATAAGATACCAAACAACCTTTGGACGAACTAAAAAATAAACGTTTTCTTCTAATTGTTTCAACCTTGTAAAAACATTCTTTAATTACAATAAAGTGAACGTTTCATTACAAACCAATACCCAAGGTCCTTTGGTCTTTAAAAAAAATCACATGTATAGACAGACATTTATTTCTTTATTGCAAATAGAATATCTAAGATTAAGATTAAAGTTTAACTAAAATTAATTTCGCTAAACATGAAAAATATATTGATGTTAATTATATTTATATTTGTTTTATTCCTTTATTTAAATTTGTTTTGTCTTATAAAATATTAAATTAAATAGTTGTACATTTGAGGCCGTCGTGGCGCAGGGGCACAAGCGTGCAAATGTAAACGGGACTTATAGGGTTTGATTCGCACTCACGGGAATGAAACATTTAATATTTGACTTCCCTCACTGTGGTGACGAGACAAACCGTGGGTTTGAGTGAACACGCAATTCTTTCTTAACGAAATTACGCAATTTTTCACGCAGGCTTCACTCAATTTTTCTTTTCAAATGGAAGTGTCCTAACATTAGGTTCCCTCTATATTTTGCTATGCACGGGATACAGCGTGAAACTAATTGTACACTTAGCTTCGATTTAAGTCTACAATTGTCATATAATTTTTAAGCCTTTTACTTAAACCTTTTAATTAAATAGAAATATGTAGGTACAGATAGCATGGTCCTATTAAAATAAGTTTATTTTTAGCTATAGATCACCTGTTCTATAGGAGGAGGTTCTCACGATATATCTTGACATGTTATTTTAGTTATTAAAACTAATTTAATAATCTATGATTTTAACCGACAATAAAACTGGGGCACATTCTGTCTTCGACGAGTGTACCTATATATTATTTATTAAAAATCAAATAAATTAGCGTCATGTTGTATCCAGCACACAGCAGGGTAGGCAGAGAGAACCTAATGTGAAGACACTCCGTTCCCCACTTTCCGGCGAGTTCTGAACGGAACTCAACGCCGCGCTTTGCCTCGACACAAGAGGGAAGACCCACAACCAGTCGATTTTACAGTCACACTATGTGCCACTGCGCTACGACCGGCTTCATATTATTTAAGTTAAGCACATAAAACTTTTTACTGATTAGTTTGATGTGTTTTTTTTTTATTGAATAAGATAGTCTCACATAAATTGAAACAAACTATAAGGTTAAAAAAATAGAAAATTATTTATGGTTTATCACTTATTTAAATATATGACTTTTGCAGAGTGATATGATTTTGATGCTTATTTTTTACTATTAATTATTTATTGTAAGCATCATGCAGTAATTTTCATAATGTTGTTTTTTATTACAGGTACATACATAAATGCTACTACATGTCGTGGTGAATATTATGATTATTCCTCTTTCTGTAAGTTTTTAAATTCTAAATTAATATTTTAAAGAAATACTCAAGTATTTAGTTTTTCTTTATTTTTGCAATTTTTATCATATTTAAAAGGTACATTTTAAGTATGTTAGTTTTAAGATATTCTAATTGATATTTCGACTAATCTTTAAGAACATATAATTACTGTACCAAACTAAAAATGTACTTTAATGTAAATTATATAAATCTTGAGAAAATTCACTAATGAAAACAAATACTTACAAAATAAAAGATAAAAAGCTAAGTTACTATAAATATTACTATTTTCCACTCGCCAAGACATTAAAGTACGTCT
Source organism: Heliconius sara (assembly GCA_917862395.2). Lineage (NCBI taxonomy): Eukaryota > Metazoa > Arthropoda > Insecta > Lepidoptera > Nymphalidae > Heliconius > Heliconius sara. The sequence continues at coordinate 3,959,109 of OU860796.2, read as the reverse complement.
TTTGATTCTATAAAATTTCCACTAAAAATATCCAACGGTGTACGAACAAAATGTACACAATAAAAGTATGAATGGCTTTATATTAAACAATCTACGAGATTCTCAGTAGATCGTGCGCGATGATAAAAATGAAAATAAATCATGAAAGCCCGATCCTCTCAAGGAGATGAAATTCCATATTGCCTTAACTCGATAATATTAATGCTTAAAGCGCGCATTTGCTATACGTCGAGTCATCTTTATTATTAAAATGGCAAGGTACTTATTGTGCTAGTTATAGGTTACCATTAAATATTCGTGGATCAACAGTGAACTCTCTTTCTATTCTCTGTATAAATCCCTGAAAAAATAATATGTATTTAAAGACTGTTCTGAATTTACCTCTTTGTATTATACTTCGCCTTTCTTGTAAATTAGATGACGTAAAGCCTTTTAATTTTATGTAAACCGATAGTGTGGTGAATTCAGACTTACTCTTACTGCTAAATGTTTTAAAATAATGCCGATATGTAAGCATACACAAAGTAGAAAAAGATGAACTAACGAATTTTCGGGGTATTGCGTGTTGAGTGGCGGAACTTAACAGCGCTCTTGGCATCAGAGCGAAGTAATGGAAATATTAATAGTGAGGATCGAACCCATAACTCTCAGGTTATAATATCACGACGGCCTCAATTAATATAGGACTATTGTTTCAATATTTACATATTATTTGAAGCCTTTCGTGGTGTAGGGGCACAAAGTGTGACTGTAGAATCGACTAGTTGTGGGTTCGATCCCCACTCGAGGAAATGAAATATTTATGTACACTTATATTTTCATTTCTTCGCTCTGGTGTCAAGGCAAAGTGCGGCATTGAGTTCTGCCACTCAACATGCAATGCCTCCAGAACTCGGCGGGAAATGGGAAACGGTGTGTCTTAACACCAGTTTACCCCTGCCCACCTTGCTGTGTGCGGGATAAAGCGTGAAGCTGATTTAATTTAATTTAATAATAGCAATTGCACGAATCCAAAATATTTGTTGCTTATTTAAATATAAGTACTAAATAATTAAAAATAGCTTTTACGTAGCTTGTTACTGATCCTTACATAGCATTCCTCGAGCAAAGCTAAACACGACGGAGCGGATTACAAAGGCAATGTAGAATAAGGCACTTATACTCATTTCCACAGACTCTGGACTAACAGCACAATTAACAGAATACAACGCTGTTAAGCTTTAAACAACCAAAACCGTTTGATTATTATTCCCCTTTAGTGCCGGCAACCAGTGTTTCTATATCGCGGAACAAAACACAAAACAAATAAAATTTTGCCAACGATATGAAAGTTTATAACTCAATATTAGTTTGTTTGCCTTTTTTTCTATATGAAGCATGGCTTTGAATAAAAGTTAGGTTCGGTTTGAAGTAGGCACTCGTTTCCGCGGTAACTCTTTGTGTTATCACAGTCCTGTGCAAATTTTCCCGGATAATCGGGAAAATTGTTTTCGTTCTGGCGTTTACACATCCAGAATAAAAATGACGACGGAAGCTTTTGCTTAGATACTGTGTAAATAACTTTGAATATTACCAACCAAACTTCGTATTTGGGTGAGTACTTATTAAAGTTATTTATTTTATTAATTTATAAAATATGCTCTTTCCATTTCTGTATGCTATATGCTAATTATGATTGCATAAGCATATTATATAGGTACGTTTGTTGCACTATAAGATACCGTAAGCGTTATTTTGGTACTTTAAAAGGTAAAAAGGTAACAATATAAACAAACAAATTCAAAACATGTATTGTTCTGACAGTATCTGACAGTATATTAATTCCAATTCAAATTTCATGCAATTCTATCGATACCGAAAGTCAGTTTCTCAGCAGTCAAGGGAAATCGACCAAACTAAAATAAATGGCACATAGTTCGAACCTTTCAGGGAGATGAAATTCCGAGTCATCCCCTACCTCGATATGATCAAATAAACCCACCCCCATCTAGAATATCTAAGAAACAACTGAAACGTCAAGAAAAAGATTAGTAAAACTATAGATTGTAACTGTACATAATTATAATTTTTATACTACTACTACCCTGACAAAATAATATTATTAAATTTTGCACGTATGGTTGTGTATATAGGACACGATAGCTTTCACAGAGGAACCCGTTTCAATAGGTTGTACTCAGGTACATATGTAGCTTTTGTTTGATGAAAATCGTTCTGCCAATTTCAAAAATATCAGCTCTTTTCCTGATTGCTGTACCAATCTCCGCCATACAACGGATATTTATCTTACATATCCTCCTACTTCGTCTGTTCTTTGTACCGAAAAATATGAATAGCAGAAAGTAATCAGTTGATTGTAGGTATATGTACATGGGCCAAAAAAGTTCTCGCCGTATAATATTTCTTCGAGATGGCTATTTCAGTGGATGATGTATTTTTCTTAAGATATTGTGTTTCATCTATTTTCATAGAATTTATATATTTTCTAAAAATTTTATATATTTCATCTGACTAATACTCGTGTATCTGTATAATGTTAATCAAGAAAAACTTAAAAGTTCCTATAAATCGCACTTGTGACACAATGAAGCAAAATGTGATTCAGGGAAAATTTTCAATTGTCTATGCCTACTTTGTTAAAGGCGACGCTGGTAGAATAATAAAGTGTTCAGAGCGTGCCCTATCGACACTAGCGCTCTCCTTTTTGTCTCAGATGATTGATGGAGGCTGTTGTTGCTCAGTCAACATTGACACGCTATCTGATCCTATACTCGGCTTCAAATATTTTCGCTGAAATAATATGGAGTGACATTGTTTATACGCCGATAGTGATGAATTGGTTACTTAGACCGTTATCCATTTCCTTTTTTTTTGGTAACCCGATATACTTATAGGATATCTGTCTACGAAAGCTATGTAATGTGTTGTATTTCTTATTAACTATAAATATTTAAGGAATATAAAGTGTAAGTTTTAGTATAAATATAAGTAAACAATAAAATCAAGGCACTGAGGCCTAGACGCCCAGGTGGTGGGATATTTGGCAAGCGTGCGACTGTAATCACGACAGATTGCGTGTTCGATTCCCGCTCGAGGAAATTAAATATTTAATAATTTCATTTCATCGCTGTGGTAACTTGTGGTATTGAATTCTGCCACATCACACGGAATACATCTTTCCAGATCCGCCCGGCCTACCCTGCTTTTGGCGGAATACAGTGTAAAGCTAACAAAAATGAAATGAAGGATGACATAGCAATGGTTAGTTTAAGGTACAATGTAAGAATAAATACGATCCTGTATTTTTCACTTGTTACTAATATGTATGTATTTAAGCACACAAAAAACAATTACCATTAATATAATATAATTGAGGCCGGTCGTGGCGCAGTGGCACAAAGTGTGACTGTAAACCGACTGGTTGTGGGTTCGATCCCCACTCGAGGAGATGAAATATTTACTTAAATTTATATTTCCATTTCTTCGCTCTGGTGTCGAGGTAAAGCGCGGCGTTGAGTTCTGCCACTTAACACGCAATGCCTCCGGAACTCGGCAGAAAGTGGGGAACGGAGTGTCTTTCACTACGTTCCCTCTGCCTACCCTGCAGTGTGCGGGATACAGCGTGAAGCTGATTTGATTTTTTTTTTAATAGTTATTAACTATTACCATTATTATTAATAATAACCTTTTGATTTGCCGTTTTGCTTGTATACTCAATATGGCTTAGATCAGTATTTATATCATACATCACATCAGATCGCCCTTATTTATACTATTCGAAACAATCGAAGCGTAAACTAAAAGGAAACTAATGACACAAGTTTAAGTCGGTATATATGTTGGTCACGTCCCTCCGATAGAACTGCTCTTTGTTTCTCTTGATTGATGTCCTTCGTTTTACTTCTTCATGATTTCTTACTTTGACGGGCAAATTTCCGAGCGTCTTTTGTTAAAAACTTTGTTGTTTGTTGACGAAATGGGTGGAACATTCAATTGCTTATCAGTTTGTTATATAGCTCGGTGTCACAGGCGGAAAACTTATTTAATATTATAATGTGTCCGTCTGATAGGCGGCCGAGCGCCACAAAATGCTGACAACAGAGAGATCGGGTGAACAGCGCCGGTGGGAAAGGAATTTCTTCTTTTCCCACACTTATTATTCCATCGTGGAGTAATTAAGTCGTAGGTTAAGTTAGATTAATTTAGGTTTAAGCAGATTACTGTTCTTCCAACATTGAAGGCAGTAATCTTAGATATAGTTTAGTTTTAGAATTAATTTGTATTTTTAATTTAAAAATTTATTAATATAAGTTTAAGTATAAAAATCGTATTTTCTTGACCCTCCAATTGCAGCCTACGTAACTGGCGCAGTCGGTAGGATAGCCGAAATATAAGTCACTGAATTGATCAAGGACATCGGCTATCTCGAAACTACATCGTGGTGCAATGGTGGAGGCGTATCAAGACATAGATACATAAGAGGTACGATTTTTTTTTTTAAAGTACTTTAGAATTTTTCTGGATTTGCTTTCCTTTTATCCTTAAGATAATCCCTTTAGTAAAAGTTTTTAATTAGTTCTTTAGTTTTTTTTTGTTTTAGTAAAATTTTAAGTTAGTTTAATTAATTAATTATTCCACTTTTCCCATCTATTCCAATCTTTGAACTTTACTTTGGTTAAAATTGAGTTACAGAATGAGAGAACATATAATTAAGTATGTTAACGATTGCAATATGGCTATCACGTTAAACATGATCTACGCCACAATTCCTAATTGTACTTTCATTTATTAGACCTAGAATCACATTTATAGTAGCTTAACTTTAAGGAAATATAAAAATTCTTAATATTAACTGGAACACTCGCTAAATATGCGCCGGCATATTTTTTTGAGATGTAATAAAAGTTAGTGTCGTGTTCAGCTTGTTATTGTTCTCTACAAAAATTAAATAATTATCATTTTATGGGCAATATCGCTGTTCTTCCTATCTATTTCTAGTCCTATCCTTAGTCCTTTGACCACTATAATTTTCTCGTAATAAAAGTATTTCGTTATTCCAAATCATCCCTTTAAGCAACATCTAGTAAGAATTCTTTGTACATAGAGGCTGAATGCCCGAAGATCATTTGAAAAGAAAATACCTCTGTAAAAATGTATCAACTAAATACATAATTCAAGATAAACCACACTACATTAGCCATTTTATCAAATTGTACGACATGCCTTGTAAACCCAGTCCTCTGATACTCAAGGATGAACCAATAGGACAATTTGATGGGAAGTTATGACTCTAACATGATATAACTATTTATTGCCCCGGATCAACGAGACACATATATTAGCAATTTTCAATTCAAGATTGGCCTTGCAGACACCAGTTCAAGAACATGACAATTTCTCAGCAACTCTCTCTCCAAGAATAGTTGCTGATCTGCGGAGGGAGATGTTATATAGCTCGGTGTCACAGGCGGAAAACTTATTTAATATTATAATGTGTCCGTCTGATAGGCGGCCGAGGGCCACAAAATGCTGACAACAGAGAGATCGGGTGAACAGCGCCGGTGGGAAAGGAATTTCTTCTTTTCCCACACTTATTATTCCATCGTGGAGTAATTAAGTCGTAGGTTAAGTTAGATTAATTTAGGTTTAAGCAGATTACTGTTCTTCCAACATTGAAGGCAGTAATCTTAGATATAGTTTAGTTTTAGAATTAATTTGTATTTTCAATTTAAAAATGTATTAATATAAGTTTAAGTATAAAAATCGTATTTTCTTGACCCTCCAATTGCAGCCAACGTAACTAGTTCGCCATTAAATTTGTTTTTAAAGCTAACGACAAGTGAAATTTGTTTCGCCTTTTGTTGACAATGGCGGTTTGATAAGATGCCGGGGACGGCGGGCGCGAACGTGCCGAAATGTCTATTCACTCGGTGAACGCTAAACTGTGTTGAATTTTCTTTACTCTTCTTGTTCTTATTTTTTTTTATTGTAAGTTTCTGTTATTGTTTATGTTTTGCGATGATTCTGTTTCATTGCGTTAAAAAAAATCGTTATAATGAATATAAAATATATTTCTATAACGCCACTCAACACGCAATGCCTCCAGGAATCGGAATAAAGTAGGGAACGGAGTGTCTCAACACTAGGTTCTGCTTATCCTGATGTGTGTGCAGGAAAGAAGAAGCAGGGAAAAAGTATACACGTAATATATTAATTATTCGCTTTAAGTATTGTTGAATATGAAACATATATTACTTTTTTGTTATTAACAATTTAAATATTAATAAAATTCTGAGGCAATAGAAATTGAAAACGTCAAAAGTTTTTCCTTTTCACAAAAAATACATGAAGCACATAAAAACATAATAATGGAACATATGACGTATTCTCATGGCCTCGTGATTTATACAAATAAGGAAACAGAAAAGTTAACTCCATCCATTCCTGAATAATATGTAATTCTGGTAACTCGTTTAAATGTGTTAACTTATTTTGTAGAGTCATCCATAGCATTTAGTTAATTTAAGTTTCACAGCTATCAATTTCAATTGATTAGTGCTTTGCCTTGGTTTTACCCCAAATGCCGCAAAAGTACCCGTGTAAAAGAAGGTATATTTAGATGAAAATAATTATAAAAGCAGTGGAATTGTGTCAATGGGGGGCAGTTGCCTGTCGGCAACGGCCCTTATTGGAAGGAAACTAGTGTGAAGTATTGTTATTAGGTGATACATATCACTGATTATACATAGTATCCTTGTCCAAATAGTTTAAGAAACATATAGACGATATGTATTTTTATCATGTTTTTTTAAAAACGTTAACCACTTCCGATTTCTCATAATTATTATACAAATTTTAAGTGGCATTCGTTTACTCTGGACACAGCGCCGCCAGTCCCATTTTCAATTTACATACAAAACCAGAAGGACCAGAAACGTGTTTTTATATAAATAAAATAAGTTTTAGTTATTTTTACATTAAAAAACATTTTTACTCATCCAGTGCCCGGAGCGAATTTAGAAAGTTTATACATTTAAAATTTTATGACTCCACTACGAACATATTTTGTTATTTATAACCAATAGAAGAGGCAATGAATACGGTACATCGTACGTCTCGGTGGGATTGTTCCGAGAACAGTTGTAAACTCTCAGCAGAATAATACAAAATTGCAGAATCAGACGATGGATACGCTTGCCAATTTAGAGATACATTTAATTACTATCCATCTTCTTAATTATGCTGCATTTTATTGTACAATGTTATTTTCCTAGTTTTTTTTTTTTGGAAAACAGCAGAGGGAACCTGGGAACCTAGTGTTAAGACACTCCGTTGCAGGTATTGCATTTTGAGTTTTGGTGGAGATCAACGACACGCTTTGCTTTGATACCAGAGCGAAGAAAAGAAAATATTAAATATTATATTTCCTATAGTCGGTATCGAACACACAACCTCGCGCTTGTGCCCCAGGGCAACATCTAACCTCGTTTGTAGATTCATTGTTTTCTATTTAAAATTAATAAAGATCTTCTTTTTCACTTTAAATGTAAACATTTAATAAATGAGTCGATGCCTATAGTAATACAGGGTATTTTGTTTATGTATACAAAATTATAATATAATACTTCAAATATCGTTAAAGATTTTCAAGTATGCTATTTCCAGTTTTAACTACAGTGTCTGTATTAAAGGCCTAATGCATTATCCGATATTAAACGTACTTTTCTACAGTAATTCGTTGTTTTTTTTTTCGTATAAATCTCATTTTGATATAAAAATTATTATGATGATTATTATCACTGGCATCTAGTGAAATGACTCGTACATCATATGTCAATCAATGGAATTTACTTTTGATTTACTACTAAATTGAAAGTTTTATTAAAGAAAACAATAATGGCGACGGCTTTTGTCCCATTATATATAATTAAACATTAAAAAGCCTTATCCATATCGTGCAATAAGCGGTCTTCGTGGCACACATCCAAACTGCGCTATCCATGTATGTATCTACTATGTAGGCATGAGTTGAGTGTATTTGGCAAAGGGCAATTCTATATAGTTTTTTGCCCGAAAAACTTTTTCTATCAACGGAACGCAGAATTTATTGTGAAATTTTCTGCTGGAACTTAACAACTTCCTCAGCAATTCTGCCTACGCCGACTACACATGCCATCCCACCCGTACTACCTGCTCTATTTCCTGTCTACATGAATAATAGCCGTGGCCTATTCCAATCTAACTTATATCGTTTTTCTATACAATAATATGATTAACTTATGTTGTTATAATTATATTATGCTGTGTACTGTTAACTGTTGCTTCAGTTGCTGTATTAATAGTTGCTAATATGTATATCTTACATATTGTATTTTTTATATGATCACCAAATGATCGGAAAAATTACTAGTGTTTTAATTTAAATGAAATATTACAATGGACCAATATCTTTGTAAAAATCCATCTTTTCTTCATTAAATTTTATTTAAAAAAAAATACAGTTTTGTATTTATTTCTAGTCAAATAGTGCTTCATATATTCCTTATACATTCAAAAAGAGCCCTCATTACCAACCCGAAAATGCTGGAAAGATAAAAACTGTACGTGACAAAATATAAACATAAAGGAAAAATTTTATGTTTCGGTCAATTTTCTTTGATATACGACTGTATCCTCGCGCATTGTGCGGGACCCTTGTAACAGCAAATAGACCGCGTACTACAAAGACAGAATGATGTTTATGTAAACTTTTATATTTCCCTACAGAAGCGTGTTCCTCAAATTTGATATCATTCGCTTTACGCTCGTGTGGAAATAAATGGGGGTATATTCAGACGGGCCAGATAGGGTTACTGTGGGACCCTCTACGCTAATGTGAAATACGTCCCTTACTTCTTGCACCGTTGGCCGTCACTGCGAAACTATATACGATTAAATTTTATACCGCCATTATCGTCACTATTACGAAACTCCTCCGAGTGCGGGCCCACCTTCATTAGGTTTAGTGTTGCTCCGTGCCCTTTTATTCATTACGCTTAAGAACGCAACATTATTTAGAAGAATGTTTACCATTTTAGGTAATTGTCTGTTTTCATAGCTACAAGACTCCATAGTGTTTGTTCGGCCTATTTAGCGTAGTGTATCAAGTTGATTGGATTGGATCGTATAACAATAATTGAATATACGCCTACCTATAGTAGTTTTGCCTCTATTATTCGGAGGTTCGCTTTGATTTGAACGTTTTCTGTTTTCGCTAATGTACCGTGTACGTACAAGATTCTTGTGTTTAATTTGTATTACTTAGGTACTCGCTTTGTAATTAATGTAAAACTATTTTATTTTGCTTATTTTGTTATATAGATTTATAATATTTTATGTTTTATCGACGGGGTCAATCTTGGCGCAGGTATACTAAATGTGACTGTAAACGCGACCGGTTCTCCACTCGATTTTTGTTTGACCTCCACTCGATGAACTAAAATATTTATTTAAATTTATATTACAATTTCTTCGCTCTGGTGTAGAGGCAAAGCAAGGCGTTGAGTTCCGTCGCTTAACACGCAATGCCTTCAGAATTCTGCGAAGTGGGGAACGAAGTGTCACACTATGTTCCCTCTGGCTACCCTGCGGTGTGCGGCGTACGGCGTAAATGCTGATTGAACTTCGCTTGCGTAGAAATTTACAGATAACAATTCGGAGCATTGTTTGTGTAGAGTGGCAGGACGCTGTACTTTGTTTACCAGAACGGGTAAAAGTGAACAGTTTAGTATAATGATTGCCTCGAATGAAAATTGAACTTATATTTATCCTTTTCACAATCAAACGCTTTACCACTGCGCCACTATTGAACTTTAATATGTCAATGCAAAGTGTTTATGAAACCTAACAATTTTGCTGAACCAGATTCGTATTCTGTTCCTACGTCTCATTACCTTCAATATATTTTTTTCAATTTACCAGGGTATAGAAAGCGGGTGTAAAAACATTCCGCTCCCCACTTTCCTCCTAATTCTGTAGACACACCCTTGCGCCACGACTAGTCTCAATATTTTTCCATAAATTTATTTAATGCACATCATAGATATATTTTATTTTCTACATAGCTTATTAATTTAACATATTATACTAAATATATTTTAAACTTAATTCTATTAAGAGCGGGTTACAGAAGGACCTCGTTTTAAACTACTTCGCCTTCATTTAACTTTACGGCATAAAAACCGAGAAGATACGACTTCGCAAATTGAGCGAAACTTTCGTAAAGTAATATTATTACAACAACCGAAAGCGAGTTCCATTCGTGTGAGCGCTTTTCACGATTGGTTATTTGTCGTGCAATAGAAATAAGGCAACTTTATTGTAATTTTCTTACTAGTTAAAACACAAAAGTCCAAAAAGTGACAATTATTAGATAATTCATAGAAAATAATAATTACAAATTTATAATCGTAGTGCGTACATTTCATACAAAATAAATACAAAATAAATTGTACTTCTCATTGATATACTTTAATCCTGTAATAGGTACGGAACCGACTCGGTATGCAAGTCCGACCGGTTTGGCCTGGCATCTGCGCGTTTTATAGCATAAATTGTTAAATATTCCCGTAAGGTATAGTCACTATACATGTATAGCTAAAAAGATTTATTACCTATTCCTTTATCATTATTCAAATTTTACTATAACAAAAAGTTTCATATAAATAGAATGAAAAAATAGCTATCACAAGACATTACAACGCTATTTTGGCAACTTATTTCAACATTGTTTTCCAACAAAATACTGTTTACAAAGAAGTTACGAGATTAAAGGATTTTCTATATTACTCGAGTCAAACATTTTTATTTTCCACTCCCTGTGCCTTGTATTACTTATTATAAAATGTATTTCAGCATTTTGTTCTACGGACTAATATGAAATAAACACATTTTTGTCTGGAACTGCAAAGTCAAAAGAAAAGAAAGAAAACTGCTTTATGGGGAAACTTTTCAGCAACAGCCTTCTATTTAAATTACCAGGTGCAGCATAAATACTGTCTAAATACCCGTATGTCTAAAACTGAAAGGTTAATTTCGCTTAAAAATATATTTAGCAACATCTAGAGCTTTACAAAGCTTCAAAGGTTTCAGAGGTTGTAGGTTCGATCTTCATTCATTTCCTCGAGGGCGAGGAAATGAATGAAGGATTCTGGAGGCATTCCGTGTTGAGTAGCGGAACTGAACGCCGCGCTTTGCCCCGACACCAGAACAAAGAAATGACAGTATAAATTTAAATAAATATTTTATCTCCTCCTTCATTTTACAGTCACACTTTGTGCCCTTGCGCCACGACTGGCCTCGTCCAGCACATAATACAACAAATTAACAAGAAATATATACAAGAAACCATAAAAAACTACAACGTATTCATTATCTACACCTACAGCACTATAAAGACCGAAATCAAGATGTATGTACGTCGATAAGCAAGGGCTAATTGAGCTTGTGGGTGTTTGTACTGGCGCTTGGTTTGTTTGAGAACTGCCAACCGATTGTCCCGGTCATTACCTCTGTACACCACTGTGTGGACATCGAGGCATATCAAAACTATCTAAAAATAACAATGTACTGAAATTTGTTTGTTTTATCGATGTTTTCGTAGGAACTAATATTTATTCGGTCAATAGTACTCGTGGCCAAATTATAATGTATGATGCTTATTTATTCATTGTTTGCAATATTATTTATTTGTATGGTAAATACATTTTGTATGTTTATTATTACTTTGTATGGATAGGTATGTATTTATAACATTACGCAATGCCTGAAGAATACGGTGGAAAGTGGAGAATGGATGTTTTGGGGAGCGGAGTGTCTCAATATTCGGTTAGGAAGTTCATAGCTATATGAGGTAATCATTTTTAGCTAAAAATATATCTTCATAATATATTTAGCCCATCTAGCTAACAAAATAAATGTATATAATACTATTACATACAATTCTAATTTTATTGCTTGAAACTATTTAAATTAAACGTCTTAGTCTCTTAATGCTACCGTCAATGGTAGTTACTACCAAGACATTAAAAACACGTGAATCACTGAGCACATTTGTAGAAGTTTCAACATTAGAGTTGCAAACACCAATTCACAATAGATACCCAAGATATTTAAACTTATTTTTAGCACTCACTAACTAGATTTCTTATAAGCACGACTTTTTTGTATATTCCATACCTAGAATATAGTTGGAACCTGAGAACCTAGTGATAAGACACTCCGTTCCCATTATGATACTTTAATTTCCCACTTTCCTCCGAATTCGGAAAGCATAGGGTGTTGAGTAGCGGAACTCAACGCAGCGCTTTGCCCCATTACCAGAGCAAAGAAATAAAAATATTAAATATTTCGCTTTCACAAGAAGTAAAATCATCAACCATCGGAAAGAAGAATTGAACACAAACTATTGGTTTACAGTCGCAAAACTGGCCTCCATAAACTAAAATTAAGTCAGCTTCACGCACACAGCAGGGTAGGCTGAGGGAACCTAGTGTTAAGACACTCAGTTCCCCACTTTCCGCCGAACTCTGGAGGCATTGCGTGCTGAGTGGCGAATCTCAACACCGCTCTTTGCCTCGAGACCATAGCGAAGAAATGAAAATATAAATGTAAATTAATATTTCACTACCTCGAGTGGGGATCGAACCCAAAACCAGTCGATTTTACAGTCACACTTTTTGCCTCTGCCTTACCTATACATACGAGTATGTATATATAATATTTTCATATTGATTTAAGTTGTGAAAATATTAATACAAAGTTATACATAAAAGAACATACTAGTAGCGTCTAAGGGATAAAATAAAATGACAATGTTTATAGAAACATAACATAAATTATAGATATACGAATACTAACGTATGTCTTTCAGGCAAACGCCAGTCGCCCTCTGTCGACATTACAAGAGCTACCTTACGTACTACGTAATCGATCTCTCGACTAGCTTTGATTTATATTATGTACAAATGTTTAATGTATGAATGAGCAATTCATTTACTTTAGAGTTTAACCGTGACTACAGAGTTTTATATAATGTTAGAAACCAAAAATCTTATAAATAAAGATATTTTGTGTGAGACCGTCGTGGCGCAGTGGTTTATTTTGAATATAGCAGGGTAGGCAGAACGGAATCTAGTGTTAAGACACTCCGTTCTCCACTTTCCGTCGAATTCTGGAGGCATGGCGTGTTGAATGGCGGCACGACCGCAATGTGTGTGCGGGATACAGCGTGAAGCTATTTTTTATAACTTGTATATTTAATAAGCTAACGTTCAACTGCAAATAAAATCTTGATTCCGTTCAGGTCCAAAATACTAATGCCGCTTACTTAAGCACATTCTTATTTAATTTGCAGAAAGGGAAAGGCCCTTAAATGTTTTCAACGTCCCTACCTATTTACAAGTCGCTATTTACAGGGGTAGGGGGCTTCGACGAGATTCTACTCAATCCGGATTCAATTTACCGTCAAAATGGACGTTAGGTTTCATTTGGTGATGTATTCCCACAGCGAACACTCACGATGAGGGCTTAGTTTGTAGGAAACCAATAACCGATAGTGTAAGGCTATTGAATAATAAACGAACGGAATATTATAACTGTTTCCATTGTCACTTTACTTTTTTTTGCATATGACGAACAATTTAATAAATAACTCGATTTAAAGAAGTACTGGACGAAATAACATTTTGAAATTGTCCTTGGAAAAGAAGTTTTACTCTAAGTTGTTATACCGAATCAAAAATCATCCTTTTTCTCTTACTATCTCTGTCTCCCCATAAAAATAAGACATTACATAAACGACTAAACCAGCGAAGTATTCATAACAATAAAAAAATATATATCTAAGTGAATCATTAGCACGTTTATTACGTTTACGTGGTATCTAACGATTGCGTGGCTTTTGACCATATCTACAAGGAGTGAGGGCAAAAGGAAAATTCCTTGAATATCCAAGAAAGATATGAGGTAGTCGTTAACACGCAATTTACTTTCATTATGCACGAATGAAAAATATTTACATATATACTAGTTTATCTAGCAACAAACGACTACAAAATAGTTTTATTTGACAACAGACAATACTATACTACATCAAAATAAATCAGTTCAGAAATCTCGGCATAATCGTACATACATAATAATTAATCAATCAATCAATCAGCTTCACGATGTATCCTGCACACAGCAAGTTCGCCAATTCCTTGACATCAGAGCGACGAATTGAAAGTATTAATGTAAATAAATATTTTACTTCTTCCAGTGGCGATCGAACCTATAACCAGTCGCGTTTGGAGTAACACTGTGCCACTGCACCACGACTGGCATCGTAAATATATAAAGAATAAATAAAATACCAACGGAATTGAGAACATTAGAATAGAAGCTTAATTCAGAGTATTATAGAATAAAATAAGTTATATTAATATTGTTCGATAACAAATGAAAAGGCAAGTAGAACAATCTTCAAAAGTCGCGAAAATAAATTCTATAGTTAATTAATATTGTTGATATTTGTTTAAACATACATTAATGCAAAATGCCACTGGCCCAATTTACATAATATTATTTTTATAATATGGTAAATGGTTTCACTAAATTGAAATTCGATACGATACGATCTTGCATTTTACATATGGAACATAACATTATTTGATTATTTATGATTATAGAAGAAGTTGATATTATTTTCAATACATAAACGTAACAGAGGACAAATTAATTTTTAAAAATAACCTCATTTCAATATAATATGGTCTAGTCTAGATAAAAAAAACTAATAAAAATTAAACCTTAAACCTAACAATTAGTGTTTTTTTTTATTGTGACACTTCGATTTAACCAACAATATGTTAAAGAAGTCATCTTTACTACAGCAATCATTTTCAAAACATGAAAAGAAAACACGACGGAAATATAACCTACAGCATTGATAGTAATATTTTGCAGCTAAAAAGGGTCCACTTTACTATTGTGAAAGTATGCAATATGTAGCACTAGACGAGGACAGGCGGATTATGATGATAACGATAAACGTCAAATATTGTAATTTGTATATACTTAGTATTGCTTCTCACAATAGCCCTCTCCAATTGATATTTTTTTTATTTGTTAGATAAAAACTTTAAAAATATATATTATTGAAAATAATTTTACGGTATATTATATTTTAAAATAAAAAAAATGCATATTAAGACATCGATCCAACATAGTAAAGACATAGTAAAGATATGAAAGTTACACTCTGTTTACTCGCTGTCCACCGACTGTAGGCGGCGCGCTGTTTAAGATGCTAATTCAATAACTCCTTACTTGGCTTGAAACCAAGTCGCTTTACAAATCGGCTTAAAATAATATCGAGACAAAGAGTAAGTTGAATTAGTGTCAATTTACACTTCTAAGTTTGTTTTGAATTTTAATGAATTTTCTTGCTTATTGTCACCACGTTTTATTAAAGTGTTCAAATAAATTTATCAATAGTAACGGATTATTCTAATGAGATATTTCTCTCCTTTTCTATTGCATTAGTCCTCGGAGTATTTACGTTTCTTTTTTATTACCTTCGCGCTATATCCCGCACATACACCGCCGAATTCTGTAGGCGTTGAGTCTTGAAAGGTGTAACTAAATATTTAAATAAATCATTTCCTGCAGTGGGAGTCGAACCCACAACCTGTCACGTTTACAGTCGCACGCTTATGCCCATGCCCTACGACTAGCCCTAGTATTTATGTCTAGGTTATCTGACGGAAATACACCATATACATACATATCAAAAAAAATCAAAAAAATCACATATAGAAATATATATTTTTGCCTAATTTACACAGATAATCTAAAAAAATCTCTTCATTTTAAAAACATACAATGACTAAATCAAATACTGAGCATATTAAATTTTAGTTTCATTATCACATTTTAGAGGCCCATTAAGCTTAGTTCCCGTAATGGCAAAGCTGACAGGCTGCGGTCCGCGGAACACGCGCTTAATGGCAACGAAATAACGAAATACCCGAACTCGTTATCGTATTATACGTACCATATCATAGTATAGTAGGTACGTACTTTTTACATAAATATTAACTAGCAATCACTACTGACCGAGCTTTTACGTCCTGCTCCAAGGCTTTCCGATAACAAGAAGTCCCTATCAGAGGCATCTATGCTAAAGTCACGCAACACTTAACTAGAACAGCTGACTGGATGTTCTTTATTCATTGAGAAGGTTTGAAAATCTAAGCCGCAAACAAGCAAACCTCATGCATATTAATGTTTTATCTACATTACTTAGAACGTCGGGAGTAATGCTCGACGCTTTTATGTGTTAGCTAAAATTTTCCATCCGTGTGTCGAAATTGTTGCATAGTTTAACTCCATTCAACGAACGAGTGGATAGTTTTTGTCATTTAAATTTAAATATCAGGCTGATTGATATACAGTTTTTATTTCATTTATTTATTTATTTAGTGTTAGTTAATATAGGGGAATAGACAGAGTGAGCTTAAGATACTTCAAAGTCCGCTTTCGCCCGAATTCAGGACATTGCGTGTTGAGTGGCGAACTTCAACGCCGAGTGGTATCGCCGAATTCCCCACGTGAGTACTGAACCTACCACCAAGTTTACATTTAAACACTGTGTCTCTGCGCCCTCATAATTGCAAACCTTGTCATCTTCCATTAACGTATCACTCTTATTAATACATATTTTATTTTTCTCCTTATTCTTGTTATTTTTCTCTTCTCTCTTCACTTAACATACCCAATAAGCTTACTGAATAAATAAATTCTATTCCGAATTTGAACTGTAACGTAAATAGAAGCAACCTAAACTTGTCACTTCATATCATATCGCGTCATCGATCTTTTGGAACTACAGAGATGGTCTAGTTAATTTCGACAAGCGCTTACAATATTGTGTCGCTATTGACTGAAAATAATCTTAAGCTATAAATGACATTAAGTTATCATTCAAATTATTTTTTTATATTTTCAAAGAAAATCATCATCTGTTTAGAATAACACTGTATGGAACGGAACGTTAAAAAATTATACCTTCTACTAAGAACGCTTACATATGTGACACTATTATTAGTCGCTCCTCCTTAACAAAACTAGACTATTTTATGTGCATATTTTTGATAAGAAAATGATGTGTACACAATATCTAAGACTTAAAGTTATGATTAATGCATGAATCTTGAGGAAGTTTGACCGCTCCATTTACATTTTGAAAGTGATACTTGGTGTAACAACAATTTGCATTTTCTGGCCGCATATGTTCGCTAATCATTTAGAGTTTATTCACTCTATGGGGTAAAGGCACTGCACATAAAAAGCAGTTATTTATAGTTGAGCTGTATCCGGTAGTGTTTACTAGGAGGGGCAGTGCGTCCGTCGCCCTCGTAAATCGTTTAAAGGTTGGGCTCTCCATCCTCAAGATGAATACCCTTGTCTATCTGATATATTTACTATCTTGTCCTGTCCTTATCTTCTCCTCAACATGCATGTGACTTTTAATAAAATTATAGAGTACCAGGAAACACCAATTATATAATAACAGCACCATCTAATATAATTTCGCTTGGAAAATTTCTTGCACAAGTAACTCCATCTATTATTATTAAATTCTGACATATTCATCCATCACCGCATCTCGAATCTTTATCCCATGGAAAATGAAAACTTGCAAAATTCTTTTTGGCCGGCGGCGGCTGGGGAATACTGCGGTTGGCATTTTGACGGCCAAGAGAGGCAGATTGTAGTTGACAGTTTTCGACTTTGCCTCATTTGTTTTTTTTCGTTCCTAAACGAATCAAAATGCCTTTTTCGTCCCTTTTTTTCATTTGACGTAATAAAGTTATGTTTTGTCATAATACAATATTTCAGTTTTGATGTTCAACATCAAAACTGAAATATTGTATTATGATTTCAACAATTCAAAATACATTTACAATTTGTAATTTATATTTTTAATTAAAGCCGGCCGTGGCGCAGTGGCACGAAGTGTGACTGTAAAACCGACTGGTTGTGGGTTCGATCCCCACTCGAGGAGATGAAATATTTACTTAAATTTATATTTCCATTTCTTCGCTCTGGTGTCAAGGCAAAGCGCGGCGTTGAATTCTGCCACTCAACACGCAAGGCCTTCAAAATCGGCAGAAAGTGGGGAACGGAGTGTCTTAACACTAGGTTCCCTCTGCCTACCCTGCTGTGTGCGGGATATAGCGTGAAGCTATTTTTTTTTTTTTTTTTTTTTTTTTTTTTTTTTTTTTTTTTTTTTTTTTTTTTATTTTTAATTAAACCAATTCATTTAAATGTCATAACATTAGATTAAATAATTGCTATGACGCTATAACCTTTTATGTTAAATTATAAGGAGGTCGAATAGGCCCCACAGTAGTAAACAGTAATAACTATATACTTCTGTTCCCTATATAATGGGAACATACGTAATGTACGGTAAGCATATAAACCATTTCTCATGTAAATTGTGTGACTTTGGCCCATTCGCGCATATAATGTAGCGTACTTTATCGTCAGTAATCCTACTTTAACGGCTTTCTCGCTTTTTGTTTTCTTGGTGAAATGCTTTGGTAGAAGCCGATCGTGTGACTGTGAACGCGACAGGTTGTGGGTTCGATTTCCACCTCGAGGAAGTTAAAATATCTAATATTTTCATTTCTTCGCTGTAGATTCGAGGCAAAGCGCGGCGTTGAGTTCAACAAACAATGCCTCAAAAATTCAGCCGAAAATGGGAAACGGAATATCTTAATCCTAAATTCCCTCTGCCTACCCGCCTGTGTACGGGATACAGCGTGCAGCTGCAAAAAAATGCATCGGTTACTGCTTTACTTTCATGTAAAAATGCAGTAAAAGCGATCTAACACAAAACAGAGTGGGCCTTTAAACCTGGCACCAGTTAATTTAGCCGGAGCGATGGCGCGTTATACATTGTGCTCACAGAATTAATCGCATAGCCAACATTGTAAAGCTTTGAAGGTAACGTCATAATTTTAATGGTCTCTAAAAGCTCTCTTTTTAACAATCGATACTACCCACTTTGGGTAGTTTATGCATCGAGTGTATTGTATATAGAGGCCGTCATGGTGCAGGGGCTCAAGGGTGTGATTGTAAAGCAACGGTTGCGGGTTCGATCCTCACTCGAGAGAATTGATTGTTATTTATTAATATTTTCGTTTCTTCGCTCTAGCACCAAGGCAAAAGCTCGGCGTTCAGTTTAAAACTCAAGAAGCAGTGCCTCGAAAAATTCAGTAGGAAGCGGAGAGAGAGGAGTGTCCTAACACTGAGTTCCTGCACTTATCCTATTTTATATGGAATGAAATAACAATATTTATAATGTTGTGTTTCTTTATCAATTACTTTTACCGTTTTAAAAACTTATATCTTCGTAGACCAATACATAATATATATCAACAAATTTTGTGTGTACTTTACAAGTAGTGCTAATATATTCGCAGAACTTAGTTCACTGAGAACCGACAGCTTGAGTATTATTTAGAAGATATATTGCAAGAACAATTAATACTACAACGAGCGGTGTAGTCGAGAAGCATAATAACTTTGCAACAGCAAAATGTACCTCGGCGGGAACGTATCTGCACTCTACAGCCAAACTAGTAACTCATTGGAGGAGCTTCGCCTGACCTCATTAGGAAAATTTTGGATTTTCGCCAAAACGGGAACTGAGAAAGCACTTCTTACAACGGCCGGCGTCACATAGGTTGCCCTCACAATATCTGGTATTATTGCTTTGCCAATACCGAAAACAAATGATTTTCTTTGATGATCGTGATAATGGCCGCTGGTGGCGTAAGTGGGACGTGAAGGCAGCTGTCGAATTTTATTAATGTGCTGGCGGTACGGTTTGCCTTGGCGATTATCTAAGGAAATGGGGCTGCTTAAAAGAAATTTTAGCTCGTTTTTATAGGTTAAGTTATATTAAAATCTTGTCGTAATCTATAAATTAACTAGTTCTAAGGTAGTTTTTAAATATTCTATTATTATTATTATTAATTATAGTATGAATATATTTTTTTCATAATAATTTTGAATGTGTGATATTTTCTAAATTATTTTAAAAAATTTTTAGAAAAAAATTACAAATAACCTTATACCTTCAATTAGCATTATATTGTAGATATGTACGTACATAGCAATATATAAAAAATAGGTAGCTGGAGAAATAACAATTTGTTTTATTTTTTATTCAAAAATTACTGAGCTATTAAACATATAAAGAAAATAAAGTACTGCCTCCGCGACAACATGCTGCGTCTTGTCGTCAGTCGGCGCTTGCGAATACTTTCATACATTGACTCGTTTAGTTAGCGAGTTCAAATTCAATTATGTTTATAGTAAATAAATAATATTAAAAATGGTTAAAAAAAACTTATCACCAATCAACTTCGTATCACCTGAAATCGGAAAAAGATAGTTTGAGTGACAGTAAAGAACATATTAAAATATATTAGATTAGATGGTCGATGAATTAGCCTTAATTAGAATTTAAAAAAAGTAATACAAAAAATATGAAGCCTGTCGTGGCGCAGCGGCACGAAATGTGACTGTAAAACCGACTGGTTGTGGGTTCGATCCCACTCGACGAGATGAAATATTTACTTAAATTTATATTTCCATTTTCTTCGCTCTGGTGTCGAGGCAAAGCCCGGCGTTGAGTTCTGCCACTTAACACGCAATGTCGGTTCCCTCTGCCTACCCTGCTGAATGCGGGATACAGCGTGAAGCTGATTATTAGAAAAAAATATGCTTATAATTTATAGGTCTTGCTTTAAGAAAATAAACCACTTATACTCCTTAGTATGTATAATAATATTTCTCCTTTTTAGTATAATTGAACACGTGTATTCCTTTTTTGATAATGTCATAAGGATTTAATTATTAAAATGTCGAACACTGAGATCGCTAGCGGCGTTGCTTTGGAAGCGAGGGATTCAAAGAAATCTTTTCTCTATGAATACAATTATATGCTAAATTATATTTTTATAAGAAAAATTGAGGGAAAATATACTTTAATTTTTGTTTAATATTTTTATTTAGTTTAAGTATGAATAGATTTTCTTATAAACGACTTGATTTTTTTTTCTTATTGTTTTTTTGTTGACTGCTCTTTACGATCATTTATAATATTACATAAAGAAAGTTGTAGTTTCGCTTGAAGACTTTAGTAATTTTGATAGGATTTATATTTGTAACATACACAGAAATTCATCGAAAAAAAACATGCTTATTACGATTTATGCAATAATAATTATTATTAAGTGATATAGATGCCTGCCTACCCTGCAATGTGCGGGATACAGCGTGAAGCTGATTTATTTTGATTTATTAAGTGATATAGATATAATTATTGAGTTTCAATATATTAATTGGTTGTTGCCCTAAAAAAGCATATAATATTAAATTATCAAAGCACAACAAACACTACGAGTTAAACGGTCGTGTCCGAATATATCGGACCGCACGAATATCTAATAAATTATCATCCCTCTCAATATCACTCCCCAAATAGAATTCTATATAACACTGTATAAACTGGCAGCATAAGCACAATGGCCCTAAGTCGACCCTTGTCACTACGTCACATATCTGTCTGACTTAATTTTAACGAACCCTACCCTACCCTACCCTACGCCTAAGGAAACCGGCTTATTTTGTTTGACCATAGAAAATCAGACCCCGGCCTTTCATGAGGCTAGTGTTTACAGTATCTCGCGATGAAATTGCTTTTAACACATAATAAAGGCCTCGATATTACATATTCGATTGTGTACCCGGCTTTAGTTATTCGTAAAATGAACATGTTATTTTAAATCAAAGACTGTTTGATAGAGGATTGAGTGTAATTAGATATGTAGGAGTACCGTATCACAAAAGATGAAACACGACAGCGAAATGAACGATAATAATAGTCTATCTTATATTTTATTCTCAACTCAACTATTTATAAAAATATTATTTAATGGATTCGTTGCAGTGAAATTGTATTACATCCATGATAAAACTAACTTGTACGCTTGTAGCGAAAGTTCCCATCGGGAATACTTAATTTGAAAATTAAATATTAAAATAACTCAGAAGTAGGGCTTCTATTCTAGTTTTTAGGTCAAGTTCCTTAGTGGTCTCGAGGCTTTATTGTACTAGAAAGAAGTGGTAGCGACTATTCTTCAATAAATACTTAAGGATAATTCAAAAGTATTCTACTATTACTTTTTCATTCTGTTCTATTTCAAAGAAATAAGAGAACTGGCCCTTAGGCGCATCTTAACACAACTTTGCAAACGGAATTACCGGATGTTGCTTTTGTTGCGGAAACGCAAATAAAAAGTATTCCGCTTGTTACATTACTCACCGCAATGGTGAACTTGGAAACCACTGAAAATGCTAATTTGATATTATAAAAAAAAGTGTCGGACATCGTGGCTTAGTACTATAACGTCTGATTGTTATCACTATAGTAATAGGTTTGATCCACACTCGGGGAAATGAATTATTTTCATTTTTCTACTCTAACATGATAAAGCGCGGCGTGGATTCCTCCAATCAATGCGCAATATAATTAATACCTAATTTTAGAACGGAGTTTCTTGACACTAGGTGCTCTGTCTACCCATCATGAAACATTATTTGCTTTTTAAAAAAAAATTCAAGTTTTTTTTTGTTTCCGCGCAAACGCAATACGCACACGCAGAAGCATTAAATATATTGTATATTGGATTTACTATTATTTATAAAAGAAACATTATAAATATAAAAGTAATGTAAAATGTAAAAAAAAACTTCGAGTCGCTCATAAAAAAGGCGAAAAAACATTAAGTGCCTATTTACATAAAATATTCTATAATCTTTGCTATTCGGGGGCTGATTTAATGAAATATAAATACTTTGTAGAAAAAATTCGCTAATCGAAATTAATACAATATTGTTTTTTCCATAAACTTTAATAATTATGGTATTATGGTTATGGTTTTTCACCGACTTCTGGATAAAGAGGAGCTTATCAATTCAACTATTTTTTTTATGTTTGTTGCCACTGAACTTTTGACTCGGTGCACCCATTGATTATTCTTTTTTTATTTTCAAAGCTAGTTCTTTGTGTGTAGTCCATTTGGTCCATTTCCGACAATATTACCCATTAAAAACCTGAATTCGTCCAAATGGACGAATAACTCAATATCACACCAATTTCTATTATTTATTTTTTTAAAGGAAATGGAAAGAAGTGTATTCTTTTTTCAAGGGGAGTTAAAGTTAAATAATTTTGTTCAAAATAAGAAGTTACATGCTTCATTTTTTTAATAACTTACCACCATTTCACTAAAGTTAATGTCTTAGACCGGAGAAGAACCGGTGCAAAAAACTCAGCGGGACTTATTTCTTAGTATAGTTTGATGATAGGTTTATTTTGGTTAATTTCAGATTATGGGATCCGGTTAAAGTCATTTTTTTATTTGAATATAATATTATGTTTAAAAACAACAACATTTAATATACCTATTGGCTTGATGGCTACTTTTTGTGACATATGTACTAATAAAAAAGGGTCAAGGAATAGACTTGGATAGGTAGTGTTGTATTTCCCATAATTCCCGTTAATAATAGAACAGTCGGTTGTAAGATACGTGATATAAATCAATTTTCTTTCTTTCCAAAACACATTAAGATTTACATATATTTAAGTTATTTTTCTTAAGTTTGTAATTACATTGTGAGTTTTACGTTCAAATATTTAATTCTTTTTCTTTGAAACACAGACGGGATTTGATCGACTACGACGTGTTTTCGTTGATATCCGTTATTGTCCAACACGCTCGTCACGAACGCAGAAGTGGTAAACGGAGTGCTTAATCACTAGTTTACTTACCTATTGCCCGATACTAATCTCATAATGCAGGACTACAATAGAATAACTATTTTCAACCCAATTTAAAAGGGGAGCGTCGATGAAGCCACAGCAACATTATTCACATTGCCAAACTTAATAAAGTAAAAACAAGCACAACCCCAGCTTCTATTTCTGTGTTCTTGCCAGAAACAGTTCGATACGAACGATGCGACTGCACCACGTGAATTATACGAATGTGTATCGAACCTGATGGAAGTTACATAAATTCATATTTGTACGAACAGCGCGTTGTGTTTGCTTTTAACTTAATTGGATTGTGTGATTGGCTGTAGACGGCCGGTGCTAATGTTTCTGTTGCTGCTGCTGTTCTGTACGTATGTTTGTTGAATATTGTATGTTGTATGTTGTATATGCTATAGCTAATATACTTACAAATGTTATTGTACGTGAAATCGGTTTAGTCTTACGCCTGTACTCGTATGTGTTACGTTGAAAATATGATTAGATATATTTTATCTCTTTTTTTGCTCGAAATTTTGCGTCCAAAATGATGGAACACATCGTTTGATCTGTCAGAGCGAAGTGAAAATATGAAAATACATTCATTGTAATTAGTCTGGTAAGAACCAATCACCATGACCATGTCATTTACAGTCGGACTCTCAAATTTTATGTATTTTTAAATATTTTAATAAAATTTCATATATATATATATGTTTCCGAACGTATTTTTGAATCAAGCAAATTTAATATACTGTAGATCTTGTTTACATTTACTAAAACAATCTCAACAGAGAACAACAGTGCACCTTAAAGAAAATTAAAAGCACACTACCGCGCTTTTGTAGAGTCAAAATTTGAAACAAAAAACAAAAGTGAGAGCTCCTCTGTATTTGAATATGAATTTTAAAGTTGAAAATGCACGGTCTAAGCAAAACTACGAAGATTCCATTTCAGTTCAATGCCTCCAAAGAAAGGACCTGCATCGGCAAACAACGCGCTATAAATACAGAACGGGTTTGCTACTTGCCGTCGCACCGTTTGCGTATAACGCCTTTTGAAAAGAGCTCTAAAAACTTTTATAAACCTAAAATACTACATGAATGTGCTATATGTATAGTGGATTATGTTGATTATTTTTAGTTTCTATCGGTATTCGATGTACAAAGTAAATTTTCTAAATAATATACTAAGTTTTGAGTTGGCTTAACACTCGATAATTTCTCGTGTTTACGAAAGTGTATTTGTGAGGTGATAAAGGATGATTTTTTACTTTTTTTTTCAGCTTCACGCTGTATCTTGTGTATAGCAGGATAAGCAGAGAAAGCTTAGTGTTAAGACGCTCTGTTCCGAACTTTTCGCCTAATTCTGTAGGAATGGCGCGATGAGTGGTGGAACTGAACGCCACTCTACCTTGGTACCACAGCATTCATTTTCTCGTTACATTTATTTTTAAAATAGGTGTACCTTATATTTTTTTTATATGAATGTAAATTTCAAAATGCAATAAAGATTATATTATATGTATAATAATAATTAAATATTATTCTTCACCATGAACATAATCCAAATGTTATATACATACATACGTGCTCCAAACTGACAATCTCATCGTCCGTCCACTCATCGAAATTGAAAATGCACTATAATTGAAATGAATGACGTTTGTGGTAAAAATTTCACATCGGCAGTGTGATTTTTGACTTTTAACACTTTATACATCAAAATGTTTTTGTATGTTAAATTGAATATGAAATATGTTATCATATAAAATCTTTTGGATAAATATATATTTCTAGCTTTCTATTGAGAGTTACATATTTATTTATTCTGATGTATTTAGGCGGTATTATAATTTAGTTGTTTTATTTTTGCATATAGAGTTTTAATGTTGTTACGATATACTAATATTTAAAATGTATTATTATATAAGGTTCACGCTGTATCTCGCACACAGCAGGGTAGGCAAAGGGAAACTAGTGTTAAGACACTCCGTTCCCGAACTTTCTGCCGAATTCTGGAAGCATTGCGTGTTGAGTGGCAGAACTCAAAGCCGCGCTTAGCCTCGACACCAGAGCGAAGAAATGGAAATATAAATTAAGTAAATATTTCATCTCCTCGAGTGGGGATTAAACCCACAGCCAGTCAGTTTTACAGTCACATTTCGTGTAAATGTATTATATAATTAACTTTATATTTGTATATAAAATTGACTGGTAAAAATATGGAGTAAGTGAGAATAGTGAGAAAAACATCTAAGATACAAGCAAAGGTGTATTATATAGGTATTTAACAATGATTACAAGAACAAAGCAACAATAATCTTGTTTAAATGATTTTTATGCAAGCCATAATGTAACATTCTGTTAATTAACAAATATGCAGGTTTATAAAGATTTAAAATGGAGCGAAAATCGAGACAACAATAATAAAATGCGCGACAAAAGCCAACCAGCTAATTAGCTACTAGTACTACTGCAATTAAAACAGGCTTTGACACTTGAAAAATCGTATCTCGTGTTGTTACGAAGCAAAAAACACAACTTTCACATACTCATTATTAGAGAAGCTACAAAAGGTATGAATTGTATTGTTTTTTTTTTGTTTTTTGTAAAAAAAATTCATGTTTTACATTTTGTGAACACATTTGTGAGGTCTTTTAAAATGGTATAATTGGGACAAGCGAAATAATAACCATATATTTATGGAAGAATATGCGAAACGATGCGGACGGTGACGTGAGCTCAAAGTAGTTGCTTCGAGCGTGAGTTAATTTGAATTCTCTGGACCGTATGCAAATATTGTTGTGGTTCCAGATTTAGTTTTTGGCATTTTTAATCACAGGTAGTTTTTAAATAATGCAAAAGTGTAAGGTATTTTTTTTTCTATTCTTTACCCATTTATTTCTGTGAACTAAAATATTTGCTGAAAATTTTGTTGTCATTTTCTAACGAAATATCTCCTCCAATAGGGTAATGGTAAATTCTCAAAATACCATTTTAAATTCCTTAGCAAACATTCGAGACGGCTAAAGCGGCTTTAGTATAATATTTCATCCCCGTACGAGATGCATAAACACAATTTCATTCCAACAATATTATGCAGTGCTGTCTAAACAGGTTGAACTATTATATAGTGACAATATGATATATATATAATTATATCATATATATAATATAGTATATATCTATATTATATATATATATATATATATATATATATATATATATATATATATATATATATATATATACGGATTTATCCTCGTTATTAAAGTAGCTTGTTTATAAATTATTATTATTATAGCTTCACGCTGTATTCCACTCTATAGCAGGGTAGGCAGAGGGAACCTTTAAATCAGTAAC
Source organism: Heliconius sara (assembly GCA_917862395.2). Classification (NCBI taxonomy): domain Eukaryota; kingdom Metazoa; phylum Arthropoda; class Insecta; order Lepidoptera; family Nymphalidae; genus Heliconius; species Heliconius sara. The sequence goes on along the minus strand of OU860796.2, from coordinate 3,931,824 downwards.
CATAAAATATTAGTGTATTTTAAGAGGAATATCGTTTCCTGTTTAATACTCTTAGAGGATTATTAATTTAAGGGAATCATATTTTTGTAAAAATCTATGCACGAGTATGTCGTCATTGTCTTCTGTATATCTCGATCTCTTCTGACTTTATATGAATATAACATTTTGGAAAAAATAAAACCTCTACTTTGAAAACTTAATTAAATATAAACAATTTGCTTCAAAAATTGCAATTACACCGCCTTTCTAAAACTTCTCAAATAATGTATGAAACATTAAAAATGGCGTTGTTACCCAATACTTTATATTTATAATGAACAATATTAATTTGCAAGTTTTCTGTTTTAATTTAATTACAGTTGAGCGGTTTCAATTAATATTTGAAGCTTCCTTTGTTGTTTGTAAGTATCGATCGACACATTAACTAAGCACTCGATATTCGACTTTATGTTTTATTAAGAAAGTATTATGTAAGAGACAAGAATAGAATATAGACTCTGGCCAGTTGTGGCGTAGGGGCGCAAGCGAACGCGACCAGTTGTGGGTTCGATTCTTATTCGACCCCACCTAGCTCAATCAATTTACAAGTTAGACTAGATTAAAAAGTTATAAAAAAAAATTATATAAATTAATTTACTGTAAAAATATTCAAAATTAGAAATTTTATTTCATAGTAACTTAATAATTAACAAAAAACAATTTATTTTCTTTATAAACCAAAGCATATATTACACTTGTGGTTTAGTGCTACGTACAAGGCGTGTACGTAGTTACGGTGGACCATTACAACATCTGTTACAGTAATAATGCTATCAAGCTCACCCCACGAAAGCGAGACACGGTTTACATACAGCCGTAATGTATGTATGTCTGTATGTACATATACTCTAAAGTACATTTCGTTCTATTTGGAAATGAAAGTAATATACTTTCATTGACTCGTTATTCAGTTTAACGTTTATATTGTGAAGTATAAAGTTTATAGCTAATGTTGGCAGTAAAACATCGTTCTGCTTATTAATATAATGTGTTTGTATATGTTGGCGTATATTTATATTTACCTATGGTTACGAAATGGAATGTTACATTAACTGTGATATTACATTAACTTTGGATAGTCTACTTTCTTATATACAAGAATGATAAAAATAATCAAGATGCTAAAAATATTAGAGGCAATTGTAAAAATATTAGAGGTAATTGGAATTCTTGAGGCTTGCGTGTTGAGTAACGTAACTGAACGCCTCGCTTTGCCGTGATTTGTTACCAGTGTAAGGAAATGAAAATGTTAAGTATCTCATTCCACCTAGTGGGAATCGAATCTACAAACATCGTTTACAATACGGTTACAGTCACACCCTTGTATTCTTGTGACATGACGGCCAAATTAAGATTTTAAAAAATGAGATTTACTTTAAAAAATCTTAAATATTTATTTTACTAAGAAGAACAAATCAAATATATTACTAGCTTTTACTATTCCATACAGTTATACCGCAGTCGTAACCAACAAAGAGTTATTGGCACACAACTTAAACCCATATCTACGGTACATATGAATGTACCCCCATAAACAAGCATCCGAGCATAAAGATGGCGTGGATTAAATGAACCTCACCACCAACTTACAGCGTTGTAATTTTGTAGTTCTCAATAACAAATTGTTGGGGCTGTTCCTAGTTGGGTGCCGGTGTGGCAATTTATTTTTCGGTCGCGATCCAATTATTTTTGGGCACGCCATTGGGTATAAATCTTAAGCTTGAACCTCACGCACCCACCGATACCTTGTAATGCCAACCTTCCAACACTAAGTTATTGCTTATACCCGAACAAATTCGACCTCGTGTCTTAATTTTCGAGTGTATCGGGTTTTGTGAAGTGGACCGGAAGTGTCATTTTTTAGTTAGATGTTGTAAGTTTCATAATATACTTTTACTACTGAATATAAGAAATGAGGTATTTTATATTGGACAGAGAATTAATTGTGTAATTGGTCATTGATTAATATAATTTAATCTCAATGTGAGATTTTGTATAAATAGTAAAAATTATAGGTATATAGGTACAGGTACTGTTTAACATACAAAATATATTCATTAAAAAATGTAATGTAATTGTGTGTAATTAAAAAATATGTTTTGAGGTATCTGGTATGAAATGTATTACTAGATTGCTTCAATTTCTTCAAAAAATACAAGGTACTAGTCATTTTGCGAGAAAATTTAACTTCATCATTTAATCACATAATTTTCTATTTTCAGGTAAACACAGCACACGCGTCGCCGGTACACAATATCGAAATTAAAAGCAATCTAACGTCAATTTACGGTAAGAATCTGAACACGTCGCTTCCACCAGCACCAGCACCAGGGACGGTTCGAACAAAATATTGCCGCGCAAAAATTAATTATTTGCCTGAACGCTTAGGTAAATTTTATCCATTTAACTTAATTACTGAGTAGGTAATGGAGTTTATAGCTCCATTATTAATGTTGCGACGTGCTCGTTCCTTTGGTTTCGTTGAAAATAACTCTAAATGGCTACCTCCATGTTTTTACCTTACACGGGATTATGATCTTTATTCCTTGGTATTTGCATATGTTTAGATCTCATTTTTCAACGGAGTCAATCTTAAAATCCGTAAGGAAACCAAGAATAGCATTTAAACTGAGGTATTCGCTGGGGAGTACGTCAACTCTTTCCTGCAATACCGAAGCCATTGCGAGTGTACAATATTTTGAAATGGATGTGCTTTATTGGTAAGCTTTTAGTTCCATATATTTTAAAGAGAATATTTTCTGCTACATTTCTTAATTTATAAAATAATTCTTAAAAACCTTTATTCTTGCTAGCTAACAAACAGACAAAAAAATTCATAAGGCCCAATCCAACTTACACTTAGGCTTAACTTGGAAACTTCGCGAAAGCAAATTAATATTCCTTTGAAAAACTCTTAAGCAATTAACAAAATCTTCTATACTTCAAATAGAAATAAAATAAAATCTATTTTGAAATCTCAGTGATTTCACTGAACAAAAGGTGACGGCGCGGCGTAATGACCATTCCGTCTTGCCGGAACAAAGGCCCCAATAATCCTTTGAGGCTATTTTATATGGCAGGCAAGGTTCCTGCACCATAACATAATGGCTAATTAAAAAAAGAACGAATTAAATAAAACCATGTAATCTCTTCGTGTTGGATTTACATGGTATAAGAGATTGATTCCCCGTGTTTTTAAATTTTATCGTGTAGCTAGTTATATTTTAATAATGACCCGATCGCAATTGTACTACTTAATTATTTATTGAAAACTAAAGCTTCAGCGCCACTACGCAACGACAGCCTCAATTTATTACAATGGCAAATATATATCAAAATGTATTTGTAAAATGTTAGTAACTTTTACTTCATTGCAATCGACTGTAAAGAGCTTATTTTGTGTTCTCAGTAACTCATATCGGAGTATAAAGTTATATATTCATACATTCATTGACTAATATGATACTTCAACCAACTGCCCACGTAAGACGCCAATAAACCAACTGAAATCCATGTTACCCACAAATTATACATCGAACATAAACTAAACGAAATAGTTCTATATTCGTCGCTTGTACATTAAATATTAATATATATACGTCTATATATAGATACCTATATGTTTTATTAGAGTTGGGCGTTTTCAAACTTTAAATATATTACAGTTTTTTATTATTCTATTTATTATTAATTACACTGTATTCCGCACGTACCCGTGGCAAGGTAAACGGAGAGAACCTAGTGTTAAGACTTCATTACCCTCTTTTCGCAGAATTTTCAAGTGTTGAGTGCTAGAACTCAACTCAACAGAGGTTGAGTTCTACTACTCAACACGCAATTGTCTTGTTACTAGAGCGAGGAACTGAAAATATTACATATTCATTCCCCGCAGCGAGAATCGAACACAATCATCGTGTTGACAGTCACACGTCGTACCACTATACTTCGAGGACCTCACATTTGAACCCCTTGCCTATTCACGCTAAATAAAATCTCAAGGAGGTCCCATAAAGCCCACCACAAACATAATTACTGGTTAATGACCCGGCTAGTATTAATCTCTGTACGCTCTTGACACGATCGCTCCGATCTAAGAGCGAATGTCGCATTAATTCTAACGAACACTGGGACGTCTAATTGCTTATTTCGCTTTTCTTTGATAGCTGTACTTTAATAACTGCAATTTTAGTTTGCAATTTCATTCTTCATAAGATTTGTTTTTTTTTTGTTTTCGTAGGTGAATATTAAAAGTTTGTTTTATTTATTGTATTTTTTTTTATTTTCTTCAGACCGTCACGGAATTGACTGTCCTGTCGTTGCAAGTTGTAAATTTAAATTGTATCCAAGGAAATATAGTTTGTTTAGTTATAATACAAGGTATAATAAATCTACCATGAGGCCAGCCGTGGCGCAGGGGCACAAAGTGTGACTCCAAATGCGACTGGTTGTCGGTTCTATCCCCACACGAGAAAATGAAATATTTATTTAAATTTATATTTTTATTTTCTTCTCTCCATTGTCGAGGCTCTCCATACGCAATACTTCCAGAACTCGGCGAAATGTGGGGAACGAAGTATTTTAACATTAAGTTCCCTCTTCCTACCCTGGTGGTACAGCGTGAAGCTGTGAAGCTCATATATCTACATTTTTTATTTATCTTGTCTACACATATTCATTCATTATATTATAACAAAATTAAAATGTGCATATATCATTGCGCTATTTGAGCTTAGCTTGTAGCAAAGTTTCTTCTGTTTGCCGCAAAACATGCGGGAGGTACGTGAGAGGCAATCCTAATTTGCAGACGACTTTTCTATCAAACTGAATTGCAAAGTAAATTATTAGTTTTTTAGGGTTCCATGCCTTTTAAGTACAAAAGAAACTACTATAAGATCGCTTTGTCGTCAGTTCGTCCGTTCATCTGACTGTCTGTCTGTCAAAAGCCTTAATCTCCGGAACGCTTAGAGATATCGAGTTGAAATTTAATACCTAGATATATATACTCAGATCTATAGTCCCTTGATTTCCTGAAAAAATCATGTTTTATATTTACTTAAAAAAGACATGGCGCTTATGTCGCAAAAAACGCATATTTAGATACTATAAAGAAAATCTAAATTAATAAGGTACGTCTGATTGACCAAAACTTATGAAATTTGGCAGCTAACATCTTCAGGTCATACTAATTCAGGAAAAAATCTTAAAACTATTCATTTGTGGTTAAATTCTAAAAATAATAGCCTTTAAAGGGAAGCAAAATTTGGTCCTAAGTTAAGCTAGAATTTTAGAAGAGACTTCTTGATCGAGACCCTAATATTTTTGTACAAAACCCTCGATGGGCGAGCTCGACTTGCGCTTGTCCGATCGTTTTTTGAAGCTTTACGCTGTATCTCGCACGTAGCAGGGTAGACAAAAGGAACCTGGGAACATAATGTTATTACTCCCCTCCCGTTAACATATTCCGCCGAATTCTGGAGGCATTGCGTGTTGTTATAACTACATACACATTCATATAGTCCAAAGGTTGTACAAAACGTTTTAGTTAACCTGCAACTGTCAATTTTGAAGCCTCATATTGAATTCTCGACGGTGAACGTTTGTGCTGTCTATATATGAACATAGATATTTGTTCGGGCTTGGTAAATCGCGGAATTGACGTCCGCCCAATGTACCAAAATAGTTTCTATTCACATTACGGCAACAAAAGTGAATACATTAGTAGTTAGACACTTGTAAAAACAACTTAAAACTACCACAGTTAATTAATATTTAAATAAAAATTTTGTTGTGTATGTTTGTTGAAATTGTATATTGATTTGCTTTTATCGAGCTATTATATTTATTAATATTATGTTGTTATTAAACAGGTTTGACAATTTTTCATGTTTTAGAGACTTTTTTTAGTTTTGATATTGGCGTTCCTATTTTGGAAACTTACTCGTGTGTAGTCTATATTATGTCACTACTAAAAATTTAACGAATTAAATGACGTATTAAAAAAAATATTCAATCATTTGAGCTGTAGAGCGTAGAAATACATACGCTAAAAAAACATTGGCTGCAATAAGAAAATAATGCACATTTAAAGTTAAAAGTTATATAAAATTGAACGAGCAAGATATTAAATTAAAGACATCAAAATATTGACTGTAGCTTCTCAATTTTCACTCGAAAATGCACTGTTTATTTTGTAAAGTTTATATAATTTGCGAAAAAAAAGGTAAATATTTATGTATAAGTAATATAAGTTTAAATAAAATTATTATTAAGATCAATCATAATTATTTTTGTATTTTGTATCTTAACTCATATCCATAAAATTAATATTTTTATAAACAGATTAAGATATAATAGAAAAAAATACTGCTGTAGTTCCTCGCTCTGGTAGAGCAAAAATGCTAAATCTAGACTACACGAATATTCAAAGATATCATAACATTATAACTTTAAAATGAAGAAAAATACAAAGCAATCGTCCTTTTTTATTTATTTTTTTCGAGTAAAGACAACATTTTTTTACTTTTTATAAGCTCATAAGAATTCTTAACGGCACGGCATTGAAATACACCACTCAACAATCAATATTGAGACATTGTGGCATGGACGGATGACGGAGTAACTTAACACTATAATATTTCTGCCTATGAGATCTGCTATATGAGCAGGAAAAACAATATCTACCCTCTTATTTAAATGAATTAAAATATGGTTTCTTATTATAACTCAACTTTGAATACAGAAATCAGATCAAATAAAATTCATTCCGCCTCAATTAAGCGTAAGCGCGTTTTGATTTCTAACACCCTTGTAATTTGCCATATTCAAAGTAAATGTAATAAGTTAGGATGGTTTATTTACATTTCACGTTCTCATTCCGTTTGCATATAAATAAATAAATGAACTGCTGTGACGCGATTTCGACATAATATGTATCTGAATTATTTTTGTTGGTTGTTGTTGAAGAACAAGAGAGACGAAAACTTCAATTATGTTTCACAATTTATGTTTTCTTTTGCTTTTTCCCCAAGATATAAGAATACGTGAAAAATGTATTTACTATAGATTTCATCTACTACTAACTTAACGAACAGTCTTTTGGTGACAATCTCATAAATTGGTATTTTCACAATGAAGGGATTCTTCATACGTTAATATTTTAGATATTACCAATTTGGCAAAGGAGGAAATTACGGTTGGTCTACCGATGGCTGAATTGAAACTGTATTTTCTGAATGTGTTTATTTAATTAGGAATTTGGGTTATACATTTTGGAAGGAGTTTTGAAGGAATAATCTCAAGTTAAGGGTACTTTAACCGAATTCTGTACGAAAAGGAGATTACCAATTCGGCAGGTTTTTTTTATTTAGTGTTAATTACCTCAGAACTGTGTGAACCGATTTTGACGATTCTTTATGTGAAAGCTGGACTTTCCTGTGTGATCTCATTTTATTAGGTCCATTTCTGACAATGGTATCCATAAGAAAAGCACATAAGTCTTAAATTGGCATTAAGTATGTGCGCGACAAATGGACGAATAACTCAATATCCCACCAACTGATTACGCCGACTCTTTTTTTTATTGGAAAGGATACACTATTCAGTAGAGTAGTATTCAAGCGTAGATTGATGAAAGCTTGTTTAGGTTCTGATTATGAGATTCTGTTAAAAGTGAAGCCGTCGGATTTTTTTTTGTTATAAAAAAATATAATAATTATTATAGAACCATCCATTAAAAAAATTTAATCAAACCGTAAATCGATAGAGCTGTCTAAATAGAAAAAAATGTGTGACTAGGATTAGGTCACACACACACAATTCGTTCACACGTGCCGTCAATTAAAATTTGCGTAGTTAAAAAAAGAAGATTCCCTAAATAGTTGTACATGTAATACTATACGAGTAGGTGACGTACATATATCATGATGTGATAGAATGTGAATACAATTAGTATTGAGAGCCTTCGCGACGTTGTCTATTGATTTACAGTGTTTTTTTCCATAATATAGAGGCATGCATCGTTCTCGCGATACTATTTCCTGAATTAGCCAAGAAATTATATTATTTAGTACAAAATACAACGAGAAACTTTATGCAATATCAGTTTGTACACCATACAGAGCTGCTTGGTGACAAAACAGTAAACAAAGAAAAAATCTCAAATATTATAACTGCAAAAATTTTTTTCTGCTATACATATAGGAACCGCAAGCTTTTCGAAATTAAATTAATTAAACGTGAACGTCATTCGTCCGACTCTATATCTAGGAAAATACGAATACTTTTAAATATTAATCAATATATTCGATATTATTCTGAAATTTTCATAATACTAGCATGTATGTTGCTATTCGAAGCAATAACTTCTAAACTTATTCAATGTATAGTAATAGTCCTTTCACTTCACTCGTGTTGAGATACACGAGTCCAGGCGACGGAGAGTTTTTCCACATTCAGAGCAACGGACCGCGGTGGACGTTCGCTACAACTTTTATGAGCCGGCCGCGCGCTATGTTCGTCTACTTTATTTTTTCATTTTCAAAGCGACCGTGGGAAGCGTCGAAATCGTATTTCCGACCTGTGCCTGCTTGTGAAAATAAAGATTTTTCACGCGTGCATTTCAACGTGAAGGTTGCAAAGCGTCGGTCTCAAACGAAATTATTTTGTGCGGTGAACTATAATTGCGTTTCATTCCTACACCCTAGGAAAAACATTTGAATGTTGTACAACAAATTGATGCTACAAACGGACGGCGTTTGTGTTGTTTTTTCGTTTTGTTGTCAAATTTGAACAGGCGTGAACTGGATTGGTTGTGTGCCTTTTTTATTATTAATCTAAAAATATTTTATTTTGTATGGATATTTGTTTCTTTTTTGGGTGCACGTTGTATCTCGCACATAGCAGAGTAGGGGTAACCAAGTGTAAAGACACTCCGTTCAACATTTTTCGCCGAACAACACACAATCTATCGCGTATACAGTCAAGCCTTGTGGGACATATCTATTTATTATTATACTTGTTTATATTATTATATTTATCTACTCATATTACATACTCTTAGTTTTCTATGATCAATGATTATTAATCACTGTTCAACTGTGTGCTAATGAAATGTGTGCAAAAAAAATATAAAATCAACAATAAAAAATCAAGACAAAGAAATGCCTTTATTCCATTGGAATTCTCGAAATTACACCGACACGTCTAACTTCATACATATTCCAGAGGCGCGCGTATCATCAGATTCTTGAATCCATAAGAACTATGTTTATAGAAAAAACTTGCTCATTTGAATTGCTAAATTGTTAAATCCGTCTCATTTTGATTAGCATTTTGTTTCGTATATAAATGTTAATTTGAGAGCGTTATCGATATTTTTAAAATAAAGCTTCGTAGCTTACAGATTATAATAATACCTTTTATTTGGTTTTTTTTACTTGTTTGACCACTGCTTAGCGTGATTTTAAAAAAACAGAAAAGGGGCATCCATACGACCATAATTTAATTTTAATTTTTATAATAAAATAAAGATATGCTCGAAATTTCCAAATGTTTATAAAGACATAAATTACTATATATATTACCTTTCCGTATCTTTAGACTATATCTATATAACAATAAAATTGTAACTGATGCACTGTCTGCCTGTATATGGAGGATATATGAGAAAATCCGGAATTTTCCGGGAAGTCCACTCAAACAATGTTGTGGGCGACATCTTGTTATTAATAAATTTATATATTAGTTGAAAATAACATCATTATTTTTATTCAAAATTTTCATATGTAAAATATGACTACGCTGAAACATTTCGAGTATACAAATTAAAGAGTTTTAGAAAGCTTTTAGCATAATCCCTTCAAGAAGCAATTTGAATTTAATAATTATGTTAATTTGCATCCTATTTCTGTTAGGATAATACACAAATCCTTTGTAATCCCAGCTAAATTATATCTTAGCGGTACATTCACCTCCTTCCAGGCTCGTGGCCCATTTAAGATTTCTATACGTTAAGATGTTTTACGTAAACTGAGTTTGTGAAATAAATTTTTTTTTTCAGTAAATAAGGACATTTAGGGCCCGATTTCAACTTGATGAAATATAATATTTAATATTTTCATTTTACTAGCTCTTGTAACGAGGCAAAGTGCAGCGTTAAGTTCTGCCACTCAAAACCCAACGCTCCAGAATTTAGCCGGAAGTGGGAAGTTTCTTAATGGAAACAGATTGTCTTAACACGAGGTTCCCAAGTAGAGTCCAAAGTTTCAACGTTTTCAAAATATCGATCAGTATTTTTTTCTAAATACAATATTGACGCTAGAAAAATGCTTAAGTAACTTCATTTTACATTCTCCATACACTCACTTAACCACGCACGGTGATGTAACTAACACAATAAACAAAATTGCACCGCCGCGAGAACATAACTATGAATTAGACCGCGTACAAATCAAAAACAACAGTATTTTATGAATATAAAGCGCGCCGGCAACACCGACGGCGGGTTGAATAAAACATGAATCTGTACTTATCTTACAGGTATTCGCGCTAACTCTCGTCTTTCAGCGTGACTTTGTTGCAGCTGAGCGTGCCAGTCTTCTATCATTTTCAATTAGTGGTGGGGAAATATTGTGAAAAATACATTTTGTGCTTGTTATATTGTGTGTTTTGTGTTTGAAATTAATTATAATTTTCAATATACTACATAAGACATTTGAGAAAAATATATATCTTCAAAATCAAAACTAAATAGCTATAAATAAATATATTAGGTACCTATATCAAGACACAAGGCGCTAGCGCTGTAGCGATATATTGATTTTGAATTTTGAGTATCTTATTAACATTTTAATCGAACTTAAGTAGCTTTATAACGACATTTAAATTCAATATGGGTACATTATTCGAGCAGACATTTAAAAAACATCTATATTAAGCGTCACGATAATTCCACAACAATAAAAATAAAGAAAAAAAGAGGGAAAGGTGTGATGAGAAGAGACGAATGTAACGTCGTAAGAACTATCCTGGCTGTCCCGGAAACAAAAAAAAGGTATGAAGTCTACAGGCGGCGTGATGGACAGCCGTCGCCAAAAATCCCGAGATTGTTGGCGCGCCGGAATAAGAGGTGGGTCAAACCTAAATAAGGGAAAGAAGCACGAACGAAGAAGAGAAAAGCAGTAAAATTACTTAACATTTGACATCTACAGCGCAATGTCAATCAACATGTAAATATATGATAATGCATATATTTCAAGTTAAATTTAATCGTAGCGTATCGCATTACAAATTCACCAAGAACATTTTATATTCTGGTGCGGCTCAGCTTAATAGATTGATGTTCTTCTCCCATATATACATCACATTATGATATATATATATATATATATATATATATATATATATATATATATATATATATATATATATATATATATATATATATATATATATATATATATATATATATATATATATATATACGGTTCTCCATTTTACAATTGCTCTGCCTTGTTTACGCAGTGGGCTCTCGTCAGTGAAATGGGATATGGATCAAAATGTTTGCAAAGTGATATAATGAGATTCGACAATAAGCGAATATGTATTTAATACAACTATTTACTTTTGACTAGTGCAAACATGTGTTTGCTTATAAATAATTTTAATTAAAATATTTTTTTAGCTTCACAGTGTATCCCGCTCATAGCAGAGTAGGCTGAGGGAGCCTGGAGATCTATTGTTTCTTTTTTCCATTCTCGCCACATGACGTAGTAACGCCAACACATGTGAACCTAACCCACACCCTATCACAAAACATGCAAGTCTGGCATAATGCCACTGAGCTACAAATTACATTTGACATACAAAAGTAAGCCTTATAAGCTTTATAATACATTTCGTTCTTTTGAAACAAATAAATGGATAATTAACTGTGACGCTGTACATTTTTCTTTGGTCTCAGAATCTTCTTATCTCAAATGAGATAAATGGAAACGCTTATGCATTCTTAACGTTCTAACGTCATTTGAGACGGGGGAATGTTGCTAGGAAAATTACTGAAGTACGTAAGAATTTTTTTACAGGCTATTTCTTGGAGTGCTATGGAAGTATAAGTAAAGATAGGTATTTGTATAGATAAGAATGAAATACGGTTATTTCTTATCATAAAATATTATGAATATGTCGATAATGTATGTTGAAAGTGGCTTCCATAAGCCACATAAAAAATTGTTGTAAGAGTATATTCTACATCAAATCAGACCATCTTCGCATATTGAATCCTAAATCTGTTTCGCATCTTCAAAACTTTTTATTTTACATTAATTATGCCTCCAGAAGACAAACCTCCGTACACCTCGCTAGTAATTAACAGACTCAAGAATTATTAACTAATTAACAATTCCAGAGAAAAGGCCCTTAATTTTTACTAATTATTTATTTACGAATTGTCCAAGTTAATAGTAAATATTTTAACATTTTTATGAAAGCCTTAATTAAAAAGAGAAACAAAGGTTGGCGTCCGCAGAAATAAGCGTTCGGACGGGGGGGTATTACGAACTATATTAATAAAAAAGGTCGAGTCTCACTTCATTATAAATACCGTTCGCACTTGATCCAATTTAACGCATAATAAAAGTGTGGGGTCCGTTGTTTTCAGAGATGAAATGTGGAATGGCATTGTGCATCGAAAACCGTTCCCATTGTACACAGCGAGCACTATGAGCCGCTTTTATCTAGAACACAATAGAAATCTTATCTGCGCCAACAGTAATGCTTGGTTGATTTAATCAGGCTTTGGATCTGGCGTTTTGAGAGGTTTCCTTTTAATTAGCTTCTTTTATTGAGAGTACGTAGAGCTAGGATGGCAAGATTCTATAGTTTTACTATACTTCAGTGATATACATGTTCTTAGATAATGAGGAATTATGACATAGCTACCTATAAATAATAAATACTCGTATATGAAAGGTTGTGTCACAAAACTTAACAACTGACAAAACTATATATAAGCTTGAAAATAATACCTTTCAAAGTGCGGCGTTGAGTTTCAACACTCAACACGCTACTCGAAAATTCGACGGAAAGTCATACAAAAACGGAAAACGGAATGTTTTAGCAATAGGTTCCTGCTTACCCATACAGCATGAAACCACAAAAAAGTAATATCTTATCTTCTATTTAAATTGTTAATTTCTCTCTTTTATAGAGCAGCTCGTGGAAACATTCAGAAGCATCATTTTTCACTCTACTCCCAATCCAAATTATTCTTAGTCACTATAACAATAACATTGCCAGTTACATTGTGACCTATTTTTAGTTCCATTGTCATTTTTTGCATTATTCTTGTACAAGCTTTTTATCGCGGTTTCGCTTATGGGTTTTTTTACGTTAATACTTACTATTTATTCATTGTGTTTAATCATTAAAATGTTATGCCTTTATATAATCTTCTCTATTTTAATCTTATTATTTTTGATATTTCTATTATAATGTATTTCTTTTTACATAATGAAGCCAGTCGCGGCGCATAATTTCCTTTATTCGCTCTGGTGTCGAGGCAGAGTGCCGCGTTGCCTCACGTAATCCTTCCTGAATTAGGCGGAAAGTGGACAACAGAATGTCTTTAAGCTAGGTTCCCTCTGCCTTCCCTACTATATGCGGGATAAAGCGTGATGTTCATTTAATTTATTTTATTTGTCCATTATATTAATCTTAAATAAAATAAGCGTACGTGGCTTACGATCCTTAAGTAATAAATCTGATGAAACATCAAGAGTGTGAACACATATGTACGTGACTACACATAATGATTTAACATATATGCAGCTACAAATCAGTGTTTTATTTTATAGCCTTTTTCATTACTTATGAAACTCAATCTTAACAAGGATTTAAATCTTTTTTAAATTGTTCTTTTTTTTTAAATAAACATAATTTAACAATCGACGAACCAACTGACATCCACTCAATAGTAGTCAATTCTATTTTACTATTTACGTTTCAATTTTATCTGTTTTGACCCCAGTAGAGCTCAATATAAATTCAAATAAATAATTTCTTCATATCGAATAATTAACAATATTACAAAACTAAATATATTCTCTAATTTTTATATTTATATCTAAGAAACGAGCGTGGGCCTCTAAACTCTCGTATTTATATTTTATAATACCTGAGACACTGACCCATTTCTCTTTCATACGCGAATGTACAATTACGTAGTACTTCTTACTTAGACAGCTTGCAATTAGTAACGAGATCTCTAGAGGTCGTGGCGCTGCTCCTTTTCACTCATAAATCTTGTGAAACGACGAACGACGAAACGTACGTGACTATACATAATTCGTATAACAATACATATTCATTAAGGTGTGTTCGATTATTTAAATCTTATAGCCACCACATAAATGCTTGGATTTGTATCCGTTAGCTTTGGGGTAGTTAGTTAAAGTTTGAAGAAGTAGGGTGTGGCCGTCGTGACAGCGTCTGATTTTAATCGCGTATTTTTGTATTTTTCCGTTGTGATAAGTGTGGCCTCGAAATACGAGAGAAAGTGAAGAAAGGAGTAGAAAAAACGAACTAGGAAAGATAAATTGATATATGTGATACAAAATGATGATGAGAATTGCCTGATTGAACTGCCTGCCTGGTTGTGGTCTCGGATGCCATCCCAAATATTAATATCCAAAAAAATATCTTTTCTCTTTGATCATTCGATAAAATGCGAGATACAGTTTGCCACTTGCACACATTATAATAATATTTATATAATAGTCGAAATTCGTGTGTGTCGAAAATATATTTATTTTTTCTCTTACTCGAACATGTGTATATTCGATTACGTTCGATTTCTATAGAATTATACAATCAACTCAAAAATATAAATCGATTTAAAAAGAAACAAAACTTTATTAAATGATATAAATTAACTTTAAAGAAAAAAAACAAATAACTTTATTAAAACCATGAGAATGAGGCTAATTAAATTGTAGGCATCAATTGAGTAATAAATAACGGTTTTCAGTCCAACTGCTATAGTAGCAAAAAAGTTTGAACCTCTGGGAGGATTTGGAATTCAGCTTAAACGAAAAACGAAGCAATTACCGATCTCGAGGAGTAGACTTTGTTTTACTGGCAAGGAATTAATATTCATTAAAAAAATCTTTTTCGGCATCATTCTGTTGAAACTTTGTAATCAGCCCATGTCGGACGCGTTTGGGAGGGTTTTGTCAGCGAATTTTGGAGTTAGTGACTTGCCGAATGAATTTTTGTTGCCCAGAGACGAAGACGGAGACGAATATATTTACACATTTTCTTTCAATCCCTCGTCAATTTGGAGACGTTCCTTACTTTGTGTAAGTTGCTGTTGTTGGAAACAAAATGGTAATGAAATCCTTTTTTTTACATATTTTTTTATTAACAAAGCAAATAAAATAAATAAATATTTAATCTGGTTCAAATATATTCTTCTACTTTATACTTTAAAGATATATTAGGAATACAACAGCCTAAACTAGGCAGCTACTATAGACACCACTATAGCATATACCGAAACATCGCGGCTAATACGTCACTTCCGTTTCAGGCCAAGAGCGGGTCGACCCCGAAAACGTTTTATATTATAGACAGTAGAAACGCTTGTAGGGTTGAAACCGACCGACGCGACGGTCGAATACCCAAACAGTACAAGTGTATAAAGATCCGGCGATCTCATGGTTTTTCTGAATTAAGCCGTGAAGGGACATACCTTCCCTCGTGAATTTGCGTACTGGGTCGACGCGACGGCTGTGAATCCCGCATTATTAAATGATTTCTTCAACATAAATCTGACCTGATACTCTGTGTTGCTTTAAAAATATTTTGTATAAATTTTTAGCATGATTTTTTTGTTCCTATTGAAAAAATTTAAGCAATTCGAATAGGTGTATATGAATCTAAAAACTAGTTGATTAGAAAGTGCGGCGTGCGTATCTTATACTTATTTAAAAAACGTATAAAAACGTAGCACCATTTGAATTCGCCCGCCCGCTTCTTGTAAACCATAAGTTGTAACAAGTATATAAAAAATTCGACATAGCTTGATGATAACGTAACGCTTAGCGGTCAGAGTGTCACTTCCAAGAGACGCGGGTTCAAATCCCTTTTATACGTTTTCTAAATAAGTACTTGTCTTTCCTAAGTGTGGAATTACTCTTTAAAAATATCAAAAAATATTTACAACTTTATACAGACCCCCATACGTGGAATGAAAACGAAAACTGTATAGCTAGTAATTATTATGGCACTGGTTATGGCGAGTAGTACAGGCAAAATACGACTTATTTCTTAAATATTAAAACAGATCAGCTTTACGCTGTATCTCCCACAAAGCAGGGTAGGCAAAGGGGACCTAGTGCTAAGACACTCCGTTCCCTACTTTCCGTTGAGTTCTGAAGGCATCGCGTGTCGAGTGGCGGCACTTAACTCCGCGTTTTGCCTCGACACTAGAGCGAAGAAATGAAAATATAAATTTAATATTTATTTATATTTTCATTTCTTCTGCCTACCCGGCTGTGTGCGGGATACAGCGTGAAACTGAGATATGTTTATGATATGCTAAATAGGGATAAGTTTCTTTTGTAATGCATACCATTTACAATTTTAATAATATTGAACTCAATAGATCGTAATATAATTTATCACTGCTATTATGTTGCTGTGTCCATTCGTACTTTCACAATACTAACAATAAAATTATTATATTTGACACACATACATCTTGGCACTCTTCAATAAATTTTTTTTCTTGTCAGCGTTTTAATTAAAAAAAAAGCAGTGTTTGCTGAAAATAAAGCCACTTCTACGTAATTAAAAAGACCGCTTTTCACTGTCAACCCTAACCTAATTTGCCGCTCTTAGTCTAAAGCCATGTGACACCTCGGGTAGGAGCACTAGTAGAGAAATATTTTATTTTTCATATTTTATAAACATTTTTCATTAAGTATTATGTAACATGTATGTACGAGTATGTGTTTGTTAGATTTAAATTTGTTGTGGAACCGACTGTCCTATTTATTGTGCCAGTGTCTATAATTTAAAAAAGTAGTTCATGATTTTAAAAACTATTTTTTTAGCTTCACGCTATATTCCGCATACAATAGATAGATCAGTAAGCTAGGTAGAGGGAATCTAGTGTTAAATTAAATATTCCATTTCATCGTATGGATTCGAACCCACAACATTTCACATTTACAGTCAAACGCTTAGTTCTTGCGCCACGACTGTCCTCACTATATTGATAGTACTGAACTATGTTGATATTGATAGT
Organism: Heliconius sara; assembly: GCA_917862395.2. Taxonomy (NCBI): domain Eukaryota; kingdom Metazoa; phylum Arthropoda; class Insecta; order Lepidoptera; family Nymphalidae; genus Heliconius; species Heliconius sara. The sequence goes on along the minus strand of OU860796.2, from coordinate 3,914,480 downwards.
ACTGAACTATGTAATATACCTTCACACTTTCATTGAAATAAATGTATAATAATAAAAAATCGCGTCTAACTCGATCTTCTTATATAAAATAGGGTATTAAATATGTACGATGCATAATTTTATATTGTAGTAAGCCTCACCATAACCCTAAAAACATTTACGTCGAGCAAAATCAATAAACGCAAAGATGCCTTCATCTGTATTCTAAACGCACGAACAGACCTTACAAGAGAGTGGTTAATTGACCTTAGTATCTAGTAAAAATAAATTAAGGCCTACCAACAGTTACATGCTCCTACTAATATTATAAATATTGAAAGTTTGTGAGGATGTATGTTTGTACCACTTTTACGCGAAAACTACTACTACACTAGGTTCCCTCTGCATATGCTGATTTGATTTAATTTAATTTTATATATTAAAATTAGCTATACATTAGATTAAAAAATAGGCTACAATTTATATAAAGATTTGTATCATTTAGCTATTTTATAACAATAATTTTGTGCGGGCGAAGCCTTTGGGTCGCTAGTTTTAGATTTAACGTTTGAATTATGAATAACAACCACGATTAGAAGTAAGTTAGGCACAAACTTGAGATCGGTAAGCCTTAGGCGATCGCCAATTCAGGGAAAGCCCACACCAGGCCTCTTTCCCGCAGGCCATGGAACCCGTTTAGATTAGCAATTGTAATATATTCAAGTTTACAAGTTCAAAACTAAAGTCTCTTGCCTCGTTTTAATTGGGAGCTACGACTTGGTTATTACGAACAAGTTTGTTTTCGTGTTGCTGCTTTTCTACGCGGCTGGCTGCTGCTGCTAATTTCTTTTCGTTATTCATCAAAATTGAGGGTAGGTACAAACTTTTTACTTTAATGATACAATTTGCTACATCATAACGCTTTATGTTAAACTAAGAGATACTGTATCGTCGAAAGGTTAGTTAGTGTGACTCTAAACGTGACTGATTATGGGTTCGATTCCCACTCTAGGCAATAAACTATATTTTTTTACGTACTGCCTCTAGAATTCGGAGGACAGTAAGCAGCAGAATGTCTCAAAACTAGGCTTCCTCTACCTACAATGCTATGCGAGATACGGATAGAAACGGAAAATAATATGTATTTTTAAATATAACTCGATAAAGAAAAGAATATTCCACTTTTGTAAAATATATTTTTTCCATTATGATAAGAATAGTCGTAGATGGATCTCAAGCAATACGTATGTATATAAATAAGGAGACACAGATAAAAAGAAGAAAGTTTCGTATTACTAAGTCTAAGTGTATATATCAATGTTAAACAGATGTTGCTATATAAATTTATTTGAAATTTAGGATATTTACTTAAATTATTTAAAATATAATTTATTATTTGTTACTTTACTAAAGATTTTATTCTGTGGATAGTGGGAAACGGAAGTGAATAGAATGGAACTAAATGGGAACGGAATGTCACTAGATTCCCAGGTTCTCTCAACCTTCCTCGCTGTGTGTGCGATACAGTGTGAAGCAGTATAAAAATTTTAAAAATACTAAACAACTCTCTCATTCGATGAGATTATTATAGAACTTACGGGAAAATAAATTAAGATGTTTCAATTGTTCTACAACTTTACCAGTTTCAGGTTCCATTTGAATAATTTAAAGCTCCCATATGACGTGTCTAACAAAAGTCGAAAGTCCCTTCCGTTCTAAGATCCTCTGTTTAACTTTGCACATAAATCCGTTCCAATATTACTCCTCACTATGTGACCTGATTTCGTATTGAACTATTATAGATATATTGATTTCCTATCTACCTGGAATATGTAATCCTCTATTATAATTACTGCTATTTCCTTATATAGCTTTATTTTTTGTCGTGGCGCAGGGGCATAAGGGTGTGACGGAATCGCGATGGTTGTGGGTTCGATTCCAATTTATTAATATTGCATTTCTTCGTTCTGGAACCAAGGCAAAAAGCTAGGCCATCTCTGCCACTCAACATGCGATGCCTTGAATAGTCGGCGGAACGGAACGCGGCTAGTCGTAGCAAAGGACACACACGATTCCTTCTGGACTTTTATGTTATATTTGACTAGCTTTTTCTTGCGGCGTCGCATCTGTAATCAAATGGAAATAACAACAATTGTGTGTGGCCCTTTCTAAGTATTCGTGGTAACTTCGTAGTTTATCACACCGAGGTACCTTTGATCAAAAGTATAATGGGTTAAATCGAAACATTTAACGTAATGTGACGTAGGAAGGACTATTGAATACAAAAAGATTTTTTGATTTAACTAGCGAATCGATAATTCATGAGATTAGTGCGATCAACCAAACAAATCATTATTATTTGAATGCTATTAAAGTAATATTTCACTCATCGGTAAATACAATTTTCCCTACTTAGAACATGAATTTTGAGATTGAAGTCATTCTGGAATATTGCACAACACATTCTTTTATTTCTTGAAAATTGTACGCGAGCCAAATTTTAAGAGTTTTCGTACGGAAATCTTACTTCTGTCATATATTCTGTTAACTTTAGTTAAGAAAATAAAAATTGCCTAACAACCGTAGGTTGCATTTTTTCGCGGCAATTACATTTTTTTTAAATGTATATTGCATATTAATACAGTATTTAGAAACTATGTAACAACACAGTATTTGACAAAATAGTTTAAACTAGTTGAGACATATATTTCTTTTCGTTATTCATCAAAATTGAGGGTAGGTACAAACTTTTTACTTTAATGATACAATTTGCTACATCATAACGCTTTATGTTAAACTAAGAGATACTGTATCGTCGAAAGGTTAGTTAGTGTGACTCTAAACGTGACTGATTATGGGTTCGATTCCCACTCTAGGCAATAAACTATATTTTTTTACGTACTGCCTCTAGAATTCGGAGGACAGTAAGCAGCAGAATGTCTCAAAACTAGGCTTCCTCTACCTACAATGCTATGCGAGATACGGATAGAAACGGAAAATAATATGTATTTTTAAATATAACTCGATAAAGAAAAGAATATTCCACTTTTGTAAAATATATTTTTTCCATTATGATAAGAATAGTCGTAGATGGATCTCAAGCAATACGTATGTATATAAATAAGGAGACACAGATAAAAAGAAGAAAGTTTCGTATTACTAAGTCTAAGTGTATATATCAATGTTAAACAGATGTTGCTATATAAATTTATTTGAAATTTAGGATATTTACTTAAATTATTTAAAATATAATTTATTATTTGTTACTTTACTAAAGAATTTATTCTGTGGATAGTGGGAAACGGAAGTGAATAGAATGGAACTAAATGGGAACGGAATGTCACTAGATTCCCAGGTTCTCTCAACCTTCCTCGCTGTGTGTGCGATACAGTGTGAAGCAGTATAAAAATTTTAAAAATACTAAACAACTCTCTCATTCGATGAGATTATTATAGAACTTACGGGAAAATAAATTAAGATGTTTCAATTGTTCTACAACTTTACCAGTTTCAGGTTCCATTTGAATAATTTAAAGCTCCCATATGACGTGTCTAACAAAAGTCGAAAGTCCCTTCCGTTCTAAGATCCTCTGTTTAACTTTGCACATAAATCCGTTCCAATATTACTCCTCACTATGTGACCTGATTTCGTATTGAACTATTATAGATATATTGATTTCCTATCTACCTGGAATATGTAATCCTCTATTATAATTACTGCTATTTCCTTATATAGCTTTATTTTTTGTCGTGGCGCAGGGGCATAAGGGTGTGACGGAATCGCGATGGTTGTGGGTTCGATTCCAATTTATTAATATTGCATTTCTTCGTTCTGGAACCAAGGCAAAAAGCTAGGCCATCTCTGCCACTCAACATGCGATGCCTTGAATAGTCGGCGGAACGGAACGCGGCTAGTCGTAGCAAAGGACACACACGATTCCTTCTGGACTTTTATGTTATATTTGACTAGCTTTTTCTTGCGGCGTCGCATCTGTAATCAAATGGAAATAACAACAATTGTGTGTGGCCCTTTCTAAGTATTCGTGGTAACTTCGTAGTTTATCACACCGAGGTACCTTTGATCAAAAGTATAATGGGTTAAATCGAAACATTTAACGTAATGTGACATAGGAAGGACTATTGAATACAAAAAGATTTTTTGATTTAACTAGCGAATCGGTAATTCATGAGATTAGTGCGATCAACCAAACAAATCATTATTATTTGAATCCTATTAAAGTAATATTTCTCATCGGTAAATACAATTTTCCCTACTTAGAACATGAATTTTGAGATGGAAGTCATTCTGGAATATTGCACAACACATTCTTTTATTTCTTGAAAATTGTACGCGAGTCAAATTTTAAGAGTTTTCGTACGGAAATCTTACTTCTGTCATATATTCTGTTAACTTTAGTTAAGAAAATAAAAATTGCCTAACAACCGTAGGTTGCATTTTTTCGCGGCAATTACATTTTTTTTAAATAACATTGCATATTAATACAGTATATAGAAACTATGTAACAACACAGTATTTGACAAAATAGTTTAAACTAGTTGAGACATATGTATATTATTATAAATATATTTTTCCTTAACCTCCTCTAACCCACATTCATAACAAAGATATATCTCTGTATATATTTTAATAATATATACAGAGATAATAATTCTTTTTCCAGCTATTACGTACACTGAATACTAGCGTTTCTGCTGACTTATTAAGACAAATCTCTCATAATAGTCGTTGCTCTTACCTTAAGCCAAATCCGTCGTAAACGATGCCGGCCGTTCCTCATTTCATTCCGCTGGCGTCACCCTAAGTTGATCCTTTGAGCTTTTAAGACGTTTATTAGCACCTAGCATCTAGTACTTTACAACTCTGCCTGGCCAGCACTGATTAGGCCTAATGCTTCAAATGTTAAAGTGGTACTTACTAGCGTATAAATGTTAATTTGAGTTTTATTCCACAGTTAGAAAAAAAAATAGGTTTTAGAAAACATATACAATTTTTAACACAGCAGGGTTTGGTTCAAGTGCCTCTGCGTTAAATTTTTTGTACGATTTCTAAATATGTAACTATATTAGTGGTAGTAACAAATGGGGCGTTTGTTACAAATCCTTATAATTAATATATAATCTAATTTAAGGAGTTATGTACTAACCAAGGTTACATTACAACCCTGGGTCAGTGTAAAAGATAAAGCTACATACTGTCAAGTGAAATTAGAACCCCCGATTATTCTCAGTACAACCAAGCATACACCACCAAGACACAGCGGTGTCAAATATATTAACACGAATACGAAATTAAATAACATCCTATATACGCTGAGTATGTATTGAGATAAGTCCTCCATAATTGGAAGCGCTCGCCTCATTACCTAGAGGTAGAGCCGTCGTAAACGCCGACCGTTTCTCTCGTTTCGCCGGCATCACCTTAAACTGATCCTTTTAACTGTTAAGACTTTTAGTAAAAGTTTCTTGCGCGCTGCTTTTTTTTTGACTAGCCTAGTTAAAATGACTAGTACTTTTTTAGTTTCGTTAGTTATTAGTTAAGAAAATACTTAATAACTTTACTACAATTTAACTATATGTATATAGTTAAATTGTAACAGGTTGGCAACTAAGTAATTGCGGATTTCACTCAGAGATGGTTTCAGTTGAATTTTTAGGTTTGCATACTTAAAAGAAATGTAAAAAATTTTTGTTATTTAATTTTATTTTATTTGATAATTATTTGATAGTTTGATAGTTTAATCAGTAAAAAAATTTTTTTGATCGGTTTCGTGGTCGTTTGGTGTCCGTTGAAAAATGGAAAATCAAAAGGAAAATTTTCGTCATATTTTGCTTTTTTATTTACGCAAAGGCAAAAACACATCGCAAGCTCATAAAAAGTGTGCTTTGTTTATGGTGACAAAATCTTAAAAGAACGGCAGTGTCAAAATTGGTTTTCCAAATCTCGTTCTGGTGATTTTTCACTCAAAGATGAAAAACACTCTGGTCGTCCAGTTGAAGTTGACGACGCCCTAATGAAAGAAATAATCGATTCGGATCCTCACAGTACAAGACGTGAAATTGCAGAGAATTGCAGAGCTAATAAAAACCAGAAATTTCATAAACGTGGAATTATGATGCAGCCTAAAAGATGGCAAAAGTCATTGATTAAAATGGACAATACATTACAGAATAAAGTTATTTAGTTCCACGAAAAAATTGTCTTTGGTTTTCTAAAAGAAATCCGCAAATACTTAGTTGCCAAGTCAATAGTAAATTTGTATTCGTATTCTATATACCTTTACATAGCATTTGTATAATATAACAGAATATTGTTTTTTTTTTTAGCTTCGCGCTGTTTCCCGCACATTGCAGAGTCAGTAGGCAGAAGGAATCTGACAACAACATAAGACACTCTGTTCCCTAGAGACACTTGACACTGTTGCCCACTTTCGGCCGAATTCTGGAGGTTTTGCCTATTGAAATGGCGGAACACAACGCAGTGCTTTGCGTTGTCATGGCGAGGAATTGAAAATATTAAATATTTCCTTTAACCTCGACTATCAGTAGAAACCATAGACTTTCGCGATTACAATGACTAGTCTCAATATTGTATGTCATACCTTATTCATACTCCCCGACAACAGACGTCAACAAAGCACTCAACATTTCCCAAATCACACATTTTAATATAGAATTAGTAAATGATATCGTAGCGCCATTAGCAATGCAAATACATTCGGGTCACTTTGCGATCTCATATTTTAGGGCCGTTCCCCATTCTGCTTTCCCGACTTCTAATTAATAATTCACGCCGCGACAACAAAAGCGCGGTCAACACTTAATGTAATGGTTTCCGTAGAGCTGACCTGAATGGTCACTTCTTAAGAAATACTAAATAATGTTTAAGTGAAGCGATTGGGACGTGTGTGTTAATAACATAATACTAGAATAGAAGACCTTTTTCTTATGTGATACTTTGTGTTCGATTTTGATATTTCTTTTCGTGTTTTGAGTTAAATTTTCAATGTCATTGCCTGATGATGATGAGGTCGACGAGGCGCAGTGGCATACTAATGTGACTGTACACGTGATGGTTGTATGTTCGATTCTCACTCAGGGAAATTAATAATGAAATAAATGATAATTAATTTATGAATATTTTGACTTTTTCGCTCTGGTAACAAGGCAAAAGCGCAGCGTTCAGTTCCAAAACTCAACACGCAATCGCTTTAAAAATCTGTGGAAAGTAGGGAACGTAGTATCTTAATACTAGGTTCCCTTTGTCTACCCAGCTAAATGCGGAATACGGCGTGTTACTAAAAACATTAGACGAATGAACACGAGAAATAACGTATTGCAATAATCGTGTAGATCAAGCGGGCGAAACCTAAAATACAACAACAACTACTTCCCAAAACTAAAAACTATCAACGATCGCACAATTTTTAGCATTTTAAAGAAAGTTCTCTTAATAGTAGAAATACAAGGAACTCGCGCAAAGTAAGATAAGTAGGTACATCGAGAGCAATACGACAGTAATTTTCAGCCAATAACTAGATAAGATCTCCGCCGGCGATGTCCCCTGCGAATTTCTCGTTATTTACACGCTAGTTCGAATACGTCTTGGGCGTTATCTCTAATAAACTGCCGTTTGTTGATAACGTGATATATTACAATTTCATTCAGCATTTGCTTTTTAGGGTTCCGTAACACAATTCATTAAACGGTTTTTTATTACACTACTAAATAAAGTCCCATTACATATAAACAAAAATAATCATACATTGTATATGTAATAATTGACGCTCGACTATGTTTTAAATGTAACAAAAAAAAAGGAATAAAAACTAAAAAAAAATATCGTATTCCAATGGCTTAATAAAATACACTGTAAGTATGATAAGAAAGCTTGTGCTGCCTGTTATTTCCGAACGAAGTTGTAATTTTATAACACCAGTGCGTGGTCTAGCAATATTGTGTTTAAAAGGAAGTATCACCCCCTTTGGGGGTACTATCTCTGATGTTAATCGTTTTACGACCCTTCTACAATTTTATTGAACTTTTGAACTTTAAACGAACATCGTGGTGTAAGCAACCAGTAAGAAAGGATAATTGTGAAATATGATTATAAGTTATATTATTAGTTTAAATATTTTATGTACTTGTATGTTCTATGTACAAACACAGCGTTAGGTTCCGCCACTCAACACACACGGAATAATAATTCCCTACCGCACATGATGCAAGATACGGCTGGAAATATAGTATCTCATACCTACATAACAGTCTACAATATAACTCTTCTGCATCTACTAAAATACTCACTTTATTACAATTTTATTCCTACAATTTAATATAAACTTAAATTTAAAAATTTTACTATTTACATATGTAATTTATAGAATTGTATATCAATACCAATACAGAACTACCATGACCAGTTTACAACCACAATCATATAGACGTATTTGTTTAATAAATTAAGACTGGACAAAAACATAGAAATCGTAAACTACAGCGTTGCATGTCAACAGCCACTTAAAGACCAATAGCTTTACTGTTTTCCCGTTCCCAATTGAAACTTGTTATGGGATTAGTGCTACGAGAATAAGGCATGATTTTCTTTGACCAGACCTCACTTGGACTATGGCTTCCGGCTATTTTCTACCGAAATCAGATCGCTATCGAATTTTTAATATCGTAAAAAGGAAACTCGCTAAGCATTTAATTTATATGCTAATTTATGACTCTCGATATAAATTGATAGATACGAAGTTGTTATCATTAATTTAAAAAAAAACCCTGTGATGTCAATTTAAAGGAATCAGCATTCACTAAGTGTTACCAAATTAGACATTACATACTGTTACTGATAATGAGTAACAACTAATAATAACAACAAATAAAAACATTTTTTTAGTTTTGTGCATATTAAGTGACGGCACTCAACGCCGCGCTTTCCCTGAATTTGGAACAAAGAAATGAAAATATCAAATATTTCACTTTGTCGAGTGGGAATCGAACCCACAACCCGTTTACAGTCATATGCTTTTGCCATTGCGCCACGACTGGCCTGAATAATGGATTTAAAATACGTTTTACTACTTAAATCCTTCACTTAAAATGCAATCATACTTTGTAGATCCTCTTCTACTGTCTGCCTTATATCATTACGGAGCCGTATTTCAATTGGTCCAGATACAGTGCTTAAACTGTCCGTTCCGTGGACCCATGTGGAAACATTAAGTGGTCACAAATTAAATGGCAATATGACGCCACTTGTAGCTGCAAGTGAAGATTGTTTTATCTGAAATTAGAAATGTTTTAATGCCTTTATTTTTGTGATATAAATATAAAAATTGCGAAATATAATTGTAATAACTATATTCTTAATATAGTATGTTCAATAATATAAAGTTTAGTAGAAAAAGATCTGAATGTCAACGTGCTGGTGCTCGGTTTGATCCCCATTTGAAGATTTTTATTTTTCTGCCTTGATATGACGAAAGGCGGTCTGGTCCCATGTCCTACGCCTAGCGTTCAATATGGTAGATCGTATCATTGTCGCGAAGTTGATAAAAAATGATACAAATTATTTTTAATGCCCAAAACAGTATATTATATAATAATGCCCATACAGTTCGTATGGATATTTTAAACCTCAAGTATTCATAAAGCTTAATGTACACTCAATGTAAAATCATAACCTTATAAAAATTAGAAAAACCTATCGAAAATAATCATATTCCTAATAAATATGTCGCTTATATTATGTATTAAAATACTGTATAATATTTTAATATTTGGTATTAACAACGGCTTCCTTGGAGCTCATCATCAGGATATTGATTACGTTTCAAACGCTATCCCGCCCCGATATCTCATTCGCGAAGCTAATCAATCGACTTAACTCTGAAATAAGTTTTGCTTATAAAAAAGAATTTCCTTTGAAATGTTAATATTTGGTATAAAAATGGTTTTTTTAGCTTCACGTTGTATCCCACACAAATGTAGCAGGGTAAGTAGAGGGAGCTTTAGATGCTCCGCTTCTCCCAATTTCAGTGCTTTGCTATGACACTTTGACACAAATTAAAATATTAAATATTTCATTTGTTCGAATAGGAATCGAACCCACATCCTGCCGCTTTTAATGTCACACGCTTGTGCCTCTGCACCACCACTGACGCATTTTTGTTTATTAATAAGTTGTATGACAACGCTGGACTTTATTATTCCTACATGAAGCAAGAATGTATTTATGGAATAAAATTAAACATTTTTTTTTATTATTAAGATTTTTTAAGTAATACGACATATTGAAATTCCAAATATAATTTAGTGGGATTTGAATTCCAATCCATCATTTGGGATTCCATCCCAATCTTTCTATACAATGCGAAATACATTTTTGATTTAAAGGTAGGTCTAAATGAAAAATTATATACTCACATATTCAAATTTTAACTATACTAATTGTAAAGTATGCAAATGTTAAATGTTAAATGTTATTTAGATTAGTATACTTACATTAATTAAGTCTATAATGATGGTGTGTAGTAATTAAACGAATGTAATTAAAATTTTCCATTTTCATAGAAAATCCTCTCGTTACAGGAAAACATTAAAGGGACGCTATACTCCATAATCCTAATACAAAGTAGGTTATTTATTATACATAATTAATTGTGAGGGAACCAGGTTACCCGTCTATTGTCGTCAGTTTTAGCTTTAAAGCTATATTTATTGCTTGCCGTGTAGGTTATCTTGATAATATACGAGTTTTAGTGGTTTTCACTAGTGACTAAAACTTGATAGTATTTGTATGTGATTTTTCAGTTTCGAGCAAGTCTCGGGTGATCTTTCTTTTCTGTCTATGTAGTTATATTCATAGCATGTTTATTGTAATCCAACTTCACGCTGATTCCTCGCCGAGGTAACGTCTATGAACTGGAATGGGTTCCGCCACTTGGAGCTACGGTTCGCGTCTCTTAACTTTTCTCTATTAAAATAGACAGGTAAATACTATATTTATATTTTCAACATTCTATTCAAAATTAATTTATTATACCTTGTTGTTTATTACATGTGTAATATTAAATGTTTTGAAATAAGAATTGAAATCCATCCGATATAATTAATATCGCTGAAGAATTTCATACATTACTTTCATAAATCATAATTAAGTATCTTATACTTTCGGTGTTTCTGTAAATATACTTAAAAATATTATCATTAATATTCATTTTCACATAAAAGTAAGTCAAGCTTGAAAAATTCATAAAATTGTTTTGGCTCTGGAATTCACTGGAACATATAAGTGGGGTACAATTTTATATGTGAAGCTGGCTCGCGCAGTCCGAGTTTAAAAACTCATTTCGGATTTATGGCCAAAATTAAAAACGCTTCGCTTTTCTAAAATATTGTTAAAATCATTTTTGCTATGGGATTTTATAACAAAAGAGGAGAATCAGGCAGATAAGGCTAAAATAAATACAGACAAAAAATAAGGGCCTGATTCTAATATAGATACATAACTAAAATGTACAAAATGTAATTTGTACGTATATGAGCTCTTAAATTTCATAAATTTTATGACAATGCCCGTCAAATCGGAACTCAGTGGGTTCTTCTATCACGCTCAGGTATCGCATCCTTTTTTCAAAAAATATCTAGAGCTCCAAATACTGTCACAGTTTTTACAATTTTTTCTTTAAAAATATGCTTCAATAATTTTAACATTTTCAAAGAGCTCACTTCGAAAAGGCCTTATACGTTTACGCTTTCTTAATAAGCAAGTTAAAAAAAAATTACATTCGAATTGATAACTTCCTTATCTTACTTAAAACGGTTAAAAAGGTTGTAACAACTCTATTTACCTCAATTTCATCCCGCTAGTGTACAGCCTAGTAGATTTCAGTATTATTCAAGGGAGTGTGAGATCAAATCGCGTTAAACATATGAATATTAATATCGAATAAATTTCTATACTAAACGTATAGCCGTATATGTTGTGTGCTCTTTACCTTTTCATGCATATACATACATACGTAGCCGAGCTATTAAATTTTAAGCCTTCATATTAATGCGTTGCGTCACAACACGCTGCCGCTGCACCGTTATTGATTGTGTTTTGAACACCAGTACAACGCAATCGTTAAATAGCCCCAGGTCGATCAATCAAAACTGTCGCGATGTCCAAAAACGTTCTGGACGCCTGCATAAGCGGAAATTAATAGCCCTTGTTTAACTCTTTAACCCGAAAGTTTTTTTTATCTAGTTCAGGGTTATTTGATATTTTAATTTTCTTTAAAATGGTTTACTGCTATTATTAATTTGAGACTTCAATCAAATATAACTTTTTACAATATTTTTTTATACATATAATTATTATATGAAAAAGAATAAATGAGAACTCATGGAATTTCAAGGATTTAGAGTTATTTCTGGTTGAAAGTAATAAACGACACTATCATTAGATGGTCGTCATTCATATAAAATTATAAGATTCATTCATTTTTCACTCGGTGATGTAAAATGTAAGAGAGCAAAAACGCAAATTGAATCCATTTAGATCATCCATCAAAGTCCTGCAGAGTTATTCTTGTTCCAAGAAGAAGATGCCTCAAAGCTAGTGTCCTAATGCGAACTCGAATCAATAGGTGATTTGTTCAGAAACTTATTTAACATTAATGTGTCTGGTTAATGTAAATAAATTATTATCAAAAGTAAAAAGTTATATTGGAATTTATAAATTACTGAAGCCGTCGTGGCGCAGGGGCATAAGGGTGTGACGCGACGGTTGTGGGTTTGATCTCCATTGGAGGGAATAACTTATTATTAATTTATATTTTTATTCCCGCGCTCTGGCACAAAATCTCTGGCAATCACAAAGTCAGGCGTTGAGTCCTGCCACTCAACAAGCAATGCCTCGAAATATTCGGCGGAAAGTAGGGAACGGAGTGCCTTAACACTAAGTTCCCTCTGCCTACTCTGCTGTGTGCGGAACACAGTGTGTAGCTGATTTGAATTAAAAAAAAATATTTTGAAAATCGGGCAAGAAGTGGACATAGCCGTGACTCTAAAAGTATCTATGTATGGATTTATGTATATATGTATGTATATATGCGGCGATGACTTTTGCGTCGCCCTAGTCGATTAGCTATACATATACAGTTTACATCTTATTACAATGCTGTCAATAAATTTAATACAGTTATTCTAGATGTTGTATTTATAGCCCTAGTTGTATACATAAAACTTATAAATATTTGAAAATTATATGTGGTAAGTACTATGTATATGTATATGAATATGTCTATGTTTTTGCTTTCGCTTTTGAATACTCGAGTGTTTCAATATTTTGAGTGATGAAAATATTATAGATAAGATTCTATTAAATTTTCAATAAGACCAGACAATTAACTTGGTAAGAATTCACACAAATAACAGCTTCAACCATTGTACGTCACAATAAATGTACAAGCAACTTTATATAGAAATTGCTTAAACTCTCTAATTCAACGAACAAAACAATGTAACTTTGTACACGATAAAAACACAAACACAAAAAACAAACTAATATTTTACAAGTCGAACTTACAGCTAAACAATTTTAGGCTGGAAAGTTGAATACAGGTTCATTAGAATATGAAGTTATTCATAATAGAACTTGTATTTGTTGTTTTTGTTTAAATGAAAAAAGTTTTGGTCCCTTGTCGTCACATTTATACAATGGCTGTCTCTGCTTTTGATAATACCGATTTGGTATTCCCTTGCACGAATCCATCCAACCCCAAGCAGTTCTTACAATGCAAACGTGCTTGAAATGAATCCTTCAGTGATTTCATTTGTAGTCACCCCATATAAAAATATGGTAAAATGTATGTATGACTTTTACGACCTCGTTCACACTTTTATGTGATTAGGCTATCACTGTCGTGTATAGATTCTTAATTATTAGCCCCAATTACCATTATATTTGGGACTGCTTACCTCTTTATTGTAAATTGGTATTATAATTGTTTTCACATTAAATATTTTTTACATTCTTTCTACAATTTAGTTTATACTGTCTTACTAAATGTTTTAAAACTGTGGAATATGAGTAACATTTGAATTACTAAAAAATTTAAAATATTTAAATTAAAAATATATATATGATAAATAAATATATATGATAAATTGCTTATTTTTTTTTATCGGCCTTTTTGACGGATCCCGAAACGAACCTTTATCTTGCCTTAAATGTCTCTTAATGAGTTGATGAAAATCACATTGAAAATGACATCGTAACGCATTGTGGCGTCATCCTGATGGAAGCTACATCATGAACTGATATGTACATTACCATATACTGAAATACTGTCAATATCTGCATATAGTTTTTATTCATAGATATTGTGAACATTTAGATAAATATTCATATATATATTTATATATATATATATATATATATATATATATATATATATATATATATATATATATATATATATATATATATATATATATATATATATATATATATATATATATACATACAAATGTGGCCGTATAAACATTAACAAGTTTAAACTGTAATAAACTGCTGCCTGTGTTTCAGTGATTAGCTGTCGGTCAAAAATAATTATTGTGTATTGCGTCCTGATTAAAGTATTCCTGAATAGCGACCATTATGCGTTAATGCTTAAATTAACCTAATAATATTTGAATTGTGAAATAATATCTATTATTATTTGCCCATTTTTGGTTATAAAAGTACAAAAAATTGTTATATATATTTCCTACCCCAGGGAATGATTTAATATTTTAATTTCCTGGCTCTGGTCTCTAGGCGAATCGCGGCGTTGAGTTCCGCCATTCAACACACAATGCATCCAGAGTTCGGCGAAAATTGGGAAACGGAAGTGTCTTAATAGGAACGGAGTCTTCACACTAGATACCCAGGTTTTCCTTGCTTACATTGCCATGTGCAGGATACAGCAAATAGCAGAAAAAAATAGTTTAAAACTAGAAATAATCAAAATTACATATGCGTTTCTCATGTTGTCATAAAACAGTGCCTCCATTGTCTGGTAGCTACTTTGTACAACGAGAATTTAAGACGTCCAGGGTTAGAATGTTATATAAATCTCCGAAAATCTTAGTTCACAGTAAGTAAGAGAAACTTCTGTATTATCTCTTCTTGTTTCTCATACGCGAGCGTGCCAGGCAGGAATCACAACCAACTATAGGAGGATAACCTAACATAGAGTAAGATCAAATAAGAAGAACAAAAGTAAGATTAACCCTGTTGTAAAAATGTATCATTGTCAACTCCTTCAACATGAAGACCATCAATATAAAATTCTTATTATAAAGGTTATTTAAATACATATATGCACTTATGCACAGAAATTAATGAGCAAGACGAAAAGTTTTTTATCAAAAACGCAACACAAAAATACACATTAAAGTAAAATTTTATCCTCCAATTTGCATTAAAATTTAAATTATATTAAAAAATAGTGGTCTTTTCGGACATTTCATACATTAAATCACCGGGTCCATAACGGCAATACGTGCAATCGATTGTAGCAGCATTTATACAGAACAAAGCATATGAAATCCCATCGTTTCCGAACAGTTGAAAGGCTAAAATATTTTATTTCACCCGCTTTTGTTGTTAGCGGAACGACCGCAGTCCTCGATACCATTTTGTTAGTATTACTTTGTGTACGAGGGCTTTGAATTATTGAAACACAAACTGTTTCATTAAACCATTTGTGATTATTTTTAATTATTTGTATGTTATAATTTTTGCTGGAAATGTGTCTTTTATTGGTCAATTTCTCTCTTATTTTCAACATTTAATAAGATAGACGCATTCGTCACAACTTAGCCATTTTATACTCACCATAAAATAAATAGGAGCTATTAAAAAAAATAGGTAAAAGAAAAGTTAAAAATAAAAACGTCAGTTTAGTTCTTTATTTTGATTATTAATAATTTTGTTACAATTAGTCAAATATACATAAGTAAAGGACGCCACAATGGATATAAAGTTAGGCTTTATATATAAAGCACCTACTTTTAGTCGTGGCGCAGAGGCACAAAGTATCGCTTAAAACGCGACTAGTTGTGGGTTCGAATTCCCACATGTAGAAATTAAATATTTTATATTTTCATTTGTCTGCTCTGGTGTTGGGGCAAAGTGCAAGCGCAAAGCCACTTAATGGCTTCAGAATTCCGCGGAAAATATGGAACAGAGTGTCTTAACACTAGGTTCCCTCTGTCTACTACCCTGCTATATATGGGATACAGCGTGGCGCTAAAAAACTTACTTTTAATCTATCAATTAAATTGGAATGCTGAAAATGATTTCTCAGATATTCATCTGTAACGTATAGTAAGAGCTAAATTGTTTTTTTTTTCTCCTGTAATAACGCAACGGATCCAACCCCGGATTACTCAAAGGCAGCGTTTGGTTCTAAGTGATTTTCCGCCTTGGCTCTTTTGGACCGTTTTCTTCGTCGGTAAAATAAAAAATAAACGACTTTACGCTGTGGTACATACTCGTGTGTGCGGCACCCGCGACTATAAGACAGAGGTCAGTTTTGTAATTTCGAAACTTTCTATCAACCGATATTCGTGATTGTTTTGGTTTATAGATTGTATTAATAATATTATATGCTTAATATTATTTTTGAAATTACTAATAAATAATAATTTAATAATCACTAATAAATATAAATTAACGTCGAGTAAAAAACATCTGAGCTTGTCTAGATTAAATAAACTTTTAAGGAGTGAAAGTAGGACGAAATAACCCTCGACCTTTCAACAAAATATTAGGTATTAAAATAACCCGAAAATTTTAATATTAACTGAACAAACTAAAATTTTAAGGACTTAATTATTTTGTGCAGAAAATATTAACATGAGAAAACTTTATATTATTTATTATTATTTATTAGCCCGCACTTGCTGATTTATTAATTAACTAACTCTCATCATACAGCCATTTACATATTTATAATACAACAATAAAATCAAAATCAATAAAAATACCTTCATTCATGTAAACTAGTGAAGCGATCAGAAAAATTTTAAAGAGTACCTAGAAGTATAAATTTTATGCTTCGTTATATAAATTAATACAATGCATTTCAAATTGAAATCCTGCAGTACGTGACAATGACATTTCCATACCATATGATATTCATTTTAATGAAATATTAATTTCAGTCGAATTCAAGAGCTCCAGCACTCGTCTTTTTGCCAAATTTATAGGTTCTTTGTCCAAAATCTAGGCTTTACGGTTTCTGGGAACATTCCTGTTCACATGCCGGTTTCTCGAAACTGCTTTGCTTCACCGAAACCGATAAATTTGGTTCACTACTGTAAGTATACGAATCTTTTCATGTGCATTTTTAAAGGGATCAGTCGCCCGAAATGAGGTGAAATACCTACAGACTGCTTTAAATATTTGTGGTTCAATTTCACTCTCTATGTACGGAGGTAAATTCTTGTTTAATTCACTTACTATGTATATTATGGGTTAATCTGTAAATAATATAAATCTGTGTAGATGTAGGTATATGCTTAACTCATTATATTTCATTTTTAGAATTTGAATGAGTTCATAGTGAAAACGTACGTAACGTAACGTAAGTCGTATTTCACATTCGCTCCTAATACGGATAACGTTTGTTACAAAACACACAGACAGAAACAAGGACACGTTTACACAAGAAAACTTATATAATTAAAATAAAAATTCCCCTGAGTAAGTATGAACCCACAACCGCCGCATGCAATCAAGCACAAGATAAATATTCATATTGTGCTAATTAACACTATGCTAATACTACTATATTAATATTAATAAGTAAATAAAGTATCTAACTAAGAATAACGAAATTGAACTATTTCATTATGAAAGAAAATAAACATATAATTAAGTTATTTTTAATAACGTATCTTTAATAGATACTTTAAATAAAAATATTCAACCAATTGTTACTCCAAACCTACCTACGATTCTCGGGCTGCGTTAAAACGACACTTCGCTGAATTTTAGAGCCATTGCTATATGGCATTGTTGAGTGGCGGAACTCAACGCCGCGCTTTGACTTGTAACCAGAGCAAGAAATTGAAATAGTAAATATTTCGTTTCCTCGATTGGGAATCAAATCCACAACGTCTCGTTTACAGAAACCCGCTTCTGCCCCTACGCCACGATTGGTCTCATGTTGAAATAAAAATAACAAAACTCAAATTACAAGAACACATTTTTTTACCATTTTTCCATTTCACCATCAACAGACTGTCTCAAATTTGAATAACCGTAAATAATGATGAAACTCACAGAGAGTACTTTAAATTATAATGAAAGTCTCTCTCTGAAAGCTAAACTTACCTATTACGGCAACGTCAAACAAATTCTCCATTGAACCGACGATAAATCAAGATGGAGTCTGGCCCATTACGCGCTCGGGCTACTTCAGCTATGACAATCATATACGTTACAAATATAATAAAATATCGTAATAAAGCTACGTATATAAAAGTTCTGGACTTATTTAGTTGATCTTTGTGGTGGCAGAAATGTTTTATTTTCATAGCACCATTTGTTATTTTTTTTTTCAACTTCACGCTTATCCTACAGCAGAGGGAGCCTAGTGTTAAGATAAATTCTGGAGGCATTACGTGTTGAGTGGGGGAACTCATCGCCTCGCTTCTTTTGATATTTTTCATGCTTGTGCCACACGAATGGCCTCATGTGTATATTTATATATTTATACTTGTGTTGGATGCACGCAAGTATCTGTGAATAAAATAATACATAGATTAAATTTTATACGATATGGAATCAACAGCAAGTAAGCTGCAATGATTGAAATAACCTATAGGAATAGCTAATTTATAATAATTACCTTTTGTTATTCAATAATTGACCCAAAAATTATTTATTGTCATACATCGATATTTGAGTCCTGTCTTACATTTACGTTACCATACTATACAATTAACTCTGCAAAACACAATAATATATTAGTTATTATGCTACCAAAAAAGTTTCTATAATTTGATATTTAAAGTTAATTTATTTCGCAAACTTCCACTTCTAATCTAATATTGAATACGATATTTCCCTCTTTTTTATCCGTAGCATAGGCCTGCCTCATGATACTTGTTAACGCTAACGAATTATTTATATAAAAATAAAGTTTATATAAATGTCAATTAAAAAAATATATTATTTAAAAATTTATATAAATAATAATAATAATTCCTTTACCATTTTATTATTATAATAACAATAAAATAAGCTAAAGCAACGAAAACCAATAACCACGAATGTTTCTTTAAACATTAATAACAGTATTGTCGCACAAGTTTTACCGCCAAACTAACAATAAATCAAGATGGCGTCCTAACCCATTCCGCGCCCATGTCCGGACGACAGCGTTGACATTAATCTGCCCAGAAATTTAGGTTATGGACCCTTTCGGATACGTTCTCTATTCTGTTTGTCGAACCATGTATCTTTGTAATTAGGATATTAAGATGGCGAACGTTATTGTATGATTATATTAAATTATATTAATAGTATACAACTATATTTTGAACAGGGCTACAAGCGTGTGACTGTAAACGCGACAGGGTGGTTATTTTATTCTACTCGGGGAAGTGAAATATTTAATATTTTTTATTTCTTCAGTTTGGTGTCGAGGGAAAACGCGGCGTTAAATTCCGCCATTTAACACGCAATGCCCCAAAAGTTATGTCTGAAAAAAAACTTGATCTTATTTGCAAACCTTCAAAGCATTTACTAATGCCTTTTCATACACAAAATATATTAGCTAAACGTAAATTTCGTAGAGATGTTGACAAAGGAGTAATAAACTCGTTAGTCGGCTTCCTAATCTCTTCTAGTCCTGCTATTAATCCTGGTAGCTCCGCTCCCTATCCTCCGCAGCTAGATTTAAATAAATTGCAATATGTTGACGCTATCGTAGTTCAGTTGGGGTTGTTAGTTGTATACTTTAGAAGTGATTTCAAATCAAATTCGGAAGAATGTTATATTTGGTATTATTTTAGAATCTACTTAGATAGTGCGGTGTTAATCATTGCAAAAGATTTCTTTATTTATGTCATATTACTTAGTAAGTTTTTATAATTAATTGAAGGTTCCTGTGAATTATTCTATAGGTTTTGATTACGCGGCGAATTACATACAGATTGTAGCAAAAACGATGGATAAGTGCTCGTCTCTTTTCATTGCGTTGATTTGAAAGTTTGATGCTTATTAGAAAACGTATAATAATTTTAACGTAGCGGGTTTTTTATAAGTTTTCTGAAAAGTATATTTCTTTTTTAAGTTTGGATAAGTCTTTAAAATAAAAAAAATATTCTCCAAGCAACCGAAGGCTTGAATGTTTGATATTGATTTCAGCTTGACACATCACTCGTTCTCAATCGTCACTCTCTACCAAAGTAATCCTATAAGAGTTCCATTTTTTCCATTTGAGGTACGGAATCCAAAAAATCTATTTTATAACATATGTATAGATACTTATATATACTTATACAATACGTAGAAAATAATTTATAAAAATAAAGTAATACAAAATATCACTATTCGATAACGTATCAACAAAAAGGTATGACGCATTGAATGTCAAGCAATGTCAATTTAGTAAATTTGAAAAGCGAAACATGGCGTACGCCAGCAAGGGCAATAAAATGTGTCTGCGATGCTCCCTGGCGACACTCTCACTCCAGCAAGATAAAAATTCTTATATTTTATCGTTGTATCAATTTTTCTTATTTTCTTATTTTCATTTTTCACTTAACTTCACGCCCTATCCCGCACACAGCAATGTAGGCAGACGGAACCTAGTGTTAAGACACTTCATTGCCAATTTCCCGCCGAATTCCGGAGGCATTGTGTGTTGAGCACTAAGCACCGCCGCACCGGAGCGAATAAAAAAATAATGGAACTTAAATATCTCATTCCCCGAGTGGAGATCGAACCCACAACTTGTCGCGTTTACAGTCACACGCTTATGCCCCTGCGACCTCTATTTTCCCAATTTTCACGTAAATTGTAAACTAATATAAAAAAATATTCAGCTTAGTTATAATATTTTGAGTTATTATTTGCACTATAAGTACTTTATTTTATTATATTTATTATTACAAAATCCCATGAGTTAATTGAGTATGATCATCAAATAGGTAATATTAATTATTCAGTAGAATTTTATACTGAATAGCATAGTGCACTTGGACGATATCCAAACCCTACTATCGAATTTCTGTACGAACTTTTTTATATAAAAAAAAATAATTTTAACATTCTGTAAAATAGAATCAGAGAGACAATTAAAATACAACATTTCATGTAAATATATAAAAATGAAATCAGCTTCGCGCTGTATCCCTCTCACGGCTGGGTAAGAAGAGGAAACCTGTTAAAAGTGTTAAGACACTCCGTTTCTCACTTTCTGCCGAATTCTGGAGGCTAAGCGTGTTGAGTAGCGGAACTCAACTTAAAATTTGCCTCGCAACCAGAGCGAAGGAAAAAAAATACTAATTTAAATTAATATTTCATTCCCTCGAATGCGATCGAACCTACAACCAATCGCGCTTACAGTCACACTGCATGCCACGACTGGCCTCGACATGTTAAACAAAAACATGAATTACAAAATTACAAAAAAATAAATCTCACAAAACAAAACAGTAAGTTACACACGATTAACATCGTCGGAAAACGTGTGAAATTAAAGCGGCGGCCAAACAACAATTATACAATAGGAGTTTGAACAAAGCAAATATAGTTTTAATGCGAACCAGCAACTATCAGGCCATGACACAGCGCTACACAATAATGTACTTCCTGCTTTCCCCGGGCTGGCAGATGTTTTGTACGGCGCGGCGTCCGACGCACTGGTTTTGCAAGGCGTTGGCGTTTCAATTATATTATTTGTTTTAGGTTTGAATGAAAATGTGCGTGTGACTGTGTATGAGACGGGTGTGTGTTCGATTTCCAGATGAGGGAATGAAATATTTAATATTTTTTTTCCTTCGCTCTGGTACTCCGCCGTTCTACACGCAATGTGTCGGGAATTCAGCTGAAGGTAAGGAACAGAAGTGTCTTAGTGGAAACGGAGTGTCTTAACACTAGGTTCCCAGGTTCCCTCTGCCTACCCTGCTTTGTGCAGCATGTAAATTATTTTAATTTTGGCAATTTATCAAATTTTAGCATAGCTAATTTCTTAAAACTTTTTAAATTCTTAGATATTGAAACATAAAAACGTATAGTTTCCGTATAATACGTATATTGTTTATTTATATATACTATTGAAAAACAAGTAACAATTATTCATAAAAACGATTTATTTAAATATAATATTTCTATATCAAATATAACTTAAAGTAACTATCTTTAATACAATATATTATATAGCCGGAACAAAGTAAGTGGTTTGAAAGGTTAATCTAAGAAACTGGATACTGAGACTAATTGTCAAGTGTGCTTCCTAGAAGGCTCCTTTCAGTACAATATACTAGGAACGGTACAAGGAGGATAATAAACGTTCTCAACTAGTCAATTATATTTATTTACTAACTATATATAAATTGAAGCGTTTTAAGTTATATAAGTTCCTATACATTTATATGTATGTATGGATACTATATATTAATAATTATTAAATCGGGGAAGGGAGTGTCTCAATACTAGGTTCGCTCTGCCTATCATGCGATAGATTACTAGTTCGATTCCTACTCGAGAAAATTAAATTTTAATATTTTTATTTACTTGCTTTGTTAACAAACAGACATGAGACAAACACGGCGTTGTACTACGTGCGGGATACAGCGTGAAGCTCAAAAAATGAACAACAAATAATTCATTCGCGTGTAAAATAAAATAGTAAAATTCTAAAATGGTTATTTAATTATATAATTTGGTATTGCACGAATTTATACTACATATTTTTATAATAAATAAAAAATATAGTCTATAATAATAAGTATCTTTAACAACGAACCTAATTATTCAGTACGTCTATTCTGGCTTTATAGAAGAAAAAATAACGAGCTTGTTAAGGAAATTCAGAAATAAAATATTTTAGATGGTAGATAATCTAAATCTGTTTCTCGGTCTAGACTTGTCGGTAATTTTATATTGTTGACTTCTTTATTACGTATATATATATATATATATATATATATATATATATATATATATATATATATATATATATATATATATATATAGTCCTAGTTTTATACACGACTGGAACGAACAATAGAGTTTTTCTTTGTATCTCCAAGCACAATACATTATCGTGCCAAATGAAATAAACCCGGAATTCACAATAGAATAGTTACATGAAAAACTATTTCAACAATTCCCTGGCTCATGTTTTGTTAATAAGGTGTTTCTATTTTGTTTTTCTACACAATGGATGATTAGTTGCTTAACTTCTGAGGTGGTTTTTGTATGGTATATATAAAATTCATAAAGTGAAATAGGTGCCAAGTTAAATGTAGTGTTGTGTTTTGTTTTATGCCGAAAAATATTTAGTATCCTGTTATATAGCGCTCGGTGTCACAGGCGGAAAAATTATTTAATATTATAATATGTCCGTCTGACAGGCGGCCGAGTGCAACAAAAATGCTGACAGAGGAGAGATCGCAGCGCCGGTGGGAAAGAAATTTCTTCTTTTCCCACACTTATTATTCCATCGTGGAGTAATTAAGTCGTAGGTTAAGTTAGATTAATTCAGGTTTAAGCAGATTACTGTTCTTCCAACATTGAAGGCAGTAATCTTAGATATAGTTTAGTTTTAGAATTAATTTGTATTTTTTGTTAATATAAGTTTAAGATATAAAAATCGTATTTTCTTAACCCTCCTAACCCTTAATTGCAGCTTACGTAACTATCCGTATTGAGATGTTATTGTTTATAATCGGAATTTTAAATGAAGCCTGACAGTTACATCGTAACTGTTACATAGAAATATTTATAAACAACTAGACAAACGGACAAACAGACGGACGGACAGGCGGAGTCTTAGTAATAGGGACTCTATTACTAAGCCTCCGCCGTTTTACCATTTGTGTACGGAACTCTAAAAATAACCAAAAATAACCTAATTATATTCATACATTTATTTATTTATTTCATAACCACTCAAGAAAAAAAAATTGCTGAAATTTTTAGACGAACACACAAAAAGACGACATTGTCTCTCAACACTTTCAACATACTTTGAACACGTTCAAATGAGATACTAAAAAGTACCAGATATAAAACACATTATCATACATATTTGCGTCCAGTGGTCGGTTTACTGTAAAGAATTATCGCTACATTTAGCCCGAGCCACTTATGAGGCAAAGGCTGGCCGTATTTCGGAAAGTGCCTTTTGCTCTTTAAATTTCCATGCAGTGCTTCCGGCGTTTTGGCTTGAATACTTATTAAATATTGTTATATAATATGTTAAAGTTATTATATTTTTGGAGATTGAATAATCTTACTATGATTTATATTTTTAAACTTTGTTTAGAGTGGTGCTATCTTTGTTGGAAAATGTGATTCCCTGCTTGTGGGATGATAATTATTCAAAATATTTTCATCTCTTAATTTTTTCCTTTGATAAAGTTATGTCGCGTATATTCCTGAACTTAATGTACGTATATAGAATAATTATAGAATAAACATTATTATAATATAATCTAGACTTCAATATATATAAAAGGACATGTACCTGACTGACTGAGGTAAGACGCACGCACAGCCGTAACTGCTGATGGTAGAAACGTGAAATTTGGACAGCTGTTTATTGTTATAATCTGGACATCCACTAAGAAGGGATTTTGAAAAATTTTAACCCTAAAGGGATGAAATAGGGGTTGAAACTTTGTATGGATTTTTTTAAAAATCGGCATCGATTTTTATAAAATTTGAAATTCAGACTTAAAATTTATTTAACTTATTTCATTGAACACGTGTTTCATGGTTTTTTAGAATTCACCCCCTAAGGGTTCAAATAAGGAGTCGTAAAGTTTAAATGGAAAAATCTTTAAATCGCCACCGAATTTTATAAAAACTTAAATGCATTTAACTACTACTATTAAAAATATTTTATTGAACACGTGTTTCGTGGTTTTTTTTAGAATTCACTAGCCGCGCTCGCTAGTGGTAGAATAAACATTTGTATGTAGAATATGATAAATATAATTTGAAAGTTCCATCTCAGCATTAATGAAGAGCTCTTTCTCTCTACATAGCGTCTAGTCTAGTATGATATTCGTACTTCGTACCTACTTTACTCCTAAGACACACAAAGTATACTTCACATATTATGCAACTTAGTGAAGTTTATAAAGTAGTCTTACCTGGGAACATTGCGATTGTTACGTAACCATTCCACCTGAACTGTAATTCTTCTTTTCTATTTGAACAAATAATATTGTAGATTTTTTTTTATTTGTGTATAGAGTCTACTGTTAGTTATTATTATCGCTGATCTCAAATCAGTATAGGGTAAAATTATTTTTTTGTTCACTTTCTTTTTACATATATATATTTCATCCTTGTTTGTGGATATTAATGCCGTCTTTTGTAGAACTTGCAATTCGAACTTACAAACATAATTTAAATTACAAAATGGTTATCTGTATATTCCATTATACTGTGCACAAACAATACTACAGTAAAATCCATTACTTTCTGAACGTACAACAAAACCATACAAACCTTACCATATTAGACTAAATTTTAGATAAAATTTCCCGAAACGTTCCTAATATTCTAAAAAGCAATTCCATTTCTAGAACAAAATAACAATAATAAATTAACTTCAATAAACATATAGAAGCGCGCATTCCATTTAATTCACTTGTGCTAGCAACCGTGAATCCGGACGCTATAAACAGTTTGTTCCTACTAAACAAGCCTCCGTGCTCGTGGAGGCAAATATAAGGCAGTGCCTAGTTCTACAAGAGTACACACCTTCGCAGGTCTTGTATTCGATCGCGTTCAATAATTGCTGTGTACTCGATGAATGTTTGCTGCCTTCTAATCATTGTGTTCCCATTGGCCGTCGGATCGTCTTGTTAACATTGAAAGCTTTAAATAGAATGTAAAGAATGTAGTTGCTTGATGTTGAGTTTTAATTATGTTTAAGGTAATATATTTAGTGTGGTTGGTGGTGACGCATGGGCGTGAGCGTGTGGTTGTGGGTTCGATTCCCATTTGAGGGAATGAAATATGTAATATTCCCATTTATTTGCTTCGTAGTGCGGCGTCCGCCACTCAACACGCAATGCCTCCGAAATTCGACGGAAAATGGTACTGGTATGAAACGGAGTGTTTCAATAATTGGGCTTTTGCCTACCCTACTACTGTGCTACTACTACTGTGTGCGGAAAACGATAATAAACAAGCAAAAATGCTCTCAAAACATTGTGTTAAGTTAAAACAATGTTATTCAGATTGGTATGTGCTAAGTACGTACGTATCTTGAGACATAAAATGCTAAGAACTACAAAATATTCGTAGTGCTGTTGAGTTCCAGCTGTTGTGTAGGTGTTGTTTATATAAAATTATATTTATAATCCAGCGCAGCAGAATATTTAAAATATTTTCATTTAACTAGTTTAGTGAAACAAAATGTCATCGTGTCTCACCGTTATTTGGATAGGAAGTAAAAAACGGAGTAATATATTAATCAATTAATCAGTTTCACGCTGTATCCGGCACACGGCAGGGTAGGGCAGATTGAACCTAGTGCTAAGACACTCCGTTCCCCACTTTCAGCCAAGTTCTAGAGGCATTGTGTGTTGAGTGGCAGAACCGCGCCGCGCCGCGCCGAGAGCGCCGTGCTTTTGCCTCGACACCAGAGCGAAGAAATGAAAATATAAATGTAAATAAAGGAAATAAAATATTTCCTCGAGTGTGGATCGAACCCACAACCACTCGATTTTACAGTCACACTTTATGCCCCTACGCCACGACTAGCCTGAATAATTTTTAATATATATTTAATAAATCAAATCATAAATCACTTACCGCACAAAATGAAGAAATATTACCAGCAATTTACATGGACGTGGTGAGGCGTTATTACAACAATATTTGCTTAAGTATTCCGCCTAAAATACGATATAGGGCTGTGTGACTAATATTTATTAGCACTAGCGTATTGTGGGCGTGAGTAATGGTGACGGTTACGGCTGCCACCTGACATGGAATTCCATTTAAAGAAGCACCGTCATAACCCTAACGTTTGAATAATTTTTAACCGACTTTTGTGATAGGAGGCTCACGACTTTCGACTGGATGTACCGATTTTGGTAATTCGTTTTTTGTTTAAAAGCTAGGGACTACCGTGTGGTTCCGTTCTAATTTGGTTCGGTTCTAACAATGCCATCCACGGGAGAATCATATTAGTTTTTTTTACAAAATTTGCATTAAGTATGTGCACGACAAATGGACGAATAACTCAATTTCAACTTTTTTTTAGTTTGCTTTTGAAGTCGGGTTATTTTTTTTTTATATGTTCGTCTGTATTTCATTCGTTCACTGCGGACAAATTTTTATACGTTTAAGTTACCCCATAAAGCTGATTTATTTAGGACTTTGCATAGCATCAAACGGTTCAGTAAAATGTTTTTATAACCTTATCTTTACACGAGTAGTTTCCGCAAAGTAAGACATTTATTTTGCTACGCGAAATTGCTACGATTATTCGTAGAGCGTTCGTAGCACTTAAGATAAACGTGGGTGGTTCGCGTGCTTTTTAAATATTTTTAAATTCATTTCGTACTACTTTGATTGTATTTAGACTTCGAGATTTTATAAGTTTTTGTTTTCTTAAGTTTTTTTATTATCATAAATTTGATATTTGATCAAAAATTATCAGCTTCACGCTATATTCCGCACACAGCAGGGTAGGCAGAGGGAACCTAGTGTTAAGACACTCCGTTCCCCACTTTCCGCTGAGTCCTGGAGGCACTGTGTGTTGGAGTGGTGGAACTCAATGCCGCGCTTTGCCTCGACACTTTGACTCAAGTGGGGATCGAACCCACAACCAGTCGATTTTACAGTCACACTTTGTGTTCCTACGCTGCTGCGACTGGACACAATAAATTAATTTATTATTTATTATTGTTTTTAGTATGTTATTGTTAGTATGGTATGAAAAATTTTTTTTTTTCTAAAAATTTAATTATTATTACTTCGTTCACTAGTATTATGTAATGGAAAAACAAAACATAGTTCTTTTATAAATAAATATATTTTAATTTCATCCAAATTCATTATATAAAAATATATGTATGTATGTCTTTTGTTACAGGAACAATCACACAAGTCGTATCGTCCGCTGACAGTGCTCACGTTCAGATGGAACTACGCGATGCACGGCCTACAGCCGGCCGGCTACCACCTCGTCAACCTGCTGCTGCATGCTCTTGTCTCTTTGTTATATTACAGGTACGATTTTTTATTTATATATTATTTATTATTATTCTACAGCTGAGGTCAGTAGTGGTGCAAGGGCACAAGGGTGCTACTGTAAACGCGGTTGTGGTTGTGGGTGCGATTCACGCTCGAGGAAATAAAATATATAATATTTACATTTCCTCGCTTTGGTAACGAGGCAAAGCGTGGCGTTGAGTTCTGTCACAAGAATTCGGCGGAAAGTGGAGAATGGAAGTGTCTTAAGGGGGTGCATTGTCTTAACATTACGTTTGGAGGTTCCCTCTGCCTACCCTGATACGGGGTACAGGGTATAGCTAAAATATTATGGACACGATATTGTTATATTTAGAATCATAATATACAATCAATTTATTTTTATGTTTATAATTATATTGATTTTTAAAGTATTGATGCATTATTATGATATGTACGACTTACTTAATATACCTATGTATATTTAATTAAGCTTTGTTTTGAGAATTCAAACAAAATTCTTTTCTAAATTTAGAAGAATTACGCATCATTTTCAATACAATATAGCGTATATAACCAAGAAAACAGAATTTTTTGTAGATATGTATATCAGAGTATTAAGTAGGTTTCTATGAAATGTTACTTGAAAGGAACAACATAAAATCTTTCTTTAATGCACTCGGGTCTTAAGAGGTATGTTTTCTGCTTCAGCGATAGTTCTGAAGGGTCCTTGCGATACAATTGTTATGGAAGTAGACGTATCGATTTTCTTACATATCAATGAACTTTTGCATCGGAGACCATAATTATTAAAATATAAGTTTTTATGAAATTATTAATAATAGTACTATAGTATTATTGAGGCCAGTCACACAGGTGTGCACAGGTGCAAAAGCGTTAAACTGTAAATGTCACAGGAAAATAGGGAACGGAGTGTCTTAACACTAAGTTTCCTCTGCCTACCCTGCTGTATGTGGGAAACACCGTGGAGCTAATAAATAGTGTATCCGATGAGTAAAAACTCATCCTCTATCAGGGTCGTCTACGCAATGAAAAAATAAATTTATTACCAACCTAGACCAAGACTTACGCTGTCCAGCACAGAAGACGAAGAATATTTATTTATCAGTTATAGATATTTATTAATTCTAGAATTCAACAATTATTGACTGTAATGTTTATACTATAAACAATATATGTAATGCCGGGCCCCGGCGCCCAACCCACCTTAAAAGCCGGCAACGCACCTGTAGCTCCTCTGGTGTTGCACGGGACCGTGGGCGGCGGTAGTCACTTAGACCTTAGTCATCAGATGACCCGAACGCTCGTTTGCCGTGTCTTTTCCATAAAAAAAAATCTATCATCACCATGTCAAGGTTAAATTTTTATTGATTATACACAGTTTCTACGGCTTCAAATCTAATTTGAGAAAAAAAAACATATGTGTAAATTCCGTTGCGGCATTTAGTGCACCAAAAAGGCCAGCATTAGATTTCGCCACCCAGGGAGTCAAAACTGTAAATGGGTATATCGAGTAGAGTGGTTTGTGGTAAACCACTCTCTGCCTTTGTTTTTTTTTATTTTTGTAAGCTTGCTTGACTTTTATATTTTTTCCTCCTCTCTAATATAACGAGCTCCACTTGACGATGTATCCCGTACGTAACAATGTAGGCAAAGGGAGTCTATTAATTAAGACACTTAGAGAAGTGTCTTAATTAATAGACTCCCCACTTTCCGCCGAATTCTGGAGGCAAAACGTCTTGAATACCGGAACTCAACGCCGCGTCTTGCCTCTACACCAGAGCGAAGAAACGAAAATATATAATATTTAATTTCTTCGACTAGAAATCGAACCCACAACCAGTCGCGTTAACAAGTCACACGTTTATGCCGCCGCTTCACGACTGACCTCCTCAATTCGTATCAATTTATATCCACGCAGCGACATTGCAAGCGGAAGTTAATATGTAACAAATACCAAGATAGATACATATAAATATAATACACGTATGCTTATATTAGCTTTAATTGAGTTCTACATATTTATAAAAAGACTCATATTTACGTATTTGATATTAATTAACATTAAAGTCCAATCACAGCTGCGTCGTTAACCCTTAATTGTTAATTGAATCGAGGAACTTTTAATTGTTAGAACTCAATAATCCAGTCACTGGGGCCGGGGCTGAGTCGCCTGTTTAATTATTCAGTACAATTTCCACGTAATCGCCTACTTCACCATGTTGTTACTATTTACCTTATTCATATTTATTTTTTATTATTGGATATGGGTGAGTTTGTTAGTTTTAGTTCTTTACTTCCTTTTATAATTTTGCCACTACTGTTATTTTTTGTTTGGGGCCAGTCGTGGCGCAGAGGCACAAAGTGTGACTGCAAAATCGACTGGTTGTGAGTTCGATCCCCACTCGAGGACATGAAATATTTATTTTTATTTCTTCACTTTGGTTTTGAGGCAAACACGCAATGCCTCCAGATTTCATCGGAAAGTGGGAAATGGAGTGTCTTAACACATGGTTCCCTCTGCATACCTTGCCGATTGCGGGATACAGCGTGAAACAGTTAATTTGTTTAATTAACAAAATTGCAAGTATCATATTTTATGTTTACCCTAAAGATATGATATTGTCTAAGTATTAGCAATCAAGAAACTCGTGAATATGAAGCAAATATCACAATTCCCATGGCATGCATAATATATTACACTACAAAGGGGTAAATGTTAGTTAGTGCGGGCAGTGGTAGATCATCTAAATAACTTATATGATACACCTTCAGTTCGACTATCCACTTAAACTTCCAGAACTGTGGTAGTTAAGCTGGTTATATACTCAGCTATCGTAGCGGACCGTTCGCACCGGTAATTTAAGTTTTCCAAATCGTAATAGCTAATTATTAAACTTTTGCAAATAAAAAATGCAAATGAAGACCAACTTTGAACTTTTAAATGGAATAAAGATATACTTTTTGTATTATCTTAACGCGAACGTAAAGTGGTCAGCTTAATTGGCTGCGGTTTAGCTAGATTTTATTGCGATGGTATCTGTTTCTAGATACATTTTTTTTTAATTTACATCGATTTTATATGCGATATCTGTGAATGGAATCGAACTCGTAACCTGGAGTTTAACTTATAGCACGTGTGCTTGCGTACACGCTCACTAATCACAATGTCTCTCGAGAGCTTTTGTAATTTGCATCTGCATCAGCAGTCAAGCATGAAATGGTTGTTTGTTTTTCTTGCTTAGAAATGTATCGTCTATAAGTTTTCTAGAAACATATGTTAACACTAATGATTATATATTATAGCAACTCGCAATTTTGTCGCTTTTGTATTATTTTGCGTTATTATATGATTTTATTTTGTATAATAGTAAAAAAATATGATGCAAAAGGCAGTTTTACTTATGCGCGTATTGTGAGGAGGTCCCTCTCTCTGGAGCCCTAGCAATCCATGGCTTGGACCCTGTCCCACCCTTGGAAGAGTGTTTTTATATTTTTAAATGTATTTTTTAGAATAATTTATATTTAAAAATGTAAAGTTTATTTCTCTTATGTAATAAAAATATATATTGTAAAAAAAACATTTTTTTATTATTATTTTTAATTTAAAATTGCTTTAATTCAAACTAACGCAAGAAGTTTCTTTATTTTTAATTCTCTTTTTTTATATGCGCTACAAGCTTGCTTATAATTGCTGTTTTCATGTATTAACCATTTTAATAAAAGTTTGTTTTTAAAAAGGTTTTTATTAATATTTTATTTAGAAGTTTCTTATTAATTTTCTCATCTGTATTAATACATTATTATGATGATTTCAGTTGAAATTTAATTTACATTACCTGAGTAGGCAAATCAAGAGAGCCGAAACACAACTCATCTATCTTCTTTAGTTCAGAGGTTCATTTAGCCACCTTCCGGCTCCGTCTTGGGGCTCGAGTAGATATCATTTACTCACAAATTTAGCACCAGAGTGCTTGCTAAGGTGTATTAAACGAGCCCAAACACGACCTTTATACGTTTCTTAGGTCAAAAGTCAGTTTGGCCACGTTCCGGTGTTATCTCCAGTCTTTAGACGTTTTTTTTTATTATTCTATTTTACAAATCAAGTCCTTTGTTGTATTCGATACCCATATTAGGAATGTGCAAAAATTTTTAATCCGCCATTTTGAACAACAATATGGATTATATTTAATATCATTGCCATTAAAACTGAAGTCGTAATCCAAATGTCGGATCAATCGGGCACTGGGAAGTGGGTCAAATTGATTTGGTAAAATTTCACATATAATAATAACACGATAACTAACACAGCAAGTTAAATTGAAGCTTATAAATATAGTATACGTTTATGCGTAGTATGTGTTTGAATGCGAATTCAAACCAATTATAGGGTCGTTCACATTCAATATGTAATTAATGAATGTGTTAAAATAGTTTCATACGCGTATTGTCATTTATGTAATATTTAATATTGAGATTCATCATTTATCTGATAATCCGTAAGGATTGATTGATTGAGGTTGTGGCGCAGAGGCACAAACGTGTGACTGTAATCGCGACGGTTGCGGGTTCGATTACCACTCGGAGGAGGTGAATGAACGGCGTTGAGTTATGATACTCAATATGCAACGCCACCATAATCCAACGAAAAGTGGGGAACGGAGTGCCTTAACGGTTCCCATGTTATGAGCGAGATACAATGTGAAACTAAAAACATATCAGCAATTCTCTTTTAATCAGCTTCCAGCCATCCAGATTTTTGATGTAAACGAAAGAAAATATAAATAAACTCCTTCAAAAGAACCACAATTACCGAAAAACATAAACATACAAACGTCCAAAACCAAACTTATCATTTGAAACTTGACCACAACGAAGCAAAAGTAGATAAGCATCTAATGCACCAAAGGTCCCGCCAGCCACTAAGCAAAGTGGTCAAATAAAGCCAGTTTAATCTGACGGCCCAATCCTTAGTTACTGGTAATTACAATACCGGTTGTGCCCAGCGACTTAGCGCGGCTTACTCCCAATATCCAATTTGCTAGCTTAAGCCCGTTTAGGATTTTCATGAATCGTTATCTTGAGGCACCATCGTTATCGGTTTTATATTTATTATCATAATGCTGTATTTGTATTTGTGTATTTTATTTTATTGTTTTTATATATCTGATATCAAACTGAAATTATTGTGAAATATTCAGGTTTACAGTTCTTTAACGCACAGAACCTTCTAAGTTAACGCAATAAAAATATATGAGTCTTTATGTATCGATTTTGCTGCATTTTATAAGAAATTTACGGCGTAGTCCAAAATTATAGGGCACTTCCCATGGACCTACAATCATAAAATTTGCTGCGAAGCAAGAATCGGAAACGTTGAAAATATATAAGGTGTTATTTCATAAAAAAAATCGTTACAGACGTATATTTGTAGTTCATTTCAAACGAAATGTTATAAAAGTTGAAGTTGAAGTTGAATCTTCGATGAGTCCGACTCGCATATAACTTATGACATAGACTATTTTCATTTGTTAAGATCTCGTGAAGGAAACGTTATTATTCTTCAATTTTAAAACTTATGAGATAAACAAAATATTTACAGACTATTTAATACTTGAAATATTCAGGAAAAAAAACACTACAATAAATTTCTCAACAAATCTCGAAAACGCTAATCTCTCAACGACTTTATTAATATTATTTTTCCTTTAGGCAAAATAAATAATTCCAGATTATCACTAAGAGGCTTAATGTTAACAGATCCTGTACATCTCGTATTGGAGTACCTACTACACTTTACCAAAGGCGTCAGGTCTCGTCAAAAGGGCTCGCTAATGAGAAACAAATATCGAGTTACCCATAAAACGGCACCCTTAACCTACGCCTTGTTTTGCTTAAATTAATTTTAACAACAATCTATATAAAGAACACTTGCTTTAAAGTAATTGTTTATAATTACGATTTTAAGAAACTCGACGCTTCGCGTTGGTTATTTTTATATAATTATATTCTGTTAATAATAAAGCAGTACGTATAGAATTTTCTGTTATATTTTATAGAGGCCGTCGTGGCACAGTAGCACAACCGTGTGACTGTAAACACGACAGTTGTAGATTCTATTCTCATTCAGGAGAATTTATTATTATTTATTAATATTTCATTACTTCGACCCGGCTACAAAGCAAAGCGCGGCGCTATAATCCGCCACTCAACATGCAATGCCTTCAAAATTCGTCGGAAAATAATGAACAAACTTAGCACTAGGCTCTCTCGTGCTAACTGCGGGATACAGCGTGAAGCTGAAAAAAACAGAATATAAAACAACGAATTAAGTAAAAAAAGTACGTAAGCACGTAAAATTTTACCAAAAATTTATAATTTTTAACTATGCATATTAAAAACCTGCATCTCGAAACTGTACAATAAAATTTACAATTGTAGTTCTGAAGCGTAATACGAGACGTTTCTATGAGATGAGATGAGTTGTTTACGCCACTTAAAAGTTATAATGTCTTTAGCGGCGCACACTCCAATCACATTAGTGTATCAAGTGGAACTTTTAGCTCCACATTATTTGCATCTCCAAAATTTTCCAACCGACTCCGAACTTATAATGGAATTACTTTTAAATTCATGACCGACGCCGCCGTCTGCATACGAAACGGCTGGTTATTAAGCAACTCCCATTTAGAACACAATAGAGGCCTAATGCTAGATCATTTGTTTTTCAATGTTCCGAGAGCGTTCTATAGAAAGTAACTCTATCTATTTGAAATATGAAGCGAGAAAACTCAGCAGCCTCGGGTGCAGGGAGTCGGGTGGGCGTCAGATAAGGAAATTTGTTACCGAAGACGAGAACTCCGGATCATTCATAACGTAATGAAGCAAAAGTCCGCGCCGGCGTAGCACATCGTGTTCAAATAAAACAATCTTCTACTTTTGACATTTTTAAAGTGTTATTCCACACTTAGGAAAGAAAAATACTTATTTAGAGAACATAAAAAAATTTAACGTAGCGCAACTCGAACCCGCGCCTCCTGAAAACCGATCAGGCGCTCTGACTCCTAAGCCAGGTCGGTTTCCAGGAGGCGCGGGTTCGAGTCAGTGGGACTCGAACCCGTCCTACTGTTCAAATTTTTATAGGTTTCTAAATAAATAATCTTCTACTTTGTGCCATTGAGGAATTTTTGTTTCAAACTGTACAGCGCATTCTTTCTTAACTCGCTTTTTGTCGACCGGCCTCCGCCCAAGGTCCAGAAAGGGAGAGTAACTTTTCACCGCAAAGTTAAATTAGTTTTTCATTACCTCAAACGCTGCCGATGTCATAACTCCGGCCCTAATTACGGGGACCCTCTTATCTCTGCATGTGAGTAATTAATTATATTTGGTAATTGCAAAGTATCACTGTTACAATATAATTAAGCAATTAATTTTTGGTGAATATTGTTTGTTGTTGAAGACAGGGTTGTATTTAAGGGTTTGATTTAAATTGTTGGGACGTATTGTTTTTATTTTTTATAGCTTTACGCACATAGCGGAGTAAGCAGAGGGAACCTGGAGACCTAGTGATAAGAAAACCCCGTGCCAATAGGACACTCTGTTCCCCTACTTTGCACTAATTCTGGAGTATTACGTGTTGAGTGTTGGAAGTCCTGTAAGTTGTAAGGCTGTCCTTTGGTTTGTTACTAGAGGAAAAAATGAAATTCAAACATTTTATTTTTGCTTAAGTAGGAAACGAACCCACAAACTGTGGCGATCACCGTCGTCGCAAGTTTGTGCCGCTGCGCCACGGCTGGCATGAACCTCGTTCTACGTTATGTAATTTTAATGAAATATTTATTAACATTTTAATTTTCATTTCTTCGCTCTGATGTCGAGGCGAGCGCGGCGTTGAGTTCCGCCACCAATGCTACCAGAATTCAGCGGAAAGTAGGGGAACGGAGTGTCTTAATACTAGGTTTCCTCAACCTACTCTGCTGTGTGCGGAATACAGTGTGAAGCCGATTTTTCATTTTAAATAAATACATTGATCACTAAACTGATAGTAACCTAAACTTAGAGACGTACGCGAGATCGTATGCTCGAATATCTTAGCGCAGGTATGCCGCCAGTGACATATGGAACGGCCAATTAATTCATGCCTGGAACTGTATAATATTGATCATTGATTAAACTACGTGTGAATACCTCAACATCAAATTGTTCGAGAGCTTTGTCAAATAGCTATTTCCGATTTGGTCTTAAAATACTTCGTGTTAAACTATTGATATTGAGACCGTCGTGGCGCTGTGCCACAAATGTGTGACTACGATTACGGATACGACACGGTTGTGGGTTTGTTTCCTATTCGAAGGAATGAATTGGTATTTGTTAATATTTTCATTTCTTCGCTTTAGTAACGTCTGTTTGGTGGCTCTTTCGCAATGTCTCAAATTTTCAGTAGAGTGGAGAACAGAAGCTCTTACCACTAGGTTCCCTCTGCGTTTCCTCCTGTGTGCTGGATACAGCGAAATAATTCGAAAGAAAACTAAAATATAATACACGTAGACCATTCCTTCAGCTATGAACACGAGGTAATTTAAAAATGAACTAAGATACGTATACATAGATATACATTTATGAAACACAGAATACTTGTATCTTTTACTAAATATAATTGAAATATTAAAAAAAAATCTTAAATATTTATAAGTATCTGGATACCTGTTTCACTTCGGCCACTTTGCTATACGGTAAAAAGCTTAAAGCTAAAGAGAATATCTTTTAAATACGTTTACATAGAAAGAAATTTTCAAAAACATCCGCAATATCCAAATATAATTATTGACATATTTTAGTCAATTATGGATTTCTAAACAAGAATAAGTAAATCAAAAAAACATATATAAAATATACTTTCATATCACACTATTTCATACTAAACACGGCTTATGAGCTCAGCATTAATAGTCAAATCCAACACCAGCCATCAGGAATGTGACGTAAAACCAACATCCAAAGACGGCTGTCGCTCCACCAAGATTAGTTAGGCGTATCGGTTATGCATATGCGGTATTTGATTGATTGCCTCGGGACGCCCGTATCGGATACATATCTCGTCGAGCATGACATATTGTCTGTGGTAAAAAGCTCTGCGAAGCTTTTTAAAGTATGTCAAATAAAAGAGTTATGGCTTGTGAAAGATTTGTATGTGTTTTTATTTACTTATACGCCAGTCATGGCGCTGGGGCATAGGTGTGTGCATTTGAACGTAACTGGTTGTGGATTCAAACCCAATTCAAGGACTATTTAATGTGTGTTGAAGCGTAAGTTCCTCCACTCAACAGGCAATGCGCGTGCATTGAAAGTCTGAAGCGTGCGTACGCTCCAGAATTGGACAGACAATGGGAAATGAAGTGTCTTAACATTAGGTTCCCTCTGTCTACCCTGCTGTGTGCGGGATAGAGCGTGAAGCTGAAAGAAAAAAACTTACATGTATATGCATATCAGTTTAGGATAAAGAATTATTAGGGAATCATTATTTTTTAAATATAATAAGTTCGAAGTCGTTACGATATGGAATCTAATTATATCGATGGTCGCTTTTAATAAAAAAAATATATCTTTATCGTATAATTAATAAATTGTATATATTTAGACATATATATATTCTAAGAACTACTTGCTAAAGCAAGTAGTTCTTAGAATATATATATGATATTTCCGTTAATAACCAATTCTACTTTAACAAATAAAACTAAAATATTCCAAAATGATACAAGTATACTTGTATAATAAATAATAGCAGAGATATAGTTCTTCTCTATCAAACAACCCCGCCCTGGGCCAATAATATACTTTTGCAATATAGCGTACCGCGTCAAAGACCAGCGCACTAGTACGCTCTAAGCGGGTAAAGCGCATAAAACGGTACTACAAAAGTTCCTTTCGCGAAGTAAACGCTTGAAGCACTTTATTTTCTCCGATGCACATTCTATTTAAATAAAAGCGTATAAAGAGACGTTAAACGAGATATCATGCTCTCTAGTTACATCGCCCATTAATCACAATACTGTAATCCTCTCTCTCTCTCTCTTTCTCTCCTCTCAATTCGTGAGCTCAAAAAGCTCAGCAAATAGAATAGTACACTAAATGCGAAACAAATCACGGTCCAACGTTCACTTCAAACAGAATCTTCCTACGTTATAAGTTTAATTTTATAATCTTGTATAACGTAATTTTTGAGATTTCTCTGTTTATTGCTACAAGATTTTTTATTTTTAGATAGTTATATTTTTTATGTACCTACCCACCTTCATTGCGAACATAAATTAAGCTGTATTTGAAAGTTCTCAAGCGTCTGCTCCTTATATGTTTTGTTAGCGATTGCTGAAATATTAGCATCTTATATTGATACATCACAGAACATAATGGCCCCTGTTGCCGGAGCGACTTAACAAAAAACTTTTAAACTCGCTGCGCCGGTCCACTGAGAACTTCAGCTGAAATCTCGTAAGAAATTCATCTTCGTAAATTGAAAAAGCTAGTAAAAGTTTTAAGAAAAGTTGTTCTGTCGCCTCGAGTATTCTATTAGACGTGTAACGCGAGCGAGTTAAAGTAGTATTATAAAATTTCGATATAACGATAACAATCTGAGAATACCTCCAGGGAGCGTCGGGTTGTTCATTACGTACGGAACCAAACTATCTATCTGTAAATGTTAGTCGGTGAGTTCTCAAGAGATTCCGCCATTTTCACAAAAAGTCGCTAACGACTGCCTTAATTCCGAGAGAAGTTGTCCGTCCGTCCGTCCG
Source organism: Heliconius sara (assembly GCA_917862395.2). Classification (NCBI taxonomy): domain Eukaryota; kingdom Metazoa; phylum Arthropoda; class Insecta; order Lepidoptera; family Nymphalidae; genus Heliconius; species Heliconius sara. The sequence goes on along the minus strand of OU860796.2, from coordinate 3,875,226 downwards.
TCCGTACCTCGTGCGGGAGATGCTCACAGATCTCAATTAGTTGATGTTTCAGGAGGCTGCGGCCGGACACCGCGCGGTGTCGCCACCTAGCAAACTTGACCAATTAATGTCTCTTCCCCTAACTCCCTCTAAGCTTCCAACTCTGAGGCAACAGTACCTAACTTGAAACTTAGTTAACTCTATAAATATACTTTACAGCTAATAGCACCTTCACCGCTTCTGCAGTTTGTAAATATTTTATAGATTGTGTTTTCCATTGACAACGATGGATATTATGTAATGTTATACACCATAGAGAACAACATAAATTAATGGGTGTATGAAAATAATCTAAACAATATTAACGAACCTAAAAATAATGATCAATCTAGAAAAATCCTAATATTGTATTTTTTTAAATATGAAAATGGTAACTCATTTCAAAGAAACATTTGCGCTTCGTAATGTTTTCTTAAACAGATTACGTCAAGTTTTACACACTATTTAACACAGCGTTACACGCCATTAATATCCATTTCTTGTAAAATGCAAGACTAAATGGAGCCCTTTTTTGTACATTTAACCAAAATCACATTATCCCCACATTTTCTTTATATTTCAAACGATGGTAAAGTCATTTTTTATTTATAATTATCTAATAATATCTAAATAATGTCTAATTTAAGATGCTTTATATATGTTTTAAATTTAAAATTATATAGGACCTTCCTACAGTATCACCGATACTGTGTTTTCAAAGGTCTCCTCTACCTCTCGTAAGTAAAATTTTTATTATACTCATTATTAATATTTTGGTTATTCACTGATCTTTCAAGCAAAACGTTAAATAATCTAATTTCTATATAGGTTAACCAAAATCCAATCTACAAAAAAGAGGAAACAACAAACAAATAAAACCTATAGTAAAAAAAATAGAAATATTTATAAAAACAGTATTAACAAACGCAAATATAAATACAACTAACATCCACAAGCTTACTGAATATCAACTCGCCCATACAAAAGTGAAGTAGGTCAAACTGGACTCCTAAACAAGCACATTACAAGTATTTATTTCGAACGAGAGTGGCGCAGTGCGTGGGGACCTCGACCACAGGAGTGCCGTGGACCTCCCAGCTACTACAGTTTACTAGCAAATTCTTGTATCGTAAAAGGAAATCGTGGGGAAAAGTTAAATTAATTTACATGTATGTATATATGTAGGTATTTATGTAGGAATACATTGTTAGGAGTTTTCAACAAAATATTGTTGGAAATATTTTACTAAAATTGTTCGTTGAATTATGATTAGAAAAACTTTTCGTTTGTACTGTGAAGCCATGAAGCCATAAATGTATTTTGTTTAGTATATATTTCAATCATTGTCTTAAAATATTAGAGTTTAATTTTATTTTATTAGAATTATTTGATTAATTTTGCCTTGCCTTTTTTTAAGTGGTCTGAATTTTGCGAGGACATCTGTTTGTATATTGAAATACCAACACTAGTATGGAAGTTAAAAATTAAATTAAAAAAAAATGCATTTATTAACCTTCATGAATTAAAGTTAATAAAATACTAAATGATTTAACAAACCGACTTTTGCATTCAACATGCGACTACATACATACGAGTAATGTTACAAATCTTAAGCTTGCACAACCTTCCCCGTGTTCCTTAAAAGTGGGGGAGGAAGGGGGTATGTAGGTACACTGCCCGAATGCGATATGACATGCTCGCATTTTCTTTTAAAACGCCAAACTAAAGTGGGGTACTTCCCTCTAGGGATTTTCTGCTAAACGAAACTATGAACGTATGTGCACATGCACAGTCTTAATGGCTCGCCTTCTTTCAATGTAGTAAGGGTTGAAATAACCCACAAGAAAGTGACGTCACTTCTCTTTTAAATGTTAGGGTTTAGAAATAACCACAAGAAATTAATGTTATTTCTCTTTTAAATGTTCTTGGGAAATGTATTTCTTTCATTAAACGTGAGTGTCAATAAAAATGCACTCTGTGCAACGAACCCGGCTTCGTGATAATGAAGAATATTATTATTGAACATACTAAGTGCTTTAAAATGAACAGTGTTGTGTTTTTGCCATTTTATCGTTTTGATTTAAATACCATTGTTTATGTTATTGTAGCTACATCTGTTAATTGAATGCAAACTTTGTGTTCTGATATTGATATTTGTAACTAAAAATATTTTCAATTTTAGTTTTTTTTGTATTAATTAATAATTAAGTGATTTCAATTAAAAGTAGGTGTTGACTTCGTAGCACAATCGCTATAAAGAATTCGATATACATATCTTTAAGTTATTAATTTTAGTGTTCGATCCTAAGGGATCGAACACTAAAATCACATGCGTCCGTTAATTTGCTTTACAAGAAAAAATAATATAAAAAACATTGCTTACTAAAAAAAAACTAACGTACATATAGAAATAGAAGAAGGCTAATTAAAACCAAAACAAATATAAACCTCCATAATACATCCGGCATGTTGGTATTTCACAGTTGTAGGTTATATCAGTAATCAACTCTTAGGTTGCGAGCTAGAGGAACACTGTATCGGTCAGCAACCGCAAACTCACGAACTAATGACTGTGCTACAGCTTCAATGCACTTGTATTTTATATTGACCTATATTTTTATATTTTCAAGTGAATTCGAAATTCTGTGAGCAAAATAGTATTCTATTTTGTTGAGGCCAGTCGTGGTGCACATTACCATTTTGGGCGTAAGCGTGTGACTGTAGACGTGGCAGTAGTTGTGGGTTCGATTCGCACACAAGGAAATTAAATATTTTATTATATATTTTCAGTTTTGTTTCATATTTTATCTCCAGAATTCGGCAGAAATTAGGATTATTTTAAAATTATTCTACTAATAAACTGAGAAAAAAATATATTCTGTTTAACTTAGTGAGATATACCTACATAAGTATATCGTAGTGGACCGCAATATTACTACGGCTATTATCATTTCAACTATCATCATGTAGACTCTTGTAATAATTAAAGAGCTTTTAGTATATTAGAATAGAAGCTTAAAATACCTGTCGTGCGCTCGTTTGTAACCTTTCATGCTGAGTGGAATTAAAATTTTCTAGACGAGTCCATTTCCGTTTTTAATTATAAAACTCGTCCTCAATTAACATTTTCTACCTGAAATTTGTACGTAGGTAGAGGTAGGTATGGAGAGAGGAGAGATGAGATCTTCTATGAGACGGTGGATCGGTCAGTGTAACCGCATTCTCGTTTTCTAATGACTGCTCGAGCTGCTATTAGATGTTACTTGAATGTGCTGTACTTTATATCGTACTTTATTCTAAATGAGTTTAAGCGCTCTTAAAATTAAACGAAGAAACCGTACGAGTGGTTTCGTTAAAATGTTAGCTCAAATTTCATTAAAGTTTCCGGCAATGTTGGATAAGTAATAAGTTATATTGATAATGTGGTTATGTTATAAGTTAATTTCAAAAAGTGTTATCTAAACGATTAAATTCTTATTATAAGAATTTCATATAAAAATATTCGGCGGGAAATGGGGAACGGAGTGTCTTAACACTAGGCACAATCTGCCTACCCTGCTACATGCGGATTACAGCGTTAAGCTGATAAAAAATGTATATTGAACACAACTAAATGTGCTAGCTGCATATATATGAACAAAATACGTAATATTAATATGTAAAAAAATTACACAAAGAATTTCAATATTCTTAAAATAAGTACACAAATAATATACAACTAACTGCCAAATGTTTATCAATTGTTTGTATTCGGAAAAACTTAAATAATAACCAATTAAATTGTGGTGAAACTTACAAAAAAACATACTTTTCAAACTTTTTCATATGAAAATTGGCATTTTTTTGCAAACAAAAGGATATTTAACATCCATGGACCCAAAGCGCAATTCTACACATAGCCAATTCACAATATTCCCTTTATATCATAATACAAAATATAAATACCAACTAGTTGATCTATGTTATTGAATATTATTAACCAAGTATCTCTTCTTCTGGAAGTTTCCAAAATAACAAGTAGAACTTGTCTCGGCATCGCGATTAGTTGACTGACCTACTTAAATGTTGCAGGGTTTGCGCAATGTTTCTTCCGGAATTTGCAAGTTTCGTGGCCGCCATCTTGTTCGCGGTGCATCCTATACACAGCGAAGCGGTAAGTCATTTTACATAGATAATATATTAAATAAAAAAATCTATCTAGGTATACATTGGCATAGACATGTTAATAAACATCCTATTAAATTTATAATATTATAATATTTACGATTATTTTCTTCAGCTTCACGTTGTATCCCGCATATATTCGGGGTATGCAGAGTGAATCTAATGTTAAGATACTCCGTTCCCCACTTTTCGTAAAATTTTTCAGACATTGCGAGTTGAGTGTGAAGTCAAAGTCAAAGGTGCGCTTTGCCCTGTTATCAGAGCGCAAAAATGAAAATATTAATAAATAATTATTATTTTCCCGAGTGGGGATCGAACTCACAATCATCGTATTTACAGTCACACTTTTGCTTGAGCAAAAAAAAATACATTAACGACATTTTAGTAAAGAATATTATTTTCAATTCATCATATTAATATTCAATAAAACGGGTATAAAATTTCATTGTAACGAATGAACTGTTATCGGTATTTTAAACGCTTCAGCAGAATCTATGTTATTCTCTCATGCATGTTGATGCGTGTAAATTTAAAGCCTAAATAATTGATAGCGAGTTTTTTTATAATCACTTTACAAGTGATTATAAAAAAAATATTACTATTTTTATTAGTAAAATAATATTAAAATAATTCGATTTTTGTATGTATATTAAAACTGCGAAACTGAAATCGTTTTTAAATTGCAAATTTGTATTTGACAATGACTTTCGCGAATTTTCAATTTTTGTTAAATGATTAAAAAAACTTGAACAAATGTGATAACAGATTTACGTATATCTGTTTTTTTTAAATCGATATCACGTTGGTTATTAATAAATTATTTTCTACTTATTATTAAGTTTTAAAATGTTATACAATTTATTTACATCTTGCATTAGTTTTTCTTTTCTCTATAATACGATGAAACGAACTTAATCTTAATCTTAACTTATGAAGTTATTACTATTATTAACTTACACAAGGAACTACTTTAGGTACTTATGTGTTAATAATGTTATCAATATAGATTATAATAATATAATATTAAATACCCTAGAATAAACACAATCTGTAACCCTTATCTAGCCTTTCACCAAATTTGATAGCTGCTAATGTCTTACTGATCCTCAAGTTATCTATTACAGGAATTAGGAACCAACCATTGCCTTGTCCATCTAAACTTGAAGCACTATACTCACATTTGTAATTAATTGGTTCCTTTATGATTGAGGTCCTTTCACACGATTACTGATCTTTGACGTACCCTTATACCCTCTCGCAGAATCACTTGTGTAATTAGAGGAACGGCCGAGCCTCAAATACTCTCTGAGAGCTATTTCTTTTCAAGTTGATTCTTTATTATCGTATCTGATACAAATGTGCCGTATCTTCAATTTGAATTAACGTAATACCTTTTTTTCATTCAAAAAGACCTTTTGTTGGCTAAAATAGAACCAAGTCGTTTCTTCTGTATTTATTTTCAATGTATACAAAGTATAGTTACAACTAAAGTAGCGATTCCTTTTCTATTTCAGATGAGCTCAATCTTTAATCAGAAACTTTTCAATTCGAATAATGCTTGTACACTAGAACCTAAAAACAACTGCTTTTGAGGTATTTTTTTGAATGACTTGAAGACTCATCACATCGTTTTCCTTTGATTGAGTGACTCTTGGGTTCCGCTATAATAGAATATCTTGTAGCTACGCATTTGTAGTTATGTATTCCATATTTATGTTTTGCTTAATTTTGTAATGCGGTTAATAAGCACATTATTAATTAATATTATACAAGACTTAATAATATAAAAGCGATGGTTGTGGATTCCACCTCTCAGGTGGGGAAATTAATTATTTTTATTTCCTTGCTCTGGTAAGGCAAAAAGCGACGTTAAGTTCTGCCACGTCCTGCATTCCTACTATAAGCAGGATAAGGCATGAAGCTGAAAAAAAAGAAAATACTATCCTTAATTTCAGCTGACAAACACAATTTATTATACATACTTTATTTGTACAATTCACGCAGCCCAACATCGCCATTTTATAGGTTTACCATTAATTTAAAAAGTTTTAACTCAGTCTGTCACACCGACACGCCAAATACGTGCAATTTCATACTATTACACTTCTTTTATCGTCACAGACAGTTTGTTTATCGCTTCAATTTATTTCCATTGTACATTGAGTCGTCTCTCTCTCTCTGTTCAAATTCAAAAATTCTCTATCTATATTCACCGCGTGGGGGGTGCCGGGAACGGTGCATTTAGAATTCTATCGTCGAACCCTGAGTTTATCTGAAAACTTAACAGCTATTTGCAACTTATTCGCAATGCAAACCCACTCGTATATAGCACGTTCCACGTTAAATCTTAAATTTAAATAAATTTCGCTATCAAACGCTGCTCTTTTCTATGAGATTTGTTTTTGAACGCTCGAACCAAAAACAATTGTGTTAAACAATATTTCTAATTTGAAGACATTTTAAAATGTTATCTCGAATTGCCCCGCTACAAAGGGGCCAAATAAAGCACGCTGTCAACTTCAACGTTCAACTAAGTAAAAATACAGGCGTAATTCCAGCAATAGTTCCTTAACTTGTTTATTTTCCGAGCAAAACAGTTTGTAATAAAGTCGTAAGAGGACATGGCGGAGACGCGCGCCGCCTCGGGCTCTAACTATGTTTGCCGTTTATAAACTCGTAGCGTCAGGTTTTGTACTTGATTGGAAGTGAATACTGGTTTTTTCTTTATTTTCCGTCATAATCAGCTTCACGCTATATTCAGCGTGTATCAGACTAGGCAAATTAAGATACTTAATCCCCACTTTCTGCAGAATTCTGAAGAAGTAGTTTTGCGTATTGAGAGGTGGAACTCAACGCCGCCCCTCGACTACAGAGCGACAAAAAAGAATACATAAAAAATACAAAGATTTTTCTAACATCTTCGCTTAAATGGACTGTCAATTAATTGAAAAGGACTAGAAAGGAGTATTTTCCTAACGGAATAATCCCGTTCGTTGGTCTCAATCCAACGGAGATAACATCTATTTCCTTGTACTTTACGGGCCTCACTTTCATTATTACACTTTTATTTTTTTACACCGTTCCTTTTACAAGGCGAATTTTTAATGGTCCCTTATAACTGCTACTAAGGAATATTACAAAGTAACTCGAGGCCCAATTGAGCCGGATTCTAAGAGGTTAAGGTTAGTAAGCTTTCGCTGGCATTTCATTAACTTTTCAAAAGAAAATTTTTAAAAATCCCAAGTTACGTATTTTGTTTTACATTACTTAGTTCCTTAAAAATGAAATTGGTCATTTGCATATGAAACAAGTTTTTAAAGATGAAACGCTTTTCACATTCACAATTGTATATTTTAATGTAGTAGCGCAAGGCTAAAGAGCAAGGCTAATTATCAAAGCAAAACGCGACGTTGAATTTCGTCACTCATTACGCGATGCTTCCACAATTCGATGGTAAGTGACGACAAAAGTCTTAATAGGGACGGTGTATCTTAACACTAGGTTCCCAGGTTCCATCTGCGTACCCTGCTATATGTGTGTACATGAAGCAAGGCTAATTATAGTCTAAAATGCCGTAACACTAAACAATTTAGACCAAACAAATGAAAATATACAAAATAAATAAATAAAACAAAGGACACAAACACAAGTTTTGCGAAGAACACGAAACACAGTGAGAGCGCTCTAATGGCTTCTGTTAAAACTAAAATGATTTAACTCGTCTGTACAGGTGACAGGCGTCGTGGGCAGGGCTGAAATGCTGTCGTCGCTGTTCTTCCTGGCCGCGCTGCTCTGTTACGCGCGCGCCGCCAGCCGGAGACGGTGTACAGGTATGTTTTTTGATGGACACGTTTTGGTGAAACTTTTATATTTTATGTATTTAGGTAGATAGGTAAGTTTTAATTAATTGCTTGAGTTTTGAATGTGTTTGGGCTTTTTGATACTTTTGATATACGATTTTTTTTTTTTACTTACTGTAAGCGACTATTTACTGTTCGAATACTAAATTAGTAAATATTTACACTAATTGTGACCGTATTATTTCTTATTTAGATAGGATGAATACGTTTATAGATTTTACCATTCAACAAATTATCTCTGCAGCGAATAAATACATTACGTTAATATTGGCTTATAGAATATTTTTTTAATTACTTAATTACACGATTGATTGAGGCGCTCGTGGCGCAGGGTCACAAGCGTGTGACTATAACGCGACGGTTGTGAGTTCGATTCTCACTCCAGGGAATTGATTATAATGTAAATAATTAATTAATCAATTTTTTTTTTGGCTCTGGTACCAATCGCAGTGTTGTGTTTCGCTACTAAAAACTCAATGTCTTGAAAATTCGTCGGAAAATGGAGAACGGAGTGTATTAACACTAGGGTTCCTGTACCTACTCTGCTATAGATGGAAACCAGCGTGAAGCTGAAAAAAGCACATATGACAAACTCATAATTTTTTTCAATATTATAAACAATTATGTTGGGTACTACAGGAAAATTTATATACATAATAATACCGAAAGCTGCAACGATATCACTCTCGAGTAATTATAACAAAGCTAACATGTTAAGTACCCCCCAGTAAAAGGTTAACCAAACTTTGTCGTCACAAACATACATTGTCGGATACACCGACACAGTGTTCAAATATTATGAACGCTACTTTCCGGAAACTTGTATTCAAATCCAGTACATTGGTACTAATTTCATTTTGGGGGCGAATTCTACAGTATCAACACGTATAGGTGTGCCTTAACTTTAAACCAAGGACGCTCGAGCATCCCTACGTACATATGTACCTGTACCTGGTATGTAATTTCGTTAAGCTCCTACGAACGCGACAATGTTTTCGGAGGTTCCATTCTACCTACATTTTCCTTTTAGACCCCCAGCTAACTTGATGAGGTTGAAAATTGTGGCCGAGATTGGCTTCAATTTAATCGCGTTTCACGTTCTCAAAAATTACCGACAATCGTGAATTGTTCGGCGATAGCCATTCGCACGTTTAACTTCTTTAGCTTTAGCCTTAGTTTTATAGTCTCATCGTGCTACTGTAGGGATATTTTTTTTTATTTTTGAAAATATTTCATAGACTGATTAAATTTGAGATATAAATTGTTATTTAAAATCATTTTCATATGTTGGATTTTAGTTATAATATTTGTATTTTTTTCAAACGTTAATATTGATGTTCATAATATTCTTATTTTGTTTCGAAATATATAGTTTAAACCTCATGTACTGTTTATTTTTACACATGTATTTTCTCCATAAGCAAGTAAATATAATTCTATTATAACCACTAACCTTAATCGCTAAGCCCGTATAGCTTACCATTTCCAACCCTTTTCGAGTTGCTCATATAAAGTAGACCCCGAAGCTTCTTACTGTGTCATTGAAGGCCATGCCTCTCCCAGGCCGCCGTTGCCCTGCGGTTAAGTACGTGATAAGACCAATCTTTGAGAACTTTGAACTGTCTCTCAAGACACAAGTTGAAAACAATACAGTCAAATGCTAAAGTAATACAGATACCTTCGTCTTTTATCATCCCTTCTCGTTTTGAGAGTAAATATGTATATGAAGGATGAGAAAACGACGTGATATTTATTATTGTTTGCCAACGTTTCCTCTTTTGTCCCGTTTTATTTCGTATATTTTTGACGAGCAACGAAATGTGACAGCTACGTATATATACCGTGAAATGTGTAACACAAATTATTTTGTGCGTTTTTCAATCACCACGCTATTATGAAAATAAAATTAGAGAATTCGAATTCGAAATTAGTCTTAACACTAGGTTCTCTCTGTCAACCATGGGTAAGTGCGGGAAAGAGCGTGAAACTGAAAAAAATGAGTAAAAGAATTTTGAAAAAAAAAATTCTAGTGCAAGAGCTGTTAATAGAATGCAAATTTTTAAAAAGATATATTTCAGTATTTATATATATCATTATCTATATATTTCACACATTTTCAAATGTTTCAGACTGGCGCTACGTGGCCGCGTGTACCGCTTGCGTTGGCATTGCCATGCTGTGCAAGGAACAGGGCATCACGGTCACTGCTGTTTGTGTTGTGTACGAACTCTTCGTTGCTCAGAAGGTAAACATATGCTTATACAAGGTAGAAATGTAAACACATACTTATTTATGTAATAAAATATTATTTTAGCCATTGTGGGGCACCGAGACAGTGTCTAATTCTACAAAAGCACAATGGTTGTGAGTTCGATCCCCACTCGAGGCAATCGCAATTACAAGCAATGTCAAAACACAATGATCGAATTCCAATGGAAAGCGGAGAACGCAATACATATATTGCCAGGTTATTGTATAAAAATTGTGTTATGCGTAAGCGTAAGCTTGTCGTAATTTATCCCGCTTTTAGATTATATATTTAACATTTTATTAAATTATTGAACTTAACTTAGATTTCCAATTATAAATTCAATATTTTGTCTTATTTAATATAAAAAATAAATATAAATCCTACGCAAATACAATTAAGCATCGCCAATCTTATAACCAACGACGGTGACCCGTATACGAGCGTGGTGAGCTAGCGAACAGTCGCGTCCGTCGCGTGATTCGAGACAGCGAGATACGGATTCTAAACGGATCGAAGTTTCCAACTAAACTCCCAGTGCCGGAACAAACGGACCAGTACTCCAGTTTTGTGTATTGAATCTGAGAGTACACAGATGTTGGAATCCAATACGAGAATATATTTGCTACGGACGTGCCGCATCAAAATTCTAAACATATAAGGCGATTACCAGTTTCCTTGTTCAGGGCAAACTGACTGAAATCAGAGTTATCTAGATGTTAATCGTCGTTGTGTTTGATATTGCTGATGGGTAATTTAATTTCGATAATACATCGTTTATATGATATTGATTTTAATAAAATTGATCTTATACTTTATAAAGAATAGGTTATTGTTTTTTGTGTATTGTCGTGTTGTATTTTATTGTTTGTATATATTAGCGTATATTGTTTCGTTGTTCGCCATCTGTGCCAAGATACAAGTTTGTCTTAAATGCTAGGAAAGCAATTATTTCCGTAATATACTTTATTTTATAGTAAAATAGACAGAGCGACTATCAAGTGGACGTAAAAGGGCTTAAAAGGGTTCTTTCAAACTGTCAAGATTTTGATACTGATAGTTGGTTACTAACAATTGAAATTGTAATTCCCTTTATTTGTAAAGTTAAATTTATATTTAATTTGGTATTTTTTTATGGAATAAATATATAGTTTTTAAAATAATGAATACTACATTTTATTAAAAATAACGAAATGAAAATCCAATCTTAGATAGATAGCTAAAATTCTTTATTGCACACATAAACTATAAGTACATAAAAAAAAGAATCGATAATTGTAGAAATATAACTAGCATGCAAAGGCGATGCCTTATCACTATTAGTGATCTCTTACAGGTAACCTTGGGCGTAAACATTTAAAAAAATGTAATAATATAAGAACCGTGTAGTGCATAAAATGTTTTCTTACTTAATTTTTCTTTACTTTCTTAGCTATAGGCGGATTGAACCTAATTCACAGTCACACGCTATGCCACTGCGCCAAAAAGGCCTTCATTTATTGACAATTTTCAATACATTCCTATAACATGACAATATAGGTATTATAAGGAGAAAGTCGTGGCTGTAAACGCTAAAACTATGGATCATTTATTTTGTTCATTTCTTCTGATAACAAGACAAAGTTCGGCGATTCGGAGTTTTGTTTCTTCAACACGCTTACTTCACGAACTTCAGCAGAAAGTGGGCAACGTGACTTAACACTAGGTTCCCCCCTGCCTACCCTGTTATATGCATATATCGCAACAAACTAAAACAATATAGCAAAATCTTTATTCTATTCAAAATAGCCAAATTAAATCCAAATCTAACTATATTTCTATTTTTCCCAGCGTCGTAACTGCACAAGTAGATCGTGGCTCGAGTACTGGGGCAAGGGCGGGTGGGGGTGCGCGTGCGGGGAGGCGGCGCGCCGGGTGGCCACGGTGTGCTGCGCCACCCTGGCGTTGCTCGCGGCCAGGCTCCACGTCATGGGCGCCCAGCTGCCCGTCTTCACGAGGTTTGATAACCCCGCGGGTGCTGCCTTGCCGCCGGCTAGGTGAGTTAAATAGAAGCTATTCTCATCTGTATAGTCCATATAAATATATCTTATAACTACAAATAAAGCATATGTCAGTCCTAGATAAGACAATAGAAAGCAAATATTTTCATGTATAATAAGTAATAATGAATGAATTACAAATCAAATCAAGTAAAACATGATTTTATATATCCGAGATGCTCCAAATTGTTTAGTAAATATACTCATACATATCTTATATACGCTAGTCAGTAACTAACTCTTTTACATTCCAATTTGGGAAATGGAATCTATTATAAGACTTTCCATACATGTGCCATTGATTTACCTAAATATTATTATACAAAAAACATAAATCCCGTATAAAATCCTTTTTTACTATAACTTGATCTTTCAGACACTTAACATTTGCCTATCTTCCGGCTCTCAACGCCTGGCTGCTAACATTACCGGAAGCGCTGTGCTGCGATTGGACAATGGGAACCGTCGCCTTACTGCGATCTTGGCGAGATCCTAGAAATTTGGCAACTTTGGCCCTGGCAACCACATTGATAGCCGCCGCTATACATGCATTGAGGACGCGGTCTTCGGCTTTGTCGATGGTATGATCTAATTCTTTATTGCTTTCGTTCATCTGATATATTACAGTAGGTGTGTGTGTCTCTCTTTATTACTTTGTAACAGTAGTCAATAATAATATCATTGGTAAAAAGGCGAATTCAATCATATAATTTTAATGTTATTAGAACTATTATAATATAAGTCACTACTTCTCGATTTTCTGAATATTTAAAGATCAGTCACGTCAACGGGTTTTTTATATAATATATAAATATTCACTTTAGTCAACTTAAGACCTACAATCACCATGTTGAATTAAATGCGTAGCAACTTTGATGCGATGGCCTTAAATTTTGTATTTAATTATTTGAGCAATTATAACTTAAAATTGTTTTAAGTTACAACCAATTAGGTGCAGAATTAATAACATTTGAATGTAAATTAACGTCTCTGGGAGTCTTACAATATAAACTAGGAAATTCAGAATTCTTATCTATTTTGAGTTTAGTATTTTGGCAACCGTACAATACATTTTCTTCTCAATTTATTACATGTCTAGAGCACTGAAAGCATAACATATCAATCATATTTCGTAATATAATATCACATTTTCTTTTTTGTCAGTTATATTGTTAATAACACGCTCTAATGTTAATTTTATTTTAGAAACAGATAAATTCCAAGGTAAATATATATTAATGATATATAAAGAACATTATATTTTTAGATCTAACAATATAAAAACATACAAACAGTATTTGGTAAAAAAATGGTTTTATAATAGATTTTTTGTTTCCAGGGTTTGGCATTACTCGTTTTACCGTTCCTGCCTGCCTCTAATCTGTTTTTCCCCGTTGGTTTTGTGGTGGCAGAACGAGTTCTTTACATGCCATCTATGGGTTGGTGCCTTTTAGTGGCACACGGCTGGCGCTTAGTTGCCAAGAAACGAGCCAAGTTGGCAGCTGGAGCCTTAATTTTCCTTCTCTTGGCATTCAGTGCCAAAACTTATGTGAGGAATTGGGATTGGAAAACCGAGTATTCCATTTTTGCTTCCGGATTAAAGGTGATTACCTAATATTTTAAGTTTGTTACACTACGTTTGCTCTTTGTAATAATCTGGATAGCTTCCAATAATATCTTGTTAAGATTGATATACTGTTAGAAGATAGATTTAGTGTGTGTGTACGTCATGTTTCGGAAAACTAACGAGGTTTAAATATAAAAAATATATATTTTAATAGTATCTTATACTTTCGAATACTAATTTTTACTATTAAAAAATTATTTCTTACACACTACTTTTATGACTCAATATAAAAATAATACAAGTACTTTTAAAAAACAATATTATTTAGTATTTCGCTGTTAAATAACTAATAAAAATACTAAATAAAAATGTTAATCGACTCTAAGGAGATATTGTCAATTATAAATTGACATTGAAGAATCGGATATTTTACTATGATAATCTATTTAGTTTTATTCACGTTAAAAGTAATCGGGCATGATCCTTTTTGATTAAAATCAAGTATTTTCCAATTTCATTCAAATCGGTTAAGTAATCTTTATAATACGTATATCTATGGAGGAAATATTGGCACCTGACAGAAACGGTACAGCAATAACAACAAACTTGTAAAATAAGTATTAATAAACATAATTCCACTCTAAATTTCAGGTGAACCGTCACAACGCGAAGCTCTACAACAACGTCGGCCACGCGCTAGAAGCTGATGGGAAGTACGCGGATGCATTAGAATTCTTCAAAACCGCAGTCAACGTACAACCGGACGACGTGGGCGCCCACATCAACGTAGGAAGAACTTTTAATCACCTAGGAAGATATCAGGACGCCGAAGAAGCCTATGTCAAAGCTAAATCTTTACTACCAAAAGCGAAACCAGGAGAGTCGTACCAAGCAAGAATTGCTCCAAACCACTTAAACGTTTTCCTGAACTTGGCTAATTTGATATCTAAAAACGCAACGAGATTGGAAGAGGCGGACATGTTGTACAGACAAGCGATCAGCATGAGGGCCGACTACACGCAGGCCTACATAAACAGAGGGGACATCCTGATTAAGTTGAACAGGACGAAGGAGGCGCAGGAGGTGTATGAGCGGGCCTTGCTCTACGATAGCGGGAATCCGGATATTTATTATAATGTGAGTATTTTAAACATGTTTTTTTCATTATGAAACTTTTGTTTATTAAATAACGAAATTCATATAAAAAAAATGAGTACAAAAAAGATTTCTGAGTCAATTATACATCATAAATCTATATTGTTTTTATTATGTCTTCCTTCCGGCAATTTCAATTTTGTAATCTTCTATAATAATCATCTATCATAACATTTTAAAACGTTATACGTTATATAAATATTTATCTTTTATAATATTAATATTTAGACTAGTCGTAGGGCAGGAGCACAACGTAAACTTGTGTCTGTAAACGGCAGGTTGTGGATTCGATTCCCACTCGAGAAAACTCTTGTGTCGAGGCAAAGCGTGACGTTGAACTCCGCCACTTAACAAGCAATGCCCCCAGATTTCGGCGAAAGTAGGGAGCGGAGTGTCTTAACACTTAGCTCGCTCTGTCTACCACGTTGCATGCAGGATATAGCGTGAAGCTGAAATAATATAAGTAATTGGAATGTTGTCATTATTAATATAACAAGCTTAATATTAATAATGACAACATTCCAATTTATACTCCAAAAATATAATAATCCATAAATTCACAACAATGTTGAAATATTTTATAAATTATGTGGGGTTAAAATGACAAACGATCGCTTAAACTTTCTGACCTGCTACACAATAAATAAAAGACGATCAATTTTATATCTTTTTAATTAGAATATAAATGAACGAGAATTAATGAAACGATTAAATTTTTACTTAAAACTAAATATTTTTTTGGAATTAACCATACGGGCAGAGAGTATCTGGTATATATGTATCTTTGCGCGAAGTACGGGCAAGAAATTTTTGTATAAAGTGGCAGAACTCAACGCCGCTCTTTATCTTTGATATTGAGCTACCTTATTTAGTTATGGTTGAAGTTAAATAAATATAGTTCATTCCTCCAAGTGAAAGTCTATCGTGATTACGGTCAGATGCTGCTCCACTACGCCACAAGACGTAACGTAAAGAAAATTAAATGACCAACACAATAAAAAAAATCCAATTCGAAGGGAGGAACAGTAGTTCCTGAGATTAGCGCGTTCACCCAACAAACTCTTCATTTTTATAATAATACTAGTTATTATAGATGTAAACACAAAATATTATAATTTTTTTATTTTCTTTTTTCCCCAACAGCTCGGAGTAGTTCTTTTAGAACAAGGAAAAGCATCCCAAGCTCTCGCCTACCTCGACAAAGCACTAGAACTGGAGCCCGAACATGAACAAGCGTTGTTAAACTCCGCGATACTATTGCAAGAGCTAGGCGCAGCGGACTTGAGGCATTTAGCGAGACAGAGATTGTTGAAATTACTGGATAAAGATGGTATGGGCATTATTAATTAGTTCTTTTTCTTAGTTTAAGGAGAATAGAGAGAATACTGAACAATATAAGTTTTATAAATGAAGACTTTAATTTAACTCAATAAAGCACTTTAAAGTCTGTTTTTAAAATATAAATTTGTTTTCGTGATCTACTTGAATAGAACATATCATCCAACACACTAATCCTCTAAGGATATAATTTCTTTATATAATAAATTTAGATTACGTACATATGTTACATAAACTACATAAAACTTAAAAATGTTTTGCGTTATTAAAAACCACGGTTCCTTTTAAAAAAATAACATTATTTTTACACTATAATGTATATTTTCCTTCCAGCTACAAACGAGAGAGTACACTTCAACCTCGGCATGGTGTGCATGGACGAGGGCGACGCGGAGTGCGCGGAGAGATGGTTCAGGGCCGCAGTACATCTCAAACCTGATTTCAGATCTGCCTTATTTAATCTAGCTCTATTACTGGCAGATAGGAGGAGGCCGTTGGAGGCCGCGCCATTTTTAAAACAACTTGTGAGACATCATCCCGATCATGTCAAGGCGCTGGTCCTCTTGGGTGATATTTACATCAATTCAGTTAAAGATCTGGACGCGGCTGAGAGTGTGAGTGTAGTTGGCTAACTTTAATGATGATTTGATTATTTATAAGTATTGGACTGTTTTATTTGATTATGTTTTCTTTATCATGTAACTTATGAAACGTTAAATTTATATAACTTTACCAAAGAGTTAAATTTCATATGCAAAATTTATAAAAAATATCATAAGTATTAATAATAGGTATGTTTAAGAAATTTCATTCTTATATTTAAACGTAATGTTGATAATCTGTTTTGCTGTCTGACAACAAGTATTTTTTTTTCTGTTAGTTTTCTCCGTAAGGTATTACTAATAAATTATTGTTTTTTTAAATATTGTCTTAAATATCTTAACGAACATTTTCTTATGTTTTATTTCCAGTGCTACCGTCGCATCTTAGAACTAGAACCCGACAATGTGCAAGCGCTACACAACTTATGCGTGGTTGCCGTTGAGAGAGGAAAACTAGCCATCGCCGAAGAATGCTTACAACGAGCCGCTTTACTCGCCCCTCACGAACATTACATACAAAGACATCTTGCCGTAGTCCGAGCGAGACGGAACCCCCAAAACCCCGAGAACCCCAAACACCCTGAAAACCCACAAAATCCTGAAAGCGCCACAAGTCAGGCTCCCCCTGTGGTACGAGCGAGGTGGAACTACATCCCACAACAACCCCCCGATCCACATGAAATTGATCAATCATAGCGGTGATTGTAAATTGCAAATTGGTTGATGGATTGATTTATATACGAATATATATATGTTATGTATGTAATTAAATTCATCCCGATATCTTATATTTGTAAACTAAAGGATTTTTTTTGTTTTAGTTGGTTTGTATTAGTCTTAAAATGAAAGTGACTTATGTAAAAAAATTTTAAATCTAAAAGCTGCTAATAAAAACACATTCTAAAATTTGGCACAATTGGCAAGTTTGGTCACTTTTATTTTAAGAACTTTATAGGTATGTCACAAAATCATTCTTTACTACTGACTGACATTACTGATGACTGACAAAATATTTCTTAAATCGATGGGTAATAAAAAGGACTTGTAGAAAGTTTTGTGTCACATATAAAACAATTCAATCGAATAGACCCTTGGCAAAATTATTTATTTTCTATATTTTTAAAACAATGTAAACGAAACAATAATGAAAATTGTCTTAAATATATTTTAAAAATTTCGTATTGAAATTTGTATACTGACATCAGCAATGTAAAAAAAAATACTATATGAAAAAACATTTTTTTAAAACAAAACACACAAAGATGATTGAAATTGTAAAAAATGACAATGAAAGTTTACAAAAGTCACGTTATATTTCACTAACAGCTATATATGTATTATCATGACATGTATTCTATTTGATCTAATTTAAAAATTACTCAAAATTCCAATTCCATATGTAAATGCCTTTATTTCGTTTTTAATTCTTATACTAAAATTCCGTAAAAAAAAAGCCAAACTGTAAATATTTGTAAACACTAATCTATTATTCCGTATGATTTGCGAACAATCAGGGTATCGCCGTCTTCATTTATTTCCACGCTTCTCATCCATTTCCCATAAAAACTTAGATTTTTAGTGTTCTCGATCTCGTAGGGCTTATTTGCTGCATTCCGTGATATTACTATAGTTTGTCGCATTCAATATATTCGTATGTATATTTGTAAATGTGTAGAAATGTTGGAACGAGCTTTCATCATTAGCCTGGTATACGGATAATCTTTGTGTAAACGTCGAATAGTGTATAATCAAACGTAACCGCTCGGTTCGGTTGCAACACTTCGGTTGTTTTAACCATTTATTTGGTTGTGATACTTTTTCGTTTTATCGTTTCGGTTATCGGACGTACATGCTAGTCTAAACAATGATTTGTTTTATTATTTTTATATTCTTATACTAATCGTAGTATAAAAAGCTTATTTTTTAAACATCTTCGATTTACCCGGATCAATGGAACGAAAGAGTATTTTATTAACCGAACTGTACATACTAAATAATTTTAAGTAATCGTCTCGTAATGGTTTTGTTATTTTCGACGTACTTAATTATATCTACTTTATTTTTAAACATTTATTAAAAATGGTAATCATTCTAAATGTTACGCATTCTAAAATAAAGTAAACACCCCAAGCTTTTTAGGCGTTGGGAATAGAGATTAGGAAAACCCGCAACAAATCCCATAGATACGTATTATTTAGGAACATTATAAAGTTGTATTTTCCTCATTCTTATTAAGTTAATTCGAAGAATATTAATTTAATATTTACTATTTTATTTTTTCTATCAAATATTAATTTTATTTGTTGGTGTTTTATATAATTTGTAAGTCGGTACACTCCGATCAATACAGTGAAGTGCCTGTAGCGGGACTGCGCGCGCACTCCGGCCGCGTGGAGCTCGCGGGACTACATGACACCGTACAGATGATCCTATTTAATACTTTCAAATGATTCTCATATATTTTTATACTTAATTTCAATTTTTAAATACCTCACACACTAAATGAGACTCGGATTTTAATAACATACAAATATTATGTATAGAAACCACAAATAGTTTAATTTTTTTATATATATTTTTTATTTATATAGTTAAAAAGTGGCCTAATATTAATTATAAATATAAATCCGAGTCCTCATGCAGTGCTCACGATCGTGCAATTTCGAAGCTTCTAACAAACTTTCCTATTTAGACGTTTATTTTGAATAACGCCAATGTTGTATGTAAAAATAAAGTGATCGACCGTTATTAGAAATAATTATGTAGATGTGAAAATGTAACGTTGTTAATGTTTTAAGATAAAAGAAGTAACTTTTGTAAAAACTGAATTTTTTACAATGTCTTGAAACATTTCTGATGGGAACTCCCGTGAGAGTAAGAATTCGTAAGGACCCCGAATATTATAAACTATTTGTCGTCAAAACATTTATTTTTATAAAATAAATGATGTTTCAAATTATTTGTGCGTTTTTTTTTCCCTCGCCTATTTAAAAATTATAGCTTTCTGGTAAAATAATATATTTAGTCGTCTACGTCGTGGCGCTATAGGACAGCGTCTCACTGTTAACGCGGTTTTGAGTTTGATCCCCACTTGAAGAAATGATTATTTTACTATTGTTTCTCAATCTGATAAACAAAACTGGAGTGAAGTTCTGATTTTTTATACACAAAGTATTCAAAATAAGGAAAATGAGGAATAATAGACTTTACTTAACTTTCCCTCTGCCTACCCCGCTATGAGGGGAAGCGCGAATGGAAAAAAAAAATAAATTCTCTCTTGTTTCGATCCTGCTTACATGGCTGCCTATATGTCAGAAAACGAACTTGAACCAACAAGGAAAAGACAAAAATACAATCTATACTAATATAATAAAGCGGAAGAGTTTGTTTGTTTGTACGCTAAGATCTCTGGATCTACTGGTCGGATTTACTTATTTTTGGTTTTGTTTGAAAGTTACGTATTTCAGAAGTGCTATTATATTATTATAGTGTACGTCTTAGTTAGCCTTAAATAACGAAATAACAATAATAATGAACGCCATCGAAATGCTTTAAGCGCGTGCGCTTTAAATACAGTAAAATATATTTCAGTACATTGTAGGGATGAAATGTTCTGTTTTATTAGTAAAAAATCCGCGGTACGGTATCTATCTCCTATAAATAAATCATAATAAGATATTTTGTGACAAAAAAATAATTGACAATTATATCACCATAATTTTCAATGAACAGGGGCTTTTCAAGTATTACGTAAGCACTGTAAGTTAGCGGGGGGTCTTGGGTTTGCTTATTTTTGACGTGTTCAATGAAATATTTTTTAAAGGATTGTTTATTTTTGATGACATAGGGGAGAGAGAGGGTCAATAACTGCAAAAAAACTGCTTACGTAATACTTGAACGGCCTTATATCAACGTTTTTTATTTGATCGAAATATTGAAACTTACGAGCGAAAGTTTTCTCGTCATCAAGAGATTTATATGAAGTAATATTTTGTCTTTTATAGCATGTAATTTGAACGTATACTTTAGTGACTGAGAAAATGTTAATTTTAAATTATTCAACGCTCTGTTTACGGCCGCAAGTATACACACAAGTCCAATGAGGGGCGCCCTTGTCGCCGAGATTCGTCCTCGCAAGCAGCCATGTTAGTGCTTGCACTTTCTCAAAATTATTGAATGTATCAATTATATTAATAATTTAATTTATATTGATAATCTTATGGAACATGCAGGATAATAAAACAATTATAAGTGATATGCGAACGAAGCCGCGAATGGAAGGTATTGTATATTTTTCTTTTAACATTCTATTTATGATCAAAAATTAACATTTATATTATTGGATAAAACTAGATATCGTAAATAAATAATTTGTAAAATGTTAGCAGCATCAGCATGATAAGCGAATTACAGGTTTAGAAATTAATTTAATAAGAATTCCTCCCTCAACATGCAATGCCCAAGGCATTTTCCGGCGGAAGGTGGGGAAAGGAGATGCCCCATTGGGAACAGTATCTTAACACTAGATTTCCCGGTTACCCTACTACGAGCAGGATATAACTTGGGAGATAAAATAATTCTTCACAAGCATTCTGGACAACCTCACATGTGAATTTAAGATCAATTTTATATCTTCTCAAGCTCTTAATCAACAATTTTAACACTAAAAATATTTCTTTAAGTTAAATTTTTAACTTTTTGGTGACAATAAGAAGCGAAAAGTAAATAAGAATGTGGTTTCCACAATACTAAATATTATTCAGGTACTGTTGGAAAGTTCTTATAGAATCGCTTCTACTGCACAATCAAGGTTAAGGAGACATATCTGTAATAACCATTAAAAATTAAAAACCCTTAATAAGCGCAAACGAATCTCAACAACCCCTGAGTTATATGAGTGCTTACTTATAACACATTTTCAATATTTTTTTCAATAATTTTTCCGTTTTCCGCTGTCCCGCACATAGCAAGAGAGTCAGGAATAACCTGGGAACCTAGTGTAGATACTCAGTTCCACACTTTTCACTAAGTTGAGTGGCGGAAATCAACTGTTACCAGAACGAGGCAACATCACTTTTAATTTTTTCTTAATAAATTTTATAAATAGAATAGTAGGCGTAGAGTAGATATGGACATCTCTATAACTTTCCTTTGTCATTGTTGAGGCAGACACCTAATCAAAAAAATCTAGTAAAATTGGGAAATTGAACCAAAAAATAAAATAACAATAGTAAGTGTAAAAGATTTACTATATTGTTTTGTACAGATCACAATTTCAAAACAATACACCTCAATACACACCAACCTTACGCATATCCATCGACGCTCCGCTTTCATATAAGATATCTTACATATAACCATAATATATATAACTAGAAATGAATCATTATGAAAGAATTCACAAACAAAGAATAAATAGATAAATCCTTCATTCGTTCAAATTATGTAACAAATCCATTCACAATCATTCACCTCTAAATATAACAACATAACATCGAATTAAAACAAACTGTCAAATAACTCAAACAGAATGAAAATACACAAAAATCGATATTTTAATAATAAAAAGTAAATTTAATTACATTTTATCTAAGAACATTAAAGGAATCTATTCATCAATAATATACCAACCAATCCATTACTAATATATTTAATATTAAAAAACTATTAATTTATAAATTTCATACATTACAAAAAATTAAAACAATAAAAATTTCGATTAGTCTTTTACATTAAAAATATGTTTTTATTATAATAAAATAAAATCAAAAGGATTTGAACATTTTTTTTAATAATAAACAATAGTAGATACACTTGAGTTCGATAAATTCACAACCATACCTCGGATTCATTCCTTAACATACACTTTTAATATTGCTCTTTTTTATTATTTTTTATCTATTTATGATTATAACGACCTGACAGACACAAAGGCAATCTTATTAAAATGTATTTTAAAAAAATAATTGAAAAATATTTAATTATAAATATTTAAAAGAAAATTTGTTCTGTTTAACTATTTATTCCCAAAATAAACGAATAAAGATAACAAAAAGACCGTTCATTTCCCCATACACCCATTTTTCAATATGGTAAGGCGTGTTCGGAGGTATGTATGTATGTATGTACTTACGTATTTACACAAAACACATAAATCCCTCACTTATTGTTAAGTACTATCACGATCTCGCAGTCTATTTACAATTACATAGCAAAATAAAAAAAAAGTGAAAATAAAAAATTAAATAAACACATTAATTTCCACCTAAGCGATATAATAAATTCACATAAAACTATTAATCTAACAATTTAAATTTAAAGAAAAATATATAAAAAGAAATATAATTTACACTAACTATTTACAGTTTACACGATAATAAAAAAAAATCATTCACTCGTTCTTTTCCCTTATAATTACTTATATTACTTCAAGTTACTTAATTCAAATCTGACTAAATCTAGCTATTGCCATAAATATCGAAAATATAAGGCAACACCATTTGCGTGTTTGTGTTTAATATGGTAACACTACATATTTTTTTAAAAAAGAAAAACAAATAGCATCATTCAACTTGAAAATCGGTCAGACCTATCTTTTTCAACTGTAATTTTTGTAATTATAATAAAAAAATACTATTTCTTATTTAAAAAAAAGAGCTTCTGTAACTTTTAATCGACCTTAATGACTTCATAAGTCGAGATTCTAAGTATGATACAGTGTTCCTTTTAATATCGATTATCAAATTGTTAATAAAAACATCGTATTGTGAAATTGACAAAAGGTAATTTAGTTCAAAAATATTTGTTCTATAATAAATTTGAAAAAAAAAATACATTAATACATACATACACATGGATAAAAAATTGAAACAATAAAAAAAAATGGCAAAATCGTACAATTCAATTCCCGCAAAAAAAATTCGAATTCGATCCTAAAATCAATACAATATATAACGAACAAAAGCGGTTGTCGTGGCGCAGCGGAGACTCAAGGACTAAGCTACGACGTTTGTGGGTTCGATTTCCACTAACGGAACACATAGCGCGCCGTGTAATTCCGCCACGCAACACGCATTATCTCGAAAATTGAGCGGTGCGTGGTGGTCCCTCTGCGTGCCCCTGCTAAATTAAGCAGGATACAGCAAGAAGCTAAAAAAAATATACTAACAAAGATTTTAGTAAGAAAAAGAGGTTTTCCTATACATTAATATCAGATCTCTTTAAATTATCATATAAAAATATACCTCTAACGAATGGAAACTACGAGGTGGCTTAAACATTATTAATACTTGGGAAACACCTGCTTTAACACTTTGGGTTATTTATGCAATGTCATATAAATGTGTCCGTATGTACCTCTTTGAGTACATAGATTTAAAATGTTTACTATTTCAACGTATTATTACGTAGCCAATTTTTGGTGGAAAAAAATTATTATAAATAAAGTCCATATAAAATAACTTGAACGTCAATAACAAAAAAGTTCATTGACATGCACAAATACGGACTATTAAATATTAAGTATATTTGCACAAAAAATGGCACCTAAAGTATTTTGAAACTTATGACATCTTCATTATACTAATGTAAATTGCTCACTAATAACAACAATACAAAATTAATAAAACATTTAACACCCTCCATTTAAAGTTCATTTAAATTTGATCCATTATTATTTTACATATTAAGTTTTTTTTTATTTTAGTTAGTTAAAAATGTTAGAAAAATAACTAAATAGTTATTATTTTTTAATAACATATAATTCAATTTATCTTACTAATACTCGAAAAGTAACATAAATAAAAAAAAACTTATTTAAATTAACAATCCATTTGGCATAAAATGGTCAAAATTTTCAACCTTCATATCTGGAAAATTTTATCCAAAATTACACTTTTTAGTAAAAGCGCATAAAAACCAAATGGTTCTAATATTTTAATATTAAAATGAGTAATTTAACTGTCAGTTCTAAATTTAACGCAGGTGGACCCGTATTCAAAAAATAGGATTAACTTAGTTACGCATTGTTTATAAGTGGTAGTATATTTAAAAGTCACCATGTTACATTTATTATTAATAACATTTTAAAAATTATATTATTTATCCTTTTTAGCCCTTTCAAGCATTATTTAAAGATTTTGAACCTCGTCCATGTAACCTTATAGTTAGATAACCATTTTTGCCTAAAATGTGTAATGTACGTCATTTTTTATTTGAGAACAATTATTATCCTCTTGAGAGATATTGATTCCATAGATTAAAAAGAAAATGTTACTTTACACACAACACAGAAAATTTTGTTTAGATATTAACGTCTCCCAAGGTGATGCATGTTTTGAAACAAAAAAATTGACATATTGACATTTTAATTTCGACAAAAACCCTCCTACACAACAAAATTACGTTATCTAATACTTGAACACCCCATCGATTACGAAAAAATGTTTCGAAATGTAATTTTCATGTAACATTTTGTTTAGATTTCAACATATCTACCACATTTCAATACAAAATCACAATTTACTTATATTCGTCCTCGCCATCGTATTCGACTACTTCCTCCTCGGCCTCCGGCTGTATCTGAGACTGGACTAACGCTAAAGGTCCTTTCTTGTACGCTGTCATCTCCTGGAAAATATAGTTTCGATATTTTATTAATATGGAAAACACACCTAACATTCTGAGATACGTGTGTATTGACTCTCATGTGCCCCAGTAAGACGCAGCGTGCATTACCCGGTCGTAGCGCGCCTTGTCCTGCTCGCTGAGCGCGTCGTACTTGGCCTTGAGCGCGGGCTCTGCGGCGGCCCAGCGCCGGCCCAGCTCCTTGGCGATGTCGCCCATCGTGTACTCCGGGTTGCACGCCTTCACCTTCGACCGCTCGTCGTTGCAGAACCAGAAGAACGCCGACCTGTCGACGATACGCATTATTACATATGATGGATAGTAGAGATTTGTATGTTGTTTTTGGGACTGAAGCCAAGCAGAAGGACAACGATGGACGGGTCTCTTTGTGGGCCGGCGGCCGGCCGGCAGAAAAAGAGCGAAGGTGTCACGATGTAGGTGATTATTATCCTTTCAGTGGGAGCTGTTTGGGGCTGTTTTGGATTCGCAGCATATGCAGCTAAAAAGAACAATCTTGTTAGCTGCATATGCGCCAGCTCCTTTATTCGAACTAGAAGAGTTCTGGGAGTATTAGCGTCTAAATAGTATGAGAAGCAAAAACAATTAATAAATAGTAATTTGAAGGTTTGGGACAGAGCTGAGTGAAAAGATTACGAAGGTGTGCTAGGCTAGAATGGTGACAAAACAGTCAATAACGTTAGAAAGCTCGTATTGAATTTTGTAAGGAGGAATTTGACCAAAAAACAAACAAGACTAGACTAGAGATCATATAATGCATGCTATTAGGTGAGTTCAGCAATATCATCTGTTTTTGAAGATTTTTGTTTCTAGCAGATTATTGTTCGCCTGAATTTTAAATATTAAATCTTGAGTGTCAGAACTTAACATTCGATTCTGTATCATCAAAATCTAAACTAATACTATAATGCTGCAGTGTTTGTTTAGTTGAACGTACTAATCTCAGGAACTACTTGTTCGAATTGTCCATTTACTTACCTACAGGCATAACATTATTTTTTTCTATGTAACTCATAAAACTAACGCTGACAGTTACCTCAGACACTTAGTCATATGTGTCAAACACAATAATTTGTTATTTTTGTTTTACCGCGAGGGTAAAACTGCAGGTTAACTAACAGTATATATTTTTTTTAGCTTCACGCTGTTTAACGCATGTAGCAAGGTAGGGAACAGAGAATGTTAAAACACCTAGTTCCCCACTTTTCGCCGAATTTTCGAAATGTTGCGTGTTGAGTAGCGGAACTCAACGCCGCGCTTTGTCTTGCTGCCAGAGATTTTTAACCACACGCTGTGCCGCAACGACCTCGACTATAACACATAAACACAGTTAAAGAAGATCTCTATAAATTATAAATTAAATAATAATAAAAAAAAATGGAATCACCCAAAACTCACAGCGATCGCTTAGGCGCGTTGGGATCTTTCAGCTGTTGTCGTTTCCTGCCGCGCACTTTGACGTCTTTGGGCGGGACGTAGTTCTGCATTTCCAATTCGTATCGCTTCTTGTCTTGTTCCGCCATTTCGTGGAAACGTTGTTTTTCCTTTTCTGACATCGTCTGTGAAGGTATATTTTTTTATTTGTTAGTTAGTTACTCACTTGTAAGTTAGGAAATTTTGTGTGAATATAATATAGTTTCTAACATAAAAATAAATAGGAAAAGACGGTGACCTTACTAAAAATATTTAAAAAAAATGTCCTATTTAAAAAATATATTTACTTTTTATAAAGCAGTCACGGCACAGTCGAAACGTTAAATTTAAATATGTAAATTAAATAGTTTCACCATTCAATCGCTTGAAGCTAACTAATATAAAAAAATTAACTTCATATATCTAAAAAAAAATAAAAAAATCCATATAAACATAAAACAGCACCAACTCACATTCCACCTCTCCGCGCATTTCTTAGAGAACGCCGCAAATATGACGTTCTCCTCGGGATGTTTCTTCTTATGCTCCTCCCTGCACGTCTGTACGAAGAAGGCGTACGCCGTCATGCGGCCGCGCGGCTTGTTGTAGGGGCGCGCGCGAGGCATCCTCGACTTGTTGACGGCTTGAGCTAAAAGTGCCTGCTGCTGGGCTTGCTGCTGTAATTCCTACGTAAAATTACAACTAAATGAGAAAAATTAAACGAGGAAAGTGAAACGGATTGTCTTAACACTAGCTTCCCTGTGCCTACCCCACTGTGTGTGCTATACAGCGTGAAGCTATAAAAATATAAATAAATAAAAGAATAGATAGGTATTTATCTATGTTAAGTATATATGTAGTTACCCAAGTAATATACTTTAAAATGTTAAATGTACTTTGCCGTGTGATCCCGGCCTAGAATAGGATCATCCTGGTACTGGTGGTGTCGTAAGAGGCGACTGAAGTACGTGTGGTAGAGTCACGTTGCCAGCAATGGCAACACGCATGGGCAGACTCGACCGGATCATTACCACCCCCGGCATTTAAAACCGGCGTGAAGTAGTGGCTTAATCCCACTGCGTTTCGCATCAGGTAATGCCGGGCTCCGGCACCAAACCCACCTTAAAGGCCGGACACGCACCTGTAACTCCTCTGGTGTTGCATGGGGCCGTGGGCGGCGGTAGTCACTTACCATCAGGTGACCCGAACGCTCGTTTGCCGTGTCTCTTCCATAAAAAAAAAAAAAAAACATACTTAAATCAGCTTCACGCTGTATCTCCACACATAACAGGGTAGGCAGAGGGAACTACTGTTAAGATACTGTGTTCCCCACTTCTGGGATTCTGAAGGCATTGAGTGTTGAGTGACGGAACTCAACGCCACGCTTTGCCAACAGCAGAGCAAAGAAATAAAAATATAAACTTTTAATAAATCTTTTATTTCCTCGATTGGGGATCAAAACCACAACTTTATAACTATACACGCGACTGGTTGTGGGTTGTGCGTAGCGGGATTTTAACCCGCACCATTACGTAAATACTTTGCTTTCTAAAAAAAAGTAAGTAACAATAGTATATAGGTATATGGCAAAATTAACCAAAGCAAAGTTTATGAAATTCAAAACTACGAATATGTATGGATCACGAAATACCTTATTACAAATAAATAAAAGTAAACGCCATTATTATCTAACGACTCGAATAATATAGAAATTCATCACTCCATTTTCCACTTTCTGATCGAAAATGCTAGACGGTGATTTAAGTGCGAAATAACAAAGACACCACCAAATTTGGAAGTAGAGGATAGTGTTCGGACTTTCATTCTGCTAAAGCCGATTATTGCGTAAATGCGATTTTATATTTTTATAAATAATATAAACTAATAATTATATAAAAAAACGAATATAAAAATGATGCAAGCATAATGTGTAATTTGTTTAAGACATTTTTAATGTTTGTTGAAATATAACGAGTACTAAGTATATAGAGTATAAGATTTCTACATGTAATTCAATTTTAAAATTAACAAATCCACTTCTTTTTTCTACCTAATGAACAAGTTATTAATCAGACCGGAAGAATATCAGTTTTAGATCGACATTATGATATCATATATTGTATCGAAAAATGGCGCTATAAAAAGCAAATGTAGCAACATCAAGAACGATAAAAAATTTCAAAAATAATAATCATCAATTTGAACGAGTAACAACCTTTTTTTTTACACCACTTTAGTTTTAAACTATAGAGTTTCCTGCCGAATTCTAGAGTGGCGGAACGCAAAGCCGCACGTTGCCTTGTCACCAAAGACAAGAGATGAAAATATTAAATATTTCATTTCTTTAAGTAAGAATCGAACCCACAACCTGTCGCGTTTACAGTCGCACGCTTGTGCCCCTGCGCCACGAATGGCTTTTAGTCAAAAAACATGTTTATAAAATTAAATCAGTAACGACTTACTTTTCAAAACACATCATTCGAATTAAATGAAACATACTTTAATCATAATATAATTTCATTATATGTATATAACGTTTCTGTACACTTGTGACACGACACTGTATCGAACGGTGAAAGTAAAAGCCGGATTTAGTTGCTACATATTCCTCGAGATTTGTATCTGCGATCTTTGAATAGAGTACAACTAACTATGAGCAAGTCAGACCATTGCCTATTAGGTAATGCGATTTCATTTAAATACAAAACGATGCTACGAACATCGATAAATCCAAAAAGAATCTTATAAACAAACAAAAGTAAACGCGATCTAAGATCATCTGATTATTCCCAATCTATCCTTGTATCATTCATCATTCCCAATCTATACAAGAAACTTGTATCATTTCTTCGATAACAAAATGTTGATTTCACCACGAAACGAAATTGAGAAAAAAAATAGAAAAAAACTAAAGTAAAAGTTAGCCAGAATTCATTTAATTAAAAACGCAAGCTCCAATAATCTAATAAAGAGCGGTTACGTCCGACGTCCGTATATTTAGAGCTGGAAGCGCAATATATATATCGCTTTTATAGGTCATGTTTGTCACGTTGGTATGTGTAAATAAAATCATAGTTTATTTACGAATTTTGTTATTAAAAAAGAACCTGACTATCAGCGTCATAAAAAAAAACCATTTTGTTAGCTTCACCCTGTGTCCCGTATATAGCAGGGTAAGCAGAGGGAACCTAGTGTTAAGACACTCCGTTGCCCACTTTCCGCGAAATTCCGGAGGCCTTGGGTATTGAGTGGGGGAACTTAACTCCACGCTTTGCCTTATTACCAGAGCGAAGAAGTAAAAATATTAATAAATAATCATTGGTTTCCCGGAGTGGGAATCGAACCCCACACAGCCACACGCACACGCCTGTGACGTTGCGCCAAGCCAGCCGCAAAACAAACTAATTTTGTAATTAAACGTAAGTTTAATAAATCTACGTAACAAAAAATATGAAAACTAAAAAAAATCTTTTGAAATATTAATTTATTAATTAAGAATCAAAATCAATCTTATTACAGATAAAGTACAGCACCGATTACGAGAACTTCGCTAAAACGAACGACCGCTTATCGAAATGACGTACATACGTACTTTTACCCCTTCACACAACACAGTCGTAAGTCACATCTAAAGTACAAGTAATGGTTACAGTTCGTTTTTAAAGAATAATAATAGATCAATATTATACGACAATATAAAATTGAACACCTTATGTTTTGTTACAACACTACACTTTATGCTAAATTCCTTTTTTTATAAAGTAAATTAATAAATATTGTTTTTCACTTATAAACAAATTAACCGAAAAAATCGATATCGATGTACACATCTTTGTATATTTAAAATTTTTTTCTCGATAAAAATGTTTAAAAATATTTAAAAAATAATATTTTCTCCTAACAAACGATTAATTCTAAATAATTATCTTGGGATAGCGGAAATTTGTAAAAAATATCCATACAGAGATACTAACAACATAAAAAAGTTGTAACAAGCGTATAAGAAATTAGACGTAGCTAAACAAG
Organism: Heliconius sara; assembly: GCA_917862395.2. Lineage (NCBI taxonomy): Eukaryota > Metazoa > Arthropoda > Insecta > Lepidoptera > Nymphalidae > Heliconius > Heliconius sara. The sequence goes on along the minus strand of OU860796.2, from coordinate 3,844,153 downwards.
CAGTAGAATGTATGGCTTAGTAATCAGAGCGCCTGGTCGGTTTTTCAGGCGCGGGTTCGAGTCCCGCTACGTTCAAATTTTTATACATTTTCTAAATAAGTATTAATAAATATTCCTATTTTTCGAGTAGGGGGTCCAACCCACAATCAGTCACGTCTGTGCCTCTGCGCCACAACCGGCCTTAACAAATTTATATTATTAAAACAATTTTTTAATTTAATTAAATTTACCCAAATTATCAACATTAAAATAATTACCTATTTTCAGCACCGGTAGTTGCTTAGTAACATAATATATGGAGAAAAAGAGTTAAGATTGTGAAAACTATTGCAAGAAAGATTATATGGCATGATTAGCACAACCTAGTTTTTCGAATTATTTAACAATTGCATCATTTTTTTACTATACTGTATAAGTATAATTCATATCACAAATAATAATAACAAGAAATAAAGAAAATAAAAATATTGATTAATTGTTAACCTCTAAAGCTGATTAATTAATCAATGCAATACCACAATCCCAAATATGGTATATAAAATAAGTAGTATTTCCTCTGACACACAGTATCTAATGTCAATGATAGATTTAAAAAAGAATTGTGTAAATATAATGACCGTGGGTGCATTGCTATCGTAAGGAAAATTTAATAATTTTATATTTAATAATCTAAAATTATTAATGACTTCAACCTAGGAAAGTTCAAAATAAATTGCCTTAGCACTAAATAAACTCTCACTAACGCTGATTTGAAGGATAAGCCGTGAAGCTGTGAAATAAAGGAAGAAATAGAAAATACCTGCAAAGTAGCAGATTGTCGTTGTAGAGCAGCCTGTATTTGTTGTTGTTGGGCCGCTTGCAGCTGATCTTGCAAGCTTTGTTGTTGTTGCAATGTTTGAGCCACTTGTTGTTGCAAGACCGCTTGTGCTTGCACTAGAGCTTGGGCCTGAGCTTGGCTGACTTGCAACTGTATAGTTTGCTGGGACTGCTGTGACTGTTGTTCTTGGGACTGTTGTTGTTGTTGTTGCTGCTGATGTTGCTGAAGCATTTGTTGCAATGTTTGCTGATTCTGCTGTTGTAAAGATTGCTGTAAGCTATGAGATTGTTGTATTGCTTGGTGTAAACTTTGTTGTTGTTGTTGTATCTGATGTTGAATTTGATGGCCTTGCGCTTGTTGTTGTAAAGATTGATGGTTTTGTTGTATTCCGTTAGCCTGTTGGTTACTCTGATCAGAGTCTGGGCTAGATTGGTTTTGAGCCTGAAACAAATTATTATATCTATAAGGTCTCCTAATATCTTATTTTCAAATTGAATTTTAATTAACATGAAAACATAGAAATTATAGTTAATGTTTAATTGAAATTTAGAATGCAATATATAATGTCATACATCTGAACTACTAAGCTGATAATATGTAAAAATTAACAACATGATTATATGAATAAGAGAATAACAAATACTTAACACCATATTATTTTAAGCTCACTTTCAATATATTATTATTAGTCTTTTAGTTTTAGTAAATATGATTTATACAATCAATATTTTTTTATATTTTTATCAGTTGTAATATTCTTCATTTGTATACATAAAAATTAGTTAAAGTCATTGAAACTTCTATTTTGTTATCTTATGTATTGATAAAGTGTAAATTAAACAAAGTTTCATTATTATTGCTTATAGGCCGATTTTTTTAGCTTCTCGCGGTATCCCACACACAGCAGTATAGGCAGAGGAAACTTAGTGTTAAGACACTCAGTTCTTAACTTTAGACTCATTTTTCAAGACATTTCGTACAAAAGATGTAAATAATTAATTCCCTCGAGTGGGAATCGAATCCACATTGCGTATACGGTCAAATATGTGCCGCTGCGACTCTGATAAATTGAACTGATTAATATTGCCTCATTAACATAAATGTCTTACAAGTGGCAAATCCGCTTAAAATTCATTTAATAATTTAACATATTATAAATGACGATCATAATAATAATAATTTTATTAAGATTTAATTATTCTACAATAGAGCCACAGCTAAAACTATTAAACATATAATTTATATTATTGACACATAAAAGAAACCATTGTAGCGATGAGCCAAACTTTTTCAAATGAAAATTGAATCGATATTTTATAGTACAAGTTTCAATACAAGCCCGAATATTAATAAATACGAAACTATTAACTTTAGAATTTCTATATGATACGTGAGTAAAATTACTTATATTTATAAAAATGTATATTTTCTATAATAATTTCTTTCGATTACAACTTTCAATGGAGTAAATCGATACCTAACCTTTATTAAGATTTATTAATATAAATCAAATGATTCCTGTCTTTGTATTAACTCGTCGAATTTTGTAGAGTCAAACAATTTTTAGCACCTTTATATATCACAGGATGGTTGTTATTAAAAAAATATAAATTATACGAATAGCTTATATTAATATTACCATAGACAAAGAAGAGTTAAATAAAACAAAGGGTCACGTCTTGAACCCTTTTGTATCGCCCTTACAAACTTCTGTGATGTCTATACTTCAAAATTCTGATTATGTGATAATAATACTATTAAATACTTATTGTTCATAGTTTATTAATCGGTTTTAAATAATGTTATGTTTGGGAAACGGTTATAAAATACGAAGTGTCTTCCAGAACTCAAAGATTTTAACTACTGCTTAAAGTAGATACATAAAATAATTTCATTTCTTAAAAATACTGTACCGATGGCGACGAGGTTTGTTGTTGTTGCTCAACTGATCCCGAGGCATACCACCACGGCTGTTGTGGCGATTCCTCCCTTGTGTTAGCGCCAGTCATCAGGCGATAATCAAAGCCAGGGGATGCCGTGGTTTCAGCACCATTGTTAGAAAATCCTCCTGTCATTTTATATGAATATAATTGATGTGATACAGTCGCTGTACTTCTAGCTATCTCCTCATTTATCTGCTGCTGGTGCTGTATTTCGCCGGAGCTGCCCGGCCACCACGAGGCATCGTCGCGCGCACCCCACGCGCCCCCCGTTGCGCCCCGTTCCCCCATATCACAATCGCCGCTTTCGGCTAACCAGTTTCTTTATTCCGCTTCAGCTGCCTCCGATTATTCTTTGTTTTGTATTGTTTTTAAAACCATATCCTTTATCAAAAAATATATTACTCAATACTAGCTTTTATACTCTATTATCACTTTCGATCTTTACTTTCAATGTTTTCAACGATACACTTGATATTTAAACACCGTCGTCTCTTCGATCACAAAGAATCTATACGATTATAAGGGTGCTGACATTTTGTAATGTAATGCGACAATTCAATATCGAAAACACTCAAGTTCATTTAACAAAAAGCTGCCGGCTCGAAAGTTTCACTCCACGCGCGTACGTTTTGTCTTCGTTAGTATTAAAGTCAATACATTTGGCAACGTCGCATAGTAGGACGCTAAACAAGTGCAAGGTGGCGCCCTCAACGCGCAGCGGCCGGCGCCGGAACAAGGCCGAAGGGAGCCGAGCGCGCCCGAAGTACCAGCCAGCCCGTCCAGTAACCGGTCAATAAGACGATTAACGCAGCCTCATATTCTCTCCGACTTATACTCGAACTTATTTTATGTTTTAATATAGTATTGATATCGATATTTATCGAAATTTTATTTAAATAAACATTATTTTGCACTGGTTAGAACCTGGTAATTAGTGTTGAAAATGTAAATCTTTCTATTGAAACAATATTCCATTCGTGAATTTGATATGAGTACAACAAATTGTTTTTTTTTAATGATGGCTGAATTGGTTTTTAATGTCATTCTGATAATGTTTACTAAAACAAACATGCTTATGGAATTCCGTTAAATATAAAAATGTAGGTACAAAACATAATCATAGAAAGTTTATGAACTGTCGGAACTTAAATATATTTATCAGCTTTTAATATTTTTTCTAATTAACATTTTAAAAAGAATTCTGATTGATATAACTAGTAGATATAAAATAAAAATTGTTTAAAATAGTTAATTTTCGTAAAATATCGTAAAGTAATAAGATACTAGACTATTTTAGATTAATTCAAGACGCTAAAGAAGTACGAGTATGCTTAACAAGAGATGAGATGGGTTATTATTCAATATATTTTTGTAATTAAAAATTAAGAGAAAAAAAAAAGATATAAAACAAATTATTTAATTTGGTAACATAAAAAGCGTATGGACGGGTCAGAAAGGGTACTGTTTCGGTGTTGGTTACTTCCTAAGACATTTTAGAGTTCAACAACCAGGCGTAAACACGTTTGCTTTGGGTTTTATTATACAGCTTCCTTTATACTTGTTATCTGGAGATTTAATGTAAGGGCCAAAAGGGAGAGTTTAATTAATCTTTTATGTTAGTTTGTCCCACTTTTATTACTTTTTAGCTAATAAATTTTATAAAGTAAGTATCATTTATTTTTAATAGCTTTTGTTAATTCTACTTACTGACTAGAAATTTTAAATTAATAATGAGTTGACCTGACGGCCATTGTATGCTTAATTTTTATGTAGAAAAATGTATAAAATAAGAGTAATTAACATAGATTTTGTAAAACAATAAATTATAGTAAATGAAAGATAGTAAAAATTTATAAAATGGTGCCTTTTTGTCTAGTTCTTAAGAGATTTGATCCTTTTGTAGGTAATTTTTCACTAGTTAGCTTCACAAATAAGTCGAATATAATAAAGCTCTTCATATTTTACAACTAGCGTCTCTATTGTATATTATAATTGTATGTTGTACTTCAGACCACACTTTAATTTAATGATTACTATTTTAACAAATATATATATAATAATATTATTTTAAATCTACCGCATTATGATTTCTAAGATACGATGGTCTTGTAAAAAAAACTAAGTGGTTTACAATTTAACGTACCATACGAACCTAAAAATATATTTGCATTTATTTTTCTACATAAATAGATATGGCTAACGAAATTATATTCCTATTTATTTTCATTAACTTATAAGACGAAGATCTTTCAATGTCCGTCCCAAAAGGACGTCCATCCGCTTTCTGATTTATTATAGTCAATAGATTTAAATTATTATTTGCGTCTACAGGTAAAGTAAGAACGTTAAATTTATTATAATAACCAATAATTTATATTAGGTATTTGTTGTAGTAATTAATAAATTTTTAATGGAAGACATTTTTTTCCCGAGTTCGTCGTGGCGTCGACTATAAATACGAAGCCCGTTGGCTCGAACTTCATTTGGTTAAATAATTGTATTATTTTAATTTTGTCGGTCAATAGTCAAAGCGCGGTGTTGTGTCCCGCTATTTAATACACAATGTGTCAAGAATGGTTAAGACACCGGTTCCCCACACAAAAAAATCCCAACCTTGCTATGCAGGAAAAAACGTTATACTGATATTATTACTACATATTTCATCAACTTGATTATATTTTTAACAAGTGTACGGGTCATCTGTATTGTAAGTGATCACCGCCATCCACGGCCCCGTGTAACACTAAAGGAGCAACGCATATTTTGAAGGTACCCCAGTCGTATGACATGGAAACACTGCCGTATGGGTAGGCCATTCCACAGTTGTGTGGCGCGTGGAAAGAAGTTCCTACAAACCCGCACAGTAGTGAAGTGCCACGTCACCAGGTGTGGATGGTATTTAAATTTTGTGACTTATTATGCAGTTAAAGAATTCGGCGACAGGTAACAGGTCAAACTGTTTCCCAGAACACTCCCCATGTTAAATGCGGTACAGAAGGTACGGCGAGGAGACGTCTCTACGCAAAGCCAATGTTTCAAGCCTTTCACAGATCATTGGGATGCGATTAAATGTGTCAAGCTGATACTGGGGTGCACCAGTCCAGAGATGAGGAAAATATTCCATCTGAGGCGGAACCTGGGCTTTGTACCTGGCCAATCGGGGTTTTAGCGTAAAGTACTGTCCCTACTAAGTAGTTTCTTTGAGGCCAACTTGACCTTGCTTTCCAGATGATCACGATACTGGCAGCAACTCAAAACGCTAAGACCCAATGTACTGATATTGAGCGCGGCTATAAGGGGAGTTTTGAAAGACTGGCGACACAGCAAAAGGGGTTTTTAGGTTTCCGTATCTTTTAAGATAAAAAGAACCCTTCCCACTTATAATCACTTTGTTGTGCGTCTGTATGTCTGTTTTTTGTCTAGATCTCAAGAACCCTTGGAGCTTTCGAGTTGAAATTCAAACCATATCTCAGATGACGGTCCCTTTGATTTCGTAAAAAGAATGTATTTCTAAATTTACTTAAAAAAAAAAGAAATGGCCGTTTATATAGCAAAAAACGCATATTTCGATACAATAGAGGGAATCAAAATTGATAGGGCTCTTCCGGTTGATCTAGAATTATGAAATGGTTGCCAGCATCTGCAGGTAGTATTTCAGGAAAAAATCTAAAAACTATATGTTATCCTTAAAAGAAAGGCAAAATTTTGTAATAAAATCGCAAGGGAGCTTAGATGAAAGGGCTCTGGCTAGGCTAATTTAAGCTAAGCTTGAACTTCAGAAAAAAATTCGAAACCTCCAATTTTTGTACGGAACCTTCGGTGAGCGAGGACAAGTCGTGGTTGTGCACTTTTTAAGTGGTTAAAGCTCCTATTTGTGTCTTCTTGGGGTTGAATCTGTTTGTAAACACGATGGCTGTCGGTTCTCCATAACAAATAATTTTCATTTTCTTGCCCTGTTAAGACATAGGGCTGCGTTAAAATCCACCACTGTGTCGGATTACTGGGAGGGAGCCCGACGCTCGCTGCCACCACTGCGACGACTGCCTCGATGGACGGCCCAGCACACGTTGGAGGTGTGCACAGCCTGAGCATCTTAACGTCGCGCTCTGCGCGACGTCATAGGGAACGACCTCTCCCTGCCGGCCGTGGTCAAGGCCATGGCCGGCAGCGAAACGTCGTGGGATGCGGTCTCCTCCTTCTGCGAGGCAGTGGTGCTCCAGAAGGAGTCGGCGGAACGGGCGAGGGAGGCTATTGCCGAACTCGCCACCCGCCGTAAGAGGCCGGGTCGCCGGAGGGCGTTCACGATCACCGCCTTCCGCCCTAATGAGCCAGAGGGCGGTCAGCTTGGGGAAGCTGGCCGCCTACTAACCTGGCCTGAGTAGTCGCCCGCAGGTTGTTCCCACGCGCTACTCCGAGCAGGCCGTGGAGGGTGCCCACACACCCTTGACTCCGCGACGTGCCTTTGCTGGCTCCCGCCGCCGCGTTTCGCGGAAGACTATTGTCCCCGTAATAGGATATCCTCACGTTAAAAAAAAAGGATTATTCTGCGTACTATGCTATAAGAGGAATTAAGAATTAAGAAAAAAACTATTTCTTCAAGTACTTGATATTTTTAACATACGTTGTTGTAAATAAATTAATAGTGGAAAGTATTTTTAACAATCAGTAACTGTGGTTAGGATGCATAGGAACGAACGTGTGACTGTAAACGTGACAGGATGTGGGTTTGATTACCACCCGAAGAAATATAATATTTAATATTTTCATTTCCTCACTCTGGTAATGAGGCAGAGCGCCGTTAAAGACTTTGAGTCCCGCCACTCAACACGCAATGCCTCCAGAATTCGACGGAAACTGCGGAACGGAAGTGTCTTAATAGAAACGAGTGTCCTTACATTATGTTCCCAGATTCCCCCCTCTGCTTACTCTGCTATGTTCGGAATACAGAGTGAAGTTTTAATACTTAAAAGAACGATGCAATACAAAGCGTAGTATATTTTTATATTCATAATACTAATTGATATCGTACTGAATAAAATTTAAAATAAATTAATATTTTTATATTTAAATTAAACGCTATTATGTAACACAATAATAATAGTACTGACAGTGGTCACTCTAATTGCGCTTGCGCATGAATAATACGATATCACCGTGTAAGCAATGTCGATTTTAAATGATAGAATGCCAATTGTCAATGAAAAAATTATCATAGATATCTATAAAAAATCTTAAAATTACTTTCATTATTTGTTTCGATTTGACTTAATTTTGAAATGTCAAAAGTAATAAATAGACCAACAAAATATATTTTTAGTTAGCGTTCTAGAAATAATATAGATTTTTTTATGTCTTCGGACTTCTTGAATTGTTAAGTAAAAAAATTAAGAAACAATTTACTATAATTAAAAAATATATTGAATATTATTGAACGTAATGAAGTTTTAATAACATAACCTACAATTTTAATAAAGTTACATACTCGTTTGATTTAGTTGTGTGTGTCACGATATTATGTGTATCGGCACCGCTATATCTACTCACCTAATACTACATTGTGTTATGTATAGTGTCACTCTACTTCGCCTCTCGGCAGCCATTTGCTTATAAATTTAGAATGTTCAAGTAAAACTAACAATTCAACAATGTCACTACATTACCAAAACAAACATAGCGTAAACACTCCATCGAATCTAAATAATAATACACTTACTATTATATGAAATAATAAAACTCACCGAGTATATAGTATTTATTGTAAACGAGCACACGATTTCAGCGCTTATTACGTAGGGAACTTCGTGTTCGGTCGCGCTAATAAACACAAGACAGGCGATGTCACTGGCGGCGCGCCGCGATTGATCGAAATTGAAAAGCCCGCCGCGCGCCGACCAATCGCGGCGTCCCGTACGGCTTTATTTTTTGTTTATACGTAAGTATAGCTACGCCGCGGTACAATAGCGCAATATGCACCCACACGCGCGCGCCCTCAATGTGGACTGTTTTCGCAGGGACTTATGTGTCATATTTGCGTGTGTGCGCCGAGCGCGCCGCCCGGCGATTGGCGCGTTCGGTATTGCGTTGAGTAAGGTGACGGGAGCGGGACGTATACTCGAATAGCGATCGGTACTACATTTGTAATTTGTGCTCACCTGCTTGAATTAAGACCGCGGCTCTGTTGAGGGGCACCCTAAAATACACCTCTTTATGAATTCGCCCTCGTCACCTCGACACATCCAGTGTTACAACCGTAGGACATCGCGAGCTCGCCCGACAAAGCCATGAACATTGCATTATTTGTGTAAATGTGCAGTGATTAAAAAAACTTCGTCTTATTGTGAGCATTGCGGTGTGAAATCGAGATCCCCGGATGGTTTTGATATGTTATTAATTGACTGGTCCGCCGAAATGATCTGTATTTTTACGTATCATAACCTCAATCCGGAGGCTTTGTGAATACGTCGAACTATTTTGCATCGCCCAGTGCGAGACCTTGTGTAAAATTTAAAGTTTACCTGTTATATATGATTCAACGCGAGTATCCAATGAACAACGGGTTTAGCACAGGAGAAGAAGATTCTAGAGGTAATTCAGATCAAATATGTTGCCTTGTGGATGACAGCGACCGATGTAGGCGACCTGCTGGCAACGCATCGTACAGCAAGCGCATACAGAAAACAGTGGCTCAAAGGAGGCTCAAACTTAATATAGATCCTCAGGTCGGTATGGCATTGGTTGTGGCACGCGTTTCCATTTATATTAGCAACGGATTAGCGCAAACAAAAATTACGTACGTGTAAACAAAGTTACTTAATAATAGTAATTATTTACAATTTCAGGCTAGGCACACATATATCTGTGATTACCACAAGACAATGATACAATGTGCGAGAACAAAGCAAAGGAGGCCCAAGGACTCCGAGGATGACAGTCATGAAGCAGAAATGGACACACCGGAGGTGGACTGGGTTCAACTGCAAGTTAATACTCTTAGAAGGTATAAAAAACACTACAAGGTGCCAACAAAACCAGGACTGAATAAGACTCAACTGGCTGAAGTATGTATAGCAATTCATATAATTTATGTGCTCTCACTTTTTTAAATATCTGCTATTATATAATTTTTAATTTGTATCAAATTTGTTATGAAGATGAAAGTATAGATAATATAATTTAAATTCTAGGTTAAATATTACCACTTTTCATGAAAAGTGAATTAAATCCATTTTTTCATCATTTTTAAATAATCAACACTTTCATTAATTTCAGGCTATACAAAAACATTTTAAATCATTGCCAGTCAATGAGAAGGAGATTGTTACATATTTTATATATACAGTTAAAACAAATGGCAACAAGTTAGACCAGAAAAATGGTATGAACTCAGACTCAGTGTAGTGATGAATGATTTTAATTTATGAAATTTAATTGTAACATTAGCTTTAGTGTATGCCTTACAGATTTCTCTTTGTAAATTTACAATCAACATTTTATGAATTATTTAAAAACAAAAAAATTAAGTGTCAAAAACACACTAAAGAAAGAAAAATATTTAGAAACACTTATAATAGCAGAACTCAAAACTAGCTCTCCTCTTGTCATCTGAAGTTGTATATTTATTTAACAATAGTTGACTACTAGTCATTTTTTTCTTTGTATTTACATAATTCTAAAATGGTATGTATATATTTTATATTGTAATTTATTTATTGTAATGAGATATAAATGTTTTATTATTATAGAAGATGAACATGTAATTTAAATTGCCTTTTTCAAAATAAATTTGCATAATTATTATCCTAGAAAGGTGTAGTATTGTGTAACATTTATAAATGGTCTTCAATAATTACAAATATTATAAATAAATATTGTTTTTTGGAGTAAAGATGTTGATATATGAAATTAATTTCATATTTCTAAATATACCTTAATATTTTATGGGTATTTTATTCATGTTGATACTTTGAAACATTATAGATTTTCTTAAGGTTTTGTGCCCTAAAAGATTAACATCTCTATTACCAATTATAACATTCTTATTATTCATTGTATTTCTGAAAAAATGATGTATTTGTTTATTTCCATGAAATTTAAAAATATTTTATGTATATATGTTACTTATGAAATGTTTTCACTAAATATTGGACTATGTTTCAAAGTAGAGTAAAAAAGAAATCTTTAGGTATTTCAGACTATTAAAGTATAGACAATTGTATATATTTCACACAAATAATAATTCTATATTTTATAAGAAAATCTAATGAAATTTATTATTTCATCTGTCTTTAACAGGAATCACTATAACAACAAAAGGTTTATTAGTGAAATCTCTTGCCCTGTATGATTCTGACTGAGGATGATATGATTCTGACTGAGGTAAGACGCACACACGCTGATGGTAGAAACGTAAAATTTGGACAGATGTTTATTTTTATAATCTAGACATCCACTTTTGGATTGATTTTGAAAAATTTTAACCCTAAAGTGATGAAATAGGGGTTGAAAGTTTGTATGGATTTTTTTTAAAACAGCGTCGATTTTTATAAAATTCGAAATTCAGACTTTAAAATATTTCATTATACACGTGTTTCACGGTTTGTTAGAATATACCCCCTAAGGGTTCAAATATGAATTGAAAGTTTATATAGAAAAATCTTTAAATCGGCACTGATTTTTATATAAATTTAAATTCAGACTATTAAAAATATTTTATTGAACAAGGCTAGTTTCACATATTATAGTGTAAATTCCATGTAACGATACTCAATATATTATATATATTTAATGAGCCATTCCCTAAAGTGGCACAACCACTTTTTTCAATTTACCTTGTTTTCCATACAATAATACACTATGTAGCATTACATCCATTCTACAACTTTCCATTGTATTTGATAATAAATACGTATTTTTTTAATTTATCTATGAAATGTATATCATGTGTGAAATATACATACATCTATACAAATGTATATTTGTATATAGTCCATTATTTAATTTTGATTGTTAATTAACAAGGGAAATGCAATGCTAAAACTCTAAGTACTGTTAAGAGAGATTTTATTAGATTTAAAATGTGAAATGTAACTTTTATTACATTGTATTTGACAAACTTGTATAGTTTTTCATTCTTCCTCCGACTCTGATGATATTTCTATCCATGTTGAAGTTTCTTTCTTTACTTTTAATTCGGCCGTTTGTGGTAATGATGGTACAACTGCAAATAAAATATATTTTTTTAATAAATATTTAAGGATGATATAAAGGTAAACTATAAATAATGACACAAGGTAGATGAACTGGTTAATATAACTAAGAAAAATAAAAACAGAAAACTCATTTCATACAACATTTTTATAACTACATGCCTTATTCCTACCACGGTAGTCAGAGTTACTCTTTTACTACATACTCTCTCATCAACCAATTCATAGGGGCCATATATATTGTATGACAAGGGGTGGGGAGGGATCCTAAATTTAGAGAATATCACATTTCAAAATATAATATCAATTAATTAATTTACTAAGAGGCCAGCCAACATTACATAGGACTACACTGGTCTTCACTACATTTACAAATACATTGATGTATTTTGAATTGTTTGTATATGTTTTTAAGTGTAATGCTTACATCATTTTAATATAAAAAACACGAAATACGTGTAAACAAGTCATCCCCGAATTTACTGTTATATATATATTTAACAATTTCTAGGTGTGTAGAGGCTATGTGTAATATGTGCCGCCACTGTATTCTCGAAAGTCAACAAGGTCTCCCCCAGCCTTTCTTACCACACACTCCCATCATATATACTTTATATCATACTTTCATCACTTAATCTATCCACATGTCCCTACCATACCATACCATATTACAGTATCTCAGAAATTGTAACTTGTGAAAAATTATTAAATATATTAAATAATTGTAATTAATGTTTATTACTAGTAATATCAGACATTAGAACTTCTGAGTTAAGTCACTATCATTATTAAGTGTTAATTAAGGTAATAAACTACGTTAATTGCATCTAATTTGCATATTTTATGCCAACTTTAAATAACAGCAATATGTAAGTTTAAAATTATAATTTCAGAACTACCTAGTTAATATATAGTATATCTATCAAGCATGTTTTAAAAGAAATCCCGTACACAGCAGGGTAGGCAGAGGGAACGTAGTATTAAGGCACTCTGTTCTTCACTGTCCGCTGAATTCGGGAGTGCAGAATCCAAACTGGTTCTGCACTCGCGAACTCACCAGACCACTACCTCGACACCAGAGCGAAGAAATGATAATATACATTTAAATAAATATTAAATTTTCTCGAGTGGGGATCGAACCCCCGACCAACTGCGTTTACAAGCACAATAAAAAAAAATGTTGTATTTTCATTTCACAACATGAGGACTTTATTCATATTTGTATAATTTATTATTTTTTAAAATTATTTATTAAATTTCGAACAGAACTTATTACTTACAAAATACCAAATACTAATGTGATAGCATCCATGTATATGAATATATTACGTTTTTTATGATCACGATAAAGCCTTAGTATCGTCTAATAACAGACCGACTGACAGTCTTAAGAATATTTATAAAAACCTATACCTATATTGTCCATACAAAACTCCGATATTACAATAACTTTATACATACCATCATATTTACTAATTTCGGGTTCGACGTCGCTATCCTTCATGTCGCTGTCCTCTTGCGACGACATCTCGTTCACGTTGTAATTCTTAAGGCATATACTCAAATCCTTCTTGCTGAGGGACTGCACGTGATTGCTTGTTATAATTTCACCGAAATTGATTCTTGCCCTCTTCTGTCTAGAAATAATAATATATATATATATCAAAATCTCACTGAGTACTATGCACTAAAATACTATTACTAGTTAAGGCTGAGGTGCAGGAATTTTTAAATCTTCTCATTAGGTACTGAAATATAGTAAACAATGCATTTAATAAAAAAATAATAATATTTTTGTTAATAATCTACAGGATTTTAAAAGCCGCAATATATATATATTAACTAATTATATCATTTTTAAGTTATTCTTAATTGAGGTAAGTATATTGTCTAAGTTGTAGTCTTTTCTTTTAATTATTTTCGTGCATGTTTCTTAGAAATTATGTTTGAAGAGTTTCCAATTATTAGTCGTTTCGGTCTATCGTAGTGCCGTATTAGTTAGATTTTACTATATATAGTATACTAATATGACTAAACGCTGTAAATGCGATGGTGGGTTCTATCCCACTCGGTGAAATGTTTATATATTAAAAATATTTTTATTACTCTATCTGGTTAGACAAAATACGGCGTTTAGCTCCGCAACTTTACTCAAAAGTTGTTTGTTCTAAACCTATAGAAAATAGAAAGCATTTTTTTACATTCACTAACCGCTAAATGAAAGTTATATGTATTATAAAATAAATAAATAACTGTAAAATCACTTTATTTATTATTTAACTTTTCAACCTAACCCACAAACAAGACGACCAGACAGCCCATTAAAAAAAAACACGTACAACGTAATGCGTTAACGCGGTCAATATACTTATCCTTATTAGGCGTGACACTGATTTAGTGGTAATGAAGTCGAAATAGACGTGCGACCTAGTTTACCAGATACTTTAAATGAGCAAATAATATATATTTATTATATTTTTGTAGGTATAAAGAGATGAATATTATTAGACCATATTTTTATTTATTTAGACCATATAGAAAGATTGAATATAAATTATATTTGGGAATGTTAAGTGAAGTTGAATACACAAAAAAAAAATGCTTTGCACCAATATGTGCTTATATCTTTCAAACGACTTAACAGATTTTAATGCTGTTGTCGCTAATAAATAGAATGACTTAAGAAGAAGGTTTATACATATATTACATGAATATTATATTAACAGGGTAAAGTCGTGAATGTTAAACATTTGTAATATGACATTGAAAAAAAAGGAAAAGTGGAGTAAAACAGTCACCTTATGGTACCCCAGAATTGGAAAACGTAAGAGCGGTCGCCGATACAAACGGTAGGAAGAAGATACAGACTTTTCTTTCAGAGCGCGACTTCATAGTTTCATTAGGTTTAAGCAGCTCATAATAAATTACGCCCTGCTGATCCCACCAAATGGAGAGAAGAAGCTTAGAACCATGGATATTTGGTTTTGGCGAACATGGATATTTGATGTTGATGCGTGACCCGGCATGCCCCACGATTTTTTTCGCTTTGGATTGTCGTAGTGAATCCACTTTTCATCCCCAGTGACGATACGGTGCAGAAAACATTTTCTCTTTTGACGTTGAAGCAACAATTCACACATGAGAAAACGTCGTTCTACGTCTCTCGGCTTCAACTCATACGGCACCCTTGCTTTTGGATCATTCCTAACGCTATTAAACGTTTTGAAACTGTCGAAGCATCAACTTGTAACGTTTTCCCGAGCTCTACTAACGTCTGACATGGATCACATCACATCAGTTCTCCAGAACGCTCTTTGTCTTCAAGGTCAAAATCATTACTTTTGAAGCGCCTAAAACCAGTCTCTGCACGTTGTATTCGACAAAGCATTGTCACCATATGGCTCAACGAGAATTCTGTGTGCAGAAGCAGCAGATTTTTTCTGAATAAAGCAATGCAATAAAATTCCCCGCAAAAAGACTTTATTTGGCACAAAAGTACACATTTTCACAAAGGGAAAATAAATACGTAGTTGACACTGTAGAAAACACTGTTCTACTATAATATGAGGTTACATAGAGTACTACTTTGGTGATTCGTTACTGTACGAAATTCCATGCACAGAGTGCTGCAACGCCATCTTTCAAAAAACAGCGAGAACTTATTCAAGGTCCTAATAAAATATAATATTTTTGTGAATGTTTATATATTTTTGAATACAAAATTCATTACAATAAAATTGTAACATTAGCCTTTTTAAAAAACTACTACTTTTATTAAACTAATGTACATTTTAATATTGTAAGTAATAATATCGGCAATACATTAGGGGTTGGGTTAAAACAACACAAATAACTTTTAACATAGCATGTCAATTTTCACTTTGTATCTTATTTAAATATAAGTGGTGAGTTTAACTTTTTAAGGTTGACACATATAATCATAATTTCTAATATTTACAGAATATTTTACATATGTATTTAGAGTTATTAAAAAAAATATAAGTTTTCTTTTTTTTATGGAAAAGACACGGCAAACGAGCGTGCGGGTCACCTGATGGTAAGTGATTACCGCCGCCCACGGCCCCGTGCAACCCCAGAGGAGCTACAGGTGTGTTGCCGACCTTTAAGATGGGTTGGGCGCCGGGTTGAGGCCGGTCGTGGCGCAGTGGCACAAAGTGTGACTGTAAACCGACTGGTTGTGGGTTCGATTCCCACTCGAGGAGATGAAATATTTACTTAAATTTATATTTCCATTTCTTCGCTCTGGTGTCGAGGTAAAGCGCGGCGTTGAGTTCTGCCACTTAACATGCAATGCCTCCGGAATTCGGCAGAAAGTGGTGAACAGCGTGTCTTTCACTACGTTCCCTCTGCCTACCCTGCAGTGTGCGGGATACAGCGTGAAGCTGATTTATTTTATTTATTTAATTCATTTCTGAGATTAACTTGCACAAACACACAGAAAAATAAAAAAAATGTGTTTTGTAATAGAACCCTTTACACTGATAAGTGTTTCCAGCAACTGATCTTTTCTTATATGTAATAGAAATTCCTATTATATATTTCAAACTTTACATATAAGTTAAAAACTAAGTGAAGAAGTGATCTGCACAGTGGAATGATTATAATTGAATTGTTTTCATTTCCCTGCTCTGGTTGACAAAATGCAGCATTGAGTTCCACTACTCAACATACAATGTCTTAAAAACTGAAACCAAATGGAACAGTCCTGTGCCTGCTCTATATTGGATTTCTTTAAAAATAATTTTCTATATAACTCACCTCAGTGTATCGTCACAGATTATTTTCTTTTTAACTAACTCCACGACATGTGCACATCTTTCCGCAGCATTTACTATAGCTTTATGTACTATATTTGAGTTGTAAATGGCCGCTCCACTCAAATCTAATAGACAAAGCTCTTTATATTGATTCATTCCCATAACAAGTAAGCCGCCACTAGTATTTCCTTCATCTGTGGTACTCATACATACAGATTCTTCTATGAAACTTGGATCTGATATGATAATGCTGTAAATAATAAATTGTAATAGTTAATACTTTATTAGAGCTTAGTGTTAGTAATATAGATTAGCTTTAGACTATAAACACAATGAATGTGAGTTTGTTTTTCACTCCAGGGAATTTTAATTTTTTTGCCAATGCCTCAAGAAATCGGCAGAAAGTTGGATTCCCTCTGCCTATGGGATACAGTGTGAAGCTCAAAAAAACTTTTTAAAATAGCTTTAGGTGCTGAAATATTGTAAAGACAATATGTACAGACGCTAACAACAAATAAGTGTATAAGAATTAGCTTGGTGAGAACTGAGAACAGAAGAGGCTTAGTGGTCAGAGAGCTCTTAGATGGTTTCCAAGAGGCGTGTTTAAATCCCGCTACTTGTAAATTTTTATGCATTTTCTAAATGACTTATTTATAACTAAATAATGAATTAATTTCACTTTATAAGTTTCTAAGACAGACATAGCTTGACTAAACTACAAAAAACTTTTAATTTCTTGTGTATCTAAAAAACTACACTTTAAAAATGTAAATACACTTTAAAAATTTCTAAAATATTTAATTATTACACACTCATTCTAAATCTTCATTCTTAGCAACATTCATTATAGTAACATAAAATAGTTCTAAAAAGAAAATAGGAATTTTGATATGTCTTGACATATCAAAATAAGGCAGTATTAGCTTTTGTATATTTTATATATTATTACAAAATATTCCTTTTTGAGTGTGGGAATAAAATTTTATATAAAAAAAAAACACTTACTTATTACTAAATATAGCAAATGTCAAACATACTGGATAGTGATATAACACTGTGGGTATAGGATCTTTTTCGGCTAATGTATGTATTATTACATTTTCCCCACTGCGAGTCACATCTGGACGTTTGAAGTGTGCCAATGAGGCCAAAGTTGCAATACTGGCACATTCTATTAAATTTCCATCATGATTTAGGACTTTAACATCAACTCTTAATGACCAAACCTGAAATGAATGTTAATATAATTAAATTTAATATATATTTTTTTTATTTCATGCACATATAAGGTATGCATAGTGAATGCAGTAACTGCTTATTACTACTTAGACTATCTTACTTTCTGCCAAACTTTTTAATCATTGCATGTTGAATGACGGAACTCAAAGCAGAACTCTGTCCATTCAACAGTTCAATAAAATAAAAACAATTCAATACACTATAAGGGACTCAAAACCACAAGCTCTATTTTTACAGTCAGAAACTGTCCTATGGACATGGGCACTACAGCCCCAAATAACCAACCACATATTTTATATCATTATTATAAAAAAATATTTTCAACTTTTCAACAAGTAATGGTTACCTTTTCTTCAACAACAATACATAAGGACTCAAGATCAATACATTTTGAATCTTTATAACATTTTTCTAAAAGCCTATTTAGGTATACTGTGAGATCTGTTTGTCTGTTCAGCTCAAATTGTGGTGCAGCCATAGGAGTGATTTCTACATTTATATATAAAATACCTTCATTAGGTCGTATTTGTTTCGGTTGTACAACTTCACAAGACACTTGCGATATTATTCTGCAATATTAATAGGTTTATTATTTCTTACAAACTTTTACTCTATCTGTCTTTTAAAATGGAATACCTACTTTGTTTCCCCCAAAGTAACTATGCAACTACCATATTCAGATCCAAATGTTATATCAAGTTTGCGGTTCTCGTTGTAAATTCTGCCATCTAAGCGCTGAAATTTTAAAATATTAATGTTAAAAAATAAATAAATCAATCAATCAGCTTCACGCTGTATCCCGCACACTGCAGGGTAGGCAGAGGGAACGTAGTGAAAGACACTCCGTTCCCCACTTTCTGCCGAATTCCGGAGGCATTGCGTGTTAAGTGGCAGAACTCAACGCCGCGCTTTGCCTCGACACCAGAGCGAAGAAATGGAAATATAAATTTAAGTAAATATTTCATCTCCTCGAGTGGGGATCGAACCCACAACCAGTCGGTTTACAGTCACACCTTGTGCCGCTGCGCCACGACCGGCCTCAAAAGTTTAAGCGCCAAATTATTATACACTTGCACATTTAAACTGATTTTTGTTCCTTACATGTCCTTCTGACACAATTCTCTGTATAAACGTTTTTTCACAATTTGATAAGAACACCTCCCTCATTTTGTTAATATTTATTTACTACGATAAATATTTTCTTGCTACGCTCTGGATATTCTTTAAGAATAGGTTATAAAAATTAAAAGTGACGTTTGTATTTTGTATATTGTTTATGACAATGTGTTTTTTTTGTTACGCTATGAATTACAATTCATTTCACGATGACCATTATGAGCTTTTCGCATTTAATAAAAACAATTAAAACGATTTAAAAAATCTAAATAAAAACCTAAAATAACCGAAATAACAATGTAAAAATCTTTATTTATAATAATGACTGTTTGTCTGTATGTTTTTGATAGAATCGTAAACTATGTATTTGATCGTGCAATTATTTTTAGCAAAATGTTGTGCATGAGCCCATGAAGGTTTCTGAGTTGGTGTGACTATTTTTTCGAAATGAACAAAATCATTAAAATGAATCAAAATCAAAATTATTTGAATATTTGCTTAATATTTTTCCTTGAAATTTATTTTAGTTACTGGCGGAGAAACGTGTGCAGGGTATATACGCCGATGTTTGTTATTTGGATGTGACCGAGCTTCTTAACAAATTAGAGCGACACCAAAATCTCATCATACGCTTTGTTTACGGTTTGCGTAAATATGACCACGTCTCCCAATTTCGTGCTCAGCTTAATTGGCTCCCAATCCGACTTGGCCGAGATATGCACATCCTTTCACTCCTTTTTAAGATCCTTAACTACCAAAATTTTCCTTGTTATCTTCGTTCCCGTTTTAACATTTTACCTATCCCTACACGCTCAAGGAGGTCTGGTGTCATACCGACACTTAGCGTACCGAAGAGTAACACCAAATTCTTTCAGAAAACCTTCTCTGCATATATATATATATATATATATATATATATTTCATAATCTCAAAAATTTACTCTTGTTAAATTTAATCCTTTTCTCTTTGGTAACTGTTAAAAATGATTAAAATTAACAACTAGATGGCGCCTGCTACGAAGTACGAACGTTGTTACAAATATTCGCTATTATTCTATCAGGCTCAGGCAAAAATATAAGGCAACGAGTGTACGGGTCATCTGGTAACGTGGTAAGTATGGTAAGTGATCACCGCTGCCCAAAACTACGTGCGACCCCAGAGGAGCTACAGATGCGTCGCCGGCCTTTAATTAATGATGTTCATTCATTAAAATTAAATGTTATGAGAGCAGTGTAAAACTTTTTTTCTGTATATTACCTTAAGTATAAGCATAATATATGTCTAACTCTTATGAGAAAATTTGTTTCTTAAAATATCATATAGGATGAGGAGCGCTAGAATTCAAGACGTAGTGGAACTTAACGCCGTTATTTATTGAATATCGAAATTAACGTTACTGGAATGGTCATTATACATTTTAAATGAAACTATTAATCGCGTATATTTAGTATTATACATTTTCGGAAACCCGACATTTCGAATACTTTGCAGTAATCAGTGGTCACAGGTAGACTGTTGGCATTCCTCTGCGAGTTGACATAATTTTATATCAAACTACCGCCAACGATTTTTTAATTGCTTCGCGTACTGCCCTGGATCCTTGTAGTAAGAGCCTTCTGGTATGTTGGGTTTGAGACTTCAAAGATTTTATGAGTGGATCCCAGGTGCTAGACAGTTTCCAACCACCCTCTCTATTGAAATAAGGATGATTTTGTATTTCAATAGCCTCGCGGATCATTCAAGGTTCATTGATCTGTTTTCCTTAGCGAGGATTTTGGTTTTACCGGACGTGATGTAATGGCTGGGTTGGGCTGGCTGATTATCCAGAGTATGTTCACACAAAGCTGACTTTGATTCTAGATATCGGAGATCTGTTCCTTCACCGTAACACATATGCTTCTCTTTGTTTGACCGATGTATGATAAGCCATAGTTACAGTCTAGTTTGTATACACCTGCACATTGTTAGGGAGTATTACTTACTTACCGGCTTTAAGAATTGGCTCATTTTTTTGTTAGGCTTGAATATAGGTTTTATGGAAGCGTTTAAGATATTATCTGTCCTGTCTGTACCCCATTCACTTATAGTGGAGGTGCCGTGCTGTCTGTCTACTGTGGGTGGCTTGTTGTTGCAAAAGACCACTTCTGCCAACACTGGTAGGGAACTGGCAGCTTGTTCTGTTAAAGGGCATTCTTCACCTGTCAAAACTCGCCCCCTACGTGTTCTCTAGAAAACAAAGATTTGTCAACGGTAGAAAACTGTGTAGGGTAGCGAGATTCATCATTAAGGTAGGTAGGCCTACTGTGCTATCAGGATATTACTAAAGAATCGAGAAAAGCTAAGGAATATTTTGTCTGTAATTCTATTGTGAATTGAATTTTGTAATTATTAGGATTGAGGTGGTTTAGGAATATATAAATATTGTCCGTAGTTAAAATTGTAAAAGTGTCATCAACGTACCGCTTTTGTATTCTAGGTAGACAAGGTGCAGAGCTAAGAGTCATCTCTTCAAGGTCCTCCATGTATTATATATATCTGATATTACCGGGGACACAGACTAACCCATAACAAAGTGATCTATTCGTAAATAGAATTCTTAATTGGACAATAGATATCCAGATGTGATTCAATATTCTAAATGTTCAAGATTCTGTAAGCGTATTGTCATCCACTAGCTTGTGCTTGATAATCCCGTTGCAGTCCTCAATGTTAGCTAACTTAATATCTTTCAGTCTGCTAACAAAATGGTAAGAATCCCTGACGTAAGATGTTGTGTGGCCACGCAGTAGGGAAAGTAATTTCGCGATATGTTGAGCAAGTCTATACGTCGGCGTATCAATTTGGCTGACAATTGGTATTTTTTATGGAAAAAGTCAAGGCTAACGAGCGTACGGATCACCTGATGTTAAGTGATCATCGCCGTCCATGACTCTGTGTAACACTAGATGAGGTACAGGTGCATTGTCGAAGAGGTACATCTTTTTTGTGTATTTTTGGTAACCACCAAGTTTGTAAGTTTTACATAGCTAGATATGAGAGGTTTAATGTTAAGATGTAATGTATTCGCGTGTTTTTTGATTAAATCGAATTTTACAAGCTTTTTGATCCGATAGCAATGATGTTTTTTTTTTCAAAATACTCACAACGGTCCCGTCACCTTTATCAGCTTTGAAAACTGTTATATATACTACGGCGTATTAAGTCTGTTATGTCTTGATGAATAACTGCAGCATTTTGTTATTATTTCCTCGAAAGGTTAATATCCCAATAGTCACATTATCGAAGCGTCATTTTATTTTCTAGCTTCGAATGATCTCCGAACGCTCGAATTTGTCTAACCAGACTTAGGAAAGTTAGTAACGGAGTGACATACACTAGGTTCTCCCCCTGCCTACCCTGTTGTATGCGGGATACCTAGTGAAGCTGATTTTATTATACCAATGCAAGTGAAATTTATTACGATTATTTATCATTCATCACCATTATTCAAAGGGATATTCCACCATCTCATGACATAATCAAAATCGATTGAGGCCAGTCGTGGCGCAAGTTCTCAAGCTCGAGACCATAAACGTGATACGTTGTGAGTTCGATTCCCACTCGAGGAAAATGAATAATTTAATATTTAGTTTTTCTTCGCTCCGGCAAAGCGTGACGCTTAAAGAATCGGTGGAATCCAATTTGTTTAACCAGACTTAGGAAAATACATACAATATCCGCCACTCAACAATGCCTCCAAAATCCGGTGGAAAGTAAGGAGCAGACTGTCTTAACACTAGCTTCCCTCTGCCTACTGTCCTATGTAAGACGTACAGCGTGAAGCTAAAAAAATCTTATTAATATGATACACAATACACAAAATTTTATTTTTCCTCAAATACATGTAGTATATTAGCAACAAAGGAAATCAAGAAGTAAATTGCATGGTGAAAGAGAATTTGATATAAAGTACTAATCATACTGTTTATTGAATTATTACGTATTAATTGCAGTTCTATTATTTGCTAATGTTTACGTAAATTATTTTTATTTAATGATAAATGTATTTCGTTAGAAACCATCGTTTACATATATTCTTTTAACCAACTTTAATAAAATACAAATAAAATTGCATAGTTAACTAATTTGGACAGTTTTGTTCCTTCTTTCTTTTCTTCAAATAAAAAAGATTCCATTATGTATGTATTTAAATATTTATAACTTTCGTTATTTCTTCGTACAATAATTTTTGTAATTTCATCGTTTGTAGTTACAGCCATAATCTTACTTGGTAACGTCATAAAAAGTATTGATGGTAAATTATTTTTATTAATAAAATTAAATATTTATTACTGAATTATCATTATTTTGTATAATACAAAACGACTACTTAGATTGCAATAAATATTCATGTCAAATTAGGTAATTACAAGTAACGATATGCTATTTAACGGCGTTGAGTTCCGCCACTTAAAACGTCTTAACGCTAGGTTCCTTTTGCCCACCCTGTGCGGGATACAGCGTGAAGTAACAATGAATAAATAAATGCGTCACAAGCAAAAGGCAAACGCTGATTACGCCTCTCTATCGCTTGTTCTTGGGTCTTGGTCTTCGGTCTCGCTTGCTAACTCGGTTCAGGCGGAACGTGACAATGAGTTACATTTTTTTCGTGCGTGCACCCGGCGTTCATCGATTTAAAAGACGCTGTCTCGTAAAAAAAAAGATTTTATACTATTTAATTAATAAAACGCTCTACTTTTTTCTTGCTCAACAAAATCTTAAGCAAAGTCACATAACTAGCTAATTATCCTTATTACTTGAGTCAACTGGGCTTGTCCACATCAAAATATTTATTTTATGGCACAGGCATTACTTACACGCCAGTGAAAACAATTTACATAACATATACGGCCTTACCCCTAATAATCGAACATTATTGATGACAGACACGTGGATAAGACTATATGGATCTTCCTTTGTGTTTAACTAAAATCAGCTTCACGCTGAATCCCGCACGTAGCACGGTAGGCAGAGGGAACCTAGTGTTAAGACACTGCATTTCCCACTTACCTCCGAAATCTGGAGGCATTGCGTATTAAGTGGTCCAACTCAACGCCACGCTTTGCCCCGACACCGGAGCGAAGAAATGAAAATATACAATTAAATAAATCTTACAAGTCACACTCTGTGCCTCTGCGCCACGACTGGCATTACTATTTCTAAATAAGGTAAACTTTTTCATATAAATCAATCATGCCATCTTATTCTTAAACTATTTTTATTTACACGTTTTCGTCGAACAGAGTGAGTGGGTTCGGGGTTCTACCACTCTACATGGAATGTCTTGAAATTAAGTTTAGTTCTTTCAGTCTATCATTCTACATTGTTGTGGATTCAAATCTCACTTTAAATGATGCTTGAAACCTGTTATTTCGTTTATTTTCACATAAATGTATCAAAAAAGGGAAAATGAATTATTATTTATCAATAGTTTCATTTCTTCGCTCTGGTACTAATCAAAAAGCGTAGCGTTGAGTTCCGTCACTCAACACACAATTTCTCAAAAATATGGCGAAAAGTAGGGAACGGAGTGTCTTAACACTAGGCGTCCCCTTCGTACCATGATATACGGGATACAGAACAAATATACATAACAAAAACAGATATAAAACAATAAAAAAAAAAACAAAAAAAATTATACAACTTATCAATACAATTCTTGTGTGCATTAGCCATACGACCGAGGCGCATCCACGTTTACACGGTGATTCAACATTGTCACTGACGTATTTGCCCGTACAACGTACACCGTGGTGGTACCACCACCACCACCATGCCATGGCTGGTGTACAATTAATACTGGCTACGATATGCAATGCAACCTTTTGTAATAATCTATTTGATAATCCGCTTTTGGGTAATATATGTATATTTAAACTAAAAGTAAATAGTATTCGCGCTGCCGTTCAGTTTTTTGCTATAAAATTATAGTTTAAATAAAGTTTCTATTTCTTATTTCCTATCTCCTGCATTATGCAAGACAGGAAGTATAACCTAAGCGTAGTGAAAAGTCACTCTGTTAACGATTTCATTATATGTTTATTCAGATGCGCAACTGACGGCGAGGCAGGAGGAGATACAGGTTTTAAAGGACGAAGTTAATGGCAAACATCTGAAAATAGCCACGTTAAATGTAAGTTAATTGCTTGTCACTTGTGATATTATAAGAATAATTCTTTTTTTTAAATAATATTTATCTTAGTCTGTAATTATCAGAAATATTTCTTTTAGATTATAGAAAAGTTTTGAATATGATAAAGAAATTATTTGGGGGTAAATGTTTTGTGGGTAATATGCAATTAAATATTTGAATTAAGTAGTTCTCAAATAATTTAGTAACTTTTTTACCCTTTATTGTGCTTGTATTGTGGGCTTAATATATGACTATACAAAATATTCACTACCTTTTCTATTTCTGTTGAAGATACATTCATATATTTCATAGTAATCGCTAGAAAACGTTTCATATCGTGAACGTAATTAAAATATTAAAAATTAATTAAAATATTAAAACTAAATTTACGATAAAAGTCATGATAATTGTAGAATTTGTACGTTACATAGAATTATCCATTAAGTTGGACGGAGAAGCAGGAAAATGGCACTATCGTCGGACGTGGTGTTGCGTTCATTATCATTAATATTTTGCGGCAAAGGTTCAATTTTACCTTCGAAATTGTATTGCCGGAGAAGAACGTCGAAATGGGGACGGGGAAGAAACCCGAGGAATCTGTAATCAATCTTGTTAATAGCAGTGTAAGTATCTAACGCCTAGATGCAGCTGGTTTGAGCATAGAACGTTTCATTTTATTATGGTAGGTAGAGCTCATTCTAGTAAGTAATAAGAATATAATTATGATGTATTAAAAGAAGTGAACCAAATAGGATTAAGCATAATATAGAAAAGGTAATACGTAAGTTCGAATAGCCGACAGCCGATAGCCGAGCGTGGACTTGTTTTATTACAAATTTATTGATTCATGTACCTACCTTTTTTTTATTTTTACGCTGTATTCCACAGATATCAGGGTAGGCAGGGGGAACCTAGTGTTAAGATACTTCGTTCCCCACTTTCTGATGAATTCTGCAATGGGCGGCGGAACTCGACGACGGGCTTTGCCTCAGTACAAGTGCAAGGAAATGATAATAGTAAATATTTCATTTCCCCGAGTGGGAATCGACCCCATATCGTCTGGCCTAATTCGTCATTCCTATACCTACTTATTAATAAAAAAGATATCCACATTTTGTAATTGTAAAAATATTATTTCCCAAGAACGTAGATATGGCGGCCGCGTTCCTACCGACGCTCGTTAAATACAATAAATTTGTGACATTCTCGAACGATCTTGATGAAGGTGTTTGGATGATGATGTTGAAGCGACCGAAGGAGTCTGCCGCGGGCTCTGGTCTTTTGGCACCCTTTGCTACTTATGTCTGGTAAAAAATACTAAAATTAAATTACTTAATAAGTCTTAATAGTAAATGAATATAAAATATAATATAAGACAAATATCTAAAGATGCTATCGATCAAATCTGTTGTAGATATTGTTGTTTATACATATGTATATGTGTAGATAAATATGTTTTACAACTTGAGAATGTTATCAGCCGTAAATATCTAACATATAAAAATAAATTGTTTAAAGTTAAATCGAATTTATTATTATTCTAGGTTGTTTGTATATCTATCTACTTATAGAAGAGCCAAGCTCAATGCTGCGCTTTGCCTCGTTACCAGAGCGAAGAAATGAAGATAATATATTATTTCATTTCCTTCTCGAGAGCATATCGAACCTCAACCCGTCGCGGTTACAGTCACACGGTTGTGCCCATGCACCACGAGTGGCCAATCTTTAAAACTATGTTTAAAATACAGGTATTTAATACTAGCAGCCGTTCTGTGCTACGGCCCGTGCATAACGTTGCTCACTTGGCTGAGAGCTAAATGTGTGAAAGACAATGAGTATCACATATCACTGTCTCCGAGCGTTTGGTTCGTGTACGGGGCCTTCATTAAGCAAGGAACCACTCTGTCGCCTGAAGCTAGTGAGTTATTATTTATAAGTATATGTTTAGGGAAGAGACGATCGTGGAGTAACTTTGTAGAGAATTAACACAATGAAGGCAGGGGGAACCTGGTGCTAAGACACTTCCCACGTTCCTCTGAATCCTGGAGGCACTGCGACTTGAGTAGCAGAACTCAACGTCGCGCTTTGCCTTGTTACCACGGTGAAAGTGACATTTTTAATATATAAATTTATTTTTGTTGTTTTAATGTCCTCAAGTTATTTTTTATAACTATATTTATAGCGTAGCTGTAGCTCCCTGCATCTAATCCACTAGGTAGGCATAAAAACAGAACTGCATTGCAACTGCAATTAAAGTTAATTTAAAAATTACATCTTTTTTAATGTTTTATGAACTATTTTCACTTTACAGACCCGCCAATGGGCTTTGAAAATTATATTGAGGTTGACCATATGTGGTTTGTTAAATTTAGCAATACGAATTCTCAAATTCCTTTTTACGAGCACCGACAAACGGGGTTTTCCCTTATAAAAGCTACTATATCGTGTAATAACATTACAATATATAATTAAAAACGTTAAACAATATTTAGTGTGATATTAAAGTACAAAATTTAGTTCGTGCATAATAGTTGGAACAGCGCGATGGTATCGCTAATGGTGGCCAGTCATTTATCACAGGGGACCGCCCTACTAATCAGCGTAATGTAGAAACATTCATATGTTTTTACATTACTCTGATTTGTAGGGCGGTAGGATAAAAAGAAAAATCCGATAAAATCATTTATAATGAATGATTTTTGTTTTTGTCCTGTAAATGTAAACTGTATTAATAGCTATATACTATGTAATATACTTAGATTATGACTTAACTATAAAATTACAAATAGCTAGCAGCCACAATGTTAAGTAAAAAAATACCGCACAAGGGCGGGTCGGGCTCGCTCACCCAGGGGGCCTTAAAAGTTGGAGCCAGAGCGCTTTCATCCGATAGACCTTCCTTGTCCTACCTAGCGGCGTTAATACCAAATTTTCCCCCCTTTTTGAGGCTATTATTTTTTAGGATTTAACCACGAATGTATAGATTTCTGATTTTTTCCTAAAGTAGTTTTTTCCTTAAAAAAGTACGGAGCCCTAACAGAGGCGAACACTTCTTAATGTAGAATTTAAAAAGAGAAGATTCGAAATAGGAAGCTCAAATATTTTACAATTGTAGTCTTAGAAAAATTAAGAATATGTAAAAATGTAAAATGTATTATAATTTATAATACATTTTACAAGAGTTCTTGACATTAAAACAATATTTTAGACACTACACGCGTATTATTCGCGACGTGGTGGCTGTTTGTGATCCTGCTCTCCGCGTTCTACACGGCCAACCTTACGGCTTTTCTGACTTTATCCAAATTTACACTGGACATTGAAAATCCAATTGATCTATACAAGAAAAACTATCGCTGGGTCGCGACTGAGGGGGGCGCCGTACAGAATACTATCAAGAGTGTGAGTCGGTTTCTCGATTTTTAAAATACAAACTTAATTATTATTACAAAAACGTCATCGTCATGATTTTAAAATAATTTGATAAAACTTGGACATGTACCATACAAAACCTGTACCATACTAATACGTTCATGTATTTTAATTTGGTAGCATTATTTTCTATAAAATCTAGATACTATTATGTGACATAAAATAAATATTTTAAAATATAGCCTGAAGAAGATCTCTACTACCTCAGCCGGATGGTATCGAACGGCCGCGCTAGGTTCCGTACAATAAAATTCAACGAGGACTTCCTACCATCAGTGACGGGCGGAGCAGTTCTGGTCAAAGAACAAGACGCAATCGACAACCTGATGTACAATGATTATTTGAGAAAAACCAAGGAAGGAGTGGCTGAAACTGAGAGGTGCACTTACGTAGTGGCGCCCAACGCCTTCATGAAGAAACGTAGAGCCTTCGCGTATCCTAGAAACAGTACTTTGAAGATATTGTTTGATACTGTGTAAGTTGCGAATATGTAATCTGTGAAACGATTATTCTTATATCTAGATTTTATATTATTTCACGCGTGTATTCGTAGCGGAACTCAACGCTGCGGTTTATATCTAGAATTCGACGGAATGTGGGGAACGAAGTGCCTTGATATTAGGTTTCCTGTGCCTATCTATCTGTATGCGACATTAAACGAGAAGATAAAAACATTAGATTAAAATAAATCAAATTCAATCAGCTTCACGTTGTATCCTGCGAACAGCAGGAATTCTAGTGTTAAGACACTTCGTTCTTACTCAACTCAGCGCCGGACTTTTGCATTGGTGCCAGAGCGAAGAAATTAAAATATTAATAGATAATAAATCATTTCCTCGAGTGGGGATGGAATCCACAACCGTCACGTTACAGGTACATTCGAAACCAAGTAGAAATTGTCTATATAGATATTTTTATCTAGGAAACTAAACCTTTAACTCCAAACTCCAGTTGTTTTACTTTATAGGCCCTTCTATTTTCACTTAAACATAAATAGATTTACAATCGCTGCTTTCACCGCGGCAATGACTGGTGACACTATAATTAATCGACGCATTAATTCAATATGACGCGTGAACTTTCAACCAGAATGAAAAATTGTTTGAAAATTACTTCTTTCAGATTGATTTTATGTATCGATTTCAGGC
This sequence comes from Heliconius sara, assembly GCA_917862395.2. Classification (NCBI taxonomy): domain Eukaryota; kingdom Metazoa; phylum Arthropoda; class Insecta; order Lepidoptera; family Nymphalidae; genus Heliconius; species Heliconius sara. The sequence goes on along the minus strand of OU860796.2, from coordinate 3,814,302 downwards.
TTTCACATTTAATACAATCTGGTATTGTCCAATTTCTGGAGAGAAGAGATTTGCCGAGCACTAAAATATGTCCACTCGATCTTCAATCTAAAGACCGACAGCTCAGAAATAGCGATCTTATGATGACTTACTTGATAATGGTGACAGGGTTAGCCGCGGCTATAGCAATTTTTATTGGGGAGGTAAGTTAAAAAGGTTAAAAAGAGAAAACAGCAGCTTTTAACACGCTTTGTTTGAGTTGAATAGTTGAAAATAAGGACTGATCACTAGATACCATTGGTCTCTTTATAAATATTGATTTAAATAATAAGTTTTTGCTATTATTATGTAGTATTAAAAAGCATCTAAAGTTTGAGAATAAGTTAGTCTTTAGGTGTTTTTACATGTCAAGTTAAACATTATTATGAAAATTAAGAAAATAATTTATGGTATTTATGATACCGTAAAATGGGGTGAATAGAAGCATTTTTTTATTTAATTTTGACGCTATTTTTGCTTTAAATTTTTTATTTTTGATTAGTATATTAATTTCTTTTTACTTCAAATTGTATATATACAAATGCACATTGATCATGTGCAATTTAATAAAATTTGAAAATATAATTATAAAAAGCACTTTCAATATCGAAGAAATCGATAAATACAACTAATAAATTCGAAAGACATCGTTCAATAATATTATTAACATACTTCTTATAATCCGGCTCCATCAATCGTGACCTCATGTCACCTTTTTATGTCAGGCCTTCGTGAATAGGGTATAGTTTCTGACCTATTAAATGTTACATATCAAATATCAGATTGTTAATTTATTTACTAAACTATGAAGTAAAGTCTTAAAACTTGAGGCCGGTCGTGGCGCAGCGGCACAAGGTGTGACTGTAAACCGACTGGTTGTGGGTTCGATCCCCACTCGAGGAGATGAAATATTTACTTAAATTTATATTTCCATTTCTTCGCTCTGGTGTCGAGGCAAAGCGTGGCGTTGAGTTTTGCCACATAACACGCAATGCCTCCGGAATTCGGCAGAAAGTGGGGAACGAAGTGTCTTTCACTACGTTCCCTCTGCCTACCCTGCAGTGTGCGGGATACAGCGTGAAGCTGATTTGATTTTTTATTTACTAAACTACCTTTACATTTTCTACTTGTTTTAGATCACTTACAAACGTTATTTGAACAAAAAACTCGTTAACGAAGTTCCAAACAAAGCGAGTAAGATAAATAAAAAGCAAAAGAATAAAATCAGTCGCACCCACTACGATGACAGTCGTCCGCCGCCATACGATTCCTTATTTGGGAAAACGAAATATAAATTCAATGATTCCGACAAAAGAATTGTGAATGGAAGGGAATATTACATTGTTCATAACGCTATGGGGGACACACGTTTGATTCCTGTTAGAACACCCTCGGCTTTCCTTTATCATTAAAAAAATATAATCAAAAAAAATAATATTACGATATAGAATATATTTTACTATTTATTGCTATTGAAATACCTCTTGAATATATTAGAATATGCTTGTAGCATAGAATTAAGATATATTTTCTGAGTTGTTTGAATTATTATAAAATAAAAAAATTACAAGTTATTTACAATGTGTGTATTAGATATAGTAGTTTTGTTAGCTTTTACCAGAGCAGATAATATAAAAGGTAGACAATAAAACATTGTTTCATTTTATTATATATTTTTATTTGTATTAACTGTGAAAATACATTTTCACAATTGTACTAACATTAAACCAAGATCAACATTTGCTCATATAAACTTAGTTTAAAATCAAATATCATCTGTTTATTGACATTTAAAATAACATAGAATCGATATTCGCATCGATTATTCCGTTGAATCAAATAGATTTTTTCTAAACAGGTTTATCCTGTTTCGTTGTTTACAATTTTAAAATATCATTAAACAGATAAAACAATAATTTAAATACTAGAGGCTCTGCCTGTCGTACAATAATTTACATTTTGTACATAAATACAAACAAAGGTACCCTTTGCATATTGAGCAGTGACTGACGTCACGCGGCACGACATACTATCGATAACAAACTTAATGATATATTAATAAGTTTATTATATAATATAAATCTAATTACTTATATTCTAAGAAAATGCTTCACTAAATTTTCCTTGGGTAATAAATTGGATGGAAGTTTCGGCAAGATTTTAGTTTAACCAAATGAGAATTAATTATATTTAAAACAAGATTTACTTATATAATACGTGAAATGTCAAAAAAAATGATTGCTGTGGTGATGCCGTAAAATAATATGGTTTCCCGAAGAAAACCTAACATATTGACACATTTCGAAAACTTCAAAATTTAATTTTCTCTAAATAAATATCAAAACTTCTAATATTATACTTAAAAGTTCCAATAGATTATCTATTAAATAAAGTATCGTTATCAATTTTGCTAGCGTTACAATAAACGTAACTAATTATTTTAAACATTAGTAAGCCACTTAAGCAATAAACAATTTCCGATATAATTCGATTATGAATATATATTTAAATTTTTAAATTCATACATTAAAATTATAATTTTAAATAAAAACAAGCCTCACGTTCATTTTCAGTAGATTGAACATGATACGTTTTGAAAGAACGAGGAAACAAAATAGTTTTAAAGTAAGCCTAAATTTTTTTATCTTATCTATAATACAATTTTTCTATCTAACGTCAAGTGCATTTGCCAAAAACAGAGCTAGTGAAGTACGTTGCTACTCTGGCAGACTATTTTAAGCCTGTCATCATAGAATCAGGCCATTGAAAAAAAACCGAGGACTGTATTTAATGAAAATTTTTAAGTTTATTTAACAAGTTTTTAGCATTTTTGTTTGTCATTACTTCATAGCATAACTTAGTTAATCTTATTGTATAAAATGAAAATGCCTCCTTAGTACATGTTGTAACATGTACGTATATATCAGTTAACCAATTTTGTCCGTACAAATTATAAATTGAAATTACCCACTAAAACACTTTAATATACATCATATGATGGAGTTTTAAATTATCAACATTTTAATTTTCTTAAGTGGCTCTAGCCAGTCGGATAATTTTTAAAAGTTAGAATAACATCAAACAGTATATCAACATGACTCCAGATTTTTTTAAAGAAAAGTATTTTGAATTCATTATGGTGAGTATCACGATCATTATTATATAAAATTTTAATTTTTGTAAAAAGACCTTAATAATATAAACTCTATCCTATGCCTTTCTTCATTTAACAAAAAACGTTAATTGCAATTAACCGAAACTAATATATTTATTTTAAAAGATTAAATATTTTGTGAATGTTTAGTTAAATGCTTATTGCAAAGTAAACCCGCTTGTCTAAATTCTTACTACTTTAACTTTTTCCATCTACTTAAACTATCGTCATCACAATGTTTTAAGTAAATCTAAATAATGTGACTTTGTTTTATGAAAATGCACTCTATATTTGGTGAGATTTTTAAAACTAATATATAGGTGTTATAGTTATTATTAATTCAACAAGAACATTTAATAAAATCGATATTTTATTTGTTGCTTATAAAAATCGATATTATGGTTTTCTTTGGTTGAAAACACTATTAATGAGCCCAGAAATATATTAATAAATATTCTTATACAAACATAATGAAACATATTATATTATAATATGTGTGTATGTGTGTAACAAAAATGGTTTACGATATAGTTTAATTACAATGCGGTTATGTTACTATCAAATAGACTTGATAGAATATTTCGTGATATATCTATCTATCTCTAAAATGTACAATGCGTAACTGAGTGAATGAGAGATGTATAGTTTTCAATTGAAAATGGATGGTATATATTTTTTTATATGTAATATAATTTAGTGTCCTGTGATTGTGAAAGCAAAAACGTCTAACAATTAAATTTGTTTATGTATTTTATTTAATATAATATATTTTCTCTGTGCTTCTGTCAGTAATAATATTTATTTTTCAAGTTTTATTAATTGTGCAGCATTTCTTCAATAGTACCATCTACTATCAATTGTTTTAAATAGTGAAGTACTACAGATAAGATATCATCTATTCGAGTGACTCGAAATCTAAGGTCAATAACATTTGACCTTGAATATAGGGAAAATGTCAAAATATGCGGAAAATTCGTTCGATCTAAACTCTTCTATAATCTCATTTCGATTTTGTGATGGACAGTTTTATATCCATGCGTAAGTTTTTTTATTTTTTTACCTCTAATACTATCCGCTCTGTACAAATAGACAGAGATAGCAACAAGTTTTAAAAAGTTATTGTTTGTGTACTCTACTAGTAACTAGTTGTAATAAATTAATAGAAAAAGCTACATAAATAAAACTGTCACTATTATAACATAATGAATATTCAATACATACATCAAATTGTACTTCTGGTTATTTTTGTATTGACATTAAACACAGTTAATATACGTCGCAAAAAACAGTCTAAGAAAAAACTATTTTTAAAATGTTTTTTTCCAATACGTTAGTAATTTTCTATTTTCCTTAGTAGACTTTACTTTAAAAATTAAAAATCTAAACAAATCAATCAAATGTGAGTGTGGCATTGAAATTTACACCAACGACGGGAACAATTAGACTATTAACGGGAATTAGCGAAATATCTAATTAATTTATAATTAATATAATATTATATATAGCTCATAGGCTATTAACCCTGACACACTTCTCTTGTAAATCTTAGATTATATTATTAGTACTATATATTAATAAAACATTGGACCAATTGAAAGCCAATATTAGCAATCATGGCCACTTTGTTGTTATTTTTTTAATAAGAAAATGATAATTATATTTGTGAATCATAACCGCACATATGTATCGTTTGGATAATAAAAACTCTTAGTCGTATTTTATAAGAGTGACTAACTTTTGAATTAATAAAATATATACATTATATATATATTTTATTAGTTCGATGGCTGTGTGTGGATTTTTTATACTTTCGTCACATTATATTAAAATTTAAAATACTTTTTGTTTATTATTAAACATGCGACAAGTAGGTATTTAATTCAGAAAAAATAAATATTTCATATATATAATCCAAACAAATTCTAAATAATTTTGCAAGGCTTATTTGAAGTAAAGAAAATATTTTAAATAAAAAAGAAAATACATCAATATATTAGTATAAACTGTATTATATTGACCTCAAAAAAGCGGCCGAACACATACAATACACATTAGTTGTGAAATTCCTATATCTAAGAACACATCGTTTCTTCAAAGTTTTACTATATTATTTTTTTTAATAATCTTTAAAAATGCATGTAGAGATAAAATAATATTATCCTCGTATACAAAAAGAGGTTAAATATCAAGTATTCGATACATTTATATAATTACAAATTAAAACAAATAGTCATCAGTTATATAAAGAGGCCTTCCAGACAATAATCACTACATCTCAAAACACGAAGTAAATTATATTATAAGAAAAAATTAAATAAAAATAGATCAATAATAATGTTTTATTTATTATAATTTATAATATAACGCATTTATTTATTTATTTATTACCTATATGTATGTGTTAGCTTCCATTTCACAGCTAATGTGCACAGCGAGGTGCCTGCCCTATGCGGCCGCCTGTCAGACCGCCAGGCGGCCGTCCATCATCGGAGAGGGCAAGAGAGATCTATAATATAAAGAAAACAAAAAATTAAAAATTACATATTTAATGTTCAAATACAAAAGAACACAGTCATGTTAAAAAAATATCATATAAATTATAAATTTAAAAAAAAACTAATTTTAATTAATTATAAATATATAAGTATGACAATTTCACTTTTTAATAATTTCATTTTTTAATTTTCCTCATTTTGAAATAGTTAAAATATTATTTTCTACTATTTAATTTTTGTTTTAGCTTATTGCATATAAGTATAGTTTTGAAGTCAGTGTAAAGTGGTAGTAAAATCTGTCAACAATGAGATGAGAGCAGCGGGACGGAACGAGACCAATAAAAATAACGTTAACATTAAAAAATTAGACATATTGATAAAATAACAATATTGCATGTATGGTAATAAAAATATACATGGTGGCCACTTTGCCACATCGTGGTAGCCGATCGTATTATTCCCATCGTATTATTATGTCTATGTATATAAACATTAAACTAATTGAAGAAGTAAGAAAAAAACACCTCACCCGCATTCCAACGCGTCTAGATTCCTCGTTGTATTAGTTCCTTGAGCATTCGCGGCCATATTGGAATTTATTGACTCGGTCCTAGACCCCATGTTCCTTTGCCTGCACAAGTACGGTGTGACAGTCGGCGATGGAGTACTTTGTTTCTGAAATTAATGATAACTACTTTGTACAATTATGAAACTAATGAATTTTAATGAAATTATACAGATATTTTTTTTTCTTTATTGTATGTAACTAAAGATTGATGGCTTATGGTTAAATGTAAATTATTGGTTAAAAAGTAGTAAATAATTTCTAAATTCATACATTTTAGGCATATTTGTAAATGAAAATTAATGAGAACTACGTATTTCGTTATATAACACTAGCTAATAACTATTAGTAAAAAGTTTAATAATAGAATTAGTAAATAATCACCTCTAAAAGATTTCTTTCCTTAATAAAAAAAATATGATTGTGAATAAAAAACATAATTATAATCAAACAAAATTAAAGTATAATTGTTAAAAATTATACTTTTTGAACAAATAAAATATAATTCTGTTCGTTGAACAATTTCATAAAAGTCAAGGCCATATTAGAAAATTGGTCATAAAAAATGTATAAACAGCGTCGAGTATATGCAGTTGTTTGAAAGGGCATGCCCTAATACATACATCAATGAGCAAGCTTCTCTAAAATTCTATTATGCTTTAATAATTTCCTGTCATAAAATAAATAACAGATAATATATTTTCCAAATATATTTTCTAAGCAATTAAAAAATTATGTATATTTAAATAAATATTTATATGGAATACTGATATATTTAAGTACTATAATGATATAATAAAGTAAAAATTATAAGTTATATTATAGAAGTAAAAAAATACAGATAATAAAAATTTAAGTAAAATATAGAACAAAAACGTTTCGCATTACATTAATTTAATAAATGAGGTTAGTAAACAATAATAAAAAAAGTACTGTTCAATTAAAAAAAATACTAATAGTCAGAAATTTAAAATAAAACAAAAATTATATAGCATCTTGTTATTTTACCTTGTTGTTTAGTAATATCTAAAATCGATATGTTATCAGACTGACTAATGCTATTCAAATGTAATCGCAATTATTCTCCATCATATTTAATTTCTGATATATTTTGCAATTTCGATTAATTATTTACAAAATCGTATTGACATATCGATATCTTATCTTTTATTTTTAATACTTGTAAATATAATTAGCTGTGCCTTTGTAATAAAAGGTATTGTCATTTGTTGTGTGTTATGTATTTTATGAAGTGTAAAATAGTAAAAGAAATCAAAAACATAATATATTTTCTTTATTTTTCATATATTTTATACATAATCATAAAACAATTATACTTTGGCACACTGAGGTATTTAAACTAACCATGATCTGTACATATGACATCATCAAAACTTCAAGTTTCAAAACTTCTATTTCAGTAAATATCACATTTATTTTGTACAAAAACAGAAAATAATATCTAAACATAACGGGCTATCCATAAATTACGTCGCACATCAAGGGGTCGGCGATGTGTGACATTGTGTGACGAGGCGCCTTAAGCTTCGTGACATCACATTTTAATACGAAATGTAATATAATAAGAGATTTGTGCGCACAAAACATTTTCCGAACAACTGTTTTGATTTAATAATTTGGTATAATATATCAAAAAGTGTAACCAAGTGTGACGATGAAGAAGGGTAAAAAAAATATAAAATTGTGTGACGTAATTTATGGACGGCCCCTAACTAGATTTATTCAAAATCCTTCAAAAAGGCGGTTGTACTGTCGGAGCTAGACATTTGCTGGTCACATCAAGTTGGAATTCCTTGAAAAATATTATCGAACCCTTATCGTGTTTAAACTGTAAAACTGCAATTTAAAAAAAATATCCTACGGAATTATATATATTTGGACTACTATATACATATGTATATCTGTAGTCCATTTCTATGTTATCACTGTACGGAGGTTACAATCTCCCACCTTTTTAATTAATTCAATATTTTTTATACTGTTTTAAAAAATATATATCATTGTTTTATAATCATGGATCTGATGTGCTTATAAATATAAGTACATTTTGAACCTCCTGTATATTTATTTAAATAAAAATTTAAATATATCACATTAATAAGTGTATTACATAAATACATGTAATCAATTAGATAACAAATAGTTAAAGAAAATAGTTAAAATAATAAAAAACTTTTTCAAATTAATAAAAACAAAAAATACATATTTAAATTTAAATGTGGCACATGAATGAAACATAGTCATATATAAAGGTAAAGAATTAATTATATAAAATAATGTAAGTAAAATAGTAAAAATATATCTTGAATGCAAATTTACATAATTTTTTTAAAGAGTTTTCACAATTATAAAAACCAGGATGAAAAGACTACAAAAGTTTTCAACGAAAATATACATTTAATTATATACTATATAAAAAAGGTTCGGTGACTATTTCGAATATAATATTAATAATAATAAAATAAGAAAATAATAAAATAAAAAATAGATACATTTTTATCACTTATTATCTTTTATTACTCACTTTAATTTGGGGATAGAAATTTAGGGAAATTATATTTGTAAACGTGTAATTTTTTTAAGCGATATAAATTCAATAATTTTGGTATTTTATGACAGTGAATTGTTCAAAAATTGGAAAAAAGTAACTTTTAGTTCAGTTTGGAAACAAAGTGTAGTTTGAAAAAGGAAAAAAATAATACCATTGACCAAACAGGGTCAAATTTTAAAAATCACAAAATTTTTAGAAATCACTAGTTATCCTTCAATATCAAATAGCTAAGTGAAACTTCAAAACATAACAACCAATTCCATAAACACATAAATATTCATAAATATTTATAAATACATAAAAATGGGGTAAGTCAGAGTATAATAACCCAGTTTCAGAAAAATAATGCCATTTGTTAAACTTTACATTATTTAATGTCGGTTATTATTCTGTATGGTTCTGTCACAGAATTTCTGTGGATATTTTATAGTGGAATTAGTATTGACGGATTGTCGATATATAAAAAAGTAAGAAGAAAGAAATTCCATATAAATTTTATACAAACAATTATTTTAAGCATTTATTCACAACATGAATTTATAAGATTTTTACATACTTAAGCACATTTTTTGGTTCAAATCAAAAATCTAAGTTTAATTGTAAATTCTTATTGATATTTTAGCTTTGGGCAATCCGCTGTGCTTTTCTTAAGATTTTTTTTCCTTCATTGGTTACATTTAGTAAATCATACAAATTAGTTTATTTTTTATGGCAATACATTTAAAACCTTTAAATGAGCAACAAGTTTAGGATCCATCTATAAATACATATAAATACACATAAATACGTATAAACTATGCAAACTGGTATACACGTGTACGTACTTGCTGGTTGGGTCCGCAGCACGTCGCGTTGTGGCAGAGGTCGTTGGGCGGGCAGTGCAGCGCGCAGGGCGCCTCCGCCGCACCGCCGCTTATTATCTGTTTTTAATATAAAATATACACGTTCTTGAATTATTTATATTGTTATTTGTTATAGAGACGTATAAATTTGTGTAAGTTAATTGGTTTTTCTTTTGAGGATTCGTAGATTTACAGAGAATCTAGAAATATATGTTAAGGTCACCAAGTTGCGCTTTTTCTAGATATTAGATGAATTACGTATTCAACCACTCAATACACATCTAAAATGACTGGTAAGCGAATAACGGAGTGTCTTGCCACTTGGTTTTCTCTGCCTACCCTGCTGTATATATAAATATATCCAGTATACACTGGATACAGCGTGAAGCTAAAAAAATTCTAAATCTGTCTAGTCCAGCAGTGGAGTCCATGTTGGATATTGCCTAATGATACTTACAAGACTTGTGATAATTAAAATATATAAAGGTAAAATATATAAATGTGAAAGTTTGTGAAGATGGATATTTATTCCACTTTCAAGCAAAAGTTACTGAAAGCCGCAGATGGGTAGTAACACATAAATACCTCAGTGCCGTCCAACGGTAGTTCAACAAACTCGGGTTGAATAGTCGTAGAGTGGATGCCTTCGTTGTGGAAGAATTCCTTTACTTTTTCAGCTATCTTCATATATTCCGATAAGTTTCTACATCTGTAACAAAACCGATAAAAATTTTTGTGTTATTTTTTTTCTGAATATGCTTTAATAATAAAATTTTATACAATAGTTAACAAATGAAAGATCGTTTCACGTCTAACTCGATTTTAAATGTTTCAAAATTATTTACAAATTATTAACACTTCAACATTTTAAATTTCATTATAAATAAATCAGCTTTACGCTGTATACCGCATACAACAGGATAAACAGAGGAAGCATAGTGATAAGACACTTCATTCCCCCCTTCGTCCTCCTTTCCGCCGAACTTTTCGAGGCACTGCGTGTTGAGTGGCGGAACTTAATGCCGGGCTTTTGCCTAGGTGCCAAAGCGAAGAAATGAAAATATAAAGAAACAATAATAATTCATTTCCTTGAGTGGCGATCGAACTCACAACTGTCGCGGTTCAGTCACATCCTGTGCCCCTGGGCCACGACGGCCTCAAATTTCATTAAAATAGATATTTTTTTCTTCCCGCAGAAAATCAAGTGTCTCCTTCCCACACTCACTGCCCAATGTTGCAGGCATTGCCTGAGTGGAAAAACTAAACGCCGACCTTTAAATTTCACAAACAGACCTAGTTGCTTGGACGACAATAGCTTGGTAAGAAAGTAACGGGCACAATCAATTTTTTAAATATTTTTTTAACATGATAATATTTTTTTAATAATATTTTTATTTAAATAATATTTTTTTATAAGTATTGATTATATTACCACTAAAATATCTTCAAAAAATCTTTAAGACTCAGACAAAGGTGCATAAAGAAACCAAAAAATAAAAAATTATCCTCATATCAAATTAACACATATTTTCTTTATATATATTTTTTTCCTTTTTTTTTAACCTTTCAAATAAACATTAATAAATTAATATAATAATTATAAACTACTCAGACATTAAAATATTGACATGACATCGGCATATACCCCATAATTTATCAATAACAATAATTTATATATAGGTATAACGCGGTATTAAGCAGAAACGGCGTTGTTACGTACAATAGATACTTTAGAGATAAACGACCTGTTGAAATTATCAATAAATCGTTAACGACAAAAACCGATGTAGGTATAGATAGTACAGAAACATCTCTGATTATTATATAGAAACAGAATTATAAATAATATTATATAGAAACAAAATTATAAATAATTTTAATTGAAATAAACAAGGACTTGGTCACCTAGTGATATAAGAAGGATACTTATGTACTATTATTTGACACAAAACTGTCGAAATTCAATACAATTCCTGCTATGAAATATAAAAAATACTTTATTCTAGATACTTTTTGTTACGATCGAAAGCATATGTTGAGCGTAAAAACTTTGCAAGTGCTGCTATAACATTTATTCTTTATTTTAAATACAAATAATAAAATTTTGCAAGAAAACGGAACTTGTACCCTAGACGGAACGGAAAACGGAACTTGAACCCTAAATGGAACTAGCCCCCAGAACAGGAACAGCGAGTAGGCTTTGCAAAATTAAATTTAGAAGTTTCTTTTAGTTCCATAACTTAAAGCGACAATGGCAACTAAACTTGAAACTTATTAAGAAACGTGTTACATGATTCACATCCGGAACCTGTAAATGCAAATCGCATTCCGTCTCTCGTGTATGCACAAAAAATGTGTTTGTGTTTAGTGTCAATGTTATCAAAGACCATCGCGATAGAAACGTGGCCCGATAAGAAATAGCATCTTGCTCTCGTGCGGTTACCGACGGTGATATTCACACAATAAATATACCTATGTATGTATATACTAGTGTATGTATGTATATACTAGTTGTCGCCCGCAACCTCTGTTCCTATTAAAAATAAAATAAAGAGATATTTTACAATTATTAAAGTTTAAGGTAAGTCTAGTAGCGCAGAGGCATAAGTACGACACGCACGACTGTAAGCGCGATAGGTTGTGCATTCGATTCCCACGCGGGGTATTGAGTGCAAAAGCGCGGGTTGAGTTCCGTCACTGAACACGTATGGCCTCCAGAGTTTTGCGGAGAGTGAGAACATATATGTTTTACGATTAAGTTCCCAGGTGCTCCTTTTACCGAAGTCGGTTAATAAAAATTGGACACAATTAAATTACGATGATTACTAAAGCAAGTAAAGTAAAAATAATTGTAATGAAAATTACTAATAAATAAATCATTTATCTTTCTATTTCATTTAACCACAATTTAAAATAAGATATGTACAATAAATATATAATTATTTTATTGGTACTTAAATTATTAATAAATAGTTAAATATTTTATTGTTAAATATTGTAAATGTACGGATAATTGACAAAAAGTGACGGAACATTGAGTCGAGAGCAATAAATGATATATAAAAGCTATAAAGTTAAGGTTTTAACACAAAAATATTTTATTGTCATAAAATGAAACCGCTTTTACGTATGTTTGCCAGCTTTACGTGTTTTTCTCGTACATATGCAGAGAAAAACCAACAATAAAGTATACTCTTTTCTCTACTTTTTATCCGATTTCGAGACATTACGTGTTCATTGGCGGAGCTCAACGCCGAGTTTTGTATGAGCATATTGGGGAAAATGATTTTTTTATATATAATCAAGTTTTTAGTGGTACCGACCCACAACCAGTGTGTTTGTACAGTCAGAGTGCGCTGTTTTAGTTAAATACAATTAATTCTGCTAGTATAATTTGAATACGGATCTATCGTGTCACGTCTCAGTGACGCACCTTTTTTTCCTTTTTCTTTATTTATTTGGCGTACCGTATTTCAAAAGAAAAAAAACATGTATGATCACTTTGTTGTCCGTCGGTCAACATATATCTCGGAATCGCGCGGAGAAATATTAAAGTCCACGGTCTCATTCTTAACTCAACGCAATCAACATATACGATCATTTATTGGTTTTGCTGCATGTATGTTACGTTGGGTGTATTTTGTATGAAATTCATCGCGTAATCAAAATCTATAGGGTATGTACTGCAAACTTTTATTCGTACTTCATTTCGTACAAAATGATTCCAAACGCCCAAAGGTATTTCCCGTAAGACCTACAATTTCATAATTTAACACAAAGTGAGAACTTGCAGTAAAGGAAAAAACACCGAAATATGGACATTTATTTATATATTGTTAGAAATCAGTAGCGGTTAACCTTTTAAAAAACAAGATAAAAACATATATCGTCTATTCGATATATGTATCACCTAACAGCAATACTTCACACGAGTTTCCTTCCGATAATGGCCGTTGCCTACAAGCCTCCATCAACCCTCTTTTACACGATTTCGGTACCAACATTACATATTAAAACTATAACAAACTCGTAATTGTAATTCTTTTATATAGAAGGAGTGTATTCACCTACAAAACTAATAATGTCAACTTTTATAAGTAAACGTCAGTTTCAGGATTGTACAGTAGCTCAAGCACGAAAAACTATCGAAAAAGTATTCGTATCGTCATCGAGAGCAATTTGTATAGGAATTGAACACCGCCCTTACCGTGCGTAAAAGGAACTAACTCATGCCAGCACGAACCATTTTTCGTATCGTCTTACGTTCGAATATCGAGATACTCGAACGCAGTAAACAAAAATTGGTAGCACGAATGGCCATTTTGACATACGGTAACGAATACGTCGAAGATTGGTCATCGAGTACGTCGGGACTTCATTCGGTTAATATTTTTCAGTGAGAACACATTCGTTTCGTTAGTAAATCACAGTTTTAAAATAATTTTGCAGTGTTATTGGGAATTCTTTTTGATTTTTTTACTTGTACATGATTTTAGAATATTCTTTAGTAATTTTATCAATAATTAAATAACGTCCACTATGCAAAGACAGTCGCTATACGAACGTTCCCCTTTATTTTATTTTCTTGGTGCAAGTTTACTAGAAAATGAAGAAGGAATAAGAAACACTAGGTAAGTAAGAAGTAAATAATTATAGCTTATGTATAAATTATGAATTATGTGTATAAATTTATTGTTTTGTTATTATTACAGCGAGAAAAGAAAAAATATTGATCCTATGGATATACATGACACGGAGTTTAAAAATAGATACAGGTTAAATAAATAAGCTTTTAAATTTTTGACTGAGCAACTCCGTCAAAAAACATCATTAAAATCGAGTTCCAGAGTTAGTTAAGAACTTAAGGTAATTACATATATGCATAGTTACAAATTTTTTGCCGATATTAAATATATAATATACTACTATAGCCAGAAAAATGTACACGCGATATTTAATAATGGTGGGTATGCTTATGCTAATGTTATTCTTAGGATAATAGAGGTTGGGTATCCTCCACCGCCGTTCACATAGTAGAATATACAGATAAAATCAACGTAACAATAAAAAAATATATTAATATGAGATATGTTTCACAGGTTCTAAGCGCGCTGTCTTTTTACGCCACTGGATCATACCAGCGAATTGTAGGAATGGCCAAATATTTAGGTCAAACGACAGTCAGCAAATTCGTCAACGAAGTGACTGATGAAATAATTACCCCTGCAATAATGAATGAATTTATAAAATTTCCAAACACTAGAGCTGAGAGAGATATAATAAAATACAAGTATGTCTTTAATTGTAATGGAAATTGTATGTGAATGTAAATTTATTGAAAATTTCCAATACCTTGCGCCATTTCTCCTCAGTCCTAGCGTCCCCGGTTCCATCACTATTTAATTTATTCATTAACTCTCTCCATTTTTTTTGAATAAAATGTCGACCTCGTGGACCTCCTGAGGGTTTAGATAAATCGTCATTCCTAAAATACGAATTTCATAATACCTTACTTAGATTATTAGATATTTTTATTTTTAAGACTAAATACAACTATTTAAATATAAAATTAATTCATACTAAATTTATACGTAAGTAGCTCGTTTTCATTATTATTTTTTAATAATAAAGAAATAAAATTTACTTTTAATGCTTACAAAACAAATACAAACTTTGATATAATTGGCGGGCCGTCAAGTGGATTCGTTTAGAAACCGCGAGATATATATTGTTTTAAATCTACAAAAGAGTCGAATTTCTTCCCGTTTTGATACCTTACTTATATATTTGGTAATATTTGCATAGATTTTTCTTCATTTTCAACATAAATTATAATGTAAATTAAGATAAATAAATATTTTAATTGAATGTTTTAACATTCACTATTTTATTTGGTTTTTGAACGTCCATTTCATTCGCTCAGTAACATCTCTAAGTCTCGTTAGCATGACGTCACCTACTTAATTGTATCGAGTCCTCGATAGTCGATACACTACGGTTCGTGCTTCGAACTTTGTAATCGTATCGTTACCTCGAAACGTTTACAATACGGACTCGATTATTTTTCGTGCTCGACCCACAGTACACTTTCGTCGTATCTACAATTTTGAAATTCGTAAGGAACCCTCGGTAGGCGAGTGTCGTACTCGCCTACCGAGGGTTCGCATTTGATCGGTTTATTTTATTTATAAAATAGCTAAAAAGAAAATTTTTACAAATGATACTCCATATATAGAATCAAATATCATTTTTTTTGTTCCAATTAACCAAATATAGTGAATTAGAAAGTAATATTTTTTCATAATATCGAAGAAACGTTAATAAACCTATATTATACATAGGTCACATCTATTTTTAGACACATATACGTAACTTACGTGAAATGAAATAACATTTTATGAATATACGATTAAATATACGATAAATACACATGGACGACGTAGGTGTAGAACAAAAATAACTATATTTTTCTATCAATTCTATTATTAATATCAATCTTCTAAAGGATATTCGAGCCCGTCTCTACTGACAACTCAAAATCCTTTGATTTGACACAAAATAATAAAATGGATACAGAAAGTATACATAAAATTGTGTGATATGGTAGTTACTGTAGGACAGACGACGGTGATTTATCAGCAGGTACAAAATAAAAGAATAAAGATTTTTGATTTTGGATATTACAAAAAAAACCAAATGTACACGATATTTGTAATTTTAAAAAAAAGTAGTTTAAAAACATCGGTTCATTGACACTTATTCAGGGACAAAGGCCGTTTGGCTGGAATCATGCCAATAAGAACGAGAGCCGAAATGTTTTGAAAAACACATAAATATGTATCGTCTTTATATTAGTCTGCAACACGGTACTGCGATGCATGCAAAATTAGAACAAATTATAGATACATTATTGTTGTAGGAAATTATAGATTAGATTTATATTATAGAACGGACACAAGCGTGTGATTGTAAACGCGTCAGGTAGTGGCTTCGATCACCACTCGAGGAAATGGAAATATTCAATATTTTCCTTTCTCCGCGTGTTCCGTTGTTGAGTTCCGCTCATCACGCAGTGCCTTAAGATTTTAGCGGAAAAGTGAGGAACGAAGTGTCTTAGCACTAGGTTCCCCCAGCCTACCCTGCTTTGTGCCGAATACTGAAACTGAAAAAAGGACACATGAATGATTTTTTTTAAGGATGCTTTCATCTTTCCAGGTTTTAAAGCAGTCTATGCTTTTTATCATTTTTGATAGCGATATTCTCTTAACATGGCAAAACGTAGAATGGTATGATATCCAAACAGTTTGTCAATATAGTTACACATACATATATTAGTCCATTAGTTAGTTGAGATTACAATTACAATTTTGTGCCGTGTGATCCCGGCCTAGAATAGGATCATCCTGGTACTGGTGGTGTACGTGTGGTAGAGTCACGTCGCCAGCAATGGCAACACGCATGGGCAGACTCGACCGGATCATTACCACCCCCGGCATTTAAAACCGGCGTGAAGTAGTGGCTTTATGCCACTGCGTTTCGCATCAGGTAATGCCGGGCCCCGCGCCCAACCCGTCTTAAAGGCCGGCAACGCACCTGTAGCTCCTCTGGGGTTGCACGGGGCCGTGGGCGGTGGTAATCACTTACCATCAGGTGACCCGCACGCTCGTTTGCCGTGTCTTATCCATAAAAAAAAAAAAAAAAATTCTGGTCGCGGACACATTTTTAAATTAAAAAATAAATTCTATTCTATTTTATAATTATAAAACCAATAAATTCTTTAATTAGCTTCGAGTAACGAATCGGCGTGTCCGTAATGATTACTTTAAAATTTAAATTGGAGACTAACGAATAGTACTATAATATGAAAATCTTTACGACTTAGACGAAAATAATGTTTATTTAGTATACGAAACAATTTTAAAATACTTAGACAGGCCCATATCAGGAGATAATTACAATAATAAACCGCTATCGGTCATTTTAGTACAATACAACAGTGCCTAATCTGATTAATTATATTTATAACATATAGAAACTATTATTTGGACACTTTGTGTCTTCTGCACTAAAGTTGATATTGAATGTACTAACAAATCTAGAACATTGTTATCAGTAATAAAAAGCTTTCACTATCAAATGATTCCTATTTAAGTATGCTTGTTATTATTTCTTTAAAATGACACCAAATCCTACTTGTCTTGTCTGAGATGTAATTTCTATTTGTTAGGCACGTAGCGTTTTTAATGCATTATTAAATTGATATAGTGAAATATATTATTTTTTAAGGTCACTTAATAAGTAAGTAAATATAAGGTTTATATTTATATAATATTATATATATCTTGTTTAAAGTCAACGTGAGATAGCTTGTGATCTCATCAAAGGAATCACCCGAATGATTCATGATGTTGTTAAGAGGAATTGATTTGTGCGTAGAATTAGATCGCGATAGTGACCATTTAATAAAAGTCAGCTTTACCGCTGTATCTCGCACACGGCAGGGTAGGCAGGGGGAACCTAGTGTTAAGACACTACGATTCCCCACTTTCCACGGCGTTTTGGAGGCATTGCGTATTGAGTGGCGGAACTCAACGCCGCGCTTTACCTGGACACCAGAGCGAAGAAATGAAGATATAAATGTAAATAAATATTTCATTGCCTCGAGTGGGAATCGAACCCACAACCAGTCGATTTTACAGTCTCACTTTTTGCCCTTGCGCCACGGCTTTCCTGGCCTTTGTTTATTTTTTATTTTATATTTATTTAAAAAAAGTCCCATAGATTTTTGATATACAAGATTGAAATCTACGATTAACATAATATATACATACCTACATATTTCTTATGAAAAGTTTATTGTCGTTTTATAATAATATAAATTATATAATTTATACACTATCTATATTTATATTGAAATGTAAAGTTTCAGCCGATTCTATAAAAGAGTTATTTATAACAATTTTGTCAAACAAATTCTTTAAAATGTTATAACTTTATTAACAAATGATTGAAAAAAAAACAACACCAAATGTTAAAAGAAGCTCGCTAAAACAATAGCGAAAATTGTAAATTAATCGGTTAGCCGTTTCTGAGACTAGCTTGAACAAAGGCACAAACAAACAGACAGAAATTTAAAAAATCATCAATCAAATAATATTTTTTCTTACAAACATATCTCCCATGTACAGACACCGATCCGTTACGATTTTATTATGGATATGGATATAGTATATGGATATAGATAGATAAAACCATTTTTCTGATTATATTTGCCACTAAGATTTGTGTATATTGAATAATACAGAAAAATTGTAAAGATATTGATACCTTTCATGAATATTTTTACACTGAATTGAAACTGCTATTAATTTAATAAAGATACTTTACTAAAGTTCAGAGCGATCGAAAGCTCTTTAAATATTATATAATGGACTTACCTGAAAGCGTTTTATGATGCAATTGAAAGTAATTCATTTCATCAATTTTAAATTAAGTCAACCAATTTTCGTTCTCACATTCAATCTTCACGTTAACGGACCGAATATTTTTTTAGCTTCTCACTCTATCTCGTATAGATAAAAGGAACCTTGTGTTGATTTTCCGCGTTGTATAGCGGGACTAAACACCGCGCTTTGCCTTGTTACCAGGGCAAGAAAATGAAAATATTAAATATTTCTTACCCCGAATGGGAATCGAACACAATCGTTGCGTTTACAGTCGCCACTATAAATTATATTTTTTAAACATTTTTATTGTATGTAAATAAAATGACATAATACTAAATATTTCGCTTTTTTTGTCTACCACAATAATGTCTATGTAATGTTAAAATTGATACGTAAAAGCATTAAAAATAAACGATCAATCTAAAATATATTTAAATATTAAGCAATAAAGTTTCATTTTGTCTAACATGATAGCGTTATTGACTTTATATATTTAAATGTGGGAAGTCTATTCGTCAAATTGATGAAAACCGTAACTAATGCGTTACTAATCGTGATTAATGAGTAAGTTTTATAGAAAAAAATTGAAACGCATACAAAATTACAACTTGGTATTAACACAAAAAATATATATAAATTATTTTCCGAATATTTTCCAAAAAAAATAAAGCATGAGTATTAACGTTTTCAATTTCAAAATTAATTTCTAACTCACGAACTAATATCAAGTTTAGGTAAAAATAAGTTTTTACCTAAACTTGACATTAATTTAACTTTAGGTTAAAATATTGTAACTCTACATTTATATTAGACTAGAAGAAAATCAAACATCTAAAGGATTTTTTTTTGTTTCACACTATATCCCGCTCATAGCAGGGTAGGCAAAGGGTACCTGGGAACCTAGTATTAAGACACTCCGTTACCATTACAATACTTTCCCATTCCTAACGTTCTGCCGGATTCTTGAACCATTGTATGTTGAGTGACGGAACTCTACGCCATTTCGTCGAGTTATTAATATAGTACATTTACAAACACTAGACAGTGATATTTAAGTCAAATATAACAATTGTGTTCTATAATATTCTTGCTGAAGGACCATCTCTTTTCAAATTTTGTTTATGTCGGTGGTAGAGATGTCACATAAAGAGTATCATTACTTCCAATATGGTAGGGAGCTATATAGTAAAGACAAGGCGGATTGTAAATTATGATGTTTAAATTGTATATTTGTATATATTAACATACCTAATATGGGCACTAGCTATAATCCTGTCACCGGCTAGCTGCCACACGTGGAACTCGTGGACCGCGAGCACTCCGTCCACCTTCTCCAATAGACGTCTTTGGATCACGTCCACCTATCAACACAGACAAAACTTCAGACTTTTTGCTAAAATAGTATTTAATGAAACTTAAAATAGTTAAATATATTTATTTACATGAACTTCAAACAAAATCTAGGACTGTTTTAAAATAGGCAGCTCGAATTGCTTTTAAAAATAAAATGCCAATGTATATGCAATTTAGATTTTTGATTTACCGTAAAGTAATATATTATTTAAATGTCGCTTTTAGATACGTTGTAGTAGAATTTGTATGTTTGCAGAGAACGCAATAATTTATATATAAACACTAATAGGAAAAATATTGTTATACAAAATTTTCCTAAAAGGTTGAGAGTGAAAACAAAGAAATTTAACATTTAGTTATCTTTTGGTACAGTCGGCGAGTCATGGCCGAAGTTAAGCATTTTGGACCTTTGAGTATGGTCCATTTGGAAGAAAATAATAAAAAAATAAGAAAATAAAGTCAGCGTAGCCATTTACAACTAAGCACAGGACAGCCATGACTTCTCGACCGATCTGTACGATTTGTAGAGTTTCTACGGACACAACTGTATTCCACACCCTTCGGCAGTAAAAAGAAATTAAATGGTAAATAACCAACGGGAATATTATATTTTCCAGACATGACTAGCATTTATTTTGAATGTATTTTAACAAATTATTCTTTTGTTTTGATACCTAAACATGATAAAACTAATGTGGTTAGAATGTTCTAATTTCGCACATGATAAGGTATTTTTAATTTAAAATATAAATAGTATTTTTTTAGTAGTAGTTATTTACTATTTGCAAATTTTTCATAATATTGCTTATTTGTTATTAATATTTCCAATAACTTGAACATAAATTTCCTTTTGGTAGTCCAAACCACGCTTACACAGGGCTACGATATAATTAATAATAATATATCAATACGATATAATTAATAATAATATGCATTATCATAATATGACCTAGTATGTATGTATGTCGAACCCCTAACGCACCCACGTTCCTTACTACAGTACAAATACTCACAATCTACAAAATATTTATAGGTCTATGTATATACATATATTATAAAACCAAACATTATTATTATCAAATAGCAAATATTGTATATCCTCGCAATCATCTGTTCAGGACGCTGCATGTCGTCGACGGTGTTTATATTGGCGGCCGTGTACGGTATAAGTAGTACAGTACGACTGTCGGTAGCATTTATCTGTGTATTTTGTATACATATCTATAGATTACACAGCGTGGATTGTTAAATTTTAAAATTTAAAATTTATCGTAACCATGACCTAACTAACATAAATAAAAATTATTTTTTAATAAAAATTATTGTAATAGAGCATCTCAATATAATATGTAGTCGTTGGCGCCTTAAAGATAACTGTAGTTGACTGCGCAGTTTTGATTTCAGGATTCTTCGTATTTTTGTTTATTTTCTTCCCCAGTTGGACTATTTGAAAAAGTTCAGAGCCTAATTTCAGGACTGCTACGACTCGTTGACGTAGTTTGGTATGTACAGGCCGCCGGGGTTACGGAAGATTCTATTGGCTCTCATAGACCTGGCCTGTGGTGGTCGAGGAGGAGTCCATGAGTCCCACATAACCCTTAAGAGTTCCTACTCAATCAGATTATGTGGGTGCGGCGTACCCGTGAAAAGGTACCTGGGTAAATTACGATAAAAAAAGGTACCTGGGTATATTACGATAAAAAAAGGTACCTGGGTATATTACAATAAAAAAAAGGTAAGGGCACCAATTTGAGAAAAATGTGTTGAAGATTTTACCAATTTTTCCAAAGCATGTAGATGTAGAAATTGCCAATATATTATCGAAAGGTATATTATTGAAAGACAAGTAAATTTTTTTTAAATCACTGAACGAAAATGGCCGATCGAAAGGACAACGCGGCGTACCAAACCGCACACAATTCAGGCTTTACGGTCGTTATACGTTTCCTATTTCTATTCATAGAAATTGACAATAGACCATATTTTATTGTATTTTATTTTTTAAGGTTACACAGACATAGAATTGCTTCGTTGCTTTTCAATTGTAAAGGTAAATGCAAAATCATAAAATATTATTAATATCTTTGCAACATCAGAAAAAAATGTTTTTGATTTCGATACTAAGAAACGCTTCGTTTAAAAGAATCCGAATTTTCACAATTACTTTTAAAAATATCATCGAAAACAAGTATGGTAATTTTATAAAACTATATATATTTTTATTGATATTTTAAAGATTATTTTTAGAGTAAGATAATATGTATGTATGTAATATAATAAAATCTCTATAAATGTGTGGTATACATTTTTATTATGTGAAAGTATCTAAAGGTGTCCTGTTTTCAACAATTTTTTTATAACTTTACAATAAAACTTTTTGGTTTTTAGAAATGATGACATCGAGTCCGAATTTCGATTCAACAAAAACCTTCATTATAAAAAATCTTATTAAATTAATCATTAGACATAATTATTTATTATTATTATTAATACCGACCACAGTAGGGCAGGCAGTAGTGATAAGTCACTGCGTTCCCCAGTTTCCGCCGAATTGTAGAGGCATTGTGTGTTGAGTATCGCAACTCAACGCCGCGCTTTTCCTCGACACCAGAGTAAAGAAATGAAAACATTAAATACTTATATCCTCGAGTGGCAATCACACGCTTATGCTCTATCGCTAACCACACATTTAATAAAAAAATCTACAAAAAATACCAAACCTCACCTGTATATGAGTAGGCACGGTCTGCAACAGTATCAGAGCGGACTCCCTCAACAGAGGCCAGACGGAGGCCAGTATCAGCATGACGAGCACTATACTGAGCGCCGGGTCGATGTAGTACCGGTACTCCCAGTTGGTTTGCCACACCACTATCGCCGAACTAACTACTATGAGGGAACCTAGAATTAAGTTTTGATATGAATATAGAGCGAGTAATACAATGTATGTTATCGATAGGGCTATAGGGCGATAGGGCTATAGGGTCAAATTCTATTTAAGAGGCGCAAGTTTAGACACGACGACGAAAGCTAGGTCGTCATCAATAAACATTTATTTGCGATATACGAAATTATAAAATGATTTGGTTAGAAATTGCAATGATATATATGAAAATCGAAGAATGGAGTGACTTATCACAATGTAATTTTAACCTCAAGACGTTACATAAATTAAACTATGCGATTGCTGTCGAAACGATTTGTTTATTACATTAAAATGATTAGAACTAGAGATTATAGGTGAGAAAAAATGTTGCTTGATAGTAACCGTCTTGCGGTCACATAAAAATGTGTGTACCTTAAGGTAACTATAACTTTATAAAGTTCCAAGAAATTCCCCATATTTCTTTAGAATAATAGTTTAAAAGATTAAAAGTAAGTTAGAAAAGCTTTTAATTAATTCTGGCGCACGATAAATTACTACGCACTAAAATGAGATTTTTTGTTTCTTTCTGTATATACATTTGTATATTAAAATAAAAATATTCCAAGTTGTTCATGACGGAACGTAAAACGACACGCGCCGCAAGTTTGAATATGAAAAGGTTTTCTTCTTTGCCAAATGCAAAACGATTCTTTAATATCACACTTCCCACTTAGTGATCTAGAATTTCTAGTGCAGTTAAAAATATATGAATGATGTTAAAGTAATATATATTTTCAAAAGAAGACGTTTCACGCTTTATTCCGCATTAAAAAACGTAAACAGAGGGAACGTAGTATTATTAAACTCTCTTTCCCGCTCAAATTTGGAAACATTACGTATTGAAAGACGGAACTCAACGCCGCTTTGGAATTAAGAAAAAAAAAGTAATATATCATGCAACTGTGTCAGGTAAAACCCCCAACCGAGCGCCAACCACAGCTCTACGACGATCGAAAAATACATTTATAAATAATTTATTTTCATATTCTCAATAGAAGCTGAATTATTTATCTATTGAATTGCTATGTAAGATCCATTGTTCAAAACAAGTTAGTGCAAGGTGCACAGCTTCCAAGCATACCCAATGAAGGCCCGAGTAAGGCTAAATATTTCAAATAACTTTCAAGTAATAGTTTCAAGTGATTGCCTTGAATAATTAAATTACAGATATAAATTTATATTTAAAGAAATTCACAAATACAATTTAGTATATTTATTTATATAAATTGCCGCCTGAATAATTGAGAATTTCGCCAGTCGTTTTCAACTCCATACAACAGTATCACCTAACCTTGATGTTATCAATACTAACTGATAATGCAGAAAAAAAATATTTTCGTGATGCATTACTGAAATAAATTATACACGGGGCGATTAACGAGAGATAGGCTTCGTTCGGTTTTTGGTAACAATCGAAAGTTGAGTCAACGAGTAAAATGAGTGATAAGATTTAAAGAAAACGAGTACAAGGTCACTGTTAGTTCGCACGTTTGTTATTTACAACAGAATAATGTCAATGGCGTCCGTCGCGTCGGTTATCGAAACGCGCCCAATGTTATGTTTGCTATATCTTTTTTATAGCACACTTTTAAATAGGTAAACAAGGTTGGGCTTCCACTGACTTGGCAGAATATAAACTTATAAACCACTCATAAATTATAATCGATAATGATTCATTAGAAGGATTGATATATTTTTTATGTATATTATAGATTTATTTATCGAGGCCAGTCGTTGTGCAGGGGCACAAGCGTGTGGCTGTAAATGCGAAAGGCTGTGAATTCGATTTCCACTCGAGGAAATTAAATATTTTCATTTCTTCGCTGTCGAGGCAAAGCGCGGCGTTGAGCTTCGCCACTGTAAGCGCAATACTTCTAATTCGACGGATAGTGCGGAACGGAGTGCCTTAACACTAGGCTCCCTCTGCCTTCCCTCCTACGTGCGTGGATACAGTGAGAAGATGAAAAAAAAATACAAACAGACAATCCATATTATAAAATTTTGAACATTTCATTGTTCCCCTACACTATTTACACCTACTTAATATATTTATGCCTAATTTACTAATGCGAAAATATTAACTGCAATTAAATATTTTTTTAAAAAATCCAACTTACGTTAAAATCTTAATTTAGATCATAAATATAAATACGGATGTAACAAATAAAATAAGTAATCGGTCACTCTCTATTTCGCATGTGCGTCAAGGGATTTTAAGAGATTCAATTATCCTGGTTCAGTAGTACGATGGACGAGTCGTGAAGTAAGATGTAGTTGGCTGAGCAGATTTGACTTTTAAAAATTTTTCTTCCTGAGTGAACAACGTGTATAACTTCAGACAGTCCAACTACAGGGCGGCCACGATTCGTCGACCGTACTATATGATTGATTAATCATATCCTTAAGAGCGTCGACGATTCTCGAGATTGGTTTTTTAAATGTACAGTAATAAGGATAAATTATACATCAACAGTGGCTTCTAATGAAGGTGAAACACGATTTTTACCCAAGCAATTATAGCTAAAATTCGCGGAAACTATTCCGTGAATTTGTAAAAACTTGCTAAGAAACATAATAGACCAATGCTTATTTATATTTATTTTGAAATGAAATTGACGATGTTTCATATTATACAGGTTCTACTAACTTTTCCTGTTTGCGAGTGCCGGCCGAAAGCATTTGTACATTTTTTTTAAGGTGAATATTTTTTTGTCTGTCTCGAAGTAATTATCCGATTGTATCGACAATACGGGATTACTTCTTGATTTCGATTTATAATTCAATTGATTCTTCAATGAAGAAGCAAATCGAAACTAAATTTGCGTTCGTACTTCGTCACGTGAGATTCAACCACCAATAATCTATTGTTATTTACAATTTATATAAATTACTAAATAAATTTGTATAATGAATGAATAAAAAAATTAAACAAGTACAGTTTTATGTCTTGATATTTCAATTATTAGTCGCAGTTAATGAATCTTAATGAATAACCGAAAGTACTGGCCTCTATTTCCGCTCAAAATCATTTGTATGACGAGAAGTTGCTGAGGCTCTGCCCTGTCTCAGCTTATTTAGTTATTTATGCACGTAAGACTATCTTAATATGTACATTTTTAATTTACAGGATAAATATTACAAAGATCGAAGGTTAGTATATTAAATGTTACCATGCCATAACCGTTGGAGACTAATTATAATTAAGTGATTAAAAATTTAAAAACATAGAATATCGTTAATTATCGTTATTTGATAGCAGAATATTTCGTAACGCTATAACAACATGAACATGATTTTGCTTTCTGCTCCTTGCAGAAACGAAAAGATTAAATAGATATGAGTCACTCTGTTTTTACATGTTTTTTTTAATTAGCGACTTTTTTTTTCATTTAGCATATTGAGAGTCAAAACGAATACACCATAAGATACTCATTCTCTTAAGCGGTATTCGGATCCACAATAGACTGACCATAACCCATAGAATTTCATGAACATATTTCAATAAAATGAACATAATACACCAATCAAAAGACACAACAAAATAAACTCACCCAGTGCATCCGACAAAACATGTAAAAACACCCCCTTCATATTCATATGTCCAGGATCAGTGTGCCTGGGCACTTGGTTGGGCCTGTTGTCTTTCTTGGGTGGTACCATTTCATCAGTTTCCTCAGTGTCGGTGGTGGCGTGTCCTAGGGCCATGTCCGCGTTACTGTTTACTAGTTCGGTTAAATGCCTCACGTTGGCTGGTGGTGGAACACCACCGTGTGTGTGACCGTGGCTGCTTCCATGTTCTGTTATATTAATAAATATATATTAAATAGAATAACTACTTTTTAATTTCGGCTTCACCGAGTGGGCAAATAAAATTATTAAAAGTTGTGTCATGTCATGTCATACAGTTATGACATGACATTGTGGGAGGAAACTCTGACCGCATGTATAATTGGTAACATCAAAATGATTAACGGGATGTAATACTCTGCCTAACGCCTTCCCCAACAGAAACATTAAAAGACCCAAAAAATCGGGTCGAACGTCGAATTCAAACCAGTAGTTCCTGGATAAAACCAAAATAGTTTTATATTATAATATAATAATAACAATAAATAAGTTTAAAATCGAAATGAAAAAGTCTTCCGAGCAAGGTTATAAGGTCCGTATTATTATTTTGTAGAAATATTTCATTGTCGTCGGATCCAAAAACGTGTGGCCTTTTCTAGCAATTCATACGACAGCAAATCAAATAACATAAAAAGTAAATATTGTCAGTCTTAAAAAAA
The DNA here is from genome assembly GCA_917862395.2 of Heliconius sara. Lineage (NCBI taxonomy): Eukaryota > Metazoa > Arthropoda > Insecta > Lepidoptera > Nymphalidae > Heliconius > Heliconius sara. Next base: position 3,786,645 of record OU860796.2, on the reverse strand, counting down.
ATGTGGTCGTACGTAAAGTACAGGTCGTACTTACAATAGTAAACAAGAGTAACTAATGTTATACTATTATTATATTTTGCTTGTTCGTGTAGAACGTGAATGTATCCGGATGCTAATTACGCCCAAGGTAGTTGTTATATCAATATTAAAATTCAATTTCCCAAATGTAATTGGGTATCCTAAAGAAAAAGGAAAATAAAGTGACTACGTATCCCATAGACCATAGAGTTACCTTGTTAGTTGGATTGTTGATTTTTAATTAATTGGCCTAGATGCTGTAATTTCAATAAACGTCAGTGATGAAAAAAGAGGATTCGCTGAATTGTAAACTCTTTACAAACAAAATTTTAAAAATCTACTGAAGTCTTTTTCCCGACTGCTAAGGAAGGGTTATGTTTTTTGCGCGAATGTTGTATGTACGTAATATTTTTTATTACCTCATATCTCCAGAACCGCTGAACGGATTTACTTAATTGAGGCATCGTTAGATTCGTATTAACAGCTTAAGTGTTCATGACGTTAAAAAAAACAATCATGGCGGCTGTAAGACGCCATTGGACTTAGTGAATAATTTTTTTACCGTTTGGAGTACCACAATATGGGTATCAAATTCAAGAGATTCTAACATAAAAAAATATTTGTAAAAACACTACTACCATTACCATAATGAATTCTAACATAAAAAAATATTTGTAAAAACAAAAACCCCGACTGCAGAAAACTAAAAAGAAAATAAACAAGCCCAATAGTTTATTAAGATTAACTAACAGTCAGGACCTCTTTAAATAATGTGAGGTTCCTGGTAAAGATTTTATTGACTGTTAGTCCTAATAAACTATTGAGCTTGTTTATTTTATTTTTAGTTTATTTTTATTTTTTTTGTTAGGTTAGGTTTACACCAAATATAAATTTAAATAAATATTTCATTTTCTCGAGTGGGGATCGAACCCATATGCAGTCACTTTAACAGTCGCACACTTGTGCCCCTGCGCCACGAATGACCTCAAGATTATTATTTTTTTATATATTATATATTAATTTTAGTTATATAAATTAAATACATTTATTATACATACTCGACAACATAATAAATAATAAAAATTTATCGAACGACGACGAAAAGCTGTAAATTAAAGGGCCATATTATAAATCTCGGGTTACGCAAGTATCATTTTTCAATGTTGCCATGCAAATTATAAAATGATAACTCGTTTTAATTTCGGAGAAGATGGACGAGGTTGACCCCCACGGCCACTGAACTGACAGTTTTGCTTTTAGAATAATTTTACTGGATTTTGGTACTGAAATTATTCTAAAATTAAATTAGATAATAAATATATTATGTTAATGTAATAAATCGGACATAACAGTTTCCTTGAATTATTCATCATTAGAGAGCACTAAAAGTTTTTTCTTAAATACCCTATATATTTTTCAATTAGTCTCCAGTAGTTTCTGGCGCATCAAGGAAATGATTTAGGGAGGCCGTAACACTTTGGGCAAAGTAAGTTAATAAGCAAAATTATCTAAAATTCATTTTCCTTTTTAAATTTGCGAGTAATAGAGGGAACCTAGCGTTTGGACATTCCATTCCCCACTCTTCACCAACATTTTCGTTTCATTGAGTGTTGAGTGGTGGAACTTAACGCCAGACTATTATTGCCTTGATGCCAGAGCGAATAAATTAAAATATTAATAACTAACATTGTTTTTGTTATTTATTATTGTTATTGTTAGCAAATATAATAAAACTATTAAAATGGAAACGTTTTAAATGGAAATATCGAGGTAGTTGCATAAAGGACAATCGACAATGGAAGATAAACAATATGATTGTTAACTTTGCACATAGTTCGATAATACACGAAATCAATTTAGCGAGCAAATAAAACGTTAATAACCCGTTGAACTAATTTCGTGTTGTGTAATTGCGATAACGTTTTAATGGGTACAGTCGCCAACATGTGTTGATATATTAATTATTTTTTTTTTTATATTTACATAAGTATTAATTGATGAGAGAATTCAAAAGAAACGATAATGTATATCTACTTGTAATGAAATCGTCACAGGTTGGTGTCTGTACGTTTAAGATATATAAAAAAAAATTTGGTGGCGTTTAATAACGTAGTAGAATAAAAAAAACAATGTTTTTTCCCCGTAATCTTAGAAACGGCTAAACTGATTTAATTGAAGTTTTCACTATTGTATTTTGGCAATATTTCCTTAACGTTTAGTGTTTGTTTGATTTCAATCGGTTTATATAAAAGAAATATATCATTTATGAATTGGCTGTAACCTTACTTTTCAATATAGGGACATATTTTGTTTTTAAAATTATATTATTATTAGAAACGAAAGTAACAGACAAACAAAAATTTAATAGTCATTGTGTTTTGTTGTAATACATTTTTAAATGCCACTAATATCTTTGTTTTCTTATATATCTTCTATGTAAAGACACCGATCCGTTACTATTTTATTATATGTAAAGATAGTAACATTAAACTATAAATATGTACCTACTTTAAGTACATGATTTTTTAAGCAAATGAAACATAACACTTTTTATAGTCGACTGTACTTAAGTAAAAATTAATTTCGTTACAAAATTACAGTAAGCAATTGTTCTAACAGATAAGACAATGTGTTAAACATTGATAAGCACTATCATAACATCAAAAGTTTCGAAAGGTTAAGAAATTACAGAAAACACACCTATTAAACACCAAATATTATTTATCAACTTTATAATGTGATTGATAATAAAATGTATTAAGATTTTCCTTCCTCAAGGGAACATCTCTAGAACCCAGTATTTTAAAAGGCTTGGGGAACCAGGTCCAACAGGGGCCGGGCCATTTAGAGAAAATAAATAAATCCGCTTTTAGCTATATTCCTGCACACAGCAGCAGGGTAGGCTGCGCCTCGAGTCCAGGCACCAGAGCGAAGAAATAAAAATATAAACTTTCAATAAATATTTCACTCAAAGAATGTTATTGGTTATTTTTTTTATAGAAAAGGACAAGGCAAACGAGCGTTCGGGTCACCTGATGGTAAGTGATTACCGCCGCCCACGACCCCGTGCAACCCCAGAGGAGCTACACCGTACGATGGTACGGCGCGGTACCTTTATTATTAAAATACATTTCACTGAGTATCAAAACACTCACCGTGGAACAAAAACAATCCAACGATGTTTAATATCAAGCCAAGCGTTCCGACGGCGACGAGGAGCTCGGGCTTGTGTATAGTCTCAATTTGGATGAACCTTTGCACTGCCTCTACAGTTATACTGAAGCATAAGGCTACCAGAAACACGGCGTTCACTAAAGCTCCTAGCACCTCAGCTCGCGCCCAACCAAATGTGTTCTTCGACCATTTCTTTGGTGACATCTAAAAAAAATATTCATTATAATCTTCAACTTTTTAAAAGTGTTAATCCGTATAGAGAAAATAAAAATTATTATTTACTTTTCACTCTCTTTCTCTCTTATACGCTTGTTACAACTTATTTATAATATCTACTGAGTACGTAATCCTGAGTACGAATGATTTTGTTTTGATTTTGTTTTGAATTTCCATATAGTTGGCTTGTGTCTGACTGTGTAAAGATCGGTTGGGAGGTACCTATAGTACCCTCTAAGAGGAATTATATTCCATTTCTACTATATTCAGCCCCACACAATATCTCATCGCGGTTGCAAAGTGAAGATCGGATTGGTGTCAATAGATACTCTCTGACTTTACTGTTTGACACGAAAATACATTATATAAAATGTTTTAAAAAATATTAACTGTAACTTTAATATCACGGTAAAATTTTGCTCGTTTTAAGTTTGTTTGTACAATAATTTATTTAGTTTCAAAAAAAAACTATAGGTAATAAATTACTCTATTCAAATACCGTCAAACCTATACCTTCCATGAAATAAGTCTAGTTTGAACTACATCTAAAATTTTCTATTTTTATCACAAGATTGTCATTTCATTTTTTACTTTTGGACAATATAAAGCATGTATGTACACAGGGTGCATTAATTAATATTCCAAAAATTATTTATTAATTATAACCTTTTCATTCTTCATAATTTTCATATTTTTTTTCGCATCTCATTTACATTTACCTATTTCCCACAGCAAAATGTGGCTGTTTTTTTTTAAAGTATACGAGTGAGCTTAACCCGAATATTGTACGTATTCGTGTCAACGGTACGCCTACACGGAGACGCGAACAACAAAATAAAACTGTTTGGCAGTCGCAATTCAATATTATGATTGGATGAAACAACCTAATTATAAATTTATTATATTTTGTTAAATTCGAATGCAAGTCTATTTTGATTCTTTACCTTATTGTAAAGACGAGAAAGAGGGAACTTAGTGTAAAGACACTCCTTTTTCCACTGTCCACCTGGATTTAAGATGTTAAATGCTGTGTGGAGGAAACTCAACGCCACGCTTTATTTCACCATAGCGGAGAAATAAAAATAAGTCGCTTTCCCGAGTGTAGGTCGAACCCACAATCGAAGTTCACAGTCAGACGTTATTCTCATTGCGCCTGATGGCCTTTTTTTTGCTATGTAATTACGCCATAGTAAAACATTATTGTTTAATAACAGTTATCTTCGATTTAAATCTCACTTTTAGCAACATACAAACAACAACAAAACGGAGCCGTATCACAATTTTTTTATATGTACCTCAGAATAGGACGAAGTATCGCGGTACAGGAATAGAAATTAACATATATTTTAATAAATATCAATTTTAAAATTGTTATATGTCCCCCATACACTTCACACAGTCATATACCAAATGAGTCATCATTCAAGAGAAGCATAATTTGAAAGTATATCCTATTATTTAACAGAAAAGTGACGTCATAACAGTTTACAACCGACTTCTATAACAGGAGGAGGTTATCATTGTGACTGTATTTTATTATTATGTTTATTTATTACATATATGTTTATTTTATTTGAAAGCTAGTGATTCTCGTGTGGTCCTAATTTTATTTCGTCCATTTTTGTTTCGTCTGACAATGTTATCCATGAGAAAATCACATAAATCCGAATAATTCAAAATCACGCCAATCAATTTCAATGATTCTTAATTTTTCTGGAAGGTTACATTCAAGAGTAATTTGATGAAAGTTTGGTCAGGGTCTGATTATGAGATCCGGTAGAATCGGTTTTTTTTTGTTGAAAATTATAATTTTTGCTATACGCTTTTCCGCATAGCAGGTTCGGTAGAAGGAACCTAGCGTCACTCCATTTTCTACTTTCCGCTTATTTTTTACGCCATAATGCCTACATTTACAAGCTCTCTTACTGTGCCACGGCCGTCTTTATAGCAATCGGTTTTTTAATTATTTCGATGGACAGTGGTCAATTCTTTTATCACTAAACTAGCTGTCAAGCAAACTATTAATTTATTTTTGAAATTTAGAAAAAAATATCGCATTTCAACTGTTTTTAAAGAAAAAATATATACATATAGCATAAAATATAAGTTAATTATGTAAAAAATTTTGTTTGTAGGCACATTTACTATTATATATATTATGAAGTTGTTTGATAGGAGTCAAGTGCATCACAACAAAGAGATTATGCAATTATAAGCACGATTTGTTACTAATGTGAAAATTGCAATAAAATAAACTATAATTAATATCTATGATAAAGGTAATCATAGTAATAAAACTCATTAGATAATTATTAACAATGTAAAATATTTAAACATGTTTTAGTGTAATTTCAATCTAAGGAAAAAAAACTAGTTTAGAAAACATATAAAACTTTTATGTTATGGGAGTCAAATACACATCTCTTAGATACAATCCGAGCATTGAAGCCAATTAAGCTATACTTATCAGGCTGTCAAATTTCTCACATAATAGTTGTAACAAGCATATAATACATTTACAGTTTCTTGTTCATTTTAATTAATAAAAAATAATAATTTATCAGCAAAAGTGTTGAAACTCAAAGCAGCAATTATTCTACTATTGTTTCTGTTCAATCATATGTATATAGTACCACATACCTTTACTGATAAGAAAGCTATAACAAGTGCGGCCACATCACTTAACATGTGAAATGAATCTGCGACTAATGCCATTGAGTTGGTAACGTAGCCCACTACCAACTCCACTATGAAAAATGTGCCAGTAAGCCATAGCATAGATAGCAGACGACATTTCTTCCCGGAAAACTTCCCCATGGTGGCTAAAAAAATATATTTGTTATTTAAACACTTTTATTTCTGTTTAACTTCATACTATTTTCCTCCTACAACACAGTGGACAGGCCTATAGCTAACTTTTTCACAAATTTCTAAGACATTGCATGTTGTGGGGAACAACTCATGCCGTGCTTTTGTTTTTACTAAAGCGGGGATACATAGTAAGTTATTTCTCTAAGTAGGAATCAAACCCACAACTGTCATGTTTACAATCCAGCATCTTGTCTGTTCAACAATTCTATATTCTTAACATTTTGTAAAAATATGAAATTTAATTAAATTCAATATTGTTTCTGTTAACTATTCTAAAGACAAACAAATTATGAATTGCCTATGTAACAACATTCAATATTCATAGATGTATGTCAAGTGGCCAAAACAAAACATCTCAGTCACAGCTGTTTATAGTTAAATGAATAATGTTTAGAATAAACACTGCATATATTACACAAAGAATTTTCACACAATTCAAAATTTTACAAAAAATATTTACACATTATGAAATTTGTTTGTATAACATATTACTAAAAAGTAACTATCTATTATAATAATATAAGTCCTTTGATACATATAGATGATTATAGAAAAGAATATGCAACTGTTAAGAAAATCAGAGATAGTTCTTATTACATAAAATAGGTGTTTATGAGTTATATTAAATGACAATTCAGAAATATAGGTTACTGTTCACTTACCAATAAAAAGTTGTCGAAATTTGACGGTTTATATCAGCAGGTCGAGCCCATTAGGACTATGAGTCAATACATTCACGAATTATGCATACTCATTTGACAATAGTATATGCCTTAGGATAATATCGATTTAACGGAATATTTAAGCACAAGCATCAAACATTTTCGATATACAGAAAGTTGGTATTTTAAATATAACTGCGTTGTAAAAATAAATTTCTTTTTTATAAAATTCTCCGTAAAACAGTCAGAGTGAAAATATAGCACGTGAAGTTTAGATAACCGAAACACTTTAAATTTTCAACAAATATTTTAGTTTCAAAAATAATTAAATATTATGTCACTAATAAATGAGGATATGAGCTCTCTTTTGTGTGATATGATAATTTGAAAATTTAGCTTTTAACTAAAGCTGAATGGGTACGTCGGTCGACTGATCTTCTGCACATAACTGTCAAACTCAGATAGTTGATAATGCACAAGTAAAATAAAATCCCATTCGAGTATAATCGAATAACATTACTAAAATATTACTGAAAATAAAATTTTGGTTTAATTTGGTGTAAGATTATTTATTAACCATTATAAAAAAAATATATAAGGATTACAAAATTATATTAAGGCCGTCATGGCGCAAGGGCACACGAATGCGACTGTAAACGCGATAGTTGTTGGTTAGATTCCCACTCGAAGGGATAAAACATTTAATATTGTAATGTTCTCGCTTTGGTCACGATGCAAAGTGCGGCATTAATTTCCTCTACTTGAAATGAAATTATTTAGTATATATTTGTGCACTATTGACAATTTTGTTAATGTATAATATTAATAAAATAAATGTATTTGATAATATTATTTGATCTACGTTCGAATTCATTGAATAAGACTTAAGTATTATGAACTATTTAATGTACGGTACCTAAACAATAAGAATTACAATATATTTTTTGAAATGGCCCGCTTCCCTTTTTTGAGTATAAAATGGAGTAAACATAGAAAATAAAATAAAATTGATGATTGAAAATATGACACCATATTATCATTTTAAGTTATATAAAGTTATTTTATCTTTTATATCAAGATTATAGTAAAAACTTGATAAGTTTACAGTATTTAATACTTTAAAACCCTTGTACCTTGTAACCTTTGGTTATATGTATTCTGTGGTAATAACTTTATTGGCTATTCGCTATTTGTCAATGTCAAAAATAAACAAATCTTCCATGTTCAAACTTCAAAATTTTTCAAAGTAGATTTGATTTGTAAAGGAAATATTGCTATAAATAAAACTGACATGAAAATTCATAAATGCTACAATAAAATATTATTATATACTTAATAGTTCGTATGTGATTCATTTAAAAGACTATTTGTACGTATGAAAATGAATATTATTGGAAAAACAGCTTCTCTTATGGGTTACGTTTTACGTGCTGCTTGTATAACACACTGTGCTCTTGAATACGGAGGAGATTTAGTAATGGTATGTTACTTACATATTCACGTTATTAATATACGTAATAATGAAATTGCCATGGATTTTCGAGACAATAATACGAGAATTTCGAGACAATAAATTGATAAAAAAAGAGACCAGTCGTGGCGCAGCAGCAAAAAGTGTGACTGTAAAACCGACTGGTTGTGAGTTCGATCCCCACTCGAGTAGATGAAATATTTGCTTAATTTTATATTTCCATTTCTTCACTCTGGTGTCGAGGCAAAGCGCGGCATTGAATTCTGCCATTCATCACACAATGCCTCCAGAATTCGGCAGAACGTGGGGAACGAACTGTCTTAACACTACGTTCCCTATGCCTACCCTACTGTGTGCGGGATATAGCGTGAAGCTGATTTTTTTTAATACATTGATAACCTGTTTATTGTTTTTTATATAAGTTGTATTATAAATAATTCACAATGTATAAATAACATTTTTATATGAATGTTAACATTTCAGTGCTCAGGACCTTCAATGGAGCCTACATTGGAAACCAATAACATATTATTTACTGAACATGTAACACCAAGACTGCAGAGGTTAAGAAAAGGTGATATCATAATAGCTAAATGTCCCACTGATCCAAAACAGAATATATGCAAAAGAATAACTGGATTGCCTGGTGATAAAGTGAGAGGTCATTTCCCCAGAGGTAGCCAAGTAGTTCCAAGAGGCCATGTATGGTTAGAAGGAGATAACACAAATAATTCTAAGGACTCTCGAATATATGGTCCCGTGCCACAAGGCTTAATTCGAGGTAGAGTTGTGTGCAGAATATGGCCTCTAAATAAAATAACTTCCCTGACTGAATATTAGCTTAGAGTATAGCAATAAATTGTTAAATATTTAATAGTTTAATTTGCAAATTGTAAATAATAAATATTGTTGCTAACAGTTTTGTGTTTATACTTATTAAATTAACATTAAATATAAATTATCTATAATGATTATAAAACTAAAAAGTTAACTATAATTTTCTTTGATCTCATTTAACGCTGGAAGAATGTTGTTAAGGAAACAACCACCATCAATTCTCTGTTTATATCAAATTTAAATTGTGAAAGAATTAGGTTTAATAAATAATATAATTGATTTTGAATTCTTTATTTAATAAATAATTAATACATTTTTCTTAATACTAAAATAAATTATTTATTATAAAAGACTATGGTTAATTTCAATTGTTGTAATTGATTCTGGATCCAGTACTAATTGTACATATCTCTGCAACGGTGTTGATATACGTACAGACATTTCAAAAGTGTTGCTGCAAAAAAAAACATAGTTTTTTTGAACCTATAATCTATTCATTTGGGCATGAGACAACATTTATAGGCTTATAAGTAAGTTAACAAAGAAAACAAAGCTTCTTAAACTTTTAATCCACTTTTTTATTTTTATTTAATTTTTATAGAAGGATTATTGTGACTTGTAACCTTTTTGTGGTTTGTTTATCTTACAGCTCCTTGAGTAGGGTATATTGATAACACTTTCTCCTCCCAACAGGTCGCCGGGTTGTGTCTAATTGCCAGAGAAGGCAAGTAAAAATAATTAATTCCTCTCCAGTGGGGATTGAACCCACAACTGTCTGGTTTACGCTCAAACATTATGCCGTTCCGCCAGTAAATACACATTGGCACACTTTTGTGGAGATTGCGTTTTAGCGTTCAGTCTGTCTGTTTTAAATTGTAAATAAATGTGTATTAACAAAAAGAACATCAAAACACTTACGAGTTATGTAAAACCATAACAATATTGCCTGAAGGAGTTATGAAAGCGACGTTATTAACGTGACCCAAACTCAATCGGGTAACTTCAATTCTTCGGGAACCTCTGGGAATGAACTTGGAGAAGTGTCCCATAGCGTAGAACATGGGCTGTTTGATGAATTCATCTTTGTCGCCGTAAACGAGGATCGGCGCGTCGACGTAGTTGTGTGCCCAGTTGGGGCCGCCCGCGTCGTCGAGGCACAGGTTCCAATCCAACCAGCCTACCACGTAATTGTTTAAGTCCTTGAAAAAAAAAACGTATTAACAATTTTGACAAATGACAATAATTCCTCCGACCAATGGGACCTGAATACTAGGCTCTCTCTGCCTACCCTGTTACGTGAGGGATAGAGCGTGAATAAAAAAAAATTACGTTACAGAAAACGTTTGTGTTTTTTAATTTCAAGTATAAACCGTCTAATCTACTCTTATATGTTTACAAGTTCAAATTTACGGAAGACGGTCTGCAAGCGATTATATATATGTCTAATATTTAAAAAATATATAGAAATATATTAAATGATTAAGGCAAGTTACATCTATAATGTGCCGCGCGTATCTGCCGGCGCGCTCCCACGATCCAATCTTAACTCGCATAATGTCCCACGGCATCGGTCCTGCAACATAAATCAATTAAAACTTCTTTTTCTTCTTCTGGTAAGAGCCGGCAAGATATAAAAAATAAATATTCAAAAGATTTATAAAATGTATAGTGTGGCGCAGGAGCAAATTTGTGTGAATGTAAACGCGACTGGTATTGGGTTCGATCCCCACTCGAGGAGATGAAATATTTATTGAAATTTATACTTTCACTGTTTAATAATAAAAATAAAACTTAAGATAAAGTAGCGATATTGTATAAAATGAAACATACCTTCACAAGCTTCAGTAGCAAGTAAGATTTTGTCCGGATATCTGCCTTGAATGTTAGATAGAATACTTGCAGGAATAAAATTGCCATAGTAATGTATCGCAATGCCGTCCATATACTCTATTGATTTAGGATCTGCTGCCGCCATCTTAAGGAAAACATCTATTTATTTAAGGAATCTAGAGTTTTGATGCCTAGCTTTGTCTTGTTACCAGAGCAAGCAAATTGAAATAATTAATTTTTCCGAATGGGATATGAACTCGCATCTGTTAACTTTATAACCAGACTCAATATAAATATTTAATTATTATATATTTAAAGATTTCAATTTAAACGGAACATCTCTGTTATTTTGAATTATTTCTGAATTTATATTTTCTAATACTATACTTACTCCCCATAAGTAAAGATCTATAAGGTATCTTTGGTCATCTACAGCTAATATGAGGGTTTTGTTAAAGCGAGAGTTTCTTATTGTTGGACCAAGGTTGTTAGCGACCCATCGACCCTGGGAATATAACGTAAAAGAGACAATATAAACTTTAAAAATAAACAATAAATATGGCTTACAATTATAATGTTATTAACACTAAAACAACCTTAATTTTTACGTTTAGCTGAAAGTAAAGTAAAAGATAACATTTTTCCCAATTATGAGTTTCCTGTACTTTGAGCATATAAATGTATTATGTCTTTGTCGAATTCTAAAGGCATTACGTGTTGAAACTTGAGTGACGGAATTTATAGCGCTTGGGCTCGTTACTAAAGGTACAAAATGAAAACATTAAATATTTCAACCCCTCCAATGGATATCGAACCCACAACCTGTTGCGTTTACATTCACACGCTTGTGCCTCAGCGCCGCGATTGGCCTCATAAATGTATTTTACAGACGAATTAAATGCATTTATCCGTCTATACTTATAAAATAACAACATTATAACTAAATTATAAATAAATATTATGCTAGAAATGCCAAAAAAAAAATAATATTTAGAATTATATAGACATAATCTGTATTATTATTTAACTTAAATCTGATATGAAAAGTATGTATTATAAATATTTTTGCAGGAAAAATTATTTAGATATACTTAAATTCTTAATTATAATATTCTATTTCTTACCAAGTCGGATGGGAACCATCCTAAAGAATTAAAGTCCACAAACGGAACAATTCCGTTAATAGGTTCATTAGTCGTAGTGAGCGCCCAAATATTCACTTCTGCTTTTTCATATTCTTCCATGAAACTAGATTGTGAAAATTACAAATTACTTTTTATTGGTTACTTCTATTCATAATATAAGTTACGGGTACACATAACACAAATCTCATCAGGTATTGCCTAACTATGACATTTTTAATGCATATTTATAATAAAATTATATATATGGAAAATAAAAATAAATAAATAAAAAAATACAAATTATTTTCATATATGCAATTAATATTAGGCATACAAGTGGCGTATTCGGCTCCAGCAGGCTACGAGTATGTAAGCTATAGCCCAGGGCGGATTATGAGGGGAGGCAAATTTGTTGACTAATTTCTTTATTGCCTTATAAAAATTAATTAACATCATTTCTAAATCTTAATAATTCAAAACAAGGATGGCCGTGCAATCAAGAGCATATCACACAAAACAGTCAGTTATAAAAAACTAGAAATTATGCAGTTGTAGTGTAATTTTTTTTTGGAAAGAATAAATAATGTATATGTTGATACTCAAAATCCAGGCTTTAATCGTAGATTTAATTACTTTAACCGATCTTTATGAATCTGATGGAAAATCTTTCGTAGATCTACTTGAAAACTTCAAATGTTTAGAAAACATATGGAATTAAGTATATCGATGACGTATGTGATATCACATCCACACATGTGATCTGAGATCCATACAAATTGTATAACAATAAGTACGCATTGTGTTATAATTTATCTTACCGAATATGATAATCGGCATACGTCTGATAGAACTCTGGTTTCAATTGTGCAAATCCTGTTATAGCTCCATTAGTTTTCATCCACACCGGAGGCGACCATGTACTGGCTGTTATTTTTATATAATCTGTGGCCGCTTCTTGGCTTTGTTTTATCATTGGCAACTGAAAATGGTAAAAGCTACTATAGTTTTATACTGTTTAAAACTTAATTTATGTATGCTTTTGTTGATTAATTCTCAGAAAACAGCTAAGGGCTATCTTGCTCTTATATTCCATTGACATAGTGTATGTATAGCAAGCACATGATGATTGTTGTTTTAAATTTTATGTTAATTTTTGTACACTCGGAAATAAGAAATAGATTTATATTTTATTTATATATATATTTTTTACCTATGCCTACTATTGTTAGGAATTTGATTTTTTTCAACTTCACTATGTATTCCGCACACAGCATAGTAGGCAGAGGGAATTTAGTGTTAAGACACTCTGTTCCCCACTTTCCGCCTGGAGGCATTGCGTGTAGAATCAACGTCGCACTTTGCCTCGACACCAGAACGAACAAATGAAAATATGAAATATTTCATTTCCTTGAGTGGGAATCTAACCTAACCCACCACCTTTCGCGTTTACAGTCACACGCTTGTGCTCCTGCACCACGACTGGCCTGGACATATGGAACTAGATGAGTTCACTTGTATAAATAACACAAAACAAACGTACCTTATAAAAATAATCTTCAGCAGTCAAAGAGAAATTAGATAAAGCTTTATCGTTTTGAGGGTATTCGTTGTACGTGTACGGGTGAGTGGAGAAGTCAGCGCCGCCTATCGGCACGCGGAGCAGATTGTACTCTAGACCCTCTTTGCTGAAGTACGAACTGAAACAAAACGGTTTAGGTTTGTTTATGTCATTCTATTAAATGGCAGGCCCGACTAGAGGTCAGTCGTGGCGCAGGGGCACGAAGTGTGACTGTACAACCGAATGGTTGTGGATTCGATCTACACTCGAGGAGATAAAATATTTACTTAAATTTATATTTCCATTTCTTCGCTCTGCCTCCAGAATTAGGCAGAAAGTGGGGAACGCAGTGTCCTAACACTAAATTTCCCTCTGCTGTGTGCGGAATACAGCAAATATATATATATATTATTAAATGTTATACAGTTAAGTTAATTTTTTTATAATTCTATATTATATATTTACATAATAATTTATTATATTAAAAATAATTTCATGGCACCATAACTTCCTTTTTAGCAAAATATGTGATATAAATTAATAACGAATTATTAAATAATAAACTTGACCTACAATAATTAGGTATACGTACATACATTCTTTCATGATAAGAGTATATTATGATATTAGTAAGTACGCGAGCACTCATTACAGATATAAAAATAATTGTTATTAAATGATAATTTCAATCAATCAATTAGATTGGGAAAAGAAAAAAGGAAGGATTTATTAGTAATTGAAATTTCAATACATTTTTAAACATAAATATTGCAAATTTTCTCAGTATGGTATTTATGTTTTTTCTTCATGTTATATTTATCACAAGAGGCCAGTCGTGGCGCAGGGGCACAAGCACTTTGAACGCAACTGATATATTCGATATTTTTATTTCCTCGTTCTGGTAGAGGCAAGGGGTGGCGTTGAATTCCGCCACTCCACACGCAATATTCTAAGAATTCGGTGGAAAGTGGGGAATCGATATGTTTTAATGAGAACAGAATGTCTTAATAATAGGTTTCCTTCTGCCTATCCTGCTATAAGCGGAACATTTAAGTTAAAAATTCAATGAAATAAGTAATCAAGGACCTCGTAGCGCAGTGAGATCTCAGACTATTTACGCAGTGGTTGTGGATAGAATCCTGGAGGGAAAGAATTCTATAGATCCGCCTGCTCCGCCATTTCTTGTCACTTTCAAATGAAGACAAGCTTCACGCTAGTTTCTCTCTGCCTACCCAGCTATATGCGGTATAATATGGAAGAGAGATGAGACGTAAAATCTTACTTGATCATATGCCTTTGTGTTCGATCGGATAATTTACGCCAGTTAATAGAAGCTGCATCCGTCACCGATCCACCAAATCCTTCTATAGTCTGATATCTTGAGTTAGCATTAACAATGTACGAAGCCTCGCTCCAAAATCGTGCTGAAATAACGTATATAATAGGCAGTTAGTCAATTGCATTTATATCTAATATTTACTTTCTATTTATTTATATTTTGTCATTATAATTGTAGTTTTTAAGGCTAGGTAAGGTTAAGGCCGACGATAAACGCGACTGGCTGCGGGTTCGATCCCCACTCGAGGAAATTCAATAATTATTTATATTTATATTTTCATTGCTTCGCTCTCGTGTCGAGGGAAAGCACATTGTTGATTTCCGCTATTGAACACATAATATCTCCTGAATTTGGTTGAAAGTGGAGAACAGAGTGTCTTAACACTAAGTTGGCAAGTTTTCTCTGCCTACCCTGTTATTTGCATGGTACAGCGTGAAGCAAAAATAAAAACATATGATTAACTTCCACGTGAATAATATATTTTTTTAATGATAAAACATATATATTTATATTGTTACTTATAAAAGCTGTACGAAATTTTAATGTTCATTAATTATATGTTATTATTACGTCTAAAACTGTCAAATATTGTAAAATTATAGCATTTGATATTCTCACCTTGAGATGAATTTGAGAAGAATCCCCTTTCATTACTATTCGAATATCCTAGGCCCCAGCTGAGAGTACCAGTTGTTTTTTCAAAACGCTTACCAGCCTACAATCAAATTATTGAAAATAATATTAAGCTTTAAAAACAATCACTATTTATACATACTGTAAGTACAGTTTGGTTCCTAAATAAATAAATCAGCTTCACGCTGTATCCCGCACATAGCAGGGTAGGCAGAGGGAACCCAGTGTTAAGACACTCCGTTTCCCACTTTCTACCGAATTCTGAAGGCATTGCGTGTTGAGTGGCGGGACTCAACGACGCCCTTTGCAACGAAAAATAAATAAATAATTATATTATTTAATTAAGTAAACACTTACGCGGCTACTTGTATACGCCACGTAGGTACCTCTTGCTGGCTCTATTCTAGTAATAGTATCGCAGTATTCAGCATTGCAAACGCACACTATCGATCTCCCTTCTATACCAAGATTTCGTACATTACATGGTCGATCTGAAAACAAATCAATTTATTATTTAATTTTTCGTTAAATTGGAGTAAAATTAAAAATAATAATAATTAAAATATCATTTATATACTTACCACTATTGACAATTACGAGAAGAGCCAATATTGTAGCAATATAAAATAAAATATTTGCCATCTAAAATTAAAAGAATATCAATTAAATAAAACGTGTACAAACATTTGTATGTGTATATAGAAAGTGGCTGTTGCGTATCGAGTTCGATTTCTTTTTTGAACCAATTAATGTTTTTAATATGAAAGAAAACAGGCTAGTCGTGGCGCAGAGGCATAAGTGTGTGACTGGTTGTGGGTTCGATTCCCTCTCGAAGAAATGAAATATTTTCATTTCTTCGCTGTGGTGTCGAGGCAGAGCGCGACGTTGGGATCCGCAACTCAATAAGTAATTTCTGCAGAATTCGGCGGAAAGTGGGGAGCAGTGTCTTAAGACTAGGCTTCCTCTGCGTACCTACTACATGCTGGATAAACATCACGCTGAAATATGTAAGAAATTACAAGCGTACAAATCTTTATTATCATGTCATAACGTTAAATTAGTTTAAATTGATCAAATGTAAAGCTTGTATATAATTATATTTGTTAGTAAATTTAATATAATTAACCGATACATAGTTTTTTTTTTTTCAAAACTAATCCTATTTCCTATTTCACATAAACTCACTAAAAATCGCTTTGAAAATTTATTTAATATTAAAAAAAACAATTGAATCCCTTACCTTGTTTCGATTGAAAAAAAAAATGTAATTAACGTATGATTGAACATAATATGATTTGACTTTTGTGTCAAATTATTATTGAGCAAAAAAATACAAAATATATGTCATTACTTACCGTTGGCAAAAGAGTTAATTACAAAAACTTGGTCTTTGATTCAAGACAAAACTCACAATTAATTTCCTTATCATATGTACATATTTTTATATCTTTGAATAATAATATCTTTGCACACTTGAGGGCATTGATTAACATTTGATATTGTTCTATTTTATCTTAATAGTTTCTGCTAATCTAAAACTGAATGCTTTTCACGTTTAACATAATTTATATATTTATTCAAATAATATAAATATAAAACCTAAAAAACTTAGAGAACTTAGTATTAAGACACTCTGTTCTTTGACGACTTTGACGGCTGGAACTCAACGCCGCATTTTGCCTTATAAGAAAAGGAAGATAAGCACCCCTTTGAATAGTAATCAGACCCAGCAAAGCAATACAGACACCGCTCCACAGCGTAATGGTAGCCTTCAAATTTTTATTCAACATTTATTATATAGCAACACATCACGCAAACAAATGGCATTCTTATATATCCTTAAAAAAATAGAGTTAACAGTCTCTACATTCTCATATAGGAAATATTCACTAGTTTGAACTGAATAATAAGTATATTTTAGAAATATTATCAGAAATTTTGTTCTCTTTTAATTTTTGTCAAAAAATATCCCTTCATCATAGTGTATAAGCATAGAGAAAGAGAACCTCCGTTACATACAACATTGCTTTTGCATTTCCCAAAGCTAAAAAAAGTAAAGCTTTTTTTTATCAAATTAGTTTTTTTAGTTTATTTTACAGAATGTCAATTATATACACGACCATTCCGTACAATATAAATCACGTAATTCTATTTAACAATAAAATCAATTCATAATAAATTACATAAGCGATGTCGCATACTAACACTCATGTTTATCGATATTTTAAATTAGTTTAGATTTGAGATTTTGTAGAGGTATATATAGATATAATATCGCAATAATTACTAAAGATGCAACTGATAGTCGATATAAAAATAATGTGTATTAATCAACTTTCTTATCTTATAGCACGCACCCTAAATTTCGCAAGAACAAAAGGGTTTCAATAAAAATAATAAACACATGATTTAAGAAGACAATATAATTAAATTTTTCATACAAATCTTTAACGTAATTTATCTTTAAAATACTGTACACGCGTCGGTCGTCCTTTTGGCGGTCGTTTGCTAATATATAAAAAAATCAAATAAACTGAGATTATTGAGAATTGTAAATAAAAATGCAAACGATCACGTTCAAGGCGGCCGACCATAATTATTTTCATATTGATATGGCAGATTGTCGATATGAAAGACTTTTAGAAGCAAAAATCACTTAGAACTACAACTGAAAGAAATGCACTAATATATAATTTATTTACACAAACTAACGTTATCTAGTGATCGCGACAGAGCCAAGTTAGCTTGTAGAGTCGAGTAATCTCATTTGAGTACATTTATTATAATAGAATCACAACAAGATAGATCTCACGCTTGTCTCGCAACCGTATGACGAGAAATGGGTTAATATTCTGTTAAAAATATTTTATTTTTTATAATAAATATAATTTCGATTAAAGAACATACTAAAATTGTGTTTACGAAAACTTTTAATTGATAGTTTACAAATTTGTGTATACATATTTAAATATTTTTCTAATCACCCATTTCCCTTAACATTCACACTGAGATTGACTCTAAAGACAAAGAAAAAGCTATAAAAGCAACAAAAATTAAGTCGATCTTAAGTACTAAGTGTCTGACAACTTCACCTACGATTTTGAACGACCATCGCCATATTTCAAAAATAAAACGCTTACAGCTAATCACTTTACAATTTATCTAATAATTATATAAATCTATGAAATAAATACAAAAAAATCTCTTATAATTAACTATGATAATATTTTCCTACCGCATGTCTTCAAATTAAACGCTATGTAATGCACATAAAATCCTCCATAGACGATGCGTATGTCGTACTAGAAATCGTTCGTGTATTGAAATTATGATAATTTAGAAATATTTAAAAAAAAATGATTGATTAATGAATAGTAGTACTAATGTATTGAGATGCTATCATCTACGGAGGTTCGACCGATGTTCAACCGAGGAGCGGGCGCAGACGGGAGGACCCTAAAAATATTTGACTAAAAGAGAGATCAAATCATTGCCACGTAAACTACTGTAGAGCCGACACGCGGGGACGCCTTTTGTACTTCTAAAGCGGCCATTCTGTGGGGCGACTTCGACACCAACGCTATATATACAAATAGGTGGTCTCATATGCACCAGGCATGATGAGAATTAAATAACCCTTATATACACGGGCTTTATATGTTTTAAAAAAAAATATTTCAATAAGTACACAACAACTGTACATGACAAATTCATAATAAAACATAGAGATATGGAAGAAAAATATATAATATATATATACTATACGTGCGAAGTCGCCAATTTCGGTTTGTAATCAATTTACTTGCAAAAGTATTTAGAACAGACGATATTTACATAATTGAGTCTATCTAAAATTTTACATCTTTATAAAAAATAATACTACAGTAGTAGTTAGTATGTCCAACAATCTTGTGCACAAAATACATAGTAAAATTGCTTTCTATTGCAAATTATAATTAAATTGATTACAAACACCGAATAAATATAAACAAAGCAAATTCATAATATAAAGAGTAAATAAACGAGTATGTCGAAATAAACTTGTAAATACTTTTAGGTAAGCTGCCGAGTTAGTATAAAGTATATAAAGAACGCTTTTTTGTAAATATAGTGTAAAAATATTATTTAAAATTGATTATAAAATAAAAAATGAATATCTGTCAAACTCTTAATTGTTAAAAATTTTAGAGATCGTCCAAACTTAACTCAAAAACAAACAATATCAACGGAACTGAACCGGATTAATCGCGTATATTTTAGTGTTATTCTACATACTATATATTGAACTCTTATGAAAAATTGTTTGTAATGTCGGGCTATCATACTGAATATACGCCGTTAATCCGGCTATGGAGTTTCTTTTAAAATGTGTAAAAACGAAAATCAAAGATCATATTAAATATCAAGGGAACCGAATGCTATCTAAAGCGGTACATTCTCTCCTTAATATATTACATATAACTTTATAATGAACAACAACATATTGTTGTTTATTTTTATGTACAATACTTTAAATGTGGCAAAGATTGAGTGGCAAAATTAAAATACTTTAAAAGTAAATTTAAAATATTCCACAACACAATCAAAAATGAGTAAAATAACAATAAAACCAAATGAGAACGCTGATTGTTCGGGATAACGTTTGTATGCTGTATGTAGCGAGGTGTTGAGACACCTGGTCGACGCCCAAATTTAAAGAGTAAAATGTGAAAGTGCCATATCCTAATTCTTAACTGTTTTGGTGGGTTTCTTATAGTTCCACATTAGATTTCAATTTCCATTATAGGCTTTCTCATTTCTTAATTTTTTATATTTTACACACTCAAACTGCAGTTCCACCTAGAGAGTTCCATTGTGTTTTCAAACCATTGATATTAAAATACACACAAATTCATTCAAACGAGTCCAGCCATTTACGAGGTGTTGGATAAAAACACATATACAAATGAATCTCTATATATTATAAAATAGAAACACTTTTTTTCTCTGTCTGACCTTTCTAAGTCTTCTTCTTCTGAACCACCCAACGGATCTTGATGCGGTTTTCACCATTAGGTAGAGTATTTCTCAGGGAAGGTTTATATATTATATGTATATTTTAATGTAATTTGACCTAAATATGATAAACGTGTATAAAGTCCTACCCGTTGAGACACTTTCACGCGTGCGCTGCTTTAATGGTAAGTCCCACATGAAAACAATGTACGAGTGTATTACTCTTCTTAATAAGATCTACAAAAAAGTCAGCAAGAGCATATTCGTATCTTCTAAGGATAACATACAGTGAGCATATTTCTGTCTAAAAATAGTAATTTGAATATATTTTTTATTGTGAGGGATGTTTGTCCATAATGGTATCAATCGTTATCCTTTTAAATACTTTATTAATTTCTACGTTAAACGAAGATAAATTTACTCTTTACACTAATTAGAAATTACGAATAGTTTTAGAGAAAAACGCGTTTAATTGTTGACTCATCACGCCGGCTATAAGCCGCAGATCTGGCTCATGTTTCATTTATCCCTTACTCATACAGCATATAAATAAGTATATTAGTTACGTTGGCCATTTAATGTAGATTAAAACTGTCTTTTACTGTTTTTCATTTTAATAAGTTACAATATCAAAAAATCTTAGCTGCGAAACGGCTCGCCACGCGCCATGCGTCCCCCCGCGCCTGCCGATTGTATGTATTGGTTAATGTGAGTTTAATGTATTATTTCAGCGCGATATATTTTGTTTCATCTTTTTTAATAATAGAATAGTAGGTAGTCTTTTGTTCATAATTTCTTTCGTTAAGTTTTTTAGGATTAAGATAATAGTAGGTAGTCTTTTGTTTATCGTTTCTTTCGTTTAGGTATCCTGTTGTTTATTTTGTTTACTCTTCTTCTGTTCCTTTATTATTTTCTTCACCTTCACCTTGTTAAACATTTCCTTTTTTGATTTAATTATGCCACGAAAAAATCGTTCATAGGTCGTAGAACAAGAAGTGCAAATAAAAACCGTTTAAATCGTTTAAACGTAAGCGTAGAGGAGACGGAAATTAGACGGTAATTTAAATATATTTTCTTATTGTAAGGGACGCGTGTCACTAATGATATTAAGCCTTATCCTTTTAAATAAGTTATGAATTTTCTACGTTAAACAAAGATAAGCTTTGCTCTTTACAATATTTGGAAACTACAAATAGTTTTACAGAAAAGCGATATCGACTTAGTGTTTATCCCTTACTCTCAGTATATAAATAAGTATATTAGTTACCTTTTCGCCATTTAATGTAGATCAAAATATTGTTTACTGTTTTTCATTTTAATAAGTACTTTAGAAGCCTAGTAGCACAGATTTAAAATCACGGTACTTAATAATTCTTGCTGCGTAACGGGTCGCCGCACATCACGCGTCCCCCCGCGCCCCACGACCTTGCTAGCCTGGCTTCTTTCCCCCAGGCATGGAGGAAGGGCCTGCTCATCATGTTGGCCGAAGGCTGGGAAGAGCCCGCAGCCCGAGGGATACCGATCTATAACTCTCCTTAGCGCGGTTGCCAAACTGTTCGAGAAGTTATTCCTCTTACTTCTCCAGTCGCACATTTACCCACGAAGCGAGCAGTTTGGCGAGCGGGTATACCTCTCTGGTTACACTACGCCACAACAGCGATCAACCGAAAGGAGAGTGCAATAATAGTTTTCTTCGACGTAGCACGCGTATTCGACCGTGTTTGGCATCCGGGCCTACTTCATTAAGTGTTCAGAGCCGGCACATTTTGTGTGAGAGTTGAGAGTTCGAGGTCTAGCAGCGACTCGATCGCTGCCGTTGTTCCCCAGGGCAGCATTTTATCACCTGCTCTCTACGCACTATACACTGATAACATCACAACGTCCTAGCGAGTATCACTCAACGAGACATCCTGCAAGTGGTCCAGAACCTCATCCTCCGTCGAGTGAGTAAGTGAATACCACGCATCACCGCAACATAAAAATAGAAAGCCTGGAGGTACACATTGGTCGCCTCGCGTCCAACGCATTCCACTGTGCCAATGTGTCGCTCCCCTGCACCTAAGGAGCAGCACTCCGAGGCGCACCCGGCCGCCCGAGGGCAGACGTCAAACTACTTCCGAGGGACTTTCTATCCTCCTCCAAATCCGACTCATGAGCCTTGCCGAGGGTCTCTCCTGACTGAGTTCACCGCCTAGATGGCATTTGATAATGCTTCCAATTCCATACTGTGTCAACGACCAGATGTCGTTCCGAGCTACTGCGGAGATGGACGATAGAATGCTTCAATTCTGCGCCTGGCTCTATAGCAAAGTTAATTTAAGAGCGATTGCACGTATTTTGGGGTTATCCAATAATTATAATGTATTTCAACGCGAAATAGTTGGTTACATCTTTCGTTTAAGTATTTTTGGGTAAGAGAATAGTAAGTAGTCTGTTTTTTTTTTAAACAATTGGAACATCCTTATTGGAACTACGAAAATGCGGGTTGCATAGTTAAAGCGGGCGAAGCCGCGAGCGGGTCGCTAGTTATATATAAACTAAAAATTTTACAGCTCTTTATAAATATAAAATAGATGGTAAAATTTATATTTTTTTTATATAAAAATAGCAAAATGAAGTTAAACAAATAACCAATCAGCGTTCTGAATAGATGGTTTATAAATAAAAAAAAGTACCATTCGTACTGTACCGTAACACTTCACTAATATCTTAAAAACTCTATACTTAAATAAACTATTATTCATATCCTACATTAAGGTTTGGTCCTTTCATTGTTTGCATATTGACAAAAAAAATACATTTTAGAAGCGATTACTTAATAGTTCAAAAATGGCTAAACTGCCATTCAAATTTATTTCAAAATTTAATCTAAAATAGAGTTTATTTCAATACTTATATGTATAGTCTATACAACAAAAAGAAGTCTGTCCATTTGTTCCGACGAAAGGACCAAACATGCTCATTTATGTTAATGTAACATAATTATAGAGGCACTGTGTGTATTCAATTTTATATTTTCTCTTAAATTAAATTGATATTTTTACACATTAATATGATATTGAGTCGGACGAAGAAATGTACAACTGAGAAATAAAATAACATAGTTAATGTAAGAGTCAGTTTAGATAAAAAAAGATAAAAAAGATAGAAAAAGAAAAAAAACCTTAAGAATCGATCGATTCGGTAGTTTAGATAAAGACTCTATGATAGATACAAAATTGAGCTATACATACATAAATTTTCATTTACAAAAATACTTGTAGCGCTATTTTCAGATCACATTTGTAAATAGTAAACACATCTACTATTCTTGTTTACAAACCGGTCCACGTAACGGGTTACTAATCACACATAGTCACCCAAATTGCAGTTTTTTTCTAAATTTAATTTATATAATTCTTTAACAATGATTTTTTTTTCATGTATTCAAAAAAACTGCAAATTGGACGGCAGCCGTATAGCACATATGTATGGGAGCGATAGTAGTATTATTATACAAGGTTGCCATACTTCAAAAACTTTACCATTTTCACAAAATAAATATATAATTGCAATGCACAGAACAACCAAATTTGCTACTAAAAAAAACATTTTTTCTCATGTCATAGACATGACAATCCTACCCCAATACAAGTATAACGAGTAAATACCGTTACAGGCAACACTGTTCAGTTCAGTCTTTCACAAGTCTGTAGATGTGGTGTTGAGCGCCGTGCTCGCTGTTGGACACCTCGAACACGAACGCCGCGCATAGTAACGTCTCTTGTGTATCTCTATTTGATACCACCTGGAAATTATATAAATTGTTAATATTAACATTATTTGTAGGATTCAGTTCTAAAACAGCCGTCGTGGTTTAACTATAGAAAAGTCCATTGTGGACAGAGTCTGACCGTAAATGTGATAGTTGTGAATTCGATACCCACTCGGGGAAGTGAATTATTTTCATTTCTTTGTCATGATAAGATAGTGCAGTGTTGAGTATGGTCACAATGTCTCAAATTTAGGCGGAAAGCGGAGAACAAATTGTCTAACACTATGTTTCTTCTGCCTACCCTGTCATATACGAGATACAGTGTACATATAAAAAATTACCACATTATGTACCAAATGTGTGAAGTGGAAAAAAAAGAAAGAAAACAGAAATAGCACAAGTGATCCTTTTTTGAGAAAACAAAAATTTGAACCCGCATTTCTTGGAAACTCTCCAAGCGCTCTGACAGCTAAGCCATACATTCTCATCGAGTTATGTCAAAATTCTTATACGCTAGTACAAACTTATTTAGAAAACACAAATAAAATTGTACGACATGTACAGTACATTCAAGTTCAATATATTCCCACATTAGCATTACTTAATAATGCGTGACAGTACTATTTCATTTTAACGAATTAATAATTTATAATTAAAAATAATTTAATTCCTAACTTTTAGTGATTAATCAATAGATCCCAACATAGTTTTTTTTATAACAATGACCTCGATTCGACTCTAATAAATTGGAATGTATTGAAAAATGTAAGCAATTAGGTTAATAAGAAACGCTTGGGACATTCCATTATTTCCTATTAAGCTATACAGTTGCCGTGCTGCGCACCTGCAATATGGTGAAGTTCTCCAGCACGCTGTTCATCATGTACTTCTCGGGCAGGTGCTTCAGCTTGTGTATGAAGTTGACCATGTACTCGCACATGGGCGAGCGCTGGATGCGGTACACGAAGCGGCCGCCCTCGAAGCGCGCGTACTCCGTCTCCACCTTCTCCACGACCTGTTTGCCGAACGAGCACACCTTCGTGCTGCACGTTATTGTCATGTTCTCGTTGCTCTCGTATCTGGTGGGATATATGCAACATTTTAAAATCATACACACCTAACGATATTATGAATGAACTAGTTAATATTAATATCTATATTTTCTGAATTTTTGGAATATTATAACTTGTAAAAAATAAGTTTATTTTCCAAGGGCGCTTTTATATTAAATGAATTGATACCTACCAAAAAAACACAATGTGACCAGGGACTGGGTCGTAATGTCATGAAATTCATATGACGACATTTATAAAGTGCACCCCTAATTGTGCTATATATTATTTTTTTTAGTTTTACATAAAGGTAGAGGTGACAATCTACATTGTTTATAAGTACATACATTATAAGTAATTTATATACTTACACACTAGTAACACCGTAGAAGGCTCCCGGGTCGTCCAAATTATTTGTATTAAGGTCCGCCCAAAATTTCACTAAGAAAAACGCGTTTCTGGGACCCTTTTCATATAGTTCCTTTAAACCGCCCTTCTTTTCTGGGAATTTGTCGTTTATTTGCTGTACATCTACTGACTGGAAATTAAATACGTAATATTACATATAACATATTTTATAGGAAAATTATATAAATATGATACGAGATGAGGCCAGTCGTGGCTGGTTGTGGGTTCGATTCCCAGTCGAGGAGGTGAAATATTTATTTAAATTCAGATTTCCATTCCTTCGCTCTGGTGTCAAGGCAACACACTCAACACGCATTGCTATTTAATAACATTCATTAACTTTTATAAAATAAAATACAGTTATTGTAGATGGCTATTTGCATCTGGCAATAGAAGCAACTATTGTGAGTTGCGATTCCAACGAAGGAAGATTTATAACAATTATAATATTTTCATATAATTCTTCGGTTTCGTAAATAGGATAGCTTATGACCTATTATATTACCTATTATATTATTATATTATTTTAAGCACCAAACAAAATATTACCTCTAATACAGGATCCGCGTACGTGACGGTACCACCTATATGCACGAATAAATGTTGCGCCGGCGCCGTACTGGGGGGATACTGAAACAAATAACATATATTTAATAATTAAAATCATCTATGCTAATAATATTTTTGTTTGGGTGAATGCACTAATCTCAGCAACGAGTCAATAAATTCTTTTTGTATTGGGTAGACCATTTACCGAGACAGCATAGATGTTAAATTATATTAAGTGACATGTATTTACGTCGGGCACTTAGAACATGCCATAAACAATTTTTTTATTTTTCTTTATTAGACCACGTGGGCGATGCCGTATGTAAAACTTAGTGACTAATAAACATAAATACTGTTCAATTAATTATATATAAAACACAATGTTTACATATAAATATAACGGCTAGCATATTTTTTTTATTATTTCTACCAAGCTCTACTGTAGAATACTCTACATAATATTCGAAGTAAAAAATATTTATATAATTTATAATAATATAAATATATTATGAACATAGCATTCAATTTAACTAGTAATGGTGAATAGACACTTTAACAGAAACACATATTCACGATGATAAGAAATCAATAATAATCGAAAAGAAAACAATGTGTCACATAAGAATAATCACGCCGATGTTAATCAGTTGTCAATATCAGAATTATATAAAGACATGAATGGAATATCTTATGAGGTATTGGCTTTTGAAGACACCTGAAGTTCCCCTTTTGATAAAATTTTGAATATTTGTATTAAGAAAACTTATTGGATGCAAACAGACTATAAATATAACATTTAGTATAGCATCTCTTCAGTATTGTAACAAAAGTTGTAGTAGTTCCTATCATGTCTACATTACAAAAATGTCAACAGACACACACTATCGCCTATCTATGTATATACTTATAAGCACAAAGGACACAAGTTGTAACACAAGGAAAGCCTTTAAAATCAACGGTTGTAGATTCGATTACAACTCGTTTATTATTAGTTTTTATGTATTTGCTTTAATAACAAGACAACGCACGGCTCTGAATTCCGCCACTTAACACGCTATGTCCTAAAAAATTGGACGGTAAGTGGGGAACAGAGAGTTTTAAAACTAGGTTCCCTGCATACCCAACTGCAAGCGGGTGTGAAACAGGTGTGAAAAAAAAAACTATAAAAAAAAGGATAACTTACAGTGTCAGAATCTCTAGGATGTTCAACAAACGCTGAGAACTCTACAAGCCTCAGTTTATGTGTCGCTATCGCCCTGCCTTCCCACGGGGGCGGGGGCGCCACGTCCGTGGCGCCGGGGACCACGCCGGCCACGGGGACGCCCTTGTAGCCGGCGGTGGGGAAAGGTTTAACACTGGAATATTAACAAAATATTAAAATAAATAATGTTATTGTTATTAGAATTATTATACTCTATACTCTTGTTTATACTGTATTTATATGCAAATGAACTAAGGGACGAATAAAGTATTTCGCTTTAAAAATCTACCTATTAATTAATAAATAATCATTTTGAAAGTTTACTGTTTGCACTGCTTTTAGTCTGAATCGGTAATGTTTGTAAATTACTGGTAAGAAGAAAAGAAAAGACAATACGGTGTGGTGTAATCTTTTTATCATAGTAAATATTGTAAAACTAAAAATTACTAGTAAGTCATATAGTTAAATGAAAAAAGACACTTACTCTTGTGATGTCCCCGCTTGTAATCCTGGTTGCCAAAATTGCTGAAACAAAACATAGAATTTAGTATGAACCCAAAATTAAGCCTGTACACCACGCTTCACGCTGTATCCCGCATATACCGTGCTCCAACGCGGGATACAACGTGAAGCAAAAAAAATATCGTAAAGTAGCTCATCTTGTTAGATTTAGCGTATTTTCTACACACGACACTATAAAGCTCTCTTTTAGAACAGCAGCTCCAAATAACTGAATATTCTATTTAAAAGAGTAACCCAGCAAGAATGAAATGTTCGGTTAAAATGATTTTTTGGTTAAGAGATGATTGTTATCCATACACGAAATACAACAGTTAATTTCGTCAGTTTACTGTTTTCGTCACACTTTACTATTATTGATCACTTAGATTATTAAAATTGGCTTTATAGGTTGCTTGATCTTCGACATATTAACTTTAAGCTGAGATCTATAAAAAATCCGTTCAGTAAACGAGCAAAGCCACATCGTTCATCTTGTTAAATTGGAAGCCAATAGTTATTTGTGCATGCCATGCCTCGAAGCTACACAATAAAGGCGTTTTTTGTGTGAAACAACACAACGGCATGCGTACAAAATGTACCGTGTGGTGGTACGCCGGGTGCGGCAAGCCCGCCACTATTTGCGCGCTAGACAGCGTGCTCATAGACTGCATCGCCTTCTCTTTCATAACACCACCGTCCTAGATTGTTTATCATCTCTTAGATCGCTTTGTTATTACCACATTTCAGTATTGGCTCGTGCGAAATTATAATAAATAGTTTGAGATGTAATCGGTGTAACTACACATGAATGCAGCAAAGTCAATAGTAATAGATAGAAAATGTAATACGAAGTTTTGAAATTTTTATATACGGGGATTTATAAATATACAAAAGCTGTACTTCTATAAACTTAGTATATTAATATTGATATATAGGTAAACATATTATATGTATACTCAAATCATTCTAAAATCTTGTAGTTATTTTTCTATTAAAATCAACTTCTTTACCTTATTTTATTACTTTAATATCATGAATATTTCAATTTATAGCTATTTACAATCATATAATTATAACATGGAAAGTAGCGCGATACAATGTAGCGTATGCACGGGCAGAATTGTTTAAATTACATTATTAATTTCAAATATAACTTAAAACCGCCTCTCGTTTTAATTAAAACAATATCCCTTTGCTTTACAAGAGAGAAAGGCGAATAGAATTGCACTTACCACTTTGAGTTTGGCCTGAATTTCACGCAGTTTCCGCCTCGCCAGCACCTGTATGTGTGACGAGACCTGTTTCCTTGTGCGCGTCTTTCCCGTCCTCAGTTTTATATATCTTGCTATAAGTTCATTTCGACCTGGAACCGATAAATGAATAAATAGCTTAATAAAAACCATCACAAGGAAGCTATACAATTAAGATTCTAAAATATGCCGGACGCAGGTGAATACGAATTTACATCCCCTCGCCTTTTGTGCGTTGGGTGCTCTGCCAATTAGACTGTGCTTTGGACGTTTATTACGCAGGATATGCATATATTGCTCTATATAAATATTTAAAAAAATTAAGCTTATAACTGATAATATAAAAATAGACCATTTTAGGATTTTTTTCATAGTTTATAAGTTTACATATATAGGCGAAAATGAAATTATGCATGCGGACTTCGGTGTCTATGAGTATATATTTATCTATATATATAAAAGGACTTGTTCTGACGGACTGAGGTAAGACGCACGCACAGCCATAACCGCTGTGCTTAGAAACGGGAAATTTGGACAGATGTTTATTTTTATAATCTCGATATCCACTAAGAAGGGATTTTGAAAAATTTTAACCCTAAAGGGATGAAATAGGGGTTGAAAGTTTTTTAGAATTCACCCCCTAACCGTTCAAATAAGGGGTTGAAAGTTTATATGGAAATCGCCATCGATTTTTATAAAAAATTAATTCAGACTATTAAAAATATTTTATTGAACACGTGTTTCGTGTTTTTTTTTAATTCCCCCTAAGGGTGCAAATAAGCGGGCGAAGTCACGCGCCTACTAGTACTTTATAATACCACTCTCACCTACTAAGCTAAAATAGATCATATTGGCCAAAAGCGACCATTCCAATATTCTTTTATTCATTGTCCTATTCCGTATAAAATTCCTCAGAGTCATCTACATGGTATATTTAAAAAAAATACAATTAATAAATAAAAGAGCCAATTGTCATAGCCCGCGAAATATTCCGAATAGTCGAATCAAAACCCGCTGTACAATGCAATACCGGCGCAGTCGATGCCGATCTCGTTATGAAACAATTTTCAAAATATTTTGAATAGCTATTTTCAATTATTGAAACTGCAGCCGGCCAGGAATGCGGGGTGGATCGACAGCGGTAATGAAATATATTTTACTAACCGAATTGTTATTCCGAAACTACCCTCACTCAGCGTTATTGCTTTCAATTTTCTATTTTAATAAAATATTATATTAATATGAAAAATATATTTTTTGCGTATCTTTCCTACCGATGCAAGTTTGAATCGAACAATGGTGTATTAATTTGAGGCGAGTGTAGAACAAGACCGGGCCAGACCAAAGTAAATTGAAATCTCATTGAATTCGGGGAATGCGATGGCAACGAGAGACGGCTGGTGCGAATTTAATTAACCCCTTGCCTGCTCGTTGAGGCGTGAGTGCGTATATCTATTCATTTTCATGTAGTTCGTCAGTTAAATTTTATGCATGATAAAACACTTTTTGAATTATAAAAAACTTTTTTAGATTTCAAATAAAATGGCCAGCCGTAGATTAATAAGTTTGTTCAACAACAAAGCGATACAGTGGCTCAAAACAACAATAAATTTTCTTAATATACGAGATATAAATATAACTCGAGTCGCTCCTAACTTTGTCCGAAATTAAAGTGAAAGGCAGTTGTAGTAAGCTCGGCAACAAACTTTTGAAGTCTGCTAAGTGAAAACATTCTTGAAATCGCTCTGAAATTATGGCACCATTTCATAAAATTTTCACGACGGGCATTAGGTTAAAATTAGTGGAGGTTACGAGAGGTGACGATTAAGCCGAATGGACGCGATAAATAAACACGCCGTATGTCAGCCGTTACGGTGCCCGCGAATCCCGCATCTAGAGTGCTTTCACCCGAAACATCGTGTGCATCTCTCTCTATAAATAGTGCAGAGGAGTTACAAGTGTAGATATAGATCTCTATTGGGCGGCGAATAGAAAAACAAGAGACGATTATTTATCACTTAGTTGGCTAATTTGGTCCACTGCCAGCGTCGCGCTACGCTCTCGCGCACTCTGCTCGAATGAAATTGTGCGTAGAGCCGCCATATAAGAATATTGATTTCTTTTAGCGTCAATTAGTAATTGCACGATGATTTTCTATCTCCATTAATAACGAGAAAATTATTTGAATTTATTTAAAGATTTCATTATATTTACATTCAAAATAAATAACATAACATTATGATAATATTTTATTTAAGCTCAGAGTAAGAACCTTGAATATATATTTCTTTTTGATAATAATTTTTACTGCGGTAAGTTATCGGAGAGCCATCAGAAACACATTAACGTAAAGCTATGGACCTTCCAATTGTTTTTCCTATAGGTAAGCTTTTAGCTGAGATAATACTTCAAACTGGTAGATAGGTACTGTTTGTGTTGATAAACAATAAAAATGTTTTTTTTTGTTTTATTATGTTATATAGATTATGGGATTTAATCTTACTTAACATTAAATATATATACCTATTTTTTGAGCTGTAAATTTTGGAAATTATAATTGATGTCTTTCATTTCAATGAATATAATATATTTATATAACTTTTTTAATTAGTGTATTAAAAGATTAAATTTTGGAGCATTAATTTATTACTGGAAAATAACTGTAAACAAGATGGTATATTTTCAATAAATACTGGTTTTGGAAAGAGAACAACATTTGACGTTGCAGTTCGACGCTCATTTAAAGCTTGACATTAACATGTGGTCCGTTACATTTTTTTGTAAAATTATATAAATGGGCATTAATTAAAAATATCAGCTAATGTACAAGATAAAATGTAGCGAATGATAGCACGTGAAACATATAAATCAATAATTTTTTTTAGCTATACGCTGTATCCCGCAAATAGCAGGCAGAAACCCAGTGTTAAAACACGTTTACCATTTTCCGCCGTTTGAAGCATTTGCGCTTTGATTGGCAGAATATAACGCTGCATTCTGAATAATAAAATCTAAGTGATTTTGTGAAGTGTAGGTCAAATGCTCTTTATGTTTTTAGAAAACGTTTTCTTTCGTTTTAGACAACGTTTTCTAAAATCCTAGTCACAACAATAAGAATAGTTGAAGCTAGCAAATAAATAAAAATCATAGAAAGGGTCTTTTCCAATAAAAGAAACATTACGAGGTGATAGAAGAGTCAGAATTTTACGCTGACCCAAACAGAAGATATGCAAGGCAAATGGTAGTTGAAGGGTTGAGTTTCGACGATCTAAGGATTTCTCGAGACAATCGGGAGTTATGCCTTCGGGCGGGGCGCTAAGGCGCGGGAGAAGGGGCGGGCCTTCTTTATATTTTCTTACTGCGTTCGCCGCCTAGCGGCCGGGCCCCTTACACGCTCGCTCGCTCACTAATTGCGCATTCTTCGCATAGTTTAGACCCCCCGTGAACCCCTCGCCGCCCCCCGGCCACGTGAAGCCGACGAAACTTTCATACTCCCAGGATATTGAGCGGTTTTGAATGTCTTAACTCACGAACGTGCCTGCAGCGGTGCTTGTGCTTTGTAGGCAAACTGTTTCGAACAACTCACCGCACCGTTCAACGCTAAATTACAGCTCGCTTGCCAGTTGCCGGTGACGAGGTGAAGTCCTCTTAATACAATGCTCAACTTGAACGGCATCATAATATATTACCGATACCTATATCGCTATAAGCTGCACGCTCGATCAAGGATATACCTAATTTAAAGAAGTAAACAATTTTAATTACGAAGTAAATAATTTAAACTATAGAGAAAAGCAATGCATCGGAAACGTTAAAATTTCAAAGCACAATCTTAATCTGAGTTAGCAATAAAACTACACACTAGCGCACGGGATAGCGCGGGATCGAGGCTCCTCGAAGATTGGAGGGCGAGGGTGTGACAGACAGGAGGGAATGGAGAGTGACGCACTGTTGGCTAGATTAAGCCGGGCCGGCACGTCCGCGAGTAATGCGACCATATATTGTGTGGACGGCTACCCCGACGTAATAAACTTGATGGACAAATTATTAAATACATTTAAACGATTATACGACGACGATACTTGTGTCAAATCAGACACATTTTTAATTATCATGTATAGTCTACACATTGTTCAACTTGGGTGTTTCATGTCAAGCTGAAAATTTTAAATTATTGTCTTCATAATAAAGTTTACCTAACTTCATACAAAGGATAAATCATGTTATACATATGTAATATATGTACATATATTTTGCAACATAAACGTTGAATTTCTAACATTTCAAGAACATTCTTAAGTCTCAGCTATTAGTAACAAAGTGAAACCAAAGAGAGTACCAGTTACAGAAAGTTAAAATATAGTTAGCTGATTCAGCTAACTATAAACCTAACAAAAATATTCAAAGAAACAAAACAAGTAACTACAGCGCATCACGTGGAGGCGTCTAAAGGATTATTTCCGCTGAGGCGATAAGATTAAACCGGCACATTTCTTTCCGTCTATTAAATCACTTAAGGTGGACACACCGCTTGCGGTACATTTGTTTAGCAATTCCATCCACCCGGTCCAACCCGGCGCTACCCGGTCCTACCCGGGCAGTCCTTTAATTAAACCCGGGCGCTATAATGTTGGCCCGACGCGAACTTAATGTGCGTCCGGCGGGTAATGGTAGTGGCTGCCTTTAATTGTTCCACGTCAATTGTCCCCGTAACGTACGTGACAATGGCGACTCTCCAGAAAGTTATTGCTGTTTTCGGTTGTGCGGAATTAAATGAGAAATTCTATGCGATTACTGTTGCTTATTAATCTTGCTGGTTTATTCCTGCAATGTCTATGGAGAGTAGCGGTCGATGGGACTGTGTTCATAAAATATACAGATATTAACGAATACAAATAAGTTTTACTATCCAACGATTAAATCTAAGGAACTAGATTTCTTACTATATTGTTAAATATAATATAAAATAAATGGAAGATACCGTTTGTCAAATTGTTACTTTTATATTGATTAAATTATAATTAAATGCAAATAATAATTATTGCGTCTTAGACAATCTAAAACCAAACTATGTAAAATATATTATACAAGAGACTCAAATGCGGCTTCGCTCCCTTAAATTAATTTTTGTATTATATATAGGCAAAGCATATTTTTTTAAATATATACATTTTATACAAAGAGTGACTGTAAAACCGACTGGTTGAGGGTTCGATCCCCATTTTTAATTTTTTAATTTTTATACAAAGAATCCTATGTTCCTGACACCCCTAAGGATCAACAAAGTTTCATGATAACTGGTTGAGCAGTTTTGGCGTGAAAGCATAACAAGCAAACTTACATTAACATTTACATATTAATACGATCCTGCTGTCTAACAGCGAGCTAATTGTTACACAGCTTGTACACGATGTATCATTGCATTTTAAATTAAAACATTCAATGTAATAAATAAAGTGTTTCTTTGAAAAAAAAAAAACATCACCAATTCAAATAATAATAAAACAACGCTGATACTTGGCAATCATCCTGAAGCTGAAATCATAAGCGATCAAAACAATTATAGCCTTTATACATTTGTTTCAAGCAGTTACAGAAAATATTAAGTCGAAACACGGGAGATTTACTTCTGTTAATTTAGTGAGGGGGAAAGGTTCCTTCGGTGATCATCACGTAGCGTTAACGAGCTTCCTTAGTTAACATTGTAGCGTGGAAAAATTTACAGAAACTGAGCTTGCATTACAATCATCCAGTCGTTTCCAAATAAAATTGGGTCAATAAGTTCTGGAGTGTCAACTTTATTGCCTTGATAATTGGTTTGATTTATGGTATTTAGGGTGAAAAATTATTCAAAACGATATTTAATTGTATATTTAAATACTGCGTTTATACGCAGGTAGCTGATATCCATATTTTAATATGCATAAATTTGATAATACTAATTTTATTATGCGTTAAATATTCAAACATTGTTTTATAGTTTCAATGTGAACAATAAAATGTGGGTTTAATTATAATTATTACAACAGACTGCAACTAGCCAGCGTACTAGACTCGACGTCTCCATCTTTTACTTTTGTACATACTCAAATTATAATTAACCAGCCATACATAAATTTAAGAACCTTTTTGTTTATTGTATGTTATAATTAAAAAACTGTTATGTCCATTTGTATGGAAACACGTGATCTTAATGTTCGCGTTCTGAAGATTGTAGACGATGCGAAAAAAAAGTTCGAAGCCGCGAATTCAGTTCGTCGAATCGGAGACACACCGATGGAGAGATAATAATTGTCGGTTCACGTCTTTCCGTGGAATCCTATTGCGCAAACCGCTTTGTCGGCTCACATCAATACCTACAGTGCCTTTTGTCTCGTGCCACACCATTGTTCATTTTAGGAACGGCCTTGAGAGCGCTTCATAATTCAATTATGCTAAACGAACACAAATCGATGTAGAAAGTTTGTGCAAGTGCTGGCTTATCATTGATTTACTGTTTCATATCCCTATAGTTATTGCTAATCTATTTCGCATATAGCATAGTAGGTAGAACGAGTCTAGTTTTAAGACAATTCGCCGGTATTTGCCGCGAAACCAGAGCGAAGATTTGAAAATATTATTAAATAACAATTCATTCTCCCGAGTGAAAATCGAATCCACAAGCCGCCTTTACAGTCACACGCTTGTGCTATCGCGCCACGGCGGCCTCTCAATTCACACTGAACGAATACAGCAATATAAATTTAAAAAAAAAGTTTGTTGCTTATTTACATATTATAACAATATTAGGAAAAGAAAAAAGTAGCTTGAACTTTCTTCACACAGCTCTATCCAAAGAGTACCAACCTACCTAATTACTTTATTAGATTTATTATAATATTCAAATATAATTAACATTTGTAATAATTTAAAATTTGTAATAGTTATTATCGTATCTTTCATGAAAACAGTTCATCCTCTATCACGTCCGGACTCACCGTACATCTTGCCCTCGTCCGAGAGGATGATCTTGCGTCGGCCGCACGGCGGGTATATCGCGAGCGCCTCCTGGAAGCTCTGCTCGATGTCCGGCGACCATACGCCCTCCGCGTCCGCTGCTGACATATCCTAAAAAAATATATTTTTTTATTACAACTAAATGATTGCAAGAAATTAAATTAGAAGCTTTCGTGGCGCAAAAGTGAAGCCTTAAGTTTCGCCACTAAATACGCAATGCCTCCAGAATTTTTTGGAAATTGCGGAACTGATTGTCTGAACACAAGGTTTCCAGATTCCGTCTGCCTACCTTTCTATGTGCAGGATACAGCGTGAAGCTAAAAAAAAACGATTAAATACGAATTAAGCGCCGATTGACATCTTAAGGATCATTTGTTCAAGTTCCATTATGAAAATAAATGAATTATATTCATAAGTAACTTACTTAACTTTTAAGTTACTTATTAATATAATTGATTTATTATCTATATTTATCGCAAATAAAGGGTATTTTACATATGTACTAGTTTGGAATTTCTGAAGTAGCATTAAGGGTTGAAATGTACATAGATAAGGTTCACCGCTGCGGGCCTTGAAATTTCATCTTAATATATTAACTCAATTAAAATTAAATTAAATTAGCTTCACGCTATATCCCGCACACAGCAGGGTAAGCAGAGGGAACCTTAAGACATTCCATTCCCCACTTTCTGCCGAATTTTGGAGGCATTGCGTGTTGAGTGGCAGAACTCAACGCCGCGCTTTACGTCGAGGTAAACCAGAGCGAAGAAAGTGGAAATATTAATTTAAGTAAATTCATCTCCTCGAGTAGGGATCGAACCCACAACCAGTGGTTTTACAGTCACACTTTGTGCCACTGCGCCACGACTGGCCTAACTCAATAATAAAATAAATATCAATTGACAGCTGTACGGGTTAAATAAATTACTAGTTTTAATTGTGAGTCCCGCCAGATCGCTTCTTGTTACTCGGCTTTTTGTTTTTGTAAGTATTAAGACAATATACATTTGTTGTTCTCACGTATACATACAACAACTATCTATTATATCTTTATAACAAAATATCTGTTTCTCAACACTACTTTTTTGAAATAGTTCTATAACAAATTGATTTATCACTTTTTTTTTCAAAAAAATTTTTTATTTCAAAAAAAGACTAAATAATATCGACAAATTATATTTACGTCGATGGTACATTAAAGTAGGTTATGTTCCTTTACATATTTAATAGTGACTTCGTAAAATAACCATAAAGAGTTGTAGTACATTTGGTTCTGTATTATTAAGTTATATATATGGTTAAATAATACCTTATAAAATGTACAGGTAATAATCAATATGTTTATTAAAGTTAAGTGATAGTTTAAAAAGTCATACGTTTAAAACATGAATTGCTCCAATTTTCATAAAACAAGTATTGCACGTACCTACTCTTATATGAACCGGTAAGTACCCAGGTTACCTTATATGGATATGTTGAGTAAAATATACTTGTATTTGTGGATATACACATATTAATGGCAATTAACTTAAATATAAATAGGTACCTACTACTACCATATAAAAATGAAATTTACCCAATTTCATGTCTTTTAACATCAACGAGCAAAACAAAAATATCGACGTTATTTAATTTGCAATGAAGCTTTAATTTCTCAACGATATTTTTTTTTTATTTATAATAATAAACTAGTCGACATATTGTAGGTAACTTTCTCGTAATTCCATCTTAACATATCATAGCAAAACTAATGTTTTGATTAAAAATAATATAAATTTCCGTTCAAACTCCTGATTTTATTGCTTTCTGCAAAGTATTCAAACGATGATTTCAATAAACCATTTAAACCAAAGCGATAGGTGAATCAGACGTATATTTTTATACACAGTACGCGTCATCCAAAAATATAGTTTTACGTGTGGATTTATTGCCTTACCCACTGAAATGCTGAACTGCATCATAATAGTATATCGGTTTATCAGAAGTCATATGGCATTTAACGTTGACACAGATGTTGGTATCATGACCAGATGAAAAATGCTCAATTTTCTGTTACAAAAATCTCTTTACATATATGGTCATAACAATTACCTACCACGATTATACTATCCGAACTGAATCATAAAATAAAATATCAAAATTCAATTAGAACAAGAAACCTAAAAGATGCGTCATTTAAATTAATAGTGCCGGTTCTAGTCTCGAAGAGAAGAAAACAAAAATAACGCGTTCGGCACCGGCGCGAATCGAGC
Organism: Heliconius sara; assembly: GCA_917862395.2. Lineage (NCBI taxonomy): Eukaryota > Metazoa > Arthropoda > Insecta > Lepidoptera > Nymphalidae > Heliconius > Heliconius sara. The sequence goes on along the minus strand of OU860796.2, from coordinate 3,747,954 downwards.
GGACGTTAGACGAAAACATTGTGAATCACTTGCTCACTGGAACTGCCTCTTTATTTTCTTAAAAGCTAATATTTGTACGTTAAACACAGTGTAGCATCGACTTTGTGTTCATATGTACTTAACAAGGTTGTTGATAAAAGTTTTGTCTGCATGAGGTGAAAGCTTGACGTCGGTACGAGTCGTGCCAGAGTTTTGAAAGTTTATATTGCATGTGAAGCTTAAAGTAAAAGATATTTTATCACCATTTTATATTCCATAATTTTTATATCATGTGTTTATTGTTCAATTTCGACAATAACCAATAATTTACATAAGCTTGTTCTTAATTGTTAACTTTTTTATTTTTATTTCATATTTTTAATATAAAACACCAACTTATAAGCCGACTAAATTATCTTATAAAAATATCTTTATTCTCTTTATAGCCATATGTCATTGTTAAGATAAATAGTAACAAAAAAATCATTTATAAACTAATTACATATTAAAAAAAACAAAAACAATACCTTTTCATCGTCACTGGCTTCACCGACATCTAAGTGCTTGGCGTCGGCGCCGCCCGAGCCGTTGGTGTCGGGCGCGCCGGCCGCCGCGCTCCACGGAGACGCAATGGTGCCGGCTGCGAGCGCGCCGCTCGCTGGAACAAACACATGTTACTATTAACTATATGTTATTATTTTAAAGGTGATATAGAAATGTATAATCTATCTGTGACAGAAGTCGCTGAAAAATCATCTCTCATCATCTCCTTCAGCCAGTCGTGGCGCAGCGGCACGAAGTGTGACTGCGAAACCGCCTGGTTGTGGGTTCGATCCCCACTCGAGGAGATGAAATATTTAATTAAATTTATATTTACATTTCTTCGCTCTGGTGTCGAGGCTAAGCGCGGCATTGAGTTCTGTCACTCAACACGCAATGCCTCCAGAATTCGGCAGAAAGGGGGAACGGAGTGTCTTAACACAAGGTTCCCTCTTTTTACCCTGCTGTATGCGGGATACAGCGTGAAGCTGATTTATTTATTTAATCATTTCTTTGAGGAGTTCTATTTAGAATACAGCTTCATGCTGTATCCCGTATATAACAGGGCACGCAGAGGTGACTCAGTGTTAAGACACTCCATTCCCCATTTTCCACCGAATTCTGTTGGCATTGAGTGTTAAGTGGGGGAACTCAACGCCGCGTTTTGCTACGTCACCAGAGCGAAGAAATAAAAATATAAAATATTTCATTTTAATCTAGTTGAATCAAACCCACAACCTGCCGCGTTCCCAGTCACACGATTTTTAATCATCAATATAGTCTCAATAAAGTTATAAAACATAGTTGGCAAGAAATAGACGTGATGATTGTATGACACATGCAATGAAGAATAATTTATTTTCAGTGTCCACAATCCACTACATTATGTTTTACGTAGTATGAGCACAAGTGTATCTCAAGTGAATAATTTTGTTTCTAAGAACCTACAGTGTGTAAACTACACTATACCTACACGAAAATAATGTGACAGGAAAAGTATATTTATAAAAAGTTGTTTATTATTTTATATATATTAAATATATGTATTTAAGGTGGGATTTTAGATTACTTACAAGCAAAAAAAATTATAAAAGCAACTTACATAATTATTCATTTGTATAACTGTTTAGTTAACATATGTTCATATTATATTGACCAATGTATCATTATAAGTTACTTCAAATTTATTATTGCTATTATAAAATTTATAGGCTATTAAGTTTCTGATTTTTTAAAAATTAAATTTAGATCTACACGTATACATACAAAATCAACTTAAAACATTTTAAATACAAACAAATATTACATCAACTATTATAAAGGCGAAAAGGAAACACCATACGGACAAACATAAAAAAAGGAGAGTATAAATAAGAGTAATTTAGTAGCATCATATGAATGATCTGGTACTGTACTGTACTCTGACGTCACACGGTGTTTGCTTACACACATTCAGACGCGCGCCTTGTAAACTTCCAATCGTATTGTGGCTTTGCACTAATACACTAATGTAAGCAAAAACAAGATTTACAGCTGCGTTTCGTGTATAGCAACGGTTGTGTCTTGTACTAACTATTAATAAACCGTTTTAGAGTATGAATTGTTTTGGTTTCACTGATATTACCTTATGTAACTTTTAAATATTGTTGTTTATTTTCTAATCGTAACTATGCTAATATGTTTTTGTTCCATGTGTAGATATAATATATTTATAATAAGTTTCGTCGCTTGTCAAATACGTCTTGGCGCAGTGGGATAGCGTTTGTTGCGCGACAGTTGGTTCCTCATCCTCGTTCGACGGATTATATTGCGGCATTAAACACGCAATGTCTCGAAAATTAGGCGGAATGTGGGGACGGATTGTCTTAATTTAAATTAGGTTCCCTGTGCCTATCCTGATGTACGGGCAAAGGCGTGAAAGTTTTTTAATAAACTAAGGAAACTATCTTCTGTATGTAGCTTTGTTTTATATTTACAACTGACGTTTAAAAATAACTCTATTTCATTTAAATTTAAATTATACCACTACATAAATTTAAGTGTTTATAGTATTTGCAATGCTTACAACGGATCGCTGATTGCTATAACAACATCTACTACGTAAGACATAGGCCGTGAAGTTACATTTCTCATTATTGAGGTTAACTTAAATTAATGAAAACTATTTATATTATAGATACCCTTGACATAATTTTTAACGTCATATCTTGATAAGCACGATATAAATAAATGTCAGTTCTAAAAGTAAAAGTTTAGTAAACATTGTCAATTCATAATAATTTGTAGAAGAAAAACCAGTAACCACCACCAAACAAAATTATGAAACATTTTGGTCTTAAAAACAATATTAACAAACATGTGAACAAGAAAAACCCAAACCGTTCAGATTCGCATTTCATAATAGCTAAGCTTTGTTCGAGACGCGAGAGCGGGGGTCGTAGGCATTCTCGAAATTTTCATATTTACCGTTAGAAATATGCAGGTACGAACGCAACAATATAAATATAATATCAAAAACGGAGAATTTTGTTATGAAGATCCGCTCGAGGAGAGTAAAAGTATGCGCCGCCCGCCTTCCGGCGTGTCCCCGTGCCGTCGCTACTCAATAAATATACTTTACCTCCTTACTTTTCTAAAGAAATATTTCTTAATCTGTCGTAGCTAACTCTGGAATTTTAAGGTATTTTCTTTTTGTTCATACATACATATTTACAACTACATTTTGTCTTTTGATGATATGACATTGTATCCGTTGAAAAGCATGGTTAGCTGTATAATATGTGTGATAGTATTTATGTTAACAATATGTTTGTATTTATGTTAACAATATGTTTGTAATATGTCACTCTACATACATACGTTTCTTAAACAGTTTAATTTTACTACAACAATATGAAACACAATACTATCAAAAAAAAATTAAATCAGCTTCACGTTGTATCCCGCACAGCTGGGAAGGCAGAGGGAACCAAGTGCTAAGACACTCCACTATAATATTATAGCGTATTCAAATGATACGATTCATTTAAAACTTGTCATACATAACATAAATAAATATACGTATATTAATATAGGTTTATCAATATTGTATAGTAATATTAGAACACCAAAATTAATATCACCAATAAACTAGCAATTAATCCATACACATATCAAACGAGGATCTTCAATTAGCACAATTCATATTAATTCGAGGCGACATTAAACCAGCGGCGGTCGGGGGCTGACAAAGGGCTGTGGACGTGCAATAATTAAAATAATAAAGCACCGTCGGGGCCCGGGCCCCTTTGTGATATGACAAGTGTCCGCAATAAGGGCCCGGCATGCGGGGGCCGGAGATCGACGTACGTTTTGGTTCAGAATTTGAAATATTTCAATGTCTATCAGTGGCTATGAAAGTGTTAAGTAACCTTTGGGATTCCACGTGAAATATGTACTTCAGTAGAATTTTGTATGTTGTGATTTCGAAATCACATGCTTTATTCGATTTAAAGGTTTATTCATTGAGGCGAAGTAATGTTCGATAATGTTAAAGAGGAATATCCATAAACCAATATTGACAAAACTTCATTCATTACTCATACAAGGTAAAGACGTAATGTAAGAAAATAATGTATTATGTCAGTAACATTTGTGAGTTAATGTTTGCAGTTTCGTGTTAAATGTAGGTTCATGGTTGGAACACAATTACTATGAATAATATAGTGAGGCCAGTCGTGGCGTAGGGGCACAAAGTGGAACCGTAAACGCGATTGGTTGTGGGTTCGATGCCCACTCGAGGAAATTAAATAATAATAATAACAATATATTTATTCATCAAATTAAATTTAACAAATTGCCTCTTAAACCAAGAGGTGTGCGTTGGTAGCCGTACTAGTATAAACTGTGTCATAGCTATCAGCGTCTTTCCTCTTTACAGGCAAATATTTATTTAAAATTTTTAAATATCTATTTAAAATGTATATTTCCATTTCTTCGCTCTGATGTCGAGGCAAAGCAAGGTGTTAGTTCTGTCATTTAAAACGCAATGCTGCAACGCAATGCCAAAAGAATTCGGCGGAAATGGTGAGTAGAGTGTCTTAACACTACTATCCCTTTGCCTACTCTGTGTGCGGGATACAGCGTAAAGCGAAAGAGAAAAAAGGAAAAAAATATAGCACAAGTCAACGCATCGCTCATAACACTGGATTACATTAATAACTTACACCAATATAATATATGTTGTAGTTAATTAAAAATATTTTAAGCCGATTTATTCACTTTACATTATAACGTAAAATATTCTGCTTTCATGTAATTCATGTTACATTTTATAATTAATTAAAAACTCAATAAAGTAGACAGTAGAGCTGACACTGTAGATCTTTATTTAGTATGATTTTTCAGTTTCAGCTTCACGCTGTAACCCCGCACGTAACAGGATAGGCAGATGGAGCTTAGTGTTAGGACACTCCGCTCTCCACTTTTGCTGAATCCTGGAGACATTGAGTGTTGAGTGACGGAACTTAACGCCGCACTGAACTCAACTGCATTGAAACCAGAGCGAAGAAATGAAAATATTAAATAATAATTAATTTTCTTCGAGCGGGAATAAATCCACAACCTGTCGCATTTACTCACACCCTTATGCCCCTGCGCCACAACTGGCCTCTTGATAAATAAAAGGAGTATCTATTAAAACAATATATATTACACATTGAACTTATAACATGCCACTACAAAAGTAATCAATATGGTAATGTTTTTTCACAAAATTTAATTTAAAAAAAAATTACGTGTTGTCCTTAACTGAAACAAGGCTAGAAGTAGCACGCGATCCCAGAAACAGGAATGCATTTAATACCGTCGGCGGAATAATTCCAGTAATTTAGTAGCGTTTACACCGTATCGCGTGTACTTCACCTACCTACCGGGTAATAGAAGAGAGCTTTTTCACAGCTACCCCGTTTTCGTTGTAAATGTACTGTGCTTTCTGTGTATTGTCAAAAGGTGTTTTAACTCGATTATTATTTGTACATACAAACATTTTGTACGTGTTAGATAATGATAGGTATGAGAGCTCCATAGAAAATCATTATCACATTAAAGTGACTTTGTTCTTGTTTTCATACTTCTAAGTATTTGGTTTTGGTTTATAAAAATAAAACGTTAACTAAATGACAAACATAAATTTATAGAAATGAAAAATAGTTGAAAATGTCTTAAATTTACGTTCGTTTCGTATTTCTATACAGTCTATGAATTATGAGTCTATTTTAATAAAGTACACATCATATTGAAATATTTCGTTGGCAATGAAAAAATTAAATATAAAATTGTATTTATCTTAATGAAAAAATGATCTCCCAATCCTCATAAAACTGAAAACAAAATATAAAACCTTTACTTAAGAACTTGAACACACATACGGCAATCGAATGTAAAAGTTATAATAAAAACCACACAAAAGACAGCGCGATCAACCGGCGAGCAGCGTCCATCTGCAAATTGGTGAAACGAGCAATAAAATAAAGAGAGGGAAAATAGAGAAATAATTTCCGTGTCGGGCGGGGGAGTGGAGGGTTGGGGGGGAGTGGGCGGCCACCTGTGCGCGACGGCGAGGGTTGCGCGCCAAAGTATGTTAATTAATTTTCGGTTGACCGTCCACCGCTCGAATCACCCGCTCGTGCGGTTTGCGTACATTTTCATGTAACAAAGGGCTCCGGCCGGTTAGCGTTCTCAATAACTTCACTTTTTAATGAGCGACATACCGATTTTTGGTTTGTGTACGAAAATTGCGTAATTATGGAGGTTTCGTCTCTATAAACAACTATGTAAATGTGATATAGAATTGTGGCTGTGGAGTTCTGATGATTATATAAATAAAACATAACCACCAGATAACAGAAAGAAGAAACACGAAACTACCCACCAAGCACACATTACATATTACAAGGGTTAATAAAACACAAATCAATGATTCGTGATTCAATTCACGACCCTAACTATATTAATTATTCAAAAGCTTCAACCCGTCAGTCCGTTTCATAATAGTCGATTCAACCCGATTTTAATACTACACGCGAGCGTATAGTACGGAACAGCGGTGAAAATCGATATTGACAGAGGACGCTGACGATGTTTATCTGCTGGTGTAAATGTTTATTAAGGGGACGGGACGTGCGCTCGTGCGGTGCCCGGGGAGCGCCACGTGGTGCGTGCAGCGCGCACGTAGTCGCCTCCAGCACAGAATGTAGCAACGTGCCTTCGCATCGTTGAAGGCACTCAACCTACGTCAGCAAGTCCTCCGCACAATACAGTTCCAAGCAAAGCGCTCAGTTTGCATACGATTTGTCACGAAAACAATCGAAGATGATAATAATATTAGCAATTATCAAAAAATATTCCCAATTCTCTCTATCATTTATAAAATGAAGATGATTATGTAACGCAACGGTTGTGGGTTCGATGAAATGAATTATTATTTATTAGTACTTTCATTTCTTTGCTCTGGCACCAAGGCAAAAGCTTGGCGTTGAGTTCCAGCAAAATTTGGCGGCGTCCAACCGAATTTTTCGGATTTTTTCGGTACGGAGTGTCTTAACACCAGTGTCTCTCTGCCTACCTACTATTGCTGTATGTGGGATACAGAGTGAAGCTGACTAGATTTATATATATTTTTTATAAAAGAAAGTTGTGAGCAGTTAATGAGCCATCTTAGAAACATGATCGTCACTTTCGGCTTCGTTTTAGTCGGATCTTTTTTTGTTTCTAATACGAAGTAAGCGCGTCGACAAAGATAATCATGGGAGCGCACCACTGAGTCACACATAGACCACTGCCAAGTGAACGCGATGCCAACAGTAAAGTCGTATCTGTCAGTGGCAGCCACGCAAGTTACCACTTTAAATACAGTTAGCGGAAGATCATATCTAAACAGTAATGGCTAAACATAGAATTTAATGATTCATCCGTCGATTTGCCAGCTGCGAAAGAAGACTCAGATTGTAGTGTACTCGGCGAATATCGCAGCTCGCCTTACAAAATGAAACGTAACAAAAACAACTGTATACTTGTGTAGTTTTCTTTCAATCTGGGGCCTTACTCTTGAAAGTAATTTCAATCCCATTTTGACGTCCAACATTGTCCAATGTAATCCTGCGGCGACGTTATTTTGGTACTCTTGAAACCAACATTCTCAAAGTGGGATTACTATTCTTTTGGCTAATCCTAACGCCGTTATAACTGACAGTTAGTGTTGTGCACTTTATACCGATAAATCTGCGATACATAATAACCATTCATAACTCATTGAAATAATTTATTTAAAAGCACATTTTTCGCAAAAACAATAATTATAAATCATATTTATTTTGTTTTACTTAAAAAGCAATGAAATCTTTGAAGTCGTCCTAAAAAAATTGATATATTTTATCTGTATGTCTAATTATTTAGAACGTTTTGTCAAAAAAGCATTTGACATATGAATTTGTTTATTATGTTAATGCTTATGTTGAAATATAATCGTTGACATATATCAGATACATATTACATTTATACAAATTATTAAAAAACAATATAGAAAAAAAGGTCAGATCGCGTTTGATGTAGTCAATACACGATTTGGAAGCTCTGTGTTTAAATTCTTTTTTCCATTGCTATCAATTGTATTTCATGTAAATTTTTGTTTCATTATTATTAGTATTAGTTTTTAGTGTATTGTAAATAATAGTTGAGGTAAGTTGTTAATTATATTCTTATATTATATTTTTTCCCTTATGTGTCATATTTGACAGGAGGAATGGATGTTAGGCCAGAACCGGATCCGCCTGATCCGGGTGATATTTTTTACACTGCCGATAGCGATATTCCATCTCCAATTTCTAGTTCTAGAAAACGCCACAGTATCAACCAAAATACAGGTTCACTAAAAATGACTATTATTGATCCTTCTGCTGCGATCCCTTCTATACAAACTATCCATATCAACCCTTCCTTCGATGATCTTCTAAATTTTTATCATGACTCTGATTCTGGCCCTTATATTGTTCACGTCTCTCGACTTGAGACAGAGCCATTAGCAGGACTATCTATAAAGGCTCTCAAATTTGGTGAATTTCTGTATAAAAATAAAATTGAAAGTATAAATAAAGAAGGGGTTAAAAGCATCGGTCGCAATAAAATAAGCATTGAGTTTATATCTGCTGATGCGGCCAATAATTTTATGTTAAATCCTCTGTTAACCACTCACAAATATAAGGCTTTTATCCCTACTTTTGGTATTACGCGTATGGGTTTGGTGCGGGACGTGCCAATAGAATGGTCTATGCAAGCTTTCACTGAAAGTTTGGAACTTCCGTCAGGGTGTGGTCCTGTTTTAAAAGCAAGAAGATTAAATCGCAAACAGGTTGTTGATGGTACTACTAGTTGGGTTCCTACACAATCTGTAGTCCTTACTTTTAGAGGTCAAGTATTGCCTAAAAAAATTTTTTTGTTTTATAATGCTCTGAATGTTGAACTTTATAATTTACCAACTATTCAGTGTCATAACTGTTGTAGGTTTGGTCACACTAAAAACATCTGCCGTTCTAAGCCAAGATGTTTTAAATGTGCCCAACCTCACTCTGGTGAATCTTGCTTAATCTCTGGTCATAATTTTTCTTGTCTTAATTGCTCTGGCAACCATTCCGCAATTGACCAATCCTGTCCAGAACACTCAAGACAGCGTTTAATTAAAAGTGCAATGTCGCAAGAAAATATTTCTTTTTCCCAGGCCTCTGCTCAGTTTCCTCGTTCGCGTAAGCCTTATGCTGAGGTAGTAAATCATCTAGCCTCTCACAGCTCTTCTCCACCTACTCAATCCTCTGCTGAAAGTTCATCTACCTCCAACAATCATACTCTTACCACTTCCTCATATAAAAAAACAGTCATCAAATCTGCTCGTCCTCATTCCCCAAGTCCACTTGGCTATGACAAAGTAGCTCATCAAAATATCATCTCTTTAGTTTCATCTGCTCTTGGTAATGGTTGTGCCATTAATACTCCCTCATCTCATTCTCCTTCTACTGAACAACTCTTGCATACTCTTTTACTCATTTTGACTAATCATTTGTCTTCCATTCATAGTAATAATAATCAACCGAACAACGCAGCTCCTATCTCCTCTCCTTCATCCTCCATTGCTCTTCCTCATGGACCCAGTGAAAATAATTCAGTGGAACTGTAAAAGTCTCTTTCAGAGGAAACCTGAAGTAATTCACTTGATTCAAGATCATAGTCCTGTTATACTTGCCATCTCTGAAACCTGGTTGAGGCCTGGTGTACGATTTCGTGTGCCAGGTTTCTCTTGTTTGAGGGATGACAGGAATGATGGGTACGCAGGTACTGCATTTTTAATTAATCGCTTGTTTCCCTTTTCGCGCTTATCCCTTCCTTCTCATAGCCCCAATTTTAATGTTGTTGCAGTTAAAGCCTTTGATATAACATTCGTTTCATTTTATATTCCCCATCCTGATTCTTCTTTAGGTGCAGATATACAGTCTATTTTATCAAGTCTACCCCGGCCACTCATCGTCCTGGGCGACTTTAATTCCCACCACACGGCGTGGGGCTGCAATCACTGTGATAGTTTTGCGTTACAGTTATTGGACATTTTTGATGATGCAAATGTCTGTTTTGTTAACGACGGTTCGCCAACTCGCAGAGTTTACCCTCATCAAAATCCTAAGAGTGCAGTCGATTTGACCCTTTGTTCTCCTTGTTTGGCTCCTTCCCTTAATTGGGAAGTTCTTTCCTCATCGTTTGGTAGTGATCATTTCCCCATTATTGTTACTTTACGCCCTTCCAAATCATCCCCTCCTTCCGCTCCAACCCCTCTGTTGCCCTATAGGTTAAATAGAGCTAATTGGTTGGAGTTTTCTTTATTTGTTGACTCCCACCTCCATAGTTTTCCCATTGTTAATGTAATCAATTCTTTAGCTTGCTACGATCATTTCATTAATATTTTATGCTCTGCAGCTGATTCCCATATTCCTCGTAAGCAGAATGGGCGTAAGTTATTATCATCCCCCCCTTGGTGGGACGAAGAATGCACTGCTGCTATTAAAACTCGTAAAGCTGCTGAACGGAAATATATCCAGCGTATGACCCCCTTAAATTTCATAGTTTACAAGAAAATAGCAGCCCAAACTAAAAGACTATTTAAAACCAAAAAGAAAAAGGGTTGGCTTCGTTTTTGTCAGTCTTTGCACCCTCGCACACCATCCTCTTTAGTTTGGAAATATATCAAAATTTTTCGTTTCTCCATTAATGATTTTCTATGTAACATATCGTCCAATGATTCTTCTTGGTTAAAAAATTTTACGTGTAGTCTTGCTCCTCCTTTTGTACCTAACTTCGATTGCTTTAACTCTCCCCTCCCATCGCAGGTTAATGTTTTAGATACTCCCTTTTCTATTAATGAGCTTCAGTGTGCTTTGAACGGCTTATCTGACTCTTCCCCTGGTGTAGATGGTATCCCTTATTCATTCCTTATAAATATAAGTATTCCTGCAAAAAATATATATCTTTCCATTGTTAATTCTTTTTTAGAATCCGGTTATGTTCCTTCTTCCTGGAAAACTCAAATTATTATTCCAATCTTAAAACCTGGGAAAGATCCCAAAGAGTCTTCTTCCTACCGTCCCATTGCATTGTCTTCCACGGTGTGCAAAGTCATGGAGCGTTTAATAAAAAATAGACTTGACTGGATATTGGAAAGTAGGGTATTACTTTCTAGGTCCCAATTTGGATTTAGGAAAGGTCTTGGCACAATTGATAGCCTTAGTGTTCTCACCTCAGAAATCCGCCTAAGCTTTGCTAAAGGCGAATATCTGGTAGGTGTTTTTTTGGATATCAGTTCCGCATACGATAGCGTCATTCTCTCTAATCTTAAAATTAAAATGCTTAGACTTGGTCTCCCTCCTAAATTATCTCAGTTCATTTTTAATCTATTTACCGACAGATCCATTCGAATCAGGCATCAAGGCAACCTTCTTCCTCCTAGATCTCTTTGGAATGGCCTTCCTCAGGGCTCTGTGCTGAGTCCTCTTTTATATAGCTTTTATACTCATGATTTAGATAAATCCGTTGATAGTTTTTGCAATATTTTGCAATATGCAGATGATATTGTTTTGTATTTTAGTTCAAAAAACATCGTCGAAATTGTATCTAGACTGAATTCTGCTTTATATTATTTAGGTGAATGGCTATCCATGCATGGGTTGTCATTGTCGGTCCCTAAAAGTAGTGTGGTTGTTTTTACTCGTAAAAGGCATATCCCTGTTGTTAATATTGTCTATAGCAATCAAAGTATTCCGGTTCTAAATTGCGTCAAGTTCTTGGGTGTGCTTTTAGATTCTAAATTATCTGGTTCTCCACATATGGAATATGTGGTCAATAAGTGTGAAAAGAATCTCCAAATTTTACGTGCAGTATCAGGGGTTTGGTGGGGTTCCCATCAATTTACGTTAAAATTGCTATATAACGCCATTATTCGTAGCCATTTTGATTACGCTATTTTTTTGTTGGACCCATGCTACAGGTCTGCTTTAATGAAATTAGATAAAATTCATTATAAGGCTTTAAGAATCATCTTGGGAGCTATGAAGTCATCCCCTACAAATGCGTTGCAAGTGGAATGTGTTGATCCTCCGCTCCACCTTCGTCGTCAATATCTTTCCGATCGCTTTATGTCTAAAGTGCTGCAGTCTTCATCTCATCCTTTGATTATCTGTCTTCATCGTCTCTCCCGTGCCATTAAATCCCCACGCCATTCTTCTTGCATTTTAAAAAGTTTCCATAAATTTTCTTCCCTTTCATCTTGTATTTTCACTTCTCCTATTCGCTCGTTATATTCTATTTCGTTTAGTGCGCTTACATATAATCCTTCTGTGCTCACGAGCCTGGGTATTGTCAAGAACGATCCGGGCGCTAATATTAAATTTCAAATTAATTTTGCTAAAAATTGGCCAGACTATATAGGCATTTTTACAGATGCTTCTAAGTCATCACATAATTCTAATGTTGGGGCTGCCTGTTGGATCCCGAAATACAAAATTATTTTAAGTTTTAAGTGTCCTCCTGAAACCTCTTCTTTTTCTGGCGAATGTATTGCTTTGCTTGAAGGCATATTGTTTGCAGAGTCGCACAATCTTAAAAAAGTTGTTATTTTTACAGATTGCTTAAGTGCTTTACAGTCTTTGTCACAAAATCCTTTCCGTAGCAAATCTAATTTTCACCTTGTGTTCAAAATCAGGGAAGCTCTGTATCGTTGCCACCAACAAGGGGTTCTCTTATCGTTGGCATGGATCCCGAGCCACTCTGGTATTTCAGATAATGACATAGTCGATTCTCTTGCCAAATCTGCAGTGACCACTGGACCCGTAACTCATAATTTTATTTATTCCCAAGACCTGTTGTCCTTGTCAAAATCTGATTTAAAAACTTCCTGGAATTTTTTTTGGAATAAATCTGTATTATTAAAAGGTAGATATTATGCTTCTATCCAACCGGAAGTTCCAACCTTTCCGTGGTTCTCTCGATATAGGCGCGCCAATAGATCTGTAACATCTACTATTTGTAGACTACGCCTAGGCCATGCGTGTACGCCTTTACATCTAGCTAAATTAAGAGTTAAAGATAATTCTATTTGTGAGTGTGGTTTGGAGGAAGGTTCTACGGATCACATTGTATTTAATTGCCCAAAACTTAACTATTCTCTTTATGATATCCTCCCTCTTAATGTACAGCGTCCTGTTAATATAAAATGTATTTTAGCTTTAGTTTTTAGTCCATTCATTAATATATTGGTTAAGTTTATTGTAGATAATGACATTAAGTTATAGTTGTTCTCAATGTGTGTGTAATTTTCTGTTTTTTATTTTCATTTGTACATTTCTAATATATCGTTTGTTTGTTTGTTTTAGTGTTTGAACCAGTACAACCACTTCCATATCTATATCAGTTCATAATATCTCTCAAAATTTACTGCTTCATATTTTTCGTGTTTTTTCTACTATACGTGACACTGGCAGATTATTTTGCGTCTGTCATCGCAAAATCAGGCCATTAAATTTAAAAAAAAAAAAAAAAAAAAAAATGCTTATGTTATCAGTTATAATAAATATATTTCTACAATCGATGTGCATTTAGCCTATAACTAAACGTAAAAGAAGGTTGAAATGAAAAATTAAGTAAAGTATAAGAAAATAACGAAGGTTAAATGCTTTTGAAGTTCACGCGAAAACTAATGATTGTTTTTATTTGAAAGAAACATACATAAATTTTTATGTTAATGGATAACGCTTAAATGTGCATATTTAAAGAAAGAATTGTGATTAGTCTATTATGTTTATAAAAGTGATTAAAATAAAAGTATTAATAAAAAAATGTTTTACTACTGAATATCTTTTTATTATAATAAGAATATTTATATGTACCATTATCTTATTATGTATAATATCATAAAGCTTAAAGCTATACATAAGTGTCACAAATAAGTACGTAAAAGTTGGTTAATTTTTAATTTATAAGAAAGACCAAAAGACAAACTTTTTCTTTAACTATAAAAAAAAACTAAAAATAACATCACATAGTGTAATGGTTTGCTTTTATTTTTTTCTTGCTGTATATATAATATTTTGTTTTAAATGCCAATTATGTAATTAAACAATACTTAAAACAAACATCTTTATTGGTAATTTTAAAAATACAAGTGCAACACAAAACTATCTTTAAATAATTAAATCATTCGTTTTAAAATAAGTTTAATAAGATCATTTACATATTGTTACATCTGAAACATTTCCCTTTAGCATGAGATTCATATATCTAATTACAAATCAAGTTCTAAAAACACTTTATTGCATAAAGATAATTAATACATTCAATCAAATTTGTACTTATTTAAAGTATAAAGGTATTTTTGTTATTTGTTATATCAAACATTTATATATACATACATTATTCATACATAAATACATACATAGATATTATATATACATTTATATAGAGATACAATTATAGACATACATATATACAAATACTTGATACTTAAAAAATTTTATGACATATCCAGGAAATTTATTAAACTCTGAACAATCACTCATACTTTTAAGCATTTTTGTAAAGTTTTGATAAATTCAAAATGATTTATTTGGAAAGCTAATATAGTTTATTTCATTATTATTTAATTTGTTTCATTAAATTAAACAATATAGTACAGTAGAATATAATTTTGTTACACATAAGTACATATTTACTCGGTAATTGAATCAATCAATTAAATATTAATAATATTTTATACAAGTTTATAAGAAAATTCAATGTCTTACTGTATTGCTCAACTATTTTCAACTTGAAAAGTAATTTTTATTTTACAACAAACATTGTTAGACAATACCTTAATATTAAAATAAAAATATACAAATTTATTTATAAAAAGATTTATATAACTTGTGGACCTATTTTCTGTTTCTTTCCTTAATTTTGTAGCTATTATATGTTTTTACTACCTTTCAGTCAGCTGTAATGTTTGGAGACTTCTACTTCTTCTACCTCCAAGTCTTCCAACTCATTTCTAGACAATACTTTAACACATATGTAGTCACTTGCAATATGTGTTATTTATTTACAATGCTGCACCCTGTGTTTCCATTTGTGAACATTTTTGTTTATTTAGGTTGAGCAGAAATGTGAATTTTGGCGAAATATTCTTGTAAAGTTCGTGTAAGCATCTACATCTAGAGGTCATCTCAACTATCAAACTTATCCACTTTTAGGCCAAAATATGGTCGCCTATAAAATGATAGTATAATTACTATTCTTTGTATTGTAGTTTGTAAAATATCTAAGTACCAACTACTATATTGGTATATTGCTACTGAATCATATATTGGTAGTTATTTAATATGTATTTTTACAAAGCAAAATGCTCATTCCAATTAAAACTTCTTCAAAAGTCCACCGATAATATATTTAACTTACCTAGTATATGTAAGTTACAGTCATTAATTTCGTTTTAAATTTTTGGACTTTATGTGACGAATTTCACTTATTTCTTCGTATCACCTCTATAACAGAATTTTTCATTAAGGCAGTCAGTAGTTTTCAGTTTTCTTTGAAATTCGCGAATCGACGCATGTTTCGTTGTTTTTAATGTCTAATTTATATGTTTTCCTCAAAACACAGTACATAAGCACTAAACGTGCCATTTTATTGCCGTTTTCACGAGAAAAATAACAAATCAATTTCTAAAAAGGTACACTTTAGCTATTGACTAAATTCCTAATTCCACTTCTAGTTTTGCTGTCATTTTAGCTGTCAAAAACGCGTCAAGAGTACCAAATATCACAATTCTAACGAATTTTACAACAATTTTTAGTTAACGCAAGCGTCAACTAGCGGGCGGTAGTGGACTTAGCAATTGATTGCTTTCAAGAGTACGAAATGACATTTATTGACGATTGATCATTGAATATTGTCGTCAAGAGTAAGGCCCCAGGGGCCTTACTCTTGAAAGTAATTTCAATCCCATTTTGACGTCCAACATTGTCCAATGTAATCCTGCGGCGACGTTATTTTGGTACTCTTGAAACCAACATTCTCAAAGTCGGATTACTATTCTTTTGACTAATCCTAACGCCGTTATAACTGACAGTTAGTGTTGTGCACTTTATACCGATAAATCTGCGATACATAATAACCATTCATAACTCATTGAAATAATTTATTTAAATGCACATTTTTCGCAAAAACAATAATTATAAATCATATTTATTTTGTTTTACTTAAAAAACAATGAAATCTTTGAAGTCGTCCTAAAAAAATGGATATATTTTATCTGTATGTTTAATTATTTAGAATGTTTTGTCAAAAAAAGCATTTGACATATGAATTTGTTTATTATGTTAATGCTTATGTTATCAGTTATAATAAATATATTTCTACAATCGATGTGCATTTAGCCTATAACTAAACGTAAAAGAAGGTTGAAATGTAAAATTAAGTAAAGTATAACAAAATAACGAAGGTTAAATGCTTTTGAAGTTCAAGCGAAAACTAATGATTGTTTTTATTTGAAAGAAACATACATAAATTTTTATGTTAATGGATAACGCTTAAATGTGCATATTTAAAGAAAGAATTGTGATTAGTCTATTATGTTTATAAAAGTGATTAAAATAAAAGTATTAATAAAAAAATGTTTTACTACTGAATGTCTTTTTATTATAGTAAGAATATTTATATGTACCATTATCATATTATGTATAATATCATAAAGCATAAAGCTATACATAAGTGTCATAAATAAGTACTTAAAAGTGGGTTAATTTCTAATTTATAAGAAAGACCAAAAGACAAACTTTTTTCTTTAACTATAAAAAAAAACTAAAAATAACATCATATAGTGTAATGGTTTGCTTTTATTTTTTTCTTGCTGTATATATAATATTTTGTTTTAAATGCCAATTATGTAATTAAACAATAATTAAAACATACATCTTTATTGGTAATATTAAAAATACAAGTGCAACACAAAACTATCTTTAAATAATTAAATCATTCTTTTTAAAATAAGTTTAATAAGATCATTTACATATTGTTACATCTGAAACATTTCCCTTTAGCATGAGAGCATCTAATTACAAATCAAGTTCGAAAAACACTTTATTGCATAAAGATAATACATTCAATCAAATTTGTACTTATATTAAATGAAACTAATTTAACCGGATTAATCGCGTATATTTAAGATTTTACATTTTGGAAACCCGACGTTTCGAACACTTTACAGTAGTCCGTGGTCACGGGTAGACTGAGGTGGCATTCGTCTGTCAGTTGATATAATTATCATATCAAACTACCGCCAGCGATTTCTTAATTGCCTCGCGTACTGCCCTGGATTCCTGCAGAATGAGCTGATAGTATCTTGCCCTCTGGTATGGTGGGTTTGAGACTTCAATGATTTTATGAGTGGGTCCCAGGTGGTAGAAAGTTTCCAGCCATCCTCTCTATTGAAATTAGGATGTTTTTGTATTTCAATAGCCTCACGGATCATCCGAGGAATGAATCTATTTTCCTTAGCAAGGATTTGAGGATTATCAAACCTAATGTAGTGGCTGGGTTTATCCGCAGTATGCTCACACACAGCTGACTTCGATACATGCCCATTCTTGATATCTGAGATGTGTTCCTTCACCCAAATCACCTCAAATCCTTGCTAAGGAAAATAGATTCATTCCTCGGATGATCCGTGAGGCTATTGAAATACAAAAACATCCTAATTTCAATAGAGAGGATGGCTGGAAACTTTCTACCACCTGGGACCCACTCATAAAATCATTGAAGTCTCAAACCCACCATACCAGAGGGCAAGATACTATCAGCTCATTCTGCAGGAATCCAGGGCAGTACGCGAGGCAATTAAGAAATCGCTGGCGGTAGTTTGATATGATAATTATATCAACTGACAGACGAATGCCACCTCAGTCTACCCGTGACCACGGACTACTGTAAAGTGTTCGAAACGTCGGGTTTCCAAAATGTAAAATCTTAAATATACGCGATTAATCCGGTTAAATTAGTTTCATTTAATATGTGTAATAATCGCGAAAGTCAAAGAACTTATTAAATTTGTACTTATTTAAAGTATAAACATATTTTTGTTATTTGTTATATCAAACATTTATATATGCATACATTATTCATACATAAATACATACATAGATATTATATATACATTTATATAGAGATACAATTATAGACATACATATATACAAATACTTGATACTTAACAAAATTTATGACATATCCAGGAAATCTATTAAACTCTGACCAATCACTCATACTTTTAAGCATTTTTGTAAAGTTTTGATAAATTCAAAATGATTTATTTGGAAAGCTAATATAGTTTATTTCATTATTATTTAATTTGTTTCATTAAATTAAACAATATAGCACAGTAGAATATAATTTTGTTACACATAAGTACATATTTACTCGGTAATTGAATCAATAAATTAAATATTAATAATATTTTATACAAGTTTATAAGAAAATTCAATGTCTTACTGTATTGCTCAACTATTTTCAACTTTAAAAGTAATTTTTATTGTATTACAAACATTGTTAGACAATACCTTAATATTAAAATAAAAATATACAAATTTATTTATAAAAAGATTTATATAACTTGTAGACCTATTTTCTGTTAGTTTCCTTAATTTTATAGCTATTATATGTTTTTACTACCTTTCAGTCAGCTGTAATGTTTGGGAGACTTCTACTTCTTCTACCTCCAAGTCTTCCAACTCATTTCTAGATAATACTTCAACACATATGTTGTCACTTGCAATATGTGTTATTTATTTACAATGCTGCACCCTGTGTTTCCATTTGTGATCATTTTTGTTTATTTAGGTTGAGCAGAAATGTGAATTTTGGCGAAATATTCTTGTAAAGTTCGTGTAAGTATCTACATCTAGAGGTCATCTCAACTATCAAACTTATCCACTTTTGGGCCAAAATATGGTCGCCTATAAAATGATAGTATAATTACTATTCTTGCTATTGTAGTTTATAAAATATTTAAGTACCAACTACTATATTGGTATATTGCTACTGAATGATATATTGGTAGTTATTTAATATGTATTTTTACAAAGCAAATGCTCATTCCAATTAAAACTTCTTCAAAAGTCCACTGATAATATATTTAAATACATTTGAAAAATAAACACTCAGTGATTTTGTTTAGCACTTTAATCAGCAGTTACTATTACATATATGTATTTCCTTAGATTAATACTTAACTTACCTAGTATATGTAAGTTACAGTCATTAATTTCGTTTTAAATTTTTGGACTTTATGTGACGAATTTCACTTATTTCTTCGTATCACCTCTATAACAGAATTTTTCAGTAAGGCAGTCAGTAGTTTTCAGTTTTCTTTAAAATTCGCGAATCGACGCATGTTTCATTGCTTTAAGGTCTAATTTATATGTTTTCCTCAAAACACAATACATAAGCACTCAACGTGCCATTTTTTTGCCGTTTTCACGAGAAAAATAACAAATCAATTTCTAAAAAGTTACACTTTAGCTATTGACTAAATTCCTAATTCCACTTCTAGTTTTGCTGTCATTTTAGCTGTCAAAAACGCGTCAAGAGTACCAAATATCACAATTCTAACGAATTTTACAACAATTTTTAGTTAACGCAAGCGTCAACTAGCGGGCGGTAGTGGACTTAGCAATTGATTGCTTTCAAGAGTACGAAATGACATTTATTGACGATTGATCATTGAATATTGTCGTCAAGAGTAAGGCCCCAGGTCAGTGCGTTTTATTATTTTTTATTTATTAGATATATCTATATGTTTTTTGGGTAGAAATGATAAGATTTTTTTGTAATTTTAATATAAAATATTTAATTTATTATTAAAATAAAAAAATATATATACATAAATTGTATTTATAAACAAACTGATTCTACAGTTAAATGGAAGATTCTGTTATTAAATAAAGGAACTTAATATGTGATAAGACAGTTGATAAAACAGCCGGGCTCATATTTCAATGAAATTAGAAATATTAACTAGGTACCTGTACCTATCTGGGCGTCAACATATTTTGTGATTAAATTATGAGATTTAGTATTATTTAATGTTCATTTTTAGATTAAAAATACACTAATGTAAGCCATAGTCGTGATATAATGACGCGTTTAATTCGCAGAGCATGCAATGTGATCGATATCGTCAGTACATAGGGACTTGTAAATCTGATGCATTAATAATTTCAAACAACGAATGACATGTAAACAACACAAGATAGTTAAAATAAAATCTATTTATAAGTTAAACTGAATAGTAATTAATGTCGGTTTATTAAAAAGTTAAAGAAGTATTTATTTGGCATCTTCTTCAATGACTAAATGTTAAGCATATAAATCAAGTGAAGACGTAGCCTTATTACTTGATAAGACTTAGGTATCTTAGGTAGAGGCAATCTGGGAACCTAAGGTTAAAACACTCAGCTCCCATTAAGACACTTTCAACTGAATTCTCCAGGCATTGACAGGCGTGTTGAGTGGGGGATCTCACGCCGCGCTTTGCCTTCTTTCCGGGTGGGAATCGAACCACACAACCCTCGCGTTAATAGTCGAACGCCTATTCCCCTGAGCCAAGACGACGGCCTCTCACAGGAAATGTTCCCAATAAATTAATTGTGCCACCAACCACAGCGAAGACGATATTAAACTGGAAGCAATATCTAATATAGATGGCGTCGCAACAAAAGATACTTATGAAATTAAGGCGATAAATCAGCGGCGAGCGGGCCCGGCCATGAATGAGCGCAGGAACAACGGCTTATATGTAAATAATGTCGTACGCCGACGCCCGCGGCCGCTCCGCCGAATATAAATCTATATAGTACAGCATTATATGCGACGAGTGATGGATGTGATAATTGGATCGGTAATCATGGTGCTTGAATTGTAATGGACACGTCTACTGTGAACGGGTTTAACGAACTGAAAGTTATTTTACAGTTTAAATATATTTTTTATTACAGCTGCGAAAGCGCGGTGTTGAGTTCCGTCACTCAACAATGTTTTTAGAATTCGGAGTGTGAAAGTGAAAAAAGAAAAGTGAGAAATGGAGCGTCTTAACACTACGTTCCCTCTACCTACCTAGCTAGGTGTATAATGTAGATACAGCGTGAAGCCAAAACAACAATCCACGTAACTGTACATAAGAAACAATGTAATCTTAGTCAAATCCTAGTATTGTTATCTTACATCGTAGTTTTTTTTATAGTGTACTCACATCTTATATTTTTAACATGTAAAATTTTTCGCAAAACAAATAGTGGTGCAAGCAGTAGGCGTCAGTGCGAGACGTTAAATGAAGATAAAAGCCGACGATAGATGCGAGCCCACAACCCATAATGGCTGCCTGTTACACTGCCAGATTACATAAATTTACATAAAACGAAGATACTAGAGCAACTAAAGCAATACAAAATTAGCAAAGACGAGGGTTCCGTAAAAATGGAGGTCTCGAACTTTTTCTGAAATTAAAGCAAGAGATCTTTCATCCGATTCCTCACTTGAATTCGCGGCTTTCAAACGTTCTCGAGATAAAGGCTTGACAGACTGACAGACAAATAGACAGACGGACGGACAACAAAGTGATCTTATGAGAGTACCTTTTTTCCTGTAAAGGTACAGAACCCTAAAAACATTAGTATATCACAGATAATGAGATGAAAAAATTTGTTACATTTGGATGTAAACTAAAAATGTGAAATATGTAAACAAAGGCCCCATCTTAAACTATTAACATACTATATAAAGAGTTGACGTAACCGATTCGATAGGTGAGCAGATACACTACATTGGCTATGTAGGTCTAATGCATCTACGAGTGCATCTACAAACCGTAATTAATCTATGCAAGACTATGTATGCACAGGGTAATTATCACGAATATGTGTATAATACTAGATTTTTCTCTCTTTTCTACATTATGCATATTAACAATTGGAAATTAAAATAGTTTCCTCTGTGATAAGAACGAAACTTTAACTATTAAAATTACATTTCCATGTCAAGTCCATTTAACTTGTAAAACATAGGACTTTTTCAGTATAACATATATCATACAATATTTGACAACATTAGGTACCAATTTTCAATTTTCATGTCGGTACTTAAATGTTAAACAAATAATAATTCCTTAATATTCATCACATAAATATATATGGAAGAATTCCAAAAACTCGACCCATTGAATATTTGAAGTTTATTATTCCCTGACTGTCCGCACTTGGTTACGTGACCTGAACTCTTTTCTACTGGTTCAATATCACACGACTACGTCAAAAACAATGAATTCATGACCAACTTCCAGCTCGGTGCGTGAGCGGGGAGTCCACTGTGACCGCCGTCTGAATACAGAGTAACAGTACGGCTCGAACTTCGAAGAACATAAATTATTTATATCCTATTGGTGAATGTTGGTGCTTAACTTAAATCGCTGTACTTAGGCATATACTTAGTCGAATGAGTAATGGATCAACACAATGACGTTTTCAAAGTAACATAAAATTAAATACATAATAACACATATTTTAAAAATACATTTTTTTTATATTTAAGACTACATTATGGCAAGACAGGCAAATATCTATATCAATTCAAAGATTCACAACATCATAATACAATCATATCAAACGGAGGAGCGAACACCTGCAGAAATTGAAATTATTACTGAGTTTGAAACATTGTAAACTAATTTTAACGAGACAATGTTTCAATATACAGGCCCGCTTACGTAATATAGGGAATCTGTGTGCTTTAGTGGGATCCAAGGTGCGCCGATAATCGAATTAATTTCACTGCACCGAAGCCGGCGTTGCCGACAGAGGGTTTAACTTAGTTTATGACTATGCCAGCTACGCCCTGAGAGCAACAAGTTTGTTGCGAACGTCTTAAGTGCTTTGAAATCGGTTGAGCCATATAGAGCTGTTCGAGTGTAGTACGTTGTAGTTGCATACAGCTACCGAACAACGGGTAGCGTTTAGGTTGTAAGCGCCTATAATGTATATACGTACTTAAGCTTAGGACGCCTTTGAGCTGAGATTAGTATGGTCTTTGACCTAAACAAAGGTTATGTAACATTTTATAGAACCTGTTCGCACTATAGATACTTTTACAGTTAGCAAAGACTTTTTTTAGCTTCATGCTGTATCCCGTATGTAGATATAGAGGTAGTTAAGTTAAGAAACTCCGCTCTATACTTTCCGCCGAATTCTGGAGATATTGCTTCTTTGTCGCGTCAACAGAGCGAAGAAATGAAAATATTAAATTTTTAATTTCCTCGAGTGGAAATCGAGCCCACAACCTATAGCGCTTACCGTCACACGGCTGTGTCCCTACACCACGACTGGCATAGATAAAAGATAGGATCTCAAGATAAAATTAAAAAAAAAGGATATAAAAAGTAATTATACGTTATTAATTAAAAAAAATGAATGAAATTATCAATTAAACACAAAGTAAATACATACAACAAGTATTCGTGCCCATATTGGTTACTATTAAAAACACCCACGGAAACATATCATAAAGGGTTATAGTGTGGAGCTATCGCAATTAGCGCCAACGGTCGAGGGCCAGCTGCGGAGACAATTGTCAATTCGCGGGGTTCAACGACCATCGTTCACTATTTATAACGTTAGTGGCTACGAATAGAGAAGTTTTGTTATTTTTTTTTATTAAGATTTGTGTTGTTGCTCGCTTGTTAGAGAGCTTAAAGAACTGCAGCAAAAAACAAAAGATGTTTTAGAAACAACGTTTTAGTTAATAAAAAGACGTTTTACTACATTTTTTTTTAATAAAACGTTTTTTGAGTTTTTTTTAAATTATTTCTTTATCACACAGCAATAAAAAGTTGTATTCTCTATTCTCTTTGTATAAAACATTCGACTCGGTGTTAAAACTTACACACTAGGTATTCAAATTACCATTTTATTCTAAGTATAGATAAGAATGTTGATAAATATTTGATTTCTAATTAACATAGATAATTTTAAGAGCAACGGTCTTAAAATAAATGTTAATTTAATTTAAGTGTTTTTTGCGTGATTTTTTTAACGAGTTTCTTGCAAATAAAATTCTTATTACGTTCGGTTTAATAGGTAATTAAATTTGCGATATCTTTTTCATTACTAATTAGTAAATATGATTGCTGAGGCATAACAGCAAATACATAATAAGCATATAAACATTTTTATTTTCGTAGGGGCACATTTCACTTGCACAAAGAGGTTTATTTGATTTGCGTGCATATCTTCGTAAAGTCGTAAAAATTGTATGTGTTTTTTTAACTTCACGCTGCATTCCGCTTGTGGCAGGTTAGGCAGAAATCAATGGAACTAAACGAAAGCGAAGAAATAAAAATATTAATTATTACATTATTATTTTTCTAGCTGGAATCGAACCCACAATGTGTAGCGTTTACACACGCTTGTGCCCCTGCGCCACGACTGAAACATATATTATGAACAATATGTCAAGTACGGTGTAAATTGCAAATGTAGGTTCCACTCATAATATGCTATTAAGTTTATAACAAAGCATTAGCATCATGTTTTGGCGTGTTGCCGACAATGACGAAGAATAAGCCGCGATTAAGATTCTCACAGTAATTATAAGGTTGTACATACATAAGTGTAATATTATTTCTCGTCGGTAATTGGATCGCAATGCGAGAACCTATGCGGAAGCACGGGGAGCCGTCTCTACTTACATTCTGTGTCTTGTTCCGAGAACGCCATGGGAATACTATGTATGAAAGCGAACTCTTGTGCAGGAATCTCATTAAATGTGACTTATGTATAATTATAATTGTCACTTAACAGTTATTTTTGTTGAACCCCGTTTGAAAGTCTTACATTACACGCTTTTCTATTGTATTATATTAATTGAGGCTTCCGCATTTGGCGCTAAAAAGGATGGGTAAGGCGAAAACTAATTACGGTATATAAATAAATACTTAAAACGCCACACAGAAAATATTTCGATTGAAAAGCCGCAGTTAAGTGAAAAAGTGGAAACAAAGGAAGGCGCGACGCTATTTAGTTTGCATTTGGAAAGGAGTCGAGGCGAGAGCAATAAGTTTGAGTCTCCGATTTGCATAGATTGTGGCGACGTGCAGCGCGGCGGTGACGCGCTCACAATATGTATAGCTAACGTGTTGGACGTAGCTCCAAGTAGAAACAAGTAATCTAAACGAACAAACGCTTTGTTGTATAATACTATATTGTTAAGAAATTTTGTA
The DNA here is from genome assembly GCA_917862395.2 of Heliconius sara. Taxonomy (NCBI): domain Eukaryota; kingdom Metazoa; phylum Arthropoda; class Insecta; order Lepidoptera; family Nymphalidae; genus Heliconius; species Heliconius sara. The sequence continues at coordinate 3,722,570 of OU860796.2, read as the reverse complement.
AGGCGCAGGGGTGCAAACGTGACAGGTCGTGGGTTCAATTCCTACTGAAAGAAATGAAATATTTACTAATTTTATTTCTTCGCTCCGGTGTCGAGGAAATATTGACGGAAGCAAGGAGTTGAGTTCCGCTACTCGACACGCAATGCCTTCGAAATTCAGCGTTAAATGAGAAACTGAAGGGTCTTAATGGAACCGGAGTGTCTTCACACTAAGATCGCAGGTTCCCCCTGCTTACTCTGCTACGCGCAGGATATAAAACAGCGTGAAGCTAAAAACAATGTAGCTTTATTTTGTTAATGCTTTTACTGAAAACTTTTAATGACTGCTAGCTGCACATATACCAATTCGATTGACATCCGTCAATATTTACAAATCAAACTTATATTAGATGCACCATATTAAATCACTTTGATAGCAATATGCGATTCACTAGTACTAGATTCGTTGCGTGGGAGGCGCGACTCTGCAACACCTGCACAATGTACCGACTGCGTAATACAAGTGGAAATAGAGCAATAAGGATATCTTGTCATCTTAACTGTTTGTTCAGTTTGTTTCGCTCTTACGACTAGTCTTAGACTGTTGCAATATAGGTCATGTTATTTAGATATATTTTTGGTTCTTTTTCTAATTTACTTTTGATTGAACATGATACTAATAGTAGAGAAAGGTATTTAATATTGGAGGTTATAAAAATTTATGGGCAATATAATATTAGATGAAATTGTTAATTTTCTATTGTCTACTAAAATGATACCAGTATATTTATATTTACTTTATAAAATTGCTTGATTGTTATGTTGCATATTGAGGAAGTCTCTACTTAAATGATTCCTCATAATATAATCGACTATTATATTTAATTGTTTATTTACATAACAGTATTCGCGATTCGTAGATATCAGTATGGACAAAAAAATGTACAAAATAACTAAAATAATAATGCCTAAATTCAAACACATTAACAAAAATAAACAAGCATCAACGATAGCTTACCAAAAAAAAAAAAAGGATAAATCATTACACGAACGAACAACTAATTAAAGAGCAATCCTAGACCAAAACCCATTTGAGCGGCGGTAGTTCACAATGAGCTTAGTCAAGGAGGCTGCTTGTTTAAATTGCTCTCGTTTACCGCAGCGACGGCGTAAGCGCGCACGAAATGTTGCCACCGACGATTAGTAGAATTCCTCATATAAATGCTAAAAAACAAGGATGTTGCCACATGTATGTAGTCTTGATTCGCCATATACGACCGCGCCTAGCCTGACGCATCCAGCCTATTGAGGTAATGCACTTTTTATGTTGGTAACTTTTTTAATTACTAGGTTTTATTGTTTATCCTTATATAGTTTTAATGGTTACTATTGAACGCGTAAATAAAAAATAATATCACTTGCGTTTTTTTATCAATAGATAAGATTATTCTAATTCGTTTTTCTTTAAATTTTTAATACGCTATAGAATATACACTTCTATATCTTTTACATTGTAAAGTAATAAATAACGAATACAAGGAAAAGCAAGGTCAACCCGTCATAACTTAGTCAATAACGTCAATACAAACGCACACTTAATAAAGTCCATACAATATAAGTAAATACAATAATAATAATAAAAAAAACACTCGAACACAACATAAAATATCTGATATAAATTGCCTTATAGTAATTTAAGCATTGTGCAATCGCAATGCAACAAACAGACAAAGTGTAGGTAATTAGAAAATGAGCGGTTGTCGCGATCGCGGTTGCGAAATCGGCGTCACTATGCGGGCCGTTGTGGCTGTAGCGAGGAACTGTCATGTTTGCATAACTAGATAATCCATTATCGCTGGTTAATTTATGGTATTTTTGCAAATTCTGCACTATGAACGCAATTTCACATCACTTGTTGGTAGTTTCGCTTCCGGATGATTTGGATTTTAATGTTATGTATCCTAAAGACTTTATAAATAACATCATGTATATGCTATAGTTATGTGTCACGACACTTGTGCCTCTGCGCCAAGACTGGCCTCGAGCAAAAGTTTCGAAAAAAGAAACAAGCTGACTTTACACTACAATCGTTCGACCTAAATAATGATCTAATCAATGTTTTATTAATAGAAAAACATATATTTTGCTTTTCGAGAACGAAAATGGTGGAAGAACATCGATGTGAATACCAATATTGCTATTCCTTAACGTAACGTAAAGAGTTGTATGTATTCAAATTCTCCATAGTAAATATATACCGTAAGCGTCGTATGACTGGTTTTCAGTCTCTTTATTTAATCTTATATGTTTACGTCAGTGAAAACAATAAACAAAAATGTGTGTTACGTCGTCGTCGTCGTTATATATATATTTAATATATCTTAATGAAACCTACAATAATCATTTCAATTTAAATGATTGGACATGTAGTATGTCGATAAAATTATTAACTAATATGTTAATATCATCTAATCACAGGATATCATATAATTATATCAGCCGCAACAACCTAACGACGAGACCTTATGTGGCATGTATATACTGTTGCCATTCTTGTTTAGAATAGGTTAGAAGTGAGTAAACATCGAATAGTAAAAATTAGATAATAAAAAAATAAAACTTGGTGAAGTTAGCCATGTTAGCTTTTACTATTTCATTTACTTTCAGGATGGTTTTATAATTTAATTGAAGAATTCATTAATTATACTATCTAAGCCGGAGTACTGCAAGAAGTATATGCACGTAAGTATCAAGAAGATAATAAAGAAATAGCAATCAATTTTGGATAATGTACAGGTAATAAATTTGAAATTGACAACACATTTCATTCAAACATGCTCACACAAAAGCAAGTCACGCGTAATGTGGAGATGGCGTCACATTGTGGTAACATTGACGTGTGTATTATGTACGCAGGTAACGTTTTTAAGATGTCACTACTAACTATCTAGCTTGGCACCCAGTGTTCGTGCAATAAAAGCCAAGTTATGTCAAAATAACGAATTGCTTAACTTTTCTAAAAATGATACGAAGCAAATAGGTACATTTATGTTTTTAATTTCACGCTGTAATCCGCACAAAGCAACACCAGAAGGAGTCTAGTGTTGAGACATTTCGTTCCACATTTCCCACCGAATTTTTAAAAGATTAGATTGCGTGTTGAATGGTGGGACTCAATGCTGAGCTTTGCCTCGACAACAGGGAATGGAACCCATAACCTGTCTTGTGTACAGTCACACACTTGCGCCACTGAGACTGTACAAATAGGTACATATTCTACGAAAAAAAAACTAAAATAGCTATAATTGGTGTAAGCAGCTAATTAAGTTTTCTGTGTACTAAGAAATAATTATGGACGGCAAATAATAAAAACGGTGGCCACGACGAGGAAAAAATATACCGGTTTTCTTAATAACAAAAAAAAATCGAATACCCCTTTAAATTCAACAATAGCAGGTGTCGCCTCTCGTCTCGTATATTTATAGAAACACAAAAAAAAATATCATGCCGTATCAAGAATAGGTACGAATCTTAATATGCTTTTGCTGAATGATTGTGAATAATTGCTCAATATCATCACATTATACATTGATCGTTGAAATAACGCCTAATTATATTAACCTAAAATAATACCAAATTATTAATTTTAACACGCAAATGTAAAAACAATTAAAGTAACAATAAAAACATATAATTTGGAAAATATATTAAAATGTCATTTTTAAAACAAAAAAACGACATTAAGAATATGGTGAAGAAATCAAGTTTCTCAGTTTTCCGGGCGATCGGCGGCGTGTAACAGTAGTTCGGTCACGGGCAGTGTGCCAACCGCCAACTGCCACACTTCCGCACGATGTCGCCCGACCACTTGTCATTCGGCTAATAATAATTGAGGGTTCTCAACTGAACCGCGGTGGCTTACGGGTGCCTCTTATCTCACTCGTATATGCTGCATATTGGCAAAAATTATTGTACAACAACAAAAACAAAACGTAATACTCAGAAACTTGGCAAGTTAACATCTGTCTATTTACTATTTAAATATCAATATATTTCACGTTTTTATGTTTGTATTATATTTCGGATTAGGGCCATTTTTAAAAGGTAAGCACCGAATTTATCTAAGTTTATAAATGAAAAAACCTTAAAACGTACTTATCAATTTTGCTGTATTCAATATTCAATAAAATTCAATGTATGGAAAAAGTTTGTTGTGAGACAAGACTACAATGTACAGTGTAATTACAGCAACTTTCGATTCATATATAAAAGTAGATAGCATGCAACAGTAAATGAAGTCATTGGGGAGCATCGTCAAGAGAAGTAGGCCAAATCGATCACGCTGCGATTGGTTTTTTGTTGGAGTAAAGGATCGTTAAAAGTGCCTACTTGATCTTTAACCTCCGAAAGAATTGCTTTTCGTGTGTACAATATATAAAACTATTAAATAAAAAAATACATAAAATAGATCAGCTTCACGCTGTATCTCGCATACAGCAGTGTAGTGTTAAAACGCGTTCCGTTCCCCAATTTCCACAAATTGCGTGTTGAGTGGCGGATCTTAAGGCCGGGATTTTGCCTTGTTACTAGACCAAATAAATGTAAAAAATATTATAAGGAATAATAGTTCATTCTCTCGGGGATAGAACCTACAACCGCCGCGTTACGGCCACACTCTTGTGCTCCTCCGCCACGACGGCCTCGTACAACTAAAAAATGTAAAGCTATTACCTATACAAATATAAAAATAAAATAAACATCCTGAATGAGTCCAATCTTAACAATAATAATGTACAATTAAAATGCACAAACAATACCAGCCGCATAAAATAAAAAAATACTAAAAAAACTTACCTACACATACAGTAAATGTTATGAAACTTTGAATAGCTACATTTTATATGAATGTAATAATAGCAAATAAAAACCATATTATTGTTTTATAGCATCGTCACAAATAAATGATATCTCAAGATTTATATATAAAAAGAAATCTCTCAATGAGTTTTGTCAAGAAATATTTTTTTTATATACATACATTTCATGAAGCCACAGATTATTTTATCAAGTGGTTCGTTTAGTGTATGCCAAAAGTAATTAATGTATGCACGCGCGTTTTGCTCCACTTTATGGAGTGTTAATACCGGATGCAGTAACTTGGACGTGATACAAGATATTTCTGTGAATGTTTCATCACAAAAGTTATTGCTAACACCCGCTCTCCGCTCGTACACCAAATTATGATATTTTTTTATTTATTATCAGATTAAATTTAAATTAAATCAGCTTCACGCTGTGACCCGCACACAGAATGGTATGCAGAGGGATCCTAGTGTAAAGACACTCCGTTCCCGACATATGGCACAACACAGACAACCCGCCGAGTTCTGGAGGCATTGCGTGTTGAGTTGCGCAACTCAACTCCGCGATTGTCAGATTATCGCAACGAGCCCATCATCAGCTTGCCACGCCAAACACTGTCATGTTTATGTGGTGTTAAAATCAAAATGGTAGCATAACATCTATTATTCAAACTTTTGACACTTGTTAGCGTGTAAGACACTAAAGCGTGTTAAGCTTAGAGTACATGACGTAAGTACAAAGGGTGCAGGCGTCCAAGTTGTCAAACGAGAAGTTTTTATCGGGCGGCCTGTCGCCGTTGAATAGAAATGAGCCTTGAATAATGCATGTGAGCCTCCCTTTCCCCTTCACTCCTCCGTGCCGCCTTCCCTATACGAAACTGATTTGCCGCGCTACACCATCGACAACAGGTTCTTGTGATACCGTTTGTCGCCGACTTTAAAAGAGTATTAAAATACGCTAATGCTTATAATAATATATTTTATGATTAAAATTCAATGTTGTGTTAACGGAATTTACACTAAAATGACATTTTAAAAAAAGGTAGTATGTAACTCCTTATAGCGATCGATTTCAATACAAAAATGTATTAAAGGAGTGTTTACCGCTTCGATTATTAAAATATTTAAATTGTTTTCAACAGGAACTTATAATTTCTTGAATCTATTTAATAATGGAGGTAAAGATACAGAGATGCATTAATTACAATAAAATAAAAATATTTAAAAAAATAATTATTGATTTAAAAACAAAAACTGAAAACTTAAGTTATCTTGTTGTATTTTTTTTTAACAACATTGGTAAAATTAATATTATTTTTTTTACAGTTGACAGCGAATACTGAGTAATAAGGCTTTGGTATTGAGAATTACCGTGACTGACAAAAAAAAACGAACACGACACGTTCTGTAGTGTTAATTTACCTTATTAACAGTAAGTAAAGAAAAGTTAAGAGAAAATAATATTTAACTTGGGAAACAGAAAAAATGATTCGGTGAAAACAAAAGTAAAATGTTTTGTTGTTGTTGTATGTAGACTCAAATTGGACTAAGACAATCTATTGTAAACTTCAATGTTATACTTTCTATTACAAAACTACACATACATACACATATGTAATTAGAAAATAGGTAGGTACTGTACATAAAACACAGAACTGTCAGATAAGGGAGAATTGGAAAATTATATTTTCTAATAGGATATATAGAAAACGCAAGCAGAAACAAAACGTTATTTATATAATTGAGTCCCTCTTTAAAAAGCGAAATCGGGACTTGGCGAAGTAATACATCTAGTACGTATAGATTATAGCTAATAGCAAAATATAGCATTTTTATATGAATTTTAATGAGAATAATTTAAATACACACGTGGCGGTATAAGTAGTCGTAACGGGACTTTAATTGACTGCAATCAAAGACATATGTACATAGGGTGCGGCGACGGTCGTTTGCAGTTTTTTAGATTTTATATGCTCTTAAGGCGTTTGAGATGTGAACATACATATAGTAAAAGGTTTCGGTACATATAGTACATATGTATTGCATATAGTAAAAGGTAGAAAGGGTTTCTCTCATGAAAAATAAATAAAACAAATGAGATTCAAGCTGTTTTTCGCATACAGCAGAGTAGGCAGTGGGAACCTTGTGTTCCCCACTCCGCCGTCTTTTTTTAAGGCATTACGGGTTGATTGGTGTTGATGCCAGGTTTTTGCATTGTGTTTGGCATTTTGCATTTGTATTGTATTAAAAAAATATTAATAAGTAATATATTTTTTTCTCGTGAGGTCTTATGAGAGGATCGAACCCACAACCGTCGCATTACAGTTACACTTTTGTGCGCCTGAGATGATAATTCATAATAGTAAATCCACATATTTTAACAAAACTCCAATCTGAATTACTCACTGTTATAATATACATAATGTTAAAAATAGAGTTGTATAAAGATTTTTTAATTTCTTTACTTTTCTGTAGTGGCTTGTGGTATGTAAATCGTATTTTTTCTACATTATGTAAGTATGTAAAAGTAAGGCTTCGTCAAAATTAGCTATTTTTTTTAATATTTTTTGCGAATAGACTAAGATTTTTTTATTACTTTTATAAATTGCAGACAACAAATAACTATAGTATGGTATCAGATAAATATAATTTTTGTGACAAAAAAAACCTATCAAGTGTGATAGACGTGCCAACGCAGGGTTACTTTAATAATTGTAGGTCAACAAATATAATTTATAAGTTTCAGGCAATAGGGTATGTGAGATTTTTTTGTAAAGTGAAGTACAAAAGTAAACTTGTAAAGGTTTTTATTTTTGTGTCGAATATCTGAACATTTATTTAAAAGTATACCTAATACTTTGAAATAAATTTTCACGTTATGTTATTTATTTTTACTGCAAGTTCTAAGATGTTGATAAATTTCATAATTCTAGGTCAACGGTAAGGAACGGTTTTTATAGGATTTGTTTACGCGACAAATTTCATATAATTAACGGCAAAAACATAAACCAAAACATTTTATGAGTTGTAAAGAAAAAAGGTCTCGATAAACGAACAGACACTCAGACAACAAAGTAATCATGTAAAGGTTCTGGTGTTAGATACGTTACCTTAAAAAATATTATTCTAGATATAATTAAAAATCTTTCGTATATAGTCGTTTCGTACATAATCTTTTAATACTAATTTAATATTCGTTTTACTAAGTCATATAAAGATGACATAATATGTATTACAATTTAAGGTAAATTCCATTCATCTCATCAACCTTTTTATAATGCAATATAAACTTCGGATACAAACTTAGTAAAGTTGGGGTTGATTACGGAAGTAAGTCTAGATAGGTGGTTGTCAAACAATTTAAAGTTTGTAATTTTATAGAAGGTTTATAAAGTCTAAAATATCCTTTCGTTTGAATATATTAAATACAATATAAAGTAGAAATAGATCAGCTTCACGCTGTATCCCGCACACAGCAGTGTAGGCAGAGGGAGCTTAATGTTAAGACACTCCGTTCCACACTTTCCGCCGAATTTTGGATGCATGCCGTGCTGAGCACTGTGGCGGCACTCAATGACGCTCGCTTTGCCTCGACACCAGAGCGAAGAAATAGAAATATTATAAATTTAAATAAATACTTCTTTCCTCGAATGGAGATCGAACCTACAACCGTCGCGTTACAGTCACACCCTTGTGCCCTTGGGCCACAACGGCCTCACAACGAAATAATTTAGTTGTATAATTTCAAATATAATATTAGCTATTTGTTTTCGTTAACAAAAACAATCGTATTATTCATGACTCAGTTTACTTCGATCAGTAAATTAAATGTGTTATTCTTTTATATAAAAACAACATTCAAAATCATTATCAAATAATAATTATGTAAATGCTAAATAAATGTATCTTGTTAATATGGTTAAATTGCTAGCAGGAAGTCAAGATTTTATTTAACAAAAAAACTTGCAATCATTTAACACATTCATATTTTGATTTAAATATTTTAATATCTTGGTTAAAACGTCTGGAAAAAAATCTATTAAAAATATAACTAGTATTTTTACTATAACCAACCAATATAGACGTAATATGTGTTCTTTATACTGTACAAATCAAAAATCTTGTCTTTTAAGATCTGGATTGTGAAATAGAACCTGAACCTTACACGTACTTCTGAAAGATTTGAAATTACGATCACTATATAAAAAAATAAGAAATTTTATTTTTAAACAGCTTTATCCCTCGCATGTGGCGGGGTAGGCAGAGGGAGCTAAATGTTAAGACACTCCGTTTCACATTTTCCTCCACCGAACTCTGGAGGCATTGCGTGTTGAGTGGTGAAACTCAACACAAACAACGTTTTGTCTCGACATCAGAGCTAATAAATTTTAACATTAAATATTTCATTTCCTCGAGAGGCGAACCCACAACCTGTATCGTTTACAGTCACACACTTGCGTCTCCTGCACCACGACTGGCCTAGTTACAGCATTATCGTTATCAATATTATACATCTATAGTTCTTCATTAAACACAATCTTTATTTATTGCACTTTGCAATATCTTTATAATTCATTTAAGTCATTTAAAGTAAAAAATATTGTTTTAATTAAAATTGAACGCAATAGCCTCCAAAAAGCGGAAATTGTATAGTAATTATAATAGTCCCCGAAAAATGCAGATATTTCTTTCATATTTTTTTATAAGAATAAATAAGTACTAATATTAAGTGACTAACAAATATACCAGCAGCGCTTGTTGAGTTGAGTGGCAGAATTCAACGCCACTTTGTTCCCGACGTTTTTCCCTTGACCTTGAGTGAATGAATGAAATATTAATAAATAATAATTCATTCCACTGAGTGGGGGGATCGAACTCACAACCATCACGTTACAGTCACACACTTGTGTTCCTGCCCCCTAACGGCCTTAATTATCTATCATAAACTTTTAATTATTACAATTGTAATAAGTAATACAATTAAAAGACTAAAAATAAGAACAAAACGGATGAAAACTTAAGCGTGAGTTCCTAAAATAGGGCGATGCTAAGAAACATCATAAAGGTCTCGTCAGAAGAGAACGGGCACGTTACAATGCCACGGTGAGAAAGCTCGAGCGCAATTCGAACGTTTGCGACATCGGGATAGGCGTCGTCGTTGCTAGGATCTTGAAAGGTCAAAGTTAAATATCAAATACTAATAGCCTTTATTGACTTGGTAGTTATAGTATATTAATGCCTCGTCGTGCTGTATATTGTAAATTTAATAACGTTTCGATGGGCCTCCATTTATCGAAGCACAGATAAAAGAAATTGAATTAAAGATAGAAAAATAAATCATAATAATAACATTGCTTATTTTAATTTTAAGTTTTTTAAATATTTTATGTTATGTTTTTAACCAAAAATTATATTTCTTTAGGAAGCTATTGTGACGCAAAGGTAGCGTCTGATTGTAAACGTGACTGTTGTAAGTTCGATTCTCACTCGGGGGAAAGTATTATTTCCAATTTCTCACTGAAGTACCGAAGCACAAAAAGTGCGTCGTTTCGTCACTCTACACAGAGAGAGCCGCAGAGGCATAGAGCCTCCTTAAAACAATTTTACTGTATTTTATTCTTAGACATTTAAAATAAATTTTTTTGGGAATACAAAGGTATTCCCAAAAAAAATTTTTTTTGAAGGGAAATTAAATCAATTATGTAATGCATATAAACATGCCAATTGTTTATGAATCAGATATTATATAACTTTTTCCTAATAAAAATTAAACAATACAATTTAATACAACATACTAACGTATTTTACTTCTGTACATAAAATAACATAGCTAAGTAACAAATTGGATGAAAACAAATGATTATTGACTTCGTATCTATATGGAATATTTCACAACATAAACGAAAACTGAACATCTCCATAATCCCTATTGTGTTTCTGTGTATGTAAATGTTTATCCGTTTTATATATTTTTGAAGATACAATAGTAATATTTTTAGTAGTCAACGTCAACAATTTAACCTTTTGTCATTTAACAATAGTGGCGACAGTCAACAAAAAACTAGTTTTAGAAATGAATAGAAAAGTTACAAAATGAGCCGTTAAATTACTAGCAACAGATAAGAAAGGAAAGTTGAAAAGGAGATGAAACCATACGGGGGTCGGAGAGCGGACAACTGTTAACGCAGCTCTGTACACACGACAGGTATAGTTAACAGGATCTGTTTAGATAATAAGAAATGGAACTTCTTAGTACTGACGATAAGAGTAAACAGCGCAATGATTGTAACAATAAAACCTTAATGAACAGAAGGAATAAATAATACAAGGAATAATATATCACTTACTGAGTGTGTACTATGTTAGTATTCAAATAAGATTGAGATTAGCCATTTTTATTTTATAAAACGCACAAATTTTGCATGATTTTCCATATTTAATCTATGTATGTTCGACAAAAGCTAATTGGTTGAAAGCAATACCAATTATATTTATATATTAACACGAAATATCACTACAACATTTTAAAAAAAGCAATTGTGTTATTAATAGTAACGTACAAAACATATAAAGATGACATAAACCTTTCTAGATGTGAGCAAAGTAACAGCGCGAATAGAACATAATAAGCTTGGCCCACGCGCCGATGAATCATGCGCCCGCGCCGCTCCGCACCGCCACGCCGCCGCCCGCTCCACACAACGAGAACAGCAAAAACATTACCTACTTTTGAATAAGTTCCCTTTCTCTTTCTACACCTCCGAGTACTGTAGCGCTTCGGGGCCATTCATTATGACAACAGAACCAATCAAGCTTATAAATTATTACCAGCTACAATAAATAAAGATAGCCCTTGTGGGAAACTCCCCGTTTTTGTCCGTAACAACTGTAAATACGTTGAAACTCCCAATTATCGCGACAAGTACCTACACGTTTTAAAATATCGTTGGTTTTTGTCGGAACGCAAAACACCCTTGTTTATAAGAGAACACGCCAAATGGCACATAAACGCTTAAAAAGCTGTAAATTCGCAACGCGACGGCGGCTAAAGCGTCCTTTCACCTGAAACTGAGCTTTTGAAAACCGCAAATAAAGTTTAATTTTTACAACTCAATACGTTAAATTGATTATTTCGAAATGTTTTCGTATCAGGCGGAAAACAATTTACATAATTAGGTACAAAAGAATAACAATCTTATATACTGGTATCAGTAATTTATCTCTCCTAAGCAGTTAGTGCCTAAATATAAAGAAGTACACACGCAACTATTAGAATCTTACGAGTTTATTATTCAATTATAACATGAGACAATGGAGCGAAAAACAGGTCCCATTTGTCAAAAGTGACCATAAAATAATATTTAGTTATTAATTTGAACATTAATATAATGTCACATAACGTCTACCCAACACAGTCAAAGCGTGACGAAGTTGAACGAGTGACCATGAAGTGCGTAGATCGGCCGGTCGCTGGAGCTCTACGTAAAAAAGGTGAGTCACGAACAGAGACGTGACATACGCACGGCCGCGCGATAGAGCAGGACGAGAGATAAAACAAAACCGGTTTAAGATTTCGAGTTTCAATCCGATATGCTCCTGTCTTAGGCGACTTTGCATGAGTAGAGCTGCTCTACTGATCAAAAACGGACGAGATTTAGATTTCGCTTTTTTATATTATTTCTGTAAAGCATTGTGAGGCTGTCGTGGCGCAGGGGCACACGTGTGTGACTGTGACCCTATGGTTGAGGGTTCGATGTGGATGATGTTGATTATTATTTATTAATATATTCATTTCTTTGCTCTGGCACCAATGTAAACGTCCCGCGTTGGGTCCGTCCCTCAATGCCCAGAAAAAATCTGCGGAAAGTGCAGAACAGAGTGTCTTAATACAAAGTTCCCTCTGCTACCCCGCTGTGTGCGGGATACAACGTGAAGCTTTTTGATTAAGCACTTTATTCAAAGAGCATTCATTATGATCGTTGGTCCGTAAAGCGCACTCGGGTGTATCTTTCAATGATTGTAATATCTAATAGCTTTTACGATAATTAGTCACATCCCGCTCGAACACTTTCACTAAGCCTTCGTTCGAATGGCATTATATTTATAAGGTAAATTCTGAACATGTTATCTCCCGTAAGGGTTACCTACTGAGCACCTTCTTTATCTAGAGTCTGTGGAGCAGTGATGTCACCACTACTTTAGTTCTCTTATCTTGTAGCTGATAAAACAGCGACTTAGGAATGTTTTGTCACGTTTGTATGCTAACAAGCGATGCACTTGCCAGAATGTCACTTGTAAATATGACGTATATTATGTGAAACGTCAATTCGTCGCCTTTGGTTGATAATTTATCAAATTATATTATTGAGCAGGGTACAAGGGTTCAGGGGAAGAAGCATATGACGTTGTAGATTCGATCGCCTCTCGAGGAAATGGAAATGTTTTACATTCCCATTTCTTCGCTATGGTGTCGAGTAAAAGCGCGGAGTTGATTTCCCAGACTCAAGACGTAATGCCGAATTCAGCGAAAAATGGGGAACGGAGTGTCTTAACATTAGGTTCCCTCTGCGTACCTTGCTGTGTGCGGGATACAGCGTAAAGGTAGAAAAAAATATATAATTAAATGTAAGTAGGAACAGACTGAAGCATGTGTCGCGTGCACAGATTAGTGAGGCGAGTTGCAATTGCTAAAGAAAGTCTACGAAGATTACAGGAATTTTCCGAGTCGGTGGAAATGATCGCGTCGCGGTGAATCATTATGTGTTTTTGTTACTGGCCGCTGGTAGAGAAAACACTAGCCGACTCGATATTGAAGAACTATTCTGATATAAATTGCTATTTTAAATTTTACTTGTGCGTTTTGAAAAACGCTGCTAAACGCATTAATAATGATCTAAAACTTGCACGTACTCATCAGAAAATTTATTGAGTTTAAAAAAAACGGATATACATGTACTTATTTATAGTACTCTATAAACAAGACTCAAACGCGGCTTCGCTCTTTTAAACTTTGTTTGTATTGTAGTCAAAGTATATGTAATACTTTTTATTTATTTTTTTATATAAAAATTCTTTGCCCTTTCTAAGACTTCTAATAATATGTGTACAAAGTTATACACGATAATCGCTTGAGTAGTTTTGACGTGAAAGCGTAACAAACAAACTTAAATTCACATTAATGATAATATTAAGTATAGTATTAAGAAGACTAAGAAGTCGAATAATTTACGAAACAAATAGCCACACGTATATGATTACGTTACGATAAATCGTTAAATTATAACTAATAAAAGAGAAGAACTAGAAATCTTTTTACTCGATCTAATATTGTTTTAGGTGATAAAAGTCGATAATTAAAAAAAAAAGTCACGCCTAGTTACCAACAGCGGATGTAAATCTGAATATCGTCCGTGTTGTATTGATTATTCGTCATGGCCGGCTGATTTCGCCCGCCGTCTCGAATCTTGTGGTCATTATTTAATGTTATTATTATGCGCACATCACTTTGTTGATACCTCAATCGTGTAGTACAAATTGTAATGTAAAAGTTCCAGACAAAAGCGCTACAGCTGGTAAATGTAGTATTTTAAGGCCAGTTGTGGCGTAGCGGCACGAAGTGTGACTGTAAAACCGACTGGTTGTGGGTTCGATCCACACTCGAGGAGATGAAATATTTACTTAAATTTATATTTCCATTTCTTCGCTATGGTATCGAGGCTAAGCGCGGCGTTGAGTTCTGCCACTCAACACGCAATGTCTCCAGACTTCGGCAAAATGTGGGGAACAGAGTGTCTTAACACTAGGTTCCCTCTGCCTACCCTGCTGTATGCGGGATACAGAGTGAAGCTGATTTGATTAAAAGGGTAAAGCATATCCCTTACTTTACTTGACTATCCAGTTGTAAAAGTTACAGATTTAGGTGAATTAAGTTTTTAAAAAAATGGTTCATTCACTACTTTTGTTATATAATTTAATTAATTTCTAAACATTTATTGATAATACATAAGTAAACAGGCAATTTAGTGTCTAGACATTCAGTTCACCACTTTCCAATCAATTCAAAAACAGTGCGTGTTTAGCAGCCGAATGAAATGGCGTGTATAGGATCTCACCGAAAAATGAGATTATCTTAAGAATAACAAATAAATAGAATTGAAGCCATAACCATCACAAACGGAACAGTCCAAATAACATAGGAACAGTTCCAAATGCGCTATAATCGCTTCAAATTGTTTCAATAATTATCTTTTGTTACAGAAATATCTTATTCCACAAAACGTGATTTAACTTAATAAATAGTACAACTATAGTAAATCCACTTAATCACGTCAGCCGTGGTGGAATAGAAATAAAGACAGAACAAGGCATAATTTTATTGTGAGCCAACTATCGTTAAGGCTACTGTTACGACTTACGACAGTGCGGGGTAACCGGTTATACCAGTATTCCACTTCTGTTTAAGCACCAAGTAAGCCTTAAGTCTTAGAGGGAAGGGCCGTAAAGTCATTTTAGATCATATTGCTTTCTCTCCTTATCGATCGCCTTTTAAATTGTTATTAATTTCTTATCAGATGATAGCACTGTTTAACAATAATAGATTATGTTCTCTTGGCATGTGGACGTTTAGAAGAAATATTATTAAATATAAATGTATGTATAAGTTTTGTATGCAAGTATTTTAACTATTCTTTTTGGGGTTTTGCTTTATACATATCATCATTTTATGCATAAACAAAATACATATATTTCTTGAATTTATAAAAGATTTAACATGTCTTCGGTATGTCGACAAAAGTTAAGACGAAACAAATTGGCTCCCGTAGTAAATATAACGATTCAATTTATTAATCAGCTTCACATATAAGAACATTTTGCAGTCTGATAATATACACTAAAATTATTTCATGAGTCATATGAATACGTAATATTAAATATCACGTTTAAAGTGATACAGAAATTTAATGTATATTCGTAAATATCGCCACCGGGTTCCGTGCCAAGACGCTAAGCTTCCTACAATACGGATTTGCTGTCATACAATACGGATTTGCTTAAAAAAAAAAAACATATTTATATTGCCTTTTTTAATTAATATACACTTTTGATTGTAAAAAAAAAATTTCACAATGAAGTTACTTTTCAAGTATCTGTCTTATTATACGGGCGAGGCCTAAAAAAATGTAAATAGTATATCTATCTGTTGTGCAGCAAACTTTGAGAGGAAATATTGAAATGAAACGGTGTATTTCTGAGTAGATTGAAATTATACAATTTTATAATACTGATTTAAATGCCTTCAAACACAGGTAATTAACGATTCCGTGGCATCTAGTGCTATTTGTATGATCACATGAAACAAGTAAAATTTACATGAAAATATAATATATTAGGCATAATAATACCCAGAATTATTATTCATAAATAAATAGTAATTGATTATTCAATCATTGGCAAAGCGCAATGAATCTTTTTATATGCATGCTCAAATTATCGCAACGGCGAGTGCCAACGGAATTGTGATTGATGTCCGATCACTCTGACGGGAACGCGAACACATCGACACGGGATAGTTTCGTGGAATGTTTATGCAAATTTAATTGGCTCAAACTCCTCCAAATCGACTTCCTGTCCGATTTAAATTAGCATAAGAGCATCGGCCACCGTAAATTAGCGTGGCGTGTCGAAAATTGCAACAAATTTAGAAGTGATCGCCGAAATATAGCGCCCGAGGGTGCGCACCTGCAGGCGCCGCGTTCATTCATGAGAGAGGAGCGAGAGCTCGAGAACAATCCGCGTCAGATAATAACAGTTGGGTTTTCTGAGAATCGCGGGCACGAAGGCTTCGGCGGCGCGCGCTCCGTCCCGCTCGCGCCGGGGCGGCAGAGCGAGAGCGCGTGGGCGGGGGCGGGGGCGGGGCGAGCGCGTTATGTCACGATGGCGATAGAGGCGAGTCGCGGACTCGTGGCTCGCATGCACTCACCACTCACCACTCACCACTCACTGCATCCGTTGTACTTCCCGACTCTTTATTATTAACGTCCGTAAAAGCAAAGGTTAGTGCGAGATGAACAATGGGCGCGCTTTTTACGAAACCTTTCATGTACCGTAAAATGTTTTCCACTTATTGTATTTGTTCAAAAGACTACGGGGACTACTAAAGTAATGAAAACTTAATATTATTTATTGAACTTCGAACGAGGTAATTAATGATTGTTTGTCCGCGTTAGGCAGGTATGCGTAGTGCCGTTGTAGATGGAATTCGCACGATATAAGCGCTTATGGTACCAAGCCGTCAATTTTATTACGTGAGGCATTGGTGAGGCGATGCTTATAAATCATATTTTTATGGGTATTTCGCGATAAAGCCGGCATTTCTAGCGTACTCATGAGTAGGTGCCTAAAGCAAGTGGTCGACATATTTCGATTAATTATACATTTTCTTGATTTTTACCCATTCTAGTAGAATTCCTATCAGAATGTATACAGTTTGATTGTATAACAAATACATATCGAAATTTACACATCATAAGCGTCAGCTTATGATTATAAGCTGATGCTTATGATGTGTAAATTTCCATCCATCAGGATCAGATCTAAAATTTTATGGAAATCACAGAATCGTACTTAAAAAAAGGTAAAGTCAATATTAAAAAAAAAACATCTTTAGAAAGTTATTTATCTCTATATATAATAAGACAGTAAAAATATTTTTAATATTAAATACTTTAATATAATTTAATATTAAAGTCTGTTTCTGAAGCAGTAAATTAAATTATTAACTGACATCAGCAAATTTAACTGTTTTAAAAAACATAACACAGGTCAAAAGAACGTAATGTTACAAAAATATACGTATAGTATACGTATAATAAATAATTAACTTTATGTATATTTTATAAATCAAATATCAACATTTGTCGTATTTTTTAGTCCGAAAAGCCAAAATCTTATAGAAATTACGATAATGTCGTAAAAAAATCATATTAGAATATTACAGATAAAAAATCATATAAGAAGTCATTTCAGTTGTCAATCAATTCTGCTTATTAAATCAATTATCATGTAGTTTAAGCGGACGAAGCCGCTGGCGAGCCGCTAGTGACAAATAAATATCACACTTACAGTCGCAATTTATAGGCACATCACTTATACTAAGTTTTTCTATAAGTATTATACTCTAACTCTTTCAAATTCACTGGTTACTTTACTAATCACTTATTTCATGGAATTTGAAATATTTTCCCATTATGTCTATTGTTGAAATATTGCACTCTTATAAATATTTAAACAATATAAAGTAGAATTTCGAGGAATTTTTGAAATCAAACGCGACGGTTATTTTATAAAAATATTTGAAAAACTAGTGCACTATCATTTATTCAACGGAAATTTGAAGTTTGACAATTAAGGCACGTTTGCTTATGTTGTAACATTTTATGTTATTGTTCAGTACCCGTTTAATTGATTTGTAATAAAAAGTAGAATTTAATATTTTGCTTTCCAATAAATAACAAAGATTATATGATGGTTAGTTCGCTAATCGCTGTGGCTGTAGTAGTTTTCATATTATTCATATCATCGACGTGATGGCATGTTACCTTTTCAGAATGCTGAATGGACGCGACATGCTAGGGGTTCTTCTAGAGGACATTTCTTCAGATGGTGAGAGTGTGTGTAATGTGGAAACAGGTGAAGAATGCAATGTTGGTCCGCACACTATGGTGGTTCTCGGCGCCCTACTTACAGGGCTACTAATGATGATCGATTTGATGCCGAATTTGCTTTGGATAATGAAACATTGGCATTTTTGGCTAGCACTTTAAGTAGTCAGGAACATATTAATGCTTTAGAGCTCAGTCTTTCAAATGAGTATATGGAAAAGATGGTATACCAAAAAATATAACTGTTTTCTTTGTATCGACAGATAAACTCGTGGAAATTTTACTCTCGAGAGAACTGAAGTAAGAGTACTGTCCAGAATTAGATCAATTCGATCCTAAGACATTCTCATAAATGTTGTGTAAAAACAAGAGATCTTGACACTAGCAAAGACGACAAATTGCATGTGAAATTATTGATATTTTTCAATATATTCGATTTTTTTTGCCTTTATAAGTATTGAAGAAACGCCACAAGCTTCAGTTCTAATAGTGATCTACTTAAAGAAAATGTGCAAAATGCAGAACTACAAGAAGCTCGACTTCTTGTATCATACTCTACACAGTATTAAAGCAACTAACAATGTCTATTTTTGTAAAGAAATATTTTTTTAATATATTTGTCCTCAAATAACATTTTATTTTTATTTTCATTAAATTTTATGCCGACCGTCACGGTGGTTAGCAAACTAAGTACCTTGACCCTCAAAGCCTTATGCAATATTGTCGTATTATAAATATATGTAATAATTAAACGGTAATTAATCCTAAAATAATAAGTGTGGGTGAAACAGTATAATAATTAAAGGATTTCAGACACAAAATTACAAAACAAAGTATGTGAAAAATGAAGAGTTAAACATATAGAAACCCTTGTGCATAATTATAGTATTTGGCCAATTGGTTAGTAAAGTCAGTCTCAAAACCAATTTCTCATGCGATGGTATTGAAATCACAATGATACTCGTAAGTGGAAGATTGACAATGAAAAAAAAAAACTTTAAATGTAATACTTTTATCTTTAGTATATAGATTTTACAAAACAAATATAGGTATATTTTTATATAAATGGTGATAAAATAAGTAATTAATTTTTAATCAATATGATATTTATTAAAAACTAAATTTCAAATGGATTCAACAGTAAAATATAAGAAAGTTATTACGACATTTTTAATCATATTTTATTATAAATAATAGATGTGTATCAAGACATACGCAAGCGTGTCCAGCCAAGCTGTTGATGCGCAATGTGTATTTTATAGAAAAAAAATCTACTTTCGAGTTCTTCACAACGTATGTTATTTAATCTACATGTATTCAATTTGACAAATTTATTAAGGGCTTCTAGCTTGTTATATACTCTAATACTACATAGTATTTAAATCATTTTACTCAAACGGTTATTAAAATATTAACGTTTTAAAAACTGGTATTTTGTGACTAAATCATTTATATTCTATTCATTTATATTTATAATCAAAAACCTAACACTTTTCAAAATGAAAAAGGTGGACTTTTATACACGGAAAAAAAAATATTGATTGCTGGTAAAAAGAAATTAAAAATATATTAAAGACGTGGGATAATAACGCGAGTTTAGTATTACTGTAGTTAGTTTAGTTTTAAACAGTGTTTTACGGAAAATAAGAATAACTTAACAAAAAGTAGTGATATACCATCAAAACCATAAATGTGCACCTTCTTCTTCGGCACCTGATATTTTTGTAGGTGAAGTGGAGAACGACGTATTGTTAAACAATCAACTTGGCTCTTATTACACATTTATATATAAAAAGTTACACATTAATACTTGTACAAATAGAAACAAAAACAATAAAACTGGTTCTAATTAAACGTCTAGAGTAACGGGGTAAGGAATCTTCAATCGTTAGTATATAATTGGGCAATCAATTGCTTTTCTATCAACAATTCAGCAACCATTTAGAGTCAAGTAATGGCACCAAATTTATCTGAATCTTTTGCAAAGGAAAGAAACTTTTACCTTTAACTATAGCTTTTGTTCACTATATTAACTATATTAATATAGTTAAAATCACTATATTAACTATATTAATATAGTGTATACTATATTAATTTTGTTATTTTGTAATATTTCATAAGGAGAACGACATGCGTATGTATTTTCAAACCACATTTTCACATTCATATAATTTATGTTTATGCTTTAGAACTTATACAATAACGATATCTTCCAATTTTTTGACACATATATTAAATATACATATTTACTTTTATCATATATTTAAAATTAATTACCTATTAACATAATAGAGAAGTAAATAACATTGAGTCGAGTACATTAGTATGGTACCATAAAATATACTAGTAGCCATTTTTCCTTTTACAGTTTTAATAAATTATTTTAGTAGAGTAAACTAGATTACATAATATAGTTAAGCGCATTTAGCTAAGTAATTGTTACGTAACAATATAAATTTCGTATAAATTTGCATAATTGTCTTTTCCATTACGTGTGCCATTACTGAGAAATATATAAAAAAAAACGATAGGTAACAAGTATATAGAGTTGATTATAAATGATAAGACGTATCTATAATTGTTGTATGTATGACTTGTTTAGTTATCATGATCCTAGCTCGGTATACCTTTTACCTTATATTTTTGATAATTTTTAAGTGTTATTCCACACTTCCACACGGGATTTGAACCCGCGCCTCTTGGAAATCTTCCAAGCGCTCTGACCAACTAAGCCATACGTTAATATCGGGCTACGTCGAAACTCTTATATGCTCTGTTACAACTTTATTTTTGTTGCTAGCTAATATTGTTACTGTTATAAATCCTTCAGTACTATAATAAAACAATACTTATATATAATTTCTCTTTCACGGTGAAGGTAGAGAAAATTTATAGAATCGGCCAAAGATTTTTAATTGATATCAAAATAAAGTATGTTCAAATATTATAACTACATACATTGTATTTTATTATTATTATATATTAATTGTGAATGATAATACCGCAGTTACAGATAACCGCAGGTTTTCTTAACCTTATAAACATACATTAAGTATATATGGAGTAACACTTCATTTATATAACATTAAACAGGTTGCCACTTTTATATAGACCGATTGCTGCCTTATCTCTAAATTTAATCTACAAGTGTCTATAACATAACAAGTTAATATCAATTAAATCTTTATTAATAAAAGAAAATAATATTTTTTGCTGCGTAATTCTATTATAACATGTTGTTGTAAATGCCAACAAATAAATAAATATCTACAAAATAAGTATCTAACAGCTATTTAAACGATAACAATATAACAATGTTTCGTATTTAAATAATTGAATTGAACGCTTTATTTCTTATTTAAATTGAATGTAGTTAAACGTTATCATAATTAAGATATTCAGATAATGTTTGAGCTGAGGTTTCAAAATAAGTGAAAGTCATGGAAAATTTCCAAAAAAAAAACTGGTATTTTCGGTTATTTCGAAATAATTAATTTCAACATTACTTTTTATGACTTAACCAAGGTTCGTATATTTATTTTCAAAATCATAATTTATAATTATGTGTTTCATGATTATATTACGTGATGGAGAATTAAGTAAATTATTATTATTTTCGATCGAAAGATATTGCTTAATAATAGATTTTATCTTAACTAGATTACCTAGTGTTAAATCATTTGTCTCATGTCTGAACTCATGCTGACAAAAGCGTAGTACAAAATAAACATTCTCCGTTTGTATGGAGATGACGACAATGCTATACACTGAGGCAACAAATGGTCTTTCCAGTAAATGAGTAGGTACGTGATAAATAACATAAAATTTCGCTTTATTTCGTAAATTTAATCTCACTACACCTAAATATTGTTGTTTTAATTATATATGATTTTTTATCTCTATTTAATCTTGAACTTGATTGGTGCTGTTATCTTATCAAATGTAAGACTTTAATATATCACAAAATAAAGAATACACAGAATGGAAGCGATAATATTAAGCATACATCATTTAAAAACTTCTTACTATTATATTTATAGCGTATAAATAATATTTAATATTTTATTAAAAGGGATCACCATACATTGTTGTAATTAACAGAGAAATTTACATTTTAGGATAACAGAAGAGATTTTGGGAAAATAATGAAAGTAAATGTAGCATCAATCAATACTCTTTTCACTTTTAAGTCGAATAATTTCATTCAAAACAAGATTTTTTTTCTTAACTTACATAATATTTTCAAAAATGAGAATGCGATGCAACTGTCAATGTATTTATTTTTTCATTTTTTGTCTTAAGGAATCTTTAGGGCCTAAGTTATAGATTGAGGGAGCGAGTGAGCACTAAATGAGGTTCGAAAAATGTCAATTACCTAAAATATTCGGTAATAATAAATGTTTTAGTTGATCAGCATTTATAGGCACAAATAGCTAATTTTAACCTTTTTTAAAGAAAGTTGAGAATCTACCATCTATGTCTATGTCTATGGGTATCGAGTTCTAAGTCATATAAAAATAACGTTACTAATTTATTCAACTGTCAGACGTACGCAACCGCAGGCCACATCGTCTAACGTAATAAATACTATGAACACTCATAACAATGTATCTCATCTTAAGTAATAATTAGATTATTCAATTTTAGAATTATTTAAGATGAAAAATTAAAGACATAATAACATTAGTATTTAAATTATAAACAAATCATTAATGATGAACGAGAAGAGCCTTTTAAACTGTACAATAAATAAGAGTTTGAAACAATTTACGGTAATAAAGTTGCATTGCAAAGTTTTCGTTACAAATGCCATGACGTCACGATAAGACATTATCGTGAATTTCGCGGAAAAGATAAGTTGCGATAAGCATTGGACAGGAATTATAATTAAGTCTGATAATAGCCGGAATGGCTTATCCATTCAAGACGTCGCGGGACTAGTTATCTATAGTTTTGTGGAAATTTTTAATTCGCAAAAAAGAATTAAAATAAAATTCTATATATAGTTTGTATGCAAATGAATTCAACGTAAACTTCTTTTAAATGTTAACTTTTTTACGTGCACAAACTTTACCAGATAGGTTCCAGTAGACCGGCGACTATGGACTACTGCTAATACTAAATATACGCGATTAATCCAGTTAAATAGTTTCATTTAAGATTCCATTCCACTGGGGTAGCCAGAGAGGAGGAGCTCTTTCGCCTTCGTTGACTATTATTAACCTCTTCATACATGCACTCAGGGAGGTCCCCATGATGTTTCATGGTGACCTTCTTCCAATATCATCGATACACAGTATCAATGATATGTTCTAGACGGTCAATCGACATCTCCCTCTGCGTCTCTCACCATGCACTATGACTTAAACTTTCGTCATTCATTCTTTTGACGTGCCCAATTCACTTGCATTGATTCTTCTTCAGTCTTACTTTGATTTCCTCGTGATTATATTTCTATGTTTTTATTTAGTTATTTATTAAAATAAATCGCATATCATGTCATAATAAGAGTTTGTATTATTCTATAAGAGTTGTCTCTTGTTTTGTTTTTTTTTTAATAGTAGAGAATGACATATAGATATGAGTGATTTCTTTTTTAAATATCAAGGTTGAGGTAAAATGCGTCTTGTAAATAAATAAATATATAATTTCGTTACTTATCTAATAAGCATATCGAGTGGCGGTTTTATCAGCTGATTTCCGAATGTATACAGCGTGCAAATATAAGATAATTTCATATAATACTGTTTTAACAAAAAAAACTCAAATCTCACGAAAAACATAAATTTGAAATATTCCAGGTTATATTGAATAATGAGTCGTATTTTTTGTATAGGCTTTATTATATGGATTTTTGGTATTATTAGGTACATATGTTAGGTCTGGTGGTAAATAATAGCCAAGCCAAATTCTTCTTTGAACTCTAACATCTCGAGTGAACACAGCATTTATATTGGTATATAGATCTCTAATTGTTTGGTCAATGAAGTTGAGAACGGCACATTATTAAATATTAAACTTAGATCTTATTAAAAAATTATATTTTTGATGTAGTATTATTTTAAATTTATTACTAGGAACCATTAATACATTGTTATTATAAAAATCACCTTAATATTTTTTATCTATATACTTTCTACCATATATCAAGTTTCTAGATCGTCTTGAAGCGTTTGTGCTAGATCTTAATAAATCTGCCAAATTTAATGTACGTAGATTAAATAGTTTAGGAGTTATGAACTTATCTGGAAACGCTTTCACGTAACTAAATTATTACATATCAATTAGTCGTAATGAGTTCCTATGACTATCAAGAGTACCTGACAAGAACATAAAAAAAAATAATAAAAAAATAATGATGTACAAATTTTAAGATAAAAAGATGATAGCATTTGTATATTTATTGACAAACATAGACACGAGTATAACTGATTATACAAGGATGATCGTTCCGAATCTTTTATTTTTTTTAATATAATAGGCATAATAAAGGCCTACTGGTTTGCTTACCGATGTTCGCGTAATATCCTGCTGGATGCATCATGAGCGCAAGGATCACCGCAGTAAATTTTCCATTTGTCACTTACCTATAACGAACAAAATATAAAATAAGTGTTGTACGCAAATCAAAATAAAAAACTTACTATTTTTTTCACATTCTTGTTTCTTTTTATCTTTGCCATGTTGCCGTAACTTTGGCGACTTTAACGTAGCATTTAGGTTCCGCGTTAAAACTCTTAAACATCATAAAATAAAAAAAATTAAAGCAGTAAAATAAAGAATATAAGTTATTTAATTCGATATTTAAAATTGTTATCAATAATGTCAACAGCGCAATATCAATCGGAAAGCAAAGCGATATGTCATTTCGGCATTGAATTATTCGCTCACATTGTCCGATATACTGGAATATTCGGTGCAGGGGCCAAAATTCAAGCTAGGGTTGCATATTCGGCATGCGGAGGCGAGCACACGTGGCTTCCATGGCTGCTTGCTTTGGAATCTGACCAAATGCCCATCGGTGCCCGATTGGCTAAATAGCTATGGCTTATTTATGAGCAGACTGTTTATTGAACAATGCATGTGAGAGACTCCAGCATAGGAATTTACCGATAAGTGTGGTCGGTAGTTAATATCCTTAAACCAAACGTTAAACTATTATTGTTAAGACACTCCGCTCACCACTTTTTTCCGAATTCTGGAGACGTTGTGTGTTGAATGCCATAAAAAATAAAAAATAATAATATTGCATGTCCTCGAGTGGGAATCGAGCCCACAACCTGTTGCATTTATAGTCATGCTGCCTCCGCGCCACGACCGGCCTCACTATCATTGTTAAATGCATACAAACATAACAATTACTTCAGTTTACAAATAAGCTGCGTCTATAGCGATGTAGAGATTATTCTCATAAATAGCAATTTACTTCGTGACAAACGGCCGTCGCGCCGCTCAGTTTGGAAATCGCGTATAATGCTATATTGTTAATTATATAAACAATCCACCGCGACGTTAAACATGCGATTTATCGTCGGTAAACTGGAACGGTAATATATCTCACCAGATTTGTACGTCACACGTCATAGCGTTGTGAATAGTCGAAAACATACATACACTTAAGATAGATAGATAGATAGTAAACTTTTTGACAGTAGACATCTCTATATCCAAAGGCATTACTTTCAAATGTTTTTATATAGAGTACTTTTTATTAGAGTATTTTGAATCACATTCAAAATTTAAGCGGTATAATTAAATGGCGCTGGTGATGTAATGTTCTTTTATTTCTTTATTTTTGTTAGACAGTGAGGAAAACAATAAATTTTTATAATTAAAAAATTGACTTTTGAGTCTCTACTTAGTTTAGGCAAGTAGACTTTCCAAATATCGATATCGTCACTAGTACGTTTTTTTCTTGTCATTTTTACAATAATAATTTACTCTAAATATAATGAAGCTACAGCATAATATTTTTATGTTTACAATGACAAATAAAAATTACGCGTTAAAATGATAATATAATTTTTTTAGAAAAATGACATTTTTTTATTTTTTATATTACGCTTTCAATCTTGTATATTGAATTAGCCATGCTAAAAACTAAAATCAAAGAAAATCTATTAATTCGATATATCGTGCATGTGGTAGCAACTATGTAACTTTTGTCGAATATTAGCTCGTTGCCTATAAAACCTAAATTATTAGGACCTACTTAAAGCATAACTCAAAACAACATTAGCTTAGAAAATGTCATACCGATTGCCGATAATCCTTATTTTTTCTAAGGTATGTACGACAAAATTTTAATGAATATTTCAGCCGTTCATTAATTATTTACTTAATGACACTAAGCCGACTTTATAATTTCAAAAATCAACTCTCTAAAAATTGGTAAGTAAATAGCGATCAAAGTGGGAGATACAGGGAATCTAACATAGCATCTACCGGGGCAGCTTTTCGGTTTTCGGCCGAAAACTACAGCCACGTTACCGCTTTACTCAACGCTTTGGTGTTATCGTTATATCAAATCTAGAGCTCGGCTATTAAGAAACAATGGGACATTAAAAAAATACTGCTTGTACTGGTGCAAAGCATGAAAATGTTCCGTTTCTATGAAATTTGTCGCTTAAATTGTGGCGTTACAGCAATAATTTTACATTTTATGTTGCTAATAAATTATAGTTTCAACCTTATGCGAAACCAGCATTACAGATAAGTAAATTTTACAACGAATTTTAAGAGAATAACCAAAATATATTTTGGAACGGCGAATACATTTCGTGCAAAACAGTCGAACAAGATAAACACTGACACAAATGTTGTTTTACTAATATAGGCTTATGTTTGACTCTTTAATCCGATTGAAAGGCGCACTTTAGAAACAAACATAATTATCAATATTTACCTACCGTATAACATTTTGCGTTGTCATTATAAAATAACTGTCAATAAAATATATTTTGTCTAAAGCACAAAAGTTCAAGTGCAACAAGTCTATTTCATCTAAATATATAATAATCGATTACAATCATTTTAACTGGAAACTCGAAACAGAATTAATTAATCAATGTTCATTAGTCGAGTCACGAATGAGATCTTTCAGTGATGCGGTGCTAGATGAAAAAGCGAACTGAGGTCCAAAGGAAAGAATGCGCGGAATGGCAGGGGCATCCGGGCGGCGGCGATTGTTACCAGTTATCACTGAATGTTCTCCACCGGGGTATGTTGTGTCGCCGCAAAAAACCACAAAAAGGGAGGGCGCGGCTCGTTTGAGACACCGCCCCTGTGGGAAAATCGTCGCCAGAAAATTGCGAGCAAATAAATTATAAACTCTCTCACGTGGAACGCTATCCGGCATTTTATTTGTACGAAGCTCATAAACAGCGCTGCAGTTGTGCACGTTTTAGAGGAATCTAGAAGTGCTTGTATAATTTGGATTTTTTTTTGCGGATTTAACCGATTTCATTTCTCAAGAGGAGGAGGTTCTATATCTGTTAATTATATATATTTTTGTTTTGTCCGTGTATCTCTTCGGAACGATTTAAAAAAAAATTGAAAGAGCACCAAGTTAGGATCTGATAAGAAAACGAGGGAAATTATATATCTATATATATTTGCTTCTTGTAGTCATTATTTAGTGACATTATTGAGCTGGTAATGATGATATGAGACACAACTCCTTAACTATTAGAAGTTAGGGGATAATCTTTTAAATATTCTAGGAACCTATTTTGGCTTGTTGTATACTATATAGTTATTCGGGTACTCTAATAATTATCTAATGGTAAATTGTGCTTTTATACTTGCCCATATTGACTAGTATATTATGAAGAGATTAATAAGTGAACTGAATAACAATGTAACTATTACTTGGAACACCGATGAAGATGCTAAAATTAATATCAGTAAATTTAATTTTAATGGACTTTACGAAGGACTTTTACGGAGGAGCTCTACGCTTATTAACAAAATTAAAAATATATATATAGAGATGTTTGAGTTTGTTAAAGTTTATATTGAGGAATTTGAACTTTTTTTATTGTAAGTAATAGTAGTAGAGCAGTTGTCATTTTTATATATTAATATCTATTAGAGAATATTGAAGCAATAGGTAAAACCAGGTTTGTGATTATAATACTTATTTTTAAAGTAGCCATATCTTACAACAACAAATAATAATTTAAAATTCGTTAAAACTTTCATTATTAAAAAAATACATAAATAACAAAAAGAGATACCTATTAAATAAACTGAAAAGCTTAAAAAATATGTAAAATACCCTTTTTGGTAGATACTGACTTCAAAAATAACGGATTTTAAATATTAATAATGACACATAATGTTTTAATTCACTTATTGCTCTGAAGTAGCAAAATATTATTTTCTACAATTTTTTTTGTAATACACATATATATGTGCGTATAAAAAGAGTTTTGAAGTTACGCTTACTATTATTTTTTAATTATGCTATCTATATACCTTAAAATTGCCTATAATGGATCAATTAGTTCCATAGCTGTTCCAAGATCTGACTACACCAGCGAATCATTAGCAAAAATATGATCTCAGAATAGACCTGACAGCGTAACGATTGCACTGGCTGTGATGGATGACGGCAGACGGCCGGTTATTACTGTCGGCTATCTCCACAGCCGGAGAGAATTAAAGGATAATGAAAAAAGACGGCGGTAATCGCGTGTGATAATCATTTTCTTTATTAAACAACAATTCACTATATTTGTTCTGCATCACTTGAAACTTTTACTATATTTTATTAAGGATAGGTTAATTACTTAAACGGTTAGCCTATCAGCCTGCAGCACTGCTGTTAGAAGTCACCGTGTTGACAAAAGACGAAGTCCATGCAATTCAGCTAAGTTGTATTAACAGATATCATGGTCTTTTGTGTGAAACAAATTATTTATAATATTGAGATAAAATGATAGTAGTTAAATATTATCGAGTATAAGGCAGCAACCAGTCAGTAGTACATCATTGCAACACAAAACGAGCGGTCAAGTGGTACTGGAGACCGTATACGTAGCCGTTCGTTCGTGTCGCTCACATTGAAAACTTGCAGAAAATGCAACAACGATAAGAAAAAATTCAGTCCGCCCGACCACATATAAGTACGGTGCATTGACGGTGACATTCCACGGGGAATAGTTCGCATATCGAGACTTAAAGTAACCATTTACCGATTGCAGATAGCTACGCCAGGGCCGGCCGCGTAATCTGGTCAGATCGCTTCACTCGCATACTGGTCTCCACATATTATACTTAACCTAAATAACCAACAAATTCTTTTAAATACCAATGTACAAATATAACATTAAAAACTGACAGCGTTGTTATGTTATTATTCTTTGTACAAGATTTAACTTAAATATTTTTTTCAAAGAATAGAAATAGTCAGAGTATCCAAGTTACGGCAAACCGTTAGTCTCGTAGAATAACAAAAAAAAAAGCGGTCCGACGGTGACGCCACTGTTTATATCCTTGTCTATCCAAGGATTACGTCTATGGTTAGAGCGGGATGATGTTACGTTTTAATATGCAACTCCTATTATGAGCTACGTTTAATTTATAGTGCGACAGCCGCGCGGCTTCGTAGTAACTGAGAGTGTTCGAACATTAATCTTTAGGGACTAAGAATGGTGCCTAAATCCAAAGCTTATATGCCGTAATTATATTTATATTACTTAGAGAACTGATCAAAGACAACAGATAAAATATATATTGTTCGTTTAAACAAGACAGACATTAAAGTTGTTTATTTTAAGCCGTTATATTAAAGTTTTGATTTTTTATTTTGAAAAAGGTTGATTTGTAGGTAATTTAAAAGATATCTTTTACAATTATTTACAATACTAGTGTATTGAAAACATACATTAATTCAGGGACTAAGTATTTTTTATAATAATGGTGAGAAATAATAAATATTGCAATGCTTTTAAGTTTTCTCTTTAAACTTATTGCTTTGTTTGTCTAAAATGTTATCTGATTAATGACTTAGAGATAATCCTGAAATAAATAAACAAAACATATTATAAGACTTTTAAGACTTAAGATATGATTTAAAAAAAAGTTCAATAATAGACAAGATTAAAGGAGTAAATAACGTCATGGACATCATACAAAGGAAGTTAGTTGGAAGTGAGCATCGTTCAAGACAAAAGGTTAGCTCTCGCAAGCCGTCGGACAATCAAAGCGAGCCGGACCCAATTGTGAAATAAAACGCACAAATAACAAGTTTAATTAAATCGCCAAGAACGGTACAGAGCGAGAGAGCGGGAGCGGCGCGGGAACAATTCCAACTACAACGATAGTTTAACAAGTGAACTCAAAGTAAGCTTCATATCGAATACTCCTACCTACCCGCTACCTGCAATACGCGAGCTCGAACGGAAAGTTATTGCGAAACTCCTTTAATTTTGCTTTTGTATGACTGTTTGTTTCTGCACCGAAATAAATTGATTGTATTTGGTAGCGGCACAGCGGTGCTGCTGTTGTTTGTTTGTTTGTGAAATTTCAGAGGGGTGCTGTCTAAATATTTTTGAATACAAAAAAAATGCTAAAATATTAAAGATGGGCACAAAAATATCACTTATCAATAGATTATTCACTCCTCACTGCAATTTTACGCACGAACGAATATAACATAATCTTTTTTTGATACAACGCCATTGTATTATTATTTTTATTTAATACTAAACTACGTTTTATTTACGGCAATATGTTAGTTTATTACAAATTTCTGAATAAATATTTATATATCAGCTACACGTTGTACAATCATGAAGCTCATTTGTCATTTCTCTGGAGTAAAATTAAGATAAATAAGAGGCAAGGAGTGGGTCCTTTCGCTCAAAACAGACGGCATTCTAAAAGGTTATTTCAAAAATGTTATATTTAAGAAAATGTAAGCTCTTCTAAATGTATTATTAAGGTTGAATTTTCTCTATTAGTGACGAGGGTTCCACGAGATAGTTATACACAAATAGGAATACGAGAATAGAGCGAGGCTACTGGATACTCGTCGCAATCATATCTCCAGCTAGAGCTGCAAAAACCGACGCGTAGTTTAATGAATAAATATTATCTTTACATTGCCCCATTAATATCGATTAAGTATTTTGAAAAAGTGAGGAACGGAGTGTCACTAGGTTCCCTGTGTGCGGGATAGCGTGAAGCTGATTTAATTTTTAACAAGCAAGTCTTGCTTTTTAAAAAATGGATGTAATATAAAATTTATTTGGAATGTATAACATATTGTTAAATTTACGTTAATTTAGTAAAAAACAAACACAATGCTTAACCATAAGCTATTAATAGGCACTTCGTAATGGGTGACATGTAATGGATTTGATTCGTGGTCGGAAAGTTTGTTCGGGGATTAGGGAGTTGCAGGTCAATAAGAGCAGGTAGCGTAACACACGATCGCTCCTCTATCACGATATAACCTATTTAGTTACTTATTATAAAAGGTAATATTTGTAAAAAAGTGGATAGCGGTCTCTAATAGTTTTATTTTCTAAGTGTATATTTATTAATTCTAATAATAGAACATAAATGAAATCGAAATTAAACTTTAATTTATACCTATAAACTATATTTTATTTTAATGAAATCGAAATTAAACTTTAATTAAGATACCTATCTATATTTCAATGTGTTGGTTGTATAAACGGATATTATATTATACTGCAATCTTAATTAACTTACTAGCGTGTCGGTAGGAAACGCAAATAGATCTTCGATAAAAAATATATATTTTTGTAATAAAATAAAATAATAATAATAATAATAAGTCCGCTTCACGCTGTATCCCCCATACAGCAGGATAGACGGACCGAACCTAGTGTCAAGACACTTCGTTCCCCACTTCCCGCCGCAAATTTAGAGACATTCTGTGTTGAGTGAGCTGTGCGGAACTCAACAGCGATCGAATCCAAAACCGTCTCGTTACAGTCACTCACTTGTGCCGCTGCGCCACGACGGCCTCGAAAAAAATATATAATTATGGGTAGATTAAATTAAAACGAATCCAATATATCTGCGACTTGAACGTGATAAATCTTGCTAGTTCGGCTATTAGACGCCGCGTGAGGGCCCCGGGTGTCAGCAGTTTACACGTCTTATTGCTTGTCGCTCCGTCGCGACGCAATAAAAACATCAAGAGAGTTCACCAAAATAACTCTTGGCACCAACTTGGCAGATGAAAACGACTGGTACGAAAGCACAAAGTCACAAAGTGATGGCCTGAGTGTCGCACTTCGTCGGTGACATTTGGAGTATGGATAATGAACAAATTTTTCATATGTATAATATTAACTTTATAGAAACCGCCAATTTTAATTGTTTTATAATTTTAAAGTAATGTGAAAAAAGGCGCGGCATTTTAATATTCACTTTTGGATGAATTTAGATTTTTTTATTTACTTTATAATATTATTAATAACCATGAAAAAGTAATAAATATTATTTAATTTTACTATTTAATTTTGTTTAATGTATTAGCATTTAATATTTTAATAATTTTATAATTTCACTGAATGACAATAAATTAAAGTACTATTTGAATTTTAAAAATATTGTTTGAACACCACCTACTACCTACTCTTAACAAAACAAAATGAAATATTAAAAGAAATAAAATAAATGAAACTGTAATTATTGTACTAAAATATCTACATATTTTTTATACATATTCAGAATAATAAATTACTTTTATCGTAAAAAATCTTTTATTAAAAAAAAAATTCGAAATACATTTGTATATCTTTTGGCTTTCAAGAATAACTGTGTATTTGAGCAGAACAGAAAACAAATTTATTTATTCTTTCATATAAGCAAATCGCGAAAGTTCACCAAAAATACGCGGCATGACTTAGGAATCCACAAAAATATTTCAGGAATTTGTTTGTTTATCATTGGTAAAGTGCGACAAATACTTACGCCTCGGATAAAATTTCGAGTAATAACAGTCCATATCACCGTTTAAAAAATCACTGCATCAATATGAATTTTCACTTTAATTTGTTTACCGTTCACTCGCGCATTACATGTAAAACGTTTGACATTTCATAAATTAAGCTGACAAGTGTCATCCCCGCGCGCGGAATACGTCAAATCGCATACAGCCACCGACGCGACTGAAGTGTATCACGGGCGAACGATACCATACCGCGTCTTTCGAAAATTGCGCCATCTCAGTAAGCACACTCGGGCAAATTGAACGACACTAAAACACCTTGAGCACACTTCATGCCCTACTAGCTTTCATAAACTTCCAAAACCTATGACTAGATAATGTTTACATCGCGAAATGCCGACACCCGAACGACCGGAAGTCAAAGCGAAGCAAACGCGACAACTATGTAAAATATTGCAGGATCGCGATCGCATTGTTGACATTCCCGTATAAAAATCGTCAAAATCTCGAGTAAATTGTATGAAAATCACTGTAATAATTTTTTTACTTACCTATTTCGAGCTTCGAAGGTGTAGTGAAGGGGCGAATTTTGATAAAATGTCAATTTAAGAGTAAATTTAAAGAATATACTCTTATTGGTATGCGAAGAATGGCACAAAGAATCCCGACAACGCACGCGACGAATGCGCACCTCGTTTGCGCATATGCTGACACAACTTCATGGATGTCGCCCCCCGCGGCCCGCGCGCGCCCCCTCGCGCCCCGCTGTCGCGCCTGTGTGCGCGCCCGGAGTGGTCAAACGTGAAACGCCGTGCACGTACACGCGCACACATGCGCGCGCCCGTACCTGCGTAACGCCCGCCGGCCGCCATCTTTGTTACGGCAGCGAGCGAGCGTCCCACTCCTAGCGCCATCCAGTGGGCTTACTATGAAGTGCAGAACTGTCACTAGAGGTCACACTTAACTAATAGTATTATTCATAACGAATCACTTTTAGTCAACGGTCTTACTTTTTAATAATATTATTGTTTTAATTACTAAAAATTCTAATAATAGAGTAAAATAAATGTCAAAAATATTCGCAACAATACTATGATCATAATATAAACATCCTTTTAACGTTTCTATTAATTAATTAAGTTAAAGGAAGCAGCTAGATTCTAGAAAGGACTGATACTAATATAGATATACTATATTTAATATAGTTAACTAAGAGACTTCAGACTCAACTATCATTTATGCATAATATTATAATTACTGATTTGTTTACTACATGTAAATGTAGTTTAAATAATAATAAAAAACCTGTTAGCAAGGG
Organism: Heliconius sara; assembly: GCA_917862395.2. Lineage (NCBI taxonomy): Eukaryota > Metazoa > Arthropoda > Insecta > Lepidoptera > Nymphalidae > Heliconius > Heliconius sara. The sequence goes on along the minus strand of OU860796.2, from coordinate 3,687,816 downwards.
ATGCATGTGTTATATGAGTTAGATATATAAAATGAAAGAGTAAAGTAGTGTACAGTAATAATTTATTTCATCAACAAACTGTCATAATATATGTAGGTGTTTAAGATCAATGCACATAATTCAATAAAATTAAATAAAATGCATTTAAAAAAAATATAATACATAAAAAATATAAAGCAAAACCACACGGTAGCGACACGGACCGACTCAAGATGCAATACAATCTTCTTCATCTGATTCCTTGTCCAATAACTAATCAATCCTCTTTGCCTCTTTTAAATTGTTTTCAAATTTACGATACAACGTCACCTTTACTCGCAATATATTTTGTATTCAATATTATAAGATAAATTTATTGAAACTTTCATTAGATATGTCTTGACAAGTCACAGTAGACTTCATACATTGTAAATAGCCAAATAAGAAAACGAATTAATGAAATCAAATATAAATAAATAATTCAATATATAGAAAATACATTATGTAAGTATATTATAAATTTCAACAAGAAAACTCTTATATTATGAATAAACAATTATACATAACAATAAAATAGTTCAAGAACAATAACTCACAGTATTTTTAATAATAAGTAATTTCTTTAACTGTATCATAATTTTACAATTTGTAATAAATTACAATTTGTTACAATTTGTAATAAATTGTAAAATTATGAACAATAGAGTTGTAACAATATAATTAATGTCTACTTTTTAATTTTTTACAATCTTGATTTTATCTTAACGTTATAAATTGTTCTATATCAATTTTAATAAGATTGTCTTACCCTAAAATCTAGCACAAAAAATATTTAAAAAGTTAATATCTTTACGTTGTACTAATATTTTAAAAAATACTATTGTTTTCGACTGGGTAGCTTATAGATATGCAATATTTTTTAACCTTTCTCTTTTTATATTGTTTTTTCATAAAGATACAACATTTAGGTGGTCAATAATTTTATGTGAAGATGTGCATGCTTATTTCTTATTTAGATTACATAATCTTCTTTGGTATATGAATGTAATAATCCATTTTCATATTATTACTTAACAGTCAAAACCTATTTTCAATTACATATAAATTAAGTATAGAGTTACTAAAAAAATGCTAACGGACTATCAAAATCGACGAATATATGCACAACATTTTTTATGATAAGCGATTTGGTTAATTAAAAAGGAAAATAGCTTATAGTATAACTATGTTAGTTTACTTATTTAATGAAGATAGGTATATAATCTAGAAATTCCTTCCGGAACACAAGTTAGAAAAATATTGACATCACTCTCAATATTTTTACATAATACAACACTATAAACAATATATTATATTTGTTCTATAACATTTCTTAATTACACGTGAACAGGTTATTGTTATGTGCGTGTTGTTTACTAATTTGTGAATATTTTTCTTGACTTTTTTGATTTTAAGAATTTGACCAAAATTTATATATATATATATATATATATTTAAATAATGATAGATTTGTGTTGAAATATTGATGATCGTGGGCGCATATTGGCCAGAGGCTGCTCTCCAGTATCCTATACAGGAAAGTGATTCACAAGATCTAGTTACCGTGCAGCGTAACACTTAAATAATGCCAACCCGAAGATTCTTGAAGCTTGGTTACAGTTTTTCAATTTTAATCTGAGTATATGTAATTTAGTAAGAAAAATCCCAAAATTTTTCGGCCTGTGATAGATCTTTTCTATGTTTTTACAAAACAATTTGGAGTGGTCATAAGACTACTATGGAGTGCACACGGTGCCCTCCTTTTTATACATCACAAGATAGTACATTTTTGAAGAACTTAGACAAAAATATTACCATATTTTTATGTATTAACGCCTTAATGTCACATTTACGGTAAAATAAATAAAAGAATATTTTATATAACTTACTTTGTAAATACAGTGTGTATGCGAATGAAAAACTTATGTGTAATGACATATTTATACAATATAATAAATAAAAACACTCGTAAATAATGAATATCTTGTCGTATAATTCAAATTATTTAGAGAAAGAATATATTACCATTTATGTAAGTACGAGGTCAGTCGCGGCGCAGCGGCACGAAATGTGACTGTAACCGACTGGTTGTGGGTTCGATTCCCACTCGAGGAGATAAAATATTTACTTAAATTTATATTTCCATTTCTTCGCTCTGGCTTCTTCGTGTCGAGGCTAAGCGCGGCGTTGCGTTCTGCCACTCAACACGCAATGCCTACAGAATTCGGCAGAAAGTGGGGAACGGTACAGTACGGTACGGTACTTAACACTAGGTTCCCTCTGCCTTCCGTGCTGTGTGCGGGATACAGCGTGAAGCTGATTTATTTTTATTTTATATAAGTACCTGGTAATATTTTTATATCAAGCCAGGGTATAATATTGTGTTCATTGATGTATGATAAATTAACTTTTTCAAGTAAATAATTATGAGCGTTAGATGGGTTAATATATAACCCTTATATTATAGAGTGTATATTTTTTTTCCAATTACCTAAATATAGCTAGGGGTGTGGGGGATGGTGCAGCCAAACCTTAAAAGGTTTTAGCAAGTCAATATTTTTGCCCGCATTGTGACATAACAAGTGAGGTCAGCAGTTCAAAGGTAGCCTATCAAGTAACAACGCAATATAAAAATAATAAATTGTAGATATACGAATATTTAAAAAAAAGAAGTTTTTATAATAAAATTAATTTTAGGTATTACTTTTATCAACAGACAAAAAATAATAAATATTATAATTATATTTTGTCCTCATCATTAACTACATATGTATTAATAAATGTATGATAAACGAAGTAGGTACTCTATAGGTACAAGTATAGTAAATTACGCAAAGCAATTTAATTAAATAATTTTAAAAACTCTGCCTTAAAAAAATTCGTATCATTCGTAGTACAAAACATTTTCTAATAAAGTAAAGTAAGTTTTAAAATAATTTTAAAAATAGTAACTTACTTATTTAATTACGTAATGGTGGCGTGAATAGGAAGACCTTTTTTTCCTTTCGTGACATAAACACTATATTTATGTGATGGTCCCATAAATTTAGATTTTATTTGGTTGAGGATATGTTTCCAAAGTTGTCGATATTAATCTTTACGCAAATTTATTATAGCTATATTGGTACAGTTAGCTTTTAAGTATTTTATATTTTGTTATACGAGCGATACGAATAAATTGTTTTGCGTTTTATAAAAAAATATGCGCTATGTTTTATACAATCAATTAGCATTTACGCTTAGTTAGTTGGTCTTTTGATGACTTGGGCACACGACCTGCAATTCGTGCAATGGAAGATCTCGCACGACAACAGCATGGAAAGCCATATTTGCTGTTGCAAGGATGTATTCACAGACAGAAAACCATGTAAATGCTGAAATAATAATTGTTAAGTTAAAGATCAAATCAGCTTCACGCTGTATCTCGCACACTGCAGGGTAGGCAGAGGGAACGTAGTGAAAGGCACTCCGTTCCCCACTTTCTGTCGAATTCCCGGAGGCATTGCGTGTTAAGTGGCAGAATTCAACGCCGCGCTTTGCCTCGACACCAGAGCGAAGAAATGGAAATATAAATTTAAGTAAATATTTCATCTCCTCGAGTGGGGATCGAACCCACAACCAGTCGGTTTCCAGTCACACATTGTGCCGCTGCGCGACGACCGGCCTCAAGTTAAAGATAATCATCAATATAATAAAATATTTACAATTATAGATACTTCTTTTGTATTAGTGGTACATTGATCATATTTTAAATGTAAACTTACATTATTACTCAGCTTTCAATTTTTAGTACATTCCAATCGAGAGTAAAGAAAACTATGTACTTGTATGTATATAAACTCACCGAGTGGTCGACAAAACAATCGATGTCTAAGGAAAAAAATGATGAGGCCCACAGTAGCGGCAATGGCAACATAAAATAGGATCCATACTAATTTATTTGTTCGCACTGGTTCTACATTATCATTTGCTATACATCCTACTTTAGCTCGACACAGCATATGTAATAGCGATGCTACCATAAAAATGATGAAAATTTTCTCATGTATGACTGGAAAAAAATTGAATAAATTAATAAATGTTCAAATAATTCACATCGTATTAATGAATTGTAAATTAATTATTTTATAAATAAAGACATCTAAAGTAGGTATCTTACAATAATTTTCTCTGTTTGAAACATAAGTAACTCCCGTAAGCGCGAGAAGTTCAATTAAATTTAACCAGTAACATGCTTCACCCAATTTTGTAGCTAAATCTCGCACCTGAAAATAATCTTATATTTAAAAAAACGTTTTAATGAAAATAATAAAAAGTAAAATAATAACAAAATTTTAGTAATGTATACCTTTTCATCTCTGATGTACAAAGTGCGTTCTTTATGAAAATTGTAATATAATGAGCCTATCAGCAGTCTTGGTCCTAGGTGGTAAGCGATGCATATTCTCCATATATATCTTTGCGGGCTGATACCCGTAATTGCACTTATTGATGGTACTACATTGTAAACCTAAGAATACCATAAATTATATATTTTTTTATAACAAAGCATGTTTACTAAAAAAACTATTCACTTACCCTACAATGCGTTTCATGTACATCATCTGCTTGGAATATAGATGCCGATACGTAACAAAATATTAAAGCACCTAGTGGAAGCCAGAGAGCAGTTAAACATATTTTTCTTAGAGAACATGACCACAGAAGTCCCTAAACAAGAAAAGGAAATTATATACTAGTTTTTATATTTACTTAAGCATAATTAACGAAAGCACAGGTACCTTATATTGTAATATTTGAACAGTCCTGTTTACTATGTTCAGTTCGTCGGTGTTTTCAACGACTTGATCACTCGAATTCTTAGATGTCTCCTCTTGTGCATCATTTCCCATTTTCCTTCTCACTCTTCTTTTACCAATAATTTCATAATTAACCAAGAAATTGACCCAATATTAATTATTTTTATTGAGTTTCATTGTCACCAATATGAAAATGTGATTATCAATAACTTATATTTACAAATTTATTTAAATGAACATAAATAGAAATGAACACTAATCAAATCGATGCAGTTCATTGTTTGTGCTAAAAATATGCGTTATTTTATATAAAATAGAAAGATAATGAGAGATTACACCCGAGGCGTGGATTGAATGAAGTTATTTGGACTTGCGCATTTCAAGCTTAAAGCTTTTCTTTTCAAGTAAATATGAATATGTTTGTCTATTAAGTTGTATAAAGGAACTGAATTTAGTACAAGTTTTGGAATATAAAAAAAAACATTCCAAGCTGAAAGTTTTGAAGTTAGTAGTCTATTCCAATTTTTTCCGTTCTATAATTTCCTCATAACCAATATTCCTAATTCTATTACACTGTGATAGTAAAAGCTTATAATAGTAATAAAATTTGGACGGTACGTATATGAAGAGCCAGTGCAAGTTTAAAATGCATGTAATAAGGTAAGTGACGTAAAATGTCTGCTTACGGTAATTTGGTAATTTATCGTAGGATATTTAATTTTATTTAACAGATAACAAGTCAAAGATTTTGTATCTAGTTTACTAATTATTTTGCAAATGTTATTTAATATAATCATAATGCTCTGTCTACATCTCAATAAAGGAAAAGATCTTATTGCTTTGTGTAATATTTATTTACATGGCAACTTTAACAAGTCGATATTATTGACATTTCAGATTTGACACTTACATCGGCAGTCGGCATCCGCCAATCGCCAGTTTGTCATGCGTTAACATAGGGCTTGGTTTGTTGGTGCTTGCATTGAAACAAAAATTAAAAATTATTTTGTTTCTAAATAAATATTAATGAATCTTAAAATAAGTTGAACTTAAATAAAGTTCACCATGCCTCTATCAAGACTTTTGTGGTTATTTAGTGCGTGCATTGTGTGTTTTGTAGAAATTCATGCTTCTAGTCATTGGATGGTTACCGAAAGTGGTTTAATTCAACCAAGGGTATGATAGTGATTTCCGTTTTAACTCACTTACTCTAAAATATTAACCTTTTTTATCAAAATTAAAAGTAATAAAAAAAAATAACACGGAAATGATAAACTAATGTTTATATATTTCAGCTTGACTCGCCGTTTGATATGGCTCGCCCTTATGATCTTTTGGCATTTCTAAATCAAGAAAAGCGTTGGGATGGAGTTTTTGACCTTTTTAAAGATCTCACTAAGAAGCAAACAACAATTGATAAGCTTTGGGCTGATGTTGGTAAATATACCGACGTTGGGCGTCAAATAGCTCATGATGAAGATTGTTCCAAATCCGGTAACATAAATTCAATTGATTGGTATGCTGGCTTACTTGAAGATGGATCTAAGAAAATCCATCCAGATGAATTTCAACTCCCAAGTCTATATTATGGCCCAAATAATGAAATTCCTGACTGTAAAAAGTTTTCTTCATTAAGATTTAGCATGTTTGCTTTTGAACATTTAGAGGTAAGGACATGTAACATATATCATAAAATTTTTAAAACTTTGCAATAATTCACTAATAACTAAGAAAAAATTGTTAGTAAGTCAAAAGCAACAACATTTTATATATAATATATGCATTCATTTTTCTATTTCATTCATTCTTCTTTTTGTTTTATACATGACAGTTAAGGAATAATATTAACAATAAACATTTCAGAGCATGTTGCAAAGAGAGAATTTGTCTGCTAATCCAGAGTATGTTTTACCCGAAATGATATCTCCCATCATGACAGCAGACCAATATGGGCATTGGCTTGCTAGTATCTTAAGACACAATACTTCCTCGTGGCTACATTATAACATGGCCTCACTATATTGGCGGGTTAGAGGCAATGCACCCAAAGCTATAGAATGTTCCAGACGAGCCTTGCATTATGCACCAAGGTAACACAAACATTAGTAGTAATACTAAAAGATAGAAAACAATGTCTGATTGTAAGTGCAACAGTTTTGAGTTTGATCCCTAGTTAGGAGAATGGACTGCCTTCATTTGCTGGTCTGCTTGTACTAGAGTATGTGGGAAAAACCATAAACCAGATAAAACATTAAAATTAAACATAACAAATAGAAGAATATTTTATTGATATTCAGTTTATAATATCTTACATTGCATTGGTCCATTTTACCTGTTTTTTAACCTTCTTCCTTCTCATTTACTTTTTATCTTATATAAATGCTAATGCTATTATAACTCTACTAATAAAATTACAACTTGTTATGATAGTAAATCTTCATTAACAATCAATATACCTGAACAATAAAAAATCAATTATTAATAATAATATAATAATATTATTATAAACAACTTAGTAAAAAAAATACTTGAGGTCAGTTGTGGCACAAAGTGTGACTGTTAATGTGACTAGTTGTGGGTTTAATCCTCATTCAAGGAAATGAAATTTATATATGAATATATATGAGTTCTGCTGCTCAACTAGCAATACCTCCAAAATTTGATGGAGAGAGGAACAAAATGCCTTACACTAGTTTTTTTCTTTCTCACTCCTCTCAGTCTTATATTGTCCTCCCCTTGGTGGTCTGCCCTTTTTATTTTTCTTTCTCTGGGGTACAATTGTGTAACTTATTTGCTCCACTTATCTTTGTCTTTGATAGCGTGTCCATTCCATCTTCATTTAAGTCTCTTGATGTTTAGGATTAAATCATTTACCTTTGTCCTGCATCTGATGGTGTGACTTCTTAGCTTATCTGATTTCCTTACTTCTTGCATACTCTTTTCCATTGCCAGTTGACTGGATTTTATTTTATTCTTGATTAAATCTGTAAAGTACAATGTTTGGCACCCCTATGTTACGGTAGGCAATTTGGAAATATTGAACAAATAGTGGTAAGTATCATAATCATCAAAATCATCATGCTATCTTGCACCAATATCTTTTCCAACCGTTTGCAATTTTTCTATTTTTTTGTTTATATTATCTTGTGGTGCCATAAAATCCCAGATCCACATACTCGTCCATTTAGCCAATATCAGTATCTCTCACTTTTATTGGATCTTTCACTCAGTGAGTTATTAATTTTGTTTTCTCTGGGTTAAGTTAAGAGTACCACTTTTCCGCTTTCTCTTGCAAAACCAGGGGCTTTGATCTTGACTTGATCCATGGGGCGTTTTAGCTTTCAGCACAATATTGTCCGCGAATCTTAGGTGAGTTAGTTTGCGACCGTCAATGTTTATACTCGGATCATTCCATTCGAAAACTCTAAAGATTAACTGAAGGAGACAGAAGATTATAAAACACACATTTCTTGTATTATTAAGTGTAGGATTAATAATTATTAATAAAATAGAAAATTCGACGATATCACGTCTTGGTAAAAAAAGCACCTTGCTAAGTTATACACGTCATATATTATTACACCCTCCCCCTGCCCCTTTGTGATAGATTGTTAAGCTATAAAAACATTTTTGATTCTGATTATTTAATATTTTATTATTTACGCTTTCAGAGAGTACAAAGATGTCGCTCTGGGTAGCCTCGGAGTAGTTTTACACAGAAGTGGCAAAACAGATGATGCTATAATTGTTCTTAATGCAGCGATTGAACATGATAGAACTAATTATGTCAGCCATTTCTCTATAGCAAATGCATATTCTGTGATTGGCGAATACAATATGTCCTTAAAATTTTATGACAGGACATTAAAATTGAATCCTAGAATGGAATTGGCTCAAAAGTATAGATATGGAGTTATGTGTCATGCGAAATTAGCTATTAGGATTCAGGCTATAAGAGAGTAAGTACATTGAGTTTCTTTTTTATGGAAAAAGACAGTAAAGCACAGGTCACCTGATGGTAAGTGGTCACCACCACCCACTAACCCATGTAAAACGAGAAGATCTACAGGTGTGTTGGCCGGTGTTATATTTACAAATTGTTTTTATTTGTTAAAATCTATACTTATATTAATAAGAGTTTGTTTAGATGAATGCACTTATCACAGAAACTACTAGTTCAAATTGAAACACACATTAAAGAATTTAAGAGCAAAGCTAAAGGTAAAAGTTAGTTGATGATAAGTATAAAAATTTGGTTACAAAACTGTGGTTTCATTTAAAGTGGTGCTGACAAAAACACTCTGTCTACCTTAATAACATATATTGAAGTTGTATATAAATAATGTTAATATAGAAGTATCATACTCTAGTCTACCTTCCCGATTCTCTAAGGCAAAGATGGTTAAAAATAATTATAAAAAGAAACAAAAAAATCCGGTTGCATTAAACTAAGAATAATATAATTTTTAACACAAAAAAACGCCGATTTCAACTGGATCCCATAATCAGAACCAAACCAAACTCTCATCAAACTACCTTTGAAGTGTATCCTTTCCAATAAAAAAAGAATCGTCGAAATCGGTTGGCGTCATTTGTCGCGAACATACTTTATGCAATTTTAAGAGTTATATGATTTTCTCATGAATAAAATTGTCAGAAATGAACCAAATTAAAATGTGACCAAACAGAAAGCACCAGCTTTCAAATACATTATATTTTCTATAAAAAACTTTATATCAATGTATACCCTGAACTTACAATAAAATATCATGAAAGACATAACAATCACTATAGAATGTAACTGTGCTTATCTAAAATCGTGATTTACGTGTGTTACATTCTTTCGCAATTAAAACACTACATTAATTCGCAATATTCATAAAATAATATATTAATATAGTGAAAAGGTTTGCATATTAAATGTATTATTTGTTATTTTGGACTAACACATTTGGTTATATAAAAAATGTAATAGACAATTATTAATATTGATATGATTTAAAATGACATATCATTATTTCTAGAACTCTAAACAAACTTCGTGAAGAATTAAATGAATATGGACAGAAGGAAGCGTCATGGCCGCGAATGCAAGCAGAGTTTTTGAGAACCATTAAAAGTGCAGAGGAATATGGTAAATATATGTATATTTATATTGCAGTGATATGATGCTTCAATTTAATTGCAAAATAATTTATTCCTTTTCGAAATTCATCTATTATGACATTTTATTAACGTTAACTTAGCTTCACACTGTATACCTAGGGGTAGTCAGAGAAGCACCAAACCCTACGGTCTCGATTACGGTACGGTTTTTACTTGACCTTCATCCAGTATCCTTGATACTGTGAATTTATTATTGAAGATTAACTGAGGGCTCCCCCTACCTCCCTTACCACTCACTTTTCCGTCATAAATCTTTTTTGCCGTTGTTTCATCACTCCTTCGTTCGACGTGCTCAAGTCAACTGAGCACGTTCTTACTTCTTTATTCTCACCGTGACATCTTTTCTACCTGCCATTGTGTTTTAGAAGACACATAATACTCAATTACAAAGTGAACACTCTTCGACTGTCATAGACTGTATTGTTTTATTGAATAATCCTATATACTCGTAGTTATGAAATAAAATTTTCAAACATATAAAAATAAGAAAATACCTTTAATATTAAAAAAGGCTTAGAATTATATATTATGTATATATAAATTACATTATGTATGCTATTTCAGAATATAGAAATGAAGAAAAGAATAACGAGAGAATGGCCGTCATAACCGGTTTAGATATAAAAGAACTAAAAGTACAAATGGAAAAGAATTCTTTAATAAAATATTTTATTGATGGTTTCCCAATATACAATGATGAGAAACTTGGCAGAAAAGGCGTCGATGTTGTAGATACTATATACGGGCTGGAGCGTTTAATACAACATGTTAATAAGAAAGCTAACATTCCATTTGTTCCCATTAAAGACGAAAAAAACGAAGAAGATTTTATTTTTTTTGATTTAAGAGATCAGAATAAACCATTTCAAGACTCGTTTCCAGGTTAGTTTTCTTTTATTAAGTATATTTTTTTAGGTTCACGATGTTCTGCCGTTTTTTATATAATAAATTATTTTATTATTTATTAGGTATTAAAATAAAAAGGGATCCAAATGATATTAAATCAGGTCCTAAGTTCCCAAATGACAAAAAGCAGCCGGCTGCGGAGGAGGAATTGACAGAGTATGAAACTGGGATAGTTATGTAAGTGTCTTTGTAATTACTTGAAATTTTGTTTATTTTATTCTTATATGTAGATAAAATAAATAAATAAATCAGCTTCACGCTATATCCCGCACACTGCAGGGTAGGCAGAGGGAACGTAGTGAAAGACATTCCGTTCCCCACTTTCTGCCGAATTCGGAGGCATTGCGTGTTAAGTGGCAGAACTCAACGCCGCGCTTAGCCTCGACACCAGAGCGAAGAAAATGGAAATATAAATTTAAGTAAATATTTCATCTCCTCGAGTGGGGATCGAACCCACAACCAGTCGGTTTACAGTCACACTTTGTGCCGCTGCGCCACGGCCGGTCTCAATGACCGGCCTTATATGTAGATGTTTTATAATAATAATAATATCATAGAAAAATATGAAGTAGATAAAGAAGGCTGTAGTGGTGGCACGGCGTCTAACTGTAAACCGTATTCTGGTAATAAAACAAATTGATTTTCGCCATTTCACACAACGTTTCTAAAATTGAGCAGTGCATAGGGAACGACGAACACGAAGAGAGGAATATAGGCAACCCGTAGATCTATAGATGTATAGACATCGATAAAGTTTAACCCCGGCATTAAACTTTATCGATTAATTTTAATTATTTCGGCTTGTGGAGTTCATCAGATTATATATTTTTCGTAATCCTTTAAAATAAAAAAAAATCGAAAATATCGAGATATCTGTTTTTTGCATCGTTGTAGCAATAATTAAAAGCTCAGCTTCATGCTTACCCCGTGCGTCATATATTGCAGGGAGGTGAAGAAAATGTTGTATTGAGAATATCGTCTCACTATGTAACGATGGACTAGTTGCTATAAGAATTTGAAGCTATTTAACAAATATAATTTTAATATTTTGTTTTTCCTTAGGTATCCACTAACAATGACAGTAAATAGAAATAAAGCAGATTTTGACACGGAAATAGAGTGGCCTACAAACAAAATTTGCAAGGAAACAGCACCAAACTTTCCACAAAACGTGGAGGCTATTTTCCCTGTTTTTATGCCTTTTGAAAATAAGGGTATTAGGTAAGGAATAACGAACCTCTATCATTTGTTAAATTTAATGTGTTTCCTCAATTTTATTGAAATAAAAAAAAGGCCTGTGAGGGTAGGTTGAAGGAATCTAGCATTAATACACTCGGTTCTTTTTTTCCGCCCAATTTATGATATGTCAACACGCAGTTGAGCGGCGGATGTCAACATCGGGTGATGTAACATCCGCGTTTGTCTTGTTACTAGTAACAAGACCTGCAAAATGAAAATTACTCATTCCTGAGTGTGACTCAGCACTGTTTCAGAGCTTCTGACTGGATATGCGATAGTTGTGGGTTTGATTCCCACTCGGAGCAATGCGTTATGTTCATTTCATTCACATAAAAAGTGAAGAATTTCGCTAGTCGACACATGTCTAGAAACGGAATGACTTAAACAGTTTCTTCTTCCTACCCTGCATCAGCAAGCTAAGAATACCTATCATTACAGAATGAAGTTCCTCCTCACACAAAAGTTAGAGACTCCTCTAACAGAGGAGTATGAGCTGCCGTGGCATCCCCCCACATGTCCTCAGGATAAAGAAGCAGCGGGATTCACTAAGAAATCTAAGTTAGTTTGTTATATTTGTTTTTAGTTTTAATGTTACTAGCAACCCAAACTTTTATCGCTTAATTTTTTTGTTAAATTTTGTTACCTTCACGCTGTATCTCACAAATAGCAGAGAAAGCATTAAAACACTTCATTTAGAGTGGCAGAGCTTAACATTGAGTTTTGCTTTGTTAACGGAGGCAAAAAATTTAAATATTAAATATTTCATTTCCCTGAGTAAGAATCGAACCCACAACCATCGCGTCAATAGTCAGAGGTTTTTACCACTGCACCATGACGGCCTCAAATCGGTGGAGCTTGTTACATTTGTTTTAACGTTCAAATTTATTGTTATATTAGAGCCAAAATATACTAAATATTTAGATAAATTGTAGCCCTTGTGTCACTCAACTACATCATAGTTGTAGGTTCAATTCAATATTCATCAGATCAGTTAAAATAATTTCAATTTTAAGCTATATTACTAATCCGGTCAGTACGTTTTGGGTGAAAGTGGAACAAACACCCATCCATACAAACTTTCACATTTATAATGTTAGTAGTATTTAACTATTCACCAAGCAGCTATAGTGGAACTGGTGCATGGCATTGAAGTCTTAGTGGCGCAGTGAGACGTCTGTATGGATTCGATTCATATATTGTGGGTTTGACCCCACTCACGGGAATGAATTATCTTCATTTCCGCACTGTGGTTAGACAAAGTGACATTATGCACAGACCTGAATTCGTGCGGAAAGTGAATAACAAAATTTTTCTTTAGTTCCTTTCTGCCAAAATTGCTATCCTGGATGAAATGTAAAAAGAAAGAAATATACATTAGTTTACTTATACAAAATATAATTTAATATTTTATTGTGACATTTTTTAATATTGATATTTTTTACATGATTTTATAATATATGCTTCATGTAACTATAAGTATTTTATGTACTTAGACCAGGGAAATGCTATTTAATATTGTTCAATGATTCTAAAGCGCTTGTAAAAGTATGTATTTAATATAAAATATTTTGAATTTTAGGCGGTCGTGGTCCACAGCCACTGACTATAAATAAATGCCATGGTTGAAAGTATATATTTTGCATTTCTTGCTCTGTTAACTAGCAAAAATGCGGGATTGAGTTCGACCACTTGACATTTGAAATGGAGTGTTTTGACACTACATTCTCTGCCTACCCCGCTGTATGAGATACATCGTGAAGCTAAAAATAATGTAGAATAACCACAATTATAACTATAGTCTTAACTATTAAATATAAGAAATATAAAAATATATTTTCCTTACATTTTTTAGGCAACATTTATCATCTGAAGTAGTAGACACAGGTTACTTACGTTTAAAATTACTCGAATACGTAAGTGACGGGAATGTTGAAGCAGCGAAACATATGCAAGACGCTGAAATCGGACAGAGAATATATGTAGTTATGAAGAAGGTGATATTTTACAATATAATAAACATATTATATATAGTTGTAATTCTTATACATTTTATTCTACCCTGCTATATATGCAATACAGAGTGAAGCTAAACGAAAACCTTATTGAACGTGGTATTATTTGACGGGCTTAACTAACTTCTCAAGAATGGTATCTTGATATACTTGGGCAGTATTTTTTATACCGTTTTCACAAAAATATGGCTCTCAGTCACTTCTTCATAGCTAACACCCCACCAAACCATCTCTGAAGTCGGATAATGTCCACGTTGTATTCTGTTGACTAATTGGGAAGCTTTCAGCATAAATACGGTCATTTTGTTTGTTAAAATATTGCTCAATTGTAAAAATTTTCTCATCCGTAAACAATGTTTTCCTGTGATCTCCTTTTACGTACTGCTTAAGTACTTCTTTTGATTTACCCATCCTATTTTTGTTTTAATTATTAATTATTATGTTAAGAAATGACCAGTGCGATAGGTAGGTGCTATCTTTATTTCCCGAGATAAAATCTTTTGCTTTCAAACAGAATTTCTTCGAATTCTTTCTCTTACTTCTTTGATCGTCTTTTTTCTGCGAACACTACGAGAATAGCTATATCTTTGTCTGTCACAATCAGAGGAGGTTTTAATGTACCTATATCAATGACACGGCACAGAAACATTTTATTAACAACACCAAATGCAGGGAGGATTTTAATAATTGTATTTATCTCCAAACCTATTTTATGTAACGCAATCACAGCGATTTGGTTCTCCTTATTACCCTACTCCATTTGAATATCACAAAATACATTACAATATATTGGCGCGAAAATAAAAAAAAACACAATAAACAATCGTATAAAAATTACAGATTCTGAATTCAAATGTAATATTATGCTTATTTTTAATTGTACTAGTATTTATGACTAAGTATAGGTCTATCTGTGTTCCAAAATTATTATTTATTTTATTAAATAGCAAACAAAATCTGTAATAACAAATAATATATTTATAATGAAACTAAGATTCCATTTTATTACACAAACTAGCTCCAAAATTAACATATTCACGCTAGTATTGTAGTATATGTAGATTATACCGGAGAGATATTGCTTTATAAAATCTTAAAAAATCCTAAACTGAAAAAAATCCTGAACAAATAATCCATTTTATTACAGAAATTAGCACCAAAATGGATCGTATTCATACTCTCCTCCCTCTACTGGAGGGTTCGTAGTAACAACATGAATGCTCTACACTGCCTTCTCTCCGCGGGTCGATGGGTTCCCCAGAAATATAGAGATCTAGTGTTGATCTCTTTGGGTTCTGTTTATTTGGAAATGGGCTATTTTGATGAAGCCATGGCGGCTGCGGAGGAATCGTTTAGACTGAGTTTGTATGAGGTATGTTGTTAATATTGTAGTTATCTAAATGTAAAATTAACAATAATAAAAAAAGTCTTATAGAATATATAATTATTTTGGGATATGACCACATATATACTGCTATTTTAGCATATGACCTATCTAATTGATTTTGAATTTACTTATTTAGAAAATGTATAAAAATTTGAGTCCCGCTACGTTCAAATTTTTATACATTTTCTAAATAAGTATTTATATTTCCTAAGTGTGGATTAACACTTTAAAAATGTTTAAAAATGATTTTGAATTTATTTGAATTTGAATTTTCTTCACTTCTATAAATTTCTATACTATAAATTTGCTTCATTAAAATATTTGATATAAAGCTTTTTTTCTTTTAGCCGGCAACAAATTTTCTCCTCGCAGAATTAAACATGTTGAAGAAACATCGAAATACACATATTTATCATTTGAAACAAGTTGTGAGAGTTGAAGAAAATTTTATGAATGGTCTCGCTCGAAATCTTCTTTACGGCTGGGCGTGCATATTGAAGCAAGTAAACGCTTTGAGGGAGATGGGTAAGGAAAGGAATAATCTTTTAAAATAATAAATTTCAATTACGTAAATTTATTATACTATAAGTTGAAGTTTAAGTTTATTGGACACATACACATTTATTTTCCCACATTGGAAGGGTTGGTTAGTCGAGACGAGTCATTACTGTTAAGCTCGACCTTTGTACATACTTGCTGCATAACAAATAAACAATATTAAAAATTAGAGATGCGCTGAATATTCGGTTTTTATTCGGTATATGTATGTCATCTTTTTCATTATCGTCGTGCCGTATTCGGCCAATATCGAAATCGGCCGAATTAATCGCTTATGGTGCCGGTGCCGAATACATTCGGTTCGGTTATTTTTATTTAATTATTATTATAAATTAAATATGTCTCACTTAATGCCATGTCTTTCTCCTTCGCTTGAGCGGAGCGGTGCCAAACTGGACACGCACATTCACCCGCAAAGAACGATGATATATATATACCGAATACCAAACGAATATTCGGCGCATCACTAGTATAAATGTATAATTTAAATTGTAATATTATTGTAAATTGTAATATTGTCTTAACACTAGGCCAACCTGCGTACTATGCTATATGCAGGATACAACGTGAGCCTGTAAAAAAATGAGAAGTACAATTAGATTTTTTTTGTTTTTAAGCTTAACATAATATTTATTTACTAATCTTAACTGTTGAAATTATATTTGAAAGTGATTACATAAATTAAGAAATTATAAATTCAAATGTATTATATTCGTTTTTAGATTTTGGAGAAGGCGACATTTGTACGCACGTAAAGCCCCTAGTCAATATGGTGTGTGAAAAGGACGGAGAAAATTGCCAAATGACTAATATACAATGTTTTAGTAGTCAAGAACGAAGTAAGTATTTTTTTAAATACTTCTTATTACTGGTAATACTTTTGTGTTTAACGAAAATCTTTAATATTTGAATTTTGAATTAAAATTTGAATATTGAAACTAGTGACAAGTAAATAGATTTTTCATAATATTTTCACAGACATGTTCTCTGAGAATTCTGTAGTATTTTTATAGAAGATGTCATTTTGCACCTGCGGAATCTAAGACCTGATTTATTAGATCTTATACATAAATTCGCAAAAATGATGTTAATCTCAGGAGTACCTACCACTCTTGATGTATAAAAAAGGCAGAGGTTTCTCTTTGACGTACAGTGGCACAGTGGGGCTGTAGGTTGTGAGTTCAATTCCCAATCGGGAATATAACTATCAATATTTACATCTCGCCTTCTGGAAGTATCGAATTTATAAGACAGAGGGAAAAAAGCATGTTAACTTCTCTCTGCCTATCATGCTATATGATAAGAAGCGTGAAGCTGCTAAAATGCTGATTGAACTTTCCAGCGGACACAAGCACATTAGTCCGTCTCCTCCAAGAAAAACAAGGTATCCAGACCCCTGACCAAGCGGATTCCACATTTTTCGACCGCTTCATAGACAACACTCCAATGGACAAAGCGGACAGGCTCGCCCACCACGCCCACTATGACAACATGGTGCGGACTATAGAAACGGCTTTGATGGGATGTGGACCGTTGGGTTGTAAGAGTAAGTAATTACCTTTTTTCCTGTTCGTATAGAGATTTGAGAAAAAACTTCTTTTAGTGATCGCCTGTTTGCCTAAAAAACTTAAATAAGGATCTTTTCAATATTGCGTGGTTTTAGGTTTGGGTTGTCTGTCACTTAATCAGCTAGTAAAAGAAGAGTTTTATATAACTATTTTAATTTACGAGCTTTTGTTTATTTTAAGCATATAAAAGTAGGGCTAAGTGATTATGAAACAAATAAACCACTTCAATTTTATTTTTAGTTTTTGTCTATCAATACTTTCAATATATAATGTTATATACGTGATAAACAATTAATACAAAGTAACATCTGAAAGCAATAACACTCATTGTCCAATTCTACTTAATTTCTACCTCAAAACTAAAATGATGTAACACGAATCAAAAAATAGATACGGAGATATTAATAAATTTAAGCTGCCACGGACATTCTGGTAAAATTTCAATGCACATTTTAATATTATCCTGGTTATTGTAAAACTTACACATCTTAAAAAACGCAAACACAAAGCGGATTGTGATTGTAAACGCGACCGGCCGTGGATTCAATTTCCACTCGAGGAATTGAAATATTTAGTATTTTTATTTTTTCGTACTGGTAACGAACTAAAGCGCGGCATTGAATTCGGCAACTCAATTTTTCCAGATGCACACAGATGCTGCGCCATGACGGCTTTAACATAACCATCATAACAATAAAATTAGATTTGCCACACAGGTATGAAGCCCGAGGACCTTGCTATGAAGGAGGAGGATTGCAACTATCACCACTTGCAACTCGGTTACTGGCTTCATATTGTCAGTTTTAGACAATTGCTCACCGAATCTAATATTGAGTAAGTTTATATAGAAAATTTGATATAAAAATTGTTCGTCTATTTCTTCTGAAAATAGACTTTTAAATCATGCTCTTAGCGTACCGTCAATTACCGGTGACCGCCTTGAAGTTAGCTGAAGATGGCTGTTTGATTTAAGGTTATTTTTCGGTTTGATTTAAGGTTATTTTTTTACTTTTAATAATTTGCCTCCTGAGTGTACAATGTGCAAAAGTTTAGAGCGCTTAGCTTCAGTGTGGCCACGACACAGCGGCCGTACTGTATATGTCTGAATTTGAATATGCTTTCAGCTAGGCACTGAGCATATAACCACCGAGAATTCACTCTTACACTACATAAAAGAAATTAAAAATAAAATTTTCATATTTCACAGGCTTCCATCAGAAATATCAGCCATGACGCCATCCAACAAGAAAGTTCCAGAATGTCGACTAACTGTTGACCCTATGGAGGATTTCGCCGCCGAGAAGATATCGAGAATCAGTACCGAGGGTTGGGAACCGGTTCTGAGTTTGATGCATCAGTTCGCGGAAATGTTTGATTACTTTGATTATGCCACTCTGGGTGCGAAGATTGCTAAATATGTGGATAGTGTGAGTTTTTGTTTGTAATATATGATATTTTTTTATTATTTTATTATACTAAATGATTGTAAAGTTATGTAGTTATAAAGATTTTAACTTAAACAAAGTATTGAAAAATATCTCTATCCTTTATCGGCAAAATACTAAACACATTCCGAGTATTCAGGAATATACCAGTATACTTGCAGTACAGAACTGGGTATCTGTTAATTGTATGAAATTTAAACCAAATGAGAGATCCTAAGCTTATTACAGTATATTTTGTTTTGATTTTTTTTCCCATTATAGTTTTATTATATATTTTTATTTTTGAGTGTATTGTACTTACGGCGTCACTTAATATCTAACAGTAAAATAATGCATGTATTATCAAAAAATCAAAAAATCAATTTAGATAGAATTAGTCATGGTAGATTTTTTAAAAATTAGAAACTAGTGCTACAAATACAACTGTAAACATACTGAAATTTAGCTGTCGATAAATTTGGTTGGTCATTAGCGTGCACAGGTCTTAAAAGACTATTGTTGAAGAACTAAGTTCAAAAAACTTAACATAAGGATTTTTTTCTCCTTTTTGGTTAGTGAGCATCGACCAGTGCCTGTGTAGTCTTTTTTTTGTGCTGAAAATTGAATAAACTGTCCCCCGCAGCGCGGTGCTTCGTGGGCGGGCGCACTGGCCGCGGGCTGGTGGTGCGGCGCGGGCGGGCGCGGCGCCTGCGCGCTGCGCTGCCTGGCCGCCGCGCACCGCCTCGCGCCGCCGCACGCGCGCCCGCACGCCCTGCGCGCGCTCGCGGCGCTGCTGCACATGTGAGTGAGTGCATGCCCGTCGCGTCACTATGTAGCGGTGCGGGCGGGCGGCGCGGCGCCTGCGCGCTGCGCTGCCTGGCCGCCGCGCACCGCCTCGCGCCGCCGCACGCGCGCCCGCACGCCCTGCGCGCGCTCGCGGCGCTGCTGCACATGTGAGTGAGTGCATGCCCGTCGCGTCACTATGTAGCGGTGCGGGCGGGCGGCGCGGCGCCTGCCTCACACTGGAACTCTTAAAATTATACTAAAGCTTTTTGCTCACAGTACAGAAAGTAATTCCTGCTACAACATATTGATAAAACAGTAAAAAATACAATAGGAAGTATTTATTTTTCAAAAAAAAAATTAATATACATTAGATATTTATAAAAGCAAAAGCAAGCATATTAATATTTAATTATAATAAATATTAAATATTTTCTTCTCCAGGCAATCGAAACAAAACGATGCTAAGGATGTGGCGTATCTGTCATTTTATTTATCACCCAAGAGCAAAATCGAGGCTTTGATAGTGGGCGTCTCTCATACGTATCTTGTAAGTATTTGTGAGTTATACAAAGATATTAAATAAATATTAATAGCTGCAACACAGTTTAATACTAATGCAGTTATTACCGATTTAAGTTATTGTTATAATATTATTGGAACAAAAATGGAATGGATGGATTGGAATTAGTTGGAACAAAAATCTTAACATAATAAATATTATTATTATTAATAGTAATTCTTTATTGCACAAACATTAACAATCACACACGACATTAATAAAAAAAAAGACAAATGTGCAAAGGCGGCCTTATTAAAAGCGATTTCTTACAGGCCAGAAAAAGTTAATATGACTCAATGCTAAAAATAAAATAATTTATTATTTAATAATAATTATTATAAAAGTGTGTGATTTTATTATGAAGATTTTAGGTATATCATTTTCGTTGTAATATTTTGCACACTTTTATGCAATTCTATTTACTGTTTTTGTGATGATCCTATTTCAAAAATAAGTTTAGACGAAGTACAATTATAGTTTAATAAGATGTGAACTTTAAAAAAGATTACAATAATTTTGTATTTTATATACAAAGTAATCCAAATTTTATGGGCCTACGTCCACAAAATAATTAACCCATTGATTTAATTAATATCTGTAATTTCTTAAAAAGGAAAAATTATTTTTAAAATTAAAATTTGAGACTATGAAATTAAACACAACCATTCGAAGGAATTAATTATTTTCACTTCTCCACTTTGATAACAGGATCAATAAACAATATTTTGAAGATTAGGAGGTATGTGGGGAACGGAGCGTCTTAGCAGGTTCCCACTGCATATATAAAAAAAAACAATTAAATCATATTTCTAATAAAATATATTCTTAGTAATCACCGTACATTATAATACTAAAAACGAATTTTTCAGGCGGAATACGACCCAGCAGTTTGGATGTACCGCTACGCGTTATCCTTCGACGACAAGTTCCTTCCGGCCAAAGCATGCTTGCACGCTACAATGTGCTTAATGTTATACGGCGAAAATAAAATGAAATCTAAGGAAGAATAAATGATGTCTAGGTTGTATCTAAAAAGTTTGACCGTATTTCTAAAAACTAGTAAATCTAGGCAGAAAAAATTAAAGGGTATCTATGTAATATTTTTTGCAGCTTATATACGTTAACTGGTGGATATTTTTTTCCAGATTGAGGAAATGCAAATTCATACAAAATAAATTAAAAAGACGAATAATAGGCATATTCAATGATTATTATTCAATAATACTGCTATGTTTACAGTATGTACTATACGTACTTAATATTATTCGAGGCCCACGTGGAGCAGTGACATAGCGTCTGATTGCAGACGCAATGGTTGCTTGTGGGTTCGATTCGCACTTATGGGAAATATTTTTTTATTTTACTTGCTCTGGTAAAATTAAAAACCGCCACCCAACACACAATGTGTTTAAAATTTTGCGGAATGTGGAAACCGGAGTATCTTAACACTAGGTTCCCTTTACCTACTCTGTTACAAACATGATATACTGTATAGCTAAAAACTATACAACCCTACCTTAATATATGTAATGACATCTTAGTATTAAAATTGTGTATTTAATGTATTAAATATACAATTTTAATACAACAGTAAAGTACAATACAGTATCAACTGAACTTCCCATTTATACATATATATGTTAGAATATATATATATATATATATAATGCTAAAAGTAACATAAAAATTACCCTTTTATAACGGAAGTTAAATAAAGCATTGTTTTAGTCTCGTTTCTCTCTTGAGATATATATTTTGTTCTTTCTATCTATAATATGAACAATAATAACGTAGCATAAGTAATACATGATAAATATTGTAAAGTAAAGACTCGATTATTCGAACTCCAAACGTATTGTCTTCATAAATCATAAAGTGAATCTAAAAAAAAAAAGGTCGCGTAAGTGATTTTCAGCATTAGCATAGTTGCTATAATATGATTAAAGTACATAGTTATCCATTAAATTATTTTATTTCATTATACGACAGCGAGCGAAGCGACCAACAAAAGCTGGCTGAACCCTCACACATTTTAATTTCCTTTTTTTTAATTCAAAAATCAAGGCAAACGAGCATTCGGGTCACTTGATGGTAAGTGAACTTGATGGAAGTGGTGTTGCACGACCACTTGAGACCACCACCACAGAGGAGCGTTGCCAAGCTTTAAGGTGCAGATAGACTTTTTGAAGGTACCCCCCAGGTCATATCGACCTGGAAACATTACCGCGGGCAAGCTATTCCACTATTCCATGGTGCGTGAAAGGAAGTGCCTACGAAATCACACAGTAGTGGAGCGCCACGTATCCAGGTGGTGTTGATGATATTGCTGGCTCAAACAGTTCTTCAGAACATTCCCCATGATAAATGTGGTACAGAACGCACAGTGGGGAGATGTCTCTGCGCAAAGCGAAAGTGTCAAGCTTTTTACAGATCATTGGGTCCGCAATGATTTGAAAGGCTCCATGTTTATGCGATCAAATGGTTCAAGCTGATACTGGGGTGCACCAGTCGAGAGATGAAGCAGTCTATGAGGCCGAACCTGGACCCTATGTATAGGGCCAATCGGTGTTTTGGTGTAAAGTACCGTCTCGCTCTGCTGGTGACCCCCAGTTTCTTCGATGCCAACTGGGGCTTGTTTTCCAGATGATCGCGAAACTGGCAGTCACTCGAAACATTAAGGCCCAATTTACTTGTACTAGGTGCGGCTATAAGGGGAGTGGTACATACAATAGGACAAAATTAGGGTAAATATAAACAATCATATTTAAGGTAAATTCAAAAATATTTAAGCTTCACTTCAAAATTAGTTGTTTATAATATACAATATAAACCCATAAATAAAGGGAGAGAACACTTAAAGTATAATCGATTAATCGAGTCTTTACTATGCATAAGAATAATATTTCATATTCACAGTTTATCAATATTCAATAAGTAAGCAATTTTCATAATATGTAATTAATCAAATATTTACTCTCAAATGTTACTAAAGGAACTGTAGTCATTTATGTATGTAAGAAGCGTAAATATGTGTGTCTGTATTAAATTTGAACACAGTTTTTTTATTTACTATATTAATTTGTTAATTTATACTGTAAAATTCATTTGACAGTGGTATTTTGGTGTTTAATGTATTTTCAGTGGTATGTCTTTTAAAAAACTGAATATAATTATATACATTGCATTTACAAATTAATATAATTCATTAATAAAATCAGTTATATTTCTTCAACTTTTTTTATTTTATTTGAAATATTCTTTAGTATGGAATTGTCTAATATTTTCGTGTTTCTAATATTTTTAACACTAAGGTGCGATATTTTATACACGTAAACGACGCTTATCGGCTAATGAATATATTGATTAATTGATCACCTACAAAATTACGTTCTATCATCTTATACATTATAAAATCCTCGTTCCATTTTATTTGATATATGATTAAAGTTCCGCCTCAATTTAGTCATTCCATTAATTAAAACAATTCTGTTTACAAAGATTTATTTAAGGATTTTTTTGACATGTGTATCTTAGATATATATATTTTTAATTACATTACGATCAAAATACAAGTTTCGTATACAACTTCCATTTTGATAATATAAATGTAATCATCATAAATTATTGCTACGTCTGTGTATACATATTCTTTTATATGTGAAACGATTAGAATAACTTAAGAACAGTTTTTTTTCCTTTCTCTCTTGTTCTATTATATTTATACCGATTTTTATACAATTTGTTATATAACTTTTTTTTGTTCAAGTAGATTTAAAAAAAAACAAATTATATCATGTACTCAAAGAATATGTTATCTCTATGTTATATATTCAATCAGTGTTATTTAATAACTAGTAATAAATAGTTGCCATAATATAACTATATTATTGTATTCAACATTTTCATATATCATATTTATATTATGTATCTAAAATATTTGATTATTTTCTGCTCTTTATAATCTGTCTGTTTAGTTAACGATTAAAAAATTACTTTGCCATAGAGAAAGTACAACTGTTTTCAAGTTCATTATTAAAAAAAAATAACTTTAATAATTTTGCTCTACTTTATTTGTTGAGTTTATTTTGATTGTCCTTTATATCTAAAAATACATAAATACATATATATTTATATTATTCTGCTAAATATTCGATTTCATTTTGTATTCGATTTGATTTTTTGACCGCGATGTCTATGAAAATATATGAATTTTTAATGTTCTATTGTCGTTTTATTTTAACATATATGTTGACATTATACCACATGGTACAAGGTAAAAAAATACTAGGAATCTTAAGAAGTAGATTTAAGTATATTTAAAAAGAATATAAAAAAAAATTGTTTGATTAGCGGACATTTCCAAAAATCTACGTACAGATATATGGTTTGCTATCGTGTTGGCTAGAAACATTTTTTTTGACATTTTAGAAACCTTACTATACTAACAAAACAAGAAACTTAATAAAAACAACAAAACTAACAACGGAATCACAACGATACTCTCTTATGAACAGGTTGAACGATAGTGAAAATGGCGGATATAATCTGACCATACATTCCGTTTTAATGTAAAATGTACGCAGTACCTATGCTCTATAATTTATTATAGTGCTTTATTTTTATAGTATTTAAATTTTATTAGTATTAGTATTAAATGGAGTGAATAGAAACATTGTTTGATTTGAAATTTGATTTTTACAATGTTCCTGGCTTTAAATATGAAAACAATATTTATTTTTGATTATTATATTTATGAGGCTGGCTGGTCGTGGCGCATGGCCACAAAGTGTGACTAAAACCGACTGGTTGTGGGTTCGATCCCCACTCGAGGAGATGAAATATTTACTTAAATTTATATTTACATTTCTTCGCTCTGGTGTCGAGGCAAAGCGCGTCGTTGAGTTCTGCCACTCCATTCGGCAGATAGTGGGGAATGGGGTGTCTTAACACTAGGTTCCCTCTGCCTACCCTGCTGTGTGCGGGATACAGCGTGAAGCTGAATACATCTTTTTGTTTACGTTAACAGTAACAAGAACGGAATATTCACTGTTTTATCGCTCGCTACAAAAGTCGTAGCAAATTAGTAGAAGAGTGGTAGCAGTTATATGACAATGCTATATTTTTGTTATTTTTACCATCCACTAGTACCAACATTACTTCATATAAGTGGAATAATAAAATTCTGTTTTTTGAAGTTGTAATACGTTTAGATTTTGGTCAGTTTGTCTTTACCGTAGCGACACACGGGTTCCCGACGTCACAATTTAAGAGCATTGACAGTATCTCTACCGTATAAGTGGAGTGACGCCATCTAGTGAATGTATAACAGAACAAAAGATACTTTAATAAAATAGTAGCGCTTACATTCATTTTGAAATTGTGTTAGTTTCCAGAAAAACCGACATGTGGAGAATATTTTAGAAGTAGAAAATATATCTAGTAATGTATGCACTTAATATATCTAAACAAAAACTCATTAAACACATCACAATGACAATGATTTGAACAGCACACGATACACAAAATATACACAATGAAAATGATAGGAGACGACTAAATAAAAGTGACATCGGCGACAATTTCACACATTTACGACACTACTTCTTATACTTACGTATAAAGGGAAATAAAATTTTGATTAAATAAAAAAAAAGCCAATAAATAAGATATCTTGAGTATCTTGAATATCTTCTTATAAAATTTTGATTGAATAAAAAAAAAGCCAATAAATAAGACATCTTGAATATCTTGAATTTCTTCTTTCCGGACGTTAGATATTCGCTCTTCGATGATTATGAAGCACCCACAATAACTATTGGAACACGCACAAGAGTATAATACGGTTACTAGTCCTGTGCAGTGACCAATAGTTGTTTTGGGCTTCGTCTCGGTCTTGCTGACTCCCTTTTGTATAGAACCTAACTGAAAAAAAAACGTCGTATTAGGTACACGGTCAAAGCAATAGTGGTTGATACAATGTGAGACAAGCGTTATACAGTTTGACAATTATTTTAATAAAGTTAAAATTAAATAGTTATTAATAATATAAGCTAACGCTATTATTAACAATTCATAAATATGAAGTACTTAGTATTAATATGAAATTATTATTAAAATGTTTAATAGTAACTTCTATAGTGAAAAATTTAATGACTTTTACAACGATTAAATAAAGTACACGCAGTATACATTATTATACAATTAAAAGTTTTAATTTAAGCTTAATGTTTATTATTTGCTTTCGTATCGCACTTCTTTTAATATATTAAAGATAAATTTAATTTTCCGAGTGTAACAGCTATTGTTTTAATATTTAAAATATTATGAATACAAAATCGAAGGCTTCCTAGCGCACTAGGGCGTTATGATCAATAACTACATTATTAGATTTATAACAACAACCACAATCTTAGACTTATAAGTATAGTCGTTAACTTAAAGTGTATGAAACTGATTAAAATTTTTAAAACCAATGGCGCTCAAATTATTTGTTAAGCTAGTGTTGACATATTATATGTGCTAGCCATATATTTACGTACTAGGTAGTCTAGATTCGCGCGTCTAAGTTGTAGGCAAATTAAACTCATCTAGAAAACATTAAACCGTCATAGGCTTTTAGAAATTTTGACTCTATTAGTTGATTGAGAAGTGATACTCTTATCGAAATTTTAAATACAGCGATAGGAAAACAAACACACATATTATTAACATATTTTATAAATTAAAAAATATAAATATTGTCTTAAAAAGATATTTTTATAATATACTAATAAATTAAGCCCCAACGTCTATAGTTACTATCTAGTATATACGGTGGAAATTTACTTTAGCTCTCAAAATCTTTTTTGTTACTTTTTATTTTATCACAAATATAGTAACAATATATTGCGTTTAAAATAACGTGTTGAGGCGAGTCGTGGCGCAGCGGCACGAAGTGCGACTGTAAAACTGACTGGTTGTGGGTTCGATCCCCACTCGAAGAGATGAAATATTTACTTATATTTCCATTTATTCGCCCTGGTGTCGAGGCTAAGCGCGGCGTTGAGTTCTGCCACTCAACACGCAATGCCTCCAGAATACGGCAGAAAGTGGGGAACGGAGAGGAACCCTGATTTTTTTTAAATAACGTAATTTTGTGAAAAACTATGAGAACCATGTTCATGAAAATATTAAAACAAAAAATTACGAATTCAATAAAAATAATACATAATAAATTCGTTTATTCTATCTTCTTTATCGTTTCTTGTTCTATTTAAACACAAATTACCTAAATAACTAGACCAAAATCCACATTCACTCTGAAAATTAAAAACAAAAACAAGAAAAACATTGAAATTCAAACATAACTTGTTCTCATATCGGTGATTCTTCGAAACGTTGGTTATGAAAGGTCCGCAATAGCCGCTGTCACACGCACAAGAGTATATACTAATCTTGTGCAGTGGCCAGCAGCTGCTTTGGACTTCATTTGCCTTCTTCCATGGCTTAAATGGCGTTACTTATACAAAACTAAACTATTCACTTAATTGTAATGAAATGAATTCATGTTAATTATAAATAATATCATAGATATAATAAATATTAAAATGATAACTGCGTTCTAACTAATAAACGGTAAATAACGATATATTTCACGTTGAAATCGATTGTTTAATACTCGAATTATATTTTAACTATCAAAACAAAGAGGGCCAATAGTTTAAGCTGAAACAGTTGTTATCCAATGTCTTGTTACTAATTCGTATCCGTTGTTGAAATCGATAGTGGTAGTGTGTAATATTAAGTTTTATAAATAAATATGCAACGGATGAACGGGGCGCGGGGTAAAAAAGCGCAGTGTCGGATAGCAAGAAGCCCCGCATCGAGGAAACCATACTACCGGCTTAAGCCGATACAGGGTAATGCGAACACCATACACTGTATTACTAATTAACTGTATATCTATATATTGTTATAATATATTTTTTAGTTACATTCCTAATGATAAGTTTGTATTTTATTTACTTTTGTAATATTTTTGAATCGAATTTTGTTTGAGATTTTTAATTATTTTTGAATTTATTAACTATTATTTTTGAATTTATAATTTGATTTATTTTTATTTTTATATTGATGAAGAATTTTGCGTTTTATCGAATGGTAAAGTTTTACTTGAAACCCTTTAATTTCAAAAATAAACAACATTATAATAAGCCTGAATAATGCCGATAAAATATTTTACCCGTAAACATAAATACATAAAAAAAATACAGACATAAATATATAAAAAAAACATAATCTACAATAACACATAAAAAATACTTACTTGTAAAAAGAAAAACAACACAAAAAATAATAATTAAAAAAAAACTGAAAATAGAAGGCTGTAAAAGTTTCACTTGTCTACGATATCTTTAACAAATTGTATAATAAATAAGTATATATATGATATATAGTTGTGATATTACAGAGGACGTCCGTCCCGGGCCCGTGCCGGGGTGGGAGTGACTAGCCGAGGCAGCGCACCTCAGCTACCTTATAACTAACTAAACGGACATGTGTCCATCACCCTTAATTTGTTTTAAGGCATGCGCGGACAGCGGGGAGGATTAAGGCGATTTCTCATTATATAACCAGTTGTTTTTTCTTTTTTTTATTTGTTGTTGATATGTATTTGATTTTCATTCATATTTTTGTAGTCAAATCGCCAAAAAAATTTAATATCTGTCTATTCCGATTCAGTTAGTTCAGACATAAAGACACACTAGACAGTATTAATACTCGGTGGCTTAATACTATCTTGAATTAACTAAAACTTAAGCTTGAATTAAGATTCTACATACCAAAAAGGAATAACATTTTTTAAATTGTGAAAGTAATATAATTTATTTTCATTTTGTTTGCACAGAATAATTTGAACTATAGCTTCGCTTAGACTCGTTTCATCCCTTTAACTACCTTTGAATGTATATATCATATGTTTGAATATATGTATATATTGAAGTGATATGATGAAAGATAAAATATAAATTGTTTTTAGCAACAAAAATTACGAAAAAAAAAACAGATTAAAAAAAAATGTCATACATAAATATTTATAAAATAATAGAACAGCATGGAATGTAAAGTCGGAAGCCTTAGTAAGGAGGTCGGCGCCTCCCCTTACAGGATTACGTACCAAGATTTAAACCTGCTATCCGCGCCGTTACGATCAAATCTAGTTGATAATAGTCTTTGTGACAAGGTTAATTATAATTCGATTATTATTATTATGTAATTGTAACAATTGACGAAAACCTATTTAAAACTGACGATTGAAATGTATGTAACATTGGTGATTGAAATTTTTACAAAGAAGGTTGCAATTTTTTAACATTTTTTATTGAAATGGTTATTAATTTTAGTTTGAATAGTTTATTATGGTGTTATTAAAAGGTGTCTATTTTTACACGATTGTTGTGCGTTCAAAATCCCACTATAGAATATGGAACAAAGACAAGACGACGTGCGATTATTGTATTTTAAATTTCAGCATTTTACATATAAAATGGCGTTATATACATTTAGCATTTTACATAAATAATGGTAAATGGCTTTATACTATGTGGAGAGGATGTATTTTCACTAACTATAAGCATAAAGTAGGTAGATATTCATAAAAAATAAGGAAATTAATTTATTTTTAGTTCTTTTTGTTTCATTTCAATTTTAGAACCAAAAATCTATAATCCGTATTAAATATTATTTTTTTCACGTGTTCAGGTAATTTTAAGGTAGACACAAATACTTTAAATAATACTCTTAAATCCAAATTTAAAATATCTATTAAAAATCCTAAAATATCTATTAACTTATTAAACCACATACTCAGACCTAGTGATTGTGGATTTTATACAAATAAATTCAGCTATGAAAAAATCTACGAAAAATTTAAGTTCAGAATATTTTTTACTGAGCTACTCAATTTAGATATTTTTTTATTAAGTTTTGTTATAGAGCATTTTAAAGATTACAAATCCAAGATGTATTCTGTAAATCAATTTTAAAATAGTCATATAATTATATCGATAACTAACTGACGAGTTAAATCTGAAGACGTAATTGTGTAACAAGATTAAGGCTGTCCCGTACGGCTTATAGGGTTGTTGTAAAAATAGAACAATATCGATTTCATATTTTCTTCCAATACGGATAATTCTTATACAAATTAGCTTAAAATTTAATTCAATATAACGGAATGTTTTATGGAACAAGCTGACACTCTGCTGTCATTTCGCCAGAATGGACGTACAGTGAGTGATACATACACACATGTATTTAATTTTTACAAAATTACCTTTTTTTTATTTGTGATCTGTTTTTTTGTGTAAGCTTTAGACACATTGTAGGCAAGGAATATAAAATTGTATAATCAAAATTTAAATTATTTAAATGTATGAATAAAAGATAATAAAAATACTCTTATGATTATATTAAAATACTATTTTATACTAGTAATATATCATTTTATGAATTAATAAATAATAGTCAAATTGTGTGTGATTATTTTGATTTTTGAAATTAATTTTTAAAGTGTTATTAAGCACGCGTATGTATTTAGGAAAAAAATAAAACTTAAAAAATTGACTCTTTTGCGAATAGTAGAGTTAGACATGAGTATGTCCTCTTGGAATACTAATAAGAGCCTATTTGTAAAAATACGCTCATTTGTTTCAATTTTAGTGTTTTAGACTAAGTAAAGTACGCTATATTTTAGATATTATTTAGATTTTTAAAAGCGCATAACATGAAATTTATTTTTTTATCCAAAGATTTAATTAACATATAAATATATATATCTTTAAATAAATTATAAATGGCAATGAAAAAACCGTTTAAGTGCTACTAAAAAATTGTATTAAAATACAGTACATTTTTGGATACGAAAATGTAAAAAGCTAAATTATCAAAAATCTAACTGCATGATATCCAGTCCGAAAAATTTGGTCATCTTTAAAATATTTAAATATGGCTTACTATATTATAATTATAGTAATATCTTCTATAATCTTATATAGAATCAGTCGCGCTGTAGAAGCATAAGTATGTGACTATGAACGCGACAGGTTGTGGGTTCGGTTCCCACTCGAGTTGGGAACTGTTTTTTTTTCAGCTTAACGTTGCATCATATGCAAGTTGATATAAAAATTAAAATTAAATCAGCTTCACGCTGTATCCCGCACACAGCAGGGTAGGCAGAGGGAACATAGTGTTAAGACACTCCGTTGACCACTTGCTGCCGAATTCTGGAGGCATTGCGTATTTAGTGGCAGAATAAAACGCCGCGCTTAGCCTCGACACCAGAGCGAAGAAATGGAAATATAAATTTAAGTAAACATTTCATTTAAGTAAACATATCACACGAGTGGGGATGGAATCCCCAACCAGTCGGTTTTACAGTCACACTTTGTGCCGCTGCGCCACGACTGGCCTGTGTGTAAGTTAATATAATATTTAATATTTTCATTCGTTCGCTCTGGTGTCTAGGCTAGTAATGAAACTCAGGGCGCGGCATAGAGTTTTGGCAATCAGCACTCTATGCTTACAGAATTCGGTGAAAAATAGAGAATGGAGTGTCTTAACCTTAAGTTTCCTTGTGTCTACACTGCTTTGTACGGCATAAAGCTAAAAAAATAATAAGTAGTACTACTTTAGAATGCCAATTACATATAAGATATTAATTTTTATATCCATGAATTTCCATGTCTATGGTAGATAAAATGCGGCATTGGGTACCGCCAGCTAACAAGCAATATCTTAGCCTAACACTATGTAAATAAAAATTTTTATATACATACCACATAACACTATCTTTATTAAATAAAAAATATACATCCCCTAACGGGGGGTAGGGGCACAGGGAATAGATTAGACACCCGAGCCTGAAGCCCCGCGGAAGTTGTGTCCGGCCACCCGACACCGTCTGCCCAACCGTAATGATATCTATGGAAGTTAGGGATACTATACTTTATTGTTAATTTAGGATATTTTTTTTAGCTTCAAGCATTAGGTACCAATTTAGAGACATTGCGAGTCGAGTGGCGGAACTCAACGCCTCGCTTTGTCTTGTTACTAGAGTAAAGGAATAAAAATATTAAATATTTCATTTCTCCGGGTGACTATTTAGGATATTTTTAGGTTTATAAAGCAAATATATAAATATACATATTATATACGTTTTATGTATTTATGGACGACAGCAGGCGGAAATAGGATAATGTGTAACTATTCCTCTGCCTACCTAAATGTACAAATGCATAAATTCGTGTTTCAATAGAGATAGTCGAGGCACAGTGGAACAGCATGTAAACGCGACGGTTATGGGCTTAAAATTCCACTCAGAGTAGTGGATTATTTAATCTCATCGTTTCGACAACAATACAAAGCACGGCATTGAGTTCTGCCACAAAAGTTGAGTCTGAAAATGGAGGACGAGATGTCTTCATTACTAAATTTTCTTTGCCTACCCTGCTATGTGCGGGATTGTTTCCATTTCGACCCATTGTACTTGGGGACAGAGTTACCTCGCGCACTCATAAGAAGCTTTTTCTTAATTCCTTTTGTCTACGGGGTGAAGTCATAAATGCTAATCGTAAAGGTCGACAAAACAACCAAATGAAATAGTAAAAAATTTAAATTGTGTTCAGGTTTAGATTAACAGTATGGTCATACTACTACAGAATTAACATGTGGGAAACTAGCCTCTATTTTCAATTAAAGAAAAGAAAGTTTAAATCAGTTTTAAATACCACTAAGCTGGAAGGATTAGAACCTCTTAGATAGATCAAATAATATATTATAAAGTAACTATATATGGAAGAATTAAAACTTTTTATTGGTAATTGAAATTAAATAAAAAATTGTTCAACGTTTCATAAACTACAAATGGACATTATTAGTTGTTATATATTACTTAAGAATTTTCGAACAAAAGACGTTTACTTTTAAAATCGCGCAATGTTTTTAAGTTTTTCTCATTATCAATGTAACTTAGATATTCAACATATATATTAATATATTATATATTTAAATATTAACAAAATATACAAAATTAAATAATAATTAGTAATTAGAGAGCAACAATAACTTACAATAAGAGAGAGCCCCGCACGCCCTGCTCTATAAATAAATCGACCTTCAGATTAAAAATAGACGGGACCCTCCCGAGCGAGGTCGAGAAACTGGGTCAGTGGGCTGTCCCCCTCGCACCTATAGAGATGCATGGCTCGGAAAGGGATGACACGACTCCTGCAAAACCTGTGACGTCGCGAAGTTCGTTCATTGAATTTTATTGATACAAGTAAATTGTTTGGTGCATTCAGTACTTTGGTGTTTTTTTATCTATGGTATGATGGACGCTGTTTTAAAATATAAAAAAAGGCGATATGAATATAAACTGATAGTATATTAATATTTGGTAATCGTTTAATATATGGAGCTCTTCCTTTTGCTAATTTAACTGACACGATGTTTTATTATCAAATGTTTCTTGTGTACGATTTCAAAAACTTATTAAAGTTAAAGGTTTCACCTACAAATGTGAGTAAGTGTGGTTAACTTATAACACAAAAATTGGGCCACACCATATGTTTTTGATGCGACCTGGGAGCTATCCCGATGACGTCAAAGGCGGGTGTGGCCTGGGCCCATGACGTCACAGGAGAGCTCTGACGTCAAACCACCCTCTCCTCTCCCCCTATCCCCCCTGTCCCCCCGGTCACACCCCCGTCATACGAATGGATGTGGGATCCATAGAGTTTTATGGGTAATGTTTCTTTGTAGTCTTCCGGAATTAACAAAAATGCAAAAACAAGGTTAAAACTTTATATATTTTAAGGTTTTTGCATATTTTTTTAATATTTTATACGTTAGTTTTTATTTTAAGTTCGCAATAATGTTTTTTTTGACAGTGCATCTTAAGAAACTAAGGGAATATATCTTGATAAAATATCCTGATCGTTAAAAAATATTTTTGTGGTCACAAAACATGTTGATTTATGTAGTTGTAGTTGTAACAGCAATTGTAAATTTGATTAACGTCATAATTTTAAAAAGTTATCAATTTACAGTAAAATTTATACCGTAAGCATGTCAAGGATCTGTGAGGAGTTCAATATAGACTGTAATTTCAGGGTATCGATGGAAAAAATGGAAAAAACGTAGCTTATACTTGACTTAACAAACATAAACAAAAAAATTAAAATTTATATTTCAAATATAATATAGACAACATACTATTTTTTCTATATTTTAAGTCTTATTTCTTTCCTTCTAACTTGGCCAAGCTTATATAAGTAAGTCGAATATGCATATATATATATATATCAATATATGTGTAAAACAATTAAATATTTCTATGAATACAGGGAAATCTATTCAGGTGCTATTGAAACTTCATTACGATAGGCTTACATGACGTCATGAAGTTCAACTATACGACCGATAGTAGATTGATATACTTTTACATAAGAAACAACAATATATGACAAGTAATAGATTTTCTAGATATAAACATTTCGTATTTAGATTTAAGTATAAAATAAATTTTAGTGGATAAAGCAAAAAAAAAATGATTGGATTATTAATATAAAAATAGTTTTTTTATATAAGACAAAAGGGAAAAGATATATGACTTTAACCAGGTGCGATAACTTAAGTTAAAAAATATTTTTAGAGCCTACGTGACGAAAATCACACTGTATGTAAGCCCACCCTTATCGAGCTGGGGGTGCGCCTGAAGAGTTAATAGTCGCAAGGTCGTCGATTGCCCTGCACTGGTTTTAGAGCCTAAAAATGAATTTGTCTTTTTAAATAATGTATGTTGTTTTAACTATATAACTTTAATATTTCTACTGTTTTTAGTATCTATTATACATTATTAAAATAACTTGAAGCTATGTTTGTGGCTCTTAAACTTTAACTACTCGTTAAAATAACATGTTATAAACATTTTACTATTTTTTTTTATTGTAGTTATTGTAATATATTTTTATTGTTCAATTTCCCTATTCAAGTACAAATTTTGCCAATTTAAAATGTATGTAGAATCTACTCTAATAAAAAAGAATCAGACTAAGTAACAAATTATACAAAGTTACGTGAGCTTTGAACGCTAAGTTGAGGCAGACTTTGCGTGGGCGAGTCTACGGAGCTACGAGACAGACGCGTAGGCGTGCCGTAGCGTAGTAGCCACGTGATGTAGCAATGTATAACTACTGTATCCTTTAAAAAAAATAAAATATAACCAATTTTTTTTAAATTTTCAATTCTTTCTTAATTCTAAAACTTACTGTACATAAAACTGCATCGTCCCAGACAACACGAAACGCATGCCAAATTTGCCTTCAACTTATAAAGTCTAAAAAAAATTTTAACTTTCTACAAGTTAGGCTGACGACAGCCTCTGTACCGGCGGCTGGTTGTCGACTGGTTCTCCATCCGACGAAATTCACTTCAGGAGTAAGGCTTGAATGGATCCGCGCTGTGATTGGTGGAGGCGAGTGACGTCACGCGCGCGCCTGTGTGCGTGCATGAATGGGCGGCCGCGCCCGCGCCGTGCCCCCTGACGTCACGGCGATAACTTTTAGAGTATTTATGGGGTAGTCTTAGATATGGAATTAATATGCTTGGAGTTAAGACAATGGGGGTGTGTTGGAACCGTGGTGTGATTTTGATCGGTATTTTTAAGTTAGTTACTTATTTGTTTCATTATTTTGAATCTTAGTATTACATATTATTTTGTAATATATGTTAATTGTAATTAATAGTATTTTTTATTATAATTATTCATTTTGTTTTAAATATATAAACAATACTTTTTTGTCTTAATAAATATTAATAAGACAAAACAATGAATGAGATATATCTTTTATTTCAAATAGTTTAATTTTTAATATTTTGGTGCTCATTATAAAATAAAAATAGATTTGAAACGCCATAAATAATAAGCTTAAACTAAACGTAACAAATAATTCTTACTAAAATTTTATACTTAAATGAAATTTAATCATAAAATTCTAACTTATTTAACACACAACAAAATGTTTCTTATAATTATTGTAATTAATTAAGCAAAAACCATACTAGAAAAATCCATAATAATCTAAAATTATCCCGCGTGACCTTCGAACTTTACCTATGCAGCCTCCTGAAATAGCCTGCATCGGTCGTCGACCTCCCCCCGGCAGCCCTCTTCCTCCCCACGACCCCCCGCGCCCCGGTGACCCGGTCAGCAACAAGTGTATCGACTACCCCGTTTGACATTTAGCCGTGGAAAGACGACTCGCGTAGATGGTAATGCCTTCAAATAAATAATTTTCAGCTTTTTAAGCTTATTATATGGTATAGATTGTATTTTTCTATAGTTAATATTTTATTATTTATATTAGACATTAAAATATAAATGAACAAAAAATGCGTTAGTAATTTTTTTATTCATATTATATGGTTTTTTGGCTAATTCACGAAATGATTTTGTCTTATAGAATAAAATCTTACCTATACCTTCTACAAAAAGAGCTCTCAGGGTATAAAGCTTCTTTGCTGAATAAATCCTTAGCCAATCTTTAACAATATCAATTCTAAAATACATTTAAGCATTTACAGACTCAATTATTATTATTTTTTTACGTAAGATTATAAATAAATGATTTGATTTTCGTGCGGCATTGGTATTTCGCTACAAATTAAATAATTTTTTTTCACCCGTAAGTCAATAATACAAATACAACTTGCGACAAAATGTGACAGGTTGTGGGTTCGATTCTCACTCATGGGAAATAAATATTTACTAATTGCATTTTATCGCTCTGCTACCGTGGCAAAGCGTGGCGCTAACTTCAGCTACTCAACGCGTAAAGCATTCGAAATTCGGCGGAAATTGTGGAACGGAGTATCTTCATACTTGGTGCCCTTTGTCTATCTCACTATCTGCGGGATACGCTATTCTGAAGCTGTATGTATACATATATAAAGTTATATTTTGTAAGCAACAATAGTAAGGCACAATTATTCAAGAGGTATAGCTATATCATGCAAGGAAAGAAAAAAGGAAATAGGAAAGGGGCATATCGCATCGTTGAGTCCCACCACTCAACACGCAATGGCTCCAAAATCTAGCGGAAAGTGGAAAAAAGGAAGTAATGTAATTGGAGCGGAATGTCTTAACGCTAGGCTCCCATGTTGTCTCTGTCTACTCGGCTGTGTGCGGGATACAACGTAACTGAGGAAGGAAAAGAGAAAAATCAAATTGAAAAATTAAATTAAAAAAGCATAACTTTTAAATGTATATTTTTCTT
Organism: Heliconius sara; assembly: GCA_917862395.2. NCBI lineage: Eukaryota > Metazoa > Arthropoda > Insecta > Lepidoptera > Nymphalidae > Heliconius > Heliconius sara. Next base: position 3,650,079 of record OU860796.2, on the reverse strand, counting down.
ATATATTACATTGTTAAGTTAACATAAAATTAATTTATTTTATAATACATACCATAAAATATCAAACATAATTATTATGCTATTAATAGTTACTTAACAAAATAAACAGAAAAAGCTTTTATTCTAATAAACACGGCACATTCATTCGATAGGGCGTGAATTAGTTCCGGGCTTTCCATTCAAGCGAGGCGGCCGTCAGAGCCAAGGACGCGCCTCACAACGTTATATGGTGGACATTGGGCGGACGGATTCAATTAATATGTCATAATAATTATCAAATAATTGAAAGTCTAAAAACGAATAAAAATTGATATTAACGATATCCATTAAATTCATTTTTTAAATATTTTTTTTGCTTCATATTGGATGATATTTAGTAAAATAAAGATAAGCAGAGCGAACCTAGAGCTAAGATACTTCCTTACCCATTCTTTTCGAATTTTCCAAATATTGCATATTGAGAAGCAGAACTCAACGCCGGAAATAATTCTTTGAAAGTAAGAGTCGAACTTACAACCGTCGTGTTTATAGACAGAGGCATGGCACACCATGGTGCCACTACGGGTATGTAACCCGTATTTTATTTTTATCACCTCTAAAAGTTTATAGACAAACTCCTTGTATGGTATGAAATTTTTCGATTTATACATATTGAAAAACCACATTAAAACTGTATGGGACAGAATAGCTTGAATTATATGCTTAAAAGTCACGAGTTCGAATATCGCCATGGTCAAAATTCACACACACACACGTCATTATGTCAAGATGTAAAAAAATTTTACATCTTGACATAATATAGTCTTGATTCTTATATTAAAAAATTTGTTTTATATTTAGCTTTTCTTTTTAATTTAACATTCCTCATTTCATTGATTAAAAGAAGCTACCCTTAAGAAAGTCCAGTTCTCGTAATTACTTGCCATTTATCATCCGACTTTAAGACTTTTCTACAAGAGTGCTGAGAAGATTGCAACAGTTTTTTAATTTACAATATAGCTCATATATTAACAAACATAATATTTTTCTATTTATAATGAATAAACATATAAAAAAAACATCTACATTCATTCGATGGGGAGTGAATGAGATCCGGGCGTTTCTATTTGGCCAAGGCAGTGGCCCACGTCACGACAAGGACGCGACCTCACAGCTACAATGAACATTCATCTGGTTTAAAGTTTCATGTGAAAAATATGTATTATGTATAAAAATATTTGAAATATTGATATTAATAATTACTATCATATAGAAATTCGTAAATGTCAGTTTTCGTTACTATCGTGTGAACTCAAACTTAAATATACAAAGATACGTACCTACGTACCTAGAGTTAAGACACTCCTTTTACATTAAAACACTTTCTTTTCCCCCCACTTCCCACCGTATTCTCCAGGAATTGCGTTGTTTTTTATAAGATATACATTTTCTTTCTTTACAAACTCCAACATACGTGATACTATCAATCAGAACTCTATACCAATGAATCTAAATGGATATATTGTAGTGACTTATAAGATTCCTTCAGGCTACCCCGGAGAGAAATTACATTAAAAAAAAATCTAATAAATCAGCTTCACGCTGTTTCCCGCACATAGCACGGTAGACCCAGTTCCCTCTGATAAGACACTCCGTGGGGGAACGATGAATCCGAAAGAATGGCGATTCTGCCGAATTTTTCGAGGCATTGCCTGTTGAGTTGAACTCATATATTAAATAGAAGATTTTTTTTTTCGACCAAAAATCTTATCTCTTTATAATGCATATAACTAGATTCCCTTCACTTCAAGGCACCCATGTGCGTCATAGTCAAGGACTCGCCCTTCGACACCACATTAAGCATATTGGGCTTACATATCCGTGCTAACTCTCTCTAAACTTCTCTATTAATAGCTCACAGCCGATCATATTATTCTTTTTCGGATTTTTACAACCTTAAAATATAATTTCTAAAGGACCGATAACAAGGTATTTTTAAATTTAACGCAATTAAGGTGTTGATAATAAAAAGTAATGTTAATAAATTATGAATTTTTTATCATTGTAGTGTTACATTTATTTTAATCCTATAACTTAAATCTATTTTAACCTGACATTTTGTTAAATAAATAAAATAAAAAGAAATGGCAAAGGTAACAAACCGTCTAAAGTTGACAATAGAAATAATCAAAGTATTTCCAAATAAAGTGCCTACAACAATACCCTATGTAATATCAAGTAAGCACTGACATTGCCCTGACATATTTTTGTCAGTCATAAGCCGTGTATGAATTGATTCATGCAGTCGACGCTGGTACCGAGTTCGATTAATAAGAGCGAGCAAGAATGAACGCGCGTCGCCCTGCGTGTTACGATTCATGAATGCAACCCCGCCTGACCCAGTTTTTGACTCTATAACCTGGTGCTCCAGAAGAGAAACGCTCCAACCGGCTATAATTTGCTATGGAATAAACGTCACTATTGTCTCAGATATTGTTAATATAATGGAGTGATTGGGGAAAATAGGATATGCACTTGTCGTTTCTGGGTTAAAGTATGACGTCAGCAAGTGCGGAGGGGGTCTGCAGCCTTGGAATTAGGTCAGTTTCATTCTGAAACAGGTTCGATGCCGGGGTGCGGGGCGCGGGGGAGGGCTCGAACGGGAATTAGTTGGAACTAATTATTAAGGCGATTATGAAATTTGCTATTTTTAACAAATTTATAAGACGAGCTTAGAAATAAGCTCATAATATAGTATAAAGAAATTTCATATTTTTTAAATATTTACAAAAAAAAAATTATATAAAGATTATTTAAGAATACTTATTTTAAAAAATATGCAAATTATACTTTCTTTTTTGTTGTTATTATAGCCGTTGTATAGTTAATATATTATACGGGAAATTGTCTTGTCATTAAATCAGAGCTACAGTTTATAATATTTTTCTTTCGGGTAATAGTTATTTTTCTTTCGGGTTTTTTAAAACTGAGATGGTTTTGCATATACATATCTGGGGGGTGGGTGGAAAATAAATGCTTGTTAATTTCCTACATTCAGCTTTAGATATAACTTAACTTAACTTAGTTTCACGCTCTATCCCTAGCGGGGTAGTCAGAGAGAACGGAGCGCCAAACGCTACGGTTACCTTTAGATATATATGGATATTATTATTTTTAATTTTCTAGATTATTATTCTAGATACAAAAACCTATTATAAACCTACAAGCCATATCAAAATTTAAAGGTTGATAGATTTTAAAATGCATTCCTGATTGCTATCGCCGGCGTGGCACAGTTGAAATGTGTTTTGTCACTAATTGACGTTATTGGACTCTATGATTTGCGATTAAATTTTGTATGCCATAGCATACCTGGCCTTGGAATTAAGACGGTGTGAAGCTACATCCACCATCTCTATGTAGAGAAAGAAGAAAATAAAACATTATATTTTTATAGTAAAAAATATTGAACGACTTTTATACAACTAACGACTAAATAGCTGGTAGATTATCATATGCCATTTCATTCAACTTAGTTCAAGCAATTAGACAGGCTAAAGCATATTTTTTACATTTAGGTAAATATTCACATTTAAAATTCATAATATACTTTTTTTAGATTCGCAAGTGCGTCACCACACTCCGGTTGCTCCTTCTTTTCATTTTAAAAGATGTTGGCTCCAGGTGAGTAGGGAACACAAAGCTGGGTTTATTTTACTTAACATGTATGCATTTTGGAAGATGAACAGATAGGAAATAATGGTGAATTGAATCAAGGAAATACAGAACATTTCCTTGATTCAATTTTTTGTTTCTTGCGCTATGGTTGAGTGGTGTAATTTAACGCCGCAATGTGATGTATCGAAATAATATCTAATTTATAATATTTTATTCTACATTAACAAAAGCCAAATACAATTGGCATAACAAAAAATATTCAGAAAATCCACAAAGTTCTTTATGTGTAGTCATAGCGATCCAACATAAAACGAATCGACAGAATGAAAAATCAATCTTTGTTATGTTTCAAATATATCTAGTGTACAGTTTTACGTACTTATCTCTGGAGTTTTTTTTGTATGAAAATTTCAAATAATATTTGCATAAATTTTTTAATCATGGACATATCTTAATTTATTGGAATTTTATTTTTTTAGCTGCCCGCTGTATCCAGAGGCAGTGTAGGCAGCATTGGTGTGCACCTGGGAACCTAGTGTTGAGACACCCCGTTCCAGCAAAGCCACTTCCGTTTTCTACTCTAAGCTGAATTCTGGACGTATTGCGTTGTTGAAAGGTTGAACTCAACTCCGCGCTTTGCTTTGGTACAAGAGTGAAAGAAACATAAACGAACTCACAACTGTCACGTCTACAGTCACACGCTTGTGCACCTGGGCCACGACTGGCCCCAGTTATTGTAATAATTTTAAATTAATAAAACAGCGAAACAGGCAATGCATCTCTATTTTACGAAAAGTAAAATAATATACAATGCTTTTAAATATATAAAAAATATATTTAATTATTTTTATTTAAAATAAAAGAATTAATTCTTTTCATTTTCATTACCTTCAATATGTTACATAAGCTATTGTGACAAATAAGCTCGATCATGCTATTCATTCACAAACTTCTAACTATAACTCGTTTAAGACATTTAACGATTCTCCTAATACTTACTAGCCTTATGCCTTTTTCCACATAGCAGGGTATGCAGAGGGAACTTAGTGTTAAGACACTCCGCTCTCCGCGCACCATTTTTTAAACATTGCACGCTTGATGAGTGACGTGGCAATTTAAAAATTATAATTACAATCAGACGCCAACTGCGTACTGCGTACTGCGCCATAACGTCTACATAATATTTTATAAATATTATCAAAATATCATAATTTTTATGTCCTTTAATTAAAATCGAACATCGAAGTTATTTTTAGATACCCCACATTAAGTGCATCCTAAAATAGGTGACCCGGATAGAGGCGTTGCTCTGTACACGCAGCCTAGGATTGTGACGTCATATCCCCCTTTGGACCACCCCCGTACTCTCTGCACCATAAAGCTGCAGCCTCCTTTGAAATATGAACCTATACCTAACCTGTTTAAAGATTCAATATAGGATATATTTACATACTCTAGAAAAAATAAAAAATATATCAATATTTGAAAGTCAATTTAATGTAGTAATAAATAAGCCTTGTTAATATAACAAGGACAAAGGAGATTTTCTTATTTTTTAAATTCTTAAAGTGAAAATATATAAAAATTTGAATGTAGCAGAAATAACTTGTAATAAAATATGTTAAATATAACAATTTAAACTAAAATATAATTTAAAAATGCATATAAATTTTAAATGTTAATTTTAACATAGAGAAGGAAGAAACATTTTAAGACTATTGACAAAAATATATTTTAAACACTTCATGATATATAACATTCTAGAATTATATAAAATAAATACATCTAATATTATGTATCATGTGCATTTTGTTCATCAATTCACGAATGGCGGTTCACAAATACTAAGACCAAATATTTTATAGGACCTGGCGGATGTGATGTTAAAAATATATATAATAATTAGAAAAAAACACTTATTGTTTATTTTTATTTGTTATACTTATTAGGAGCAAAAAACAACTGACAGCAGGAGAATAGCAACGGGCTGGTCGTTCGACCTTCGAGGTTCAAGTTCTGCACGTCTATGCCACTAAAGGTGCCAAGTAGTGCTCCCGATTTCTCAGAGATATAGTATCCTCTTCCCTCACCACCCGGTGTTGCTATAATTTATAAACAAGACTTTAAATTTAATTTTATAAAATTAAAGGTCACTACAATAAAGAGTATTAAGCACAAAAAACCAACCTGACCAGAACTTACTTAATTTATAGACGTTTAGGTTTATTTTTTAAAAGTAAAGTATGGAAATGTAAATACTTAAAATTTCAATTCCTATTAGAGCGTGATTCTAAAATAAATTCTTTAATTAGATCTATACATGTCTGTACTGGCATAATACATATATTTTTTATCAGCTTCACGCTGTATCCCGCACACGGCAGTGTAGGCAGAGGGAACCTCCATTCCCCACTTTCTGCCGAATTCTGGAGGCATTGCGTGTTGAGTATACTCAACACGAGACCAGAGCGAAACATTGGAAATATAAAGATCGAACCCACAACCAGTCGGTTTTACAGTCACACTTTGTGCCCCTGCGCTGCGACTAGCCTCATATATATCAATTTATATTTATAAATAATCGTAATCGATTCTAACTTAAAGATTATTTTATATTTACTGAGACCGTCGTGGCGCAGGAGCAGTTGTGGACTCGATCCCAACTCTTCCCGAGATTTATTATTTGTGAATATTTTCATTTCTTCGCTCTGGTACGCTCAGCCGTACTCAATACGCGATGCCTCGAAAAATTCGACGGAAAGTGAGTAACAAAGTGTTTTAACACTAGGTATTCTCTGCCTACCCTACTACATGCGGGATACAGCGTGCAGCGGGAGATTATTTTACATTTTGTTTTATTTGATTATTATCCTCACCTCAAACTATTTTCAATGATTGCGCCACATAATTTTCAACAAAGCGCCATCTATGATAAATTATCAAAAATATTGCAAAAGAGCCTGAAAGTTATCTTTCAGGTACTTTTCAGTAGAAAAGTGGATAAAATCTAGTCCATCTGAACATAGATGGCGCTTAGCATTAAGCCCAAAAGTATTATTTTACAATACATTGTTAAAAGATGGCGTGACTGCCATTCGCCAAAAATATATAGCTTCTTTTAAACTTCAAGGTTCTTACGAATTTTTCTTATGATTATGAAAAAAATTTAATAATAATAGCAATATATACAGATTTCATAAATAACTTATTTATATATAATATAAAAAAAATAAAAAAATATATTAATAAAAGTTAATGAGTTATTTTGTATATTTATTATTTGTATATATATATATATATATTTCTTTATAATTATTCTTTAATAATATATTTTTTTATATTATTAAAGAATAAAGAAAATATATATATACAAATAATTTTTCTTTTAATTTTGTTTTTAATAATCACACATTATCTTACATACAGCAAAGGAGGCAGAACAAAGTTAATGTTAAGACATTGCGATCTCTACGTTTTCTTTTAATTATGATATCATATTAATAAAATTAACATAATAGAAATAACAAAGAAAATTACAAAAAAAACCATAGAAGTGCCGACTATAATATTGTAACAATTGTAAAAGAATCCAGAAGTGGTGACATGAGAAGGTATCGCTTGGTTGGCTAAAGCGCTTGGACGGCTTCCAAGTACTCAAAAGACGCGGGTTCAAATACTACAGTGATTATTTTTGTTCGGAATTTTAATAATTTTTAGCTATTTGAATATTTACTAGTATACTTGAAAACTTACTTGCTTATTAAAAATAAAACATAAATTATATATGTTAATACAATGAGTGTGGATAGTGTCTATATATGATGACGGCAAGGGGGCTGATGCAGCAGACAATGTGTTTTAAATTACTTTTTTGGATTGCTCTTTTCTTAAGATGCCTTCTAGTAATATATTATTATAAAAGAAGTAGCTAATATAATAATATTATATATTATTAACCAACCTATCTTTTTTAAATCCTTCATGTACAGAATTGACTCTCCTATCCTTTTATTATACATAGAGATGTCAATAGTGACTACTTATCACCATTATCAGGATTATCCACATTTTCGGTATTTTTCTGTGCGAAAATCGTATCAAATTTACAAATTTTGTTATCAATATTCTTATCTAGTGTCAAAACACTATATTCTCCTCTTTCTGACGGAATTCGAGACTCTCCATGTTGAGTAGCACGCTTGTCTAGTCCCGTAGTGGGAATTAAACCCACAATAATCACGTTTACGGTCAGACGTGCGATCCCGGCCTAGAATAGGATCATCCTGGTACTGGTGGTGTCGTAAGAGGCGACTAAAGTACGTGTGGTAGAGTCACGTCGCCAGCAATGGCAACACGCATGGGCAGACTCGACCGGATCATTACCACCCCATTTAAAACCGGCGTGAAGTAGTGGCTTTATGCCACTGCGTTTCGCATCAGGTAATGCCGGGCCCCGGCGCCCAACACACCTTAAAGGCCCGCGACGCACCTGTACCTCCTTTGGTGTTGCACGGGGTCGTCGGCGGCGGTAATCACTTACCATCAGGTGACCCGCACGCTCGTTTGCCGTGTCTTTTCCATAAAAAAAAGATGCTGTCTCACAACATCACTTTAATCTTCCTACATCATAGATCTATAAGTATGATAGATATTACTTTTTCTACTTTAATCCATCATTTACATACATCTCACACACAATCCAAGAAAAACACGTTACCCGATACGCTCCATTTATTTCCCTACATCGCAAGCATTGTAAATAAAAGAAAAAAAAAAAGAAATGAATTGCTTTCGTTCAGAGCCAGTCGGCTTCACGCACTTGTCTTTCTTTCTCGCATTTATTACAGCCGATACCCCAATATTTCTGTAACATATGTGATTGTCAGAATTCATTTGAGCTCTGCTGGAGGCGTTATATACGAGTAAAATACTTTCTTTGCGTTTTTTAACTCAAAGCCATCGTTGCTATGACAAATGGGTTTGAAATTATGTTTGGATTTACCTTAAATCTCGTTGGATTTGTGTCTCCTTTCAAAGATATTTCTCTAGAGGTTTTAAGGCTCTTATTTGTTAACGTTTCGTGAGATACGCTCGCGTGGTTGTATTACAGTATCGCGTGGGTTTCGACAAAACAAACTCGACGTGGTAGCTCGCACAGAAATATGAACTGGTTTGTTTTACCCAATTTGGATTGTAATAAATTTCCCTGTATAAATAACGGCGGGGTGTGAAATTGCAAGATAATTTAATAGTGTTCGAGCGTTCGTTGTTTAGGTCTTATATTTGGTTCTTTAGATACAGTCTTTTATCCACGTGGGATAAACTGAAAAAAATGGTAGCTACCGTTTTCCATATTCATTTTTTTCTCCATGAACCCAGTGTCCTGACTCTAGGTTCTTTCTGCCTACCTTGCTGTATGCGGGATACAGCGTGAAGCTGATTTTTATTTAAAAATAACCAGTTATATTACTTAATTATAGTTTGATACACACGTTACACGAATATTTTAATCTGTCTAAAGACGCGTCGCCAGAAATAGCGACTGTAAAAGAAAGAATGAGGTCGTCATGGGCCAATTTGTATGTGCTATCTGGTATCTAACATTGTGCAGGATTAACGGATATAGAGTATTAAATTAAAAGTATGAGTATAAAAGTACAAAGTTATAATGAAATGAAAAGAAGGAAAAAAATATAAAAAGAAATCTATATTGAATAATGAACCACATGGATTCTTTTTTTTTTACTAACCTGGGATTCTAATGTTAAGATACTTCGTTCCCATTAAAACACTCTTCCGTTCCTTACTTTCCGCCGCGTACTGAGGCATTGCGTGTTGAGTGGCGGAACTCAACACCGCGTTCGAGTTCGTTCGTTACGAGAGCGAGCAAATCGAACGAAAATTAAAAATATATAGTTTCAAATAGGGTGGGAATTGAACCCACAACCTATCGCGTTTATAATCGCACACTTATGCCCCTACGCCTCAACTGCAATCCTCAGATAAAATGAGCGAGGACACTACCCCTAATTCCTAATATTCTCTATACTGAATGAGCAAAATTTTAAAGCTTTTACTACTTATGATATAGTAATTTATTAATTTATTTATGACTAGCGGACCCGGACGCGGCTTCGCCCGCTTGTACTATACGAATATTTATTAAATATATTTATGAAATAATATATAAATGAACGAAAATAAAAGCGTAACCAAAAAAAAATATTAATAAAAAAAATTAAACAAAACCAGCTATATTATTAATATTCAATATCCACGTAAAATAAATATTTGAAAGTATTTAAATTAAAAAAAAAAACACGTATTCTATAATAATCTATAATCTATTCTAAAATAATATTTAAAAATTAGATAATGCTATGCAAAGATATATGCTGTCGCAGTTTATTTATTTTTTAAAGAGTTACAATATGTTCATTACAATACATGATTATTTGTAGCTTTACTTTACTCAAATATAAAAAAATAGAACTTTTAGTCGGAGAATCGATAGCGGGGGTTCTGGAGCAAAAAAAGTAGGATCCCGGAATTTCCACGGGATACTTAATAATCCGGGAAAAACATGTTTACACGTTTTCCGTGCACGCATACATAGATACTAAATGAAATAACTAAACTCTTCTACATTAAATACGAAATTGTTGCGAGCAATATCAAATAAAATCCCTAAAAAATGAAATTACGATTTATAAAGTGTATAACCATCCTTTCCACAAAATAATATTATAGCGATGCCGCTTAGAAACTTACACCACACCTAGAAATTAAGAAATTCTAGCCAATCTACTACCCGAATAAAGGAAGAACCTAAGAAAAATATAAATTAACAATAAACATTACATAACCACATAAAAATTAACAGTAGATCCAAATATATGAAAATTTACAAAACCGTCAACGTCGTCTGCCCGTCCGAGTCGGTCATACCGTACGGCTCGGAGACTAGCTAGCTCATTTTGAAGAAGTGATATCTCCTTTAGTTTTTATTAGAATGGTGTATAGTAAAATATAATTTTAATGTCGGTAAAATGCTAAAGGTGACTATTATATTTATTTTGATAAGGATGAATTATGGAACAAACCTTAACAATAAATTTAAATTAAATATATTAAAATGGTTCCTACTATTAAATATTAACTATACAATTAACTACTATCGCAGACTTCTTCATTAGATTTTTTAAGGACAATATTTTTATAAAACATTATTTTTATATTATGGCTCTTAAGATTGAGTCAGCGCACGTAAGATTTCATTCAGGTAACCCATTTTGGGCTACTTTTTGTTAAAACAACAAAGTTCCTTGTCGCTTAGCGGTTGCTTAGTGACAGTTGTTATTAATATTTCAGAATAAATTGCTTGTCAAATTGAAATATAATTTAATATATTAGTATATATCGAGAAAATTACAATCATGAGAAAAATAAAGTATCCTATGTTCATCTCAAGACCCTTAAGTATCTCTATATGAGTATTTTATTACAATTGAATTAGCGATATGGCCCTGATTGCGTAAAAGACAGACAGACAGACAGAGTTACTTTCGAATTTATAATATAGGTATGGATTGTGGGTTCAATCTACTATACGTTAAATAATATTTGTATATTGTTTACTAAAATTCCATTGCTACATAATGGAAGTCTTGGTCTGGCTAAGATTTTTGACGTCTAAATTTCTTTAGTTTACTTAGCTGAGATTTAAGGCAAAAAAAAAAAACTATAATGCCCGTTCTATTTATTTTTGATTAATTTAACAAGCCAAATACTACTTATATATGTTTAACGTTCTGTTTGATAAATTATCAATTAAAAGGTAAATATTTAAATGTGAGGGCCGAAGCATGTATATTTTAGTATTTGGGCCCAGCTTGATGATACCACTATTTTAATTACCGCTGTATTTGAACAGCAATGACAAATAATAGTACAGCGAGTATGCATAGTAGTTTATAATTTTAATAGCCCCGAGGCGAGACTGTTTCAATTTAGATCTCAAATAGTTCCAAATGTAGAGTGAAACGTACTTTCATTTGTTCTTTAGCCAACAATTCCTTAGCTCTAGAAATTACAGTACCAAATACTGGTGCCTACTGCGCAGTAAAGGCGACGACATGATTGATATACGAATTAGTAATGACACAAAACGATAAATGCAGAAATACAAATTTTAATTTAAAATACATATTTTTATTTTCGTTTGCGTTGTTTATGTTTTTCTAACACAGTTATAAATTAAATTCTATTCGATTCGATTTCGATATCTAGTCAAGAGCGAATATTGTAAAAAATCTATATTTTCTAGTAAATATTTTTAGCATGCGACGTACGAGAAGAGCGGAACGGTTGTTTTATTTGCTTGACGTATTAATAGATTTTTATTCTGTTGAAATGATGAACGAAAATATGACATATTTTTTTAGAACGAAACGTGTATACAAAGTTTTTATAGAAGCAAAAATATAAAAAAAAACGATCATTTTACACGAGTGACGTTCAGGTAGTAAGGGCTTGTAGAATTTAAAAAAAATGTATACATTTGAATTGAGCAGGTGTTGGAATGGATATTTTAATAGAATATCGATCAGGAAAGTTATTTTCAATGAATGTAAAGCGATTGAACCTTAAACTATTCAATTTCAAAGAAACTAATAGATGAAGCCAATCGTAGAGCAAGTCACAGTTGTGTGAATGTAAACGGTTTGGGGTTCAATTTTTACTCGAAGAAGGTGTTGAGGCAAAGCGGGGTGTTGAGTCCCACTCAACATACAATGTTTCCAGAATTCTGCGGAAACTGGGGAACAGAGTGTCTTTACACTAGCCCTTTGCCTACCTTGCTACGTGCGGGATATAGGGCGAAGCTGAAAAAAAAACAAATGCGAATAAATTATATATGTACGTGGGACCTTTATGGCTCTGGGACACAACGGTGTGACTGTAACGCTACGGTTGTGGGTTCGATCCCTACTCGAAGGAATTAATTATTATCACTTAACATCTTCATTTTCTTTGCTGTGGCACCAGAAAGCCCTGTATTGAAATTTGCCACTCAACAACGTGGGGAACGGAGTGTCATATTCTACCTCTTCCCACCCTGCTGTGTAGGGGATGCCGCGTGAATCTGAATATATGTGTAGTTGAATATATTATTTTATCCGTAATATAATGCTTATAATGTAATAAGAGAATGCTTAACGATCGATTAGTAAATATATATTTTTAGTAGTTTGACGTCAAACGCGCTGTTTAGTTAGCTTTGTTTCAGATGCTGACATGACTGCCATTAATGTGCATGATTCTTAAATAGACTTGAAATATATTATTTGTATTCGCGGAACATTTTTATATAAATAAATTTTAATTTTTTTGTTTTTTATGGTTTAAAAAAATATATGTATCTTTTTGTAAAGTGGAAGCAGAAAATTTGTGCAAATACTCAGATTTTTTATTTTTGCCTACTTGGCACGCACGACGCCAAAAAGAAGTTATTTAACTTATTTTAAAAGTAAGCTTTTACCTGACTGGCGACCGAACCAACCAATTTTTTATTAGTACATTTCTTATTCCATACTCAATTATGCTAATGGTTTAAAATTATATGTATTTTTAAATATATAACAATAACTATTGACTCATAGGCGGCGTTGAGTTCCGCCAATCAATACACAATGCCTCCAGAATGCGGCGGAAAGTGTTAGCTACAGAAGTGTCTCAATGAGAAGGAAGTGCCTTAACACTAGGTTTCCTCTGCTTACCCTGTTATGTGCGGGATACAGCGTGAATTAAAAAAATATAGTTATATCGTCTATTATTATCAATTTTAAACGTTAAAATTAAATGTATATAAATCCTCCAAACAGAAATTCATAAATGCTTTCATTTAAAGTCTGACTCAGTGAAGAGATTGATTTCGTCTGTTTTATTAGGCAACGTGGTCGTATAGCAAATGTGCAACTCCGTGGTTCTTCGTTTTATTAAAATATTAATGATGACTATAAATAAAATAAATATAAAGGAAATAAAAATGTTGGTACTAGAAATTGTACGAGAGAAGTGGTGAAAAAAAAGAGGATCAGAGCATGGCGTTCCGTTTTCTTTAGCCCGCTAGGGATAGAACGTGCAGCTGAAAATATATATAAATGTAAAAGTCCACACTAAAATGGAAACATTTTTTCGGCTCACGCTGTATCCCGCAAACAGTGTGGGCAGAGGGAACATTGTTGGGACATTGTTCCCATTTCCATTAAGGTACTTCCGGTCTCTACTTTCCGCTGAATCCCAAATTCCGAATTCGGCGGAAATAAGGAATGTATGATATGATATTTATGAAATATCAACGATAATATCAAAAAAATATGATAAAAAATGTAAAATTATATACTTTCAAAAATTTTATAAAATTTAAAGTGTCTGCAGTCAAATATTTATATTTTATAAAGTTTTTATATTTATATAGATTAAAATAAAAGGAAGAGAATAATATAATTCCATGGTCCACGAAGCGCGGCGCACATGCTTCTCATATTCCGCTTTCGTGGAGATAAGTTTCTTAAAAACACGGACGCGTTGATTAGAAAACCTTTCTTTGTATAAAACTAAAAGAAAAATAGACAATTGCAAGAAAAATCTTTTATTTTTTCTTTTCATACATTTTATATATTTTTTTAGGGTTCCGTAACTCAATAGGAAAAAACTGTACCCTTATAAGATTACTTCGTGGTCCGTCTCTCCGTCTGACCAGACCATTTATTTCAAAACAGGTATTAAGTTGAAATTATTACAAAACATCCAGGTGTACTGTCCAGAACTCTTGAAACAGATAAAACACAGAAAAAATTAAGCTTCTGAGTCAAGGTAATCAAAAGATACGAGCGGTGACAAGTTCTTGCTGCAAATAAAAAATTTAATTATGAAATTTCATAAGAATTGAGAACTTACTAGTAAAAATAAAGGAAAAAAATTAGTAGAAACAATACGTATCGACAAGTTCCGCTGTTTAATACGAAATCATTGGAAAAGTGGAGAACAGTGTCTTAACACTACAGGCGAAATAACACAAAAGCTAAAAAAATCTAGTTCACATTTGTTAAATTTTTATGTATCTATGGAGCGTGCTACATTGCGCTCCCTACTTTCAAATTTCAAATGCTTAGTAGTTTCACTAAATATATTGCGCATGAAACAGAAGCCCATGATGATGCTTGTACACTACCGGGTCACAACGGCCGGTACACTATACAGAAAAATAAAATTAATTTAGAAAATTTGTTAAAAACGTGCATCATATTTTTAATTTTGCATCTAATTCGGTGAGTATTCTGTTTCGTTAAGATTCTTTATCTAATTACAAAAGTTAATTTACTCAAGTTTGAAATAAATATTGAATAAATAAAACAACAAACGCAATTTTTTTTCTCATTTTTGCACTCTGGTACCAAATAATGCGCGATGTTGAGTATCACCACTAAACACATACTGTCTTGAAAATTCAGTGGTAAGTCTTAACACTAGGTTCCCTCTGCCCACCCTGCTAAAATATAATAAAGATACATATATCACAAAATTAATTAAACTATAGAATCATACAATTTATTTCATGCAAACGAAATAATTTTCACAATGATTTTATCTGAATGTACGGTACATTAAATTTACGTCTTTAAAAAGTCGTTTAATATTTAATGCTTTCATTTTAAGAACTGCTTTCTGTTGGTTTTATGGTCTCATTTCAGCATTTTCACGTAGTTGCTTTTATATACTGTATAGAGATTTTATTGTGAAATATTTAAGTTAAAATGCAATATATTTTAATTTAAATTAAATTAAAATATATTGCATGATTTTTCTACATATAATAAATAAAATTTATCCCTAGCAGGGTAGTCAGAGCGAACGCAGCACTAAACACTACGGTCTCTACATACCTCTTTCACCTCGTCCACTGCCATCGACCTCTTCATACAGGCCCTCCGGGGGGTCCTCATGCTTTTTACGTGACCTTCCTCCAGCAATTTTGATACTGTGTTTTCGAAGGTCAACCAAGGTCTCCCCCTGCCTCTCTTAGCGATAATTTTTCTATTATAAAGCTTTTTTTGCCATTCTTTCATCACTCATTCGTTTGATGTGCCCAAACCAGCGGCGCACGTTCTTCCTCATTCTCACCGAGACATCCTCGCTAGTACCTGCCATTCTGTGTACCTATTCATTGCGGATTCGACCAGCTAAGCTGACTCCGTATCCTACGAAGAGATCGCATCTCCACAGCATTCATCTTTCTTTCATTCTTCATCTCTTTCAAAAATCAGAATAATAAATATGATACGTATATTTTGCAGACAGTTCATGATTCTTTTTCTTAAAACACCTGATTCTCCATTTGTTTTAGAAATGGTGAAACTAGTTTATTTGTTTTTAGTTTACTTTCACTTTGTCGCTAAAGTTTACTTTCATTTTTCATTTTAGTTTACTTTCATTTTGTAGAGCGCGGCGGTGAGTTTTTCCAGTTAAAATAGTAGGGAAAAGAAGTGTCTTAATAAAAACGAAGTGTCTTAACTCTAGGATCTCAGGTTCCCTCCGCCTGTGTGGCACACAGCGTGAAGCTAAAGTAAAGAGAACTAGAGATTATCTACGCTAATAAAATAAAGCAGAAGGGTTTATTTGTCTAAGCGCTAAGATCCCAGGAACTACTAGTCGGAGTTACTTTTTTTTGTTTCATTTGAAAGCTACATTCCTCAAGAGTTTTATAAGCTATAATACTATGGTTTATTCTAAATTAACCTTAAATAATTAGCAACGCCCTCGTATTACTTCAACCGCGTACATTGTACTACAAAAACATTCAGCTTCATTAGTTCTAAAATAAAGAGAATACGCGACACCGTGTCTGTATGTACTTTGTCAATCTTTTATAAATAAGTCACATAACGTATTTTGAGACTAAAAATAATTGAAAGCTGCAAGGTGATGCTTCATTGTTTCTAATTTGACAAACATATTGAAAATTACGAGCGAAGTTGAATTTCCATTATGATAGTCAAGGAAATTTAATGAAGATATGCTATGGCTTTTATATCATATAATTTGGTCGTACACTTTTAAAGAAATTGTCAAATTAAAATAATTCAACGTTCTTTTAACGTCTCTAGCTCGAGAGTTGCTATAAGCATTTGGGTATTTTTTTTTTTTTTAATGGAACAGACACGGCAAACGAGCGTGCGGGTCACCTGAAGGTAAGTGATTACCGCCGCCCACGACCCCGTGCAACCCCACAGGAGCTACAGGTGCGTTGCCGGCCTTTAAGATGGGTTGGGCGCCGGGGCCCGGCATTACCTGACGCGAAACGCAGTGGCAAAAAAATATTAGTAGTAGAATAGATATATATATATACTATAGAACAGTCGATTAACAACAATAGACCTTCAATAAACTCAGTAAGTTACTGAAGTTACCTTACAATTGAGATTATTCAAGCTTAAACCAAGTTAGTTTGTATTCCACACGATCAGAACATACGAACGAGGTGAGTTATCCAACTTCAAAGTTTCAAAACTCCAGTCTAATAATTTTGTGCACATTTCAGTGTGAATATCAGTACAAAGAGCAGTCTATTCTGCAACGTGATAAGAGTATTCTCATATCGGTTCCCCACTGTAGTCCGAGAGCTGGCTGTTATTGTGGAATGGTTTAGTTGCCAGAGTTTTTTCGTTTACAAATCGCTGGACAATCGTATCATTTCCTGTATTTTTCAATTTCGTTGCAGTTTCATTTTTGCTCCGTTATGGCTTAGATTCAGCAAAACTGTTATTGGGTTTCTATCTTTGAGCATGATACGGTTTTTAGTTCTTGTTTATACTTTTTTTTTGGTTTTAGAGTTCCATACCTGAAAAGGTAAAAACGAGACACTTATAGAATCACTTTGTAGTCTGTCTGTCAAGATTTTGCGTGAAAGTATGAAGCTGAAATTAATATTAAATATTCAGGTCCATGGTAGTCAAATTACAGAAAACATTCAAGCTTCAAGATTAACGCAATCAAGAAAACATGAGCATTCATCGTTTTCGTTACAAAACAAAAAAAGATTCTTTTAGATATTACTTATAAGTAATTTCTGTACTCCTCGTTGACCTACCTATAATTGGTACGGAATCTTCGGTGGGTTAGTCCGACTCGCACTTAATGGTTTTTAATTTTTTTATAGTTTTATAACATGTGGTTTATGCAGCAGATATTAGAATACATAAAACACCAAAAGCCTCGAGTTTTCAAAAAAAAAAATACAATCTTTTGATTTTTTATTTTACAATTGCCAATTCACCCCGATTAAATTAACAGGAGTTGTGGAAATATGAAATATGGCATGAAAGTGTGGAAAGCGTGGCGGAGATTGATTGTACTGTAATTAGAGTCGCTATAACTCGCTCTGAACGCCCTGATTTTTCAGTCGTTCAATCCATTTTCATCACGGGAAAGTTGGATTCAGTTTGTTTTATTGTTTCATTTGCGTTTATTGTTTGAAAAGGTGAATATTTAATTTTTTTGGATTTTTCTAGGGAACCTAGAGTCAAGACACTTCGTTGTGTGTCGAGTGGTGGAACTCAACGCCGCGCTTTGTCTCATTTCAAGCACGGCGTTGTGTTCCGCTAGTTAACATGCAATTTCTCGAAAATTAACTGCAGATAAAATAAAAAATATATATATAAAATCTTTTATTTCTTTTTTTTATCCTTTAAATAAATAATCGATACATGGAGCAATCGATACTTAACAACGCAATGCCTCCAGAACTCGGAAAGTGGGGAACGGAGTGTCTGAACACTAGGTTCCCTCTGCCTTGCTGTGAGCGGGATTCTGCGTGAAGCTGATTTTAAATCGTCCTTAAAATCAGCTTCACGCTGAACCTTAACCAGCGTCAGAGCGCTATGATGGCATTAAATATATATTTTGCTTTCTATAAATAGTATCTATAGTTCTCTGTAAAAACGTCTGACTCGTAAATTAGAAGCACCGTTGTAGTAAAGTCATGTTGGCGAATACGTGACTTCGTATATCTGTTGAGAGTATGTGTTCCCTGTGACTTAAAGGACGGTAGGTGAATTTATAGACATGAAAGTTACGACTTTTGGAGAATTTGGATTTAATATAAATATATGGAGCACGCCGCAGCACAGGAGCTAAAGCGCAAACAAGGTCGATTCCCACTCAGGAGAATCAATGATTATTTATAAATATTTTCATTTCTTCGCTCTGGCAAAAGCGCGGCATTGAGTTCCGCCACTCAACACACAATGCCTCGAAAATTCGGAAAACGGGGAACGGAGTGTCTTAACACTAGGTTATCTCTGTCTGCTCTACGCGTCTGGATACGCGTAAAGCTGAAAAAACAATTAAGATATTATTTATATCCTCGCGTGTTATGTTATGACACTCCGTAACCCAAGCAGCGACCAATTTCAGTCATTGAATTATTATTTAAAATTATGTTTCAATAAAAAATCTACAATATCACTGCTTCATCAAACAATAATATTTTTTACCATTTACTTCAAGAGTTGTGTAGGTATTAATAATTATTCTAACAATTCTTTTCATATAGCATTTTGGGCTCTTGCAAGACCGTGAAAGCAACCTCGTCCGTTCATCTAACACACTCAACGGACAATTATTTTTTTAATCCAACATCTTTCATTGCAATTGGAATGAATTTGAACCATAAACGATGTAGGTACATTCTAATTTTTTGACACTAATTAAAGAAATTGCTACATTTATATTCCATTGTTCATTTACAATTACGTTTACATTTATATATTTTTCGATATCGTCAATCAATATGTACAATAAATTATTATATGTAAGTAGATGTTTTTTGGTTTATCTGTACTGGAACAGTTGGCGTAAGATATCATCCGTCCGTCTTATATACTCACATCGGTATCCAAAGAACCATCAATAATATACGGCATGTTATAACTAAATAATTATTGAATATTTAAATAAAGATCTCCTGAAGTCAGTCGTGGTGCAGCGGCACAAAGTGTGACTGTAAAACCGACTGGTTGTGGGTTCGATCCTCACTCGAGGTGAAATATTTACTTAAATGTATATTTCCATTTCTTCGTTCTGCGCAAAGCGCGGCGTTGAGTTCTGCCACTCAACACGCAATGCCTCCAGAATTCGGCAGTGGGGAACGGAGTGTCTTAAAATTAGGTTCCCTTTGCCTACCCTATGTGCGGGATACTGCACTCAGCGTGCGTGGATCAGCGTGAAGCTGATGAATTTTTATGTTTTAACAATTGAATATTTAAGTAAAGATCCCTTAAAGTTGGAAAGAGCTTTTTCGATATCTCGACTACAACGAGAAATAGAATGAAACACACATCCTAAGCAAACATTCGCTTTAGCAACAACTGTGGGTACTCGAGGGACAACTTGGAAGTTCAGTACAATTTGTTGAGCCTGAACTTCCTTTTACATTGTTATTTCGATGGAGGTTGCGGAAATAAAGTGTTGTTTCAATTTCTAACTTGTTATACAGTTCTAGTGTTTTATCTTCACTTCAATATATCAGAGATTGGAACAAAGGATTGTATGAAAGGATAAGGTTATTATTTTTACTTGATTAAAAATAATAAAAGTACAATTTGATTTGAGACCAGTCGTGGCGCAGGGGCACAAGCGGGTGAGTGACTGTAAACGCCACTGGTTGTGATTTTGATCCTTACTCGAAGAAATGAAATATTTAACCTTTTTATTTCGTCGCTTTGGTGCCGCGACAAAGTGCGGCGTTAAGTTTCGTCCCTCAACACGCAATGCTTCTAAGGTAACGGGGAGCGGAATGTTTTAACACTAGGCTATTCCTCTCAGCTGTTTGAGGGATGCAGCGTTAAGCTAAAAAAAACACAATCTGATGATATCTGTCCATTGAAATACTGGGCAATATAAACCTAGCAAAATTTAACCTCCTGGCATGTGAACCAAATGTTTACGCGGCATCCGATTTTCATATGGAGCTTACATACTGTGTTATTTCGGTGTTGGTGTCAAAACGACACTGCTCTAAAAATGTCCGCGAGAGGGGAGGAAACCTGAGGGGAATATTGGGCTACGGGGGTCGCGGGGGGTCTGCGCCCACGCACTGCCCGCCGCACCTTGCCGCCCGCCGACCGCCAGTCAGCAACTGTGGCTCGTGTTGGCTGAACCATCTGTAGGGCCATCTTCTTTTTCTTTGCCGTAGGTGAGTCCGTGATATTTATACTAACTTAAACCAATGTGGATATCGCCGTGAGCATCAGTGAAGTGATATATCAACGTCCCCTATAATGGATCGCCGTGATGCATTGCTCGTGCTTGTGATACCATAAGTTTGTGAAATTTCCAAGGAAAGTTTAGTAGAGCTCTCGAGTATTCCAAATGCATTCCAGATTTAGTGGTTAACGATGTAGAAATTATACGTGACGTCATAGATATGTAGTTAATATTGCTTCCATATTGGATCTGGGACGTGACATTGAAATAATCAGATGGGATGAAAGCTGTAAAAGCTTCTTTCGCTTACTTAATTCTAATATAATGTCAAAAATATTTTGTTTGACTTATATTTTGAAATTGACATAGGATTTGGTTTCTGCGTATGTACTTATTTAAATATTTGTATAAAAAGCAGTATAATATTAGTATAACGTTACATTTTTTGTTCAGTGTGACTTTAGAAACGTAACCTACTCTTTTGTCCAAGGGCATCCTTGAAGGCTACAATTTGAAAATCTTTAGAAGTTGGAAAACTTAATTTATTGTAAAATTATTATTTAATTAAAGTAATCTTTCCTATTTAAAATTAAATTAATTTTATTTCATTTCAATTCGTATTTTACTAATTAATATTGAATAAAGTTCATCAATTAATAAATATAATACATACTACATAACATTCTTAACAAACGTATCCGATTACACAAGTGATAAGCTTAGCGTCTGAAACGCCTGTAATCGAAGTAGGGCGAATGCGACCAAATTAGGATGCGCGTGAGTGTGCTCGAACCTATTTCAGTCCACCCGAGTAGCGACGAGCGCGTCCGACCACACCCGAGCCCACACGAACTAATTAAAGAACACGTTTACGTAAAATCACATTTTACATTATCCATTTATAATATCTACAGTTTCACACTACCCTAATTCAGAACGCGGCCGTAAGAATTTTTAAATTGATGATTTAATATTAGCATGCAAATTTTTAGCTCCGCGAGAATATCAGATATCAGTGTTTAGCATCGTGGTATTTGGCTACTGTCCAAAGAATTATTATAGCAGAAGATTTGAATCTTAAATTTTTTCGTGAATAGAATAATTTGTTATAGTGAAATTAATATATTAAAGTGTGACAGAATGTCTGTTTTTTTCTTAAAATCCAAGAATGTGGTCTAATTATGAAGATTCAGGGAATTCTTTTACTGAATATTTTGCGTGAATAAAAGGTTCCTTCTCTGGGAAATTTTAACTAGGCTCTTGTACGATTCCCTGAGGAAATCAAAACAAAATTGAGAAATTTAATTACAATGGAGTTAATAATTTCTATCAGGTTCCTAATTTTGAATACCAATTTTTTGTATGATTTTTACTTTAACAAATTTAATTAAATAATTATGTTTACAGGACACTCCAAACAACACATACACAATGGCGGATGATGAAGTGAGGTAAGATAATGGGCTGAATTTAAGGACTAATATAAAATAAATAAATCAGCTTTACGCTGTATCCCACAGACAATAGGGTAGGCCGAGGGGACCTAGTGGTTCGTTCCGTTCTCTAGTTTACACCGAATTCTGAGGCATTGCGTGTTGAGTGACGCGACTCCCTCCTTTGCTTTGCCTCTACACCAGAGCGATGAAATGGAAAGGGCTAATATAGTTAATATTTTTATATTTTAAGCATAACATGTTACCGTAAGTATAGTTTAAATCTTTTTGCTTTTAGTGTAATAAAAAAAACCTTTGTTATTCTTATCATTTATTTATGTTGATAAAAGAAAATCCTTAGTTTGTTATACAATTATTAAAAATGAATTTAAGTCCGATTTCTAATGTTTCCTTATTTTTTATTTCATTGCTCGTCTTCGTCTAATCATCTGATCGTGTCTGTGGCCGTGATCAATGGGAATATTCAACAGTATTGAATTTCTTCTCTCCTTGAGACACAGGTATTAAACTAATAATATTAACAGTGTATTACTATACTCACGTTACATAAACATTACAAAATTTATAATTTTGGACAAATATGAAACAAAAAACTATTTAAAAAAAATTAAGCTTGAAATTTTTTTTTGTTTTGATTATATTATTTGGGGCTGTTTTAAAAGTCACAAAAAGTACGAATAGTACTTTTAGTAAAGAAATATTAGCAACATAATATTTTAATTTATTGAAGTTGCTTGTTTTTACATCGATTTTTCGCAGATTTTTTTTCAATCTAAACAATCTCGTAAGTTTATTGTCGACAAATATTTCTGTTTAATGCTTACACGATGAACTAAACATATTTAAACAAATAATTACAAATAATCACATAATGTGAATAACAGCTTTCATTGTATTATCTCACACAAGGTACCATTATAATAATTAATAAACATAGCTATTGTACTGCACACTTACTTACATTAATACAATTATTTATTGTAAAATACACATTTATATTTGTTATCTGAATAACGAGAACAACGCTTGGCAATGTACAATTGTAGCAGGATTGCCACATTTACTTACAAAAGTAAATATATTCCGCACAGTAATAATTACAATTTATTATTATAGTAACATTAATTAAACTATATTTAGAGTTATTAATGATATTACAGTATTTACCACAAGTTTAATTGCGGTTAAAATGCCTTCACTAAAATATATTAATATTTGTTATTAGTGTGTTGGGCTTTTTCTAATTATTTTTGTTTTTCCTTTTCAGAAAAAGCGTCTCGAGGAGGTAAAGTAAAGAAGATCGGAATCACTCACTACACAGACTTTATGATATTTCTAATAAAATATATACATTAGTAATTTTAATTTCAAAACGTAATATCTTAAATATTATTTTTAAATATAATATGAAACTTTTTTTTTCTTTCTTTTAATTTAATTATCTGGCATGTTTAAAAATGAATATCATGTAACGTAACGTTATATTATTGTTTTTATAATATCACACACAACGTATTTAACTATGACATAAACTTTCACTATTGTATACAATGTGTTTAGGCGAAGAAGGCCAAACAGGCCGAAATCGACCGCAAGCGTGCTGAGGTGCGCAAGCGCATGGAAGAAGCCTCCAAGGCCAAGAAGGCCAAGAAAGGTTTCATGACCCCCGAGAGAAAGAAGAAGCTTAGGGTACGTATCGATTTAAATATAAAATGAAGAATGATTACTAGGTAAGATGCACTTGCTAAATAAAATACTCTTATAATAGTTGCTCCTGCGTAAGAAAGCCGCTGAGGAACTCAAGAAAGAACAGGAACGTAAAGCAGCTGAAAGGAGGCGCATCATCGAGGAGAGGTGCGGTAAACCCAAGAACACTGAAGATGCAAACGAAGGTAATGGATTTAGTTTAAGATGTCTTAAATTAAGTTTTTAATAGTTAAATTCTTCCAAATTGATATTTAGAACTCATCCTTGTATTACAGAAATGCATTACACTAAATATATTCGAATAAATTCCTTAAGCCCAACACCTCACCACATGCAATTTTACAGGTCGTCCCATATTATTACATCATTACCCATATAAATGATATATATTAATTATAGATGCTATTATGAGGGTTTGCAAAGACTACCACACCCGCATTGCCAAGCTCGAAGATGAAAAATTCGATCTGGAATACGTCGTTAAAAGGAAAGATATGGAGGTAGCGATACGAACTACGGCGGTCCTATATTTTGACGAACTTACAAAACTTACCATACTTCTTTTTTAACGTTGTGATGTCGAAGTGCGTGTTTTATACATTTTAACTGAAACCGCCCTATCTCTCAAGATAGCCTTTATTATCTATCGCGCCTTCCTTTTCTAAGCTGTAGTCGTTGAACTGACACGCCAATACTTACATATTACCTATTTAATTTATTAAATTTCTCTTTAAGACTTACACTCTTACTCACTTCCTACATTGTTTATACGCGAGCGTTGACGATGACTATAGTAGGGATACGGTAAGCTTGTCGTAACAGCGGCAGTAATTCTGGTTGATGTTGTAGCTGCTCTCACGAGCATCATTACCGGTTATCATCAGCGTATCGGCAAGCTCGAGGAGGAGAAGTACGATCACGAGATGGAAGTGGCCCGCAGAGAGCTCGAGGTCTGATCTGGTTTGGGCGAAGCAATTTGTATTACGCTCTTCGTTTGAGTAGTTTAAAAATGTGACTAGTAAATGATAATATTTTGTTTTCACAGCAAACTCATTTTTACCATTTAGGGGGCTGAAAATATATATTTAATCTCTAAATACCTTAACTAATGTGGATAACATATGAAATTAATTCGCTGCATAACATCGTTCCGATATCTCAACGTGCGTTAGTATTGTGACAATTGTAGATACTTCATCGAGTTTTAGTTAACAATAATTTAAACAGTTGCAAATAGTCTACCTCTAAGATCATGTAGCTTCGCTTACGCTTCAAAACTCCACGAATCTACACTGCCCACAACGTTAGAGACGGACTGTGCTACATTCAAAATTTTTGCTTACCTTAAAATGTGATTATTTTTCTTTAGCGGAACTGCAGACGATATGTCAAATGTACTGGCACAGAATATACAACCTTGAGGGGGATAAATATGAACTAGAACGAGCTATCCAAATTAGGAAAATGGAGGTAAAATGCATATTAGGATTGGGAATGCGTATGACGTGATATGAGTTGATTCTGATTTAGTTGTTACGACATGACATGATAGTTGTACGGCTCACAGCACACATGCACACGTCGCTCCGTCGACAACCGCAGGCCACTCACACAGATGCCCATGCTCATTATGCCGGCTAAATAATCTATCTTTCCTTTTTCTATAGCAATGCTCAAGACAATAATACAGCAGTATTATGACCGCATGTATGTGTGTGAGGGCCAGAAGTGGGATTTGGAACATGAAGTCAGGAAAAGAGATTATGAGGTATTGACCAATACATTATGACCATTGTGAATATCACAGTCATCGATTCTGTAACAAACGTGCGCGTGTGACAGTTCGTGTTGACATTTGATATAATGCTTTGTAAGTTTTCGGTTGTTTGCTGTTGGATTGTAAATAACGGTCGAGGCGCGGGTTAGTGGTGTACTCGTAGAACAGGTGTGTGCCTGTGCGTGGTAGAGGGTCGCGCGCGGACTTCGCCGGGGTTACCGTGCGGTGCAAAATCGATCTGCCGCGTTCGAAGGTGGCGTCATCCGACATGCTGCTTACACGATTAACTACACTAACGCCAATTAGAGCCATCGGCGTAACAAACACTGCAATCATTTGCCATCGAAAGATTCGACTTGCATGCCTGCTTAGTAGCCATTCGATCATTAAGGTCATGTCCTCGTTCCATGTAAATATAAAGTTGTTTAAGCTTTAGTCAATTTTAGCTAGTTTATGCGAGGACCTTCTACTGACAGAGTTACGCGACAGAAGCGTGTGCTCGTAAATAGCTTCAGTTACCGCATGACGTAGAATAAATATAATTAACGAAAAGCTTCAAAGTCCCAATTAATTATTCCCTAATAGTATGGCACTTTAATATATTCGATAACGATGGATCGAGTACCTACCAACCGTCGCTGCATTTGACCGTGTGATGCTTCATGTGTGGCGAGCTTAGTGGCCTTACTGAATTTTCTCTTTTTATAGACAATTAGTAGAGAACCGATAAATAAAATTGGAACGATAGACTAGTTCCTTTATTGGCACACGCAAGTGCATAGTGTAAGTCAAACTTCTTGTTCCAAATCTCCAACAATTCATGTATGTGCCGTTACATCCGCGCGAACTGTTTTGCGTGTTTAGTGAGAAATATATGACTTCTTACCTTTGTGACACCCGAATATTACTATTAGTTGCTCGTCGAGTGTTAAAATTGAAAGTGCCATGCTGTGGTCGATAATCCTTCCCTATCCTATCTATTCCGAGGTAGTGGCGCCCTCACTTGGATATATGTTCTCCATCTTTTTTAAGGCATAGTACGAATTTAAGACAACACATATCACATATTCATATACTACATATTTAGCTCGATCGATTTTGCACTGACACTTCAACATACACAGCGACGAAATATTGAGTAGAATGTGTGATAAATAGATATTTATAATAAATATTACGTTACTGTAAAGTGGAAAAAAAATGTATATCAATTTTGCGCTCAATATATTACAACTTCGATGGTCGATTAGCAAATTATATTTGACGAGATCAAAAGCTCTATAGCTTTTAAATGAATGATTAAAACCTTAATCTCAATAGAAAAATATTTTCAAAATTCTAAGTGAAATCATAATAAATGTGATTATGCAACTGATGTTATTCGTAACAACTGATAATTCTTCTAACTATTCCAAGCTGTATTCGGAAATCCTTTCGTATTAAGACATCGAAGAGGTAGAATATTAGCGCAATGTGTTTGCACTTGTAATATATTCTGCACACAGTCTTATGTGTAGGTAAATAGGTGCTGTAAGAGACCAGCAACCAGCACAAGGCACAGAAATAGATTTGCACGACGCAAAACTATTATCGGTCATAAATTATGATCTTAATGTGAAGAACCATGTCAGCTTAGATACATCAGATATGATATAGAAGATACCTTATGGATAATAACAGACAGTTGATGGAAACTGTACGGCAGCTCGCAAATAACCCTGCCTAATCTACGCCCAATTCAACCTATCTTGTTCTGTGCTTCTTTTGTATTAATTTCTTTTTCACCGCAATTGTTAATGGATAACTAATTGCTCTCTTTAAGGCTTACTTTCTCGTTGTTTTGCTTTCAATGTTTTCTTTTTCTTATTCTGCATGTTTATAGTTTATAAGTCTACCTAGTTAAATCTCTAATTTCTGTTCTATTTTTTTATTCGTTCTATATCCTGTTCTGAAATTGTTCAGAAACAAGTAGTTATTTTCTATAATCCTTTCTAATAGTAATAAAGCAGCTTTATATGTTGTCGTCGAAATCATTATTATATGTATATTCACACTATTTACTTTATCAGATCGCCGACCTGAACTCTCAAGTCAATGACCTCAGAGGCAAATTGTAAGTATTTTATATATTTATATTCAGAATATTGCAAATTTATATTTAATTTATGATTTCAGAATTACTTGATAATTGTATTTTATGATTTAACAACAAATTTTAACCCACATAGCATCAGCAGAGGATAGGCCGAGGGAACCTAATGTTAAGATACTTTCGTTCCCCATTCTCCGCCTAATTCATGAGACATTGCATGTAGAGTGGGGAAATCAAACGCGGCGTTGAGTTTCACTGTATAATATATAATATCAATAACAAGAATAACACTTTAAGAAGGAACACTAAACTATTTTTTTTTAACCAACCTCGTCTAATATAACTACGAGAAAAATACGTGCTGTTTAGTCCTGTCGTACGTCTATTAACATTTCAATGAAACATTTTGAGCATTTGGGTCTTAACTATAATAATTTTACAGCGTTAAACCAACACTCAAGAAGGTGTCCAAATATGAGAACAAATTCGCCAAGCTCCAAAAGAAGGCAGCCGAATTCAACTTCCGTAACCAGTTGAAGGTTGTCAAAAAGAAGGAATTCACCCTTGAAGAAGAAGACAAAGAGGTAAGAATCTTTTATGTTTCTATTTTGTAGCAAATTAATTGGCCTTATTTTAATAATTATTACAAAATTAATACAATTGGCAAAACATGATATATATTTATCAAATTAATAAAATAATAGATTTTAACTTAATTTTCAATAATAAAGCTTGAAGATAATTTTTTTCTAAATTTTCATCTCATCATATTATAAATTCTATTGATTCTTCTTTATTCTTCTTTATCCTAATTATAAAAATCATCCGAAATTGTATGTGTGTATGTTAAAACCTCTATATGGTTTGTTGTCTATTTCATTAAATAGATCTACCTACCGGATTATAGATACTAACATCCATAAAGATCTAGAAAGAAATCATTACCTTAATACCTATTCAAAGGTCAAAGGCATTAATTGTAGTTTAACAGTTTAGTATAGCTATTGATCATGTTCCAACAGGCCAAGAAAGCAGAGAAAGCTGATTGGGCTATCGGAAAGAAGTGATTTAGTTTTACGCATGAATTCTGTTCAAACTTATATTTCCATCACATCGACTCCTTGATGAATTATTTACTTTAAATATAAATTAACTTTTTTTTTTAAATAAAATATATGTGTTGTTAATTTGGCAATTTTTAATATTTCTATAAAACCAAACCCGAAAGAGGCATAAGGTGAGAAATGAAATGTTTGGAGCGCGCGTATACATAAGCTTCCCTTGTTGCAATACCGTCAATAACACATTTTGTTTTATGAAAATCCCACTAGAGCTTAAGTCAAAGTTAAAAATTAAAGGGAAATTTACTTTAATATCACGCGACTACCTCCACAGCTTTGCAATCTTGAATTATTGATAACTCAGGGTTTATTCAGGTTTTAGTTTTTGCAAATATACATTCCATATTATTAACCACTCACAAATCAAAAGATTCATTAATATTCTAACACACTGTTCTTTTTAATTTCATATTTACTTATGATAAATTAAAAATTTTAATACAGCACTTTACAGCTTTTTTATGTGATGTTTACTTCTTTCAATAAATGCGATATTTACAGGGTGGTGCTGGTGCTAAGGTAACTAGCTCGACTACTAGTGTCACTGACAAACACATTTTATTTAGTCTTGTAGAGTGTGCAAGAGTTAGAACTTTGTAGATCACTTGTAGGATATCTTCATGGGTTTCTCTTTCGAAGGATCTTTGACAACAGATACGTTATCGTCAAACGATCTCTTATCAATTTATAAATTTTTCTATAGAAAGAAGATTTATAAAATCTTATTGTATTTTAGGATTTGAGTGCTTGAAACTTCTATTAGGTTCAGATACTTCATTTGTATTTTGGTGCACACAGCGCTTGTCTATATTTTTATTTGAATTATTACTATTAACTTTCTGTAGGTTTGTTAATTTATGAAAACAAAAAATATTTCTATATTTGTCGATGGTATTCAGTACAGAAAGTTTATGGTAATTTCAGGTTTCTATGGGCACGTTTTTTTATTTTGACAGCATTATAGCTCTGTCTCTTTTTTGTAAGCTTAAGAGACCACTGCTTTAGATTGGTAATGCTGCACATAGCTACTACGTTGATATATAACTATTATGAAGAATATTTATATGTATTTTGACATGTTCCTCAAATCAAACATTTCACAGGTTTCTACTCACAGTGATAAATCATATATGAGTTTATATGAATAATCTATAAATAATCTTATATTTTCATTTATTGTTAGTATGTGTATATTCCGTATATATATTGTTTATTCTTAGTCTATTCACATCATGGGTGGGTGAAGCCATCAACGTCGAAACATTTTTGGGGAATTACAAATATTCCTGATTCATAGAAATTTTGGATGTAAAATTTATTGCTTATTTGAGCATTACATTTTAGTTTATTATTATCTTCAAACAAACGATAATACTTAAATTCACTCGAAACCTTTATTATAAATATGAAATTTCTCACTTTATATATCATTTGTTAGAAGATTATTAATTATTTTAGTACTAAGAATGGACTACAGTCAGAAAATTAGGTTTGATCAAAACTTAATTATAGATTCCATTCTAAATGTGATTGAGCTACGCTATCAAATTTGTACATATTTTTTCATCCAATCTAACTTTAGTGGACTTTGAAATAAAGATAATTCCGATTGCAATTCATTATTTAAAGTGACTTTAGATTAAGAGACGCTAATTTAGATTGAATGACATTATTTGCATTTGCTTCACTAGGCATTTGAGGAATAAATTGAAACATATTCACTTTCTACAAACAAGAAGCTAAAAAATACTAAAATATGTATTGTTATACTTTATCCAATGCGAAATAATTATTGAGTTTTTTTAGTTTAGTTTTATATATCAGAAAGTTAATTTGTTTACTATTCTAAGGTTGTACAGAACTCCATGTAAAGCGTATTTCGAGTTTGATTGCAGCTTCATGCTTTCATCTATTCATTAACGAAGGCCAGTTCTAAATCAAATTTAATTATTTTACAGAAAAAACCAGACTGGTCCAAGGGCAAGCCAGGTGACCAGAAGGTAAAAGAAGAGGAAGTCGAGGCATGAAGTGTTGTCACTCCATAAACTATATGTGACCTTTATATCCGACCAAATTCCATTTCAAGCACGATACCCTTACCATCCACCTGGTATCATACTGTTGATTCCTCTATATATATTCTTATTATGAACACGTTGAACATCAAAATCATTTTTTACATTTATTTATTTATTTATAAATAATGTTTTGTAAGCTAATAATACGTTAAATAAAATTAATTTCTGTATTATATTAAAATTTTTGCGACCTCATTTGACCCCTTTCCCTATGTCTTGTTGCATTATACACATTGAATGGTACCTGTTACGTGAAACATAGAATGCATAGATTTTTCCAATACTCATGTTTCAAAGAATGAGATCCATAATTATCCATAGTTTTTGTGAGTCCCTTTTGTTATATATTTATTTATGAATTATTTTACATTTATCTTAATGTCTTTTGAATTTTGTGAACAACTTATGATAAGTAAATTTACTATATATGATATTTAAATGTAGACAATGAAATAAAAGATCTAACTACTCATATACCATCATGATCGTCATGGCCCAATTGGAACACATAAGCGTTGATGAGTAGTGGTTCAAGAATTACTAAAGAAGTTTATATTTATAATGTTTGCTTGGTCCAGTTAAAAGAGACATGCCATTTGGTTCTGTAACTAAAATAAGATAACTAAGTTTTTTAAAAAACTCAGGTGGCATAATGTTTCTTAAATTAATATGAATTATTCATTTCAGTTTATTTAAAATTTATAAACTGTAGTTGTTTGTTGAATAAAATTTAATATTAGGTGGCAGTTATAATTAAAGTAGATAGGAAAAAAATAAAAGTTTTCTCTTAGGGTGTATTGTTGACATTTCCGAATAAATAATAAGAGATTATAATATGTACGTACATTTTGTACTTAACTTACGTACAATGTAAATCAAAAAATGGCAGATTTCTTTCTAAGATACAATGTATGTAAGATATAATCTTATCATTACCCAAATAGGAAGAAGAGTCTTCTACCTCCATTAAGTGATTCTTGACCTTTTTACATTCATTTTGTTCTCTACGTATACTATATATAATAGCAATTTGAAACATGAATCAGTATGACCCAGACGACCCTTATACATCTTTACATTTTTGGTGTATCATTAAGAGCCATCTGGTCCACACCGCTATTAATGGTATATTTGATTATTTTTCTTCTAGAAAATGATTTTTCAACGTGTTTAGGGAAAGATAATTTCATGATGTAGGGCAGATATATGGGACTTAAATTCTTGTTAAAACACTTAGAAACCTTCTAAACATAGCATTGGACTTTATGATTTCCTTACCTACATGATATTATTAACATGATGGTGTAAACAAAACATAAATATATTGCTGGTGCTTTGAATTACTAAATAAACTATAGAATTGATTCGAGTCGTGGCGCAGGGGTAAAAGCGTGTGACTAAACGCGACAGGTTTTGGGTACGATTCCCATTCGAGGAAATGAAATATTTAATATTTTAATTTATTCGCTTTGATGTTGACACAAAAGGTGGCGTTGAGTTTGCATTACTCAACAGGCAATGCCTCGAGAACGGAGTGTCTTAACGCTAGTTTCCTAGGTCCCCTCTGCTTACTCAGCTGTTTGTAGGAAAATGCGTGAGGCTAAAAAAGCTAAAGAATCATTTATTATTACAATTTATTATATTGTGCTAGCCAGTTTTGGGTTACTGTAAACGTAATGTATACCAATTTGTGTCAGGATTGATCGTCCTAATGCTTGCTTAATGAAAACGAATAACATGAAAATTATTCATGGAATTAGAGCATATCATTATCTGATGGAAAGTAAAGAATGGAGTATCTTAACATCAACCTCTCTACCTATATGGAATAGAGGGTGAAGTTCGAATGCAATGAAAAGATTTTTGAATGAATGAATGAAAAGCGTTTATGTCACGTTTTTGCTGTATTTTTAATTAAATTTACCGCGTAATCAAAATTAAAAGGGTTCGTACCGTTATGAAATTTACCTACAGTTTTGAAAAAAGAGAATATACAATATGAGTAAAGGGAAATGTTAAAAGAATGGATTTTTTTAGATATATTACAGAAAAAATAATTCCAGATTTATAGTTCGTTGTTCATTTCATACAAAATGAGTGCAGACGCCGCAAATTTAGTTTATCACTATTTATGAGTTGTACTTCCTGTTGTCCTACCACTACTATACAGGATTTATAGAAAAAACTAAAATGATTTGTGTAATGTTGTAATGATTTGTGATAAAGGAAACATTCTTCCCTAATTAATTTATTTGTCAGTAAAATTCTTACGATAGATCTTCATTCGAGTCAGAACAATGTTCATAATTCCACATTCCATTAGGGAAGTGATTTAGATTTTATTAGAAATTGCTGTAGTGTATTAAACGTTTCTTTCTGCGTACGATATGGTTGAAGATTCGATATCAGTTTCAAGGTTACATCTATATTTAGATGTTACCTAGCGTGTTACCTAAGATATTAATTATATCAGACATCAATTACTAAACTTAAGGCTTTTTTTAATTTTTTTTTTTAAGGAACCATCATATACCTCGATGAGCATGTTCTTATGACAAATGTAAGCCATAGGTCTGAAACTACTCTAATCTGAAGTTTTAAAAGATCACATAAAAATATTCTAGGTATATTATTTTATATATTTCGTGGTTAAGGCGAAGTTGTTAAGCCTAAAGAATTTTACCTGTAAAAAAAACATATTTTATTTTCAAACACATGTATTTTATAAATACTCTCTTTATTATATACATATAATGTTGAGTGACAGAACTTAAAGTCTTAAGTTAATTAGGTAGACAGCGAAACCTGCTTTTAAGTTTGAAAAGCAGCTCATATAAAACGATATTCACCACAGCGGCGGTGCGAAAATAATAATATATATTTGTATAATAAATTTATGTTTGTTTTACATATCTTTATTACTTTATTAAAACAAAAATAAACCTTTTACAGGAAGCCGAGACACCTACAACACCAGGTAATACTGACTTTTAATTTATCATTATGTAATGCGTGGATCATTTGTTTTCGCAGTTGTTATCTACTTCAAATTTACCATTCTAAAAAAAATTAAGTTAAAAATGAACAGGCTTGCGACTGAAAACACGGTGGTTGTTAGTTCGATTCTCACTCGTAATGAATCTCGCGGTAAGAGGAGAAATGGTCATCTCTGCCGATTCTGCTATGTGCTAAATATAGCGTGAAGCTAAAAATAAACCAACATCGCGCATTGTATTAGACTGTGAGTGATGGTTGTGGGTTCGATTCCCATTCGACGAAATAATTCATTTTCGTTTCCCTGTTCTAATAGACTTCTCTCAGCGTTGAGTTCCACAGTGTCTCGTTATGCACGGACTACAGAATACGAAATACTACCTGCCTTAATATATGCATGTAGGACAAAACGTTAAATTAGAAAAATGGAATAATAAATTATTTTTTGTCCTTCACAGCACCAGCGGCACCAGCACAAGGTAAATATTTAAAATTTTATTTGAATACATATGGAGGCCAGTTGTGGCGCAGCGGCACGAAGTGTGACTGTAAAACCGACTGGTTGTGGGTTCGATCCCTACTCGAGGAGATGAAATATTTACTTAAATTTATATTTCCATTTCTTCGCTCTGGTGCCACGCGGCGTTGAGTCCTGCCACTTAACACGCATTGCCTCCAGAGTTCGGCAGAAAGTGGGGAACGGAGTGTCTTAACACTAGGTTCCCTCTGCCTACCCAGCTGTGTGCGGGATACAGCGTGAAGCTGTTTTTTTTTTTGAATACATATGATTAATTACATTTACTCATTATTAATGTATTATTTGTGTAACTGTTAACGCAATGGTTGCGGGTTCGATCCCCTCTCGAGGGAAGTTATTATTATTTTTTAATATTCCATTTTATCGCTCTGGCACTAAGGCCAAAGCTCGGCGAAAAATCGGGAACGCAATATCTTAACACTAGCTTAGCTAGCTTTCCCTCTGGCTACCCTGCTGTATGCGGTATATTTAAAGGTATTATTTATAATACATTAAAATTAAATAAAACTAGTATATTAAAAGATAATTTCTTAAAATGGCTGCTGATGGCTAAAAAAATAAATTTAAATATAAAAAAATTGGTTCGGTTTAGTTTTGGTACGCTTTTTACACAGTGAAATAAATACGTAATACTTTTTATCTTGGTAGCTTACTCACTTACCCAAAGAGTAAGTTTTAAAATAAATATTATTAGAATGTCGTCATTCATTTAAATATCTTTGACTTGAGTTTGAATAAGATCTTAAAAACACTATATGTAGAAAAAGCAACATACAATTACATGATAATTATTGCTTAAGGTTTATTTATTATTTTGCTTAGAACTGTTATATTAGTTGAGGATATGTTTGAGGCAAGGCGTGGCGAGGGGGCATAAGCGTGTAACTCTAATCTCGATAGGTTATAGGTTCGATCACCACTCGAGGAAATGAAATATTTTATATTTTCATTTCTTCCCTCTGGGTCATTAAGGCAAAGTAAAGTAAAGATTCGCCACTCAACATGCAATACCACCAGAATTTGCCTCAAAATGGAGAGCGGAGTGTTTTAATACTAGATGCCTGTGCCTACCCCGCCACAAGTGGGACACAGCCCGGAGATGAAAAAAAATATATAATATATTTTTTTAATTCAATATTTAATTTCTTTTCAGCTTAATTTTAACATGTCATCAAAGGAATCTAAGCAAACCAAATTCATCATGGGTCACGTTTTCAAAATCACAATTGCATCTTCACTCGTGTTCGCGAGATTCAAGAACTTTATAACGTGCAGATATAGTTTATATCATTTATTATTGTATCTATAATTTTATAATAAAATATACAATATTCGCCTATTTTTCTTTAAAATATATTTCAAGCTTTTATTTACTTGCGGTGCTAGTTTTTTTTATGGAAATGACACGGCAAACGAGCGTTCGGGTCATCTAATGGTAAGTGATTACCGTCACCCACGGCCCCGTACAACCCCAGACGAGCTACAGGTGCGTTGCCGGCCTTTAAGGTGGGTTGGGCGCCGGAGCCCGGCATTACCTGATGCGAAACAGTGGCATAAAGCCAATACATCACGCCGGTTTTAAAGCCGGGGGTGGTAATGATCCGGTCGAGTCTGCCCATGCGTGTTGCCATTGCTGGCGACGTGACTGTACCATACGTTACCATACTTTAGTTACTTTGTTAGTGTGAAATCTTGCAAACTTAATTTAACCAGTTCCATTCTTCTCAGTGTACAATATAGCTGTTTGGATTACGACTTTAGTTATGATGACAATTTAATTAAATATACACAATATTGTAGTTAATCCAAAATGGCTGACGTTACAAAGTGGCGGATTACACATTATAGGTATCTAATAAATTAAAGAATTTTTTCATTTGTAAAATACAATGAATATAATAATGAATGAAGAAAATTCCAGAGACTGGAGATGTTAGCTCCATCTAAGGTGGCCAAAGGGATTTCTAACCAAAAAAAGTTAGACAGGCCGTGTTTGGACTCGCTTTATATAACTTGGCAAGTAATTTGGTTGTAAATTCGATAGGTTTGTTATGCTAAAATTAAAATAATAATTGCAAAACTTGTAGCGCTTATAAAAATACAAAGTATAAACACTAAAACAATTTGTTCGAGATAACGAGGTTTTGAAATTATTATTTTCATTTTAGTATAACTCTACCTTTTTAAAAGTTTATTTTTAATTATTTATTATTATCATTCCACATTGTTTTTATAAACGTTTTATGAATGAATAATTATTTAATATATTAAATTAAATTATATTTTTATAGATAGAGTAAATAGTATAGATCATACTCTAATATGATAAGAAAATGGAGAATGGAGTATATTAACTCCTTACCATTATATAGGAGAGTAGACAGAAAAAACTTAATGTTAACTTACTTTATTCTCCACTTTTTGTTTCATTCGAGACATTGCGTGGTAAGTAACGGAACTGCACTCAACTCAACTTTTTGCTTTTTTTTTAATTTGTCTATCGGTTTCACGCTGAATGCCGCACACAGCAGGACAGGCAGAGGGAACCTAGTGTTAAGACACTCCTTTTCCCACTTTCCGACGAGTTTTGGACACATTGCGTGTTGTTAAATTTTATAAATATTTCATTTCCTCGGGCGGGGATCGAACCTACAACCAGTCGATTTTACAGTCGCACTTGTAAAATCGACTGGTTGTGGATGCCCCTGCCCTGCCCCTGCGCCACAACTGGCCTCATATTTTTAGAGCGAGGAAATAAAAATAAACCTTTTTTCCAAGTGAAAATCGAAACCACATCTGTTGCGTTCACAATCAGCGCAATATGTCACGTTGTAACAGTATGTACCTTGGATATAAGTCGGAAAAAAAAAAAGATAAATGGAATGACATATGTGTGGCAATGCACATAAATAAAATAGGAAAGTAATAATGGGGAAGTAATTTTTAAAATAAGACAAGCTGTTATGTTTTTACAACAAAATAATTATGTTATTAATACATAATAAACGAGACGAGGTCGTGTATAGTCGTCCCGAGTATCGCAATCGTCGATCTGTCTAATTAGGTGGTGGTGATGCTCGGAAGGCAGCGGTCGAGTCATACTTTGAAGTACTACGGTACTAATATATATGATGCACATAAAGACTCGTACCAAATGTATAATGAATATAATATGATAATGCGAAATCTATGATGGCACGATCTTTTAGGATCGAATTTCTTATAAAGGCAATATATGTGTAGGGGCGACACATATTGAGGGTCATGAGTGATCCTCGACCATTATTATAATATTAAATGTTGCTTGACGTCGTGGAAGCTGACGTGATGGGCTTATGCGAACTGTTATAGCGACATTAATTATGTCGTGGCTGATGCCGTCTCGCAGTACGTTTGCGATATGTAAGCTATGCCTGTATGGCGTTGGTCATTGATATATTGAATACCACTTCTACGACTTGGTATACGACTAGTAGGTGTGTGGTGCTATTTTATGTCCCAGCTCCGGTGTATGTAGTAGTGTCCGCCTGTCTCATACGGGTGTGTGGTGCTATTTTATGTCCTGGAACTCTGGTGTATGTAGTAGTGTCCGCCTACGGTTCGAGACACGACTGTGGGGTGTGTGCCGTGCGTTTATTTAACATATCGGCCGCTTTACGGTAGTGCGTTCGTTCCAACGACTTATATTGATCTCACAAATCAATCGACATCACGAATCACCATTCTAATACAATCTTAATATAAACAAGCGTAACAAGTACCTTCAGACTGATCACACACAAACGTCCCGGAGGGTTCATTAAGACTGTTGCAGCCGCAGTCTGGTAGGAATTCACGGTGTAGGGGCGGGGCGGTGCCCGTACTCTTTCTTCCTTTTATTATAACTAGTTCGCAGTTATAGTGAAGAGGAAGATAGGACGCGCTCTTGGCTTTTCTTCGGACGAGCTTCGAGTTATGACAATGTCATATTGTCGAGTTTCAGTTATCTAGATAACTGACACAAGAACAACTTCTGATGGCAAATATATTATTAAAGCGATACCTTCTAATGGCATAAATATAATTCTTAACACTGTTACCTCTGAATCTCTAAAAGATCTTGGATTACTTACGTTCACAAGTATAAACGGTTCTAACCACTAGACACATTACTAGCCAAGGCATTATTTATTAAATAATATTTTAAAAGGAGTTTGGGATGTCAGTTACAATTTGGTGCCGTGACCAGGATGGTCAAGCGGCTTCTTTATAAAAATATAAAAGTAGGCATACGCCTACAATTTGGTGCCGTGACCAGGATGGTCAAGCGGCTTCTTTATAAAAATATAAAAGTAGGCATACGCCTACAATTTGTTGTCCGTGAAATGGAGTGAGATAGATGAGGTTCACAGTGTAAGGAATTTTTATGTTTGGGAATTGTCATAACAAAGCATTGTTAAGTTGAGGGCTTGCCCAATCTGGGGGTTGGTAATAAATGAATAAATAAAATAAATAAATAAATAAATAAGAAAGGTAAATTCTATTTCGATGAACTCCATAGAATTTAGGGGGTTGAATGTAACAGTATGTACCTTGGATATAAGTCGGAAAAAAAAAAGATAAATGGAATGACATATGTGTGGCAATGCACATAAATAAAATAGGAAAGTAATAATGGGGAAGTAATTTTTAAAATAAGACAAGCTGTTATGTTTTTACAACAAAATAATTATGTTATTAATACATAATAAACGAGACGAGGTCGTGTATAGTCGTCCCGAGTATCGCAATCGTCGATCTGTCTAATTAGGTGGTGGTGATGCTCGGAAGGCAGCGGTCGAGTCATACTTTGAAGTACTACGGTACTAATATATATGATGCACATAAAGACTCGTACCAAATGTATAATGAATATAATATGATAATGCGAAATCTATGATGGCACGATCTTTTAGGATCGAATTTCTTATAAAGGCAATATATGTGTAGGGGCGACACATATTGAGGGTCATGAGTGATCCTCGACCATTATTATAATATTAAATGTTGCTTGACGTCGTGGAAGCTGACGTGATGGGCTTATGCGAACTGTTATAGCGACATTAATTATGTCGTGGCTGATGCCGTCTCGCAGTACGTTTGCGATATGTAAGCTATGCCTGTATGGCGTTGGTCATTGATATATTGAATACCACTTCTACGACTTGGTATACGACTAGTAGGTGTGTGGTGCTATTTTATGTCCCAGCTCCGGTGTATGTAGTAGTGTCCGCCTGTCTCATACGGGTGTGTGGTGCTATTTTATGTCCTGGAACTCTGGTGTATGTAGTAGTGTCCGCCTACGGTTCGAGACACGACTGTGGGGTGTGTGCCGTGCGTTTATTTAACATATCGGCCGCTTTACGGTAGTGCGTTCGTTCCAACGACTTATATTGATCTCACAAATCAATCGACATCACGAATCACCATTCTAATACAATCTTAATATAAACAAGCGTAACAAGTACCTTCAGACTGATCACACACAAACGTCCCGGAGGGTTCATTAAGACTGTTGCAGCCGCAGTCTGGTAGGAATTCACGGTGTAGGGGCGGGGCGGTGCCCGTACTCTTTCTTCCTTTTATTATAACTAGTTCGCAGTTATAGTGAAGAGGAAGATAGGACGCGCTCTTGGCTTTTCTTCGGACGAGCTTCGAGTTATGACAATGTCATATTGTCGAGTTTCAGTTATCTAGATAACTGACACAAGAACAACTTCTGATGGCAAATATATTATTAAAGCGATACCTTCTAATGGCATAAATATAATTCTTAACACTGTTACCTCTGAATCTCTAAAAGATCTTGGATTACTTACGTTCACAAGTATAAACGGTTCTAACCACTAGACACATTACTAGCCAAGGCATTATTTATTAAATAATATTTTAAAAGGAGTTTGGGATGTCAGTTACAACGTGAAATTAAGATAACTACTTTGTAAATTGAACTTACAATTAATTATGCACATTTGAACCTTCAAATTTGCCAGGTGATATTAAAATATGTTAAATATTCTGGTAACAGAACTATTTGAATAAATTTACTTTATTTTCGATCAATATTATAAGTTATCACTAGAGCATAGACCAATAATACTGATTTCTCTCTTTTATTTATCTATTTCCTGATGAAATCGTAACAGATCCCAGTCTAATCAACGAGCGTATCACGATTATTGGAAAGGGCTTAAACGGTTTATAAGCCAAGTCGAGCTAAACTGCTTATAAATTAGGCTGAGTCAGCGACCTTTAGGCATCCTTGCTCTACTATCTCTACATTTATTACTTCGACCCGGCACCCAACACATTTAAGGTAAATTGCCCTTGTACAATATTTCCTTTAGAACAATATAATGTGAAAGCCTTCCCATAAGTGGATAATTTCGGACTGAATTGTTCGGGGAACTCCTTTATAGCCATTTTGGGAATATGTAATGGCTTAAATTAATATGGCAAGTTCCCAATTGCTTTTGATTATGATCTGGTTGAAGTTGATCAAGAGGGTTATAATTTTGGTGTTTTTGATAATTTTCTTTATTTATTAGCTCTTTCAGCATTTTTTTAGCATTTTTTAGCACCTTTTAATTTGATTTTAATTTCACTATACTTTTAAAAAAATCAGCTTCACGCTGTATTCCGCACACAGCAGGGTGCCTACCCTAGAGGTAACATAGTGTTAAGACACCCCGTTCCTCACTTTCTGCCGACTTCTGGAAATATTGCGTGTTGACTGGCAGAACACAACGCCACGCTTAGCCTCGACACCAGAGAGCAGAAATGGAAATATAAATTTCACCTAATAGTTCATCTCCTCGAGTGAGGATCGAACCCACAACCAGTCGGTTTTACAGTCACACTTTGTGCCGCTGCGCTCGTGTATTGCATAAGAAATGCAAAACACGAACAAAATAGCGTGAAACCAATACCATAAAATATTTGTACCCTAGGCATCATTTTCTGAAAGTACTCAATTCGGCGGTAAGCCTCGTCCAAGTCGAAAATATAAAATGGTTCCTTTTGGCGTCCGCCTTCTATTAGTGCCTTAGCTACGTATCTTCAGGAGTGTGTTTGCCCAAAACTACTACTTGGTTACTGATTGTTTTTTCGTTGGTCATTTCAAAATGAAAAGTTATAAACCAAATAAGGTATTTAAAATTATTTCTTCCCGTAAATAATTTAATAAATAATTAAACAGAGATCGTAGCGGCGCATCGTTACAGAGTCTGATTGTAAACACGAGTGTTGTAATTTAATTTCACACGGGGACAAGGGAAAAGTGGAAAGCCTTTTTTTTAGGTTCATACTGTTTTTTAGGCTTATAATAGTGTTTAGACAATCAGCTACGATTAAAACACTTCCGTTTCCTACTTTCCGCCGAATTCTGAAGTTATTGAGTGGTGAAGCTCAAACCGACGCTTTGCCTCGACATTAGAGCGAAGATATTACACAATATTCGTTTAAGTATAGAAATCATAGTAAATGATTACATCCCGCTGTCACCGTACATGATGACGAAATAAGCGACCACTTGTCCTTATTTAATTGAACTGCCGAAAGGCAAAAGCTTTGATATCTAAATATTTCCCGGGAGCGATAGATTCCTCTTTATTTGATTCTACATAACTAACAGATATGAAAGTCTTAATCTTTGACAGTCTAAAGTAGCCTAAGTTTTAAATCGTATTTACACAAGATAAGTTAATTCTGAAAACAATCGTAAAAAAAGTAAGTTTATTTTATTAATATGTGTAGTACGCCTTTTGGCCTAAGAGCCCATTGAAGCTAGACTATCGTTATTTTATAAACCTGAAAGTTTCTCTGCGCATAAATTCAACCCATGTAACGAACAGAGAATAAGAGAATTGATAATCATGGTAACTTTACCAGATACTCTTAAACTTTAACATTTATAAGTATACTTTCGTCATAGTTAAAAGCTAAAAAAACTTTATAGATATTACATAGGGGAGTAATAACTTTCAGATTTTATAAGATATTGAAAGATGGGTGGCAAAGGAAACCTGTGAAAATAGTGATAAGACACTCAGTTCGTAGTCCCCCATTTTCCGTCGAATTCTAGAGGCAGTGCGTGTTAGAGGTGGAACTCAACACCGTTTAATAAAATAAAAAAACATCATTCCTTCCTCTCACATTCCACGTAGCTATTTGTATGTTCGACCTCCACCTTCCACCGTTCCGGACATGGCCCGCTGGGTGGTGGTAACAAACGCCGCAATCGTCGCCACTTGAGATACCAGCGGGGACGCACTGGTGCGTGTCGCCTTGTGTAGATACCATAACAGGGTACTCTCGCGAGTTGTATAAATAAATCTATAGAAAAATAAATATGGAGTTTCAAAATTGTTCGTAGAGAACCGGGCTAATTTTATACGTTAATATTCTATTCTTAATCCTTAAGAGGTATCACATAACCCACTCAGACTATCATGGATGTAAAAACACCTTATTCTTAAAAGTAATGGAATAAATATATGTAGTTATTTGTATATATTTTTGTAAAAAACTCGGATAAAATAAAATTTGAAAATACGACTTAAACAGCTGCACTGACCATGTTTTCTTTTTTATAACAAATTGGAATCCAAATAGGAGCACAAAATTTTTATTACTGTTAAGTACAATATGTTGCGCTTAACACGGCTAACTTATGACGATGCCTTCCATGAATATATAAAACATAGCTATCTAATATAATGAAATATTTACCATATCACTCTATCAATAACCAAAAAAATCCTGAAAATTCATGGGGGAATGAAATATTTAATATTTTAATTTCTTCGCGGATATGAGGCGAATTACTCAATGCCTCGAGAATTCGGCAGTGTCTTAATTGAAACGCAAGTGTCTTAATAGCAACGGAAAATTTCTTACGACAAGTTTTTTAGCTTTTAATATTTGTAAGTTATAAAGTTCTTAAGTCTCGTGAACATGAGCGGAGAAACGATTAAAATTTCGAAAGCATGACCTACGGTGAATTGATTTTCCTTTGATATGTTAAAATTAAACTTTTAATTAAAAGTTATAAATTAATAATTCATAGAAATAAAGCTCAACTCAACACGCAATGCCTCCAGAATTAGGGAGAAAGTGTAGAACGGAGTGTATTAGCACTAGGTTTTCTCTGCCTACCCTGTTAAGTAGGGAGTACATCGTGAAGTTAAGACATATAATAAAAAAATGGAAAATGGTCTATACTACTTACGACTA
This sequence comes from Heliconius sara, assembly GCA_917862395.2. Lineage (NCBI taxonomy): Eukaryota > Metazoa > Arthropoda > Insecta > Lepidoptera > Nymphalidae > Heliconius > Heliconius sara. Next base: position 3,606,144 of record OU860796.2, on the reverse strand, counting down.
TACAACTGAACATAAAATATACAAAAAAAACTAAAATGAAACATGATCATGATGATGTATTGTGTATATTTAAAATTTTTGAAGCCATATAAATAAATGATGGCATATCAATAATATTTATTTTGGTAGCGGGTAAATGACCAAGTCAAAAATTATAACATATTTAATCCTGGTTGTAAATATTTAACAAAAACTAAACTAAACCAAACCAAATTTTATCAACATTTGTACAGCTATTGCTTTGACTTATCAGCTCTTGTTGATGTCTCAATAAATATAAACATACTTATATATATATCTATCGAAATATCAACTTTAAGATATTTACCTATTGCTAGTGCTGTAAAAAGAAAAAAAAAATCTTTATGAAAAAAGGCAGCTAAATGGGCGTCGCGTAGTGGCGCTGGTAGTCGTTAATGCGGGTTTGCCCCCCGATTTCGGAAAATTATTTTTTTATATTAGATGGTTCCCAAAATCTACTTTGGGTCCGTTTTGGCCGCTAGATCCAGGTTATACGGACCGTACATAATGGACTCGTTAATATTATTATTCAGTCTTATCTATCTTATATGGAGCACACGTTTCACAGACAAATTTTACATCCTCCTTGTCGTCATCAATATCGCTACAATCACTGTGTGCTAATTCTACGCAGGAAGATCACCTGCGCACTGCTTCTATTCTTCGTTTGATTATGAAAAATAACCTTTAAGGTAAGTTAAAAAAAAGAAAAAAGATGAAATAAAAACGTGCCGTATCCTCGTCTCCTTCCTGAGGTGATGAGATCTTTGATATATTTGTATGTATGTGTTTTTATGTGCTTTTTTACACTGTCTTCCCGCATTGCTGAGTTCTCGAAGCATTGTGTGTTGAGTGGCAAAACTTAACGTTGACTAGTTTCCAGACGCGGTTCCAGACAGAGAAGATATGAAAATATGAAATATTTCATTCCTTCGAGTAGGAATCACTGTACTACGATGTCCTCTTTTACTTTTTAATCCTATCTTGTGTAAATAAGATTAAAACCTTGGCAAACATAATAATCACTACCACGTATATATTGCGAGTCGTCGTCATTATGGTTGCATTAAGTGAGGAAGCAGCACATATTACTATCAAATATAAAGTAAATATAATATTTATTAGTTTTTGATATCACTAATTAAGACTCGTTGATATCTGTTAGTTAGTTATAGAATTCATGACGAGGAATTTATCGCTTCCGATAAATATTTAGATACTAAAGCGTTTGCCTTTCTGTGGTTCAATTAAACAAGGAATTCCGTGGAAGTGATCTTTTATTTCGTCATAATTTACGTTAACAGCAAGATGTGATTATTTACTAAGTTTTCTATACTTAAATGAATATTGTGTCATTTCTTCGCTGTAGTGTCGAGGCAAAACGCAGCATTGAGCTCCGCTATTATTTATATTATTATTTGGTTTATAATTTTTCATTTAGAAATGACCAACGAAACAACAATCAGTAACCAAGTGGTAGTTTTGAACAAACAAACTCCTGAAGATGTAGCTAAGGCACTAATAGAAGGGGGGACGCCAAAAGGAACCATTTTATATTTTCGACATGGACGAGGCTTACCGCCGAATTAAGTACTTTCAGAAAATGATGCCTAGGGTACAAATATTTTATGGTAATTTTTTTCACGCTATTTTCTTCGTGTATTGCATTTCTTATATTATCGTATTTAGTTTGTATTTTACGAAATTGACTTTTATCTTTTGATATCGTAATCATGGATTAATTATTGCTCTGGATTATATAATTATTGTATAATTAGTTTTCAGACTTTACAAAAAAAAAAGACATTATCGTGACATCTATCCTATCCTCTGCTTTGGCTTTTGATTTATAATATAAATACTGTCCGATTTTTTTAAATAAATTGCCATTTTTAATGTCATTCCATTAAGGCATTAAGGCGTTATAAGCAAAAAAATAATTATTTCTGAAATAATAAGATCTAATTTAATATTATTAAGGTTGTGGCAATACAGTAGTATCATTTAAATATATATTTTTTTTCAGCGATGAAATCGAACGATAGTGATAAAATGATAAAAATGGTGGCATCACTAGGACTTGGGTTCGACTGCGCGTCACCAGGAGAGATTAGCAAAATATTAAAATTGAACGTGTCTCCGCTGTAAGGAAACAAAATAATTTAAAATTAAAATATTTCAATTTAATACTTAAAAATGGAAGATTTTTTGTCCTTTTACATATTATATAATAGATCTGGTACGTACAATAATGAAGTGAATTATTTTACAGGAGAATTATATTTGCTGTACCAACAAAAACTCCAGATTGGATGATATTTGCACGAGAGTCTGGTGTTCGTCATGCCACATTCGACTCATCTCATGAACTGAAGAAAATGAAGCAATTTTGGCCAAACGTCAAGTAAGAGAAACAAAGTATAGTTCTTACAATATGTTTGTGTATATTTGATAGAATAATTGTATAAGTTTGTAATAATCTTATTTGTCGCGTAGGAGCATTTGATATAGATCAAAATTATTTTTGCAATGTACGCACAGATATTTCTTATTCTTTAGTTTTATCTAATATTGCAGATGATATTTTACATAACAAGTTACTATGTAATATAATAATTGCCTGACTTTAAATTAAATGTTATTTTCTTTATCAGCTTATTGATCCGAATTAAAGTGGAAAGCGACAGTGTTTACAAATTAGGGGACAAATTCGGCTGTGATTTTGGAACTGAAGCACTTGACCTTCTTGAAGAAGCTGCTTCGTTGGGCTTAAAGGTAAAGTTGTTTTTTTATTTTATATTAATTTAAGATATCAGTGAAGCTACTCCAATTTTATTATATTCCGCACACAGCATTGTAGGCACAGGGAATCTAGTACTGAGACACTATGCTCCTCTGAATTCTAGAAGCTTTGCGTGTGGGTGGCGGAACTCAACACAACACATTACCTAGACACCAGAGCAAAGAAATGAAACTGTTATATACTTATTTCTCCAGTGCATGAGTGAGTCAACAAGGAGCTTTTTTTAATTCACGTAATTTACTCAAACTAATATATACAAATACAAACAAATAAATATAAATTGGACATTTTTAGGTAATCGGTGTGGCGTTCCATGTTGGCAGCGTTTGCTACTCAAAGGAGAGTTACGAAGTGGGACTGAAACAGGCTAGAGCTCTCTTTGACCACGAAGCCAAAGCTGGTAGGAAAATGAGCATCGTTGATGTCGGCGGTGGTTTTATAAGCGAACATTTGAATAGGATTGACGAGGTTATTAATTAGATTTATCTATTTTTTAAATATATATATATATATATATATATGTATTCATAGACTAATAGATGTATATAAGTAGCATTTTTTATAACTTCGAGGACTGTATAAAAAAAAATATTAAAAATATATTGATTTCAGTCAATATAAGACTAACTAAGGGATATTTGTATATAATTATATAATATTATTTGTATATAGTAATATAATTTTATATAGAATTTAGAAGGGCGGTTCCCATATATTTACTATAATTATTTCATGATATGTTGTATTGTTTTAATTACTATAAATATATTATTTTCTAACAGGTGTCTAAGGTAATAAATCATACGATAGATGAACTATTCCCTGAACCAGATGTGCAAGTGATTGCAGAGCCTGGACGGTACATTTCTGACTCTTCCTTCAATATGTACTGTAACATCAACAACGTTCGTCGTATGAACGTAAGTACGAACATAAGTATATAATTTAAGATAGTCCTCTGTTGCTGGTACTATTAGTATTTCAATTCTATTAGTTTTATTCTTTATATTTTTATGATAGTTTATATTGTCAATCCAGTGTAACTTTCTCTTAGTTTTCTTTATAGCTAATTTGATGTTAAACTCACTTCAACTAAATAGCTTTTAAATAAAATAAATCCTTAAGAATAATATTGTCATGTAATTAAATTGATCTATATCAATTTATTTTTTTAAGTATCAATTCTATACCAATAAGGATAACATTATTTCAGGAAACTAAACAAGGCGAAACCACAAATATGGTTTACATAAATGACGGAATATACGGAACTTTAAGGCTCAATGAGACCTGGAACGTTGTAAAGATATTTGGGGTAAATTGTTATTGAATATTTTTGATATTTTAGTGCTGGTTTTTTCTTATGAAAAAGACACTAGGTAAACTAGCACCTGATGGTGAGTTATCACCGCCGACCACGACCCCGTGTAACGCCAAAAGGGCTACAGGTTTGTTGCCGGCCTTTAAGGATAGACGCGCTATTTAAAGTTACCCATGTCGGGCCAGCGTGCATGCTTTATTTTAGCGTCGCGCTGTTTTCCACATACACAGGCAGGCAAAGGAATCTAATTTAAAACGTTAAGTGGCAGACCTCAACGCCGCGCTTTTTGTTGTTGCTAGACCGGGAAAATGAAAATTAAAAATTTACCTGATTAGAAATCGAAACCACTGTGTGACATGGCATGGCCTCAATACAATTCGTTCGTTGTAGAACAACTATATCATAATTAAAAAATCTATTACACTATTTATACTATTACTTTTGAATAGGTATTATAAAACAAATAGGTATTACAAAATAAATTACGAAAAAGGAAAATTTCAAATTCTATACTTATTACAGCGGCGAACAGATATAATGAAAGAAAAACCAGAAAAGACAATCCTGTGGGGACCGAGCTGCGACTCGACGGACCGCGTTATGAAGAATTTAGATGTCTTTTTACCTCTTTGTACACCGGCTGATTGGCTCATTTTCACTCAACAGGGAGCTTATACTTTTGGGTTCTCGAGTCGATTTTCCTGCTTAGAAATACCTCAAATAAGATCAGTTGTATCACAAAAACTTTGGTGAGTATTATTGTTACAGTAAAAGGAAGTACCCACTTGAAATATACTCTACTCTCTCTCTCTTTGCAATGTTTTTTCACATTGAAAGGTGCCTGTAGAAATGCTAGATACAAAATCAGCAACCATATAAGAATTTTGAACTAGCAAGCAGAACCAAGGGAAGGTACAAGGATTCAAATAAGTAATATTAAGTCGCCAAACCTTATTACCATTCTACCATCTGTGCAGTCCAAACCCCGTATAAATTTGTTTGGCGAATGTGCAGGGCTTTTAAATGTAAAAATACTGCTGTTTACAGTAGGCTATAAAAACTTCCTTAAGAGCGCTGTGGTTTAGGAGGGCATTAGACAATTTTTTTAACACAGCGTGTTAGCAAAAAAATTATCATTTCAAAATGTTTTGACCAATTGCAGTTACTAAGAGTACTATTCCCACCCTCTCCGCCTAAAATTTTGACTTCTTATTAAAACGAGATTGAAATCATTTCCCCGAGTGGGAATTAAACCAAAATTAATAAAATAATCATTTAATAATTTAAAAACACGCTTTACTTTTTTGTTAACGCAAAAAAAAATTGGCCTTCGGCTGCCTTCCTCGGATAAGTTACCGACATGGAATAAAATAGTTTCAGGGAAAAACCCTGAAAAGCGGTTTTCATTCAAGAAAGAAAGCATAAGTCAAAAGAAAACAAATCGCTAATTCTAAAGGTCCCAGTAAAGATTTCAAAACTTTTTCATATTATTGAGTTGTCATCGGTCCTTGATAAGTAATAATAGGTTTCAAATTATTTCGGCGTTTTAAAGTCAAAATCACGTTCAAAGTTTCTATTGCAGCGATAAATCGATCGATCGATCGATAAATTACACCTATCGACCTAATGATAGCGGCTGTAGCAATTAAAGATTTAATAACTGAAACAAAGAATAAAATGCCACATGATCCTTCTGCATCTTTTGAAAGACGTTTTACTTGTAGTGTTGAAACCAATGGCAAACATCTTTGTTTAGCTAGAAGAATAAACGAATTATTTTATGTAAAAATATCCTTTTTAAGTAATAATCGAACCTTAACCATTAATATAATCTGTCGTATGTGTTATATTATTTTAACTCATTTTGTTCATTTAGGAATAAACTTAAGTCAAGCGAAATATTTGACGCTGAAGATTTTGTACTGAATGCTGATATTTCAACACCACTTCCTTCTACATTGCCGTCACTAACAAGAAATGTGAATCCTTTAAGTTCTGATCACGTTTTGAGATTGTAAAATTAATATTTTTATTATAAAATAAAAATGTTTGCCAATAAAATAATCTTTTGCTATATTATTTCAATGTTTCCCTTTTTATAATATTCTTCTTCTTCTTCCGTGCCTTTTCCCTTTATTTGGGGTCGGCCCTCCTCGTATTCCGTCGCCAAGTCAGACGATCTTGGGTTGTCTCTATATTTAATTTTGCCCGCGCCAGATCTTTGGTGACGGTTGTCCACCACGTGGCCTGTGGTCTTCCTCTACCCTTTTTTGCGTCCGGGATAGCCAGGACAGCTTTTACGGCGTTACATGCGTCTCTTCTCATCACATGCCCGTACCATCATAAGCGACATTCCACTGTCTTATCTACTATGGATGCGACCTTGAAAGACCCTCTAATGTATTCGTTTCGTACTTTATCAAGCCTTGTTACTCCCGCTGCCCAGCGTAACATTTTCATTTCGTTTGTATGCATTTTTTGTTCATGTTGTTTTTTAACGGCCCGACATTCAGTACCATACATGATAGCTAGTCTTACTGCTCTTTTGTACACTTTACCTTTTATTTGTATTGGCATCTTTGGGCCACATAACAATCCGGACAGCATTCTCCATTTTTGCCAAGCAGTATTTACCCTATGGGTAACTTCCGCGTCGACACTGGCATCCGCACTTAGCATTGACTGATATTTAAATCTGTTTGCTGTCGGTAGTGGTTCTCCGTCGATGTTTAGGCAGTTAGTAGGTAGAAGGTGGTCAGAGAATTTGCAATGTAGGTATTCGATTTTGCTTCTACTAATGCGTAGGCCGTTTTCTCTAGAGCTTGTTTCCAGTCATTCAGAGTGTTTTGGATCGCATTTGCGCCCTTGCAACCAACACGATGTCAACAGCATATAGCATACACCAAGGAGGAGCAGCCTGGGCGTGTTTTGTAAGATAGTCCAAGGATAGATTAAACAAGAGCGGGCTGAGTGCCGAGCCCTGATGTACTTCAAATGGTACACCAGTTCCAGCCAAACTTCTTACCCGTGTGCTAATGCGCTCATATGTGTCTCTTACCAGGGATATGCAGTACTCTGGTATTTTCGTCGCGCCCTCATCGTTTGCCAGACTAACTTACGTGGTATTCTTTATATATATATATATATATATATATATATATATATATATATATATATATATATATATATATATATATAATATCAAAATAAAAAAGATATTTTCAAATTTTATTCCATTTAAACAAAATATAAAATAATATATCTATTTAATATTTTTATAATAAAAAAAAGAACTACAAGTTTTGCTACACTACATTCAAGCCTTGTCAAAAATGTTCTACTGTAATTTTAATTGGACACATTTTTGTTCTAAAAAATATTTAAAGTTCAATAAAAGTATAAATAAATCAGCTTCACGCTGTATCCCGCACACTGCAGGGTAGACAGAGGGAACGTAGTGAAAGACACTCCGTTCCCCGCTTTCTGCCAAATTTCGGAGGCATTGCGTGTTAAGTGGCAGAACTCAACGCCGCGCTTTTGCCTCGACACCAGAGCGAAGAAATGGAAATATAAATTTAAGTAAATATTTCATCTCCTCGAGTGGGGATCGAACCCACAACCAGTCGGTTTACAGTCACACTTTGTGCCGCTGCGCCACGACCGGCCTCAATAAAAGTATAATATAATAAAAATCTAAATTAAAAGTTATTTAGTGAAAATTTACTATTATAATTATACACAAAATTATTAGCCTCTTGATCAACTTCAACCAAATCATAATCAAAAGCAATTGGGAACTTGCCATATTAATTTAAACCGTTACATATTCCTAAAATGGCTATAAAGGAGTTCCCTGAGCATTTCATTATCTATTTATGAAAGTGCTTTCACATTATATTGTTCTAAAGGAAATATTGTACAAGGGCAATTTTACCTTAAATGTGTTGGGAGCCGGAACGAAGTATTTAATGTTGAGACAGTAGGGCAAGGATGCGTAAAAGACGCTGACTTAGCCTAATTTATAAGGAATTTAGCTCGACTTGGCTAATATACCGTTTAAGCCCTTGCCAATAATGGTGGTACGCTCATTGGTTAGACTGGGATCTGTTTCCATCAGATCAAGAAAAAAAAACTTAATTAACATCTGTCTTGGATTTTAAATTATTATAGGAAGTTAAACATTTTTAAAGTGTTAATCCACACTTAGGAAAGATAAATACTTATTTAGAAAACGTATAAAAATTTGAACGTAGCGGGACTCGAACCCGTGCCTCCTGGAAACCGACCAGGCGCTCTGACCACTGAACCATACGTTCGTAACGTCGGTCGGTCGTCGGTCGGTTTCCAGGAGGCACGGGTTCGAGTCCCGCTACGTTCAAATTTTTACACGTTTTCTAAATAAGTATTTATACGAAGTTTATTATATTGATGGAACACAAAGTAAATTTATTCATATCCTTCTATTACCAGAGTACCTATCATATTCCGATATCATTTACCTAAATAACTTTGAACGTTCATTAATAGTTCAATTTTAGAAAATAGTAATAGAATAGAAAAAAGATAGAGAAAGTACCATGTTTAGGATTTTTTTTCTTTATTCATATACCGTCGACAAATCAAACGAGTCCAAACACCTCTTCCGTAGTTCAGAAATCTCCCCCCAGTATATATAATTTATTTATTTATCAATTAAGCACAAAATTGCTTGCCAAGATTTCTTACTTTTTTTGTTCATAAATCCTTTTTGTTTCACCTCTAAATATTTTTTATTATATTCATTGTCACACTCTTTCATTCATTCATTACAAATCAAAATCATTTTTTTTTAGATACTAGATATAATGCGACAGAATGTAACAATATATATATTCCGAACAAACGCAAATTTTATAACTTGAAATTTTGAAATGAAATAATTGAGGGTTATATGGCCCCATTAGCCAAATTAAATGTATTGATGTTAATTAAACAAAAACCGCAGACTTATTTCGGCTGCACAGCCAGTGTGAGTTCATAAGTTACATATCGGCTGAATCCACTCTTCCCCAAGTCTGTCGTTAGAATAACTCATGTCACAAGATATACAGATCTGAGTCATCAGGCGAGGATGGTTAATCTAATCACATTCAGACGAGTTCTACGATTTTTTCATTATTGGAGTTAATCTCTCTGGTATCTCTTTGGTACCGACTAAAACTGCTGACGATATCCTCTCTATCATTTTGGCTGCCTCCATAGCCGCGTCAACATCCGCTTCCAGGTCCTCTTCCGCTGTCACAAATTTCTCCTAATAGCAAAGACTCGCACAATTGAAAATATTCATCTTCATCTGTAAATAAGTAAAATATTGAAAAATCAAGTTTGTATAATATGTTATATTGTCCTCGGGACCTAACGCAATATGAGGGGCCACTATTATCATGGAATCTATTAGCGAATCTCCATGCTTTTAAAATAATGAATATTATGTACATTTATCTTAAATATCCTGTAGATCTACGTTAACTAAGCATAATGTCGAATTTCATGCAGCTACTACTTGATATTTAGAAAGTTATTTAAATAATTGCAGCACATTAAAAAGTTTTGACGAGTGCAGTTCTTAACTGCTTCATAAAATACAGGAATGCGCTGTCTTCTCTCAGATTTTTTTGTATAATTTTATTATTGTCACATTGACTTTCTGTTTTAAAAAATACTGGATAACTTGATTTTTAATAACAAACGTTAACGGGGGCCACAATACACATTAGCACCTTCTCCTACACTAATTAACTTTTCTATTTCTTAGTCTAATCGGAACAGATCCCAGTCTAATCAACGAGCGTATCATGAATGTTCAAAAGGGCTTAAATGGTTTATAAGCAAAGTCGAGCTACACTGCTTATAAATTAGGCTGAGTCGGCGCCCTTTAGGCATCCTTGCTCTACTATCTCTACATTTCTTTCTACTATGACGCACCGCCCAACACATTTAAGGTAAATTACCTTTGTACAATATTTCCTTTAGAATGTGAAATTCGTCCCATAAGTGAATAATTTCAGACTGAATTATTCGGGGAACTCCTTTATAGCCATTTTGGGAATATGTTAAATTCCTAATTGCTTTTGATTACGATCTGGTTGTATCTACAAATTTTGTAGATATCTTTGTTTTAATTTTTTTTACGTATAAGTTTTGTCATTATATGTCAATAGTTTTTTAATTACTTTTAATTAAGAAACTTGTTATTTAATCCTTTCATATAGAGAAGGGAATAATTTAAAGTACGAAGGCTTTTACTACAGTACTTTTTTTATTAAGCACGTATATTTAGGTAATTGAACAAAAATCTAATATTCATTCAACAAAATAACATATTTCAGAGACGAAAGAAGGAAAACAAATAAAATGATACAATTTAAATAATATGTTAACATTTTTAATTTTAGCTTATCTGAAGGTTAAAATGTTATCACAATAATATATAACCATTTGATATTATAAAATAAATATGTAAAAAAAATACAAATATTTGCACTTATTTATCTTCTTTACAATCTTAAAACGTGATCAGAACTTAAAGGATTTACATTTCTTGTTAGTGACGGCAGTGTGGAAGGAAGCGGTGTGGAAATATCAGCATTCAGTACAACATCTTCAGCACCAAATATTTCGCTCGACTTAAGCTTATTCCTGAATGAATAAAATTAGTTGAAAATAAGTAACCCATACAATAATAGAGGTCAGTCGTGGCGAAGAGGCACAAAGTGTGACTGTAAAACCGACTGGTGCGATTCCCACACGAGGAGATGAAATATTTACTTAAATTTATATTTCCATTTCTTCGCTCTGAAGAATCTGAGCATTTATTTACATAGTAAACTATGTTACATTAATGCTATTTTAAAATTGTTTAACAATAAAGTGAATAGCTTATATTTGTTTTATGATTGGCAAATAGGTCACGGTGAATGTTTCTTTTATCATTCTGACAACTTGTTCTGATGGAATAATAATGGATGATTTGTTAACCTTGAAATATTTTTCGGTAATAACACATATATAATATCGATTGATCATGTAAGCATAAATTTGAACCATTGGATTTTAATTTAAAAATTTATGATATTAAATAAATATCTTTGAGCAATCCATTAAGTAATATACATATTTTAAGTAAATATATAAGTTTCTATTAGGCTTATCTTTTATTCTACTGTAGTTAAATTAGTAAGTACATTTACAAAACTGAAATAAGACCTATTCTGATCAAATTGACTTGGTAAGTGGTAAGCTTGTTAGTTAGACCAGATTTTATGTCAAAATGATATGGGCATTCGACTGCCAAGTATCATTGACGTTAGAATGGTAATACGGCTTGATGACTTAATATTTCTGATTTCAATTCGTGCATCTTGGCTATCCTCCAAATGTTCTTCACCAAGTAATCACCAATTAAGCTTTTAACCAATTATATTTTTAATGAACCAGCTCAAAGTTCTCATATGAATGAAGATTTTTTATTAGCACCTCTGTAAGTAAAAGTACCTATTTATACATATTTTGAAATAAAAAAAAATCAGCTTCACGCTGAGTCCGGCACACAGCAGAGGCAGTGGGAACCTAGTGTTAAGACACTCCGTTCACCACTTGTCTGGAGTTGAGTTGAATCGCTTTTTTGCCTCGACGCCAGAGCAATAAATGAAAATATAAATGTTAACCAATATTTCATTTCCTCGAGTGGGAATCGAACCCATATCCAGCCGACTTTGCAGTCACACTTCGTGCCCCGCGCCACAACAGGTCTAAAATACATTTTATATTAAGTATATTGTAAGGTACCTAATGTAGCAATAACACTCACCAAAGATTTTGTGATATAACCGATCTTATCTGTGGTCTTTCTAAGCAGGAAAATCGACTCGAGAATCCAAATGTATAAGCTCCCTGTAGAGTGAAAATGAGCCAATCAAACGGTGTACAACGAGGTAAAAATACATCCAAATTCTTCATAACGCGGTCCGTTGAGTCGCAGCTCGGTCCCCATAGAATCGTCTTTTCTGGTTTTTCATTTGTAATATCTGTTCGCCGCTGTAACAAGGATTGTTAATTTTGAATTTTCCTTTTGTGATAATATATTTTAGAATATTAAATTCGACGTTTTGTTGAGAAATATATTAATCTATCATGTAGATTTATCTTTAGATCACTTTGTTATCCATCTGTCAAGAGTCTTCATCTCAAAGACGCTTGAAGATATCGCAGTTGAAATTCGAACTATGTACTCAGATCTACGGTGCCCTAATTTCCTAACAAAATAATATTTTAACGCAAAAAACGCTAATTTCGACTTCGCATAGAATTATGAAATTTGACACATAGCATCTACAGGTAGTAAGTACTATTTCAGGAAAACATCTAAAAACTATATATTTATGGTTAAATCCTAAAATATAATAGCCTTAAAAGAGAGTCAATTTGGTATTAAAGCCGCTAGTTCAAGTGAGGTATCAGATGAAAGCGCTCTGTCTAAGCTAAGCTTAAATTTCAAAATTTTTGTACGGAACCTTCGGCGGGCGAGCCCGACTCGCTGTTCTCCGGTTTTTTTATAATATTATGAATTATTTATTGATCATCTTTGAGTAATTAAACAATAAACTCAATTTAGTTATCAACTCGAACATATTGTGAACATGGTATTGCAAGACAGTGGACAATGTTTATATAAGTGTAATACTATGTATGAATAGTTTAGTAGAATTATTATTCTGTTTATATAATAAGTCAATAGATTTTAGCTGCACTAATACCTTGTAGCTTAGCGCGTCTGACTGTAAACGCGACGGCTGTGGGTTCGATTTCCACTCAAAGGAATTAATTATTTCATTGTCCCGCCCTGGTAACAAGACAAAGCGCAGCGCTTAAATTGTAAATACACAATTTCTTAAAAATTGGGCAGAGAGTTCGGAACGGAGTGTCTAAACTCGTTTTTCGCTGCTGAATGTAGGATACAGCGAGAAACTAAAAAAAAATCTTTTTGAAACTTCCATTTGGAGCTAGTCGTGGCGCACGGGCACTTATGCGATTTTAAACGCCAGAATTTGTGGTTTCGATTCCCACTCGAGGAAATGGAGTGTATAATATTTTTATTTCCTCGCTCTGGGAACTAGGTAATGCGCGGCGTTGAGTCTGCCACTTAACTTCTTCAATGGGGACGATTCTCTCTCCCTACTCGTCCACTTTCATATTTTATTTATGACCTTTAAAATAGTATCTATATAAAATGACTTACCCACAAATGCAACTTACGCTATACACTGAAATTTAACTGTAATTTCTGCATTAGTATGCAAGCTGGCACTAAAATATCAAAAGGATTTAAATAACTTACTTCGAATCTCTTTAAAACGTTCCAAGTCTCGTTGAATCTCAAAGTTCCATATATTCCGTCATTTATGTAAACCATATTTATTATTTCGTCTTGCCTTGTTACCTGATATAACAATCATAATATTTAATTTATTTAATATATAACGCGTATCTTAACACTTGTTTGCTTTCTTTATATAACTGTTCACTATCTTAGTTTACTTTCCTAAGGTTAGTTAATAATCTTTATCTTAGTAGTTAGAACTGTTTATAAAGATGTATTGTTATAATATTAATATTTTGCAATCGTTCTAAGTGATTTATCCGATTTATATATGAACTATTATAGACCTATATAGACCAGTATTTAAATTTATATTTCCATTTCTTCGCTCTGGTGTCGTGGCTAAACGCGGCGTTGAATTCTGCCACTCAACACGCAATGCCTTCAGAATTCGGCAGAAAGTGGGGAACAGAGTGCCTTAACAATAGGTTTGATTTAATAGAAAATGATATTAAAAATTATTATAATAATTACCTGTCGCACATTGTTGATGTTACAGTACATATTGAAGGAAGAGTCAGAAATGTATCTGCCAGGCTCTGCAATCACTTGCACATCCGGTTCAGGGAAGAGTTCATCTATCGTATCATTTATTACCTTAGACACCTTAGAAATAATAGGAATGCCTTATAAATAAAGTAAAAAAATAATGAATTATACAATTATGAAAACCTACGCGGTTTTAGAAGCCTTCTTAAACAGTTTACATTATGTAAAAAATTAAGTATTAATACCGTATCAAAATATTTATTATCAATTGCTATTGTTATGGATATTGTAAAAGAAATATAAAAATGAATATTTATAGTGATTAAAAAAAAATTACTTAGATAAATTTAATATACAAATACCTCATCAATTCTATTCAAATGGTCGCTCATAAAACCACCGCCGACATCAACGATGCTCATTTTCCTACCGGCTTTGGCTTCGTGGTCAAAGAGAGCTCTAGCCTGCTTCAATCCCTCTTTGTAACTTTCCTTTGAATAACACGCGCTGCCCACGTGAAATGCTACACCGATTACCTGAAAATAAAAGCCTAATAAGTATAAAATCTGAGAGGAATCTCTGAAAATCGTGAAAATGAAACAAAAATCCATATGTTTGTTTCATTTCACGTTAAAAAATACTGGACAGATTTATATGAAACTTTATAGTAATATATATAGTTTACATACTAGATTAATATATAAGCTACAATTTTGATAAGGATATTGTATAATCTGCCTATACTATAATAATAAGCTTAAGCGAAGCCGCGATGTAATTTATAAGCAATATAATTATATTATGCTTATTATCACTAAATGCAATGGATTCGATTGAGTAGTTTTACTGTTGTATAAACAAATAAAATATATACGTAAGCAATGATACGGAAAACGATTACCTTTAAGCCTAACGTAGCAGCTTCTTCAAGAAGGTCAATTGCTTCAGTTTCAAATTCACAGCCGAATTTGTCCCCTAATTTATAAATACTGTCACTTTCCACTTTGATTCTGATTAGTAAGCTATTAAAAAATAATAATTAATTTGAAAAAATATGAATTAATTAAAAAATTATAATACAAGGTATTTGTAATATTAAATTACGCTAAATATAATTAAATACATATTTATGTACATATAAATAAATATCCAGGGCAACTATTGCAAGTATTTATTTAAATAAAGAACTGGAAGAAATGATTTAACAGAAAATTTATAGGTATCTTTATATAGTTTCACGCTATATAAAAATATATATGAATTCACGCTGTATCTCGCATATAGCAGATTAGGTAGTGGAATGTTTTCTCAGTGTTGAAATACTGTGTTCCCGAGATTTTACATGTTGATTGACGGAACACAACGCCAAGAGATTGCTAGTCAAATATTTCTTTTCCTCGAGTGGTAATCGAACCCACACCCTGTCACGTTTACAGTCACACGCGTGTGATGCTGTATGACGACCATGTATATTTAACAAATGCATACAAAAATATTGTAAGAGCTACGGAAAGTTTTGGCTACGGCGAGTATAAACTTATTTAATTTAATTGGTTAGAGCGCTTGGAAGTATTACCCAAGAAACGTGAATATAAAAATATATTACATTTAATATAATATAATATATGAAATTAATAATAATAATAATATATTTTTTTCCCGCATAACAGTGTAGGCAGTGAGAACACAGTGTTGAGAGACTCTGGACTCCACTTTCTGCATACTTTTCAATATATTTGCTTGTTAAGTGGCTGAGCTCCACACCGCGCTTTGTATACCAAAGGGGGAACTGGTAGTAATTTATGTTTGTTCATTCTCCTAATGGGGTCCAAGTCACAAGCGCTTATAGTTAGCTGCCCCACTGCGACACGACAGCCTCTTTTATAACAGCGAATTTATTTTAACCATAATTAGATAAAACCAGTAGTGGCGTGGTAGGTACACAATCGTGTGACTGTAAACGAGATAGGTTGTAGGTTTAATTCCCACTCGAAGAAATTAAATATTTAATATTTTCATTTCTTTGCTCTGGTGTTGAGGTGAAACTCGGAGTTAAGTTCCGCGACTTAACACGTAATACCACCAGAATTTGGCAGAAATTCGGAAATAAAAGTGATTTTATCCTTCTGCATACACTTTTGCTCACTCTCTGTTTCGACACTCTGTTTCTGTGTTTGGACACTCTGTTCCTGTTGAGTGGTGAAGCTTAACGCTGCACTCTGCTCGATACCAGAAGAAATTAATATATAAATTTAAATAAACATTTAATTTTATCGAGTTCCGACCACACCAACAACTAGTCGCGTTTACAGATACACAAAACTCACAAAAAACATAATTAATTAGATTTTTCCTCTTACTTGACATTTGGCCAGTATTGCTTCAGTTTTTTCAATTCATACGACGAGTCGAAGGTGGTATGACGAACACCAGACTCTCGTGCAAATATCATCCATTCCGGTGTTTTTGTTGGTACAGCAAATATAATTCTCCTGTAAAATAAAGTTTTTATATAATATGTATTTGCTAGATTTATTTTAAAATATTTAAGAAAGGCAAAAATATGTGTGTTTGTTTATTTCATACTTTTTCTGTGTATATTACACGAATGAATTAAATCAGCTTCACGCTGTATCACGCACACAGCAGGGTAGGCAGGGGGAAACTAGCGTTAAGACCCTCCCATTGTGTGTTGACTGGCGCAACTCAACGCCGCGCTTTGCCCCGATACCAGGGCGAAGAAATATTAATTTAAATAAATATTTCATCTCCTGAGTGGGGATCGAACCCACAAACAGTCGATTTTATAGTCACACAAGGTGCCCCCTGCGCTACGACTAGCCTACGACGAATGAATTATATTATTTAAACTAAACATATATAATATATATATATTTATTTATTTTTTATATGTTATATTTATTTATAAAGTAATTTTTCTTACAATGGAGATACGTTTAATTTCAGTATTTTGCTAATCTCTCCTGGCGACGCGCAGTCGAACCCAAGTCCTAGTGTTGCAACCATTTTTATCATTTTATCACAATCATTCGACTTCATTGCTGAAATGGAATGTATATTTTAATTGTTATAAATTATGACTATTTGTTATCATTATTACAGTCGTATCAAATTAGGTGTTGTTATTTAAGGAAAAGATTCATACTAAAAATAAAGGAAAATTAAATATTACGTCGCAATTTACGTAACAAATTTGAGTATAATTAGATTTATAATATAAATTGATCTCCCAAAATAAATTTAAAGCTACAATTAACGGGTTGAGCAGGAATTACCACAATGTGTCGCGATAATGTCCTTTCTATTTTGTAAAATGTGGAAATTTATTTTCATTTAGAATCCTGTAGCAGGCGAAATTATAATAAAATCAAAATCTAATCAAACTTAATATAATAAAAAGTAATAATAGTGATTACAATTTCAAAATCTGGTAAAGTTCAAATATGAAAAGAAATAAAAAAAAAATTAAATTGAATTACCTTCACGCTATATCCCGCACACAGCAGGGTAGGCAGAGGGAACCTAGTGTTAAGACACTCCGTTCCCCACTTTGGCCCAACTGGCCTCAAATAATATATATATATATATATATATATATATATATATATATATATATATATATATATATATATATATATATATATATATATATATATATATATATTATAAGAAATGCAATACACGAACAAAATAGCGTAAAAGCATTACCATAAAAAATTTGTACTCGAGGCATCATTTTCTGAAAGTACTCAATTCGGCGATAAGCCTCGTCCATGTCGAAAATATAAAATGGTTCCTTTTGGCGTCCCCCTTCTATTAGTGCCTTAGCTACATCTTCAGGAGTGTGTTTCTCCAAAACTACCACTTGGTTACTGATTGTATTGTCGTTTGTCATTTTCTAATTTTCTAAATAATAATATACTTCGAAATTAATAAATGAAATACAAAATTTTAATAACATATGTATTTAAAATACATATGTATTTTTTAAATAATTTATTAAGTAAAT
Source organism: Heliconius sara (assembly GCA_917862395.2). Classification (NCBI taxonomy): domain Eukaryota; kingdom Metazoa; phylum Arthropoda; class Insecta; order Lepidoptera; family Nymphalidae; genus Heliconius; species Heliconius sara. The sequence goes on along the minus strand of OU860796.2, from coordinate 3,588,062 downwards.
GCAGCTATTAATCCAACGGCAGTAGGGAACGGTATGGTCTAGGGTTTCAGTAAAACCAGGTAGATAAAAAGAACGTTGTGTCAAGACACACCGCTCTTCACTTTTACCGAATCTCAGACACGGTCCCGCTTCCTCCCACTAAATCGGAAAAATGAAAATAATTGATAAGCGACAAATGCTTTGGTATATAAACATTTATCTATTAATGAATACTCTTTCGAATTAAATTTGATCTTATATCTATCACTTATAAAATAATAGTTAATTATTAAATTTCAAGAATAATAATGAAATAAAAAAATTAAGAATAAAAGTAAAGTTTTACTTACTTTGACTTTTGTTATTAAGAAGTGCTGCTACCTCACTTATTACGACTATAATGAAGATGACTCGCAATTTATACATACTCGCGATTATTTGTCTTATTTATACAAGATATGCTAATGCTGGAAAACAAATCATAAAATTATTAGTAAAAATCATAAAAAAAAATATTTGTTAATATCTTTAGTAGAAACCTATGACTTTTCATGTTGATTTTTTTTTATCGCTTTTTTGAAACTGCTAGGACGCGTTGCCGCAATATCAATAGAATTAAAGTGATGATTATAAGAGTTGACCATTCTGTATAATGGTCGACGTTTACCGGCATTTGTGCGACATCGATTGGTTGCAAATAATCGACAAGGATTGCGGCAATGTGTTCTAGATGGTATACAGTAACAAATTTGACTAACTAGACTAGGGCAATCATAATTATTGTGGCATAAACTATACAAAAATAATGCTTCAAGCTGCTTACGTCTTGCTTCTAATGTAATGAGCTTATAATCTTTAAGCAATTGCATATACGGCATTTGATTGCCATAGCATCTGTACTGCATGGCACGTAAAAATTTAATCTGAATACTTTCAAGACTTACTATGTACTTATTATATAACGGGTTCCATACAGGCACAGCGTACTCAACCTGGGAGCGAATTAAGGCCTTATAAAGAGTAAGATAAGAAGTAGGACGCCTAAAATTTTTGGTAGATCGCATAACGAAGCCATACATCTTAAAGGCTTTATTTTTAATGCTTTCAATGTGTAAGTCAAGATGAAGCCTGTGATCCAGTAGGACCCCAAGATCTCTAATGGACTTTACAGTTTCAAGCTGCACATCATATAACCTATACGAAAATTGGCTAAAGTTTTCTTTTTGTGAAGATGATATGCTTACATTTATTTAAATTTAAATTAAGTTTATTGTCTTTACAATATGCTGAAAAGTTATTAAGATCTTCTTGAAACTTGAAGTGGTCATTGAGATTATCTATAGTATGATAAATTTTTAGGTCATCCGCGTAGAGTGTAAAAAATATATTTATACAGAGTGGAAGAGGCAGCGCTCATTTTACGGAAACAGCATATAAGGTAAATATTTCAAACCCATACCTAAAGAAATTTATAGGTAGCTCAACAGTATCGACGTAGGATTTTTTTTCATTTCACAATGTTTATCCATACCTATATTTCGTGTGACGCAGTTACTCATAGATACCTATAAAGTAAACACATACTACTGCAAATATACTACTAAAGGTTAAACAACTTTGAACTTTGCCGCCAATACCTACGCAACTAAACGGCGGTTTCCCTATGATAGGTTTATGTGTGCGTCCGTCATTCTTAAGTCATGGCGTTTTATTTTAAAGCGATTATTTTATTATTTAAGAAAATATTTTTGAACATTGTATAAGGCTTTTAAGAAGTAGTTGAAACTGTGGTTTCATTTAAAGTGGTGCTGACACTTTCATCCTGTATAACTGCAAATTAGTAAGTATTTTTTATATGGGAAGGCTATTTGGTATCTCGTTATAACAAGACGCTATGTAAAAACTTTGGTTAGGTTACGTTAAGAATTTCTCCCGAAGATATGGAAAAAAGGAGGACTATGTCTGTTATGGAAGGAGGGTTTACCTCTGGACACCCCTTCCCCATATATATCCCCATATATATAATGAAACGGGTAAACCTTGTAGAACATTATTGCTTCTCGTCTTATTCGGCATCTAGAAGAGGTAGGTCCGGGTCTTTTAGACGCTCCGTTCGGATCCTGACGTTAAGTGTGGTGCAGGTACTGACGGAGCACGTTTGCTTCGACAAATACCTGCAACAGATTGCACGTTGGGAGATGTCACCGGTGTGTTTGGCGCTTGGTCTCCACAACGCCACACCTTGATGGTTGTAGTGGGTAGGGACCTCTCACTGTCCAATATGGTGGGTACCATGCTAAACAGTGAGAGACTATTACAAATCAGTTGGTTTGTAATAGTCTTCTTCTGCGAATTAATTATCATACTGACGGGGATCGTGGAGCAGCTGCGTGAGTCCAGCACGACTGCAGATTTACTCCGCCGTCGTAGGAGGTGAAGACGGTGGAGAAAGCGAAGTGCGCATCTTCAAATTCCCCTACCCTAGAGGACATTCTGCGGGAGGGTCATGGTGATCCTCTTGCAAGTCATTGAGGCTGCGGTTACCCTAGAATATACTCCAGGGCACCCTGAAGGCGATGCTAGCCCGCAATAGACGGGCGTTCCACTTTTATGTAAATTCCTTCTTCTTCTTTCTTCCTTTCATCTTTTATTTAAATTGTTATTAACTTCCTTTTTAATAAATTTTGGACATATTTCTGATTTTTAATTGCTGGCTAAATCAGTTACTTTAAGCTAAAATTTTCAATTTAAAATATTTATTTATAAAAAAGTATAATTAAAATTACATTGCTAATAAATAATAAAACGTGGAGTTTGATATGAAGTATTGAATTCAATATTTCTACAATACTATAATAAATTTAGTATTGTAGAAATATTGAATATATGTAAAATGATATTTTTCCTAAATAAAAATATCCCCTTCAACTGTTATATAGTAATCTTATTATATTTTATCTGATATACGTATGTAGCTACTTTACGTTAAATATCCTTGAGTAAAGTTTGCACACGGAAGTCTGGAAATTGTTTATTCATATATGATGATATGATGATATGTTTCCTGGTCGATATGACATGGTTACTTTCAAAAAGCGCGTCTATCTCCACCTTAAAGGCCGGCAACGAACCTGTAGCTCCTCTGGTGTTGCACGGGGCCGTGGGCGGCGGTAATCACGTACCATTTTTTTTTTTTTTTTATGGAAAAGACACGGCAAACGAGCGTGCGGGTCACCTGATGGTAAGTGATTACCGCCGCCCACGGCCCCGTGCAACTCCAGAGGAGCTACAGGTGCGTTGCCGGCCTTTAAGATGGGTTGGGCGCCGGGGCCCGGCATTACCTGATGCGAAACGCCGTGGCACAAAGCCACTACTTCACGCCGGTTTTAAATGCCGGGGGTGGTAATGATCCGGTTGAGTCTGCCCATGCGTGTTGCCATTGCTGGCGACGTGACTCTACCACACGTACTTTAGTCGCCTCTTACGACACCACCAGTACCAGGATGATCCTATTCTAGGCCGGGATCACACGGCAAAAACTTCTCAAAAAGTACCATCTCGAACTCGGACTCGAACGCTCGTTTGCCTTGTCCTTTTCCATAAAAAAAAATGTTACTTAAAATTACACCTGTTTGGTGATAAATAATAACATATAAAAATAATATGTCGACTCAAAGATTTATTTAATACTTTTCATCAGCAAGATATGTTTAACATTAAAAATAATTTAATTTTTCATCTTAGTGGATTTGTGACGACCATAAATGAAATGTGGAAGTAAATATTATATTTTCTTAGCGTTAGCGGTAAGCAGAGGGATCCTAGGAACCTAATGTTAAGACACGCTATTTCCATAAAGTAGCTTCCGTTCTCCATCTTAATTCTACATTAAGTAAAATTCTACTCAAATTCTTCTTTATTCAAATTACGTAATACTAGTATAGATGGCCAGTACGAAATAATAAAATATTTTATACCTTTTTTTTGCGTTCCTCTAAATATGTCCTTGAGTGTATTATTTGATATATTTGTATCCATGTCGTAAGTACCCGGAAACACTGCCACAACCATAGTACCGTTTGGATAAATTAATATAAGCATTTTAAATGTTATGACATGAATACATCACATTAATTATGCCATAAAGTTAAAATGTTACATTTATTTAATATTTTTTATATAATTTGAAATAATATTGATGTCTCAGCTCTAAATAGAATGCTCTTTCATCCATATATTACCCATTTGCTCCATGTGATTACTGACGTTCAATTTTTACGCTACGTGTTATTAATCACATACATAATTTGGGTTTATTAATTAAAAATGACAATAAGAAATATAAAACAAAAGTTCACATTCATACATATGTGCGACATATAGCGCATATATCGTGAGCAGTGTTCTGGAGAACTGTTTGACCTGATTCCTGTCCCTGTTAGTTTTCTAGCCGTACACTCCGATAAAAACTTAAATATCATCGACTATTTGGATAATTGGCACTCCACTATTGTGCGGAATTGTACGATGGCTTACCTTCAACAAGTTACACCAGTGATTCTCAACCTTTTTTTGTTGCGGCACAAATTTAACGATTGCAAAATTAGGCGGCACACTTTTGAAATTTGGCGGCACACGAATATGCCGCGGCACAGTGGTTGAGAACCACTGAGTTACACAGAACGTTTGATTTGTAATTTTTTATTGAAAAAAAATCCTATCCAACGTGAATGGAGTCGGTTGGTGCTACTAAATAATGTAAATTAATCCTATTTATTTTGTTTAACTCAACGAAGCAATGTTGAGATTCTTACTGAATTCTAAATGCAATAATTTATTGTATAATAACATATTATACTGTAGTACATGTTTAAAGGATTTATTGGCCTAAGTTAAGCTATCTTACGAAACCAAGTGAGCGAGTTTTACGTATCATTACCTTACTATCTCTATTTTATTACTTTGACCCAGTGGCTAATGTGCTTAACATAATTATACGAAAACAAATCCTTTGAAAATTACAAAAGATAACGGTGATGTGTAACATTTCATTTATAGATATATTAATAGTTACGGATGCGATGATGAATATTTTTCTTATAATACACAGGTTTACAAGGAATGTCTTATACTGTATATTAATGTACATATATGTAGTATATGCAGCAGAGCAGTGCCTGGAACTTGCGACCACAGGCCTTACCTATGCCGGAACTCCTCAGGGCAGCATTTAGTCACCAGCCGTAAGTACTATACATCGATGACATCCCAACGCTGCCGGACACGATGTTGATGCTCTACGTCGATGATATTGCTATGCTGTCAAAGTCTCTGAATTCCTACCACACAACCAAGAAACTGCAGCAAGCCCTTGACCTGCTGCCAAACTGGCTGGCGGAGTAGAGGCTCGCTCTTTACGTCGCAAGACACAAGCGATTACATGCTTCGTTAAACGTGCACAACCAGCAGGTCCCCTGGGACAGCAAGGTGACCTATCTGAAGACTTTCGATGACAGGGCAAATCAAGAAAGCAGCCAAAGCAGTGAAGATCGTAATGTTCCTGCTGCAACTACTCTTCAGATCCCATCTACCCTTAAGATAATAAGAGTGTTATCCCATCTACCCTTAAGATAATAAGAGTGTTATCTTCGTTTGTAGAGTACAAAGCGTGGGTTAGACCTTATCTCATCTACGCCAGTACCAATAAACGAGGAATCCTGCAGGTGGTCCAGAACTTCACCACTCATATCGCCCAGCGGCATACCCAGTCGTCAAAGGCGAGGATGACGAAAATCACTCGGAGACGTAGTCTTCCGAGTGATTTTCTATCCTCCCCCGAATCTCACTACTGAGCAGTCACCTCAGTCACTAGTCACTTAAGCTGGGACCTAGTCGCTTAACCTCCCTCCGAAAACTGACTGGGTCTCAACTTGCTGAGACAGTGTGACTGTCCTCCCAATCCCCGCATCCCTGTCCCTGTGTCTGCTGAGGGTTGCGGCAGTTACACATTCCTAGGGCTAAAGGCCACCCCAACGACGCACCCATATTAATGAGTGACGCTTGAGACCACGGCCAGTGTGCCAACGCCCTGATGCCATTCCCCAGAAGAAAGGAGCTGGAGAAGAAAATGCTTCAAGGCTCTATAGCAAAGCAGAATCTGTTGGAGCTCCTATTTAGAACCCCAACATACGTTATAATGTATTATTTCATAATATATATTATAATGTACTATTTCAACGTGACATAGTTGGTTGGTTTTTTCCCTAAAGTATTTTTGGTGTACGCTTGCGGGTAAGTATTACTACTGTTGTTTGTGTCATTTGTTTAAGTATTTATAGATAAGTTATTTTTTTTTGGAAATGGGAACTACGAAAATGCAACCCTAATTGCTTTTCAAACACACATATCATTATATATTAAAATAGCATCGTATTTTAATGTATTCACTTTATAATTCATTAGTTTAAGCGGGCCAAGCCGCGAGCGGGTCGCTATAAAGTTATATAATATAACAAACGAACGGTCTTAACACTAAATTTATATAATATAAAAATAATAAAATGAAACAAAAGAAAATACTTCATCATTAAAATAACGAAATATGCCTTCGAGGTATACCTCGAAGGCATATTTCGTTGATATATCAACAATGATAATTGTACGTTGTAGGATAATGGAGATAAAACAATAGGCAGCTTAAAAGATGTGAAGTAAGTATATATTTGGATGTCATTGTTTTTGTATGTATCATTTTCTATTATACTTATATTTATTACTCAAATATATAAAGAAATTCATTGAGGCTGTTGTGGCCTAGGGACACAAAGTGTGACTATAAAACCGACTGGTTGTGGGTTCGATCCACACTCGAAATTTATATTTCCATTTCTTCGCTCTGATGTCGAAGCATCGCACGGCGTTGAATTATGCCACTCAACACGCAATGCCTCCAGAATTCGGCAGAAAGTGGGGAACAGAGTTTCTTAACACTTGGTAACCTCTGCCTTCTCTGCTGTGTGCGGGATACAGCGTGAAGCTGATTTGATTTTGATTGAGGTGAGACGTGGCGCAGGGATATATTTAAAATTTTCATTTCTTTGCTCTGGTGAAGCGCGGCGTTGAGTGCCACTAGAGTCAACACATTATGCTTCCAGAATACGGCGGTAAATGGGGAACGGAGTGTCTTAACACTAGGTTCCTCTGTCCACCCTCATGTGCAGGATACAGCGTGATGCTAAAAAAATAATATATTAAATACAAACTTGTTTTGTATTTTGTTATACAGGAATTTGATAAATTATATCCGCGTCAAAAAATTGATTTAACTTAAGATGGATTTAGCGGATAACAATACAAAATTAACGTGGAAAATTTTGTATGAAAGAAAGCAACTCGCCTTTTTGCCTCAACAATAAAATGAGTAGTAGTCAACCCACTGAAAAATACCTTTAAAATATCCAAAGGTGTTCTGAACAGAACGGTTTTAAAGTATTTGTGACTGAGAGCAAGTTACGACAATAAAGAAATATAAAATAAACGTTTGTTTAAAATTTCACCGAAAAGCCTTCAATGGAGTGAAGAGTTTCAATATTTATGCCGCAAAATATTTTTGTACAATTGTGGTATAATTAAAGCATAATGTTTTTTTTTCCTTAAAGTTATACTCTTTGTACATATTATGTATATGACAAGTCATTTCATACAATATGCTGGATGTATTTGAGGCCATTGTTGTGTAGCGACATATCTAACTAAACGCACGGTTGTGAGTTCGATTATTACTTTTCTTAAATAAATTATTTATATTTCTTTGCTTTACTCATTTAAAAAATCGCGGCCTTTTGCCTTCCTGCTCCTGTCTTTCAACAAGTATTGTCTCGAAAGTTGAGCAAAAAGTGGGAGCTTGAATTTTCTCCCGAGCGAACACAGAACCCGGTATCCATATAGATCGCCTATTCTTTTATCGATAAAATCAAAATTTTCTTTTATCTCATATTTTTGTGTTTGTTGAGATTTTACTATTAAATACCATTTGACAGAGTATCCTACAAGGCTAATGCAAAGCGTGGTTCGCGAGTCGACAAACAATATGTCAAAATTGGAGTATACTGAAGATAAAAAATAAACTCTAATAGCTTTTCAATATTTGTTACATGATATTTATATTGGGTTCATATTGGGCTTTAATAATGAAAGGCAGCATTATGATATATTAATCTGTTAGATTAGTGAAATTATAATTGTCCTTTATACACCGCCCGTTTTTCAGACATCAGACGAGAGGGCAGACGCATTTTCCCTGCCGAAACAATGCAGCGTTGAACGTTGAAATTTGATATTTGATATTAAGTCATTGTGCATTGTGACTCAGGTGCACAAGCGTGCAAGTCGGTGAATGAAATATTCAATGTTTTCATTTCCCCGCTCTGATATCAAGACAAAGCGCGATGTTGTGTTCCGCCACTTAACATTCAAATTCGAAAAATTTCAGAATGGAAGTGGCTTAATCGGAACGAAGTTCCTAATTATAGATTTCCTCTACGGTATCCAGACTCCTCTACCTACTCTGCCATGTGGGAGATACAGCGTGAAATGAAACAAGTTCAAGTAAACAGAGTTGCGGGTGACAGTATCTTAAAATTATACATTTATTATATTATTTATAATTGTATCGTTAAGAATATTATAATACTAAAATAAAAACTAGGAATTTACTATTAGAATTGTTTTGACTAAATTTATGATTGGTGGGAAAATATGTCGGTAGAATATAAAATGAATTACAGTGCTTTGTTAGGGCATTCTGTGACGAACTGCCGGACTGAATTAATGTAAGTGATACCTTCTATTGTTTCTTTTTGTAATTTAAGATTGTTATTTGTGCTTTTATTCATTTTTCTATATTTTCTATGTTATTTGACTAAGTATAAAATAAATAATGTTGTATTTACTAAACTATTGATTGAAACATAATAAATTAGTTAATGGTTTATAAAATTGGGATATCCATGTTGTTTTTTTTATCCAGTCCATAAAACGTAGATATATGAATTTAATCAAATTTCACTAATATATTATTTTATTTATTGCTTCTTTTTACTATATACAATATAAATTATAAATTATTAAATAAACACTTAAATTAAATATAAACATTTTATTTATAGAAATACATAAATTCTAACATCAGAAGTGGGATACGAATAGCTACAATTGTTATTAACACCTATTTTTACAAGTTTCAGGATGGATTCAGAAACAATAAGTGGTCTTCTCCGAGCAATTCGTGATGCCGTTACTGCTACTCATCAAAAGGATGATGACATTGCACTACCAATGTTTGACCCTGGTCACAACAACTGTGGAGCCGCCAGCTGGTGCAACAGTGTGGAAGCCCTTGCTAAAGAGTTGAACTGGAGCAGTATTCGAACAGCAGCTAAAGCCGGTAAGGCCCTTAAGGGCTCTGCATTACTTTGGTTTGAGTCATGGGAGCCTTCGGAAGGGAGATCTTGGGAAAATCTACGTCAAGACATTATTGACGCCTACCCTGAAAAAAAAAAAATCTGTCCGAAAGACTTTCCAGAGCAGTTCTTTACCCATCTGATGCAGTAGAATCCTATGGAGATTATGCTAGAGAAAAAATAAGGTTACTACGCAACACTAAAGTAACCTTTACAGATGAGCAATTGATTGAACTGATCTGTGGGGGTATAAGTGATGTTGATGTCAAAATGGCTTGTTTAAATAGTGGTGCTACCACTACTGCAGCTCTTATCTCCTTATTATCAACCTACATGAAAAACCGGAAAAGAACTTTAGATAGTAGTAATAGTGGTTCAGGACCCAGTGGAGCCAAGCGGTCTAAATTTGACATGGATAGAAAATGTTTTCTTTGTAACCGAACTGGACATGTACAGTCTCAATGTTGGAAGACTTTGAAAAATCAAACGGACCAAGCTCCACAGGTTTCAAAGCAACATGTTACTAATGTAAAGTCATGTACTTTTTGTAAAAAAGTAGGTCATACCGAAAATATTTGTTTTCATAAACAAAGGGCGGAATCAAAAAGATCTGTAACTTTGATCCCTAGAAAAGACGTTAATTTTTTAGGAAAACTGAATTAAGCCTCACATCAGTTTCTATTAATGGCTTATTACTTAATTCCCTGATAGATACCGGGGCAAATTGTAGTTTAATTAAAGAATCCGTAGCTAAGAGACTGGGGTGTCGCTTAATTCCTTTATCTTTATATTTAAAAGGAATAGGGAACAATAATATACATGTATTTGCCCTTATTACCGTTTGTGTTCAATTTGAAGATGTGAATTTAGAACTCGATATACATGTACTTAGAGATATAGATTTTCAGTATCACCTCCTTATAGGTAGAAATTCAGTACAGTACCCGGATATAGAAATTATTAATGACTCAACTTGTTGTCGTTTAGTAAGAAAACCTATCGAAAACAAAGCAGAGGTGAATTTGATTTATTCTGTAACAGAATTATCTGATTTAACATCAAAGATTTGTCACTTAGATTTAATTACTCAAAATAAAATTTGTAGTGTTTTTCAAAAATATCCCTCTGTCTTGGATGAGATAGGCACGGTAAAAACTGGTGAACTAACTATCCGTTTGAAAAGTAATGAAATTGTTAATTACCGTCCTTATCGGTTAGCTCCTGTCGAGAGAGAGAAAGTGGACAAAATTATTCAAGAACTTTTGAACAAAAAAATAATTTGTGAAAGTGAATCTGCATTTGCCAGTCCCGTACTCTTGGTAAAAAAAAAGGATGGTAATGATCGGTTATGTGTAGATTTTAGAGCTTTAAATAGAATTATAGAAAAAGATCGATATCCACTTCCTCTCATCGAAGATCAAATCGATAAGCTTGGTTCAGCAAAATATAAAATATCTTTGGATATGAGAAACGGTTTTTATCAAATACCTCAAGTAATGTTTCTAACTTTAAAAATTCTCTGTGCTCTCCAGAGGCTACTGAATTCTTAAATGTTAAATTTATTAATGAATCACCATCTTGGTTAGAAATTGCTCAACAAAATGATCCAGAAACTCAACATTTAATGAGTCAAGCTATAGCTGGTGACCTCGATGAAAATCGTTGTCTTTTACAGAACCATTTATTGTTTTACAAAATTAAATCTTGGGACCCAAAACTGTATGTACCAAAAGGATCTAGATTTAGTCTTTTGCAACTTTATCATGACAACAATGGTCATGTAGGATTTGAGAAGGTTTTACATAAGCTTCGTGAACATTTCTGGTTTCCGAAAATGATTCCATTTGTTAAGAAATACCTAAGACACTGTTTAATTTGTGTAGAACCAAAGGGTCACTTGGGCCTAAGGCAAGGTTTCCTACATCCAATTTAAAAAGTCCCTATTCCCTTTCACACGATTCATTTAGATTGTACGGGTCCATTCGTACAAACAAATGATGGTTACAAATATATTTTGTTACTCTTAGATGCTTTCACTAAGTTTTGTGTGTTAAAACCACTTAAAACGCTCGGTGCCCTAGAATTGGTACCGCTTATTCGAGATACCATTACGTTGTTTGGTAATCCCTCGGTAGTAATAACAGATAGAGGCACTAACTTTAGTTCTCTCCAAGTTAGATCACTGTTTACGGAATTACAAGTTGTGCATCATATGATATCAACTGGTACCCCAAGAGGAAATGGTCAGGTAGAGCGATACGTTGCGACCGTTATCAATATGTTGAACACTAGCTGTAATGGTTCGTCAGACTGGCCAAGCGGTTTGTGGAAGGTCCAACAGTCTATTAACACCACTGTCCAAAAATCAACTGGGTTTTCTCCGATTCGCTTACTTATAGGTGTAAATGCCAATATACCTTGTATACAAGCTCATTTAAACGATGTTAGTGTCCCAGGGTCCAGTATTGATGTAAGAGCCGATCGCGAGTTGGCGACCAAGCGTTTGACAGTGTAAGGCGAGATAATGTGTCTTTCGAGGTAGGCAATTTAATTTATATAAATCAAAATCACAGACGTCGTGATAAACTCGGTTGCAAATTTAAGGGACCATATAAAATTATAGCTCTCTTACCAAACAATAGGTACTCTCTTAAAGGCCAAGGGCATTTACGAAATATTGTTGTTGCTAAAGATAAATTAGGATTATGGCATGGAGAATGGGTGGATACCATAGAATAAATTTAAACACATTAGGTGGTATAATACTATAATTTATTATGAATATAATGTGTTAAGTGTTAGTTTCCTTTTATTAATGTTCGTTATGATATTTGTAATTAAATATAATTGTTTAAGCGTAAATTTTCTTTTATTAATGTTATTCTTTATAATATTTGTTCATCTAATGTGAAAGATGGACATGAGGATACTGCTAGATTTTCCATCTAATGTGAAAGGTGGGGCGATAGCAGGAGTGTTTTGTTAACTTGTCTACCTAATGTGAGAGGTGAGATAGTAAGAAAAGAAGATCGCTAACATGTTCATCTAATGTGAAAGGTAGAACAGTTGCGAGTTATGTTCGTTGACCAGTCAACCTAATGTGAGAGGTCTGACGGTAGCGATTAATGTTCAAGTATCTTAAAGATGTTGGTAGATTTGATATGTAAATCAAGTTGATATGTAAATCAAGATTTGATATGTCAATCAATATGTAAATCATTATTAAGTTATGTACTTCGAGAGCGAAGTACTGTCAGTATGGCCGTGACAGTATCTTAAAATTATACATTTATTATATTATTTATAATTGTATCGTTAAGAATATTATAATACTAAAATAAAAACTAAGAATTTACTATTAGAATTGTTTTGACTAAATTTATGATTGGTGGGAAAATATGTCGGTAGAATATAAAATGAATTACAGTGCTTTGTTAGGGCATTCTGTGACGAACTGCCGGACTGAATTAATGTAAGTGATACCTTCTATTGTTTCTTTTTGTAATTTAAGATTGTTATTTGTGCTTTTATTCATTTTTCTATATTTTCTATGTTATTTGACTAAGTATAAAATAAATAATGTTGTATTTACTAAACTATTGATTGAAACATAATAAATTAGTTAATGGTTTATAAAATTGGGATATCCATGTTTTTTTTATCCAGCCCATAAAAACGTAGATATATGAATTTAATCTAATTTCACTAATATATTATTTTATTTATTGCTTCTTTTTACTATATACAATATAAATTATAAATTATTAAATAAACACTTAAATTAAATATAATCATTTTATTTATAGAAATACATAAATTCTAACACGGGCTACAACCAGTTAAATATATTTTTTTAAACGTGTAAGTCTCAAATACACTCATCACGGTTATGTTGAAAAACGGTTATAATATGTTACATAAAAACATATTATCTAATTACAAGGCTTTTATAATAACTTTGCCTTTTGCGATATATACATTCGTACATTTAACATGAAACATCAGAGACGAGATAGAAATACATTAAAATTTAGAACCATCTACGACTTCTCGTCATTAGCACAAATTTGGCAACCAAATCACCACGGAGAACTTTCAATACACGAACTACAGTCCAGCTGGCTGTATAAGAAGACTTGTACTGCTTAAAACATTCATATATTTTCAAACACGAAATTTTCGTTATTTATACAACCATTACATTGTAACGATACAATACAATTGTACGATTACATTGTAACTTTCAATCTGAGTCAACAGAAAAGAAGTAACGTATATAATAAAAAATATGGATCGTCTGAAATAGTTTTAAAGGAGTATAGCCATTAGAAGACAGAAAAGGCAATATATAGAAGCTGGTACCGCGGTATTGCTACAACGTCACAATGTTTTGTTTTAAAATATTAACCGTGGATGTGACATCCACGGTTAATATTTTAAATGTGTGATGTGAAATATAACTCAATTTTTAGGTTAGTTTAGGTTGTAAATCAATAACAATAAGATTTTAACTATAAAATTAGTGTTTTATATATTGAATGAAAGAAGGGATAATTTGTCTTGATTACTTTTTAAATTTCTTTATGTTTGGTAGCTAGCTTTGGTGCTATATATTGTTAAGTTCAAAATATTTGAAAAGTAAGTCTTAATGGTGATTTTTTGCATCACGCTAGGTCCCGCACGGAGGCAAGGGAATCTGGGCACCTAGTGTTAGGACACTTCCCTTTTCCATTTTCCACCGAATTCTCTCTCTCCCATGCTGATAAAAGAACTGAGAATGGAAGAAATCTCAATTAGATATAAATGTAAGTGTCAATAACATTTTTATAAATATTTGTATTTATTACTTTTACAACGTGCTGTTATATAATAATTTTTCATAAAAATTGTATAGTAAAAATATATATTATTCCTCTATATGGCAGGTCAATTGTAAATCATAAAATATTAATGCGAATATAAAAAGTTGGACCCAATATTTGTTTTCACCATATTAAATATTTTATCAAGAAAAATCTTTATTTTTAATTTTTAAAAATGTTTACTTTTATGCTACTTTCATCCAATTTAGTTATTTTAATAGTTTACCCAAAAATGTTGTTACATTGAAAGCCGAAGGTTTATGCGATTACGAGAGTAAATTTGTCTGTACTTCGGAGGCTCGCCTAATGTGAATGAAATGTAGCAATAGCCAGAGACAAAAACTGAAGATTGTATAAAAATAAAGAAATTAATATGATAGGCATTGATATTGAGAACAGTTTATTGATTTACATTTTTATTTTATTTTTGTTTTTTTTTTTATAGCTTCGCGCTGTATCCCGTACGTAGGAGGGCAGACAGAGAGAACACGGGGACCTAGTGTTAAAACACTCCATTGCTCGCTTTCCACCAAATTCTCTAGGCATTGCAAATTGTGTGGCGGAACCAGAGCGAGCAAATGAAAATACTTAATATCCTTTGATATTCTAATGACAGCTAAGATAATTTTTCGTAAGTGGGAATCAAACCCACAATCTTTTGTGTTTATACTTTGTGCCCTTGCGTCACGATTGACCTACCCATCTAAATTATCTTAAAAGTAGGCGTAAACAGAAAATAAAAACTATAGAATTACGAATATGCTAACTATTTCTCACTCATAAGTCGTACACGAAGATGTTTTTTAAAGTCTAATTTTTTAAAGTAATAAAGTCTCAATGTACATAAGCTGCAATAATAATGTCTGAGAACTATTTATTTACAGGCCACTTTAGTAGGTTGTAGCAAATGTGGCTTCAGTTGACGCTCAGGAACGAAATATTAATGTCTAAATGTTCTACAATATGAGCAACGCGAGACTCTTCGAATTTAAACGAATATAGAATTGCAATGTTGTATTTTTTATATTCAGATGTCATAAAAATATATAAAAGACTATTTCTATATAAAATGTATGTATTTTCTGTCCATTTAAATGATATATAGTTGAGTTGTATTTTATTATATTTATAAAGCGATGTGGGTTGCAAATGACAATTACTGTCTGAAGAGTGTCGTACGGAATAGCATTTAAGAACTTCCTACCTAAAGATTAATTTTAATTTTAATTAAAAAAATACTAGTATGTAATCTATTAGTAACTAGACTAAAACAAAAAAAATATTCAGAAATGATCGTCAATAAAACATTTGTATACTTATTTTATTACTGATATATAGCACATGTTATAGAATCGAAAAACAGCTTTACACTGTATCCCACACACAGTATGGTAGGCAGAGCGAATCTAGTGTTAAGACACTCCGTTCCCCATTTTTCGCCGAATTATCGAGGCCTTCCTGATCCTTAACAGAAAGTAAAGTAAATTTAAGACGCTTCAAAAGTGATTAATTCACACATCATAACTTATTAAAAAAACACAGTAATAGCGTACTAGCTACTTAAAGATAACCTAATAACACATTGATAACAACTTTATTGAGTAACAAGATTTCATCCCGATCCTTCACCTTAACGAGATCAGACGCGAGATCGCTAGCCCTCGTAATAGGTCCTTAAAGGGGACTTCTATTTTTCTACTAACCACTTATCCGACTCCCAAGTGACGAAACTTTTTTACTTTACAAGCTACTAACAAGCTATTTGTGGGTTTTTGAACTGTTCACTGTATCCCTAATGGCTTAGTAGAAAAAAAGAACGAAGTCTTGGCAATTCTTGATTAGTTTTCTGTACGAATTCAAAATATTGGATGCTAAGTTGCGTAACTCAACGCTGCACTTTATCTTGCTAGAGCAGGAAATGAAGATAATTCATTCTCAAATGTGGCAATCGCATCTACAACCATCATATCGCATCGCGTCTACAGCATCAGAGAGTCTGGCAAGTCTGAGTCAGAGAGTCTGTAAGATAAAAGTAAAATAAATTTTAAATTCTCTCAATGTTTATATCAAAAATTCCATCCAATATAATAAATATATCCAAATTTCTGATTTGATGATTGTGTATAATTGGTGTTTCTGTTCATAAAAAAATGCTACAATTTTTTTTGAAAGAACTCAACACTGCGCGTTGTCTAGTCTAGAGTCGGAAAATAAAAATAATTTAAATGTAATCATTCCTTCAGTGCGTTCACCCAGCACCATGACTACCTACCTATATATACGAGTAAGTGCTCGAAAGCAGCTTGAATACGAATACATACAAAGAGCAGACGTGAAGCTTGCGGTTACATTGGAACTTCTTCACAAGTTTAACTTAAACTGGAACTTAAAGTTATTAGCGTTACAATCTTTTGCTATTTTCCTGTTAAATTTAATTTAAAGTGAAGAAAAGTCAAACGAGTCTAAAGACAATCTGTCTACAGTTCTTAGTTTATTAATTTAGAAGTCCCTTGGTCACTTTTCGGCTTCGTCTCCAGTCTTTAGAGGTTTTTTTATAGTATTTTGGAAATCAAGCCCTTACGTTTTATATCTTCTATTAGGTGGGTTGTGCAAAAATTTGTAATGTGCTATTTTGTTGAGCCGGCCATTTTGGAATAACAAGAAAAGTTATGAATTTAATACGCGTGGTTTTTCCTTTTAATAGAATAATGCTGGTTCTATAAAATGTTTTTTAAATGTAATTATATAATTCACATTTTAAAATTTTTTGGAACAGCACACAATTATTTTTGATAATAATATCTGCTTGTAACTGCTGCTGTAACGTGCAAGGTTTTGTTTTCGATTTCCACTCGAGGAAATGAACTGTAGACGGAAAGCGCGTTGAGTATCCCAGTATACACACACACATATATATATATATATATATATATATATATATATATATATATATATATATATATATATATATATATATATATATAAGCCAATAGAAGTGGGCGTAAAAAAATGTATAATTCCGTCAATTTGTTATCTACTTCTTAAAAGATGTATTAAGATGAGAAGAAGAAGAGTTCAGTTCCCGGCGATCAGTTAACTCAAGGTCAAATATAACGACTATCATTAATTTGCAGCTGAAACTTTATAATTCTTAAACGTTTCTTTGCAGAGGGAATAAAAACCAGTAAAAGCTATGGTTTATTATACAATATTAATATACTTTATTTCTTAAGTTCCTTAATGAAGATTAAATTTAACCAACACTTTAAGTCAAATTAATTAAAAGCGGTCGGTTCTTAGTGTGAATTTGCAATGAGAATTCAGTTAGTCGTAAATCTTGTCAGTATCTATTCGCTGAACCACTTTAGAATAAATTCGAACCGTAATTTTCCGGCACTAGCATTTTAGAGCTATTGATAATCTGTAGGAGAGAAGGAAAATAAATCTTATATCTAATTTTATAATCGTGTTGTAGTGGAACGTTATGGTTATGAAACCCAAAATCACTCACAATAACCGGAGGTACGGCTTAGGGTTCCGTAACTAAGGGATACTTATTATGAAGACTTCGCGGTCCATCCGTCTGCACTGCCTGCCGACAGACTCCGTCTCGTGAATCGTGATAGCGAGACCAAAAAATTACAAATGTTATAAAAGTGAAAATCCGTTATACCACATTACTTCCACATTATTCCAGCTATTCAATTATTTCCGAAAAAAATATAATTAATTATCTTAGTTTCTGTGTTCAAGAGAACTCAAGGGTTTTATACTCGACATTATTATACAAATGCAAAACAGAGACAGCCAGTTGACGCTTCGTTATAAGCGACAGACATCGGACTCTCGTTTCAATAAAGTGTCGTCAAAACTTTGTCGATGTTTCTTCTTGCGGGAAATATTCGCAATAAGAAGAGTAACTGCTCAGTTTTTGTTTCTTTATGCAAGTTTTTTTACATTTATATTCTATAGAATGATATGAACAGAATATGATTCTAAAATATTGTTATTGTATTTTTTTACTTTTTTTATTATTTTTATTTTTTAATATTTAAAAATCAATTACATTTTCAATGACTAGTGTCAGGACACTACGTTTCCATTAAGACACTTCCGTTCCCCGCTTTCCGCCAAGTTCCAGGGCCATTCGGCTGGCCCAACTCAATGCAAGGCTATGCCTCGTTACCAGAGCGAGTAAATGAAATATTTAATCATTTGCCTCGCGTGAGAATCGAAGCCACAACCTATCGCTAGTACAGTCGCACGCCTGTGCCCCTGCGCCACGACAGACTCACTTACCATCTGACAGATTCGTTGTTCGTGTAAAAACCACATCTTAGTATAAAATAAAACTGGGATCATTCTACTCTAATTGGCACCTAATTTATGGTTGCAGTATAAATTAGAAGGCGGGCAGCACAAAAGCATAACTTTCACATGCTTTGTACTGCACGACCGTAATATACTACGTTTCGTGTTATTTTTTCTCGTTATCGTCTCATTGTGATTACTTTTCTTTACTCCTTTTTTTATTTGAAACCTGTGTTTGTATGATTCAGTAAGTTCGTACAAGGTCTTTTCATGTTCACGCAGCCATATATTTTAGTGTGTTGACAAAGGAAACGTACTGATAGGTCATTTTGCCTAATATAAAAGTAGAGTAGTTTAGATAAAAGTAATTAAAATTATATATTATATAGATATAAAATTATATAAAGTAAGCCGTCGGTATTTTTATAAAAATCAGCTTCACGCTGTATCCCGCACATATCAGGATAGGTAGAGGGGACCTACTTTAAGACACTTCGTTCCCTACTTTCCACCGAGTGGAGACATTGCGTGTTGAGTGGCGGAACTCGACGCCGCGCCTTACCTCGACTCCAGAGCGAAGAAATGGAAATATAAATGTAAATAAATATTTCATCTCCGCGAGTATCGAACCCACAACCACTCGATTTACAGTCACATTTAGAGACACTCTTTTTATTTTAATAATAATAATAATTTTAATTCCTTACATAGAAATTTTCTTTTTGTTAACGTTCATTACGTTTATACGTACATATATAACTACGGTGAGAAAAAAAACAACGCCTCTCCGCTTTGTATCACTTGTGAGCGCCATTTTTGAATATTTATACAGCCTTTCCTACAAACATAATATTATGTTAATAAAACTTTAAATTCTTAAGGATTATAATTTAAATCAAGGTTTGTTATAATTTAAAGTACATTAAATATTTTCTCGAAGACATCAGTGCCAGGAACACGAGATAATGTAAATTATTATACTTTTAACAGTTAATGAAAGTAAAACAGAAGCGCTATAAAATTAATAAAGTCAGCATTTGTTGGAATTCTAAGACCGCTGACGGAGCTTACGGAGTAGATTTTATTAATATTATAATAAAAATGTGTTAATTATAAAGTAAAAATGTGAACATGACATTAAAAATTACGTTTAGATTTCAAATGAATTAACTGCTTTAGATTTAAAATGTAAAATAAGAATTTTTTTGGCAATCAACTTGTGGATCTTAATTCAGCAAAGTATATATAATATTTGAGGCCAGTCGTGGCGCAGCGGCACGGAGTGTGACTGTACCGACTAACCGATTGGTTGTGGGTTCAATCCCCACACGAGGAGATGAAATATTTACTTAAATTTATATTTCCATTTCTTCGCTCTGGTGTCGAGGTTTAGCACGGCGTTGAGTTCTGCCACCTGCTGAACACGCAATGCCTCCAGAATTTGACAGAAAATGGGGAATAGAGTGTGTTAATTCTAGGTTCCATTTGCCAACCCTGCTTGCTGTGTGTGTGCTGTGTGGGAATCAGCGTGAAGCTGATTTTTTAATTTTATTTATAATATTTACACACCTAAACACTATGATGCTTTTAAATCTATCATTATAAGGAAAATAAATTTATATAATATTAGGTTCGTATTCAACAATATATGGGAAAAACAAATCGGAAAGAACAACTCAATCAATAAAATGTATCTTGCTACATATAATTTAGAGATTGTAACAATTATATTTTGATTTTAAATTTGTTGTTTAAAAGTTTTAAATTTGTTGTTTTGTTTAAAAAAAAAATCTAAAAGTTTCTCAAAGCTCTTAATAAACTGTATTGTACAACATATAGACGCGAAACAAATATTTATATATGGTTGTCTTATATGTAAAAAAATATTAAAACATAAAATCACGTCAAAAGCGGAGGCTTAATGGATATAATAACGGCTCAAGTAGGCAATATATTATTCTCTTTCCGCGGGATTACGTGCGTTATATTGAAAGGTATGCTTAAAATGTTTTATTGAATAAATTTAATAAGCTCCGATTTAGTCAACTCACAAATAGATTTTTTAAATTTATGATTAAAATGACTGTTTTTAATGAGGTAAAAGTAATTATTTTGGTTTGTTTTTGCAGCAGCGTTTGAATATTGCCTAATTAGAATAGTTTCATAAGATCTGATATAGGTACATAAGATTCGATTTTATTAGATTTTCTGTTAAATATCCGTCACTTACATTAATTATATAACATACACTCGATTCCCGCTTGCGTTAGGATAGCAACATTATCAAAAAAAAATTCGGCTTAAATTTCGATGAAAACTTGCACCCAGCAAGTCATTGAGTCAGAGAGTGGTCTTCTGCTCGTAAAATAATTGAATATTGTGTGTAATTTCACATTATCATTTCATGTTACGAGAAGAAGTAGCCAGTTTCGAAACTAACTAAAGTAACAATAAGATGTACTTCAAAAATATTTATTTAGTTTTAAAACGTTGAATTGAATCGAAAAATTCAATTGAAAGAATAAACGAAAGGTTCTACAATGTGGCGTGAGACAGCACGGAACGTTGTTATTGCGCTTAAACAAACGCTCTGGAGGAGACTTGTGTGGAGATAGCAAATTGTGGTTGTATCACACTAGTTCTTGGGTTGGCTTTATTTACTACTTTAAAATTGAATATTACAATTTTTTTTTTATTTTATTTTAAATATAACTCTATTGATATTGAATTTTAAGACATTTTACGAAATAAAAGAAATTCTAGAAATTATTGGCGAATTAAAGCAAATGGAATTATTATTCACGTTAATAATTTTACTTTATCTAAGAAAATGATAAACTCTGTATTTTCGTAATTTTTTTTATTTAAATCGATATATCATAGTAATTTAGTAATTGGAATAACATTCAAATAAGAAAATAAAGTAAAATGATATATTATATAAAATACTGCATATATTATTTAAACAAAGCCACAGCGAGTTAACGCGGGTCGGCAAATTTGTGACACTTCCCATACTTCTCAAAACCCCTGATCCTGTAGTGGAAGTTAAGGCACGCGGTGGATTGTTGAACAACTAATTAGTTCAATGATATAGGTCGAGGTTTAGTACAGAATAGGTGTTGTTATATTAATAGTTGTTACGGCTCCCATTTGGTTATTTCATTTCTTATTTCCAAATGTAGAGAAGACCTCTGTTGACCTTCGAGAGTACAATATCGATGATATTAGAGGAGTGTCAAGTAAAAAGCTTCGTAATCTGTTAAATAAATAAAAGTTTTACTAAAAATCTACCACCACTAACGTCTATATATCTATATAATATATATTTAAAATACATTTACTTAATTTACATTGGTCCAGTTTATATTTATCATCCTTACTTAGCAGTCGAGAAAAATACATTAGGAGTGAGAGCGTCGTGGAGCACGGGCCCAAGGGTGTGACTGGAAATTAGGATTTTCAATGTATTGTGTTCACATTATTTACATGTATGCGGAAAATCCTCAAAAAGTTAGTATTAAGAACATTAATAATATTTTCAATATTATAAGCATTAGTTCTTTTTTTACAGTGTCAAAATAAATCATAGATATTCTACAAAAATTTTCAACTAATAATTAAAAGTTTTGATCATATAACTTTTATCACAACCATATAAATCACATAAACATAAAATTATATCACAACTAAGTTTTATATTATACATAAAACAAAACTTTTATCATCGTTGTTTCAAATGAATGAAAGAGTGTAATTAGAATGTCGTAAAACAAATGAATAGTTCACATTTCATACAGTAAATGCGAGTACAGTATATCGGTGCCGTATATATAATAATAAGAAACAAAAGGAGAGTTTAATAACGCACGCGGTAAGAGACAGCTCTTCTAAGCGCTTTGTTACATCACAGCTAGACAAATGCGCTGTGGACTTGTATGTATGAAAATAAACATACATTTTGTTCAAATTTTACAAGATAATAAAAATTTTTCATGTTGACCTAAATCGGAATATTTTTTGAATATGAAATGAAATATGAAGATTGTATATACTTTTGAATTTTAAAAGTATTTGACATATTTCAATGAAGCTGTGTTAGATTTTTTACTAGGTTGTATTTTTTTGCGGTCAAAATAGTATTTTTTTTTTTCTTAAATATGTATACTATATATTTCGTAAATATCTATTTAAGACTTAAGAATATTTTATTTCAATAAACTTACTTTTTATTTGATTATCACAGAACTATTTCATTTAAAGATAAATTTATAACGTGACTTAGTAGTAACTACAATTATTATTCTTTTTTTCAGGCAGGCAGAGGGAACCTAGTGTTAAGCACTCCATTCCCCACTTTCCGCCGAAGTATGGAGGTATTGCTTGCTGAAAGGCGAAACTCAACACCGCGCTTTGCCTCGACCTCAGAACGAAGAAATGGAAATATAAATTTAAATAAATATTTCATTTCCTCGAGTGGGAATGGAATCCACAACTAGTAGCGTTTATAGTCACACTTTGAGCCTCTGTACCACGGCCGGCTTCAATATTTAATTGTTTATTTTTTATATATCTTGATTTTATTATTTATACATTTTTATTTTATTATTTTATGTTACTTTAAGCCTTTGCCCCGTGCTCGTTTTCGAGATAAAAAATATTCTGTCATATGGTGAGTATTATTGAATTATTCTGTTCATCCATCCGCCAGCTGTCATCAGTTACGCGTCTGTTCTGGTTTTTGCTAATGGCCATCTGAACAATCCTGATGAGCACTATTTATTTCGCCGGTACCGTGTATAATAATTATATTTATTATAGAAAATTATATATAGAACTAAGCACAAATATTGACCTGGAGTATTAAACATTAAGAGAAAAGGGAACTTTATGAGGGAGGACATCACATAAAGAACGGACCGATAAAAAGGATGTGGGGAACGAAATCTTTATTTAGGCCACATTCACACAGTAAGGTACCCCTGGACCTGACCTTAGCTCCCATAATAAAAGAAACCAACAAATATTAAACAAAAATCAGCTTCACGCTGTATCACGTACACAGCAGGGTAGGCAGAGGGAACCTAGTGTTTTAGACCCTCCGTTCCCCACTTTCTGCCAAATTCTGGAGGCATTGAGTGTTGAGTGGCAGAACTCAACGCCGCGCTTTGCCTCGGCACCAGAGCGAAGAAATGGAAATATAAATTTAAGTAAATATTTCATCTCCTCGAGTGGGGATCGAACCCACAACCAGTCGGTTTTACAGTCACACTTCGTGCCGCTGCGCTACGACTGGCCTCAAACAAATATTAAATTAGTGATAAATAATATTTTCATCATGGATGCTAGTTCCTCGGGTCAGGGGTTCATCGGCTGTCATCTGCCATATTTCATTCTATCCACCAATAATAGCTAGCATAACAGCTTGGACCAAAAAATACATTTTGTGATATAATACTACTTGCAAGTCTACGTTTGCCTGTATGAGTGTTTTAAATACCAGAAAACAATTGAAATGACTGATTGATGCAAATGCAATCAAGGTTTTATTTTTGTTTTTGACAACGAAAGGATATACGACAAATTCTTTTGAAAGTGCGCTATTTGAATGATCCCGACCTTTGCAACAATAGTGAATGCCAGTCCCCACGAGCCCCCGATCCTGTCACCTAACGCTATTGTCTCTGTGGTAAATATTGAATACCTGTCATAAGCTTTACGTTTTACTGAGAGAAATTGGTATTATATTTTAATAATAGCGCTACGAACATATTTAATGGGGAAAAGTAAAATAAATTTAAATGTACATACTATACTAGATTCTTATTTTGCACTGCAATATAAATGACTTTAATGGGAGCAATACAAAAAACAAAACTTAGAGTTATACATATGAAAAGACACATATGAATATGCATAATATATTTTATAAAACCCCTGCAAAGTAGGCTTTATTGCTATCAGTCGCTTCTAACGAGAAAAATGCTTTGTTGAAAAGAACTTTGCGGAGGAGTTCCGGAAAATAGAAATTGCATTCGAAAAATATAATTAAGTGAAAAATCACAAACAGAACATTTTTAAATGCAATATATATTAATTTTATATTTTTTTAAAAAACTATTCGTAGACTACCTACGCTTAAACTTGTTTGCAAGTAGGCGTAGGTTCATACGTAGATTCACTTCGCTACGATAAATTTGGTAAAACTTTACCATTTATTAAAGTTAAAAATGAATATTAAATAATAAATTTGTATATACTCTCTCTTTCTTAAATACTTTTTATTTTACTAAAAATGAATATATTATTTTATAAAGGATTTATAAGCAGTCTTTCGTTCAAGTTGTTTCAAATGTATGTGCATTAATTCAATAGTAAAGTACCGCTTCGTAAGCACCTCAAGTTTTACGTGCCTACTTGGGACGCGTTTGAGAGGCAAAAGGGGGCTTTAGCGACTAAAATTTGGATAATGTGTTAAAAATATATATTTATTATAGGATAATCATTACCTTGATTATTAACGTAATAATTTAATAATTAGTTTTAATTAGTACCTAATAAGTGAGAAAATAGTCACATTATATATTAGTTGAATGAACATGAACATAATTCCAAAAGTATTTAATCATTAAATATGAAAAAATAGTATTCCATATTTAATGATTAAGTTTAATGATTAATTAGTATAGACTAATGCGTAGTATTATTTACATAAAAAGATTCAGGATCCAATAAAATGTCGCATTCAAAAATATTTTTACACGGGCACCAGAACAACGCGATTGGTTGTGGAATTGACTCCCACTCGACGAATAATATATGTAATATTTTTAATTTAAGGAGGCAAAGCGCGGCGTTGAGTACCGCCACTCAACACGCACAGCCTCCAGAATTCCTCTCTGCGTAACCTGGTATTTACATGATAGCGAAAAACTGAAAAAAAATCCAAACTCTGAAAAACCCAAAGTTTGTTTTAATATCTTTGAAATATATTTCCATCGGGATAATTCATTTGCACTAATGTATCACGAGCGGGACATCACCTTACGCTCGCAGGAGGTCGTTATGCAGATTCAGCTATCGCCGTGAAGTAACAAAGCTCGTGCATATGGCAAAGTGACATTCAGTTTCAGATATTTACTCAACATATTTAGTCAGACTTATTTTTTATATTTTTAAGATATAGAGTGGTGGAATTCAACCGTCCTTTATATCTCTGCGAGGACATGAAAATAAATCATTTCCTAGACTGGGATTTGAACCACCATCGCGGTTGTTTCACTGAGCCACAATGTGTTCAAATCTTACTATTTTCATATGATAATCACTATATTTGAATAAAAAATTTACTATACAGTAAAAACATACCTTTTGCTTATTATTTTTGCAATAATAACAATATTTTAATATTTCCACAAATCATGTCTTTGACTTATTGTGGAAATGCCTTTCCGGTTTGATAATATAAATTGCGATGAGTTTATTTTTTAGATAAGAAAAAAAACTTTGCATTCCATGGGTTCACCGCATTCTCGTGTTGCAGTACACCCAAATATGGATAAGAAAGGATAGCAGAATGACGTCACTATATTTATTTGTGTTTTGAAATTCAGTGTATCAAATATCAGGCACTTATAGTTTTTAGCCCTAATAATATAATATTTTATATTTCTTTTTGGCTTCACGCTGTATTATGCACATAGTAGGGAGACAGAGGGGACCAGAGGATATTAAAACATTCCATTCCTATTAAGACACTCACGATCTCCACTTTCCGCCGAATTCTGGAGGCATTGCATGTTGAGTTGTTGAACTCAACGCTACGCTTTGCTCCTTGGATAAGTACCAGAGCAAGGAACGAAAATATTGAATGTTTAATTTACTCGAAAAAATCGAAATGAATCGAAACCACAACCAGTCACGCTTACAGTGTGTGACTGTAAACGTGACTGGTCTTTGTAATATTTTCACCACAACAGTAACTGCTCAAGCAAACTCTACAGTAAACGTCCTCTTTATAGCTTATATAATACTTGTTTACTCTCGATCACATCATAATGCTGTATTTATTATTTTTATTATTAAATTTTTTACGTTATAAGTCCGTGTTAAGTATGTCCATTCAACAACCGTCCGAAAACCGTTGAGTCACGCGTCATTAGATAGAAGTGCACTTAAAACTTAGTTAGGAGTTCTAAGTGATGTGATGCGATAATGAGAAAATGCGGTCACGAGACCAAAAGCAAGTCGATTTTGGACGTTCGTTTAAGCATATTAGAACTTTCAATTATCGATTTTGAAGAAATTGTCAGTTATATCAGTTATAATAGTTATACATTAAAGAATATAGCTATAACACTAATGATAAGATCTAGTAAAATTATATATATATATATATATATATATATATATATATATATATATATATATATATATATATATATATATATATA
The DNA here is from genome assembly GCA_917862395.2 of Heliconius sara. NCBI lineage: Eukaryota > Metazoa > Arthropoda > Insecta > Lepidoptera > Nymphalidae > Heliconius > Heliconius sara. The sequence continues at coordinate 3,560,996 of OU860796.2, read as the reverse complement.
TATATATATATATATATATATATATATATATATATAGTTTCTGTTTAACAAGATTATTTAAAAAAAATAGAAAAAAAAATTGCTTTAAATAAATGGAAATATAAATTCAAATAAATATTAAATCTCTTAGAGTGGGGATCGAAATGACAACCAGTTTTATGCCTCTGCGCCAAGACTGGCGCATAATACTTAGGCGTAGAAGTTTTTCGTGTGATTTTTTTTTTATAAAAAGTAATACAATTTATTTTTAGAAGCTTTTTTCTGGCCCTACTTTTATAATCACACTAATGCAAAGCTCATCTTATACTTCGTGAACTGTACGTAATAAAAAAAAAATGGTATATTAATAATATTAAAAAGGATGTCAGTTCACGGTGCTAGAATATTATCATAATATATCGTTTGTACTTGAGAAATATTAACTAAATTAAACCACGCTTAAAAGCTAAATTATTGACAAAATAATACTCTTAAACCACCGTTAATGGTGTACATTGTGATATAATTAAGTTTTAAACGTATTACATAATTTAATAGAAAACGCGAACGTTCAGTTAGAATTAAGCCTAACTCGGTGCTTTATTGGCTAGCAGCTGCGATCGTTATATTGAAAATGACAGGGCAAAATGTATCTCGCATGTTTTTACACCATAACGTAATGTGTTCTTTCTTTACGTGGATGTTTTAAAGTATTTACGTGGCTGTTTTAAACTAAATGGGCTTTTAGACAAATTTTAGAGTGTTATTCCATTGCATTGTATATTTCTTGCTAATAATAGCAAGAAATAGAAATATATATAAAACTTTATTGACAAGAAAAAATGATAAATAAATTGTATCAATTATAAGCAGTATGAATTTTTTTATAAGAGTAGATTTCCAAACTGTAATTGAATTTGGGCGTGATATTTAAATGTGTTATACAGTACTAGAGACTTAAACGCGACTTTACTCCAAGCTGCTTCTGCTTCGAAGTCAAAAAAATGACATACATTTTTTTAAGTATATATGTTGTTAGCGTACTCGTGTAAAAGAGGGTAGATTTAGGTGAAAAAGATGATAAAAGCAGCGGAATTGTGTCAATCGGGGGCAATTGCTTGTTGGTAACGGCCCTTATTGGAAGGAAACTAGTGTGAGGTATTGTAAGTAGGTGATACATATCACCTACAATTTCAATGACGTGGTATCCCTTTCCAAATAGTTTAAAAACATTTAGACGATGTGTGTATTTATCGTGTATGTTAAAAACTAAACTATAACCGCTTCCGATTTCTAACAATATTTTAATAAAACGTATCTTATGTCTTTTCTTATACTTTTAAGAATATGTGAACAAAGTTTCTTGGTAATCAGTTGAGTAGTTTTGGTGTCAAAGAGTAACAAGAAAACTTACATTTATATCTATAGTATTAGTATGATGACCTATGAAACAAGTATGTCTACACAAAGCACGGAATTGTGTTTCAGTTAACACGCAATCAATTGACTTATGGAAAGCAGAGAGTTGTGACACTAATTTCTTTCTGCCATATGAAATAGAATATAGAAGCGTTTAATATTAATTTACAAAAATTCAGAAAAGATATTTATTTTTTTTTTTATTTATTTATCAGCTTCACGCTGTATCCCGCACACTGCAGGGTAGACAGAGGGAACGTAGTGAAAGACACTCCGTTCCCCACTTTCTGCCGATTTTCGGAGGCATTGCGTGTTAAGTGGCAGAACTCAACGCCGCGCTTTGCCTCGACACCAGAGCGAAGAAATGGAAATATAAATTTAAGTAAATATTTCATCTCCTCGAGTGGGGATCGAACCCACAACCAGTCGGTTTACAGTCACACCTTGTGCCGCTGCGCCACGACCGGCCTCAAGATATTTATGTATTTTTAAATATGTCATTAAATTAAAGATGTTTGCCAAAACATTGTATTCATTTTTTTTTATGGAAAAGACAAGGCAAACGAGCGTTCGAGTCACTTAATGACAAGTGATTACCGCCGCCCACGGCCCCGTGCAACCCCAGAGGAGCTACAGGTACGTTGCCAGCCTTTAAGCTGGGTTGGGCTCCGGAGCCCGGTATTACATTAGGCGAAACGCAGTGGCATAAAGCCACTACTTCACGCCGGTTTTAAATGCCGGGGGTGGTAATGATCCGGTCGAGTCTGCCCATGCGTGTTGCCATTGCTGGTGATGGGACTCTACCACACGTACTTTAGTCGCCTCTTACGACACCACCAGTACCAGGATGATCCAATTCTAGGCCGGGATCACACGGTGCACATTTAATGCCGCATATTAAATCTTTTCAATATATATACAACATGTATACTTTTAAACATTAGTATAGCTTATATTGGATGTGACTCTTACATTCCTCCGGCGGAGGAAATTGCCGGTTGTAAAGATGATGGCAAGTTTGTTAAGGAAACAACAAAATATCTTTGAAAGTTTATTTTGATGTACTCTTTATAATTATTTTAAAGATTTCAATATATTTTTTTTTAAACACAGAGCTCAAATAGATTTAGATCATATCACCATTTTTAGATTCTTGTAGGTAGGCCGAGGGCACCTGGGAACCTAGTGTACTATGCTCCGTCTGTAAGCCTCAGATGAAAAGTATGTAGTTAGCGCTAATAAGTAAGTAAATTTGTTTGTTTTGTAGATACTGGTAGGTATGTAAGATTGCAGTCCAGTATTTGTGTCAAGTATAAACTTCATAAAGCTTGCTCCCGGGAAAAGGCGAACTTTATGTGTAAGTTTTATACTTCGAGTCGCCTCACGTTCTCAGGGCTCTGGGCGCTTTATGTTTACTATAGATTTTGATTATATTTATGTTTTGAGAATAAAAAAATCTAAGTCAATATTTTTGGTTGGATGTTGAATTGTGGATTTAATGCGAGAACTTCATTATGCAACTGACAGGGTTTACAAATATCTATTAAAATTTTTAGAATTATTAATTGCCTTTTATTCTATATAAATTTCTGTATCCAAAATCATTAATCCAGATGCTATGAGCACCACGATAGCATACATTGTGAAATAACGAATAACAAAAATAAATAATTTAAGAAATAGGAGTATTATAAAAGAAATTATTAAAGCGTAAAACTCTACGTTAGGTGCTTAATGAGATCACTAGAGTGCGATGCGTCAGGCCTCTACGGAAAACCAATTTGTCGTGATCACGATTTGTGACCGCCGCCTTTCACCCTGTTACCAAATAGCAAATTAGCTAGCGTTCGCCGATTTTCTTAGGTTAAAAAACATATGATTTCATACGATAATTGAAATATATATTACCAGTGTATGATTATTTGATTTTAAAAATTTGAGGCCAGCCGTGGCGCAGTGGCACTAAGTGTGCCTGCATATCAACCAAACAACTAGTCGGTTGTGGGTTCGATTTCCACTCGAGGACATGAAATATTTATATTTTCATTTCTTCGCTCTGGTGTCGAGGGGAAATCGCGGCGTTAAGTTCCGCCGCTCAACGCGCATTACCTCCAGGAATTGGCGGAAAGTGTAGAACGGAGTGTCTTAACATTAGGTTCCTTCTGCCTACGGTGCAGGATACAGCGTGAAGCTGAAAAAAAGTAATAATATTACGTTATTATTCGCCAGCATATTAATTTAAACAGTCATTTATTTTTTTGTTTTTTAGGTAATGTTGAATGAACCCAAAGATGAAGTGATTAGATTTATATGCTATAGTTGAGTGTGAAAAAATATATAATGATGAAATAATAATATTTTTTTAGTATCACGCGCGCAGTAGGATAGGCAGATGGAACCTTGTGCTAATACACTCTATTTCCCATTTTCTTGCAGAATTCTGAGCATGTTGATTGGCGGAACTCAAGGCCGTGCTTTGCTTTGACACCAGCGTGAAGACAAGAAAATATTAAATATTTCATTTCCTCGAATGGAACTCGAACCCACAGCCTGTCGGGTTTACAGTCAGACACTTGTGTCCCAGGACTGGCCTCACTTGTACTAATTATTATATTTATATTAACTAAATAAATACTATTAATGCAACTTCCAAATTGCCAATTCATATTTTTCCTACGCGAGATTGAAATGAAAATATTTTGACCAAAATCTTACCGGGGAGCAGGCCTTCGCCTTTATCGGAGAGGCACTTTATCGTAATTACAAATTGTAAGCGCCTTCTGTGCTATAATCGATGATCTGACAAATTAATTAGACAAACAAAAGTTCATATTTTGTATGTATAGAAAATATAGACTTTTTTGTGTATAACGTTTTGCACATTCACATTATGTGCATTTTGGAAGATATGATTGTTTTGTAGAATTATTTTTTCTGTTGTCAAAACGTTTGAAAAAAATATTTGATACTTATTAAAAGATATATTCTAAGAATCGTAGGCATGGTTGTAGCGAATATTTTTACGTTACGCAAAAAAATATTTAACTTAAAAAATAAATATGTATAATTATTTTGTAGCAAGTGGAAGGTGACTGCTTTAACATCGTTCAGCCAAACATGTATTTAACAACTGCGCCACGAGGACGCCGTGTTTGATGTCTAAATATGTATAATAAGTATACTATGACCAAAAAGAAAATCGAGATTTTGCACGCGATATTTTTGCAATATAATATAATTATATTGGATTATATTATATAAAAATATAATATAATTCAATATAAGTATAAAATGTTTTAGGCAGCCGTAACCTATACTCTATATTTCTAAACTCTAGCGGGTGAAAAAGCAAAGCAAAAATTGTTCGTAAATAAACCAGAAGCGTCAAGATTTATGTGTTGTGCCAATAATGTATTCAAAGAAAGAACAAATCCATCGGAATAAAATGACAGAGATCCACCCTCGTTCGTGGTTAACGCAAAAACTTTTATATTGTCGTCATCTTATTGTTTTATTTACACGCTTTACTATTGGTGTTTACACCAAAAATAGTAATTTATTTCTTTTCATTTCAACTTACAAATTTTATTTAATAAGGTTTGATTCCAATAAATGACAATTATTTAAATTTCTATGAAATACGGTTCATTTAATGTGCATAAACAAATAATATTAAAATTCAAAAGATATCCAACTGCATAGGAGCTATAATTGTGCGATATTATTTTTGATATAAATATAAATAAAACCTTCAAGCTGTGAAATACCTATCAACATACAAAATAAACATCTGGGTACTTACGAGTATGTTATGTAACAGGTAATATTTTTGAAATAACTCTATTATGATAAAACAAGAAATGATGCCTGATTTGGAATATATGTGGTTGAATGAAAAAGAATTATATCGATGCAACTTTACATTTCCACGAAATTTATGTATTATTACAATTACCTACTCTGAAGAAATTTCGCATTCGTGCTTGGTAATCTAAATAGGACATTACACTTAGTGTTCAACGAATTATGTCAAATTGCAATAACATGATTTAAGAGATTAAGTTTAAAATTAACTAAAACAATAAGAAAAATCTATTACTTAAATGTTTTTTTTTGTTGATTTTATCAAATTTATTTGTATACTAGTAGGTATACGGACTAACAAGCCGTTCCAAGCAAAGTTATTACAAATACGCTGCTCTAGAAATTCATATGAGTATCTTCAAAAAAATCAATTCAATATAGTCAGCTACTCAAATTTATTCAATGTCCATTATATTCGGTTAAGTGCGAACCTAACATACCAATATGTAGCTGGCTGAAAGCCAAGGGCCTAACGATAGATGCCTACTTTTATGTCTTCACCATGAAAAACATATTGGAATACGACCTAGTGAGTGAAGGTTGAAATATTGGAAAAAAGATATTGTAACGAAAAGAAAAGTTTTATTACAATGATTTTAAAGATTTTTGGTTATTCTTGCGTAATTCTTTTCTCTTTTTTTAAAGATTACGTGTGTAATGATTTTATATTTATGAGCTTTCATATTCGCAATAATTTATTATAAAAATGTAAATCAACTTCTTTGTTTAGTAAAAAAGATATTTTTGGAAATAATAATAATAATAACACTTTATTGCAGGTTTACAATTGGATTATACATTCGATTCACACGTACATAAGATCAATGTGCAATGGCGGCCTTATCGCTAAGAGCGATCTCTTACAGGCAACCAACAATATAGGATTAATGAAACAAAAACAGAACAGTGCAAAAGTTACATTGATATATACATAAATAACAAATATAGCTTAATAAATAAATAGAATGACATATATAGATTAATACATACATAAATACATACATACACAAATACATACAAAAATACATACGTAGATATATACATACATATACATACAGATTCATACATAAACTCTGTATATACATACAGATTCATACATTAACTCTGTTTATGGACTCTGTTCCAGGTAGTGTTTTTTAAGACGGCTTTTAAATGCTCCAACCGTCTGAGATTTTCTAATACTCAGTGGCAGCTCATTCCACAACTTTACTGTCTTGACAGTAAAGGAGTCACCATAGCATTTCGCTCGGGACAAAGGTATTTCGAGGAGGTTGTCAGTGCGGGAACGGAGACATTGTACATGAAGGGAGTTCGACCCCAGGAACTTAAACCGTTCTTTAAGGTACGAAGGAGTAATAGGATGGTAAAGGATGGTATAAAAGAAATAAGTAATATAAGTTTATAGAACTGTCACCAGAGGACACTGAAGACACGACACGGAGGAGGACACGGAAGAAGAATAGAATTAGATAAATAGAATTTAAGATGGACATTGTACAAGCTTAATAGTATTTTACTCTGGAAGATATATAAGTTTGTAATAATTTACCACATATACACGTATATACACGTAATCACGTATACACCACATATACACGTATACGTGTCGGGCTACCCTACTAAAATTGTTATGGGTACGTGAAGATAAAAAAAAAATATTTAAATTTATTACTAAAATATATGTTTTACTTATGTCACATGTGAATGTTTAAACATTCTTTACTAGTGACTTAAAACTATTGTTATATTAAAGCAAAATTATACAATATTAGTGTATAAATTATACACTATGTTATTTTGATGTATGAGCGATATTACTGTAAAGTTTCATCTAAATCCGTTCTTTACGTATTTATAATATACTAATATTATAAATAAGTAAACGAAACGAACAAAACTAAACGAAAATTAAAAGTGGATAAATAAATATATCAGAAATGTAATAAGTTCTTTGATTTTCACGATTATTACACATATTAAATGAAACTAATTTAACCGGATTAATCGCGTATATTTAAGGTTTTTACATTTTGGAAACCCGACGTTTCGAACACTTTACAGTAGTCCGTGGTCACGGGTAGATCTACCCGAGGACTACTGTAAAGTGTTCGAAACGTCGGGTTTCCAAAATGTAAAAACCTTAAATATACGCGATTAATCCGGTTAAATTAGTTTCATTTAATATATCAGAAATGCCTTATCTGTATAAATTTAATCTTCGAAAAAATGGAGGATTTAATTGAATATTTTTTTACCAAGCAAATATAACGAAGCAATAGAAAAAATATTTTAGTCACTTAAATGTAAATACAATTAAAGATCATTAAACGAATTTATTTTTATTTATACAAGAACTATTTATTATTAAAAAACCGTTTTTAGCGGTCGGTGCCAGCCAACGTAAAAGTAATAAATATATAATTTAAAAGACAGATTTTTATGAATTTCAAAAATGACACATTTATTTCTAAAGTATCTATAATTCTTTCGTTATTCTTTGTCTTTTATTTTTACTTCGAAGTAATTAAAATTATATTTTCTATTTTTTAGTTTTCGTTTAACTTTATGCAATCAATTTTTGTTTTTTTTTTCTAATATTTTCTTTATGTAATTTTTATGGGCAATATTGTACACACAGTGTTGTATATTCGCTACAATTTCATCTCATCTCGAGTCGTATTTAGTGAGAGCTCATTACGTACTCGCTTTCCTTCTCGTGTGGTATTTATCCACTCTACCCTAAATATTACGTCTGACGTTCTATTTTCAAAATTAAAAGATATTAAAGATATTTTTTGGTTACTTTATCATTTTGTTTTATTTTGATAGATTTTCCATAAAAACAAAATAAAAATAAAAGAGCCGAGAATAAATTATATAACTAGATTTTTGTTTTTCATTTATATGAATGTTTTGTTGAGAATTTGCTGCTTGATTTTTTTTTTATGGAAAAGACACGGAAAACAAGTGTTCGGGTCACCTAAAGGTAAGTGGTACCGCCGCCCACGGCCCCGTACAACACTAGAGGAGTTACAGGTGCGTTGCCGGCCTTTAAGGTAGGTTGGACTCCGAAATCCGGCATTACCTGATGCAAAACGCAGTGGCATAAAACCACTGCTTCACGCCGGTTTTAAATGCCGGGGGTGGTAATGATCCGGTCGAGTCTGCCCATGCGTGTTGCCATTGCTGGCGACGTGACTCTACCACACGTACTTTAGTCACCTCTTACGACACCACCAGTACTAGGATGATCCTATTCTAGGCCGGGATCACACTTCTTGAATGCGTCGTTATACTGATTAATAATATGTAAAATTAGTTTTACGTTTTATCCTGCATACATACAAGAACCATCTTGTATGCGTGCGGGATACAACGTACCTTTCACCAGAAAGGCAGAGGGAACCTAGTGTTTAGTTAAATCTGTTCCCCACTTTCCGCTTAATTTTTCGAGGCTTTGCATGTTAAGTGGTAGAATTCAACGCCAGGCTTTTGATTTTGTCAGAGCGAAGAAATGATTCTATTCATTCCTTGTGCCTCTGCGCCGCAACGGTCTCCAATTGGCGATTTTAATTGTGAAGCTAGTGCATAAAGATACTATTATATCGTTTTTTTTTTCTCAAAACCATACTCATTCATTTTGTGAAAGTTAACGACGGCGTTGAGCTCCTCAAATTGTAACACAAGACTGTGTTGACAAACCTGCGTATTATTGAAAATTGAGAACTGTGATGTTTCAATAATCGATATTTCCATGAATATTTCAATTCAGAAGTCTGTTTGAACTTTTTTATATTTTTTTTTATTTCTTACACTGAACATGTAATGTCTTTAACATCGGGGAGTAAATGCTGAACTTGTTGGAGTGTCTTAACACTAAGTTCTTCCCTGCTTTAAGTAGGATAAAACAAGAACAATTTTGAAATTGAAAGTATATAAATAAATAAACGTCCTAAGTGCTCCAACAATAAAAATCCATCGGCGCGCTTCATCATCTGATAATGAAATTAATTAATTTGGAACTTTTCTAATATAATATATTCGTTATCTAACATGAATATCGACATGTAAAGTTTGAACATGTAAAATATCATAATTAAATCAATTGACAAAAGTTTCGAGTTTTACGCGTGTTTTCCAGTAAAATTTATTTAATTACGTCCTTATCTGGACCGGAAGGGATTTGAGTGGTTACTATGTAAATGTTAATTGCAACCCAAATCACAGAAATTTTAATTGCAACAACCGCTATGTATATTAAAATTTTTGCATATTTAGTATCGTTATTGTTTATTTGGTAGTACATTTATATGATCTTTCTCAAAGAATATTAGATGTGGCAACCAATTTTTTATTAATTGTAAAATTAGGGGAGCATGATTCTGGTTCTTAAATTCGTTCTCTGTCTCTCTTCGCTCAAGTGTAAAGTAAGATATACGTTAAATGAAAAAGAGTTATGCATATAGTTCGGTTTAAAATTAAAATATTTTATCACGTTTTTATTTATATTTTGTAAAGTTACTTAAAATATAAAATTTCTAACTGTAAATGCTCTGGTAAGATAAAACGCGACTAAAGCTTTACTACTTAACTCGAAATGTCAAAAAATTTAGTATACCGTGGAAAACTGATTATCTTGAAACTAGATCCTCAGCGTATAATGACAGAAAAAGTAAATATTGTTTAAAAAAGATACTATTATATACCTTTTTTTCTTAAGCTAAAATTCTTATTCCATAATAATAAATATAGACTTAAATATATGATACTATGATTATAAGTAAAAATATTAAATTTTATTAAGTGTCATATAACATGTAAATACGATTTATTTTATTTACAGCAGTAAACGTTCTAAATATAAAACTTTCAAAGTACTTAAGACTTTAAACCATTACTACTTAATACCGTTATGTTATTATTATTTTATAGTATGTGTTAAATTAAATATTTACCCATAAATATTGTTATTTGGAGAACTATTATAATTATTTCTAATAACCTTTTCATTCTCTGTGGTATTTCGTGGTGTATAACTTGACTAAAATATTCCGCAAGAGAGCGCACACCCCAAAGGCTTTATCATCATTGAGAATGCTTTTAACCAGTTTTTTTGGTTACATTATATTTATATAGAGAAACATATATCTTGTTTATTGGTTTATTGTGTATTCTAACCGAGCTTTATTTTAGAAGCTTTTCTACTAACACTTAAATATTAACCTGTATGCTCCATATTCCTACACGGTAGGAATTCACAAGTACTGTAAATAAGTAAGTAGTACATTGAAATGTTACATTTTTTTTAGAGGACGCAATTTTATTTTTTTAATATGTAAACCAAATAATTATTTGGACTTGAGATGAAATTATACATAATTATTTATCGAACCAACAAACAACCTTTCGCGTTTACAGCCATACGTTGTGCCTCTCCGCCACTTCTGGACTGGACAAAGAGAAATTGAATGTGTCCCTACAATATTAAAATATAAAATGATGAATACGTTTCTTAAAATTTTCGATATTTTATTTTTACAAGCACAAAATTTCTTTTCAAATACATTCAACTTACCATCTACTTATAGCTTAAATGACATGAATAGGTACGCAGAAAGAGAGACAACATTTACAACAAAAAGGAGCGTTTACCTTTCTTTTGTATACAAATGGACGGTTGAAAAATAGTACTTTTAACGTTTTGTATTAAAAATAATGTTTTTCTGTATCTGAGTAAGCTTGTTTCAATAAAATATAAATAATATGGCAGTTTAGTTTAATTGCAGTTCACAGACAAAGATGATTATTTAACTGTCGAAATTGATATGATTTTAGATAAACGTTGAATATAGAGTTATTATGGCGCAGTGAGACCGTATGAGATTCTGTCCAGAGAAGAGAATTAATTATTTTCAATTTCCCGCTCCGGCAAGACAAAGTGCCAAGTTCTGCCAGTTAACACACAATGTTCCTATCTTACTTGCTATAATACGGGATACAGAGTAAAGCTAAAAATATGATCAATACTGATCTATATATCTGAACTTTATAATGTAAATTACTGAAGATTATATTTATAATCTGAACGCTCTTTCATTTTGTGAGCTAAGATAATTTACACATGAAATAATGGATTCTCCATTTCCCGTCTATTTACAAACTTTATCTTCCGGATAATGAAACCCAACGCCGTGTTAAATTGAGGTATCATATTTGCATACTATTGTAAATTTTTTGACGGGAAGTTTTCAGTATGAAACTTTATTTAAACGTATTGATGGTGGCAATCACAGTCTAGGAAAGTCTCATTCGTATAATATAGATACTTTTAAGTTTTAACATCTTTATAGTTTTTTAAATATTATTCCACACTGAAGCGCTTGGACAGTTTCCAAAAGGCGCAGGTTCGAATTTCGCTACGTTCAAATTTATAAACGTTTTCAAAAAATACTTTTAAAATAGTTTTAATTATGAAAAATTGAGCCCACTTCCACTTAAGATAATTCGGTTAGTTTGTCCATCTTGTTCGTTAGTGGTCTATTCAGTGCGTCAGTGGGTGTACGGCGCACCGTCAGTATTGAACGCCTGATAGTCTATTGTCCGTGCCTTGAGGTCTTGCTATAGCAAACTATAAAATGTTCACTCAACTTTGTTTCATTTTGGTTTTACTGAGTCGTGGCGCAGGCGCATTGTGTGTAACTGTAAACGCGACTGGTTGTGGGTTCGATCCCCATTCGATAAAATTAAATATTATTTAGAAATTGTCATTTATTCGATCTGTTGTATGTATTATTGTCATTTATGCCTCCAGAATTCGGCGGAAAATGAGGAATGGAATTTTTAAACACTAGGTTCCCTCTGCGTACCCCGCTTTGTAGGACACAGCGTGAAGCTGATTTATTTTGGTTTTATGTTCAATATCAAATTGATACTATACTGACAATAAAATATTTTAATTAGGAATAAACTCGTTGGCATGTAAGCCTCGACGGTATTAATTCTTTTTATCATCATGTACAATAAATAAATTATTTTATTTTCCGCTTCTCGCTGTATCCCGCATTGAGCAGAGCAGGCAGAACCTAATGTTAAGATCGAATTTTCGAGGCCATATGTGATATATGTTGAAGGGCGGAGCTCAACATCGTGCTTTGCCTTGTAACTAGAACGATAAAATAAAAATATTAATAAATAATATTCCCTTAATTCCCTTGAGTGAGAATATAATCCACAATCTTTGCGTTTATAGTAATACGCTTGTGCCACTGCGCCATGGCGGCCGTATTTATTTTTTTAACAATATAATCAAGTAGCAAGTAAAAGCGCTTATGGTAAGTAACCTTCTTTTTTTATAGCGCATTTCTTAAATTATTAATATCAATAAATAATGAACGTCACGCATTTTATGCTTACGTGTACGTGTCATCTTTTTTACTATTTATCTTCTTTACAGTCTATTCTTTAAAGAAAATAACATACTAGATGGAAATAAGAATGATACACCATTGTGATAAATAATAATATATTTTTTTTATAAAAGATTTGTTATTTGCGCCTCAAAACTATAATATGATGGCTGTTAATATTTATTTTAAAACAAAACAGTTTTACATTGTATACCGCTTACAGGTTAGGCAGAGGGAACCTAAGTTGTTAAGACACTCCGTTTTTTAGTTTCAGCCAAAGTTTTGCGATATTGCATTTTAAATGGAGCTCAAGGCTGCGATGAAATATTTATTTCTCCGACTAAGAATCAAACCTATAACTGACGCGCTTGCAGATATACATTTTTGAGAAAAGGAAATATGACGTCATATATTGTAATACATACATAAATATGATAAATCAGCTTAGTTCAATTGTTTATTTATGGTATTTTAAAAGGTAGTAACAATAATTAACAACGAATATTGTACTGAGTCCTATTAAATGGGAAACAGATGTTACAATGCTATAAAGTAGCAGCGCTAATATCCTGATTTCAATTATCTCTATATATAATAACACAGTAAAAATATTTTGTCTGTACATTTAGTAATTTTGACTGAAATGGATAGAACCTAAAAAGAATAATAGAAAGCGAAAAGATTTTTTTTTTAATTTCTTGTCTGTCTGTCTGCCTGTCGATATTTTTTTGTCCACATTTTTCTATAAAATTACTGAACCGATTTACTTGAAAATTCACCAATTGCTTTGTTTTAACTCAACTTAACTACTGAAGTATAGTTCATCAAAATCGGTTCATTAAAAAAAAGCTATCGTCATTTGAATGAACTAAACAAACTAACTAGTTTGCCTGCGAATATTATATAGCAATCGCGCTGGTAAAATTCTTGGCTAAAGAATAACATTCGAAATGTCTGGGTTATATGACTGTTGATAGAAATATATATTTTTGAAGCACTATTATATAATATTTTATACATTGAAGTAAACAAAATTTAATTGTTAGCGGAGATTACCTTCATAAATTATAACAGTTAAGTTTAAGTCGTAATTAATTCAACACAGAGATAAAAAACGATCTTGAAAGAAATATCAAGTAAATACAAAGATTTTTTGGTTGGTTCGTTCATATAATATATGTAACTAATTTAAAAACTGTACAGGTTAATATGCAATCATTACAGTTATTTTACAAAGAATATTATGAATCCTTCCAGTCAATTATTTAACATTTAAGGCTGTTTCTGAAGGAGTAAATTAAATTATTCACTGACATCAGCACATTTAATAGAGTTTTAAAATTATGGTGAGACGTACATTACATAGGTAAAAAGAACATAATGTTACAAAAATTAAAGTTAGGTTTATGTATATTTTATAAATTATATAAATTTTAATTCAAAACAATAAAAAATTCTTATAGAAATTACGATATGGTAGTAAAAAAATCATATTAGAAGTCATTATAGTTGTCAATCAATTCTGTTTAATTAATCAATAATCATGTATTTTAAGCGGGCGAAACCGCGAGAAAGCCTTAATATAAATTTAAAGAGAAAGTCTTAATATAAATGTACGAATAAATGACGCTATATAATATTCGAGTAGCGTGTAGCAATAATAAAATTTAAATAAAAAATATATACTTTAATATACACACAATTTGAGAAATACTTTAAATTCGTATAATATTTACAAAGTCTCGCAAGAAAAAGAAATGTAATCTAAAGAAGAGAACACATAGTAAAAGCCAGTCACTATAGCATCATCAAAAGACGCCCCCGAGCACTGGCTAACTAAATAAACAGCTCAATTCCACTGTTCGAGTGGCTCCGTCAGTCTCTACTACGTACTAAGTTAATTAGAGCATCTTGCACGACTCGGAGGATTATTACGTAATTCTTAAGTGAATTCATTGCAGTCTCATAGCAAATACAAAATAATAAACATAAAATAAACTTATCTATATATATAGAAGGAGTAAAAAATAAATTGTAATAATAAGTGTAGCTTGAAGCGAGTAGAACGCGATTGGTTGTAGCTTCGATTCCCAATCGAGGAAATTAAATAATTATATTTATATTTCCATTTTGTTCGCTTTGCTGTTGATGTTTTTGCTTTGGTTGCAATACTTTCAGTCAAGTCAGCGAAAAATGGAGATTGGAGTGACTTGAACACTATGTGCCGCCTACCGTGTTATGTACCGAACATAGCAGGGTAGGCAGAGGGAACCTAGTGTTAAGACACTCCGGTCCCCACTTTCTGCCGAATTCTGGAGGCATTGCGTGTTGGGTGGCAGAGATCAACGCCGCGCTTAGCCTCGACACTACAGCGAAGAAATGGAAATATAAATTTAAGTAAATATTTCATTTCCTCGAGTGGGGATCGAACCCACAACCAGTCGGTTTTACTGTCACACTTCGTGCTGCTGCGCCATGACTGGCCTCCTGGACTATGGAAAGATAAAATGTTAATACTGAAGTTTCCATCATATATTGTGTAATATAAGTATAATACATTGATTACAACTGATTTAGTTCGTCAATAAAAATTCAGATCGACAATCAAAAAGATAACTAACACATAACCTACTAAAAATCAAATCTAGTATTGATACGAGTGAAATTAACAACGAAAATTGTAAGCAAAACATCAGATACAAAGCCAGGTCCGTCGTGATTTATTCGTTACTTTTGCATATCGAGTGGCACTGCACCTACGAGTGCGTCGTTTGACATATTTATTAAAGGTCCTCGTCAAAATGCAAAATCCTTGTATGAATAATTCAATGAAGCTGCGTGATCCGCACCCGATATCGTCGATATTCCCGCAGAGAACATCATTTTAAATAACCTAAATCAATTTTGACAGCGATTGTCAGATTGTGTTTATTTTCTCATTTTTTATTTTTCATATTTAATGCGGTAACCGGAGAATAGCTAAGTTTCACTTGGTACTCATATCACAAATACTAATATAGCGAATTTTGCGCACTCATATACAGCTTCATGTTGCATTCAATATATAGTACGATAGGCTTTGTTAAGACACTGCGTTCCTCAGTTTCCGCCGTATTCTCATGGGATTGCGTGTTGAGTGGCGTAACTAAACGTCGCGCTCTAAAATAAAACAATCTCTCTCGAGAAAATAGAACCAAAATCATTGCGTTTATGGTCAGATACTCTTCCACTGCACTACCATAGACAGCTTTTTTATAAATATTGATATCCATTCAGTGAATGCGATAACAATATTTATAAAAAAGAGAAACACTTCAGATTACATAAAATATTTTGTATAAAAATTATTTCAATATTCAATTAAACACTTATTCAAATAAAAATAAGACAACTTAAAAATATATATTATAATTAAAATCGCCATACAATATCCATACGACAATTTTCTCATTTTAGGTATAGCTTAAGGGCATCGTAGAATAAGATATAAAGGAAAATTTTAATAACGGTACGTAGAGAGAACGTTTACTTAAACAAAGAGTGCTCGGGCCGCCCTTAGTATGGAAATAGACTGCTCGAAAATGTTTCTATTTTGATAGAAACTACTTTTGTGTTTTTGTATGTAATATTCATGTAAGAACAATGAAAAATCATTATTGGAAGAACCGTGACGGTTGTGAGTTTCACTTCCACTAGGGGGAATAAAATAAATGACGAAATGAAAATATTTAATATTTTCATTTCGTCGTTCTGGTAACGAAGCATAGCGCGGTGTTAAGATCAACACGTAATGTCTCCTGAATCCACAAGCGTGCGGCTGTAAACGCGACAGTTTTTAGTTCGATCCCCACTGAGATGACTAAATAAAATATTTCATATTTTCATGTTCCGGCTCTGGTAAGACCAAGCGCAGCGTTGTGATCTGATACTTAACATGCAATTTCTTGAGAATTCAGCGAAAAGTAGAGAACGGAAATGTCTTAATGGGAACGATGGAAAAAAAAATAGTTAATACGCTTATTTCTGCATAAAAGCAAAAGATTTAGGATGAACATTTATTTATTCAACTGGTATTTTTTTAAAAATTCGTGTTAGGCTTGCACAGTCCCCTCTCAATCATTTCCGTTGTGGGCGCCTTGGGAGGAAGCCCGGAAATACGGCATGTACTAAAGGCCAGCCTTTCAAAGAGACGAGGTGCAAAGCATATGATCCCTTGACGTCTTAGTGTAGCATTTCTGATGAGATTGAAAATGCGCCATTCTTACCACATTACTTGATTTTTTTAATAGAGAACTTAGTATTAAATATACCCGCTGATCGTATTATTCTTTTTAAAAGCTGCCCATTATATGATTCTTATTCAGCTTCACGCTGTATCCTTCATGTAGCAGAGGAGTACGGAGCCCAGATAAGATACTGCGCTCCCCACTTTCCGACTATTTCTGGAGGTTTTAATGCGTGTTGAGTAGCGAAATTAAACACCGCTCTTTGCCTCGACACCATAGCGAAGAAATAAAAATATTAAATATTTAATTTTCTCTAGTGGGAATTGAACCCACAGCTCGTCGTGTCTACAGTCATACACTAGTGCCCCTACCTCATGACTCCTGGTATTGTATGGAATGTATTTTATAATAATTATAAATTGTTAAGCCACATCAGTCGCTTTGATGTATAATATCAATATTTTTGCGGTGTACGCGTAACAGAAAGTTGCCAAAGTTTATGCGGGATTCAGTAAATATTTAAGGGAAACTCCCAGTACTTTATGTATAAAGGAAATCACAAAGTATTTTTGATGTTTTTGACTGCCACGCTCTTTATATGGAGTACTTGAGTATTTAAGTAATACTTATATATACTCCATAAAATGTGTAAGTACAGTCACATATAATTATTATAAAACAAAAAAAAAAAAAAATTATAAAATGTATTTAATCGACGTTAAGTCGAAATATAAGAGGAGGTCAGGAGTAATTGTATGTACGAAATTTCTAGAAAATTGGATAAGCTTTTTCTGTGAATTTACAGCTAGTTTGTGTGGACCAAATTTCACGTTCATTGTTATAATAAATATATTTCCAAAGGAAAATGGGTAAAATAGATCAGTAAACATTTGTTCTTATACTTGCTTAATGATTGAATTTTTGCGTTTATATTATAAAAAGAATGTTTCACTTTGTGTGTTTCAATTTTTATCTGTTTATCGGTGTTTTTATGCACGTTATTAAAGTAACGGCTTGACCGATTACGTAAATACCACTGCGCTATGTCGAAATCGTTAATACAATCATTCATGAAAGTAACTATCAAACAAATGAAAAGTATTCACGTTAGGGCAAGGATGCTATTTTGGTAAATATTTTCCAAATACATATTTGAAGAACGTCCAATTTTATGTTAAACAACTTATCAGTTGCCTATACAAATGTGATACAAACGGTGGCATAATAAATGAACTGTTCAATGATTAGTTAAAGCAAGAGCGGTAAGTTTTTTTTTAAATTAATTAATTACTAATTAGTTTTTATAATGCCCAATTTACGCTGTAATAAGGAGACTATATAAAATTTTCAAATTTAGTCATTTTTTGTGGTCGCACACATACACATATGTGAGCACAGATTCGCTCAAGTAGTATTATTCGTCACATAGATTTTTTTGTTTTCACCGACCACACCAATGAAATTGCCTAAAACTCGCTTTTAATAATATATAGTTCGAAATCGTAGGATCAATATCCTCGTACATATTTCTATATAAAAAGAATAGCGGTTACAAAATTTAAGCCAAGTATAGTAATCGTTACATAAGTATTCTTTTTACCTTTGTCTTAAAAATATTTACCAAAATATCTTGTTTCTCTTTTACTAAGGGACCATTTTGGGAACACAGATATTTCTGGTCTCGTAAGGAATTTTCAGCATGAACAAAAAGTCAACTAAGAGAAATTATAAATTCGGTCGAGCGGAAACAGCGGAAGTTAATGGCATAATTCTAACTTAATAATACTTCGGTAGTTGCCAAATTAAAAAGTTCTTAGTAAATTTGATTAAAATGTTGACAGGAATCAGTTTTAAAGCTGTAAAAGTCTGAAGAAATATAATGAATTGCTGGTTAAATTTAAATAAATTCTAGATCTAGATACACGGTAGTGTGTCCGCCAAGTTCGAGCAAAAAAAAGCGACACACCGGCCGTGGGTTATATTACACGAACCATTTCGGGCCAATTTCGACCCCCCTATAACTCAAAATCTATTTTATTTACGCAGAGAGACCCCCTTACTTATCTAAAATACAAAATTTCATTAATATACCTATTGTAGGTCTTGAGATATTGACGTCAGAAAATCGCTATTTTTACTATACATTCACTGACTGACTCACTCAACAAAAACCTAGACCACTTCCAATGGTCGTATTGACTTGAAATTTGGCATGGAAGTAGGTCTTTAGGTCAAGGTAAAGGGAAAAATCTGAAAATGGCCAAGTGTGAGTCAGTTTTAAAAATAATGAAGGTGTAAATTTATACCTCTAAGGAACTAAAACGAACTAAATTGAATCAAAATCAAATCAGCTTCACGCTGTATCCCGCACACTGCAGGGTAGGCAGAGGGAACGTAGTGAAAGACACTCCGTTCCCCACTTTCTGCCGAATTACGGAGGCATTGCGTGTTAAGTGGCAGAACTCAACGCCGCGCTTCACCTCGACATCAGAGCGAAGAAATGGAAATATAAATTTAAGTAAATATTTCATCTCCTCGAGTGGTGATCGAACCCACAACCAGTCGGTTTACAGTCACAAATTGTGCCACTGCGCCACGACCGGCCTAACTAAAAACTAAATTTATCTATATTTATTTCGAATGGTCGTACCGACCTGAAATTCGTTACGAAGGTTTGTATTTAGTCAAAGTAAAGTAAACATTTGAAAACGGCCTAGACGGTGAATCACTTTCGAAAATAACGAATGTGTAACTTTGATCCACTATAAGTATGGAGCGAGAATGAATACATAACGAGTAAGTACTTATTTAAGTTGGTACCAACGTGTATACCCATATAGATTATTGATAAATGCGTCCGAACCAAGACAAACGTCTGTGTTTGTCTGTTGCCGGAATCAAACCCGCGACCGCGAGGGTCACGGGGGCTTTTAATAGGGCAAGTTTTAATAGAAAATTATATACTTGACTCATTGCGTTTAGTAGGTTTTGTAACAAGGTGTATGAAAACTTGCCAAGTAACATCATTAAAAAGTACAGAAGAATAAAAAAAAATGTATTTAATATGATATTTATTCAGAATCTACTTTCCAAACTGCGGAAAATCAAGTGTGCTTTACTGTAACTATTTTTAACTGAGTTAATATTACATTATGTTTTTGTATTATTATTGCTTTTTTCTATCTGTTGCGTATACTATAGTGACTATAGTACAAAAATGCACAACTGACTAAATATTATTCGAAAATTTCAAAAAGAAACAATGTAATATCTATCATAGCTGGAGTGTTCGCAATAGAAGATCAAACACAAACAATACCAATAAACTTTGTTTTGATATTCGATCCCTCTGTAAACATCATGTGAATCAATTTGCTTTCAGGCTTTGATATCATAGAATTTAATGTATGCGATTTTTATAGAAATTGATTTGAAAAAAAAATCTGTTGAGTTTCTTGAGCCAGTTCTTTTCCAGGGCTAAGGTGGTAACTTTATAGGGCGAGTGGCAAACTATTTCACGTCCAAATAATACAGAGTATAACTTTTACTTTTGAATAAAATTATTTGACCTTATGCTCCTAAGTAGCAGGTAAGGTAGTACGAACATATTGTTAAAACACTACATTCCCCACTTTACGTCAAATTTTTGAGACATCGCGTATTGAATAGCAGAATTCAACGCCGCATTTTTTCTTATAAACAGAGCATAGAAACGAAAATATTAAATAATTAATTTCCCCGGATAGGAATCTAACTCACAACCGTCGATTTACAGTCATTGCATTTGCGCGAAATTGGAAACAATATGGCGGATTCATTCTGTAAAAAAGTACATACAATTGTTATTCAACATAAATAGTTTCATTTTGTTTTATAATTTTTTACTATTTAATGTGGCATAGGATTGTTGATCCTGAACAACTGAACATAGATGCTAAAATACTTTTCAAATAGGGAGACCTCTGTAATATTAATTTCCTTTAAAATTTATTACAAGAAAAGAAAGTTTAAAATTGTATATCTTTATACTTCTTGTATTTTTTTATTATTTTTCAACCGGCAAATGTATATATAGCTGTCAAAAAATATCTTATTAAAATTGGTAGCTCAGAATATACAAGTGAATAGAAAAATATTTTATTTTTGTAATTTTCAAGTAACGGTGTCGGTTAAAATATTTTATTTTCGTAGATAAAAATGCAAATAAGTTGTAAGGCAACGTCAAGTGAACGATCGTTTAAGAAAAGATGACGACTATACTCGAATAAAGTTTAGTTTTTTTTTTTTTTTATGGAAGAGACACGGCAAACGAGCGTGCGGGTCACCTGATGGTAAGTGATTACCGCCGCCCACGGCCCCGTGCAACCCCAGAGGAGCTACAGATGCGTTGCCGGCCTATTAAGATGGGTTGGGCGAAGTAGTTTAGCGACTAGCTCCACATAAAATTTCAAATAAAAAAGTAGAAGTAAAAAAATGTTATAAAATATTTAAGCATATTGCATAGCATATTAATTAAGCATAAGCATATTGATATAAGATAAAATTTGTCTAAATAATCTTGCGCCATCGTGGCGCAGAGGCACAAGAGTGCTGTAATGTGGGTTTGATAGCCTCTCAGGACCTCTCAGGAGTGGACTCAGAGGAATGTAATATTTAATATTTTCATTTCCTCTCTCTAGTAACGAAGCAATGCGCTGCATTGAGTACCGCCGCTGAAAAGGCAAGATTTTGAGAATTTACTAGAAAGTGGGTCATAATGAGAATAGAGTATCTTAAAACTCAGACAGCATCGAATAGTAAAAAATGATTGTGGATGGTACGTGCGG
Source organism: Heliconius sara (assembly GCA_917862395.2). Classification (NCBI taxonomy): domain Eukaryota; kingdom Metazoa; phylum Arthropoda; class Insecta; order Lepidoptera; family Nymphalidae; genus Heliconius; species Heliconius sara. The sequence goes on along the minus strand of OU860796.2, from coordinate 3,539,276 downwards.
TCTATCAAATTTAATTTGCCTGCTCTGCAGGCGGTTGAGTTCCACTACAACTTAATTCCGCTACACAACATACAATTTCCCGACACCCAACTCCACTTTCCACTCGAAGGTGAGAGAGTAGTGTCTTACACTAAATTCTCTTCCTCCCTACCTATTTGCTAGTAAAACATGAAGCGAAATCAGATTTAATAATATTTAAATATTACAATCTTCTATTCACACTCTGAAATAGAACATGCACTCATCCAGTGCCAACATGTATATTTTTTCTCTGCCGAAATATTGAAGGTTCTTCATCAAAATGCAAAAACTGCCATGAATAATTCAATGAGGCAGCGTGATCCACATAAGTTGATATTCTGAATAACGATACATTCGTTACTTTTAAAACGAAGTGAAACAAAGAAATATTAAATTTTAGACTTTGTTTTTTTAACAGCTTCACACTGTATCCTTCATGTAGCCATATAGGTCGATGCAGCTTAGTGTCAAGACACTCCGCTCTTCTCTTTCCATCGAAATTAGATGTTATAAATGTATTTTGTCAGTCTTTATTTTGTATAAAATGTTGATAGCGTTAAAAAGGCACGTCAAATTAAAGTAATTATCGCGCTGTAATTAAATAGTCTGTCTGTCTCATTATAATTGCTTTTAACGATGTAACAATGGAACAAAAGTGTGTAATTGATAATTATATATTTTAGAAGCAGGTAAACCAGATTACCGTAGCGTTTGGCGCCCCGTTCTCTCTGACTACCCCGCTAGGGATAAATCGTGAAGCTAGTTTAGTAAATCAGATTATTCTTTACGTTTAAATATCCGTGTTATATTTCTGCTTGTTTTTATGTAGGGGAATGAGGTTGCATACTGTAGTAGTTAGTATTGCTACTAAGCCTGATGCTGGTTCGATTCCTACCCCCTACCATACATTGTATTTAAGTATCTGTAAAATGAATACAAAAAATTCCCCTTATGTTTCGAGCAACGCTATCAAAAGATACAAGTATCGACTTTGTATGAAATTCGCTACGTAATCAAAACCTTCAAAGTATTTCCCGTGGACCTACATTTATGAAATTTGGCATAAAGTCCGAAGCCTAAATCTTAAAAAAAATACCGAAAAGTGAAAATAGATGTTTTATAGAAAAAAACTTGAATTTGTATTTACATTAAAATATATATTTTAACTGACTACACATAGATCTAGAGGCCGTTATGGTACAGTGGAATAGCGGTGAATAGCGGTGAGAGGTGGGTATGATCCCACTCGCGGCAATAAATTCGTGAAGAACAACACCAAAATATGGTTTTGAGTTCCAAAAATTTATGGTCAAAAATTGGACTTGGAAGGAAGTCGATAACAGAGTGTCTCAACATTCAGTCACTTTTGCCCCGACCTGTGCTTCAAGCGGAATATATGTAAAACTTTGGAAAAATTACATATAATATACCGAAAATAGAACATTTTTACAAGTAAAAATACCGACTACACTTAAATATATAAGTAAAAAATCTTGTAGGACTTAAGGTTTTTACGAAAACTTTATAAAGAATACAGAGATGTAGCGAAAATAAAAGTGATGGTTTAATCAGGAGATAACAAAGCTTAAAAAGTCGCTTCGAACAGCGTCCAGTTCCAGCGGTCGTGATAATGTTAACAGTAATTTAACACTGTACGTATATTGGGGTTGGAATCGTCGCGGCTTTACAGTAATAACTTTCAGCTGAACACGTTATATCAGTATTTATTCATTTAATTTTACATCAATTTGGTATTGTTTTTCTTTATAATTTTTTTTTATCGTAATTAACTTGACTTTTTAACTATTTGTATATAGCAAATGTTATTTTAATTATCCGCAAGATCTTTTTAAGGCCATCGTGGTGCAGGGGTACAAGGTTGTGATTGGTACGACGATTGTGGATTCAATCTCATTTTAGGCAATGAATTATTATAATAAGTTCTTTGATTTTCACGATTATTACACATATTAAATGAAAATCTCGACATTAAATCTCTCGTGCCTAGTTGTGTAAAACCTCCAAAGTTGTATGGGTTACCAAAAATACACAAAAAAGATGTACCTTCTTGACCAATAGTCAGCCAAATCGATACGCCGACGTATAAGCTGGCTCAACATGTCGCCAAAGTACTTTCTCCACTGCGTGGCCACACAACATCTTGTGTCAGGGACTCTTACCATTTTGTTAGCGGACTGAAAGACCTTAAGTTAGCTAACAATGAAACCATGGTCAGTTTTGATGTCCAGTCACTGTTCACTAGTATTCCCATCAAGGACTGCATCAAGATTGTCAAAAAGAAGCTAGAGGATAACAATATGCCTATTGAATATCTTGAACTTTTGTAACATTGCCTCACATCTGGATATCTTATGTTCAATCAAGAATTCTATTTACAAATAGATGGCATTGCTATGGGTTCGCCTGTGTCCCCGGTAATAGCAGATATATACATGGAGGACTTTGAGGAGATGGCTCTTAGCTCTGCACCCTGTCTACCTAGGATATATAAGCGGTACGTAGATGACACTTTCACCATTTTACCTACGGACAGTATTTATATATTCTTAAACCACCTCAATTCTATTAATGACAATATTAAATTTACAGTAGAATTACAGGCAAATAATTCCCTAGCTATTCTAGATGTTTTAGTCATTAGAAATCCCAATGGCACAATAGGCCACACAGTATATAAGAAACCCACGCACACCAATAGATACCTCAATGGTGAATCTCACCATCACCCTACACAGTTATCTACCGTTGGCAAATCTTTGTTTCAGAGAGCCCACCACCTCTGCGACGCTGAACACCTAGGGGACGAGCTTCGCGAGGTGAAGAATACTCTTCATCAGAACAAGCTGCCAGTTCCCCGCCAGCGTTCTCACAATACCAACAAGCCACCCACAGTAGAGAGACAGCCGGCTGACAGACGAATGCCACCTCAGTCTACCCGTGACCACGGACTACTGTAAAGTGTTCGAAACGTCGGGTTTCCAAAATGTAAAAATCTTAAATATACGCGATTAATCCGGTTAAATTAGTTTCATTTTATACAATGAATTATTATTTATTAATATTTTCATTTTCTTCACTTTGGCATCAAGGCAAAAACCCGGCGTTGAGTTACGCACCCAACACGCAATGCCATAAAAAATCATCGGATATTGGGGAATAGACTGTCTGAACACTAGTCTCGATACAGCGTGAAGCTGTTTTTTTTTGTTTTGTGCCTACTCTATTATGAGGGAGATAGAAAATGAAAATCATTTATCAAATAAACATTATGTTAATGCATTTCAAATGAAAGCTTAGTATATCGTTAATATTTTATATATGTACATTATACATATAAATAAACACATCAAAGCGTACGTTGCCCGTGTTTAGTCCTAATGAGTCCCGTAATAGACCCTCTCAGGATGCAGAATATGTGTTAAGCAATTAGGCACAATTTGATCAAACGAGGCTTAGATAGCATTCTACGATTTATTAAGTTACGTTGAGATTTAAATATGATTTGTATAAAATGATTAGTTTTATATTATTTGTACAATACAATGTGTAGATTAAAGTATACTAAATATTAACACATAAATTAAAGGCAAAAACACCTTTAAAAAAAAAGCTTTCATTTAACCACTCTAAAATAAAGATTTTTTTCTTTTTAAGCTTTAACTATCGACTTATAATCTCATTATACACAATTTATATGATCATAATGTAGGCAAAATAAAATTTTTACAAGTGCCTTTATCACGCTTGATTATATCTATAAATATATCCTTGGAACGGTAACATTTTCTGCTCAGAATATGAATCAAGTTATCAACAATGAAAAATGAAATTGAATTTTATTCCGTACAAATTCTTTGGTTGCTTTCTTGATTCTCGAAATTTTCAGGCTGCTTTTGAATTTTTATTTTATATACACAGACAAATATAGAGAAATTATATTGTAGTAAATATGCCGATTTCTTAGTTGCCCTTAACTCTTAAAGGATATAATGATCATTGTGCCCTATTGATTAACAACATAAATGTTGACCTTTGTTATGGATTTTATTGAATTACGCATGGAAAATGATGGAGATTTAGCATGCATTAAAATCAGCTTCACGCTGTAACCCGCACACTGCAGGGTAGGCAGAGGGAACTTAGTGTTAAGACACTCCGTTTCCTACTTTCCGCCGAGTTTTGAAGGCATTGCGTGTTGAGTGGCGGAACTCAACGCCGCACTTTGCCTCGGAACAAGAGCGGAGGAATGAAAATATAAATGTAAGTAAATATTTCATTTCCTCGAATGGGGATCGAACCCACAACCAGTCAATTTCAGTCAGACCTCTATAGCATATTAATTATAACAAAAACCCGTTTTATTTTGTCTTTCAAATATTTCGGAGATTAGCAAACATTTCATTAATTTTACAAAATACACCCCTAATCCATAATAATTGTACTGCGATAAATTTGCGGTTTCCAAAATTACCGTACTGTAAATAAACCGTTTATGCTTTGTTTTTATATGCATATATTTTCGTTCATTCACAAATACCTTATTTATTTATGTTTTTTACATTTTTTCCATAATTCATACATAATTACGCTATAGGTTTGGATTACGCGGCGAATGTCATACAAAATGAAGCAAAAAGATTCATAAATACATGAATTGTAAGTCTGAATATCTGATAATAATTTCTGATCAAGTATAACAGATCTTGACAGAAAACAAAGTATTCTTTATTCTTTTCTTTTTGAGGTACAGAATCCTAAAAATGGATAAATTATTTTAATTTGGTTATCTATACTCTTATGCATTAAACAAATATTAATTTTAATGTTTTAGGAATTTATGTGAATTTGCTTGCAAAAGTTGTCATATTTAATAGAAAAATGTTTAATTATTCACATCTGTCTAGGAAATCAGGAACTACACATACACGCAAATGTAGTTTTTCCCACATAAATTCCGGTTCCGTATAAATTTCAGGTTAAAATAGATTATGTAATGCTCCACAAATCTCTATCTATCATTGAGAAATTGCAAGCACTACGTGGTTGTTTGAGTAAGTGTCAACTAACATTGGAGAATTCTAAATCTCGTATATAATGTACCGTTTAATAAAGGCATCAATAATAGTGTGTCACGTAACGCCTCTCCAATAAGTATTGACGCTACGTGATCTGCACCTGCTCTAGACTAATCTTCTTGCTTATATATTTTGTTAGCTAAATATGTTTGTTTCTCAAAAAATAATCATAAGTAAAAAGATTATGTATTTCATATTTTATGTATTGTATATAATATAAAACATATTATACAATATTTTATAGGGTTTTACTCGATCGACGAATCTACGCTAGTGGACCTCAACACCTATCCGTTGTATATGTTCAGGGATTTTCAATTAAGGAATTTGTAATTTTTGAAAAAGATCAACGCTGTGCTCAATATACTTCAATTGGACGTTTCGTATCTTATAATAATTTAAAACTATCGATCTATAAATTTTACAAATAACATCAAAATAGTAATAATTTATTAAAAAGCAACTTTTTCAACAAAAACTTTCAGGGGCAGTAGCGAAAAAAAATACTGGACATTTTTATTCTAAAAGTCCAAAAACTATTCATATTTATCTCAATGACAACATGTTAAAAATATACTTGAATTGAAATTAAATGTAATATATAATGTAGAAATTCGGTAGTAAGAAACGGAGTGTCTTAATATTAATTATCCTAAGGCCATTCTATTTTGTGCAGGATACATACAGCACATTACAGGATATGTTCTGTATCCTATATAAAATAAAACAAGAAGATTCCTATATATTACTATATATAGATTTTAATTTATTTCTTTAATTTCTTCGGAGTATGAGAGTATTTTAATTTTTAGTTTATCTGTAACGTATAACTTACAATTATTTGACTATAGTTAGTCAACATTTTAATTAAGTTATTAAGTTGTGAAGTAGCAATATTACAGAGTTGAAGTAGCAGTAACTGTCTGCTGTAGCTTTAATTAACCATATAGATACATTTTTTATTAATTGTATTATTATGTGAGTATCAATACTGTAATAGTATTTGCAATGTTAATAGTATTATTAATTATTATATTAAGTAAAATTTTCGTTTTAAAGGAGTCATCTCTAAATATCTAATTATACAGAAAGCAAATAGAAAAAAAAAATGAGTTAATGGTTTAAAAGAGCTTCGAACCAAAGTGGAGACTCGAAGTTTACGCTTGAACGAACCTCAGTCGTGTGCCTCGTGATATACGAGGTGGATACGGAAAATTATTTGGGGGATGGACATGGATACTTGTATAACTCAACGGAAATTCATGAAAAGGACTTTTGATACATGCATTTAAATGTTTATGAATTCGATTCCTACTAGAGATATGTAATAGTTTCTTTGCTCTGGTAACAAAACGTTGAGTTCTGCCATTCAACACGTAATATCTCGAAAATAGGGCAAAAATAAAACTATATTTGTATACGATTGCATATAACTGTCAAAGTAACAGTTTTTCTTGATAATAATTTGTGACCTTTTATCATTCGTATTTAGTTCCATTAATTACAGTATTAATTATAAAAGACGATATCCGCTGCTACGCTCCTGAACGTTTAGGCGATGATTAATTAGCTACAAAAGAATTGAATACGATAGTAATGTTAATCCTCTTCACTTTTAATATATAATAAGGTATATTAAATAATTGAGAGGGTCGTGACGCTGGGACACAAGCGCTTGACTGTAACTTGACAATATAACGCTACGCTTCGCTAATTATTATTTATTAATATTTTCTCTCTCTCTCTCTCTCTCTCTCCCAAAGACTTAAATTTTAATAATGAAAATAAAATCTCAAGTACATAAATACATTTTACCGTTTACAACGAGTACTTTATTTTAATGCTGTTATGAAAATTGCTTTCATGTTTATGTTAATGCATATCACACGATATTACGTGAATGTATGTATATATATTCGTAACATGAAGTTGTTATTAGAACGTGTTAAGCTAATTTTCTTTTCAATTTTTTTTTGAGTTTCACTCTGTATCCCGCACACAGCGGGGTAGGCAGAGGGATCGTACCGTTAAAACACTCCGTTCCCCACTTCCTGCCGAATTCTAGAGGCATTGCGTGTTGACTGGCAGATCTCAACGCCGCGCTTTGCCTCACCACCAGAGCGAAGAAAATGGAAATATAAATTTGAGTAAATATTTCATCTCCTCAAGCGAGAATCAAACCCACAACCACAACCAATCGGTTTTACAGTCACACTTTGTGCCGCTACGCCACGACTGGCTTTCTTTTTAAATAATCTTTCATTTCGAAGGCCAGTCGTAGCCCAGGAATAAAAGCGTGCGACTTGAAATGCATCAGATTGTGGGTTCGATTTAGATTTGAAGAAATAAAATATTGATTTTTTCATAATTTGAATAACGAGGTTAAGCACAACATTGTATTCCGCTATTAAACACACAATGTTTCGAGAATGCGGCGGAAAGTGGTGAACGGAAATGTCTTAAGTGGGAACGGATCCTAGCACCAGGTACAACAGAGAGACCCTAGTTCTCTTTGTTTACACAGTTATATTCGAGAACAATGTAAAGCTAAAATTATGATAATATATTAGGAAACGGAAGCGGTTAACTAAATTAATATTTATAAATTATTCGACGAAGTCGGTAACTTCAAAATTATAATATCTTTTTAAAATATTTTTGTTTACCAAAATCAAAATACGAACGTCGATCAAAGTACGTTTTAATTTATGTAATTTTTTTTTACTTTTAATTTCGTTTGAAGTCAGTTTTTTTTGTTAAAAATTAATTTATTTACCTATATCTACCCTCTTTTAAAAGAATTTGCTAACAATAATGGAAATATAATTAGGCAGTATACTATATTTAGCTGCGTATTATTGTTGAAAAAAGATTTTAAAAGTTAACAATAATAAAAATCACTATCTTTTTAATATTACATTTTTAATAAAAATATCACGTCGGCGTCATGTAACTACAGTACGGTTCATTGAAACGCGACAGAGCGCGTTTGAATTACTTCCTGCACGTCGTTGTGTGTGCAACCTCTCATGGAGGACATCCTGGATGCTATACAAGCTGGTCCCAGTGTATAAACATTTATTATCATTAAAAATTGTAAAAAATATTATATATTAAAAAAATAAAGAATAAATAGTAAAATTAAAAAAATCTATTTCATGTTTATCTCGCTTAAAGGGTATGTATGTATGTACAGTGAATCTGGTATTAAGACTCCGATACCCACTTTACGCCAAATTTTTTGCATTGCGTGCGAGTAGTGGAACTCAACGCCGCGTGTACCTACCAGGGCGAGGGAATGTAAATAAAACAACTCCTCCGAGTGGGACCTGTGCCACACTCACTTAAAAGTGTAAATGAACAAATATTGTACTTTTCTTATTGCCTCATAAAACCTCATCTCCTTGTAAATAGCGCGGTAAATATGTAAGAAGTAATAAATTATTAATATTATAATTAAATTATATTCATTATATAAACCATAATAACCCACAGCGTAATGTTATTCAGATTGGCCTTCATTTAAATAGCGATATACTTAGTGAAAAATTGTATGTTTGCCTTTGATAGTAGAGGCTTCAAATTTGGATTGAAATAATTATATAATTTTTTTAAATATTTTACGAATAGTAGCGGAGGGCTTGTGCTCCTGCACCACGACTGGCCTCTTTTTTACACAGTATAATACAAAACCATTTTCTACTGATGTATCTAAGGTGTTCAGACTATGAAATGAAATTTCATGCAGTTCATTCGTTGAATCGCTAATAGACAGAGAGCTTCAAGAGAGGAGAGGAGTATATTTAATTATGCACTATTTTGGTTCCACAATGTCCCTGATTAAGGAGAATTTTGAGAATGCATGCATCACTCTCTTCACTTAGCCAGACCAGAAAAGGTGTGAACAATAATAAATAAAGCCATTAATAATTAATTTCATTACTTAGTGATAATATAATACTAATTATGTAAGGCAGTCTCATCCAATTTTATTATTAACTAACGACCTACCTGCGGATTTGCTTCCGTTTTCCGGCTCTTCCCATGTCAGTCCCGATGAACCGGGAGTTACGAGATAAATGTAGCCTATAGTTGCCCCACGACCTCCTCCATCTTCCAATGAAATACATCAGTTTAGCTTTTGCACAGATTCTTTCGGACAAACGGAAAGGCAGACAGACAGACAAAAAAAATTAAATAGAATATTTGTGTTTTAATACAGTGTAAAATAAGTATATATACATAAAAGAACAGATATAGAGGCCAATGGTGGCGCAGTGGCACAAAATGTGACTATAAAACCGACTGGTTGTGGGTTTGATCCCCACTCCAGGAAATGAAATATTTACTTAAATTTATATTTCTATTTCGCTCTGGTGTCGACGCAAAAGCGCGGCGTGGAGTTCTGCCACTTAACACGCAGTGCCTCCAAAATTCGGCAGACAGTGGGGAACGGAGTGTCTTAAGGTTCGCTCTGCCTATCCTGCTGTGTGCGGGATACAGCGTTAAGCTAATTTTAGGAACAGATATATTAAAATCACAGACAAATAATTAAATTATCTTCATGTATATATATTTTATAGCTTCATGTAAGTATAGTTTATATTGCTTATAAGGCAGTCCCAAACGATTCTATTATTTATGATCAATCCGCTACTGGAGCCAGCGATAATAAAAGCCATATTCCATCTAGATGAGGTACTGATAATGATATCCTTGGCAGTGGGTATTATAAATAACGTCCAAGCGACCACTCTTCATGGATCTTTGAAAACATGGATCTTTCGTCACGTAATTTTTAACATTTACCTATATCTATTAAAGTGTACAAAAATAGGGATCTATTCTGTTAAGACAATTGTGGGGCAGGGGCAAAAGTGTGTGACTGTAAGTGCGACAGATTGTGAGTTCGATTCCTATTCGAGGAAATAACATATTTAATATTTGAAATTTTTCATTCTTTCGTATCGAGGTAGAGTTAGTACATTCAACAATCCAATCTAGAATTAGCCTCTAGAATTAGGCGAAAAGGAGGGAGTGTAGTATCTTAACACTAGGTTCCCTCTTGCCCTGTCAAATACGTTACAAGTTTTGTGTTAGTGATTTTGTTTTATTAATCATATATTGTATGTCTTGTATTAATAATATGTACATAATTCTTTAATAAAAGAAATACCAAATTTCTAATGACTGAGTTTATATATGATCTAATTATTATGCATGCAATAGCAAACTCAGCCAAATGAGTTATGGTAGAGCAAGCCTTACTGTCGATTAAACATCGTAACAGATGGTCGGATTCAGTAAATATATATATGTACAACTTTACATTAAATATCGATAAAAATATAGTGCTTAAAGATTAGTTTTTTTAGCTCTACACTGTATCCCTAGCACCGGAGAGAACAACGCGATGGTCTCTACATACCTCTTTTGTCTCCTCCATTATCATCAACCCAATCATACATGCACTCCTGGGGATCTTCATGTTTTTTACATAATGACACAAGAAAGTAAACTTTTTCTATAATAACATTTAAATACGTACTCAAGTTAATCTAATTTTGTTCTGAATAATACCAAGTTAATATTTAAAACCAACGTACTAAGAAATTTATTTTCAACAACGTATACGCCGAGATCACTGAATAATACAATGTAACAGAATAAGTGCGTTTTTACAAAGCGCTAACTAATATGCTTTTATACCGTAATTGCTATTTAATTTTAAATAATTATTAGAAAATATATTATATGAATGTTTTAACACTAGGTCCCCTGGGTCCCTCTGCCTACCCTACTATGTGAAGGATACAGCGTGAAGTTTATAAAATAGCTTTACTGCGGTGAAATACGGACTGAATTTGCAAACTTCACTTATAGAGTTAAAAGCTGCTGCTCTACGGAGATTTATTTTCAGTAAAAGAAAATCATCAATCAAATCATACTTTATAACAAAAAAACACAAATACGTGATCAGAACCCTATCAGGAATAAATCCCTATCAAAGCTAGTTATTTAATTATTAAATCTGTTTGCGGGATACAGCGTGAAGCTAAAAAAAGTGTATCTTCAAAAATTGATGCAACAATGAAATGAGGACCATACTGCCTTAACACTGAGTTCTTCTCCTTCACTGAGTCCTTCTGCTTACACTGCTGTGTGCGGGATACAGCATGAAGATAATAAAACAAACAAGGAAACAATTTATGTCATTGATGTGGTTCTCTGAAAGATGAATTTAAATTTCATCCGAAGCTTTTGTCTGGCCAGCTAGAGTCGAATTGGCCTTTAGCTTTCCTGTAGAGTTAAAAAGTGCTCGAAATACCAACCTGCGCTTTTAGTGTCCAGCAGACTCTGTAACAAAAGAGCACAAATTTAAGTTGACTGGGCTTTCAAAAAGCTCTATTCTGTTTTATTTTGAACTTGATTTTGTATTTTCACGATGAGTATAAATTTAAACTTACATCATTCTTTGATCTTTCATTTTACTTGCATGATTGAAATATAGATAAAACATTATGATGCATAATATTAGAAATTACTAAAACGTTACGTAAAGAAATACTTTATTATTCTAATTTATTAATACCATACAATAAGGTATATTTTTTTGATAATTGATTATGCCATGACACTTGCAGCACGCGAGGACAAATGGCGATGCGAAAACGAGAGCTTATGTATGTATAAAGAAAACAAATGAACACTTTATTCTAATAATCTGATGCAATTATAAGAAGACAAATATATAAAAATTGTCAAAATTGAATAAATAGGATTTATATACTAAATAATAGTACCATTGTAAGAAAAAGAAATTAAATATCTCTTACTTTACTTGAAACAAGAGTTCTTGAGAGAAAAAAACTAGTTTGTTTTATATAACAAAAAAAAATAAGGATAATATTATATTAAAAAATAAAAGTCACCAAACTTTAAAGAGACTTAACTAAAACTGTTATATATATATGAAGGTTACCCTTCGTACTCTATTACATTATACAACAATGCGAATATAGATTGTTACCTTTGAACGTTGCTTTCCAATTAACATACATCTACATATTCGTGCGGAGCGATATCGTTTGTGTTTGAGGGAAAATTTTTATTACCAAGGCATTGTTACTGTAATTGGTTAGCTGATTTTTCTTTCTTTTCCAAATTTCCCGCTACATCCGGTACACAGTGGCAGAGATAACCGGGGTTCCCAGGTTCTCTTTGCCGTAGTATTAAAAAACTCTTTTTCATTATATGATGAGTGGCGGAACCTAATGTCACTATTTGGTTTTTGATTTTTATTTGCTTCAGTAAATCGATATATACATTATAACTAGAGTTCCTTTTTATGGCTAATGTTATCTTTCATAATAGAAGAAAATTATTGTCTGTGTAAATTGTAATCATATTATATAATCATAAAACACTGTATCACGAACATAGCAAAGCAGAGTGAGTTAACCTAAGGTTAAGACTCTGATCCCAACTTTCCGCCGAATTATGAATAAAAATTAAATTTCATTTGAAATTTAATATTACAAAACGACTATAAGACAAACTCTTTAAAGTTGTTTAACCTTTAGTAGTATTTGTATAGTAGTAAGTGTTCACTTTATTGGGATTCTTAACTACGTAAACTGTTGACGATCGACGAGATCTTAAATATTTTTTTAGGTATGAGTTTAATTAAAATATTTTACTCTATATGGAGCTCCCGCAAAAGGAGCGCCTGCGCTTATACCCTGTATACACTAAATCATAATTTAAATAAACACTCATATCAATAGTCTACAGAAATAATTAACTAATTGCGCACAATGTTATGGTTTTCTATACTAATATTATAATCTCATTACCAGAGCTAGAAAATGAAAGTATTAAATATTCTCATTTTTCCGAGTAGGAGTCGAATTCACCACCACCTGTAACGTTGTTGCACTCGCTGGCAGGCCCCGATTAAATAAAATGAGTAAAACATTAAGATACCTGCAGTAATTTTTAACATCAATTACCATTTCGTAAAATGAAAAAAGTTAACGACATGATAATTAAAATGCTTATATTTCAAAATTAACCAAAACTAGAAAACAGAATAATATCAGATTTTTAAAATTACACACTTTTGTACATGCATGGAACCATTTTCTTATAGTAATCCTTTTTTTATAGTAAGTAGCAAAGAAATAATACACAAAAACTATTATTATAATTGTAAACAATTGCTTAAAATGTTATAAAGACTTGGATTCAATTAGAGTGCTTTGGGCGAGCGGCTTTGAAAATGTTATCTGAATGAAGGGTATTTTGTTAGAACTGGAGCTTTGGACCGGGTCAGTCTAAGCCAGAGTAGAGCCAAATTAGCCACTTTGTGGCTACTGACTAAACTGAAAAGTGTGAGATGAAATATGAATTCAATTCTATTTCAATAGCAATCCAAACTACGTTTTAATACAAAGTTTTTAAATAAATTAATATTATAATTTAAGCAAGTATTGTAATAATAATACTTAGTTTTATATAAAGTTCAAGGTATTTAAAAATATCACTATATACTTGAAGTGACATTTTGTATTATAGACTTGCAAGATTTTACATTTCAAAGCTACATACTTGTATACAAACAGCTTTATATTTACTCACATTTATAAATATTAATTCAGACTGTCTTGGCGCAGCTCTGATTGTAGCCATGACGGTCATGGGTTTGATCACCACTCTCGGACATGAATTATCATTTACTCACTCTGGTAAGAAGACAGAGGGATATATTGAATTTACTCAACATACTGTATATTCCGAAAATTGTGTAAAAAGAAGGGAACGGAGTGTTTTAACACTAACTTCCCTTTGCCCGCTTTACTATATGCGAGATACAACGTGACGCTTCTTAAAATACGTGGATCAGTTTTTTCATTTACCTTACATAAATATTTTTTTATCTTGATTATTATATATCATTGTTGCCTTCTGCTTCTTTTCTTCGCATCCTCGTGTTACGTAAAATTTTTATAAATCACACTTTTATTTACCAAAAAACAAACAAACAACAATTCGCGTAAATATACAAAAGCTTCGAAATTATTTATTGTAAGAAATGGAAGGTGAACAAAATATAAACGTGAACAAAACATTTTTTACCTTTGTAATACATGTGAGAGACGCTTCAGCTACGTGTATGTAACAAAGGAAGATAAATCATTTTTTGTATTTTTGTTTATTTTTGCTTTATGCTATAGTACGTTGTAACATAGATAGGAGGAACACGGGAGCCTAATGTTAAAACACTCCGTTCCTCATTACGACACTTTCGTTCCCGACATTACGCTGAATTCTCGAAGTATTGCGTGAGTGGCCACAATCAACGCCACGCTTTGATCGTTACCAGAGCGAGGAAATGACAATGTTGCATTCCTCCGAGTGGATATCGAACCCGCAACCATCACATTAAAATTCGTACACTTTTGTCCCTGCACAACGTTGGCCTTAACGGTCTTATTTCTTTTCGTTATAATTTGATAAACTTCACTTTACATCATAATACACTCAATAAATTAAAGTATATTCTAAAATAGGTTACTAGAAAATTTGCATTCGTTAACAATTCACATTTCATTTTTCATACTATGCAAAGAAAAAAAATTGAAGCGTTCCGCTAAGTATTTCCCATCAATTCCATTAAAATCAAGAAAAGTATTAAAGACAATTTTTGTAATCAATTACAGAAAATAATAAAGAAGTTTTTACATTTTACCCAGAACTTAGTGAAGTAATCAAATTTGCAGCTTAAAAGCTAACTGGGCGTTTCATCAGTTAACAAAACTGGGTAATTGTAGTGGCAATTAAGCATAATTATGTAAATATAAGGTACTATTAACCTACTTCATGAGTACGGCGTATAGACTTAAAAGAGCTTAGACTGGTCTTTATAGCAGATAGTAAGTACAAAAAAATTAAGCAAATCAATTTCAGGTTGTATCTTGCACACAGCAGAGTAGGCAGAGGGAACTTAGTGTTAAGACAAATAGTTCTCCATTTTCCGCCAAAAACTGGATGCATTGCGTGTTGAACGGCGTAACTCAACTCCGCGCTTTGTTTTGAGCCAGAGCGAATATTAAATATTTCATTTCCTCGAGTGGGTTTACAGTCATATATTTGTGCCTCTGCGCGAAGACTGGCCACAATATAATAAATACATAATTATTATTTTATAAATATTACTTATCGTAAGTTATTAGAGGCCAGTCGTGGCGCAGCGGCATGAAGTGTGACTGTAAAACCGATTAGTTGTGGGTTCGACCCCCATTCGAGGAGATGAAATATTTACGATAAATATATATTTCCATTTCCTCGCTCTGGTGTCGAGGCTAAGCGCGGCGTTGAGTCCTGCCACTCAACTCGCTATACTCCCAGAATGCGGTGGAAAGTGGGGAACGGAAATGTTTTAATTGGCAACGGATTATCAAGAGTAGGTTCCCACGTTTCTTTTGCCTATCATATAATGGGCGGACACAGCGTGAAGTTAAAAAAGGTATATTTCTGTGTTATATTTCACTAAGATTAATAATTAACCAAATATCGTTGCATATAAATTCTGTGTGACAGACTGATGATTTTGAACTGTTGACTGATGACCGATGATTTTGATAAACTCGGTTATTGACAATAACCTGTAATTACATGAGGTTTAGTAATATAGTTAAATTTTAATATATTTAGCTGAAAGTCCTCTATAATTAATATTTTAAATACCTTTCTATATATAATATAATAGAGTAGGCAGAGATAACTTTTAAAAAAGATAGAGTGAGGCCGTCATGGCCCAGGGACACGAGTGTGACTTTAACACGACGGTTGTGGGTTTGATCCTCACTCAAAGAAATTATATATTATTTATTAATATTTTCATTTGTTAGCTGTCATCACCAAGGCAAAGCCCAGCGTTGAATTTTGCCCCTCAGCACGCAATGCCTCGAAAAAATCAGTGGAAAGTGGTGAACGGAGTGTCTTAACACTAGCTTTGGATGCTTCATTTTTTTAACTTACTAGTTCAACTTAAGTTAATTAAACTAAGCAACTCAGATCTGAAAAGAACCGGAACCAGAAACTCTGCGGGAGTTTGTTTTTTTTTTCCTAATTACTACACATATTCACGCTTAATTATCCGTGACAATGATAACTTATATATAACCAGAGCGAAGAGATGGAAATATTAAGTAAATATTTCATCTATGGTTTTACAGTCACACTTTGTGCCCCTGCACCACGACTGGCGATTTTTTTTCGACTTTTTTTGATTGTGATATACATAGAAAATTTGCGGAAGTTTTCTGGTAAAACACTCTGTTCTCCGCTTTCCGTCCATATCTGAAACACTTGGAAAATTGACACAGCGTTTAGTTTTTCCAGAGTGGGTTAATGATAGGACAATTCATTTCCACACGTGGAGATCGGAACCAGAACTATCGCATATACTTTCCCATTACGCGACTATGGCTTCACACTATATTAGTAATACAGTAAAATTTTTATCTATACAATCCTGTTTATACGAAATATACAGGTATATTTAATTCAATACGAAAAAATCATCAATGTCCTGTTGTTCGATGTTTCGACGTGCATCGGATTCTAGACGAAAATTTGTTTGAAAAAATCATATTGACATTCAGCTTAACGGGTCGAGAGTTTGCTATTAATATTTTGAAACAAAATATAGTATTTCATTCATCAAATTTAAATAATATGCGGCCCTTATCGTCAAAACAAAATACAGTGTTATGTTTCGCCTCACATAAAATGAACATACAGTATGAACAATATTTCATTGCCGTTATTGTTGATAATGTGTGAACGTTTTTATTATTTTTTAGGCGCTATTCCACACTTAGGAAATAAAAATACTTATTTAGAAAACGTATAAAAATTTGAACGTAGCGGTACTCGAACCCGCACCTCCTGGAAACCAACCAGGCGCTCTGACCACTAAGCCATACGTTCTGATCAAGCTACATCGGAATTTTTATATAGACGTGTTTAATATGCAGTCTTTAAACAGTAATTAGAGGTCAGTCCGAGGTTTGGGATACAAGTGTGTAAACGCGAGGGAAAAAAGTTATTATATACATTCATGCTCATCAAAAGTAAACAAGGACTAGGAAGAATATCTTCTTTATTTATTTTATTAAACATAGTTTTCAGCAGAAACAGGAACCGAACTTCGGCTTTGGTCTCAGCTTCGGCCGAAACCGAAATCAAATTTTTCTCAAAATATAATATAATTAAAGAAAAACTGAAACTCGATATTTGACTCGGGTGGTCCTTAAAAATCCGTAAGTTTTTCGTTTTTGAGATATAAGCAATACAAAAATGTTTTGTATTTAAATATTTGAGCAATAAAATTAAAAAAATAAAAAAAATAATCAGTTTCACGCTGTATCCCGCACACATTGGGGTAGGCAGAAGGAACCTAGTGTTAAGACACACCATTCCATTTCATTTCCGCCGAAACCTGGAGGCATTGCGTGTGGCGGAACTCAACACCGCGCTTTGCCTCGATACCAGAGCTAGGAAATGAAAATATAAATTTAAATTAATATTTCATGTCCTCGAGTGGGGATCGAATCCACAACCAATCGATTTTGCAGTCACACTTTGTGCTTCTGCTCCACGACTGGCCTTAATCAGCAATAAAATGATTATGAAAATTTATATTGTGGAATTTTTTTATTCTCTGATCGGTTTATGTCCAATTATAGTTCATTTTAAAAGGTTATAAATTTTGAAAATCTTAACATTTTGTATCAAGTCGTATCTTTCAATTGATTACGCTATGGCTTAAAAAAAGAATGCTTGAAGTATTCTTTTTTTTAAAAGACAGCATTCTTTCTTGAAGAAAGATTGCTGTCTTCTAAAAATTAATTTTCTATCCTTTGCTTAAAATGACATTTAAAGAGGGTAAACACAAGAGCATAAGTTTTAATTTATATAGTGTACGTCTCAAATAAATGATAAATGGCTTCCAAATTAACATCTGAAATAACTTGCTCAAAAAGACAAGAATTATCCACGCTCTTATCCCTATTATCTCCGAAGCTGTAGAAGCTATCCTATAAGAACTAACAATTTGAACTATTTTTGGGGCGTAGATACTAAACTATGAAAACCTTTCCACGCAAGATTTACATGCATTTGTTATAAACAATTTTATTTATATACTTTGGAATAAATAAACAGACTTTTTACTCGTGTACCACAATAATTAACAGAGTGACGCCCAACAAATTGTTAGTTTTGGCACGGTCGAAAATTCGGCCATTTTTTGGCAGAAACCAAAACTTGGCCGAAACCACCATTTTTGGCTGAAACTGGCCGAAATTCAAACTGAACCTTCGGTCAGTCTATCATTTCCATATTTTTTAGACTTATTAATTCATACTTTTTATATCTAAATACGTAAAAATCACGAAGTAACTTGAAATATTTTTAAAATATACTCCATAACAAAATAAAAGTGTGAAATGAACATAAGAATCTCTAAATACAACTATATACGTTATAATACACATTTTGATAGTACAGAATTCAAAGCGTGCTCCAGCGTGGTCGTAAGTCGGATACGTTCTCTCGGGACTACTCAATAGATGAATTATCCTAGGGAATAAATCTACCCACAATTCACAATGACAGTGTTCGACCTCCGATATTGGATGCTGGACTCTTTCATTGTACGTGATTAGATCTTAAATATTTTTAGAAGAATTTTCATTGCTATATTACTATTAATTTTAAAGACATTTCATATTGGCACTTGAAATAGCTTGTATGTATTCGTATATTTCTAAAAGTGAAGATTTATTACTTGAATTTTCGTTTCTTTTTTTAACAATTTTTCATTTTAAATTACGAAAAATGTTATGGTTGATGTAATAACTTCCAAGTATTACTATGCGAAATGGGGAAATAACAATAAGGATGTACAAAATTTAAACAGCAATGTTTGATATTTTAGCTGTGAATATATTTTCTATTTACTTTCACAAAAATTGAACTAAATTAAAAAAGAATCGTGAGTTCATATTGTATTTAAAGAAATTAAGAACTGGCCTAAATGTGAATTCGAAACGAGCTCGGAGCGTTCGTTTGTTAACAACTTAACATCCTGCTAAAATTTGTCTAAAGAATTACGCGCAGAAGCTTGGCAAGCACCCGAGACGTGCACTTTGACCTCTTCATTCTATATGCTTTGCATGATTCTCGTAATAAACATAAATTTTCATATTTCGTTCACCCAAATATAAAAGATGCAGTTGTGATTATTTGGTGACATACATACAGAATATATTTACGTTTTAGTCGCTCTAAGGGTGTTGCTTAAGAGAATTTTATTTAGATGTTAATTTGGTATAGGTGTAAAATAAATTTAAATTCTACTTAATGGGAAATATTCTTTATTTTAATAAAAATAATAAAAAAAGAAAGGATATTAATTTTGAGTTCAATGAGTAAAGAAGAAAATAACCCCCTTCAAAGATCCTCAGATGTTTATTTAGGATATTTATGCCTGAAATCATTTCAAATATAAATTTACAGAACAGATAATTTATAATAGCGCAGCGGTATTACGTCTGACGGTTGTAAGTTCGATTCCCACTCGTGGAAATGAATTATTTTCATCGCCATCGCCACTTAACATACACGTCTTATACATTGATCGGAAAGTGGAGAACGGAATGTAGTAGCCTTGGATTCTCCTAAAAGTAACTATGAATATTTTTTTGGCTCGAAAGCTCTTCAATACCTTCACAATAAAGTGAACAGATGGATGTCTATACCCTATTCAGGGAGCCCTTATCTAAATGATACACAAATCATAAAAAGATGACTTAGTAGGTCACAATTAATGGAGTTAATATGTTTTATAAAAGTAACTATGAAAATAATACGCTGATTGCACTGTAAATATTACTATATAACAAGGTCTGTAAAACTTATAATAAAATTTTTCCTTAACGTCTAATATTATTTAAAATCTAATTAATACCCTTTTATAACGAAAGTACATTCGAATATTCATCACAACTCTGTCAAACTCTGTTTTCTCTTCACCATTGTTAAAAATTAAAAAAAAAACAATAGTACCCATATTCCCAAATATTTCAGCGTGCAATATGAAAATCGGATAGTTTGTCGAAGTTCTATATACAATACAATTATAACGACATGAATCTCCGTACTGTGCTCTGTGCATGCATTCTTCTGAAATCTGTAGCATTGTAATGTAACCAGTTGTGGCGCGGGTGCACAAACATGTGATAGTAAACGTGACAGGTAGCGCATTCGATTACCACTCAAGAAATAAACTTCCTCAGAAATTAAAATATTTTATGTTTTTATTTCTTCGCTCTAGTAATGAGGCAAAGCGAAACGTAGCGTTCTGCCACTCAACACGCAATGCTTCCAGAAATCAGCGGAAAGTGGGTAACAAATGAATTTTAATGGGAACGAAATATCTTAACAATAGGTTCCTAGGTTCCCTCTACCTACTTTGCTTTGTACCGGATACAACGTGAAGCTAAAAAATAAAAAAAATAATAAGAACTGTACAATAGAAAAGTAGTTTTTTTTTTTTTATAAATAGTAAAGAGGGCCATTTTATAAATAATAAAGCCAACTAGTGAATTTGTAAAGACAATTTAAAATATGAAGGGATGTAGCTCCAAAATATGTGGCCTTATGTTTCATTTGAGCAGTAAGTATAAAGACAAGCAAAGTCTCATTTGATTTAATCTGTCAGCAGAGAAATGCATGAAGATAGTGGTTTGAAACTACACAGTCTTGTTAGCGAGCCATTATATCGTGAGCTAAAGACTATAATTTTTTCTTTACTTTGTATCGTTTGTGTTGAATCTATGACTTCCCTCCATTTTTCTAAGCTTTTATTTAACTTGCAATGTATGGAAGGAGGTACGTTTATTTGGGTCAAATCCTGCAAGCTAAATTTCTCTTATAATATCTTCTAAAGAACCACTTTCCATCATTCTACGAATTTTAAATACATGCTGAGTTCTGATGACAATGCATGAATATGATAAGCATGATCTGATCTGACACCCAGGAACGGTTTCATTCAACAGATCTCCTCAACGGTGGACAGCATAAAGATTCCATTTTGTACATGGGTTCAACTATGAACGCATATGTTTGCTCATAACATGCTTTTTAGTGCAGAGAACAAAAGTGTATTTGTAGTTTTTTAAAGTTTCTAAATGTTTACTAAAGTTGCCAAAATTTTATTTAAATAACCATACTAACAATTATTGTTCAAATATTTTTTAAGCTTCACGTTATCCCTTCACGGTATCCCGCACGCAGCAGGGTAGTGTAGGCAAAGAAACCTAGTGTTAAAACATTCCAATGCCCATTTGCCAAAAAATTCTGGAGACATTATGTGTTGAGTGACGGAACTCAACGCACTTTGCCTCGGCACTAAAGCGAATGAACTCTAAATGTTTCATTTCCTCGAGTGAGAATCGAACTCACAACCTGTCGCCATTACAGACACACTTTTTACCTCCACACCACGACTTTTAAACAATCTTAAAAATAGATAAAGTAGAAAATAAAAACCATAAAATTACTTATATGATAACATTCGTATACTAAAAGTTCCGTAATAATGTCTCACTCAAACGTTGCACACGAAGATGTGTCTGGTTTTACAGTCTCAATGTACAAGCGCTATAATAAAAATGTCTGAGAACTATTTATTCACAGGCCACTTTGGTAGGTTGTAGCAAATGTGGCTTCAGTTGGCGCTCAGGAAAGAAATATTAGTTCCTAAATGTTCTACAATGTTCTTTTTGGTTTTTTAGATGTTATATGTATTGTTGTTCTTTTATTAATTTTTAAATGGTAATAAATTGAAAAAAAAGTAAAAATAGAAGAAATATGTTTATGTTAGCTTAAATATGAAACGTTGCGAAGAAACGAACAAAGTGAACTAGGTACTTATTATATATCAATCTATAGAAATATCAATTATTATATAAATAATATGCCTAATTTATAAATCATTGTAGTTTTACTTTTTATTTAAATTTGTTGAAAAATAATCAAAAATACAAACTATTAATCTTCGCTTTTAGAAATATACGAATATAGACGATTTGGAATCGAACCCATAACCTTGAGCTCCTGCGTCCGGATTGGCCTCTTCTGACTATATATTAAGCAAATATAAAAATTTCACTTATACCACTTTATATTTTATCTATTATTTTAACGTTTTATCCCTAGTGGGGTAGCATGAAAAAACGGAGAATGATAGTTATGTCTTCGCCTGCTTTTATGTAAGAAAAACAAAATGAAATCCATATGTATATAGCCAATCAATTTTTAATTGGATTTATTGTCAAATAACTGATCGCAATGATGCTGTAAATATTATTTTGAATTTTTTTATAATTATAATTTATATATAAGTAGGCAAAGCGCGGCGTTGAATTCCGCCACTCAATACTTTATTGCGTGAAATCATTGCGTGAAATCATTTCAGAATTCGACGAAAAATGAGAAATGGTGTGTCGTAACGTTAGGTTCCCTCTACGTACACTGCTGTGTGCAGGATACAATGTGGAGCTGATTTTTTATTTTATACGAGCATATTATAAAGTAGTAATAATGTTTGTCATATAAATAAGAACAATCGCCGCGAATACGTCATAAAAGAAAATCAATCTCCGCAAGACGTTCATTGTTACTTTTAACCTCGAAGCTTTATTTTAGTATTCTCAGAGAAAAATAAACTTTCAAGTGATTCTTGTGTCACACGTCAGTTTGTTCTTGTCACAACGACACTCGACGAAACTTTCTGTATGACTCTGAATTTTGATTTTTTTTTAAATGCTAACCATTGTTCTTTAAAGATATTTAAATAAAGATATAACAATACATTTATGTTATAATATATTTTTAGTTAGTTCCTAACTGCAAAGTAGGTTCGTGGTTCAATTCCATCACAAATAAGTATTTATTAAAATATAATTAAGAATAATTGTTAATATATAGAGATATTTATAACATAGTATATACCAGTATTTTGGTATTTTCTATCTCAATCGATATGTTGATCGAGTGTCACATTGAATCTTATTAATATATATCTATTAATTTTAAGCTGTTACTATTATTCATTATGAAATATATATTATAAATCAGCTTCACGCTGTATCCCGCACACAGCAGGGTAGGCAGATCGAACGTAGGGTTAAGACACTCCGTTCCCCACTTTTTACCGTATTCTGGAGGTATTGCGTGTTGAGTGGCAGAACTCAACGCCGCGCTTAGCCTCGACACCAGACCGAAGAAATGGAAATATAAATTTAAGTAAATATTTCACCTCCTCGAGTGGGGATCGAACCCACAACCAGTCGGTTTTACAGTCACACTTAGTGCCACTGCGCCACGACTGGCCTTAATATATATTATAACATATGTTTATTTAACTATAATTTATTTTTAATTGTCTTATTTTCTGAAAAATGTTTATATGGTAATTTTGTGCATGGTATTAACATTTGTTTAGTTCACAATTCTTATTTTCTCAAGTGCAGAATATATTTTTATTCTATACCATACTTAAATCTATAAAAAAAGCTAAAATTCGGCATATAAATAGACCTTTTAAATAAACCTGCTGCTTTTAAATGCTTTTGAAGACTAAGAATATATTAAAGAGGCATGGGCTCAAGTAGGTACTTCGATATTCCAAAATTTCAATATGAATATTTAAATAAATTAATAAAGTTTAGAAACAATGAGAATACTTATAACAACCAACTCCTGAAACTGAAGATTTGTGGTCCTCATAAAGTTTCTCGAT
The DNA here is from genome assembly GCA_917862395.2 of Heliconius sara. Lineage (NCBI taxonomy): Eukaryota > Metazoa > Arthropoda > Insecta > Lepidoptera > Nymphalidae > Heliconius > Heliconius sara. The sequence continues at coordinate 3,515,279 of OU860796.2, read as the reverse complement.
GAGATTCCATGAGGATTTTTATTTATTGGGACCCTCTTTAGGTACTTTATCAAGAGTCTAGGTTTATGTCGGAACAAGTAGATGCTAGAAGAGGTGATATATTTCAATGAAATGAATGGACTACGTTTCTGATTCAGTGGAAATTATTTACGACTGTTCTTTCTTTAATGGCGTATGATATATTGTTAATTGTGTTTTTTGTAAAGATATTCTTATATTTCTTATATAGTTTGAAACGTATTTCGTTAAATATTATTAATGAAATCTATTAAAAAGAAAAAATATCACTCAGAATACTTTTTATACGAGTCTATTTTACTTTAGTTTTATAAAGATTTTTAGAATAAAGAATATTTAGAATTTTGTTTTTAATATTTTTTTTTAAATCAGCTTTACGCTGTGTCCTGCACACAGCAGGGTAGGTTCCCATGTTCCCTCTGCCTACAATACAATGTGCGTGAAGCTAAATTCCATTATAATTAAAATGAGTATATAATATCTTAAAGAATAAACGTTTATTTTGTTATTTTACCTAAAATCGACTTTAAGTAGAGCATATATCGAAAGAAGTACCTATTTAGGTAATACAAAAGCAAAAGCTTCCATAACTGTTCATGTGCAACATTTACATTTGGGTTACTTACAAAGTGTTATTGCTTACCGTCGATGGGCACTTCTCAAAGATGTGTGGTTATTTCATCTGCATGGGAGTATTTAGAAATTTATAAAATTGGTTCAAATAATAATAACGCATTTTTTTTATCAAATAATATATCAACCTCATATATGTAGATCATATAAGCAGAGGAAACCGTTGTGTGCCGTGTGATCCCGGCCCAGAATAGGATCATCCTGGTACTGGTGGTGTCGTAAGAGGCGACTAAAGTACGTGTGGTAGAGTCACGTCGCCAGCAATGGCAACACGCATGGGCAGACTCGACCGGATCATTACCACCCCCGGCATTTAAAACCGGCGTGAAGTAGTGGCTTTATGCCACTGCGTTACGCATCAGATAATGCCGGGCCCCGGCGCCCAACCCATCTTAAAGGCCGGCAACGTACCTGTAGCTCCTCTGGGGTTGCACGGGGTCGTGGGCGGCGGTAATCACTTACCATCAGGTGACCCGCACGCTCGTTTACCGTGTCTCTTCTATAAAAAAAAAACCTAGTGTTTAGACACCTCCTCCTCACTCTCTGCCGAATTTTTGGTGCAGCGTGTGTTGTGTAGCGGCAATCAAAGCACACTGTACCTTCATACCATAGCAGAGAAATTAAAATATTAAATATTTCACTTAGAGTCGAAATCGAATCCGAACTCGAAGATGCATTTACAGTCGCTTGTGCCCCTGCCACAATTATGCGATGTTAACAGCAAATATTTAAAATGTTTTTATTTAAATGCTTAATAAATCTAAATCGTTCTACCTTTTACTTTACACTACATGACGTGACCGTTCAGGTCCCCCCCAACTAAGACCACTTCGGGAGACGGTATAGCAAGTAGCACTTCTTCATACTGCTCCCAGAATGTCTCCTTTTCTGACGCGCTACATCCCGCCTGGGGAGCATAGGCACTGATTAAGTTTGTGGTAACGCCCTCAATCAGTACCCTTACTCGCATCAAGCGGTCGCAGCGATGGTCAACTTCAAGGAGCCCATTCTGAAGCTCTTCTGAGTTCTGAGCTCTTCTTGTAAATGTTAATTGTATAGTGAATAAATGTTCCTAATCAGAGATAGATTGTTAAAGATGAAAGGACCTGCTTTTAGTTAGAACAGACACAGAAAGATCACTTTGATTTGAGATTAAATTAAATTCTTAATTAAGTATTTTTTTTATGTATAAAGTTTTTTTTTTAAACAAGACGTGATATTGCATTATAACGGTGATCTATTTAACGCTGTTTGCTGGTTATAGCTGGGTAGGCACAGGGAACCTAGTGTTAAGACACTCCACGGATGGTCTCATTTTTATTTTTTTAAATGAGGCATGATATTACAATATACCGGCGATCAGTAATTTTTTTACCAGATTTTTCCCCAGAGCGAAGAAATGAAAATGTTAATACATTCCTCTGAGTAACAATGGTTATTTTTAGTATTTACCTTTGATATGGAATTTTACTATAAATATGTTAAATAATATTTAAAGTTTCACTTCTTAACCAGAACTTAATAATATTTTTGGCAGTCGAAGCATGACGCAACAAAAAATATAAAAAACAAGGCCCAAAATATAAGCTACCAGTAAGAAAACATTATATTAATTTCAAGATTTTCCCTTTTGGCTTATTGGGATTAACTTAAAAAAACAACATGTTATTTATTGATATTGAAATTTTAATAGTAAATTTAGCTAAAATATATAAATATATTAGTCAAACTACCAGTAGGCATTTTAATCAGATTTTGAAATCGAACAACCTACACAGTTGAAGGAAGTAGAGTGTTAATTAATTCTTTTGAGTGAATAAAATCCTGAAGTGCTGAGACTTTAAATCTAGAAATGTCGGAGGCACTAATAGGCTGCGGCCAACATCTTCTCGGGAAATGATCCGAACAAAACCAATTAATTAAAGAAATTCCTTTCTCTGGAAAGTTACTGAACGCCCGATAAATATAATAGAACGAGAATTCTATAAACATAAATAAGCTTATCTGTTTTTGGTGTAATCAACAGTTTTTTGTTAATTTTTTCAATGTAAATATGTATTAAAATATGTTATGATCGTATTTACAGCTAGTCACTAACTAGTAATTTTAGTTCAGTTATAAATATTTATTCTTCTTTCATTTTTAGGATATTTTAACTATATTTTTACTGTATTATTACATATTAATATTTCTCACTAAAAACTGATGGTCCTTTATATATATATATATATATATATATATATATATATATATATATATATATATATATATATATATATATATATATATATATATATATATATATAATACATTTCTTTTCATTATTTAACATTTAAATTTGTTTCGGCATTACATAGATCCCTTAATATTTATAAAATCTTCTTAAAAAGATCTAATCATTACTTTAAGATGTCAACTAGTTTATTTTTAAGTGATCGATAAATAGACAACATTTCTTGAATTTCGAAATACAATTAAGATCTCATCTTCAAAAGTCAAACAATTTTACTTATAACAGGAACAGTGAAAGTTCTTAACGTTGTAACAGTATTCGAAAGTCCTATCTTGATAATAGAGCCTACCCTTCCATTAAATATTCAGTTATATACTTCTACTTTAAAGGCAGCATTTCATTATGTTCCATTTAAAGTTGGTGAAAAAGTATCATTTGGTTAAATGAAATATATTAAACAAAGATGTTTTTATATTCACTTTGGATTCTATTAAGCTATTTAAACATATTATATATATATTATATACTACTTATCCGACTTTCGTAAAGGTTATCAATTCGACTGTATTTTTTTATGTTTTTTACCTCAGAGTTATTGACTAGTAATACACTCTACAAAGATATTTTCATGAGAGTTTGGTTAGGTTGATTATAGGATCAGATGGAAGTCGTTTTTTTTTTAATTGCTGAAATATTTTTCTTTGACCTGGATATTGGATATAAAATGTAGCTTGAGTTAATATTCGTGGTAGCAAAAACTCTTGGCTTAGTTTTTTTTTAGAAAAAATAAATTTGAGTTTGTGGATCCGCTAGAAGGATCATCTGGAGTGTGTCGTAAGAGGCACTAAGTACGTGTAGAGTCACGTGCACATGGCACACGTGGCGACTGACGGATCATTACCCCGAACGCTTTTGAAAACAAAGTCAAGGGCAGATAGTATTGACGGTATATTTCGTTAACTGTTCATTTTCGCCTTAACGAGAAAAAATGTAAATTACATTATAGTCTAAGGTTAATTTTTTAAAGCTATATAAGCGGCGCTCACGTCGAAACCGTAAACACAAGATATCTAGCAGCAAAGCAAGCAATATGTCAAGATTTGCGATATTCCCAACATAACGCTGACGGAGGAGGCTGTGAATAATAGTAGCTTAAGCTTTTGTAGCAAGTCTTCTATATTAATATGTTCCTTCATATAAAGATTCTTAAAGGTTTCATGTAACGTCAGTTTAATTTTGCTAAGTCGCCATCGGTATAAAAAATTATAGATTGACGCACACAGCAGAGGGAACCTTGTGTTAAGACACTCCGTTTCCCACTATTATAATAATTACATTGATATCAGAAATACATGAAAATTTACTACCTATATTCTAAGTAGTAGCCTTTGTCCATCCCAAGTAAGCTACTTGGGATGGGCGTAGGTTACTTTTCTGTCTTGTTCTCTTTGTTTGACAATTTATCATAAGCAAATCAGCGTGGCCCTGATTGCGTCACAGGAAAACAGACAGAGCTACTTTCGACTTTATAATAGAAGTATGGATAACGAAAAGAAATATGGCCATTAAGCCGTCGTGGTGCAGGGACAAAAACGTGCGACTTGAAATGCAAAGGTTGTGAGTTCGATTTTCACTCTAAGGTAAATAATGTTTTGGTGACGAGCAAAGCGTGGCGTTGAGGTCTGCCACTCAACACGCATTGCCTTGAGAATTCAGCGTTAAGTGAGGAACGGAAGTGTGATAACGAGGAAAGGAGTTTTTTACACTAGGTTCCCAGGTTACCCCTGCTTATCCTGCTATGTGAAGCAAAAAAAAGCAAAAATAAACGAAATGATTTATCTTCCTTTGTTACATAACTTGTAACTGACATCCCACCCTACACTCTATTAAATATTTAAATAAAATTATTTAAATAATAGTTTTAATATGGCTCGTGATACGTCTAATATAGTTAGAACCCTTTCGTAGTGATCGTATATAATCCAAGATCTTTTAGAGATTCAGAGGTAACAGTATTAATATGAAACATAAATAAATAAATAAAAAAAATAAAAAAGCCTTTATTATTCCTTGCATGCGTAATAAGTGCACTTTTATACATACATTCTATAATATCTAAATTTTAATTTTTAATTCTAATGACATAATATTACTTACTCTAGTGTTACATTGAATATTAATACTATATAAATATCTACTTGTATATATGTATATTATATATATTGTGAAAACTATCTTAGTCTGCAAGAACCCCTCTTCGGGTGAAGGCCTCCTCCAAAAGAGACCATGACTGTCTGTCTTGGGCGACTTGAATCCAGTTTGAGCCAGCTACTGTAATTATGTCATCTTGCCACTTCGCGTGAGGTCTCCCTATACGTCTCTTACCTCTTGGACCTCTCCACGTGGTTATTCTTTTAGTCCATCTATCGTCTTGTACGCGTGATATATGGCCAGCCCACCTCCACTTTAGTGTTCGTGCGTGGATTAATGCATCTGTGGACTTTAGGATGTTCTTTATTTTTGTGTGCCCAACTTTTTGACGTCTGCGGATATTTAACATACTGCGCTCAAGACCGCGCTGGCATATAATGATTTTGTTTGTGATTTTGTTGGTGTACTTCCAAGTCTGACGTGCATATGTGAGGCACGGTAGAAGACTAGAAGACATAACTTTCGTTTTTGTCTTAACTGGTAGATTGCTTTTAAAAATGTCTTTCATACTCCAGTATTTGTTCCAGGTGCTTTGTGTGCGTCTTTCTATTTCCCACTCCTTGTTCCTTCTGTCGAAGCCAATTTGTTTCCCTAGATAAACATACTTATCTGTGTATTGAAGTAATTCATTGTCCACATAGATGTTTACCTCTGTACTATTGGTCATGAGCATTGTTTTGGATAAGTTCATTTCCAGTCCAACTTCTTTACTTACTGTGTTTAATGATAGTATCATTTGGCGTAATTGCGTGCCCGATTCCGACAGGAGTACCAAATCATCTGCGAAACGAAGATGGCTCAGATAATTACCGTTGATATTTAGTCCTTTTGTTTCCCAATTTAATTTTCTCATTGTTGACTCCAGAACAGCGATAAATAATGTCGGCGACAAAGGGTCTCCCTGCCTGACGCCTCTTTTTATAGGGAAAGATGGGCCAATTTTTTCTAGTTTGACTCTACCTGTATTAATATTATATATATTTTTGATTATTTGAATATATTGATTATCTACTCCTTGTTCTTCTAGTGTTTTCCATATGCTTGAATGTGAGACGGTGTCGAATGCTTTCTTATAATCTATGTAAGCAATGTAGAGAGCCCTCTGTCGTTCGTAATATTTTTCTATCAGTATTTGTAATGTATGAATGTGGTCTATGGTCGAGAAACCTTTTCTAAATCCTGCTTGTTCTATAGGTTGTTGTGCGTTTAAGGTGTGGCTTAGTCTGATGTTAATCAAGGAAGAAAATATTTTGTATATACTAGGTAACAGGCTAATTGGCCTATAATTAGTTATATCGTGTGGATCACCTTTTTTATATATAAGTATTATGTTTGAATCCGACCATTGTATCGGTGTTACGGTGGTTTCCAATATGAGGTTAAACAGATGGGTCAGGGGCAGTGCTAGTTGCTCCTGAGACATCTTTATAACTTCGTTGGTTATATTGTCCGAGCCTGGACTCTTATCCGTTTTCAGTATCTTTATTGCATCGACTATTTCGTTTACATCGAAAGGTTTAATAGTGTTTTCTATTCCTTTTTCAGATACAATAATTTTATTACAACAGATGTTGTTCTCTTTGGCACTATACAGATTTTTGTAAAATATGAAATATACCATAACGTTAATATAAGTACAAATAAATATATTATGATAAATAAAATGTTAAGATCTGTCCGTTTCAATCTCCCGTGACATTTCTTAAGTACATCGAAGACGTCCTATCCTCCTCTCTGTTATACCCAGTCATTACTGATAGTTATAACTAAGTGAGTGGCCCCGCACCCGCCACTTACCGTGGATTCCGGCCGTTCGGCTCTGAACCCTCCGAGACGGATCGGAATAGTTAACATTTGTGATTCTTATATGGCTTTTGCGAAAGATCAATTATTAAATAACTGATTCAAAGACCGAAGTCTAGTATAAATATTTGCAATGGAGTTGAGACTATTATATGTAGGCCGTAGCCATAATTACATGACATATAACTCTCTGCTTCATATATCAGATCGAACTCCCTACCGCTAGGCGGCCGATTATGTAAATCCAGTTCAGTTTGTTTCTTTAGAGGGCGTTATATTCATATACCCATTTAACCTTCGTGTGTCTTGCTTATAAATATATATTTATTAATTGTATCTTAATAATATTAAATCCTGTATGTATAATGTGACGTGTTTATTATTTCCGTATTAATTCGTTAATATAATATAATTCATATTACCTACGTGCTCTTATTATATGCCTTAGTTTCAATATTAATATAATTTATATTCACTGTTATTGTAACGCGTCTTTTAAACAGAACCGTCGTAGAATAACACGCACAGCACACACCCTGCAGCTGTTTGTCTGAACTGACACTAGACTCAGAGTTGTGGGAATGTAATATAGAAATCATTAATTGAAAATACTCAGTTATCGCTAGAACAGCCAGCGACTCCAAGTAGGCGCGATTCTACTACCAGTTCAGTAAAGAACCTCAGTGCTGAGAAGAACTGGCGGAAGAAACTCAGCAGCAGAATCCAACACCACTAAAGCAATTCGCTTATATCAAATATGTCAGCATCAGTGACGCCTGGCTATATATTATAAGCATGTCTTCGACATCAGTCGATTGACGCATTATGTTTAGTACGATGAACTAAGCGTTAGAAAAATAAGCGGACACTGCTATATACGTACACCAGAGCTGGGACATAAAATAGCACCACACACCCGTATGAGACAGACGGACACTACTACATACACCAGTAACAGGACATAAAGCAGCATCACACACCTATCCATCATACACTAAGTTTTATCGTTCAATGAACTCTAACAGTCGTATAAATCGTAAATATATATTTTGAAATAATAGTTTTATATCATATTATAAATGATACTATTATATTTATATTTATAATAACATGTTAAATATTTACTAATATATATAGAAATTACATTTATAAGTTATTATATTTCGCAAACCTATTTAAATCTCATTTCACAATTCCCATACACGCATTTAACAAAAATGGCGGCAGGCATTCTGCGTACATTAATATAATTGTAATTTTACATACCTCACAAAACATCTTCATGTAATTATTTCCATTTACTAAATAAATAATATTTATCTCTGGATATTGACGGCATTATATATATGTATTAATATCCTTCTTTTTTGTTTTAATAATTAATCTATTAAAAACTTACCGACGAAGTATTTCAAAGCAACCAATCGTAAATAGTGAAAGCACTTATAACTTATCTTAGCAACCTCAAATACTTATATCACAATTGAAGACATGATCTCACATGCTTTTATGTATTAAATATAACTAGATATCTGTTAATTATAAATTAAAACTTCTCTAAATATTTAAAACATCCATCCTTCCTCAGACGCGTCCGCTATCTCCCTTTTTCTTTTTCTTAAAACATGACGATGACGTTGACGGTAGCTTATTCAGCCAACATGATATTTTACAATAATTAAAATATTAATTATGTTATTATGTATTTTAAAAGATAATACATAACGTTTGAATATAATTAATAAATATATTTTTAATAAATATAAATATATCTTCGTGTTTTATCTACGGTATATTACGTCCCTTTAACATAACCTGTGAATGGAACGCGTAGTTAAAGAAGTGACCTAAATTTGAATTTGAATTAATTATATTATTTATCTACACATTTTAATTCTGATATGGATCGTTATAAACTGAAGCGTCTCACACATGTAATATAAAGGTAAAGAATGTTTTGTTCACGTTTATATTTTTGTTCACCTTCCATTTCTTACAATAAATAATTTCGAAGCTTTTGTATATTTACGCGAATATAAGAGATTTTTTTTTGGTAAATAAGAGTGTTATTTATAAAAATTGTACGTAACACGAGGATACGAACAAAAAGATCAGAAGGCAACAATGATATAAATAATCAAGAGAAAAAAATCTTTATTTCTAAACAACTTTCGGAATAATGTAATTTGAGAATAAAATTCAATGCAAACTTTTGTTTTCTTAGCAGAGCGAGGAAAGGATAATAATTCACAATCAGAGGTGCACCAAGACAACCTCAATCAATATTTATAAATTTGAATAAATATAACACTGTACATACGAATATGTATATATGAATGTATAGCTTTGCAATGCAAAATCGTGTGCAGACCAGACTGCATTCGTTAACTTTGTACGTCATTTTGTAACATAAAGCGGTTTTAAATATCTTGAACTTCATATTATCCGTAAATTTTATTACGTTTTGTAATGAAATTCACGGATTTGAAATAAATTGTGTTTTGTATTAAATTGAAATAGAATTAAATTTATATTTCATCTCACACTTTTCAGTTCAGTCAGTAGCCACAAAGTGGCTAATTTGACTCTACTCTGGCTTAGACTGACGCGCTCCAATACTCGAGTTTTAACAAAATGCCCTTTATTCAGCTATGTATTTCTAAGTCGCTTTCCCAAAGCTCTCTAGTTAATTATTAGATTTAGTATAGATTTATATTACATTTCAAGCATTTACCTATTTACAATTATAATTGTAGTGTACGAAATATTTTTATGTAATATTTCTTTGGTACTATAAAAAGATAACAATCAAAAAAGTTTCAAGTAGTTAGCGTAGCTATTATATAATATATATGTGCATATGTAATTAAAATCAAATCAAATCAGTTTCACGCTGTATCCTGAACCCAGCAGGGTAGGCAGAGGGAACCTAGTGTTAAGGCACTCCGTTCCCCACTTTCCGCTCAATATTGGAGTCATTGCGTGTTGAGTGGCGGAGTTCAACGCCGCGCTTTTGACTTTACGACTTTAGAACGATGAAATAATTGCAAGATAAATTTAAGTAAATATATTATTTCTTCGAGCGGTGATCGAACCCACGACCAGTCGATTTACAGTCACAACTTGTGCCCCTGCGCCACGACTAGCCTCTTGTATATGTAATTTTCTTTTAATTATTATGTAATTTTGAAATGTAAGCATTTAAATTATGTAATTCATTATGTTGGTATTTTTTTTCATTCCACGAAAACGTAATAGTAGTAAAAAAATTCTGCAGCTAACTAAATTGTCCATCCACTTTATTTGTCGGAGACCCGTCATGGTGAAACGGCCGGTTGCGAGTTCAATTCCCGCTCAAAAAATGAAATATTTAATATTTTCATCTCCTCGTTCTTATAACGAGGTAAAGCGCGGCGCTGAGATTCACCACTCAACGCACAATGCCTTCAGAATTCGACGGAAATTGGGGAACGGAGTGTCTGAACACTAGGTACCCAAGTCCTCTTTGCCCACCATGTAACCTAAAATAAAATGATATAAATAAAATAAAATAAACGTGATTTAATTGTAAATCAAAATAGAATTTAATATTATTTACTAGAAAGCTCCATAGAAATGGTGAGAGCACTAATTAGCGATGGTCACGAATATCTTTCCGGTTAGCGCTACGAACTGAAGAAATAAATTGAAACAGTTTTTTTCTTAAAACATGACGATGACGTTGACGGTAGCTTATTCAGCCAACATGATATTTTACAATAATTAAAATATTAATTATGTTATTATGTATTTTAAAAGATAATACATAACGTTTGAATATAATTAATAAATATATTTTTAATAAATATAAATATATCTTCGTGTTTTATCTACGGTATATTACGTCCCTTTAACATAACCTGTGAATGGAACGCGTAGTTAAAGAAGTGACCTAAATTTGAATTTGAATTAATTATATTATTTATCTACACATTTTAATTCTGATATGGATCGTTATAAACTGAAGCGTCTCACACATGTAATATAAAGGTAAAGAATGTTTTGTTCACGTTTATATTTTTGTTCACCTTCCATTTCTTACAATAAATAATTTCGAAGCTTTTGTATATTTACGCGAATATAAGAGATTTTTTTTTGGTAAATAAGAGTGTTATTTATAAAAATTGTACGTAACACGAGGATACGAACAAAAAGATCAGAAGGCAACAATGATATAAATAATCAAGAGAAAAAAAATCTTTATTTCTAAACAACTTTCGGAATAATGTAATTTGAGAATAAAATTCAATGCAAACTTTTGTTTTCTTAGCAGAGCGAGGAAAGGATAATAATTCACAATCAGAGGTGCACCAAGACAACCTCAATCAATATTTATAAATTTGAATAAATATAACACTGTACATACGAATATGTATATATGAATGTATAGCTTTGCAATGCAAAATCGTGTGCAGACCAGACTGCATTCGTTAACTTTGTACGTCATTTTGTAACATAAAGCGGTTTTTAAATATCTTGAACTTCATATTATCCGTAAATTTTATTACGTTTTGTAATGAAATTCACGGATTTGAAATAAATTGTGTTTTGTATTAAATTGAAATAGAATTAAATTTATATTTCATCTCACACTTTTCAGTTCAGTCAGTAGCCACAAAGTGGCTAATTTGACTCTACTCTGGCTTAGACTGACGCGCTCCAATACTCGAGTTTTAACAAAATGCCCTTTATTCAGCTATGTATTTCTAAGTCGCTTTCCCAAAGCTCTCTAGTTAATTATTAGATTTAGTATAGATTTATATTACATTTCAAGCATTTACCTATTTACAATTATAATTGTAGTGTACGAAATATTTTTATGTAATATTTCTTTGGTACTATAAAAAGATAACAATCAAAAAAGTTTCAAGTAGTTAGCGTAGCTATTATATAATATATATGTGCATATGTAATTAAATCAAATCAAATCAGTTTCACGCTGTATCCTGAACACAGCAGGGTAGGCAGAGGGAACCTAGTGTTAAGGCACTCCGTTCCCCACTTTCCGCTCAATATTGGAGTCATTGCGTGTTGAGTGGCGGAGTTCAACGCCGCGCTTTTGACTTTACGACTTTAGAACGATGAAATAATTGCAAGATAAATTTAAGGAAATATATTATTTCTTCGAGCGGTGATCGAACCCACGACCAGTCGATTTACAGTCACAACTCGTGCCCCTGCGCCACGACTAGCCTCTTGTATATGTAATTTTCTTTTAATTATTATGTAATTTTTAAATGTAAGCATTTAAATTATGTAATTTATTATGTTAGTATTTTTTTTTCATTCCACGAAAACGTAATAGTAGTAAAAAAATTCTGCAGCTAACTAAATTGTCCATCCACTTTATTTGTCGGAGACCCGTCATGGTGAAACGGCAGGTCGCGAGTTCGATTCCCGCTCAAAAAATGAAATATTTAATATTTTCATCTCCTCGTTCTTATAACGAGGTAAAGCGCGGCGCTGAGATTCACCACTCAACGCACAATGCCTTCAGAATTCGACGGAAATTGGGGAACGGAGTGTCTGAACACTAGGTACCCAAGTCCTCTTTGCCCACCATGTAACCTAAAATAAAATGATATAAATAAAATAAAATAAACGTGATTTAATTGTAAATCAAAATAGAATTTAATATTATTTACTAGAAAGCTCCATAGAAATGGTGAGAGCACTAATTAGCGATGGTCACGAATATCTTTCCGGTTAGCGCTACGAACTGAAGAAATAAATTGAAACAGTTTCCTTGTGTTTGTAAAAATAACTTTCTTGTGAAATTTATTTAAAAGCAACCGCTGGTCTAATAAAATTGAACGTAGGAAATGAGAAAATACTATAGTAGTTATTTGATCCCGACAAATTAACAGTTAATTTTATTATGGTTTGAAATACAATGCTTATAGCTTACTTCGCTTAATTCAAAATTAGAGAAACATACTGTAGGGAACTATTATTTACATTTGTACGTGTCACTTATATATTTCGATATTATAATTTATTTATTTGTCTTTTATTTATATTATTTATATATGTATATTTTATAGTAAGTATTCGTATTTAGTACAATTATACGACTCCGCTCGCTGCCGTCGACTGAACCATTTACGCCTAACCTTTATCGACAGTCAATGCTTGGACACTGGATGCGCTTTATTATTTATTTCTGAATATTATTGTAATTCTCGTTTAACTGTGCCGTAATGTACTATTTGTGTTCAAACTATATGTGCTTTAAAACGGTGTTGAATATACTCAGTGTAAACCTAGAGCAGTCTTTTTATTTATCTCCACCAACACTACAATGCGCTACAATGTCACGGTGTACCCCGCAAGTAGGAGGTTAGGTATATGACGGCCTTCCTAACTATAACGAGCGTTTCAATTCAAGGTAGTGAAATGGAGTTACTTGACACAAAAATGAAAACAAGTGCTTAAAATTAACCTCTTTTGGTTAGAAACATAAAATGCACCAACAGAAAGATTTACTTTTCAATTTTTAATAAATGTAGGTTTCTCTATCTTTTCTTCTGATTTTATCCCGTCTATAAAATAGTAGAGAGAAAGATAGCCAGGATACTCTGTTGCATTGTTTGTTGATTAAAAAATATAAAAGGACAGGAAAATATTTTGATCTTCGTCATTTCGTTACATCGTTTATTTATTAATTTTTAATTAAATGCAAAAATTATCTTATGTAAGCACGGCGTTGAGTTCCGCCGTCCCAACACAATATATGCCTATTCTGCTGTATGCGGGATATTATTCTTACGGCGGAATTAATAATCCGCTTCAGTAAAAGAAAAATTGCATGGACTTCTGATACTCAACACACAATGAAAATACGGAAACATATATACTTAACAACTTTAAGTACAGTAAATCTAAAATAAGAAAAAATAGACATTTTCATTTATAGATTTATATAATGTATAAATGAAATAATAGGAAAATGCGAAAATAATATTACACAAAAGAAAATATTAATTCATTGAAATAACGAAATATGCCGTCGAGGTATTTTAACAATGATAATTGTACCTAGTTCTAGGATAATGGAATTAAAACAATAGGTGGCTTAGAAGGTGTAAATTGAAGACCTATATACATATATTCATATATCTGTTTTATGTATATATAGTTTTTTTTGTAAAAAGCGATACATACATAAAAAACAATTTTTTTTGTAAAAAAAATCAGCTTCACGCTGTATCTCGTATACAGCAGGGTAGACACAGAGGACCTAGTGTTAAGACCGCTCCTTTCCCCATTTTTCTCTGGCGGAACTCAACGCTGGGCTTTTGCATTGATGCAAGAGCGAATTAAAATAAAATTAAAATTAAGAACAATACTTCATTCCTTCGAGTAAGGATCGAAACCACAACCGTCGCGTGACAGTCACTCCCTTTTGTAATTCTATTTAATAGTTAAATATATCAAGAAACGAATTATATCTAAATAACATTTAATACAAACCTGCCTTATGTTTAATCCAACAGAAATTTGATGAATTATATTCGCGTCAAATTAATTAATTTAATATAAGGTAGACTTAGCGGTTTCGCCATAAATTATGTATTTATACATAATTTATGGCGAAAATTTTATATAAAAGACCTTGCCACAATAACAAAATGTGTTATACAACCCACTGAAAAATATCTTTAAAATATCCAAAGGTGCTCTGAACAGAACGGTTTTAAAGTATTTGTGACGGAGAGCAAGTTACGACAATTAAGAAATATAAAATAAACGTTTGTTTAAAATTTCGCCGAAAAGCCTTCAATGGAGTGAGGAGTTTAACGTCTGATTGTAAACCCGGTTGTGGGTTCGATTTCCACTCCGAGCAAATTATTTTTATTTCTTTGTTTAAAGTTTTAAATTAACAAATCGCGGCTTTCAGTTCTGCCATTTAAGAAGCTTTGTCTCGAAGGTTGAGCAAAGTGTGAGAGCTCGAAATTTCTCCTGAGTGAACCCAAAACACAGCACCAATGGATCTCTCATTCTTTTCTCATTAAACATAAAACTTGGCTTGACTTAACTTATTACACTTTTTTGTTTTTGACGGCTAAGACAAGACAAGGTGAAGATAAACCGCAGTTCGCCAATTAACAAGGAATATATCAAAATATCAATATTACTGAAATTTTGGGACATTTATATTGGCTGCATAATATAGGTAAAAGAAGAGGATTTTGTATAGGCGGGTCAAATGTAAGCTTGTTATACAATGCGGTTTTTATAGGCTCATAAAACTTTAATATGAATTAAAAAAAAGGACCCAATATTTTATTTTACCACCTTAAAGAAGAAATCAAGAAATAATTTTTATTTTTATAAAGATCCTCTTTTGTGCCACTTTGATCCAATTTTGTTATAGAATAACAAATAGTGTACCCAAAAGTTTTGTTACATTGAAAGCCCAAGGTTTATGCGATTACAAGAGTAAATCTATCTGTACATGAAGGGTTGAATTAGCCACGGATAAGAAGACTGAAGATTATTTAAAAAGAAAGAAATGAGTACAATAGGCTTTAACATACTGTGGTGCGGACAGTTTATTGATTTACATTTCTATTTTCTTTTTGTTTTTTGTACTTTCAAGCCGTACTTCTTCACTTTTACATAGTATGGTAAGCAAGAACACGGGAACCTTATGTTAAAACATTTCTTTCTTTATTAAAATCATCATCAACTTTTGGCCGAATTTTAGAGGTATTGCGAATTGGGTGGAGGGACTCAACTCTTTACCAGAGGGAGAAAAAGAAAATATTAATGTTTAATTTACAGTAACACGCAAGAATTGAACACAAAAACTCACAATGTCACCTTATAAGTAGGATGAAAGGGGATAATGATATGTTTTAATACTAGTTTTGCACCGCCCATAATTTTTTTTATCGAAATTAAATATTTAAAAATTATGTATGTTCAATTTTGAAATTACGACGAATGCTGGCTTTTTTCTCCATATGTACTTTTTGTTCTGAAGATTCTTTTTTACATTTTTATATTTTTATTGATTGTTTTAATATTAATAAAATTTTAACTAAAAACTTTCACAAATTCTTATTTTGGTCAAAAGTTATGTAAATAACATTAAAATTGAAAGGAAAATATGATCCAATGAAATCGCTTTTAAATTACATTTACCTTTTTTTTTTTAAACATTTTTAAAGTGTTATTCCACACTTAGGAAAGATAAATACTTATTTAGAAAACGTATAAAAATTTGAACGTAGCGGGACTCCAACCCGCGCCTCCTGGAAACCGACCAGGCGCTCTGACCACTGAGCCATACGTTCTCGCCAAGCTACGTCGAAATTCTTATACGCTTGTTACAACTGTTATTTATGTTGTTAGCATCTCTGTAGGGAGATTTTTACACGTTTTCTAAATAAGTATTTATCTTTCCTAAGTGTGGATTAACACTTTAAAAATGTTGAAAAAATATTTAAAAAATAGTATTCTCTCTTGCCAAACTATAATTCTTAGTAATTATCTTTGGGTAGCGGAAATTTGTATACTGTATCTAATGATGTTAGTTTCTATTTAATACTTATAATCGTCAAAGCGGTCTAGTACACGAAGCGTATCGAAAGTTGTTTTCTACATATATGGACTTACGAGATTTTAGTCCACACAAGAGTGTCCACACTATGTGAGAATTTGTGTTAGCAGAATTCGTACAAAAGCAAGGTACCGTTTAAGGGCTTATGATAAAAACTTATAATGTTCCATTTTATTTTATGACTAGCTAGCTTTCCCAGTCTTTGTCCACCATTGACTGATGTGACGGGTGACTCTTTATATATCTTTCAAAGAATCATGCCCTCAGAGATGTTCTGACTGTTTGAAATTAAAAAAAAAATCATGATCTTATATTTTAATACTTAATCCTTATGATTAAACTTCGCAATTTTGCTAAATTTATTTAGTTTGGTTTTTATTAAGTGTTTGGTTTGTACCAGTGTTAAGAATTGCCTCATAAAGGATGTATAAGTCACCTTTTTTGTAGGTGTGTATTCAATTAACTGTACAAGATTATATTATAGTAGATTTATCCTATTTTATATGTATTGTTTCTTCTACTTTTCTTAGCAGAAAAATTTACATTATATCATTTTGTACTTGGCCTTTTGTTCTTATAAGGCATAATTTCTTAATAGAATTGAATATATCACTTCTGGTCTGGTCGTTGAAGTTAATCTCGATCTCGAGGAGATGAAATATTTACATAAATTTATATTTCCATTTGTTCGCGCTGGTGTCGAGGCAAAACGCGGCGTTGAGTTCTGCCACTCCACACGCAATGGCTATAAGATGAGAGAGGCGGCGGCTTATTCATTATGTTATTATATATTTTAGAATAAACTGCAAACGAGCTATGACAATTTACTTCAAGTTGAAAAGTAAGTAACATAACTTACAAGTTAACTGAATAACTTTAAGTTCCAGTTTAAGTTAAACTTGTGAAGAAGCTCCAATGTAACCGCAAGCTTCACGTCTCCTCTTTGTATGTATTCGTATTCAAGCTGCTTTCGAGCACTTACTCGTATATATAGGTAGGTCTTTTTTTTTATGGAAAATACACGGCAAACGAGCGTTCGGGTCACCTGATGGTAAGTGATTACCGCCGCCCACGGCCCCGTGCAACCCCAGAGGAGCTACAGGTGCGTTGCCGGCCTTTAGGGTGTGTTGGGCGCCGGGGCCCGGCATTACCTGATGCGAAACGCAGTGGCATAAAGCCACTACTTCACGCCGGTTTTAAATGCTGGGGGTGGTAATGATCCGGTCGAGTCTGCCCAAAAAGGTCGTCATGGTGCTGAGTGAATGCACTGAAGAAACGATTACATTTAAATTATTTTTATTTTGTGGTTCTGAATAAGACAAAGCGTCGTGTTGAGATCCGCTTGTTGTTATAAATAAAAATAAATCAGCTTCACGCTGTATCCCGCACACAGCAGGGTAGGCAGAAGGAACTTAGTGAAAGACACTCCATTCCCCACTTTCTGCCGAATTCTGTAGGCATTGCGTGTTAAGTGGCAGAACTCAACGCCGCGCTTGTCCTCGACACCAGAGCGAAGAAATGGAAATATAAATTTAAGTAAATATTTCATCTCCTCGAGTGGGGATCGAACCCACAATCAGTCGGTTTTACAGTCACACTTTGTGCCGCTGCGCCACGACCGGCCTCGACCGGCCGACTAGTTTTTATGTACCGAAAATAGGTAATCTTATAGAATGTACAGCGCTACACTTAAAAAATAAGAAATTTGAATATAGCGGCAATATCGTGGTACAATGAGAGAATTTTAGTTTATTTTACTATTATATTGGTACCTTGTCTGACACACTGAGGCTGGGTTCGATGGTGGCGATTGCCATTCCTAAGAATTAATTAACTTCATTTCTTGCTCTAGGAAGACAATGTATAGCGTTGAGTTACCCCACTTAACAGCTAGAATTCAGACAGAGAGCAGAGAATGAATTACCAAGACTCTCGATTCTTTAGTTTTCTACTAAGTTATGCAGGATACATTATAAAGCTAAAAAAACATATAATATGATATATATTACAGATAGAACAAACTTATATCATAATTCATCGATGTCTACCCACAAACAGCTAGTTAGTAGCTTGTAAAGTAAAAAAGTTTCGTCACTTGGGAGGACGATAAGTGGTTAGTAGAAAAATGGAAGTCCACTATAAGAACCTAATAAATCTAAGTAACGAGGGCTAGCGATCTCGCGTCTGATCGTGTTAGGGTGAAGGATCGGGATGAAATCTTGTTTTTCAGTAAAGTTGTTATCAATATGTTATTAGGTTATGTTTTAGAAGATAGTACGTTATTACTTTTTTTATATCATATATAGAGGCCAGTCGTGGTGCATGGGCACAAAATGTGACTGTAAAACCGACTGGCTGTGTGTTCGATCCCCACTCGAGGAGATGAAATATTTACTTAAAATTTATATTTCCATTTCTTCGCTCTGGTGTTGAGGACAAACGTGGCGTTGAGTGCTGCCACTCAATACGCAATGCCCCCAGAATTTGGTAGAAAGTAGGGAACGGAGTGTCTTAACACTAGGTTCCCTCTGCCTACCCTGCAGTGTGCGAGATTACAGCGTGAAGCTGATTTATTTATTTACTTTTTTATTACATATATTGTTTTTTTTTTATTTTTGAAATATCTTAAATCCTCTTTAACTAGGATTTAGGATAATAATTAGGATTTCTTAGATTAGGAATTTAAATTTACATGAATGAAAATTAAAGAAAAAAAATTGAAACACTCATAGTATGAATAAGTAAGCAAAGATTGCAATGTTTGCTGATTATGTGAACCATAATATATGCAATCTATGAGTAATAAGAAAATGTCGATCATTTTCGAATAACACAGGTTTTTCTTTTAATGTAATTAGGTTACATTTTGATATT
Organism: Heliconius sara; assembly: GCA_917862395.2. Lineage (NCBI taxonomy): Eukaryota > Metazoa > Arthropoda > Insecta > Lepidoptera > Nymphalidae > Heliconius > Heliconius sara. The sequence continues at coordinate 3,495,900 of OU860796.2, read as the reverse complement.
TTAATTATTGTTGTTTTTATGAATTTTAGATGTACTAACATAGTTATTTCTCTGAAAATATCACGTGGTCAAAAAAAAAATAAAAAAAACTAAAATTAATCGGTTCACTAAAGAATTCTTTAAATGCTATTTATTCCGTATGTCACTCTTTAAACAGTAGTTGTCTTTTGCTACCCACATTGCTTTATAAATTTATTAAAATATAGCCCAACCATATATTATTTAAATGGACAAAATATACATACATTTTATATTGAAATAGTCTTTTATTATATTTTTATGACATCTGAAAACACAACATTGCAATTCTGCATTCGTTAAAGAGTTTCGCGATGCCCATATTGTACAACATTTAGACTCTAATGTTTCGTTCCTGAGCGCCAACTGAAGCCACCTACCAAAGTGGCCTGTAAATAAATAGTTCTCAGACATTTTTATTGCAGCTCTTGTACATTGTGATTGTCTAAACCTAAAAACATCTTCGTGTGCAACGTTTGAGTGAGACATTGTTACGGAACTTTTAGTATACAAGTGTTAGCATATTTATAATTCTATTGTTTTTATTTTCTGTTTAGTATTCCTTTAAAAATTATTTAGAAGGTACAAAGAAAATAACAAAGCTAAAAAAATATTTCAACAAAAAAAATATTTAAATAAATTTTGGTATCATTAGTAAACAATAAGAAATTAGTAAATAATACAAAGAAAGTTCTTTTATTGTGCTTGCTGAATGTGCTTTTATTCACTAAACTAAAAAGCATGGAATGAGCTAACACTCAATGGATATAGTGTCATAGTTGTAAGCATGTATAAAATTGCTTGCTTATGCTGTCCACCGTTTAGGTGATCTGTTGAATGGAGACGTTCCTGGGTGTCAGATCAGGTCATGCTTATCATATTCATGCATTGTCATCAGAACTGAACACGTGTGCCGAATTTAAATTCCGTGAATGAGAAAAATTTAACTTGCAAGATTTGACCTAAACAAACTTACTATCGTTCCATACATTGCAAGTTAAATAAAAAATGGAGGGAAGCCATAGAGTCAACACAAACCGTACAAAGTAAAGGATATATTATTGTGGTTAGTTCACGAGTAATGGTTTCGCTAACAAGACTGTGTAGTTTCAAACCACTATATTCATACATTTCTCGGCTGACAGATAGAATCCAGTGAGACTTTACTTCTCTTTATACTTCCTGCTCAAACGAAACATAACAACAAATTTAGTAGCTACATCGCGGAAATATCTATTCATATTTTCAAATTGTCTTTATAAATTCACTAGTTGGCTTTAAATAGCTCTATTTAATAACATTTTAAATAGTATACTTTTCTATTGTACAGTTGTTATTCATTTTTTAGCTTCACGCTGTATCCCTCACATATAGGCAGAGGGAACCTAAGAAACCTATTGTTATGGCACTTTGTTCTCATTAAGACACTTCTGATCCCTACTATCCAGAGCGAAGAAATGGAAATATAAATTTAAATAAATATTTCATTTCCTCGAGTGGGGATCGAACCTACAACCAGACAATTTTCTAGTCACACTTGCCATGACACTAGACTGCCACTGCTGGTCTTAATTGACCTGATTTTTTTTAACAATGTTAAAAGAAAATAGAGTTAGTATAGTTAGTATTAGAATATTATATAGTATTAGAATATTTAAATGTGCTGAAAGTGTGTGAAGTGCTTTCGTTGTATAAGGATATTAATTAGATTTTAAGTAAAATTAAAGGTGAAACCATTAATTATACGTTCTATAGACGTTGTTTTATAGTATTATCATCAATCTGTAAAGCAAAAATCAATCTATAAAGTTATCTGGTTGGTTGGATGGTTTGTGAATGAATGGGGTATAGACAGCCCCCTATTTTGAAGATATGGAGGAACTTTCTAGCAAAAAAAATAAATATCTAGTTATTTTTAGGAGAACCCAAGGCTACTCCGTTCTCTTTCCGCTCAATATACAAGACACATGTGTTAAGTGGCGGATAATTTTATGAGGAGGCCATCGTGACGCAGAGTTTAACCGTACGCTATGCTTGTGGGTTCATTTTCCACTAGTAGGAATACCTGCTTTGTCTTATACAAAGCGCAACTGGTGACGTGACTCAACGGAGTGTCATAAGTTCATAACAACAGGTTATCATTGTCTACCTTGCTATACGCGAGAGATACTTGAGACGTATAAAATCTATGTTAATTTGACAATTAGATATCGTTGAGTTAAAATCAAAATGTATTTTCAAAACTGAAGCACAAATAACGAGGGTACTGAAAAAAAGCAGAACTGTAGTCTGAGCCAGCGGTGGTAGCTTTATGGTTATTCAATAATTCAAAAATATCTGTGAAACTCGATTTGTTTTCAAATCGAATTTGACAAGCACTTTATATACTTAAATGTTTTGAATTTAAATTTTAGTTACACCTACACTCAATTAATATTTTATTAAAAACCTCTTAAAAAACACCATTAGAGAGATTAATACTTATATGTATTATATACTATATGTAAGTCGTCAGATAATCACAAATGCATCTTCTATATTTGGGTGAATAAAATATGAAAGTTTATATTATTATGAAAATCATGCAAAGCATATAGAATGAAGAGGTCAAAGTGCACGTCTCGGGTGCTTGCCAAGCTACTGTACGTAATTCTTTAGACAAATTTTAGCAGGATGTTAAGTTGTTAACAAACGACCGCCCCGAGCTCGTTTCGAATTCACATTTAGGTCAGTTCTTAATTTCTTTAAATACAAAATGAGCTCACGATTCTTGTTTATTTTACTACTATTTTTTGTAAAAGTAAATAAGAAATATGTTCACAGCTTAAATATGAAGTTGCCGCTTAAATTTCGTAAACTAGGTAATCTTATTGTACTGACGGAAAATCATTTCTTATGTAAATAAAATGCCTACTTTACAAATCACTATAAATGTTACTTATGTCATCGCTATATTCGCGTATTTATATTATTTTTACAATAACAATAATATTTTCCATCATTTACAATTGAAAATTGTTGAAATTAATCAAAAACAAAAACGTTAAATCTTCACTTTTGGAAATATACAAATACGAGCAATAAATATCATGGAGCAAGGGTCAATCTTCGAAAAATATTTAATACCTAATCACGATCACCGATTACCGATTACGGCCAATATCGAAGGTTGGTTGACACTGTCATTGTGAAGTACGGGAGTTGGGGAATAAGTAGACTATTGAGTAGACCCGAGAGGAAATTTCCTGCTTACGGCCGTGCTGGAGCACGCTTTGTGTTCCGTATTATCAAAATGTATAAAGACGTGTTAATGTTCTATTTGAACTTCTATGTATATGGAGTATGTTTTATGAATATTTAAAGTTATTTTGTTCATTGATTTTTACACATTTAAGTATAAAATAATAAAAATATCAAAATTTTGTTGAACTCAAAAACTAATAAATAGAGAATTTTATGGAAATAATCACTTCAATAAAATATAAATAAATAACTTATTCCATCTGGTCCTTTCTTTACTTTTAATGATCAAGGCGTAAGATTGTGTTTAATGACTTAATATTAAGAAACTATTTAAGTTTCATATTATTCCTGGTGGAGTAGCTAAAGAGAATGGAGCACCACACGCTACGGTCTCTACATACCTCTTTCGCCTCGTCTACTGTCATCTAGTTTTTCATACATGCTCACTTCAGTCCTGCCTTCAGTACCATCGACACTGTTCTCGTAAATTAACCGAGGTCTTCTCCGGTCTTTATCTATTATATAAAGGAAAAATATAATTAAATACACGTACATAGAGCCAAATTGTTTTTAATATTTAGATAAAAAAGTTAATGATGCTATTATAGCGTTATAATTTTTATAGAGAAATAAATTTCATTTTATTTGGTTTTTTTATAATGATTATTTACATATATTTTAAAATAGTTAGTATTAGTCCTGTACTCGTAGTTTAGAACAATAGTCTCGAAAACGTCATATCGTTACGTTAAAAGAAAAACAATCTCCGCAAGACGTTCATTGATACTTTTAACCTCGAAGCTTTATTTTAGTATTCTCGGAGAAAAATAAACTTTCAAGTGATTCTTGTGTCACACTTTAGTTTGTTCTTGTTACAACGACACTCGACGAAACTTTCTGTATCTTTTTTTTAAAATGCTATCTATTATTATAAGATATAAAAAAAAATTAGCTTCCCGCTGTATCCCGCACACAGCAGGGTAGGCAGAGGAGTGCTGAGAGACTTTGTTCCCCACTTTCTGCCGGATTCTGGAGGCATTGCGTGGTGAGTGGCAGAAAGCGCGGCGTTAAGTATGCCGCGTTTTTGCCGAGGCAAAAATGCGGCATACTTAACGCCGCGGTGTCGAGACACCAGAGCGAAGAAATATGCATTGTAAGTAAATATTTCATCTTCTCGGCGATCGAACCCACAACCTGTCGGATTTACAGTCACACTTTGTGGCGTGACAAGATATAATAATACATTTATATTAGATTTCTTCATTTTGTTTTCGTAATCTGATGATAGGTAGCGTCCATTTCAAACCTGTGTTCCATCATAATTCAATAAATACTAATAATGTACTAAGTTAAATCTTTCTTAATATTTCAACGTAAAATTAAGTGCCTTGACATTAAGTTACAATCATTATTTTCATATGAAAGCTTCCAATATATTCAACAACATTATTTTATCACTGATACTAACTGCAAGTTAGGTTCTTGGTTCAATTCCATCACAAATAAATATTTGATAATCAATTGTTGTCTAATATATCGTATTTTTTATCTAAATCGATTTGCTGATCGAGTGTCACAATGTGTATAATATTAATTTGAAGTTGTTACTATAATTAGTTATAAGGAATACATTATTACATATTTACGTTATGTCAAATTGTCTTATTTCCTGAAATTTGTTTACATGGTAGTTTTTGTGTATTAAAATAAAATATATAAACATATATACTTTTTAGAAAACTAAACTTTCAATTTTTTATTTCATTAATTTAGCGGGATTTGTATTGCCTCTATAAGAAGTATCATATATGAATTTCGACGTAGCCCGATGAAAACGTATGGCTTATCGCTTGGACGGTTTCCTAGAGGCGTGGGTTCAAATCCGTCCAAATTTTTATGTTTTCAAAAAAGTACTTTTATATACTAAGTGTGGAACAACACTTTAACATTGTTAATTTTTAAGAATTACTTAGTTTACAGAGTAATTTCTCTTGTTTTCTAAAGTGTAATATATATTGTAATTGCATTACATTCTCAAATCAATGAAAATACTAAAATATGAAGTAGATGAATAAACTTGCGTTTAAATGATATGAGTGAGTTCAAGTAGGTACTTAGATATTCCAAAATATTAAATACATTTAAATAAATTAATAAAGTGAAGAAAAAGTGAGAATACTTATGATAAGATTCAACTGAAGATTTGTGGACTTCACAAAGTTTCCCGACGAGATTCCATTAGGATTTTTATTTATTGGGACCCTCTTTAGGTACTTTATCAAGAGTCTAGGTTTATGTCGGAACAAATAGATGCGAGAAAAGGTGATATATTTCAATAAAATGAATGGACTACGTTTCTGATTCAGTGGGAATTATTTACGACTGTTCTTTCTTTAATGGCGTATGATATATTGTTAATTGTGTTTTTTGTAAAGATATTCTTATATTTCTTATATAGTTTGAAACGTATTCAGTTCTAGAATCGGTTAAAGAGAGAAGAATATTAGCAGCAATATTATTTTGTATATTTTTCCTGTGTCAAAAACAGAACTACAATTTATCATTTATCTTGTTATCGGAAAATAATAAAAAAGGTGGTCGTGGCGCAGAGGCACAAGCGTGTGACTGTAACGTGACGCGACAAGTTGTGGGTTCGATTCCCACCAGAGGAAATGAAATATTTAATATTATTATTTCTTCGTTCTGGTATCGAGACAAAACGCGGTGCTAAATTTCGCCATTAAACACGAATTGCCTCTAAAATTCAGAGGATTGTGAAGACTTGCAAAATAGTATTCAAAATAACATGACTGGCGCTATAAATAAAACTAAAAAATAAATAAATCTCGCTGTACCCGTACGCTGTTTCCCGCATATCAGGTAGGGGAATCTAACGATAAGACACGCCATTTCCCACATTCAGTTGAATTATCGAAACATTGGTATTGAGTTGAGGAAATCAAATTAATTTATTCTTCTACCCCATATCCGCTGTTTACATTCAGACTCTATGCCACTGCGCCACTACGGCCTATATTCAAAATATAATATTTTTAGAACCTTGATATAAATATAAAAAATATACGTTCAATTTTGAATTCTTCCTACGGGAAAAGCATAATTGTAATAAACTTTTATATGGAGCTTTTTACGTTCTAAAAAAAAAAAATTTTTTGTTTTGAACAACAACATAACTACTATGAAAATGTAACATATAAACATGTACGAAATTCATACATTGTTTTAAATATCCTTTTGTTCTTAGAGTAGCAAGTTGCTACAGTGTTTATATTGTGACGTTATTATTTTTCACTACCTTATTTAGCGTTTATTTGAGCGGGCAAAGGGAACCGAGTGTTTAGACACTCCGTTCCCACTCTCCACCGAATTTTTTGAGGCATTGTATGTTAAACCACAACTGTCGCATTGACAATTACATGCTGCCCCTGAGCCCTTGCTCCACGACAACCATAATGATGATGATGATGATCGTGATGATTTTTAGTATCTGACCTTAGATGACCATAGAAATTGTGTTTTACTATAAATTAGTAAAAAGTTAAAATTAATGTTCTCTACTTCAGCAGAATTTATTTATATTGTTGGTAGTACTTCTATTTTATTTTGTGTAGCAATTTTTAACAAAAAATTGAAAAATATCTCTTGTTTTATTTAAATATACAAAATTTCCAATCGGTTACAATAAAAGTAAGCGACGCTTGATAAAACATTTTAGTGTAACTACTAGCAAGATCTTTTAAATCCATTTTGAAATCGAACAACCTACACAGTTGAAGGAAGTAGAGTGTTAATTAATTCTTTTGAGTGAATAAAATCCTGAAGTGCTGAAACTTTAAATCTAGAAATGTCGGAGGCACTAATAGGCTGCGGCCAACATCTTCTCGGGAAATGATCCGAACAAAACTAATTAACTTTCTCTAGAATGTTACTGAGCGCCATACATTTTATATTAAATTGGCTATCAGCGGTGGTATGGTGTAATCAAAAAATTTTTTGTTCTCGGTTGTGGGTGCAATCCCCACCCGAGGGATTGAATTATTATTTCTTAATATTTTCATATATTTCGCTCTGGCACCAAGGCAAGAGCCCGGTGTTGTGTTCCACCATTCAACACGCAATGCCTCTAAAAATACGGCGGAAAGTGGAGAACGAAGTGTCTTAACACCAGGTTTCCTCTACTTAAAATAGATTTGAAAAGTTTTTTCAAATTTATAAATACAAATATAAATTTGAAAAACTTTGATATTTAGATACAAATAATGCTATAAAGCTGTTCACATCTTAAATATAAAGTGTTGTTGAACCTAATCTTGAGATAATGTAATTCTAATTTGTTTTGTTAGGGAATGAAAATAATTATTTTCCAAAATAGGGATTGAATTCATAACCACCGTTGACAGTCAGTCGCTGCCACAAGGGTATCTAATACAATTTTAGTTCAGTTATAAATCTTTATTCTTACTCATTGGGACATTTATTTAAAGAAAAAACTAAAAGAATATTTAAGTGAATAGTTTTTTTACTCTGTCTGTAGCTTTTGTTATGTAATAATACATATCTTTTCATTAATTATACATTTAAAATGGCTTTGACATTATATAATAATAATAATCAGCTTCACGCTGTATCCGGCATGTAGCAGGGTAGGCAGAGGGAACGTAGTGTTACGACATTCCGTTCCTCACTTTTTGCCGAATACTGAAGGCATTGCGTGTTGGGTGGCAGAACTCAATGGCGCGCTTTACGTCGACACCAAGGCGAGGAAATGGAAATATAAATTTAAGTAATTATTTCATCTCCTCGAGTGGGGATCGAACCCACAACCACTCGGTCTTACTTATTTGTGCCACTGCGCCACGACTGGACATTATATAGACACTTTATATTTATATATATTCTTAAAAGGCTTCAGTCACTTCTTTAACTTGCGAACTTGTTGATTTTTAAGAGGTCAGTAAATATTCAGTCAATATTTTTTGAATTTCGAAATAAAATTAACATCTCATCTTAAAAGTCAAACAATTTTACTTATAACAGGACTGTAAAAGTTCTTAACGTTGTAACAGTATTCGAAAGTTATATCTTGATAATAGAGCCTACCCTTCCATTAAATATTCATTTATATAATTTACTTTAAAGGTGCCATTTCATAAATAATTTGATTAAAAGTTGATACAGTATTATTTAATTTAAGCTAGAATTCGTGAAGGCACAAATTGTTGCGAAAAAAGTTTTTGAGACAATCAAACGGACAAACGGATGAATGAAGTATTTCGATTAAGTAAACATAGTCGAGGGCAGAGAGTATATACGGTATATTTAGACAACATTAGATAAATATATTATAGTCTAAGGTTAGAAAAGCTAAAGTGTTCGATATCGTAAACACAAGATATCTAACAGCAATATGTCAAGATTTGCTCATGACACACAATTGCGATTTCCACAACAGAGTGCTGACGGAGGAGGCTATGAATAATAGTAGCTTAAACCTTTGTCGCAAGTCTTCTATAATCTGTACCTTCATATACTTATAAGTTTTATATAACGGCAGCTTTAATTTTTTAACTAAATATGTCGCATTAGTAGTTTTTTTTCGCTTCTCGTTGTATCCCGCACACAGCAGAGTAGATAGATGGAACCTAGTGTTAAGACACTCCGTTCCCCACTTTCCGCTTAATTCTAAAGGCATTATGTGTGGAGTGGCGGAACTCGATGCCGCGCTTTGCCTCGACACCAAAGCGAAAAAATAAAAATGTCATATCCATCTAAAAAAATAAACAATTAATTATAATCTCAAATACATCTGACAACACACACAATTTTATCGTTGTTCAGAAGTGACTGCTTGTTAACACGATTGTTGTAGATTTAACCATATCCGGCGAAAAGTTTATATTAACAATATTTTTACTTTAAAGCTTAAATTTAAAAACATTTTGCTTTCCTCTTTTTAACGCTCAATTTTTTAAAAACAACGAAACGTAAGTAAAAAGTAAAAAATGGATTGTTTTAACACTCATTCATTACGATTCTCAAAATTCATAAGGACAAAGGTATGAAATTTTTAAAAATCTGCTAAATAAAATACCTATTTTTTGAAAACCAACTAACCAACTAAAAAGATCTTATGGTCTGAGGCTATAATAATTACATTTAAATACATAAAAATACATGTAAAGTTATTACTTATTTCCTAAACATCTTTAGAGTTTCCATTTCCGTATATAAATAAAGTAGATCAGTTCAATACCAGTACCGAACTTAAAGAGGCAGAAGGCGCGATATATAATAGCGATAGCGGCCAGACCATCGCGGGAAGCATGAAAGGCACTTACATGGCAGCATACAATGCAACATCTGGCTTTGTCGAGTTGAATGAAGAGGAGACCAGGAGAACAGGATACCTCAAATTCAACACGCCTGCCAATGATCCCATGGTGGTTACTGCAAAATGTACTAGGATTATGCTGGAGGAAAGAATGCTGGAAATGGCTCTACACCTAGATAACACCCCTGAATCTACAGCTCCATTTACGTGGAAGGTGCCCAAGATGATGTGGGTCAACGGTGTTCCCGGGTGTGGTAAGACAACATGGATAGTGAAACAATTTGACATTGCCAGGGATACAGTCGTAACAAGTACGACGGAAGCAGCCAACGAACTTCGAGAGAGGCTCTCGGAACGTATAGGGAATTTGGTTAAAAGTAAAATCCGCACTATGGCTTCAATGTTGGTAAACGGACGACGAGAATCAGACAAGTGTTACCGCTTGATAGTCGACGAAGCTTTAATGAACTACTTTGGAGCGATAGTGATGGCAGGCAGAATCTCCGGAGCCGAGGAGATTCTTTTGATTGGAGATGTAAATCAGCTACCCTATATAGACCGAGAGAATCTTTTCGAAATGATTTACCGTAAGCCGCCACAACTCTTCAACCAAAACTTGGTGTGTACTCACAGAAGTCCCATGGACGTCGCCTACGCCCTGCGACAGATATATCCTGGTATATACTCGTCTAAGAGTGTAGTGCGATCCCTTTCTATAAAGGATATCAAAATGACACCAGTACCGGGAGATCTAAAATACACACTGTATCTCACATTTACCCAGGAGGAGAAAGAATCTCTGATAGCGCAGGGGTGGGGAGGAGAAACAGGTTCGAAGGTGCTGACAATTCACGAGTCTCAGGGTCTGACCAGCGCGACTGTTATAGTGGTTAACACTAAACCTATTAGGCTACAGCTGCATGATAGCGTTTCGCACGCCGTCGTAGCAATATCTCGGCACACCGACACCTGCACGTACTATAGTGAAGGCAAAGATGACGCAGTAAATATGTTAATTCGGAACGCGACGAAGGCAACGACAAAAAGCATTGTGGAATATAATTTAAAGATGGCTTTGAAAGATAGGAACGCAGCAGTCACCTCTTCCACCATAGCGGTCATGCCCTTATCCTAGTGCAAAATTCCTCACATCCAAATCAATTACGATAAAAGTGTAGCATGTACTTATAATTATGTAATTAAATATATATTGTAATATGTAAAATTGTTAAATATATATATAAATATAAACACTCGCTTAACCTTAGATCTAAGTAAATTTTGTAAAATAATGTAAAGATAAAAATATAATTTGCTTATTATAGATATTGATTGTATGTAAACGACAATGTAATTAATATATATGATAAGGATATTAGATATAATAATAAATTTAAAAAGTGTACGGACCAAGTGTCTGTAGTGTTAAGAAATAAAATTAAAAAAAAAAAAAAAATACCAGTACCGAACCATACATTTACGTGAAAATACTCAGGGGTCGTGTGTTAAGCTTAGTAATAAGTTTTAGCTTGTAAAGTCAACTTCGAATGTCAAACTTCAGATAATACACGTATTATGTATATGACATTATCAGTACTAATATTATATTGTTAGAAATCGGAAGCAGTTATAGTTTTTAAAATACACGATAAATACACACATCGTCTATGTTTTTAAACTATTTGGAAAGGGATACCACGTAATTGCAATAGGTGATATGTATCACCTACTTACAATACTTCACACTAGTTTTCTTCGAATAGGGACCGTCACTTACACGCAACTGTCCCCCGATTGACACTTTTACACGATTACGCTAACAATATTATATTTTGGTGAACGTGCTATTCTTTGAAGGATTCATATTGAGGAAATATTTTTGATTCCATGCTCCAGATATATTAATATATTAAAAATTAAAGAACCGTATAAGTATTACGAGGTTGATGAAAACGTATGAATAATTGGTTCGAGCACTTGGATAGTTTCCAAAAGGTGCGAGTTCAAATCCCGTTACGAAAATTTTTAGAAGTTAACACGCGGGTGATGCTACTTTTAAGTTCATGTTGTTCCAATAATAAAGACACTTCCATTCTCCACATTTTGCCGAATTCTAGAGGCTTGCGTGTTGAGTAGTTCTGCCACTCAACTTTTGTCCACGCATTTTACCTTGTTACACGAGTGAAGAAATGAATATATTAAATATTTTATTCCCTCTAGAGGGAATCAAACCTACAATCGTCGTGTTTACAGGCGCACGACGCTGATGAACTCTTTTATATGTAGTTATTATTGTCATTTCAATAATGAGTCATCGTATTTTCATAATAAATATAAATACAACAAAAAGTAGAGATGTTATACCATTTCTCACTTCCGTATTAAAGCTTGTTTATCGAAAAATAGAATTAAGAAATCATAATTGTTTCGTCTCTACGACTTACTGTTTAATTTCAAATTACTCCTGCGAGTGCGAATTTAAAAGCTTAAATGGAAAAAGGATAAAAAAGACGCAAAAGATATATTATTATTTTGTTTATTAATCTTATCTTTTGATCATTTTGTCGATGTAATGGGTCTTAGACAATACAAGCGTGTAAGTAGATTAGTAATGCTCACATTGTATATTCGAAATGTAATAGTAGACGGTATTGATGACGATTGAGCTAAGAGTACGTGCTACGTCTGCGGTAGTTGATAGTAGCAATGTGACGTTAAGTGCTCTTGTAAGATGTAGATATGTACTATGTTCATACATTATCAATAGTAACGGCAATATTTTTTTTAATGTATGATTTTTTTATGTGTTGAGTGGCGGAACTTAACACCGCACTTTATTTTCACCAGAGCGGCTACTTATTACTTAAAATTAATGAATTGAAGACTATATTTTATTTTAAATATTAAAAACAAACTCTCGAATCGTTAAGCCGAATGGCAATATGATTTTTTCAAACAAATTTTCATCTAGAATTCGATGCATGTCGAAACATCGAACAGGTCAGCAACATACAAATTAATTGAAAACATAACTTTTGATGTTTTATTAAGCAAATACCAATTTTTTTTATATTGAATTAAATATGTCTGCGTACTATAAGATTGTACAGATTTAACTGTATTACTAAACATAGTGTGAAGCCATAGTCGCGTAGTGGGAAACTATCTGGATGTAAATGCGACATTGCTGGGTCCGATCTCCACGTGGGGGAATGAATTATCATCATTAACATACTCTAAAGATACAGAGCGCTGTGACAAGTTCCAAAGTGTCCCAGATATGGACAGAAAGCGGAGAACGGAGTTTCTATGTTCCACAGTTAAAAAAAGTGTGGAAGAGACATTTGTTACTTATTTTGTAAATAACAATACGCCTTGGGAATGAAAGTCCCGGTCCATCTGTTTCAAAGGTCATTCACGAATCATTGGCACGAATAATAAAGTGTGAATATGTAATTGATTTGGGCAAAAAGCCTCGCAGTGTCTGGTGCTGGCTCTTTTTACGTCTGAAGCGCTCAGTTCAGTGAACAAGTGGTTGAACTAGTAAGTTCAAAAAATGAGGCACTAAAATTCTTAAAATCAGCTTCCCGTACACCGCATGGTAGGTAGAGGGAACCTAGTGTTAAGATATTTTGTTTCTCATTTCCGCCGATTTTGTTCAAGGCAATGCGTGAGAATGACGAAACTCAACGCCTGGCTTTTGAAGAAATGAAAATATTAATAAATAATAAATTAATCCCTCGAATGGGGATCCAACTCAAAACCGTCACACTCTTGTACGCTCCACGATGTCCTCACTTTAACTTTTTTATTTTGAATAAAACTATTTGACTTTGTTATAAGTTTATTTATGCCATCCCTGTCTATACCGACTACAGCAAAATTATTTAAAATATAAATTATAGACGGCATTTTACTAAATATATTATAATTAAACTAAAATACTAAACAGGTTTATAAAACTTAATTACTAAACTCGGTCATTGACTATAAATTACAGGTTATTGTCAATAACCGAGTTTAGCAAACAGTTCAAAATCATCAGTCTGCTGCAATTATAATGTTTATTTATTTTATAGAGGCCAGTCGTAGCGCAGCGGCACGTAGTGTGACTGCAAATCGACTGGTTGTGGGTTCGATCCCCAGTCGAAGAGATGAAATATTTAATACTTAAATTTATATTTCCATTTCTTCGCTCTGGTGCCGATTTCCTTATATTTCCATTTCTGAACCAACCTCCTTCCTGGTGCCGAGGCAAGCGCGGCGTTGAGTTCTGCCACTCAACACGTAATGCCTCCAGAATTCGGCAGAAAGTGGGGAACGGAGTGTCTAAAACACTAGGTTCCCTCTGCCTACCCTGCGGTGTGCGGGATACAGCGTGAAGCTGATTTATTTGATTTATTTATTTTATTTATTTTATAACTTTGTATTAAAATGAAGTTTGCATTGCAATTAATTTCATTGAAAATAGAAGTAGAATTGAATTTATTTCTCATTTAACACTTTTCAGTTTAGTCAGTACCCACAAAGTGGCTAATTTGGCTCTACTCTGGCTTACATCGACCGCTCCAAAGCTCCAGTTTTAACAAAACGCCTTTCATTAAGATAAGGATTTTAAAGCCGATATCGATCTTTATATCCTAAGTTTTTTTATTACATTTCAAACAATCATTCACGATTAACAAATAATAGTATTTCAAGTCAATTTTTCGTGTATTATTTCTTTGGTACTATAAAAACAGATACTTAATAATTAAAAAAAACAACCAGCAACCAAGTATTTAACGTAGCTATTATACAAAATATAGAGAATAAAAGGAATGTCATTCTGTTGTCTACTTTCGGTTAGTTTCGAAACATAATTATATAATTCATTATGTTAGCAACTTTAATTTCATTACACGAAATCGTTATTGTAGTAAAAAAATTCTGCCGCTAACTAAATTGTGTACCCACTTTATTTAATCGAAACACGTCGACTGTAAACACAGATTTTGGTGTCGATTCCCACTCGAGGAAATGAAATACTTGTTTAATATTTTCATTTCCTATATCTGGTAACGAGGTAAAGCGCTACGTTCAACACGCAATGCCCCAGAATTAGACGGAAATGAAGGAATAAAAGTGACTTAATAGGGACGAGGTGTCTGAAAACTAGATTTCCAGGTTCCATGTGCCCTATACCCTCCCAATGCCCGTACTCTGCCTATGGATATGGACTCTTTATTTATAAATAAACCAAAGTAGAATTTGATATTATCAACTAGAAAGCTATCTAGAAATAATAAGAGCATTAATTATCGATGGTCACGAGAATCCTTCCGGCTGACGCTATGAACTAAAGAAATAAATTGAAACAATTTCGTTGTTTTTGTAAAAATAACTTTCTTTTGAAATTTATTTTAAAGCAACCGTTGTTCTAATAAAATAGAACGTAGGAAATGAGAAAATAGTTATTGTTATTGCTTGATGTACAATGTTTATCGCTTATTTCAAAATAAAAGAAGATATCATTGTCAGTATATTTAAAGCTTTTATTTAAGTTGCCGTATTTTTTAGTAAATTTGTTAGTGTATGAGAAATCTTGCAAGCACAATTTGATCCATTTAATCGGACGATTAAACTAAAATTCGAAGTCTTAACTTCAGTTCCGATGATTCCGATGATTTTTTTACCAATCTTTTAGAGCAAAGAACATTAAATATTATCGATATTTTTGTTAATGGCCGCCGCAACAAAATCGCGATTTTTTTAATTTTTTTTCACAATTCATTTAATACTTCATATATAAAAAACCTCTAGAGACTGAAGGTGAACCCGGAAGTTGAGCATAGGGACGTCTGAAATAAAAAAAAATAAAACAAAGAAATTAATATTTCTATTATAATATTAAAAAATAAAAGTTTAATACAACAAACCCTTTTATTTTGTACCCCTTATTTTGTACTTTATTTTATTAATCGCGTATATTTCGTTTTATATATTCTTATATACTTGACGTTTCTTTGCAGTAGTCCGTGTTTAGGGGTAGACAGAAGCTGATATTTTACTATTATTAGAAATCGGAAGTGGTTATAGTTTTTAAAATACACGATAAATATACACATCGTCTATATGTTTTTAAACTATTTGGAAAGGGATACCATGTAATTGCAATAGGTGATATGTATCACCTACTAACAATACTTCACACCAGTTTCCTTCCAATAAGGGCCGTTGCCAACAAGCAATTCCCTCGATTGATACAATTCCAATGCTTTTATCATCTTTTTCACCTAAATCTACCCTCTTTTACATGAGTACGCTAGCACTATATATAAATATTTCTACCCAACCAAAATGCTAAATACCGTACTTATTTTTACCAGTCTAGAAAAATGATAAGATCCCTTATAAAAATAAATACGCAAAAGAGCTCCCCCAAGTGGGATTCGAACTTGCTACCATTTCTTGTGTCAGCCATTTCCCACCATCACTGTGACGACATAAGATTTAAGCTGAAAATATTTTTACTAAAGTTAGTTTTATTTTACAAAATTATTAACTATAATTTAATTACCACGCTATAACTTGTCATTGCTTTTATGGGTGTGACATAATCGTGCCGCAGTCGTTCTGAACGCGCACCCTTCGTACCGTAACAAGGTTGCAAGCTTCGTAACTGGAATTTATTGGATCTTTTATAGATATTTTTATAGTAAATGTACCATATAATATTACATATATTTAATGATTTCCTGTCTTCGCTCTGGTGTCGAGGCAAAGCGCAGTGTTGAGTTCCGCTATTCAAACGGCAAGAGCTCCAGAAAATAGGAAAGAGAGTGTCTTAACACTGCCTACCTTGGCTGAGGCAGAGGCCTCATACGGGATAAGCGTGAAGCTGCAAAAATTATAACATAAAATGTTTAATTAATTAATTATTCCTTTCGGGTGATAAAGATAAAGACGAGTGTTTTAATAAAATTATGATCTAGTATACATATTTGTATTTTTATTTATTTACGTACTCGTTTTGTTTGTATCTAAGGCCTTGATATCAAAATATTAATGAAATTGTAATGACGGTAAAAATGATACAAAGTCACAGTCAGATAACAAACTCTACAAATAACAAATGTTATACAAAAAAACCATCCCAATAACAAATAATTAGTTACACAACTAAATAACAAAATTTACACTAGACTTCAAGAGTTCATCAAGGACTCCTTTCCCAGAGAGCCATACTATCCTCTAGCCCACTGACGGGTTCACCTGTAAAGTGTAAACTAATTAGCAGCTTGTCGTGCAAGTATTAATCATACCACAAACAATTGGAAATTTCGATATAAACATATAACGACGTATAAGACCCGTATTGATGAATAAAATGTAATTGTTCTGTTGTCAAAACTTTATGATAAACCAAAATTTTAATTATATAGTAAGTATATCATGATTATATCTATAATTTTTATAATTTGAGTTAGTTATGAGGCCATCGTACAGAGGGTAGTTGTGGATTCGTTCCGGGAGAATGAAATATAATTCATAATGTTTTTATTTGTTGTCTCTAGCACCAAGGAAAAGCTCGGCGATGAGCTCCGCTACTTAACACGCAACGCCTCGAGAAACTCAGCGAAAAGAGGGGAACAGAGTGCCTTAACATAGCTATAACATCGTGAAGGTGATTATTATTATCATTATTATAATGATCATAAAAAAATCTATTTAATTATTAGGTTCATTTCATGGAACAAATTACAATTGTTTTCAGATTATCGTTAGTATCAATATAAACATATTATATTGCTATTTATATATCAACTTAGTATTGTATATGTCTAATAAAATTTCGTAGTAGAATCGTCGTCGATCATACCGGAATTTCAACTTGCGTCCTATTGCATATCACATTTGAACTAATATTAAATTCTTATGCTACAAATATCTTGCTATTTGAGAAAAATTCTGATTCGGATTTATTTTGTTTATAAGTCTACACTTTTAATTTACAATTGCACTTACAGATTTTTTCTATATTAAGACCAGTGAAGAGTAGACAGTAGATTAAATTAGATTAACGCACTCTTTAGTACTCTTTTCTAATGCAAAAGACAGGAGAAGAGGGACTGCTTTTAAACAGAATAAGTTTACATTTACACCAACAAAGAGTTGTGGTTTGTAAACAATGAAAATCTGGTTAAACAAATATTTAAAAATTTTCAGCACATTCAAAACAATTCAATACTCTCAGCCTAGCTCGGCCGTCGTAGCGCAGTGGAAGCATCTGACTGCAAGCACAATAGTGGTGTCAGCGGAAGCAGAAAAGATCCCAGAAGATCATAAAATCTTATAATACAGTATCCCTGGACGCTGCCCTGGCACTGAGTGGGCTGATTTCCCTTGACCTAAGGGTGAGGGAAGTGGCAAGATTATATGAGGCAAAAACGGAAAAGCCGCAAGATTTCCTCCACGGTAGAAAGGTGGAGAAGAGGATTGCCCAGAGCCAGACGTTCCGTCTTTTGAAGAGTTTGAAGTACGTTTCGGCTGAGAACCGGAGAGTGTAGAAAGCCTAAACCTAAGGGGCCTTGGTAAACTACGCAGACGGAAGCAAAATTGGTGGCGGGGTAGGGGCAGCACAGACGTGCTGGAAGGGAGAAGCCAAAAAGCTGGCCAGAAAATACATCCTATCATCTTTCTGTACAGTCTTTCAGGCCGAACTCTTCGCCCTCTACCAAGCCACCAAGATTGCGGTAGGTTTTTCGGAGTGGGCGGTACGCATTTTGAGCGACTCCAGATCGGCCCTCGAATTGCTGCAGATTAGGATGCATCCCATTTTTTTTCATAAAAGATTTTTGTTTCATAAAAGAAAATTTAAAAAGAGCAAAAAAGGAGGACAAAGATGTTAAACTCTTTTGGGTTAAGGCGCAAGTTGGCAATGAGGGCAATGAGAGGGCGGACCAGGTGGCAAAAAACGCGGCTTAATACACTCGAAAGGCACCAGATTACGACGAGTGCCCCATTTCTTATATTAAGAAAAAAGTGAGAGAAGCCACAGTCGAAACGTTGGATAAAAGGTACGTCGAATCAGGTAAAAGCAAAACCACTAGGATGTACCTGCCAACGGTGAGCGACGCCTATCGGGTTTCAAAAGCGGTAAAATTTACACCCATACTGGTACAGGCACTTACAGGCCATGGGGGCTATATACATGCTATATACATATTTTATGGGATTCTGGGATGGGGGCTATATACATATTTTATGGGATTCTGTACTTATGTCACAAATTATAGTTGAAGAAAGACATAGGCGGTAAGAAATAAAATTAAGTACAATGTAAAACTTTTTTAAAGAATAAATCACTAAACCTACCTATAACTACTTAGATTAGAAAAAAAAAATGTGTATATTTATGTTTATGTTGGCACCTGTAATCTAAATACAGATCCTGTCAAATCTGTACATTTTCAAAGAATGTTTATCTAAATATCTATAGGTCGTGCCGGAGGAGAGTGGGTCAATTAATAAAAAAAATATGCAAATCAAGGGACCAATTACAGTAACAATGCCTTGATAATTATTTTTTCTCACAACATACAAACGATATCGCTCCGCATGAATATGTAGATGTATGTTAATTGGAAAGCAACGTTCAAAGGTAACAATCCATATTCGCATTGTTGTATAATATGATAGAGTACAAAGACTCACCTACATATAACTGTTTTAGTTAAAATAAAAGAAATATTTTGACTAAAACTTTTATGTCTTAAAATTTTCATGAATTTTATTTTTATTATAATAGTTTATTATGTTTATATGGTATTATTACCTAGAAAGGCTCTTATGAGAGGCCAAGGAAGCCTTTAGACCTAGGACTTTTTACCGTAAACGGAGTTTTAGCTGCATTGATGTGACGGCGAAATTTTGCACAGCTGCACGTTTGGCCGTGTACAATGCAGTATTGGTACCAATGCTGTTATACGGCAACGTGAGTTTTGAAAAAAAAGAAAGAAAAACTTGTACGAAACATGAATGCTGTGGAGATTCGATCTCTTCGTAGGATATGCGGAGGAAGTATGAGCATCCCTTCGAGGAGTGTATGCAGAAATTGATGATAGTGGACGGGGCGATAAAGGTATGTAGAGATCGTAGCATTTGAGCTACGTTCTCTTTGACTACCCTGTTAGGGGGATACAGCGTGAAACTAAGCTAAGTAAAAATACAACATCAGGTTTAAAATAAAATAAAATAGATAAAACTTTTTTAAAGCCCAGTTACTTAAAAAACTTGACTTTTTATATTTAAAAAAATCATCGTATATTTATCTTAAAATGTTTTAAAGATTTTTATAACCATCTATCTTAGAGTTAGAAATAACAATAAGGTGGTAGGAGATACGGTCGAAAATGTAGAAGGAAATTTCCAAAAATGTTATACAAAAAGTAATGGGTAAAGATATGGCAAAGATCAATGATCCCAAAAGTTTCGTGGCCTTTTCTAACGGTCATACTTACTGGGGTAACTCTTGGCTATTTATAATTCAGACTACAATCAACCTAATTAAATGGCGACCGTTCGTCATAAAAATATTAAATTTTAGTACTGCTTATACGAGAAAAGTGCTCGTAAAACATTAATTAAACTATTATATTTAAGAATATATAATATATTTTGTTATCTTTTTTAAATATTGAAAATGAGCCTTCGTTCGAGTTGTGGGTTCGGTTCGTACTCCACCACAATTAATTTATTTTTTCGAAGGGTAGCCAAAGGGAACCAGGGAGCCTAGTGTTAAGACACTCTGTTCTCTATTAAAACACTTTCGTTCCCAACTTTCCTCCGAATGAGAGTACAATAACGATAAATAAATCACCAAAACAAATCTACTAATGATTAAAAATTAAATAGAAATTACGATATAAAAGCTTATTAGTTTACGCTTTGTGAAAATGCACGTATCCTGTTACGTTGTAGCATATCCTGGTGTACGGTAAGTGAATTCATTAAGCAATCTGACGGCGTACACAATGTTGGGAAGCGTTTCCTTAGTGAGTTGGTTTTAAATATTATCTTAGTATTATTTAGAACAAAATTAAATTAATTTGTATACTTATTTAAAATGTTTTTTTAGGAAGAGTTAACTTTTCTGTGTCATTAAATTGAAGAATATCAATAACAAATTAAATTTATACTTTACTGTATTTTTTTAAGTAAATTCTTGATAAAAATAATGATTGGAGACTGAATTCTGGAGGCATTGCGTGGTTGAGTGGTTGAACTCAATTCCGTGCTTTGTCGAATGTCCCCAAATGGGAATCAAACCTACAACCCATCACTTTACAGTCACACGCTCATGCACGCAACTGGCCAAAATAAATATAGATAGAATATAGATCTCTATTTTTATACACTGTACCAAACAAAGGTAACAGTTACAAATTACACCACGAAACAACTATAAATAAAACTCCCAACATATCAAATGAAATACGAGTCCACAGATATGATACACGCGAAATCAACTTCACAACGGCCATTTACAAAGATCATAAAGAGTGGTCGCTTGTGCGTTATTTACAATTCCCATTCCCACGGACATCATTGTCAGTATCTCATCTAGATCTGGAATTACAGTTATATGCCTTTTATTATAGCCGGCTTGGATATCGGATTGAAATAAATAATAGAATCGTATGGAACTGCCTTTTGTTATTTAGTGGTGAAACTGTACTGTATGCTATGCAATATACTTAAAAATAACTTAAAAAATAAATCAGCTTCACGCTGTATCCCGCACACAGCAGGAAGATAGAGAAAATCTAGTTTTAAGACCCGCCGTTCCCCACTTTCCGTCGAGTTCTGGGACAATATAGATATAAAAAACGTGGAAGTATCTATCTGTGATTTCACAATAACTTTATTTTTTTCGAATTCATATATATAGTTATTTACACAGGTACTAAAACAAACAAGCGATTTTAAACACTTTGTCCTGCCTGTCTTTCCGTTTGTCTTTGAAAAAGCTAAACTGAATTTTATTAATCTTTCATTGGAAGATGGACGTTGTGGAGCAACATACACAACTTTTTCTCACTGAATTCCCGCGGGATCGGAATCCACGTTTGAAATTCCTCGAAACGGAGACGAAGCCGCGGCTGGGTCGCTCGTTAATAATAGAATTGGATGGGACTGCTTTATGTCAGTATGTAATGAAATTTATTATTATTTGTTTTTATGTTATTTTTCGCACCTTCTCTAGATCTAGTAACTTAAGGGTAGAATTTAGTAATTTATGTAGATTTCGTCTAAAGACGTTTAAGTTAAGTTTGCAGGTTAAGCAGGTTTAAGTTAAGTGATATAGGCATTCTCTACATTCTGTTATGTTTGTTCTCTCTAACTAGTGTGGTTTTGGGTTACTTAAAAAAACGGGGTACTGGAACTGACTACCTATACACTAGTATTCTTCTACTTACCGTGCTATTTACGGGATGCTGAAAAAAAAGGTTGTAAAAATAATTCCAGTCAGATTTGAAGCCTCAACTATCAAAGGCAAACATACAATTTATCTCTTAGTATCTCGTTATTTAAATGAAGGCCTAATTGAATCACACTACGCTTTATGGATTACATAATGAATATAATTTTATTATAGTTATTAATAATTTATTACTACTCACGTATTATTAACGCTCTATTTACAAGCGAGGCTTTGTGAGCCGATATGAAGAGTGCAATATATGTTTATTTAAATTAAAATTTAAAGTAAGCGTGGTGCAGACCCCACTCGAAGAAATTACATTTTTTTACATTTCCTTGCCATGGTAGGTAAAGCGCGGCGTTGGGTTCCGAAACTCAACGCGCAATGTCTCGATTGAACGGAAATGAGGATCTTAATACTAGGTTCCCTCTAAATAACCTGCTAAGCGGGATAAGCATGAAGTTGTTTGCTTATTTTTTATTTTACTAATTTTATTTCGATATTAAAAAATAAAATAAAATAAATTAGCTTCACGCTGTATTCCGCACACAGCAGGGTAGGCAGAGGGAATCTAGTGTTAAGACACTCCGTTCCCCACTTTCTGCCGAATTCTGGAGGCATTGCGTATTGAGTGGCAGAACTCAACGCCGCGCTTAGCCTCGACACCAGAGCGAAGAAAAAGAAATAGAAATATAAATTTAAGTAAATATTTCATCTCCTCGAGTGGGGAACCCACCATCAGATGGTTCTAAAGTCATACTTCGGGCCGCTGCGCCACGACTGGCCTCAAGTGAGTTCTATTTCGATATTTACAAACAAAATACCTCACTTAAAAAGAAAATTTGGTCCTTTTTTACAATATTTAATAATAATTAATAGTTATAAACTGGAACCAGGTTATATAGCATCCAGGATATCCTCCATGAAAGGTCGCACATGTAACGACGTGCGGAAAGTCATTCAAACGGGCTCTATCGCGTTTCGATGAATCATATTGTAGTTACATGATACCGACATGTTATTTTATTTTAACTGTAATATTTAAAAGATGATGGTTTTCATTTTTGTAAACTTTTAAAGCAAATTCTATTTTCAAAAGTAATATACAATTAAATATAGTTTACCCCTAAATGTAGTAGTAGAGTAAGCAGAGGGAACCTGGATACCTAGTGTTAGAATATTCTGCTCTTATTAATACGCTTTCTTCTCCCACTTTCCACCGAATATTCGAGGCATTGACGTAACTCAACGCCGTACCTTGATTCCTTAGTTGTCTCCCTGAGAGATGAAATTAAAGTATTTTATTCCTTCGAGTGGGAATGGAAACTACAACCGTTCAATGTAACCGACGCTTTATTCCGCACTAAGCGTTACGACGAGCTAAGTGTTTAACACTCCTTTACCATAAAGGCACTTCCTAAGAGACAAAGAGTGGCAGAATTTGACGCCACACTTTGCCTCGTTACCCAAATTATGAGAATATTAAGTATTTCATTTCCTTGAGTCGAAATCGAACCCACAACCTGTCATGCTTATTGTGGCATGGTTGTAACCCTGCGCCACGACTGGCCTTCTAACTCTTAAACTTAAATATCAATTAAAAAAGAAATTTCCTTAACATGTTCTAACAACTATTCCGTGTTACGAATTTACATACATATATTCACGTAATATCGGGGGGTATACATTAACATAAACATGAAAGCAATTTTCATAATAGCATTAGAATAAAGTAATCGTTGTAAACGGTAAAATATACTTAATGTATTTTTGACTTTATTTTCAATATAAATATTGTCTATTAAGTCCTTGGAGAGTCCTATTTTTTATTATTTTGTAGGTTAACGATATACTGTACAAGTAAGCTAACAAATTACTAAAATATTTTTTTGCTTCACACTGTATTCTGCATATAACAGGATAGGTAGAGGAAAACTATCGTTAAGACACTGCACTCTTCACTTTTCGTCGAATTTACCAGAGAGAAGAAATGAAAATATTCAAAAAAAATTAATTCCTCAAGTGGAATCGAACCCACAACCATTACGTTACATACGCTTGTGCCCCTGTGCCACAATGACCTGAAATATTTAATATAAGTAATTTAATATATATTAATAGTAAAGAGGATAAAATATATCAACATTACTAACGTATTCCATCATTCTTTTGTAGCTAATTAATCATCGCCCAAACGTTCAGGAGCGTCGCAGCGGATATCGTCTTTTATAATTAATACTGTAATTAATGGAACTAAATACGAATGATAAAAGGTCACAAATTATGAAAAAACAAGACTATTATTTTAAAAATATAAGTTATATAAATATTACCTATGATGACACTCGATAATTTGAACTCGAAAAAGTTTTTTTGTCCCATTCTTAATATCTAGTTATTGATGTTTTATATTTCTTTCCCTTAGCCACCTTCCTCTTAACTGGAATCTACAATTCATTCAATATTTGTACATAAATATCCTTTTAAAATCATTTTGAATATAATTAAGTAAATGAACTGTTCATTCTACACTCAATATTAGAATTAAAAAATTTCTAATATAACACCAAAGTTAAGAGCTTCATGACGTAACCCGCATATAACAGGGTAGGCAGACGAGACTTAGTTTTAAGACACTCTTTCCACTTTTCCGCTTTTTTTTCGAGACATTGAGTGTAGCGGAACTCAACGCCTTGTTACCGAAGCGAAGCAATAAAGTTATAAATTTTCAGTTATTTTACCACCTCGTGCCGCAACGCGTATATATTTCGAAATACATGTACCAAAAATCTATTTCATGAATTTCCGTTGAGACACACAAGTATCCATGTCCAAATAATTTTCCGTATCCACCTCGTATCTCACGAGGCACACGACTGAGGTTCGTTCAAGCGTAAACTTAGCGTCCCCACTTTGGAAGCTCTTTTGAACCATTAGCTCTTTTTTTTTCTTTTTGTTTTCTGCCTTTTTAAATGCTCCTGCTCTAACGATTTTGCTTGTTTTCTTTATTTTTTATCACGTAATCTATTGTAGATTAACCATTTAGTGTTTTAATTCTTAAATGGAGATTATGCTTACATCTTATGGATATTCATATGCGTAATTAAAACTACAACTGACAGTTACACCTACTTCAACTCTGTAACATTGCTACTTCACAACTTTTAAGAGTAATATTTTAACTAAGATTTTAGCTAACTTTAAGTTAGAGATAAAGTAGAAATATAAATACCCTCACAAATTAAAGTAATAAATCAGAACATATATACTTAAAATACGCGTATGTTTCTACATAAATATAGTATTTATATACTATATTTACGTAGAATACGTATACATAAATATAGTATTTATATACTATATTTACGTAGAATATAATAGGTATTTATCTTGTAGTTTACAGTAAGTGTCGTACATGAAGAAGAGAAACCTTGGCAAACCTACTGTTAAGAAATTCAGTTTCTCACTTTCTGCTGAATGTTTAAGATATTGTTGAGTGGCGGAACTCATACATACAAGATCTGTTACTTACATTTAATTTCGATTGAAGATTATTTTTTAACATGTTGTCTGCTTTTGTATTGAGCTAGCGTTATGAAACTTTCAGAGATTATTTTACATAATTACCAGTCATTTTTAGGCTTACTTCAAGAAAAAAATCTGTTTTTTTTTCACTAAAGTCCCTGAAAGTTTATGTTATATTTTTTTCTTCTTTTTTATGGAAAAGACACGGCAAACGAGCGCTTGGGTCACCTATTGGTAAGTGATTACCACCGCCCACGGCCCCATGCAACCCCAGAGGAGCTATAGGTTCGGTGCCGGCTGTTAAAGTGGGTTGGGCTCCGGAGCCCGGCATTACCTGATGCAAAACGCAGTGGCATAAAGCCTCTACTTCACGCCGGTTTTAGGTACCGAGGGTGGTAATGATCCGATCGAGTCTGCCCAAGCGTGTTGCCATTGCTGGCGACGTGACTCTACCACACGTACTTTAGTCGCCTCTTACGACACCACCAGTACCAGGATGTACCTATTCTAGGCCGGGATCACACGGCGATTATATGTTATAAATGAATTTTTCAAAAACATTTTTATTTTGTTGTTATATGTTAAATTTATAGATATACAGTTTTAAATTATTATATAATACGAAATGCTTATTATTGAGCTATATTGAAGAAAAAAATCAAACCCAGCAGTTGAACTATATTTGTCAATTTTCTTCAATCCGAGTTTTTTTTGCGTTATATCCTGTATAATGTTTCATATTATATTCAATAGATAAAAAAACATAGCCTTCTTACTTATGATTTAATATTTTTTGAGCTTATTTCACACTTAGTCAACAAAATATGTAAGCTATAAAATTAATCTAGAACAGGTGCAGATCACGTAACGTCTATATCTATTGGAGAGGCGTTACGTGACACATTATTATTGATGCCTTTATTAAACGTTACTTTATGGGAGACGAGGCAAGCTTACAAGCAGATTTTATTTTGTCCTTCATTTAGGTTACATGATAATAAGAATTAGAAAAAATAATCTCAACACAATATATACTTTTATTGTTAAAGAGGGAAAAATTTTATATTTTTAAATATAAATGAATATATTTTTTAACATACTAAAAAAATACTCTCCTAATGGTGGGATAAGAGTCCAGGCCATACATACTAGGACTCCATACTGCTTTCTACACTTACTGGTTCTTTATCCTACAGCTAAACGATAACCTCTTAAGATGTTGGTCGAGGATTTTCACTAAAACTGTTGACTGAAACTACTATCGGCACAATAACAACCGCACTGAAATCTCATATTGCAGTAACCTCATATATCTCCAAATATTTATGCATGGTAGGCCACTCGTACTACTAGTACTATATCAGGTCTATTAGCCACAATATATTTGTCAGTAACAATAAACAGATCCCAGTCCAGAAAAACACAGGTATTTTCAAAGAACAGATAGATTGTACTAAAAATACTGTACCTTCAAGTCTACAAGGCCATGTTGAAGAGTAAATTACTGATGCATTATTTTAGCTACCTGACTCTGTAAATACTCAACATTGGTAAAATAAGGACACCCATTCTATGACACGCCCGACAGATGTCGATAGTGTCATCTTTCAAAATACAACTTATAATTGACTCCACCGTAGCTGTTTGGGTTGATTAACTAGCTGCAGTAGCTAACGCAGTGTTAGGTTATTAACTTAATTAGTAGGCATAGAATATGAAGAATTTTTTTCTTGTAAAGTAAAAGGCGAAAGTTTGTAGATGAACGAAAATGTATGCATATCGAAACTAAGCTGAATCTGTTGATTTACAGTACGGTAATTTTGGGAACCGCAAATTTATCGCAGTACAATTATTATGGATTAGGGGTGTACTTTGTAAAATGAATGATATATTAGCAAATCTCTGTTCACGTCGACATTTAAGAATTCAAAAAAATAAAATGTTTTCATATTAATCATTTCGCTCATATAAGAAAAGTATATATGGATATGCTATATATTATACACATTAGGTATATAAAATAAACATAACTATTACGTACATTTTAGGTACTTTGAATTTACCTGCGGACATAGATCGGATGCCATGTTCATTATTGACTTAATTAAGGCCAAGCCAAGATTGCTATAGTTGTTAATGGCCAAGAAATTTGGTTTTATAAACTAATTGGGAGTATGTTATAAATAAATAAATCAGCTTCACGCTGTATCCCGCATACAGCAGGGTAAGCAGAGGGAACCTAGTGTTAAGACACTCCGTTCCCTACTTTCTGCCGAATTCTGGAGGCCGCTTCTGGACCCGCCGATGACACCCAGTTTTTTTGAAGTCAATTTCACCTTTTTTCCAATATGATCGCAATACTGGTAGTCACTCGAAACATAAAGACCCATAAGTGAAGACCCCAACGCCGTATTTTAAATACATAAATCAATACAATTTAAGATTATTTAGAGATATACTTCTACGAAAATACGATAACGTTTTGATAAACAATATTTATTTATGGCTTGCTTAGATAATTTTCGCAAGCGTCTTATTTAGAATACAATTTGCTTCAGTGAATTCGAGATAAGACCTGAACGAAAATCTTAAAAGTTCGAGAAAGTGGAAAATTTCAAAACTTTGCAAAGATGAATTCATGTGTCAACAGACTATAACAATACTGGCTTTTGAAGAAATGTTATTTTATAATTATCCGATTGATTAGGAAATTTGTTTTACAATTGTGTTTGTGAGAATTTATGTTTAAATTATATAAAACATTAAATATACGCCGTAATATAGTGTAATAGTACAGCGCAGATATAAATATTGCGGCTATAAATATTCTCAAATACTTTCAAGAATACTTATTTATACTTTATTCTGATATTTATTTTACTCAGACGTGTCACTTCGTTCAACATGAAATATACGCCGTTGTTAAGTGGTCGCATGATAATGGATGGCATTATTGCAAATTCCGAGACTAGTTTTCTTATCATTAATTAACCATACCAGTGTCCTACGGAAACGGCTCCGAATATGTATACACATAGTTTTTCATGCTTCCATAATGATCTTATTAATTGTCAATGTAAACCTATTGAAAAAGTAGATTGTGTTACCATCTATCTAGGCTTTGCGTAGAGTTGTTGTCTCGCTGTGCTTTCTCTATGTCATTTGTCCCTGGAAGAATGGAGAACTGTTTGACGTGGCACCTGCCGCCGAATTTTTAAATCATTCATGCCACACGTGGCACTCCACTACTGTAAATCTTAGGAACTCCTTCCTATGCGCCACACGATTGACGACGACGATGATCGAATGACGTCCTTAGGGTAATATTTCCGGGAAGACACGACGTTGGTACCTTCAAGAAGCGTGTCTATGTCCGATTTAAAGGCATCCTTTGGTGTTACGCGGGGATAAGGGAACAGTGTCGGTAAACCCTTTTCATTAGTCTATATCTAGCATACAATGTAGAACTGAAAAAACAACTTTTGGATATTACGTGAGAAAATGTGAATTCGAATTCAATGTCAAATTTCTAAGCATATGTTTTTTACTATTGTATATTTTTCCCGACTGCTAAGGAAGAATTATGTTTTTCGCGAGTATCTTGTATGTATCAACATATTATATTATATAACGCTAACAATTTAATATAAATCATATTTAAATCACAACGTAACTTAGTAAATCGTAGAATGCTATCTAAGCCTCGTTTAATCAAATTGTGCTTAACACATGTTCTGCATCCTGAGAGGGTCTATTACGGGACTCATTAGGACTAAACACGGGCAACGTATGCTTTGATGAGTTTATTTATATGTATAATGTATATAATATAATATTAATGATATATTCAGCTTTCATTTGAAAGTCATTTACTTGGTGTCTATTTGATATTTTTTTTCAGTGTTAAGGCACTCCATTCCCTTTAATGAATTGTTCCTAACTTTCCAAGCTCCTGAAGCATCGCGTGTTGATTGGCAAAACTCATCGCAGCGTTTTGCCTTCTGATGTGGACAGCGGGTCACTATTTTATTGTAGAACTGGTAGTTATGGGATGGATCGGGATCCTTACTCGGATTGAGTGATTAAATTATATTAGATTTGCTTCTTCGATCTTGCAATACGATATCTCCTTAACAGACGGGAATAGTTCTCGGTACTGTGAATTCAGCATAATCGCGATGTGAAAAACGACTCTTACCGAGATATCCTTTTATTTAATAGCAAATCAGCTTCACGCTGTGTCCCGCACACAGCAGAATAGGCACAGGGAGCCTAGTGTTAAGACACTCCGTTCCGCACTATCCGCCGCATTCTAAAGGCAACGCCACGGTTTGCCTGGACACCAGAGCGAAATAGAAATAGAATTATAAATTTAAATAAATATTTCATTTCCACAAATGGGGATCGAACCCACGCGTAAAACTATTCGCGTTTACAATTCCATGCTTTGTATTTAATAAGCTTTAAGCAGTGACTGGGACTTGTGTCTCAAGTATAGCCTTCAAGGATTTTACAATGCGATTACACCCTTGCCTTCACTGCTCGAGGTCAATGCTATGTTTAAAAATATAAATAAATATAATAGTTGCAAACAGAATTAACAGATACTGTTACTACTTACTACCTTTAAATAAAACAAGGTAACATTTATTGATACAAATAATGAAAGATGCGTCATAATACATTATAGCATATACACATTTTTTTTATAGAAAAAACAAAACCAAATTTATGTAAAATTAAATGAATAAATACTGATATAACGTGTTTCGCTGAAAGTTATCGCTGTAAAGCCGCGACGATTCCAACCCCAATATACGTACAGTGTTAAATTACTGTTAATATAATCACGACCGCTGGAACTGGACGCTGTTCGAAGCGACTTTTTAAGCTTTGTTATCTCCTGATTAAACCATCACTTTTATTTTTCGCCTTCATCTCTGTGTGTGGCCTTTTGGCAAGAACCTTAAGATGTTTCAATTTTTTTCATATAGATATTTTACTTATAGATTTTTACTTGGATAAATTATGTAATATACTGAATGTAGATATATTCAGTATATTTCAAAATTATAGTGTTTTTTAAGGTTTACGCTTTATCCTGGGGCAGCGGGAATTTAATGGTGAGAATCGATGTTAACCACTTTATGTCCAATTTTTGAAACATCGCGTATTAAATACAGGAATTTAACACTGTATTTTGTTTTGTTACCGAAGTGAAAACAAATAAACTAATTCATTGTCGTGAGTGGGATCAAACCCACAACCATCGCATTTACAGTCAGACGCTATGAAGTTTCAATCAAAATATTTCTGAATATAAATATATAAGATTATTAAAAACGAAAGACGCAAATCTATGCTAAGCTAGTACATACTATAGTGGGGAAAATCGTGTAGTTTGTGTACATAATCTTATTTTACATACTTCTTTATAAATACTTAAATTTTAAAAAATCATACTCAGATAAAAGACAATTCTTATTCCCTCATCACTCTCTAGATACAAACTTAACGTGAAATCGAACCTGCACCAGGTCCATCTCTACTAACTACTACATAAAAATAAGCAACTTCACCCTCCAACATAAAAAATATACTACAGATATTTAAACGTAAAAAGAAATCAGATTTACCTGCTTCTAAAATATATAATCATCAATTACACACTTTTGTTCCATTGTTACATCGTTAAAAGCTATTATAATGAGACAGGCAGACTATTTAATTACAGCGCGATAATTACTTTAATTGAACGTGCCTTTTTAACGCTACCAACATTTTATCCAAAATAAAGACTGACAAAATACATTTATAAAATCTAAATTCGATGGAAAGAGAAGAGCGGAGTGTCTTGACACAAGGCTGCATCTGCCTATACGGCCACATGAAGTATACAGTGCGAAGCTGTAAAAAAACAAAGTCTAAAATGTAATCTCTCTTTGTTTCACTTCGTTTTAAAAGTAACAAATGTATCGTTATTCAGAATATCGACTTATGTGGATCACGCAGCCTCATTGAATTATTCATAGCAGTTTTGCATTTTGATGAAGAACCTTTAATACTTCGGCACAGGAAATTATACATGTTGCCACTGGAGTTGCCACTTAGTGCATGTTGTATTCCAGAGTATGAAAAGAAAATTGTAATATTTTAATCCAGTATCTGGCGAGGTAGACGGAGAGAATTTAATGCAAGATATTTTGTTCTCACTTTCGAATGGAAAGTGGAGTATGGAGTCAAGAAGTAACCAGTTGAACACCGCCACCTAGCTACTGCGCCACGATTAACTAGTTTTTTAGTACCTAACTGTATCTCACACATATGCTATGTAGTAGTGTAGTAGGCATCTAGAACCTTTATTCTGTTTCTCAAGGCAATTCAAGTGAGAATCGAACCCACACACACTTACGCCCCTGCGCCACGACGGCGCAAAATTATTTCGATCAATTTTGTCTGAAATATTGATATTTAAACATTTCATTACATTTGTTGCTTCTACGTTTTTATTGAAATTTAAGGAGAAGCTCCTCGCTAAGTTAATTATATTTTATACGAATACAGCCATCTTTTTTTGACGATCGCTAACTCTTACGTTACGTTACAACCTATTTTCATTTTTATCCACGAAACTAAAAAAATTCACAGACGCCGCTCTTTGTAAATTATAAAAATAAATGTTTTTCTATTCATTTGTGAATTCTGAACCACCAAAAATCAGTCCACCTTGCTCCTGAATTAATAAGGCTGGCAAAATGAGACAAAGAAATATCATCTTTCTATAAGCAGCGGGAGAAGACTCTACATCATCAGGCAAGTCTTCCTTTGAATAAATCCACGCGGGTCAATAGAATGAAATAATTTTCATACGCTGATTATTTTAGGAGTTAGACCGTTACAGATTAATTTTATCTACAGACAACCATATTCACATAATCAAAAAAAATCACACTAACACTGACTATTATTTACGAAACAAGGCAAACGAGCGTTCGTGTCACCTGATGGCAAGTGATTACCGCCGCCCACGACCCCGTGCAACACCAGAGGAGCTACAGGTACGTTGCCCGCCTTTAAGGTGGAGATCGACGCGCTTTTTGAAGGTACCCATGTCATATCGACCTGGAAACACTGCCGCAGGTAGGCCATTCCACAGTTCCGTGGCGCGTGGAAGGAAGTTCCTTCGAAACCGCACTGTAGTGGATTGACACGTATCCAGATGGTGTGGATGATATTTTAGCTTATGATTAGCTTAGACATGTGACACGCATCCGCACAACTTCGCTGAGTACGCGTCATTGGTGACTAGGACCAAAAAAGGCACCATCGAATTCCCACGAAAAAATATATTATGAAAAAAAATCCGCTAAGGTCACCGTACCATGTACGTACGTCAGTGATTAAGGGTGAAAAAGGTATCTTTGATAAATGCTATTTTGAATTTGATTTATAAAATATTATTTATGCATTACGCTATCGAATGCTATCTTTTTTTTGTTGTAAATTTTAAATAAAAAAAATAAAAGAGATTTCACTATTTAAACACTACTTAATACTTAATCCTTTTCGACACTTACATTAAATAACTAAGATTTTTTTAATACGAAATAAAACTATTTGTTTTGAATAAAACATATACGTACAATTTTTTTTAAACGTTGAAAATTACATTAGGCTTACTTAAAAAAATATTTCAAAAAAGCATATGATATTATTTAAGAAAATCATAGCACAATGGCGCAACGTGTGCCTGTAACACTACGTACGAACACTGTAGGTTAGATCCCACTTGGTGAGATAAAATATTAAATACTTTAATTTTTTCGCTCTGATGACAAGACAAAACGTGGCGCTGAGTTCCGCCACTCGATTCGGAAATTGGGCGGTAGGTGGCAACATTAGTGTTTTAACACTTGGTTTCTTTTCCCTGTCCTGCTATGTGCAGGCTACAACGTGAAGATAAAAAAAATGGCCTTAAGTCAATGTCAAACAGTTTTATCCGAAATTAGAAGTAAAACTGGAAAACTCAAAAAACTTAAAGGTTTTTTTTTAAATCAATTTATATCAAAATTGCGTACATTAAATTCTATGATATCAAAGGCTGAAAGCAAATTGATTCACATGATGTTTACAGAGGGATCGAATATCAAAACAAATTTTATTGGTATTGTTATGTTTGTGTTTTATCTTCCATTGCAAGCACTTTAGCTATGATAGTTATTACATTGTTTCCCTTTCAAATTTTCAGATGAGAATTGGTCTATTATAAAATGTTTTAGAGTGGTGCATTTTTATATCTTTAAAAATATAACTTCACGCTGTATCCCGCATATGGCAGGGTAGGCAGAAGTTAATCTATTGTTCTACATTTACTTTCCAATTTTTGATACATTACGTGTTGAATAGTGATGATACTCAACGCCGTGAAAATTGTAAATAGTTTTATCTAATATCTACTCTTCAGAAGCCGTCGTAGCCCGGCGTAATGATATAACTATAAACGCGACGGTTGTGTGTTAGAACCTAATTTTATATAATATATATATATATATATATATATATATATATATATATATATATATATATATATATATATATATATATATATATATATATATATATATATTATATAAAATTAGGTTCTAACACACAACCGTCGCGTTTATTTTATATATATATATATATATATATATATATATATATATATATATATATATATATATATATATATATATATATATATATATATATATATAATACTATGTTGCATTATGAAGAAGGAAGAATATTTATCAAAATAGGTATTCTACCTATATGGGAGAGGAAACTATAATAAATTTTGTTTCAATAAATAAAACTTTTAATATTGATAATAAATAAAGAAACTAAATAAATATATATAAAAATAAAATAAAATCAAATGCTCCCGTTTTAAAATTTTTAACATTTATTGAAATTTACGTTGTATCCCCCTCATAGCAGGCATTGCCGTATCTAAAAATATTTTCTGACGGTAGCCTGGACTTCAGCTTTGAACAGCTATAATTGTGTAAATGTTGTTATTTTTCTTAATTTTTCGAGGCAAATTTTATTGTAATTAACATTTCTGGAATCTGGCACCAGATCATTCTGAGGTGGGCACGGACCACCCGGCTTCCTACGCACATTTTCTTTCTGCCTAGCCGAGTCTAGGTTCTGTCCGCCTACACTGCAATATGTAGGATGAAAAACTAATAATAAATATATGTGATTTGTATTTTGTTTGTTAGTAAATTCGTAGGCGTTACCTTAACATTGATTACTCTGACAATAATACTAATGTTCCTTTTAATTTACTTAAGATTCAGAATAAAAGAAGATGAATGAAAGAATTGAACTTCCCACAAAGGTTAAACTTTAATTAGTTTCCTTGACTAGAAAAGGATGAATGCAAGAGATTAGAGCTCAACTTTATAATGAAAAGACTTTACAAAGCTTCTTTCTACATTTGAGTAATTAAAAATTATATTGAAAGCTTCTATAGACCAGTCAAGATTATAATTAAATTTACTTAGATTGGCTTCTTAAATTGGCAACACCGAAGTACTATTAAGTTAGAATTATTCCATTAACTACTGCTGTTTTCGCTCGACCGAACTTACAATTTCTCTTAGATGACTTTTTGTTCTCGCTGAAAATTCCTTACGAGACCAGAAGTATCCATGTGCTCCTGAAATGCTCGCTTGGTAAAAAGAAATGTTTTGGTAATTTTTTTTATGATAAAGGTAAAAAGAATACCTATGTAACACTACGCTTGGCTACACCATATTTTAACCGCTATTCTTTTTAATTATATGGAAATATGTACAAGGACATTCATCGTAAGGTTTTAAAGCTTATATTATTAAAACAAATAACAGGCAACTTAATTGGTGATATATAAAACGTAGTTCGACGTTAAAGAGTTTGAAGAATTATTACCTATGACCAAATTTGTGAATGTATGACTACGAAACATTAAGTATGGTGACATTTTTATATACACACTACGCCCGAAGGTTGATACAGTCTTCCTATTCCGACCTAAAATTACAATCAATTTAATAAAATTCTTATGTTATAACAATATTATCATATGTCATTCATTATATTGACGTAACTTTTTTATTTAAATATTTATCATTAAATGTTTCGGAAAATTTGCCAAAGTACAATCAGTGCAAACTGTACTTAAATGAGATAAGCCGTTTTGAAGATAAGCATAGACAATTAGACAACTACAAAAGCTGTAGTATTATTATAATTGTAAAAATGTTAAAAATAAGAATTTTAAAATAAAATTGTACTTTTATTTTTAAAATGAAATTGTACTTTTATATTTAACATTAGTACAGGCTAATTGCAGCATGAAACTTATTTACAACATAAATATATAACAGTGTAACAAGAGATAAATTTCTTAGGTATTTGTTTTAAACGTGCTTTTAGATAAAAATTTAAATGTTTCTTATTATAAAGTTAAATGTTCTTTGAAATGCAACACACAAAAATTTCAAATAATAAACTAAGTAGAAAAACAAATGTTTACGATTTTATTTTACCTATTTTCCTTTGGTAATGAACGTGAAGTTTGGTCCACACAAACTAGCTCTAAATTCACGGAAAAAGCTTATTCAATTTTCTACAACTTTCGTACAAACAACCACTCCTGTAGAATCTTATTTTTCGACTTGAAGCCAATTGAATATATATTATTATTATTAGTTTATTTTATAATTATTTGATATACACTTGAGTCCCCTATGGCGTAGTGGGACAGTGTCTGACTTAATACGCTATAACCGTGGGTTCATTCCTATTAAATTTAATTTTTTGTTTCTTTTTACACAAGTGACACATTTTATGGATTATATAAGTAATTATTAAGACATATTTAAGTCTAAATATAATTATTTAAATACTCAAGTAGCCCATACAAAGTGCGTGGCAGTCAAAAAGAACAAAAATACTTTGTGGTTTCCTTTATACATAAATTACTGTAGTTTCCCTTAAATATTTACTGAATCCCGCATAAACTTTCAACAATTTTCTACTTTGACAACTTTCTGTTACGCGTACACCGCAAAAATATCTATATTATACATCAAAGCGACTGATTTGGTTTAACAATTTATAATTATTATAAAATAATTCCATACAGAACTTGGAGGCCAGTCGTGAGGTAGAGGCACTAGTGTATGACTGTAGACGCGACAGGTTGTGGCTTCGATTCCCACTCTCAATTCCCACTAGAAAATTAAATATAAAATATTTTCATTTCTTCGCTCTGGTGTCGATGCAAAGAGCGGCGTTTAATTTCGCCACTCAACACGCAATGCCTCCAGAAATAGTCGGAAAGTGGGGAGTGGAGTATTTTGACACTGGGCTCCCTCTGCAACATGCGAGATACAGCGTGAAGCTAATTGAAAATCATATAATGGTCAGTTTTTAAATATATTTAGAATAAAATTGTTAGCGGGTATTTTTAATACTAAGTATTTCTCTGTTAAAAAATCAAGTAATATGGTAAGAATGGAGCATTTTCAATTTCATCACAAATGCCTCACTAAGACGTCAAGGATCACTAAAGCGATCATATGCTTTGCACCTCATCTCTTTGAAAGGCTGGCCTCTAGTACATGCCGTCGTAGTCTGTATTTCCAGGCCTTCTCCCAAGGCGCCCACAGCGTAAATGATTTAGAGGGGACTGTGCACGCCTAACACGAATTTCAAAGAGATGCCGGTTGAATAAATGTATATATACATTTTGCTTTTAGGTGGAAAAAAGAGAAAAAATCGCAAAAATTGTTTTTATTATCACTTTCACACTTCGTTCCCATTATGACACTTCCGTTTCCCAGCTTTCCGCCAAACGAAGAATTACGTCTTAAGTGGAGGATCTAAACGCTGCGCTTGTCCTCGTTACCAGAGCGGGGAAATCAAAATATAACATATTTCATTCCCTCCAGTGGGAATCGAAGCAACAACCGTCTCATTTACAGCAGCACGCTTGTAGCCTGTGCCACGACGGCCTCGACATAAGAAGAGCTGATATAATTAGATATTTTTAGATTTGTAAATGCAAACACAAAAAAAACTAGATTTCTCATTAGGAGTTCGGACACCATGCTTTTGTTTAGTATTGTATTCGACATTTCTAAAACAATGTAGGTACGTAAGGTAAGGTAGTTGAAGAATAATGAAGCAAAGTAGACTAATATAAAAGCACCGACCCTAGCCTTACTAGGTCCATAATAATCTTTAATTAATACTTATATTTTTTTATGCTTCAAGCTGTATTCCGCACATTACAGGATAGGCAGAGAGGACTTGAGAACTTAGTGTTAAGACACTCTGTTCCCATTAATAACTGTCTTTGCCGCCGAATTCGGGAGACATTGCGTGTTGAGTGGCGGAACTTAATACTTTGCCTCGTTACCTGAACAAGGAAATGAAAATTTTAAATATTTTTCTATTTCCTCAAGTTGTAATCGAATCGAACACATTCATCGCGTTTACAGCTGCACGCTTATGTCCCTGCGCCACTGTCTTCAGATAAAGGCTTCTAATAATGATTTGTCATTATTCTCACACTACCGCTATAACACACAAAAACACGTATGTAGTTTTTATCCAAATAAAAGTATTTTCGAGCAATCTATTTCCATACTAAGGGCGGCCCGAGCAGCTCTTTGTTTAAGTAAACGTTCTCTCTACGTACTGTTATTAAAATTTTCCTTTATATCTTATTCTACGATGCCCTTAAGCCATATCTAAAATGAGAAAATTGTCGTATGGACAACTTGACGATTTTCATTAGAATATGATTGTTTAAATTGTCTTGTTCTTATTTGAGCGTGTCCTTAATAGATAATTGAAATATTTTTTATATTAAATTATTAATAATTTTATCTCAAGCTTTTATTTTATAAATATTGTTATGGCATTCAATGAATGAATGTTAATATTTATAAAATTTATAATAGTGCTATTTTTAGCTGCCACGAAGAACGTGCTCAGCTGGTTAACACGTCGAACGAGGGGGGATCTCAGTTGACCTTCGAAAATCCAATATCAAAGATACTGGGAGAGGTCACGTAAAAAGCATGAGGACCCTTCGGAGGGCATGTTGACAGTGGGCGAGGCAAAAGAGGTATGTCGAGACCGTAACGTTTAGCGGTCCGTTCTCTCTGACTACCGCGCTACGGATAAAGCGTGAACGTAAGTCAATTATAAAAGAACTGTAGTAGTGGAACAGCATCTGACCGTAAATTGCAGTTCGATTTTCTTGATAGAGATTGTATTGTTTGTTTTTCCTCGTTTGGATACAAGATAAACGAGTTACGCCACTTAACAATGAAAATTTGGCAGAAAGTGGGAAATGGAGTGTATTAACACTAACTTCCTACCCTACTATTTGCAAGACATGGCGTGAAGTACACGCCTATATGTCTGCCTAATTCGCTAGCTAGTATCTGTGATCTGTGATGAGTATCTAGTGAAAATTAGCTATTCTCTGGTTACCCCATTAAATATAAAAAATAAAAAATAGGAAAATAAACACAATCTGACAATCGCTGTCAAAATTGACTTCGGTTATTTAAAATGATGTTCTCTGCGGGAATATCGACGATATCGGGTACGGATCACGCAGCTTCATTGAATTATTCATACAAGGATTTTGCATTTTGATGAGGACCTTTAATAAATACGTCAAACGACGCACTCGTAGGTGCAGTGCCACTCGATATGCAAAAGTAATGAATAAATCACGACGGAATCTAGCTTTGTATTTGATGTTTTGCTCACAATTTTCGTTCAATTCTACTCGTATCAATACTGGACTTGATTTTTAAGTACCTAGGTTGTAAGTTAGCTAGTTTCTTAAATGTCAGTCAGATTTTTTTAAAACCAATAAGTTGAAACTAATATACCTATATTGCACAATCTTTGACGTAGCTTTATGGTTGATGGTTTACCTTTCCAAATTGAGAAATAAAATTATTTTTGAATACACACATACATATCTGAGGCTTGATCATATAACCATAAAATACATTCACGTATTTTATAACAACTGCACTATGATGGAGTCAACAATACAAGTATACTTTTTATAACTTATTTTTCACTCAATTTATACAATCTCAATAGGACTCGAACAATTCGGTGGAACGTAGAGAACGGAGTGTCTTAGCACTAGATTTCCTCTGCTATGATATGTGCGGGATACAGCGGTAATGTGTTTTTTTATACAATATAAAAAAGCTGTACAAATAAATTCTCTATATAGAAAATTCTTGTTATTTTATGTTAATGTTATTTTGTATTTGCAATGAGACTGCAATGAATTAACTTTAGAATTACATAATAATCCGAGTCGTGCAAGATGTTCTAATTAACTTAGTACGTAGTAGAGACTGACGGAGCCACTCGAATAGTGGAATTGAGCTGTTTATTTAGTTAGCCAGTGCTCGGGGGCGTCTTTTGATGATGCTATAGTGACTGGCTTTTACTTTGTGTTTACTTTTTCTTGTGAGACTTTGTAAATATTATACGAATTTAAAGTTTTTCCTCAAATCCCGTATATATTTTTTTTATTATATGCATGGTAGGCAGAGGGAACCTAGTGTTAAGATACCCCGTTTTCCACCGAATTTTTGAGTGGCGAAGCTCAATGCTACCATCAACAATTTATTGCCCCGAGTGGGAATCGAACTGACAACTGCCGCATTTACAGTTACACATTGTTTTGAGAAATGGAAATATGACGTCATACAGTGTATATATACAAGTATGAGGAACAATCTGAGTACATAATAAGTTCTTTGATTTTCACGATTATTACACATATTAAATGAAACTAATTTAACCGGATTAGACTACCCGTCTACCCGTGACCACGGACTACTGTAAAGTGTTCGAAACGTCGGGTTTCCAAAATGTAAAATCTTAAATATACGCGATTAATCCGGTTAAATTAGTTTCATTTAATCTGAGTACAGTTCTTCATTTCAGTTTCAGTTTATAGACATTTATTCTCAATAAGACCTAAGCCACTTACTTGAGAATAATACTTTAAAATACAATAGTTCAGTTGTCGTTGTCAACTGTTATATTTAAGTTTACATAAATAACTTATAATAATTAAAGATAAAGTTATTGTGACGAAATAGTAAATTTTATACTTACTTAACACATTTCACCAATTGACATTTAAATGTGTTAAATGAGTTAACATTTTTTATATGTGATGGTACTTTATTATAAAATTGCGCTCCTTCGAAAGTTATCATTTTTTTACCGTAATTGGTTCTTGTTCTGGGCAGCACCAATAAACTAGCTCGGCATTCACGAATAGAACGTCCACTAACATTTTGTATTTTAGTAAAGGATATATTGCTATGTACGGTTTTTTTAAGTATTTTACGTATGTAGATACAGATGTTGTAAACGTACAATTGGCGAATAGTCATTATTCCTGTATTTTTATAAATTTTCTTGGTTGATGCTAATCGTGGATAATTAAATATTAGTTTAATGCATTTGTTTTGTGCTCTTTGTACGTTTGATAATTTTGTTTTGGCGACACTACCCCAGACCTCAACCAGATATAGCAAATGTGGCTTGACTAGCGTATTATAAATGACATAGCGCATTCTACGCGGTATACACCTTACAATGTTACGTAGCGATCCCAGGACCGCCGAGATTTTATTTAATATATGATTTAAATGTGCGTTCCATGACAATGTGCTATCCAGAATTATTCCTAGGTATTTTTCAGTGGTTTTTTGTTTTATTGGGAGATTATTAATAACGAGCGGTTTGTGCAAGGAAATAGGCTTATTTTTAGCTTTAAAAATTATGTAATTAGAGATATTTATAGATAGAAGATTATATTGGAACCATGTATTTAGCTTGTTTAAGTCTTCTTGAGCTTGTGCAATTATAGTGGCCATAGATGATCCAAAGTAAAATAAACAGATGTTATCCGCATAGAGAGTTAGATGCCCATTTAGCCCAATTTCAGTGATATTATTTGTATAGATTAAAAAGAGTAGTGGGCCTAATATTGAGCCCCGTGGAACTCCGTAATTTACATGAACAGTACTACTTTGATATTTGTTATTACCCATTTTCACCACTTGAAATCTATTATGTAAAAAAGACTTAAACATACTTAAGGCCATGCCAGTGATGTTTAATGCTACCAATTTTTTTATAAGTAGGGTATGACTAACTGTATCGAAAGCCTTTTTTAGATCTACAAAAATCCCCAAAACATATTTTTTATTATCAATATTGGATCTAATTTTAGGAACTAAATCAATCATTGCAGATAGTGTATTGCTTTTTGGTCTGAATCCGTATTGTCTTTCGGAAATTAAGTTCATGGAATCCAAATAAGTTTCTAATCGATTGTATATTATTTTTTCTAATAATTTTGATAGGACAGGTAAAACGGAAATTGGCCGGTAGTTGCCTGGGTCCGTTGTAGACCCAGATTTATAAATTGGGGTTACCTTCGCGACTTTTAGCGTATCAGGAAACGTATCATTTATGGAGTTTCGAACGTAAGTAAGGGTAAGGGGTAGTAGAATAATGAACAACGAATCTTTAATTGACTCCTATGAAATGGAAAACAGATATTACACAAATATAAAGTAGCAGTTACAGTCAAACCATATTCTTTTAGGCTTTAATATTTCAATTCAATTAATTCATTATAAATGTACGAATGCAATGCGGAAAATGGGAAACGGAGTGTTGATATTTCTTAGTTTTGGTGGCACCCAGGTTCGACCACTCAACACGTAATGCTTCGAAAATTCGGCGGAAAGTAGGGAACAGAGTGTCTTAACTCTTACCGTTGCTTACTCTGGTATTTCCGGGATACAATATGAAGCTGAAAAAAAATATAATAAAAGACGATAAAAAAATTGTATGATCGTCAAATCAACTATTATTTTCGTGATTAAATTATTTAAATGTCAATAGATAGTATAGACTCATCTTTAAATTGAACATGAAACCAAAATGAAATATGAATATGAAATTAAAAGGAATTTTAGTGAACATTTTATAGTTTGCTATAGCAAGACCTCTAGACAGGGACAATAGGCTATCAGCCCGTTCAATACTGACGGTGCGCCGTACACCCGCTGACGCACTGAATAGACCACTAACGAACAAGATGGACAAACTAACTGAATTATTAAATTTAATAAATTAGGATTATTTCTTAACATCTCTTTTATATTTTGACAAATACCAGAGCATACATATTTAACCTCATTTTCCAATCCCGGACGCCTAAGGAAGCTATAGTTGGATGTTGTGATACGAGAGCCGATGGACCAACCGCCGAGGATATTGAAAGCCATACAAAGTGGAATTGATTGATTCGGAAAGCAAACAAGTCAGGAAAACCGGGACTAATACCATATAGAAGAAAAAAGAAGAAATATTTTAGATTTTTTTATAAATTTAAAGTAAAACAAGACTTAAATAATACTAAAGATGTTAAAAGTATTTGTAGTAGTGTGATTTTACGACCATCAAAGCATCCAAATAAAATTTCACGCTTGAAACTTCTACATGAAAAGATCAAAGGATTTACAATAGTATGCAAATATTATACCTCAATTTAACACGGCGTTGGGTTTCATTATCCGGAAGGTGAAACTTGTAAATAGATGGGAAATGGAGAATCCATTATTTCATGTGCAAATTATCTCACATTTAGTGATGTGGATTAGAGAGGTGTGTTAAGGTTAAAAATATAATCTTCAGTATTTTACCTCTAAATTTTAGGTTATAGATCATATTTTTAGCGTCACGCTGTATCCCGCATACAGCAGGGTAGGCAGAGGAAACCTAGTGTTAAGACACTAGGTTTCTGCCGAGTTCTGGAGGCATTGCGCGGTGAGTGGTAGAACTCAATGCTACGCTTGCCCTCAACAGTAGAACGAACAAATTGAAATCTAGGTAAATATTTCATCTCCTCTATGGGGAATCGAACCCACTACCAGTCGGTTTTACAGTCACACTTTGTGCCCATGCGCCACGACTGGAAGAATTTTTCTAAAATAATATTTTTCTTTCCCAAATATGAAACAAAACATATTATATATTAAATATATATTGCAATAAACCTTATAGTATCAAACAGTCCGAAACAGAGCTATATCCTATGTTAAGATTTATCTATCCAGAATACGGTAATTCATTAAACCAAACATTAATTAATTCACCAATGATGTATATCCCATACTGATGAATATCCCTGCAGCGTTAGATCGAGGATAGAGATTATTAATTGTAGCGGGATTACGGATAGCCGTGTCGGTGGTTATTGGGATTTGTGAGACATTAAACTTGAATGTATGAATTTGAACGCCTTCGCCAACTGCGGCAAGCGATTCGGTTAAGTACAACGAATGGGACTTGAGAAACTGTAAGGAGTTTTTTTTTTTATACTTTTTAAAATATTTATTAATGATTTTGTGCACAATTAAAATAGTAATCATAATATTTAAATTATATCGCATTTACCCTTTTGTGACATAGTTACGTTAAGTTGTAAGATGAAATAGTATTCTTTTAAAACTTCTTTATATTCTTATATGAACATTTTCACGCTGTATCCCGC
Source organism: Heliconius sara (assembly GCA_917862395.2). Classification (NCBI taxonomy): domain Eukaryota; kingdom Metazoa; phylum Arthropoda; class Insecta; order Lepidoptera; family Nymphalidae; genus Heliconius; species Heliconius sara. Next base: position 3,451,623 of record OU860796.2, on the reverse strand, counting down.
CTATAGAAGGGTAGGTAGATCTAGTTTTAAGACACTCAAGTCCCCACTCTCCTCCAAAAGAGGCATTACGCGTTGAATGGCGGAACTCAACGCCGCATCTTGTCTTTTTACTATAATGAAGAAATATAATATATTAATAAATAATTCATTCTCCTAAATGGGATTATTTTGCTTCTGTTATATTGAATGTTTATATTTTTAAACATTTAGAAACAGTTTTTTTTTGTTCACATTTTGCCTCATGCCATAACTAATACGTTATAAGTAAATCCTAAAATTTTACCAATTTTTTTACTTTGATTTTATTTTAATTTTTTCATTTTATTGTTCTTTTATTATCTTCATATTCATAACTTTTCGAGAATTTTTAACTTTATAGTTTTAATTATATCAAGAAGAATAAATAAATGTTGGGTCCTCGTCCTTCCACTATGAGAGGAACCCAACTGAAATTTTTCAGTAAATGTTAGTGTATATGCAGTTTTTACAGTCGTGTTTGTACAGTCGTGAAGATATATTCTTCATTCTTCATTCAATGAATCTGTCACATATTCATAAGCGTATCTAAAGATATTTTCTGGGGGTTTCACCTTTAGGGGCCAATTTTGTTGTAAGTAAAATTTCTGAAGATAACCGCCCCAACCTTCCATACGCCCATGCACATATCCTTAGCTTTAGTAGCAAATAATCCACCCAAGGCCGACGGAGAAACAGCCAGACTTACTAGAACTCTGGACAGATCACCCGCGATTGTGGCTTGTGCCAATTTAGGGCTGCCGTGAAAAATTAAAAGTCGAGTTATGCTGTTAAGAAGAATTTGGTCACCACTTTATGTGTAGTATTTTTAGCGCTACGCCGTATACTGCACGCAGGGTAGACACAGGGAACCTAGTGTTAAAACATTTCGTTCCCTTTTTTCCCGCCGAATTCTAGAGATATTGCTTTTAGAGTGGAGTAACTCAACACCGCGCTTTGCCTTGACGTTAGAATGAAGGAAAAAAATAATATTTCATCCATAATCCTACAACCTGTCCGCCACTTCTGATCTGGACAATAATTGAATATGTCTCTTCAATATTACAATAAAAAAAGATGAAAATGTTTCTTACAATTTTCGATATGTTTTCTTTTTACAAACACAAAATTGCTTTTCAAATACATTCAACTTACCATCTACTTATAGCTTAAATGACATGAATAGGTACGCAGAAAGAGAGACAACATTTACTACAAAAAGGAGCGTTTACCTTTCTTTTGTATATAAATGGACGATTGAAAAATAGTACTTTTAACGTTTTGTATTAAAAATAATGTTTTTCTGTATCTAAGTAAGCTTGTTTCCATAGCAAATAAATAGAACCTTATAAAATCAGAATCAAAGATAATTCAACTGTCAAAATTGATGTTTATTATAAAAATGTTAAATATAAACTCATTATAGGCGTTGAGACAGTATGAATGAGTTACCATATGACTGCAAACGTGGTTAACCTATGAAAGACAAACTAAACAAACTGGTTAAGCTAGTACTTAGCTAAATTGAGTATTAAGAAAAACTAAGGTTATAATTTATATAATAATTATATTATATAATGTATATAATAATTATATTATATACATTATATTAGTAAATATATAGTAAGTATATACTAGTGTATAATGTATATTTACCTCATTAACAAACTTACCACATCAACAAATTAATATTTATAGAGGCGGAACTTCAAAACGTCAAAGGTCAAAAGGATAGAGAGACGTAAAAGCAAAGATTTCCAAAGTATACAAAGCCATCTTCAACTTTCCTGCGGGCGCTCGTTTGTGGAGGATTTAATTTTCACACAGTTATAAAACTTTATACTCTGATAATGGCGTAGCGAAAATAATATTAAGCTTTCGTTAAAACCATTTTTCACATCAAATCGAATTTACGACGTGGGAGCAGCATGTACCTATAAATGTTGTGGGTTCGATGTCTCTCCACTCGGCAGAGTTTAGAAGTACATTAGGTATAGACCCAACACGATGGGCGGCAACAAACCCAGGTTTGAATCCTGTACGGGACGCCGCTGTCGACATACTGAGGGTATGCGGTAACGTAAGGCTTGCACTTTGTCAGAGCAGAGTAATCTCTTCCCTACCCAACTGATATCAAGTGAACTGAACTAAAAAATTAACAGCATTCATTGCAAGATTGAAAAAAAAAATGAATGCTTACAATTTTCTTATGCTAACAAGATAGTTCTTACAAGTTTTTGTTCTTGTAAATATTTCGTATACATTTTCGGATTAGATCAAGTATGACAATAGCAAGTAGGCTTCTGTCCAGTACGCGGTATGTGAACTCAGGGAATATTTAAATATTATATTTACATCCGAGGCTAGTCGTGGCGCAGCGGCACGAAGTGTGACTGTAAAACCGACTAGTTGTGGGTTCGATCCCCACTCAAGGAAATGAAATATTTGCTTAAATTTATATTTCTTCACTCTCGTGTCGAGGCAAAGCGCGGCGTTGAGTTCTGCCACTCAACACGCAATGTCTCAAGAATTCGGCAGAAAGTGGGGTACGAAGTGTCTTAACACTAGGTTCCCTCTGCCTACCCTGCTGTGTGCGGAATACAGCGTGAAGCTAATTTATTTTAATTTTATTTATATATGTTTCTCTCATACTTACATTACTAAGTTACAGTTACTTCAGTCCAAATAATTATGCATAAACTTTCCCTTAGGGATACATCGTGAAAAACCTTTTGCACCTCTTTTTCTAATGTGGCGGCTGGAGAATAAGGGTGGCGAACCGACAAATTCGAACTTAACCTTATACTGACCCCTCCTAAATATAAAAAAAAATTACGTCCTCTCAAAAAAATCACGCTGAGTCCTTAAAAATGTAACATTTCAATGTACTACTTACTTATTTACAGTACTTGTGGATTCCTACCGTGTAGGAATATGGAGCATACAGGTTAATATTTAAGTGTTAGTAGATAAGCTTCTAAAATAAAGCTCGGTTAGAATACATAATAAATCAATAAATAAGGTATGTTTCCCTATATAAATATAAAATAAGCAAAAAAATTGCTTAAAAGCATTCTTAAAGATGATAAAACCTTTGGGGGTGTGCGTGCTGTTGAGGAAAAGTTAATTTACTCAAGTTATACACCTCGAAATTCTACGGAGAACGAAAAGGGTTTTAGAAATAATTAAAATAGTTCTTCAAATAGCGTTATTTAACACCCATTTAAAAATTTAAATAACTTAACGATATTAAGTAACGATTTAAATTTATATAGAATTAAAAAAAAATGTAAAAAGTTGTAAGTAGGTAGTTAGTTAAATGTGTAATATAATACTCAAAAAAATATAATATGTTTCACTTTATAATCTAATATGATTATAAATAATATTAACCGATATTTAATGTTAGAATAAAACGACTTAAATAATTCATGTATTAATTATTAATTTTGTTTCGAGGAAATGAAAATAACTACTGCTTCTCCTCTCTCCTTCTCCTTTTTAAACTTACTTTCACCAATAGACAAGTCGTGGCGCAGGGGCACGAACGAGACTGGTTGTGGGTTCGATCCCCACTCGAGGAGAGGAAATATTTACCTAAATTTATATTTTTATTACTTCGGTCAGGTGTCGTAGGCAAAGCACGGCGTGGAGTTCCGCCACTCAACACGCAATGCCTCCAGAATTCGGAAAGGGCGAAACGGAGTGTCTTAACACTAGGTTCCCTCTGCCTACTCCTGTGTGCAGAGAAAAGCGGGAAGCTGACTTATTTAAACAGTAAAGTCTATTTCCTCATAAATATATATGGTGTCTCTCTGTTTCTGGTGTTTTGTTGAACTATGTGTCACTATATCTTAAAATAGCGCTAAAATGAAATCAATTAATTCCCCCGAGTGGGAGTCTGACCCAAATGTAAAAATATGGAAATATTAATGGAAATATTGATTAAATGTTTATAGATCCCTGTTCTTCATTTTCAATTCTGTTGACATACTTGCATGTTGTTACGTTGAAGAACTCAATCCATTATTTTTCACAAAATAAATATGTACAAGTTTCACATTTAAAATCGCCACTATCGTTCACCAGTATCATAGGATGCAGTGACTGTAGCCAAAAATAATATTTTGACGAATAAATCCATATTAAACAATAATCTAGTCATTTCATTTATTCCTTTCTATGACTATAATTAAATAATGCAAAATCTACCAAAATAAAACAAAATGATAAGGTGCGCTAAATGTCTTTAATATCTTTTAATTTTGAAAATAGAACGTCAGACGTAATATTCAGGGTAGAGTGGATAAATACCACACGAGAAGGAAAGCGAGTACGTAATGAGCTCTCGCTAAATACGACTCGAGATGAGATGAAATTGTAGCGAATATACAACACTGTGCCTAATATTGCCCATAAAAAGTTACATAAAAAAAAATATAAAAAAAAAAAAACAAAAATTGATTGCATCTATATGCACAAAGTTAAAAGGAAACTAAAAAAATGAATTTAATATTTTAATTACTACCAAATAAAAAGAAAAGACAAACCTCTTAAATTATTGAGACTTTAGATATATATTATGTTATCTTTGAAGGCAGCGAAAATCGGAGATTTTTATTAAATTAATTTTATATTGTTTTAATCGGTATATTAAGTCATCTTTAAATGTTACTTTTGCGTTGGCTGGCACTTACGGCTAAAAACGGATTATTAATTGTAAATAGTAGTTTTATAAATAAAAATAATTTCGTTAAATGTCCTTTATTTACCTTGAAGAGACTAAAATATTTTCTATTGAATCGTAATATTTGCTTAGTAAAAAATATACAATTGAATCCTACTTTATTTGTAGAAAATAAAAATTGTACAGATAAGGCATTTCTGCAATTTTAATTTATGCACTTTAAATTTTGGTTTCGTGTATGTGCTGTATTATTCTACTAATACTATAAATGTGGAAGTTTGTGAAGATGGATTGGTTTTATGTTTTTTTGTTATGATTTATGTATGCAAAAAGTAATGAACGAATTTAATGAAATTTTACAGTAATATAGCGCATACATCACATTAACATAGGAATTTGCTGTAATATATATTTTTTTTCTCAGCTTCACGTAGCGTATATAGTAGGGTAGCTAGACACAGTATACGACTATGCATGGTAATTTATTACAAAACTTCACGTAACCGTTTAAGGAAGAGAAGAGAACTAAGCAAGAATAAAAAAAAATTAAAATCGTTATAATATTTTTTTTTTCGATACAATATATTTTTCCAATATTTCGACTCCCACTCACTAGGTCGTATTCCAATATGTATTTCATGGTCAAGACATAAAAGTAGGCATGACGCTATCGTTAAGCCCTTGGCTTCCAGCCAGCTACATATTGGTATGTTAGGTTGGCACTTAACAGAATATAATGAACATTGAGAAAACTTAAGTAACTGGCTAAACTGAATTGATTTATTTTAAGAAAGTCAATATCTAAGATAATTATAGAGTCGGTTAATTGTAATAATTTTGTTTGTAACGATCAATTTAGCTGTATATCTACTATGAGAACAAATACATTACATAAAATTGAGAAAAACACCGAAACGATACATTTTTCTTATTGTTTCAAACTCAAAACTTCAAAAATATTATTATATGTGTTATATTAAAAATATAAAAATAAACTATTTGTGTAAATAGTGCTATTGAAATATAACTTAATTCGTAGAAAATTGAGTTGTTCAGACTTCCAAGCACGAACGCGAAATTCACCAGTATATGTAGTTATAATAAGATTATGCGTTTCCTCAAAAAAATCTTGAATCCTTTTTCCAAGTCAGGGACCATTTATTGTTTGATGAAAAAAGATTCAGTAGTTTATAAGACATACTTTTTTTTAAATTATAATATATATAGCCAGTAAAATTCAGTCGGTAGGTTGACACGTATTTGAAGTCGGTTGAATGTTTTATTTATATTTATTTACGTATACTTCTTAAATTTTTATTGCTATTTATTTACACACATTTTACTAACCATATTTTATAAACACTTTAAAGAGTGAAATTTATTATAAATACAAAACAAATCATATTGAATCTAACTGTAACTTAATGTAAGAGGAAAAGGGATAAATGATTATTTTTGATGTTAGCAACAGTAGTATAGCATTTAAAAAAACACAATAAAATGCTGGCAATATAAAAGTTTTTGCGTTAACCACGAACGAGGGTGGATCTCTGTTATTTTATTCCCATGGATTTGTTCTTTCTTTGAATACATTATTGGCACAACACAAATCTTGACGCTACTGGTTTATTTACGAACCATCGTACCGTAACTCACTCTGCTTTTTCGACAGCTAGAGTTCAGAAATATAGATTATAGATTACGGCTGCCTTAAATATTTTTATACTTATCATAATTTTGCAATAAAATCACGTGGAGAATGTTGATCCTCGAAGAGAATCTTCTGGTGTTACACGGGGTCGTGAGTGGCGGTGATTACTACACCATTTGGTGACCCGTACGCTCGTTTGGCTTATCTTTTTCCATAAAAAAAACTTAGATTTCTTGGTGAAGTTATTTTTTTTTATTAATGTCGGATTGCGTTTGAATGCATCAAGCCTGATGAATTAATTCGATCTATAGTGGTCCTACACGCTCGTCTAATAAGCATCTACTCACTTTACTATTGAAGACCCCCGTTTTATGATATAGGAAATACAGTCGCCGGCAATAGAAGAGTTCCAATCTCTCGCATGAATGAAGAAAGTAGCCTTAAAGCGTTTCGTTCATACTTTAGGAAATTCCACCATGTACGGATAGTGTGAAACTTTATTCCTAGATGTTCTATGGTTAAAAGGGGAATTGGGAATTACGTTGTTCCACTTCCAATTCCAGGGCAAACTGTCCGAAATGTATGTATGCGGTAAAACACAGACAACGAGGCTAACCTACGTCGGTGGCTAAGGCTTTGCAGCTGAGTATCAATAAGAGTCTTGTCTTTGAATTAACTTCTTGCTCGTTTCTCATTTACACATATTTAAATGAACCGTGGTGAAGTACTAAAACCGTGGTAAAACTCCACTTGCCAGAATAATTACAGGTATTTATATTAATAAACAAATACTCTAAACTACTCAGTCTAGTTAGTCAGTCTTGTGTATTTTTTTAACAAACAATTCGAACTTTTAACTATCAATATTTTTTTACGAACAAAACATAAAACTCTACAAAATAATGATGTGACTGTACAAACCGGTATATCTTTATATACAAAAGAAAATCTATATTTTTGTACATACAAAAAACTCCCTTTGTCTGTGTAATTAATTTGTAGCAGGTCATCGATTATAGCACGAAAGATGGTTACAAACCGTAATTACGATAACATGCCTCTCCGGTGAATGCGGAGGCTGACGCCAGCTCCCTGGTAGTTTGCTCAGTAGCTTTACTAGAATTATAAAGGTTTTAGTCAAAATATTTTGATCTCAATCTGATGTAGGAAAAATATGAATAGGCACTTTGAAAGTTATATTAACGCTATTTATTTGCTTGTTTTATACAAATAATTATTACTTACTTTGAAGCCTGTCGTGGTGCAGATACACAAGGGAGCGACGGTAAACATGATAGGTAGTGGGGTCGATTTCCACTCGAGGAAATGAAATATTTATTATTTTCATTTCGGTCGTTTTTTCAAACCTACCTGGTCGGTTTCCAGGAGGCGCGGGTTCGTGTCCCGCTACCTTTTAGTTTTTATACGTTTTCTAAATAAGTATTTTTCTTTCCTAAGTGTAGAGTCACACTTTAAAAATGTTTAAAATGGGAATATTACATTTATATGGGGGAATATTATATAATATTTTTCTCGAAAAATTCGGGGCAACGGAGTGTCTTAACACTAACAACCAAAAACACAAGTGTTCCAGTACACTACCAAATTGAGATTTTTTTATTCTCACGACAAAGATATAATCAAAATCTATAGCAAACATAAATAACGCTAACTGCGAGTAAACAACCGTAACTCCAAGTAAGAGCGCCCGGAGCCCTGAGAACGTGAGGCGATTCGAAGTATAAAACTTAACATAAAGTTCGCCTTTTCTCGGGAACAAGCTTTATGAAGTTTATTCTTGACATAAATAGCATCTACAGTTGGATTGCCATCATAATTGCCTACCAGTACCTATCTACATAAACAAACATACATATATATGTACTTCTTAGCGTTAAGTACTTACTATCGAATTATTATCTATATATATTAGAGAGGGCTGATAGAGCTGACAGACGGAACGTCATAGCACTAGGTTCCCAGGTTCCCACTGCCTATGTGCAGCGTGAAACTAAAAAAAGTGATATGATCTATTCAAACTTTGGGTTAAAAAAATAAAAATATACATTGAAGGTTTTAAAATAAATGTCAAGAGGGGAAAAAAATGCACCTTTATATAATTGTTGTTAATTTTCCTTAATAAACCTCATTTGTACAATTTCCTCCGCTGAACGAACGATTAGAAAGCGTTACAGACAATATAAACTACTAATGGTGAAAGGATAGTAAAATACGATAAGAATAGAAAAGAAAATACGATAATATTTACATATATTATTTTATTAAAAATAAATATATTATTTTAATTTCTTCCCTTATATACTATATTTCACAGAATAAATAGCTTTTAAGCGCTGATAAGCGCTTTATTCTGCATATGGTAGAGAGAAAGTACTGTCAAGTACCTCGTTCTCCGCTTTCCAAAAGTCAATTAATTGGGTATTAAGTGATGAAACACAAAAGGTGAAAAGGTTCTCTACCAATAAAGTTTTCTATATATTTCTACTTCTTATCAATATAGTTAAATGTTTGAAAAAAAATTATATCCTTGTTTATTATATCAATCCATTTACTTTAAAACATCGAAAACGCAAAACGTAAATTAGAAGAACACTTTATGGCGTGAAAACATACGAGATACATTTTGCCCTGTCATTTTCAATATAACGATCGCAGCTGGTAGCCAATAAAGCACCGAGTTAGGCTTAATTCTAACTGAACGTTCGCGTTTTCTATTAAATTATGTAATACGTTTAAAACTTAATTATATCACAATGTACACCATTAACGGTGGTTTTAGAGTATTATTTTATCACTTATAATTTAGCTTTTAAACGTGGATTAATTTAGTTAATATTTCTCAAGTACGATAGATATATTATGATAATATTCTAGCAGCGTGAACTCCTTTTACCCTTCCTCATTTTGTTAATATTATTTATTTAAGGTTATTAACAGTTCGCCAGGCTTCGCTGGCTCTCAAGCTGAGATTTGTATTCGTATGATTATAAAAGTACAGCCAGAAAAAACCTCTTAAAATAATATGTATTATTAGAAATTTATGAAAAAAATTCTATTCATCCCCGCCAGACTTAGACTCCTCACAATCATCATGTAAACATCATTATCGAGTTAAAAATTAAAATTGTTAAGAGTTCTTCTTCACGATATAATTAATTTTTCTATTCTTGTATTAGAAAAAAATTTATCGTATATTTTTTAATAAGTCGAATACAAAAATAAAATATTATGAATTAATAGTACGTGACGTTGCAAAAGCTGTAGGCCGGTTTTTAAAAAGGTAAATGACGTTTCACCTACACTATATATAATCACTCACACAAATACACAATTCAGCTTAAACCTCGCGACTTTAGTATTATAGAATATCATAGATTAATTGAAGGAAACTTACAACTTCAAAATGTATATTGTTGTATATGTAAAGATCATATTTCATTTTATATTGCGCCTTTGGAATTTTTATGCCAATGCTTCAGTGGTTAGTCAAATTTAATATTATTTATTGTAAAAAAAAATATCTACGTCTATATCCTTTCCGTTTCATATAGAAAATTTCATTCTAATCATTTATATTGGCAAACTGAGCTCTGCAAATAGATTTAAAAACTTACATTACATACTTAGAATAAAAAAGCATACGGTCTATAGTATTTTATTCAGAAGTCCATCTTTTAAATACTCTCACGCCTCTTCATTGCACGTTCTGTGTGAATACATCTTAATCGAAAAATTCTACCCAACGTTCCCTAAATGCTCGCATAATTGAACTACGAGACCGCGTCATTCAACACCTGATAATATTTCTCGGAATAAGACTGAAAAAGTATTATAGTTTCTATATTATAATATGTTAGAAGCCAGTCATGGCGCGCGATAAACGCGATTTTATTGGGTCGATTCCCACTCAAGGACATGCTATATTTAATATTTTAATTATTCCGCTCAGGTAACGGGGCAAAGCGCGGTGTTGAGTTTCGCTAATCAGCACGCAATACTATCACAATATAATATATCATTAAGGTAATCGACATTTAAGAAAACAGTGTATTTTCATTATATGTATATCTAAAAATTATAAGATTTGCAACAATAATTAAAATTAAATAAATACTAACTTACAAAAACATATATGAACTCGTACTAGATAATACTAGCCAAAAATGAAGAAAACCTAAAGTTACCCCATCGAGATCGAGTAATTGAAAACGAATTATCGATTAAGTCATATTACAGACGCCGAATTCGAATTATTATGCACTAATATCAAAAGAAAATAATTTTAGTGTATTTATTGCTGATGTAATAATTATTTTTTTCCATTTCCTATCCTGATCTAAGTGAATCCTTAAACGAAACCCTAAAATTGGTTTATATAATCTACTATATGTTTTATAGAGCTATTTACAGGAATTTCGTTATCTTCATATCGCGAAACTCTATGGAACAACACGCGGTATATTATAGAAGCACAAAGACACCGATTACTTTATAACTATTATTATGAGATCAGTCGTGACGCAGGGGCACAAAGTGTGACTGTAAAATCGACTGGTTGTGGGTTCGATCCCCACTCGAGAAAATTTATATTTCCATTTCTTCGCTCTTGTGTCGAAGCAAAGCGCGGCGTTGAGTTCTGCCACTCAACCCGCACTCCATCCGGAATTCGCCACAACGGGTGGGGAACGGAATGTTTTAACACTAGGTTCCCTCTGCCTACCTTGCTGTGTGAGGGATACAGCGTGAAGTTTTTTTAAAAATATTATTATAGGACTATTTACTATCTATCCATATTTATTTTTTGTATTTCTTGATGTATAAAGTAAATCCTTTTATTGTTATTTATCTTAAGCATCCATCATTGTATGTATAAATAGGGAATAGGGATGACTTTAATATTTATGGGATGCCCATAAAATATTACGGTATAATCAGTACAGTATAGTCCGTCCGTCGTGGCGCAACGGCATACTATCTACTTGTTTATGCGATGATGAAGGAAATTATTTAGTTTTTATTCTAAAGGACACAGCGTTAAATTACGCCGTATAAAATGTTTTATGAATTGGGAGGAATTTTAAACCTAACCTGCTATATGCTATAGCTATAGCTATCAAAAACAATACATTGGTTTCCCTTCTAAGACAACAGAAAAGAACAAATCTTATTTTTTACATCAAAATTATTCACGAGAAGCTATAAATGTTGCCCTTTATATCTTCGCTTTAGGTAAAATATAGAAAAAGCGAAAATAAAAAACAACGGTTGGGCGAGCAAATTTTCATATCGATTTTCCTTATCACATTCACTTTGCATAAAGCTATGGAATATAGATATGATGATGGGAATAAAGAATATTCTAGATATATTTTTAGGATAACATACGATTACTGCCTTATTTATATAAGTAAATAATACGTCCTTTTATCTTATTGATTTCTTCTTAATGATTTCGACATGCAATGCCAAAACTGGAGCTAGGATATTACTATTTATTTTTCAATGTCATATCGAAGGAATACATATATGAAAATAATATTAAATTAAATTTAAAATTAATTCTTTAAATTCACGAGGCATTCCGTTGGCATTGTTTAGTACTTTGCGTCGTAACCAGAGCGAACCCACAACTTGTCACCTTTACGCAGGCTTTTACCCCCTGCGTCACGACTGGCCTCAACGGCATTAGTGTTTTTTTTTATTAAAATAATGTTGTTACACAAAAACAATATATATAAAAATTTTAATAGACCTCATCATTAGTGTTATAGCTATATTCTTTAATGTATAACTATTATAACTGATATAACTGACAATTTCTTCAAAATCGATAATTGAAAGTTCTAATATGCTTAAACGAACGTCCAAAATCGACTTGATTTTGGACTCGTGACCGCATTTTCTCATTATCACATCACTTAGAACTCCTAACTAAGTTGTAAGTGCACTTCTATCTAATGACGCGTGACTCAACGGTTTTCGGACGGTTGTTGAATGGACATACTTAACACGGACTTTATATCGTAAAAATGCTAATAATAAAAATAATAAATACAGCATTCTGATGTGATCGAGAGTAAACAAGTATTATATAATCTATAAATAGGAAGACGTTTACTGTAGAGTTTGTTTGAGCGGCTACTGATGTGGTGAAAATATTACAGGGTTATGGGTTCGATTCATTTCGATTTATTCGAAATACTCAAGTATTTAATATTATAATTTCCATGCAAGAGAATCGAATCGAAGATTGTCGTACAGCAAGAGTGATATTTATTAAATATTTTAAACGTTTTTGAAGTTTTATTTTACACATATCGTACATAAAGAACGTAACATAAAGAAGTTGTAACACACGTATTCGACGTAGCTTGATGACAAAATAAGGCTTAGTGGTCAGAGCGCTTGGACGGTTTCCAGGAGACGCGGCTTCGATTACCGCTACGTTCAAATTATTATAAGTTTTCTAAATTAGCATTTTCCTAAGTGTGAAATAAAACTGAAAAATGTTAAGAATGCAAAGCTTTTTTTACTCAATAAATTGAACTTTACAAATAATTAAATCGCAGCATCGCAATTTATATTATCAAACCGAAAAGGCATTTGTATTATAAGATGAAGCTTTCTAAAATAAATAAAAATCTACAACTGGAGGATTTAGTTATACATTATGAAACGATCTGTGGAAATATTAAAATGTTGTTATTATTGCAAAAGTAATAAGCAAAAAATATTATATGTTTTTACTGTATTGTAAATTTTTAACAAATATAGTGATTATCATATAAAAATAGTTGAGACTGGTCGTGGCGCAGACACACAAAGTGTGACTGTAAAAAGACTGGTTGTGGGTTCGATCCCCAATCGCGGAAGTGAAATATTTATTTTAATTGATTTTCATTTCCTTCGCTTTTGTGTCGAGGCAAAGCGCGGCGTTGAGTTCCGCCACTCAGCACGCAATGCCTCCAGAATTCAGCGGAAAGTGAGGAACGGAGTGTCTTAACACTAGGTTCTCTCTGCCTGCGGGATATAGCGTAAAGCTGATATCGTATAAAAATAGAAATATATAATTTTTTATTTAAATCGCAGTCAAGGAAATGATTTATTTTCATGTCCTCGCAGAGATATAATGGTTGAGTTCCACCACTCTATATCTTAAAAATATAGAAAATAAGTCTGACTAAATATGTTGAGTAAATATCTGAAACTGAATGTCACTTTGCCATATGCACGAGCTTTGTTACTTCACGGCGATAGCTGAATCTGCATAACGACCTCCTGCGAGCGTAAGGTGATGTCCCGCTCGTGATACATTAGTGCACATAAATTATACCACTTAGACGCTAATAAACGATGTACGCGAAGCGCTATTGTAGTGATGAAAATAAAAAAAAAATAAAATATCAGCTTCACGCTATATCCCGCACACAGCATGGTAGGCAGAGGTAACCTAGTGTTAAGACACTCAGTTTCCCACTTGCCGCCGAATTCTGGAGGCATTGCGTGCTAAGTGGCGGAACTCAACGCCGCGACACCATAGCGAAGAACTGAAAATATAAACATCAATACATATTTCACTTATTCGAGTGAGGATCGAACCCACAACCAGTCGATTTTACAGTCACACTTTGTGCATGAGTATAATAGTGCGGATGTCTTGGTTTATCAGAGTGCGAATTCCTTTTGCAGCTTCTCGCTGTATTTTGCAAATAGCAGGGTAAGCAGAAGGAATCTAGTGTTGAGACCCGAAGTTCCCCCGCAAATAGTAAGATAGACAGAGGGAACCTAGAGTTAAGACAGTTCGTTCCCACTCTCCTCCGATTTCTGGAGGCATTGCGTGTTGAGTAATAGAACTCAACGCCGCGCTCCCGTTACCAGGGTCAAGCAATTAAATCATTAAATATTTTATTTCATCAAGTGTGAATCAAACCCACAACTTGTGTTTGCAGTCACACGCTAGTGCACATGCGCCACAACTGGCCTCGTAATTTTATAAATATTTCTTAAATTACTTTTTAATACGGCATATTATGTAGGTCTTGAGTCTTTTTACGTGAATATCACGTATATGGTGGAACCATATATTATTATTCGAATATTTAATAATTAAGTACTTTTATATTATGTTTGAGTACTGTTTTATTAATTCAAATAATTTATTTGTATAACGCGAATATTTTCTCATTGATTACTTATTAATATCTAAATTAGTTCAAAAGATAATTAAAATTCTTCAACAAAGATATATTGATAAAAAAATTTTAGAAACTGTAGTCGCTAAAGCCTCATTTGCCTCTCAAACGCGTCCCAAGTAGGCACGTAAAACTTAAAGTACTTACGAAGCGGCACTTTACTATTGAAGTAATGCACACACATTTGAAACAACTTGAACGAAATACTGCTCAAAAATCCTTTATTAAATAATATATTAATTTTAGGTAAATTAACAGGTTGTAGAAAGAGTATATACAAATTTATTATCTTAATAATAATTTTTAACTTTAATAAATGGTAATGGTTCTACCAAATTTATCGTAGTGAAGCGAAATATGAACCTACGCCCACTTGCAAACAAGTTGAAGCGTAGGTAGTGTACGAATAGCTTTTATTTTAAAAAATATAAAATGAATATATTGCATCTAAAAACGTTCTTTCTCTGATTTTTCCCTTAATGTTTTGTATGCAATTTCCATTTTCCGGAACTCCTCCGCGAAGTTCTTTTCAACAAAGGATTTTTCTCGTTAGAGAGCGACTGATAGCAATAAAGCCAACTTTGCAGGGTGATTTATCAAATAAATTATACATATTCATATGGTTCTTATCATATGTATGACTTCAAGTTTTGTTCTTTGTTTTGCTCTCATTACAGTCATTTATATTCAAGTGTTAAATAATATATAGTATGTGTACATTTTAATTTATTTTAATTTTCCCCATTAAATCGCGCTCGTAGCGCTATTATTGAAATATAATATCAATTTCTCCTCAGTAAAACGTAAAGCTTATGACAGGTAATCAATATTTACCACAGAGACAATAGTGTTAGGTGACAGGATCGGGGGCTCGTGGGGACTGGCATTCACTATTGTTGCAAAGGTCGGTCGGTATCATTCAAATAGCGGACATTCAAAAGAATTTGTCGTATATCCTTTCGTTGTCTAAAAATGACTTGATTTATTTCTTTACATCAGTCATTGTGATTGTTTTTAGGGTTCCGTACCTTTTAAGGTATCACTTTGTCGTCCGTCCGTCTCTCTGTCTGTCTGTCTATCAAGAGCCTTTATCTTAGGAACGCTTAGAGATATCGAGTTGAAATTCAAACCATATCTGATTTGATTACCTTAAAAAAATATTTCTACATTTATTGCCGTTTATATCTCAAAAACCGCGTATTTTAAAAACGTGTACACTATCATAGGAATTAAAATTCATATTTTGCTTCCGGTTGACCTAAAATTATGAAATTTTGCAGCAAGCAGGTATTTACAGCAAGTACTAGTTTAGGAAAAAATCTGAACACTTTGCATTTGTGGTTAAATCTTTAAAACATAATAGCCTTAAATAGCAAAAAAGGCGTATGTCGACACTATAAAGATAATCAAAATTATTAGGGTAATTCTAGGTAACCTAGAATTTTGACATTTGGTAACTAGCCTCTACAGGTAGTACTTGTTCCGGAAGAAACTATATGTTTGTGGTTAAATTCTAAAAAACAATAGCCTTAAAAAGTAGGAAAAATTTTGTATTAAAGCCGCAAGTTCAAGTGACGTATCTGATGAAACGGCTATGGATAAGCTAAGTCTGAGTTTCAGAAAAAGCTCAAGGCCTTCAATTTTTACGGAACCCTCTGTGAGCGAGCCCCACTCGCACTCATCCGGGCTTGTTTCCAAAAGCAGACATGGAAGTAGAATTAGACTACAAGATATTTTCTATACCTCAAATATAGGTGCTAACTACGTGTGAGCTATTATACTAGCTTTCGAGAGAATCAACCAAACAATATTTACTTTTACTTGCTAAATCAGTACATGAACGCCGGATCACGGATGACATGTTATTGGTGACAGATGAGGGATGGCAAGTGATAAATAAATGACGATTCACCGGTCAGAAAATGTGGCCTAGATTAAGCCTCGTTCTCTATATTCTTTTTGTCTGTGATAAAAAGGGCCTCCCTCATAATATTCTCTGGCCTCTTAATGTTTAATGTTTGTATTTTTTAAGTGACACTGGCGAAGAAATAAATGATTTTTAACGCGAAAATGGACAGAGGGAGCCTCACAGTAATATTATAAAATGAACTAAAACGTTTCTACTAACAACAACAAACAACAAGGTTCATCATTTATTTTGAAAAGAATTAAATCCGTAACAATCAAGCAAATAGTTAGCTTATTAAAATAAAATAATTTTAAATCAATTTATTTACGAATAACACAGTTTTGAGTATTTTGACCGCAAAAAAATACAACCTAGTAAAAAACCTAACACAGCTTCATTGAAATATGTCAAATACTTTTAAAATTCAAAAGTATATACAATTTTCATATTTCATTTCATATTCAAAAAATATTCCGATTTAGGTCAACATGAAAAATTTTTACTGTCTTGTAAAATTTGAACAAAATTTATGTTTATTTTCATACATACAAATCCACAGCGCATTTGTCTAGCTGTGATGTAACAAAGCGCTTAGAAGAGCTGTCTCTTACCGCGTGCGTTATTAAACTCTCCTTTTGTTTCTTATTATTATATATACGGCACCGATATACTGTACTCGCATTTACTGTATGAAATATGAACTATTCATTTGTTTTACGACATTCTAATTACACTCTTTCATTCATTTGAAACAACGATGATAAAAGTTTTATTTTATGGATAAATGTAAGAGTCACTTGTGATATAATGTAATTTGGATGTGATTAAAAGTTATACGATATGATATAATTTTTAATTATAAGTTGAACGTTTTTGGTAAAATATTTATGATTTATATTGACACTGTAAACATAACTAATGCCTGTAATACTGAAAATATTAATAAAATTACAAAAATATATTTTAACACCATCCCGCAGGCAACGGAAACATAATGTTAAAACACTCCGTTCCCCACTTTCCGTCGATTTTTCGAGACATTGCATGTTGAGCGACGGAACTCAAGGCCGGGCTTTTGCCTTATGCTAGAGCGAGGAAATGAAAATACTAATAAATCATAAATCATTCCCTTGAGTGGGGAATGGACCCACAAACGTGACGTTACACCTTTGCACCCCTATGCTACGACGGTCTCAATCCTAACTGTGTAACTTTGAAGTATAACCTGATTTCAACGCACACTCATGAAGAACATGTCCAAACCAATTAAGCGATATATATACATAAATAGAAATGCCCGTTAGCCAAATTTCTAGACAGTAGTTACAACTTTAGTTGTTAGTTGGACGGCTTGGACGTACTATTGGTTAGACGTGGACTATTATTAATTAAAACTTTTATGAAGCAGAGTACGAAATGCCTTGATATTAGCTTTTTCTTATAACACGTATACAATCTCTTTAGTTTCACACTTTTCCTAGCAAAGTAGCCAAAGAGACAACGGATCAAAGCTACGGTCTTGCGGTTCTTTCGCCTCATCCACTGTCATAAACTTCCTCATACAAGCCCTCCGGCGGGTCCTCATGCTTCTTACCTGACCCTCCTCTAATATTATCAATATTGCACTCTCGAAAATCAGCAGAGGCCTTCTCTACATTTGGAAATAAAAATGAAATAACCAAATAGGAGCCGTAACAACTATTAATATAACAATACCTATTCTGTACTAAACCTCGACCTACATCATTGAACTAATTAGTTGTTCAACAATCCACCGCGTGCCTTAACTTACACTACAGGATCAGGGGTTTTGAGAAGTATGAGAAGTGTCACAAATTTGCCGACCCGCGTTAACTCGCTGTGGCTTTGTTTAAATAATATATGCAGTATTGTATATAATATATCATTTTACTTTATTTTCTTATTTGAAAATATTATATATATCGATATAAATGTAAACAAAATGTGTACAAAACACTTATATACAAAATTACTATGATATATCGATTTAAGTAAAAAAAATACGAAAATACAGAGTTTATCATTTTCTTAGATAAAGCAAAATTATTAACGTGAATAATTTTTTTCTTTTTTTTATGGAAAAGACACGGCAAACGGGCGTTCGGTTCACCTGATGGTAATATTTTTGAAGCACATTTTACTGTTATTTTAGTTAGTTTCGATTGACTACTTCTTCTAGTAAGATGAAATCATAATGTGCTTAATATCCTTACATTATCATCTGCAATTTAAAATAAGTAGTTAGTAGTAATTAGGTAGCTATTACTGAGTAAATTACACATAATATTCAATTATTTTACGGCCCTAAGACCACTCCCTGACTCAATGACTTGCATACACTCGTATTGTTCGTAATATTTCTAAATTTTAAAATTTAAAATAAGGAATATAAATTTCTAAATATGCTCACACAAGCAGTAATCGAATATACATACATTCGATTCCTGCTTATGTGAGCATATTTAAAAATTTTATATTTCTAATATCTCTCTCTTTATAATTATCAAGGTTAATAACGGATCTTAACGCTAAATCTTATAAAACAGAATCTTATGTACCTATATCAGGTCTTATGAAACTATTCTTAATAGGTAATATTCAAACGCTGTTGCAATGGTTTTGCAACCAAACTAAAACAATTAATTTACCTCATTAAATATAGTCATTTTAATCATAAATTAATAAAATCTATTTATAAGTTGACTAAATCAGAGCTTTTTAAAATTTATTCAATATAACATTCTAAGCATACCTTTCATTATAACGCACCGTAATCTCGCGGAAAGAGAATAATATATTGCCTACTTGAGCTATTATTATATCCATTAAGCGTTCGCTTTTGACGTGATTTCATGTTTTAATATTTTAAGTAAATTTTTAAAGAAAATCATATATAAACATTTGTTTCGAATTTACATATTGTACAATACACAGTTTATACAGACGTTTGTGAGACTTTTATATTTTTTAAACAAAAAAAAAAACAAATTTGAAACTTAAAAACGACAAATTTTCAAATTAAAATCACAATGTAATAAGGATATATTTTATTTTCAAAAATTGAAATACATATAAGTATGATTAAAGTCACAGAATAAGTTGTTCTTTCCAATTTATATTTTCCATATTTTGCTGAATACGAATATGATAATTTCTTTCAATTCAATTTCTTTCTTTTCATTCTTTTTCAATCTTCATTTAAATTTCAAATTCATTTTTAAAATTCATTTAAATAATCCTTAAGAATTTTAACTTACGACTTATTTTATATAATTTAGATTTTAATATTTAATTTTAATTATTTTTATCTAAACGAGTCTACTTTTATATTAAGCAAAATGACCTATTAGTACGTTTCCTTTGTCAACACACTAAAATATATGGCTGCGTGAACATGAAAAGACCTTGTACAAACTTGCTGAATCATACAAACTCAGGTTTCATGTTAAAAAAAGGAGTAAAAAAAAGTAATCATAATGAGACGATAACGAGAAAAACAACACGAAACACAATATATTACGGTCGTGCAGTACAAAGCGTTTGTGTTGCCCGCCTTCTAATTCATACTGCAACCATAAATTAAGTGCCAATTAGAGTAGAATAATCCCAGTTTTATTTTATACTGCGATGAGGTTTTTACACGAACATCTGAATCTGTCAGGTGGTAAGTGAGGCCTGTCGCGGCGCAGGGGCACAATTGTACCTACTCGCTATAGGTTGTGACTTCGATTCCCATTTGAAGAAAATTATTAAATATTTAACAATTTCACTTATTCGCTCTGATAACGAGGCATAGCTTGGCGTTGAGTTGGGCAACTCGCAAAGGCTCTGAAACTTGGCCAAAAGCGGGGAACGGAAGTGTCTTAATGGGAACGGAGTGATAACTTCTGCCTACCCTGCTGTGATACCTGTAGGTACGTTAAGATAAAATAAAAAAAATTGTAATTCTAATGCAGGTTACACATATTTTATAATTTAATTATGTTATAAATTGAAAATGTAGTTAATTAATTTTTAAATATTTAAAACGAAGTAACAGGTTCTTTACAAAAAAAATATTCAAGTAACAAAATAAAATAACAATATTTTAAAATGATATTCTGTCCATATAATTTTTCAGTAAAAAAATATAAAAAAGCTTCAATAAGGAAACAAAAACTGAGCAGTTACTCTTCGTATTGCGAATATTTCCCGCAACAAGAAACATCCACCAAGTTTTGCCGACACTTTATTGAAACGAGAGTCCGATGTCTGTCGCTTATAACGAAGCGTCAACTGGCCGTCTCTGTTTTGCATTTGTATAATAATGTCGAGAATACCAACCCTTGAGTTCTCTTGAACAGAGAAACTAAGATAATTAATTATATTTTTTTCGGAAATAATTGCATAACTGGAATAATGTGGATGTAACGTGGTATAACGGATTTTCACTTTTATAACATTTATAATTTTTTTTTCTTTTCAAAATAGGCAAGCTGAACTTGGTCTGACAGTGCAGACAGATGGATCGCGAAATCTTCGTAATAGGGTTTTACCCTTTGGTTACGGAGCCCTAAGCCGTACCTCCGGTTAATAATTTTAGGTTCCACAACCATTACGTTCCACTAAGACACGATGATAAAATTAGATATAAGATTTATTTTCCTTCCCTCCTACAGATTATCAATAGCTCTAAAATGCTAGTGCCGGAAAATTGCGGTTCGAATTTATTCTAAAGTGGTTCAGCGAATAGATACTGACAAGATTTACGACTAACTGAATTCTCATTGCAAATTCACATCAAGGACCGACATCTTTTAATTAATTTGACTATTTTTAAAGTGTTGATTTAATTTAATATTCATTAAGGAACTTAAAAAATAAGGTATATTACCTAATATTGTATGTAACAATAAGCAGGATTCTCATTATGTTTGACCTTGAGTAGACTGCAGGTGAACCTGCAACCAGTTTCATGTAAGTTTTTTATTATTTTTACTGTCTTAATACATCTCGCTGAAGAAGTGGATCGTCATGGACCACGACATTTTCCAGTTAGTTATATATAATTTAATTAAAAAGTATACATAATGAAACCAGCATTAATTTATTTAAAAGACAAAAAAACACGCGTATTAATAAATTCATAACTCCATAAGTTATTACCTAAGCGGCCAAGCCTGTATTTTAAGAGTAAAAATTGGAAGCTTACGCTGAACTTTTACAATCAATATAACTTATCCGCTAGATATTTTTTCTTTTTATGCGAATATTCTTACGTTAAATTTATTATTAATTGAAAATAAATTCAAAGTTGCTGGTTGCTTTATTCACGTGGAATACTTTTCAGTTAAATCTACGATATTTTTTTTATTATTAGGTACTATTATTTATTAGCTACAGCTACACGCCACTCAACACGCATGGACTGCAGAATTCTACAGAAAGTGGAGAACGGAAATGCCTTAATGACAACGGAGTGACTTAACACTAGATTTTTAGGTTCCCTCTGCCTGCTCTACTGTGTGCGTGCATAGTGAAATCTAGAAAGCTATAAGTATATAAAAACATTATAAACAAAGTATGATACTTTTAACATTTACACTTAAGAAAAAAAATACTTATTTAGAAAACGTATAAAAATTAAAACGTAGCGGGACTCGAACCCGCGCCTGTTGGTAACCGAACAGGCGCTCTGACCACTGAGCAACACGTTACTAATGGTCAGAGTGCCGAGGGGTTCCAGGAGGCGCGGGTTCGAGTCCCGCTACGTTCAAATTATTATACGTTTTCTAAATAAGCAAAGTTGTATAACATGTAACATTAATTACTGAAATGTTTTACTGCAAAAGAGATTCCTCGAGTAATCTTGTTCTGAATTTCAAAAACAAATGACCGGAACGAGGGGACTCGTAGTGCAACGTGTTTTCACTAGAAATAAATATAAAAACAACTTACGTTATTAAATAATTTTTCATATCACCTATTACATTGAAGATTTGCTTACTACAGTCTACTACAGTATAGCATAAGTAACGGGCAATGCATATAAAACTGTTCCACAATAATAGTAAATACTGTTCTAAAAGTTTCTGAAACCGTAACAGAGTACGTGGATTAAGCGCCACTCCGGCTTCAGTACGGTGACAGCGCTCGTAGCGTTACAACGTATGTACCAAAGATGCTGGGAAAATCTCGATGTTTACTCAATTAAATGAAGTGGGAAACTTTATGTTAAATTTATTATAGTATTTTAGTGAATGTGATACTGTTTCGAAGTTAAATGTACTGTGTGTCTGTTTGTTACACTTTTTTTACGAATGATGGTAAGCGATTAGTTAATAATGTTTAAGTTGGTTGCGTGCTTAAATATTTTTTAAGTTTTTTCGATTATAAAATTAAATCCAAAGTGGAAAATCACTCCGTACTCCATATTAACCAATATGAAGTAAATAATAATAAATACTGACTAGTGGACTAAAGCTGTACTTAAAGCCAACAAGAGAAGGTAAATCAAAATATTTCAAATGTAAACGTTACTCCAAATGGGTTTCGAACACACGACCTTCCGAAGACAGTATAAAGAGGCACAGTTTTTTTATAAATAAATAACTAATATAATATAATATATTTTTTTGCCGTGTGATCCCGGCCTAGAATAGGATTATCCTGGTACTGGTGGTGTTGTAAGAGGCGACTAAAGTACGTGTAGTAGAGTCAAGTCGCCAGCCATGGCAACACGCATGGGCAGACTCAACCGGATCATTACCACTCCCCGGCATCTAAAACCGGCGTTAAGTAGTGGCTTTCTGCTACTGCGTTTCGCATGTGGTAATGCCGGGCCCCGGCGCCCAACCCACCTTAAAGGCCGGCAACGCACCTGTAACCCCACTGGTGTTGCACGGGGCCTTGGGCGGCGGTAATCACTTACCATCAGGTGACCCGAACGCTCGATTTCCGTGTCTTTTCCATAAAAAAATTAAAAATAAAATAAAGATTTTAATATATGCTTTTATATAATATAACACGTCTATAAAGTGGGCGGTACATATTTCTGAATCCATTAGTGGAACTTTGGGTAAAGGGTTCGCCATTAGGGTACCTAATAATGGAGTTGTAGTGAACAGAAATTTCATTAGGATCAAAACATCCGAGAATGTCTCATATAAAAGTGATATAGTCTCGTCTAATCTACATATGAAAGAATTAATTATCCAACTATATTAAACATAAATAATAATTAATTATATATGAAATATATTTAACAACAAATATATATTTTTACGTGATATTTTAATACGCCAACCTATTAAACCGTATGCCATATATAGAGAGTTGATAGAGTACCTAGTGTCCAGACACTCCGTTTACCACTCTCCGCCAATTTTCTCTTGTTCTGAAAGTTATCGTGACGTTAAACATCAGGCGTGCTTTAAAAAAAGTTTCAGTCACGCTTTTTCGCTTTTCACCTTAAAATATAAAGCAGTAAAACCATTAATTTCACTGGTACTCAACACCGTTCTAATTTCTCATTTGCACGCGAAATGAGCTTTCTGTACACTCTATACGATTCTTAATAATGTTGACACTTATTTATTAAGCTTGTTTCGATAATTAACTTTTACTTTTTCAAAAAACTTTTGAATTTGAACCCACTCCAGTACAATAAGATGCATCCCAATTGCGCCCAAGTCTGTAAATTAATTCAACCAACAATAACATATTTTTCAGAAACCTAAACGTATTAGAGGCCGGTCGTGGCGCAGCGGCACAAAGTGTGACTGTAAACCGACTGGTTGTGGGTTCGATCCCCACTCGAGGAGATGAAATATTTTCTTAAATTTATATTTCCATTTCTTCGCTCTGGTGTCGAGGCAAAGTGCGGCGTTGAGTTCTGCCACTTAACACGCAATGCCTCCGGAATTCGGCAGAAAGTGGGGAACGGAGTGTCTTTACTTTTACTACTTTCCCTCTACCCTGCAGTGTGCGGGATACAGCGTGAAGCTGATTTTATTCTAAACGTATTAAGAAGTATAACGTTAAAAAATAGTGGGACTCGAACCCGTGCCTCTCGGAATAAAAACAAATGGCTTATTAGCAGAACGCTTGGACAAGATACGTGGATTGGAGTCCTGCTACATTCAACAGTTTATACCTTTTCCCAATGATAAAATAACGTAACGTACACGCAACATTTAAGATTTTACTCAAAAACTTTGTAAAAAAAAAAAAAAAACTTAAACTTTGTACTTTTCAGTGTGCGGGATACAGCGTGAAGCTGATTTTTTTTTTTTTGTAAATTGAGTAAATTGTAAAATATCATGCACCTAGAGTCAGAAAATGCTAGGTTAATTACAAATATATATAACATTTTTATTTCTTTTTAAAACATACACATATTTTTACAAGGAGCACTGCGAAACTAGCCTCTTGAAATTTATAACTGAAAACTCAGTAACCGTTAAGTGGGTATCACTGTATCGGTGAATTAAATATAGGCAATTTTATTTACTAAGGTTAGAATTAAGTTCCTTAAACCGGTATATTGGGTTGTTGAGTTCCAGCGTTCAGTTCCACTACTCACTGCAATGACTCCAGAACTCGGTGGAAAACGGGGAACAGAGTGTCTTAATACTATGTTCCCGGGATACTGCGTGAAACTAATTAATAATTAATGTTATTGGTACAAAATGGAAATTAGAAACTATTAATAATAAAAACCAGGTCGACAATCTAACTTTATCAATTAAAGTTAAATTTTATCTTGGTAGGAGTTATCTTACTATGAAGTACAAGCAGAAATTTATAAAAGAATATGAATATTCCGACTATTTTCCCTTTCCTTAACGAGCATATACAAAATATTTTAGTATAGGTACGGTATATACAATAACCATAGCGGCCATAATATACTGCATAGCCGATCTCAAAGGTTGTCAGGAATATCGACGGCTCTCTCTCAAAAGAGAAACCACTCACGTTATCATTGTATGTAATCTCATTCGGGTTAAATTTTGCGATTACTTTTTTCGAACATATTCAATAATTTATATTAAATTATTTAATACAATGAATTCGATTAATTAAAACGACAACTTTGAGGCCAATTGTGGCGCAGAGGCGAGTGGAGGAAATGAAGTCGAGTGTCAAGTGTTTGACTATAAACGCGGCTGGTTGTGGGTTCGATCCCCACTCGAGGAAATGAAGTACTCGACGTCAAGGCAAAGCGCGTGTTGAGTTTCGCCACTTAACACGCAATTACTGTAGAATTCAATGGAAAATGTCAAACGGAATCTCCTTAACATTAAGTTTCCTCTACATTAATATAAATACATTTTTAAATGTTTTTTTTTATCACGAAGAACCATTACGGTCAAACTAAAATACAAGAAATAAGGAAATAGTTAAAGAAACACATATAACTTTTTCTGAACACATTTTGGTCGTCAGTGTTTGTAAAATTAAGGCCATCCTGACAACGGTACAACGACAGTGGGGCAGCGACTGTAGACGGGACGATTGTTAGTTCGATTTCCAATTTGGGCAATTTATTCTCTTATCTTTCTATTCCTTTTATTTTTCTACCACATACGATGCAGTTCAAAGTACAGTTCATGTTTGTACTATTATTAAATGTAAACAACAGGCATATAAAATAATTTAATATTGTAAATTAAAGTGATCACTTAATACTAAAAAGTTTACATAAGTTACCATTTTCTAGAAATAGTAGTGCAATTTTTAAGCGAAATAAATAAATAGGAACGAATACAAAACATTGAAACGTAAAGCTTTCAATCAATTGCATTGAAACTTTTATATAAATATTTTTCTTTGATAATAATGTCAATGCCGTTTTAGCATTTGACTTGTTCTTGTTTTCCAAAGGAAAAATTCTTAATATTTAAACATGACATTTGATCAAAAGCTTCCTTCCCCGCCCATACATAGCAGAGGGAGCCTGGGAACCTAGCGTTAAGACTCAATCACGTCACATGTTCCCCACTTTCCGCCGAAATCTGCAATGCATGTTGAGTGGTAAAACTCAATGTAGCACAAATTTTTTGAATTTATGGAATCGCATATCAAATTAAGACGTACTACGATCATCGATAGAGAAGCAAAGCCCCTAGGTATAAGACGATTAAAAAGAACGCATCCCATTACCACTCCGGCACTCCGTACCAGGCTGTGGTCGGAAGACCTCAAAGGCGCATCGATGACAACCTGGTACTGTTCCGATGTGAAGTTAGCAGGAGGTCCAATAAGGAGGTTTTTTTAGTGTTGTCCACGTCATGTAGGTGACTCAAACAATTGGGACAATCCATTCGCCACAGCAAAGTCGAATACAGCCCTCCCCGCGTGATGAGTGGTGCGTGACCCAAGTGATCCAAGTGAGGGGATCTGTGAGAGCAAATCGTCGATAGCCGATTGTATATGCCTTATGTGCCGATCCGTTTCTTCCATATCACTGTGAAATCTGTACAAGGATGTGTACTTGGCCGGCTTTGTCTCGTTACCAGCGCGAGGAAATGAAACTAATAAACAATTTCTTCCCTCGAGTTAGAATCAAACCCACAATCGTCACGCTTATAGTCGCACACTTGTAGGCCTGTACCAACACGAATTTCCATTGATCATATGAATTCTAAAGATCATTTTTTTAAAAAGCTAAATAGCACGTTTAATACTTGCATACTAAAAAAGCTATAAAAAATTGTTTACAAAAGCTTCAATGATGCCATAAACTCTCATAATAAATTTAAGATCCACCTCTGCGCGATAGACTCACATATTTCAGGGAAGGAAGGACGGGTACTTAATAGATGTTTACATTATTAGACTACTGTACTGGGCAAATTTAATGTACCTCTAGCTTCAACAGCTTACGCTCGGCGAAAGTGAATCATTCATTCAGGGGGGAGGGGAGGGAGTCTTCAGTGTGAGCATAAATACTAATACTACAGACTTACGGACGAGCTTTTAAAATAACTTTCTTTAGTTTCATGCTGTAGTCCACACTTCGTTAGCCAGTTTCCATCCAATTTTCGTGGTATTCTGTATTAAGTATAGAGCACCGGAACTCAACCACGTGCTTTGCCTTGTTACCAAAACTATAGAATATGAAAATATTAAATAATTTATTCCAACGAGTAGGAATCGAACCAACAATCGTTACGTTAACAAACACATGCCACTGCGCCGCGATGGCCTCAAACAAGCTGTAATTTATTATACACTTTTTTTATTATTTTAGGCAATGATATAAAAACAGATTTTTAATATTTAAATTGTCTTAATTAATTATATATACTCTTTACGTCAGTCAAATGTCGACGTAAGCAATAGGCGCGTCAAGCTTAATTAATAATTCGATAATCAAAGCGATCACGTTTTCGATTACATACGTATGTAACCCATTATGGTTTAGATAAATTAATAAGGGATTCTAAACTACCTGTGATTTTACGTTTATTTTAAGGTCTTGATTTTTAACTTACTCTTATAAAAATGCTTTAGAAGTACAAATATAACTGACTTTTTTTAGCTTCACGCTGCATCCCGCAAATGGCAGGAAACCTGGGAACTTCCTGTCTTCTTAACGTTCTTCTAATCTTTGTCTTCTTAACGTTTCGTGCCCATTGGGACACTTCAGTATCCCACGTTCCACCGACTTTTCAGGAATTGCGTGATGAGTGCGTCAATGCAACGCTTTTTCTTGTTACTAAATAAAATGAAAGTATTAAATATTTAATTTCCTCGATTGAAAATCGAACACACAACCTGTCACGCTGACAGTCGTTCGCTTGTGCTTTTTATTAGTGTATCTTGATTTATATTTTATCGTCTATTAGTTTCAGTTTCAAAATTAAAAATCAAAAAAACAGTTTTACTCTATATCCCGCCTACCGCAGGGTAGGCAAAGTGTTAAGACACTCCGTTCCCTACTTTCCGCCTTTTACGTATTAGCGCGCTTTGCCTCGACACCAGAGCGAAGAAATGGAAAAAGAAAATTTAAATAAATATTTAACTTCCTTCAGTAGCGATCGGTACCACAACCAGTCGCGTCTACAGTCACTTTTTGTGCTTCACGCCCCGACTGGCCTGCAATTCCATCTTTCTAAAAAATAACTGAAACTTATATAAACCTGAAGGCTAATGGTGTACATATTGTATTTATACGATCAATTCAAACATAAAAATTCTTAAATTTTACTGTAAGAAAATTTCTATATATATGTAGATTAAAAGACATATTAGAAACGAGCACATCTTATATATTCTCACTTAATCCGTGTGGTATTATTAAACTTAAAACATTTTCTTAGGTTAATTCATGATTATAACTTCTAAAATCTCATATACAAGAAGCAAAGTATATCAGGTAAGTAGGTCTAACTTTGAACTAAACCCAGGATTAGGGATTAGACTGAGGGTGGAAGAGTTAAATAGATTTAAACCAAATTTATTAATTTATATTTAGTAAGAAGTACTGAATATTTTCACTTAAAAATCAATAAATAACAAAAAAATTGTGGCGTTGAATTTCACCTCTCAACACGCAACGCCTCGAGAATTCAGTGGAAAATATGGAACGCAAGTGTCTTAATTGGAAAGGAGTATCCCTCTGTCTTTCATGCCTAGTGCGGGATACAGCGTGAAGCTAAAAAATATACAAAAAAATTGGTAAATACGTAGCTATTGTGAGAATAACTTCCCAATTACCACCAATTTGGTACAATGTATTGGATTTCATTTAGTTAGAGAATTTATAGTAATAATCAAATCAGCTTCACGCTGTATCATGCACACAGCAGAAGGTTCATCACTTTCCGCCAAATTCTGAAGGCATTGCGTGTTGAGTGGCGAAACTCAACGCCGCACGATAGCAAAGAAATGAAAATATAAAAATTTAAACACTTTATTTTCTCAAGTGGGAATCGAACCCCACAACAAGTCGCCATGATTGGCCTCACTAAATAGTAAATATGGCTGAAGGTAAATTTCTTATCATAAAATCACATTTACAATAGCAAGTTTCACTACTAAAATTCCAAATATAGCTTCTATCATAGAAGTACTGATCTGCTATATCGTGACGTCTGTTTTAAAAATATTACTACCTGGTCAAAGTCTTAATATAGTTATTATAGTTAATCTATCGTGATTCATGTTTGAACTGAACAGATATAACGTGTGAGTCAGTACCATCGTACCAGAAACTAGATCTCAGTTTTATATCCAACAAGAGGAAATTCCGCATGAGTAACAATAAATATATTATAATAGCATTCTGGCAGCATTTCATATTGAGTGGCTAATAGAGGATTTTTAGTGGCACACTTATCCCGTTTAAGATCACTCAGCCCTCCGTATATTAAACAAACTCGACGTTTTTGTGGTACCATTAATATAATATAACAAATGAATACGCCCCTTTTTTAATATTTCAGTAAATATAACAATCATTAAGATAAAGAAAAATTGTTTTATTCTTTGGGGGAGACCTCGGTTGACCTTCCAAAATACAGTATCAAAGATACAAGACAGTATGTATGAAGAGATTGTTGATGACAGTGGACAAAGCGAAAGAGGTATGTAGAGATCGTAGGGTTTGTCGCTCGGTTGTCTCTTACTACCCCGCTAGGAATTCAGTGTTCAATTCAGAATTCAGGTTCTTAAATTAACGCCTGCACACAAAATACATTATTTACCCTTATCCCACGTGTAACCTCTAGCTACAATTATATCACTAATCACTATGCCAACATCCACACAAAAATATATGTAAAATTGTCTTAGAAAATGTAACAGCAATAGGTGCTATACTTAATTTTCCAAATATGAGTAAGTATGTAATTATAATATACGGAGTCTTTCTCCTTTATCGCGAGTGCCGTCTTAAAGTAATTAATTTCGAAGTATGTATGTAAGAACGTAGGTAGTTTCATTTAAAATTAAATCGTCAAAATCGGCAACAAACAGGTTACATATGAACCTTTTTCTACTAAAATACATAAAAAACAAAAGTATAAAAAATATATAAGAGCCGTCGTGGCCCAGGGGCATAAGAGTGTGACGTGTGTGTTGTGGGTTCGATCCCCACTCGAGTAAATGAAATATTTACTTAAATTTATGTTTCCATTTTTTCGCTCTGGTGTCGTGGTAAAGAATGGCATTGAATTTCACCACTCAACACGCAATGCCTCCAAAATATTTGGTGTATAAAGGTAAAGACTATAAGAGATTTCTTCCAATCAACCAATGGAAGTGGATGAGTTACAATTATCTGGTAAGACTTAATATATAAGATTTTCCTTTTAAATAAATAATTAATATATTTATACATATCTTGTCGACCTAATTTTAAACTAATTAATATTGTTATTATCACTGTTTTTTTTTATTATTAAATAAATAATTTAACATAAAAAAATATGAAATAAAACAAAACTTGACATACACTAGTGACATTTCACGAGAGTCTGTCTTTTTCACATACAGCCGGAGGGCGTCTGTATACAAACAGACACATCTCGTCACTTCGCGTCATACTATATAGGTCATGGACGTACAGATAACGTCAGTCACAGAAACAAAATGTCACCAGTACGTTATTGTTCCGCTTGATTAAAAATATCCTAAGCTGGCTCTTGCTGTGATTTTGTATTTTTGGAAAATTTTTAAATTATTTTTTGAAAAATAAAGCAGTACTAGTGGCGGATTGTGAGGTTAAAATTTTGTAATTCACTCGACTTTATTCTTACAATTTGACGGTTTATCTAAAGTCATTGAAAACTAATGTAAAATCATCCCGTTTTCGTTTTTTCCGACCGAACTCGAGATATTTGATTTTGAGTGGAGTAACTCGACCTACAACCATCACATTCAGTAAATATGTAAATATTGAGGCCAATCGTGGTGCAGGAGCAGACGTATGCGATTGTAAGTGCGGCAGATTGTAGGTTCCATTCCCATTTGAATAAATGAAATATTTGATATTTTCATTTCCTTGCTATGGTAACGAGGCAAAACGCTAAGTTAGATTCGGAAATTGAACATGCCATGCCTTCCGAACCTTATAGTGAGAAGTCACCTGCACCGATTCCCATAGGTCCCCACGATCTCTCAGGATTATAGCAAGAGCCGGAAAAAACATAAATATTTCGCTTCATTATTTATTAACGACTTTTACAAACACATATATTTTATACTTAATTTTGCCATCCACACCGTTAGAAGTCAATTCATGAAAGAGGTTCCTTGTAAATTTACGATCAGCAACATATGGCGGTAATCGTTTAATCGATGTGCGTTCAATTAATCAATGCCTGTGTAAAATCTGTGGCCATAATACAAGAAATACATACAAACGAGATATAATAATGATTTAAGTATGTAACTTATAGTAAGCTATTCGTAAATACTTCACACTTACGTCTTTGAAATATAGTTAAAATATTTGAAGCCGGCGTGGCGCAATGGATCAACACCCGACTGTAAACGCGATGGTTGTGGTTGGTGGTCACCACTAGGAACACTCCGCCACTTAGCACAAAATATCCAGCAAATTAAACGGAAAGTCGAAAACAGACTTCGACAATTTAAGAAATATGATTCTCTTTGTCTACCCCGCTACACGGTAAATACATAATAATAAATGACTTACCAAACAAAGAAAAAACACTATCGAGTAGTCGAATTCATGTGATATCTTACTATATAAACTAAATTGTTAAACGCTCCAACTTTACAAATTAGATAACGTTCTTCCTTGTATCGTTCGGTAAACGATCTCGATTCAAACAGAATTAATACGAAACTTAATTTAATTTTTTTTTTTTTAATTAAACGTAACAAGTGTTGATGTTAATTTTATTTTCTTAAACTAAAATTAACTTATTTATTTAGCTTTTCGCTTTTTCCGATATAAAACAGAAAAAATACGCACTCCATCCTTCGCTTTACACGACTTTTGAGACTTTATTGTATTTTTATTATAATATATTATAATTATACTGACACAGTTAGTGCCAACCGTACGTAACTGTTATGAATTCAAATCTACTTGGTGGTAGTCCAAAAGTAGATGTAGAGTGCGAAGTTTTAGTAGAATTATTTGACTTGCGAAAATTTATTTAGTTAAAGGAGAAATGTAAAATTAAGCTAATATTTAAATATAATTTATATAACTCACTTGCTTCACATAATAAAAAAAAATGTATTTTCACTTATTCCAAAAGAACGAGCATTTTTTTTCTTATTATATGTTAGAATGGAAACAAAGCAAGCTCTAACAAGCCTCTTATAATATTGACAAGCAATCGTTTATATTTTACCTAAAACATAAAGTTGAGTCCTTCGTGGCCACTTGACGGAACCAATTATTTTCTTCTATTTCCTTGCTCTGGCACGAAGACAAGGCATTTCGTTCATTTCCGCTAGTGTCTCAGAAATTAGAGACAAAGTGGAGAACGGGGTATCTTATCACTAGATTCTCCGCCGTTCATTATTTTTTCATACAAGCGAGATACAAGGTGAAGCTGACAAAAAACAAAATGAAATCGCTATAATTTTTTGTTGCTTTCTCTACCTCTTCCTTCATATGACAATTTCACAAAGCCTAATTGGTATTCGTAACCAGTGAAAATAAAGCGTATTTGTCTTCTATTAAATACAGTATGTTTTTTACGTTCCCTAAATCATAGTCTCTTCCAAATATGTTATTCAAAGAAAAAACATATACATATTACGCTCGAGGCCATACAGGCCCTCAAATGTTGAATATTTTTATAATTTCATATCTACGATACGAGAACATAATTTTAACATTAGTAGGCATATTATGTATAATATAAATAAGAAATTTAGCAGAGAGAAGCCGTCATGACACATCCTCTGATTGTAAGCGCGATAGTTGTGGGTTCGATTCCTAACTCTGGTAATAAAATAAAGCACGGTGTTGGCTTGCGTCATTCAACATGCATTGTATAATTTTTGAAACATTTTTTAAAGAATTTTTTAATTTTTGAAACATAAATAAGTTGTAACAAGCGTATAAGAATTTCGACGTAGCTTGGCAAGAACGTATGCCTCAGTGGTCAGAGCGCCTGGTCGGTTTCCAGGCGGCGCGCGTTCGAGTCCCGTTATACGTTTTCTAATTAAGTAATGTATAATTTGTTGATTGGTGTGAAGATAAAAAAAAACTTTGAAAGTTTGAGTAAGATGACTTTCTCGTTAGGATTATTCTCCTCAAAAAAAATATTGTATAAAACTACTCACGCAAATAACGTAAATTAAGTTAAAGTTACTTAATTCTAATATACTGCGACTCAAATATCAATGCGAGTTCAAGCCTAAGACACAATTCTTTCTTTTATTTGTAATATGAAAGTAAATGAAAAAACTACTGTTTAACTAGAGAATAAAAAAAAAATTTTAACCAAAGAAAAGAACGGTCTCCAAAATCTTATACTATATCATCTGTACAGGAAACCTTTCGATGAACTATCTAATTCTACATGTGTAGTTGATCGAAGAGGAAACCATTTAAACGTATAGCCTAATTAAGTGCATTAGGCTGATTAACTACGGATAATCCAATAATAATTCTAAGTAGTTCATCAATAATGGTATATAATGCATCCCCTCAGTGCCAGCAAGGTAGTCAAAGCGAACATGGAAACTTAGTGTTGAGACACTCCGTTCTCCATTAAGACGTTTCCGGTCTCCACTTCCCGCCGTATTCTTGAGACTTAGCGTGTCGTGTGGCGGAACTCAACGCCGCTCTTTTTCTAGCTATTAACGTGGGTAAATGAAAATATTAAACATTTCATTTCCTCGACATCAAAAACGAATAAGCAACTTTTCGCGCTTACAGTCGCACGCGCCCACGCCACGACTAGCCCTGAATGTTCTGAGTATGTTTATAAAAAAAAAATCAGTGCAATAGCACAAACAAACTCACAGTCAATTAAAATGTCTAATACAAACGTGAGACATGACTAAGCACCAAACAATTTGTTAGATCACTCATCGTTTCCTTATGTTCTATAAAACAAAATACATTTAAATATATTTTACTAACCAGATGCCGATTCTTATAAGAGAAATAAAAAAAACATAAGTTAAAAAGAAAAAGAGAATTCTCGTAAGATATTTATTTAAGAAATAATTCTTAAATATGGGTATTTTTGCGAAACGAACGAAGGCTTTTTAAATAATACGTTTTCTAAATAAGTATAAATAAATGTTACAAATTTAAGCTTCACAATGCATCACGTCCCCTACAGGGTAAGTAAAAGATATCTAGTGTTAAGACACGCCGTTCCCCAATTTTCACAACACCCGTGTCAAGTGATCGATTTTTTTTAGTTTTAAATATTATTTAAATATCAAATCAGAATACATTAGAAACTAGAATCTATATAAATCTACAAGTAAAGTATACCTCACACGATTTCTATATCAACTTTACTATTGCATCAGTTACAAGACCAATAAAGAATAGAGAAAATTAAAAGTTTAATGCATACATAATGTTTACGATGTCGGTTATAGCTAGCATGCTCCTTACGCACGTGTGCTCCAAATATAGCTGGCTCTTATATTCCGTCCAGCCACACGGAAACATAAATAATTGCAAACATATTCATTTATTTTTAATATTTTTTTAATAGTTTCACGCTTGTATCCTATTTGTTGCATTGTAGGCAGAGGGAACCTCAAAATCTAGTATTGAGACACTCCGTTCTTATTAAGTCATTTTCGCAATTTTCGGCCGAATTCTAGAATTATTGCGTCTTAACTGTCCACACTTAAGGCTACCTCGTTACCAGAGCGTGGAAATGAAAATATTATATTTTTCACTCTCCCGAGCAGTAATCGAACCCACAACGGTTGCGCTTACGGTCACACGCGTGTGCTACTTATGTATATTATTTTTATTTCTTCCCTTTTGTTTAGACAAAGCGCGACGTTGAGTTCCGCTGCCTAAGTTTTATTGAATTTGGACGAAAAGTGGACAACGGAAAGTTTTAACACACACTGTGTTTTACCCAGCCAGCTATGCAAAGAGATCGCTTCACTGCTGTTTGTCAAAAATAACTAGTAAGTACAAGAAGCTAAAGCAACATTTTAGCCAACCAGATCGCGGAAGCGTCTAGTTTTATTATAAATTTGTATAGCCCGAGTGAAATCTGTACCTACAACTGTTGCCTTCAATCAAATTTTATAATTATAGTCTATAAGCGTTACAATGATGTCAACAATATTGTACTAATTGAAAATATATAAAATTTGTGCCAATAACTAATGTGTTTGGAATATTTTTACTTTTATTATTTATTTGTAGGTTTGTTTTCGTTAGTACGTTTGCACCTAATACTTTAATTATGCAGCATTTGGCTACAGATTTATACATTCAGTTATAATTAATTTATTTTGATAAATCTAAGAAAGTGAATTCTTGAGAGAATATCATCGGTGGCAAGGGCGCCCTGCGCCAGTCAAACCTAGGCTTGCCTCCGTAAACAGGTCGTTGAGTAATTTTTTTAATTTTATGCTTTATGCAAATTTACATGCTACTACTACAAGCCAAATTTTATGTTTATAAAATTTTCTTGATTCGTTCGTAAGTTTCAATATCCATGTACCAAAGGATACCGCTCTTCATCTTATTGCCTCATACCTTAACTGTGTGACTGTAAAACCGGCTGGTTGTGGGTTCGATCCCCACTCTAGGAGATAAAATATTTACTTAAATTTATAGTTCCATTTCTTCGCTCTAGTGTCGAGGCTAAGCGCGGCGTTGAGTTCTGCCACTCAACACGCAATGCCTCTAGAATTTGGCAGAAAGTGGAGAACAGAGTGTCTTAACACTAGGTTCCCTCTGCCTACCCTGCTGTGTGCGGGATACAGCGTGAAGCTGAACAAGTAAAGCTTTTTACACCATTCAAGAATATCTTATTTAACAGGGTAAACATGTATGGAATTAATGTCTATTTAATGTGATGCAGGATGGCTGGATGATACCATTGACATTAAAGAGTAACTGTTGACTTTCTTGCCGGCTGTTCACAGCAGAACTGCCTTCCGAAACGGTGGTAGCTTTGTTTATATGTTCATTAATGATTCAAAAGGGCTTATAATAGTCTATTTAAATAAATAATGTTTTTAGTTTAAAACAAAAATCTAAAAGTTATTGTACTTATTTAAAAGAGATAGATATTTTTTAAAACTAAAAAAATATAATATTATTGTCATACAATGTACTGTTGCAGCGCACGCGCTTAAATCAATTCGATGGCGTTCATTATTATTGTTATTCCGTTATTTAAGGCTAGCTAAGACTTACACCGTAATGTTATATACGTACCGTACCGTACACCGTAGTGCCTGTAGCACTATTAAGGAACGTAGCTTTCATACAAAAAAGTAAATCGGACCCTACTGGTACGATTCGACCCCGCGAATTTAGCGTTTAAACATACAAACAAACTCCTTATTATATTAGTACATATATTTTACATTTGTAAATTTCATTGGAGGCGAAAATGAGTTAAAATAATTTAAGAACTATATGAAGATTGATGTTGAAGTTTAGAACATTAATGCTACAGTATTTTTTCATCTGACAACACCACATCCAAAGTGTGCCACTGTACACAACAGTGGCTTCAAATCGGAGGAAAGAAATATTTTATATTTTCATTCACGTATTGATAACGAGGCAAAACGCGGCGTTGACTTCCGTCATTCAACACACAATGATTCAGGTATTCGGCGGCAGTTAGGAAACAGAGTGTCTTAATGGGGAACGAAGTTGTTCAACACTAAGGAATTTTACTTACTTTATTATAAATTTTATATGGATATTATGTTTTACATAAATAAATCAAAACTACCTGAATATAACCGCCACATGCCTATCCTATAAAACGTAATACGCACTCGAGCCCCCGCTAAAGTTTCTAATATAGCAACGGAGATTGAACTCGTCTATAAACCGACGAAAGGCATAGCTCCCTTTTATAACCCCTGATTTTATTATTCATCTTATGTAAGCAAAATATCGAAAGGGCAGGGCATAAAAAATCTAATTTGTTCAATTTACATATATAAAAAACTTCACATTCTGCAAACTACCCATTCTGAACAACTATTAACTCGGTTAAGTATATAAATTTTACCATAAGTTTTAGAGAACCTAAGATAATTAACCTAAGATTAATTACCTTAAATATTGTTTTACAGCAACTTACCTGAGGAATGGAGCTTACAAAGGAATATCGTTAACTTTTTTATCTTCTAGCTGACACCCATCGTGTCCCAGATAGACAGAAGGAACCTGGAAACCTCTTGAAGACACTTTCGTTTCCCATTTTTCGCCTCAACTTTGCCACCTGCTACCTGGAAACCTACCAGGCGCTCTGACCGCTTAGCCATACGTTCTCATCAAGCTACGTTGAAATTCTTATACGCTTGTTGCAACTTATTTATGTTGTTAACATTTTTCTTTCTTTTCTTTCCTTAGTGTGGAATAACACTTTAAAAAATGTTAAAAATGTCTTTATTTCTTGAAGAAATTATATTTATTTGTTCGCAATGATTTACGAAATATGAAAACGTTGTTTCCTATAACTATACCGCCACAGTGAAGTGATAGCGTATCATTGAAAACCACCTGCTTTGTGTAGGATAACATAACGGAAATGGGAACAATTGATACTCCATCGATATACATATTCAAAAGGAATATATAATAGATTCAAACGTTTGTGTGATAGAATAAACAGGCTCTAGTGAAGATTATGTTCTATATATTGGGGAGGAATCAAATTTGAAACCCAAATACCGATAAAATTCATATCTATTAGTACTTTCATATAATAGCAGTTATTATAGATGCAGAAAAATAATAGTAAATATCAGTTTGCGGTGGCGTTGAGTTCAGCAATGCCTCCAGAACTCGGCGGAAAGTGGGGAACGGAGTGTCTTAACACTATGTTCTCTCTGCCTATATTGCTCTGTGTGGGATACAGCGTGAAGCCGATTTAATTTTATTTACTTAAATATGTTTTATTACATATCTGCCACATTTTACATTGTGTTCATCGTAGATTTGCATATTAATTAATCATTATGGCTAAACACTATTTATCTGTTTACACTAACATTGAAAGCTTAAAGGAAAATTATTCTTCTAATAAAGGACAAATCGTGAAGATCCATACAATTTATTTATAACTTATCCACAAAATACACACATTTATATGATTAAAGTAAAATTTAAATCGCGATATAAGATTAGTGAACAAAAATTAGGTTCCCTGATTGAACGTCCCTTCCATTACCGAATTAGTTTAGCGGTCCGCCAACATTCACATCGTTAAAAGGGACAACGTACTCCGGCATGTTAAGAAGTTGACCTTTACTGACTACTAAATAATGATTGCCAATCAAACTAGAGATAAATATACGAATACCTATACAAGTATAGCTGTGTTAATTAATTTGGATAGAGTCTTATTGATAATATGTAACTTCTTAATATTTGTCATTTCTTGGAAGTTGTTAATATAAGTATTTATCTTGGTACCTAGTT
This sequence comes from Heliconius sara, assembly GCA_917862395.2. Lineage (NCBI taxonomy): Eukaryota > Metazoa > Arthropoda > Insecta > Lepidoptera > Nymphalidae > Heliconius > Heliconius sara. The sequence continues at coordinate 3,412,542 of OU860796.2, read as the reverse complement.
AAAGGCTTGGCGGTTCACTTTAATTTGTGTTTATGTGTTCTCCGTATTCCACCGTATATATATTTTTTAAGAACTATGTACACAAATATAACTACTTAGATACTTCAACAATACTTTATTGGGTCTCTTAACTTGGTCTTCTTGGGACTGGGAATATCAAGCTCCCGAGTCATCCTTTTACATAGACACTCCATCGCAGCCTACTCTTGTATGTGTTGTTGACGATATCGCGCACACCAAGGTAACACGTACTCGTGCGTACGTTACTTGTCCAACTGTACTTGTTGTTACTTTGGTTTCCTATTTCAAATCAATTTTAATAATGTACTTTATTGTCTACAAAATCTGCCTCTACAACGTCATTAACAGAAATACAGTTATATTTATTTGCCACAGACAGGTTCTAGCAACTTCTTTCCAATTTAATTTTATTGTTATAAATAATATCATTCCTACGTACGTACGTAAAGTAGTGTGTTATGGCAACAAATCCGTTGAAAGGGGTCAATCAAGACAGTCTCCTTCCATATATTGAGATTCATCAAAAGGAGCCCTCCATTTTTTTAGAGGGAAAGGAGCTCTACTATAATACTAATAAATTAGAAGCTATCACAATTAACACAGCTAGTATTAAAGGTCAGGTGCTACGGCGGCATCTAATGATGCCGCCGTAGCACAAGGTGCACAAGCATGTGACCGTAAACACGACTGTTGTGAGTTCGAAAAAAAAGGGTATACTGTACATTTATGAGTCGTTTTGAAGCGAAAACTCTTATTTTGTGTTGAAAAGTTGTAACAAAAGTTATTCCAGTGGAATTTATTCTCATATTTTTCCACATTGTGTTAAAACGGTAGTTTCAGCATTTTTTGCATAAACTAAACGTTATTGCTGTACAAGAGCCTTTTGGTTTTAGAGAGAAACGTGACTGGAGTGTGTCGTTGGCGCTTTGTACAAGGACGTGTGGTTAATATGAGAAGCACTAATATTTGATCGAACATAATTTACATCTTTATGTGATGCCTATTACTTTCAATACTCAATTCAATAATTGGTGTATTTTATAGAAAGACATTGGAGAGGAGTTAGGTTAGGTAGGAACATAGGAAAACAATATATTTCAGTACAGGCATTTCTCAGGGACTATAAACACATATATTTTGTATGTTCGTGGAGAGGAAGCCCACCATTAAGACACTGCGTTTCCTTCACAGACACCCCGCCCAAGTATAGTGGCATGGTGCATTATGCCGCCAAAGCCTCATTCGTCTTGTTACCAAAGCGAGAGAATTCAAATAATTGTCTTTTTCGCCCCGAGTGGCACTCGTACTCACAACCGTCGCGTTTAAAGTTAAGCGCCGTAGGCTGCGCCACGACGTTTACTATTTTATTAATACAATACAGTACGCTATGTCCTGCATGTAACAGAGTAGACAGAGGAAGATTAGTGTTAAGACACTCCGCTTCCCCACTTTCCGCTGAATACTGAAAACATTGCGTGTTGAGTGGCGGAACTCAACGCCGCGCTTTGCCTCAACACCAGAGTGAAAAAAAGAAAATAATTGCTCGCGTAGCAATCGAAACCACACGCTTGTGCCTCTGCGCCACGACTGGTCTTAATTTAATTAATCAATTAACAATTAACTAAATCCCATTACTAATGTTGCCTGACTAAGGCGGGCCTGCCTTCACGAGGCCCAGCTATTATCATAGTCGTATCTCTCGGGACAGCCCTACGTTAATTTAATGGCGGTCACGAACATACGTTTGTAGAATAATTATTCATATTGTTACTAGAAGTTTTTGCTTACATTGCTGTATAATTAAAAATCTTGTTTGTGATTCATTTAAAAAGCTTAGATATACCAAATATGGTAATGATGGTGAATGATCCATTTTTTTTACTATAATGATAAAATCATTGTCATTTTATAAAATATTTCTGTTTCATTATAAGTATCAAAATATATTTTAAAAAGTAATTGGATGAAAGAAGAAATCATCATTTGCACCCGATGCACCTGAAGGTTTCGTAGCGCAGTGGCACACGGTGTCTGACTGACTATAAATGCGACGGTCCGAAGTTCGATGAGCCACTCGGTGAATGAATATTAAGATTTCGTCGCTCTGGTAACAAAGACAAATAGCGACGTTAATTCTCTTTCTGCTTCTTGTTTCTGAATGTCTGGAATCCGAATATTTGGATCTTTCTATCTGCTGTGGTTTATGCAATATTAGTAGGTACACTATTGAGCTACCATGAAAAATTATTTAAAAATATAAACAATTTATTTCGCTGTTAAAAACAAAATTCAAATGACTAACAAGAAAACACGAAACAACAAATTATTCTCTAGAAATATCAACTAAACTTCCTTTTCATAGTAAGTACCTACTAGTGGATGATAGTAAAACAGTCCTTGTTTAAATATTTATTACAATTCCAAGTTATAAATGCTCCCAGTCCGTGCAAACTAGTTTTTAATATGACCGCCGTCTACACTCCAGCCTTAATATCTAGTTGAGAGCCAACGTGGCTGCACTTGACAACTCTTGCATTTTAAATGCATATACTCTAATACTATTGTTATGATCAAAGATAACAAGGTAATAAAATGAACTTTGATAGTGGAAATTATATATGTTTTCTTTTTAAACTTTTTTTTAGTTTCACTGGGATCGTGTGAGGCACAGGGAACCTGGGAACTTAGTATTAAGATAGTTTGTTTCCATTAGGATACGTTTTCCACTTTCCGTTGAATTCTCTAGACATTGCGAATTGTGGCAGAAATCAATGATGGTATTCTTTTTAAGCGCTTTTACTAAATATAATGTTTTTTTTTTCCTCGAAATTTCAACTTTATAGATAACCTAAATAAATAATTAAAATAATACCTGCTTCTATTTATCTGATGATGATTGCCTACTACTTCTGAGCTTATCCTCTTGCAAAGGTGTTTATACTACGTCTAACTTATACCAAATACAAGTTCTAGTTTACGAATTGGTATATACTTTACTTTACTTTACTTTAGCTTCACGCTTTATGCCTAGCGGGGTAGTCAGAGAGAACGGAGCGTCAAACGCTACGGTCTCTACATACCTCTTTCGCCTCGTCCACTGTCATCAATCTTTTCATACATGCCCTCCAGGGGATCCTCATGCTTTTTACGTGACCTTCCTCCAGTATCTCCAATTGGTATATAATAATGAAAATTGGCGAATTGTAAATATCTAAATACTAGTAGTAGAAAAGATTTAACTAAGCATTTTTACTAAAGATAAACATTCGAAGCGAGTTAGATTTATTTAAATTTAAACTTACTATAAAATTTATAAAACTGGTTAAATTTAAACATAGCAGAGTTTTAAAATTCAGCGACACGATATAAACTCTAAATTTAAAAAGATCTTTATAATTTTATTTAGAGTACTTAAAATTATAAAATTATTCGGTTTTGTGTTATAATAATGTTCGTAGGTATGTATAATATACAATCGTACTTGTGATATTATAAATGTGAAATTTATAATTATATTTATAAGACCATTTAACGCAAAAACTACTAAACAGATTTAGATAAAATTCTACAATAATATATATTTTACATCAGAATAACTCATGAGCGCAGTCGGAAAATGTCTGACTTTACAATTACAAAACTGCGTAATGTAAATCCGATGGATTCAACATCCCACATTTTCCCCCGCACTATGCGATGTAGTGAAGGGAAAGAACTGCTGTTGTACGGTTACTATGTTCTCCAATTTCAGTCGAAATAGAAACATTTCATGTTAAATTATGGAACTTAACGCCGTTTTTTATCTGACAAATTAATAGAATTAAAAATATATGTCCAACAACGTTTCGATATTATTTTTGTCCTACCTTTAATAAAATGAAAATTACAATATTGTACTCCTTTATACTGATAGTGATATATATAGTAAAATCGCCAGCGGCTTCGTACGCTTAAACTACATGATTATTGATTTAATAAGCAGAATTGTTTGACAACTAAAATGACTTCTAATATGATTTTTTATTACTTTAATCTGTAATATTCTAGTATGATTTTTTTACTACATTATGGTATTTTCAATAAGAATTTGTGATTGTTTCGAACTAAAAAATACGACCAATGTTGACATTTTATTTATAAAATATACATAAAGCTAATTATTTATTATACGTATATATTTTTGTAACATTACTTTCTTTTTACATATGTTATGTTTTCCAAAACTCTGATAAATGTGCTGATGTCAGTTAATAATATAATTTACTGCTTCAGAAACAGCCTTGAATGTTAAATTATTAATTTGGGTAATGATTCATAATATTCTTTGGTAAATTGAAATTGATTTAAAATAACTGTAATAATTGCATATTAGTTAATATGCACAGTTTTTAAATTAGTTATATATATTACTAGCTAAATGTACAATTGGTAAATATGTACCGGACCAAGAAATCTATGTATTTACTTGATATTTCCTTGAAGATCAAAACGTTCTTTATCTCTGTGTTTAATTAATTACGACTAAAACTTAACTGTTATGATTTATGAAGGTAATTTCCATTAACAATTCAATTTTGTTTACCTTATTGTATAAAAGTGCTTCTAAAATATATATTTTTATAAATAGTCATATATAAACAAGACGTTTCGAATGTCATTCTTTGGACAAGAATCTTACCAACGCGATTGCTATATAACATTCGCAGGCAAACTAATGCCTTGAGTTTATTCAAATGACGATAACTTTTTTTAATGGACCGATTTTGATGAAACAAACTTTAATTGTTAAGTTGAGTTAAAACAAAGCAATTCGTGAAACTTTCCGTACTTTCAGAGAAAAATGTGACCATACGTATAGACAGACAGACAGACAGACAAGAAATTCAAAAATAATTTTATTGCATTCTTTTATTCTTTTTAAGTGTCCATTTCAGCAAAAATTACTAAATGTACAGACAAAATATTTTTACTGTCTTATTATATAAGGCGTATACGATTATAGCCTTCAAATTACATTCAAGTCATGTCTAGGCCGGACTATTACTACGTCTTTAAATTCCACCATTAATAGTCAACCTGATATGTTGAAATTATTGTGCTTTTTACACTTTAAAATTAAAATCAGCTTCACGCTGTAACCCACTCACAGAAGCGTAGGGAACCTAGTACTAAAATACTCCGTTCCCCAATTTTCACCGAATCCTGGAGGCATTGCTTGTTGAGTAGCGGAACTCAACACCGCGCATTGCATTGACACAGAGCGAAGAAATAAAACCACAGATTTACTTAATAATTTATCTAAGTTAAAAAAAATAGTCACATGGACTATTTATTAATCAATAAAGTAAACAATTTATAAATATAATAAATTAATTTAAAGCAGGCACATACATATTATTTCAAATTCGAATAGAGAATCAAAGAAAGCAATTTACTAACAGTGTATATAAAAGGTTGCTAGTGACAATTTTGTTGGTGCTCCCATAATAAATCTTATTCGCCAAAACAATGGCTTCAGGCAAAACCGTTATCACAGTAATGAATTATTTTGTAATTTGTATAAGATGTAATCTAGCCCAGTATACCATCGTGGAGATGTAGTTTAAAATGTATTTACAATAAAAAAGTTTTCATTTTCCCAATTTAATTATAGAAAATCATGTTGGGTAGTTTTAATCAGCTTACAATATATGTAAATGAACGGAAAGTTGAGTCTTATCACTTTACTTTCCCCGTGAAGCAGCAAACGGAACAAGCAAATATAAATGACAATAAAACTCATCAAATGGTTAATAACTATTTTTATTCAAAAATAGGTTAAAAATATGTATCATTTTTATACAATTTAATATAAAACTCAGATGTTACGCAAATTAATGATAAAAGAATTAAAAATAATAATATAAAATTTTAATGGCTATTGTAAAATTAACAGACTAGCCCTCCCCGAGCGGTCTAACTTTTAGCTGTAGCCGTAGAATATTAAATCGATATAATCCTCGGCGCACAATTTCGTCTTGTTGTGGTTCCGCTCTGAGCAAAGTCTACAAAACCGAGTTAGTTTCCTAAAAATACATTTATTTTTAATATAAAATCTTGATATTTATCTAAAAAATAAACAGTGCGTTCCCAAAATTTAACTTGCATTTCCCTGCGATGATGAAAAAAAGCATAAAATTGCTTTTAAACCAGCGTATAGTTTTTTTAAATATACAAATACTTGAAGTAGATTAGGCACAACTTGGTTATTAAATAAATTTTCTCCATATTCTACTTTCCGCCCGAATTAGTCATTGAATGATGGGACTCTACGTCGCATTTTATCTTACTAGAGCAAAGAAGATAGATAATTACTTTCTTCAACCAATCGATTTAACAGTCGATTGGCGTCTACGTATTTATTTAATTACTATTTATCACGCTTTGTGCCCCTGCGCAAACGTGACTGGCTGCGGGTTCGATCTCGACTCGAAGAATTTAAATATTTATTTAAATTTATATTTCCATTTCTTCAATCTTCGTTGAGGTCCGCCACTCAACACACAGAACTTCAGAATTCGACGGAAAGTGGGAAGTGGAACGTCCTAACACAAGGTTCCTTCTACCTACTCTGCTGTACGGCATACAACGTGAAGCTGATTCTTATTTGCTCCTAATTAGGTAGATAATACGCCTTTAAATCAACTCTTTACCGAATTCTAAATTTACAACATTAAACAAAACACCAACATTACATTACAAAGCATGTTTTATGACATTAATTTATGACTTCAAAGTTTAAATTCTCAGTGAGCTCGTCAATTTCCACTTTCACATTGGAAAAGTTCAAGAGAATAATGGTACCACGTCATTTGACTTTTAGAATAATTAATTACTAAGAAACATACAATATAAGTATATATATTTAACATATAATGGTAGGAGAGCTGAAGCGGGGACTTTGGGATTTACTTAACCGCGGCAGAGTTATACTTTTGTATTCAGTTAAGTACTTCCACCAAATATGAGCCCCATACAGGGTAGAAGCGTTGGCGCTCCCTTTACTCGAACAGCATATAGGGTAAAATATTTTATGCTCCTAAGAAAATTAATCAAGGATTCCGCAACAGTTTAAGCGTAGGATTTTTTTTTTAATTTCACGATTTTTATCCATCGTATTTCTACTAAAATACTACTAAAGGTTAAACAACTTTGAACTTTGCCGCCAATACCTACGTCTCGATTTTGGCATGAGGCGTATGCGGCGGTTTCCCTTTTATAGGTATGCCTGCGTGCGTCGTTCTTGACAAATAGTGTTTTATTTTACAACGATAATTTTATTATTTACTTTGTTTGAAAGAATCACTTTTACATTTTTGAGAAAAAGAAAATATTGTATGAGGCTTAGCTGTAAAGCTGTAGATTAGTTACAACTGTGGTTTCATTTAAAGTGGTGCTGATAAAAGTACTCGGTATATGGCTGCCCGTAGTTGTAAAAATAATTTATCATCTAAGCTTCGCAATTTGTAATAGGTGTCTATGACTCTCGAGTAAATCCCGATTTAACATCGTTGGCTCATGGACTATAAATATATGATATAATTTTGTGAAGCTTTGTAAGTTGAGTTTAATTTATCAAAATATCGCCCGCAGCTCGATTGTTTTGGGTCTTTGACAACAAAAGTCTTATAATAAAATGGTCGCCATTCTTTATATAAATGAATTTGAATAAAACTATTTATTTTTTATATTTCATAAATTAATACTTACAAAATTATTTATTAAGAGCGGCTTTGAGTTTCGCCACTAATACACAATGCCTTAAGAATTCGGCGGAAAATGTCCAAAGGAGTGCCTTAACACTAGGTTCCATCCTCCGATAGGCACTCAGAATAAAAAACACAACTATAGTTTATATAAGTTTACAAAAAGGCAGTCTAAAAATACCTGGACTTTCTTAGGAATTTAATATCTAGAATCTAGATAATTATCTCTAGTTATAAGCCTAGTTTAAGTAGCAGATAGATATAAAACTGTCTGTAGTGTTTAGTTAAAATTAAAAAAAAAAACACTAGGTTCCCTCTGATGTGTGAGGGACACGGCGTGAAGCGGATTTATAGTTTTTTTATTTTTAAAACCAATACAATATGAAATAATTACATAAGATTAGTTAAAATAACAAGTACATTAGAAATGAGTATATTTATTAATTCGAATTAAAATAACGTAGTTTCCTGAAACATATATTTAACATTGAGTTTATTGTACTGGTAAGAGCGTTAATTTAAACTCTAATATGTAGACAGCTTAAAATTACATTTCAAGCGTGGTTTAGCTAGCAAATAAAATAGTTCAACCAAGACTGGTCTTTTACGAGCACATTAATTAACTTTAAATTCGAAATTTGACTTACAAAGTTGTGATTAACACCATTTCGTGTATGTTAATAAACTAACACAAAAGTTTTATTCATTTTTTTGTAATTTACATTTTTTAAGCTTCACGTTCCACGCAGGGTAGATATAGGGTATATTCCATTTTCCGCGTAATTCTGGAATCATTGGGTGTTGAGTGGAGAGATTTCACGCCGCGTCACTCGACACCAGCGTGAAGATATAAAAATTGAATGGGGATTGAATGTACAACCTGTCCCGTGTCGTGTACAATCACACTGTTGTACACCTGCACCACGACTGGCTTGTAATTTACGCTACTTAACTTTTACTTCGCATTAATTTATAAAATAAATATTAAATGTAGATGAATACGAAGTAAACCTTAATTCTAGAAATAATTGTTTGCTTTATGCTACCCACCATAGCTTTGGTGCGTCGACAGCAGCTGGCTGTGAAACATGTGATTACATTAACAATTAGTCATACATTCGTTATTGCCACAATACTGTTAATGCAAAAAATACTAAATTAACATAATATATTCTGCATTACACTTAAATTCATACATAATAGAAAATACACTCAGAATTTCAGCTGTGAAAATATTTCAAGAGCAGACTTACCAAATAGTTTTGCTGTTCAAATAGCTTTTTGTTTTAATAATAGATTAAAAAATATATATTAATAATAAAACCATTTACAACAATTGAACATTACAGTTTTGACTCTCAAGCATCGCTGTTTTTCCAATCACCAATCAATTTATTTTTATAATAATTTATGGTAATAATCCCTTTTTATTACGTTTACTTCGCCCTTTTATGTTAGTACTGTTTTAGTAGCACATCCAGTGCAAATAATTAATAATGATAATTGATTAAGTCTAGGTAATTACTTATATAAGATCCAGGCTGATCACATCATCATCCAAGAGAGAGACATCATCAGAAAAAGAAGCTGTCAAACACCTTGATCTGTGAAATTGCGTTAACCTTTTAAAAATCCTTAATAAATAGGTAATTTAAGAAAAAAAAATAATACATAAGATTTTGAATGTCATACTTGGGTAATAAAAAAGTTACATAGAATACGAACGTTTTAAATTATAACAAATTTAAGTAGAAACTCAGTTTTAATACAAAAATAAAATATTCCAAAATAATTGAAAAAAAAGATATTTACACGAATAAGGATCCACGCCACTAGATGTCCTGCTAAGCTATTACATGATATTTCTTATAATAAATAATGTCATGTATTTTACAGATAATAAAATTTTCCTTTTTAATATTTTTAAAATGCGGAATAACTACACTTAGGAGCGAAAAAATTTTTTTTTAGAAAACGTTTAAAAAGCTAAACGTTGCATTATTTTACGTTTTCAACATAATATTTTTATACAAAAAATAATTGTCTATGAAATGAAATAACCTTTATAAATAAAATACTATAAAATAAAGGAGTAAGGGACAAGCGTGTCCGCCCGACCGTCTGTAACCAAAACATAACGTAGCCGCAAATCGTGACCGCAATAAATTGCTTTTCCACTGTGACATATTGATAATCCACCCGTTGCTTCGAGCCGTTCGCCTTTACCCTGTTTAATATAGCACGGACCTACTACTACTTACTGAAGCTAATTGTAACCTTTAGACGGTAGTAGCTCAGTAGTGGTTAGTGCCACTCTAATTAATTCATTTTGAATTTGTGGATTTAATTTTATGTTTGGAACTTTTAAGAGTGCTTTTATATTAAGCAAACTGAATAAACGTATGAATATATTTACACGTAGTTCCACATAATTAAATATTAATAATAATAAAAGACACGACCAACTACTTCTTAAGAGGTTATTGCGTATTAATACTATTATAATTTTTAACAAGTACCGTAATAATGAATATTAAAAGTTAATGTAGTTAAAAATATGACCTCTTAATATTACAGATATACAGATAGAGAATGTTTAAAAAAAAATTAAATATAGTACTTAATGTTATAAACGTCTGACAATAACATACAAAAGAACCTTAATATATTTTAATGTTATATATTAATAACTATTTATGTTATGTGCCAAATTTAGAAGCGTACAAGCACTAAATCTTACTTCATTAGAGAAAGATAAACTAGCTATCTAACTGATTGTTTTATAGGGAGAGTTAATTGATATCCAGTAATTGAAATGTTGCAGATCCACAAATCGTGACCGCAACAAATTGTTCCGGGTACAGCTAGCATGGCCGGTGGCCGCTCTACGTTCTAAATGTATGAGTCTGTACGAGAGTAATGTGGTACTGTACCTGACTTTATTCAAGTATTTATTACTGTAAAAATTCATACTACCAGTCATATACTTTTGCAGTATCTTTTATACAAGAATAATCGTTAATTCCAAAAAAAAAAAATTAAGAAGCATATTAGAGATTACCGCATATTGCTATAAATATTTGTTAGTTTTACGCTGTACTCCGCGTGTAGACAGAGGGAGCCTAGCGTTAAGACACTCCGCTACCCTCTTCCCGCTGAATTCTGAAGGAGTTGCGTAAGGATTTGCAGAACTCAACCCAGCATTTCGCCTCGTAACCATAGCGAAGAAAATAAAAATATTAAATATTTTATTATCGAATCAACAACCTGTTGTGTTTATTTCACCGCGACTAGACTTAGTAATTCTTATATTATATTATAATATAAAATTTATTCAAAACATGTAAATAGAACAATCCAAATGAGAAAAATAAGCGGATAAGATTCACTGTAGTTTCCATAGTAAATAAACAAAACGTCTCATGTCACCTACAGGATAAGGGTTAGCGAATAATAAGGTTTGACGGTAAAAGTTGCATCGTCAGGCGTTAATGGAAAAATTCCTGCAATTTCACAAGTGCTTGTAGAGAATGTGAAAACCACGTTTTACGCCTTACCTTACTAGGTTCAACCTTGTAGTGTAAAAGTTAGAGAACTAAAGCTTAAAGCGAGAAAATTTCCTTAGGTTTTTTCCAGCAATACAACCAACAATACATGTATGTTATTTAAACTTTTAATCTTGATAACAAAATAAAATTGTAAAAATTTTATGAAACTCGTTAAATAACTATATTTTGTGTATTTTATACAACGTACTCGTATATGTGCATTTTTTATCCTTGTGAAAAAAACATCCAAAACAAAAACTGTTAACTTTTAGATTATAAAAGCGTACTCTTTTTATAGCTCTATCCTCACAAACAGACCTCTCGCAATGCCCTACAGAGATCTGGAGGAATTGCGAGTTGATTTAATTTCCTCGAGTGGGAATCGAACCCACAACCTGCCGCGTTTACATTACGCCACTACTGACTTCAAATTCAATTCCACCACCTACGCGAGAAACAATCTTCTTATATGCGTCTTCGCAATGTTAGTGTAAAAGTATACCGGCAAAAAAAGTATTTGTTCGAAATGTTCATTTCAATTCACCTGCCATTCCTTACAACAAAGAATGAATTCCCTCATTGCTGAATGCTTTGTGTGGGGCTGTAAATATCATCTCTTATCTCTGCCTGGCCTGAATATAAAATGATCCGATAGCGTTCGAGGAAATAAAAAATTACGCTCGGTCGGTTTCTACATTGATTTTTACGTCTATTTTTACGAGATAAAGAACTCTTTCGTCATGGAACTTAAATTTGAGATGATATTTTGCTTTATGCTTTTTCTTTTATTAATATAGTAAATTTTATTAGTTATTAGCTTATTGGCGACATCGTGGGGTCCAATAAAGTTATTTAAATATTTTCAATATATAAATATTCTTTCAACAATAACGTTCTGTCAAGCTTTTCCAATTCCACCAATATGACGTAATGAACCGGAAGCGGGGAACAGATTAACTTATTGTTTTCTTCTTTCTGCTTATCCCACAGTATATATGGGGAATGTTAAATTTAAAACTTATTAAATAAAAATAAGGCAACCGACAGGCTCAAATGTTGTACTGCTCTACGAAGTTCTGAAAATAATTGTAAAAATCAAATAAAATCAGCTTCACGCTATATCTCGCACATAGCAAGGTATGCACAGGAAATCTAATGTTAAGACACTCCGTTCCCCACTTTCTGCCGAATTCTGGAAGTATTGCGTGGCAGAACTCAACGCCGCGCTTGTCCTAGACACCAGAGCAAAGAAATGAAAGTATAAAAGAAATGAAAAAAGTTGGGAATTTGCAATAAACATTTTCTCTCCATGAATGTGAGGTACTTATCGAATTAAAAGAAAAATGTGTAATTATTTATATTATAATTTATTATAATTATGTGAGCCTTCTTAGGAAGCAACGTACGAATCAGAATAATCGGCTTAAATTTTCCCGTTCAATTTTCTCATTTTGGCGGCAATTGTTTTTTTATTTGTTTATCTAATTGATTTCTAAATTTAACTTTTGTTTTTTTCTAGATATTGGTGCGATTGGAGTAAAAAAACAGGTATGGTATAAAAAAAATGATGGCGCATGAAGTATCTGACTTAAAAAGAAATGATAATTGCTTCAATATCCGCTCTTGGCAATGTTTATTCTAATTTCCCCATTCTGTTAAGAAAAAGAGCGGCGTTGAGTTCCGTCAATCAACAAGCAAAGCCTCGTTTTAGATATGGAAAGCGAAAATCACAAGTTTTTCTTGCACACCCTGCTGAAAAAAAAGCTTATATAATAAAAATATTTCATGCAAATATTACTTGAACTCGATAGCAGTTCGCGGTTTCGCAACTCCGTCATACCATTAAGTAGATAACCTGCATCTATACCGAGAGCCGGATACTGGCAAGTTTTAATGAAATTGCTTTTAAAACTGCCAATTTTTTATTAATATGTTTTATATCTACGCTTGATATTATCTGTTGTGATGTTTACTTATCTTAATGTGCAATATTATATATATATTTTTTTCTTTTCATACACTTTGAATTTGAAAAAAAACATTTATTAATTTTCTACACTTAAAGGGAACTTCTGATCCTGCATTTGATTTGATGGTCATAAACACATGCATATGTACGTCTAAGTACTTATTTAAATCTCAAGTAATCATTCATATTTTTCTAAATTATACTAATGTAGAGACTATCATAAAATATAAATTACGATTTACTTGACTTATATTCCTGTTCCCAATCTGGGGTAGAGACCTCACATCACTCCACAGAGATTCGCCATTTGGGGTGAACTTGAGCTTCATGCTTTAATTTCACTCCATGGATTCCTTAGTCTTTTGGCCTCGTCTTAAACTGAGCGCACCACCGATGATTCCAATCCATTCCTTGGTCAGGTAAATGGTCAGGAACTTGACGAAGAGTGTGACCATTCTGGTTCCACTAGCGATGCTTAGTCGTTTGGTGTCTTGGCAAAATTTTCGATAGTAAAATTTTAATGATATTGTATAGATATTATAATTTTGGCGGAGTTAATGAAATCATTATTTTATATGTATCTTTTATGTTCCAATCTATAAGTATATTCATTTATCTACTCAAGACTCATGAATTTCTCTTGAATATAATTCAAGAAATAATTCCAGGAAAAACGTTTAAGCTATATTACACCTAAAATAATAATTGTTTAATTTTATAAGGAAATATATATTTGTGTTAAAACAATATTTTCTTAAAAAGTTGTATAAAAATTTATATAAATACTAAACAGATATTTTGAGTAAAAAGCCACAGTTTATGCCTATCTAAGATACGATCTAACTTAACCTCAGCGTCAGGTGAATACGAAAACGTAACTTTAATTAGTTTATAAAATGTGACTCAACAACTTCTGAACTACTCTTTTAGCTATTCCGTTGGTTTCATAATACAGTTTTCAACAAAAGTCGCAAGAAATGTGGATATTTAAAGAGCGTAAATTCCTTAAACAAGGTAAACTCAATTTTCCAGTTAAATAATCTACAAATCACGTTCAATTTACTCGCAAAACAAATTATCTAGAAACTCTTTTGTTTGTTTTTGTACGAAATGTTGCTACAAAGTTACTTTGTTTTAGCTTCTCGCTGTATTCTGTGGAAGGTAGGTGGGGGGAACCTGGGAACCTAGTACTAAGGCACTCCGAACCCGCTTTCTGCCAAATTCTTGAGGCATTGTGTTTTGAGCGGCGTACCTCAACGTCAAATGGGCATCGACCCCTACCGTCTCGTTTACAGTCGCACGCTTGTGCCTCTGCACCACGACGGTCTAAAAAGTAACTAAACAGTATTTTTTGTGAAAAGCCCAAAATCCATAAGTCTAGTATTTCTGAGCGTCAGCGTTCCAAATGCAAAACCCTTTCATAAAAGTAGGCTTTTAAAATAGGTCATATAGAAAGCATTTGGATAGGAATTTCGTTGAAAGATTATCTGGTTTATAGCCAATGATGTTTGGATTTTAAATATTAATCGATTTTGCTGACTTTGGAAATTGTTATATAATTTGTAAAAGTTTTATGTTTTATTGCAAAAGTTTTTATTTTACGTAATTATTTTTATAATGTCATTTTTTATAATTTATATTATGTTAGGTTATATTATGTTAGACAGTGTAGGCACAGGGAGGCTACTGTTAAGACACTCCGCTCCCCACTTTTCGCTGAATTCTGGAGGCATTGCCTTTGCACCAGAACGAAGAAACGAAAATGTTAAATATTTCATTTCCTCGACTGGGATTCGAACCCACAATCTGTCACATTTACAATCACTTTCTGGCCTAAATAAGAAAACAAGGATTTTTATATATCATATTTCTTTTTAGCTTTAGGCTGTAGTGTTAAAAAAAGTCCTTTCCTGTTTAGACATTTTTAAGGCATTGAACATAAAGTGGTAGAACTCAACACTGCGCTTTGCCACGTTATCAGAGAAAGGAATTCAAATGAAAATCGAACCCACAACCTGTCGTGTTTACAGTCGCACGCTTGTGCCCCCGTTTCACAACCTTTATATACCTACCATGTATAATTAATGAAGGAGCACGTTTAAATAACATGAGCACGTCCGTTTAAAGTAAAACACAGAGCAAAAGGCACTTTAGATTAAACGTAATCTCCCGTTTCAGTGTGAGATTTCAACGAATCTGACGTTGAAATGACAAGACATTGTAGAGTTAATTGTTCTTCGTTTCCAAAGTGACGTTTTTAGGAACAAATGGATATCTTCACCGTTTCAGTTCATTTAGAATATCTATTGTACGAAAAATATGAAAAGAAAAATATAAAATTGTACTCATCAATAAATTATTTAAATATTATGTTAGCGGTAACAGTACAGTGTCATTTTTGTTGTTTTGTTTCTTGGCTATTAAACAATTAGAAAAACCCGGCGTTGAGTTCCGCCACTGAAAACGCAACTCCTCGAAAATTCAGCGGAGAGTGAAGAACGGAGTGTCTTAACACGGTTCTCTCTGCCTACACTAATATGCAGGATACGGCTGAAAGCTGTAAAAAAAACTTAATATATGAGGCATATTTTTTATTTATATCTTCAATTTCTTTAATGAATGTGGCAAGTAAAAGCAAATAAAATAGGTTTAAGTTATATCGTCGATGGTTTAATTAAAGCATAAAATTAATTGGAGTGAGCACAACAACCCGCTGCTCACGATAGGAAATTAAAATTTTACGATGTAATTAAGAATTTTGTTTATTTAACTATTCTTCTATAAGTTGCTTGATACTAAATTTTACTTTGGTTTTGTACCGCAACAAAGCAAATTTCTACATCATTAAATTTTAAATTATGAATAAAAACTCTTACCGTGGGGAACGGAGTGTCTTAACACTAGGTTCCCTCTGCCTGCTATGTGCGGGATATAGCGTGAAGCTAATTTAAATTAATTTTAATTTAACTCTTACCATAGTCTTTACTCATACATATTATAAAATATATTGGAAATTCCGTTTTAAAATAGAATATATTTTTAATTATCACTAACAGATTTTTTACTAAAATAAGACAACTCTAGTATGTCTAAATTATTTGCTATTAACTAAAAAAAGTAACAGTTACAAATCACACTCACTTAAAAAAAAATTAGATCACTTTATAAGCCATAGTATCATATTAACAATATTATACCAGAATACTCTACTTAATTATTTTGAGATTTATGCTCAAAGTGTGACTGTAAAATCGACTGGTTGTGGGTTCGATCCCTACTCGAGAAAATAAAATATTTATTTATATTTATATTTTCATTTCTTCGCTCTGGTGTCTAGGCACATCGCGGCGTTAAATTCCGCCATTCAACACGGAATGCCTCCAGAACTTGGCTGAAAGTGGGAAACGGAGTGTCTTAACACTAGGTTCACTCTACCTACGCCTACCCTGCTGTGTTATGTTACCTCAGAATTTTTGCCTGGGTAAAACAATTTTTTTTATGATTCTATTTTGTTTATTATAGCACTTCCCGTGTCCCATCTTAATTTGATCCATTTCTGACTTCTCTTCTGTATGAGAAAACCGTGCGTGACAAATGGACGTATAATTCAATATCAACCCAACCAATTTCAATGATACTTTTTTATTGCTCCGTCCGTTTTTATGTTTATTTTTATTTTAAGGAAACTATAATGAAAACCGGGATGAAAACCAAAGATATGTGCCACCAGAAATAAATTATCATTAATTTCTGTATGGTAGTTTTTGCGTGATTGGTGAATAAACAAACAGACAGACAGACATACAAACAGACAGACAAGAATGCTGAGTGGTTCTTTAGCTTCTATAACTAATAGATTAATCGACTTATTTTTCATTTATTTCATCTCTTTCATGTTCAGAATTGATTTTTTTATTCTATTTATTTTATATACAGATTAACAAAGTGAGTAATCACTAATTACCCATCTGACCTACCAACCTGCTTCCATTACACGCCCATCTCAATAAACATTGATAACCTTATAAGTGACCGATATTGATAAAATGACAAAAGATATACTATAGACTAACAATATAAAGGAATTAAATTAATTAATATTCTTACCCATTCTTTGCACTTGAAGATTAATTTAATTTCTATATACTTTAGGCGTTTTCTTTTAATCTGTTTTTAATATTGTTTTTTTATATTTTCACGCTATATCCCTCACAAAGCAGGATAGGTAAAGGGAACCTGGGTATTATTCAATGGTTAATTTATTCACATTTCTGTGGCAGATACATAATTTACAGAAAAAAATATGTCTGCTACAGAAAAATGGACAGGAAAAGACACTAATACTATTTAAAAAATGAAAAAATATTTAAAATGGTTTTCAATAAATTCCGAAAAAATATATATTTGTTCATACGTTTTCAAAAAGTAAAAGTTGAAATGTTTATTTTTATAACTTTAACTGAATTTCAAATTGAAAAATAAATTGGAATTTTTCTATGTCAATTTGTTGTCAGATTTATTTTATTTCACGGAAACCTCATTAATTACCCAGCAACGCGTGTTGTATATTTATTTTTTGATTTTGTATGTGCTTAATTTGTAGCTGTGACACTGTATTGTATTATTGAATTTTATTTTAAATGTAAAAATGACGTTTATATTTGAAAAAATATGTTATTTGCACCAAATATATCGAAACCATATTTCTTGTAATTATGAATCTCTTATATTTACAAAACTTAACATCACTTTTTGTGTTTTTTTTTTGCTTCATCCCGCTTCGCTGGATCCCGCACAAAGCATTGTAAGCATTAAGGCACTTTCGACTCCACTCCCCATTAAGACACTTTCGTTTCCGACTTTCCGTCGAATTCTTGGGGCATTGCGTGTTGAGTTTTCTTCCGCAACTCAACACGCAATGCCCCAAGAATTCGACTATATCGATATATGATTTATATGAATGAATATATAATAAGAAACAATATTAAAGTAAAATCCTGTCCAATCATACATCGAGTACTTATTCCAAAAGAGTTACTAAAAAAACTTTGGAACTTGGAACGCTGACACTCAGTAATGCGGATTTAGGAGGCTGTACACGTTTTATGTTAGAAGCAAAACTTCTTATAGTTTGTCTTTACTTAAAAACTTACTGGCTAAATGGATTACAGGATCATCCGATCTGTTTCCTATAAATAAATTAACTGAGATTATTTTTATGATATTTTAAAATTTAGTTTATATATATTTTTTAGGCTAATCAAATATTTTTGTAGCGTAGCACTTAGTAAATTCCGTCGTAATACGTCTACGTACGTCTGACTGTAAACGTTATGGTTGTAGGGTCCATTCGTAAATATTTTTATTACACTTATTGAGTTTCGGCGATAAAAGTTTAACGTACACTATGTTCCTTTTTTTGAATATCCTGGTATATGGTAAAATGGAGGAGCAATTTTTTTAGTTAGTAAATATATATGTTTACTTTTGTAATACGTGGCGCGGAGGCCTAAAGTATGACTGGTTGTGAGTTCGATCCTACTCAAGGAAATGAAGTATTTATTTACATTTATATTTCATTTCTTCGCTCTGGTGTCCAGGCAAAACGCGACGTTCATTCAACTCAACAAGCAGTGCCCCCAGAACTTGGCGGAAAGTGGAGAGCGGAATTTCTTAACACTAGTTTCCCACTGCCTACCCCGATGTGTGCGGGATACAGCGTGAAGCTGATTTGATTTACTTTTGTAATATTTTCTAATATTACAAATGTGACGTCTGACTGTCACAGCGTGAAGCTGATATACAAATGTGACAAAAATTTATTACCTTTGTTGTAGGAACTAGGTCTATATCTCATACACTTTTAAAAGCGACACACTCCATCCTTTTCTATTTCTATTAATAATTACTACTAATCTATTCCAATACATTTATATCCATATCTTAATATAATAACCTAAAAATATTAAGCAAAAAAAATTATCTCTCAAAATATATTCAGTTTATCGGATATTTTTAAATATTGTCACATTTGCCGAAGTCATCATCCGAGCGTTCAAACTCGATTAGCGGCATTCGATATGGCGGGGAGCCAACTTCTTAAAGACATTTGTAATCTTATCAGTCTAGTTCACGTTTACGCCACATTATTCTTTGAATATATCTAGAAAGTCTGATGGAATATTATCTAAATTTTAGTTTATTTTGAATATATTAGGTAAAGTGATTCTACAATTTTTCACGTTTTTTTTAGTATAAACTTATTAAATTTTTATTACTCTTCACGCTGTATCCCGTAACTAATAATGTAACTAGAGGAAATCTAATGTCAAGACAATTTGAATTTTATTTTTTATTTTTTTTCATTAACTTGGCTTTACATTACATGCGCCATATTATAAAAAATATAGGTTTCCTCTCGGGGGATTTTCGGCAAAAATATTATAATTCCGATTTTATAAAATGAACATGGTTATTTTCTTATTTGATCGTATCTATACGTCAGCAATATTTATTACACAAAAGGCTCAATAAATATTCACAATAAGAACAAACGGCAAATCGATATTCGATTTAAAACGACTACGAATGACTCGATTTAAGATAATGTAATCTAATTTTGTATATTTTGCCTTGTAAACCTAGCTTAAACAAATTGTATTTTTATTTTATACTTAAATTAACACTGGAGTGTGACTGTACACGTGACGGTTGTTGGTTCGAATTCCACTCGGGTAAATGAAATATTTCATTTTTCGTACCCTGGCATCAAGGCAAAGGCAAAGCACGGTGTTGACATACGCAACTTAACACGGGATCTTTTGGCTACTTAGCAAAAAGTCGGGAACGGAGTATCTCAAGATAAGCTTAACATATTGAACAATAACAACGTTTGTAATTTTTATTTAATAAACAATATCCAATAAGGTAATAATAACTATTATCAATTATTCAACGAGTATTTTTCTTTAATTTCAACTAAATTTCAAGTCAAGAAACGTAAATTACAATATTAATCAGCTTCAAGCTGTATCCTGCACACAGCAGGGTAGGCAGAGGGAACCTATTGTTAAGACACTCTGTTCCCCACTTTCTTCCGAATTCTGGAGGTTTTACGTGTTAAGTGGCAGAACTCAAACTTAGCCTCGACACCAGAGCGAAGTAATGGAAATATAAATTTAAGTAAATATTTGATCTCCTCGAGTGGGGATCGAACCCACAACCAGTCGGTTTTACAGTCACACTTTGTGCCACTGCGCCGCGACTGGCCTCAATTACAATTACAATATTATTTTTAATATAAAACATAATTTTTTTTAAAACATCAATTCTTCTACTAAAATAAAATAAGCGTTACTTCCACCTACTTCAGCTCCGACCCATTAAACTAAGTAACAGTATCGTATAATCAGAAGATATTGGCTCTTGAATCGTGTTAAAACAACCTACAGAAGATTGATCTCGCAAAGGTTCCACTCAGAAAGCAATCAAGGTATTAAATCTTTCAAAGCCTTTCGATCCAAGTACAGCGTCCACATCAGTTTTCACTATCGACATCGGCTTTTAAGTGAGAGATGCTTGAAATTTGAATCTCATAGTCGGAGTTATCGATTCGTTATGTATTTTTGATGAATTACGACCAATTATTAAAATTTGTACTTTACGTTGTTACCCGTTATAGCAGGGTAAAGAGAGGAGTAACCAGCGTTAAGACACTAAATTCCCCACTTTCCAACTATTTTTCACATTACATTGCGTATTAAGTGGTGGATTTCAACGCCGTGTTATCTTGTTACCAGAGAATAATAACAAAATTAAATACTTAATTTCCTCTGGGATGTGTCATTGCGCCATGACGGCCTTGACAGTAAACAATATTTATTATAAATAAATTTTAAAATATAATGTTTATACTGCACGCAATCTACTAAGAGCCAATATAATCCGTAATAGGGTATAATATACCTACAATATATTATGATACTTATGTATTTTACTCATCTTTCGGCACAGTACGTTACACCATCCACACCATCTGGATACGTGGCACTCCACTACTGTGCAGTTTCGTAGAAACATCCTTCCTCGCACCACGAAGCTGTGGACCATTCCACAGTTTTGTGCGGCTACCTCCTACCTGCGGCTGTGTTTCCAGGTCGATACGAACGCATTTTGAAGGTACCGTCTACCTCCACCTTCAAGGCCGGCAACGCGTCTGTTGCTCTGGTGTTACACAGGGTCGTGGGTGGCGGTGATCACTTACCATCAGGTGACCCGTACGCTCGTTGGCGATGTCTTTTCATAAAAAAAAACTATAAATTACTTACCTAATTTATATATGTACAACGTATACAACGTTGTACATATCATACAGACATTTAATAGTTAATGATGTGTGATTTTTGGTTTGCGTTAAGGAAATGTAAAATATAATATAAAGTATTTTCTTTGATAGGTTCAATAAAATGTAAGATTTGTTTTAACATATTATTGCAGAATATCATAAATCGTTCGATATTATGCAACTTTTCTACGATAATTATTTATACGGCAACTTATAGGTTTATATCTGTACATGTTTAAACTATAAAATATGTTATGTATATACACTTAAAGAATAGTTGAGGCAAGTCGTGACGCAGTGGCATAAGTGTGTGACTGTAAACGTGACTGGTTGTGAGTTCGAACCCCAGTCGGGGAAATAAAATATTTATTTAAATTTATCTTTTCATACCTTCGCTTTGGTGTAGACAAAACGCTTTGAGTACCCCAACTCAGCGCGCAATACCTCTAGAATTCAGCGGCAACTGGGAGAAAACGGATTGTCTTATTACTAGGTTCCCTCTGCCTACCCTACTATATGCGGGTTACAGCGTGATCCTGATTTACTTTATTTTAAATATAAAAGCTGTACATACTTTTATACCACAACTTTGGTTATTAGGTGAAATAGCTTTCATCCACGCCAAAAACGCGACATATTAGATGCTCAGCTTCGATGTATTGGCACGTACTTGGTAGACATACGGCCATATAATAAAGAACTCGAAACGGATGGCATTTGGAACATTGCCCGTGAACAAACTAGTAAGTGAGTATTCGAATTCATTTCGAACGTCAGCCTTTATACAAAATCCCAATTCAAAACTTACTTCCAGAGTGCTACTGTGGTATCGTTTAATAGAAAACTATTGAACATTCAATTGTATTGGTAGCTACGGAGGATCAACTTTTACACGGCACGAACTCGCGACAAAGTTAGGTATTAAATTCACGTTTGGGGCCTTCCCCAATACCTTTATTGTAACCTCAATACAATTTCCAGTATACAATACATTGTATAGCTATCGTACTGCTATTGTTGTGTACCACACATTAGCTAATTGAATTTGAACATACTATTAATATTTCTATTTGCTGTTCACAACATTGTTGAGACCGATCAAAGGTCAATAAAGTAGAAAACAGTATTCGTGTATTTCGAGAAATTTTGCTGAGAATTAATAATTGTAAAGCTTAAAATTGGGATCGTTGTGGCGCAGTGGCACAAACGTCTGTAAACGCCACGGTTGCGTTCGATTCGGGTTAGGAAGAATGAAATATTTTTTATTAATATTTCGTTTTCATCGCTCTGGAAATAAGAAAAAAGGATGGGGTTGAGCTCCGTCACTTACAAGCAACGCGTCGAAAAATACGGCGAAAGGTGAAGAACGCAATACTAGGTTCCATCTGCCTTTCTTGCTTCATGCGAGATACAGCATAAAGCTGAAAAAAAAATTAAAAACTGTACACAAAATTTTTATATCTGTCTCTTTCTTATAATTTTAATATCTCTCGTTCGGCGAAATCATCATTTCCTCCTCCTGTCGTTAATTCCCCGAGTCACGTGTCTCGTAGACAGACGCACATTGGAAAGCGGAGTGCCTTGACACTAAGATCTCTCTGCCTTCCCTGCTATGGCACATGAATGCCTACAACTTAAAATCTTCCATTGCCATTGCGTACCTATTTCAGAATTGAAATTGGTCAACGGGACGGACAACTTATAAAAGTCGATTGCAATATTTATTTATTTTTTTATAGAAGAGACACGGCAAACGAGCGCATTGCAATATTTATGTATAAAATACACCCATTATAACTTTATTATAGTTTTTTTATTGTTCAAAAGTAAATATAAATCATTAATATAATTAACATCTTAAAAATAATGTATTATTTATTGAATATCACTTTGTTTTTTTTTATGGCAATTTAAAAACAGAGATTTCATTACTTAAATTTAAATGTGCTGCGCTGTGCTCCCGGTCGCGGCCAGCTGGCACCTGACAATTTATTAATCTATAAAGTAGTGTCACGTATGTTCATAATACTGTGTTTTTAATTGGGTATTTTAAGTATATGCACAAACTAAAACAAAAACTCATATTTTTAATTACTTCAGAGTAAAATTTACTAAGGAATAACTATTGAAATTATTGATACTTACCTTTATATCTACCTATTTAGTATCTACGTATATACTAAAATCCTTTATTTCTAAAGTCGTTTCACATCTGGCATAGGTTTTTTTTTATTTAATTTTATTTATATTTATAATAATATTAACTCAGCTCCACGCTGTATTCCGCTCATAGCAGTGTAAGCAGAGGAAACCTAGTGTTAAGACACTCCGTTCCCCATTTTCCGCCGAATTCTGAAGGCATTGCGGGTTGAGTAGCGAAACTCTCGATTTTATTTATATTCATACAAAATAAGAATTACCAAGACCCATACATAACAAGAAGAGCAATGGCTGAGCAATACATAACATACAGTCCATTCGACCATCTCCTCCTATTTGAAGTCGGTTAAAAATGTTAAAAATAAGCTGTAAATTTGAAATTTATATTATATAACAACTACATTACTATATATATAGTAAAGTAGCTTACATGAATATAAATCTTGAAACGTTCCAAGTAAGACCCTATATATGAGAATTCTGTTACGTTCTGGTTCGCTTGAAACAACTTAGAAAGAGCTTTATCAGCGCTTGCAATGCAAAGACGGTGAACACTTTGACATTTACTTTATCATATAATTTTCGATATCTGTTTTTGAATAGTCCAATATAGAAACGATAGTGACATTATAAAAGTATCTTGCTTCAAATTCTGTTGTTCTCTCGCTTATTTGTAAATTTTAAAATATATTTTAAATATTTTTAGATGTTATATCGAGGTCGTGGTACAATGTTGTGGGTTCATTGCTCACTTAGCTAATGCTGAATATGTGGAATATTTCACTTCTTTCGGTAGGTATAGTGAGATATATGGTGTTTTACAGCCTATGTGCGAGCCGGAAGAGGTATACAGAGAGTCATTCTCTGCATACCTCTTTCGGCTTGTCCGCTGTCATCAACCTCTTCATACATACCCTTCGGGACGTCCTCATGCTTTTTACGTGATCGGACATCGCAAAGTACTATTTTACTAAATACTTTTATATTTCATATGAATACAGTATTAAAACAAATGAATTATGAGCAAAACAAAAAACCTGGCTGTATTAAATAAATAAATGTATCTAGTATAACTCGCGCCATCAAGACAAACTAACGAACTATCATTTATCAAAATCAATTCACTTGTATAAATGTTAGAAGAGCACAAAAAAAAACGAACATAAATACACACGCTCTAAATACAAAACCCTCCTACTGAGCCTCGCTGCAGTCGGCTAAAAATAATGAATTCACTCATGTATTATTTTCCAATAAGCATCATCACCAATTTCATATAATAGGATAAACAAATCCTTAAATTGAAATTAAAATTTTAATCTCTTCCCAAAATGTACTAAGGGCAAACATTATCTCCTCTCCCGCAGCTCGCGCTCTCTGCTTACTGCGTGTTGCGGCATATTTACCTATCTTATCGTATAATTAACGTAGCTGGCTTTGTTGGTAGGGTTAAACAAACCCGCATCACCCTTTTATTATAAAAATAAGCACATTTCACATGTAAGTACCTACGTTATTATGTAGCTTTGAACTCTATATTTTATTGTAAAATATTTGAGGTCATGTATAGTTTTTTTTATTATGAGGAAACTTATTTGTATTTTTCAGATTTGTTCGATGGATGTGTGTTTGATCTCTACTTAGATGAATTAATTATTTTAATTTTATCGCGGCGTTATGTTCCGCCACTCAACACGCTTTTTGCTAACTCCTTCACAAGACGGAGAACAATGTATTTCAACACGAACAAATTCTTTCTGTGAACTTTGCACAATAAAGTGTAAATCTGAAAAAAAAAAGAAATTATTTAGCACCACCAAAACCGTAACGGCAGAGAGAGAGAAAGTCACTCATATTTGTGAAAGAAAAACAATATTTATTGATTGGGAACTAAAGTAAGGTAAAGCATACTGGTAAGGCTTACATATAATAAATACGACATTTATTATATTTATCTTATTATTTAATATTACTTTTCTTAGTTTTAACATCCATCGAATCAAGAATGTACTTATATGAAATAAATCGTTTGTATACGGAATAATGAGCTCGGCTTTTACAATAGACGTTATATTATGAAAATCTCAGTTCGAGATTATTTTCGTAATGTAAGCTTGATTTGTCAATAACCCTTATATTTGGGTTGAGTTTTGAAGGATTTACGTATGTTTTTATATTGGAAAATTGGAAAAAGGGAACGTGAACCATTCTACCTAATTCAATATAAAATAATAATAATACAGTTACTATTCTATTTTCTTAGACTTTTTTATTTCAATGTCTATAAATATTATGTAAGTAGCTTACAAATTTTATTCTGTATATGACAGATTAGTTTTTATTTTGCGCATAGAGTATGGTAGACAGAAATAACCTAGTGTCAAAATACTCCGTTCTACACTCTCCGCCCGAATTCGAGACAACTCGATAAACTATAAAATATAAGCAATACACTGCACCAATGTCATAAACATGTATAACATGAAACTAACAAACATTTGAATCACTCTTTTATAAAACCAGTTTTTTTTTCTATTAAAATAAATAAAAAAATATTAGTAAAATGTTTTACTAATACTTCTTATTTATACTTTTAACCTCTTTTCATATTTTAATGAATAAATGCTGACCTTCCATCATAAGTCATAACATAATATGTTTCATTCGAAAAATATTTTAAGTGCACTGCTCTCAATTAATGAACCTCTTGAAAGAATATAGGTAACTATACTCATGAGAACAAAATAAAAGAATTTTTGTTTTTTGGCTTATTGCTGAATGATTTAATTATCAAGACCATTTATTTTACGATTTGCGCCTAAAATGCAAAAAAATCTTTCTAGATTTTTAAAAAAAAATTAAGGAAAATAACACAAAATCAATTTAGATAACGGCAGTTCACAGCCAACCATCTAAAATCATAACAGGAAAGTAACAAACAGTTTTACATTCTTTTTATGGTTGAATTTATTAACATATTTGTAAGAGACACTATAAAGCAATAATTTTAGAAATATTACTTTAAATGAAATTCTTTAAGTACAGTTCAGTTACAGGTCATCATCAAGTTACAGTCCATCGCGTTTATTTAGAATGAAACATTTTTGGAAACTCGATAATTCGAACATTTTGTAGTAGTCAAAGTATATAGAAAAAAAAATCAGCCAGTACAACACAAAAAAGTAGACAGAGGGAGCCTAATGTAAAGACACTCCTTTGCCCACTTTCTGCCGAATTCCGAAGGCATTGCGTGTTGAGTGGCAGAACTTAACGCCGCGATTTACCTCGATACCAGAGCGAAGAAATGTAAATATACATTTAAATAATTCATCCCCTCGAGTGGGATTCGAACCCACAACCAGTCGGTTTTACAGTCACACTTTGTGCCTTTGCGCCACGACTGGTCTCAAGTATATAAGATGATTTAATATAGCTTTCTTTGATTAACGGCTATCCAACTCAAGAATATAATTTCAAATCGTTGTTTTTTAAATAAGCACGCTTAACGAAGCAAGCTCTTTCACAATATTAATGTAGATTAACTTTCTTAGGTAGTAATTTTAAAAGCTGTACCTATTATTTTTACTTAGAATTTCATTTTATACAATTTTTCATCAATTTTTAAATTAAATTAGCTTCACGTTGTATCCCGCACACAGCAGGGTAGGCAGAGGGAACCTTAGTTAGTAGAGGGAAGTTAAGACACTCCGTTCTTCACTTTCTGCCGAATTTTGGAGGCGTGTTGGGTGTTGAGTGGCAGAACTCAACGCCATACTTTGCCTCAACGCCAGAGAGAAGAAATGGAAAGTTTTTTTCATTTCATCTTTTATCTCAATTTCATCTCTTCGAGTGGGGATTGAACCCACAACCGGTCGGTCTTACAGTCACACTTTGTGCCACTGCGCCACGACTGGCCTATCGATATTTTATATATTTTTTTATTTACTTGGACAACAAAATAAAATATGTAGTGCGGCAACACAAACGTTTGTTGCTTGAAAGACAAGCTTGGCGCGGTGCCGACTAACAAAGTAACTGAGATTGACAATAGTGACTTTAATTTCGACAATGTTTCGACAGAATGCTCAATTACAAAGCCATTTTATGTTATAGTGACATCTTTCTTTTCTGTTTTGTCTGTATTTTTTATATACGCATATATATACGCCTTTTAATAATATTCAGATTTTTTTAAATATAATACTAACAATGAACCTAAAAGGGTCGAAAGCGGAGAGCGGATACTCTACCTTTGAAAACAGTCAAATTTAAAAACGCAGAAATAGTATAGTGTACAAGAACGTGAGAGTCAACGCAACAGGTTGTGGGTTCGATTCCCACTTGAGGAAATGAAATATTTAATATTTTAATTTCTTCGCTCTGGTGTAGTGGCGAAGTGCAGCCTTGAGTACCGTCACTTAAATCACAATACCTCCAGAATCCAGTGAATAGTGGGGAGTGACGTGTCTTAATACTAAGCTATCTCTCTCTCTCTCTCTCTCTCTCTACCCTAAATGAGAGATACAGCGTAAAACTGAAAAATATCGTATAGTTTTTGTCGCTAACAATCTAAATGACTGATACTATTTTATAATAACACTAGCGACCCACTCCCGGCTTCGGCTCGCCCGCATACCACCTATAATTCTTTTCTTATATAGGGTATAAATTCAATCATGAACAATTTTTTTCATAATTCTGAGAAAGTGCAAGCAGTGCTCTACGTGGTTACTTAAGAAGACATCATCGGCGACAAGGTCTGCGGGACTCGAGCCTAGACTTGCTTACGGCTGTAAACAGAACATTGAATTATTTTAATTTTAAATTTTCTCGATCATCCAAATTACACGTTATAAAAGGCAAAGTTTATCTTCATAAACAAAAAATAAAACCGTCATACATCTTATCGTTTAAACAAACAAACTCTTTCGCTTTATTAATATTAGTATAGTTATATAATCTCTTTGCGCAGTGATTTCTATCGAACCAAGATTTTAGAATAGGAATAATGCACACTGAAACACAATTTTTGGTATTGTCATCTCACCATACCTCTGTGTCGATGCTGATCTCTCCAGTATGTCAAGTACAGTCCTAATAGAAATAGGTCTTTGATAGACAATATCAAACGTATCCGGACGTCAACAATGGATATCCTTTGAAGCAGCACACAGCTTTTGCAGCTTAACGATGTCAATCTCGATGTGGTAACCGACCATTTATTTCAGTCAAACCATATCGTCCCCAATTGATTTTGTATACAATATACGCGTGGAGATATTTTTAACAATATATTTTAAAAGAAGAAAATCGTATGCCATTCGTGGAAATGAAATATTTAATGTTTTCATTTCCTCGCTCTGGTAACGAGGTAAAGAGCTGCGTCGAAATACGCCACTCTACAGGTATTGCCTCCTGAACACGGTGAAAAAGTGGAAACGGAAGTGTCTCAATAGGAACGGAACGGAACGAGAAGTTGTTACTATTAAAATCGTATCATTTCCTTTCATTCGTTCAGTGGTATCCCTCATATGGCAGGGCAGGCAAATGGAACCTACTCCGTTCTCAATTTTAAGTCTAATTTTCAACTTAATGCGTAAAGAGATTCGCGGAACTCAACACTGTGTCACGTGAACGTACTTTTCGTTTATTAATTTTCCTGCTCTTATAACTGCAAACAAAAGTTTTTTTAGCAATCAGAACGAGGTTAAGTGTCATCTGTTTCATCATTACTACATCAACACACCAAGTAATAAAAAGTTTTTCGCTATTCAATACAAAATGTCACAAATTCGATTTCGTATTTCTTTTAAAAAGATATAAATCCATATTACAGCAAAGCGAATTCTATTTATCGTCGTTTTACTCGTTTAATTTTCTAATGTAGAGTCCAGTCGTGGTGCACAAAGTGTGACTCTAAACGCGACAGGTTGTGAGTTTGATTCCCACTCGAGGAAATGAAATATTTAATATTTCCATTAACTTCGCTTTGGTGTCGAAGCAAAGAGCGGCGTTGAGTGCCGCCACTCAACACGCAATGTCCCCGGAGATTCCCTCTTTTTACCATGTTGTGTAAAATAAGTAATATTTTTAGAAGAGTGAAATCCAGGAATACTTAGTACATAAATATGCTTCTGGATTATAAATAATATAATGCTGTGACAAACTTTTTGAATTCCAGAGTGATGGTAGGAAATGTTTTACAAGAATTCGGCAGAGTTTGGCGTCGCTACAAATATCTTGGCGGCTGTCCATTGTTTTGACAGCTAAAATATTTTTAGCTTTAATTTTATGTAACATTAAATAATATCGTACAAATCTATTATATAATGCTAATGTCTCAATTGAACATGAATCAATTCAATTCAATTGATTTTTTTTCAGCTCACGCTATATCCCGCACATAGCAGGGTAGGCAGAGAAAACCTGACAGAACTCAACGCAGCGCTTTACTTCTCAGCACTTCAGGAAATAGGAAGGAAGGAAGGAAGGAAGGAAGAAATGAAAATATTAACAGTTTGATTTCCTCGCGTTTACAATCGCTTATGCTGCTGCGTCACGACTGGCCTCTTGACTATTTTGAAAGGTTTTCTAATAGGCCTTCAATTATCATATAAAGAAACTGAATCTGAACTTAAGAATTATAAGCATTTACAATTCTTTAAATATCCTTATACTTTAAATAACGAGGTCCAGTCTCACAATAGCCCATTGTGAAACTGGAGCAGCCAGTTTTAGCTCACTTTAATAAGATGTACTTCAACTCAAGTCTATTTTCGCTTTATTCAGTAGATTACGCTTTACAACAGCTTAATTAGTTAAATTTTTAATGCACAAGTGCTCCGAAAATATAATAATAGGTCAGTCGAAGCGCAGGGCCACGCAACTGTGAACGCAACAGGTTGTGGGTTCGGTTCCCATTCGAGGTAATGAAATATTTAATATATTAATTCCGCCACTCAACTTTCGTTACTGAATGACACTACTAGACTACACTAGAAAAAACTTGAAATTTGTGGTTTCGCACTAACAGAGGATTACTCGGAAAAACTACGGAAACCGAAAAAAATTGGATTCTGTACAAGAGGTACGAAAGAAAATATTACTATACATTTTGCTGATCTCTAAAGACGACAAATACATGGGAATTAATCAAAAATTGCCATGTAAACCATGATGTCTAAAATGTTCAGTAAGTCCGACTACTATCCCAAGCACAATTTAGTGTTCATTCGTTACGTATACAGCTAGACTTTTACATGTTTCGAACTTGCCCGACACCAGCTGTCCACAGTCTACGGATTTCCCACTACAAATTTGTGCAATTTCATGCTACAGTTCTGTAGTTTCTGCTCAAGAGATAAATTTGAGGACTACTTTAGTAATAAAAAGTTATTAATTTAGTCATAAGTTATTAAAAATAAATTATGACTACATAATTTATTTTTTGTTATCTTTTCATTTAAGATATCGAGCTGATTCATTTTTAAACTAGCTGTTTCCAAGCAAAAAACGTAGCGATATATAAAATTTATTCCATTAAAAGACACATCCAAAGAATTCTTTTTAAAAATACATAATTTTAATGTTTAAACTTCGTACATTTATAAAACAGTAATAGCCACGTTATATGCTAAAAAAATCAAGCAACTAGCTCTCTATAACTAACTTCACTCGTAGATATAGCGTTATCCAACATAGCATGAATCATTTGAATATTCTAACAATAATCTAATTTTGCAAATGTATTTTTTTTACATAATAATGTATAGAGAAGTGCTTGCTTTTCTTTTATAATTTACTTTTAACGATGATGTCATAGGTAACATGCTACTAACTAATATATCAAAACTAATGTACGACAATAATATTTAATTTATTTAACGCTTAATTTATTAAGCCAAGACAGTAGATTAGCAAAAATTAGTCGTATTGTCTGAGGCACACTATTACATATTGATGAAAATTGGTAAATTGTCAATTTAATTTAATATATGTATGTATGTATGTATCTTTCTTCCAAAGTCTAAATACGTCGTTTATTTATATATTGAGACCGGTCATGCAAGGAGATGAAATATTTAATATTTTAATTTTTCGGTGTGGTGTCCAGGTCAAGCGCGGCTCTCCGACGTCTCCATTATTCGGTGGAAAGCAGGGAACGGAGTGTCTTAACACAAGACTCTCTGCCTACCTCTGCTACATGTGTTATACATCGTGAAGATGAAACGCATTACAAGAGCTATATATGTTTTATAATATCAGGGATGTGTAGCGGCGGTCGAGCAATAAGTTTAAACTGCACTTCGCTACAAATGCTACACGTTTGCGTACTTTGTTCTATTGCCCTCTTAAGTTCTATAAATCTTTGCGCTTCCAAGCTGTTATATCTGATTCAATATTTTGTTGTTGGTCGTTTGTAAGTTTTCTAGTGTAATATTTCTTTATTTTTATTAAAGTATATATTTCTATATTTTTATTAGTATGTAATATTAGTAAATGTAAATTTTGTTTAGTTCAAGTATTTATCTTCTGTCAGAATATATTGCAATATTTAAAGTCATGTCCGTTCCACCGTTTAAAACATGATTTTAGGGTGAGTATGATAACTTTATGTTATTTTTAGTGATCTATACATCAAAAGGAAAAAACGAAACCCTTAAAATTATGATTACTTTGTTGTTCATCTGTCCTTCTGTCAAGACCCGTTAGGAGATCGTGTTGAGATATTAAGCTAAAATTAATATCAAATATTCAGGTCTATAGTCCCAGAAAGTTGGAGCGAAAAAATCAACCTAAAAGCTTGATTTTTTAAATCAAAAGATAAGTTCAGTCAAGGTAACCAAAAGATACGATCTTCATTTTTGCTACAATGAATATGAAATTCCTTTCACTATGTAATCCATATATATCTCTAAGGTATTTCCCGAGAACCTACAATCATGAAATTTGTATATTTCATAGAAAAAAATAACAACAATTTTTTATTTATAGTTCAATTCATACGCCCGCAAACTTAAGTTTGTCAATTTTATAAAAGTTGTACTTTCTGTAGACCTGCAATCCTGAATCCTTCGGTGGGGGAGTCTGACTGACAATTGACCGGATTTTTATAACTAATTATTTACTTCTAATCAAAATAACAAAATGAATTATATCGAAATATCTCGACATAAGCTCAATGCTTTGAATAAATAAAAAAAAATATGAGAATAAACATACCAGCTTTTCGAAACAGAAATATTATTCCGTTCTATTAAACAAAAAGCACAAAGCAAAAAAATACACGTTACTTACATTTGAATCTCCGCAATTTCCCAGAAAACGTGATCTCGAGGCGTTAAGATCCTCTTAACGAAATTCTTTCAAGATTTAAGGCGGATAACAGCATCCCTTCTTATCTAATTTTAGATTCACACAAAGGTCAGCTGAAAATTAATTTTCTTGAAAAGTGCTATTCAAATTAATATCCCATTTACCTTCTTATAATATTTTTTGATGGGATGCCCAAAAACCGAGCTGATTTTATTATGGGCTTAAATAAAAATAACAAATGCTTGAATATTAAAGAAAGATAAAAAAATGGAGACCAGTCGAAGCGCAGAGGCACAAGTGTTGGAGTGTAAACGTGACACTTTGTGGGTTTGATTCCCACTCGAGGAAATGAGATATTTTACATTTTAATTTCTTCGCTCTGGTGTCGTGGCAAAAGCGCGGCCTTGAATTCCGCCAATCTACACACAATGCTTCCAGAACTCCACGGAAAGAAGGGAACGAACTATCTTAACTCTCTGCTCCCTCTGCCTATCCTGCTACATAAAGGGATAACAGCGTGAAAAAAAATAAAAAAAATAAAAATCATTCAAACGGAAATGATGAAACAAAAAATGTAAATATTTCATACGAAGATGATATTTTATAAAAAGCTTTTGAAGCCAATTTATTACAGTTCAAAGTTCTTGGTCTTAATCGTGTATACGAGTAGATAACATCTTCAAATAGAATTGCTCTTGAAATCTGTTTCTGGCAATCGCTACCTATAGCAAGTATCACTCGATTGCACCCACGTCCGTATTACTCAAGACTTATTTATAAATAAATTTAAGAACTTAAGACGCAATATTATAAATAAATTTAAATGTTAAGGAGCTACCAATAAATACTCTTAAAAATAAAAAAAAACTTTTTCTTCTAGTCTAGGAGAAATGAAATCGTTGTGTAGCGTTGCGCGTTTTGCCTCTCAACACGCGAATTTTCGAAAATTAGACGAAAGGTGGAGAACGGAGCGTCTTAACACTACGCTCTTTCTGCCTTCCTACAATGCGGGATACTGCGTGAAGTTGTATTATGTATAATAAAATTCATTTACTTAAACAACAGCGTATATCCTGCCATTTACAATCAAAATTAACAAGCAATTTCTATATGTTCGAGAGGTCACAGAGTATTGAAGGTCAGAGTATTATGTCACTACGTTTTCTGTTTTCATCGCAAAAGAGAGAGATACATACACAGATGATACTTATATATATATATATATATATATATATATATATATATATATATATATATATATATACATACATATATATAAACGTAACCTTGGACTTCACTTTTGCAATGCTCTATGATTCTTAGAATTTATAAATCTTGTTACTTTTTATACCTACACAAACATGTGTAATAATTATGATTCACTTATACTATGTTTCATATATTTTTCCATAAATAAAATATAAAATAATTATTAATTAATATTATTAATATTACCCTCGTTATTAACCTCGAAGCCTTCTTTGAGTTTTAAAAACTATCAAATCAGTTTCACGCTGTTTCTCGCACATGGCAGGGTAGGCAGAGGGATCCTAGTGTTAAGACACCCTCTTTGCCATTTTCCGCTAAATTCTGGAGACATTGCGTGGCGGAACTTAACGCCACGTTTGCTTCGACTCCAGGGCGACGAAACGAAAATATAAATTAAAATAAATATTTAATTTCTTCGAGTGACGATCGAACTCACAACCAGTCGCGTTTACAGTCACACATTTGCGCCCCTGCGCCACGACTGGCTTCAAAAGCAATAAAATATTAAATTAAAAGTAAAATCGACTCTACAACCATCATTATCGTTAAGTATAATTAAATCAACACTCAGATCCATACATCGTTTAGTATTCAATCAAAAACCTGCGAACACAAATACGTAATACTATTTTACTCACTAATGTAGTCAGTACTGTGGTAACATTTGAAGCGTAATGGCGTTTCTCGACGGATATTGAAGTTGCGTTTCCCGCCTAATATAGTGAGCGTTTATAATAAAAATATATGAAATATTAATGTGATCTAGTGGTTTAGATGAAATGTGAGTTTTGATCTTTATAATATTTATATGTAAGTATTTTTTTGTTTGATTTATAAGCGAATCGTTTATAAATGATTGGGATTACTGTTTTGTTCTTTTTTTAGTTGTGTCAAACTATTTTATAATGGAAATTGTATTTATGTTATATTCTATTGATTCTATAGCTTTTATGTCAGCTTCACGCTGTATCCCGCACACTGCAGGGTAGGCAGAGGGAACGTAGTCAAAGACACTCCGTTCCCCACTTTCTGCCGAATTCCGGAGGCATTGCGTGTTAAGTGGCAGAACTCAACGCCACGCTTTGCCTCGACACCAGAGCGAAGATAAATAGCTTTTATGTAACTTCTATTAATATGTTTTTTTACTTTCTTTAAACAAGTACATAGCTTAGCCTTACTATTTTCTTTTTTAACATTCTAAGGTAATTAACCTCATTAATTACAAATAATAATTAAAATAAAATAAAATATAACTAATAATTACAGATAAAAAATATCTACAACTTAACGTTACGGCAACGTTGATTCCAAGTAGATATTCGTCTAGTTTGAAAATTAAAAACTAAATGAATGCTCTTGTAGTTAAAACCAAAAAAAAATACATAAATTAAGTCTATCTTAACCATATACATACATATGTGCATACGACATGTCTTATCAAAAGTAAATAATACTATTATTAAATATATTAAACAGAAATAAACTTTAATGTACAGTCGATAAGTGCTAATTTGCTTTAAATATAATATGTAACACATGGTAGCGTATTGTGTACTGTTGTTGGCCTTGTATACAAAAGTCACGCTACTGATACGTCATCGTAAAAAACATACTAACAATATGTTTTAAAAAGCATCTATAGAACTAACTAATATAAGATATAAATAAACAACGAATATACATATAAGCGTAGCGGCGTAATAGTTGGTTTTAAACGCGCGTTGTGGGTTCGCTTTGGTAACGCATATAAATCGCGAGAGATTTGAGTTCTGCCTCCCTAAACAGTCAATGTTTTAATGAAAGTCAGAGAATTTAAAATGAAAGGCGGAGAATGAGTGAGGTTTCCTCTTACCCTGGTGTATACAGGCTACTGCGTGATGCTTAAAGTAGAAATATATTGAGTAACTATGACATCCTTTAAGGACGTCTGATCGAAAGTAAAAATTTATGTAAAAGCTTATGTATGTTTTTTCTTCCCTTTTTCTCTTATTCTTGGTGCCAAAATAATAAAAAAGGCATATTATATTTCGTCGTATTTATAAATGATATTTTTGATGACAGTGGGGCAGTGTATGAGTGTAAACGCGATGGTTATATGTTCAAACTCTACTCAAGATAATGACTTGTTTTCATTTCCATAGCAAGAGAATGGTGTGGTGTAACACTCTACCAATTAATTATCAATAATTTAGTGTTTTAACACTAAGTTCTCAGCCCCTTCTGTTATATGCGAGACACAAGTTCAAGTTTAATATTTATATACACAAAATATAAAGTACATTACTTACACAGCCATGCATAATTCTATTAAACACAATTTGTATATTATTCTTATTCATTTATAGTGATTATAATATTATATGAGAATACTAAAATACTATTTTCGAATACAACATACTTCCGCCTTAAAGCGACATAGGTACTAAGTAGATAACTGTCATCTATTCAAAATTTAAACGTTTCTTTTGGCGTATAAAAAAGCATTTAATGCATTATATTCTGCCGCATTTTTGAGGGCAAATTATAGTATTTTTTTTAAATTCTAATATCTTATGCTTTTTTAAATCATGCCAATGAAACTATCACTACTCTTGAGGCCAGTCATGGCGCAGAGGCTCAAGCGTGTGACTGTTAACGTGACAGGTTGTGGGTTCGATTCCCACTTAAGGTAATAAAATATTTAATGTGTTTATTTCTTCCCTCTGATGTCGAGGCAAAGCGCGTTGATGAGCCGCCACTCGACACAATGTCTTTAGAATTAGAAACGGCGGAAAATAAGTAACGCAGTGTCTTAACCCTCCGCTTACCCTGTTGTGTGATACAATAAAAAATATATGAATTTTAAGATAAATTCACAAAACTTTTGCCAATAAACTATAGTAGCTTCTAAAATTGGATTTGATATCGATCGTCATTGATGTGGGAAGGCATGTGTTTACACTAAGTACGTATTGGACCAAATGGATGATGCAGTTAATCACTGTCTCAATGAAGCGAAGTGCAACGTTAGACTTTACTTTGTAACTTTAAGCAGAATGAAGAGTTACATTAATAGGTTAATTTCGTCTATATTTAAAAGTGGTTTGTGTAGATTAATGAGGTCCTTATATTTTATTTCTTTGTTTTAACTTCACGCCATATCCCTATCCCTATCTGGGGTATCCACGTCACATTTTATATGAAAAAATAAATAAATCAGCTTCACGCTGTATCCTACTCACAGCAGGGTAGAAAGAGTGAACCAAGTTTTAAGAGACTCTCACTTTCTGTCGAATTCTGGAGGCATTGCTTGTTGAGTGGCGAATCCCAACGCCGCTCTTTGCCCCGACATCAGAGCGAAGAAATGGATACATAAATTTAAATAAATATTACATCTTTTCTAGTGGGTATCGAACCCACAACCAGTCGTCGCGTTTACAGTCAAACTTTGTGCCCCTACGCCACGACTGGCCTCAAATTTTATATGGTTTTTATTAACTCAATTTTGTCAAAAATATGTTCGAATCGATCTTTTTTATCATCTTAATCTATTGTTAGCTAAAAAAAGTATATCCGACGAAATCACACTTCCGCTTTGATACAGATTGAGTCATGCAAATGCTTAGCCAGTTTTTAAATACATTTATTTAAAATTATCCAAAAAAGGGCAAAGAACTATTAATAAATAGAGCAGGCAGTCACGACCGTGACTGTATCGATAATAGTATGGAAATGTAGCCTTGACGCTTTATCATCTTGCCATATAAAAATCTTATACGAGCGAGTCGAGTTTATACTGTTTGTATGAATTTAGTTGCCTTGACCTCCTTGTATATAATTAAGAGGACTACATACATTATTATGCATTTTAATTAAAATGTAAGAAACTTTACAATTATAAAATAATGAAGCTATAAACCTTTGTACTGTAATTTTATAAGGAATAAATATTATTTCTCGTCTGAGTGTTGGTTAACTATAAACAATGTGGTATTTTAAGCAAGAAATAAACCTATTATCTTTGTCATACCACTACTACTACTACTACTACTACTACTAAAGTAAAATTAAAGAATATTCTTTGTTCCTTATCATATAACTTTGTGGAAAATCTAAAGCATCTGAACCTAATGAAGTTTACTTCCCATTTAAAAATAAGTCACGTACTCTTTGATTTTCCGAGGTATATGAACTCATTTAGCCGAGATTGAAACCAATATCTCAAGATATACGATCTGACAGCGACCACTAGGGAATTGCCTGCAGTATATTGCCTTGCCGAGTCTCACTCTGTAAGACATCTTCGCGTTAGTAAAAAAACTTTTATAAATTTCCACCGCACTCTTCCTTTAATTAAAAAATTGGAATCTGATATATATGTTTTTTGTGTAGTGTTGTTTAGTTTTGATTTAATCTTATCAGAAGAATATAAAATAAAAGCTAGCGAACTATTGTTCGTAGAAGTTGCTTTTAAAATTTTCTTCATTTCACACAATACAATGTCAATTTAGACTCCGAGTATTTGGTCCATTTATAAAGAAATTGTTATATTAAAAGTAAACTTAAGATGATGAATAGCAATTTTAACACGCAGAATAAAATTTTAAAATATAAATACTTTTAATATAATATAATATATTCATAATTACTTTTTAAAATTTACTTGCTTGATAGCATAAAAATGTGTAATTATCTATGGGTCGAACATTTAGTTGTCTTTATTTCCATCAATAACTTTTGCCTTTACAATTTTCATATTTTTTATATATTTTTCTACTATAATTTTGACTATGATATTATATATTATTGCGCTATCGTAGAGCAATAAATGCCTGCTCTAAATAAAACGCTATACACGATGGTTTAGGGTTCACTTCTCCCACTCTCATAAAATGCTCAAATAACACTAGCTAGTTATCTAATTGAATTTTAAGAACGTAAATAATATTCATGCCTGAAAATTATTTTTATTATTTTCAACGATAACAACGAATTTTAAATATTAATTTCTCGCTGCAAATCTCCTCATTGTTCGTTCTAACCTTGAAACATGACACTGGAGAGAAAAAAACTGGAGTGACTCTTACGTCACACTCTAGTTGGTTGACGCCTGAAACTGATTCCTACTCACTATAACAAATACCGAAACTAAATACTTTATTAACTGGTCTAAAAAAACGAAATTCAGAAGAAATCATTTTATTTTATTTTAATAATATTTTTTTGTTAACTTTTTTATTGATATTTTTATCTTGTTTGTTGCTTATAGCATAGGCAGACTTAACAAAGTTAAGACACACCGTTCTCCGCTTTCTTCTCTAATTCGAATCAAGGCGTGTTAAGTCTATGAAAAAAATAACAAAACGTGTGAGTCGAACCCACAACTGTCACATTTAGCTGCTAGACTGTATTTTGGCACGCTGCTGGCCCTAATATATAATTAATTATATTATACATACTATAGATATTTCAAACGTTTTCGTGTATGACTGGACAAGTATTTAAGTCATTCAAAGAGACCTAGAAACGTATACAAACTTTATTGTATACTTTTTATTCATGAATATTACGTTATATTTAATATATTACATTATTATGCTACAAGAGGCCAGTCGTGGCGCAGGGGCACAAAGTGTGACTGTAAATCCGACTGGTCGAGGACAAGCGCGGCGTTGAGTTCTGCCACTCAACACGCAATGCCTCCAGAATTCGGCAGATAGTGGGGAACAGAGTGACTTGAACACTAGGTTCCCTCTGCCTACCCTGCAGTGTGCGGGATACAGCGTGAAGCTGATTTATTTATTTATTTTGCTACAAATTTTCTTACCAAATATACAATGTTTCTTTTTATTCAAAATCACGAAGCTACCTTGCTAATCTTATCAAAAGTAGTTTGGTTGTATGTATGCAATGTTATAACAGAATGACGTTCCACAGCACCGCGTTCAGCGGCGCGAGGCGTGCGATTCTTGTAAATATTTACAAAGAAGGCCGTATTGAACCGAGTGAACTTACACTATCGCTGTGGTATCGTTTTACTAAAATATAAAACAGCGTTGTGGAATGGAGTTTGTGAGACTTTTGTATAAATATTTATTTTGTATATACGAGTTTAATATTATTAATAAAAGTTTATATTTATATTATATACATTTTTGTTCAAAAATAAGAATATAATCAACAACTATTGATTTACGTATCTATCAAGTTAAGTTTTTTATATATATATAAAACAATTCCTAAATCGAATTAAAAACTATTATTAACGCTTCTAAATTGGAACAATCCATGCGGTGGAACAGCGTAATAAGTTACGCTGTTAGTTAGCCTTAGAGATTTAAAAATTAATAATACCGCATTTTCCATCCCAGACAGTTTTAATATTATCAAAACAAAGAAGACCCTCTAGTTTTTCTTGTCATTTCAGCTTGAAATTGTGCAATCACTCTTAAGCTACACTGTAGCTAACTGTAAGACTGCAACAGCTTCCTATGCCATTTCAACTTTTTGTATAGTATCATTATAAGACGCAAGACTCGCTTGGCTCATCGCCCACAACGTTTACTTTAATCCATTTAATCCTTTAAAATCCCAAAGCAGTTGTTCTTGTTACCTAAATTTACATATCATCTCATCTAAAGGCCACTCGTGGCTCAAGGGCACAAGTGTGTGACTGTAAACGCAGCTGGTTGTTGTGGGTTCGTCTCCACTCGAGGATTTTTTTTAAATTTATATTTTCATTTCTTCACTGTGATGTCAAGGTATGGTGCAACGTTAAGTCCCGTTATTAAACTCGCAATGCCTCCAAAATTTGACAGAAAATAGATAACGGAGTGTCATAACACTAAGTTCACTCTGACGACCCTGCTGTGTGAGAAACACGGCGTGAAGCTGAATAACATTTAATAATTCAGCTATAGTTTAAACTAAGTCCATAATAGTTCAGCAAATTCAGTAGCCAGTAATTTAATATTATATTGAAATTAATTAATAAAGATTATTCCGTCGAATAGCTGACCATAGAATATTATAATAGGATAGTTCAGTGACTCGTGAAAGCGCCTGAAACTTGCACCCTTATTGGTAATTAAAGGATCAACCTTAACTTAATTATTAAAAGGAGTAAATCGATAACTTTGCTTTATAACATCTTTACTTTAGTGCTCTAGTAGTATAAAAAACAAACTAGTTGAATATATTCAGCTAGTTTGTTATTTTTCGTTTGTCAAATAAAAATATTTTAGCTTAAACGCGTCTTAGAGGTACTATAGTGTACCAAGTTAAGACTATTCAATTACATTTTTTTATTAAATCATAAATGATTTCGATACGGAAATATTAAAAATAAAGAAATAACTTAAAACACATTCGTGTTTCTATACATTCTAGATAACATGAAAACTTTATCGAAAAATACAGAACAAGTTTTTTATAATACATAAAAAAATTTAAATTATTTTTACAATACCTTGTAAAATATATTTTGCTATATTTTCAAGCCTGAAACTTTTGTTATAAAATTGTTTTGGTTTATAGGAATATTTTTATTGAACCATATAGCCGTACCCAGTAAAACAATAGACTTTAAATAGATTATTCAGAAACGAGAATCGGAAAACTAGTTGAAAACATGACATTGGCCTATCGCGGGAAGTAGAGCAGCATACACTATGGTCGTGTGTCATATTCCTACCTTGTGCAATGCTTATTAAATAATATTGCACAAATATAGTACATAAATTAGTTTATATGAAGTTACTCAATTATAAACAAAACTGCAACGTCGGCCGTATCATTATCAGCGATTTCTTACAAGATCCAAAACTAGACCACCACAAGATTTATATTATACATAGAATCATTATGAAAAGGTACAAAATGTAATTATAAAATTAATAAATTAACTAGATATATACGTGTATTATATTTAAATTATTTTGTTTCTATTTTTAATTAATTACAAAATAATTTTAAAGGAAGTACGTTTTCCTAGGACAATAATAAAATACTTTTGTATCGTATCCTGTACTATCCTGGTACTTGTGGAAAGGATATCAGGTGAGAATATATTATAGATAAATAATCAAAATACCTATATAAAACTTTATTACATTGATTAATAGATAGATAGATATATAGACACAAGTGAATCAATAAAATCCGGTTCCGTTTGACAAAGTCCATAACTACATTTAAGCAACGTGTGCTAGTTCTCTTTACGTATATATCCACTATAGAACCAAATTTAACAATATTGATTTATCCATAAATGCATGCACCATATGAAATCCCAAAAGAGTACATAATAATAAGAACAGAATTATTAATAGTAAAGATTTGAAGATATTTTTTTTTCGGAGGTTGCGGACAATCAACAAAACTTCAACATCAATCGCTTTGTTTTCGCGCTATCATCTTCTCATTAGACATCTTTTGTTTTCGACAAGATTTCATTTCCTATTGTATTTAGATAGTAAATGACTCAATTTTGAAATATACTGGTTCTCATTCGGCTTATTAAATGTTATTAGTGCATAATTTAGATTTTAGATTAACAATTAATAGTTAAATAACTAAGTAATGGGTTTAAGGTGAATAAATGAGTGGTTTGTTTTTTTTCTCTCGAAAATACAAAAAATGCATTAGAAAAATATTCAAGCTAGAAAATTATAGCTGACGTAACTTATTTTTTTTACATTATCTGTATTGCACTTATGCATGTATCTTTCAACTTCCATTGGAAAAAAACTTTATATTTTGAATGTATAAAAAGTTTTTATAAGCTTTATATACTATACGTATTTTATATACTTTATGTACTTTGTATACTAAACAATTTTAATATTTAAATAACTACGTAATAGATCTAAAGTGAATTAATGGCTGTTTTGTATTTTTTTCTCGAAAATACCTAAAAAACGTACAAGTGAAAAAAATATTCAAACTAGAAAATTTTGGCTGACGCAACTTATTTTTTTACATTATCTGTGTTGCTTATATGTATGTATCTTCCAACATCCAATGGAAAAAAATGACGTTATATTGAGTATGAATAAAATCTTTTTAAACACTTTATTGTATTCAAATTTATATCAAATATCATATTTGCATCCAAGTCAAGCGTATACATTTAATATAATTCTTAACCCACAGTTATATTACGGCTAGACAAAGCATCAAATGCCTCTACTTATTTGGTTACCACAACCTCATTGTTTTTAAAACCGCTAACATACTTGTAAAACAAAAAAATCTGTTTCATGTATTGAATACTAATAAATACGTAATTTGAATATTAATGATAACGATTACATTATGCTTCACCATTGATCCCGTTCATTTGACGTTAATTAAAAAGATCAACGAAACGATTGATATAACTATATCTGTAATTATTAATTAATAATTGCATTAAAAGTGTTAATTTACAATAATATTAATCTTACAGTTGCAGTAAAAGTTACGTTTTAATGTAAATTATGATTTATTGCATAATTTTTACATGATATAGTCTACATTATATCAAGCAGCAAACTATTATGAGATGTACTTTGTTTTTCGTTTTTGCGTTATATTTACATCTAAGTCGGGAAGGAATTAGAGACGAATAGAGTCAAAAAAAGTTTTTTCTTTATCAATTAAATTTTTTTCATACGCATTATTCCTTGATTTTAAAATACAGAGAAGTTGATATAATGTTAATCATATAAAGCATATATGTTATTTAAACTAAAATATATAGAATAACATAAAAATATAGATTTTGTGTCGTGGTTGGTAAAAGAATATTTATATGCTTTGTTTACGGTGCCGGTACTATAAGACGTGGTTATTTCCTGTCGCCCTACTAACACTATATCAAGCGTATTGCTCGTGATATATCTGTCAAATGCAGTGCCTCAGGCCTAATAGAGTCATCGTCATGACACGGTCTACATACGAAGAAGTACCTATGAAGGAAGGAAAATAAAGTTAGTTTATGTAATACTGTACGATTTAAACTTATTGGTATCTCATAAAATCATCTACATCTCGCATACAGCAGGGAAAGCAGAGAGAACTTAATGTTAAGACACTCTGTACTCCATTTTCCGATCCAATTTTTTTTTATTCTTTTGCTCTGGCAAAAGAATATTGATAATTAATAACTCATTTCCTCGAGTGGGGATCGAATCCACAATCATCGCATTACAGTCACACCCTAGTGCTCCTGCACCACAACGGCTTCATTTATTAACATTTTAGATGCAAAAAAATAACGGCTCTATCTAGTATTGTTTCATTCGTATAAGTTCGTTTCTTATCACTTGACTTTTATTTAACTGTTATCTCTTCATGGATCAATATTTCAATATAATTCCTCATTATCTTGTTAAGCTTTTCATATCCACATACAAATAGTTATATTTTCATTAAACATTATGACCATCGTGGCGCAGCGACGTCTGACTGTAAATACGACGGCTATGGATTCGATTTTCAACCGAAGGGACAAATTATTTACATATCCACTTTGGGTCCCCTTTTGCTTTGGTA
Organism: Heliconius sara; assembly: GCA_917862395.2. Classification (NCBI taxonomy): domain Eukaryota; kingdom Metazoa; phylum Arthropoda; class Insecta; order Lepidoptera; family Nymphalidae; genus Heliconius; species Heliconius sara. The sequence goes on along the minus strand of OU860796.2, from coordinate 3,367,656 downwards.
ACAATACAAAAATATTGAGTTTTCTCTATTCAAAATTGGATGGAAAGTTAAGAATGACGTGTTTGAACAGTAGGTTCTGCCTTCCTGGCTTATGTGGGATACAGCGAGAAACAAAAAAAACCATTTGTATTTTTATTAAATATATTATTTAAACTTTTGAGATTTGACTACATTTCTTGGATAGGAAATTTTATCTAATTTTATCAATATAAAATGTTAAGCATTTAAGGAATACATAATTAAATAACTTCAATAACACGTTTATTTTATAACTTTATTAATTAACGTACCTGGCACATAAATCATTCAACTTTTTAGTAGTAATTGATAAAACTTATTTTATTAATAATAATTTACTACTTCAATATAACTATTCATTTAATAGGTTAAATAATTTAAGAAAAAATATTTTTAAAAAATTCTATAGTATAAATAACACATTTATATGAATATATAAATCTCACTATTTCAAAAAATTATGTCATCAGTATCTATTTATAACATAATTAGAATGAATACCAATAACTTATTAAGAAATGTAACAAATAGTCAAACTTTTATTCAAACTTTTACATTTTTTTAATTTCCAAAATACTCTATTTGTTTTAGTATCTTTTTAGCTTCACAGTGTATCCCAGTGGCACACAGCAGGGTAGGCAAAAGGAACCTAGTGTGAAGACTCCGTTACAGAGTATCACAATACAAACAAAATAAAATTAAATTATTTATAAATTAAAAATCGACAATGAAAAAATATTCTATTTTATTTAAAGAAAAAAATATATATAATTCAACTTTTCCTCGGAAATTAAGCGTTTTTTAATATTGTTGTTTTTGTTGAGCTTTCAACGTTATTAAAAATAAAAGTAACGTTAAAATAGTATCCTGTAAGATTTTTCTTCTAATAATTATTTATATTATTGTTTTTTGTTTAATTATTTGGCATAAATACCGTTTAAGACTTTCCCTAAAAAACGTACTAAACCTACATAACGACGTGCAACTCTACAATTAGATAAATTAGCACACCTAAACCTAATTTACACAACACGATTACGCTACGACATACATTATTTCTTTTGGCACTTTAGTTTATTCACAATGTATATGTAATGTGCTACGATTGTGGGTTTGATTTCCACTCGCGGGAACGAAATAATTAATATTATAATTTCCTTGCTTTGATGACCAAGACAAGCGCGGCCTAAGTTAAGGTCTGCTTCTCAACTCAATGCCTACAAGTTCGCTCATCCTTCCCAGCTCTAGATAGCAGATCCAGTCTGCCAGATACAGCTAAAAAAACTACATACATATTGAATTATAAAAATATTGTTTTTTTATAATTTAAAAGTGTTTTTCCACACTTAGGAAAGAAAAATACTTATTTAGAAAACGTATAAAAATTTGAACGTAGCGGGACTCGATCCCGCGCCTCCTGGAAACCGACCAAGCGCTAAACCATACGTTCAAATAACAAGCTTAGCAATTTTTCTAAATAAGTATTAAACTACATCAACATTATATATTAAGACGTAGGTACCAAAATCGCAATAAATCGTCACATATAAAAATAGTAAATTATCTAGACCAACAAATCATGCCACTTTGATGAGTCATAAAAGGGTTGGCCTATTACTGTCACTAATTGTTACTAATTACGGGAAAACAGCTTTCACCTTGACGTAGCTTTTATACACACCCACTGTACCAGTTTATGTGCTCGTACCTACTACGACAGTAAAATAAATAAATTGAGTTTGCAATCATTAAACGCGATTCACGTTTTACTTATATGGTGGAGCGTTGAGCTCAGCTGGTTGCTAGGATTTCCATTAATCGATATTAAAGTGAAACGCTTAATGCTTTAAAATAAAATAGCTTCACGCTGCATCCCGCAAATAGGCTGACGGAATAGACGTGTAGTTATTTCGTTCACCATTTTCTATTATTCTTTTGAGACATTTTGTGTTTTGTGGCGAATCTTAACGCAGTGATTAACATTCTTGATACCAGAGCAAGGAAATGAAAATAATTCGTTCTCCCAATCGGAATCTAACTCACAACAGTCGCGTTTACAGTAAGATGTTGTGCCGCTGCGCCTCAGGGGCTCAATTTATTTTGTTTTTTTATTTATTAAAATGCTTTAAACATAATATATGGTATAAAAAATATTGTCATTAATATAATATGCACTCTTACACCCGCATATCATATATTTATTTATTGATATCGAAATTCTAAAATAATAACATTTAAAACACTGAAAAAAAAAACTAACAATAATGGCAAAAAAAACAATAATGAAACTTCCTATAATATAAACTAAAAGCGAGTTTTTACGCTGTAGATAAGAAAATGTGCACACATAACTTTCCGATAACGTCGTTTTAAGCGTTAAGCCGATAAAACAAGACAGCACGTAAAAATGTTGCTAAAAAATATATATACCCACATTCGGAACTACACCGTCGTAAAGTTACAAACCATTACCTTTACCTTTATATGAGAAGGGCGAATAGAATAATATTTTCAGTATAATTTCACTTCAAGTTGGTATTCTAATTCAAATTCTATATTGTGTCCAATTCTATGTTGAGACATTTCAACTCCAGCCAAAACATTAAAGATAATTCAAAGCTTAGGTAAATACCTTAGCTTAGCTAAATGTGCGGACTACTACGACGAAATGGCCGTGATTATCTTTATCCATAATTTTGATCGATTAATTATTTTATATTTTACTTTAACGTTTGTTCGTCCATAAATGTTTATGGTAAAATCACAAATCTAATAATAGTGGGTAACGGAGTGTCTTGCCATTAGATTCCCTTTGCCTACCCTGCTGTGTGCGGGATACAGCGTGAAACTGATTTAATAATAGTGAACTATCAAAAAATCTAAATTTCTTCCGTTCCTTCAATAAATATGACTCGTTCCACAAACATATTTTAGTTACCTCTTAAACTCGGATGTTTCCTCCCTCCTCTCGAAATCTGAGGGCACTCCACAGTTTCAGTAAGCAATAAGAGGACGATTTGTCAACGTCGCTATAATGAAAGAACCATCGTTTGGAGATGTTAAATTGAACAACATTAGTCTACCTAGATTTTTAATGGTAGAGCAATATTTTATTTTTATATGCCGAATTATTATTATTTTATTTTAAGTAAAAATAGGACTTTTCTAAATATAAATTTTAATATTATTTGCAGAGAATAGAATTTCATAAAGATCATAATATAGTTCTAACCACAGCCTAGGCACTTAACTTTTTTAAAAAATGTAAATATAACACTAGCAGTGTGATCAACTGAATCGCAGATCGGCTGATATCGATTAATTAATTGGCCGACTGTTCGGTTGATGAATTGAATAAAGTTATCTTTAAAAAGATATACGCTAGCTGTAAATAAATATAAATACAACGAAGACAAAAATCTAGGAGATTTTGTGTTCGCAGTTTTTTAATAGATATGAAGAAGAAGAGAAAGAAAGAAGTGAGACTTTTAAAATTGAAGCATTTTCATTATAGTCGGTTTTAAATAGTAACTATACTTATAGATTTTATCAATTTTTTAAAAAAGTGATTTTAAATGTAAAATAAACAAAAAAAATGTATATTGCTTATTACCCAAGAACGCTAATGTTTAAAGAGAGTAGCAGCACTTTTGTACTGAGTACATCCGCTGTAAAACTTCACTTCCAACAAGTAGACGAACTACGGAGTAGTTTAATTAATTACTATTGTACGGAATAATGTTCTCCGAGTAGTTCCTCGTGACTTCCTAATTAATGCTTTCTACGTTCCGATATTGCCTGGAGCCATTATTTTGTTATCTTTATTAAATACCTAAGATTTAATAATAATGTTTTGTAATAATCAGAAATATTTTATATTATTTTTTTATCAGTGTCCAGATTTATTAAATGTGGTGTCTTTTTGAACCACATCCTTTGAGTTACACTCAAAATAATGTGTTCCTATATAAACTTAGACAAATGAGTGATTCTTTTAGAAAATTCTAGGCCTAATATATTTAAACGTATTCGTCAGCTTAGTAAAAATAAAAATAGTGCAACTATCTTAGAAGAAATGTTATATTGCAATTCAAATGTATTCTTTAATTCGCTAAAGTTAATGAATAATGTTGATGTATAACTTCTTTAAAATAGTTGTTAAAATTGTGAATTTAGTAGTGTTAGTTTAGTTTAGTTTGAAGCCAGTCATGGCGCAGGGGCACAAGCGCTCGGCTATAAGCAAGACAGATTGTGGGGTGGGTTCCTACTTGAGGAAATAAAATATTTGATAATTTCATTTCCTCGCTCTGGTAACGCGGCGTTGATTTCCGCCACTGAAATCGCAGTGCCTCCGGAATTCGGCGGAAAGCGGGTAACGTAAGTGCTTTAATGGAGACGATTTGTCATAACACTAGGTTCCCAATATCCTGCCTACCCTACTATGTGCGCGACATAGTGTGAAGCTAAAAGCAAAAAAAAATGTAATTATGGTACATTTTCTTTTTGTTTTTCTATTTCTGTACCACGAATGTATCCAGATTTAAAAATCAGAAAACCAAAGGCTTGTAAAAATGTTGACGACAGAAAGATTTCTCATTTTCTTAGAAGAAAATGCATTTTGAGTATTGAGACCGAGCTGGCAAGCGGCCAAGTGAAAAGATGTAGCGCGCCTTAACGACTGCATCTGGCGACAACAGCTGACGGGATGTGCTTACTGGGGCCCCGATGCCAACACCTACCGACACCTAGCAGCCGATATTGAAGATCAAAATACGTGGTCTTAAATACTTCTTTCCTGTGACCTTTACTTGACTTTCTCATATGAGTGATGTCATATTTAGTGTCCTACCGAACAATTGTTAGGCGGTTTTTTATCACAAGCCGCAAATTTTACAACATTTTATAAACTTTTTTCAAAGTATAATGGTATAATTTTATTAAGTTTTCGTAACTAAAATAAAGTCTACACAGCCTTTTCGAAATGAAAAAAAGTAACGATTTTTTAGATACATAAATCGTCTGTCTTCTTCTCGTTCCCTACCGCATATATTATAAAGAGTGTCCTGTGGCTCAATTTTAAGTACATGTTTCATATGATTTTTTACTTGTCTATTTCATATGAGTAATGTAAATCTTATTTATAAAGGCCTTTTTCTAAAGTATTGAACCGAAACCATATCTGTTTTACATTTCATCTCATGCTCATTTATTGAGTAATACTTTAAAATTTAAATGCTTTTAAAATATACTTTAGAGAATTGTTTCACGTTAAATAAAATAAGGTCATGAATTTCAGAGACAGAATATTTCATAATTGTTAAAAGCAACAGTCATAATGGAGTATAATTTATTAAAAATGTATTCTATTTCGTTATTATAATTTTATAGGAAAAACCTATTTTTCTACAGTTATAACATGATCTGAAATTTATATAAACATTTTCGGAAGTAAAAGTATAATTCTTCGAATAAAAATTCGAAGAATTATGTAGTATACCTACTACCGTTTGACAAAGGTCTTGTCTACCCTGTATTTTCTAGAAGCAATTACCATTTGATGTCCGAAATCCATACGTTAGCCGTAAGAGCTCCCAACCGCTTTTCAATGACTCGTCTTAAATAATATACTAGATCGCAAATAGTCAACGTAGAACGGAAAATTTAAATGTCGTAAATATATATTGAAATATTAAAATAATCTTAATACACAAAAATGCGAGATTCAGTGGTTAGAAAAATTATAAGAAATATAAGAAAAACTCTGCGTTGTGTAATAAATGTGATTGAGAAATAAAAAAAGAAAATGAATAGAGTAGAATAGCACATAGGTATATTATAAATATATTTTTTACCTGAGGACCATTTGAAATTCTTCATTGCTTTCAACCAGACACATTCATATTCTCAACGATAAATATATATATACGCAACGGTACCGAATTTCTTAATATTCTTGGACATTGGAATTGGAAACGAATGATTGGAATAATAATGAAAACACATGTATATCATGCATTAAAGATATGCACATTATTACCTTGCGCGACGAACACAAACAGACCTATTAACTTGAAATTTAGCATTGTCTATATAAATAAAGAAATAAACTGGACTTTTTAGTTGTTTTCTGAAACATATAATAAAATATTATATGGTGAAACTCAACACAACCCAATTTTCTTAAGAAAAACATTGTATGTTACAGGATTACAGGATTTTTTTTTATTATTCTGTTATGTAACGTACGGGTACATAAGCGTGACATGCGTTTCTCTTTCATTTAAAAATACTTACCCATGAGAGACGAAAATACAGGTCCACCGAGTAAAGCTTCATAGCTTAAAGAATTAAAGTTATATTGTAGTGTTCGATCAATATATAATGGATTTGACTATTCATTAAACTGCTCAATATTCTATCGAACAAGTGTATGGCACAATTTTTAGCCTATTTTTAATCAAGCCGCGAATTCTACAATTTTTTTTACATTTTCCTCAAAGTATTAAAAAAATATTCCCAGGAATATCGAATAACTTTATTGTCATTTCGTAACTAAAATAATGTTTACCTTTGTCGAAATAAAGGTACAATTGTTTATAGATTAATAAATGCTCCGTCTTCGTTCTTATATATTATTATGATCCAGTCTGTATTATTACGATCTAGTCGAAAATGTAACACTCTTTCACTCAGTAACCCGGGATAAGTTCAAAGTGTACCTACACTAATTTATTTCAACATTCTGGAAGAGGAGAAGGAAGGATGTATGAGGTAAAATGGTTAGTAAATAGGAAAAAATGCAGAAATTTAGGTTATTTAGTTAGGGGGGCCCAACGATATGTGAACTGAACTGAACTGTGGCCTCGCGTAGAGGCACCTCCTCGCTGCGCATTGTCAGACAGGAATCAAACACTTTGAGGAAATGTTTAATCAGTTGATCAAGTCAAACCTGGTACCGAATTCTCTAATCGCTCAGTACGTCACAAACTCAAATACCATCCACACCATCTGGATATGTGGCATTCCACTACAGTGCGGTTTCTTAGGGAACTTCCTTACACGCGCCATGCAACTGTGTAACCTACCTACGGCAGTGTTTCCAGGTCGATACGACTTGGGTAACTTTATCTTTAATTTTATCGGGAAAAACAGAGAATAAGTTAAAAAAAAACACTCATATTTTAACACATCCCAGAAACAGAGACGTAACCATTACTAATTAAGCATAATTGATTAAATGGACTCTGGAAGCGTTTAAAATAATAATATAAATATCTACAGCTGAACCCATGATTAGAAAAACGATGTCAGTTAAATCAGCCCTACTACCCCCAAACAACAACTCCCACATACTAGCTCTTCTAGCTCCTGGACTCATAAAACCTGGTGATAGAGCAAGATTTCATTCAAGCCTTTGAAAATAAAATCACGACAAAACTGTAAATTCTTATACACCTTTATGTATTATGTATACTATCCTACAATATCCCTATAGTAGGATACTACTATACTGCGAAAGTACAAAACCCTTTTAGATTCAACCAAGTAGTGTAACATTCATGTTACGAGCCATATGGGCGAATGTTCAGCCGAATGTAGCGTAAAATAGTAGACATCTCATTCGATCCGACCCTTTAGGGTGCTTTACCGATTTAAAACTGCTTAGCATATTTTGAATGGTATATATAAGGATAAATTCTACTTGTTTGTTCGTGTGAAGCATGACTTTTATTATATTTAAGGTAAAAATATAAAATAACTATAAGTTTTGTAAATATTTGGGGTTTATATGAAATTATACAAATGATCAAAAAGAAATTGTTGAGCTGTCGGGGCGCAGGGGCACAAAAGTATGACTGTAAGTTCGATCCCTATTCGAGGGAATTCATTATTATTTATTAATATTTTCAATTCTTTCCTCTGGCACCAAGGCAAAAAGACAGGCGTCTCGAGCAGTTCGATGGAAAGTAAAGAACGAAGTGTCTTAACACTCGATTCCCTCTGCAGCTACCATTTATAGTTGCTGTCTTAAGCTGATGGCATTTATAAGAATAAATTTCACATACATAAATTTGTTATTTTTTAGTAGTTTATTCGTATGAATCAAAATTTAAAGTAAACTTTTAAAATAACCATAAGTTCTTTAACGTAAATTTGGATAACTAACTGACCTAGTGATAAACACATTATACTGTGGCTTAGTCTATTAAAGATAAACCAGTTCTTCCATAAGGCACGGTGCGCCCCATATCCCCATATCAATTAATATGTAACAGGCGTTAGCGGTACGTATAGTAATGTAATAGAAGCTGAAACTATTAATTGCTAGTAATTCAGTTTGCCGTCCAATACTCAGATCGTCGGCTTAATTATCTCAACACCGTCCTCGAGATTAAGGGCATCGGTTACAACCAATATAATAAAAGTGATTAATTGAAATAGAAAAATGGAATTGAAGTGCGGCCTTTGCGGCGTAGGGCTTGGCTTTAAATTCGATGATTGTAGGTTCGATCCCCACTCGTGGGAATGATCAGCAGATATATTGTCAAATTATTTATTAAATTTTCAGGTTATGTATCGAGATTTAGGCAGAAATAGGCTGTGCGTGTCCAGCTATGCGGGGAAAAACGTAAAAGAAATTGCTAAAATGCTTAATCTCTAATTAGTAAGAGATCACTTATAGTGATAAGGCCGCCTTTGCAATGTACTATAATTTAATTTTTATTTTTTTTTTCTGTATTATCTTTATGCAATAAAGTGTTTTTGATTTGATTTGATTTAGTACTTACATTTACATTATACCTAAAACAATAAAGTTTTTACATTTGTTTTCTTCAAATTTTGTTCGTTTTAATTTGTTAATATATTTTTGCTCTATTTTACTTAACTTTTAGTTGGATGAACACAATAGTTGCATAACAAAATTTTCAATAATATAATATTGTTAAAAATTAACACGTCATTTATTAAAAATAAGACGTGAAATTAAAAATTTTCGAGGCTGGAGGAGGCACTCAACGCGCAATGCCGCCAGAACTCGGCGGAAAGTGGGGAACGGAGTGTCTTAACACTACGTTCCCGTTCGAATACCGTGGTGTGTGCGGAGTACAACGTCACGCTGATTTATTATTTTTTTTTAATAAAATATGAACATTATATCATAAGTTACACTTACACTTTTATATAGTGTTGCTGTAAAATAATAATGCGCTTATTTCACGCGTCAATTGGTTCTCAACTATTAGGAAATAGACTGCTTTTCCTTATATTTCCTTAATTAGCTACTTTACAAATTAATATTACAGTGCGCACTTTATCTCAATAAATAACGCTATTATTATTAATCGTATTTATATTTTAGCCTTAGTTTTAAGAAACAGAAAGATAAAGAAGAATTAATTATAATGGCTTGAAAAAGAATTAACGTTTTATAGTCAACGAATATTAATAACAATAAAAATATTTCATATATATTATACTTTCAAAATAAATATTTGTTAAAATCAAATTTAACCTGTACCCATAGATAACAAGGTACTTCGAGGGAACCTAGTCTTAATACACTACGTTCCTAACCTTAATTTAACAATCATCTATTAAGTAAATAAATATGTATTCATATATATTGTATTTCCTCACGTCATTGACGATTTTCTCGTAAATTATTATTTTATATACATTTTGTTACAGCGACATCGCTTATATTTTTAATTAGAAAAGATTTAGACAAGACAATGTTCTCAATACAGTATTTATAAAATATACCTACAAATATTTAAAATAAATATTGAAATTATATAATATAAATATGTATATTGTATAAGCTTGCGCGACTGCAGAGTTATGAATCTTTAGAAGTTTGGAATGGAATGGCTACAGATTACCAACTTGAATCTTTCGAAAACGGAAATAACTTTCTATTCATACTTTAATTTACATTTAAACTAAATTTTTATTTATTTAAATTTAATAATTGAAGTAAACTAAAGCGTTATTTGAATCTGAACTCTGATAACTTTATTCGTTATATTAATAACTTAAAAAAAAGAAATCTACTTCAGTTTCACGATGTATCCCGCACACAGCAGGGTAGGCAGAGGGGTTAAGACAGGGGGGAGAGTTAAGACACTCCGTTCCCCACTTTCTGTCAAATTCTGGAGGCATTGCGTGTTGAGTGACAGAACTCAACGCCGTGCTTTGCCTCGACACCAGAGCGAAGAAATAGAAATATAAATTTAAGTAAATATTTCATCTCCTCGAGTGGGGATCAGACCCACAACCATTCGGTTTAACAGTCACACTTCGGGCCACTGCGCCACGACTCGATCTTATCTACTTCGTGGTTACAAAATAACAATTCGGATTAGTTTCTTTGCTCAGCTCTTTTTCTATGTTTTACCCGTTTGTTCAACGTGTCTGCGTTTGTGTATATTTAATATCGCACTCAGTGCTGTTTGGACAAAGAGCGACTTTTTAAATATTTTTTTTTATTTTATCTATAACATCTATATATATTGGACGTAGCTCTACAATCATTGCGTCCAGAATTCGGCGAATAGTGGGAAGCAGAGTGTCTCAACACTAAGCTTCTTTTGTCTATACTGATACATGCGGGATAGAACGAAAAAATAAACGCTCCAAAAGCACACACAAATATTAGGAGTCTTAACAATTTCTAAGAGAAGAGATGACGATTTGTCAACGTCACTAAAACATAAGGCGGCCGCCCTTCAAGCACAGATAAGTGAAATTGAATAAGACCATTGCGTATATTTTAGTAATTTGAAGATAATATTAAAACAATTTTATCCTTTGTATTCAAATTGACTGAAAATTGTAAATAGAACATCCAAATTATTTGATTTATAGTGCTATTAATCCATATAATGCTTAAAGATACATAAAAATGAACAAAATTTAAATATTTACTACTTATAAGCGTTTGTTTGTCCTTCACTTTATGCTTTTAGGCGTGCGTATATAAATGTTTTCTAATACATACAGCTATATAGTAGATTATATTTTTTTGTCACATGTCTACCTCCTTTTTATTATAAATCTCAAAAGAATTACCTTTATAATTATACCAGAAAACGTCACACGTTTAATTACTTTCAAATTGTTACCGCCAATGCTCCTAGAACTATTCCCGGTTCACTAATTAATGCAGAACTGTCCGATATCGCCTGCAGCTGACTTCATGCATGTTAATTTATGGTGAGACGGAGACTTCTGCGTATTTTTTTTTTTTTTACGTATTTTTTTTTTTTTTTTTATATTTTTTTTTTATTTTTTTTTATTTTTTTTTTTTTTTACGTATTTTTTTATTTTTTTTTTTTTTCCTAATGGTTTTTCTGTAGAATATTGTTCGATTGTTTTCTCAGAAAATTTAATAGGTATTTGTTAAAAAATGTATTCATAAAATTTAACATTTTGTTTCTTGCAAAGAATATTTTAATCTTCCTCGAAAGCACTCAAGACTGTCATGTTTAGATAAGATTTTATTTTTCTTAAAAATCATTATAATTGCTTATTATTTTAATTTTTTTTTCTCCGTAGACAGAAACCTTTTGCCGTACAATAATGTCTCCAATATCAAATAGATATCTAAGAATGATCTCTTTGATGTCTCCTATTATTAAATTGGACAAAATTTAATTGGAGAATGTCTAATAATACGAATAACCACTTTAAGTCCTATATCCTCACTGCAAAACAAAAACTAAAATATTAATTTTAATTAATAATCATGTCACTTTACTATTTGAAGATAACCATTAAAACGATCAAAAGGCATAGAAATCCCGACAACCTAATTAACCAATTAAAATATATTATTGTTTCAGATTGCGCGGAATTGAATTAAAAGGTTTGTATCTTTTTTGTTTTATATCTCTCGTGATCTCTGGTACTTAGGTTAATCTGCGCCCGACGGAACGCCCGATTTGGCTCCACTTTCATTTTACATTGAAGCCCGCTCAAGGCCCGGTTTTAATTTTAATGCCCCTTTATTCAGATAAGCCCTTTAACGGTGGTCGTAAAAAGATTCCCTATCAACGAAATATGTACTGAAATAATTAGAACTTGTGACAAAATTGTAATAGATAAAACAAAAGATTTTTTAAATAAAAAAAAATAGCTCGCTAACAAAATCAATATAAAGAAATAAGGATAAAATACTTATTCGATATTAAATTAACTCCCAAATTGATACACTTTAAAACAACATAAGTTTCGCTGTTAAGTATTACAAAGTATAACGCTGAGAGAAAAACGATAACTGAATTTATACAAAGAGGAAAGAATTTTTATTTCCTGTATTCCATTTACATTTTTAAGGCGAGCGACTAATGAGCGCAAACTTTTCGGCGAAATACTAAAAATGTAGGGGTTATAATGAATTATTAAAAAAAGCAATTAAACAAGATGGAACAAAAGTGTGTTTAGAAGTAATAAGTAATTTTCTTTAGATTAATAAAAAAGTAAAACGGTTTCCGCTGAAAAGAAAAACAATTCCGAAGACCTTTACATTGTATTTTCATAAACTTTTTCAATATTCGCAATTTAAGAGCAATGTTTCTAGGCGACGTTCTTAACCATTTTTCTTTTTATGATAGAAAAGTTGACTCCGATCGAGAAAATGCTTGCATTTAAGAACAGACGAACTCCCAACTATTGTATCTAACTATTATCAACTTGTCGTAGCAGTCACAATATTCGTCGTACAAATTACACTCATGTACCAATTTAAAATTAATAACAGCTTTTTTACAATCTTAAATAAACATATACAAAAGTATCGCTCTCTCTTCTTTGGATTCGCATGTAATCTTCAAAATAAAAAGAAGCTCGAAATTAGCTAATGAAATGGAGGAGACAAACCTTAGGGATATATTTTATTGTTTGAGATAACTTTCTTATTAGATATTTACTTATGCAATTTTTTTTTATAAAAAACGAATTGATACTTACAATTACATTAACTAATGTAATGTGTTAAATATTAATGTTAATGTGTTAAATATCGCTACAAAATATTTCTTATTATTTTTATATTTTTTTACCAGTAAGTTAATTTTTTATTGTGTTACAATAATGTAGATGGCGTTCATTATGTTCAGCCTATCGCTACAGCGCCATCTACAGGATAATAATCAAACTCCGACATCATAGCTACTTCATGACTTGTCGTCGCCACTCGACGCTAGCTAAGTAAATTTGACATTGATTTTTATGACTCAGTCTCTCATTGGTTTATATGAAATAAACAGTTTTATCAACCAATGGCCGCAATTTATTTGTCGTCGTCGTGCCACGTAAAGGAAAACAGCGTTAACATTGAAAACAAATTCTTGTGAATCAATCTGTCATTCAGATGACTGTACGAGTAGTATATCCGCCTTGATTTTTTTGTGAACAAAGTAAGTAATAATATTAACTTCTATATCGTTTTAAGTGTGCTTCACAATGTATAGTCATCGTTTGGTTTTTTAACAAATGTTTTGTTCCTTTTGCTAGACCTAATATTGACGTCATTAATTTCCATCACAAAACAAGAATTTTACTTGTCTTCAACCACAATACAAAGCTCTTTCAGAAACTTGGAAAATTAAACAAGAAAACGATTTTGAGGGCTATATTAATTCTAGGCTAACATTTTTTATATTTATGCTAAAAGTCGTACTTTATTTTAATATTACAATTACTTTGTAATTTTATGTTGTTGTTTTTTACTGATAATATACGAAAAATTATTATTTTTGAGCAATATAAAGAAAACAAATTACAAGCTAGGGGCGTAGTCCTACTGATTGATCTCATGCTTAATTGGTGTAGTTATTAAATGTGTCGACGCCTTAAGCGACGAATATTGCCCTAATTTATGCGTTCCAATTTAAAACGAAAACGGAATCTACGCGAAAATTAAATTTATCACACCTTTACGTTTACTCCCTACATTTCTAGATAACACTGATAAGATAAAATAAAATGGCTTGTGATAGAACTATACAATGTACTTTAAAGTAATTATTAATATTTTAATATTGTTGTAGGTAGAAGGGTCCATGATGACGGCCCAAGTACAAGCACTATATGACTTCACCGGTGAGCAGGGTACCACAGAAATGTCAATAACCTGTGGAGAAATATTAACATTAATAAGTACAGATATTGGTGAAGGATGGTGGGAAGGAAGGAATGCACAAGGCCAAACTGGACTATTTCCAGCAGCATATGTGAGAAAGTTAACACCTGAAGAATTAGCACCAACAAAAATGGCACCAGCTGCACCTAGATATGACCAAGCTGCTGATGACTGGGGTGAGCAACAATATAATGCAGGTGATAATAATATACAAAAATCTTCACATGATGATGGATGGGATGATGACTGGGAAGATGATACTTATTCAGAAATAGGCCCAGGAGCCCCCCAACAAAGACAAGCAATGAACCAACAACCATTAACTCCCTTGCCAGGAATGCCTATTGGTGATTATAATCATCAAATGGATGACACTTCCTCAAATTTTGGTTCTTCAGTGGGTACAGTTAGAAAAAACAAATTTGCACCATCATCTAAAGTTAGTGGTGAAAGTTACCTGTTGGCAACATTAAATGTTGAAGTCCCAGACTCTGACAAAGTGTATATAGTCCAAGAAGGGGACAGTTATATATGGGCACCAATTAGCCAGCCGTACCATGTGACTGTAGCTTCACCTAAAAAAGAATCTAAATTTAAAGGTATTAAGAGCTTCATTGCATATCAGTTAACTCCCTCCTTTAATAATATACAAGTTTCTAGAAGATACAAACATTTTGATTGGCTACATGAGAGATTACAGGAAAAATTTACACTAATTCCCATACCACCTTTACCTGATAAACAGATATCTGGCCGCTATGATGAACAGTTGATTGAGCGTAGACGAGTACAGCTACAAGAGTTTGTAGACTGGATGTGCAAACATCCAGTACTATCAAAATGTGAAGTATGGCAGCACTTCCTCACTTGTACTGATGAAAAACGATGGAAAGCTGGAAAGAGGCAGGCGGAGAAAGACAACCTACTAGGACTTAACTACTGTATATCATTAGTTGTACCTGAAAAAGCTTTATTGCAATCCCAAGTGGATCACGTAACTGAACAATGCCACACATTCATCAACAGCATGGACTCATCAGTCAAATCTGTTACAAACATGTGTTTAGCACAAACAAAAAGATTCCAAGGTCCTTACAAAATTGATTGCCAAAAAACTGGTGAAGCCATCTATAATTTAGGAAATGCACTTAGTTTAGATGAGGGCACAATTATATCTACATCGAAACTGACTTCTGCTATCAAATTAACTGGTGGTGCTTATATAGAAATTGGTAGAATGTATGAAGAACAGCCTAAGCATGATTGGGAGCCGCTCGGTGACAAATTTCACTTATACAAAGGAATTGTTGGCTCTTTCCCAGACGCTTTAGCTAATCACAAAGGAGCCGTCCAGAAAAAGCGAGAGTGTGAAAGGTTGACAGCCGAAAGCAAAATGGAAGTAGCACAGTTGAATGAAGTATTAAGAAGAACTGATGTTATATCATATGCACTTCTTGCCGAAATCAATCATTTCAAGGGTGAAAGAACAGAAGATTTGAAAGCAACTATGCAAAAATTTTTAAGGCAGCAAATCACTTTTTATAAGAAAATTGTGGATAAATTGGAGTCTACACTACAGCAGTATGATGAATAGTGATATGGACTATGTTTAGAATGCATTTTGAAAATGGACTATTGCCATTATTTACTATACTATTGTTTGGTATTGATGTTAACATAGATATATAATCCAAAGGATTAGATAAACTGTTATGGTAAATCAATGAATGTGATGAAAGTGACTGAATGTAAACTAACGCTAAATACACAAATTTGTTTAATTTTTATATGTCAACATGTTCTGTATATACTTTGCTATCTTACAATTTCCATGATAACATATTTTTTACCATTTATATACAAATATTATTTAAACTTTGTAATAATTATTTTTCAATTTTTGAGATGTGTATGATTTTAGTTAAGTGTTGTAAAATTCCATTTTTTTTAAGGTAAAATTGCTAATAAAGCTTAAATCGTTATTTCTGTCTTTTATTGTATTTTATTTAATTTGTGTTTGGAATTTACTGGTCTTGGATATGTAAGTATAAATCTTCTTTTTAAAAGCTTAAAATATGTATTTGAATAAAATTAATATGAACAAATGATGTAATTCTTTTTCAGACAATATTCAGAACCATGATGGCGACATAACTATTTATGCAGTGTCAAACAGCAGTAGAAACCTCTTATATAACTGTGACCTATAATGGCAGAAGAGAAAAAGAAAGACTCTAGTGCACTCTTAGCAAAAAAGAAGAAAGTAAAACCAAGAAAATCAAGAGATGCCGATTGCTGTAGCGTGAACTTTTTAAAGTGTGTTCTACACATATTCAACGTCATATTTTTGGTGAGTAACTACATTATTACTTATTTAGAAAACGTATAAAAATTTAAACTATAACTCTACCATATTATCGATAATGGCTATATAACTCTACCATATTATCGATAGTGAGTTTCACCAGGAAAACTAAAAATACCATAGGTTTTATTTTAATTAATTAAGAATGGCTTATTATAGTTAATTAAGAGACTAAAATCATAGAGTTGTGTCACTGAATTCCGCCACTCAGCACGAAATGTTTCGATTCTACCTAAGTAGAGAGCGGACACCACAATGTCTTGACACTAGGTTCTCTCTATCTCCCCTTTATAGAATGTTATTATTTTAAATGCGACATACGACACAGTTGTTAGAGTAGTTATTATATATCGAGTCGTTTCGGAATATTATCATATAAAAATTCTGCAGAAGTACTGCTGTGTTCACTGTGTCTGTTAAAATCATTTTAAAATAACTAGTTCTGTATTGTTGTTAATATTGTTATTGTATTAAAATAATATTATTGTATCATAAGTCACTAATCCCAAATATTATGTTGATATGTTTTGTTTGTTCTTAGAAGTTTCTATGCTGTTAAGGCATTGCCTTTAGAAAATATCCAAGATATACATCCTCTGTTCAAGATATACATTCTCGATACTCCTTTTTTTACGCTGTATTCCGCACCCAGGTTCCATCTGATTGCTCTGCTATGTGCGCAACAGTTATTTATAGCAATTTTGTCAAACCACATTTTCCTCAGCTATCATTAACCGATTTAAAAAAAACCTCGAATGGTAATTAAACCCACAACCTGTCGCGTTTAGTCGCTTGTTTCACTGCGCCACCTTGTCTCTCATTGTCCTCTCCATTTTCTTTATAGGATTGAATTTTTTATAAGTATATAAAATTCACAAAATATAAATTTTGTTCATTTTAGTAATTTACAAAAAAAAAATTTGCTCTACTAAACCATATGTAGAGCAAAATCTTATTATTTTAATCTTAACATTACTTTATATAATCATTAAACACCAGGTGTTTTTCTTTTCCACTCATAATAAGAGCACCCGAAGGTCTCTTTGATTAATTACAGCGTGTTTTATGCATAAATATACTTCTATACACATTTTTTGAATAAAAAATAAATCGCTTCACGCTGTATCCCGCACACAGCAGGGTAGGCAGTAAGTCTCGTAACACTATGTTGATTTTAGAACATACACATGTATAGCGATATTATTCACCAGATGCTATGTAAGTCTTATTGTGTTACATTATGAATACAATAATCTTCAAAATCAAGGTTACTTATTGTTAATATACTCCATTCAATGACAATGTCAAAAAAGTATTGTTTTATTATTTACAATGTAGCAATATTTTTTAATTTCACACTTTTCCGCTCAGCTTCACGCTGTATCCCGCACACAGCAGGGTATGCTGAGGGAACTAGTGTTAAGACATTCTTTTCCCCACTTTTCGCCGAATTCTGGAAGCATGGCGTGTTGAATAGCGGAACTCATCGTCGCGCTTTGCTTCGACACCAGAGTGAAAAAATGGAAAAATAAATTTAAATAAATAATTTCATTTTCTCGAGTGGGGATCGAACCCACGACCAGTCGCGTTTATCCTCAAACTTTGCCCCTGCGCCACCGACCTCCCATACTTTTCTTATATTTGATTTACTTTTACTTAGTAAATCAAATATTAAAAATGTAAATAAATATGGTAATGTGTAGGATTTGTTGTAGTATAAATTGTTATTGTTATTTCATGATCGTATTAAAAATATACTATAAAGGAAAAATTAATAGCATATATTTAAAAAATTTTCTAAATATAATAAAAGCTACTTAAATGCCAATAGAGTTTGCGGAATACAGTGTGAAGGTTTTCTTTCAGCTTCATGCTGTTTCTCGCGTGTAGCAGCACTCTGCTCCCGTCTTTCCGTTGAATTCTGGACGCATTGCGTGTCGACTAGCGGAACTTTACGCCGCGACTTTGCCTCGACACAAGAGCAAAGAAATGAAAATATTTAGTACACATTTCATTTACTCGGATGAGAATCGAACCCACAACCTGTCGCATTCACAGTCACAACAGCGTGA
Source organism: Heliconius sara (assembly GCA_917862395.2). Taxonomy (NCBI): domain Eukaryota; kingdom Metazoa; phylum Arthropoda; class Insecta; order Lepidoptera; family Nymphalidae; genus Heliconius; species Heliconius sara. The sequence continues at coordinate 3,349,055 of OU860796.2, read as the reverse complement.
AGCTAGTTAATGAAATTTTCTTTTCGTTTTAACCAACACAGTCTTCAAACAAAAAATATAATAAAAACATTTTATTATAATGACCCGTAAAAAGTATAAGTTCTAACTATATGACCATTATTGTACGGTAGGGAACCTATTGTCAAGACACTCCGTTCCACTTTCCGCCTAATTTTTCAATGCATTGCTTGTTGAGTAACTGAAACCAACTCCACCTTTGCCTTTGTGCCACAGCGAAAAAATGAAAATATTAAGAATTAATAAATCATTCCCACGAGTTGGGATCGAACCCACAACGGTGGCGTTACAGTCACATCCTTGCGCCACGACGGCCTTTATTAGTTATTACATTTACACGTTGCATTATTTACACGAAGTTACAAGAATACTCTAGAACACACGTGCCCACAGTAGCGTCCCTGCGTCATACACTTCAACACCCTCTCTGCAGGCCCCCTACACTGTAATTCGAGCCACTTTTATTTTAACTTTAACAAATCGATTTTTAGCTTCCGGCCTTTCTGGGTTTAATTGAATTGTTGAAATTTCGTTCGTAAAATGTAAAATATGATTTATTTAAGTGAAAAAAAAAAATATTCACGCTTATATATCTAATGGCTGTAACGAATTTGATTAGTTAAATATTTTTGCAAAGTAAAACGATCGAACAAATGGTTATTATGTTATCGAAATATATTTTGTTTGTGATCTTTCAATATGCGACTTCGGACACCGTACGTAATAGAGTTACTTAGTTGGGCACGCAGGTTAATTGAGGTTATTTTTTTATTATGAAACATTATCAAACGTTGTGGGTTCAATTTCCGCTCCGGGAAATAATTTTTTTCTTAGTTCTAACAAAAAATATATCGAATTTGGACAGAAAGTAAGGGCTGTTTTGAAACTTTTCACTCTGTTATATGTGAAATATACAGGAAAACTGACAACAACAAATAATGCAATCAGTTGTGAGAATATGAACAGATGTGTACAGAATAATAATGGCATATCGACACATTCCCCATAGGAATCTTCTCTTTGAAGTAACAGTATACATAAATAGGATTACGTCGGGTTGGCTACAATGTTAAATGATGTTTAAATTAAATATAAATGTATATATATTTTAATTATAAAAAAATCTATTGAAAAAGAATGATTAATCTAAGCTACTAAACACACAACTTCAAAATGAACATGATTATCTTATCAGTCGTTGTCCATCGCAATAGAGAGCAGGTTGTTATTTCCTATTTTTACATTTTACTATAATGTAAGAGATTTTAGAATTTATATTTGAGCTACATATTTTTCAAAAGTTAACTTCAATCGACATTCTACACACGCTTAAATAACATATTCAAAAGGCCACAAATTCAAACATTCTTTTTTTTTTCATTATTTAACTTTTTATCCCAAAAATGTAAATATTTGTACAATAACACATAAAAATATTATCAAATAACCTTAAGCCCTAAACATATCGTGGGTTAAAAAAAAATCATAAAAGAAACCAGTTTTAAGTAAATTTTGTAAAGCAATAAAAATCCATTGATAATGTAGACGAGTTCATCAACCGTTTCCTAAAAGTTCTGTAACATGGCTTCATTATTATTAGAGACTCGAAGCATGAAGATGACGGTAACTAATAAGTAGGTGATGATTTTGTTAGATTTTAGCTGAATTTTATTTACGATTTATTCTAGATGCATCTTGATTGTATATACTTGATAGTAGATATTATTTTAACAAATACGGAAATTGATATTAATTTATTCGAGGCCAGTCGTGGCGCAGTGGTACAAAGTGTGACTGTAAACCGACTGGTTGTGGGTTCGATCCCCACTCGAGGAGATGAAATATTTACTTAAATTTATATTTCCATTTTCTTCGTTCTGGTGTCGAGGCAAAGGGCGGCCTTGAGTTATGCCACTCAACACGCAATGCCTCCAGAATTCGGCAGAAAATGGAGAATGGAGTGTCTTAACACTGGGTTCCCTCAGCCTACCCTGCTATGTGCGGGATACAGCGTGAAGGTGACTTTTTTTAAATATTAATTTAGCAAGCTTAATGTTTATTTAACTCGAGGCCAATTTATCACTAAACACGCAATGCCTCCAGAATTCGGCGGAAACCAGGAAACGGAAGTGTCTGTTTAAAGAGTATTTTTACTTTAATAGTGAAATAAAAATGTTGTTATTAGAATGTAAGGTTAACATTACTCCATCCTAGTAACAAATAAATAAATATCAATGTAAATTTAGTTTGCAGGTGCCGGCGTGCTAATGGTGGGTGTGTGGACTGTCGCAACGAGGCACAGATTTGTACCGTTGCTCCCGACGCCCACGTATCCGGCCATTGCGTACCTGCTTATAATAGCTGGGTCGCTGGGCGTGCCTCTCTGCGCCCTAGGATGCTGTGGCCTTAAGACTGAAAATAGAACCAGTTTATTGTGTGTGAGTACTTTTGTATACTAAATCTAGTACGGCGTTGAAATCCGCCACTCAACACGCAATGCCTCGAAAAAGTTTGGTGGGGAACGGAGTGTCCTAACACTAAGTTACCTGCTGTAGATGCTGCTGCGATATAGCGTGAAGCTGATAAAAAAATCTAGCAAAAACTACTAGACGAATAACAAGATTAAATTAATAATCTTACAATATGAATTATCTCATTACTCAAATGTACATTATTACAAGTATGTATCTTATCTCTTATAAATTCATTTATTTATGGTAATTCCCAAGTAGAATCAAATTCATATCGACATACGAAATTCTATACAATACTTTTATTTTAGCACTCCCGACCCGCTCGCGGCGTCGCCCTCGTGGATTGTATTTCAATTACTTTTCTTTTAAATAATAAATAAAATCAGCATCACGCTGTATCCCACACACAGCAGAGTAGGCAGAGGGAACCTAGTGTTAAGACACTCCGTTCGCTACTTTCTGCCGAATTTGGAGGCATTGCGTGTTGAGTGGTAGAACACAACGCCGTGCTTTGCTTCGACACCAGAGCGAAGAAATGAAAATATACATTTAAGTAAATATTTCATCTCCTGTGGGAGTGGGTTCGAACTCACAACCAGTCGGTTTTACTGTCACACTTTGTGCCCCTGCGCCGCGACTGACCTACTTTTATTTTGTGTATTATAATAGCATTATCTTTATAATATAATAATTTAAAAAGAATATTTTTTTAAACTAAAATTTAATTCAATAAATCAACTGTTATTGTACAGCAATTTAGTTAAACAAAATACTTTGTATTGATATAACATTTTTATTAAAACCAGCACTTATAATGAGTAAATGTTGCATTTAAATCGGGTACGCCGTTTCTGAGACAAACGCAAGAAAAATAATTGTTTTGGCTTCCACTGTATTGTTACACCGTCCATCAGTTATGATTTTATTATATACAGGTACAGGTACACAAAGATATTATGTGACACTCATAACACTACGAAACAAGTAAAAAAATGTTAAAAGTGTCTTGCTTGGTAACAAATTTAAAATGTTATTTTTATTAAACTAGTTTTTCCCTATTAAATTCTTGTAAACTTCTTTCAAGGCCAGAATTCTTAGATAACCGTTATATCATCTCGTCTCATTACACATTATATTTTTATGATATAACTAATAAAATTAAATGATTATCATTTCTGTGAATTAACTCTTTTCATATTAATAAATCAAGGATATGAATCATCTAGCGGGACAGAATGAGAAAATAGAGTCGCATCTCTTCACGTACCTTACTAAAGTGTAGAGTTATTAAGTAGTTTTAAAATGGTTGTACATACCCGAAAAATAATGGTATATTATATATGTACATCGGCGGAAAGTGGGGAACGGAGTGTCTTAACACTAGGTTCTCTCTGTGTGTGTGGGATACAGCGTGAAGTTGATTTTTTATTGTATACATAAACTCCACATCGGTAATAAGGAAGATAGAAATGGTTCTACCTACGTTATTAGTTTAATGTGAAGTACATATCGCACCCCTAGATTAAAACTGTCGTAAGTCGAAAATCTCGAAATTTTACCTAACTACATTTTCTGGCACCTAAACCTATTATCTATACACAATTAAAACTGAGGTAACTATCCTTTCGTTAATTACCGTTAGATGGAGAAACAATTCAGTTTTCTTGAATTTATTCACTCCGTCTGTTGCCGGTAAAACCGCGCTATTGTCAGTTAAGCTGCGGCTATCGTACGAGACAATGCGTTTCTAAAGTGTAATAATTCGAGTTATAACAGTTTTAGCGAATTTGACCGTAAATAAAATAATATTATTTAGAGTTGGTACAGTTTTAGTGATTTAATTCGACAATTTGAAACGAGATAATTCGATTTGCAACTCTTTTATTCGTGAAGGTATGTATATATATTTTTTTTAATTTGTATTACTGCAGTTTTTATGACAATATTTTCAAATTTCTAGTTAAATCGCTTTTGATGGTGTATTTTATTTAGTCCTGCTAGACTCTATTCGAAGGAGATTAATGTTCATAAAACATGTAATACATTCGGGGAGTATAGTAGGATCTAAGATTATATACGTCAAGTTAATGCAGTAAACAATTCTTGCTAAAAATATTTTTTTGGAGTTAGTACACTGTTGATGGTATAAAACTAATTGTTTTTTCAGATGGCGAACAGTGGACGTTTGCTTGTGCAGATGGCGAATAAAACCGATAAAGAAAATTTGTCTATCAACAAAGACTATGATAATAATCAAATAAAACAAAATATTCCACTAAATGACTCGACTAATAATTCTATTACATTAGAAAGTTTATCCTCTACTCAATATAACATAGTTGATAGTATCTCGATACAACCTGTTATCCCTGAATCCTCCTACCTGAAATCTATCCACGTATCTACAATACAAAACAGCCAACTCCCTAATCCAGTTATCGCAAATGCAACCTCAGCTGAAACTGTAATCAAATCAATCAATCAACATCAGTGAAGATTTGAATTTCTCAACTACTTTCGATATTTCTAAAACGGGACATAAAGAAATTAATTATTTCATTTCACCCATTCGAAGTGACGAAAGTGACATCGATGATTCTGATGCAGATCCACATTTCTACGTATCACCAAACACCATTATTTCAGCCAATAAATCCTCTTTTGCTACGTCTTCTTCGACTAGCAGCAGTAATTCCTCATCAGGCTCTAGTAGTTCATCCAGTTGCAACTCAGACAGCTCATTTGCTGTTCCTAATCGAATGGATATTCAAAATGATGCAGCAAGAAATGAATATCTAGAGGAAGAAAAATTACAAGAAAACCTGAAAAGTGGAAAATAAACCTTACAAAGAAATTAAGAAATTCTGGCAAGGTCTACGTTTCAATGTCGAAACCAAAGAAAGAAGTTATCGCGAAAAAAAATCGCCCTCCTTGTGGAGATAAATGTCGTCTTAAGTGTAGTATAAAAATTGCTTTTTTTAAGATGGATGTGAAGTCTATCACACATAAATTTTTAATTCGTGGCCATTCATAAAATGAAGGGGATAGCGTGCACAGCGTTATAGGAAAACAAATTAAAAGACATGTTAGATCGGGACCTATTTATACTCCACAGCAATATAGTACTTTGATACGTACTGCGAAAAAGACTGGCCAGCCTTACAAGGTTCTAGAAATGACACATGAGAAATTTTATAATCTTAAAGCTTTGCAAGAGGAATGGGGAAATAATTTTAACTTAGACGAAGACAGAAATCAGGTTAAATGGCATGACACAAACATGATTCGTGTAGAAAAAGAAAGTCCTGGGCCATGGTGGTTTTCTATAAAACATCCTATGCAGATACAAATTTTAAGAAAACTATAGTGCGTAAGAAAGGATCGGGAAGAAATACAGAAGAATTTTCTATGGGTTTGATACAAGCATATACGATGAAAAATCCACTAACCGATGCCAAGAAAAACGATATGAAAGAACTTATAGACAAAAATATTATTCCAAAAATTTATTACGATAATTACTATAAGTATAATATTATGTAAGGCAACTACATATGTGTAGAAATTGTATTTTAAGACTGAACTGAAACAAATGTGATTTGAAGTTCCTTTATTAGTCACAAGTACATAATTTTAGAAGATTATTTTTGTTTTTTAGTTTTATAAATGTTTGTTTTAGATTATGATTAATAATTGAGCAATAATTTAAGAAAAGTGGTACTGTTTTTAGTTTTCTTATAATTTTTATTTAAATTTGAAGCTATAAGCATTGTCAATTAATTAAAGTTTAATTAGTGTTTAATCTTAACAAAAAGTAATCATTTCGAAGTCTTATTATTTTTGACTCTTTTCTTTTAAATTCTGAATTATAACGATAAGATTTTGTAATCTGTATGTTGTTTTATTTTATTAAAACCTTCTAACTTTTTGTTAAACTTTGTTGGTATTGTTAGGTTAGGTTAGGTTAGTAACAATTTAAAAATAACTAGATATGTTTTAAATTATGACACTTTTCAATTACATAGATATTAAATAAATTATGTTTCAATTTAAATAATGACTAAATTATAGAACTAGTTGTGTAATCGAAAAGTGTCGTATATTAAAAAAAAATCAACAAAAGTGATTTAACTCGAGATAATTATAATTTTTTTAGCATATTCAATAACACAAACTGTATTTACTAAAAAAAACCGAATATTAGGTGTAATATTAGAAAAAAATGCAATTCAATGATATGATGATATTTCTGAACATTATATCCTTCTGGATCTTTTCACAATATTTTAATATCTTTTTTATATTATCAGATATCAGTTTTTCTTAGTTTCTGAAAAAAGTGGTTTTTTGAGTTACAACAGTTTTAATCTAGGGGTGCGATATATGTATATAATGTATAATTCAATACAATTATAGTAGCGCAGTAGAAGGATTCGGAGAAAAGTGAGTTTCACTTAAAATATACATTTAGTTGTTTCCGTGGTCTGGTTTTATAAAAAGCGGCTTAAAATTTACTACTATTTTCGAAAACTAATTGAAATCAATAATGAAGATGAAAAAATCTTTTTTCAGTATACATACTTTCTTCTAATCACATTCATTCTGGAAGCCGGTGCGGGAGGGCTCGCGTACTACTACGAGGTGGCTGTGGAAGACGAGCTGAGGGCTGAGCTCAATAGTACATTTATAGCGAACTACGCGTTAGACACGGTTATTACAAACGCCGTCGACACTATGCAGACTGAGGTAATATAATATTTTAACTCTATTTATCTAAATAACTCTTAAAGTTTTTTATTATTTTTTTTATTGATCCACCATATCATATTTATTCTGTGTTTCTATTGTATGTAGTATGCTTTAGGTCAATATATATTTGCCTTATAATTTAAATTTTTGTATGTCACTAAATACAAATGTATCCTACTTATGTTATATTAAACCGTTTTAATTAATAAGTGAGAGGGGCTTATCATTAATATTCATGTTTTTTTTTAATTATTATTTTAATGCTTGAGCTTGGTGATGATGAGCAGTATGATTTTGCTGATTTTTTTTTTAATACATTTTTTTTAAATTGTTTCAAAATATATTATGCAATGCAATACTCTACTTATTTCGATAACTATGTAAACCATCCATAACCATTAATAATGGGTTACCAAATACATAAAAATGACCAGTTCGATTCACTCACGTATAGAGTGGCTTTACATGTCGCAACAGTTCTTATTTTTCTTCACTGCGCTTCCAGACAAAATCTTATGCCAAGAATTTTAAGCAGGTCGTCGTGGCGCAGCGCCACAGCGTCTGATTATACACACGATCATTGTGAGTTCAATCTCACCCAAGGAAATCAATTATTTTCATTTACCGCTTTGGCAGGCAAACCGCGACTCTAATTTATATATTTCTTATTCATTCACTCATTTACGACTTAGAGTGATTATCCGTACAGCAATCCTTGGATATATCCGCACAGGGATTTTAATCCTAAGGTTCAAATTCTCGATCTTTTAAGCGATTTTCTTGTAACAAGAATGTTTTATACTGTTTGTAAATTTTTATTCTTCTCTCTTTGAATGTCTGTAATGTAACTCTTTGTTGGCTTTGTAAATGATATAATAAATAAATTAAAAAAAAATCCGTTGCTACATGCAACGGTGACGCTTGGAGAACGAAATATCTCAACTCTAAATTTCCACCGTGTATCACTGTATGCTGATAAACGCGTGAAGCTGACTTGATGATTTTTATGAACTGAAAGACTTGAAGTTAGCCAATTATAACAAAAATTAACAAAAATATAATAATTTACTCAATAACTACTAATATTAATTTGCAGTTTAAATGCTGTGGCGCATCTCGCTACGACGAGTGGCGTAAGAGCGCGTGGCACGAGCACGACCCGCGCCTGCTGGTGCCGGACTCGTGCTGCAAGACCGTGACGTCCCGCTGCGGGGCGCGCGACCACCCCTCTAATATCTATTATCATGTAAGATTTACTTTTACTTTACTATGAAAGCTTTTTTGTCACAACCCTTCGACCATACTGTAGTTTTAACTGTTTGTATGCAATTTAAGTGCTGAGTAAAAAAAATCAGGGGTGGTAATAAATATGATACTTATTTGTAACGTAAAGAATGGGAATTCTTTAAATTTAAAAACTATTCAGAATAACTATACTATCCTATATATATTTATTATTTTATAAAGTCTGCGATTACTATACGGTATAAGTATACATTTCTCTAAGTTCTTACTATACAAAAAATGCAACCTTGTATAAAAAACTTACGCATATATTCGGCATCGGCGCATCGGCTTAATTTTATTTTTATTTATATTATTCGGTTTAATTATAAGACTCTATAATATTAAGTAAACTACAACTTACATTCTAATTGAACAATGTCTAAACAAATATGCAATAAACATTACTAAAATTACCGAAAGCATAATAGCGCAGCGGCACAACGTCTATGAACGTTATAGTTAAGTGTTCGATTCTCTCTCAGAAGAATAATTTATTTTTATTTATTCATTTATAAGATAAAGCGCGTCATTGAATTCCTCCACTCAACACGCAGTCTTGAAAATTTACTGGGGCATGGTGATCGGAGTGTCTTAATACTAGGGTTAGTCTGCATATCCTGCTATATTCCCCCGAATATAGCTGAAATGAAGCTAAAAAAATGTTATAATATATATATATATATATATATATATATATATATATATATATATATATATATATATGTATATTTTTTTAATTTCTAATTCTTCCTTTTTATAAATTTCAGGGCTGCATGCGTCAATTCACAAACCACATTCGAGACAACTTAATAATACTAGCCGCAGTCGGCGTCGGCATGTCAGTCATACCGATTTTCGGCTTTTTCTTCTCCTGCGTGCTATACGTGAAGATAAAACACGTGATTGACTGACCCCGGCCTAAACCTGCACCTCCCAATAAGTGCAAGGTTTTTGATAAATCAGCTTCAGCCGGTGATTTAACTAAAGTGGTCAATAGACATCCGCAAAGAACACCAAAGATCGCCAAAAGACATCATTCTAAGAGGAGTGTAAAACGACCACCGTGTCCTTTACATTCTAATAGGGAAAAAGAAGAGAAACTACCTATATCCACAATCAGTGATAATGTCAGTATATAAATAGTAACAAATGTTAATTATTTTTGGTAGCATCTAGTGGTATAACATTGCATTTAAAAATATATGACTACATTTTTGTTTATTTTTATTAATTTCACAATATCTACATATAAAATATTGTTAAAAAAGTTTTTTTCGATATCAGAAAATTTGTATGTTGACAATTAATAGCTACGATGAAATTGAGCTAAAATTAATTTATTTCTTATACTCCGCTCTCCGTCACTTAAAACGCAATACTCGTTTTATTGAACGTTAAGTTGCGGAACTTAACGCCTCAGTTGGTCTTGCCGGACGCAAGTAATGGTAAAGATATTTCTTCCTCAGTAACGATCGAATCAATTATCGTATTTATATTTAATGCAGTAGATGAAAATTTTTAATATATTTAATTTTATCAATGGTGTTTAGAATATTAATTATAACCACAAGATTTTGCAAGATCTATACTTATTTTAATTTGAGCCTATTTTATTAATTATTTGAAACACAGTCCCAGTAATACATTAAAATATATATAATGTTAAAAATAAACTGTTGTCGGTGTGTTCATCAGTGTTAAGCTGTTTTAGAATTTTAATATCTAGTGAGTAGAGTAGAATCCAAGACCGAATTTATATTATAATGTCATAAGTGTGCAATGTTCTTAGATATTGTAATTTTAATATATATTATATACTGTACACGTGGTATAAATGAGAATTTCACAAAAACCTATTTTTTTTTAAATTGAAAATTAATTTATTAAAATATTGACATTATAGACTCTATTTTTTTTCTAATCTCACCTAATGTCATACTATGCTTAATGTCTAAAGACTCGTCGTTTTAAAGGTAATTATTAATATATAATAAATTTATTATCAGAAACCAATTCATATCTTATATTTTTAAAAAATCTCATTTATAACACGTACATGGAGTAAGAATTAAGAAGGTGCTATATTTGTTATCAAAAATTCATTGTTTATTTAACAAATAAGACAACTAACATCGAAATATTGTACATAAAAACTAAAAATTTATATTTAGCCTACATATTTAACCAAAAATGTATAAGAATTTTAAGTTAAGTAAATATTATTTTATTCAACTATATATAAATTATATACACTATATCTTAGAAACAGCAATTATTTTGGAAAGCACAAGTTTTATAATTGTTAATGGCATAATTTTGCAGTTTTATTTAGATTATTGCATATATTTGATTTTTTTGTGCGATTCATTCGCGCTTCGTTTGTTTTGTTTAGCGTCTGCTTGATAATAATTTCCTTTTTTTTGTACATAAAAATACTTTCTTTGAAAATATTATGAATTTTCCTATCGCAACACTTATTCATTTTGCAAAAGAGTTTTTCATAATCTCTAATCTTGCAATTGTTTTAATGTGTAATGTATTTATGTAAAATATATTAATATAACAATAAAATTCTTATATGAACTACTGTAACTGCCTACAAAATAATTTATTTTATAAAAAACAATATTATGTATTTACATGTATATAGATATTATTGTAAAATATAATTAGTATTACAAAAATCGTAATCTAAGAAAGAAAGTGACAACTCAGTTTTACCAATTATTTTAGGATTATGGAGGACGGCGGGGCGTCAGCGTCTGATTGAACGCTTTTTAAGGGGAGTCACTTTCATTGTGAAGATTCAAAAGATTTTATAATGAAATAATACTTTGACGCGGCTTTTACTGTCATAGTAACATATTAAATAACATTATAACAAAACCGTATCAAATATACCTGTCTATATAAACTATCAGTATAAAATACTTATAATATAAAAATATATTAAATAGTTATTTATTATAAAAATAATGTAGTTAACGACCTAGTTTTAAATACAATTGAAATATAAATCACTAATATAAATATAATATTATTACCAAAGTTAATATGTGCCTTACTAATAATAAGAAAGTAAGTACTTATAGCAATTTATTTAACATTTTTTATTCAAATTGTATTATTATTGTATTCATTCCAAATTAACTTTTCTTGATCATTATATCATTTACAAGTTTTCAAATAAGGGATATAACGATGAATAGTTTAAAAAAAACAAATAATTTTATTTAAAGAATAATTAAGTTTTCATAATTGATTTTTAAATGTATTTTAAGTGTGTCCATTTCAATGTCATTTAAAAGATCTGGGGAATTTTGCTTAAAATATTTTTATAAAAAGAAATATTCGTTATGTGTTATTATTTATGTTGTTAATTTTAATCTCACTTAGATTTGTCAATTTGTTTAAAATCTCGATATACCTATCAGTGTATTTGTCAGCTGGATAATTATTAGATCTGCAATTATTTTTAAATATAAAACGTATCAACTTTTTGTTCTTTGATTTCAACCCTTAATGTTATATATTTGTATATTTTTCGTTATAGTTGCGTCACTTAAAAAAATATTTTCACTACAAAGCTACTAAAGAAAAAACTTATTGCTAAAGATATATCTGAAGCATAGCTGAAATTATACATTGAAGAGAATATTTAAATTGAAATATTCAAAACTGGAATTACTTTATATTATTTTTATGCTGTTTAAGAGTAACATATATAATAATGTTTATGTTGCATATTTTTTACCATTCTGTAATCTTACATTGAAATTTGAATATTAAGCAACAAAAAAAAATTAAAGCAACGAAGATTGCGCCTTTGAAATTCTCGCCTTTTTTACAGATACACAATACACATACTTTTTTAAAGAAACATAATGCAATGATTGACATTGACAGAAGGCACTGGCCTTTAAATAGTATTTCTTGCATAAAGATTTTATAATAAGTAAATGAAATGTCTCATATTAAAATGCATAAAAATATGTACGTACCAACATTTTTTTATAGACGTTAAAGAAAATAGAAAAAAATATATCTACATAGAATAAATAGATCTTAACTTAAGCCACGAATCAAATTAAAATATATAATGTTTTCTATATATTTTTTTTAAAGATTAGAGACGAAAACAATGTCAAATAAAGACAATACAAAAACGTTCTATCAGAAACAATTAATTAAAGACGCCTTTACTTATAATTCAAGGTTAAGACGATTAAATCTAATAGTTAAGTAATTATTAACAACGATAGCCTTGGGTATTGGTTAGTACTTACCTATGTCGACGTGAATATCATGACGTCGAAATAATTGTTTACGTTAGGTGCTTGAAACTTTACTTGTATAGGTAGATGCTATATTAGTCATCATAATAATAAATACAATCAAAATACCCATATACCATTGAAAACCGGATGTTTAAAATAACGTATGTATTAATATATGTCCGCTATAAATACTATTTTGAAGCTATTAAGGAAAACATTCGCATAAATGTAATTTTAATTTAACGTGGGCAGATTTTATATCCGGGAAAAGAGATATTTGTAAATACTTCACTTCAGCTTCACGCTGTATCCCGCACACTGCAGGGTAGGCAGAGGGAACGTAGTGAAAGACACTCCCCGTTCCCCACTTTCTGCCGAATTCCGGAGGCATTGCGTGTTAAGTGGCAGAACTCAACGCGCTTTGCCTCGACACCAGAGCGAAGAAAATGGAAATATAAATTTAAGTAAATATTTCATCTCCTCGAGTGGTCGAACCCACAACCAGTCGGTTTACAGTCACACTTTGTGCCGCTGCGCCACGACTGGCCACATTTTTAAATGATCAACATATTTTTTTTTGAGAATAGAAGGACAAAACATTAAATCAAACTAAGCCAAGTAAAACAAACAGGCTTAGCAATTCGATATTGTAGTAAGGTTGTTGTACTTTGTAGCATTAGTTTCACACCGCCACTTCAAAATTATAAAATCTTTTTCTAATTAATTTTGTTCAATAAAGTCATTAATCTCAGTTCACCCAGTCAAAAGTTCTCAGGTAACAAACATTGAAAAAATACACTCGAATTGATAACCGTCTTTTCTTACAGAAGTCAGTTAAAAAGGAATAATGTTTACAATAGTGATAAATAGCAATACAAAATAATGGAAAAAAGTCACTATATTTAATTTTGGTTTATCTCTAAAGACAGTTAAGTCTTCAGACTGGTTATACATACATAGCAATGAATGTACTAATTTATATTTCTATGATATTGTTAGTAGCTAATTAAAATATTTAAATAGCGAAAGCGGGACTACATATGTCTGTACCGATCGGACATGTGAATTTTATCTATATAGTTCCGCCACAGCCATACTGTTTGTACCGATTAAATATTTGTTTATATATATTTTTTAATGTTAGTGTCGGGGGACATCGTCTGTAAACGATATGGTTGTGAGTTCGATACTTTTTACGCAGTGTCTCCAATTCAAGCACAAAGCAAAAAAATTTGGTCTTAACAATAAATTGTTTCTGCCTACTTGTTTTAAATTTAAAAAGCTTTTATGTTCATTAACAAACATTAAATAGGTAAGTATATTATGATATTAATTATGTATTATTTCATTAAATTATTTCTTTACGGTTTTAAATAGAGAATCCCAGCTACACATTATTAAACCAAAAATCAATAAACAAGTCTACCAACATCATTGCACATGGCAGTATCACATAACATGCTATATCGTGTGCTCTTTTTTATGTAAGAAGATTAAATTGAAATCTTATACGCCATACAACCATATATAAGAGTACACGTATTAGTATCAATCCAATCTGTTATTACTTATTTAGAAAACGTATAAAAATTTGAACGCAGCGAGACTCGAACCCGCGCCTCCGTTCAACGTATGGCTCAGTGGTCAGAGCGCCTGGTCGGTCTCCAGGAGGCGCGGGTTCGAGGTTCAATCGCTACGTTCAAATTTTTATACGTTTTCTAAATAAGTATTTATCTTTCCTAAGTGTGGATTAACATTTAAAAAATGTTTAAAAATAAACAATCTGTTATTGTACACCACGGTGGTTGAGACCATGCATAACCAAGAAAATTCTTTTCTTGATACACATTGAATATGTACAGGCCAGTCGTGGTGCAGGGGCACAAGCGTGTGACTGTAAACACGGCAGATGTAGGTTCGATTTCTAATCAAGAAAATGAATTATTTAATATTTCACTTTGATGTCGACGCAAAACGCATCAATGAGTTCCGCCACTCCACCCGCAATACCTCCAGAATTCAGCAGACCGGATTATCTTAACACTCGGCTCCGTCTGAACCTCACAGAGACTTTGAACATATTTCCTGATTACAAGTACCTAAATGGAACAACAAATACTTTATGTGATATTCGATATATCGATGAATATTAAAAACATACACACATTTTTTCCTCTCTATACACTCCATTTTATCATACTTAACAGCAAAAATTATGTTTTATTAGAATAATAAAAAAACATTTCTACCTGCTTAAAACAATATAAGAATTAATGCACAGATTAATAAGCCTAATAAATATTTATTATTTCAAGAAATATTAAATTAAAATACGAATTACATAATTAATAATTATTATATTTATACTAGTTAATAGTGCCGTTCGTGTAATATTTTTGATTATTAGTAGTTTCGTTATCAACAATCGTCACCATAATGCTATCTTTACTTAGCAGTCTGGATAAAATATTATTGACAATAGGAATTAAATAATTAAACTGTTAAGTTACTAGGATATTATTTAATTCTTTAAAATTATCGTACTTTAGCATTAAGTATATGATTTATCACTGGGCGGGCACTGGTAACAATTAACTACACTGTGGACATTTATTTCGTTGGCCTTATTATGTCACGAGGTTATAACTAAAATAAATATTATTGTGGATTAAAATTATAGTTCTATCACTTCTATGTTAACGAACTGATATTGTTAGTAATAAAATATAAGCTAATAAATAAAGCATTCAACTTTTGCATAGTGCTAACGAATTGGGATTCCTAATGTGTAAAAAAAACCAACACTAAGCTTTTAAACGTATATATTTTCCTCATAAAGGTATTTTATCTACTTTATGTTGTTCCCCTATTTCTTGTAACTGTGAATACAGAGAAAACGAAACTAAATATCTTATCGACCGCCATTAAAACAATTAATTAACTAATAAGTGATAATTAATTAGAAATATAATTTAAAATTTAGTATATGCTTAGTGATCTCCAACAGAAGACTGTATTTTTAAAAATGAGCGTAAAATTATTTATTTCTATAATATTATTTACTTTTTTAATTAACACCGTTGTGTCAGAAGCAACTGCTGTTGCTTATGCGCATGCCAGTAACCATCACAGTTCTGCAGGAACTAAACACGAAGAAAAGGGGAGATTAAATTTAACTGAACGAATGGAAGAACTAAAAGCTCATATCAAAGCTATGAAAGAGGAACATTTAAAACATCGTATGGAGATGTTTAATAAGCACAAGAATTGGGGGCAGAAACATAATAATAGAAAAAATCACAAAACAAGTCCTCCACACAAGGAAGTAAATGGATTGCATGTCGCAGAACCAGTTACAACAGAAGCGATATCTACCTATCTCATTAATTCCACACAAACAAAAGAACCTGTGACAGAACAATTGATAGGTACAACTACAGAGCAAATATTATATAGTCCAGAAGTAGAAAAACCTCATAATGTTGAAGAGGAAGCAAAGGATATTTTAACGACGTCGTCTCCAATGCCAACAGAAGAATCTACGTTGGCAACCATTATGGAAACGGTAACAGAAAAGTCGACTCTCGCCATGCCACCGACAACGGTAACAACAGAATGTACTCCAACGATGACGGTAACAGAAAAATCTAGCGTGGTAACGACTGTGGGAACGGTTCCGACAGCGGGAAGTACGGTAGGTGAAATTAGTGTTATGAATAGTACAACAGAATCATATTCCTTCATGAATCTAAACCATTCGGATCCTGAGGAGCAAACTGCAGCTCAAGATTTCACCAACTTGTCAGTGAGTCCTACTCATAGCAACGAAGACAGTTCGTATGACGACTTCGATATCGATATCCGAGACGGTGCTATAGGTGAATGAAAATGTACCTAATGAATAGCAGTGACATGACGAATAACAAAATATTGTTAAAATAAATAAAATATATAAACTTTATTACATAGTTTTGATCATATTTTTTTTATTTCTTAAAAACACGTTTATTTTATGGCTAAACCTGTTGTACCTAAACGTTTATATGAAAAATTATATATATATATATATATATATATATATATATATATATATATATATATATATATATATATATATATATATATATATATATATATATATATAATATTTTGAATTAATATTATGATATTCAAATTACTTTTAATACAGGAGTTTGTGAGGATTTCTTTACAATACGTACATATTACTTAGTTTAATAAAACAAATGTTATATTTGGTGGGACCAAAATCAATCTCTAAGTCAGAAATTGTAAGTTTATCGACCTAAGTTAATAACAAGTTCTTTGTTCATATTTATTTAAATTTGAACGATGCTTAATAAGCTTTTTTGCAAAAGTCTGTTGCAAAAAAGTTTATAAAACGTGTTAATCAAGCTTTCTGCTTAATATTTGCAGTTCATTATAGTCCTTTTGTTAATTCTGTTTAGTACATTTTAATTCTCAGAGAAATAAACGTAGTCCTCTCATGTCGATGCAAATAGTTTTTCATAGAGCGCTTTGATTGTTTTGAGTGTTTTCTAATTTTAATTAATCAATTAGAAAAAAGTATAATTAAATGGCCCACTTGGCTTATTTATTATTCTTGTATTAAAAAAAGATATAAGTGATTATGTATTTATCATAAACGTCAGTAAAGTATGGCCTACCCACACAAATGCGATATTTTTTATTAATTTCCTAGAACCTTTTTTTTTATTTACCTGCCTATTATAAAAATATATCATTATCAACTCAGATAAACTTTAAATAGATTTTTAATAGATATTTAAAGACATCATTAATATAAACTAATTTAGTGTTGTTACAATTTTCAATAAAGTGACACACGAAAAGTGTTGAATATGAGAATGTTACTCAATATTTTTTTAATACCGGGTCTCCTTTGTATTTTAGTGCAATGTGTTCTCTCTCAAATGAACACTCCATTGGTGTTTACAGAGACTGTCCCTGCATCTACGAATGCAAAAAATCTAATATTTTTGACTAGAGATGGTGTTATAAACTCACCAAGTTTGGAACTAGAGAAGAACAAACTGAGTTCTAACGTTGTAACAAGATTCGGAAACAGATTACATCGTATAAGGATTTTAAACAATCGCCCTACTTATCAGGTTCCTAGCCGAATACATATAACGTATCTCCGTCCTGTTCAAAGGTTCAAACCGAGTGGGGCAGTGCCATTGTCCATTTTACCTACAAATGCGGTTCACACGGAAAGGCCACCCTTGAGTGCACCCGCTCAAAAACCTTTTACCAATCCTGGAGGGCTGAATATAGAAGCCACAAGTGCACTTCCTAATCTGCAAACTACAAATAAAACGGGAAACGATTTGGCAGTGCCTGTCATTTACCTGAATGTCAAACGGAAAGGCCTCCCTTGAGTGCACCCGCTCAAAAACCTTTTACCAATCCTGGAGGGCTGAATATAGAAGCCACAAGTGCACTTCCCACATCTGCAAACTACAAATAAAACGGGAAACGATGACGACTACGACTACGATATTGACGTTCGAGAAGATCAATTCTAACGTTATTATGTTTATATTTTTATTACTATGTTTAAAATAATCAAATCAAATTATTTCGAAATAATCATTTCACATATATCTTTTCATGTAATATATATGATATGAAATAGTTATACAAGATAAGTACAATCTATACTTAGTAAACCGGAGTAAACTAAAACTAATGACTTCCTGAAAGCAAATGCTTCATCTGTCCAATTCAATGTTTTTGACAACCAAGAGGACTTGGACATATCCTATATTCAACATTTGATACAATAAGTTTGCGTATAGCACCCATCATTGAAAATCGTTTACTCTATAGATTTGACCTCTTGATCCACCATTTTTAAAGCATATAAGATAGCAAAATCAACAATATTAATTTGTGGGCTTCCTAGCCGTTTGAAAATCAACTTTCGAAACCAGAAATAACCTTACCTTTATCTAATTCTCAGAACGAACAATATCTCAATGATTTATCAAAGTTACATACACAAAGTAGTTTCCTACATACATACTAATATCTGGACGACACTAACTCCTTTCACTAACCCGCATATTTAACGTGCTGAAGAAGAAACTTCGAGCCCTCATAAAGACTATTGCAATGTCAAGTAATTATTAAAATGAAAATGATAAACAATGAAGTAGTCATACATTATTTAAGAATTTATTAAAAAAAATACATAATTATACTTTTATTAATAGTTGTCTGTTTTTATTTATATTTATTTACATTACTTCGTGGCATTAATCAATAATAGTGCAGTTGAGCCTATTTGTGGAAACAATGAACTTAAGGTCAATTCTCACTTAGCGGTATATTGATCTTTGCAAAAATCGTCCCCGAATCATATTCGATACAGCGCGTCTTTTCAATGAGCGGAAATTGTAGAATGGATTGTAATTATTTATTTATATTTACTTAGGGCTACATATTATGATATAAAATATTATCTTTTATTTAATAATAAATATATACTCAACAGTAAATGATATTGTGCATTTATTTATGTTTAAAAAAAATATTGAAATTAAATTTTTAAATCCATAATTATACATCTTCATCACTTATAGTATATAGGCATGGGCGTAAAAATAGGGAGGAATAGGTGGTCCGTGCTCACCCTAGTACAGTCTGGTGCCCACCTCAGAAGTTCCAAAAAAAAAAAAGAAAAATTTATAAAGACAAACCGTTATCAAAAAGTTTGAATCTAAACCCAGGATCCCTCGTAAAAAAAATCTTTAAATACACCAATGTATATATGTATCTAAATAAAGTAGCAAGAATATAACAGGTTTTCAAATATATAAAACTATACTTAGTCAGAGACGAGTCGTGTTAGTTGACCGGATCGTCGTCCACGCCGCTGGCCGTCGCAATTAAATTTACGTAGCGTGTACAATGGAGACTAAATCACACTTATTAATTTTATTTCTTACTATATTAAAGTGCAACGGACACGTCCCTATTCTAAGTGATATACTATCTGGCACACATGCCATAATACATGGAGTTGCTGGTGGTGTTATAGATCACATTTCACAAGGATTTCATTTGAACGTAGATGGGAAATTTGATGTGAATAAAAATGCAGACCAATCACCGCAGTACGCAAACCAACCACACATTGGACCACAGGGGAAACCTGAACAAACTATCGTTGTAGTAGTGGAAAAAGAGCACAATCACCACCACCACCATCGGCCTCATGGTAATAACAATGGCCAATACGGACCTGGGTTCAATGAAAACAGACCTAATCAAAATGGACCAGGAAGACCTGATTACGGCGAAAATGGAAATTATGGTAATCAGGACTTTATTCGCCCCCGTCCTAATGCTTACGATCGGCCATTTGAAAACAATGGCAACTATAACGGTAATCAGGGTCAAAATCAGAATCAAAACCAATACAATAAACCAAACAGGCCAAATAATTATGGAAATCCTGGTTATGACAAACCTCATTACCCCCCACAACATAATAACGAACTAAATAATAATCGTGAAGATTTTAATAATTATGGACACAACTCTCGACCAAACTACGGGAACAACTTTGATAATGGACCACCTCGACCTAATCAGTTCAATAATGATATACCTTATAGCAATCCAGGAAACCAGAATAATTATAATACAAATAATAATTTTAAGCCTTCTGGTTACGAAACAAGTACGGTTGAGTTTGTAAACCCTAATACCGGATTCTCGACAAGCAAGCCCAGCTCAAGCTCAACAAAGAAACCAGAGGACGATGCCCCTCTATTCATTCCCCTAAATCCCGAAGATAAAGACGATACCACTAATTCTGCTCCAAAACGCGAAACCGACAAGAAACCTGTTGATCAGGATGAGGATTTTGACCTAGATATAAGAATCAAAAACTAGAATAGTTAATATTAAATATCAGTGAAAATATATTTTATTTCAAAACCTGGAAAATACGCATTTTGTATGTTTTTTTATAATATATAGTTAGTGTGTGATCTTATTTTATTTTGTAATTTACATAAAATATTATATAGAAAATCATATATTCAGACAAAAATGTAATTAATAAATTAAATGCAACGTAGTATAATTTGTACTACTTAATTATTATCTTAAAAAAAACTAAGGACCTTGTATTTTTTATAAAATTTATGAAGGAAAGGAGGAAGGTTGATTCGAAGCAACGCTTAAAAATTTTAATAAAGCATTAACAATATTCATCTAAGAATAATAATATTTTGTATTAATTATAGTGTATACTAGGAAGCTATTTTTATTAGTTTAATTGGTAAAGAATTTAGATACATTAGTTTTCTCAAAAGCTTTACAAATCTTATAGCCGTAATACTACCTACCTACCTACTCAATATTATACTTACTTGCTCATAATTATTATAATTAAATATACAAAATGTACGTTATTTTACGTGCTCGTATGTACTTATATTTTTAATATTTCTACAACGTATTATTTTTTAACTTATTATGTGTGCAGCAAACATTAGCAATAAATGTAAAGTTCAAATGATCTATTTACAAGGTCAACTATATAAAATACGGTTTCGTCACCGTAGTGTTTCCCACTTTGCGATTCTCACGATGTCATTACAAATATACGACTAGCATCTTGGCTATAATTGTTAGTACAAAAAAATATAGTTACGCGCGATAAATACATCTGCTCTTACGCGTTAACATTTTATTACGAGCACATTTGCAAAGCTTTCAATGTATTGCAGAATTACATTGGATCAGTTTGGTTTAGATATTCAGTAAAACTAGAGTGTACACCTAGATAAGAAATCATGGTTGGTCCATGGTGGATCTTGTTCCTTACTTTTTTTACATTCAGTGAAACTATAGTGAGTTATAACATTATTGTTTCGCAAGTGACACGGACGGAGACTTTGGTTGTGACATCTAAAAGTTTGGACGGAGAAAATATTAAATTGTCAAGTTTGATAACGACCTTGCCAAATACGACAAAGTCTATTTTTAACGATGGTAAAATATTTTCGAATATTAAAGATGAAAATGAAATCGCAAGTGCAGAAACTAACACTAAGGATAAGCTGATAGATTCCGCGCAAAATGCGTCCAACATATTAAAAAATAAGAACGACCAATTAAATTCGAGCAAGTCGCAAAATGGTAATAGTAATAATACAATCCAGCGAGTTCAAGTTAAAAATATTGATATAATTCCTATAAAACTAAAAAATATCACACCACAATCAAAGGAACCTCAACAACCTATATCTAATATATCTTCAACGCAGAAACCGGAAAGACCAGCTAAACCTGCAGGAACAAACTCAAGAAATCCTAACATGACATTAATCGATAGATCAGCATTTGTAGGTGATCTATGTGCAACGGGCTTCGTCAAGGTTAATGGCAAATGTGTGGAACAATTGTAATATATGTATACATGATTAATCAATTTATCGATAATTATATAAGTATAATATACAAATATTGCTTAAGCATAATTGTCGATTGAAGTATTGTTTCATATTATGCATACAAACTTGTATGTTACTATTAAATATGTTGTACTTATAAACTCATGAACATTTATTGAAATTAAAAAGTGTAGTTTATTTTAAACTTAAAAGTTTATATTATACAAATAAATTATTAAATGATTTGTTTATTTAAAGATATTTTCATTTTATTTTCGTTAATAAAATTATATATTTATGCAGAAATAATAGATAAATTTATTAAATTTACATTGAGTTGTGAAAGTTGTGACCGGATATATTAAAATGTTGTTTTTTAAAAATTGCTTAAGTAAATTTTCGTACAAATAATAAATATTTGAAATGTGAACTTTTTTTCGTAGCAAATTTAAAATGAGACAGAGTATTATTTAAAAAAAGAAAGAAATAATGTTTTCACAAAAAAAAATCATACAATATTAGACAACAACAAATACAACCTAATAAGTTATAAATATATTATAAAATAAAAGAAAAAAGTATAAAAGCATATTTATTTATTTTTTATTTTTATTTATTTATTTAAGTTAGTTTTAATTATTGAGCTCCATTATAATTAAAAATGGTATATTTAAATGATTTTGTTGAACAGTAACATTGGATTTTAATGTCAAGATGTGAATTAAGTTGTATTTTAACTTTTAATCTGTGGTCACGGGAAAAAAATCACATCGGGCGCAAGCGCGACGAGGCTTGTGTTCGTCACTTTGACATTTAATTGTTCGAGCAGCGAGTGCGAGACTTACGACGACTTCATTTTAAAGAAGCCGGCTAGGTCGAATCCTCGCTACGTATCGTTAAAATTTATAAGTTAATATAATTTTATTAAATTTATAAAAAATATTTAACATACGTACTATTGGAGCGTAGTTAATAATTATACAAAAAAGATCTATTATAATTCTTCATCAAAATATTCCACAAAAGTACTTGCACCACGTGTATTTAAAAGTATAAAAGTGAAATAAGTCCTCCATGAAACTTTTTGACTAGATACTATTCAGAAAGCATTGTTCTAATAAAAAGCAAATCGAAAACTGTAAGAAACTTGTGCATAACAAAGTATTTTTTGCACGTGCTAGTTTTTACAACAATAATCATGTCAAACGCAGAAGGTGACTTACGGGATGGACTCTCGGCCAAAGAAATTTTTGCTAACAGTGAAGGACTAACTTACAATGATTTTCTTCTTCTTCCTGGATACATTGACTTTACCGCGGAGGAGGTCGACTTGACATCACCTCTTACCAAGAAAATCAACCTAAAAGCACCTCTAGTGTCTACTCCTATGGATACTGTAACTGAAGCTGATATGGCTATCGCTATGGCTTTATGCGGAGGTATTGGCATTATACATCATAATTGCACTGCTGAATACCAAGCAAATGAAGTCCACAAGGTAAAAAAGTACAAACACGGTTTCATTCGTGATCCCGTTTGCATGGGTCCCAAAAATACTGTAGCAGATGTAATAGAAGCCAAAAAGAAAAATGGATTTACAGGTTATCCTATCACTGAGAATGGCAAACTCGGAGGGCGCTTGATTGGTATTGTGACGTCTAGAGACATTGACTTTAGGGAAGGTGACCCACATCTCAGCTTAAAAGAAGTTATGACCCCTATTGACGAAATGATCACTGCACAGTCTGGTGTTACTTTACAAGATGCTAACTATATCCTTGAAAAGAGTAAGAAAGGAAAATTACCTATTGTAAATGGTGCAGGTGAGCTTGTGGCTTTAATTGCAAGAACAGACTTAAAGAAGGCTCGTAGTTATCCCAATGCCTCTAAAGATTCAAACAAACAGTTGCTGGTAGGTGCTGCTATTGGTACAAGAGATGCAGATAAAGAGCGTCTTAAGCTTCTGGTGAGCAGTGGTGTGGATGTTATTGTTTTAGATTCCTCTCAGGGTAATTCAACTTATCAGATAGAAATGATAAAATATATTAAAAAGACTTATCCAGATATCCAAGTTATTGGTGGCAATGTTGTTACCAGAATGCAAGCCAAAAACCTGATTGAGGCTGGAGCTGATGCTTTGAGAGTAGGAATGGGTAGTGGTTCCATTTGTATAACTCAAGAGGTAATGGCTTGTGGATGCCCTCAGGCTACAGCCGTATACCAAGTTTCCTCATATGCCCGCCAGTTCAATGTACCTGTTATTGCTGATGGTGGGATCCAGTCAGTTGGTCATATTGTAAAATCTCTTGCTTTGGGTGCTTCGAGTGTCATGATGGGTTCACTTCTTGCTGGGACCTCAGAGGCACCTGGTGAGTACTTCTTCTCAGATGGAGTAAGGTTGAAAAAATACAGAGGTATGGGCAGCTTAGAAGCAATGGAAAACAAGGATGGCAAAGGATCTGCAATGAGTAGATATTTCCATAAGGAATCTGATAAACATAGAGTGGCTCAGGGTGTGAGTGGAAGTATAGTGGACAAAGGGTCTGTTCTCAGATTCCTTCCCTATCTCCAAACAGGAACACAGCATAGCTGCCAAGATATTGGTGCTCGATCCGTAACAAAACTGCGTGAAATGAGCTACTCTGGGGAATTGAGATTCATGAAGAGAACTTATTCTGCACAACTTGAAGGAAATGTACATGGCTTATTTTCATATGAAAAACGATTGTTTTAAATCAACTATTATATTATATTTGTCTTAAGTGATATACAAATTAAGCATTTTTATAAATTTATGATGTTTGAAAAACATGCCATAAGCCAATATAAGAATTATTTTGTGTACTTGTATATTTGTAAGATTGAATGGTACATGTGTTATATAAAGAACGAAGATATTCCATTTTATTACATTTTTATTCCTTATGTTGATGTTAATGATAAAGGACCAGATGTGAAATGTCTTTCATAAATAAAGTTTATTAATATTATTTTTTTGTTTGTCTCTATATAATCCCTTAATTAATTAAGTATTAAATTTATTCATTTCGTGGTTACTATCACTAAACTTGAACTTTCAGAAAAAAAAAAACAAATTTACAACAATGAAAATTGCTTTAAATCATTCAACAATCATATTTAATGAGTAATAATAGAACTAAATATCAAACTTACACTTATCCATGTATTGTATATAGTAACAAAAAATGTATAGATAACTTTTATATACGTTTACAAAGTATTATAAGTAGTAGTTAGTATAAGTAGTCAAGTCAACAGATTTACAAACTAATCTTGTTACAAATCCTTATAAGGCTTCATGAACCACTTACATAATGTGATTAGGTTCACAGTATTAATACAGTGGTAAAGGAGGACAGGATAATTCAATAAAAACGCAAAATAATTTCTAATAATCACAATTTAATGGAATTATAACATGCATATGCATTTTTTATGGATTACGTCGACAATAAATACGATTGAGAGTGCTAAATAACTTAATAAAAAATAATAATGTGCCACATCTATGCCTAGGACTGGTGCGTTTTACAATATGTTTATTTCATTTTGATCACAAAAAAATTGCACGTTTCGCTGCTCCGTCGTCAAATTTAAACTTAATAAATAATACTGAAACAACAATAAAAACAAGTCATACCGCCATTACTCAAGTAGGCAATCCGTTATACATATAAAAATATTTCTTGACAGTCTCTCCTTTGAATAATGGACGCCTAACACTAATTTGAGGCTCAATGTTGATCTTAAACCTGTCAAGACAACCTAGCTAAGTTTTAATTTTGACCTAAAAATATTTTTTTTTTCATTTATTCACTAGACATCGACAATAATTGCATTTTCAAGCAATAATGTAAGATAAAATTTAAAAAACTTATACATTAAACAATATAATTTAAATCATTCATAATAAACCCTTTCCTTCAGTTCACATTTATTAATTTCCAATTCGTAAAATTTGAGACGAGATCTAATCAAAGATATGTCACTTCCCGCACCAGTCGGAATGCATTAAGTCAAGCAAAAAGCGTATAAATCTTACTGAGATTATATCTTAAATATAATAAACACGTTCTCGTGTGCACAGAACCTTTACTGCGACCGTCGTCAGTGAGAACCATGCCTAAGCTACGCTAGCGATATTTCGTATTATGTGCTACATAATATATCCTGCAAATTACGCAAATTCAACTACTTTTAATTGTGTTTAGTATAAGTAACATGGAAGCTAAAAGTTTGAAAATGAAGTTAAATCCTTATACAAAATGTATTATGTTCCATCGACGACATCGCAGTTGTGATACAAAAGATGTCATGGGTATTTCGAGAATTTGTTTCAATCTGAGTACTGTATCACACCAGAAAATGCTGTGAATTGATAAAAAGTTCTAAGGGTCGATCCACTCTATAGCGTCGGTCACGATTCGTTCTCAATCAGATTTCAGTCTGTTAAAATATGCTCATATGAGAAATATTCTTATATTCGTGATTGGATTGAAACGATAGTACGACCTCATTGTTACTCATGACAGACACTATAGTGTGGATTCTAAATCTATTTACTCCTTGTCGCCGTCCGCGTCGTCGTCCTCGCGCTGGAACTCCGGGCCGTGGGTGACGTCGTCCTCGAACACGATCTCCTCGGGATCGGGGGCGCGCGGTAGGAATTCCTCGCCTGGGCAGATATTTTTGAAGATTTCCTCCGCCTAAAAGTTGTGAACGTTTAAAATATATTTAAAAAACGTGCATAACATTTTCAACTATATAATATTTCTATTAACCATTGTGTAGCAACCGCTTTATACATTTTTTCCTACAGAGGTGCTAAAAACAAAAATTGTAACAATAATTGTGACGTCAGAAGCATTCACAGTTTTAGTGTCTATAGCAGTGGTTCCCAACCAGTGGTCCGAGCCTAAATATGGTCCGCGAACGATTTTAATTTTATGACTGGGGATGGCGAGGGGAAGTTTCTCTTTAATTATCACATTTAATTTTTATTATACCTACATGCATAGTGGTCCCTGCTCCCAAGAATGATATAAAAGTGGTCCTAGATCAAGAAAAGGTTGGAAAAACCCCTGGTCTATAGGATGCGTGTTATTCTTTAGTTTATATGTACATATATAGAGGTATTTAGATATTCGCTTTACGAGCGAATTCAAATTTTGCTATACTAAAAATAATATTTTTATCAAGTTTATTATTTTTAAAATATAATAATATTATGATATCGAACGTCAACTCTTGTATACATTCGTAAATTCATTATAATAATATGTCACTTTTATAATAAGAATTGCGTAACGAAATGTTCATGTATTTGAAGTGTGATTAGACAGATAAGATTTTTTTTTAATATATATTTTTACCTAATCAGCTATTATTGTAGGTCAGAATAAATAAACATTTCTAAAGGTCAAAACAATACTTTTGAAAGTAGATACATATATCGTAAGGTACTACTTTACTATGGGAAAATATGGATATGGTGTAAGAAGCAAAATTGGCTGAAGATTCAGTTCAATAAATATTCACTTGCTTTGAAAAATAAGAGTACAAAACTGCGAAGAACTGGACATGATTTTCTCCGAATGGGCATTATAAAAATTAATTTGATTTCATCATGTTAAATAAACCCAAAAGTATTCAGGACTTATCTATTATTAGCCACTTCAGATCACAAAATGGTCCCAGCTTAACTGAAATGTTCACCGAAGAAAATTATAGCAACAACAAAATACAGCATTAATAGGTACTGTTAATATTAGTGGACATATAAATAACTTAAAATAAGTATTGGGAAGAGAAAACACAGTATCAATTCAGGAAAAAAAACAGAAACAAAGAAAATAAACGCATATGGAAAGAATATATTTTCGGATAAGACATCCCATCTACTCCAAGAAGGAACCGTTGCACCCGAAAGTACAAAAAAAAACTGCCTTAGAATATCTGAACTCAGCAAGAAGATTAGTGAACATATGAGGAAAGTCAAGAACATAAAGAAACAAAACACAATAAAGAAGTATACATAATTTCTTATAATTTCTTAAAGACGAAAATTACACAAATAAAATAAAAATAAGTTGAAATATTAACAGAAGCTAGACTATTATCGTAATCTGGAGCAAAGAAAAAACGTTAAAACCACAGAAATTAATATTATAACAGACTTAGAACTGATCTCAAAAATACTTGCAGAGGGGCAGTAAGAGTAATCAACACGCAAAAACTAAACAAATTCCCCGATGCGGTGCGGTAGATATAGCGAACTACCTAGGATCCACCATTCCAGCGACTGCCTCTAAATGCTGCACACAGACGACATAGGTGATTACTGACCGATAAGCTTAACTTCCGATGTTTATAAAATCTTTTCAAAAATAATCCTGTCACGAATCTCTTCTATCCTCGACGAAAATCGGAGAGCACTGCCCGAGGGAGATTGGAAACCACAGGAGAAGAATTCTTAATACTAAAAAGAGTGGGACAAAGCGATCTCTTATCACTAAAGATATTTTAACAGGTCGGTTTCCAGGAGGCGCGGGTTCGAGTCCCGCTACGTTCAAATTTTTATACGTTTTCTAATTAAGTAATCTTTCCTAAGTGTGGATTAACACTTTAAAAATGTTTAAAAATATAAAAAATATTTTAACAGCATTAGAAATGATATTTACTAATATACAAGGGGATAATTAAACTCCGCTTTGCGGGCGGTCTCACCTTATTAAGAAAAGATTTAAAAACTCGAAAAAATTTTCAACTAATTATTGGAAGAGTACAAAGGCAGGATTTCTAATAACATAACCAAAACAAAATCAATGACCATTGGATCAAAAACTATCGATATTTAAAAAAAAGCTGTACCCCGCACAGAGCTGAGTAGGCAGAGGGAACCTATTGTTAAGACACTCCGTTCCCTACTTACCGCCGACTTCTAGAGACATTGCGTGTTGAGAGACAGAACTCAACGCTTCGCTTCGCCACAACGACGCTTTAACACAAGAGCGAATTTAAAATGTAAAAAAAAAGAACAAAACGGTAAAAGAACAAAACGGTAAACGGTGTTGTCCACAACGCTGTTTTTCAGCCCCATTCTAATTTACAATTCTTAAATAAAATAAATGTTATAGAAAACAAATAATAAATAGAAATAAAATAATAAAAATAG
Source organism: Heliconius sara (assembly GCA_917862395.2). Taxonomy (NCBI): domain Eukaryota; kingdom Metazoa; phylum Arthropoda; class Insecta; order Lepidoptera; family Nymphalidae; genus Heliconius; species Heliconius sara. The sequence goes on along the minus strand of OU860796.2, from coordinate 3,319,603 downwards.
CGTTTAACTTTGAGCCCCTGCGCCGTGAATGCCCACGGTAACGTTGACCGCAGATCTTGTTAGTTGAATAGAAACGATGAAAATGATGTAATAACAGCATATATATATATAGCGTTCATATCACTGGATTGCCTTACAATAAATAGGTTATCCAACAAAAATGTTAAGTTATATTCAAATAGCAGTCCCTGAGATTTGAACGTTCAAGCAAGACATCTCTTCAGCTTTATAAGATTACTATACATAGAGATGTTTTCAGCAATATATCATTCCTTAATTTGGTATTTTTTGCTTAGTTTCTAGTAGGTGCTAATGAAGTAACACATATGAGATAAAGAGTTCCAAATATAAACAAAACAAATATTATCATATCACTTTAAAATTCAAATCATGTTTTTGTTACTACTCATATTTTTTTTAACGCATTTTTATCTATATGATATTATTATATTTTAAAGTTGGCATTTTGTTTGAGGTCAGCTGTGGCGTAGGGGCACAAAGTGTTACTGTAAATGCGAGGAAATTAAATATTTATTTAATTTTTTTCGCTCTAGCGTCGAGCCAAAGCGCAGCGTTAATTTCCGCCACTACGTGTATATTGAATCCAGAATTTCCAATCCAGAAATTCGGCGGAAAGTGGGGAAGGGTGGGTCTTAACATTAGGTCCTCTAGGGTAGGCACCCTGCTGGGTGCGGGATGCGGCGTGAAGCTGATTGATTGATTATTTATTTCCATTTTGATTGTGCAAATAATTTTTAAATTGTTTTATATATAAATCTTGCAATCGTTTTTTACCGACTTCTAAAAAGGGGGAGTTTAACATATCTAAATGTGAAATTTTTGGAATTGAATAATAATTTGTACCATGATCTAAGAATGAAGAAGATCTAAATATATGATTGTCCTTAAACATCTGGAAAATTAAGAATCATATCACAATGATATATTTTGGTTGAAATAAAGTACAATACTCCTACTTAAGGAACAGTCCAAGTTTCATGACAATGAAGTTGTAGAGATATATGTATTATATATTAATATTCACGCATTTCTGAAGAATAGAACATATGCATAATATAGGCACTAGGTAAATAAATTATGCAAGCCGTTAGTAATTAAAGTTAATTAATAATTTTTTTTTATATTAAACTAATAAGGAATCAATATACACAAAAAAGTAAGATATAAAAGGAATGTCAAAAAATTGACTGATCTTAATTACACTTTATAGAAAATATATAAAAATTTTAACGCAGCGGGAACAAAACTCGCACAAATACTGTCTGAATAAAAGTTAATTGGTCACTACTGTGAACTAATAATGTTTCTTTAACTGGGATTTAAAGGACAGTAAGGAAGGACTTCTTTAGATAGAGTTTTACATAGAGTTTTAGTTTATAGTAAGATTGTTATATAGTAATTTTAATGTCAGTTACAAAATTTTAAGTGTAAATTGAATTCTCAGAACTATGAATTGAAATTACCATTCAAAATATTTTTTGTCGTTGTTTTTAGATAGTTTAAAAATATTCATGATTTTCTCTACCTAACTAAGAATTGGAAAATCTTATTATAAACGTCGAAACATGGCCAAACTTTCAAGTCATTTAAATGATTTTTATTTATAAAATATGAAAATGTAAAATTATATAATGTAAAACACCGTTATAAATAAAATGAAATATATTGAACATTTTTTTGGTATGTTACTTAGACACTACAAGAAGAGAAATATTCAGGAACATATATATATTTTTTATATAATGAGACTCGAACCCGCGTCTCCTGCGAACTATTCAAGCTCTCTAGCAAATTAATCATACTTTAATAAATGCTTACCAATAAAAAAAACCTAAATTTCAGGAAATATTCATAAACTGTAATATCTGTGGAAAAGTATTGGGTTCCCAGCGGGCGAAAAAAACCCCTGCGCATACGCACCTGGTGCACGGCGCGGTCGAAGTCGAGCGCGGCGTCGGGCCCGCCGCACACGTGCACGGGCGCGCCGCGCGCCGCCGCGCGCGTGTCCCGCACGTTGTAGAACAGCGACCACAGGCACTGCGCGCAAACGACACGGCTTAGCTTTACGGTGTTGAGTGGGGTGTTGAGTGGTAAAAAATAGCGACAAAGAACTCATATTATAGTCCTATATATAGTAAATTAATAAAGTCAAGTTAGCTTAAATTTCGCCGCTCTGATAACGCGGCGTTCGATTCCGTCACTCAACACCGTATCTCTAAATAATGAAAAGTCATATACACTCTGTATTTGACTTTTCATTATTTAGAGATACGGTTAGTTCTTTTGTGTAACGACTGCATACTTTAAATAAAAGATGTATGACTTGACTCTAAAACTGAAGTTACAAACACATACATATAAGTGAAATTACAATAACACGCAGATTGTCTTTTGTCACTCAGTAACCATCACAGCAAAAACCAATAGCATCAGCAATAAAAAAATATAACAAATAATAAATAAAAATACAATTTAATTAGTTTTGCCTTCGAAAAAGGAACTAGTTTGGCTTAAATCGACTTCAGACGATTTTAATATGTCTGTTAATTAGAAAAACTGTTATGGCATTTCATCCAAATGACGCCAAGATCAAATCAAAATATTCTTACTAAAACTTTTTTATGACAGCTATTTACAAATTTAATTGATTTTTTGGATTCCTGGGATCTGGTCTCTATTACACTATAAAATGTAAAGTACCTTAGGTTTGTCCGACGTCTCAGTCTGGTCGCCGCCGGACATGTCAAATATCTTCTCGGCGTACGGCTTCAAGTCGCTCTCGGCGTCGTTCACCTTGTTAGTTATAAAATACACCACGACTGAAAACAGAAATATATAAAGAATTAATATCTATGAAATCTATATGAGGCCAGTCGAGGCGCAGGGGCACTAGTGTGTGACCGTAAAAGCGACTGGTTGTTGGTTAAGAAAATAAAATATTTATTTAAATGTATATTTTAATGTTTTCCCCATTTTTCGCAAAATTAATATTATTATATTCTTTAGAATTCAGCGCAAAATAAGGAACAGATTGTCTTAATACTGTGTTCCCTCTGCCTACCCTGCTGTGTGCGGAATACAGCGTGAAGCTGAAAAAAAAATACTATATACATGTAAAGACAAAACGATGTATGTAACTAGTGTTGAATGGCGGACTTCAACGCCGTGTTTGCATCGTTATCAGAGCAAGGAAATCAAAATATTAAACATGCCACTCTGCCGGGTGAGAATTGCACCCATAACCGTCGCGTTCACGATCGCACTCTTGTGCCCCTGCGCCACGACAGCCTCGTATCGAATATATTTTTAATCGAATAAATACTTTAATAAATAAAAAATATTTCAACAATATAATATGACTAATGATTATTTAAAAATAACTTAAACCTCCGAGCATCAAATGCAATAAAATTATTATGGGACACAGGCTGTTACAACGCTTAAGAGTGAGGTCAAATCTTAAATTTCCTCAATTTGTCAGTCAGTGACTCAAAAGTCGTTTAAAAACTCCGTCCAAAAAAAAACAACAAACGACTATAGCAGTGAAGTAAAAAACATCTGGCTACAAAAAGGTAAACTGTAGTCAGTAGATTGTGCGCATGATTAGTTAGATACTCAATACGTTATTTTATTACTATAATTACAATCGCACGTATCGATTTTTCTTATAAATCGAATTGAGATAGAAAAAATCGAGAATTTTGGTATATAATATTTTGTGATTATTTACACTCCTACATGTATTTATGGAACAAATAATATACTGATGTAATGGAACGATAATAAAATATAAAAAAAATCGTTTGACTTGATCGAAATGTTAACTCCATTACCAGACAAAAACTGTGCAAATTCTTTATATATACTTTGCAAAATTTCAAAAATTCAATAAACAACTTCACTTAAACAAGATCATATGTAATATAAAAAAATACTTACAAAGTCCCTTAGGACAGGATCCGGTAGCCGGACCTACTTCCAGCACCGTCACAGCTGAACCATCCTCGATCAACGGCGGGAACCGCAACAAGGTGAGAGGCTCCTTCTCACTAGGCATTATGGTTGCATTAGTTATAAAAACTGCTTTAGAAATATCAGTGCTTTCTGCACTTTCCGGTTGAAGCAGTTCCTTGGGGCATTCGTTAATGCCGATGACCAGGTGGTCGCATTTGAGCGTTTTAGATTTGCTGCCTATAACCACTATTTTCTTCCCGTCATCGTCAGTTTTGGTCTCCACAGAGTCCACCGGTCGGTTCAAGCAGTACACACCGCCGAACACAGCGCATAATCTTTAAAGAGATATTATTGGTTAAGTTATCAAATAAATATTTATCAATTAAAATACTATTAATTATAATCAATAGGAAGTTACACAAAATAAACATTTGGCACGAGCCCGACTGTTATTGTGGACTCAAATGTAATACATTTATTTCCGTTTCCCGGTTCTGTTAAGTTAAATTAACTACATAAGAAGAAAACACGTGAAGGCAAAGAAATACGCAGATAGGCAGACGGAATCACTCCATTCCCCACTTGCCGCTGAATTTTCGAGGCAAGACACTACGTCTTGAGTGGCGCCGCTTTGCTTTGGTACCAGAGCGAAGAAATGAAAATATTAATAAATTAAAAAATAAATCCCCGATTGAGAATCGAACCCACAACCTTCGCGGGTACAGTCACACGCTTTTTTTCGATTTCTTCAAAAAATCTTATTTGTTTATGTCTTAAGAAAGATTTTGACCCTCTAATTTAGTAACGGATATTAATACTACCAATATTATGAATACCAAAAGATTATACGCTCACGCAAAAATGAGCGGCCGAGTTTAATGTATATTTAGTATGAAGAGAATTTATGTATGAAAAGAAAAAAGTATCATCATTCTTTTTTATTTCGATAATTAATATATATCTACGTCAAAATCCAAGTGCCTTTTGCTTATCACTACGATAAGAAGATATCGTGCCTGAATCAACAAAGTGATGTTATACTAGTATAATTAACAATTATGGCGCAGGAGCACAAGTGTGACTATAAAATCAGCTGGTTGTGGGTTCGACAACCACTCAAGGAAATAAAATATTTATTTAAATTTATATTTTCATTGAGTTGAGTACCGCCACTTAATACGCAATGCCTCAATAATTCCGCGGAAAGTGGGGAACGGAGTGTCTTAACACTAGGTTCCCTCTATCTACCCCGCTGCGTGCGGGATACAGCGAATGAAGCTGATCAATATCAGTGAAGACACATGTTGTTACAAATAATACAATTATCAAAATGTTAATGTCCTAACAAACTGTCAGTCGTGCATCATGCGACGGTAGAAAGTCGCCTTATTTTCGAGTGCGCGAGCGATGCACATCTGGGTCAATGTACTCGCCGCAACACTTTCATGGTTATTTTGCACTTAAAAATAATAAACGTTCACAACAATGTTTTAAGAGATGAGATTTTCAATTTAATTTGAATTAAAATTTAATTAGTGATTTAGCTGATGCTGTATATCGTATAGTGAACGGTAGGCGGACTAAACCCAGTGTTAAGACATCTTGTTTCTCAGTTTTCATTCAATTTTCAGTGAGAAAATGAAAATAATTATTAAGTGGGAATCGAACCTACAACACATGTTGTGTTTACAGTCAGACGATATGCCGCTGCGCCACTATGGCTTCCATTAAATCATTAAAAATATAATACCGAAATCTGTACTCTGTATCCAAAATATTGTTAGATAGTGAAAAAAATATTGGCAATAAACATTTTAGAGGAGATAGTTGAAAATTAAAAGAATGTGCCAAACAAAACAAATTCATTCAGCACCTCGAGTTGAAACTGCCAAAATATACATTGCATCGAGTTTTATTCATCATTAAAATCGCGAAAAGAAAATTGTTTGCAAATATTTGTATAATTCAATACTCCTCTCGCGCCCGTCGCGCGTCAATATAAATAAACTTGGCCGTCCACGGTGAGTCAGTATCGTTACCCATTTTTTTTATGTATAGAAAGAAACGTAATATTGTTTCTTTGCAAACTATAAGTTTTTCTTTAAAGATTTCACTACAGATTGAAATGTTGGAGATAAAATGAAAGTCAATACTTTATTTTTTTATGCAGTTTCATGCCTTTTTCTTGAATATAGCAGTATAGGCAAAGGGAACCTAATGACATGAAGGGAAACATACATTCCGTACCCCAATTTTCAAGACATGCATCGGAGAGTTGAGTGGTGAAACTCAACTATGCGTATTCTTTACCAATATAAACATTAAAAATCGGCTCGAGTGGGAATCGAAACCACAACCATTGCGTTTACAGTCACATTGTCCCACTGCGCCACGACGCCCTAAACGCATTTGCTCACTGATACATAAATAATACGATTTTTATACGATGATACGATTTTGTGTTAGGAATTTAGGTTTAAGAATTCATTAGAAGATATGAGCTACTTTTAAATATGACAACAAGTTCATTCGCTATCATCAGTAGGCCGAGATCCTACGTGTTGGTTGAAAGCACCTATGCCTAATTACAATAAAGTAAAAGTATTATGACTATCGACTATAGATAGATTATAGGGAAAATCATTTTTTTCACTGAATATTGCTCGTCAACAAAATTAAATAAGTATACGGGAACTGTGAAAAATATGAATGCACCTTAACAAAAATAAATAGTAACAGATTAGAATATAAAACACAAATATTTCCCCGTGGCAGTACTGACATGTTCGTAATATCTTAGTTTAATTTTATTTTCACTTATTCTTATGCTGCATTGTTCTATGATATTTTCTTATACTAAAAGGCACAAACAAGACGTGAATTTCAATCTATTTCGCATATTAGCTATATTAACTATAGTAAATATGAAATAAGACCCACCGACAGAAACACTGAGGTAGCTCCCCGCCGCCATACATCGGCCACAGGAAGGGCGTGTTACCATAGCGACCGAGGCTCATCAGGAACTTCTTGCATTCCCTCACGCCCTCCAAGCACGGCATGTCGTCAGTGCCGCCGGCGATCGCGAACAACACGTAATGTATCAAATTGGGTGTCAAGCCCTTGTGGGTTAAATACTCCTTGAATGTTTTGTCATCCCAGTCTAGGACAAGGAAATGTTATTATAAGATATAATACACACATTTAAATTACTAAAAACACAAAAATCTCTAAAAGCTCTAATTGTATATGTTAAAAATTTCTTGAAATTGAAGCTAGAATTTTAATTAAAAAATATTATTAATAAAAACTAATTTAAGAGGTCAACAGACCAAAACTTTAGAAATTCCTACACTAGGTGTATTCGGTTTTGCATCACAAAAGAATTGCACCCAAAATAAACCAACCTTTAAATTCGTTGTTCATTTCTTCCTCACTATATCCAACGATCGAGGTGAGCATCTTCATGAGCATCCTCTTCTCGACGATGCTCACCGCCTCGGTGGCGAACACGTCGGCCCGAGAACACGGCACCGGCATCAGCTTGTCATTGAGCCAAGTTAGTACGCGGGTGACACAGCGGAACTCCACGTAACGAGCGATGTTCGAAGATATCAAGAGCTCTACCAAAGGCCCTCGTGAGAACAGCAACTACAGTATAGAGTAAAAAAATTTAAAATTATTTTGAAGTTTTAAAATAAAAAAAATATTTTTCAGGAGCATTGCACACCTATATTTATCTAACAAATATTATGAGAAACACTGTTCTTTAATAGGCATGTTTAAAAAATATATAAAGTATGCATAATTTTGAAATGTAGAGAGAAGGCAAAATTAATTTTAATAGCTAAAAAATTATATACAAATAAATATTCATAAAAATATTAATATCTGTATAGATTAATTTGGAGCTAGTTTCTTTTTTTACGCGTTACGAAACGTCGAGTTATATTTTTTTTATTATAGTTCATATTTTAAAATTTCGAATTAAACATAATGATGAGACGCTTATGTTGTTCAGTGTATGGTAACAGTGATGCACTCGAAAGGTACTCGAAAGGAATTATTATGCGTTTTTTTTATTGTGAATGGAACTGACTTACGATATAAGAACGCATAATTATTTCTATATAACAGAAACAAAATGAAAAGACAAAAGAAATTCATACATTTTAATAAATTTTGCCTATGCATCGATTATAATATAAAGGGGCACTGTACGTTGAATCTGCCACTCTTTTAAGAGATACGGCTATGGGATTGGAAAGAAATACAAAAAAATTAAAAATCATAAGATATTTTCATTCGTTATTCAAAATGTGAAATATTTGAACGAATGATATGAAACTATAAAAAAGTTTGTAATGGAAAGTTCTAAATGTGAATATTACCTTGAACATTGAAGTTTAGATATCTGATCGGTTGCATTGTTGAAGGGTGATGTAATTTCATATAAAAGAATTATAATAGAAATCATTACACCCAAACAAAAGTTATAAAAAAACTCTCAAAGAAAAAACGAAATAAGCGCTTTACTCACCGTCTAATTTTAAATCCAACATCGTTAAGTGTTGTCTAACATAGTTTACAAATCACTTGAGACGGTTAATTAGATTTTGTGAAGATATAATATAAGAAGATATATTAGTTGATAAATAATTGACTCTATTATAAAGAAATGGAGGCAAATTAATGTTATGTTTTTACATCGGCATCCTGTTTTTAAAAAGAGTGTAAAATTATTAATAATGTAAAACTAATTCTCGAAACTCGTAACGAAATTTCTTTTTAGTTTTAAAGAATATCAAAGCTCAATTTAAGAGCATTTTTGTACCAGTCCATAGAAAAAAATATTTAGGATTAAAAATCCTTAATTTAGAATTTAGAATTTCTTAAAAACAAACTAAAAAGTTTGTTTTTTAGAAATTCTAAATTTTGTGTTGATATTTTGTGTTATTATTCCACACTTAGGAAAGAAAAATACTTATTAGAAAACGTATAAAAATTTTAACGCTACGTTAAAATTTTTATACGTTTTCTAAATAAGTATTTTTGTATTGATACTTTGTTGATAATTTGGTTTCGAGCGCATCAGAGTAATTCTAAAATACGGGAGCAAAAATACTATTGTTTTATAATTTTAAAGTCATTTTCCGTATTAAGAAAGGTGAACAAGGATAATCTAAGCAAATTAAGTGTCAAATGACACAATATAATGTCCCAATGTAGTTGAACTGTACACAACTGTCAACTGTGTAGCGAAACGGCTTATTTGGCAATGGAATATTGTAATAAAATTAAGAAGATAACTTAATATGTATTTAAAATATTAGGCTCGATAGTCTAGGTAAATAAGATTTCGCCCTGTAACCGATGCGTAACTTCATACACAAAACGCAACAAGAAAAAAATAAATTTTGATAAGCGTCGAAAAGGAGGAAATGGCGTCGATTTTGATTTGGTTTTTTTTTGTTTGAAAATAGTCAGTGCTTCTCTAGTTGATTGTTTATTTTGTATAGCTTTTTGTGTCGGGGATTTTTAATTATCAATTATTTTCGATTAATGTCACTTTAGTTGTAACATAAATTATTTAATAAATGGTCATTTAAAAATATTCTTAGGTATAGATATACATGTTATAACTTACCATGTATACATGTTATAACTTACCTTAGGGGTCATGTCAATATAAAACTTTCTATATTCTGTTGCGAAGTCATTCTGGCTCCAAATTTTTTTTGCAGGATCAGACTTGCCTTCTTCAGTCTTAGTCTCTTCGCCTTCCGGCTTTTCTTCTTGCGGGGAATCCCTGTTGATTATAATTATGTTGAAAAACAATACTTAAAAAATAAATTATACTCATAATTGAAGAATAATTCAAACAAAAAGCGTGTACTGTACATGACAAGCACACACGCAACAATCTCCAGAATCCTTAATACTGCGTCCCTCACTGGCACCCTCTGCCTACTTGGATGTGTGCGAGATAGGAGGACATAACGACGCTCATAAATCAAATATATAATATTTGTTTTCTATGACAATTTTTCACTTCACAGATATTTCATTTGAATAAAAAAACGCGTTTATTTACAGAATTATTCTTTTAATAAGAAAACATTGCCTCTCGTGTAACTTTGGATCAATGGAGTTAAACTTCAGGGATTGATAAAGGCACTTGCATCCGACATAGTTCTTAGGCCGGTGTGTAACGTGTCCAAACCATCTCAGACGACGCTCTTGGAGATTATCCCCTACGTCACGGGCTCCAAGGATGAATGTGTTAGGTATGCGGTCAGACCGTGTTACGCTGCACTACTGGCCAACTGTAATGGCCAACATTGGCTGCCGTATAAAAAAAACGGCCGAAACGATGCCCTTGTATATCAGACCCTTGAGTTTGAACGGTATCCTGCGATCGCAGACCACACCATTGACCGACCTCTCACCATTTGGCCCACGCAGCGCTTATCCGACTATAGACATCTTAAACTTGGGGCTTTTCCGACTGGTTCAAGTCCGATATGGATCGTGCTCGAGTCCGGGCTCTCGTAGGCCATGTACACGGTCTTCGACACATTTAGTTTAAGACTGCCGTTCTCAAGCGTACCCTTTCAGAGGTTCAGTTTACGCTCCAACATCAGTTGGTTCTCATCAATCTTGTATCGAGCACTACATTGAATAAGAACGGACTAAGAGCCAAGGCCTGGTGAACCCCTACTGTAATCAGGATGGGCTTAGTGTCACCAACTGCAGTCCTAACCATGGAAGCGGAATCGTGGTACATGTCTCTGATAACCTCAATATAGGTCTCAGGAATCCTTTTAGATTGCAATGCTCACCAGACACAATGACGAGGCACAAAGTAAAAGGCCTTTTGAAGATCTTAAAAGGCCACATGCAGAGATCTCCTTTTTTCCCTATGTGCCTCCATAAAAGTTTAGAGAGGGAAATGATATAAAGGGATTGGTAAATATTATATAATAACTCAATTCTTTTTTAAAAATATCCTGAGATTATTAGGCTTTATTAATTTTGTTAAGCATTATATTGAAAATGATGGTGTAATGTACTATGATTTTGTATTAATATACCATAACAAATATTGATTATACTTACTTGTTAATATACCATTTCTCATTAAGATTGTACACTTGAAGTTGCCTATTTGGATCAGAATTGACCTCTTTAATGAATTTTTGCAGTCCATCAAAGTTGTAGGATGCCCATAACCCTCCATAATGATCACTGAAGTCCAAGTGAAGGACATCTTTGCCTATTCGACTACATGCTGCAGCGACAATGGATTCCACCATTCCTACAAGGGTTTACAGCAATAAAATTATCACAACATTATTATTATATTAAATCTTACTGAATTTTAACGGGACTTTTGTGATTTTCAATACAAGCTTAGAGAAATAAATTATTAACACTCCTTCACTCTGGTGGTGCATCAGGAATAATTGTTGCATTTATTGAGTCTCAACTTCATGCTGTATTTTGCATACAGCAGGGTAGGCACATGTTAAGCCACACTGTTTCCCATTTTTCATCAAAATTTTCGAAGGCATTGCACATTGAGTTGTGAAACTCAACACTGGGTACTTGCTTTGGTGCCAATTATTGAGTCTCATTGATTACAAATAAATTAGGGTAATTTTTATACTGTAATTATTAAGTGGATAAAAATATTAAGCTATACATCTAACCAAAACTTATTATTTTAGTTATTTAATTAATACTTAAGTAAGACTACTGCAAAATACCATTTACATTGTTTGATGCAAATTGCAAATCTATGCCAAATGCAAATATATTAAGATTTCATAGTGTAGTTAATGGGAGATAGAACTTTCAGAATAGAAACTTAATGAAGTTAAACAATAGTTTCAAGTTTAAGTATGCACTTAAGTAACATAATTAAAATTACAATCTCTTTGCCCAACAGACCACAAATAAATCTACACTCTAAATGACATTGCAAATATGAATTATTAAAAAAAATATTTTATAAACTAATTAAATATGTTCTTTTATTACACAAAAAACGTAAATATTTTTTTAGCTAATTAATAATTTTCAGTTTTACAAACTTCGAATTATTTTTTTCTAATTGGAATATCTAACAAATTTTAACAAAAAATCTACATATTTCTTTAAATTGTTATGAATACAACAATAACAAATTAATAAATAATTATTAATGAATACAACAATAACAAATTAATAAATAATTATTAAAAGCTTACAGCAACATATGAATAAACATCTTATCTAAATAGATATGATCATAAAATAGTGAACACGTCATTTTAATTTTTAGTTCAACGCTAAATATCTGATTCATTATAATTTGGAGCTGTAAAAAATTGTCGGATGTATAACTCGACCGAAGCGAATGAAAAAAGCTGAGATCGATACCTAAGTAGGCTACCTATCGCCATCACGCCCGGTCTCATTTATTGAATAATGTATGACTTACCCGTCCCTACAACGATGACCTGGAAGTCAGTCGGTAAATCGTCATCCATTTTTCTTTCTCAATAGGTCGGTCACAAATTAAATTTTTAATTTTAAGATATTTAATGTAAAATGTGCTAGCACTGTACAAAGGATTTTTACTTTCTCTGACATTTGAATATGACAGTGACAACTAAGCAGAAACAGAACGGATACTTGTAGCGTGATGTAGTATTATTTTAATTGGTTATTTCATAATATAATTTAAATATTTTATATAAAACTAGTTTTATTTTATACAATAAGAATAAATAATCATGATAATTGTGATATCCCCATCAATTGCTTGTACCAAAAAACTTACCACTTAAAAAACTAACCGAGGAACTAATAACTAAATGTTCTCAACTAATAACTTCAAAAACACGTAAAATAAAAAAAAATAAACAGCCAATCTTTCAGAGGTACTTACTGTAAATTGTAAGTGATAAAGTCAATAAATATGTGGTTCAAAGTTTTATTTATTTTCATAATTTACGTATATGACACAATTTTGACGTGTTGGACATTGAATGCGGGTTAAAATTTTACGGGGGGAAATATTTCATGATACAGAATAGTAGTTCTTAGTAAAGATTGATAAATATACTACTTTATTATCAAATGTATCTATTCATCTTATAGAAAAAAAGACAATGATTTATTATATAAATAGCTAGGTACTTGAACCTTACCCTTTAAAACTATTGACTTAATTTTAGAAAATCAATTTTACGTGTGCTATTAATAAACTACTTGCCTACTTTTTGCGTGTTTATTCCAATGGTCACATTATCTTTGGCTTTTTGGTTCATTTACAGTTTAGTTAGTTGAAAAGTATATTTATTACCTTTATTATAGATTATTTTTATTCCTCTTATATTAAGTGGCCTTGTATGTTACAAAAGCCCATATTCGCAATATAATCTCAATAAAAAGCAGAAACACTGACTAACAACTTATTCCTTTGCCTTATTTGTATGTTTTTTCTCATTTACTTCGCTCTGTATCTCGCATATAACTGTATAAGCAGAGGGAAACTTAAGACGCACCTTTCTCTATTTTGTGAGATATTGGGGATACTAAATCCCCAAAGCGCGTCGTTGCCTTAGTAACAGCGACTCAACGACGCGCGTTGTATTTATTCATTAACTCATTCTCCTAGCGGAAATCGAACCCACAATCACACGCTTGTGCCACAGCACTACGATAGCCTCCGAACTATTAAATAAATTTAAAAAATCCAACATTTACATTTAGTTGTAGTTACAACAAATATTTATTGCACATTATTTATTTAAGCAACACCCCGAACAAAATATCATAAAAGAGTAATTAACACAACATAGATGCGTCGTCAGTGCACGTCATTGCTGGATGCAATCCGCTTTGGCGGTTAGAGAAACCGACATTTATTGAGTCATATTTAACTTTATTGTAGTTTTATGTTCGTGGAAACGGGGCATTGCTTACACAGGAAACCAAAAATGTGATCGTCAAAAATGAAACGACAGTTGTGTTGTGTTTTATATTTACAATATTTTTACATACATTTCAACATTTTACAGACTACTGGAGCTCTTTTTTATTCGAGCAACGAACAGTTACATAAACTAACACGTAAATCTAATTCGTAATAAAAACGATCTGTGTTAGTTAATCTACTGGGCCCGCGGTACACGGGATCGGCACACTAGAATCAATAAAACCCTGGTGTGCGTACTACAGCGCGGTCAACAAGTCGTGGCCGCCCTAAAGTCAGGTGTAGGTGGCTGCGCAAATTTCATTTTAGGATTTTTCTTACTTTTGATTATTTTCTTCCCGAGAGAACAACGCGCAAATATTCAGAAAACCTAACTTCAGGGCGGCCACGACTCGTTGACCGTACTGTACATTGTTACTAAACGAGAACAGTGGCAGTATCCTTGACGAGTAATATTCGTAGGTAGGTTCAAGCAATATTTTATTAGGCCTCTCCCGTTTTCAGTTATTGTTCAAAGGACGTATTGGTCTTGTGCGCCCTTTTAGTGGGTGAGGGATAATTTAAAACACTATACAAATATACAATTTAAAATTGACTCGACGACTACCCTACCGAGTTCACACTAGCTACAGTTTAAAAACATCATGGAAAGTCCGGGATTCGATATACACGATACGTCGAACCCAAATGAGAGTTTCCGTTGTACATCACTCACATTTAAAAAAAAAAGCAACGTCAATAAATAATTCAGCAGTCCGAACAAACGTAGACCTACGTTGTATTGCCACGGCGAAGGATTATGAAGCTTAGAAAGTACTGGAGTGAGGCTTTATGATAATTGTATAAATATGATCTTTCACCACATTTATATACAAAAGTATAATTTTGTATGTACGATGATAAAATTAGGTAAAATAAATTATTATAGTGCCGATCCAGATTATAAATTTCAATGTATTGTAGTGAATCCAAAATATAATTTCTTAAGATGATAAAAATAAATTTATAGCATAGAAGTGACCAGTCTCAAAGAGTCAAAAATTCTTCGAAAATTTTCAAATACGATCGTTATCACACTTGTATTATCTGGCTACATTAACCGTGAAGCCATATCTAATATTATAATTCTCGAGACTCGCAGTACACAAGCCTCCTAATTAAACAAATCGATAATTTAAACATACATTTAACATCCGCTTATCAATTTTATAACAACCTATGTTGATAAAAAAAAATCTAAATGCTAGGACAGTACATCAACAATAGCCGTACTATTTACAAATTCTAGTTTGGACAATCTAAAGTAAAGTAAAATATTTTGTGCGTAGCTTTCGTGTTCGTTTTTTTAATTATAAATAAAAAAAACTAAATTAGTTATTTCTTTTCTACAATGGTTTACTTTACAGTTTATGACGAAATAAAATATAATTTACGCACAATCTTTTAAAAATCGTAGAAAATTTCTGAAGGTTTTTCATTTTTTATTTTAAATAAATCTGTACCTAGATCATCATATGTATAAGTATATTATTGTGCCATTCAAACACTAATTCGGCAGATTGTTATACACCTAAGTTTTTAAAGAGAACACTAAGTGGTGACAATACCAGCGTAGCATATGAATTTACAAAATAATTTTTGCATTAATAAACATAATATTTAAAATCTGTTTATTACAAAATTGTATAGCACTCTGCAACGATCATATTTTTAATTGTTATATAGTAAATATGTTTAAATACATAAACTTTACGGTATAAAAAAACTCAATTTGTTACTATTATATAATAGCTATGTGATTTTTCATTGTTAACATAATAACTATGATTAGATCCCGAGTCTGAAACTATAGTACTCTTAATATTATAGGCAACATATAAAGCGTTAGAGTTTGACTAGTAAGCTTTGGATTCGATAGTTCCATATCAGTTTGAGGCAATTCATCAAGTAAAGGCCGCGTTCACAATTCAAAATCCTATCACGAGAACATTAACATGGCGTTACACTTATTGACATAACAAATTATTTACATAATAATTATAACATCAAAATATCGACACTTCCGTATCTCACGTGGTACGAGTTACGACTGGCAAAAATACAAAGTAAAAAAATGACTAAAGCTTATAAAGGAAAATTATATTGAACCCATACCTATATTTTGTGAAAGTAGTTTCAGCATGTGCCTATATTTTTCATATATTCTAAATTTACTTTCGGTCCTATATATGTAATAGCCAAAATATTTATTATATTAAATTCAATTTAATGATATGTAAATCAAAAAACATTGATATGTTCCCATGGAAATAAAACTCAATATATTACGAAAAGGTCGATATTTTAACATAGTTTACAACATATAATGTCGGGCAATAGCGCCGGCGACTAGAATAACGTCTCACGGGAGTGCTCGGCGCGCTCGAGGCGCCAGGGCGGCGCGGGGCGCGCCGTGAGCTCCGTGCAGTCGGGCCCGCCGCTGTCCGTCGAGAACTGCTCCACCTCGTCGTCCGTGGAGTCAGCGTCGTCCTCCGCGAACACCGAGTCCGCGCCCACGGACGCCGCGTCGCACTCCACCGCGAAGGAGGGGCCCACGCTGCCCACCGACGCCAGCGGCGCCAGGCGGCACGCCACGGACGAGCCGCGCCGCTCCAGGTACGAGCTGCCCGAGCTGGAGCACGTGGCCGAGCTGAGCCGCCGCCGCTCGCCCACGCGCAGCGCCGATCCCGGCAGCGAGTCCCCGCGCAGCGCGGCCAGGCGGCGCGGCGGCGCCAGCAGGCTGCCGTAGCCGCCGCCGTACGACGCGTGGCGCGCCGCCCGCGGCCACTGCGGGCCCTCGCCCAGCGACGGCCGCGCGCTCCGGGCGCGCTCTGACAGCGCCTCCTCTATAGCCGCGCTCAGCTGCCGCTCCTCCTCCTCCGCCTGCTCCTCCGCCACCACCGCCTCCGCCAGCTCCACTATCTTGGGGTCGTTCAGGGCTTTCACAGATTTACTCCGGCTCTTGTAGACGATTAGAAACACCATTAAAGCAAAGAAGCCGCCCAGGGTGGCGGCTATGCGCACGCCGGTCATGACGTCGTACGTGGCGTAAAATTCGATGCGCACGCGGTCGCGGTCGGCCTGCGACCGCTCTGTGGTGTGGTTGACTGCATTTGTTTCTCCGTCGACCCATCCCTCCTGATGTTCCATGGCGCGGTCAAGTTTTCATTGCCTGCGGACATACCAACTGTTAGAGGACTGTTATCGCGGAGTTCTGAATATTTGTGAAGAGCTTTCAGATAATATAAAGCCCGGTAAGATAATAACTGATACAGTGACTACGGTAACGATATAGCCAATGTCATTTCTGACTTCCTAAATTATTTCTGCAAAAACAGTATGTAATATAAATAATAATTTTAATTAAATTTTTAGTCTATGTTTATTTTCTAGAAATGCAGCGTAACTGGAAGAGTGAACAACAATGTTGTCGCTAAGCGATTTCCGTTCGCCAGTTGCCGCCCAGCCCGACCGACGTATCTGGGACACGGCATATCGCAAAATGTAGCTTTGCTTTTGCACCTCGATCCTTAGCTTTCGATTATATTCAATATATTTGAAATAAGCAAATGTACAAATTGGTATATATTATATTATCCCAAATAAGTACTATTGAATACAATATTTATTAATATTATATAATATGCACCTTTTGTGAAATAGATAGTATGATACCATTAGTAGTTAAGTTATATTAAATATAAATAACAAGTTAATATACAAAAGATAGGAGAAGCTACACAAAATAACTTGATAATAAGAGAATTAAACTAAATTTTCCTGAGGAATCTTTTGTTTTTTTGCTTACATGATCTAAATATTACATTATATTGGAGCCAGTTGCGGCGTAGAAGCAACAACTCGACCGGCTGTGGGTTCAAATCCCTCTCGAAGAAGAAAAAAAAATATTTTAATTCCCTCGCTCTGATAACGAGACAAGGACTGGCGTTGGCGAATCAACACACAATGCCTCATCTTAACACTAGGTTCCACAGGTTCCCTACCCTGCTAAGTGCGTGAAGCGTTTACAGCATGAATCTATGAAAATATAACTAAAGTATAAGATTAAATACGATTTTTTCATCTTATACTTTGGTTGAATCTCCTCTGTTTGAATGTCTATAGTGTAACTCTTTATTGACTTTATAAATAAAACAATTAATAAATGAATTTTAGCAGTTTAATTAGGTTAAAACTTAACTTTAAATCTGGTGTACAAGTTGTACTTTCGGAGTATGAACATTTATCACTCCATTGAAATGATGAGCAAATTGGGATTAAATTTGTAACAAGAAGTAAAAATAGTCTCGGTAAAAAGTAAATATTCGCGCCTTCACGACATGGAAAGAAAATATTAAGCTCTACACTTGGCAAGTGCGGGTTCAATTCCTATCGCGGCAAAGAAAATGTCTAATGGTGTAAAATTTCTGAGGCTATCTAATTATATTATAATTTTAATTAAAAATGAAATTGAAAGATTACGATAATAATTGATAACAGTATTTTAGAGTACAATGTTATATCTACATCCCTCTAATTAAACACATTGGTGGTCCGTATGGCCTAATATCCCATTGTATGAATCTGCAATTGTCTGATTTTTTAATGAAACTTATTTTTAAGAATGATACATGATAGTAGAATAGCTTACACCAGGGTTGCCCAGGAGATTTTTGCCGCAATTTCTTTTAATTAAATTTATGGTAATTAATTTTTGTTGAAAAATTGTACTCATATATATTTTTAGGTGAATCCAACAGCATTTGAAAGAAAAGTGTCTAGGGTAAAGGTAGTAGGAGATGTGCGTGCCTGCCTTCTCCTACTCCCTGGTCGTCGACGGCGAAGCGGTTCTGGATTCGCACTGAACTCGTGAACCCGCTCCGCGGCCTCCTTCAATGTCATAACCGATTCACAAAAGGAGACTATGGCATACCCGTTCCTCTCCCTATCCAGCATGGCCCTCACACACACACTGGATAATGAGAGCTCTCTACCCACTACGGCCATCGGGGTATGGCGTTGCGGTGTCCAAGCAGGACATTCAGCGAGAGTATGATGGGACGAATCCACGGGCGCATTGCATTCATAACGCAACGGGTTGCGGCAGACGGAGAGGTGACGCATTCTTTTTAAAATTCGTTCAAAAAATTTAATTCATATAAAAAATATGTGATTGCAATTTTTCAACATAAACGAATTACCATAAATTTCATTAAAGGTGATTGCGGCACGATTCTTTTAGGCAACCCTGGTATAATCTATTCTACTATCATGCATCATTCTTAAAAATAAGTTGAGGATAAGATGTAATGGGATCTTAGACCAAAAAATAGTTAGTAAAGTATCGAAAATGAAAAATCGCTAATGGTTTTATTGCTCTCTTGAATTACTAAGAAGTGTAGTACATCAAAAATTACCCTTGTTATTAGTTAAACCACAATAAAAAAAATTTGCAATTTTTCACTTCCGATACTTTACCTAGAAGCCATCGATTCATTTAAATATGTAAAATTTTAGTATTCCCAAATATATTTATACGTACAACATTTATAAACAATTTTTTATTATTTATTATCATTTAACAATTGAAAGTAAATATATAGTGGAGTCCACAAAATAACAAACTTATAAAATCGTTACTATATTAACATAATTGCGCCCCTTAGTTCAATTTTATAGGTATTAAAACAATACGTCATCCCACAGGAACCATTTTATAGCGATAAATAAAAGATGTCTTCGTGAATCGTGTGTAATAAATTTAACCACGATCGGTAGAGGCGTACAGACATCCAGAGATTATCAAACCTACTTCTTCATTTATAATGTAAGAACAGTGCCTTACTAAGCTAATGTGGTTTTAATATTTCAACAGTGTAACTTTATATTGTTTTATTGAGATCGGATAGTGGAAATGTTTTGGCTCGGCTCATAGGATTATCAATTTTACTATTGCGATAATAATCGTGTATTAATGCAATATAGATACTATTTTCGGACATTGCTCCTTCAACACAAAATGTAATCAACTCATTCATCTCGAAAAACAAAACAATCTATTTTTGATTAAATAACTAAAACGCACTTTATGGCGTAGACCCAGACGAAATGCACAACAAGGCGATCGACTAAGCTTCGAATTCTTCTCAAGTTTTATAAATGTATAGGCGTATATTGATACGTCAGCCGAACAATAAAACTGCAAGTCTTTGATAATGGCGAGCGAATTTAAAACAAAGAGCAAGAATAGTATTGTACAGATTTCAATGACGCTGATTCCGCGATGTATTCGGAGGTTGCCTTTTGTATTGTTTATTTCCTACAAATAAGTACAATGTCTTCGTGGATAATAGTGATAAAATCGTGTTTTTATGATTCTAACTAAATTAATTTTTTCGATAATTATGTTTGTTTTCTGGTAAATCGTTATAGAAAAGAAGAACTCACCTATGAGTCACATACACACTTATATATATTAAAGACAGTATTATGGGTGCAAAATTTAGCATTGTTCTATACCTATTGTAGCAGATATTGTACACATATAAAGGTTGATATATAAAGTCTAAAAGATTTTTTTTTAAATAGAAACTTATATATTTTATATAAACATTGACAAAACAATTTTTCCAATAAATTTGCTCAATTCCAAGACATATCCATTAGCAGGTGTTAGCATTGTTGTTTTCAATTTTCAAATTCCAGCTGCTCCATGTATCGCACACACAATGAAACTAAATATAGAATACAGGTAAGTAATAAACAGTAGAGTAAGAAACAACATTCAAAATTACAGCTTGCTCAGTTTTGAAAATGACTTTGAAAACAAACAAACACCACTACTTAATATTGAAAAACCAAAACTTGCATAAAAATTACAATAATTTCTTACTTTATTAATATCAACTTTTGGTCATAATAGTACAAAATCTGACTGTAAGCATAATAGTTTAATTTCTAGTTAGGGAATGAATTATTTTCCTCTAACAATACAAATAAGAAACCATTTAGTTATTTTTAAAAGTCTCCTTCTTATCTTGTAAAATCAAATTTACTAGTTAACCACAGTATCCTAGTAAGATATTTCATGAAGAGCCATTAAGCTTTTATTACATTAAAATAATGCAAAAGACAAAGTTTGTTTTAAAATAAAGATAAAGGTCATACTTATAATAAATAGCTTGTAAATGCCACATACTATATGAGGATAGGCAGAGTAAACACTAGGTTAAGATTTTTCCTCAAGTACTACAGAATTTTTGAGACAGAAAGTGTTATACAGTGGATTATTTTGCTGCCGTAAGAGTTAATAATAATTACTACAATGTACTTATGTCATCTTAATGTATAATGACAACCTCTTTAAATTTTATATATAAAATTCAAGGGAAATATATAATTTAAAATAAATATACATTTTTTATTTTTAAAGTTTTCTTTGCTTGGGTCTCTTATTTTGTATGCTATTAAGATATACTTAAATGTAATAAATATATATATATACACACATACATACATACATATATATATATATATATATATATATATATATATATATATCCATTATTAGATTTAGTTACACTATGAAGCTTATTTTTTAATCCATATTTAAAAGCAAAGTAAAAATTTTACCACATTGTAAGAATAGTGCTGAAAAAAAATAAAATTAAATTAGCTTCACGCTATATCCCGCACACAGCAGGGTAGGCAGAGGGAACCTAGTGTGACACTCCGTTCCCCACTTTCTGCCGAATTTTAGAGGCATTGCGTGTTGAGTGGCAGAACTCAACGCCGCGCTTTTGCCTTGCTGAATAGTGCTGAGATCAAAAATATACAAGCCTGATAGAAAAAGGTCAAAATTAATAAAAGATATATATATAAAATAATAGTATCGTAACATTTAAACGTAAAAATTTCATGAGTTAAAAAAAGGAAAATGAAATTAAAAATTATATTTACCATTTATAGAGCATGATCCAAAGCCCGAACAAATTGTCAAATATCTTGGGTGACGAAGTCTTATTATGAACATGTCCTTGGTATGTTATTATAATTTATACATCTATACATTGGAAATAATAAAACACATATAGTAAAAATAAAAGCAACAATTCAACGCGCGCCGATTATTTTATTGTAGATATTAATTCACATCAATAATTACGCTGGATTGTACATGACGAAATAAAATATTCATAGTTTATTTAAACTAAATACAGTCACTAAGACAAATATATCATAAAAAACTACTGGGTTATACTTAAAAAAATATCTTTCTTATTTATAAAAAGCACTTAAACATTTTTAGATTTCAAGAAGCACCACCTAGCCAATGACACTAATTCACCAATAATAAGCACTCTGTGCTCTCCACTGACTACTCGTACTACAAAAATGTCAAATTCCTAACTTTTTAGTTTTTGGTCGCAACATCCAGAGTATGTAAATCTATACAAAAATATGACAGCTGCTATATTACAAGCGTTTACCAAGATTGTGACTTTGGATTTAATTAAAATATTTTTATTATATATGCAGATGTTTCAAATGTATACATTGTAATTAAATATATTTTCCCTGAAACCATGCTTAGTCTATGAATATGATCAGCTATTATCTATGGTGTAATAGCACAATAAAATTGTAACAAGATTGACAACTGACAAGCAGTTTTTTTAATTACATTTACAACTGCAACTTCAAGTATTTCATTATTTTTTATTCTTTCATGTAATATCTATTAAATGCTTTTATATATAATTTTTTTTAAAAATTATATCGAGTAAAATTATGTGAATTTGCTTATAGAGGACAAAATATTTTTTATTCCTCACTCGTATTATTAGTCTTACTATGTCTGAAGAATGGGATGCATATGTAAAAGATCCTCGAACTATTTGTAAATATGGCATTAAATGTTATCAAAAAAATCCAGAACATCATAAAAAATATAAGCATACACCTCAATTAAAAGCTAAAGCTTCAAAAATTCAAAAAAATAATCGTTTTCAACCTTATAACAAGGCTAAACATGTTAATACACAACTAAAAGATACAGGAAGTATTGAAGATACAGTTGAGGAATTTAAAAAAATAAAAGATGATGTTAACAACCAACCATCAGGCTCAACAAGCACAGATACTGAAGTCAAAGAGGAAAAACTAGAAACTTCAGACGCTATTGTAAAATCGGATAACATTTCTTTTTATGATAAAAATTCTGAACACAGCATCTTGAAAGATTGTTTTTTAGTTGAAATGCCAGAAGATTTTTATAAATTTTATGAGTGCCTTAATGACGATTCAGAAGATGTAGAACAAATGTTATCTGGTGTTAACTTACAACTTATAGGTCCTTTTGAGTTATTTTCGGGTAAATTACCTAAACTAGAGGACAAAAGTTTATATTTAATACATTGGAGATTTTTCTACGATCCTCCAGAATTTCAGGTTTGCAGAAAGATATAAAGGATTACTATTAAGTTATTCAATATATCTTTTTAGATGGATTAACTAAGCACTCTTACTGTTCATGAACATGTAATTTAGTGGATGGACCAGTGAGATGGTCAAGTTTAATTTGATTTGGGACCCAGTGCATTCAAGAATTATATTTTCTAATATTTGTGAATATTTTTCTATCCTTGGTGTTTAAACACAACTTAAAAAAGTTAAAAATAATTTCAGGCTGTTTTAAAAAAGAAAGGAAACAGTGAGCTTCATATAGGATATTATAGAGATGACCCAAATGAGAAGCCAGTGTTTTTAGCCAAAAATGATAGTAGTGCAGGTTATACATTGACACCAGTTTCAGAAAACATTTTTGGTGCAGTATAGTATGAGAAATTATTAAATTATTTTGAACTTAATTGAATCAATGAAGCAAATACAGCCATACAAGTTGCTTTTAGTTTAGTTATGTTATTTTTAGATTCTTACACAATTAAGTGATATTTTTATTTTTAAATGTTACATGTATGTTGTAATAATCTATTAGGTACAGTTTAAAAATATTGCTTAAAAGTTACAGAAGTTATGAGTTTCCAAAATATTCCATTCCATGTTTTATTTAATTTCCCAATTATTGATCTGTATAGTGGCTTTATTTGCTAAATATATGATTTGAGTGTAACAATTTAACTTCATTATTGTTTTTATTTTTTTTAGTCAGTTTTTACAAAAAGAAAAGAAATCTTCGCCTTTTATATCAATTGCCTGTCAAAAATTAATGGAAAAAATAAAGAAATGGGCTGAAGAAAACAATTATTCTATAGAAGAATTTAATTTTAAAAATAGAATAAAAAATATTGTATGTAAAACATTCCATGGTGCTGGCATTGTTGTTCCATATGACAAAAAAACTCAATTAGGTTATAGGAAGTTAACAGAAAGTGATGGTAAATGTAAAAATATATTTTTTCAAGCTTCATACTGTACCCGACACTTAATACACTTACACCATACTTTTAGCACACTCAATTTTGGTGGGACATCCCAATTTTTTGCACAAAATTTAAGTGTCTTAAGTGGGCAAGTGCAAAAAAAAAATTGTAACATGTTTAGGAGTGTAGAATTGTGGTTGGCAATGTAAATGTTTTTTCTGTGACATAATTTATGGAGGTCACCCTAGTGCTTTACATAAAAGTATAAAGTACAATGCTTTAAAGTAAGGCACTTAAATATTGATCCAATATAATTTTAGTAAACTTGAAGAAAATGTTCAAGAAAATTGAAGCAGCAAGTTCTGAAGTGGAAAAAGACAAAATCCTTTCAGAGTTACAGCCAGTGCTTACTTACGCAAGTATAGCAATGGATGAATGTGATTTCGGAACAGGCCTTGAAGCTGGCATCGCTTGTTTTTCTTCAGGATTGCGGGAACTGTACACAAGTGCCTTGACAAATTTCGAGGTTGCTTATTCATTGTTACAAAGAGATGTGTTTGCCATAATTATAAAGGTAATTAATTATTATTTATTAAAAAATTATGACAATTTCATGACTGACTGTAACAACGTGGGGAATTTTCAAAGAATAAAGGAATAACATAAAGTTATACATTTTCTTCACTCTGGAGTGCGATGTTGAGTTTGGCTACTCAACACGCAATGTCACTATAATTTGGCGGAAAGTATCTTAACACTAGGTTCCCCTGTCTACCCTGTTGTGTGCAAGATACAATGTTGTGAGATGCTAAAAAACAACATCTTGAAAATTAAGACAGTTTTCTCTATACAAACTAATACATACAAAACTTGGGTCTAAATCTAGACTATGCCAATAAGTATGAGAAAACTGCACTGGTTTCTTATAAAATATGACTTTATTGATTTTGATTTGAAATAGCAACACACCATTTTTTTGTCTCTAACCGTTACAGTAAGGGAGTTGTGGGGGTAATGACTTTTAATATTAAAATTTATTTTCTCGGTATCTATTAAAAATATCTTAATGAAATGTAATATCATAAAAATCTATCATCGTAGGTATACATATGTATATTCTAGACGAGGAAAGTCGCGACCAGTCTTAATAAAAGCTGTGTTCAATTTAAATTTCATTAATTATTTAGGTATTAGAAGTGTTTAATATAAAAAAGGGATAATTCAACATGGACTACAAACAGTTTATTACAAATTGACTTGTACAAATAATATTTGGATTTTGAGGATGATGAGGATATTCAGTTCACAATATCTAATAGATACCGAGGAAATAAACTTTAACGTTGAGGGTTGTTACTCCAATTACTCCTTCACTGTATAGGTTAGAGACAAAAAAATGGTGTGTTATTACTATTTCAGATAAAAAACAATACAATCATATTAAAAATAATTAATTAGAAGCCAGTGTGTAGTTACCCATGCTTATCGGGCTAGGGCGGAAAGTTTATATGTATGTACTCTACTGTAAGTTAGCATTTTAATAATTTATAAAAGAGAATATTTTTTGTATAAATTTATTTTGTATAGATTTTATCTAAATTCTTTAGTTTCAACATTAATTCTAATATTTTCAGATGCATATAAAGTATCGTCGTCGGGGTCCACATATGTCACTGTTGGGCAAATAACGTTTAAATTATTTTTAAAGGTAATGTCAAATTCTGAGATTTGTATTTTGTATAATATATGAAAAAATAAATTGATTTGTTTTAACATTGTTTTTATTTAAAGTAATTTTTACATAATATTTTTTGTTTTCAATGTATGATGAGAAAATAGTTCGTTCATTAAGAAACTAACTTCTTAAACATTAAATTTTATCTTTTTTGTGAAGTCAATTCTAACAATAACAATAATAACGTTATCCCTATTTTTTTTTTTTAATGTCACAATAATATTGTACTTCACATGTAGCTATAATATTTTTACTTTTCTATTGAGATGACTAAGTGTTACAAAAAAGGACTTATGAATGTTCACTTTTTATTTTATTAAAAAAAATATTGTTTACATCTCAATATTCCATCATAAGAATGTCAATCACAATCATAAATAGTTATTAAAAGACCTAGAATTAAGTGTAACAAGCAAACCTGCCATATTTATATACATTTTTTGACCCTACGACAGTACCAACCAATAAATCACTTAATTTTACAAATAATTCTATGTCTCATAAATAACTAACAAAGGAACAAATTTATTAAAAAAAAATCCATGCAATGGCATAACTTTTAGAAGTGTAAGATAACAAATAAATTATATAGAAGCAAATAAAGCACTGAGAACGGTCATGGCGCAGCGGCACAAAGTGTGACTGTAAAAACCGACTGGTTGTGGATTCGATCCCCACTCGAGGAGATGAAATATTTACTTAAATTTATATTTCCATTTCTACGCTCTGGTGTCGAGGCAAAGCGCGGCGTTGAGTTCTGCCACTTAACACGCAATGCCTCCGGAATTCGGCAGAAAGTGGGGAACGGAATGTCTTTCACTACGTTCCCTCTGCCTACCCTGCAGAGTGCGGGATACAGCGTGAAGCTGAAATAAAGCAATCTCCATTCAGATCAACATTGGAAAATTAAACAAAACAAATTTTCGTATTAACCCTTAATAGCCTAGAGTTTCAATTTTGATACCAATCTTTTAAACCGAATGTTCACATTCCTATAAGTTTTTTTTTATAGGTTGGCTGTACGTATTTTACTGTTGCATAATATTCTTTCGAACGAAATTAAAAAAAAAATCTAATGTCATTATTGTTTTATTTTATCTATGACATATTACTTGCGCGGCAAAGTGGACAAGTAAACACATTCTACTAAAAGTTTTGTTGAGTACAAATTTGATATATTTTCTTTTTCTGAAGAATATAAATACTTTTGAGGTAAGTGAATATATTATTTTTGCTATGATATAATTATTTTTTGCGAGTGCATGTTTTACTTGAAGAAATTAGTGCCATTTTTGTGAGTATCAATTTTGATACTTCAGGCATTCCGCCCTACATAAAACCTACCTACTAATTCTTTAGCTATAAAAACTTTTTGAACTCCCGTTTCATTATTTTTCTGCATGGCTTGGTGTTGGGATTACATTTATTTTTATTTTATTATAGAAATATATCCAAAATGCGACCAGAAGACATTGAGAGCATATTGAGGCGGTTAGAAAATGGTGAAATTTCGGAAGACGATTCCACCGACAATGAAGATGACATAGACTATTATTCGAGCCAAAGAGATCTTCTGATGGAGCTAGAAGACGAAGAGGATGACCCGAATTTGAATGCAGATCCGCCTGCAGCAAACGTAGACATGCATCATAATTTTGAGACTGTAGAACGAAGCCCAACTCCTACAATTAGCAGCCAGAACAACCTGCAAACTGCACCTTTCAACTCTAGAAACTTAGTGTGGAGAGTAAAGAATATGGACACAGTCCAAAATGCTTTCCAGTTTGATGGAAACACTGAGTATTCACAAGAAATTATGAATTTAGACACTCCTTTTCAGTTTTTTTCTTATTTTTTCGGTGAAGAAATTTTGAAATTTCTAGTAGACGAGTCAAATAAATATGCCTTCCAAAAGAATCCCGACTTTACAGAACCTGTAACTGTCTTAGAATTACGTAAATTTATTGGAATTCTTATTTTTACTAGTGTATATCATTATCCCAGTGTCAGGTCATACTGGTCAAACATCACAAAGTTTGAACCCATAGCACAAACAATGAATCGCAACAGATTTGATAAAATTCGACAAATTTTTCACATGAATGACGACTCTAAACATTTACCTATTGATCACCCCCAGCACGACCGACTGCATAAAGTAAGACCAGTGGTAGACTACTTGAACAGGAAATTTATTACTGTACCATTTGAGCATCGTTTATCACTAGACGAGCAAATGTGTTCCACTAAAATAAAACATTTTATGAAACAGTACTTACCCAATAAGCCCCATAAGTGGGGATTCAAATTATACGTTTTATGCTCTCTGTCTGGGTATGCCTACAGTTTTGAGATTTACTCAGGAGCTAAAGACATAGACCGTTTGCCTGGCGAACCAGACCTCGGAGCTGTATCGAATACAGTTATTCGATTGTTACGACCAGTACCAAGGCACGTCAATCATATAACATATTTCGACAATTTTTATACGAATATTCCTCTGCTACATTACTTGACCAACGAAGGTATCTATTGTCTTGGAACAGTACAGAGAAACAGGCTTGGAAAGTCGTGCAAGTTGCCGGAGAAACGGGAAATTATGAAGTCCAACGTACCCAGAGGAACATATCACGAAAATGTGGCCTCTTACGAAGGCCAAGAATTTTCGGCCACAAGTTGGAAAGACAACAAACAAGTATTATTACTTTCCACGTATGTTGGCGCTGAACCAGCGGATACTATTACCCGTTACGAAAAAAAACTAAAGGCCAATGTTCAAGTATCATGTCCTCGGGTCATAAAAGAATATAATGCACACATGGGCGGCGTTGATTTGATGGATAGCTTCATCGGTCGATATCGCATACGCATAAAGTCGAGAAAGTGGACAACGAGGCTCTTTTACCATTTGTTAGACATGACTGTCATCAATGCTTGGGTACTATACAAAAAGGTAAACACAGTGAAAGGAAAACTTCAGAAGAATATTATGAAGTTAGCAGATTTTAGAACTGAGCTTGCCGATACTTTATGTAGATATCAAAGTCACTCGAAAAATAAAAGGGGAAGACCCAGTACCAACAGTCGACAAGACACTACAGTAACTTCTAAAAGACCCCGGACAGGTGTACAAGTACTACCCTCTACTGACGTGCGTTGCGATTGTATTGGTCATGAAAAAATTTTTATGGATTCTAGAAATAAGTGTAAATTTAATAATTGTAGGAAACTTACATCCTGGTTCTGTAAAAAGTGTAAAGTGTCGTTATGTGATAATAAAAACAATCAATGTTTCGCATTATTTCATGCATAGGTATATTTGATTTCTTTATGGCCTTAATGCCTGAAGTATCAAAATTGATACCTGCTTTTTTTTCTAAATAAATATGTAAAATAAATATTGTGATTTTTTTAGTTATTTTTCCCTTCATCTAGACCCTCAAACAAACATAGTAATATTTTTAAAAAATCACTTCCGTAAATCAGGCTACTAAGGGTTAACTTATCATACACTCTACATTTTTTATAATATATGTGCAGTATTAGAAAACAAAATTACGACTAAATTACTCAAAATCGTGGAAAAAATGAGATATTGCTGCATTTGCTTTTATATGATTCAAATATAGAGAATGTGCATTTTTATTCTTTAGGTTTGTCAGCAGTGGTCAGATGCAAGAACAACGATATAGGACAATGGTCACTGCCATACACTTTGTCTCTTATAACATTGTCGCATATCGCTGGCAACAATCTTTCTGACACGATGAAATAGTCCAAACGCCTGTAACAATAATAATTTACAAATAATAATTAATGTAGTCTTGTTGATAAGCAAAATCTTATAAAATGTTGTTTAATTTTAATTATACGTATGTAGGGGTGAGTTGCGGCGCCGATGCACCAACGTGCGACGTTAAATGCGACAGGTTGTGGGTTCAATACCCACTCGAGGAAATGAAATATTTGAGAAAGTATAATTTCGATCTGGTAATTGGGCAAGACAGCACGACGATAAGTTCCGCCACTTAACCCAATTTGCCGGGAAGTGGGAAACGGTAAGTGATTTAATGGGAATGGAGTATCTCCATACTAGGTCCCCAGGTTCCCTCGGCCTACTCTACTATGTAGATAGATGTGGTTTTTTTTATATTAAGAATTAGATATCACTAGAAAATTTTAACTTTACTACAAATTGAAAACCAAGACACTTACCATCCAATATTTTTCGGTCTACTGTTAGACATGTAGCTCCAAAATGTGTACGCTCCAGTGTTGTCCGGATAGAAATGTCTATATGTATCTATGAAACCATCCCCCAGTAATTCAGTCATTCCTGCTCGCTCCTCTTCAGTGAAGCCCGCGTTTTTCTTATTAGTTTTTGGGTTTGTGAGATCTATAAATATATTAAATATTATTAAAAAGCCTAGTCATGACGCAGGGGGCCCAACAGTGGGATAATAAACGTGATAGGTTGTTGGTTCTATTCCCACTCGAGGAAATGAAATATTTAATATTTTAAATCGAGTCGAGGCAAAGCGCGGCGTTGAGATTCGAAACTCAACACGCTGTCTCTAGAATTCGGCGGAAAGTAAAGAGTGGAGTGTCTTAACACTACCTACCCTGAACTACAAAAACTATTTAAAAAAAAATGGGAATAAAAAAATAAATGACTGAAACTTTTCTTTTTTAACACTTACCTATTTCATTATGTGCAACGTTCATATCACCGCATATTATAACAGGCTTATTCTTATCTAATGATTTCACATGTTTTCGGAACTCTTCATTCCATTTCAGTCTTTTAGGTAGGGTGACTAGCTTGCGCCCAGCGTTCGGGACATAGGTGCAAATAAGATAAAAGTGTTCATATTCCGCCGTTATAATACGGCCGTCGCTGTCCAACTCTTCGTTTTGCAAGCCATATTGCACGTTCATCGCTAGTTTGGTCGTATATATGCCTACGCCTGCGTAGCCATCTTTATCGCTACACAACCAGTACGCGTGATACCCGGGGATATTTTTAATTTCTTCTGGTAACTTCTCTAGCGAACATTTAACTTCTTGCAAACATAATATATCAGGTTTTTCATATTTCAAATACTCCAAACCCTCTTTCCCCATCCACGCCCTAATACCGTCAACGTTCCAACTAGATATTTTGAAATTCCAATCTTTGTCTAGAGAATTTTTGGACAAGTTTGAAAAATCTATGGATTCATAGTCAGTAACGGATTTATTTGGTTTCTTTTTACTATCTTCAGATACTGAAAATAAGGGGACTGGTAAATTGTGTTTCTCATTTATATATTGAGTTTCGTCATTTAAAATAGTAAGCCTATTTCTTTTTCCACTTTGTTAATAATGTTATCCTCTTCACATTTTTGCTTCATGCGTAGCATATTTCTCTTAAGCCAGTAATATAACTATTTTTTAATACAAAATACGTTGACAAGACATGATAACAAAATTGCAATAAAATATTTTTATAACAATAAATTACTAACGCACCAAACACTCAAAAACGTATAACAAAATATTCATGCAAAAATTAGCTTTTATTTTAATTTAAATTGGATTTGAATAAAATAAAGTTCCCAACAACTAGTTATTTTAATATTCCTAATAGGTTCATGATAGAATATATTAGCATGTCTACTATAAAATTACACATATACTACATTCTTTAAGTTTTAAATACAATGCATTTTAGTTAATAGAAATAAGCACTAAGTAGTTGTAAATTATAGAAAACGAATATTATCCTTTATTTTATTTAGTCAACTAAAAGTTACTACAATATTGTTATTACCTTTAACCATGTTAGTATAATATGCAAAATATATTAAAGATACCTATAATTCTTTTTATTCAGAGCATTTAAGGAAAAAAAATTGAAATAACTGAACATTATAATTTTAAAAATTTTTATTCAATAATAAAAAAACACACTTAATTATGATAAGAAAACAATTGTCAATAAAAGTAACTGAATTTAAGTAATAAATTAAGGAGTTAGTTACCCTTGTCATCGGCCTTACGCCGACGTTTCGTCACAGGCTCACCAGTATCTTGCACTTCCTCAGATTCCTCTTTTTCCACTTTCTTTTGCCCTTTCTTACCTTTTTGTTTAGTTTGAGGTTGTTCTGTTATCTCATCATGTTCACCTTCGTTTTTAGAATCACCTATAATAAATTTATTAATAGTTTTTATTTTTTCTTTCCTCTATTTAATATAAATTTGAATTTGCATTATTAAAATGACAAATAACCTATAGAATATTGAAACAGTGTGTGATTAATAAAGTGAATATGTTGCTGTATTTGTAAAAATATATTGTAGCTTATGACAGGTGAAACATTAAAAAAAATACAAAAACATTTATGGAAACATAAAGGGAGTCCATATATGTATAAATGAACAAATATTAAGAAATAGAGCCAACACATAAAAATAAGTAAAAGTCATATGCTTATAATTATTGCATGTCTTCACTTTCAAGATCAAGACAAAAGCAGTATGTTAGCATTGTTATTAATAAAATAATTTTGCAGGCATGGCTCAGTCACATACTCTTCATATCTAACTATAAACATGATGGCTATAATTCAATCCATTTTCCTTCTCTGGTAAGGCAAAGTGTAGTATTTAGGCCGACTACATAAGACAATGTCTCCAAATTGGACAGGAAGAGAACATAGTAACAGTAGGTTCTTACTGTCTACCTCGCTATTCCTTACGTAGGAGGCTAAAGCTAAATAAAGTAAGGTTAATATATTTTGGACTACAAAGAAATTTCATAAATAGTTTTAATTAACTTTTTGAAAAACTTTACTGTTTTTACATTTTCTCACTTTAAGGTTATTTTATTGATGATTGTATATAAAGCACAGTATATTTAACCCTCAAAGGAGTCAAGCAATAAATCAATTTATCTTATGATTTATGTAAGATTCTAAATTTCTAATAACTTACTAGATAATACAATTTTTTTAATTCACAATAATATATTTATAAATCTGTATTTCTCAACATAAAAGAAAAATTGATCTCAGTACCAAATTCAGGGTTAAGCTAATATTTTGCTACATTACAATATAATTTGAGTTCTTACCTCTTCCTTTATCTTCTTTTTTAGTAACTTTCCGTTTTTTGCTGGTAGGGGCTTCTTCTAGAAAATCTTCATCATTTTCTTGTGGTTCCTCCTTAAGTGGAGCCTTCTTGGCATTTTTCCGTCCTTTAGGTTCTTTCTTTTTTGGCTCTACTAACCTTTCTTCATTGTCATTGTTCTCCTGCACTTCCTTTTCATCTCCATTTTCAACTTCCATTTCTATATCTTCCACTTTCTGATCAGTTGATTTTTCTTGACTCTTAGGTTGTGCTTTTTTCCTACCTTTTGCAACTGGCTTTTCTTCTTCTTCAGCAGCATTCTCATCATCTTCAGGTTCAGCTTTAGGTTGAACCTTCCGACCTCTACCTCTACCTTTGGGCTTTTCTTCATTAACATCTTTGTTATTTGTATCTACTTCAGCTTTTGCATTTTTTTTACCTCTTGGTTTGCTTTCTTTTGGCTTCTCATCTTTTTTTGTAGCCTTTTTACGACCTTTTACTGGTATTTCAACATCATCTGAATTGCCATTTGGTTGAGATTCATCATCATTTTCATTGTCTAATGCAGATACTTCTTCTTCTGAAATACCATCTCCATTTACATTATTTGTAACAGCTTCAACATTCTTCTTTTTTCCTTTCTTTGCTGGAAATACCTCTTCCTTATCACTAGGAACAATTTCCTTATTATCATTAGCAACATTTTGGCCCCTTTTTGTTTTTTTATCAATGACTGGAGCAATTTTCTCTTCAATATCTTCTACAATATCTTGATCTTTTTCAGAAATATTCTTTGCTTTTCCTCTTCCTTTTTTAGGTGCTTCACTGTCACCTGCCTTAACATCAGCATTTTTCTGCAATTTAAAATTATTGCGAAATTTGGTGAGTTCCCAGCAACATATAAAAATTTTATGAGAAGGAATTGCTTGTAGTACTTCCACTTGGATGAAATAATTCTCTTGAAAGTTATTTAATATAGAATATGTTATCTATTTAAAGGGCTAGTAAGTAAAATGAATTTCCATAAATTTTACTTTAATTACTAATACAACAACGTTATATGAAACAAAGAGATGAGAAGAGCTTTGAAATTTTAATAGATTTATTAAAAAACTGTAATCATAAATGCATAATGAAAATATTGTCATAAAATATTACAAAGTTATGCTCTAAACAAGATTATTTTGTATTTAACTAACAAGACATTATAGTGTAATTAACATTTTAAAGAAATGTGGTTTCAGTCATTTACAAAAGAAACCAGTTATAACAAATATTGTGAGAAACATATTGTTACAGAAAGTATTAATACCTTAGCTTTTGCAGTTCGTGGTGCCATTTCGACGTTATATGCACAAAATAAAACTAAATTAACAATTTTTCATAAGCAAAATAACCGGCACTTCGCGACTTAGCGCGTCTCGAAAGGAAGGTTGCGAGCGAATTTCCGGTATTAAAACAAGTTGACAATGACAGATTATGCTTTGGATGGCGCCAATTTTTGACACTTGAAAGTTTAGTTGACTTTTTAAAGCTGGCTAGCTACTTTCTTCTTTTTTAGTCTATGATATCTAATCATAAGAAATAAATTACGATGCGATTACCCTAAAATAGTCTGGTAAAAAATTGCCCCGAAAAAAAAAAAGTTTATATTAACATATATGTTCATAGGTAAAGTCCAGCCCCCCAGTAATAAATTGTTTTTTATGGAAAAGGCAAGCGAGCGTACGGGTCATCTGATAGTTAGTGATCACCGCCACACAGGGCTCCGTGTGACACCAGAAAAGCCATAGGTGCTGCTTTAGGTTTGCTTAATTATTGTTGAACAAAAAAAAATACAAATTGATTTTTAATTCGTATTAATTTTGATAAGCTTCTAAAACCAAAACAAAAACAATAAATCATAAAGATAATAACTATATTTGTCCATATGCTTATTATTTTGGGGGTCCGATATTACTGATTCTCCATGGTAATCCTATAGAAAGTGTTAAATCTGATCCTAGGACCACACCAATATATTCACAAACATACGTACGGGTTAAAGCGATGATTATGTTGAAATATTGTATGGTATGGTTCTTTGATTATGGCGTTCCGAGCGTGCCAGTAGAGCACTTATCACTTCGCCAATGTCACGTTGTGTGGAGAAGAGAGCGTAGGGGGGACTTAGACTCCTATCATTTAAATGCTAAAATTTAATTCATGTAATTTGAGTATGAAGTATTATTATTAGGTGATACATATCACTTATTACTATTACATAGTATCTCTTTCTAAATCGTTTATAAACATATAGACGATATGTGTTTATATAATGTTTTTTTTTTAAAACGCTAACCTACTTCCAATTTCTAACAATATGTATTCTGATTCCTCTATAATAGTTTTTGCTTAAATAAATATGAACTTGCAGTCAAACAAATTAGACACAACAAAAAAGAAAACTAAAATTTTATACTTTCATTATTTATTCCTTTCGCTCGGCTTGCTTGTGACTTTCTAGCAAGAATAATAATCTATATAATTTCTAGCAAGAAAATGATTGAGAATTTTTTGGGGATAATCTTCTCACTAATTCCATTTCTAGTAAGGATTCCATGCTAAATGGTGATGATGATTTAGATTCTGTTAGATGGATGACAGTTCCAGTAAGAAGACTAGAAATTGATAATGAGAGTTCAGATGAAGACAATGTCCCCCCAGCAAACCTTACCAATAACAAAAGAGAAGTTGGACATTATCAAATAGCTCCTTCTGGGAAAATTAAATACAAATCAACTGAGTCCATACAATCCTGAATACTACCTTCACTAAATACACAGACTTCTATAAATTATGGACCTAGC
The DNA here is from genome assembly GCA_917862395.2 of Heliconius sara. NCBI lineage: Eukaryota > Metazoa > Arthropoda > Insecta > Lepidoptera > Nymphalidae > Heliconius > Heliconius sara. The sequence continues at coordinate 3,283,528 of OU860796.2, read as the reverse complement.
TACTAGTCAAATTCGGGAACGCCTATTCCTCCTATTTCAGAAAAACATTAAATACGGGAAGTATTAACTAAACTCTGTAAGGTCCGACATTATAGGATATTGTCCTGAATGGCTAAAGAATCGTAAGCATTGTCAAACATGTTGAATAAAAACTTATACCCTATGCTCCAAATGTCAAGTTCTTGTACGCTACAATAAAATAAGAAACTGTTTGTTTCAACGAATTCTATAATTTTTTTCTATTATATTCCATAATTTTATTTTTATTCTTCGAACGTCTGTAATAATTATTGTCTCAGTGCCTATGCTCTCAAACATGGGTCCGTCAAAACAAAAAACTAAATCAACAACTTTTTCAATATTTTTCTTCTAATAGATCTTATTGATAATATTTCCACCGTATAACAATTTTTTTGAATGCTTTATTATTCATGCGGCATAAGGGTTAATGCAGTTTGAAATCAATGATTTGTCAAATGTCATTAGACTTGTGTCATTGTCGTTTGCTGTCTGTGGAGTGTTGGCAAATCTGAATTAGTAAATGTGGCTTAAAATTATGCGAATGTGAATTCGTTGGTGTGTTAAGTCAATGCCGCTATTTTAAACGTGTCTTAATGTCTCGAAGTAGAGAATATAATTTTAAAAGAGATTAGACAGAAACTATTTATAAAACCAATAAAATGGTAATATTATTTATTAATATTTTTTCGCAGATATGTTTGAATACTTGGAAACATATGTTTAGGTTATATTTAAAATTTCCGGCGTTGCGTTTGAGGAATTTATATATAATATTTACCAATTATTTAAATATATTCAACAATTATTGTCAACTGTTCAGCATAATTAATATCATATAACCAATATATGATGCAATGATCACATATTTCAGGCAAATCTTGATCGCAAAGGAACATTCAAAGTAGAATATTTACAAGAAATTGAGAAAAAAGTCCAAGAGCGATGGGATCAAGAAAAAGTATTCGAAGTGGAAGCTCCAGACGATAATGGTCAACATGAAAAGTTTTTATGTACTTTTCCTTATCCCTATATGAATGGACGCCTACATCTTGGACACACATTTCTCACTCTCTAAATGCGAAGTATTTATATTTTTATTTAAATTAAACTTCCTAATTTCCTAATTACAACGAAAGCTGTAAACTCTTTATTAATATATAATTATCTTATATTCAAGTTTGCGGCAAGATACTACAGGCTTAAAGGAAGAAAAGTGCTATTTCCATTTGGTTTTCATTGCACAGGAATGCCTATTAAAGCTTGTGCAGACAAGTTGAAACGTGAAATGGCTGTTTATGGCTGTCCACCACAATTCCCCGAAGAAAGTCTAGTAGAAGAAGAAGAAGAAGTAGATAAAGTGCCTAAAGATAAAAGTAAGGGGAAGAAAAGTAAGGCTGTAGCTAAAACTGGAGCTTCTAAATATCAGTGGCAGATTATGAGGAGTATTGGAGTGCCTGATGAAGAAATAAAGGAGTTTGCAGATGAAATTTACTGGCTAGAGTACTTCCCCCCAAGGGCTGTTGTAGATTTAAAACGAATGGGTATTCATGTTAGTACAAATAGTTTTTCATTATATTATACTTACATTTTAGGTTTCAGATTAAATTCTGCTTTATTCATTTCTACCAGTAGGATCCAAACTCATCTTTCTCAATTTCTAACTTATAACTAATGTTGTGCCAACACAGCCTCAACTTCTATTTTTGATTTTTTAATGTGTTCCTAAGTGTGGACACTTAGGGAAGAAAAAATACTTTTTTAGAAAATGTATAAATATGTCTCTTTCTAACTAACATCATAAATAAATTGTATCAAGCATATTAGAATTTCAACATAGCTTTATGAGAACATATGGCTCAGTGGTGATTGCATCCAAGTGCAGATTCATATCCTATTCCAAAAAAAGTAGCCTCAATTTTGGTTTCAAATACCTATGTTTTTAATGTTATATCTTATATTATACTTTTTATTAATGCCCCTGTCCTGTTTGTAGGTTGATTGGCGCAGAACATTTATAACGACTGATGCAAATCCATTTTATGATTCATTTATAAGATGGCAATTCCACCACTTAAAGGAGAGAAACAAAATTATGTATGGTAAAAGATATACAATTTTTTCCCCTCTCGATAAGCAACCATGTATGGACCATGATAGAAGTACTGGTGAAGGGGCTGGTCCTCAGGAGTATACACTTATTAAAATGGAAGTTCTGCAGCCACTCCCCAATGTTTTAAAGTAAGTTCAATATCTATATATATAAAAGGACTTGTTCTGACTGACTGAAGTAAGGCGCACACACATCCGTAACCGCTGTGTGTAGAAATTTTAACATTTTTTACAAAATTTTAACCCTAAAGGAATGAAATAAGGGTTGAAAATTTGTATGGTTTTTTTTTAAAACAGCACCGATTTTTATAAAATTCGAAATTCAGACTTTAAAATATTTCATTAAACACATGTTTCATGGTTTGTTAGAATTCTCCACCTAAGGGTTCAAAGAAGAGGGTGAAAGTTTATATGGAAAAATCTTTAATTCACCACCGATTTTTATAAAAATTTATATTCAGACTGTTAAAAATATTTTATACATGTGTTTCGTGGTTTTTTTTAGAATTCACGCCTAAGGGTGCACCCTTAGGCGTGAATTAGGCGTGAAAGCGGGCGAAGCCGCGCGCGCCCACTAGTTTGATATAATTATCTTTTATTCAATTAGCCATTCTGTCATCAGACATTTGATCAACATGCCCAAACCAGCTGAACACATTTTTCTTCATACTCACCATGACATCCTCGATAGTTCCTGCCATTCTGTGTGTGATATCTTTCTTTCAATTTTTATTCTGTAATACTCACATTTTGTTGCCAAACCTGTAGCTGTGCTGATATTTCGTCGTCTGATTAATGTAAATTAAATTGTAGCTAAGATAGCATTAACCCTGTTACAGGTAGCTATACACCTTTCTAGATCCATCTCTTATTTTCTAACTTTACTGAACTCCCAAACTACTACTTCCCAAATATACAACTTCATTCACTTCATTAATTACAAAGATAAAAAGATTGATTAATCAGCAGGGTATACAGAGGGAACATAGTGTTAAGACACTCCCTTTCCCACTTTCCGCCGAATTCTTCGAGGCATCACGAGAAGCAAAACTTGACGCCGAACTTTGCCTTGGTGCTAGAGTGAAGAAATGAAAATATTAATAAATAATAATTCATTCCATGAGTGAGTATTGAAACCACAACTCATATAGAAAGGTAGACAGGAAACTTAGTGGTGAGACAACCATTTTCCTCCATATTTTCGTGTGTAAGTGGCAGAACTTAACACCAGTGTCAATTCCTTGCTGTGGTAATAATTTCTAACTATATTGAGTTCTGCCACTCGAAACGCAATGTCTCGAAAATCGGGTCAAATAGGGAAATGAAATGATAAAAAAAAATTTTTTTAGGTCATTCGAAGGTAAAGCAGTTAATTTTGTAGCAGCAACATTAAGGCCTGAAACTATGTATGGTCAAACCAATTGTTGGGTGCACCCCGACTTTAAGTACATTGCTTTTGAAACTATAAACGATGGTATTTTTGTTTGCACTAAACGAGCCGCAAGAAACATGAGCTATCAAGGTTTCACGGAAAAAGATGGAGAATTTAAGATTTTACTTGAAGTCACTGGTCAAGATCTCCTAGGTGTTGCACTTAAATCTCCCGCAACGTCATACAAAAAAATTTATGCTCTTCCAATGTTAACTATAAAAGAGGACAAAGGTACAGGCATTGTTACAAGTGTACCTTCCGATTCGCCTGATGATTATGCGGCACTTGTTGATCTGCAGAAAAAAATAGCTTTCCGAGAAAAATATGGTATAACAGATGAAAAGGTTCTTCCATTTGTACCTGTACCTATACTGGATATTCCTGAGTATGGCAATCTGTCTGCTGTCCACTTATATGATGTTCTTAAAATTCAAAGTCAAAACGATAAAGATAAATTAGTTCAAGCAAAAGAAATGGTTTACCTTAAAGGATTTTATGATGGCATATTACTGGTTGGAAAATATAGAGGATCTAAAGTCCAAGATGTGAAGAAGAATATCCAAATGGAATTGGTTGCAGATAAAACTGCAGCTATTTATTATGAACCAGAAAAAACAATAATGTCTAGGTCTGGCGACGAATGTGTTGTGGCGCTTTGCAATCAATGGTACCTCGACTATGGCAGTGAGGAATGGAAAGCTCAGGCCGAGAAATCCTTATCACTGATGAACACTTATCATGATGAAGTTAGAAAAAACTTCCAAGCTACTCTTAAATGGCTTCATGAATACGCTTGCTCTAGGACTTATGGACTGGGTAAGACAAAAACTTTATATATTAAAATAAATTATCTTTATAAATGTTGAGAAATTCTAGAATATTATATTCATAAATCATTTTTAAATTCATGCCTCATCTTGATAAAATATGAAAGTTCAATTAATAAATTAATATATCTTTTCATTTCCAGGAACAAAGCTACCATGGGATCAACAATGGGTGATAGAATCCCTGTCGGACTCTACTATTTACAACGCATATTACACAATCGCACATTTCATCCAAGGAAACACGTTTAGAGGAACTAGTGATAATGCATTGAAAATTAAACCTGAAGATATGACTATAGATGTGTGGGATTACATATTCTTCAAGGATGCCCCGCTGCCTAAGAGTAAAATAGCGAAAAAATCTCTAGATCTCATGCGGAAGTCATTCCAATTTTGGTAATAAATTGCTTTTGGTTATTTATATTTTGAACTTGAATAAAATAAAATAATCAGCTTCACGCTGTATCCCGCACACAGCAGGGTATGCAGACGAAATCTGCATACCCTGCTGTGCTGCATACCTTACTTGGGGGAATTAGTTATTTTCATTTTCAAGTAACAAGACAATGCACAGCATTTAGTTCTCTCACTTGACACACAATGTGGTCAAAATTCGGTCTATAGAATTGTAGGGGAATGGAGTGTCTTAACATTAAGTTCTCTCTGCCTATGGGGAAAACAATATAAAGTGTGAACAAATTTATAATTATTATAGGTACCCTGTCGATCTGAGAGCATCAGGCAAAGGATCTGATTCAAAATCATCTAACATTCTTCATATACAACCATTGTGCTCTGTGGCAGAATGAAGAAGCCAAATGGCCCCAATCCATCCGAGCTAATGGCCATTTAATGTTGAATTCGGCTAAAATGTCCAAATCAGATGGAAATTTCTTGACTCTATCGGAAAGTATTGATAAGTTTAGTGCTGATGGCATGAGATTGACTTTAGCTGATGCCGGAGACTCAGTGGAAGATGCTAACTTTGTTGAAAGTACTGCAGATGCTGCTATACTAAGGTTATATACCTTTATAGAATGGGTCAAAGAGGTTATGGTTAATACTGCCAATTTGAGAAGTGGTGAGTTTTTTTAAGTATATAATTTAAAAATGAAGTTAAATAGGTAAAAGCAGTGGTATAATGGTTTTTTTTTCCTCACTAAAAATGATAAATTATTTTGGAAATTGTATATAAAATCATTCGTAAATTGTACTTTCATAGAGGCCTACAAAGTCTTTGAACGTTCTTTTAAATATTTAGCTTTATACTGTTACCCGCAATTAAGCATGGTAGGCAGAGGGAACCTAGTGTTAAGACACTCTGTTCCCGTCGTATCGCCGAATTGTCGAGAAATATTTCTCTAACCAAATGCATCCCTAATTTCAGGTGCTTACAATTTCCACGACAAAGTATTCATAAGCGAAATGAATACTAAAATCAATCAAACAGACGATAACTACTGTAAAATGCTTTTCAAAGAGGCCTTAAAGTCTGGTTTCTTTGAGCTCCAAGCCGCAAGAGATAAGTACAGGGAGTTATGTTCCTCGGAAGGCATGCATGTGGAGCTCGCCACGAGGTACATAGCGGTGCAGGCGAAGTTGATAGCGCCAATATGTCCGCACGTGGCCGAACACGTATGGGAGCTGTTGGGGAATGTAGGGATTTTTTCACTATTTTTTTTCTTTAGTTTTAACGTTTAGCCTGTATAGAGGCTTAGGTAGGCCAGGGTAGGTAGATGATTTGATTGCTGTGAATTGAGATCGAACTCACAACCATGGCATTTAGAGGCAGATGCTGTGATTCCATACTTTAGTATCTATTTCTTGTGTTTTACACTTTTTAATTTTTTTTTCGCATATCTAAGAGTATTATCGTAGTTGTTTAATGACTCACTTTCTCTACAGGTATTGTTATAATGGTGTATTTTACCATATTTAACATATATCAAACGTAACATAAAATTTATAAATGAATTTAGCATGCATGTATGTATCTATTTTACACCAAGGTCTTATATATCTGTTGTGAATGAATTATTTTCATTTCTTTGCTCTGAACAAGACAAACCTCGGTGTTAAGTTTCGTCAATCAGCACGCAATTTGTGTAAAATTTTACGGAAAGTGGTGAAAGGAGTGCCTAAACACCTCTGTCTACTTTACTATGCGAGAAACAATGTCATATCATATGAACGTTATATATTTCTTAATATTTATAATACAGAAAGAAAGTATTCTCCATGAAAAATGGCCGGTGGCAGGCGACGTAGACGAAATGGCCGTCAAAGCTAGCAATTATTTAATGGAGGCTGCACACTCTTTCCGAATTTACTTGAAAAATCACTGCGCTGTTAAGAAACCAAAAAAAGGCGAAGCTGCGAAACAAGAACCTAAACCCAATAAAGCAGTCATTTGGGTCGCCAAGGAATATCCTAAATGGCAACATATTATATTGTGCACTTTGAAGGAGCTTAATGGTGTAAGTAACCAACTAAATATAATATAACTTAGTTGAAAGTCAAAGCGTGTCGTTGAACTCCGCCAATTAAAACGCAATGTCTCGAATATTAGGCGGTGCGTTGGGAATGGTGAGCTTAACAGGTTCCCTCTGCCAAACCAAAAAAGAAAAATTAATATATATTGATTGATAAGGCCATTGTAAGGCATTGGTACAAAGTCTTACAGTAAACATGAAGTTGTGGGTTCGATCCCGATTAGGAGAGAGGATTATTTTTATTTCCCCACTTTGGAGCAAAGAAGCGGGGCGTTGAGTTCTGCCAGTCAGTGCTTCACAAATTGGGCTGTGTGTAGAGAACTTGAGTGTCTTAAGACTTTATTCAAGAGAATGAAGTCTTAAGACACTCAAGTGTAAGAACACTGGCTACATATGAGTAAGGATGCAGAACAATGCTAAAAAATCACTTTTATCCTTCAGCCTTCAGGCTTACCAGATAATAAAACAATATCAAGTAAACTATCAGAAAAACCAGAATTAAAGAAGTATATGAAACGTGTTATGCCATTTGTGCAAGCGACCAGAGACAACATGCAGCGTGTTGGAAGTGACGCATTGTCCGTGGGTATGGAGTTCGATGAAGCCGCCATATTGAAGGATAACTTGCAATATCTGCTTAGTACTTTAGATGTGAGTAAATTTTTATTTTGAGTTTATACGTAAATTTATTTATGCTAGGGAACCAATTAACGCGTGTAAATTGTAAATACTCAAATTTCCTAGCATTCTCATAATTATTAATTATCTTTGGGTAGCGGAAATTTGTAAAAATCTACCTACAGAGATGCTAACAATATAAATAAGTTGTAACAAACGTATAAAAATTTTAACGTAGCTTGATGAAAACGTATGGATTAGTGGTCAGAGCGCCTGGTCGGTTTCCAGGAGGTTCGAGTCCCCCTACGTTCAAATTTTTATACGTTTTCTAAATAAGTATCTCTCTTTCCTAAGTGTGGATTTACATTTTAAAAAAAGTTAAAAATATTGTGTAAATAGCTTCCGATTTTACAATTTGCTTCACCTCATTTCAGTTGGAATCCATAGAAGTGAAACATACGGACAGTGAAGAAGCACCAGAAAAAACACGCGAAGACTGTGCTCCAGGACAGCCTCACGTTAGTTTCTTTGCTGAAGAGAGAGTGCCTCTAACTATATTGAACCCAATACCTAGATCTGGACTGTTTACCGTATCTATGGGGCTGGCTGACGGAGACAGTGTTAGTAAACTGAAGGCCAAGATTGCTAAGGATGTTAAAGCTGTTAAGGGTATGGATTTTTTAAAAAATATATATATATATATATATATATATATATATATATATATATATATATATATATATATATATATATATATATATATATATATATATCCATGTATTTATAGCTATAATAGTAGCTATCGGGCAATGTCTGACTGTATGCAATAATTTGGATATAGTCATATTATGGGCATATTTATGGTTTTTGGAGGGAGATTTAAATGATCTATTGTAAAATATGTAATTCTCTTTGTCCAATAATACTTACATATAGTTCAAGTTATCACATTAAAAATAACCAGATCGCATTATACGTTAATCTATTAACGTTAACCTAAGAAATAAACATAAACAGACAACAAAACCATGAAATGACAATTTTTTTATGATTTCAGATGTCAATTCCCTAAAGCTATGGCGATACAAGGACCCAATTATGGGGCCTCGTAAGATACCTGTTATCGGTGATTATGAAACTAAATGTGAACTGTTGGAAAACGCTGCAGTATTTAAAGTGGATTTGAAGTCAAACAAGGTGGAGGTCGTCAACGGCGCCGGGCTCGTCGACGTCGGCGCTCAACTCTTGTATACTTACGAGTAACTTAATAAATTATTTATTTATTGCATTTCTTGTGTTTTATATTATTTTGAATATCCTTCATTTTGCGTACTTGTCAGTGTGTAGAATTTTTTTTAGTAGCATTTTTATGAGAAAAGTAATTAGGGACATTTTTTTTTTCAATTTTAAAAAAAAACCAATCAATATTATTGAAATCTCTTTTTTAAATGTCCAAGTAGCTAATATAGATAAACTAAATGCCAAAACAAAAACGCTTTATATGCCGACTCTCTCATTAAGAAGCAAAAGTTGTATTGATTTTCTTATGCATCTTACTAAAAACAAATATGTATATAAATTTTACGTTTTTTTGAAATAACCAACCGGAGTAAAATTAAAAAATTCTATACATTTCAACACATTTGTTGAATACTAGATAGAAGATAGAATATAGATTATTGGCAATTGTATTATCGTGAACAGATGCTCATGCAAAAGATTTTAAAATTTTATTTAGTTCTATTACGTTATTAAATGTTTACATTAATTAATTACAACAACATTTGTTTCTATATATCTTCTATGTACAGACACGAATCCTTTACGATTTAATTATAAGTATAGATAGATAAATTTAATTGGGTTGTAATGTAATTAATTTAAACTCACCATAATTTCACAATATAATTTATTAACATATAAAGAGGTTATTTATTATACACAAATGAATGTTTTACATTGCGAATAGGATATGGCTAGCGCATTGTCACTGCGAAGACCACGCGACCGTAAAAGCCAGCGTTAGTAGAAACTAAATACATAACGTTTAAAAACGAAATAAAAACAAAATCAATATAAATCATCCGTCAGTCAAGTACCACATAGTTATACACCAACTCACATACATAATATATTGTGTACTGAATTATAAAGCCATAACGTCAGTTTCACACATCCTGTTATTTATTTTTATTTTAGCTACACGCTGTATCCCGCATTTAGCAGTATATACATAGGGGAACCTAGTGTAACAGTGATTCCCACTTGATGTCACAACTTTCGAGACATCACGTGTTAAGCGGCGGAACTCAACGCTGCGCTTTGCTTTGTTACTAGAGCTGGCAAATGAAAATAATTAATTCCTCCGAGTGGAAAACGAACCCTTACCCCCTCACATTTACAGTCAGACGCTTTGCCGCTATACCACGACGGGCTCCCCTTATTTATTTTAATTATAGTTACAGTATTTATAAATCTATTTATAAAGAGCTCTGCGTTCGCTAAGTTCCGTTGACATTGAACAAGTTTTCTAGTCCCGCTCCGTCACTTGACTCGAGAGCGCTCCGGGGTTTCTCTTTCGGTATGTGCATGGTCGGCAAGTCTAATATAAAAACTTCTTTCTTAAATAGTTGTCCCACACTTCTGCCGATTAGCTGTAACAAAAATAAATATTATTGATAAAACTACAGTCCCACCAAAAAAATGCCCAAGGTATATTTTTAAATCCATAATATTGATCATAGATTCCACTCAGTTGTTGTTTACACATGTAATCACAGATCCACACATGTGATTATAAATATTATGTTTTAACAGATAAAATTCATAATATTAATCATGGACTCCACACATGTGACCACAGATCAACGCATGTAATCTCGGTTCCACATACGTGATTACACAGCCACGCAATGTTATCATATATAAAATCAAGAGATTGCGCGTCGAATGGTGAGACTCGACTAAATAAATATAATTCAATATTCCACGCGTGGATCGAACCGCCAACTATTGCGTTTACAGTCAGTCGGTATCTCACTGCGCTACAACCTTCTTATCAAATAATAAACTACAAAAATCTTTTTATTAAAAACTAACCCGCGAAGTAATCTTCTTGAACAAATCCCGTTTGCTCTTATCGATTTTAGTCGGCTTAGCAGTGTTGGCGGCTATTTTCTCGTCTAAGCGCTGTATGTCATGCGCGTCCACGTCGGGGATCGCGCGTAACACTGCTACTATGTTCGGGAAACGCGGTCTGAGGGCTTCGTACGTCTGGAATCAGAATTATCGATTGAGTCACGCAACACGCTATTTTCGAGATATTGTATGTTGGGTGGTGAAACTTTATTCGAATTATCTCTTAGTTTTCGAAGCTTCAATACCATAACACAAGTTCAATACCATAAAATAATATAAATCATCAAGGCGCCTCTTCAAGGAATGGATTTATCTACATTAAGTCGTTTCTGCCTAGCGTGTCACACTTAGGAGCATATAGCATGCTAAAACAAAATAAAACATAGACCGACCTGCACAGCCAATGCTAGTAAAGCAGCTTGGTTAGCATCGTGCTGTCCGTGCAGCCTCAACGCGTGGAGCACTGCGGCGAGTGCGCCGGACGCCTCGTTGGCGCCGAGTGTTGCGGTTTCGGCGTTGAGCACCGCGCGTAAGGAGGGGAACGCCAGCATGCAGGCGCGAAGGGAGGTCATCGAGTCGTTCCAGGTCAGGGCTCGGAGTATCTGTACATATAAAATTTCAGTCAATGTTAGTGTGTAGCAATATCATGATTACCTACCTACATTATTAAATTTTTTTCTACTTACTTAGTACTAACTAACCCTTTTCAATTGTACATTTTACAATAATTTCAGTATAGAATAAAATACCTAATCATAATTATAATAATAAGTGTTAACTTACAGTATGCAAAACAGCTGGTCCAGCAACAGGATCTGTTAATATAATGGCACCAAGTTCGGACACTTGTTCAGGCGCACGTCCAGGGTTGACTGGAGTTTCTTCCTCCATTTCTACTGTCGTTTCCGTTGTCACTGCGCCTTCTACGAGACATACCTGTGAATTGTAATAGGATTTTATTATTGTTATATAAAAAGTGCATTATCTGACTAAATGAACAGACCTTTCGTGACTATAGACTCCTGTAATTTTCCAAACGACGATATCCAAAAAACTTTAATGCTAAATAAACATGATTAATCTGGTTACATACAGAGTTTCGTTTAAAATTAATTATTTTCATTTCCTTGCTTTGGTAACAAAACAAAACGCAGCTTTGAATCCCGCCGCCAACACGCTATGTCTCTATTGCGGCGGTGCGTGAAGGACGTAGTGTCTACTGAGGAATTCAGTGTGAATCTCAAAAGTTTACTTGTTTTAAATCTTTTTATTCCCCTGAGTGAAAATCTAGTATACAGATATACTAATTTACCTTCAATAAATCAAGGTAGTCTCTACTAAGATGTCTAACAAGTATATCCTCGAGGACTTCTTGAGTTTCGCTGCCGCTTTCCTCTTCGAGCTTGCCCGATTCATACAGCGATGTGATGTACTCCCAACGTTGGTTTAAGTGAACGAGCACTGAAATTATTAAGTACATGTTCAGTTACAGTTATTATAGGTGTATTTTGTGAGAAATAAGAGAGCAAACTTTGGTATATACGGGATACAGCGTAAGACTGAAAAAATAATAATAAAAAATACAAACTAAGCGGCGCCAGATCCTGCACGAGCGGCAGCGCCACGTCGCGGTAGTGCGCGGGCGGGCAGTGCAGCAGCACGGGGCGCAGCGCCGCGCGCAGCACGCGCCGCAGCCAGTGGTCGGGCAGGCGCTCCGCCAGCAGCGCCGCCGCCAGCGCGCGCGCCAGCCCCGCCGCCGCGTACAGCTCGCGGCCCAGCCCCGCCGCCGCCGCGCCCACCAGCTGGCACGCCGCGTCGTGCAGCGTGGCCAGCAGCGCCTGCATGCGGTCGGGCGCGCCCAGCGCGGGCGGCGGCTGCAGCGCGCGCGCGTGCGCGGCGTGGCGCAGCGCGGCGGCGGGCGGCGCGTGCAGCGCGTGCAGCGCGCGCGCCAGCGCCAGCGCGGCCGGCACCAGCGGCAGCACGTGCGGCGCGGCGGGGTTGCGCCACAGCGGGTGCCCGTTGGGCGTGAGGCCGGCGCCGAAGCCGCCGCGCGCCGCCTTGTCGGGGTCGGCGGGCACCTGCGTGCGCTTGACCACGCCCAGCGTGAGCGTGAGCGCGTGCAGCAGCGTGCGGCGCGCGGCGGCGCGCGCGGGGTCGTCGTCGGAGGGCGGCGCGTCGAGGCCGATGAGGCGCGTGAGGGCGGCGCCCGACTGCAGGTGCGGGCTGAGCGCCTCCCAACGTTCTCTGCAGTTACCCAGAACCTGAGAGTTTGTGTTGTGTTTAAAATAATTTTTATAACAGTTTTTTTTTTCAATTCAAGTAACAATTTATTGTCCCACATTCTTACTTGGGCTACAAGAGCACTTTGTCGTTCGTAGCAACAGAAATGATTAGAAACTAGTAGCAGCGCCTCTTGTATGGTGACACTCTCCACGGCGCTGAGGTCAGGTCGAGCTAACGCATTTTGACACAGTTCGTGCAAACGTCCAAACACAGGCAACAGGAGCAATGGATACTGGAAAATAAAACATAAATATCTTAGTTTAAATTTAATAATAGATTTACGGAAACATGCCCGAATTTACTTGTAATATTTTAATATCCATATAAACAAAAAAAAAACAAAATGAATATACACAATATATTACATATATTTTACAATATACATATATTTATATCGATTTATATCATTAAATCTAAAAACATAATTCATGGATAGCCTAGAGAGGCTAGAATTAGAGAATTTTACACATTTTTATCAATTAAATATTATTGGACAAAATAAAAGTTTTAATTACAAGACAGAAAAATACAAAAAAATATATATATAATATTAAACACACCTTAGACCCAAGTTTCACCAATAAGCCAGCAGCATGTCGTCTCACGTTTTTTACATTGCGGCAAGACCGATCTTCAGGTGGTGTTCCTTCGTAAACTAACGCCGCAAAGATTTTATCTAAAACACGCGGCAGTAACTCTGCCCCTGCTGAACCTAAGCCTGGGCCTGGGGAGATTTAATCTCGTATAATTGTCAAAATAAGAAAATAGTTTAAAAAAAATTACTGATGAACTTAGCATAGTGATCAATATTAATATTAAAAATCGAGAATTGATATGAATTAACTAAAAATAATGAAAAATGCCGCGTGTTGTTGAAATTGGTTCTAAGCTAAAAAGTGCATCCATTTCTTTTTTTATTTTATTATTAAAAAATTGTGTTATATAAAACAATTGTTGTAGTTTTGAGTGTCTCTACACTAGCTTTGCTCTACCTAAAATATATAGTCATAAAATATATTTTAAAAAAAAAGCTGAAAGCACATAAAAAGCTCAATTACCTGCCATCTGGCTATAGGCACAGCTCAGAAACACAAATAGCGCTGATATAAAAGATAGTAACAACGATCGTATGAGGGACGATGGCGGTTCACACGCAACACAACGCTGCAGTAAGCGGAGCCCGCTCGCTACGTTTGGACGAGGCTCGGCTAGCAGCAAGCGTGAGAGGACCACGTCTAGAGCCTGAAAATTTTATTAATTAATAGGTAAATGAAGTATTTGAAACAAAGTGGAGATAGATTAAAAAAAACATTTATTTAGCCATCACTATATTTTTTATTTATCATTGTTTTGTATTGGAAGTTGCATGATTTAATATATCACACATCGCTTAATAAGTTCTATAAATATAAGCGAGTAATAAAATTATTCAGTAAAGTGATTTAATTTGTTATAAAATAATTACAATACCTGAGCCAAAGCCTCCCATTCAATATACAGCGGATGTGTTACATCAAGTTGTGCTGGACATGACTGTACTTTGTCTAAGGCTGTCTGTGTCCACTGCTCCATGTACGACCAGGTCACTATTGGCGCTGCGGTCATACAATATCTACAAAAAATATATAATTAACTACTAAACGGAACAAAAAAAATAGTAAAAAAATAATTGGTGAAGCGCTATTCGGACTCGTGTATCGAGAGTTTCACCTTTTGCACAACGTTAATACGTTGACAAACTTGAATTTACTCTCGCATACACTAACTTTCTATGAAATTAACTACATACTTAAGTTTGTTATGGATTCCTTGTGATATACCTAATTACCGAATTTCGGATTTTTTCTTTTGTTTATACTGTCAATTCTCATTTCTTGCTACAGTTCACATTCTGTAGCTTTGTTTTGATTGATTCATACAAAATGGGGCAAAAACGATGCATAAACGCTTGTATCTTTTGATTGCATTCATCAACTTAGAATTTTTTTTTGTGCTCTAAGGATTGTAGATGTCACAGACACTCAGACAGACAGTTAGACTATTATCTATAGTTTTCATGTCTTTCAAAATTTCCTATTAATATTCTTCTTTAAAAAAGCTCTCTTTTAATATTATTTTAGAAACTACAAAAATTATCAAAAAAATAAAAATAAACACCTTACCTAAAAGTTTCTAATAATTCAGTTCGAAAACGTATAAAGAAATTAGTAAATTCTTGTTCACTGTCATAATCCATACAGGCGTATGCGACCGCATCCGTCGTACCGCTCGTTCGCGACGTTGGGTATGTCACCTGCATCATAAATAATAGGTAAGAGTTAAAAAGTAATTTTAATATTTTTTTCTAATGTTCATGCTTTCTCGCACGTATTAGGGTAGAGCGAACCTAGTGTTAAGACGAGATTGTCTTACCAAAATTGTCCAGACATTCCGTAACGAGTTGATCTTAACGTCGCACTTAGTTTATTACCAGAGCAAGGAAATGAAAATAATACCCTGAGTGGGAGTCGTATCTACAACCATTCTTTTATTTTATTTTTTGTTTTCTTATCTTCATATTATAATCCCGAATATAGGGCGGTGTTAAGAGAGAACCTAGTGTAGACACTGTTATACATTTTACATCAATCATCATTGAATTCAATACAGCGTTTAGTTCTTAAATGAAAAAAAAACTAACTCCCACAAGTCAACCGTCGATTCACTCGTGGGATTAACACTGGAAGCAGATAAAAATACCAAAAAAAAATGCACCTTTAACAACTTGGGAGCAGCGGCGTTCAACCACCTAGGCAACACAGCTTGCAACTGCGGCAAACGGGCAACCTGCTCGTGCTTCAAGAACGCCAACCAGGCCGCGTTGGCCGCGTGCACCAGCGTGGGTGACGCGTGTGACGTCAGCAGCAGGGCACTTTCAAGTAACAATGGCAACCACGCGTTCACATTGGTCGTACAACTCCACATCGATGTCACTTGCAAAGCTAACCCTGCTAGGACTTGAGCTAGTTTTTTTAGAAATAGGTAATGGGGCTCGTCTACGGCGTTGATACTTTGTACGGCTGCGCGGTGTATGCAAGTTATGGCGTCCTCACTGCATAGTATCATGAGTGGTTTACGTTCTTTTACCTGTGAATGCAGAAATATTAAATATTTTTTTTTATTTTCAAAATAAATAGTTTAATAGGACAATATGCATGCATCCTATGCTATGCATCTGTAACTTATCCATTGCACAGTTATATCATTATTTATATACAGATTTAAAAAAAATAATAAATCAGCTTCACGTTGTATCCCGCACACAGAAGGGTAGGCAAAGGGAACCTAGTGTTAAGACACTCCGTTTCCCACTTTCCGCCAAATTTTGGAAGCATTGCGTGCTGAGTGGCGGAACTCAACGCCGCGCTTTGCCTCGACACCAGAACGAAGAATTGAAAATATAAATAAATATTTCACTTCCTTGAGCGGGGATCGACCAGCCTCAAAATAATAAAAAAAAACATTACTATTATTTCGATGTTGTCAAATTTTTATATTATTACTTTATTTGCACACCATAATAAATAAAAATACAACAGACAAATTAAAGCGAAATGCACAAAAGGCAGGCAAAATTTCATATCATCATTTTTTATTAATAAAAAAGGCATCATTATAATTTTATTATTTCTAAGTATTTTTCTCCAAAAAAGTTACACATTTATATACTTACAGAACCTTTTCTGTTAACTATTTGCAGTAAGCATTCAGCTGCAGGTAGCTGGAATACATCATCACTTAGAAGAATGCAGAGAATTTGCAAGAGTCGGCCATTGTTTGTCACAATATGATTTGTAGACACCCACTCTACAAACCCTGTCAAGGTTGACAAAACTACCTGGAAATAAGTATTAAATTTGAAATTAATAATAATTAAGTGTAGAGTTAGAATTATATTTATGGTATATATTATAATAAGAAATACATGCCATATTGATATTCAAAAGATAGTCAAATAGTGAAAAATCATGCTCAACATCACATAAGTTCACTTTTATATAGATTCTTTGTTGAGTTCGGCAGAAGAAATAAAAATCGGGTGAGGATCTAACCCACAACCGTCACGTTACAGTCACTCTTGTGCCATATAATTACCTGAACAACTCGAACATTACTAGCTGCTCCACCATAATCTCCTGCAGCAGTTTTCTCTCTAAATTCCTGCACATGCATTTCAATGAGACGCATAAAGAAAGCAAAGATCTCTGCCATATTACTTGTTAACGCTTGGTGTATGTCTTTACGACGTTGATGTTGTTCCAAAGTCTATTAAAAAATATAAGCTATTATTAGTTCAGAACGATTTTTGGTTATGTCACATATTTTAAATTAAAATATTTAGACATATTATCTTCGTGCTGTATCCCGCAACATCGAAGGCCGAGGGAACCTAGTGGTAAGACACTACATTTCTCATTTTCTGCCTTATTCGGGAGGCATTGTGTGTACAGGTAGGGCTGTTATTGAAAATATTCCCACTTTAATATTTGTAATAATTCTAAATTACAGCAAAATTGAGTTTGTTTTCTTTTATATAATTTGTTCACTTTCACTTTACCAAGAGCTTTAAAATATACATATATATTTTACTAAATATTTTTTATTATAACAATTTTCGTCCATTTGTAATGCACATACTTCACGTAAATTTATCACTTATGTAATTTTGTAATGGATAACATTGTCGGAAATGGATCAAATTAAAATAGAACCACACGGAAAGCACCAGCTTCCAAATAATAAGATAATTCATCAAAATCAGTTCACCCAATCAATAGTGAGTGAACATTAAAAAAAAATTAATAACCTTCTCCTTTTACATAAGTGGTTATTAAAATACAAGTGATGCCAATAAAATTTAAATATTTCTTTTGATTTCCCTGGGAGTTCCTGATTTTGTTTTTTTTTTAATGTTAGACCTATATGGATCCTCAACACATTCAAATTGAACAATATTTTTATATTTTGATAGAATAAATAATGTTTAGTTTAGTTAGGAGTTATGAGTGCTCAGTCATGGGTGACTGGACATGTACTCTTTCAAATCCAGTATTCATTAATCAATCAATTCAGTATTAATAAGTGACAAATAAATAATTGAAGTGTTGGAATAGATTTCTCATTAAATAAGCTTTTTTAATGGTATTTGCCAGGTCCCAGGGCCTTTTTGGGATTAAGGTCTCTCAGATTGAATCTAACCTCATATACATACATCTGTGGAGCAAACTAGTTTGCTAGGAAAAAATCTGCCAAAAAGGTACAATGCAACATAGTAACTGATATACATAGCAACCATAAATTTCACATTATGGTAATATAAAGTACTATTATTACCTGTAAAGTAGCAACATCTTCTACCAGCCTTAAAAATACATGTAATACAATTTGTGTATGTAAATGTCCTTGACTACAAGCATCACTAAGCTCTGCTAGCAATGTTGGCCATTGTTGAGGCCACTCCCTTTTAATCATCTCTACAATCACTCTGGCTAATGCATCATTTAAATGTCCTGTCTCCCAACCACCCATAAAAAGAAGTTTCATGGCATTCTCCTGGAATCATATAATCAAGAGACATTTCAAATTTTAATGTCTCTTAGCTTCTTGCTGTATCCCTATATTAACACTGTACTTTAAATTTGGATTTATATTCTTAAAAAAAATCTGTGATTGGTAATAATATTTTTAAAAAATGTGATATTCTTTATAGTGATTAGCATTTAAAATCTGATATTTTTTATAGCATTAATCACTATAACCAGGAGCTAGAATTGATTATGCTTCAAGTGTGCATAATTGCATCATAATAAATAGTATGTCAATATTAAAAACATAGTAGTACAAAATATATTTTTTCTGCATATAAATAAGCATATAATTTTTATTTAATAAATTATTGAAATATATTTATGATAGTGTGGTGAATTTTAAGTAAAAATCATAATTTACCTTTATAAATATTTTTTCTGGTTGAGTTATTTGAGTCCATCTATATTTTACTGTGTGTTCCATTAATTGTAGGCCAAAATGTTTGACAACAGGAGAGTATTGAGCCCCACTGGCCAAAAGTAGGCCAGCCTGAGCACACCATGGCGAATTTTCCTTAAAACTATAACAGATATTTCAATTTACTTATCACTTTGTGAGATTTGATGTAAGAGGCCTAATATAATTAATAAAACTTTTATATACCTTTCACATGCTGTATAAGCTTGTTTTCTCGCATCATGTGCTACAGTAGGGTTAAGGGTAATTTCCACGGCTCGGCTTAACTCATCAGCAATTAGAGCAACCTCGTTATTACCAAATGCTTCGATATTCATTGTAGCCAGGTTTTGCTTTAACATAAACCATAAAGAAATATGTTTTACAACAATATATAATTAATAATCAATAATGATTCAAATAAATAATTACTTTTTCATTATACGAGCGCAACTATGAAATGGAAATGTAAAACTTCAAATAATATTTTTAAAAAATTAAATATTTTGCCACAAAACAAAAGACACAGCTGTTCGTATTTACTTACCTACCAATACTTTGAAAGTTATCCCCATAGAACAGTATCTAATTCATATTAATCACAATAGGCTGCTGAAATAAATTGCAAAAATTTTCAAGGTTTTATATATTAATAAAAGTCAAAAGAACATTTTAATGGCATGCACCCGGTGTTAGTTGTGAACAACTTGCTCATATTTCTCTTTAACACAAATAATTAAGCTCTAATGAGATTTCAATAATCATTCTTACACTTGCAATCAATAGTTTCATAAGTTGTATATAATTTTCAAAGGCATTTAACAAAACCAATTTCAAAACAAGAAATACCTCGTGTAGCACAAAGTGATTCGGAAAATCTTTCCATAGACATTTTTTTTTCTTTATTATAATTTAAATCTAGCACAGATGACAGATATAAGTTGTAACAAATATTTGTTTACTTTTTATATATATAACGTTACATTTAAAAGTTGTACAAAATTAGTTTTACTTAGAAAGTAATTTTCAATAATGGCTGAAAATAAAAAAAAGTCTGTTAAAGAAAAATATATAGCTATTAAAAAGGAAATGATTGTTTTCTTTACTATATATCCAATACACAACGATATTTTCAAACGATTTTAACTGAAAGTTCTTTTTGTCTATATCTACATTTCTTGTTTGTTTTGATTTTTGAATTTTCTAAGGTTCAACTTGTGCTAAGTGAACTGTGAAATAATTAAAAGAAAATTGAAAACGAGTAGGTACTTAAATAAGTATTATTGATATAATTATTATGTTGAATGGTGTATAAAATACATCATTAATTAAAAAATGGAAAGTATTTATACAAATCTTGAACCGTCGTTGGACAAACATTTGAAAGGACATCGAAATAGTATTACAGCATTATGTTACAATCCTAATGAGCAGCAATTAGCTAGTAGCTCTTTGGATAATAGTGTTTTAGTAAGTTTTCTTGTATGTTATTTGTACTCTTGAAATTTTTTATATACTTTAAATTTTATTTTCACAATATATTTGATAATTTCAAACAGTTATGGGATTTACGTGGTACCATGAGAAGTTATAGATTTCAAGGTCACGATGAGGCGGTTATGGACGTCACATTTTCGCCCTCTGGAAAGTATATGGCTTCTGCATCTCGTGATAAAACTGTTAGGATGTGGGTACCAACAGTTACTGGCAGCATTGGTATGTTTAAGGCACATTCCCAAACTGTGCGATCTGTTCAATTTAGTCATGATGGATCAAAGGTACATGAAAAGACATATAATATTATTTATTTAAGTCATGCTTTACAAATTGTTTTAGGGAAATTGGACAGCCAGCCAAACTATGGTCAAAGTTTCAATCCCCACTCAAGGGAATATGTAATTATATTTAAATAATTTTCTTTCTTTGCTCTGTTAGGCAACACATTTTGAATTTTGATACTCAACACCCAATATCTCCAAATATGGATAAAAAATATTAAACTAACTTACCATATGCTAATTGTTAACCCAAAGAAAAC
This sequence comes from Heliconius sara, assembly GCA_917862395.2. Taxonomy (NCBI): domain Eukaryota; kingdom Metazoa; phylum Arthropoda; class Insecta; order Lepidoptera; family Nymphalidae; genus Heliconius; species Heliconius sara. The sequence continues at coordinate 3,262,543 of OU860796.2, read as the reverse complement.
CATCTTTATCTACCCCACTAAGGGAAAAAATCATAAAGCTGTGTTTTATTTACTTTATAATTCATTTTATTAAAATATTTTCACATGCCTTATATCTACAATTTTTTTAGTTAATAACTGCATCAGATGATAAAATTGTAAAAATATGGTCGAGTGATAAACACAAATTCCTGGCATCTTTTGTGGGACATACAAACTGGGTACGAAGGGCCTCTATGTCATATGATGGATCATTAATAGCATCCTGTTCTGATGATAAAACTACCAAATTGTGGAATCCTGATAGTGGTAAATGCATACATACCTATAAGGATCAAAAAGGATATGGACTGAATCTGGCTTGGCATCCATCAAGTTGTTATATTGCCGTTGGCACCTCTCATGGAAATGTTAAGCTATATGATATAAGGACACACAATCTTGTACAATATTACAGGTATAATAATTTATTATATTATGCCATCAAGGTTTAGTGATGCAGTATATTACTGCGAATGCGGTAGATGTGGGTTCAATCACCACTCAGCAAGACATATGCAATTCTGCCATTCAATACAATGCTTCAAATTGCAGGGAACAGAGTGTTGTGACATTAAGTTCTCTCTGCTTACCCTTATATGCAGAATAAAGTGTGTTAATAATGACTGGCTTAAATTAATAAAATTAAACATATATTTTTTTAGCATACATAGTGATGCAGTAACTCAATTAGCATTTCCATCCTAGTGGAAGCTATATATTAACCTCTAGTAAAGATGGTAAAATGAAGGTAATATTTTTTACTATTAATAAATTTTGTGTAGGTAATAAACCCTAATATTTTTAATTAATGTGTGGTTTTTAGATTTTAGACTTACTAGAAGGGCATCCTATATTTACATTGAGTGGTCACAGTGGGGCTGTAAATGCTGTTGCATTTTCCCCAAGTGGATTGGGTTTTGCTTCAGCAGGAGACGACAAGTTGGTTAGTATATCATTATTTTATTGCTGTTATCAAACTTTATTTTTTCACCTTTATCAAGCTTTCACTTACTACCCGATTTTCTTGCTCTTTCACTTGCTTTTATTGCATTTTTTTTCTTAAGTAAATTTCTTTATTTAGGTACTTATATGGAGAACAAATTTCACTGAATTAGCTTCTGATGCTAAAGAGAATATTGAACAAAACCAAATGTCTACACCAAGATCACAGACTTCTAAAGTTAGTGTAAAAAAAAAGAATCCTGTTATTAAAAAGAGATGGTTATAACATTTGTAGCAAGTAGATTATGTACAGTATAAAAGTAAATGTTAAATAGCTTACATTTTATAGATAGATACAACAATATTTGATGATTTATCTCATTCAGGGTGAATTAATAGGCAACATCCAAACAAAATATACTGTAGCTATCGAAAAACTTGAATTCAGAGAAAAATGTGTTCACACTAAAAGTATGTTGAACATATCTTAGATACTAAAGATCTACTAACAAAATTAATCCACCAAATAGGGTGTCAAGATGTGGTATCAGTGCTACCATAGCACAAAGTATCCAGTTGTAACATTTGTGCACATTGATAACCCAGAAATGACTGAAGAATCTGTAAGAAATTCAAGTATTCATGGTAACCCTAATGCAAATAGTACAACAATAGATTTTACACAAAATCACAAAGATGGCTCAGTAAGATATACATCTGTTGATAACTCTCAACGGAGCCTTAATAATTCACTCACCCCTACACCTCCTGTATGTCAATCAGTTGAATGTTCATCCTACAATGTGGGACACTCGAGCCATATCCCTCGTATTCCACCTAGTCCAGCTACTTATACTATACCAACATATAAAAATAATTCTATTCCTATACAAAAAGAAGATATTTTTGGTATGATTAAACTCGGAGATACTGATGTTTGTTACACAAGTGGCACTATAGAGTGGGTTGGTAGAAAAAGAAGTTTTCCTATTAATAGTGGTTTTAAAACCATAAGTGGGAATAAAGACATACCTGAGCCTTTTTCAAAGAAGGTAAAACTGAATAGGACTTTCACAAGTGAAGTTCATAAAATAAAGGAATGTGATTGTGCTGATGTGTTACCAACTGTCAATGCTATTGTTGATCATTTGAATGCTCTCCATGAAGCAGTGGATCTTGTGGACTTGAGGGTTAATACTTTAGAAGATGTTATAACAAAAAAGGATTAATTTAAATTTGTGATATTTTTGTTGTAATTAAAAAAAATATGTATATTTTAAAAATAAATTATTTATTCACAAAAATACTGGCTCAAACATTATTATACATATATGTTTATATATACAACTCATAACGTGATTTGTGTAGCTCAGCTGCATCCAATATTTATATAATTAATGGAAAACTTAATGATTATTGAAAATTATAACAATAAATACATCTTTTAAAATAATAACAGCTAAGAACTATACAAATAAGTATTTGACTGTAGTAAATATTCTTATAAGTTCCAGCATGCATTTTAGCACATAGTAAAAAATGTATTGAATATTTTTAGAAAATTTAAGAAAAAAATATATATCTTCAAATATAATTCAAAGCCTGACTACATTCAAATTTAAACATGGTTCAAGTCTTGCTAAGTATTTTTTTTGTTTTCTAAAAATATTATTAAATCCTGATGATTTTAAAATAATCTTAAGAACCTTAAAAATAGTCTATTCAATACCAACATAGGAAGTTTTCTTTCCAGTCTTTTTTATCACTTCAAGTAAATGATCTGCACTGAGTGTAGATTTCACAGTCACCTTTTGGTCAGGCAAGGATATAAGTATGTTTTCCACACCTTGACCCTTTAGTCTGTTAAGAACCCTCTCAACAGCTCCAGAGCATCCTTCACAAGTCATTTCTACATTGAATATATGTGTCTGGAATAAATATAAATTTTAAGAACCAAGCCTATTACGCCTACAGTATTAATTAAGCATTTATAATGATAATAAAGTATATTAATAAAGTAATATTACATCCATACTAGCAAAAAAAACCTTTAATATTATAGTAGTGTCAACAATCATAAATATTATTATTCTTACCGAGGACATTATATATATTAATAATTTGGTGATTCTTAAATAGAGTAACTTAAGAGTATGAAATGCTGAATATTGATAGTTTGAACTTATCGATATAGAGATAAAAAGATATAATAAAATGATATCAAAGGATAAAATTGTAAACGTATCCAATAGTTCATTGAACTCTGACAGTAACGACAGCGACAGATAACACAACTGACAATGATAATTGATAATAATTTGACCTCTGCTAGGCTATGGTGTACGGTATAACAATATTTTTAAATTTATGTGATATTTTTGTTAAACTTAATAATATATATTAAAAAAAATCAAAATTATGAAAAACATCGACTTTTAACTTTTACATAATCTTATAATATTTTTTTTGTCTGCGTTGATATAAAATTAATAATATTCTGTAGTAAAAAAGTTTGACAAATGGGCAAATGGGATATGGTGTGTCTTTGCGGTTTTATTTATCAATTTCTTTAATTTTATAACATATTTTTAAATACAAATGAAAACATGACACTAAGAGATAATCTCAAAGATTTGGGATGGTTAGTCATAAATCTATTGTAAATTATGTTTTTTTTTATTTATTTCTATGGGTGTAATATTTCGTTAATTTTTAGGCACTTGAGTCAAGATGGTATTGATATTATTAGCGAAAATGGTCAAATACAAGATGTAAATATTCTTAGCAGAAGGGCTTTAGATGTAAGTATTATAAACAATTGCTTACATTTCACAACTTTTAAAGAAATTTGAAACATATTAATGCATCACTGAATATTTTATTTCAGTTCGATTTAAGAGATATTGGAGAAGCCGCCTTTCCTGAAGATTTTACTAAGGACCCAAGTAAATTAGAAAAGCCAATAGTTGTGCAAATCCAAAAAATAAGAAATGTATCTGCACCTAAGGCTAATGAAGAATCTACATCTGCACCACGAATGTTAAAGTTAACTTTACATGATGGGAAGTCATCATGCACGGGTTTAGAAACAAGCCCTATTTCCAGTATTAGCATCAATACTCCACCAGGCACAAAATTGTTATTAAAAAATGAAGAACTTGAAGTATGCCATGGTGTTGTGTGGTTGACTCCTAGTGTTATTTCATTATTAGGAGGGAAAGTCTCTCATATGATTGAAAAATGGGAGCTTAATAGAAGCTTGGCAAAGCATACCAGGGGTATGTAAATATTGCATACATATTAAAGTTTCTTTTTAAAAATTCCGGATATTACTATCCTTAGATATGTCAGACTAGTGGGCGCGCGCGGCTTCGCCCGCTTATTTGCACCCTTAGGGGTGAATTCTAAAAAAAACACAAAACACGTGTTCAGTAAAATATTTTTAATAGTCTGAATTTAATTTTTTATAAAAATCGATTTAAGGATTTTTCCATATAAACTTTCAACCCCTTATTTGAACGCTTAGCTTTAACTTTCAATATATGTAGTATTTAAAAAAAACATATTAGTATACTTATTGTATTTTCGGATATCCATTTTGACAAACACCAAATCATAGATTAGCTATATAAATTGATTGAAATGAATATATGCTAAATTGGTATAAGTCTAATTTTGAACACTAGTCATACACTAGTACCATAGCAGTCAAGTTCATCTTCAAAATAAAACAATTATTTGCATAATTTTAAAGAAATTTGTTAATCCTACAAACACTAAAAAATAATATCCTAAGATATCACTAACATATTTCCCCCTTAATAAATGTATAATCTTTATAAGTACAATTTTAGTGAAGAGTTGTGGCATGTAATTTTATTAAATAAGTACTTAAGGCAACCATGGCACAGTGACATAACGGCTGTCTGTAAACTCAACAGTTGTAAACTCAAATCTTTATGGAGGGAATTGGTTATTTTCATTTCTCGATTTAGTAAAAGGACAAAGAGGAGTGTGTTGACAGCAGATTGTCTTAGCACTCAGTTTCCTCTGCTTACCTTGTTATATTCAGGGGACAGTATGAAACTGAAGAAAAAATTAACAGTCATCATGAACTTCATACTTTAGGTGGGATAGGACTTGATGGTGGTCCTCCACCATGGATTCCATTTGGCCAAAGATTAGAAGCTCTGCCTGTCGATAAGCAGTTCAAGAGTTTACAAGAGGCTGCCAAACAAGATAATGCAGAATTTGAAGCGCAAAGGAAGGGGGCCATTGCTGAGGCACAAAGGATGTCTGGTGTTAAAAAGGTAGAAAACTAGATTTATACATAATATGTGACTTTTATAATATATATTTTTTTGTTATCTTGTACCCTATAGTAAGAAAAAAAATACAGTTATTATGATGGAATGTATGATGTATGCACTTTGTTTAAAAAAACAATACGATTATATATTACAGGTTTTTGGAGGAGGAACTAAGCCTTTGTTGGATGCAAATGTACAGAAAATTGTGGATGCTGGTTTTTCTGAAGAGCAAGCTGAAAATACCTTGAAATATACTAAGAATAATGTGGACAGAGCTTTGAGAATATTGCAAAAGAGAGATAATTCTGAGGGACGAAGTAAAGAAAAACAAAAAGAAACTGAACAACCAAAACGCAAAGGTCGCAACAAAGACAACAATGATGAAGATGGAATTCCAGTAAAACCTTCAGGGAAAGTGTCATTGTTTGACTTCTTGGAAGATAAACTGCCCAATGTACCAGATAAGGATAAAAACAGCCGTCGAGATTTTAACACTCCATCAGAAGACAGAAGTGAAAGAAATTACGGCAGAGATAGAAATGGCGGCAGAAATTCACGCTCTCATGGCTCGAGATACGACGGCCCCAGACACAGATCAGACAGGGGCCACTACTCGAATGACAATTACCCGCACAGGGATGACAGGAAGTACCAAACTCAAAATGAAAAACCACCAAGGTTTCAACGGAAATTGGAAGAGAAAAATAAACAACATCAAGCAATTAATATCAATTTACAATACCACAACTCTTATCACAATCCTCCTCATAGCCAGTTCCCTGAAATGACCATGAGGAACGAGAATTTCAATGATAGTAATATGAATCAACCGCAAAATTATCGCGGCAATGTCAATATGGACAGCTTAGTTGATGCTACGGCGAATTTGAACTTACTGTCCAACCAACAGAGGTCCAGTGAGGAGATGTCGCCGGGCAGAAATTATCAATATCCAGAACAACCATACCCTAAACAGTTTGTGCCCAATCAGAATATAGATATACCACCTTTTAGGAGAAGTAATGATATTCAGAAGTTTCAAGAGCAATATCGGAGGCAGCCTAATGGGTATATGGAGCCTCAGAACCCTATGTATTCTAATATGAATTATATGCAGGGAGCTCAGGGGGGCTTCAATAGCCGTCAATATGGCTACGGAGCGAGACCTCAAGAGTATAGTACGTTGCGTACGGGAGGACCCTTCTTGCCTGGTTCATTGCTCGGATTCCAAAATGCAGCAGTTAACGAACAAGCTCGAGCAATGCTGGGTGTTGCTGAAATAAATTGGAAAGTGGGCGACCGCTGCCTTGCTCTCTATTGGGAAGATAACAATGTTAGTACATATAGATATTTTTTCAATATTAGACAAATTTATGACGGGCCGACGCGACAGCACAACGTCTGTAGACGCTACGGTTGTAGATTCGATTCCGACTCAAGGAACTATTACTTTTAATTTTTAACATTTTTAACATTTTTAAAATGTTATTCCACATTTAAGAAAGTAAAATACTTATTAAGATAACATATAAAAATTTTCCTTGCTACTTAAATTTTTTATATTTTTTCTTAATAAGTAATTATTTTTATTTTGTCACTCTGGTAAGAAGACAAAGCGAGGTGTTGAGTTCCGCCAATCAAAATCCAATGTCGCGAAAATTGGACAGATAGTAGGCAATAGAGGTTCCCTTTGCCTACTTTACTATTTATAAGATACTCGAGAACTCAGAATAAAAATAATTTAATATATTTAGATTCACATATTTTTATTAAAGCTGAAACTATTAATTATATGTTTATGAGATATTAGAGCAATTTTCATTTTCTATTAGTCCTTGAAATATCTTTTGTGTTTTCAGTTCTATGAAGCGGAGATTACTGGTACTTCGGAAAGTACAGTAGTAGTGAAGTTTTGTGCGTATGGTAATCATGAAGAGGTTCTCAAGTCTAACTGCTTGCCGTACCCTAATCAAGGTATTTTTTTTATGAATAATATAATATTTTAAACAGTATAGTAATAAAGAAGCGATTACGTATTTTATTTGATTTATATAAAAAAGTAGACTTCTTTTTTCAACCTTTATGAATCCACTGCTGGGTATGGGTCTCCCCAATGGACTTCAATCAATTTGATGGTCTCATCCAATATTGACATATCGTTCATCTGATTTTATTAAAGTAAAAATCAATTAATGATTGTTTTCGTGTTGAACTAAACACAGACAACAAAACATGACAGTTGAACAAAAATTCTTGTCTTGTGTATTTTTGTATCCTGCAGTGTTAAGACACTCCGATTTTGAGACTTGACTTGAATTGCATCTTGATTGATATGTGTATGACGGCCTCCATTATTTGTTTTCCTAAAACAAAAGAAATAAACATTGTCGCCAGGATCAGGACCAGCAGCAGGTGGCGCGGGCAACCAGCCTAACGCGCCCAACGCGGGCAACGCGGGGGGAGTCCCGGCGGCTGCGGGCGGCGCGGGGGGCATCCCCGCGGGCGCGTACGTGCGGCGCCCGTAGTGGCGGAACGCGGCGCCCTACGCCGCCGCGGGCGCCGCCAGCTGACGCCCGGCTTACCTGTACATGTAGATGACACCACCGTATGGAGATGTGTCCCAAACGCCCATCTAAGTGATTACATGTGTTCTAATCATTATATGTTGTTGACGTTGTATGGTGATCTAGGACGGGTCGCCTATGTGCAGCAAGGATGTTTTGGTATTCATAAGAAAACTGTCGGAGTTAAAATGAGATTTGTTATGACGATATCCAACTATAGGTAGGAACTATACTTAAGTATCGCAATGACAATTGACATTAGATTTTGAAAAAGTCAAAGAATATGCTATTGGCATCAAAAACTTGTTCTAACAAGTCTCATTTCAATCTGCTGATTTTCGAAAATATCCGAAACTTTTATGGTTATAGAGCGCCCTAACATCCCTGGTGCCAAATGAATAGCCGGGTATTGCAAATTTGATATCCGTTTGCATGAATATTGGGATTAATTAAGAGTAGCTGTCAAAGCAAAATGGCCTAAGTAATATTTTAGATTAATTTCCTACATCACATTATATTCCAAATCTGGATATTAGCTGCATATTTTCTCTTTATTAACATTACAAGAAGTATCTTGGATGGAATATCTTATATTGCATCGAATTTTTCCAACCCACACTAAGTGTGAGACTAAACTGGCACATCAAAAAGTGTTCAATTGTCCAAATTGTGTCCTATTTTAAAAATTAATTAAAAATATACATAATTATAAGGGATGGACAATTTTCCCCTTCTAATTTAATTTTCAAAGATTTTGGCTACATTAGTGGGATCGAGTGTGATATCACTTAGGTGGGTGGGGCAATCATTTTAGATTTTCTTACATAGTCTCCCATATAAATATAGCTAAAGTTCTGAAATTAAGTTCTCCCATTTGTGCGATTTTAAGTATAAATAATTGACATGTTTTGTCAAAATGAATAAACTTTTTTTAAATAAGCCTGCTTTTGAATCCAAATACGAGCCTCCAAGGCTTCTCGAATTTATGTTAGAAGTCATTGTATAGATAGTATTCGTCTTTGGATCGGTCATGTCGAGGCATGGCATTCTATAGGCTTAATATATATATATAAAAAAAATATTTTTCCAGTTGCTTTGATTACAAAACATTACTATTAATTTTTCCACTATTTAGTTCATAATGTTTTCAAAGAATTTCCATTGTGAAATTCACGCAGCTGCCTTTTTGTAGTCAAAGCAACAAAGAAAATCTAGAATTTGTTTCTGAATGTTTGGCATCTCCACTGTTTTGTTTATTTTTTGAGTTATTTAGTAAAAAAAATATTGAAATTTCTTATATATTTTTTGGCACCATGGTCCATACCAATATTCTTTATTTTTGTATTCATTATAAAAAAAAAATATGACGGAATGTTTCACACAAGAGATTTAGTCGATCATACTACTTACGAAATTTTTGTATGCTTTTTCAGATTTGTTATCCTAGTGCGTGTAAAATATTGTTTGTTCTAATATTTTACAAGATATTATTCTGTAAAATATTAGTTAATAAGGTGGAGATGTTAAAGGAATAAAATTTTGTAATTAAAATAATACATTTACTGTGCAGTCACAATAACTGACATTGGTTGTACAACCGTTTTCTATATAATTATAACATATAAATGTGAAATAAATATCATGTCATTGTTAATAACTATTAGATATAGATCTTTATGTCATATGTATTAATCATATATTAAATAATTTAAAAGGCTTCCTATTTTCAGAGGTTGATCCAAAATAACCCAATAATAATCGGATCATTATGTCATTGCAATATGATTTAAATTTTCAATATTAATAACGGGTCTTGTATATTGTTTTGTTCTCATATTCCAAACATGTTATATAGAAAACGCTCAGAAAATATTTATGTATCTTGATGCAAAAATAATACTTTTTTTTAAAACAATGGCCTAAGCGTAAGTAAATTTAAGTTAAAAATTTAATTTATTTATCCGTTAATTCCTTACAGTCATGTTTCTTCAGTTTTAGTATTGTTCTTATAGTATTTATTAGAAAGTAACAGTTCAATAAGATTCAATGTTTGTGTAACGATGTAAATCGAATTTAATTTTGAAATATGAGAATAGCTCAATTATATCAAATAGTAATAGGTTTAAGAACTAATTTGATGTTATTTTAAAATAAGTAAAGTACGCTCTGCATGTTAAAATATTCTTGTAAATATATGTATGTATAATGTATATACAATATCTACTAAACTATCTTAGCTGTATCAGCATTTTTTATAGACCAGTCTTTAATTTTTATGTTGCGAATGTCATCTCTCTTTTGTCATTTGAATATATTTTGCCATTTCATTGATGCCTCGCTACAGAAGTGTATACTAATAAGTATTGTTTGATATTTTTTCTAGATTTTTTTTTTGTCATATCATATAGTTTTACAAGTTTGGTAGCGTAACCTAACGCTGTCAGTCAAGTGAGATTTAAATGATTTTAAGGAAGATCTGGGTTATGGATATAAATTATGACCCCCTTCCTTCATTGGTAACTTCAAAATATGTCCAGCGAGCAATATTTATTTGCCTCAGTTACTTGTTTGTTAAAAACAGCTTAAGAATATTTTTTATTCAATAGTTATTGGCGGCTGCGCAGTAAAATGTTCGATATAAAACAATGCAGTTGTGTAAATGTTATTAACTTAGGTGAAGCTGAACTTTTTAACGATATAACTCATTAATTTATTGTCAGTCAGTCAGTGGTATGTAACCGAGCGTCGTAGTGTAGCTTAAATAAGTGTAACTGTCGTATTTCTAGCGCAAAGTGTGTTAATATATTTATTATTCTTTCATTCTTCGGATCATCCTAATATTGTTTGAAAATTTTTCTTTTAATTTATCTCTTGTAAAGATTATTATTATATAGCAAACGAGAAATCAGCTTGTATTTACTTTTTATTTGTGAATATTGAAATTATGCATTTTTTTTACCGATTTCATGTACTATTTCAATGGATCAAGTTATTGTTTTGGCGACCACCGCTAGTTTGAGTTTAAATGTAATTTGAACTTACCGTTGCGTATTACATTTTGTGAGTGGGTTATGCCAAATGTTTTTCGCGAAATTAGATATTTTTTTTTGTATAGTACCAAAGCTCAACTGTCGTGTTGGTCGCGATAATTCAGTTTATGTAGACCATCACGTTTCGATACATTTGTACTAATTGTTCTGTTGGATTAACCGTTTATTAACTGAAAGCTAATAAAAGAAAATTTACTGATTTCATTGTTTTATTTCACTTTGTGCAATCTGAAAAAAATGCTACAGGAACCAGTATATTGGGTCTTACAAGATTGACAATAAAAAAAATTGTAAAAATATTTATTTTATTTTATACCTACTTGTTTTCTTATAAAATAAAATATATTTTTAATAATATATTTTATTTTATTAGGAAATAGATTTTTATATTATAAAATGTGACTGTACTTTATAATGTTAATGGTGTCTTTATTTAAGCTAGAAAACATTTGCGGTGGCACAGTGCTGCTTTTATTATATATCTACTTTTATTATTGGTTGTAAGTTTATTTCTATACCCTGAAAATATTACATGATGTCGTTCTCCGTTAACCAAAAAAGTTTCACAATATAGCTGTTTGTATATGAAATTACGTTAAATGATTGGTTTAAAAATAACAAATTGCTTTAAAATCAACATAAAGTATCATAATTTCTAAAGTTTAAGTAACAAAGCTATAAAACATCAAATAGTATTGGAAGGTTCGCAGCACGCTTGGCTTGGTGGGGCGTCGTCGCTCCAACTGGTAGCGTAAACCAGTTGTTTTCCTTCCATCGGACGCGCTTGACTTGAGCGCCGTGAATGAAACGTGAGTGAATTTACGTAAACGTGATAGTACTGTGATAGTGATGGTTAAGTGAAACTGTTTACACTCTGTATTTGGATAACGTTGACCTAAAACCACAAGAGGTAGAGAAAAAAGATTTATCATTTATTGCTTAATGTAACTGGTAGTTGATCATTTACATTAGAATTGAAAATGGCAAAAGCAAGTTTGTTTACAAATACAGCGTTCTTAATTCCACCGGTTTCGCTTCTACTCGTTTAAACATACATTATTATAATATTTCTGTATAATATTTAATTTATATAATTATTTAAATTTAATTTATATAAAGAAAGTAAGTTATCAAATGATATAAACATTAACTTATAAGCAAATCTACACATTTATTATTTAGTAAATTATAAGTTGTTTTAACAACTATGCCAAATCTGATGCAACTTTCACTCGGTCATCAAGAGAACGGATTAGATGGGCCTTGCTATACAATGTTACCTTGAGTTAAACGTACTAGTCCAGCGGCAAGCGCAATCGTAGGAACTTGTACTCACAACATAACGCCTTCGTGCGTTGTACGCGTGACATACATACGAGCCATAAAGAGGTTACTATTATAGAATACAATTTCGTGTGTAGGTCGTTTGAAGTCACCTTTGATTACTCATAAATATTTCATATATATAAATTGACTAATTTGTATTTATATAGATATGATAATAAAAACAACAAAAAGAATCTTATTGTAATTTATAACAGAAAACAGAGTATGAATTAAACATATAGGACTATTTTTGTTATCTTCACGCTATATCTCGCATATACATGTAGGCAAATAAAACCCAGTATTAAGACACTCCGTTCTCCGTATTCAGAAAAATTGTGGCGTTATTGCGTGTTGAGTGGTGGAACTTAACGCCGCGCTTTGCCCCTTAGTATTGTATTAAGTATAATAAAATAAAATCCAATCATAATTAGAATACTTATGTAATACAGTAAGTCAGTAAGGATATATTAAGCTGGAAAATAAGCGCAGGTGGTGCTTATCGCTTTACCTAAGCGTAATAACTAACTTGCAAGGATATCCTATAGTTGTATGAGTATGAGTAAGTATGAGTTTCAATATCGTCGGCTTTAGTGCACCATCTTGTTGTAGTTGCAATTTTTATCAAAAAAAAAATTGTTTTGTGAAAATGATTACTTGAAGTGTCCAAATATCTAGCGGTGGAATGATAAATTGGTTTGTAAGCACGCTGAGATGCAGTTCACATACATTTTAAAACAGCTACTGCCTACAAAAAGACCGTTTTTTTTTTCATTTAGACGGTCAAGCTCTGATGCCGGCAATATGCTTACTTATCTGCTTTTTTAGCTTGGAACGGGAAACGAAGTGTTACAACACTAGGTTCCCTCTGCCTTCCCTGCAGTGTGCGGGATACAGCGTGAGGCAGATTTTTATTTTTTAAAGTTAATTAATTCCAAACTTGATTTGATTCAATTGCTTTTAATACAATATTAAGCTTAATATATTTTAATAGCCGCTCTATTACCTTATTATAAAAAGCGCAATTACAAAAGTAAGGTAGATTTAAAATGATTGTAAATTGACATTGATAGAAAATAGAAAGAATTATTTGTGTTTCCACTAATTAAGAACTGAACTGATCTCAGTATTTGTGTTCTTTATATTGCCAATATTTTATACAACTATGGTTTTTGAGTACTTTGTATTATTTAAATATAAAATTATGAATAAAATGTTAAATATGACTAAGGCACGCCCTAACACGACTAAAAGAAAAAATATACACAGTGAAGTTCATTGGAGGTAAGAATATTATATCTAAGTATGTCGTGGTACACGAGATTTCTCATTAAATATTTCGTTAATTTAAAATATTCATTAAAATGTCATTTTTTACAAACAATAAGTCAAATTTTACATGAAAGTAGGTGACGAAAATAAATAGGTACGTTGAAATAAATCATTTTGTTCAGAAATTGGAATGTGCTTATTGCTTTATCCTGGAACTGCTGTTTTTCTAAGGTTTTTTTAACATTCCATAACAAAATAATGCATCAAATATCTACATATTTAATTAATAATCACATTTTTATACGTGTATGAGATTATATTTAGAATTCCTTTGCTCAAATTATTTAATAACAAATCACAATTATAGCCTTCGGGTAGCTTTGATAATAAGAATTTGAGAGCAGAAAAATTATACTATAATAATTACTTGTTTACTATTTAACAAAAAACAAATATATTTTAGTTAACTCATAGAATAAAGATATATAACGTGCTATGATATGTTACAGAGTGGCGATGGCCATGGGCGGCGCTATGGACGCCTGCGGGCGGTGCATGAAAGTTTCTTTGGTCGTTGTAAATATTCTGACTTTTGTAAGTATTGGATGTTTATAATATGTTATGAATATTATTCATTATATTATCTTTGTGTTTCAACTCTTGAGTGAGAGATAGATTAAATGCACTAGGTATCTTATTTGTTAACTGAAATAATATATAAATTAATAAATTTTATATTAGATACCCGAGTATGTATTGGAATTCTTTAATATGTAAATAAAAAAAAATAATATTTTGTAAATATTTAGTTCCAAAAAAATTTTCTTTCGTTCTTACTCTACTCTACTTAATAACTTTAATTTCGTAATAAATTATTAATTAATTATTAAAAAAACGTCATTATTTATTTTCCAGCTCGGCGGTGTACTAGCACTAGCTATCGGAGCATGGATCTGGACGTCCCGCGCGTTCCCGAGCACGTTGATGAGCAACAACATGTTCATAGCGTCGCTGGCGGTGGTGGCGGTGATGGGCGCCGCCATGATGGTCCTCTCCGTACTGGGCTGCTGCGGTGCCGCCAAGGAGGTCAAATGCATGTTGCTGACGGTATGCATATGGTAGCTTTTACTATGTTATACTTCCTTATTTTAATTCGACACTTAATCGATCAATTATTTAGTTTAGTAGTCTAGGCTTCCACCGGAATTTCCCTATATACGCCCATAGCAATCGTTTATATGTATACGACACACAACTATTAAAATTATTAATAAAGTTTTCTTTATATATGAACTTACATTCATATTTCTTTATTTTATTTAGTTAAGCCAGTTTATATAAAGACCGAAGTATATGAAGACGTTGTCTGCCTTTCCATTGAATTCTGATCCCCTTTTGCACTGAATTCTGATGTTGAGTGGCGGCACTCAACGCCAATAATAAATATTTAATTTCCTTGAGTAGGAATCAAACCCACAACCTGTCACGTTTACTGTCACACACACCTGCGCCACGACTAGCCTCAATTTTAGATATATTACTTTTGTTAAATTAATTCCTATCTACGGGTATTATTTATTTTTGTAATATGAATAACAAATAGTACACTTTTAAGTTCACGATAATTAATTTTTCATTTGCAGTATTACATTCTAGTATTCATTATTTTCGTGGTGATGCTTGTTGGAGGGATCCTTCTCTTTGTATTTAGAGAAAAGGTGCTTACAACTTTGGAGCGCGAGATGCACGCCTCCATACCCAACTACGGAGTGAGGCACGAGTACACGAGGGCGTGGGACGAAACGCAAACAAATTTGCAATGTTGTGGAGTTAAAAGTTACAAGGACTGGAATGATAATGTTCCTGAGAGCTGTTGCCAGGAAATTTATCCGGGAAAGGTGATGTATATATAGATTATTAACTTAATACCTACCTACTAGGGTAATGAAGATTTTTATTACTAATATTAAAATAATATAAAGTAAAAATTTTTTTTATAATTTTTTGGTAACCAGAAAACAAGATATTTTCAAATTACTATTAATTTGAAAAAATAAAACACTGGCGGCCCATTCGCGGCTTTGCCCTCACTTATAATTCTTTTATTATACTGCCAATACCGCTCCTTGCTTCTTTACCAGAGCGCAGAAATGAAAATATTAATTATCTCATTTCCTAAAAAAAAACTACATCAGGAAGTTTATATATATCTAGTTTGGTGTTCACAATTTAAGAAATTGATATTTATATCGTTTTCATTCTACCGTAAATTGAGCATATATACTTTTGAAATTTTTAAAAATAGTAATTAATTTAAATCTCACGTTTGTGATTTCACAACATAAAATTTTAAGCTATAAACGTACATATTTGTCAATGCTTATATATAAAATATGATATATTTTCAGCGGCGAGATTGTAAATACTCCCAGAATCCAACAACCATGTACATGGAGGGCTGTTACAGCAAGACTATTGACTTATTGCGTGAAGATGCCGTTTACGTTGGCGCTGTCGCCATCATTGTAGCGTTGATTATGGTATGATACTTCTTCTTTGTAACCATTTTGACAATTTAAAAACCTTTTCACTCTCTCATGTATTTGAAAGAGAGGCTTGGAAGCGTAATGTGTGTAATACGCTGAGAAGAATGAAACGCTCTGTGTACTTAATTAACTACTAGTAGGTAGGCATAGGGAACCTAGGAACCTAGACACTTCCGTTCTCCAATTGCCGTCGAATTCTCAATTCGTGTTGATAGACAAGACTCAGACACTTAAAATTAAAAATGTCATATTCTCCAGTGGGAATCAAACACCAACACCGTATATATTTATATATTTTGCATTATCTTTATTAAAACGCCAAAGATACATTCATTACAGGGTAAATTAATTTTTGAGCTCATATCAATATCAAATTTAAATTTTCCAGGTGCTGGCGCTAATTTTTTCATGTGGATTATTCGTGAAAATAGAGTGACAAAACAGTGAACGAAATAAAAGTGACTGAAACTTCTTGATGGACTGTCAAATATTTATAAATATGTTGAGCGACCGCTCGATTGGTCCGGTCGTATCGTGCATTACATTTATTCATTTGTATTCCAAATGTAGGTGCATAATATGTGTAATAAAATTTTTTATATTGATTTTCAAAATATATTTTATTTATTAAAATTTTAAAATCAAAAACATTTAATATAATATATTAAAAAGTCATAAATATATATAGTTTTTTTGATAATATATGTATAAATAATTATTATGACACATCTAAACGGTGTACCTTAAAATGAATGCACCTATAAGAACTAATAAATTTAAAAAGATCCTCATTAGATCTATATTTTTCTTAATTCTTAATCTTTCTACGAGGTGGGAATTTAATAGTGTTAGGATTTCCTTCGCGATACTGTCCAGAGCGAGTGAACCAACCGCAGTAACGAATTATAATGTCAGATGTAGTGGTACCCAGGGGCAGCCCTAATGCGCTTATTCTTTCCAAAGCTTGAGTAGGTCCAGCAACTATCTATAATTATTAAAAATGACGTTATTTTTTCAGCTTCACGCTGTATCTTGCATGTAGCAGTGCAGGCAAAGGGAGCCTAGTGTTAAGACACTCCGCTTTCTACTTTCTGTCGAATTCTGAAGGCATTGCGTGCTGAGTGGTGAAACAAAACGCCATGCTTTGCCTGGACACCAGAGCAAAGAAATGAAACTATTAAATATATATTTTTCCCAAACGAGAATCGAACCCACTACCTGCACGTTTAAAAAAAAATACGCCTCTGCTTCCGCGCCACAACTAGCCTTCATAATAATGACAATATTTTTTTAAAAAATATGTATAGTACACATACTTACTCTACCAAATACAACATGCTTGCCGTCGAATTGTGACAGCGGCTTAAATATTATATTAAATTGTCCGTAAACTTCATTGTCCGACGTTACGACCATGGACATTACACCTGAAAGTCGTTCAAATATTTAATTTTTTTTGTGTGTCAGCACAGAGAACGTAGTGCTAAGACTTTCACTTTCTACCCGAATTGGAACGTTGAACCCATTGTCCCATGTTTGCTTCAGTTTCCCTATATATAATATTTTTTAAATTGCACAAGTAAATATATAGTAAAAATAAATATAATGTACCGGGAACAGAGTGCTTTAATTTAAAATTTTCCGGTTCACATGGGTCTGCAACTCCTTCCGGTAAATAAGAGCCAAAGCCATTGTCTTTTGCAACATCTCCTCCACGGCAATACAAGTTAGGCACAACTCTTAAAATCGAAAAAAAAAAACAAAACCAGCTAAATATGAAAAATGGGGAGGTCAAACGCCGCGCGTCTTCTTGTTACTAGTGAAAGGAAATAAAAATATATTATCATCTCTCTGAGTGGGAATCGACCCCGAAAACCCGTCGTGTTTTCATTTAGACATTAAGCCAATGCACTGCCGCTATGATGGCCTGAATATACTTTATGATTTAACATTATTATTTACGAAATAGAATATCTATTTTGTTACATTATAAATTACTATTTATAATTGAATTAAGCTTATTTTTGTGGTTAATAAATATAAACACACTTAACATTGTCCTTGTCTTGTAAAATAAAAAGATTTGTCTTTTACTATAACTAAATGGACATTTACCTAAATAACCTAGTTCCCATATACGCATGGCCGTTAGCATCTCCTTTGATTAGATTAAGAAACAAATGACATGTTTTTGGTACAATGTCGTTAAAAAGCTCGGCAGTTACTCGTCCTATTTTAGAGCCACCGACTACCCATATTTCCATCGATATTCTAATAAGAAGTAAGGAGACGTAAATAAGAAAAACATCAAAGATAATTTTAAATTAAATTATGTTGTGTTTAGATTTAAAATGGACTAAAGTAAATGATAAAGATATTATTAAAATTACGTTACTTTGTTCGTTGAATATTAGAATGTTTATCAAATGCGGGATCTCTAATGTCGCGGTCAATCTTTTCAGTCTTGAAAAGAATGAAAGGCAATCTGAAATACAAACACGATTAAAATTATACTATTTTTGATTATTAATATGTTCTTATAATAGTTATATTTACATAAATAATTTACTATAAACATGAATATAACTTACGAAGCTCCCAGTATTAATTTATGCTTCGTATCTTTCCATAGTTCGTCAAGTTCTTTCGTTAGTGGTTGCTCTGATCTCTATTAAATTTAAATACTTTATTGTAAAACAATAGTAAGTAAATATTCCATTTTATATTATTAAGCTAAGTTAAACTGGCAAGATTGTCCTAATAAATATTAGAAATTCACTTAATGTGAAATTTTTCCATAGTATTATATATAGTAGTCATATTTGAAGTATATAGTAGTCATATTCTAGAACCTACTCTTATATATAGAATATAGTACTTATGCCTACTTAATAGATCAAATCAATAGTAACTAATCACGCTATCCAAAATATTCTCTCGCATTATTTCCGCTGTATTGATTTTGGATCGTTTGTTCACAAGTAGGTACATGATAAGGGATTTTTTTTATTTTATTATCTAATTTAAATGACACTCATACACTTACAGCTATGAGTAGTCTCGAATATAGATAATAATTTTGCCTTCTAATTTCATCAAGAACCCTTTGTCTTTGCTTACACAATAATTTATTGTAAGTATCAGTTGGTTCGGGATACATCCAGCAATCCACGAAACCCTGTAAAATATTACAAAATTAGATTATTATTAAAAATTAAATCAAATTAAATCCCGCACTATATACATATATATGTACTAATTATATTTTTTAATTCAAAATTCGACTGTCAAATAAAAATCTGAAAAACACTCTACTTACGCCAGTTCTTTGTATTAAGTTGATGCGTTTTAAAAGCTCCTTATTGACATTCATATTTTCCTCAAGTTGACGAGCGTAGTAGTCGAGGCGCCGAGGTTTTAAATACAACTCGGGAAATAATTCTGGTGGATGATCATCTACTTTGTGTTTAGACATTTGTAACTAATAAATAACAGAAATAGAACAATAAAATGGTTAATGTTTCACTATATGTATATCACATAATATATCAAACTACCTCTTTCTGATGGTTGCACCAAGCCGCATAAAAGTCCTTCGAAAGTAAAGGAAACCTAGGAGGCTGAAGTGAAAATATCAAATTCAGTTTTAACTAAAGATATCATAAAAAATGTTAACTCATATCAATGTAATATACTAACGAGTTTGAACTCTCTTGGCTTGCGTATACGCGGGGGTCGAGGTCGCTCTGGCTCTGGCGGCGGTGTACGCAATAATGGGTGTTCCAATAACTTGTCACAGGCGCGTTCTCGTAACGGATGCATATTGTGCAGTCAAATAGAATTTTCTATTCTAACTTAATTTATAATAACCGCATTTAGTAATAGTAAAATGAATACGACGAAAATTGAAAAATGTTAATGACGAGTCTGCCGTATAAAACTCTTAATGTACGAAGAGCTTAGTATATTTTTCACTTTATATATACACACATAACAGTATACATAATTCTGTACATACAGTAAAATTTTGTCAGCATTTATAAAAAATCTGCATTATCTAAGAAGTATATACATTAAATACTCTAAATTATATATAAGAAAAAATTGATTGATTAAAATGACATTCAAGTTATATTTCTATCAGTTATTTCATTTTTCTATGAAACCTCTTTATTTTGTTAAAAATATGAAACCAATTTCCATATTTTCTGTGGCTTCGAAATTCTCCCGTTATTTTGTTATATATATAAAAGAGAAAATCTGGAGCAAGTTATCTTTATTTCACCAACGATTTAACAGTGTAAACTTTTATTTACATATATTATACCTATATGAGGCCAGTCGTGGCGCAGCAGCACGAAGTGTGACTATAAAACCGACTGGTTGTGGGTTCGATCCCCACTCGAGGAGATGAAATATTTACTTAAATTTATATTTCCATTTCTTCGCTCTGGTGTGGAGGTTAAGCGCGGCGTTGAGTACTGCCACTCAACACGCAATGCCTTCAGGATTCGGCAGAAAGTGGGGAACGGAGTGTCTTAACAAGGTTAAGGTTCCCTTTACCTGTGCTGTGTGCGGGATACAGCGTGAAGCTAATAATACCTATATATCAAAGTTACAAAGTACGTTTTACAACAAATAAGCATTTTATAATCATTTCGATATCTTTATTTATTTTTAAATATGACATGTTCATATAAGTAGATTCCCAATGAGTATCTGAGTCAATTACAATATTTAATTTCGAATGGGAAATAGCATAATTAATTAAAATTGCTAGTAGGGTCTGAACATTATTGGTCTTTCCGAATATCGCTTTCTTTCATCACAATAATCATCATCATCATCATTTGGTATAGCTTTGGCTATGACTACATATGATGATCTGCTGTACTGCCAGGTCTGGAACTTTATGATGACGGAAGACAAACTCGGGTTAAATATCACTTTGGGCTTCGAGATGAAATCGTCGACTTCAACATGTACATAAGTCAATGTGGAGCATATTGGTACCTTGAAGTTTTAAAAAAATTAAAATAAAAAAATTAATTTCATCTATTTATCGTCCAGAACGATAAATGGGTAACCGTAAATTTCATATCATATAAGGTGTTGCTTAAGCTAAAAAGAAGCTACGAAGAACATATTATTTTACCCGATGTCAACATCGAAAAAATCCACCCGTTGTTTATCCCGTTATTATCATAAAGCAGAATAAATTAAAATTTTAAATATTTTTTATTTAGATAAACTTTTGTAAGCACTCTTTAGCTCAGTTTCTACTTTCCGCCTGGATTCGAGTCATTATTTCTTTGAGTAGCAAAATTCAACACTGCACACGAGACCGCATACTTAATCGCGCATACAGTCAGAGTGTTTTCCAAGATGTAACTATAGATTTTAAGGATTTTTACATATTACAACATAGTATGAAATTTAAATATATATATATATATATATATATATATATATATATATATATATATATATATATATATATATATATATATATATATATATATATATATATATGGAAAGATAAAAGCATACCACTACAGGAATTGTTACAGTCTTCTCAAATAAACCAATTTTTCCAGATTGAGCAAAGGCTACAGCACCCGTGTCAAAACCTAGAATATATTTCATGCTTATAAAAAAAAAGAATATTTCATTTCCTCACTTCAGGTTATTCATATTCATCACACAGATACAACCGTATGCTTGACACCGTTGTATCTGTGCACCACGAATGAAATCCCCATAAATTAGCTTTATAATTTCAATTAATAAATTACTTACCAAATTCATAGATATATTTAGTTCTCAGCGTATGTGCTGATAAGGATACAACGCAAATAAATAATGTAAATAGACTTAAAAGTTTCATTGTAAGATATGAAACGATTCTAGTAAAGGAAAGAAGCTTCTTAGTTCGATTTTATAGAATCAGCAGGTGCATTGTATGGTGCGTACCAACGTAATTTTTAATTAAATTTTACATGGAAATATAATAACCTAGCAAATTCGGTGTAGCTGGATAATGTAAAATTAATTAATACACGAAGAAATACAACATTTTTTTTGTAAAGAACAGTCTTTTTACCTCAGTATCCCGCACATAGTAGGGTAGGCAGAGGTATCCTAATGTAAAACACATTTTATTCCTATTAAAATATTTCTGATACTTTCCCGGGGAATTCTCGGGGCATTGCGTTTTGAGTGGTGAAACACAACGTCGCGCTTTGCCTTGTTACCAGAGCGAGGAAATGAAAATATTAAATATATAATGTCCTCTAGTGGGAATCGAATCCTCAACCTGTCACGTATATAGTCGCATTCAAGCCACCTACTTTCACTCCCATATCAATTTGTTTGACTCCTTGAAGACAGCTGTCCAAATACATATTAAACAACCAAGCTCACATGGCGCAACCTTGTTTAACACACGATTGGATTTGATGCCAAGGCGATATGCTAGCTCCTACTCGCACGCAGGCTGAGTAATCTCTGTAAAGAGATTTTAGAGCCTGCAGCAAGGGTTAGCTTATATTGTACCGGGGTAGTATCTCCTATAATTTCCCTCGTCCAAGTCCAAGTCCACAAAAGCATAGAAACCTTTTTGGGTAACCGTCAAAAATTCTAAACAATCGCGTGTCCATAACTTGGTTTCGAATACGCTGATCCACTAGGAATAAATTAATCATACGTTTCTCTTCCGCTCGATCCCATATATACATGTGAATTTGTTTGTGGTCAAACACGAAAATGTGTTTACCACAAATTCCTTTCCTTACAAATTTCCAATATAAGCTTCCCAGCCTTATTTATTCTCTTGTCACCATACTCCGGCACTCGGTTTTCGTTCGGCGGCGGCGGCACTCCCTCGTAACCGCTGTGCAGTTCTGTTCCATCCGTTCAAATCTCGTCATATTATTAATTTTTCATTCCCTCTAACGCTACCTAGACCGTCCTTGACACTCTCCCAAAACTCCACGAGTCAGCCTAATGGATATGCCGCTTTCGCTTGGTCTCAGTCACACAAACTACATCCAAATCTCTATCATCTATCATATCTAATAATTCATTCATCTTTCAATCCTCTTACATTCCACGTAGCTTTTATATTTATTAAAAAAAAAGTGTTTAAAAATAAATAATTTAAAAAAAAACATCCCCTCGTGACAGAGGCCGTCGTGGAGTAGAGGCAGAAGGGTGTGACTGTAACGCGGCGGTTGTGGATTCAATCCTCACTTCGGAGAACGTATTATTATTTATTAATATTTTAGTTTTTTCGCACTGGCACCAAGGCAAAAATTCGGCGTTGAGTTTTACTACTCAACACGCGATGCCTCGAAGAATTCAGTGGAAAGTGGGGAACGGAGTGTTTTAAGACTATGTTCCCTCTGATTAACCTGATATATGCAAGATACGTGAAGCCGAAAAAAAAATGTTACAGCTAGTTGCCGCTGGAAACTTCGTTTGCGTTAATAATCTCCTTAAACCACATCATTTAGCACCGATAGTTTTAAAGAAAACAATTATGTCAATGAAGTAGTATAATTGTAATAATTTATTTTATTATTTTTAATAATGTATAGATATTGTCTAAGCTTTACTTTTTTTGTTACAAATAACAAAAAAAGTAACATCTTAATGGGCCCGTCAGTGAAAAGTAAACCAGAGACAGACAGACACAGGCAAAAATTGTAAAAATCCTGAAAATAATGTTATTAGCAGCATACACAATAAAATTGCAAAAAAAAACTCTGTCATTAGACGTCAAAAATAAATAATGAAAAATTTATTGGATTTATAAAGTTACACGTACACAGATTGATTACATAAGTAGCAACAATTTTAATTTAAATAAAATCAATTTTTTTTTTTACTAAAATGAGAAACAGTGGCTTAGTTTTGTTTTCGTGTGCTGGGCTGTTGCTTGTATGTATTTTGTTTTTGACGTAGATGATGCTTATTGAAAAACGAATTTATAAATACTTCACGTCATGCATAATTATCAACTTTGTTTATTTACTTTATTTATCTCTACACTATAAATTTTATGATATAAAGTTAAATGCATCAATCACTCTCTCCTTATAACTTAAATTTCATAGATACCTCTTACCAAATTAACATATATTTTGTATATCTATTATAAAAGTAAAGTAAAAGCTATCCTGCTATTCTTACTATCATAAGGAAGTTTTTGTGGTTTAACGATCATTCATACATTAGACCTATATGCTTATTGTAACTATTTTCATCATAAAACTATTTTCTTAGTCAGAAGAAACTAGACTTTGAGTATTTAACAGGAAAAGTCTTATTATCAATAAATAACGGCGTTACAATTTTTACAATTTTTTTTTTTTACATTTTTTGTCCGGTCCCCACTTTTTGCCGAATTCTGGAGGCATTGCATGTTGAGTAGCGGAACTCAATGCTGCGCGTGCGCCTTGCCTCGACCACAGAGCGAAGAAGTGAAAATATTAATTTAAATAAATATTTCTTTTCCTCGAGTGGGGATCGAACCCACAAGCAGTTGAATTTACAAACCCAGTTTGTGCCCCTGCGCCACGACTAGCATAAATACTAAATTGAACTAAATTTAATAGTAAATTGTGGGAAACGGAGTGACCTAATATAAATCTGCCTACCCTGCTGTGCAGGATGCACTGTAAAGTTGATTTAGTACTAAATTTAATACATATATTGTTTCTGTATATCTTGTCTAATATAACAGATTTTGTTTATTAGGGCGGAGGAGCCATACTAGGATGCTCAACAGCCTGGAGCCTCTTACGTATGTCCTACTACTTCTGGACATCAGACCTAGGTGTGGATCTCGGTGTCAGCATGCTATTTATAGCGGGTTCACTGCTCTGTCTGCCCGCCTGCTGGTTGGCCTCCATGGTTCCTTATCATCCAAGATCAGTCACGCTTGCGACTACTGTACGATTTTTTCACTTAATTGATTGGATATGTTATTATGTGTGAAATTTACCTATTGTATACAGATTAAATAAGAATATTTTGATGTAGTGACGCAATTTAGTACGTTTATTATTTTGCTCTTTCTATTATTTTTTTTTCAGTTAATGTTATTAGTAATGTCGGGCATGATGCTACTCTCCACTGGCATATCCTCCTTGACGGGACTGTCGCGGGCGGGCACTTCTCTGAACTCGAGCATGTTGCGTGCGATGTCTTATGAAAAATTTTATCCAACGGTCAGAGATGCATTTGCTTCTATGCAGCTAGAGGTAGTGAAATGATTATATTTTTATTTCAGCTTCACGCTGTATCCCGTACATAGCAGAGTAGGTAGAGGGTATCTGGGAACCAAGAGTCAAGGCACACTGTTTCCATTAAGACACTTCCGTTTCTCACTTTCTACCGAATTCTGAAGGCATTGTTTGGAGTGGCGAAACAGCGGTGCAATTTGTCGCGCGCTTGTGCCCCTTCATCACGACTGACGTCAAATTATATTATAATTTAGTTATTTTTTTATCATTAAATAATAATTATAATTTTAGTTAAAATGTTGTGGAGCCCAGTCTTATACCGATTGGTACCAACACCGCCTCAATTTACCCCCTTCCTGCTGTGGTCGTGTTGTACATGGAAAGGTAAGTTGACCAAGAACTAAATAACAAGTAGTGTCAATAGTTAAATAACATTTTGTATTTTCTATTTGCATATACTATATTAAATACCTTCGTATACTTCAAGAAAGAGGAGAATTGTAACACTCCACTCTACCGTACGGGGTGCGCGCGACTGGCGCGCATGGAGCTTCACATGTTTTCCAATTCTTTAGCTGTGCTGGGTTGCGTTATTATTATTGTAAAGGTAAATTGAGTTTGAAAATCTTTATTTTGATAGAAAATAGTGTATTCACGTCAGTTTTTATGTAACTAAAGTTTACACATTAAATAGTCCGTCTTAATACTTAATGTCTTAAATTATATTTTTTGTTTGTTTCAATTGTAGCAATCAATGCTGTTTGCATATACAATATTTATTGTATACTTTTATGAACTATTCTTAAATCATATATGAAAAATTAATTACATCGTCTACTGGTAAATTGAACAGTAATGATTTTATAATATGTAGACAGTGACGCTTTTCGCGACGGCTTACATGCTCGTGACGAGCTCGCTGGAGCGCAATGCGGCCGTCTTCAAGCCGGCCCTGCCGCTGCGCGTGGCGTGCGTCACGACGCCTCACGCGCCCCCTGCCCCAGTCTAAATACTATGTTTACAGGAAATTTCATACTTGAGCATCAAAACTATTGAAAAATATTTTTTTTTCTAAATTATTTTATTTTTAATATATTTTGATCATAATGTTTTATTAGGAAATTTATAGTTGATGATGGAAAATAAATAGGTGTTTTATTGTCATACATTTTATTTTATTGACCAGATAATTGATATCGTAACAATTTTCACTAACTTAACTTACAGGGTGGGTACAATTATTAAAACGAAATAATAAGGATATCTTTTTTTTTAATTATAATTTTTTGAACACAATACAACATGCAAGCATTAAAATGCTTTATGAAATTAGGAAACAATCATATCTTTCTATATTTGGTACCTATTTTTGGTTATTTTCAAAATATTCATGAAAACGATTTCTATATAAAGACAAACAAAAAACTATAATATATTATGAAAAAAATCTTACAACAGGGGCGCGAGCGCGCGGGCCGCGGCGGTCTCACCTTAGAAACTTAGTATCTACAGGACTATCGAATTGCGAGAGGCGAGACCTCGGAGCGCCCGCAGCCCGCGCGCCGGCCCGCCGGCCGCGTGGACTCAACAATGGCTACATGGTACAAGTCTAAGATAATGGTTATAAGCGATCGTACTCGATAGTTGAGAGCTCCGAGCCCCGAGACCCGCTCGGGCCGGCGCGCGCTCAGTTAAGGCCGGGAGCGGCGCCCGCAATTGGTTAACATTAGGTCTATCTAGAATAAATAAGGAGTGCGCGCGCGCTCAGGGCGGCTCTAGCGCCGCGCGCCGCGGTGTTTGCGGTGCGGGCGCGGCGCGCGGCCCCACCACAGCGCCGCCAGCGCCAGCGCCGCCGCCACGTCGCGCCGCGCTCTGCGCAACAAACCATCACTCGCACCGCGCCACCACCGCGCCACCACCACGCCACTCGTATTGCGAGGCCCATATCTTGATACGACACACACTATTCTATCGGTGACGCTATAGTACTTACTACCTACTAATTTACTAGTATAATAACAAAGAATACTCAACATCATTATTTTACGCTAGTTATGGAATGAATGTAAAAAAGGATTTATAAAATGTGATCGTTATCAAGATATTTTGATACTCGACAATATCAGTGGCGTTGTTTGTAAATACTAACAACATCAATAGGAACACTACTATTCTGACAAAATTATAAATTCTATAATACCATCTTCTTGAATGAACATATTACAAAGGTACACATATTTAGAACATAACTAATACCACCTAATAGGAACTACATGATGCTATAAAAATATTATTAATAGGACATTTACAACTAGTATATCGGTGCTAATAAATTTAGGAACTTTTTCTGATACAGATTGCAATGCGTCAACCAAGAAGACAAGTATAAATGAAGAAAAGATACCTATGTATATAATTAAAAAAGTATTACATAAATAAATGACTTAGATAAGTAAATATATTTTAACGAAAAGTAACATAAAATTAAATATTATATTATTAGCAGCGTCTTGATTGAAATAACCTCCTCACAGTTAAAAAAATAGTTTAAAATGACCCTTTGGTGATTAAACAAGCTGCCTTATTCAAATATAATTTAAAGAAACAATAAAATAAGATTTCTAAATGTTCACCATGCCAATTCAATTTGTAATGTAGAAATGACGTTACAACAAATACTTTAAACAAAACCACCATGCGAAATCAGGGGAGGACTTGATAATAAGGACATGCAACGTTATATGAAACCTGAAATGATGTACCTTCTATTTAGCAGATATAACGAACATTTTAAGAGTTATTAACTTTTACAATCAATATTTCAATAATATACAACTAATATTTCTTTTTTAAAATATTTACCGTAAGTCAAATGTGGACTGTGTTTACGAATTTATATTTTTAAATGAAACAGGTACTAACTAAATGGAAGGCATAAGCACAAATAAATTCTGTTAATAGCAATATAATGAATGAGTAAGAAGAGTGGGGATGGTTACCGATGCACACAACACGCGATATTGCTCACCAAAGTAGCACACTGCCCGCCCTGCAACAAGCGGAAACCGTGTTCACTCGACGGCCGGAATGGCCGAAGCTTGGTTAGTTATAGCGCCGGCTTTCGCGATATACCCACAAATTTGCAATTTTTTTATATATTGTCAAGGAAAAAATATTTAATGATCTAATAATAATTTACTTTAGGTAATCTGTATAAAGTAATATTGTTTAGGAACATATATTAAGAAAATTTCAGTTTAATATTTTTTGGTAACACAGTTTAATATTTTTTATATATATATATTTTTTATTAATGACAAATTATAAGTTGAAAACAAACTGTAAGTATGAATTATATATTTTTAAAACTTTTATGAATAGCTTTTTATTTTTAATGTACTTATTTACTGGTATTGATTGTTTTTTAAATAAAGCCGGCACTGAACACAATTGTTAACATCACAGTAAGAAGCAAATAGAATCAGCAAGCGATCGGACATTTCACACTATGGAATCCTTGGAATGCCTCACTAAGCCTTACTTACCTGTTTTCACGGATAGAATTTAGTAATATTTAATGAATGAAGCTAAACTTAATACTATAAATTTATTTTATTAATTTTAAAGCATTAGGATGACTTTAAGTGAATAATTAATTGTTAGACATGTGATAACAATGATTAATATTATTGTATGTATGTAAGAGTATAACGTAAAGTAACTCGGGCTTCCTCAGGTCTGGTGTATATTACAAAATAACTAGATATCCGCAATTGTATTATAAAATTGCAATTCTTTATGCAAGTAAAACTGAAAAATCTTTAAAATCCGGTGGTTTAAACACTAACGTTTTAAACGTTCAAATGAGTATTTACTCTACATTTCTTAAAACAGACCTGGTCCCGAAGTAATATTAGTTATCAATATAGTAGAATGTTGTGTTATATAGTCGTTAAGAAATAGTTTTTGTATCGACACTATTATAATTAGGTATATTTCTCCTTAGCTCGCCCGTCATCTATCAATACGTACCTGGCACGTGGGGCAGTGCGGCGGCGCGCAGCCCGCCAGCTCGAGCCGGTGCGGCGCGCGCCACTCGCCCCCCTCCCCGCCACTCCCCCCCGGCGCACCCGCGCTCCCCCCCGCACTCCCCACCGCCCCCGCCTCGACGCAGCACTCCGCGCCTTCTTCGCACTCCGGCTCCCAACAATCGACTTCACCCAACTGAAAATTGGTAAAATTAGTCAGATAAATTCATCATATTGTTTTTATATACTTAACTTAGCTGTATCTCTAACGAGGTAGTCTCTAACAGAGAGAACGGAGCGCCAAATACCTCTCCTTTCCTCTCATCAACCTCTTAATATTTGGACTCCGAGGTGTACTTATAGTTTTTACGTGACCTTCCTCCAGTATCCTTGATACTGTGTTTTCAAAGGTCAACTGAGGTCTCCCCCGACCTCTTACCGTTAGTTGGTAAATATTGTCGTAGTAATTATATCTATATATTGGTTATTTGGTAGGTTTTACATGTTAATCTTCTAGTGCCTCTACATGTAGTCGAAGGTGGACAGTTATCTCTGCATATTTAATCTTTTTTTGGCTATATGACGTATACAACGTATCTATCGTATACGGTGCTTTGATTAATGATTTCCGTTAATTCATTGATATTCCTTAGTCATGACTTTCATATTTACTGTCGGTGTTTCTTTTTCTGGAAATATTACTCTTAATTGAATTTAAATCAGATTTGAGATACCGTGTTGTCTAAGTGAATATTATTTAAAATTGAAAGTAGAAGGCTTTGTTGTACTCCTTTGAAAGCCCTTGTGTCAAGTACGGTTCAGAATCAGTTTTGAATATAGCATAGTTAGTTGGTTTTAAATTAGATTAGATATAGCAACCACTTTTTTCAAAATAATGATCAAGTTTATAATTTAAAATTTAGAGTTATCTAAATGAGATACTCTCACAACAATGTAAATATTTTTGTTAGGTTAATTTTTATTATATATTATTAAACTGAAGCCATTACAACATTACATTTATGGAAGTAAAATAAATGCGAAACACAATCAAACAACCAATGTGTTGCCTATAGTGACAAGTGATATATAATACGTACAAGACACTCGCAGATCTGGCACTGGTAGAGCCAGCGCTCGCCGCTGCGGAAGGTGACGTGGTGCATCTCCTGGTGGCGGCAGTGGAAGCGCGCGTCGCAGTGCGGGCAGCACGCCGCCGGCGCCGGCGGCAGCGGCAGCGACAGCGGGGACAGCGTGCTTGGAATCTGGAGATTGTGTGTAGGAAAGAAAAAGTTATTATAAGAGACATAATGACATGACGTCAAAACTTAAAATTTGCTTGTAAGGGACATAATCGTAAAGCTTAATCACATTTCATCGTTGAAATTTGTTTTAAAAGATGATTAAAATTAAAATAATTTAAATAGTGTAACATGTACAGCCAAATATTTCCGAACTGTAAAGTGTGCACTACAGTACATTGAGGAGTAATATATAAATATCCTTTACGTATATGTTATAAAGTTATTCTACTACTACTCAATTAATAGATAACGTGCAGTTGTATAGAATGGTAAAATTTAGCATATAAATTAGGAAGTGTGATAGTACATACAGTAAGTGAGGTATTGTCGCGGTCGCGGTCGCAAGCGCAGGGCGCGCGCGCGCACGCCGCCACGCCGCCGCGGCACGCGCACGCGCGGCACCCGCCGCCCTCCGCCCAGCGCGCGCCGTCCGCCACCACCTGCCCTTGCCACGAACAGCCTGGTGCGGAGAACACTACGTTTTAGATACTGTATCCCTCAAATTGCATAGGCAAAAAATACCTAGGGTCTAGATCCTCTCTTTGAAATGTTATTGTTATTATGAATTTCGATCTATTGACTACATTATTGAGAGTACAGTTAAATAGATTTTTTTACATATTTATAGGATAAGTACTGAGGTCCTCTACCCATAGACAACTGTTGATCCGTGGATCTCGTTACATTCTGTATATATAAATTATAAATACATTATTTGTGGTCTGGAAAAATAAGACTACACTCTAGATAGCTAGGTAAAATTAATCTATTTAATACAGTAATTTAGTTATAATATGTTCAATATTTTGTTATACTTTTGTTATTCGTTATATTTTGCAACATCTTAAGAACATTGGTTATTTTCATATAAAGATTATTTAATTATTTTTAAAACTTACTATCAATACGTACCTGGCACGCCTTTTATGAAGAAGAAAGTGCTCAGCTGGTTTGGGCACGTCGAACGAATGAGCGAGGAAAGAATGGCAAAAAAGATTTATGATGGAAAAGTGAGTGGTAAGAGAGGTAGGGGGAGACCTCGGTTGACCTTCGAAAACACAGTATCAAAGATACTGGAGGAAGGTCACATAAAAAGCATGAGGATCCCCCGGAGGGCATGTATGAAGAGGTTGATGACAGTGGACGAGGCGAAAGAGGTATGTAGAGACCGTAGCGTTTGGCGCTCCGTTCTCTCTTACTACCCCGCTAGGGATAAAGCGTGAAGTTAAGTTAAGTTAAGTTAAGTTAAAACTTACTAAGTTCACACTCATGTGTGTCACATTCACATCGGAAGCCTCCGTCAGTGTTGACGCACCGCGCGCTCGGGTGGCACGTGTGGAAGCCCTCAGCACATTCATCTACATCTGGAATTACATAATTATAATTTATAAATGAACAAGATCTCCACTTTTTAATTATTAAAAACACATTACTTAAATGATAACTCGAATAAATCTCTTTTGTAAAAGATAAAAAAATTAAGTAAAAATACGGTTAGGGTTTTGTTTGTCAAAAAATCTATTTCACGAGTATTTAGTATACAAACAAACTTATCTCACCTTCACAGTGATCCTGATACGGATCCCGTCTATACCCGTCCCGGCACACGCAGTAATACGAGCCAGGTGTGTTGACGCACAATGCGCGAGGCACGCAGGCGGCGCGCGCGGTCGAATGAGCCTCGCACTCGTCCACGTCGCGCTCGCATCGCGTGCCTGTAAAGCCTCGTGCGCACGCGCAGTGTTCCGGAGCCGCACACTCTCCTCCGTTTAAGCAGCCCCCTGTACAGATTGCTGTGGGTATACGATATTGATTATTAATTTTATTCATATTTTATTTTTTTTTTATGTTTCCTCAATGACTTTACAAATAATGGGCGTATCATAAGAACATTTATGTATGTGGGAATAGTTTCTAGTTAATTAATTATAGTACTCAGTGATAACACAAAAGGGAGACAACCATTGTATTTTTTTTTAGGTTTTACAAAAGAGAAAAAATTTTTTTTTTGTAATAAATAACACTAAAGTGAAACATTGTCTTCTTATCTTCTTATTGATTACTTATCAGTCGGATAAGTAATTGAATTGAACCGAACTCAATTACCGATCTGGGTCTGACGACATTACATTTTTTTATATTATTTCTCTCTTAGCTTAAGCAAATGTTTCGAATGTCAACGAAGAGTGGAGAACGTATCTTAGCACTTAGTTCTCTATGTGTAGTCTGTGGTTTATGAATAAAACAAAAAAAAAGAAATAACAGCATCCATTGTAACTCACGCTGGCAGGTGTACCCGTCGCCGGAGTAGCCCTCCTGGCAGCGGCAGGAGTAGGAGCCGGGCGTGTTGCGGCACTCGGCGTGCGCGTGGCAGCCGTGCGTCTCGCTCGCGCACTCGTCCACCTGGACGCGGACGTGCTTTATTTATTTTGTTTATTTAGTAAATCTATCATCATTTTAATCGGTTGCAATATTGAAACGTATACAAATTTATATTACGCGCAATATATTTTCTAACTCTGAGTATTTTACATACATTTATTTTATCATAATCATAACTTAAAATTTTGAACAATAATTGTTTTAAGATATACGTATCTTATTCACTTACATTAAAAACATACCGAAAATATGCGAATGCTATGAAAAGATTCGAATCTTGAAAATGTAACGTATTGATATTTACTATTTTATTAGTTTCTTATATCAAATATATAACCAATATTATATACATACATATATGTATGTAATCTGATAAACATGACATACATTTAATTATAATATTAGTATACCTCAGCACAATTAAATTTATCCCGGCGCGTGTACCCTGGCAGGCATTGACAGATATATCCTCCGACCACGTTGACGCAGCTGGTGTTGGAGTGGCAGTGGTGGCCCTCTCGTCCGCCTGCTCGCTGACATTCATCCACATCTGTTGTTCAAAGAAATTGCTTATAATATTAATTTTGTTAACAACCTTTTTCACGCCATACTTTACATGGCAGGGTAGACAGAGGGGACAGGGCTAAATCCCTCCGTACGCCTCACTTTCCGCTCAATTTAGTAGATTTTGCGTTTCGAGTTGCAAAACTCAAATCGGTATGAAAAAATATTGAATAATAATTTACTTTTCTTTTGATTAGGCTGGAAAGAACTAAATTGAAGTAATAAGGTCTTATAACAAGATATAAATTTATAAGGGTGTATAAACAATAAAAAGAAAACACATACGAATATTGGAATAATTTTTTTAGGTTAAAGTGTTTACCTTCACAAGTAACTCCGTCTCCTTGAAACCCCTGGTTACATTTACAAGTGTACTTTGTATTGAGATTCATACACATCGCATTGTCGTCACACGAATGACCCATACTGCAATAATCCACTCCTGAAATTATATAAAATAAAATATATAATTTATTCATGGTCCTTATCTTCTTAATTGTAAACGGAAGTATAATTTTATGACCAAACCATTAATATGGTTCACTACTAATCAACTCACTCACTTTAAAAATTGACGGAATCGAAAGTAAGTGAAACCGAATGAATTTTTGAAGTCTTAAAATTTACTATAATTACACTGGCAATACTTGTAACATTCTCCAGACACAGTGAATTTAATTTTAAAATAATTTCAAAATTAATAGAATCAAATTTTGAATGCGAGTCGAGTCGAATTGAATCGAATGAAGTAGATCTAGTGATGTAAAAATTAAATTGTTTCTGAGTTCTTACAATCTTGTGTAAATTTTGCGTGTCAAATGAAATCAAATAAAGTGTTATAATGTCGACCTGGACAAAACTTGCAGCACTCCCCGGGCACGGTGAACTGGTCGGGCGCGTCGCACGGCAGCGGCGGGCACGCGGTCTCGGGGTCCACGCGCGTGCACTGCATGTTGCCGTCGTGGCACACGCACTCCGCGCACTCCTTGGGCGCGAACCGCTCCCCGTGCTCGTACAGTGTCCCCTTTAGTAAGCATTGTCCTGGAAGTATTGAGAGAACAAACAGATTTAACAGATGTATCATATTTACATGAAAATAATAAGGAATGTGAATTATAGAAGACATTGTTGTGCAGTGACACAAGGTCTGACTATAAACGCAACGGAAATCAAACTCCATTTCTCACTCTGGTAAAAAGATGGAGTGCGTCTTTGAGTTCGGCCAGTCGATATGCAGTGTCTCAATAAAGTGAAGAATGAAGTGTTTAAGCACTAATAGTAGGTCCCATCTGTCTACTCTGATATAAAAGGATGTGGATTATACTGTGATAAATGAATATCCATATCATATCTTGACTATTTGTAATGTAAGTATTTTAATAAAATATGTTTTCGTACAACAAAAGTGATATTATGAAATCCAAAAATAAGCAGACTTACTAAGGCAAGTAGGACAACATTCTCCTGGATGAAGTACTGGATTTTTACATTCTGCTCTGTCGCACTCTACTGGCCTGCACGTAATTTCGCCATGCTGTATAAATAAATTAATTTTTCAATGTATATGTAAAAAAAATAAAAAAATAAGTATAACTTGTTCATCTTTTTACTAAATATTATTTGAAAGTTATTTTATTATTATTATTACAAGAATCAAATAAAATATGTGTCTTACCACGCAGGAGCATCGATTGCAGTCTTTTTGCCAGGTAGCGCCGTCCGCGTGCACTGTGCCGTTAGAGTAACACGACTTCTGACAGTCGCACTGCTCTAGTCGCGCCAGCCGCGCCTCGGTACCCACCAGCTAGAAAGACCATTGAATTTAATAGTGTTTAATTTGTTTTACTAGGTTGTGTAGATTTTTTTTTTAGATATAAAAATAGCTCAAACAAAAATTTAATGTTACTAAAGACAGGTTTTAGCCTTATTACAAAATTTGAGTCTGCTGGGTTGTAAAATTGTTAAACGTAAAGGTATATAGGTATTAACGCATAAACTAAAATTTACCTTGAGTGATAAGTCATGGATATGCGAAGTTAGTTCCTGTACTGTTGCTTGAAGTAGTGCAAACTGCCCGCAGGTGGGGCACTCCGAGTCAAGCCCCGGGCACTGCACCAAGTAGCCATGAGGTCCACTTACTAATCTTACATCTTGTATAGTTCCCTGGAAATAGAAAAAAAATCGTAACGATTTTTTTACTTACATATTTTTGTATTTTCAGTTTAGGATTTTTTTTTAAGATCCAGAAAAATTTGCACTTCAATATTCCATTTAATTTTTTTATGTGGCTATTCACCATAACATTATATGTATATTTTAAGTAATTGCTATTCTTAATTAACTATATATATATATTTCTTTTCTCACCTTAAATAAAGAATGTTTACTGTTTCTCTGTCCAACCCATAACGATAGTTGCGGTTGAGTAAAGTTGCGATCTGGTGGTGGTATCAGGCGACGGTAGAGCGGGTGGCAGTCGACGAGCAGCGTGGCCTGCGCGCCCGACACGGCCAGCGCCACGCGGTGCCACGCGCCGTCCGCGAGGCGAAACGGGAAGGTCTCCACCCGAGCTGTGGCGCTCCCCGCCGCCACGTAGTGTAACCGCACCTCATCGCGGCGACCACTGGACTGCAGCTCCAAGTACCTGTGCAGCACATGGGCATATAGCTACCGAGTTCCGTAACCCGTCGCCGCGCTCTCGGAACCTCCCTCCGAGCGAACTGTTCCGAGGTACACGAACACAACCACAGATACTCGGACGGCAGACGGGGCGGGAGGGCAGACCGACTGCGAGCGGGCCTCGGCTCGCTCTACATCTCAATATCGCTCGCTCGGGAAGGGGACCATGTACCTCGGAACGAATCGCGTTCGGTGTCAATAGAGCTACTTGGTGTCTGATGGAAAGCCAGAGGGACGACACGATTTGCAATGTCCGATCGCGGATGAAAATTCTGGAGGGAGATTCGGCACCAACCGACGGGCGACTGACCGCCGGCAGCCTGTTCCGATCAGAGCGACGGCCTAGTCTGAACCCGGTTCTTTACAGTAGAAATGAAATGCGCAGTTACTGATTCCCATGTCGCTTGGAATGCAAGTGCGGAGCCCGGCAGTGGTCTATCGAAGCGGACGCGGGCCCACAGCGGTACGGCTTACAACAACATCCAGCTGAACATTGAAAGACGGTTTATGAGGGAACAGTTAGACAGTCACAGAACAGTACACGTCAAGACACAGAACACAAGATGGACGACGGCGGAGGGAGCGCGGAGGGAGCGCGGTGGACGCATGCAAGTCGACCCGCCCACGACACGTACGGCCATGCAGAGGTCACAGTGAGCGCAACAAGGTTACAAATGGATCGAGGAGGGCATTCCGAGGCACAGGACATTCCAAGATACATGATTCTCCCCTATGCGCGCGCACGGATGCCGCGCGGGGCGCCATGCGTGCGCGCGCAGCGATGTTGAGATCTAGAACTTACCGGAGAGCGTCGCCGGGCGTGGGGGCCTGCTGGGGCGCGCGCGCTGCACGGCCGCCGACCGCGCCGGTGGTTCATGCCGGTGTTCTACCCGACACCAAACGGTAGTTTTATTAGATAAGTATAACTTATTCATCTTTTTCAATACGATAAGCTATCATTATAGAAACTCCACGTATAATTTTTGATATAGAATTAGAATATATACGATTCAAGTCAGAATCAGGAGCAAACTAAACGTCAACACAAATATTTCATGCAAAGTAACAGATATAGATTTTTTTAATAGTTTCTATATTTGTAAACAAAATCATCGCAAGATCCAAATGTACTGAATACTGAATGACATTATAGAAAATCTAATTATATCAATAAAAACAGTAAATTTGGACCTGAGTCTCTGTTGCTAGGATCACACAAACATCAAGTACCTGTTGTAGCCGTGTGAGAAAGATAAAATAGTGCCAGAGTTAGCGGGCTCCTGGCGAAGCGTGGCAAGCACTGTAAACTCTGGTGAGCGGCGCAGTAGTTCCGTCGCGCGTTCAAACGTAGCACCGTCCACCTGCAGCAGCCGAGACTCTCCTGAAATATATTTAAGTAAACGTGATTACGCTAAATAATTATTAAAAAAATGTTGAAGTCATGTGTTTTTATTTGTAAATACAAATCGATCTATAATGAAAAAAGAAGGTTATTTTGAAAAAATATCTTATAACAAAATGAATTAGTAATTGAGGTGTGACTTTTGATAATATTTTGTACATTTAACTTTGACTAAATGTTTAAATTGTAGAAATCCATAAAACTGTCATTTCCTATTGCTTTAATATAAAAAAATGATTTCGTGGTTAAGTATACATTACATTACATTTTGCTTCTATCCTGATAAATTCAAGCATAACAATACAATAACAATATGTATTTTATTCTGTAAGAATCATATATTCTATATAATAAAAACTGTTAAATTTCATAGTACACCTTTAATAACTTACGCTAGACTTGTGAACCATGATATATTATTGGTATAATAGCAATACATTAAACGAAATTATTTTTAAATAAAATATGTTAACACTGACCTCTTTACAAGATATTATGTTAAAGATCTGCAGTCATAATAAATTACGATTAAAATCCGTAAATTCAGTAGTCCAGTAAGGCTTTGGATATATTATACCGTTGTTCTGCGGTGGCAGCTTGCCAACTCTAATTATTACAACTTTTCTTGTGACTCGTTTGCGTTATTAGTTATATACTATAGGTTTATCTATATTCATTTTTATAACACTTATTCTGACGACCATATTAAATTATCCAATAATAAATCTGTTTAAAATTTTATAGGAAATATTTCGCTCTATTGTATTTTTTTAATAATTTCTCCATATCTAAAAGATACAAAAGATCGAAATATTTTGTTAAATTTGAAAGTTATAGGTTCGATTCCTACTCGGGAGAATTGATCGTCTTGAAATGATGTGACAAGTAGGAAACAAAATGTTTTTACAGTATCCTACGTTCTCTCTGTTTACTCAGCTATATGGATAATAAACTGTTAAGTTGCATTTTTGTCCCTTTACAGTGACTTAAGTGAGTTACTTAACTATTCTCTAATAGCAGACTCTTTTGGGGCACTTTCTTTTTTTTTTTTATTTTCATAAAACAATTATTTGTTAACATTATTAATGGCAAGACATTATAATATTACACTTGCATACATACAAATAATTATTATGTATACAATTCTAGTAAATACAGTAAATTAAACAAACCAATAGATTGTCACGATTCAATCGTAGTTTCAATAATAAAATGCGCAATGAAAGATTTTCAAAGGGGGAGACTATAATCGCGCGGTTCGCACGTGGATGACGTGACGCACCGCGGGGGGCTAATGGCACTGAAGGGGACAACCAGACCAGGCCAGGCCGGATTGGAAAGGAAATGTACTTACTTGCTCTTGGAAATTTTAATTAAACACTTTTACCGTTGTATATCGTCGCGTCGCGGAGGGTTGATTAGATAGCGGTGTTTTATTTCGGTAGCTTTTAATGTATAATGACGATTTAATTGAAGATTCTAAATATATGTACGATATTGTGGTATTCTATTAAATATATTTCAAAATGGCTGTTAATATTAAAGTAAAGTAAAGATACTTTAGGAATGGAAGTAACGTTCTATAAGATCTAGCTTTTAATGTTTAAAATGTTCAATTAATATAATACAATTTTCAAAACGAATTTCAATAGTTGTCTGAGTAAAATGTTACGATCAAAACTTTGAAAATGAATTTTCTATTTGGGCGACGTAGTTTGAAATGCAATTGTACGCATCCGTGGACGTGACGATGTTTCGAACTTTTCCGACAGAGCGTTGAACTTCTAGCAACGTCTACGCCTTTCCCCTGTTTTTATAATAGATTATTTGTAGGATATCAGAACTTTTCTATTTTTATTCATGGAAAAAAATGTTTACATTCATAGTCTACATATTAATTTCGTTCATTCAAATTGAAGTATAATCTGAAAAAAGTAATAGGAAAAGCTATATTTCATTAATAAAAATATGTGATATAAAATTTAATTTTTATTTTAATCGGTCTTAATAACCAGACAGTCTAGTTATACTTGAATCCTGAATTTAGATTAACGAAATGCAAATCTCAAACCGTAAAAGTACTAACGACTTACAAGCACGCTATAAAGATAACACATTTATTTAATTTGATATATGTAATTACGTATATTTCTAGTTAGTAGGAAAGTTACAAATACGTCACCGTCGTCGTCCTTATCTACCCTTACTTTAGATTTGTTTTATTACGCGAACGTCATGAAAGTAGTGCAATAGCAGGTATGTACTCGTATATTTGAGAAAAATAAAAAAAAATTCAACGTCACGAGTCAAAGTTAAAAAGTATACCCTTTTTCAGGTTAATCAGAAGGCGTTAATTTATAGTGTAATTCCTTACAAAAAAGTTTTTTTGTTAATCTTCATAATTATACAGTAACAATCTTATAAATATCCAATACATTTAGTAAATACGTTGGGCCCTAAATAAATTACGATAAATTAAAGCAATTTAACTATAATGCCTTCACAATATCGTCTCTGATTTATTTTATAAAATATATCGACGAACAAATATTCCGTGTATTGTTCGTCATAAGCGACCCCAAAATGTTTTGGTTTCATTAAATCACCCTTGTAGAATCTATCGCTCACAAATATTTGCAAAAGTATTATGGAGGAAGTACTATTGAATAGATGATCCCCGCAGCGAATTTATTTATTGGCCATCGCTCGACACGACCGGTGACACTGGTTCCCTTTGACGGTCATCCGCTTTAAGGGACACTTACTTACTGTGGATAAGCTGGGCTTAATGCTCATGAATATATGTCAACGAAATGTGTACATATGTTGGTTTCACAGTAAATGTAATTCAGTAAAAAAAATGTCCGACACTCCGTTCCCGACATACCGCCGAATTTTAGAGGCGTTGCGTGTTATGTGTTGCGCTCTACGTCGCGTTTTGCCTCCACACAAGAGCGAAGAAATGTAAAAACTCGAGGAAATGAAATATAAATTTAAATAAATATTTCATTTCCTCGAGTGGAGATCAAACTCATAACCAGTCGCGTTTACAGCCACAGTTCACGTCCCTGCGCTACGACTGGCAAATAAAAGTACAGAATTATTATATTTTTGTTTATGTATATTGAATAAATATAAAAAAGCTTTATATAGAGACGAGATCATTTTCCATTTTTTCATCAAGACAATTTTCTCTAATATGTATAATACTTAAATATTACATTAGGTCTAAACAATATCTTGATTGATTATAATTATATTTTAGGCACTTTCCTGAAAAAACAAAATAGCCATAATGAGCCGCCAGCGAAACACATGATTTATTGAACACTAGAAAAAACTTTACATAATATAAACTTTTGCTAGCACACCGAGATTGTTGTACTATGCACATGACTTAGCTTTATGATTATAACGGATCAGTAAGCAAATCACTGCAGCCCAGCGACGCGCGGTGACACCCTTTAAAAAACCATATTGTTTTAAAATTATATTTTAAAC
This sequence comes from Heliconius sara, assembly GCA_917862395.2. NCBI lineage: Eukaryota > Metazoa > Arthropoda > Insecta > Lepidoptera > Nymphalidae > Heliconius > Heliconius sara. The sequence goes on along the minus strand of OU860796.2, from coordinate 3,221,404 downwards.
ATCGTGGGTTTAACATTCACGAATAAAAAAATAATTAATTTGGTACATTAAACATATAAAATTGATATAATTAAACATTTCGAATTTATATATTTAATTTTGATTGAACATTTTTAATTGCTTACTTCAGGTTTCTTCAAGTTATCCTTTATATACTTGAATAGATAAAATGACGCTAAATGTGTCTTCAATCCCAACATTCCTAGTTATTTAGTTCACCTCTTCAAGGATTATATTTTAGTATTCTCTTGCCTAGTCATTACTGTGACGACAGTTATTTAAAAAGCACTGAATTTCTTTCTCAGCTTCACGTACACTTCCTGCATATCGGAGGGTAGGCAGAAGGAGCCTAGTTTTAAGGTACTTCACTCACCACTTTTCGCCGAATTCTGGAGGCATTGCGTGTTGAATCGCGGAACTAAACGCCGCGGTATACATCAATATCATAAAGAATTTCAAAATTCTCGAGTGGGCATTGAACCCACAATAACAGACACACGTTTGTGCCACTGACCACGAACGGCTTAAAAAAAGCTTGGTGAATAAGTAGTGATTTCCTACGGTAAATAATTTTGAATGATGATTTTATATTATGTTTCACACTAAAAAATTAACGACAATTTCACAAGTATTAACTGGTAAAGTTAATGGAAGCTAAATTGTAAAATTTAAATCATGCAAATACTGTTTTATATTACTTCTAAAAGACCAAAACCCTCAATTCCTGTCACAACAGAAGCTCTCAATATGAATACGCTTGTCGCTGACAGTCGCTACCATTACCATTTTTCCATTTCCGCTGGATATGACAGGCGATCGGTAACGGTAAGTAATCATTTATAATAATATATACGAGTTTCAGTGTAATATTAAATTATTGATATGTTTTTTCGACAAATATTAATATAACACATTTTTTATTTTAAATATAAAATAGAGTGTAGAAGAATATACTACAATTTATTCCTACTGATAATTATTATAGCATTTTCTTATCTAATTTCATCTTTCATATCTGTAATTCAAGACTTTATAAAAATATAGTTTTTCTCTTCAAATATATACTATTATCTTATTAAATCAGAAACCAAATGTAACATTTAGCAGATGTAGCAACACAAACAGACTTATATTAAACGTCAGATAGTTTGCTCCAGATGTGTTAAACCTGTCCGCGGCATGTTTCCCAACGGCCGCGAGGACAATAGGGCGGCGTTTGACACCAGCAGAACAAAAAGCCCTGCAAATTAGGGCGCCAGGAACAGGCGGACACCCTTCGACAATTACGCTACTTCACAGTTCACGTCTAGCGTAATGGCGTCTTTCGCTAACGTGTAAGTTAAATGAATTGTATAAAAAGCAGGTCCCCTAACTAGTTTATGTATAAAAATTAGTTGGAACATTCTACAAATGTCCTTATTATTTTTCAGGTTTTTCAGGGAAATATAATAAATAGACGATCATGAAATCGAATTTACTAATTGTCTTTTATAACGATTTTCAAGTTTTCAAATGTTTATCAAGTAGTAACGACTGTTCACGGATTTGCCCGCTTGAACTACACACTTATTTCTATACTAATCTGAATTACTTTCGTATTCTATTAACCTCACCCAACCACTTAAAGTTTCAGCCAATTCAATTAAAGAATTGTAGCAATTGTGTCGAACAAAATACTTAGAGTTTATATATATTTGTTATTTGTGAACCGATAAAAAAAACTAAATGTTAAAAGACATTTGCTGTAATACATTAGTGAAATTGCACTTAAATCATTTATTCTGTTTCTGTGATCAGCAAGCACAAACAGACAGATAAACAGACAAACAGGTAAAAAATAAAAAATAATGTCTTTGGTTATATTACATTGATAAATTCCCTCAATAATAGACTTTCTCATATATCTTCCATATACAGACAGCCATCAGCTACAATTTTATTACATGTATTGATAGGTATAGATTTATATTGTTTATGGCGGACCCTACGTTGAATCGTAACAAATTTTATTCCGCGCTGAGCTTTAATCACAGTTTGTGGCAGTGGGATGGCACTGGCAGGATTACGGTCGCTTTATCGGTAATGGGCTTGTTTCGAGGGACCATCAGAAGGATTAGCGTCAATTGCATTCGACAGATTACATCGAATGTATAGGAGAATATTGAAATCGTAAAAATATATATAAATATATAGTGAAATAGTTTGGGATACAAATATCATTAAATGAATAAACTATGTAATGTCTAATCTATCTAATATAAAGTATTCCCATTTTATAATATACTAGTGGGCGTTTTCTATTCTATTATTTTTTAATTGCCAATGAAACTATGAACAGCTTTTGCTAATGTCGAATTTCCTTTTTCGTAATTTTTATCTTCCGTTATTATAGTTCTTCGTCTTCGTCTTTAATTTTTATATGTCAAGTAGGTTTTACCTGCGGCTCCACCCGTATGGCCAAATGGTCGAATAACTGTGAGTTATGTATGACACGTGACACATTCCAAGAGCCCGTCAACTACAGTAGTTAGTACAGTACAGTCCTAGGAAATTGGACTGTGTAACATAAAAATATTTTTGTCCATCCTCACCAGTAGCTTCTGATATTGACGCTTTATAAAAATTCTAAATCTAATTATTATTACACTCGTATATAGACCACTATACATATATTTTTTTTTATATGCTGTAAAAGGCAATTTTGATCTGTACTTATAAGACGCATAATGTATCTTAAGTATTTAAAAAGATGAGGAATATTACGGTATTGCTTAAAATTAAAGTAGTATTGGGTTATTTTGAGCAAATATACAAATGCTGTAGCAGTCTTTTTTAGAACTTTTAAAGGGGAACAATTCCTTCAAATATGGTTTATGCGTAGCTTTAAATGTTTATACATCGCACGCACGAATACTAAGCTAAGTTATACCGTTTTTATTTTTTTTATTTTTTATAATATATATATATATATATATATATATATATATATATATATATATATATATATATATATATATATATATATATATATATATATATATATATATATATATATAGACTTTCCTCGATAAAGTTTGTGTACTGTTTATACACGATTTTTTTTATAAAAATATTAGATTTGTAAACATACTTTTTTTACTGATTTAGTATAAGTATTAAACATTCAGGGAATTCGTCGTAATTATTTAATAAAATAAATGCAGCAACTAAATTGCAATAACAATATAAGAGTTACATTTTTGATGTCAAGATAATAATTTATTACTATTTTTATTAAAGAAAGAGGTCCCTTATTATAATTCCTGCACGATGCCGCCACGTGTCTAACATAACCACGACCCCTCGCTTACAAGTTGCAAGTCAATCTTTTCACAAGATATTATTCTGTTCATTAAAAATTGAAAACGATAAAGAACGAGGGTCAACTCCCTCTTCATAAGGATTCTCCGGATATAAAAATGATTCGTAGTCCAAACAATGCATCGTAGTGGATCAATCAAACTGTCATATTACAGTTACTGGAATTTATGTACCTAAATATATTTTATATAAATAAATCTCTTCTTTTACTTGTATTTTATCTATTCCTATATTATAAATTTGAAAGTAACTCTGTCTGTCTGTCTTTGATGCAATCACGGTCAAACAAAGGGTCTTGGGATGAACATAAGTTTTATTCTCATAATTTGTAATATTCTCGATATATACTGATATATTAAAATATCTATCAATTTGGCATTCAATTTAATCTGCCATGTTAATTACTAAGCAACAAGGAATTTTGTTGTTTTAAGAAAAAGTCGCCCAAAATGAGCTTCTTGAACGCTTACATTGCGTGCGTTGACTCAATCTTATAAGTCATACAAAAATGTTTTACAAAAATAATTATCTTTAAATAAATATTAAAAAATCAGCGATGGTATATGTTTATCTCTAAAGGTTGAGACACAGTCATTATTATATATTTAATTTTCATAAAATAATTTAAATATTCGTATAGTTCATCGGGCGAAGCCGGGCGGGTTCGGTAGTATTATTATATAGCATGAAGATAGCGAATGTTGCTAAGCTACCGAAAATAGTATATAAACTTTAATATGTTACATACGCCATATTTTTTATTATTCTATAAATATTAATAACGAGTAGTACGTTTAGTATTTAAAGTAAATAATCATTCTAAATTGTACTTTGAGGCTAATCGTGGCGCAGAGGCACAACCGTGTGACTAGACGTGACAAGTTGTGGGTTCGATTCCTCGCTCTTGTAACAAGGCAAAGCATTGTGTCCCACCAATCAACACGCAATGTCTCCAGAATTTTTGAAAGTAGGGAATGGAAGTATATAAAAATAAATGTTTATATTAATATTTAAGTAACATTTTTAAAAAAGTATTCGTAAACATAAATTAACGTTTCCGTTACTTTAATTGTAATCGAAATTTTTCACCCACAATAAAAATACAATTTTTTTTTATGAGACTTACGAAATATTTCAGTTTTGCAAATATCGATTTAAATTTAAAATTTGAACAAAATTTGTACGTAACTGGAACCCTCACTCGGAAATTGAAATCTAATGAGGCGTGGTGGCAGCCATTACGCGGAGGCTTTAAGTGTAATTGTAGTGAATGAAATATACCTTGCCTTTTCATACTTTACGAGTATTCAAGAACAATATTTATATTATAATTTATTTTATATTAGCATTTTTTTTTCTTCTTCTGTATCCCGCAAACAGCAGGGTACGCAGTGGTAACCTACTATCCAGACTTCACCGAATTATGAAGGCATTGCGTGTTGCGTGGCGAAACTCAACGCCGCGTTTTGCCACGAGCACAGCGAGGAAAACGAAAATAGTAAATATATTATTTCCTCGAATGGGAATCAAACCTACAATCTGTCGCGATTACACACGCTTGTACTGTATTAGCATTTGATTCAACATTTAGTAATTGTTATCACATTTCTCGTTCTCCCATATGTAATAAAGTAGCCATTTAGTGCTGAGACACTTTATTGATAATTTAAAACGTATTTTAAGTGAAAAATAACATAACCGTCATATTATTATAACACAATATACCAACAACACACCATTACTCTTAGTTCACAGAATACACTCGTACGGCTATACAGACAATGTACACAGGGGTGTGTCGGCACTCACCAAGACGTAGACGAAGTAAAATTGCACTACGATGAATTGCACCTTACACCTCGCTATGTTTACAATCCATTATGTGATTATAGAAGAGAGAAAAATGAATCAAACGTCATTTTTGATTAAAATTATTGTGTTTCGTTTTAATTATTATTAACATTTTAATTATATATATTTTTTTATATAAATTTTGATAGAATCTAATTGGAGTCTTGCTAAACTGCCAATAACTTTTTTTTATTTTACAAATGGTCTGGTCAGGCAATAAAGCATATTTTTTTTGTAAATCTTTCTATAACCAATTATCGGAACTCCGTTCTCTTGTATAGATAAGAAAATAGAAAATATTATTACAAGAGTGATGACGCAGCCTACGCCCCATATACGTGTTTGACTGTAGATACATAATATTTTTTAGTTTGGATTCAACCTATGGCAATTTTTATATTTACCCTATATCCTTTTTCTTCTTCTATCTGATTACATCAAATGCAGAGTTGACCTGAGATAACTCGGAATAATTATAAAGGGGTGCATAAGAAAGTATAGAGTGAGTCCCCTAGGTTTAGTTGCTAAATAAAAAAAGTAGTTTATGTATTAAATGTTATGATAAATAAAGTAATAGCGAGGCGGCGGCGTTGAATTACGCCACTCAATATGCCTGGAGAATTCGGCAGATAGTGGACAACGGAAGTGACTCAATCGACACAAAGTATCTTAACAGTTGGATCTAAAATGAAAGTAATTGTTTACCTTGTAAAGCGTAGGCGGTGCGCTGCGTCTGCATGCCCGGAGCGACGCTGACGCCGACACGCGTCGTGTTGTGCAACGACAGCGCGGCCAGCAGGTCTAGCTCGGTGGCTGTAACAATATTTATTATTAGCAAAAATATATTTTAACATATAATCTAAATAATTTGTGCCCAACTGGCTAGGTGGCGCAGGAGCACAAGTGTTACTGTAAACGCGACAGGTTATGGGTTCTCTGCTGTCAGGGCAAAGCGCTGCATTCAGTTCTGCCCCTCAACGCGCAGTGCCTTAAAAATTCGGGAATCGAAGAATGGGAAACGGAATGTTTTAAAACTAGGTTCACTCTGCCTACTCTCCTGTGTGCGGGATACAGCGAGACTTAAAAAAAGTATTGACTTGATATTGATAGTACGGGGCTAATAATTTGATATAGGTAGAATATTTTGAACATAAATAAATGCCTTCTGGGACAAACGTAAAGATGTAATCTCAATGTATGAACGTACAAATGGAACTTTTAGCACTATATGCTACATTTACCTCCACCATATATAATTGCAAGTAATAATATTTTTCGTAATATAATATAATCCACAAATTAAATACCTTATACTTATAATATTTTGTATTGATACTACAACAACGACAAATAAAAGGGACTATAGAAATAGAAAAAGAAAAACTATAAAATGATTATATCCTATGTAATTATTACATCAATAAAATGAATATTTAATTAGCCATAAATTCGTTCCACTTATACGCAATCGATACGAACGTACTCCGAAAAAATTGGGAACAAACGGGTATTGATCGAAGACGATGGTATGTTCTGTAAATATTATACCACTTTGCGACCTTGTGTGTCGCTTAGACTGTAACAATTTAGTTAGCTTCATTACTGAGTTTTATAGTAAGTGAGTTATATAACTATATGAACTAAAATTCGGTTCGATTCTCACTTAATATCGAGGCAAAGCTTTTAGTTCAGCTACTCCTGAATCCGGCGGAAAATGGAGAAAGAAATATTTTAACACTATATTCCCTCTATCCTGTTATGTTAAAATACAGTGTGAAGCTATTAAAAAGAACTAGTATTACATATAAAGCGTAATGCTAATAATGTTCACAATTAACAATAACGCTAGATAATAGCTTGTTCTTTTAACATAAAATTGTATAGTAAAAATTAAAAACTATATTACTGGAATCTAAAATAAAAATACAAGTAAAAGACATACATTCGTATTCCATCGTGAAGACAAAGTAAGCTCATTTGTCTGTAGTGCGAGCATCATCTATCAAATGCAAGCCAGTCACGTAGCGCTACACCGCCCGCGCCGTAGCGGCGTAGTCGCCGGCTACGTATTGTTAAACTTTGCATCGGTATGCAGTTGTGTCGAGAATAATAGATGAATAATAATTAACATATGGAAATTTTTCATAATAAGAAATATATATATTTTAATTAGAGTGTTATTTAATATATTTTTTTATGTATATTCAACATGCTTATAGATTGTTTAATATATATATTACATTATATAAGTGGTCATTATAGAGCCTAGTCGTGATGCAGGGGCAAAATTGTAGACTGCAAACTCGACAGTTTGTGGGTTCGATTGTCGCTAGAGGAAATGAAATACTTAATATTTTAATTTCATCGCTCTGGTAATGACTCAAAACGCGGCATTGAGTTCCGACACTTAACACCCAATCCCTCCAGAATTCCACGGAAAGTGAGAGGGACCAGACGTGTTAATGGACACAGAATGTCTTAAGACAATGTTCCCGGGATCCCTCCGCTTACCTTATTATATTAGAGTTATACCTTTAAATAAAAAACAAATATACAACAAAAATATTCCAAAACTACCACCATACTCTTGTTTCACAATGAAAAGCTTAAATTTTAACAAAGTAAAAATCCCTTATAGGCTTGAGGTTAATTTCATGAACGACCTTAGTCAAAGCACTCGACTCCTAAAACATTTCAACTCAAACTCGTTAGGGAAAACTGAATTAGTACTAAAGGCACGGGCGCGCCTCTTCATTCCAACTTCAATTAAAACGTCGGCCTTTATGAAATTATCACTTTTTCAACAGAAGTCTCTTGTCGGTCGGTTCTCGAGAACGAAATTCGTGACGCCTTTGACAAAGGCTCGAAAGACATTTTGGAAGTTTATTTCTGTTCTTTTTTAAAATTAACTATTTTTTTATTCTTTCGCTTATATTTAAATATAGTATATATTTTCTAACTTTACGCTGTATCCCGCACGTAGCAGGGTCGGCGGAAAGAACCTGTGAAACTAGTGTTAAGACACGCCTTTCCCATTAAGAAACTTCCATTCCTTCACCAACTTTTGGAGGCATTGCGGTTTGAGTGGCGGAACTCAACGGTGCACTATGCTCCGTTAGTAAAGAAAATTAAAGTAGAAATCAAACTCACAACTTATCGCGTCTACAGCCACACGCTTGTACCCTAAAGTCACGACTGGCCTTTATATCTAATATTATTTATGTTATTTTCTTGATGAGGTTTCTTTTATCATTGTATTTTTTCAACAGCGAAAGCTAACTACAAAATACAAAATGAAATCTGATTTTATAAAAACAACGTCTTCATTTGCTACAATATGTTGTTATTTATTTCATTTATATCTTAATTTACAGCTCACAGTCTTATCGAGGCGCCCGGTCGCCGCCGCGTCTGCCTCCCCGAGACAGATCGTCATATCGCCTCGTAAACTACACCCAGACTGATTCGTCTGGCCTAACAACGTCTTACAAAGTATAATTTAGTTATTATACAACGCTTGCACTTAGCTAAAATACGACAATTGAATATCTAATATTAATCTAATATTAAATTGTTATAAAACTCTTTAATCATGTTAACGTGTTTCTATTTAGATTTCCTTTTGAGATGATATTGATTGAGAGTTGAAAGAGAGAAAAAGTTACACTTTAATAATATATATTCTTTTTGTTTTTAAGTAAACAAAGATACCTTAGTGTGTTACACTTAAAAAATACAGCTCTATCATAAAAAAAAATCTTCGATACAGAAAACAATCACATAGAAATATATATAATCAACTATAACTGTTCAGTAATATCATATTACGTCAATTACTATTATTAGCAGCTTTCCCGTGATAAAATCCCCATGCAGCCGGATATCATTCCTCGCGCCGACCTAACAGCCGGTCATAAATGTTCTCCACGCGATCGTAAACCACGTCTACTCCTATTCGAGAAACTTGCAAAAGTGCACTGGAAAATGACTCGACTTCTATCTAAGTTAATTTACGGTCCGTCAATATGAACTTCTATCCCTGTAGAATAAAGTTGCAAGCAATTAAGCGCGGGTTTTGTAGCAGCGTTAGGGTTTACGAGGCGTGGTAGGACGAAGTAGTATTTGGTACTGAGTTGGATTTGTGGTTTATCGGGTGGAAAAACGCCGCAAATTGTAGCAGTTCAGTTAAACGTTATCAAATCGTGGCCTTTTAAGCTAAATGAAGATTGTTATAGTGAGAAGGTGTTAATGTGGTACTTTGTTTTTGAGGTCTAGTATAAAAAGTAAAAGGAATATGAATATAAATCATATATAATCTGTTTACGTATTTATTTAGCTATATATAATTTACTATGAAATATAACAATTGCCACAGAATATTAAAAACATATGTATTCTAAATAAAAAGCTAATTTATCAATTTGAGATCAAGTGAGAGTTATATGAGGGCCATATTAAATGTAAAAAATCATATAAATAATATTCGTCTACAGGACCTGCACAATTGATATGATGCTATAAATTCCAGCTCTGACACTGAACCCACTCTTCAATCAAGTCAAGAGGGAATCGAATCCACAACCTTTCACATTTATGGTCGTGCGCTTGCGCCCCTGCACCACGACCGGCTTCAAAATACTAGATAAAAATACAACATTCTTTAATCACTAAGCGTTGCTTTAATATAATAATTTCGTGGCCTACTAACGTTTAATTATAGGTATTTGTTAATATACAAAAAAAACGCGTCAGTAAATAAATGGCGAGTAACAGGCCAATTTATCAAATTCGTCCGTCCCAGTGATTAGTGCCGTTGAGGGTCTCGTCGTGAGAGGTTTAACGAGATGGAACAATTTGAGTTATTCATCGCGTCCCGAAAATTAATTAGTTTTTGAATAACGTCGAAACATTAACAGTTTAGGGGTGTGAAGAGGAAACAATGACATCATTATTGTTGCTCTTTCAGACGGAATGAATGTGATTTATCGAAATATAAGATATTCTTAGATTCATGGTTTATCCCGCAAATAGCAAGAGAGGACGCTAATATTAAGACACTTCATTACCCGATTATTACCCACCTTTTTTTTTAAACATTCATCAACGTTGCGCTTTGTCTCCTTATCAGAGCGAGGAAATGAAAACAATTACCTAGAGGAGAATGAGACCCACAACAATCGTCCATCGTCCTTCCAAACATAGCTATCATAATTTATAAATAATACGTAAAATATAACAGCTAAACATAACGTAGAGTAGTACGCACTGGCTGACTGTGCAACAGAAGATTCAATTTCCACTTAGTGAAAGGAATTATTTTCTTTCCCCTCTCAGCTAAGACAAACGGAGCGTCACACCATTAGGTTATCACTACTTAATGTTAAACGGATGAAATGTTAAACCGAAAGATTATCATTTTCCGGGTGCTACGTTAGGTTAGCGCGGAATTTTTCGCGGAAGACTTTAGTCAATGGTGCTTGAGGAGGCGCACCGGGAGGTTTCAGTGGGTATTCGGACGGCCTACATCTGCCAGTCCACGAGTCCCACGTAACTTGCTCGAGTCCCAACTCGGGCCGGTATCCGTAATAGGATTTCCTTACGTTAAAAAAAAGGTTAGCGCGGAATTTGGCTTGCACTCCACCGCCACGGCTGGCCAAAAAATATAAGAGTATATTTTTTAAAAATCACTAAACATTAATTTAGTATAATCATCTTGAGACCTACTAACCTTTAATTATAGAGTATAAAATATACTTCAAACTAAAATACTAAAAACAAATGTAATTACATGTACATTTTACTAATGCAATACGAATCACATCTGCTCGGAATCATGGGAAAATATCGTTAGAATCACAATCGCGGTTCCTTGGGTTGCTTGTGATTTTGAGTCAAATACAAATATTAAACACAGAAAAACATACAGTCAAAGTAATAACGTCCTCCTTTTTCAAGTCAGTCAGGCTTTTGATAAATTTTAATAAATGGCAATATAAAATTATGTACACGTGATAAAGTTACCATATCGAGGGTGCAGTATCGTTTCCCTGTAGGGGAAACGGAGAAAAGAAATATTTAAATTCACCTCTAGCACAATGCCGACACGAAAATGCTTTAAGGCAAGCTTTTGTCTAATATTACAAAACTACCACTTCTCATGAAACAGGGGAAATAAAAGAAGAAAAACGAATAAAAACAACACAGTGTTTTGTTTATTGTTAAATATGTTCTTTTTTTCTAAGGGGCGAAATTTAAATCGAGGTGCCAAGAATTTGTATCGTTGCTTTAGATTTTTATATATTAGTACCTTTATATATTATAGATAAAAATGTTTTGAATTACATACAAAAAAATTTAATATTTCATTTTATTTTTTATTGCAAATCATTTCAATGTTTATTTTTGTTAAATGTTTTGCCACTATGGACTTATGGATCAGATAAGTGAAACTAATCAAAAATGTAGATATTATGAATATTAAATGTAAATATCAGTGGTATTTTTTTTTATTTTTGCTAGAACTAGTATGGCAGAGCTGATATCTGCTTAGGAATAAATTTAAATGTATCTGTAAAAATAAATTTCTTTAATGAGAACAACCCTAAAACAATTAAAGAAAGATCGTTTAATATGTAGTAAAACAAATGAAATAATAATTAACTTCGTTAGTATTTTTAAACGTGTATATAATTAACTTGAGTCTTAAATATGTTTAAAAGAGTAGTAAAAAACGTTGCTTACAAAGTTTATCGGTCGATTTTAACGCCGCATCACTGCTTTGTTATGACAATGTTAACGCGACAGTTGTGGGTTCGATTCCCACTTGGTGAAATGAATTATTTTCATTTCCTCAGCGGCGGTGTCTCGAGATTTGGCCAAAAAGTGGGGAAAGGAGTATCTTAACACTAAGCTGCCTGTTATATGCGGGACACAGCGGGAAGCTAAAAAAAAACTAAAATAAACTAAAAAACACCAAAAAGCCAAAAAAAAACTAAAAAACACCAGCCTAGCTAGATATTATAGCTTTGTAATTTAAAAAAAAAGTCTTCTACTCATAAGAATATTATATATTCAATATTATATTAATGTTAGCTGCAACAAAATGGCGAAACCCTCCTTCATACTATCACCCTTACTTTATTAATTAGGCATTTACACACTCGGCATAAGACAAGGCAACCCAATCCACTGTGAAATGGACTATCTTCTTACAGGACAGTAAGGGTTACAGGTAAATAACAATTAATTGAAGTCCTGCAACATGAGCTGGCACGTGGAAGCCTGTCAGTGCAATTGACCATATGGTAGTTAAGTTAGTGTCTACATGCATAATATTTAGAGGCCAGTTGTGGCGCGGGGCACAAGCGTGTCACTATAAAGACGACAGGTTGTGGGATCGATTCCTACTCGAGAAAACGAAAAATTTAATAATTTCTTCGATCTGGTGTCAAGGCAAAGCGCCATGTTAAGTTCCTCCTTTCAGCACGCAATGCCTCCAGAATATCACGGAAAATGAGCAATGGCAGTGTGTCTTATTGGGAACGGAATGTCTTAATATTAGGTGCCCAGGTTCCCTCTGCCTTCCCTGCTATTTGCGGGATACAGTATGAAATTTAAAAAGGTTATAATATAAAAAGTATTAGCAGTAAAAGGATGAACCAAAGGATTGAGACTACGTTCTCCATTTTCTCGTCTTTCATATATATACTTATGATTAGGTATAGATTAGGTATAGAAAAACGTTTCAAAACCGCGCCACGATAGCGCTGATGTTATTAGGATATCGTTTTCGATCTCAATTTTTAGATATGTATCAATTGATGGAATATTATTTTGCGTGCTTAAAACTATTAATCAAAGATACGTTGTTCTTTATATGTTATACAAATTACTTCAATTTGTAAAAGTGTTTATTAATTTACCTTACAAACGACCACAATCTTTTATTGCTGATTTAAGGTTACAATAAATATAATTTTTTGGAGTATTTAGTTATTTTTTTTAGCTTTACTCTGTATACCGCCTAAAGCTACATTCCATATCTACTTAGTGTAATTAAACTCTATTCCCCCAAATTTCCTTGAATTTACTAGACGAACCAGAACTCTACCAGAGCGAAGAGAAGACGAATGACAATGATGACGAATGATGAAGACGAGAAGAAGAATGAAAATATTAAATAACTGAAAGTGGGCAACGGAGCGTCTTAACACTAGGTTCCCTCTGCCTATCCCCACATCATGCACACAGCAGGATAGGCAGAGGGAACCTAGTGTTAAGACACTCTGTTCTCCACTTTCTGCCGAATTCTGGAGGCATTGCGTGTTGAGTGGCACAGCTCAGTGCCGCTCTTAACCTCGACAACAGAGCGAAGAAATGGAAATATACATTTAAGTAAATATTTCATCTCCTCGAGTGGGAATTGAATCCGTGCCGCTGCACTACGTCTGGCCTCTTAAAAGAATATCAAAAGTAAGTATTTTATTTATTAAGACTATAGGTACTCTACTCATACAATAAATGAGAAAAAAGGTGGCTGCACCCTTTCACCGCTAATACATTAACCACCAAAACTCATTCGCTCATATGCCACTGTGCGATTAAGCGTCCCCCTCCTCAAAAAAAATAAAGAAAAAATGCCTAATCGATTTAGGTATGTACTACACTGGCCAATGCCAATATACAATAAGAAATTAATAAAATACTATTATAGGAATGTAGAATAATATGCGTGAAATATGTATAAGTGACTTTAATAAACTATTATACATATTAATAGTCAGATTTACTATTAGATTTCGCTTAGTATATAGGTCTATTGGATGCTTTTTCAACGTTTAGCGACGTTAAGTTTCGCAACTCAACGCAATGTTTCAAGAATTCCTTGAAAATTGAGTAGGGAGTGTCTTAACACTCGGTTCCCTCCGCCTACCCCGCTATATACGAGATACCGCGAGAAACTAAAAAAAAATCAAAATCTACATCTATGATATGTAACCCTTATTATGATAATAATAATGTCGATATTTATATCAACCGTCACATAGTACGTGATACCTTCACTTTAGACAAGGTGTAATATTTGGCGTTAAGTGTACAACGCACTTTATAAGCGCTACTTAACAGAAGGGTCTTAACATATGTCAAGAGCGAGCTCGGCGCGTGCCGCCAGCCCGCTCGGCGTGTAGGCGTGTCGGCGTCGGGTTACGATATGACATTTTTGTCGAATTCCCAACAGTATTGGACTCTTTTATTTAAGCCTTTGATTTTAATTGAATGAAAGGTTTCCAATTTCTAAAACATATTTGCTGTACGAAGCCAGTTCATGTTGAAATATATAATTTTTTTATAATAAAATATACTTATAATTGGACTGTACTATCAGATTGTCATTAATAATTGCTCCTTATTGCTATGCTATAGGTTGTTATAATAAAAGGTCACTACAACCTTGGTCTTCCTATAAATAGATATACATAATTTGCTTTCGGTAAAGTCATATTGATTTGAAAATGATATTTGAAACTCCATATTATCTTCTAGTCATTCCACTAAAATATTACAAAAAAAACTGATAATATTTGATATTCAGTTCGCAAAATTTCGTACGGCGGTATCTCATATTTCTAACTTTACAAACAGTTAATATTTTATTTTTTTAATAAAAATAATAATTTAATTGAAAATAATATAGCCAGCTAGGGCAAAGTATATTCACATATAATTGTAACATTACTTTTGACTTTCCGTTATAGAGATTATTCTTGTCTTGCTTAACAGAGTTTAATTAAAAATAAAAAACCGTCGAACAAATAACAGAGGCGAACTCTACAGTCTTACTTACATAATATATATGTATAGCTGTGTGTGTAACTATGAAAGTAATATATTTTACTATACACTCAAACGCGGCTTCGCCCTCTTAAAATTTGTTTTTATATTTTAGGCAAAGGATAATACTATTAAAAAATATATACATATATTTTTTAATTTAAAGTATCCTTCATCTTTTATAATAAGAATATGTGTGCAAAGTTTCATGATAATCGAATGAGTAGTTTCGTAACAAACTAGCTTACATCCACTTTTATAATATTAGTATATAGTGATGTACCTAACAAATAATATTCTTCGTCAAAATTAATCACACAAAAATAGAATAGACAATTGTGCACATTATACCAAAATAATGTTGAACATTTCATGGAATTATATCGAATGACGATCACGCGATGTTAGGTTACGAAACAGCCATCTCATTTAGTGAAGGCATCGGTGACTCGATGGTGAGTCAGAACTATTTTGCTGACAATGTTTAAGTAATAATGCTTTTCCATTAGTTATTATATCGTTCTTTTTATTTTTTAAAAGGCACTAGATAGTAAGATAGACTATAGTTCTTATTGTATCTTTGGTTATGAAATCCTGTTCACGATAAATTAAGAATTTAATTAATTTTTACTACACAATATTTGTTTCATTGGATTTTTAATAAGTTTATATTTAGAAAATTTTCCAAAATAAAAACAATATAAAACCTTGTACTTTTAATAGTTTTTTTTTTCATTATTTTAAAGTTATTAATCATAAATTCAATATAATAAAATATGTGATTAAGATGAATAAAAACAAATTTATCTTTAAATACTTAATTGTACTATAAATGTATATTTATGTAAATGTTCATTTAATATTCATATCAAAAATCTTTTAAAACTCGTCGCTTAGGATTTTTTTGAATATAAAGTCCGTTAATGAGGGTGAATTTGAACCGGTGGCGGTGACAGGTGGCGGACACGCGCTGCTGAGCCCCCCGTGCCATATTGCGCCATAGCTACTACTACTTACTTAAATTGCGTCTGACCAAAAGTAGTTATATCATAGTGAATACTATCATTTTGAATATTATTCCAAATATCTATATAATCATTTATACGTTATTACTAGGCCATGTGTTTATATCAAATATGTCGTATATGAATTTAAAAAAAATCTATGGTATTATAAAATTTTAAGGAAAAATCAAAAATAAATAGTAAATCTTTTTAAAGTGAAAGAGCGTAAAATTACATAAAGTTTTATTTTATATTATTAATTATTTTTCTAATGCAGAGTTGTGCAACCATGTAGAGTTCAAAATATTTATAATAATAACATCTTATTATGAATATGTTTGTGTTATTAAAAATAATAAAAAAGTTAACATGTGTACAAAATTGACATGCAATTTATGAATAAGATTCGTTAAAAAACATCTAGGAAACCAAACCTAAAAACATGATATAAAGAAATTCTTGCGAAAGTATTTTAAGTAAAAAATATTTTTAAATAAATAAAATTATATTATTTTATAAAAGCCTAAATTTAAAAAATCAAGTGTATCCAAATAAATTTTCATTTTCTTAAGTAGCGCTAGCCACTCTAGCTGCGCGTATATACATACATTAAACGTTAATAGGAGCCGTACGACGCGCGACGCCGACGTTACAGCGCTTTAATTGTATATTTATAGGATACATAACCTCGTACCTGCCCGCAATAAATATCCTACGAGGCATCATTTTTCAAACTCCCAACATTTGAAATTCTGATATCAAATCGTCCTTCATTTACCCTTTACTTTGTACCGGGCGCTCGTAAACAACATCCGGTGGCCAAGAAATGTATTTAGAATATAGTGGCCTCATATTTGCACCTTTTGATAAGACTGCCCAGGCCGTGCATGCATAATGCACACGTCGACGTGGTGATAATACCGTATTAGAAAATAAAAATCTTTAATGTATACAAATCCTTTAACTCTACCTGGCGCCTGAATAAATGGATTTGCATAATTTCTTTGGAAGGGAAGCAAAGTATAATACAATATAAGTATAATATACACTACTTTATAACAGCACTCTTCATATAAATGTTATACCGTAAGGAGTAGAAAAAAGACAATGATGATACGTTCATCATCAATCTCTCTATTCTTAATATTGTTATGAACAGAAACAGTATTAGTATATAGCGTTTAATTTGATATTCAATAAGACCCCAGGTTCCATTTAGCGTTTTTTTTAGTCAAGTATCAATGAACTTGATGTTTGTTATAGATATATCTTTCGGGACTTTTCGACAGTACACGCCTTCATTTCAGGAGTCTTTGACACTTTGAACTTGGCAGTGGGGCACTCGGCCGGGCGACTAATTCTAATCAAATACTGATAACGTATCGCACGTGTGTATTGTCAACGGATCGCGCTTCCTACATACTATAACGCAAATGGTTTAACATCGAAAGGTGATCAAATTGCTTCATTTGAGAGTGGTGATGGTGAACATGTTAAAATTAAATTCTATTAAGATTTGTTGAACATCCAGTGGTATAAAGAAAATTTTAAACAAGTTTTAACGAAAATGTTTCATTTACGCAACGTTTTGCCGCCTCAGGAAATTCAATCAAGTGAGACCCCACGCGGTTTCACCAGCTTGGACTATATGAATATTTATTTAGTACTATTTATTTAGTATTTAAGTATATTTCAAGAATATTGATTGATTATTTTAGTATTATTGTCTATATTGTTTACATTTAATAAATTGTAATTTAAATCTTTGGATTTTATTTGATCTCTTGCTCGCAAAAATTGTTGTACTTAATAATAAATGGTTATTCACTTCATATTTATAAAAGTAAGCGAAAATAGGACGTTAAATGGATATTTTTTTTTAAATTGTGTGTTTATATTTAAATGTCTTGAAAAAAAACATGATTACTTGAAAGTCACAGACAAACACTTCAATTTTATTTGTTTTATCTTAATAAAGTTTAACAATGAATCAATATTAAATATTTAAGCAATAAAATTTCTATAACTTATTTTTATTATTGCTTATACAACGAGTACATATATGTATAAAAATTTCATTTAAGTATATTGTTGCAACAACTAGGTCTATGTAATCTTATAAATAAATAAATCAGCTTCACGCTGTATCCGGCACACAGCGGGGTAAGCAGAGGAAAGATAGTGTTAAGAAACTTCGTTCCACATTTTCTAACGAATTCTGGAGGCTTTTCCGTATTGAGTAGCATAAATAAAAAGTAAATTATTATTTTATTTCCTCGAGTGGGGATCGAAGCCACAACCAGTCGCTTATACTTGTATCACACACTTGTGCCCCTGAGCCAGTACTGGCCTCTAATCTCATTCTAATAGGCAATAGTCTCATCTAAATAATTATCTATATATAAAGTTTGAAGTAAAACATTGAAGACATATTAAGCGATAATAAACGTAACCCCAACAACCATTCTGGGGACAAATAACAGATTCATTTTATTGAAGACAGACCCCAGTTAATAAAGAGAGAGCGATGCCTCGCGTGTAAATAAAACTGGATAGCTAATGGGGTGCAGAAAATTGGACGAGGTATTTGAGGACCACCCTACCCTATATGGTTTTTAAGGTTTCGTACCTCGAAAGGTAAAAATATATTAGGATCAGTTTGTTGTCCGTCTGTCCGTCTGTAAAGACATATTTCACAGTAAAAAAATACTACAAACTTTTATTTGTACCTGTTTTCATACAAAATGAGTACATACACCCGCGGACTTAGGCTTGTCAACTGTTACAAATTGTACTTCTTGTCGACCTACAATCCTGAACTGGTACGGAACCCTCGGTGGGTGAGTCCGACTCGCACTTAACAAATTGTTTTCTGTAATAACTTCTCCACCATCTTAAAATAAATACATTTAAGTAACAAAATGTATTCAAACTCAAAGGTTTCTGCTCGTTTTCACATTTAAAAACAAAGAGCTCTCTTTTGGCAAAAGTAATAACTTTTGCGAATGTTCATTGCATAACTTCGAAGCTTCAGAAAGGCAGCCACCCTAGTTCTTTCAGTAGTTTTGTTTCTCTTTTGTAGTACAAGAAATAAATTGAGGACGCCGATTTGCCTCGAGCACTGTCGGTTCGCTTTTTCTGTATTTTCTTTTATGAAAATATTTGCTATGTATCATTATGAGCATTAAAAATTTTTTTTGTATCAATTTGTATGTTATATCTCCTTATTTTCTATAATCTTAACACAATACAGTTCACCCTCTTTACAAGTAACATTAGGGTAGTCATTTTTTTGGTAGGCATATAGAAAAATAATAATAAATAATATACTTTCTTGCACATTTAAAAAAAAACAAAACTACATATAAACTTAAATTAAGGAATCCTAGCGTCAACCTTAAAAAGAACCAATACAAAAAATAAAAAAAAAAACCAACTTTGATAATTCATATTCAGATCATGAGTATTTCTATTTTGAAAGACATTACTATAAAATAGCGAAACTAAATACACATATAATTAATCGTTACTGCTTGAAACGAAAAAAGTAATATTTATTAACTTTCTTATTATATAAAATATTTTTGAAAATGTTGAACTCTAGGTTGGTTGGTTTCTCTTTATATAGCGTTCCGAGCGTGCCAGTTGAGCACAAAATCACTTCACCAATGTCACAGTTGCACTCTATACCCTCTTAACGCATAGTTTAGATATTTAAAAATTCATGAATAGTAATATCATAATAAACTGAAATAACTTAACGTATTTTTAACACCAATATATATTTAAATCCTAACAAGTTGTATAACATATATTTTACAGTAACTTCTTGAAACAACGTTAAAAATGTGAATTATGAACAAATATTTTCACATTTCTTTTAAGTAGTTGTTTAATTATATGAAAGTGATGAAACAAACAACAAGGCTCTACGTGAAAATTAAACCAAATATACGTTAAGTTTGCAAAATAATGAATTATGTACTTCTAATATGCTTTATTACTTAATGCATATTAGACGTAATTCATACTTTTAGTGGGCAAATATGTAGAGATGTAACTTCTTATTAAAATTCCTTGTAAATTATTACAGACTGAACAATGTTACAAAGTGTCACTATTAATAATTATTATTATATCTTGTCAGCGCTCGAGGTGCTGAAACTTTTGAAATTACTGTAGTAGGTCGTGGAACTATAATTAATGAATAGTATAAATGTCACCCGTAATGGCCGTATTAAATAAGTCAGAGTATGTATACGTTACAGTTGTTGAAATTCTTTTGTAATATATATGATATTTTCTTACAAATTGTGTTCTATCTATTTCACATTTTAACATTTTGTAAAATAAATATAACTTTAAATAAAAGTAGTCTGTCTTGAAATGGG
This sequence comes from Heliconius sara, assembly GCA_917862395.2. Classification (NCBI taxonomy): domain Eukaryota; kingdom Metazoa; phylum Arthropoda; class Insecta; order Lepidoptera; family Nymphalidae; genus Heliconius; species Heliconius sara. The sequence goes on along the minus strand of OU860796.2, from coordinate 3,200,967 downwards.
CGACCCAAATATGAAGTGGAAAGGTAATAAAGAGAGTAGATAAATCTATGGGCCAGTAGTGGCGCAAGGGTAAAATCGTGCGACTCGATAGGTTGTGGGTTCGATTCCCACTCGGGTAAATGAAATGTTTAATATTTTCATTTCTTCGATCTGGCAAGCATCGAAGCTCGGCGTCGAGTTTCGCAGCTCAATACGCAATGCCGCAAGAATTTTGCTGTCAGTGGGAAACTGAATGTCTTAACACTAGCTTCCGTCACCCTACCCTACCGTGAGTGAAGCAAAAAAAAAGTTAAAATGACTGACAATGAATCAGCTTTAATAATATATTAAAAAAGCGAAGCGTTCAGTCTCAAGGGGCTAATAAACAAACATGATATTTACGTAGAGGCCTCATCAAGAGCGCGGGCGTTCATAATTGAACGTAATGTAGTACGTACAATTCACTGGCGCTACGCAAGGAGCAAAGAAATCGATACTGAAGTTTTGGCACCACGTGGCTTCGTCGCCGAGCAACCACTGCGGTGCACGAGGGTGGTGGGTGCGTGTGTGGTATTGTTATATAAACTGCATTACTCATTTTCGTATTTAACATTACGTTTCTTTTTTGTAAAAGCATTTTTTTTATTTGAATTCGTAAGTATCAAAATTAAAATACCATAATTTGAAAATAAAGAATTTTCAGCTTTTCAGAACTAGTTTTTTTAACTAGCAATTAAGATTTGCGTGGAAGCAACAAACACAGAAACATAAATATTTATACACATTTAAGTGAATTACGGCAAATTAATAGGTAGGTTTAAGTAGTTGGCTTTCAGCGGTAATCGTCTAAGTTTATTATAAATTCTCTTTGCTGGCAAACTGGACACTCATACGTAAAGCTCGATAACCCTAGTTAATATGTATTTATAGCCACGACTCCTAGTATTACAAAGTCAAGGTCTTCATTTCTAAAAAAGGGTTTGTGAGTCATTGACGTATAATTATTTACTATTCAATCATTCATTATATTGCTATTTTTTAGTAGTATTAATAAATAAAAATAACAAATATTCGAACTAAAGTTTTATAACAAAACAATCACCTATTTAGTGTTCTCACAATAGCGTATTATTATCAGCGGGCTGACTATCGGAATAGTATAAAATGAAATGTTCAGTTCCTCCTATTGCTGGAGCGACCGTGAACGTGAATGAGGTCACAAGATTTGATCGCCGCAATGCGCTCGTTGCGACACCTGCAGCCACATCTCATGTGAGCTCCAGGAAACTACTTACTATATATGTACGAGATATGTCTCATACAAAACTTTGATAATAATAAAACACAGATTATTCACTAATAATAACAATTTTCGCCTAATTACCAGCTGTTTTGTCGATTATACTCACGTTTTCTTAAATAACTGTAAAGCTTACATATCATTATAATTGAAAAGAATAAATTTTGCTTTACAATTCAACTTTTTCAAGTGATGATCTCACTTGAAAAAGTTGTTTTATTTCGTTGCTTACAACGAAATAAAAAATAGAATAAGTGTATATAAAAAGAGTATTTATGTAAGTCCAGTCCCATAAGTCATTAACACTTTCGTGACCTCACGAATCAAGCAAGAATGTGATTCATGACATTTCAAAAAATATTTATTTTAGTTGATTATGTAAATAAAATGTATTTATAATGTATGTTTCATGAATATTGTGTCGATTTTTTATGTACTCAGACAGAAAAATCACCTGACTAGCCTTTTTTTGTAAAAAAAATAAGATTCACGTCATCTCTGCCTACCTAAGTCAGAAAAAACATTCATACACTACTCCATATATTCATGGAAATTCCGAAAAAAAAACCATGTTTTATTAATGCGCAAAACCGCTAAACTAATCAGTGCCATTGCCAAGGATTGAATAAAAATTTGAAACTGAACAAATCGAATTAATTTAAATAATTTTTCTATTACCATATTTTTTTATAACGCTTTTCAGTTCTTTCATGTTAGTAACAAGTTGATGTCTAGTTTTTATGCTATTGAAGATATACATCTTATAATGTAATTCAATGAAATATTTTATGTATTCATTTCTTTGCTCTGAGCTTTGCTTGAGTACAGCGTTGAGATCCTCAACACGCAAAACCCCCATAATTCGAAAGCGGCGAGCGGAGTGCCTTAACATTAGGCTGCCTCTGCCTACCCTGCCACATGCGTGATAGAGCGTGAAACTGAAAATAAAAGTTTGGTGTAGCTTATCGCTATGAAAGTCGTAAATAGAAATCTAATGAAATAATAACAAACTTACATGCCTAGTTGACGTGACGTGACCCGTAAACTGAGGCGCGTGTCAATCAGCACGTTGACGTGCCTATATACTTCGTTGTATTATAAAAATCACCTCAATTTTGGGGCAAGAGACTAAATAAGTTTTCTATGCGAAAGCAAATTTAACTTGGCTACTTATGAAACTTATGAAATTATAGTATGAATTTCGTAGCGATACGTGTTTCACGGTGCACGGTAATATTCAGATGAATTTTGAATGGTTCGCGAAAGCACTTGGCGTAGAATAAAGTGATATATTATACATAGATAAAATATTACAAAAGAGAGTGGTTTTATTTTTAAGTAGGTTGTCTAGTCTTATTTAAATAATAAATAAATGTGATGTTCTTGTAAAGAGCATTGAATTTGATAGTCCTTAACTTTTAGATAAATCCAAGTACCCTTACCAGATTAGTCAACTTTTTTGGGAAGAAGAAGACAACAATCGAACATGATCTTAGGGAAGATTGTTAATTGCCTTCAAATTGAAAGTTGATACAGATTCCTAGAACGGGCAGATTAAACCCTACCAAGATATTTCATATAAATAAAATAAAAAAAATACATAATAAATCACAAAAATACAAATAAAAAAGATTGAAGGGAAGCACCGACGGCAAAAGTCCGTATAACGTCAAAAATTACACAAATGAAAACAATTTTACTCTAAAAAGTATAAGTGGCATTTAAAATATAATTTATGTATGTGAATACTTTTAAATGCCTTAAATACTATACGCATTTATAATTAGATTATTTATTTTAGTCCAATAACACCTAATACAAAATGTCTTTAGCATTTACATAGAAATCAGGTTTACCTAGTGTTAAGACACTCCGTTCCTCATTTGTGTTGAGTGGCGAAATTTTAATGTAAATACATATGTCATTTCCTCGAATGGGGATCAAACCAACAACCTGTCGCGTTTACAGTCACTTGTGCCCCTGCACTGCGATTTATATCTCAATATAACATAGTATCTAATATTATTTTATTGTTAAGAACTTCTTCAAATAAAAAAGTTACAATATATATACGCTGCGCCGTTGTAGAACAAATATTAATTGAAAAGTACTTTATATAAGGGTTCCAAATAAAGGGGCAGTTTATCGCACGCCGGGGAAGGAGCAGGATTTACGACAATCTCCGACTTCCATTTATTTACTTAAAGTGACTCAATTCTTTTATTCACTTAACCTGAAGTTTGACATTTAAATGATTTGATCGAACTTGAATGAGAATTTTTTTTATAATGGTTCAGTTTCTATTTTGTTTAAATTTATTAGTATATTTATGAATAATACAGATATATATAATAATTATATTTGTTAAAAAAAATCTAAGTTCGTGGCATTCAAACTGATTTCAGGATAGATGTCGTTCATTCTTGTTACCAGGGGAGCGCTGCTCGTGCACGACACTTGCGAGACATGTGATTCATTTGTCCGCCTATTTCGTATACATTTTCATTTTTTTTTACTGATAATCTATCAATCAATTGTATACACTACACAAAGATGTATGTTATAGGGTTGTCGGTCTTTCGAACATACTAAAAGTTAAGAGTTAATAAAGAATCAAGTGATTTTAGAATTAATATATATCAACTTAGATGTTTAATTAACGAAATTATTCATTTAATTATTTACCTACGACTGGTTCATGTTTTAATATCTGAGAAGAAAGAATACCTTATTTAATCCTTACAAAAATATTTTATTTCAATCCCTTGAAAATATTTTAATTTTGTTTTTGAATATGTTTACGTTCGAGTATTTACTCACGCTATTTCACTCAGCATAAGCAAGGACAACGAACTTGAATAGTAATACTTTCTTGGGAGTATTAGTGATGTTACGAAACAGTGCATTTCGAAGGTAAACGCCCTTTCTGTACCACCTTACAACGTTGCATAAAACATGACGCCACAAAGACATTTTGTGAACTTTTTAAGATGTTAACAGTTCACTTAGCCACTTGGCAAATTTATTATTTTTACAATGAATATGTTTTAGGGTCGATATCGAGTTGGAATTTTCTGAATGTTGAAAGCCATATACTCAGATCTTCGGTCCCTTGATTTACTACCTTGACCGTAGTATATACTGAGATCTACGGTCCCTGAAATTTCCTATATAAATATTAATCCTATATAAATATTATGAAATTCCTATATAAATATTATCAGACGCGTGTACCACGGAATCTCACTGATGTGGACTGCGAGCACAGAATACCGCCCGAGCTCCAGGAGCTGATCCACAAGAGCACGATCCGGTCAGCTTCTTTCTACATATCTACTTTATTTATCTGTACGATTTATTTTATTAACATTTTCCATTGCTTAAAATGTGTTCTCTCAAATTATTATGGATAAGACAGTAGAGTTATTAGAGCTCTTTTACTAAAAAACATTTATTTGTGTCATATTTTATTTTCAACACACCGTAAAGAGAACCTAGCTCAAATAGTCGTTTGAAAACATTTATCATCATATATCCTAATATATCCTAAAACATTATTTAAAACTGAAAATTAAGAAATAGCAATAAAAATAATTATTAATAATTAAATCTATTCAACGAAACTTATTTGAAAAAAAAAGCGTTTAGAGAAAATTTTATTATGTGAAAATGTATTTTATTTTTTATTTACTGATCCTATAGAACAGTCACTTTATAGTCCTAATGCTTAAAGAAATTAAATTAAGATATAGATATAGTACAAAAATTTCCCGGATGGCCTTCACTAACTTAACCTCAACAGAAAATATACAGCTACAAAAAGTCTCTGGTCACGCCAGAGGAACAGTAAAAGAAAATTCATTTTGACAATATGGCGTCTGGTTATCGTTGTGATGGATTTAGAATATTGACAATAAGTGAAATTTGCAAGCCTAAAACTAATCGATTGTTGCAAGAACCAACAAAATCGGTTTACATTTTTGATCTCTACAACGCCATACCGGAACAAACATATGTACATATAGACATAAACTGATAAACACATCACCCTCCTCTGCGTAGCGCATTTGGATAAAAAGAAAACAATTTAGCAAAGCTTTTAAAATCCATGATATACTGCACGTAGCAACAATAACAGTTTCTGAAACATCAATAAACAAAGTATTTAAAATATGAATTGTGGTGATTTGAAAAAATCAGCATGCGTACCAACGACTTGTGTATTTGATTGCATACTTTATTAGTAGCCAATAAAACATTATTGGTCGGTCGAGTCTCGGACGGTGTTAGTTTTCACTTGTTAGTTTCAGCTACAATTTTCCTATGAAATATCAAATGTAAATATAAACTTTATTTAATTTATTATACGTTTTATTTGGTTAATTAGAAAATAATTAAATTAGAAACTAAACTATGTGTTTCGAATAAAGTCTATAATGTAATGATTTCTATCTACCGTCAAACTGAGTAAAATCTAATATGTCAATAGATACTCAATTTCATGTATAAAACAGGTAGCACTCAGTAAATACAGAAATGTAATAATATTCGACACTTGATATCAATTTTTCCGGCGACACAATTGCTCGGGCAAGTATTTGATTAATATCGTATGATGTCGAACCGTACACGTGTGTGTGACATTTGGCTGTGGGCAGTTATAAAATGAAAGACGGTGTTTGCGACGCTTATCATTAGAAAATATTTTACATATTTCAAAATTATAAGTCATGTGATTATGTTTTTAGGCGGGCAATTATTACATATAGCATTAGTTTTTGCCTATTGTTATTCAGCTTCACGCCATATCCCGCACAAAGCAGGGTAGACAGATGGGAACCTAGTGTTAAGACACTCCATTCTCCACTTTCCGCTAAATTCTGGAGGCATTGCGTGTAGAGTGGCGGAACTCAACGCCGCGCTTTGCCTCGACACCAGAGCGAAGAAATGCAAATATAAATGTAAATAAATATTTCATCTCCTTGAGTGGGTATCGAACCCACAACCAGTCGATTTACAGGCACACTTTGTGCCCCGGCGCTACGACTGGCCTCATTTTCAATATTTAAATTTATGCGATAAAAAATCGATATCAATATTATAGAAGAAAAGTTTAAGGTAAACTATAGAAATACATTTCGTAAGAAAATTATTAAAACGCAAGGAGAATAGATTGCGTTTTGATTAATGCCCCGACTACGGCAACTAGTGGAACATATTTTATAACAGCTATAAAAAATATTATGACGATTTCATATATACCTTTGCCAATGTTTGTTTTACTGTCCCTTATATCTGCTATAAAGTATAAAGACATGTTTATTTAGAAAAATATATACAAAATACGCAAAAACATTTTTTGTATAAGAAATTATGCGTCCAATTACCAATTACATATTTTCGTAATGATTATTGCATTTATTCCTATCCCAGCCTACCCTGCTGTGTGCGAAATTCAGCGTGAATCTAAAAAAATTACCTTTAATAATAAAATTTATTTATTAAGAAACTTTTTATTTCAAAAAATATTTCTTTACGAAGTACAATATATTTTTACATTATATATAAAGAATCGCCTGAGGCTATCTATGACGTGTCCCTAATACGAGCGCGTGTCAACAGTCAACAGTTCAATGGCGGATGGCGGTGGATTTTATTGTATTTGTATTTATTTTGTTGCGTGCCTTCCCACGGGCGATCTTCTAAGAAAATTTAGAAATAGAAAAATACTATTGAACTTTAGGTTATCAAGATATGTGTTACAGTTACCTATTAAAAATATATTATATAAAACTTTTCGATACAGATAAAATATACGCTCAAAAAACGAAAAAAAGGGAATGTAATATGGTTTATTAATACTCTATATATGTATATACATAATTAATACAAAAACACATTTCAAACAGTAGTATCTCATTATCTCGTATTAGTTTCTTAAACAGATTTATTTGATAAGATAATGTGTTTATAAAGCGGTACCGATCTTGTCTCCAAAGATAATTGCATATTTATTCAGTTCTCTCTGGAAATACTTGCCTGCAAATTGTAAACGAATATATTATATGTTAATTTTTTTTCAGCATCTGAATCCCGCTTGTAACAGGGTAGGCAGATAGAGCCATTGAATTTTGGAGGCATTGCGTTCGAGTGTCTGATCTCAAAGCCGCGCCTCAACATCAGAGCTAAGAAATTAAAATATTAAATATTTAATTCTTCCAGTAGGTATTATTTTGAAACTATAGGTAGTAAAGTAAGGTAAGTAAGTGAAAAAGTTGACAAAAAAGTTTGCAACAAGAAATGTTTTTATACTTGATTTTAGGTTATCATGGAGTAACAATTCCGGATTTCTTAATTAACAGTTCTAAAACAAAGCAGTATATGACGAAACTAACCAATATCAATTTCTTTAATGTATAAAAATAATAATCCATCGAAAAGGAACATGAAAAAAAGTGTTATTAACTTTCATAACAACTTTTGTGTTTCAGCTTTCTACACGAAATGTTTAAGTCAGGCGTACGACGAAAAATAATCAAAAATAACCAAAAGGAAACATTTTCCGTCTTGAATTACTTCATGAACCAAATATATTCCGTAAGACGGTAATAGAATATAAAATTTGAATGCGACAACCGCGGAGCGAAGCGATAAAAATTCAATGCGGCAAGTAGCTTACGTAAGGCGGGCGAACTTGGGCGCCTCAGAATTCGTGCAAACTAAATTCGATATTACAATTTAGTTATCAAGATATAGTCGTTTTTCCAAATGAAGTCGACTACATCAGATTTAGAGACGTGTTCTTGGAATCTATAAATTATACACAATGATCTATTCTTGGGGGAGCTGATGACGCTCATAAATCAGTAATCGAAGCGTTGTTTTCTTAATACAATGCATATAAAGTCGATGGGGATCCCACTCACACTACATTATTTGAAATTTCGTATGTTGTTGTGTGGCAATAGTTAATTCCTATATAGTGGATAGTATTCTAAACAGAATTTTAATAGAGAGTTATTATTTTATAAAATAACGACTAATATTAGTTCAAAATAATGACAAAATTATAACTATATAAGCGGGTAAAGATTAAGATTTTCCAATAATAATTATACAAAAAGAAATGCAATGAAAACAAATTAGACAGTGTATTAGTCAGCTTGTACCACTTGCAGGTGGGCTGGCAGCGCGCCAAATGTAAGAGGCCCGATGTTCGGCATCCGCCATGTCGCTCGTACGGTGACCCATTAAACGTGAGACAGCAGAGCCTAGCCTATTGGTGCCGTATTTACTGATCGGCTAAGTGCGGCGGGGTGAGCGCGATCCGTACAATTAATGAAAATTCTCTTTTTTTGCTCGCTTTTTTTGATTTAGATGTATGTATGTGATATTACTTTGAAACTTCACTCGTTTAGGTTATTTTTGATCAAACACGTAATGATATGTTTGAAAATGTTGAGAATAATTATATTGAAATAGTTACTTTCACACTATACTATGTATTTAAATACATTAAACTGATGCAATCAATTGTAGAGCAGTAAAATGTATCTTATGATAATTGATTCTAAAACATCGTCGATTCTAATACTTTATAAAGTTTTTATTTGTGATTTATATACATTTAGTAACAATAGAAAAAATATTTTTTTTAAGTTAACACTAGATATTCTAGAAATTATCTTTAAAGTGGATCAACGGCTGTCAACTTGACAAATCTTGTAGGGAAGTTACAGCCTTCCTAAAATCGTTGTTGAACTGTCGCCCTTAACTTTGATATCACAGCTTATTACATGAATTAAAGAAACTACTAACTAGAGGCAATTTATTTTGCTAACATTTTTCAAATATAAAACTTAGTATATGTGTAATTTTAAAATATTACTGTAATATGATAGATAGATATTTATTATGTATACATTTTTTATAACTAAGTATGTTTAGATAATGGATACGTATATTTGAATTTAATTTATGCTTACAAAAATTATCTTATTTATTAAATAATTAAAAAGTTACGCGTTGAAGTCTTTTTAAGGGATCAAAATTTGCTTTTTCCGAGACCTTCTAAATTATGTTGTAAAGGGTTAGCGGCCTCTGTTTCATTCGCCTATAGAATATAAAAAATAAGATAAAATACTGACTTTAATATAATATTTATATGAAATTCAAAAAGTTTAAAGATATAAATTTAATATGAGTATGAACAGAATACCCGACAGATAGATGTAGACTACAAACAGATCGTATCATACGATACGTTTATTTTTACATATAAATAGTTATTTAAGCCTATAAGAAGATTACGTCCACATGAAACATAAATATATCAATTAAATGTAATAATCACAATTAATATTCAAAAATATTTTGTTTGATATGACGTCTAATAAAATTGAAAAATTGAAAAAAAAATATTTTGTCCAATTCCTATTGGAAATATACTGCAAAGTTAAGATAAAATAATAACTTAGACATAGAGTTATATAAAATTAAATATCGAGTACTTCATATATGGTAGGCTAGTAGTTAGTGTGATTTGTACGTTTCGGCATCGGCAGGTGCAAGGATGCGCTCGCACACGATAGCTTGTGGTGGCGTGATGATGATCAATATTTACACTCTTGTAGATGTATGTATGTATGTATGTATGTAAGTATGTATGTATGTATGTTTTAGGCATGACGTAACTTGTTTAGGCGTCGCAAGGATGCGACCATGCCGCTTAGTGACAACCCTCTGCGACTCTATCACATCTCATATACCACACTCGATATACCAGTTATGATAGAACAGTTTTTATTAAGAAAAATACACAAATATATTTTATAATTTCGAAATTTTCATAAATGATCTACATGAATAGTAAAAATTCAGTTCATGAACTTGACGTAACCTCACTTATGTAACGTCTTAATGAAATTGATATTATATTAGAGTATAACTTTTGATTTTAAAGTTCTTTTTCCCAAAAAACGAGATTTAGAAAAAACATATTCAAATTCCGGTATTTTTAAAACATTTTAAAATAAAAATGTATAAAACCTTATGGTTAATTTATCGTTAAAATAAATAAAAATTTAATAGAAAAAAGGTTTCAAAAATATGATATAAATTAAGTGCGTTTAGGTAGAGTTTAAACCCCCAATATCTACACACAAGAGGGTGATCGCGGATAAGGCACACAGCGCTATTTTATTCTTGAAACATGTGAAATCAAAGGGAAAATGCAAATCTGTAAATCAGCTGATCGGCACACCCCAAGGGGGATTATAATGCAAGAGAGGGGAAGCGCGTGTCACGCTACGTCGCGATCAGCTGTTCGTATATATCACAAATAGAGTTACGAGGGTTTGTTCGTGTTGGTCGTACTCACCGGCTGCGTTGGTCAGCCACCACCAGCAGCAGCAGGCGGCCACGAGCGCCCGAGCGCCGGCCATATCAGCGACAGCGCATCACACGCGCGCTCTCGCCGGCCGCCCCGGCGGACTGAACGGTGAAGTGCGAGCCGGCCGCCCCGCGCGATCGATGCGCGCACCCTCACCCCCCGCCGCCCCGCCCCGCGCGCCGCCGCCCGCGCGCGCCCCCCTCCCCGCAGACGCTTTCCCGAGTTTCCACGGAGCGCACGGATCGCTGACCGCCCCTAATTGATTGGTCCCGTTCATTTGCCGAATACGTTTTAGGTCAGCACCGCCGCAGAGGCCTGCGCATACTCCTGGGTACTCTGTGGCGAACTCTGCTCTATGACAAACTTCACAGTCACGTGAGAGCAGACGAATGCTCGCCAGTTGCTCTTTTTTGATTTATTAAATTGACTTCAATAAAAAATAATCAGCCAACATTTTACTTTTGTTTTATTTATAAAATTAAAAACGTTAATATTAGATTAAAGGTAATCTCAAGTAAATTACCGTTTTTACTTTGCTAATGATAATATAAATACAGTTTCGATATTTTAAAATAAAAAATACTTTCAAGTTTTTTTTTGCAGGAAAATCACGTGCGCTTTGCGTAGCCGGAAACATGTAGAGACCTTTTTAACGTAGACTCTATCTTTTAGTTAGATAGATCTTGATAATAATATAAAAAAAATTACAAATGTTTTAAAAATATAAATAATTGTAAATCTCATTTTATTTTCTTGTTATAAGAGATATTAAACCGAAACTTCCATTCAAAATATATTTTACTGTTACACAAGTTAATTCCTGATGCAGTGACAGATTTGGCGTAGTAAAGCGGACCAAAGTGCAATAAAACTGTCTGAGTTAGAATCCACGCAATATACATATGTGGTTTCATGTTCAAATTGACTGCTTAGTTGTGATTTAAATATGTTACACCAGTTGTTTCATAAATGTATCATACTGCTTAATTTTTTTTATCAATTTTCAGTTCAGCTCAAAAGTCTAAACTTATTTCACATTTATATTATCTTATTATTATTAGCTTGAGATACAAATATGTTTTATATTTTATATATTTCACAAATGAAGATATCTCGAAATGGAAACCTTACAAGATCACTTTATTGTCCATCCGTCCGTCACTCTGTTAAGACTCTTTTTCTGAGGAACGCGTATTAAGCTAATATTTATATCAAATATTCAGGTCTACTATCCCTTAGTGCATAAAACACCGCAAACAAATTATAAGAAATGTGCCACGTATTAAAAAAACCTATAAAGTATTTCCCGTGGATCTACAATTATGACATTTGGCAAGAAGTGAAAATTTGCAGTACAAATAAAGGAAAAAATCCAAAAAATTAAAATTAATAGACGTTTCATAAAAAAAATCATAAATTTAGAATTGTAGTTAACTTTATACAAAATTAGTGCAAACGTCTGCAAGCATAAGTTCAAATTGTACTTCCCGTTGACATATAATCCAAAAAATGGTAATAGTAATAATTAATAAAAATTAATGGTAATGGTAATAAAACCTTCAGTATCCGACTTGTATTTAACCGGTTCTTTTTAATTGACTCAACTGTTCTTATTTTCGGTCATTCGTCCGAAGCTTGTGAATATTTCGACTGGCTACTTTATAATAGTAAGGGTCAGTCGTGGCGCAGGGTTACCAAGTGTTCTCTATCTCTGTAAGCCCGACTGCGCGTGGACTCGATCTCCACTCGAGAAAATGAAATATTTTTAAAATTTATATTTGAATGCCGTTGCATTTTACGTCTTTTTGGTTCTTGAAACCAAACATAAACTTGTAAACACGTGAGTTCGAAATAGTCAATATTTTCGTTTTCTCTGGTAGCGAAGCAACGCGTGGCTTTGAATTCTGCCACTCCACGCACAATGTCTCAAGAACTCAGCGGAAACTGGATATTTTTCATACTAAGTAATATAACTTCAGGCAAACCTTTCTGACTTTGTATATCACTGAATATGTTAGTGGCGGCAGGCTTTTAGTACATAGTATTTGAAAAAAAGATCTATGCTAGAAAGCAAGACAATTTTCACGTGCTGGTGTCAGATAGTTAAATATAAGTTATTTGTGATAAATAAGTTAAGTTAAAGTATTGTGTAAGATTGTTAATGAAGGCTTTTATTATTATTATTATTTGAAAATTACAAACGATTCGAAATAATTGTTCCATATACGATTTTATTATATAATTAACAATAAAATTGAATATTTTTTTTAAACATTTTTAAAGTGTTAATCCACACCTAGGAATGATAAATACTTATTTAGAAAACGTATAAAAATTTGAATGTAGCGGGACTCGTACCCGCGCCGGTACTCGTAACCGTAACGTTTCCAGGAGGCGCGGGTCGATCCTCAAATTTTTATACGTTTTCTAAATAAGTAATAAAATTGATGTCAACTTTTTTAAAACAAAAATTTTAAATCCATAATAGTATAGACAATTTAAATAAAAAAGAAAAAATCTAAAATAAAATTAAGAAATCTCTTTATCAAATATTTATTTATAAGTTTGACGAGTTTTTCTCTATGACCTATTATAACATATTAAGTATGTTTTCTATACTTTTAAAGCACATATCTAGATAAAAAGTGCGTGAAAAAATTTCCTCATAAGTTTTTCCCACTGTAACTGTGATATAGATATCTAATAGGCAGCTATTTCACAAATCTAGTCTCTAGTCTAGTCTAGTCTCTTATACATTTTTACTATATATTTTCTTCAATTATAAATTCTGAACATCTATAATATAGATACAGATTCTTTATCTATATCTGATAAATCTCTGTTTATAGACGCCTCAATTTTTATTTACGGCTTAAAAAAGTTTGTGCTACACAGTTTTTGGAAATTCTCCGATAGATGGCAATACAAGTGCTGAATAAATAAAAATAGAAAAGAGATAACAAATATATAAATATCATTAAAAAATAACATTTTTGATATATTTGTGGATAATAGTATCTAAAATTATTTGTTCGCTTATTTAAATTATATCACTTAAACCTAATAGTGTTTTCTTCCTGACACAAATGCCATTCAACGCCTGTCAGCTGTCATAATCAGAATATTTATGACAGGCCCCAAACTTTGTTTTTATTATTTATCATACGAAATTTAAAATAATATATAATTACGTAGTGTATTGCCTTTTTATAGTATGCCTAAATTAAAGTATATTTTATAAAATCTACGTTGATATGTAATAATATTTGGTTTTTATTATAAAAAAGAATGAAATGAAACTAAAACATGGCTATTACGATATTTTCGTTCATACCTGTGCAAAATATTCTTCCAAAACTGCGGTTCGATATTATAACGATGGAACGTACAAAAACTACTCTTATTCTGAGCTATACGGGGTATGTGAGTACATATCACAAAATTTACAACAGCTAACATGTAAAAAAGGTATAATAGGTTTGGTATCCAACCGGAATATCTTAATTCCTTGTGTTATTGCTGCGTAAGTAAAGATACTACTATACTATATATCGTGTATGGACTGGAATTAAACTTTGATACTAACAATATATTTTCTTAATTTTCAGAGTACATAAATGTAGCCCAACATTCATGTTTCTAGACCCAACTCAAGATATTGAAAATATTGCTAACGACGTCAAATTCACTGCGCTAATTGCAATCAGAGAGTCAGAAAACAATACTCCATTAGATTTTTTTGATAAAAAACCTGATAAATCTGTGACAATTTTCAATTTAATAATTGATTTGTATGCCATAAATACAAATTACAATCATAACAATTATGTGCCTGATCATTCTTACATAGCAATGACATCTGGTAGCACTGGAGAGCCAAAACATATTAAAGTCCCTATACAATGCATGCAACCAAATGTAGAAGATTTGACTAAAATATTTGGAATTACACCAAATGATATAATATATTTTTCCACTCCTTTAACATTTGATCCATCGATGATAGAAATTCTCCTAGCTTGTATGAATGGAGCGTCTTTGTTGATTGCTCCTGAAAAAGTTGATGCTCTTTTTCCCGAGAAAAATGAAAACTCAATAACATTATGGCAAACAACACCATCAAAATTCTTTCAATATTCAAATTCAGATATTAGAAATAGAATTTTAAGTGGAAACTCCTCATTGAAAATATTAGCACTTGGTGGTGAACCTCTGAATGGTATAAAAATATTAAAAGAATCAAAACATGTTAATAATAAAACTAGAATATTTACTCTATATGGTGTTACTGAAATGTCCTGCTGGGCTTCTGTGGCCGAGTTAGATTTGAATCGAATATTAAATGATCGAGAAGTACCTCTTGGTGATTGCTTATCTGAAACAGAAATAATTCTTAAGCCATGTCATAAAAGTAACACAAGCAAAATTATTTTAGGTGAATTTTCTTTTATTATTATATTATTAGTATAATCATTTATATAACTTATATATTACAGACACAGCACAATAGTAAACCGACAGTAATATTCACTTAAAGTAGAAACTTTAGATTATAATTATATTTTAGAAAAAATATATTATTTTTTATCTAAATATTTAATACCTATTGTTATTCATTACAGCAAGTAAGACAAGAAAATGTACAATACTCAACAGAGTAAATCAAACAAATGAAGAAAACTTAATATATATTGACACAGGTGATTTAGGAGAACTAAAAAATGGTACAATTTACTATAGAGGCCGTACAGATGATGTTATAAAAAGATTTGGACACAAAGTTAATTTACAAGGAATAGAAAGCACAATAATGCAGTGTCCAAGAGTAAAGACATGCTCATGTATTTGGCTGCCAAAACCTAACATCTTAGTAGTTTATTATTCTTCTGAAAATCTAAGCAGTCAAGAGTTATCAGATTTTTTGAAATGTAAACTAGATGATAAGCATTGGCCTGATAAAATAATTAGAGTGGATAATTTACCAACAAACTCACACGGAAAGACCTCAAAACAAATCCTATCACAAATGTTTGAAAATTCACACTTTACACATACTTTTGACTCTTTAAAAGATTTATTGTTAAAAGAATTAAAAATATTATTGAACAGACAAATTATTTATGAGGAGATAAAAGATACAGATTTTATGTCTATTGGCGGTTCGTCATTTCAGGCAGTAGCTTTATGCAATAAAATATCTACAATTTCACCTCAATTCGGAAAATTTATTTTGCCGTATTTGCTCACTCACGGTAACAAAATTAGTGAAATATTGTCAGTAGCTATAAAACAATTAAGACTGGAAGATAAAAAGTCAAAGAAAAGATTAAAGAGGCCTATATCTATCTCTGAAAGCTTATCAACAAATCAATCAGTTAAGAAAGTAATGGAAAATTCCACATCAGGTTCTATAGAGTTGATCAATGTATGGAGTTATGATACTGGTAAATGTGTTGATGCATCACCTACACTGTTTCAAAATGGCCTGTAAGTTTCAATATAAACAGTAATTTTTTCTTCACATTGTATCACATATAGCAAGGTACTACGGGGAAACATGTCCAAAATCAATGTCCTAATTTTCTGCCCAATTTTCTGGAGATTGCGTGTTAAATGGCAGAATTCTACGACGCGCAATATCTCCTTACCAGATCTAAATAATCAATATCCATAGAATGAATGGGACTCAAATCCACAACTAACGCTTTCCACTCAGATGCTCTTAAACTGTGTCGCGACGGTCGTTTCACGCTGTATCTCGTGGCGTGGCGGAACTCAATGTCGCGCTTTGCCCCGATATCAGAGCGAAGAAATGAAAATATAAATTTAAATAAATATTTTATTTCCTCGAGTGGGGATTGAACCTACAACCAGTCGATTTTACACACAGCGCCCCCGTGCCACGACTGACCTTTACTAGCGAATACACTTACTTAATATAAAATTAACTGCAAATATAAGATTTATTGTTTTTTTTTCTATAATATGAATCAACCAATCTTTAATTTTTTTTGTTTCGATAAGTTGAAAGAAAAACCGTATTTGTTATAGGATTGATTATCTGTCCGTCTTCCTCTCTTTTAAAAATCTGATCAATGATTCCGTTTTTTTAGACGGAATCCTAAAAACAATAACCTTGAACTTAAACATAATTATTTTGCAAAATTATTCGGTTTCCTTTATTTCAGCAACATCTACGTGACTGTGGGCAGCCATTCAGGGAAAAATAGTTTGTATTGACGCAATCAGCGGCATAACGCAAGGCACTTTACAAGTGAAATCTCGTATCGAAGCCCCAGTACTTTGTTACAATGATACTTTATCCACTCCCTATGGAGCCGTCGGAACTTACGACGGAACCATTGTATGCTTTAGATTGGAAAATTGTGAACAAATATGGAAAATAAATATCGGTTCTATGATCAAAAGTAAAGGAGTTTTTTGTAGAGGACGAATATATATAGCGTCGTATGACGGTTTTATACGCTGTATTGATGCTTCGGTAAATCCTATTTCCTACTGATATTATAAATATGAAAGTTGTGAGGATGGATGTTTGTTCCACTTTCACGCAAAAACTAATGAACGGATTTAGATGAATCTTTGCAGTAAATATAGCTTATACGTCAGAATATTTTTAAAAAATATTTTGTATAATTTGGCTGTAATATAACAATAAGTTAAAGCGGCCGAAGCCTCAGTGAATCGCTAAAAGGCGATAAAAAATATTTTGTCTGTAAACGTTTTAAGGAAAATTATCTTTATGACAATGTAAATAAAATTTTATTATTTGTATGCCGTATGTACCATTGTTATCGTTCACAGGCGGTATCATTTTTAATGATAATGTTTTTATTATTGAAATAGAGCATAAAACTGCAAAATATTAGATTTGAAGTATCTAATCAGCTTTACGCTGTATCCCGCACACAGCAGAGTAGTTAGAGAGAACCTAATGTTCAGACACTCTGTTCCCCATTTTCTGTGGAAATCTGGAGATATTGACTGTTGAGGGACGAAACTTAACGGTATAGTTATGATTTGAAGTTCATTACTTTAATAATTATACGTACGAGTGTTCTTATACACTCGTACATAATTATTAAAGTAATGAACTTAGTAGTTTCTCTACACGACTTTTGGTTCAGCCATCTAACAGGTGTGACGTGGTGCCCTACATAGTGCAGTAATATTTTTCTTTATCTATTTTACTCATTGTGCTCCTATACATTTATAATTCATTTTACAGACAGGAGAAGTCAAGCATACAATACGGGTAGCCGACCAGGCAATATCTGCTAACTTAGTTACAGCTAAGAACGAGGTTATCCTCTTGGGAACTTTATCAGGAACGTGCGCAAGCGTACACATCGAGTCGGAGACAGTAGTATGGCGCGGCTCCGTCAGCAGCCCCGTATTCTCAAGCCCTGTTCTATATGATAATGATAAATACTTTGTATTCGCGGAAGTAAATGGCGAAATACATTGTCGGACAGTTGAAAAAGGCATCAAGGTGATTTATACAGTTTTTGCTAGTCTATTTTTTTGCTATTATTCACAAAACTAATGACGTTTTTTTGTACACTTTTTTCAGATCTGGAAGTATCAAGGCGCAAAGGGAAATATATTCTCTTCGTTTTACATTAAAGAAATAGATAAATTTAAATGGAGAATGGTTTTTGGATGTCATGATAACAAAGTTTATTGTGTCAACATAAAGAATTTCCAACCAAATCTCAATTGGAAAACTGAATTCATGTCCCCTATTTACTCAACACCCTGTGGATTAAATGACAAATATATATTAGCAGCGTCTAATAATGGAAAATTATGTATAGTTAACAGCGAAAATGGTTCCATAGTCTCTGAGTATCTGCTCCCAAATGAAACATTTTCTTCGCCTGCTGTATATAAAAATTATATATTTATTGGATGCAGAGATGATCATCTTTATTGTTTAAAATATGTTGGAAGTTAATTATAAAATTGTTTTCCCAAATTTTTTCATGTATTATATGCTAATAATAACTGGCTTTTGTAACTTTTAGTTCTGTGTAAATTATTTTTAAATTGTAAGCAGGTAAAGGTATTTGGAAATAAAGTTAAGACTTTTGTTGTATCAGTAACTTTATTTATGATCTTACACAGAACATTTATGTGTATAGTGAGCATTCATACATTGACATTATTTAAATGATATGGATACACAGATGTAGAATCAGATTGTGGAATGCATTTAAAATGCACAAACTAACCTTCTCTTGTGCAGATCATTACATGCCTTAATTTCAAATTATATATAAAAGCATCCTTAAATGATGAATAAATCTTATAAATAACAATCTGTATATTTTTTTAGTTAATGTTTAATAAAAATAAAATGCTACAAGTAAAGAATAAGAGATGTTCAACTCTACTGCAACACATCAAAGCTCATAAAATTTTCCCAATATCCCTAATTGAACATTTATTTAGCCAGTATATAAACAAATATTAAAATTAACAAGCAATATACATTTTTAGACAATATTTACTGCTCCTCTTCGCCCAATTCCAATTTAACTTTGGAGAAATCAAAGTCTTCACCAGTACCTCTCTTGTAGATCTTAAGAACATCTAAGCAAGTAGTTTCAAAGTGTGTGGTTGCATCGTATGACTCTGATATAAATATTTGACTTTGGCTGCCATCATCAGTAGGCTCGTAGTAATCAGATACAGACACAAATTTCTGCCTTATAGGTCCCAAGAGATCCACACCAGGCTTAATCTCAGTCTCAGGATCATTAGTTTCCACAGTTGTAGAGACCATGGCAATAAACCAACCTTTGGCAGCAACTTGATGAGTGTAAGAGACCAGAGATACATAAATATCAGAATTTCTTCCAACCTGCTTTTGTGGAATGATGATCTGAGTAGACAAAGCATCCTTAGTGTTAGTTATAGGATGATCTAACAAGCAAATGCATCTGATCACTTGACCCTTCTTACGTACTCTGTCAGGAACATAGCTAGGGTCACAGTAGACTTGCTTACACTTGGCCACTTCATTGCCAGAACGTACACCAACCACTTTTCCTCCTTCACCAAGCACAATCTCATCAATTGGCTTGTCTAACATATAAGTTCCTCCATATATAGCAGAGAGCCTAGCAAATCCTTGAGGCAATTCTCCTAGACCGTACATAGGATAGAGATAGGGAGACTTACCATATCGAGCTAGAGAATCAGAGTACAGCTTAATACGGCGAATGGTCTGGATAGCTGGTTGTTGGAGATAGTTGTCATCCAAGTAAAGAGCCAAGGCATGACCTGTGAAGTCTTGGGTGTTCTTGTCCAAGCCAAATTTATCATAAAGTGATTGCATATTTGCCTGACTAGGATCAAAATCTTTCCAAGTCTTGGCATCTTCTTCTTGAAAATCTTGAACGTATATCAAGAAATTACGGAAACGCCTCTTTTCAAACATACCCATCAGGTCAGATGCTAAAGCTTCCTTTTGATCCACTGGGACTTTTGAAATCTTACCACCCTTATACACATAGCTACCCTCAACAGATTTAAACTCAAGGTACCGGGTGACGCCCGTATGGATTAACAGCTTAACAAGAAGTCCATTCGCCATTAAAAATTTAGGAATCAAATCCACATTCCAGTCGCGGCCACGGCCGTAAGTTTCATCAGGCGCTGGTGCATTGAACTTTGCAAACAATTCTTCTAACGGGGTAATTGATGCTGATTCACCACCGTAATACTTATTACGATCAATGTGCAGAACCTTTTTTCCAGACACAGAAAGCATTCCACTTAGAATACATTCTTTTAGACCGGTGCCTAAAACGATCGCATCGTACTCTTCATCCATGTTGACGAAAAATTATTGCAGTTAGATTCTTACAAGATTAGTAATAAAATATTAACCGGGGAAGAAATGTCAAAATGTCGGAAGTATCAGAAAACTACACGAATATGTCTGCCGGGGATGACGTCGACGAGTTTATATCAATACCAACATTAGACACTAAATCCGCACTACCATAGTTAATGTTATATATTTTTTTATCGTTTCGAAAATTTTTGAGTATTTAAAGTATATTAAAGTATACAATACACATTTTTGTATATCAAAGTATATTATTTACGTTAATTGAAGTCATATGTAAAACAACAACTTTATATGAGAAACTAAATTAAATTAAAAAAATCAAAGTTTTTCCCTTGTCTATGGTTACAATTTGTGATGTTGTCAATCTGTCAAAGTCAGTCGGTCGGTCAACTTTGCTTGTTTTTGAGTTTGTCTTGTGCCCACTTCACGTGCGACTGTATTTTTCGTGGCGGTTAAATATTACTGTATTTTATCTTTCAATCTAGTTACCGAAAAATGTTTTTAGTTTTGAAACTTTTTAATTCATTTAGCTTCTATGAATATTCTTGAAATATGAACTATTGTGATGTGTGAAATACTGATCAGATGATTTCAGACCATATGCTTCAACTTTTCGACACATTCTCTTTAGATGAATTGAGAGCAATAAAATACACGGTCCGACGCTCTAAACAACGAGATTTTAAATGAGAGGAAAAAGCGAGCTGAACGACCTTCAGATGAATAAAAATGTCAACAGAAGGAAGTGGAGAGACTCCTTCGGCGATACCGAATTTGCCAGGAGCACCAGAGCAAACATATCTTTTTCCGAAAGTGAAAGGACATTCGAGGTCCATAAGTCATGGAGGGGTGCCGATGTTGGCTGGGAACCCCGCAAATGCTCGACAGCCCCTCAAATCGGCTATGCGAGGGCATCAGCGTGCTTTGTCCCATGGTCAGATTGGCGAAGGACAACGAGCAGCTTCTGGTCCAGGTCACAGTCGAACCGGTAGTCGTACGGATTTTATTCTACCACCTGGGCATCGAGAAGCTGCTCCTGCGAGTGCGCAACCTCGTTTATCATCAGTACGAGGACATCACTCTCGTCAGGCATCGCGATCGGACTCCATTTACACATTACGTCGGGCATCAGTAGTGGCTCCGTGGCGTCGGGCGGTGTTTTGGTTGATGCGTCGTCAGCAACCAGCTGTTGATAACAGACATTTAATAGTCATCCCAAATCATCTTGTTCCTGATAAGACTCCTCCTAAAGATCACCCGAATGGGCAGAGATGCAATAACAAAATTAGGACTACTAAATATACATTGCTCTCTTTTATACCTAAGAACCTTTTTGAACAATTCCATAGGATTGCAAATGTGTACTTTATATTTATAGTGTTATTAAACTGGGTACCAGCCATTAATGCATTTGGTAAAGAGGTGGCAATGCTACCAGTGTTATTTGTGCTTGGAGTGACAGCCATCAAAGACTTGTTCGAGGACCGTAGAAGACACCTATCTGACAAAAGGATTAATAACTCCTTCTGTAGAGTCTACAAAAAGTAAGTGGCTTATAAATTTTATGACTAAATAAAATAATAAGGCCATCATGGCATAGTGACATAGCCAACTGTAGATACAACAATGTTTTGATTCTCTTTTGGAGAGATTAATTATTTTCATTTCTTCTTTCTGATAATATGACCACAACAATGGATGACATGAATACTGCACTGAATTGTGGCAAGCAGCACACAATACCTCAAAAATGATGCAGAAAGGGTAGCATGGAGTGTGTTAACAAAATTAACTAATTTTCATAATTATAAAACTATAGCATTTAGAACCATTTTAAGAATTACAATGCATATGAACATTTTTTATCAACAGAGTATTTATAAATGATTTTAATTTATTAAGTAAATACCATTTAGATTGCCTTTAGCTTTTATTTCACAACAAACTAACACTCATTAACAATGTGATGCAAACTAGTTGGGCAAATATGACCTTGATTAAATAAAAACAAGAAAGACACAAATTCGAATACTTCTTATTTTAGCATTATTTTATTAAACTTCATTAAAATATTCATTAAAGGTATTATTATTACATCTTTTACTTTAAAACCAGGCAAACATAAATGTTACTGAATAGTAATCAACACTATGTAATAAGGCCATTGCGGCTCAATGGGATTGTACAGGCCCATAAAAGCAGTGTTGTAGGTTTGGTTAGTATGCTGAGAAATTAATTATTTTTATTATACCAATTGGTAAAAAGAAAGTGATTGTATTGAGTTCCAGCACTGAACAGGCTATCTCGAATTAGGGCAAAAAATGAAAATTTTGATTTATAGATAGATTCTCTGCTTACTCAGCTATTTATAGAACACAGGTGAAACTGAATTATTAAGAATTAAATTAAAATTAATAATATTCTATATTGCAGGATTTAGTGATAACTTGCCATATACATTAACATCATCATAGTAATGTAATTAAGCATTATAGGACAAGACTAAATAAATAAAATTCAAAAGTACCTTTTTATACTTTATTAAAATACTTTTCATACTTTTCCATTGTTTTCTTTGTATATTTTTATTATTAAGTTGGTGTAATAAAGTATTAAATAAATAAATAATAAATAAAATGTAATAAGACTCAAATCCGTGTGGTCGATCATAATTGTTTACATAAACATGTTTCTATTTATTAACGCCCACATACCATTATCCCCATAAGTCAATTAAAAATCTGTTAAGTGGTTATGTCATATGTATTTTAAAGCAGTATATTATTGTTGCCATCTTGAAATATATTCTAAAAGCGGACAAAACTGTTTTGACAGTAAAGTAAAAGCGTCGCAATTTGCATAACTTACTAGTTTATTGATATCTCGGTGTGTTACATACTTTCACTACTCTAGTTCCGTGGGTCTTTCCTGTGACGTGCGTAACGTGAGTAACGACTCGCTTATCGGTTACTCGGAATATTATTTATTACGTAGGGCGTAACTGTCCGACGTACAAAATACTCTTAATTTTAAGGATATATTAAACATTATTATTAACGATTAATAATGACTTTAAAACGATTTGCAGTTTTTTCGTATTTATTTAAAGAACTAGCGACTCGCTCGCAGCTCCGTCTTACTTTCTAACTATAATATAATTTAAAAAACAATATATTCATATATACCTATATAAAGTTTCAGCCAATTCAATAAAATAGTTATTTGTAGCAATATTTTTAATTATATTCTTCACAACATTTTTCATTGTAACCGATTGGAATAAAACAAAAATGAAGTGTTAAGGGAATCTCCCATAATACAATAGTGAAAACAGCAATTATATCGGTTAAGCTCCTTCTGAGATTAGCGTGAACAAGCGCACGGACAACGAAATAAAATATTAATACGTTATTAAATGCCACCAATTACATTTTTCCTTATATATCTTCTGATACCGATCTCATACCATTTTATTATTTGTATAGATTGCTTCTAACATGGCGGAATTCAACGCTGGAATTTAGTGACCGTACCAACCATATTTACGTATGTAAACATTTTCCCTTGTGGAATTTTATGCAAAAATAATTAATCAGTAAAAGTTATGAACAATTTGATTAATGCCTAAAAGATGTTCGAATTCGTTTACATTGTATAAAATAAAGTTACACACTTATCAAATACCATGTTTGGCGTTGGTACATATGTATGTATGTATGTATCCGGTATTGCATGTACATTATGAACACTACCGGTTTTAAAAGTCATTTACATTAAACCTACGTGTTTTTATAGTATATATATAACAATTTTTTTTATCATGAGCATATATATTTTTATTCCTTTGTAACGATTTTTTTTAACTTAATACATAATCAATATTTGTAAATATGAATTAATATTTTATTTTATTATAAATATTATAATTCTTTGTCTTTCCCCAATTTATTTAAGACCAAATTCAGGCAACATCATAGAAAATATGAAACATGAACTAGATTTATTTGTTACATAAATTGTTAACATTGTTAAATGTATATATCGTTATCAGGAGGTATGCAGTGAGTCAGTGTGAAGAATACTCATAATATTGTATATCTATCGATACTGTGTTTTATGGCAATATTTTTAAATTGTCATATTATCTGTGTTAATTTAAAACGTAAGTCATTATATATATGATACAAATAACATACTTTATCTGTGCCAATACTACAGTAATAAAAAAAATTATAACTAAACATTAAAATTACAATGAGAAATAAAAGAAAAGTATAAATATATATTAAAAATAAATATTCATAAAAAATATTGATTAAAATATTACATCCAATGTTTAACTTAAAGGTTTCACACAATCATATACAGATTTATTATGTAAGGAAAAACAGATGGATACAGACATAAAACAGATAGTATACTTTTCCCGCATACAGTCTAGGGCCAAAGCAAAGGGAACCAAGTGTTAAGACACTGTGTTCCCTAATTTCAACCTAATTTTCAAAACATTGCGCAGTTCACTTGCTGAACTCAACGCCGCGCTGTTTCTATTTATAAACGAAATATTTTATATTAGCAAAACATCAAGACAGGCGAAATATAATTGAAATATACAAAAAAATACAATAGAAATAAATTTCGTGTAAATGACTTAGTTGCGTTACAAAACAAATTTGTACACATTTTCTCCCAGTATTAAAACACGAGAACTCCAACTTGAAATGCTCAAAATACACCATTCCCGCATCTAACGTAAGTGATAATGGCTACTTGAATATTCTATGCCGAGGTCCACTCCGGTCTCCGTCCATACTGAATGAGTGGCCTGATCTGGGCACATATAAGTACGGTTTTTAAAACGCCATTAAATGTTTTAATCTTTTATTTATGGGATTTTTCGTTGAAAATCATGTGGACAAAGATTTTCTTTAGGTTTCATTGTGAATTCAAAAAAATAACTTGCTAATAATATGACATACGTATTTAAATATCAATATTTTTATAAAGGATCTATGTACAGGACGAAAAAGCGCGGCGTTGATTTCCTCGACTCACACAAGACGACTTGAATTTGGCGGAAAGTTGGGAACGAATTGTCTTAAGAAGAACGGAGTGTCTCAACGCTAGTGTTATGGGATACAGCGTGAAGCTAAAAAAAGACTATGTTGTATTTAATTTATAATTATATATATTGTAGTTAAATATAGAATAAAATTTAGTATTTACATAAAAAGAAACCGTAAAAATATACGATTTTCTTAGTTCTTAGTAAATACGTGTAATTATTCTATTTTATATACGTTTAAACTCACCAATGTTATACCTCACGAAATGCTGCCATATTAAAGTAAGTAACTATTGTGTAAATGTAGTTTTCAACTTTACATTTCGTTAAATATTTAGTCACGTTGGTTGCCTGAAATGAGTAGGTACTTAGCATTGAAGTCAATGCTGACACGCGAAATAAACCCTCTCGACTTTTTTTTTATTCATAAAGGACTATTTTAATTTTGAATGCATGCGCTTGCCATACATGAAATACTTTTAGTGTGTGCTAAATAAAAATTTTATTAACTGAAGTGCACAAACTAGGTAATAGTTACCTATTTGTGTTTCTTTTTTTTATTTCGCAGTCTAGATGACACTATAATTGAAGTAAAACTTTTTCTGAATTTAAATGTTTAAAATATATTTGACTAGCTATATCTTAACATATCTAAAGTATATATAGTATATAGTATACAGAATAAGTATAAGTATATATAGTACACAGAATCAAATCTAAACTAAAACTAATCTGAGACTGTATTTAATACTAATTTTCTTTTTTTTAGTTTATCAATCGAGGTAAAATTATTTTAGGGATAAAAATATTTAACGTGTTATCGTACCCTTTATGGCGCCACGACCACGTCTGTGTACCTACATAATTTAAATATCCATTCATATGATATTATGGAAACTGGAAATTCCCGACTTGTAACCTTAGAGTAATTTATGAGAACATAATTCTAGAATGTGGATTATATAAAAAATAATACTTAATATTGACATATTGAGTTTAGTCCGGATTTTTTTTTAATATTCAAGTGATTTGTACCACAATACCTATAACGTATTTTTTTTTGTTAATACATTTATTTAAAAACATCCAATCCCAATTTTTTATAAACAAAAAAATCCGTTTTCTGAAACCAAATTGGTCGGCGTATACAAAGTTAGCGGTACTTTTACCTAGATAGTTGTTATCAACCGAATCGATTATTGCCTCAGATAATATTAATTTTATTTACGGTCCACAGTCTTTATCACTGTATCTTTGCCTAATTATAAAAAACATTAAACTTTACATTCAAAATGCCTTTTAACTACCTACATTTTTACCTTGTGAAAGTATGATTAGACGTTTCCAGTCGATTTATCGTAACTCACAATTCACTTCTAAATATTCATTAAAATCATAAAAGCAACTGAATATTTTATTACTGTAGTGTAAGGAAAGTGGTGTTTCCTTGTTATTGTATTAATAATTCAACGTATTAGTGTCTGATAGCGATGTCAAAGAGTCACGGAACGAAAGCAAATATTCAACCTCGATATTGGTTTTTACTATTGTATCAGGCAGGTGTGGAGTGATCGAAGCTCCTCAAATATTTTATAAGTAGGGTTGTTAACAGAATGCTACGTATGCTACGTTCACTCTTTACTGCTGGCTACTTGAACTGCTATTTTAAGATTACTAATTTGTAATCTTGGTTGTAATTATGAAGTATCTTTAGTTTTCATTAAATAACTAATTAAAATAATTAGAGTTTACATTTAAAAAATGGGAAATTGTAAAAAATGTATTTTGAATTGCCGACTAAGGGGAAATCCCTATATTATATTTATCTTATATTATCTGTAATGACCTAGTTTTTTAATTTCAGTAATAAAATATTCATAGAAAAACAAATCTGAATAGATACATAAAATTATCATAGTAAAATCCAAGAAAGTTTCTTTTGAGGACAAACAAGGCACACGTTACTTTAACGATAAGTAATTTTCTTTGATCGTCGATGGCTTTCATTGATTTGACGTTTCAAGGTCGCCCTATAAAGCACGATGGAGACTTTAATTATACATACAAAAATCTAATGGTGTTAGGGTCATCCAGCCGTTTCCAATTTTCGTTTTTATTATTCTTACTATTATCTTATCCTACTGTCTTACCAAAAAGTAAAGTGGATTATTATTATTATTATGTACATTTTTTGTCACTAAGGTGATACCATTATTAAGGTACATTATTAAGGTAGGTAGTGGGAACCTAGTGTTCAGACACTCGGTCCCTCAATTTTTCAACACATTCCGTGTTAATGGCGAAACTCAACGCTGCACTTTGTCATGTTACCAAAGCAAAGAATACGCATGAAACAAACAATGCGGAGTGTATTGTTTCGAATTGAAACCACAAAAAAATTAAATTAAACTTAATAATAAACATTTGAACTGAAAACGTAGATTTACACTATTGCTATATCTGAAACACGTTATGCAATTTCCACTAAGATAAGTAACTTTTAATTGCCTTCATTAGAACGTCATTACGTGTTATCTATCATACGTTGTACCCACTACGTACATAGACGTTAACAAAGAAAATTCTAGTTTAAATACTCGTTGCTGTGTTTTGATCCATTAATCTTTCTTTACTTTTATTATATTATCCTATTTTTTTTGTCATTAATAGCACGTAGCAGAGTAGACGGAAGGAGCCTAGTATTAAGATTTTCCTCTGAATTCTCGAGACAATTTCATTTCTTCGAGTGGGAATCGAGCCCATCGAACCCCTGTCACGTTTATAAAATTTATTAAGTTTAATTTTTGTATTATAAAATTTATTAAGTGAGTGTTATGCGTTCTATGTCACGTTTTTATTCAAGGAATTTGTTTAATCATAGTGACTTGCAAATCAATAAATTGTAATTATCCTTTGAGCAGTAGGTACCTAGGAACCTTATATTTTTCTTTCCACGTTATAAATAGTCAAAAACAAGTCAAAAATATTCCTGAAACATCACTTTCAATTTCTTTTTTTATCTAAAGCTAAAATATGAAACTGAAATATCAATTAAATTTAGTTTTTAAATGGCTTTATAGGTAAATTATTAAAACGAAACTGTGGTTTTAGTGACGTTACACGATGTGACAGTAGATTAAGAGGAGAACTTTTTTTCTTAATTTAATATATTTTACTGTATAATAAAAAAAGATCAAGATGAAATGAGAAAAACATTGTTTTCTAAAAAAAACTCTAATGTTAATATGTTAATAACTTTTGTAAATACGTTTGAGTTTCACGTAGGTTGTAAAACAAAGAATATGTAGTGAAAGCATCAATATATTTTGAATACCTATTATAGTCTCAAAATCGATTGTCATTATGTACTCATTTACACAAAGGTTATACCTACATACATACCTATAGCCCGCGATGTATGATGAAAACAGAAAATCGTTATCGAAAATCCATTCACTTAAACGCCGAAACTTGACCACACTACTGACTAGGGTATAATTCATATCGCATATTTCATTATATTTTCTTTTCTATTTTCGTACAATATAAATTCATAATAATAAATCACTTTTTTTGTAAATTATGTATAGTAAACTTCTTAAAAACATTTGATAGAAATATTTGTGATGGTATATTTGTATAATATTTCGTGTTCCCAATAATAGTGTGTTTAATAAAAATAAAACAGGCCGCTGCAATAGCATGGATCTGAATGTTAACACGTTGTTTGTGACTTCGATGCCCACTCGGGAATGATGGATACCTATTTAAATAATTTTGATTTTTAGCTTCAATTTCCACTCGGGTGAACTAATCTTAACACAAAAGCTTAGTAAATATAGATATAGTAATATAGATATAGAGGAAAACTTAGTTTCATAAATAAACGTAATAAACGTCGAGAATGCAGAAAAAAAGATGGCCGTGCTATAATCTTATTTACCTGCAATCGGATTAAATCATGATGTAATGTACACAACACAACTCCTTATAATGTCACACAACTAAGTTAACAGTGGATGCTTATCTAATAGGAATATATTTTTAACTGATGAAATATATATTTTTTCTATCGCATATAGAAAGGGAGGAAACATGGTGTTAAGATACTCCGTTCCCCAAATTTCGAAGCATTGTGTGTTAAGTTTCGGAACTTAATACCGCGCTTTGTTTTGTTGTTGAAAGCGAAGAAATGAAAATATTTTTTTCTTTTACCTTTACGCTGTTTCCCACACACTCAGCGAAGTTAGTAGAGGGAACCAATTGTTGACACACTCTGTTCCCCATTTTCCGCCTAAATCGTGAGGCATTGTGTGTTGAGTGGCGGAACTCAATGCCACACTTTACCTCGACATGAGCGCGAAGAAATGAAAATATTATATATTTCAATTCCTCTAGTAAGAATCGAACCAACAATCTATGCCACTGAGCCACGACTGACCTCTCGAAAATATTAATTAACGACAGCGACTCATTTCTCCCAGTAGTAATGGAACCCACTAACGTCTCGTTTACAGTGCTAATACTTACACGCTGTGACACTGCACCTCGTCAACCTTAATTAAATATACATTATTTTTTAATGGGCAAAGAGTGACAAGGGTCAAATGTTGAAATCATACAAATATAAGACGTCACGTTTTGGTAAAGTCATAATTTCACATAGAAAGTTATAACTTTGTGGGTCATTTTAGTCTTATATGACTCAGTATTCGTGAGAGGTTTTAAATTTTGTCGTGAAAAGAAATTCTAAATATGAATACCGTAAAATTTTATGGTTTTTTTTTTTACGAATAAATTCTTATTTTATTTTTTTCTTAATAAACTCAAATTTTACAATAATTTCATATAAAAAAAATTATTTAAATTTTATTCAAGTTCTTTGTATACTTATACGTCTTAGACTTGAAAGTGGCATTCAGTTTTTGATTTCACATACATTGTCAATAATTTACCTCAAAGTGGAGAAATTGCTTTTAACTATATTTACTCCGTTTACCCAAAAAACACCGGAAGGTATAATAAAATAAACACAAATGTTATTCGTTTTGCAACTAATAGTACAACAAAGTACGTATGTTTATTTATTTACCAACATACGATTAGTCTGATTCATAAACTGTCCGTCTGTTTGTTTGTTTACGATGCACGTCAACTCCTTTGAACACGTCAACTGGCAATAAACAATTTCAATAATAATAGTTCTCACGATACCTACATACTTAGAAAGCTATTTAAATTTAAAAGAAACTGAATGCGAATGGTTATAATATATTCATTATTGTTTTACATATAATAATTACGGCTAATTCAACAAATTATGTGATGATGGTTAAAATATTTAAATACTGTCCTTATATTTAACTACACTGCATTCGCAGAAAGAATTAACTAAGGTTCACCATTCTCTATTTTCTACTTTGACAGTAGAGAAAATTCAATGCCACGCGTTTCTTAACTATAACAAAACGATATTTAACGTATTGTAAACATGAATTTGAATCCCCGACAATCGTACAACCCAGGCACGTCTGTGCCATAACGGAATAAAAACATAGGCATAACGTCTATTATTTTATATGTGTCGGCTGTCGATCAAAACTCTGTGAGAATAACATTTGGTATGTGTAACAAGTAAACACCACTTATAGTGAACGCAATTCGTCCGTTTACGTCAC
The DNA here is from genome assembly GCA_917862395.2 of Heliconius sara. Classification (NCBI taxonomy): domain Eukaryota; kingdom Metazoa; phylum Arthropoda; class Insecta; order Lepidoptera; family Nymphalidae; genus Heliconius; species Heliconius sara. Next base: position 3,169,671 of record OU860796.2, on the reverse strand, counting down.
GTATCACGTTGGCCGCTTTACGATACGTTTTGACGATAAAACGAGGTGGTTGGCTCCGTTCGCAGTGGAGATTTCCAGCAATAAACTGTGCCGGAATAGGGTAGTTCAACTTAGGTATATTGCTTGGACAATATTAAATATCCACGTCGTGAAACTTCAAGGACAGAGAATAATTTATATTAAGCTTACCAGGATATTTGAAATTTGTACACTAAATTTAATTAACAGCCACTACTACTAAATTTTATTTTATTATGTTTTTGTGAATAAGAAAATTTTGTTAGCGTGTACAATATTTATTAGTTAATTAATGCGGTAAATAATTTCGTTACGTATCTAATTTTTCTTTTCTTCATTCGATACGCAATCTCTTGATATTCGAGCAGAAAGCGGAGAACGGAGTTCCTAGACACTAGTTTCTCTCCTCTTATCCTTATATTTTTTTATTCACTGTTCATCTAATTCGTCTGGAACGCTTTAATTTCATTTACTAAATATGATTTCATTTAATTTTAATTAAAATAAAAGAAATTTCATTTAATTTCTTTTATTTTATTTTTCTGCCCTATATCTGTAGTATTATTTATTATAAATGTCCATTTAACGCTTATTCTACAGGGCTATTATTATAATAATAATCTGGTCCTATATCTAGAATAGCTAACCTTCATCTGCCTTACCCTTGTGCAATGTACAGTGTGTACTAGATAATAAAGCTTATAATACACATTTGCTTATATCAAAAATATAATTTAAATCAGTTTAAATCATTTAAGATAAAATTTTAGATATAGGCAAATTAGGACTTTAATAACATTTTCTTTACAATGTTTTAAATATTTATGAGGTTATATAAGTTAAATCGATTTCACGCTGTATCCCGCACAGAGCAGGGTAGGCAGAGGAAACCTAGTGCGTTTTGAGTTGCGGAACTCTACACCGCGCTTTGCCTCGTCACCAAAGCGAAGAAATGGAAACATAAAAAAAAAATTATAAAGTTATATTTACTAAGATATATAGTCAAATCAAATTTCATTCAGTAAATAATATAATAGAAAAATGATACCTATCGTCAGACCAGTTAAGCCCTACAAAGCGCGAACAAAGTAAAGTGAAAGCGAATCAACAGTCCTTTGCGAACTGTTCTAATGTAGTCCGCGCGATATATTTCCATTGAGGTCGCTATGTTATTATGCAGCGTCGCACGCGCAGATATTAAAGAAACCGGGTCTTGGGCGTGCAACGAATTCTGTTCGGATCCGGTCGACGACAGATGTAAATTAAAATCTTAAATGTACGTGTTTTGCAGGTTTTTTTTTAAATTTAATTAGACCTTATGTTAACCTAAAACCTAAGTAAAACAATATTTTACATTAATTAGTGAACAATAGGGTATCTTTATAGGTATCTGCTTTTCTATATCTGAAAATGCGTGAATAATGAATATAATAATAACGGCAAATACTGTAACACTTTTAATATTTTCCCTGTATTAATTTAATTATTATTTATAAATGTTTAACATAAATATGATAGTTTGTTCTCTAATTATATTTAACATCCTGTTGTATGAGTTAAAGAACAGGATATTATAAATGGTGAGCAAGTTTGCACCGTGGTAAAACCAAAGTGAATTTCGTTTAAGGAGAAAGGTATACTGTCATCAGCATTTTATGATTTTTAATAAAAAAAATTAAAAATAATATCTTTCCGCATAGTACTTTGATAATTTATAAATCTATAATTTATTTTCAATGACAGTGTCGTGTATAGAATAGTTGATGTTCTATAGTATTCAATACCAAGAATAAACGATTTATTTACAATTAGGCAGGGGACCCACTTCGTACCATATAAAATGTATTGTTCTGCTTAATGAACCATGCGTCATACAGCAGCTGGTTTCTACGATAAACTACAAACACTTGTGCAAATTTAACTCAGGTACTTACCGATACTTAAATAGTTATAGGTCACAAATATATTCCGAATAAATTTATTATTTGTTGTAAGTGTGACAATTTGCGAGGCTTATGTTGATTATTAAAGTAGATCCAAAATAAAAGTTTTCAAAATAAAGTGTATTATTAGAACATCAATCAATAGTAAAAATCCAATTTAAATTATATCAATTCTTCTAGATATGATGGGTCGTTTAATAATCAATCCTTCAGTTATATCTTCAAGAACACCGTAGGATTTTTAACTGCTTGTTGGTCACACTAATATATCAAGAATTAAGTATGTGACGCCGTACAAGAGGTATTCGTCTGTTGTCAAAAAGCAGTGTAAACCAGCTTAGGCCAAGAAACTAGCAAATGATGTTACACCTACACTATACATGTATACTCACACAAACGTAAAGCTCAGCTTAGAGCACGCGGACTGTACTAGAGATGTTTTTGCGTTTAAAAGTTAATAATTCCTTTATCATTTTATTACATAACTATAATTAAGCTCACACGAGGCGTACACGAGGAAAAATAACTAACACTATGTTGATATTGTAAACTCCTTACGTTTACGTAATTGTGGCCCGCGCCTTTAACGTGCTAGTAAGGTAAGGTCATACGTTTACTAAAATCTGTAAATGAACCATGACATTATAATAATGTTAATGTATGTATGTTATATATATTTTTTTATATTTTTATTACTAGTATGACATTGGTATTTTACCATACGGCTGACGTAAACCAAACACCATCGTTGTTTATTTTCCGTTACATCATCACATATAAACTAATTAGATATTTGTTACTTTGTTATTAAAAAAATCAAAGTAGGTATATTGAATTGTAAATTCATAAAGTTGCATAGATTATATAATGGATAAAAATTAAATAACAAAATATATAATCAGCTTCACGCTGTATCCCGCACAAATCATGGTAGGCTTAGGGAACCTAATGTTAAGCCATTCCGTTGCCCACTTTTCGCCGTGTTCTGGAGGCATTGCGTGTTGAGTCGCGGAACTCAATGCCGCACTCTGCTTCGACACCAGGGCGAAAAAATTAAAAAAATAATGTAAATGAATATTTCATCTCCTCGAGTGGGGATCGAACCCACAACCAGTCGGTTTTACACTCACACTTTATGCCTCTGCGCCACGACTGGCCTCCAAAATATATAATGAAATTGTAATTAGAAAACGGTTTATCTAAGAAACTAGAGGACTGATTATACTTTTTAAAATATATTTTTACGTTTCATTAACGTAATAGAATAAGAAGTTTCTAGTACTGTATTTAATTTCTACTTTGTAGATGCCAGTATGTAAACGGAGCTTACCAAGTTACCACTAAACCACTAAAGTATGTTATTGAAATTTTTGAGTATAATGTATAATACTATTATCTATGAAACTGATTTATGTATAAATATTACTAAAATTTATATCTGAGTTATTTATTTACTAAAAAAAATATCGAAAATTACTACGTGAGACACAACTAATTCATAAATCAAACGTTTTTTTTTATTTATGGCCAAGTTTATCAGGATAAATGTCACGTTTACAATATTATTTTAAATGATATCACGAAACAGTATTTTTATTAGTTCTACGCTACGATGAATAAAATATTTTATATTTGTAGCCGAGGGTACTTTATATAGGTCAGTAGATCAAGTTAGGATGAAAATAGCAAACGTCTGCATATGGATTTAGTTTGTGAAGGGACTGAAATAAACGTCGATTTGTGGATGGGAGGTGACTTAGCTAATGTAAAAGTGTATGGCAGTCTTCCAAATGTTTAATTTTTAGCAATAATTCTATTATCGTCTATCTCTCTATATACAAAGTTAACATAAGAAATAATATTTCTTTCTCACAAAGACTCCACAATCTTGTGACGCGCAATTATTCTTTACTGGAGACCCAATTAATGCGTACAATAAGTGTTGCCATAGCAACGTGTGTGTAAAATATTTGTGGTCGTTTGCGTTCTATTTTTTTTTATTATTTCTTTTTAATAAATATTAGTATACAGCACTACTTCTCTATATAATAAACTATAACTGGCCCTAATTTCATACTCATCTATCCGCGCAGTTTTTGTAAAAAGTAGTAGAAAGTTATAAGGTGCGTAGTTATATTAAAAATTTCCCTTTTTCATAGATTACATTACGCCGATTTTGTTAAAATTATAATATAAATCTCGGAATAACTTGACAATTATGTAATTATAATCCGTCGATGGGATTTGAACCTACTAGATCTAAGCACCAGAAGCTTTACAATGTTGTTTATTAAGAAATTTATGAACCAGCGAACTGGAACTAAAGCCAACCCAGCCAACATTAATGGAATATTTTTATCTTTTTATAGAATTTTTAGAACAAAATGTGTGGGTAATATTAGTTTTATAAGAAGTGTTTTACTTTTTTTATATATTCTATATATTTTAACATTTATAAAAAAAAGTGAATTACATTAATATTTTCAATACTCAATATTGATCTAGATAAATAAATAAATATTGAATAAGTATTATTTTTATATACATATATTATTATTGTTATCTATATCTTGTATGTCTTTTATTTTTTTGTGTGCAATAAAGTATATTCTATTTTATTCTATTCTATTACTCTAAATTAATGGCTTAACAATCCATGTAATAGTAGTTGCGGTTTTCAACAGGGTATTATTCATTTTCCATGGGCATAGGGAAATCTTTACATTAACCCTACTGCGACTAGATGTAATTTTAGACCAACAGTCGCGGGGTTTCAGTGTTAATTTACCTTATGCGACTGAAGCCAACTACTAATAGGCTACCAACTTCAATGTTCACATCTGTCGTAGATATTCTTTTCAAATTATATATTTTTAAGTTGACATTTTAAATTTTATAAAAAAAATTTGTTTTTATTTTCTTCATCAATTTTATTACAAAAATGGATGATTTTCGAAATTGTTATTGACAATATACCTATAACCTTGCCATAAATTGACGTAAATAATATTTTTTAAGAATTCTTAATTTTTTTGAACTCCATTACAAATATGTTTGTTAGAGGAGTATCGAGGTTTCCTCTAAATGGTTAGTAATATCTGCATTTCGCTAATTGTTGCCGGAGTAAAGCGATAATTGTTTCTAACAGCTCCGCGTTGCTAATCACTTGCTTCATTATATCCTCGACCGCTACAAAGGTTTTTGCCAATATATAATACTATGTATATTATATTATATTGTATATAAATTATACAAATACATTATTATATATATTTTTTACAATGCGAGAAATGTTTTGACACATCGTTGAGTTGTATTAAAATTGTAATAATGTAACTAATAAGAAAAGTTAGTTGAAATTCTTTTAGGGCATTTTTGTTACTTTTTGATTATAAATTTCTTTAAATCTTATGAAGAATTTTGATTTTACATGAATTGTATATGTTGCTTATATATGATTATACAATAAAATTGTATATATATATATATATATATATATATAGATATATATATATATATATATATATATATATATATATATATATATATATATATATATATAGATATATATATATATATATGTCATCAAAAATAAGCAATCCTCTTAAAAATCTTTCATTGAACACGTCAAAAATAACAAACCTAAGACTATTACCTTAAAAAATCAACGTAAACCAATGGTTTTCTTTGATAATGACGTAATTTTCTTACATTGACTCTATTTGTATTTAAAATTATAACTTCCTATATTGTTCTACATGATTGATTTATTCCAATACACTACAGTACACAGTACAGTTCAACCTTTTTATAATTGTTCATTTAAATCGGACGTTGTTAGTCTACCTTTATACTTAATAGGTCAATCGTGACTGGATGTAAAACAAATCTTGTGATTGCTTATAGATTTGATCGGCGTCGAATTTAAATAGCACAGCGTATTGAGCAGCGGCAACTTTTATATAGTATTTTATTTTAGTTTTCATCGGTAGCTTTTTCTTGTATAAAACAGTTTCACGCTCTATTCCGCACACAACAGGGTAGGCAGAGGAAACTTAGTGTTAAGAAAGCCGTTCCCCATTTTCCGCCGATTTCAGGAGGCATTGCGTGTTGAGTGCCGGAACTCAGTGCCCCGCTTTGCCTGGACACCAAATGGAAGAGATGGAAATATAAATTTAAATAAATATCCCATTTCCCCAAGTGGGGATAGAACCTGCAACCTGTCGCCTTACATTCATATTTTGTGTCCCTGCACTACGAATGGCCTCGAGTTTTTTTTATGATTTTGTAATTTCCTTGTTTTCTATTATGTTATACAAAGCACAGTAAAAAACCAGTATTATAATACATTTTACAGTATTAACGGTCTATCTAGATATAGGTTTTCTTTTTGTTGTTTTATATAAATATTACTAAAATATATGTGCGTGTAGATAATTCGACCCTCAGTGTGTGTATTTGTCCTTCTTTTAGATTACTTTTTTTAATATATTCGTCGGCGTGCCCATATATAATTAATCCTTGCGTTGTTTATACACGTAATACTTGGTAATGAATTTTATCAAGAGCAGGGTCAATATATCTAGAAGGCTAGCGCTCCTTTATCAATAATTGCAAAAAAATTGCTTACGTAATACTTGAATGGCCCCAAATGCAAAAATATGAAAATGACATCAAATATTTTAAAAAAATTACAATTTACTTACTTGTCCTTTATGTTGTTGAAACAACATATTTGATCGCACAACTTGATACTTGATAAAGTGAAGACCTCTAAATCATTTATAAAAAATCTATCTAAGTCTTTTGAATATATATATTTTTTGGTTTATGTATAATTTAAAAGTAAAGTTTTTTGCTTAAATGTATGTGGCGTTCAAACATTTCAAAAGTATTTTAAGCAATGGTCAAATATCTTAAGATGTACAAATAAACAATACAGTACCTAGGTATAACATTATTTTTATTTTCCATCTACTTGGGTCGTCTCCAATCTGAGCCAATTAGGAAGTCAATTGCGCTGATGCGTATCACAAAACGGAATATTGTCTTACTGTTCCGTATGAAAGAGAATCCAATGCTTTATTGAATAATTGTGTATATGTGAGACCAGTGCAGGGGCAAAAAAAAATATTTTCATTTCTTTTTTTTTTATTTCTCTCTCTGGTGTCGAGACAAAGAGCGGCGCTGAATTCCGCAACTCAAAACGCAATGCCTCCAGAAATCGACTGAAAATGGAGAGCTAAGATACAAATGAGAGACAAAGTTAAAATTAGTCGTTTTCGAGTAATATATAAGATTATAAGATTTTTATGTACTTACATTGCAGACGGTAACAATAAAACTTTATATCTGCAGTGTTTGGCAAAAGTGAGCTTAGCAGCGAGGTAATGTTAATTTAAAAACGCTAACGTCGCGGTTGCACGGAATACTAAAAAGTTTTTATAATACCTAGAAGTAAATTAATGATATATAGGTGGACAAGTGACGAGCAGACAGCTCCATTTAATATACTAAATCGTCTCCGAAGGCCTTTTCTGGCCAATGCATGGAAACTATAATAATAAACGACTCCATGAATCAATTTGATTTAATATCAGTGGATATTGGTTACACGTTCCAGCAAACAGTTGCCAATTGTTTTGCCGCAATGACCTTTTGAAATTTTGTTCTGTTTTTAGAGTAAAGTTATGAAGTAAATTGTATTATGACGTGTTTTCGTGGTTTGGCGGGTCTCCAATTTAAGAGTTCTTTTTGCTGCATTATAAATTAGAAAGTCGTTTATCATTAAATCATTATTATATTGTGGCATTATGTAAAAATTCAAAGTAACTATTTTTTTTTTAGTATTTTTTTTAATAATTAATTCACGATTGTCGACAGTGGAAGTTACGTAACACATTTATAATTGAGCCAATATATATTTTAATTTATCTTTTTTTATTGAGAACAGTATAAATTGACGCAATGTAAAGATAACGGAAACAGCAGCAGGATGCATCTGCAATACCCGCTAGACGGGTGTCTCTCTATTCACTCGGAAAACTAGTCGTAAGTTCTGACAACTGAAGGTCGATGCAGTATATCTTGCCAATGATTTACAATTTTCAATTTAACCTTATCATAAAATATAGACCAATAGTAGACTGTTTTAGTTCGGAATAGGCTTTTGTATCTGCAGCAAATACAGCCAGTTCGAGGACACGCCGATCACTTCCTACTGTTGCGCGACAGTTGTTGATTGTCCTAGACCTCTTATCTCTAAGTGATTTATCTTACTTTTAATCAGACTCACTGTTTCTTAAACGCTTACCGGATGTACTGACAATATGCTTTTTTTGTTTGTAATAATTGATTGTTTTCCTTGAAAGTAAGATGGATTATTTATTTATAACGAATTAAACAATACAAAATATTGTTACAATTTTGGATTTAATAAAAAAATTATATACGGGTTTTTGTTTTACCTTTACGCAGTATCCTGCACATAGTAGAGTAGGGAGAGGTAACCTAGTGATAAGACACTCCGTTCCCCAATTTCTGCCGAATCCTCGAAGCATTGCTTAGTCAGCAGCGGAAATCAAAGCCGCACTTTGCATCTTTACCAAAGCGAGGAAATTAAATATTTCATTCTCCCGAGTGAGAATCGAACCCACAACCGTCGAGCTTACGGTCGCACGCTTGCCAATTAAATAATTATTAAATTTATTTAATTTACATATTAAAAATATAGCTTATAAATTGATCTTTAAAACACCAAGGAATCGTTGGTTGGTTACTAAAAACGAGAAGTATTTTCTTCTTAGAAAGTAATAATTTGTTCGTGGGTGTAAGTCGACCACGTCAAACTCGGTGACGTCATCTTGTATTTATATTACATAAATGGATTGCTTAATTTGTGCAGTAGGTGTTCTTTATTATGTAAATATTCTATATATAAAAGAAAAATTTTTCGTTCAAATGTGGAATTTAAGTTGCTAATTGAATTTTCCTTTACTTTAGGTTAACTATAAATATATGGTTTAACTATAAATAGAAATATTCATATCCACAAATTCAAATTTTATTCAATTTTATACACAGTCATTTTTAAATTCTCTTTATACAGTTTTTATAAAAAAAATTTTTTCGTGAATAACGATATACAAAATAATAACAAAGTCCTTTTTTATTTTGGGGCATTGAGTCCCGCCAATCAACACGCAATGCCTCCGGGAATTCGACGGTAAGTAGGGAACAGAGTGTCTGAACACTAGGTTACCTCTGTCTATTGTGCCTTATGCGGAATATCGCGAAGCTGTTTTTCATTATTATTTTTGCAAATTTTTTTTATATACCTAATAATAATTTTCGACGAAAAAACAGCTTAGTACTTACTTCTCAGGGTATACTGAACAACAAAATTAATACCTGTGGCATTAAATATAACGCTTTGAAACTTTCCTTACTATTATTATACTTTGCAGATTGCACTAGTTATAAACTAAACTCGATCATATGAATGCTAGTGAGTCATACTCATGATGTGAGTGTGGCCTTTGTAAATGGCTTCCCCACCAACAGACAAACTGTTGAGCTGCGAGTTTACCTGTTACGTTTATTTGCATAAAAAAATGCCAATTCATTAAATAACTTTCCCTATAATTGTGCACTTGACGAACATACTTTCTAGTCTAATCAATTAATCATTTTAAATCAATGACCGCCTCGTTAGTCTAATGCTGAGCTTGTATCTAGGAATAGAGAGATCCTAGAAAATATTTAAATATTGGATCTACGTTACAATTGGTTTGTGTTTCTTGATAAAAAAAATCAGGTCATACTATTTACACATTATAACGCCCTGAACATATCCTTATATATTTATATAGGAAAAAACACTATAACGTATTTTCATAGTATTTCGTAATATTTGCGCATAATTACAAAAAATATATTAATATGCCATTTTTGTTATCGGTTTACTATGTTGATTTTTACAGATAGCTAGCTGTACGGTACATACGTTGAGTGCCATTAAATCCTGTGTGATATTTCATTATTATTTTGTTACCTGCCGATAACAATTCTAGCATAAATGTTACACTTATGTTTTCACTGAAAACGTTTGTTAAACTGAAGCAATATATTATATATTTTATGCAACCGCTAACATATTTTCATACGGTACATAAATTAACTGATATTGACATATAACGCACACGAGTTTCTCCGTACGCGCCTTAGAAAGCGAATAATAACGGTAGTGCTACTACGTGACAATTTCTTATAATCGATAAGCCATGGTTGAAATACACCAATAATATGTTACATTCTCAAAATAACTTAAAATAATTGCGGTATATGATGTATCGTAACGACATCGTAAATGTATTCTGGCAATAGTTTGTACAAGTGATCTTACATTTTAAATTTTTCTGTGATTAGCGTAGATAATTAAAAGGGGGAACCTAGTGTTTAGACACTCCGTTCCCCATTTTCCGCCAAGTTCTGGAGGAATTGCGTGTTGAGTGACGGAACTCAACGCCGCGCTTTAGCCTCGACACCAGAGCGAAGAAATGAAAATATAAATGTAAATAAATATTTCATCTCCTCGAGTAGGGGTCGAACTCACAACCAGTCGATTTTGCAGTCACACTTTGTGCCCCTGCGCCACGATTGGCCTTATTAAAGAAGCTTTATGTTTAAATGAAAATATTAAATATTTAATTTTTCCGGGTGTGAATCCGAACCGTAACCGTCACGTTTACAGACACACGCTCTGTGCCCCTGCGCCATGTTAAGTTATAAAAAATATTTTATGAATATTATGAATACTCCTTTTATAAAATAGAAAATCGATCGTATATTATCTGTGTACACTATACAGTAATCTCATCTGATATAAAGTGGAGCACTTAACATTATTGTTATCATGACTTTAACAGTAGGTATTTAACTGCGTTCTCGATTTGCTATCTATTTAAAATTCTCCGAGACTGTCATTTTACTCGTAGAAGAGCGGCAAATACGTTATGGGTATATTGCAACAATTTTATTCTCACCGACTTAACAGTATGAAGGCAACAAGCATTTTTAACAAGTCACGCTTCTTAATCTATATTTTTAACCGACTTCAATAAAAGGAGGTTCTAAATACTTATTTAACTGAATACGTGACAGTGCGGATAAATATATTTTATATTTTTTTTATAAATATTTTTATTTATTATTTTGACTGTCACGTATTTCGTATGTAGGCAAAGAAAAACAAATATCGGAAAGCGTAGATCGTTCGGAAACGGCTTTACCGATTTATTTGTAGTTTTCACTATTGTATTTGGCCTATTTGTAGGTTCCCTGAACATTTAGTGCTTATATTATTAAAACACACAATGATACCATTTTAAAAAATATTTTTGACCAATTTGCTATAAATAGTAGTCTTGTTGAGCTAGCTGAAAATTTACTTTTCAATATTTATTTTAGTATAGATATTATTTTTAAAATGATATTGTTATTAGAAAAGGAGAGCAATGCAGATTAGTGAATTAATAATTATGTAGTTCAAGCGGACAAAGCCACGAGCGAGTCGCTAGTGTTCTACAAATATAAAATTTGAACCTACAAATAAATTCGTGCCGTGTGATCCCGGCCTAGAATAGGATCATCCTGGTACTGGTGGTGTCGTAAGAGGCGACTAAAGTACGTGTGGTAGAGTCACGTCGCCAGCAATGGCAACACGCATGGGCAGACTCGACCGGATCATTACCACCCCCGGCATTTGAAACCGGCGTGAAGTGGTGGCTTTATGCCACTGCGTTTCGCATCAGGTAATGCCGGGCCCCGGCGCCCAACCCACCTTAAAGGCCGGCAACGCACCTGTAGCTCCTCTGGGGTTGCACGGGGCCGTGGGCGGCGGTAGTCACTTACCATCAGGTGACCCGCACGCTCGTTTGTCGTGTCTTTTCCATAAAAATAAAAAAAAAAAAAAAAAAATTGTCTGAGCCGCGGCCGTCCGGTATATGCTCGGATGCCGGTATAATCGGTATGTATGTAAGAAAGTCTTCAGGTAGGTATTATACTACAATATCTCGTTATCTGAATTTTGTATCAAGAATTGTGTATCAATGTTCTTACATACGTAATGATTGCATTAATTAGAACTAAAAATGCGACGTATTAGATTTAAAAGCTCGCTGTTACTATGATTGATACAGCGTTTTATGATTGCCCCTTTGTTGTTTAGTAAACTAACACGCGGTCTGCAATTTTCGTTTGTTAATGGCCGTTTAGCTTTTATAGATCCATTTAATTTGATTTAAGTAATTTATTTAAGTTAAACAGTTTACTTAAATCAATACTAACATATTTTACATATCCAGAAACCAGTGGTGCAGTAGGGACCAAAGCGTGACTGTGAACGCGATTGGTTGTGGGCTCGATCCCCACTCGAGGAAATGAAATGTTTATTGTAATTTATATTTCAATGTCTTCGCTCTGGTGTCCAGGTAAAGCGCGGCGTTGAGTTCCGCCGCTGAGCACGCAATGCTTCCAAAGTTCAGCGGAAACTGGGTAACCGAATGTCTTAACATTAGGTTTCTTTGGCCTACCCTACTGTGTGCGGGATACAGCATTAAGTTGATCCAGAAAACTATTTATATTGTAAAAATTACACTCACAACTTCTTATTATATTTCTTATTTCAAGTTGCGTATTATTATTTCTTCTGTTACAATACTATGCCTGCGTACATAGTTATTGAATAGTGAATGACCTAATGTTATTTGTTCAAGTGCTTACCAGAGGAATGTTTATATTTTAGGAATTGGCGTCCATCACTAAATGGTGGGTAAAGTAAGAAATATACATAAAAATATGAAATATAAGAGTTATTTTCTCTAAACGATTATAATTTAATGTTCCGTTAAAACAGCTAGTTGCAGTAAACATAATATATATGATGCACATCTTAGGCTAACTAGGAAACTAGAGCAACTCGAGCAAATCTGTAGCCAAAGAATGGACATTTCTATTTTGTATAATTGGTACTTATCACTTTTTTAATAATAATATCTTACCTCACTATGTCTTTGGATACTGCCCATCGTTTTGTTAATTAACTAGAACAAAAACTTTGTATGTAATTTCTTGGTACCGATATATAGCAACTTATATAGGAATCCAATCCATCATATTCATTTTTATGTACGTCATTATGTACTAAACTAGATATAATAGGCTAGGCATGCTGATAACATAATTATTAACAAAATATTATAACATTAAAATTTTCGATTAAAAAAAAAGCATATATAGTAAATACACGTATGCTTGTGTCTGTGTTTATTAAGTTGTTTTTTATAGGAAATATATAGTTCTTATGTAAAAAACTTGTATAGAAACAATTTCCGGAAAGTCATCACTACGCCCGCCCTCTGTCACATTCGCACATCACGTACTGCTTGTTTAACCAAAATGAACAAATAAACCTGGTTTTCGTCACCCATAGCCCATACCAGATAATTAATAGATATTTCAATATTTTTATTTGTGGGCGAAATTTTGTTTGAAAAGTTTATCCTAATATTTATAAAATCAACGTACGTATTAAGTGGCTCAAGCCAATAGCTCGTTTCTACAATAATCGAAAAAAGCAAATCAACATTTTTAATTTCTGTAATTTGGCCCAAAATGCGAAAAAACACTAAAAAACTACTGAATGCATTGAAATGAAACTACAGTAATGTAACTTATACTCGTATATCAGAATAACACACAGGCTTCTTCTTCATTCTTTTCTCTTTAATTATTTAAGATTATGTTTTTATTTTATTTTATATGTATAAATATTTAAAAAGTATATTATGGAAGAGGAAGGATATAAGTTGTTTAAATGATACTCGTATAAAACTGGTTGACATTAATTGAACATTTATACAAGGAAAAACATTTATAAAGGTTCCGTTCGATGAGTAATTGATAAAATACGTAAAAATGCTATAGGAAGCTACTAGATATTTTTTAATGTATTGGTCAAATAAATATTACTATTTATTCAATAATAATAATAATAATAATACACTATCATTAAATATTTTTTATTAAATTATTAAAATTATGTTAAACAAATTACATATTTTTTTATTGTTATCGTATTAGTTACTTTATATGTTTTACGTTGCAATTTACTCTATCTTTGAATTACAATTACTTTAAACATTCCAAATTATCAATATTTTAAAAATAACACCACCGGCGGCCTCGACGCGGCGACACAATGGTGTAGTGACGCGATGATTGTGGGTTCCATTCCACAAGAGGGAATTAATTATTTTCTAGCAAGTTGAGTTCCGCCATTCAACACGCAATACTTCAAAAAAATTTGGTGGAAAGTGGCGAACGGAGTGTTTTAAAACTATTTTCCCTCTGCTTACCCTGCTGTGTACGGGATGCAGCGTGAAGCTGATTTATTCTTAATTACATTGTACTAGATCATAAGTAGTGAAATAAGATACCCAATTATTACAATTTAGCTTAAAGGTTATTTTATCATTCTACGTTTGCCTATGCTAAATTTAAATTGGCCTAGACCACCTAGGTCACGTTGATTCCGCTCAAATTAAATACGAGGAAGAAACATCTAGGTACATGCAAACCGAACGAGGCCAATGTGATAGCTTACGGAAGTGGTGAAGTTGTGAATTTTTGAAAATAAGAACAACCATCGTGATCGATGACGTATTTGGAATTAATGTACTTGATTTAACATTTTAGTAGTGTGTTGTATGTAGATTGTATGATATAGTCGGTATATAGGCGGTATAGTTCTAATTGTATGGGGCATTGGGTTCCATTTCGCATTGAGCGATTTTTGAAAATAAGTAAAAGCGGTTTATGACAAAATTTTCCCTACCTACTATGCGAAGTGCGGGAGATATAAAATAAACGCTATTATCATTCATATTATATGAGTATTAGTCATTTTACGAAACCGAATCAGATTTATTGATGATACTAAAGATATAAAATAAAAAGATATGAAGCATTCGTATTATCGTCGACATAATAGGCACATGTATGTATTTGTTAATATAATTTAGATCAGATATCCATTAAGCTATTAAATTGCAATTAAATATATAGATATAAAAAAACAACGTAGTAAAGCTTAGTATTATTTATAATTATGGAACAGAACAATTCGTTTCGTAATGACTCGTATAATCGGGTTAAATCGGACATTTTTTGTACATCTTTTCTAATACTACTGTGGTTCGTAGTCGCAGAAATTTTTGATAATAATAAAATCAGCTTCACACTGTATCCCGCACACAGCAGGGTAGGCAGAGGGAACCTAGTGTTAAGACACTCCGTTCCCCACTTTCTGCCGAATTTTAGAGGCATTGCATGTTGAGTGGCAGAACTCAACGCCGCGCTTTGCCTCGACACCAGAGCGAAGAAATGGAAATGTTATTAAGTAAATATTTCATCTCCTCGAGTGGGGATCGAACCCACAACCAGTCGGTTTTACAGTCACACCTTGTGCCCCTGCCGCCGCCACTACTGGCCTCCTTTTGGCAATGTAGGAGTATATTTTTACGTTCATATTTATACATTTACAACTACATATTATAGAATAATGTCAAGTAGTAGTATAAGGTCAAATAAGTCGATTAATCATAATATAGATCATTATATCTGATTAATTAGTTATTGTTCAACAGCATGATCGATTCCGACTTCAGGTTAATACTATTAAAGATTAGTTTTTATTAAGTAATATTAAGTACAGGTATAGCTCGCGAGATCTAAGCTGGGCTTTGTGTTTGAGTGAAAGTCATAATATATATTTTAGGTTTACGTAGCTACCCGGCTTACACCTCTTGTACTGAGAGCACTATAACATGTTTTAAAGATTAGATTTGCACTATCGCCTTACAAGAATGGAAATATGTATGTGCCAAAGCAGTAAAAAAATATGGATACAACGCTGTTCTTGATGAAAGAACGGAAAGATTCATAATTAACTCAAACAACATATTATAAAAAAAGTAAAATTAAGAGGTCCGGCGTAGAAGATTTGATATATTCCAATGTACATTTTTTTTATTGATGACTAATTTGTCCCATTGTTGGACAAAGGCCTCTCATGGAGAGAGGCCTTTGTCCAACAATTCTTTCATTCTAGTCTATTACTAATAATAAACTCTATTTATTAAATTATTTTTCTGGCTCTACTCTTATTCACACAAATGCATGCAAAGCTCAGCTTGAGCCTCACGAACTGTATATTTATTTAGGAAATCGCGCAAGAAATTGTTGCAAACATTGAGCAGGAGCAACGCGGAATGTTATACATATATCTCGGATTTTGTTTGTTTGAATACTGAACAATAATATTAACAGCGATAAATTGCGTTATTTGGCATTCGTCGATTTATTATTTGGAAAAATATTTTTCTTATATTAATTTAATTGTATTTTTATGTACATAAAATAAATTGGTACATTAAAATCAGCTTCACGCTGTATCCCGCGCACAGCAAGGTAGGTAGAGGAAACTTAGTGTTAAAACACCCCATTCCCTACTACATTACAATGTTTTAAATAAATAAATTAGGAATGATCAATGAATGTCATTCGACTTCGAATACATGACCATTGAAGTTTATTTTTATCTACATATTTAACTTGAAGAAAACCTTTTTTTATATAGGTAGGTACTTACACCAAAAACGGATATCGAAGTGACTATCACCATATTAACTCTGCCTAACTACGAAAGCGTTAATCCACTCAACTCGCAATGTTTCTAAAATCTCTGCTATACGATGATAGACGACGGGATAATGAGTAAAATTGAAAAGTAAAATATTCTGAAATTTATGTATATTTTGGAAAAAAGTACATGAGCTTGTTATATTTTTGATATACGAGTAGTTCCGTTTTGAACGTGCTAATTCAAGCTTAAACTCAAATTCATAAATATGTAAATTATTCACAGTTAGTCCCTACCAAAACCAGCTACTTACTATCTTGCAATTTTTATTGTAGTGGTTAAAATCGGAAAATCGAAATTTGTCATTTGTAATAAAGTAGCAGCTTTGGTTGGAACGATAAAAATGTTATTGTACTTGTTAATGGTATGTAATTAAACGTTTCACGTTACGTACCTACGTTGTTTTGTTTCAAAAGTATGTAGGTGATTTATTGTTCTATAATGAAACTTTATGTTCAAAATGTGTTTATTTTTGTATTCAAAGTATTGTTATGATTACACATTTAAATTATGTATTTGTATATTATCCAATCAGTCCAATTTTAGTCATGTTCTTTTTAATGTGGACTTCCTCAGTTATACTTTCAAGGTTAATTGCGAAATACATGATGATAAATCAATAAATTATGTTCATATTCTAAATGCGATGTCCAAAGGAGTTAGTCGGCCGTAGTGGTGAGGCCGATAGTGAATGTGGTGGCCTTCACATTGCACGCGCTGACCAAGATATGCTGATGTAACGCGCCCAGCGGCACACTGACCGAGGACTGAATGAATTAGTCGAGCCACCTAAATACTAACTACAAGAGAAAGTTTGCAACGCACTTATTGTGTTTTCTGGTAACAAGATCAGAAACATACCTGTAGTACCCATTATTTGATCAAAGTACACACTTTTTGCATTCTGTTTTCACTAAATATTTGATGTACTTTAGGATCATTAACCAACTTCTGTAAAAGGAGGATTTCGATTTTATTTTTTTTTGCTCGTTCATAATTCATTGAAAATATAAAATCGAGTATAATGTCCAAGTTAGAAACTGAATGAGAACTTTTTGACAATCATAAGTGTATAATTCAAAATTGATATTAAAAGGAAGAGGTGAAGAGTTATCATATTTGTCAATACAAAAATTATTCTATAATCTTTATCGCAGATTACAAAAATAATGTTTCAAACAGAGAGACAAAGAAGGTGATTGATACGAAAGATATTTGCTTTTGTGCTGTGCCTATTATTCTTTAAAAACACAAAATATCTTTTTAAATCCTTAATATATCAATACTTATGATATACTAAAATGATACCATATTCTGTTTACGTATTATCGATATATGGTTCTATTGTTCCATAACATTAAACTTCACTTCTAATTGCCACGGAAACCTTCCATCCCACGCTTTCTATTGATATTTCGCAATATCAATGTCACTGTCGCAGTGACCAAATTATCAATGACACATCGAATATCGACTAGGATATTTAATGTTTCCCATTAACTTTTCTAATAATATTTTTTTAATTAACCTAAGTCCATAGCATTGTAACATTGATTCATCGGCAATAAATGAAGCTCAGGATTTAGATCATAGACTGCCAATGCCACCGATCTGACACAATGTTCTCATAAAATAAGAAACGGACACTTCATCAGTATTCACAGATTTAGGCACAAAATTAGAGCAAATAATAGTTTTGGATCCAATGTAATTTTAATTTGTGAATGTTTTATTTTACATATTGTCCTGTGTGGTAAAACATTTGAAAGTAAATTATATTAATAAAGTATGTTTAATATAAATTATATTTTTATTACGTAAAAATAAACCACATGCCTCTTTTATACTATTTTCTTTTATCTTATATTCCTCTTATTCAATCATAATAAATATCTAGTATCTCCTTTCATGACCAATAATTAATCATTAATTATCTTAATCCAATTTCGCAAATTCTATAGTTTTGTTTGAAAATCACTTTCATACTTTTCACAATAATTGCCCTACAAAAGAATAGAAAAAGAGAAATGAAAGAAAACTAAGACAATATACCGAAAATTCCCACGTAACTGTAAGCACATAATTGATATTCACTTTCTATTTCACTTTAACCGTTACGAGAAATATCGATGAATTATAGGATTGTCAGGCAAGTCGTGGCGCAGGGGCACTTACGCAACTGGTTGTGGGTTCAATCCTTCGAGGAAATGAAATATTTATTTAAATTTAAACTTCCTTTACTTCGCTCTAGTATTGAGGCAAATCACAGCGTTGATTTCCGCCACTCAACACGCAATGCCTCCAGAATTCGACGGAAAGTGAGGAACGGAGTATCTTAACTTTAGGTTACCTCTGCCTACCCTGCTGTGTGCGGGATATTTCTACCCTGTTGTGTGCGGGATTTTTTTTACTTTGATTTATAGGATTGTTTTGCAATCAAAGATGATATGGGTGGGTGGAAAAATATTTTAATTCTATGAACTTTCAAGACTTCATTCTCCTAACAGCCCATTTACAGACTTTCAATAATTTAATATAATTTTATATAACTTACTTGACTGAAGTATTTGACTTTAGATATATTATAATATAAAAAAATAAATGTGACTTAAAATTCTCTAACTTACTTCTGATATTTTGTTTGTTTTCATGAACCTAAAAATATTTAGATATTTGATTGAAATTTATTTCTTGTTGCAGTTAAGAAAATAATCCTATTATAAACTATTCGATTTTTAATAAAAACTAAACTACTATAAAAAAAATTGATTGATGGACGATAAGTACGATATAACCAGTATATAAATTTTACAATATATAAATGAAGCTAAGATATTGGTAGGAACGGCGTTTGACTGTAAACACGATATTTAAGAATTCCATAGGCAGTAATTATTATTATTAAATTATTTTTCTCCGACATATTTTCTCTCGAATTTAGGCAAGAAAACGAATAATGGAGTGTCTTGTCACTGGATCGTCTCTGTTTATCTTGCTGTCTCTAAAGATTATTCATTTGCTCGTATGTAAATGCATGTATATAAAAAAAGAACCTCTGGACTAGCACTGTATGATCTACAAACAAATCCGGAGCCAAGTATATTTTCGATTGATATGTGAATGTAGATTATGCTTTAACAGATCAAACCGACGATTGATCTGTATCATTACGTGATGAAACAATGTGTTCGCTGTTTAGTAACGTTACTTTATCTCTTAACGATAACCCACTTTGGATTTACCACGTATAGAAAATCTGTAAAGATAACTTTTTAGAGTCCTTTAAGTATATTATATTATAAGGATATAAATATACAAATACATTAAATCACTATTCCTAATATATTTTATAATATACATTGTATACGCTTGAATTGTTTTTTTATCAAGGATTTGAAGCGAAACTTCTAAATTTTCGCATGAATATATGAATTTTGTAGACAATGGACAATGAATTATAAATTTGTAATTTTAATGGGTTAAGGCTCTTTGGTCATAATACTGCAATTTGCATTTGTGTTTAATGTGCAGTAATACTTCCATACGTGATGTATTTTTAGCCAAGGCCTAAACACAGACCCAAAAATATTGTTTACAGCTAAATACAAGGCTCGATTGAATTAAGTTTCCATTGTATTTGATTGTCGTATACAAATTAAATAAGCAATAACAAAGAATCAGTGAAAGCATTAGCACAGATTCGTACAATGGCTGGTAAACGCTTTCTTTTTTGCCTTACCTTTGTTACCTGTTGCTCTTTCATGACCTTTTATCGGAACGGTGAATGTATTCTTGATTTGATTATCTTAAATGCTATACTATAGCTTGGAGTGCTATGCTCATCTGTTTTATATAATTTGTTTCCACATTATTGTGATATGTTCCTGTACCATAGTTTTCTAAAATATAATAAATCTCTCAGCTCCATAATTAGAATACAAAGAAAATATAAAAATATTCTTCCACTGTGCGAAAGGTCTATGGATTTAAAAAATGATTAATATTGTAATTGATAAATAATTTAGTATTTACTACTAAAGTTTACAGGCTTAATGTAAAGCATCATTTATCCATGTATAATTACTATTATAATTATCTGGGAAATGTACACACGTTACAATTGAATTTCGTTGTAACGACAAAGACGCATTGAGGCCAAGATCGCGAGTTTTACAGCCACTATACAAGTTATCACTTTTAGAAACAGATTAAAAAATATATGACATTAAACGTATCTTTTGTTATTCATTTGTATGCATATAACCTAAACTTAAACAAATTTAAACTGTTAAATATTTAAAGTTTTGATTAATATTTATAAAAGTACAAAGATTATTACAGAACATATAGGTACGTTGCGCATAAATAAACTTTTATTCGCTACCTTAGGGGAATAATGCACATTAATGACACTAAAAATTCAAAACAATTTTACAAAAAAGTATTTATTCTATATGTTCCTGTACATTACTGAATGAACGTACACAATATGTTTTTTAGGTAAAAAACGGCGGGAAAAAGTAGCGGGATCCCCCTTAATCCTCAATGATTCCTAAGAATGGAATAGCACTTTATAAAAACGTATAATAGGTTCTTCCTAGTGTATCAAAAAATTAAAAATAACACATACTGAATTTTTACATCCGCTATGCGATGCTGAGTGTCTACAAATAAATAATTGAAGAGATTAGATTTTATTAAAATTCAATAAATTAAGACGTTGCAATGTTATTTCCCAAATATATATATATTTTCTATTTTAGGGCTACATAAAAGCCCTAAGCAGACTGCATTTTTTTTCTTTTATTGGCCTGTCTAGTCAGGCAATCTTCTTGAAAGCCCTCGGGAAACGGAGAACAAAAGACCTTACATGAACTTTAATACGCAAATACCGTAGCAGAGCTACTTTAGACTAAAACCTATATAATAATATACAATAACAATTTTGCTACTTTTGTCTGTTATCAAATAATTCTAATAAATAATATTTTAATTTTACAGATCAGTGGAAAGGTATGTGCGGGTAAAATGGAGAGACGTCCGTGTAGGAGATTTAGTCCATCTTTCAAACAACGAAGCAGTACCGGCAGATATGGTGTTGTTACATTCCTCAAATCCTTTGGGCATTTGCTATTTAGACACGTGCAATCTCGACGGTGAAACTAATTTGAAACAACGAGTTGTGGTACCGGGATTTAAAGAAAAAGTAAGTTGTTGATAATAATGTGTAACTTTATATTTTTTTGCTTCACGCTATATCCCGCACATAGCAGGGTAGTCAGAGGGAATTTGGAAACATTGTGTTAAGGTATTCCGTTAATGTTAAGACACTTCCGTCCCCCATTTCTCCCAAATTCTGGACGTATTACGTCTCTAATGGCGTAAATCAAAGCCGCGCTTAGCCTCCTCATCAGACCAATGAAATGAAAATATTAAATATTTCATTTTCTTGAGTGGGAATTAAACCCGCAACCTATATTCGCCGTTATTTGTTTATATTTTTTACCTATCCTTTAAATAAATCGACATTGCTTTTATAATAGAATTTTCGGATTAAAGTTAAAAGAATGGCATACACAAAAGCTTTGATTTCAGTATTATACAGAGGCCAAAATTAAATAAGTCCAGTACTTTTGTCCAAAATGTAGTTCATTAACTAGTTAATCAGTGAACTGTTACCTCGCTTTGTGTTTAACCTCAATTTCCTATCAAGCTTCTTGCATAATTCGATGGGCACGGTAACTATAGAACTACTAGCTATCACAACAATCACTACAGTCAATGCTGTGACTGAATTGTTAAAACACTTTCACTGAAATTAGCATCTTCGGAAACCGTGACAATAACGTGACAATATCTATTAAGTATTCTTGTTTTACTACTTTTTTATTCCTATCGATTTATAAATATAATTCTTTTATTTCAGCAGCTAGAATTTTCACCAATGAAGTTCAGAAGTTCTGTAGAAGTTGAACGGCCGTCTACTAAAATTTATAGGTTTACTGGAACTATTTCTCATCCGAACGGTTGTCGTGTGCCTCTTAATTCGGAAAATCTGTTACTGAGAGAGTGCACTATTAAAAACACGGATTACGTAGAAGGCATCGTTGTTTATGCTGGACACGAGACTAAAGCAATGCTTAATAATGGTGGACCAAGATATAAATGTTCTAAGTTGGAAAGGAAAATGAACACAGACGTCATATGGTGTGTTCTGGTACTACTTTTTCTTTGTTGTGCAGGAGCAGTTGGTTGTAAAATATGGTTCGATAGATACAGTCCTCTCCTCTACAAATACACGCCGTTCATTCCCCATGCAGACAAACCGGCATATGAAGGGCTACTTATATTTTGGACCTACATAATAGTGTTACAAGTAATGATACCAGTTTCTTTATACGTTACTATAGAAATGACAAAGCTCTTGCAAGTATATCATATCCACCAGGACGTAGAAATGTACGACTCAGTGACGAACACGAGAACGGAATGTCGGGCGTTAAATATAACGGAGGAATTGGGACAAATCAGTTATCTATTCAGTGATAAAACGGGAACATTGACGGAAAATAAAATGGTTTTCCGACGATGTACGGTTGGCGGAGTGGATTATGATCACCCCCCCGGGCCCGAAGCGGAGCCTTCTTTGACCCTACCTCCAATCGTTACACCCATAACAAAAGTATCTCCGAATAGAAGAATGCTGCAACATATTCTTGATAGCAACGATGCACAACACACTCAAAAGGTACGTAGCGAACCTATTTAAAGATCATTAGGTACTTTGTTTATGCCTCATCTGTCATATGTAAATTTATATGTACATCATTAATATTACACGTTTTTCCTCGATTTTATCTTTTTACATATGAGATGTCTAATAACAAACACAATTAAATGATGTAGGAATATTTATCAATTATGATTTCAACAAAGAGCCATCCACGCGAAGCTGGGACGCGCCACCGTTGCTTGTACCTATTAGTGCCGCTATTCTTTTACTCGTTTAGTGACATTTTAAACTTAATTTTTAAACATACGCAACCTTCAATGCATTTTTGAATAGCCTTCATGTCGTAAAGAAAAAGATTAAGCGTTAAGTGCTCATTCGAATTAATTATTAAATAAAGAATACTTAAATGTTTGCTTTAGTCACGGCCAACTACATCAATGATGCATAAAAAACCACTACATATTCAGTTCAACTTATTTACAGATAGTAATTATACATTTATTTATAGAACGTATTATTTTATCTAACAATAAAAGTTTATATACATTTTTTTCTGTATGATATCTAAAATTATACTTTCAAATTTAAAAATTCTGTTTGAAATACACATTTTGAATACATATCGGCAATTATTGTATGCATGCTAATGAATGTTACTTTCTCTAAGTAATATAAAATTTAATATTTATCACTTGAAGTATCAGTTATTTTTACAACACACTCGACTCGGACTCGGTTCCTTACCATCATCTATATAATACGTGAAAGAAATCACTTAAATATTATTTTCATTCAGTTTTTTAATATTTATTGTTATTAGCCGCAACAGAAATACTGCATCTATGAAAATTTCAACTGTCTTACTAGCACGGTTCATGAGATACAGACTGGTGACAGACGGACAGGCAATGGAGCCTTAGTAATAGAGTCTGGACCCTACCCTTTTACCCTTTGGGTACCCTGAAAATAAGAAAATAATATTGTTATTTGATACTTTATAACAATATTGTAGGCATAGAGTGTAAAGCTTTATGGCTACTATTCAGCTTTTGAGAATTTCTAAATTGATTTATTATATCTTATTATTTTGAATATAATGAGTATATATTAACTGTGTTTAGTTTAAGTGAGTAACATTATTCTGTATTTAAAATGGAGGACCAAAAAGAAAAAACAAAACGATATTTACTAATTTTTATAAATAAGATATTGGTCGTTTATACTAGGATTTAATAGGGTTATTGATGATTACGCAGGCATATGTGCGTTTTTGTATTATCTTATATAAGTTCTACGGCTTCTTCTTGCTTGAAGAATTTATAATTTTGGTTAAGGCTTAGTTTTATTATATATATAATTTAAGTGTGCAATATAATACTAAAAGGTACTTTTCGCAATAAGGTTTCGCAATAAGCATTTATTATTCTATAAAAGTGTTTCAGTGTTTTTTAGTTATTTTTGGAAATTTTTAAAACTAACTAACTTGCTCCTTATTACCAGTCATTGGATGGATAAGGACAGTCATATACAGCCATAAAATTAACTGCAACAAACAAAATAGATATTTTTTTATAATTATTAATATAAATATATATATCAGGTAAGGGAGTTTCTTTTGATCCTCGCCGTCTGCAACACCGTGGTGGTCAGTCAGCCCCACGTCGACGCGATGCAGATGTCAGGCTCGAGCAGCGAACAGTTCCACTCCCAGAAGACCTCGCGCTCCAACGGTACGCTACGGTCCAACGACAAGTGAGTTTAGTATTAATTATTGGATTTATAATATTTTTATTGGCTTTCAGTTAAATTGATAATTTGGTAATTAATAGAAAGTACAAAATAAAATCTTTCGCTGCATTATTTTTTCAATAAAAAGGGATTGAAATATAAAATAAGTTACTCTTTTTATTAGATTTCTGGTTTGGTTAAGCGAACTATATTTTTTCAAAATTTGATAACAAAAATAATATCTTCACACCACAGTAATTTATACTTTTTATTACACACCCTAACATGTTTGGTTTGGTATTTTTTTTCAAAATTATTACAAAAATAATATCTATATTTGAATGATTGGTTTGGAGGTACGCTAGATTAACTGAGTCCCGGTCCACGACGCCGTCGCCGCCGCCCTCCACCACGTCGCCGCTGCGGCTCCGCCTGCCGAGGCTGCTCGGCAGCCGCGAGGAGAGCATCAGTGAGCCTAGTACGTCGGCTGAAGCACAGGTATACTTGGAGCTAGAAACTGGAAACTATAAAAAAAATAATTTAAAAAATAACTCTTTTTGATTGTGGACGTATGTACTGTAACAATATGGTATTGAACCTATATATACGGCTAGAACTTTGTTAACATAATGTTGCAGAATCTTCTTTTAAAGGTTGATCAGTATATATAAATAGTTAAAAATAACAAAAATATCTATTGCTTATTTCTAAAAACAGTTTCAAGTTATTTAATACTATTCGTTTCGTTTTTTTGAATATTTTTTTTTTTGGTATTATATTAGTTAGTCAATCACAATATGAAATAAAATATATTCTAATATATTTTATTGCGCTTTAACAAGTTAACAATATAAAATATGATTAAACTTATAACAATGATCAAAACTCATACATAAACATAAACAACGATCATACTATTGGACATAGGTTATATTTAAAAAAAATTCTTTAACGTTCCTAGAAACTTAAACTTGGCATCGCTGGCTAAAACTATATTTTTTATAGCCAAAGGATAATATTAAAAAAAAAAATCAAACGTCCCTTCTAATACATCTATAATAATCGTTTGAGCAATTTTGGCGTTAAACCGTAACAAATTTACATTCACATTTATAATATTAGTATGAAGTACGATGTATACGTAATGTTTGACAGCAGTTGGAAGATTTGTTTTGCAAACACCTAGTTTTGCAACACGTGTTCTCATAAATTTTTTTAATAAGACTGCGCGGTACATCAATCTCAATTTTCTATTTAAAACGTCAGTCCATTCGAAGCGGTATTTGTTACGTCGCGTCGTTTCTCGTTTGAATTGTAGAAATGGTCCTATTCTCCTTTTATTGCCCTTAAAATATTTCCTTTGGACTATACGTAATTAAAGTAATAATAAATAGTTAATTTTAAATTTCAATTAGTGTGATAGAGTGTAATTGTAAACCAATGTTTTACCCTTTTATGAAAGTTATGTTAGAAAGGCATCGTGAAGCAGTGTGGAACCTTGTGCCGTGTGATCCCGGCCTAGAATAGGATCATCCTGGTACTGGTGGTGTCGTAAGAGGCGACTAAAGTACGTGTGGTAGAGTCACGTCGCCAGCAATGGCAACACGCATGGGCAGACTCGACCGGATCATTACCACCCCCGGCATTTAAAACCGGCGTGAAGTAGTGGCTTTATGCCGCTGCGTTTCGCATCAGGTAATGCCGGGCCCCGGCGCCCAACCCATCTTTAAGGCCGGCAACGCACCTGTAGCTCCTCTGGGGTTGCACGGGGTCGTGGGCGGCGGTAGTCACTTACCATCAGGTGACCCGCACGCTCGTTTGCCGTGTCTGTTCCATAAAAAAAAAAAAAAACCTGACTGTGAACGCGATGTTTGAATGTGCAATTCCCAGTCGGGGGAATGATTAATTTAAATTATTTTCATTTCCTTGTTCTGGTAAGACAAAGACTTTCAAATCTGTGACTAGAGATGCCTACAATGTTTCGATTGGGCGGAAAATGTCTTAATAAAAAATCGTTCCTAACCTAATTTTTTGTTAATTTAAAAAAAATATATAAAAAATTGCTACTTATGATATGATATTTAGTACAAACAAACAATATTTTGTTTTGCAGTTAGCACGTTTCGAAGCAGAAAGTCCCGACGAACTCGCCTTAGCCGAGGCTGCTTTGGCCTACGGTTATGAACTACGAGGGAGATCACCAGACGAAGTGGAGCTGGGCATACGCGGGGAACTGTCCAAGTTGAAAGTCCTCAGAGTCCAACAGTTCGACTCGAACAGAAAATGTATGTCGGTGGCGCTAAGGACACCTACAGGACAGGTAATATTTATTATTCTAATTCAGATTTAAAGTATATTTAGTAGGTCAGAATGTTATATATAACGTAACCCCCAGGTGGTCCTGTACGTGAAGGGCGCGGACTCGACGGTGCTGGGCGCGCTGGCGCCGGTGCGCGCGGGCTCGGCGGAGGCGGGCGCGCTGGAGCGCACGCGCGCGCTGCTCAGCGAGTACTCGCGCGCCGGCCTGCGCACGCTGGTCATGGCGCGCCGCGCGCTGCAGCCCGCGCTGTGGGAGGAGTGGCTGGCCGGCCACGCGCGCGCCTGCGAGATCGGCGAAGGTACATTACAACTCATACCTCTCTCGCCTCCTCGCTTCCTCCAGTATCTTTGATACTGTGTTTTCGAAAGTCAACCGCGGTCTCCCCCTACCTCTCTTACCGCTCACTTTTCCTTCATAAATCTTTTTTGCCACTCTTTCATCACTCATTCGTTCGACGTGCCCAAACCAGGTGAGCACGTTCTTTTTCATTCTCACCGTGACATCCTCGCTGGTACCTGCCATTCTGTGTACCTCTCCATTGCGGATTCGATCAGCTAAGCTGACTCTGCATATCCTACGAAGAGACCGCATCTCCACAGCATTCATCTTTCTTCCATTCTTCTATTGTATTGTGTGTATCTCTCACTCATCAAGTTTTGTTAAGCTTAATTTATTTAAAAAAAAGGTCTTTTTTAGCCTCACGTTATATCACACCTATGACAGGTCAAGCACAGGAAACGTAGCGTACATACATTTAGTTTCTAACGCACCGCCGCATTTCCGAGACAAGCAATATCTCAGAAATACGCGAGGAAGTGAAAATAATTCATTTTCCCCGATGCCAATTAAATCCACACCCGTCGCGCTTACAGTCAGATGCTGTGCCACTGCACCACAACGGGCTCTATTGTATTTTTTGTTCTGCACGTGCAATTTTGTTTGACTTTGTATTTATTGCATATTTCATCGACATTGACATTGCAAACCTTGTTACAATTTCACAATATGTTTTTATTGATGTTTTCAACGTATTACTTTTATTAACATTTTAATAGGCATAAACGTAACGAATGCTTTGAATTCTTTATTACTGAAAAAAGATTATGAAATCAAAGCTATTTAATTATTATTGGGACATAAAATGTACAAGGAAATATCCTTACTTGTATATAGGAACAAACTTAATATTATTATACACAATTATAACTATTATTTGTTAATCTATGAAGTAGAATATACAATTTATTATGTATACGCGTGGAGTGACGTCACACAGCAGCAGCACTGCAGCTTATGCAAGCTGGTGGTCTGCCTACTTTCCTCTCTTTGCAGTCCTCCCATATATGAGAGCCTCCGCAATTGCTACAGAGGTGCTCTTTTTCCTGGCACAAAGTTTTCATGTGGCCAAAGCTCAGACATTTAATGCACTACATGAGAGGAGATTGATCCGCAATCAGTTTTCGTTGCAGCTCTATGTAGAGATATCCTGCTTCTGAGACAGTTTTATGTGCGTCCGGCGAGAGCTCTATAATTGGATGACATTCCAGAGAGCTTGTTGCTCGTTTTCTGTAACGTACCCACAGTTTGGCCACCTTCCCAT
Source organism: Heliconius sara (assembly GCA_917862395.2). Lineage (NCBI taxonomy): Eukaryota > Metazoa > Arthropoda > Insecta > Lepidoptera > Nymphalidae > Heliconius > Heliconius sara. The sequence goes on along the minus strand of OU860796.2, from coordinate 3,140,568 downwards.
GATCTAGTAGGACATTTTTGTTTTGTACCAGGATGTGCTCTATAATCTCAACGTCTGTGTGATACGCTACATATTATGTTTTCATTTGTTAAAGAAATAAATGCTATAGCATAAATAATAAGTAATGTTCATTCGTAAACCACTGAGGACTGTGATTTTTATTTACTACATATGTTTCGCAATTCTCATAAAACACGATTATGTGACATTATTTTTATGCTCTATATGCATACCAGTCACCGCAACAAATTTAAAATAAATTTGTTTGTTCAAGAATATATTTCTTTTGTGTTTTGTGGTTTAGATCTTTAAATGATTTTAAAATGAAAAATATATATTATTTTTAAAAAATTAATATTAATACAACTCTAGATAAATTATTTAAGTAAATGATACTTTTTTATTTTGAAATAGTAATATATATTTGTGGCCATTATAACTCAGTGTTGCCTATCTGTAAACGCAATGATCGTGGGTTCGTTATTCACTGAGGAAAACTATATGTAATTTATTTTCATTTGCCTCAGATTCAGTAGGACTCAAATAGGAGTTAAGTTCCGTCACTTGACACAAAATCCTGACTGCGGTCAAGAAGTCAGAGTGGCTACTTTTCTTATTTATTTATATTTTAAATTGTGCAGTTAGAATATTATGCAAATCCTTAAATCTGTCTATATGTGCTTTTCTTATGTGTTTAATTTTGAAGTATGTATCACTCCCATAATTTCTTACGAATTTGCAAATTTTTCTCCTTTGAAACAGGCAGAGACAAGCGCATTCGGGAGTCCCTCGCGCGGCTGGAGAGCGCGCTGTCGCTGGTGGGCGCCACGGGCGTGGAGGACCGGCTGCAGGAGGCGGTGCCGCGCACCGTGCGCGCGCTGCTGGACGCCGGCATCGCCGTGTGGGTGCTCACCGGCGACAAGCCCGAGACCGCCATCAACATCGCCTACTCCGCCTCGCTCTTCTCCCAGAGCGACCGCCTGCTGCACCTCATGTCGAGGGATAAGGTTAGCGTTCATAATTGTTTTGTAATTTTTAATTAGTAGACTGTGTCACTGCTGCATATACAGTCATCAATAACATATTATTATGGTGGCATAAACAAAAGAATGAGGCTACTCGTGGCGCGGATAGTGTGACTGTAAAATCGATTGGTTGTGGGTTTGATCGAGGAGATGAAATATTTGTTTACATTTATATTTTCATTTCTTCACTCTGGTGTCGAGGTAAAGCGCGGTTTTGAGTTCCGCCACTCAACATGCAATGCCTCCAGAACTCGGCGGGAAGTAGGGAACGAAATGTCTTAAAACTAAGTACAACAAACTTTTAACGTTACAAACAAACAAACAAACTCTTCCACTTTATTATATTAGTATAGATGTGAAGTTTACAATTCAGGTTGCAATCAACTTTAGACCAATGTATTTGATATTAGAAGTACGAGGTAAAGTAGGACAATTGCAGTTATCCCGAAAAGTACAATTATGTGTACTCCAATCGACAACTTAGCTGGTGACTGGGAATAGGATCGACGAGTAAAAGTGATGTATTTGGATTTGTCTATGTTTAGAGCTCATCATGTATTTTTCTTCATTCAAATCTTTTCCCTGGACTATAAGCGCAGTATCATCCGCATACGCAATAATATTACAATTTGGTAATGATGTGGTGCACAAGCTATTAATATATAAGAGGAATAGAGTAGGTCCCAGGACACTGTCTTGTGGTACACCGAAAGAGATTGCAGTACTATCACTTATGTACTGATTGATTTTTGAGCATTGGAAGCGGTTTGATAAATATGAGCAAAAGATTCCTGGGGCATTACCACGTATTCCGATACTTTCGATTTTGTTAATTAATAGTGGTATCAAAGGCCTTGGATAAATCGAGGAGTACACCGATCCCTTTTGAAGCATTATCCATTTCCTTAACTATTGTTTTAGTAATTTGTAATACTAATCGACTGCTGCTGCTACTTCCAGGAGCACGCGGAGTCCACCATCAAGGCGTACCTGGAGCGCGGCGCGGGCGCGCCGGGCGGCGCGGCGCTGGTGGTGGACGGGCGCACGCTCACGTACATCCTGGACCGGCGCTCCGGCCTCGTGGCGCCCTTCCTGTCGCTGGCCAAGCGCTGCTCCGCCGTGCTGTGCTGCAGGGCCACGCCGCTGCAGAAGGCGTACATTGTCAAGGTGCGAGTCGGTCCTTTAGGTTCCTATTTTACTATCCAAAACGGAAACATTACATGATGAGTGGTCTAATATTGAATGTCACGCTTGCAAGTATTCTATTTTTAACTTGGCCTTTGGGAACCTATTAGGACACTCCGTTTCCCTTTTTCCACTAATTTTTTTAGACATTGTGTGTTAAGTGGCGTAACTCAACACATATGAATACAACATAAATAATGCATGGCAAAATTAATACAAATTAAATTTTATAATTACTTTTCTATTTAACAAAATTTACGGCTTAATTATACCAGCAAAACTATTATAGAATTTTATAAAGCTTTTATTATTCTTCAATGTTATTTATTTTGTCTTCAGGCAGTTAAGGAAGAGTTAGGAGTAACAACGCTGGCTATCGGTGACGGCGCCAATGACGTGTCCATGATACAGACGGCGGATGTGGGAGTCGGTTAGAAGCACATTTGTTTTTAGTTTACCTAATAAATAAGTAATTCTAAAAAAAATATTTTGTGAAAAATATTTAACAAACCTAAAATAGTTGAACAAATTTTAATTTTTAACTTTTCGCTGTGTCCCGAATATACTAGGGTAGGCAAAGGGAACCTAATTTTCAAACACTCTGCTCCTCAAGCACCGCCAATTTTTTTTTTTGATTTCTTTTTTTCGGCTTTACGCTGTATGCTGCATGTAGCAGGGTAGGCAAAGAAGAAGCCTTGTAGTAAGGGACTGCGCTCCCCATTTTCTGCCGAATTTTGGATATATTGCGTGTTGAGTGGCGGAGCTCAACGCCGCGCGTTTGCTCTACTGCAAAGTTAAGCAATAAAAATATTGCATATCTTCGATTTGAAATGAACCCACAATCTATCGTGTTTACAGTCACAAGCTTTTGCACCTGCGCCACAATTGGCTTCCTGGTCTTTTCGATGTTGAGTGGCAGAATGAAAATAATTATTTTCCCCGAATAGGAATTAATTACAGAAACCTACTGTGGCATTTACATGTCAGACGCTGGGCGTTTGCCCACGAGACTATCGAATCGATGAATTAGTTTTATCATATTGAGCATTTGTTTATTTTTTTTATTTTTTAAGGAGCCGAAAACTCCTTGGGAATATGTCTACGACCAATCCTTCTAAATATGCGTACATATAAATACATTCCAAGATGATAACTTATTTCATTATTTTCTATATTATTTCATATACCGTCGTGATGATTGCGGATTCGATCCCACATTAATTATTTCCCCTCGTAATTAAAAGTTAGTAAAAATTTAAGTAAAAAATTTCTACCTACCCTCCTACATGCGGAATACAGCGTAAAAATGAAAACAAAATAACAAATCTGTAATATGTTTTACAGGTCTGTCGGGACAGGAAGGGCGGCAAGCAGTAATGGCGTCTGATTTCGCTCTTTCACGCTTCAAATTCATCGAGAGATTACTACTGGTACATGGTCACTGGTGCTACGACCGCCTCGCCCGCATGATATTGTACTTCTTTCTTAAGAATGCCGTTAGTATTATAAGTCGTATATTTTAAGTTATATTTATTATTGTTATGCGATGGTCGTAGATACAATTCTGTTTGAGGGAATATTTATGTGTATATTGTTTGTATTTAAACATATTATTACTTTTAAAATGGTAATTTTTTTCTTTGTGTTTGTTTCTGCCAAGATAGGCAGAAATTGGAAAATTTCGTTTCTTTAGTTACTTTATTTTTTAACGATTATAGTTATTTGTAACTTTTCCTGTTATTTTAACAGAAATATTTTTTCTCGTAAAATAACAAAAAGATGATAAATAATTTGAAAATATACTTATAATATTTTTTACTCGGCAGACGTTCGTGTTCATCGTGTTCTGGTACCAGCTGTTCTGCGGGTTCTCGTCGTCGGTGATGATCGACCAGCTGCACCTGATGGCCTACAACCTGGCCTTCACGGCGGTGCCGCCCATCGTGGTGGGCGCGTACGAGCGCGCGGCGCCGGCGGCGCTGCTGGCGGCGCGGCCGGAGCTGTACGCCGCCAGCCGGCGCGGCGCCGCCTACCGCGCGCACTCCTACTGGCTCGTGCTGGCCGAGTCCGTGTACATCAGCGTGGTGGTGTTCTTCGCCATGGCGGCCGCCTACTGGGACTCCGACGCCGACATCTGGAGCTTCGGCCTCGGCAACATGACGTGCTGCCTCGTCGTCATGCTCGTGTACGTCGCCATCGAGACCAGGAGCTGGGTAACTATTTGTATTGCTGACTCTATGTAGGTAACTTTGCACACAGGTGAGATTAACGCGTTCAATCAAATAAATTCGACACCTATATAGATTATACTTTAAATACGACAGCTATCCATTAAATTCATACCCAGCCTATCCTAAATGCAGGTTACATAAACCCTGTATCCTGCACACCTCCTGGGTAGGCAGAGGGAGCCTAGTGTTAAGCCACTCCGTTCCTCACTTTCTGCCGAGTTATGGAAGCATAGCGTGTTAAATAAAAATTTTAATTTCCTCGAGTGGGGATCGAACCCACAACCACTCATTCGATTTTATAGTCACACTTTGTGCCCCTGCACCACTACTGGCCTCATACTAGTTTTATTATCACTGAAATAAATTAAGGCTAAATTATAAAACATCAATTACAAATTATTTTATTATATTATATATGGTGAATAATAAAATACAATATGCATAGTTAATAAGCTTAATAAATTTTGGCATATTAAACATATTTTGATATAAACAACACTAAAACCTAATTATGTACAAAATACTTTGTCACTTGAAATATAGATAGATATATTTTTTTATAAATTTATAATTTCACGCAGCAATTCGATACGAAACTTGTAAGTCATTTGAAGTGTGATAAATGGACATTTAAAATGAAAATATTTGTTTTAATTCTATTTGTGAATTATAATTTTTGCACGGTCACGTTTTCTTAGATATTATGTGTGGAACACTTAATACACAGATTTTTTTTGTATATATTTATTATATAGTGCAGGTATTTTGATAAAGATATGTAAAAGCATTTTTTTTTCTTTTTCTAAATCTCTGCAAGTGCTTTCTGGACTTCATATTTCCTGTTACTTACGATTATTTTCTTGTAATTTATATTGTCGAATCAAATATAACAAAAAAATATATAAAGATAGTAACTTGTTTCTAACAATATTGAATATTTAATTCTCCTTTTTAATGCCTTTCATATTGACAATAGTATGCTAATCTTCATAGATTGGCAATTCTTTTTAGTTTTATTTCTTAAAAATTAGTATTTTATTAAATTATTACGGATTATTATACTGGGAATAATTTAACAAAAAATAAAATATTTTTTCGTTTTATTTAAGTCTTAAGCTTTTTAATGCTTTTAGTAGTGAAAATAATTTCACTATAAATAAAGAAAATGTCAATTATTTACATGCTGAAAAAAAGAAAGTTTAAAAACTAAAACCCGACTACTAAAACACGGTCGAAAAAGTACGAAACAAGGAAATAGTCTCCGCTGGAATTATTATGTATGTACATAAATATGAAAAAATTACCGACTATTAAATAAACAACTTACGTACACGTATTATATTTTAACGTATTTTTTTTACATCACTCTGATAGAGATATGTTAAGGGATAGACGTTATGTATAGTTTTTTTTAGGGAGAGAATGATTTACCTGAATCTATTAAATGGAGTATTTTCATTTCTTTACATTCTAGACCCAAGGATGTATACAATCGTTTAATTCTCCTTTAGTCCTCAGTATTCCCCTATTAATACAATATAGGATTCAAAATTTCATAAAATTGTGTTATTTAATTAGATTCAAGCTATATAACTATTATAACTTAGAATTAAAAAAAATCCTAAAAATAATTATTTTTAAATGTCGTAGGTTATATATATTTAAATGTATATAGCCGCGGTCGCTGAGCTCAGATTTTTTTTTGTTTTCTCTTAGTAATTCCTCGAGTATTGCAGTACAGTACAGTTATCACTACAACTGTTCACGATTCATTTTATAAAAAAAAATCCCCATCCCCTTCAAATTTCCCCTTATAATTGAATTACATATAATATTGATATAACATATAATATACGTTGAATGAAATGTCTTAACACTAGGTTCCATCTGCCCACCCCGTTGTGTGCAAGATACACTGTGAAGCGGTTTTTTTTTTGCGGTAAGAAAATCACGAGTGCAGACCCAACAGTCGAGCTGTCTTTGCCAGTTTTCTTAAAAAATATGATTTAATTTACAATACAATCACAAGATCTCTGTTGAACCGCTAAAGTCGCTGATCGTATAAGAGTTTGAAATTCATAGAAACTGAGGTCCCCTACCTATAGACGGCCTTGGTTCAGTCGATCGAGTTACACCACCTGTATATTTTAAATTAAACGTTTAAATCGGATTTATCACATACATCTAGATTTGGATTTGGAAATCCGTAGTTTCGAACACTACAATTATCATTGCAGTCATCATTAATCCGGTTTAAGGATTTCCTATAAAATGTTTAAAAATCGATAAAATCAAAGATGTTATTAAATATGTACACGATGTTCAGACGGTGATCCACGTGCTGGCGTTGACGGGGTCGCTGGGCTCGTTCTTCGTGCTGACCCTCGCGTACCAGACCGTGTGCGTGTCGTGCTTCAAGCTGCCCTCCACCTACTACGTCATGCACCACGCCTTCGTGGACCCCCTCTACTGGCTCGTGCTCGTGCTCACCACCGTCGCCTCCCTCGCGCCCAGGTCGGTGTAGTGTAGGTTTGACACCTTGCCAGTCATTGACTGCCTTAAACCAGTACTTTTTAGAAATAATTGTGATAAAGATATCTTGTGTATATATTTCCACAATCTCAAACGTGACGTGTGTCCGCAGGCTGGCGTGGCACGCGGCGCGCAACTCCGCGCGGCCGGGCGCGCTGGGCCGCGCGGTGCAGGCGCGGCGGCGCGCGCGGCCCTACGCCGCGCACTACCACACGCCCTCCGCCTCCGCTCACGTCTACCGGTTATTTTATTATTACTTTTTGGTTTTTGAACCTAGTGTTCCATTGTGTGTGGAGTGCCGGAACTCCTAGCCGCGCTTCGGTCTTGTTACCAGAGCGAGTACGGGAAAATATTTCATTCTCTGTGTGGGAATCTGCAGTACATAATGCCTACTAATTATATTATCTGTATCGTTACAGATGTTTTCTTTAAAAATGAGTGTCAGTTCGCTAATCAAACACGTTTCCAGGCCGACGGACGAGGACGGGCTGCAGAAGCCGCACGCGGACGTCACCGCCATCACGTGACGGCCGCCGCGCGACGCTCCATAGGCTGTGATCTGTTAGACCTACACACTAGTTATATTTGTATGTAATATTAACGCAGCGCCGTCTAGCGCTGAGTAGTAGTTTCTTACTGGCGCTGTCAAGCACTAGGAGGAGCGCTAACTATTGCGAAGAAGCGCCGTGCAGCGCTTCACAGCTCTAATTGTGTGACGGGACCAATGCGGCTAGTGCCTTCGTACTTCCTTCGCGCCGATTGAAAGGAATAAAAGTTTGGTGGTAGGAAGTAATGGAATAATATAACTTAATAAACTATTGGTCTCTTGAAAGTTTTGCCAGTAACAGTTAAATTAACCGTTGTTAAACATTTTTTTAGTATAAATATTTATTATTTTTAATATAAATTGATAGGAAACAAAAATATTTTCAATGATTTTCAACAATTAATTCTCTTTCCTTTTACAATTTTAATGAACAATATTAAAAAGTTTATTAATGGGAGTCTAACGTATGTATCAAATATGACATAAAAGCTTAGAATTTCAAAAGATTTATGTCAATAGTCCCATTATTATTACATGTGATAATTTTTATTAAATACATATATACGTTCATAGATTAATTAACTACATTTGATTTCAACGTCATTAATAATTTCTTAGATTAAGTTATTAAAATTGTTCTATAAATTTATTTGAATAGTCAATGTATTGTATAGTTTCCTTTAATATTGCCATTTTTATTCCTTTTAATCGACTCGGCTATAATTTTTTGACAAATTGTTCACTGATAGTGCCTATCCAAAACACACAACACAATAAGTGAAACAATTTCAAATTAGATCTGCCACTTTTGATTTTTTAAATATTTATATAACTTACTTTTGTCTTAATGCATTTTCCGTATTTTGCGGGATAGACGAAGAAGCTAATGTTAAAATTATGTCTTCTTGAAATCGAACCTAATACTTGTATGCAACAGGGCGTTTTCCAACTGCACCACGTTGGCTACGGTATATATCTTATTGACCATATTAGTTTCTTTAACTTAGTACATATTCACTTGCCTTATATAGAATTAATAATAAATTCGAATTGATACCGATCTCCATATATATAATTGAAAAAAGATACTTTTACAAGAACCTTGATAAGGCTGTATTGTATGATTCAATGTGTTCAGCTTAATAGTACTTACAATGTTCACTTTAGGTAACCTCCGTCACCCGTCGGTGCCGGTTCTATTGATTATAAACGATGACGTGATATCATTGGAATATTTCCGTAATGATTCATAATTTATAGTTCATAATTTATTTATTATTATAGCGATATAACGCTTTTTATCAATAATTGTGGTGTAACTGTAATGTATGTATTATTATTATTATTTCGTTATATAAATTTAAAATAACATCCATATTGCCAATTTCTTTCGTAAATGCGAATTCGAGGCATAGTTTAAGGCGGTTTTTGAAACCAACGTGTTAGTGTTCATAGCGAGTGTGATATGATATTGCGTAGAGTATTTTTATATAAAATAGACATGCTTACTTACAGTGGCGGATTCACCAACATGCTAAGTAGGCTGGAGCCAAGGACAATTTGTTTTAATACTTCTTAGAAATTGAAAATATATTTGGTCCAGTCCTGGACCAAACGTCTAGTCCTGGACCAAACCTCCAGTCCTGGACCAAACCTTCCATATTCTACAGCTTTCAATCAGCGCTTAGCGGCTTTCAATTATTGACAAGCAATTTTCGAGAATTTTTACCGTAGTAACTGGTACGATCTATACCTTGATAATGGATAAATCTGTGGTTTCCTTCAGTTGCCAATTTTTCAGCAGACTAATTAAGTCCGCTGGAGATTTATCATGAAGCTAGGACGGCACTTTCGCATACCTGATTTATTTTGCTACAAATAAAAATACAAGTTAATATATTAATAATCAAAACTGTAGACAAAGAGCGGAAAAAACTGAGCCTATGTCTTAAAAACGTTTAAATTCGCTACTGCTTCCTTCATAGTTTAGCGTTTGCCTTTCTGAGACTGCACCGAACCCTTCGTTTGACCGGTAACTTCTGCAAATGTTTCTATTTACGTAATAGCACGCTTCAAATGGGAGTGTAATTATTCTCAACTTTCGTAATCTGTGTGAAATTACCAGATTTGATGTTACTTAATGACTCCTCAAACAACTGATAATGATAAAATTTACATTTAGTTTATCTACTTATGTGCATTACATATTTATAACCTAATTTACACACAAATAGATATCCTTGGTCACATATCCAAACATATTAAAGTATATTATCTATATATGTATAGTATATAACCAATAATATTATCATATATATTTATATATATATATTTGAATCTCAACCGATTAGTGTTTTCGTGACGTTTACAGAAGTTACTAGATGTTTTGATAGTGAGAAATACACGCGTCACGCCTTTTAGTCTTAACATTCCATTTCTTAAGGTACCTTTTAATTGCCATGTAGTTATAATATACAGTTAAAATGGGAACATAATCATTATCTTCACATTGTATCACGCATAAAGCAGGATATGCCGATGGAACCTAGAGTCCCCCACGCAGGACCATGTTCAAGGCATTGCGTGTTCGGTGGCAAATCTGTACGCCAAGCTTTATCTTCTTTCGGGAACAAGGTAATGAAAATAATTCATTTCCCCGATTGGGAATCAAACCAACAACCGTCGCGTATACAATCAGTCGCAGTGCCGCTACACCACGTCAATCTCAATTATAATTTTTTACCATTTAAATATTTTTCGCGTACGATATTCTAAAATATAGGAGAGTAGTTCAAGTGCCTTGCGGCCAAGAGCGATGTATTTCTCGCCGTCGCCATACGATTCCTAAAGATTTGACTATTTTTAATACTGTTTCTAATTGTAAATACAGACAGACATATTTCTACATAATTGTTAATGTACAGTAGAATATTTTTATATAGATAAATATTTGTGTAAATAAATACCTTGTACTTTCTAAGACTGTTGTTTATTTAGAGCTTTTAATTTGTTGAATTATTGAACTAATTGTGTACGGAAAGTATGTATTTTCGAGTCATGTTCGGCTCCACTATTATAATGTATCTTGCCATAAAATTGATTTTTACAGTTATCTATTTTACATTCGGAACCAGTAGCTTTTATTCGCAGACGATTACCGTTATAGCTATGAATGAAAATGTGTAATTTCTCAACTAAAGTGGTGTAACTACTAATTAGTAACTAAGTGAAAGTCAGTATTACTTCATATCGAAATTGTAATAGTATGTAATCGTCCTTCGCTTCATTTATAATTATAAAATTAGATAACTATATTCTTATGATTTCTTAGAGCTTCCCGACTATATACGAGTATCGAAAGAAATGTAAAAAAAAATCAATAAAAATAACATTTTAAAAATGCTTAGTTTTATATACTTAAATTAAATTTCAATAAAAAATATTCTATTCATTAAGCATGTTAATATTCAAAACTTATATTAGTTACCGTTTGTTTTAGGCAAAACAGTATTTTAAATTGTATCACCTAGTCCTGTCAACGAATGTGGAGCATTTGTCGTTTCGTTTAGCCTTCGCATACTCTAGATTAGTTGATTTCGTATTATATTTATTTATCTCATCTGTTCTAAAAACTATAAATTCCATAATGTGGGTAAATACTTACTTTGACGAGATTTCCTATGATTTATATTTAAAATTAGCGTTTAGTGGCAATTGTATTAAATTGTGTTTAATTTAACAATAAATAGTTGAAATCATTTTTTCTTCTTCTTTTCTAGGGTGCATCCTTATAACTAATAATTATAAAAGAGTTTTAAAATTGATCAGGTTAATTAATTAAGAATTGTTTATAAAAATGTGATGTGATAAAATTTATTTTTATATAAAAAAATACATATTTTTTGAATATAGAAACAAATTAATCGTATAGAAACAAATTAATTAAACTACATCGTTTTTTTTCACATAAAACATGTTTTCGCAATAACTCATTATTTAAATCAAATATTGAACTATAAAACCGAGATATTAGAGAACATGTTATTAAAAAAAAATGCTAAATTAACATATAAACAAAAAATGTTATGTGTAGCTGTTAATATTTTAAAAAATATATTATTGCTGCATTTGCTTCTATAAGCTCCATATGTATAGATATTTTAAAAGTTGTGTAAAGCATTTAAAGGATGCATCTGAAGAAATTCATCCGACAATATATAATTAATTTATATTAAACTTAAACAAACTATAAAATAACGTCGATAACGTCTATGTAATTCAAACAATTGATCACAAGACAACAAGATGGGGTGACTAGAAAATACATTAATATTCATACATGTTGTTTTGTAATAATAAATAAAAAAAATATTTAATTTCATTAAAAACTTTTGTTTTATTTTCTCTCATTACAATATACATACGTCAAAAAATGTACACAAATGTAAGCAAATTGTAAATAAAAAAATGTTTTATTTGGTTAAGTATTAAATGAGGTAATTAACTTCATAAGTTTTTTTGGTAAATGTGTCAGTGTTTTACATTAATATTAAATTGTTTATAAAGTTGAATACTGATCAAAATCTCTCCAAATCACCTGTAATTCTAATCAAATTTATTTTAAGTCAATTTCATTTACATCAATTATAACGTCTTTTTTTATAATATTTAGTTAAACAAGAAAATTTGACCAGCTTTACGTTGTTTCCGGGTAATTTGGGGAAACCTAGTATTAAGACACTGTTCCCCACGCACCGCTCAATTTCCGACATATTGCATATTAAGCGGAGCGCCGTTCTTTGTCTACCAGAGCGGGAAAATGAAAATAATTTAGATATAATCATTCCCTAGAGTGGGGGTCGAACCCACAACCGTCAAGAATAACACTTGTTTGAAGCATTTACTGGATATTCGTTCCCACATTTTTTTATGGAACATTTTACAATACATATGTATGGAAGTCATTTTTGCTTTTTAAATATTATAAGCATAACAAAATAAATAATCACTTTCTATAACACCACGTAACGTACAACAACAGTGACTAATTTAAGTTTATATAAAAACAATAAAGTAACTTTAAATACAAATAAAATTGAACTTCGTTCTCCCCTATATATAAAAAAATAATTAAAAAGGTTTTATACCCACTAAATTCATCTATATATAAATTATGGATACATTTAAAATAAATATTATGCTTTAATATAAATATTATGAAAAAAGCCACATAGTGTGAGTTTCTAATGAATTTCAGAATCAATAAATTCTATGTCCAATATTTAAATATTCATGTAATAAAATAATTCCAGTCCAGTTCCAGAGGCGGCGCAGCGGCACGAAGTGTAACTGTAAAACCGACTGGTTGTGGGTTCGATCCCCACTCGATCTTCGCTTTAGTGTCGAGGCAAAGCGCGGCGTTGAATTCTGCCACTTAACATGCAATGCCTCCAGAATTCGGCAGAAAGTGGAGAACGGAGTGTCTTAACACTAGGTTCCCTCTGCCTACCTTGCCGTATGCAAATACAGCGTGAAACTGATTTAATTTAATAAAATAATTTACTATATTTTAATCTTTTTTTAAGTGTCTTGAAAAACGCCCAAGAGCTAATTAAACCATACTTTCTTTTCGAGCTACATTGAAATTCTCATACGGTTGCTACAATTTTTTTTAGTTAGCAATGTAACAAATTGAAACATTTTATTTAATTTTATAATAAAAAAAATTACTAATAAAAATTAGTTTTCTTTTTTTTTTCGTATTTAACATATTAATTGTTTAAATTACATATATGTATACTTTAAATATTCATAAAAACTCACCTATGTAACATTATTATAATAATGTAACATTATTATTATACAAACGTAGGTAACGCGATCACAGTATTAATTTCAATATGGAATTTGGTACTTCCATGGTATGGTCATTGACCAGGACAATGTCGAATTTGTCTTTATAGTTTTGTAGATTGGCATTCGTGTTGCGTCCTAGGAAACCTACTTTAATGATGACGTCACAGTGCTCCATCCCTTCCGCCATTCCCGCATCCCCTATATTGTCTCCCATTAAAAGTACATGATTTCTCTCTTTAACTTTTTGATAATAATCGGTATTTTTTATTGCAGTTTCATTCTTATTGTACGTGTGAATAACATCGCCTTTGATACCGATAATTATGTCATTGTCGTCGATGTCGAGAAAGTTTGAAATAACCTTGAACAGAACAAACATACTATTGCTTAGGAACTATCAATATATTTCATCACAAGTTAAGGGGCTTGGAGGGGATTTGTAAAGTGTGACAATGTATTAAGTAGAGAGGGTTCCTAAATTTCATGACATCAAATTTAAAAATATAATATCTATATATTCTAATTAATTATAATAAATTAGAAATTTAAGAACTGCTGCATTTAATAATTTTTATGTTTAAAATTGCTAAATACAGGAAAACGTAGTTAAATGGGATAACGATGGAACCTCTACTACTATAAAATAGTATAATAAAAATAACATAAATTTTTTAATTCCAATGGCGTCCCGGCATTATGTAATCGATTATCATTGTTAATCGGATTTTTCGAATATTATTATATGAGGATTGATTTTCAGGATTTTTTCAATGTTTATTATGTGTATGGCCCCGAAGAGACAGTTCATTGATAATGATTATTCATACTGATATCATATTAAAATGATAATATATTCATAAACATTAGAATATTGTTAGTAAATAATAGTAATAAGATGCCTCTATTGTATTGAAAACTGTACTTGCAATTGAAAGTGTCCAAAATCAAATAATTTAAACACATATTATATTTTATTTACAACAAAATTTACCTCGAAAAATTAAAAAAACAACATTTACACGAAAATACCTGTTCAAAACAAAAGTCCAGCACCCCTCCCCCTCCCCACCACATCAAACAGTTCTAGATACACTAATGGTAATTATGTCACAAAATAAAACAAATATAATAAATAAAACAAATGTAACATTAAGATCTGTGTTAAAGACATTGTGGCATTCAGATCCGTCATGAAAAGCCAAGATGAAATAAAAATAGTTTTATTCACCTTTACATGGGGTGGTAACAATTTAGCAGATGTTAACGCCGCCACAACACATTCTCCGAGTCCCGCGGAGAAAACAAGTACAGGCACTTGTTTCTGTTCACTCCACTCAATTAAATGTGACACACCAATTCTGCAAATTATTTTTTTATAAAACACTTTTTGTGGCAATAAATTATTATAAAAATTTTATTTTAATATGAGTAAAAACTCATATTAAAATATTTAGTATCAGTTATAGGAAAGCTAATTAAATCCAAATAATTCATATTTATTAATATACAAAAGAATTGCTTAAATAATCACACTTTTTTTTTGTTGTATACAGTCCATGTGGAACCTAGTAATAAGAAACAGTATGGAACACTCAGAATGCTCATTGTCTTTTTACCAGAGCAAGGAAATTTGCACCCACAGCCATTGTTCTTATAATCAGACTATAGGCAGCAGGGCTGCTATGGCCACAATTTATTATGTCCTTTTAACTAAAATTCTATAGTAATATGACCAAAAAATCACATTTTTTATAATTTTGGTACAAAAATCTTTACCGGAAGCTGTTGACCATTTTCTGACCCGCCTCCTCTAATTCGTTCCTTGGAAACTTCATTCCTCTGAAAATAACATGAAATTATTAAAAAAGATACCTTTGAGTTTTATTATATTCAAACACATTATTATTGATTCTCAATCACTTTAATTACATTTATCTCATGACAACAGCATTATGTCAACTTACTCTTCTTTACTATCACTTTTATTATAAAAGTAACATAAGCTGTAAGTACCTTAATAATTTATAAATAAATATCAAAACCATATATAACATACCTCTCCCTCATGTTAACAAATAATATTAATAAGTACATAGAATGAATCACTAATTTTAAAATACATACATAATATCAATGACATACATATATATATTAAATATTGGCAAACAATCATCTCTATGGTCTATCATAAGGGGCTCGTGCATGTAATTGTGTTTTCTTTCTAATTTTGCCTATATCTGATGTTGACTGTGTCGGTACACCTATTATATCTGTCCATTGTTCAGAACTAGGTATTTCAATAATTTTGTCATCTTGGTCCTGGTCCAGAGAGGAACAACTCTGGGTTTGATTTTCTACTTCGCCTTCATTATGTACTACTTCCATATCACTGTCTTTCATTTTTCCCTCACTTTTACCAATTGGTCAATGTGTCTATGTACTACATTCCCCTCCTGTATTTTAATTCTGTAACTACTAGGACCCTCTTTATCTACAATTTTTCCTGGCATCCACTTTTGCACTCCTAAATAGCTTCTGTACATAACATTCTTTCCTATGTCTATTTCTCTCTGCGTTTTTTTACATTCTTTTCAAACTGCTGTTCTCTTTTCCTTTGTCTACTAGTATTGGGATGTACAGTGTCTAATAATGTTCTTAACTGCCTATTCATTAACAACTCTGCTGGACTTTTGTTTGTAGCTGAACAAGGAGTAACTCGCAGACTTAGCGAAATCTTAGGGAGCTTAACGTCCCAAGGCATATTTTGCATTTTCTTTAATTTATTTTTAAGTTTGTACCATTCTTTCGGCCTGGCCATTTGTGGCTAGATGGTGTGGAACAGTGTCCTGGATCCCATAGCTATTGGTTTTTCAATCCCGTTTTCCATAACGTGCGATAACACCACACCAACGCCATATTCTGAATCATAAGTTAATATCAATGGCTTACATACATCGTAATGCGTCAGAACTTATTTGATTCTTAGCCATATCAAAAGCATCTTGTTCTGTTTCAGTCCACTTCCAAATAGTCTTTTTATCTAATAATCTATGAAGAGGTTCCAGCATAGTTGCCTTATGAGGAATAAAATGCTCATAGAAATTATAAAGCCCTAAAAATGCTTGTAATTCCTGCACATTCTTTGGCACTGGAGTATTCATGATTGCCTCTATTTTACTAGCCGCAGGACGTATGCCCTCTGCGTCAATAACAAAACCCAAGAACTCCACACTTTTTTGAGCAAATCTACATTTATCCTTATTTAATCGCAAGCCTGCTTTCGCTATACAGTTTAACACAATGTCTAACCGATTGTACATTTCTTCATAAGAACGTCCTGTTGTGATAATATCATCTAGCAACACCGCTACACCAGGTATATTAGCTAACAATGACGACATAATACGTTGAAAAATTCCAGGACTAGCCTTCACACCAAACGCTAGCCTATGAACTGCAAACAAGCCTTTACATGTATTTAATGTCAACAATTTGGCAGTCTTATCATCTACTGGTACTTGAGTATATGCTCTGTCTAAATCAAGAGTTGTGAAAATCTTTCCCCCAGCCAGTAACGCAAAAATCTCACTAGCAGTTGGCATTGGGTATGTGTCAGATTCTGTGGCTTCATTTACAGTGCTACGATAATCACCACATAAGCGTATATTTCCATTCTTTTCAATAATTGGTACGACTGGAGTTGCTTATTCTGAGTAGGGGATCGGCTTCAGAACGCCCTCAGCAACCATGTTGTCTATTTCTTTTTCTACTCGTTCCTTAAGGGCATACGGCACAGGTCGCGCCTTCAAAAACTTCGGTATAACATTTGGTGACAGTTTTATAGATACTGGCTCTCCATGATACATTCCTAAACTTGAGTCAAAAATATTCTTATACTTAATTAATAAATTTTGATAATTTTCACATTCGGTAACTGTATTTACTTTTATAAAAATGTTTACAAGTTGAAACCAGTCTCGACCAAGTAAATTTGGACCACTACCATGAGCTACAATAACATTTAGTTGTAAATTATTTAAATCTTTATACTGCACTTGAATGTTCAATTGGCCTAACAACTTTACAGGTGTATCAGTCCATGTTGATAATTGTATGGATAACGGTTGTTCTTTTGAGAATCCGGTAAACTATTAAATGTTTTCTTATTAATTAAAGAATATGAAGCACCCGAGTCCACTTGCATTGTTACACTAACACCACATAATAACACCTTAACCTCAACAGGCGGTATTTTCTGTCGATAATTACATTTATCTTTGCTAAAACAATATATTCCATTAAGAAGTTCACCCGTTTTGTCAACTTCCGCTGCATAATACATTTTCCTACCATTACTCTGTTTACGTTTCTGTGTGCATATTTTTTCTATGTGTCCTTTTTTGTTACAATAATTACAAATGGTGTTAATAAATAGACATACACCACTATGCTTGGCACCGCATCTGTAGCACAAACGATACTTGATCTTCCAAGAATTTTCATGTACAGCTCCTATATCCATAGCTTCTACGTTAGATGTCTTATTCCTCGCAATAACCAAAGATGTCCCCGCTGATTACATCAAGGTTACATCTTGATGTGCTATCTCTGCTGCAATCATTTCATCTAGAACTTCTTGGTATTGCAATTTGTTCCGCTTTAATAAATCAAATTTTAGTTTTTCATCGCGCATCCCACACACAAGGCGATCTTTGAGATTTCGTTCTCAATTGTCAAAATTACAGTAAGCACCTATTTTCCGTAACTCTGTATTGTAGTCACTAGCTCTTTCACCATCTTGTTGATTCCGAT
Source organism: Heliconius sara (assembly GCA_917862395.2). Taxonomy (NCBI): domain Eukaryota; kingdom Metazoa; phylum Arthropoda; class Insecta; order Lepidoptera; family Nymphalidae; genus Heliconius; species Heliconius sara. The sequence goes on along the minus strand of OU860796.2, from coordinate 3,122,380 downwards.
TGTAAAATCTGTATGTCATAGTAATTTCATTCACCCTAGGTGTATAGTGTCTTGCCAATATATCAATAATAGTTTCATATCTGACTTCATATGTTTGTAATGGTGTTATTAACGCTACCACTAGTTCGTAAACTTGTGCTCCACAAACGGTAAAAAAGTTTGCTCTTCTAGCTTTATCCGTAACAATGTTGTTCGCAATGAAACAATAATTCAATCTGTCTATATAATGTCGAAAGTCTTCATTTCCGGGTTGGTACTCGTGAAATTTAATTGATTGTAAATGTGTCATGTTTGTACATGAGTTTTAAGTAAACAAAACTTTATCTCCTCGCCACTATTATATTCAAACACATTATTATTGATTCTCAATCACTTTAATTACATTTATCTCATGACAACAGCATTATGTCAACTTACCCTTCTTTACTATCACTTTTATTATAAAAGTAACATAAGCTGTGGGTACCTTAATAATTTATAAATAAATATCAAAACCATATATAACAAGTTTTAAATAAAATTTGTGTTGTTACTGTGTTACAAAATATTGAAAACTCTAATAACTTTTAGAACTTATTCACCATCACTCAAAAATATATGTAATTATTTAAAAGTCAACCCTGAAAATTATATTGAACAACATAAATAATAATACAAACATAATAATTGTGAAAAATTGAGCTAATAGTAACAGTTCTTTACATTGACTTTTGTTTTCTTTTAGCTGTTTTCCGAATATAGCTATGGAAGCACTATGTGGCTGCTTGATTAGAAGTCATCAGACAAAGGCTAGAGTGCCTCCTGCACAAGTTAAACTTAAGCTAGCAGCCGTGAAATATCACCTTTCAATTATTTTTTATAACAAAATGCCTGTATCTTGCTTGTGTTTTTACATATATTATACCTATAGCACTTCTGAGGAATGTAGCTTTCATACAAAACAGACAAAAGTAAATCAGACCAGACCATTGAGTTTAAACAAATAAAATTTACTGCTTAATATAAAAATTGTTGTTTAGTTATAATTGTAACTTGAAAATTACACATAATAATTGAATAATAAATATTGTAAATAATAGTCCCTTACATAATATATATAAAATAAACAAACTTACTTGAGTAAATCATGGGCCTTCACATACCACTCTATCATATGCTCAATTTTTTCTCCAATTTTCATATGGGAATCTACTTCTATTGGCTTATAAAAATTAGCTAGGCTTATTTCTTTATCTTTATAATCTTGTGGTATTGAAGGACATTCTCTAAACATACCTAAAAAGTTTACCATTAATTAAATAATAATATAATAAATAATATACAATTGTTGTAAAGAATAAACTGTATAATGGTATATATGAGTATGAATCATGATATAAAATCTAACTATTTAAGCTTTTATTGAATGAAATAAACAACAATATATTAATACATATGTACAGTAATATTAATAAATATTTTATATGATATATAGAAAAAAAATACCAAAACTAGTTTGCACCACATCCCCATTATCCAAATTATGTCTAGTCAGTGTGTGGTCGAAGTCAGTTACAATCTGAAGCTTTTTATGACCACCAGCTATTAGAAGATTTATTTTCTTTAATAAATCCTTTTTATCATTGACATGCACATTCGATTTACATAGCTCAGGTATTTCATCTAGATTTGCTACCGCATTCATAGCTGATACCTATAAATTTAATTGATAAGAAATTTTTGAATATAAAATATACACTGAACACTAAATAATATTTAAATAAAAAAATGTACTTAATATATTACAGTTCCTCGCACATTTTTTATTAACGGTTAATAATTACTACTTATTAGACAGACCTTTGAACAGAATTGACTTTTGAAGTTAGTGTGATTAATTACAGATTTATTGAAAATAAATTTAAAGTGAAAAGTTGAAGAAGTAAAAGAGCGAGCGACTAGTGTCATAAAGTGACAATTTGACAAAGGTCATCTTTCATTTCACGACATTCTTATATGTCGTACAGCGTACACAAACAATGCTGCCAACATTTGGCAATATTTACCTTGTAATGCACCACTGAATTAATACGGTAACAAAAATTTATGACTATTGCAATTTCGCAAAATATATTATTTTATACCGAAAAAATATATGAGAAAATCTATTATTAAATTAACAGAATTCAAATAAAAAATAAACTATAGAAATCAGTGTTTTTTCCTTTCTTTTTGTTCTTCGGTAGCTTATACGCTTGCCTAGGCCTGCTAAATCACCAATACAAGAGTGTAAACCTGAGTTTCGCTTGACTTGTGAGACCTTACTGTCCTATCGTCGCGATCGTTTTGATAACGTTGAACGAAAGTGTCATTTGGCTACGGTTTTTCTCTTCCATCGTCGACTTTCCTACATCTCCATACATTTTGATATCGTACAGAAAGTTAGAAATGCCACTTGGCTAGGCCCTCTTGTCGCCTTTCCGGACAGTAATCTTAAATTCTGTTTCTACGTTTGTGATAGCTCGGCCAGCCCTGCTCAAACTCCAAACCTTCCTTTGACTCCTATCATGTTCCTCATACCATTCGTGTAATAGTACATTTTTGATTACTTGGCTTATATTAAAATAAACCAGTACATAGTACAATTCATTGTTTATTTGTAAAGGGTGCGGCACATAGATCTCTCCTCTTTTGGAAATAAATAAAATCAAAACCTTTTGACATAAATTCAAATATTTTTTATTGAAATATAGTGCAAAGAATGCCGTTTACAATAACATATTACATTAACGAGTTTTGCAAAATACATTACTTTAATGTGGCCGACATTCCGTTGTTAATGCACTCTACAGAGAGACTAAACTTCTCGGAAATGAGAACATGTTTGAAGCCAGTCGTGGCGCAGCGGCACGAATTGTGACTGTAAAACTGACTGGTTGTGTGTTCGATTCACACTCGAGGAGATGAAATATTTACTTAAATTTATATTTCCATTTCTTTGCTCTAGTGTCGAGGATAAGCGCGGCGTTGAGTTCTGCCACTCAATACGCAATGCCTCCAGAATTCAGCAGAAAGTGGGGAACTGATTGTCTTTACACTAGGTTCCCTCTGCCTTGCTGTATTGCTTTAAAAAAATATATAAATATTGCTGTGCGCCCGCACATGACAATATTATTGACAATAACTCGTCTTCTTAATATTTCCGTGGCAATAACAGAATTTCTAGAAATCTACAATAACATTGCACAATATCGAAAAATCGGACGCACATACACAATATTATTGACAATACGTACTTAATTACAATATTATTGTACGTGTACGTACGCCAGGCTATTATGACCTATGTACATATGTCTCGCAAACCATCACAAGCCAAACGGGGCAGTAAGAGTAAGACACTGGTTTTGGCAACTTTTACAAGTGTGTAAGCGGCCTAAAACACTCTATGCACTGTAGACACTTGCGTTGCTTTCGGCACCGTTTATTAGGGATACCCGAGGTTAGATATAACATCGATATTTTTTTTGCACACATCGTAATCATTAATAAGGCAACTATAATATTACACCACATTTTAATTAAAATAAAAATCATAAAAGTTGTACAAAAATTTAATCATTATTTAAAAAAAACATTATATAAAATAATTATTTTGAAGCAAGTGTACGCGACTAAATTTCGATTGTGTCCCTGCTGATATTGTTTTTTTTTTTAATAAAAAAAATATCTATCTGCTAAGATCGATGTTCATTGAAAATCATCGATGATCATCGGGCATCCCTACCTGTCATATGATATAGCGAATCAGATAAACACCATAATAAGCGTAAACTCTACAAAATATAATATTTTTTGGTAAAACTGGTTACCTTGGTTTCCAGTTTCTTAAACTGGCCATATTTAGTAACATAACATTAAGGCTCATATTTAGTCATTATTAATTGACTGATCATTGAAATTTGTTATTTAAGTATAATATAAAATTCCCAAGTAGTACAGTATAATATAGTTATCCCTTAATTTATGTTTAAAATGCCTCGGAAGAGTGTCACTCGCTTAGGAAGGGATACAGCAGCGGCGCGGCGGGCGAGAATTGATCGATTGAAAGAATTACGTGTTCAAACAGAATTCAGAAAACGAGAAAATGCAATAAAACGTAAAGCCAAGCGAGAAGCTGACAAGAGAGTTGGTGAATCAAATTATCAGTCACGAGAAAAGCTAGAGGCCCAAGAAGAATGTCAAACAATGTTAAGAACATCACAAAGTTTGTTTCGAAGCCAACGTCATTTAAACAGACAAGCAAAGCAGCAGGCATCCAATAGAACGAGACAAGCTCCAGAACAATTACAGGCGAAAAGAACCGCTATTACTCATATGATAGCTGCTATCAACAATGATGTACTACAAAATCCCAGATCCTTGTCATGGTCAACTTTACGCAAACTGTTCGCGCGTGTCAGATGTCCGAAATCTTATCATATATGCACCATAAGAAAACATTTAATTTTACAGGATAGGTGAGCACTCACCCATCTATGACAGTAGGTCTATAACTAGGAATACAATAATATAATTCAATGGCCTTTAGTGCAGCTTTTAATAGCTAGCAAATATTATCTTCAAGGATTAATTTAATATCAACATAAAATCTTTTTTAATGGAAAAACATCCCTATATTAAAAAAATATTGTTTTAATTTACTTGTTGTATAAGGCAGTTACATCCTCAGAGTAGTTATAATTTATACATAACTTAAGAACAAGAATAAATATATATATATAAGTATACTCAAGGAAAACAAATGAATTTTCACAATAGTTATGTTGTATATAATGTTAGTTAATAATTAAGAACACAGCACATGGATTAAACTGAAAACCTGCACTATGTCTGTCTTGTTTGATGGGAAAACAAGGCAAATGAGCATATGGGACATTTTATTTATGGACAAAAAATTGGGACATAATATGTCCTAATTAAACCAGCATTGCTATATTATGGCAATGCTGGTTTAGTAGTACCTTGTATTAATAAATCTATTTCTTTTTTGTAAGATTATGTTTTCTACAATAATCAATTTACACTATTTTTGTTATTTTACAGAACTCTTTATTTCAATGACTATTTACATTAATCCCATTATCTTGGGTCTCAGAAATCAAAAGTTGTGGTTAAGGGATATCAGTCTGATTGGTTTCTTACGTCATCTGGTGTCCCGCAAGGTTCTCATCCGGCCTTCTATTTTTTAATATTTTTATTAATGATATTGGATGCTGCTTCTTATATTCAGATTATTGTCTATTCGCCGACGACATGAAAATTTGTAAAACCATCAACAATTCCACCGATGCAATCTTACTCCAAGACCTTGTTCGATTGACAAATTGGTGCTTTGGTGCAAACGCGTTTTAGTAGGAAAAAAGTGCCACCTTATTCTCATTATCATTTAAATGGGATAATTCTAAACGAGGCAGCCACAGTTCGTTATCTGGGCGTTACTTATTATTATTGGCTAAAGTTCAATGTGCATATCGACAATATAGTAAGCAAGACATTTAAGACCTTGGGTTTCGTCCTAAGAAATTGCAGAGAATTTAGGAAGTGCGAAACCAAAATTACTGGTTTTTTAATGCTTTAGTCCGTAGTGATCTCGAATACTGCAGTGTAGCATGGAATCCGCACTACGTTATCTACATAAAAAGAATCGAGCGCGTACAGAAAAGGTTTCTCTGGCACCTTTCTTATCAGTGTAATCTAAGCAAATCACTTACAACTTATGCTGATAGACAGATTTTTTCAACATGGATTCTTTGCTTAACAGAAGATTGGTTCTTGACTGCCTATTTTTATTCAAGTTAGTTAATGGACTTATTGACTGTCCTCAACTTTTAACAACGCTGCGTTTTCCAGCTCCAGCCAAACTACACAGGCGTTGTAGGTACGACCTATTTACCTCTGCTACAAGTTCTACTAACTTAGGCAAATTTTCTCCAATAAAACGTATCACTACACATTTTAATAGTATATCCAAAAAGGTAGACATTGACATTTTCTTTGATAAACGGCCCTTATTTCGTGACAAAATTTTGAAGTCCTTGAGATCTAAGTAAACGTGTTTGCTCATTATTAATTCGTGTTAATGATTGTTTTTTTTTGATCTTGTGTATTTGCAATTAGCTTTTATTTTATTTTTATATATTTTTACGTATATATTTTTAATATAATATTTATATTGTAGGTGAAAAACTAGCATGTCGTCAACACCTATAATTGTGGCTGCAATTGGTATTTTGTATTAAGTTTTGTACTGTGTATTTTCTAATCTTGTTAGTGTAAGCTGTGTTGTTGGTGTTATTTATTTATTTATAAATAAATAACACCAATATTTATTTATTTATAAATGTATATTTATTAATAACCAAAATTTATTTATTTATAAAAGTTTATTTATTATATATTATAAATATTTATTTATTTGTAAGTAAATAAATAAATTAAATAATCACTTAGGAGCGCTTCGCATTCCTTGGATCCGATACCCCAATTCATATCAACCTCCGGTCCAAAAGCGACAATAAGTTAAAGGTACCTATGTGTAATACAGTAGGTTTCAATGATTCCTTCACTATGAAAAGCGTCTTTTTGTGGAATGACTTACCATCTTCTATCCGTCACAGTAAATCCGTTCACGTCTTTAAAAAATCCTTGAAGCAGTACTATTTGGCAAAACAAAATAATATTTAGTATGTATATATGTACCTATATGTATATGTATGTGTATATATATATATATATATATATATATATATATATATATATATATATATATATATATATATATATATATATATATATATATATATATATATATATATATTCTGTATTTATTATATGTAAACTATATCACACCTATAATGTTGTATATGTATTTTGGGTCTCATAAATATTTTTATTATTAACTAACTTTTTATGCAATACACGGTTTCTATATTATTATTTTATTGTAAATGTTTACGCCCAAGGTTACCTGTAAGAGATCACTAATAGTGATACCTTATCACTTTTCCACTAATAGTGATACCTTATCGCCTTTGCATCCCAGTTATATTTCTACAATTAAGGATTCTATTTAGTTTTTATGTACTTATAGTTTGTGTGTGCAATAAAGAATTTTATCTATCTATCTATCTAAATAATTTAAGGATCCCAATGGGAATGAAAATGTAGAATCTAGTTATAAAATAAATATTTAATAACACATTTGATAGGTATGCATTTACATTTAAGAGATTATAAAAATCTTAAATTTTATTTTTATATCTGATTAATAAAAAAGGCATCTTCATTATCACGTAATGAAACAAAACGTACGCTGGTGATTATTACATATATTTTTTTATACTTTTTCTGTCGTGCTCATTTCACCTACATTTTTGTATAGTACCCATTACAAGCTCAATCAAATATATACTTTTACTTATTTCTAATATAATTTTGTGTATGGGATCATCACAATACCAAAATAGACAAATATCAAAACCAATAAATATTAAATATTATGTAAAGGTAAGTGAAGCTTTAGTTATTTTAAGTATCTGTCTATTTCTTTTAACAATTCTAATCACATTAATCAACCTTTCAACCCGTTTAAATAAGTTATCTAAGAAATATACTAAATATAACGAAAAACATAATTTTACACACATGTAAATTAGGGGGCCATTTTAAATTATTACATATACATATATAACCTATAGTATTAAACAATGTGTTAAAATTAACCGGAATATATAATATCTGTACAAAATTAGTCCAATATTTAAATGTGAACGGGATTCGAAACGGCGCCTCATGGATTCCGTCCAAGCGTCCTCACCACTAAGGCATCCATTTTAATCAATCCAATACAAATATAATAGCTACGTTCACATTTTTATACATTTTTATTCTAATATTTTTCTATTCTTAGTTTGAAATAACACTTTATAAATGTTTAAAAAAGCCTAGCTTAAAGGAAATTTACGACAAATAATAACTAATGGTAGTACTATATTACAACCAAAGAGTGGCAGTTTTTACCGGGGATATTACGGAGCTCCGCAACCGTAAATGGAACTCTTGGATATACGAAATAAAGAACCTTTATATCCTTAACCGAATGCGATAAGAAAGTAGAGAATAATTTCGAAAATGGGCTCACCCCTAGTGCTTAGTATGAATTAGCGATAAGTACAAAGAACTTTTTCTACTACAAAAAGATAAACTAGAAACATCACAAGCTGTCAACAACAGCGACAGGAATATATTATTTGAGATTATCCGTTGGTTTTAGATAATTTCTTTTACAGATCATAGATTTTTGTGAGATTTATTTATTAAAGAATCTCCAGTGGACAGTTTGTGATGTGTGTGTGTCTGTGTATCTTATTCTAGTATCCGTAACGGAAAGCTAAATAGTATTGTTGTATCCGTATCCGAAACGTTACATCCGTAATATCCCCAGCTTTTACACAAATGTTTTAAAGTGAAGTAACTGATTTGTGCTGGTCTTAGTTTGAATTATAAATCACACTCTTAAATCGACTTATTGAGAGGAGCAGTGCAAAAGTTTCTTAAGGTGAATGATTTTCGGGGAAAAAAATATAGATTGTGTGGATCATAATCAGCCTTCGGGTATATGCTGTAACGGGGCGGTGGGTCAGCGTCCGATAAACGCAGCTGAAACGTAGTAGTAAACGCAATGAAGTATTTTCATTTCTTCACTCTGATAAAATGACAAAGCATGGCGTTAAGATACGTCACATAGCGCGCAATGTCTTAAAAATAGAGTTGAAAGTGAACACTGGGTTTCCGCTGTCTACACTACTATGTGGGGCATATTGCGTTAATATGCGTTAAGTAAAAAAATATGTAAAACCAAGTATATATAATATATGTGCATACATACAAGTATATCAGAATAATAGACAGGAATATTTTAACGATGACAAACTTTGATATATACGATAATTCGGACTCAACATACAATGTCTCTAAAAATGTGTGGAAATGCTGACCAACAGGTTCCTTCTAAAAAAAACTTTCTTCTAAATACAGGAAAATAATAAATATAAAAAATCTACATGTCCTTCAAGCCACCTTGCACTAAAAATCTCATAGTCTATATATTTTTTTACAATTTCACTTAACATCACGATCACAGTAGACGATAATATATAAAAATTGCACTTTTATTTCAAAACTATTACTAAACAAAAAATTATAATCTATATCTAAAAAGAAAAACAGGATGCGTGTAAAGAGATTCTAATCTCCGGTCTGTTGGTCTGTCTGTCAAAATATTGTTTTCTCAAGATCGCGAGCTGAAACTAACATGAAATATCCAAGTCTACACTCTCTTGGGGATCAGAAAAATTCCACTTGTAAGTCAAAGCAATTAAAAGATATGAGCATTTATGGTTCGTCTTTTTCGCTTAAAATATTAATTTATTATTAATACCCTATTTGTTAATTAGACAAAAAATACAATATAATATTTGACAAGCAGTAAGAAAGTTATAGTATAAGGAAAAAAACAGAAATTTTTATATGATAACAGAAAAAAAATCATTGCATACAAATTTTGTGAATATATCCAAGCAATATTAAATTTAACAATTTTTACAAGTTCTATTCCCCGCTGACTAACAATCGTGAAAGTGGTACAAAACTCACTGTGGGCGAGTTCAACACACAGTTGGAAGATTTATATTACATTTCGTCCAAATTAACAGTCAATATTTTTTTAATAATATAAGTATATTATTTAATTGATTGTGTTAATTATAAAGTGGTCTGAGCAAAATTGTTTAGCAACAGTTTTGAAATGCAACATTATAATCGAAAAATATATATATTATAATCAAATAATACAATTTTAAGCACACAAATATAATTGAATAGTTTTCATATTAACTCAGGTCAGTCGTCGCTTATTCGTCTCCTTTTTTTATTTTTACTCTTTTCCATCGCCTCCATCCTCATGTCTTCCAAGTCTTCCATAATACCTGAAAATATATTTATTAATATTATACATATCAATAACCTGCTCAGGCAGCCGTAAGATATAAATAAACCATAAAAATGTTACTTCACAAAATAAATAAATAAATAAATATAGAAATAATATGTTGATAGATATAGTCCGTCAAAACTCTTATTGACAATCGGAGGTACTCGCGTAAAATTGCGCAGAATACCTATGCGCAGAAAACGTTCCATCAGTGTTACCCTTTTATTTTGTTATACCCAACGCTTAGCAAATCATAATTAAAAGGTAATTGAAATATCTGATCATCTTTATGTTCTTATAACTATACAAAACGAAAATTTTATGAGGATATCTATAAAATTTAGCAGTTCCATACATCATTGTCGAGAATAAAATTTTAGAAAAAAGTATTTTTTTTTTAGTAATGAACAGGAGTCATTTCAAACTATCAGCTTCACGCTGTATCCCGCACACTGCAGGGTAGGCAGAGGGAACGTAGTGAAAGACACTCCGTTCCCCACTTTCTGCCTCGACGCCGCGCTTTGCCTCGACACCAGAGCGAAGAAATGGAAATATAAATTTAAGTAAATATTTCATCTCCTCGACTGGGGATCGAACCCACAACCAGTCGGTTTACAGTCTACAGTCACACCTTGTGCTGCTGCGCCACGACCGGCCTCAAACTAAACTAAACTAAACTTCTGCTTACATAACTAATGAAACATGATATTTATTTATATACTGTCTACACCTATGTACAACATAAATATTCAGTATGCGTATTATACAGTACTATACAATATGGACAAAGAAAGATCTGGCAATATTTAAACTTCTAAAAGATTATATAAAAAAAAATATTGGGTAAATTATAAAAATTAATTTTGAGATACAAAAAATTAAAGTCTGGTATCCCTTTGCCTTATCGTGTTACTGTGCGTCAGTGTGACCGCTACATCTTTACAGAAAATTCGTACCCACACATATTTATAAGTACAATCGAGCTCACAATATATATGTACATATGGTTCAAACAAAAATATAATTAATTGTAAACAAAAATGCCTTTTATCGTTTTCATTGCTTGCTTTTTATAAATATTTTAATTAAAACGGTAATAAATATTTTTTTATTTGATTTTTTGATTAATTGATGAAGATATCTAATTATTTTTATAAATTAACACTGTAGCTGCACGCCATTCCTTTTAATTTTTGCTTTTATATTTAATATTTTATTTATTTAAACTTTATTTTTTACAACTTTTTTATAATTAAAAAATTAAAAGGTAATTTTAATATGGTTTTACATAAAATCATATTTTTTTTAATTTACGTAAAACCATATTGAAATTACCTTTTCAATTTTACTTTTTTATTGAACTTGAATTGATGAGGGCTTTGATGTGGCCCCATTATAATAATTACAATTCAGTACTTAATTTAATTTTTAAATTTGCTTATCCATAACTTGATTTTGCATGTCGTTTAATCTAACACGCTAATTATTATAACATTACTAGACAAATATGCTTTACTGCGCCATTTTGTATATATGACACTATCATATATAATAATATATAATATATTCATATTTCATAGCAATGAACTGACAGCGTTGCGCTCGACTGTACCGTAGTGGTGTGACCGCCCGCGCTCACGCCGCACCGACTCCCCGCGAGCCCTCGCGGGAGATCGGTGCGGCGTGAGAGGGTGTCTATGTGCAGATATCGAAATACGCTTTCTGCGCAATTCTACCGCGCGTGCTTCCCATACGCAATAACGATAGTGTCGGACTATAGCACTGTAAACAATATTATAGAACTTACTTTCTTAATGTTTATAACTATTTACTATTGTTTTTTTTTTTCTCATTTCACAATTTAATTTCTTACCTATTTTCTTGCTCAAATATTCTTCTCGTTGTTGTCGCGCAAAGCTCGACTCCATTGTAGGGTCGTCATCGTCGTCCATGTCCCGATACCTGACAAAATATCATATTATGTAGATTGTTTCTTTAGATCCACGTTACCGGGTATATCTATCCATATATAAGGGTAGCCAGATGGAAACTAGTGTTAAGGCACTTGGGCACCAGCACTTGGGTGGTTCTAGATATTGATGAGTAAGTGTTGAATAGCGGATTTCGACGCCGCGCTTTGCCTTGTATCAGGGTGAGGAGACTAAAATAGCTAATTCTCCCAAATGTCAGAAATGAAGCCAGATCACATACTAATCGACTAATATAATTGTTTTCCGTAAAAGATCAAGTTTAATGTAATGCATATAGTATAACCGCCGTATTAGACAAAATTGTAGGGCTTTGGTATCAATTTTACCCCTGGTCAAATGCAAGCAAGGGTCCAAATGAATGTCAGGTACTGTTGCATTAATTTAAATCTTGTTCTCCAGTAGGGTCGACGAGCCGTGGCCGCCCTTAAGGTAGCTGTAGTTGAGTTGATTTTTATTTTTTCTTACTTTTATTTATATCTCCCGAGCGTCATTTGTGTTTATTTGCTTCGATTGTACTAATTGTATCGAACAATAAATAAATACAAATGAATCTAACCAAGCAGTAGTCTGTACACAACTTACTTAGATTTATCATATCCAAATATTTCTTTAATGTGTTTCGAATAGTCCATGTTTTCGTCGCCATCATCAATGAAGTCATCCATTTCTGAGTCGTACTCTGAATCCGATTCTACGACGCGACCTGAAACATTTTAACAAAAATAATTTATGCAACTAAAATCGTGGCGTTAAGTTCCGGCGCAATGCTTCGAGTAGGCGGCGGAAAGTAGAAAAGGAAGTGTCCTTACGGGATGCAACGTGAAACATAAGAAACACAATAACAACATAAACATTGAAGTAAATAGTAAAATACCATAAATCTCGTTTAATACGCCAAAAACTGGCAAACGGGAAATAAAACGTTATTTTTACATTGTGTGTTTTGTTTTGTTGTATAGAAAATACAAGACTATCGAGGTCGTGAAGCAGCGACACAGCATCCAACTGTGATCGCTGCAGTTGTGTATTCGATTTCCAATTGGATTTTTTTTTTTTTTATGGAAAAGACACGGCAAACGAGCGTGCCCTGATGCACGTGATGGTACGTGCACCTGATGGTAAGTGATTACCGCCGCCCACGGCCCCGTGCAACCCCAGAGGAGCTACAGGTGCGTTGCCGGCCTTTAAGATGGGTTGGGCGCCGGGGCCCGGCATTACCTGATGCGAAACGAAGTGGCATAAAGCCACTACTTCACGCCGGTTTTAATGCCGGGGGTGGTAATGATCCGGTCTAGTCTGCCCATGCGTGTTGCCATTGCTGGCGACGTGACTCTACCACATGTACTTTAGTCGCCTCTTACGACACCACCAGTACCAGGATGATCCTATTCTAGGCCGGGATCACACGGCACAAAATGGATGGATTGGCTAAATTATTTTCTCAATTTGATAACCAGACCAAAGGTGGCGCTGAGTTTTTATATATATTGTTAGGGTGGTGCGTGGGAAACTAGCCTCATAATTATCCTCTGCCTACTCTGCTATATGCAGGATCAATAAAAAATGAATATGAAACTTACGTTTCTGCATTCTCCTATCATCTTGCTGTTTTCTTTTACCATCGCCTGGTTGTCGGACGCCATTTTTGCTTAAGGAATTTACATGTTTGTCAAAATCAAATGAATTTCCTATAACAGGTTTACTAGGACCAGCGCCTGGTTTTCTCTCTGGCCTTTTCTGTTGTAATTTACTATTCTCCAAACGTTTATCCTTCAATTGTCCATTTAATTTGTTCTCTATGGGTTTCTTCACTAATTGACTCGAACTTTCCTTGTTTAGTTTTGGCACTGGCTTGCTATGACCATTCATTCTGTTATCTATCGACTTCGGCAATAACTTCTTTTCATTTGAATTCTTATCTATCCTGTATGTGTTTTGGCTTTTTAAATCTATACTCTTTTTAATATCACGTTCTTTCGAGCCCATTTTGCTTCGATCTGCTATTTTTTCCTTCATCTTATCATATGTTTTACTTTCTAATTTTATTTTAGATTTTTCTGAACGTTCCGTATCTTTGTTAAGTTTTTCCATTTCGCGATCTATTCTGTCTCTCTCAGCTTTTAGTTTGTAGAGTCTTTCTTTGTCCAGCTTTTCTTTTTCATACTTTTCTCTCTCCCGTTCTCTTTCTAATTTGGACCTTTCTTTTTCTTTATCATATCTGTCTTTTTCTTTGTCAAATCTCTCTCTTTCTCGATCATATCTCTCTTTTTCCCTATCAAATCTCTCTTTTTCAAGACGCATTCGCTCTTTATCTTTTTGTAATCTCTCTCTTTCACGGTCGTGTGAATTTCTATCTTTTTCCCGCTCATACACTTTGGGTGACTCACTTTTATTTGCATTTCTATCGGTTAGTTTAGGTATGCGACCAAAGCCACCATTTGGTGTTGATGATTCTGGTTTCCGGTCTCTTTCGCTTTTATGCGACTTTTCTTCTCTTGGAACTGAGAATAAAATATAATAACATAAAACATTGGGTACTACGTAAAATATATTTATGTAAAAAACCTATTCTTAATATTAAATTATCAACTAGAGGCCATTGTGGCGCTATGGGTCAGTGTCTAACTGTAAGAACGATGGATGTGGGTTCGATCCCCACTCGAGCAAGTAATATATTTAGATTTAAATATATGAAATTAATACATGTTTCGTTGAGTTTCGCCACTCAACACGCAATACCTCCAGAATTCGGCGGAAAATGGGGAACGGAGTGTCGAACTGTTGGGATAGCTGTATCCTGCACGCAGCAATCTGGTTCTTTATATAGTTCCCATCGCCTACCCTGTTATATGCGGAGTACATAACGAAGCTAACAAAACATACCTTTTTTCCCTGCTTTGGCCGCCTCAATACGTTCTTGCCTTCTCCGTTGACGCGCCATTTCCTCTTCGTATTCTCTCTTTTGTTTCTTCGTCATCAATCTATCGGGCTCGGGTTCTGTAATAGCTTTCTTTGCAACTTCGATTGGCTCCGTTTTTTTTTGTTCGGCCAATTTCAAAAGTTGATTGAAGTCTATGGGAGGGGGCGCGGGCTTCCTTATTTTGGGCTTTTCAGATTTTTCATCCTTTTTCTTTTCTGGTTCATATTTTTGTGGTGGAGATAATTCTCGATCTGTAAAATTTATTTATAATAATAATAGTGAGTAAACTAAGCACCTACAACATTTATGATAATAAAAGAAATATTTGAGACATTGTTTGTTAAGTTGAGCAAGTAGCAGGGTAGATAGAGGGAGCTTAGTGTTAAGGCACTGCGCTCCCCACTTTCCGCCGAATTCTGGAGACGTTGTTATAATGGTTGCTAAACGCTTCGCTTTGCCACAACACCAAAGCGAATGAAATGAAAATATTAAATATTTCGATTCCCCCAGTGGGAAGAAAAACAATAACACGCTTATGCCCCTACAGCACAATGGCCTAGTGCGGAATGCAGTGTCTTAACATTTTGTCCCCTCTGCCTGACCTACTATGAGTTATACGGCATGAAACAGGTGGGGAGATATGCCATTTTCTCAGTAAGATGTCAAGTATTTAAATATAATTTTATTCTATCTTATTATTAAGTTGTCAAATGACGAATGAGCATCAAGGAAATTAAAAAAATCAGGTCAGGTTCTTACTAACCCTTCATAAGAATCAAGTACCTAATATTATTATATGATTATTTTTATTAGCTTCACTCTGTATCTATTATCTGTTAGTACTTATAGAGAAGAGCCAATTGGTGTTAAAATACTCCGTTAATTCGAGACATTGCGTATTAAGTGGTGGCAATCAACCCCCCGTTTGTCCTATTCTTAGAGCAAGGAAATGAAAATATTAAATACTTTATTTTTCCCTCGAGTGGCAATCGAACACACCTTTCACACGCTTATACACGCTCTTTCCACTACGAGACAATGGTCTCATCATTTCGTAAGATAATTATATTAACATTAACAAGTTTTTAATAAATTATTATAAAATAGTACATACCACCATTTTCGGTTCGGCGTCTCCTTTTATGAGGTACAGGTTCATCTTCATGCTGTAAAGCATTTTTCACTCTTTCTCTCGTACCATTTATATCTTTACTTACAAAGTTGCCTAAAAATAACAAAAACAATAATACATTACTGTTCTTTTTTTTGTATGTTCCCTAATAACATATTTTCTTAAATGGGAATCCAATCCATAATCTTGTTAAGATACTCCTCTTCCTATTTTGTAATAATTAAAAATAATGTAATATTTAAAAAAATTGCAAATTACATGTCATATATATAATTAATAAATTAAAATGCTATATTTTTCTACTGAGCAGAGAAGGTAGCCTCTAAGTAACAATAGTTCTAGATCTATTAAAGAGAGAAGTAATGGCTACTTAGTCATAAGATCACCTGTACATTTATGTTCTTTTTGCATAATAAATGCATTTTTTACATATAAATATAGTATACTATATTTAAAAGTGTTATATTCATTGTAAAACTTTTATTTTATTAACTCACTAATTTGATTTTTGTCATATTTATAAAGAGTAGGTAAAACTGTGCTTTCTTTTAAGATATATAATAAACAAGTATGACACCCTATGAGGCCAGTCGTAAGGCAGGGGCACGAAGTGTGACTGTAAAACCGACTGGTTGTGGGTTCGATCCCCACTAGAGGAGATGAAATATTTACTTAAATTTAAATTTCCATTTCTTCGCTCTGGTGTCGAGGCTAAATGCGGCGTTGAGTTCTGCCACTCAACACGCATTGCCTCCTGAATTTGGCAGAAAGTGGGGAACGGAGTGTCTTAACACTAGGTTCCCTCTGCCTACCCTGCTGTGTGCAGGATACTGCGTGAAGCTGATTAGATTTTTTTTTAGTTTGACACCCTATTTATGTTAAAAATATGAGCTTTATATTATTTTTAATCTTTAATTTGTATAATAAATTTTATAAATTTCACACCTCCTGGAGTAAATTTAGGCTCGTCAGGAAGTTTACTATACTTTTGCATCATTTTTTCATATAAAGCTGCTGCTTCTTGTGATTCATAGCCATAATCATCTTGGTCTGGCTGGTCTGGACCCTGGAGGGTCACCGCAGTATGGTCCTTATCAATTGCATCTGCTAGTACTGACTTGTTGGCTGATTTGATTACTTTTAATGTCTTTTGAATTTTTCTAAGAGCCTTAAAAAGAAGTATATTTTTAAAAAATATAATTAAATGGTAAAAAAGCTTTACATTGTATATCTAAAGAGATTATAAAACCACAATCACTATACGCTAACAGCGTTTAAAACCACAATTGCATCTATGGAATCATTATGTATGCATAAAATTATTTCTCAATTTTTATAAATATATAATTTTTTTAGGTTAATAAACAAATATAGAATTGTTAATGTTCAACCTTTGGGTCGCGCATAGCAATCAATTCTTCTCGTTTTTTTTGAGCTTCTAATTTTTTTTGCCTTTCTTCCTCTTCCTTTTTGGCCAAAAATTTTTGAATATTTGCAGAAAGACGATCTTTTGGTTTTTGTTCCTTTTTAGGTGGATCAAAACGAGCCTTGTAAAACGTCCTTTCCTGAAATGCAATTTTTAATTATTGCAAATTATTAAATTTATTAATCAAAATAATTATAAAGCAAAACAAATTTACGTGAGTAATAACACAAAAATAACAACTTGTAATAAGAAATAAATAAGTAGCCAATTAATATTATCCCATATTGTTTATGTGATTAAAAATATGGTTAAAAGAAGAACATTATAATAAAACACATTAAATATAGGAAGATACGGTTCTTTTACCAAATCATCTGGTTCTGTATAAACTTGGCATAATAAGTCGCAAAATAAGTATCAAAACTTACTGATGACTTTTGTTGTTGATTCCGCTGAGCAGCCAATAACGTCTCCCGAAATTCCATTTTTTTTTTTAAATAAAATACCACTATATTATAAATAACCAATTAATAAAACGACATGCTAAACTTTTCAAATATTATTTACGATATTTAGCAAATACGTGTCAGACCTCGACACACAATCCTGCCATTTTCTGGAAACATACTGACCACAGATTACAGATTTCTAAGTTTAGGTCAGCGAATTCGAGTGAATATGCAAAATATAGACTATAAGAAAATAGATATAAGTCACAAATACGATATATAAAAAAATTAACTATTGTGTCTATGTCACGAAATTTAATATTATAATTTATTTAATGAATAATTTATTAATATATTTTACAAAGCAAATAAAATAAAATCATACACAAAAGATTTTTATTCAGCGTACTAGAAAAAATTATGATCCAACTTTCATACTGTTTCAATTTAACAATTCATTTTTTATAGATAATTATAAGAAAAATATTGACCTTTTTATTATTATACGCAAAGTTTGTACGGCTTTAATTTTAATATTAAACTGATATACTAATTGTAATTTACTGATGTACTAAGATATACTAATTGTAATAGTTTGTTAAATATTGTGCCTTTATAATTTATTTAACTGGCAGCCCTGATATACGTTCATTTGACTTTGACGTATCTATTGTGTCTTTCTCTTTCTTTTACAGTTCTTGTTGAAGACTGGAAATATGGTTCGTGTTTATATTCGTGAAATATCTAAAATTTTCTTGATAATCCTTTCGAAATATACATAAAATTACTTATCATTGTGACTTAATAGTGAATAATGTGACACCGATCAATATATTTTTAGAATAAAATAAATGTTGATGAAAACAAAATGTTAACCTATTTGTTGTTCTACAGGCAACCTCTAAGAAGAAGACCAGGAAGTTAAGAGGACATGTGAGCCATGGTCATGGACGTATTGGTGAGTAGTTTTATAGAATTATATTATTTTGCCACCTATATTGAAAAATATTTAAGTTTAATAATATCAACTCGTGTAAGATTTTAACCTGTTCCTAAAGAAAATTTATTGTTTGACTTATTTATTTATAATAAATAATAACTTTCATAATGGTAATTCTTAACTATATCAAAGCCACTGGATTAAAAACACAATATAATATAAAATAGTCATATTTTAAGGACAAGCTCTTTGGGTGTCAAAATTCTCTAAAAGCTTATTACATGTATTTTCTAAAACAGGAAAGCACCGCAAGCATCCTGGTGGTCGCGGTAACGCTGGTGGAGAACATCACCACAGAATTAACATGGACAAGTACCACCCTGGATACTTTGGCAAGGTATATTTTTTTATTTAAATTTATAATTAACATCATAACATTTATCAATTTTTTATATAATGAAGAAATATCTCTTAGACTTTATGCATGTTGCACACATATTGAGATCATGATTAATAAGCACTTCCTGCATAATTCTCTGTATAAAAATATATACTACTATCTATGTCTCTATAACATAGGTCTGGATTAGTGAGATACTACTGTAATACATAACTTTTGCAGCTCGGTATGAGAAATTTCCACTTAAGAAGAAATAAAATCTTCTGCCCGGTGCTGAACCTTGACAAGTTATGGACACTTGTATCGGAGCAATCCAGGCTTAAATATGCCAATGCATCTGATGGAAAGGTCCCTGTCATTAACATTGTTAAGGCGGTGAGTGAAATTGCTGTATTTTTTTTATAACGGTCAGAGGAAACTTAGTGGTAAGACACTATTCCTTAATTTTTGCAATATTGAGTTGTTTTTCAACATAGAGAGAGGGAATCAAATCCACAAGTATTGTATTAACGATTGGATGCTGTTCTGCTCCATAATGACCCAATGTGTATAAAGAAATTTAAATTGTTTTTATTTTTACATAATTTTAACTATTTAAAATTTAAATTAAATTTTAATTTGTAAAACCTTTAAGAATGTTGCTAAGTTTTTTTATTTCATTTCATATTTTTTTATTTATTATCAATGTAATTACTGAACTGAACTGAACAAATCTATGAAGTTGGAAACTTAAATCATACTTAAGTTATATATGATTTTGTTTACATGCAGTTAAATAATTCTTGTACATGACATATTCTTTTATCTATTTAGCAATATAATATGGGAAATGCTATATTTTATCATTATTTATTTACAATTATTATACTTAGTTTAGGCCATAGTGGTGCAGTAGTAGTAGTGTTTGACTTTAAATGGAATGGTTGGGGAAATGCACCCAACCCTCCCACTTGGGGAAATGCACCCACAGTTCTGTTATACAACCAAAAGTATCTTAAATGTATGCAGAAAGATGATTGATGATGATGATGATTGTACATATATGTGAGTAAAGTGGAAAGCCTTAAGTTTAACATAATTTCACACTAAAGAATAATATTTTTAAGAAAATGTTTAAAAAATTGTAATGTTACGTGGCTTAGAACTGTGTGTGTAAGGAAGGTTTCCAAGAGGTGCAAATCAAGTCCCTTTACATTTAAATGTTTACTTGTTTTCTGATACAAAATGTTATTTTATTTACAGGGTTACTACAAATTGCTTGGCAAAGGCAAGCTGCCCAAACAGCCTGTCATTGTGAAAGCCAAGTTCTTCTCTAAAACAGCAGAAAAGAAGATCAAGGAAGTTGGTGGGGCATGTGTACTGTCTGCGTAATTTAAGTTTAATAAATAATATAAAATATTTTTTTCTTTCATTTATTCTTTTATATTAATTGACTTGTAGAGGATTGTGGAAAATTATTTTTAGAAAATGTATGTATGAAAACTTTTATGGCTTGAGCATTGGGTTTTGAAGGGGTCCCTTCAAAATCCAATGCTTATTACAACTATCGTGTAATACATGCGCCGTAGCTTCTTAAGAACATATAGATTAGTGGTCAGTGAAGTTGAACGAGTTCCAAGCGCGGGTTTGAATTTCGGATCGGATTCGAATTTTCATGTTTTCTAAAAATATTCTACTGTTCTTCTTATACGTTTGCTAAATAAGTCGACTTATTTAATGTACCATTTTTATTTTATATATGAAGGAGATTTTTTTTATTATTTAATTCAGGAAACATCAATAAATTATAGAAAATCTTTACGTGAGTGAATAAGAAGCCATTACTGACAATTTAATATTGTGAAAATCACGTTATTCATAAAAGCCACGACTAAACTTGGGAGGGAAAAATCCTAAGAAAAATCATTTCGAATTGGAAAATGCTCATCACACTTAAATAAAAACTTAATATAAAAATTTAACTTTCACTGACTGATAGAGGGGATACCTAGATAGGTATGAAATAACTAAACCTTTTTCTACATAAAAACGATAACTTTTGCGAGCAATATCTAATAATATCCTACAAGATTAAAATTAGGATTTATTAAGTGTTGTATAGATAACCATATTAAAATAATGTTGTAAATTTACTCAAATGACGTAAATAAAAAAGAGGCGGGCGAAGCCGCTCAGGGGCCATTAACAGATAAATAAAATTGAAAGAGTAAATACTATCGATTTAATATTACATTAAAAATTTAATACATTATAGATGTCAATGATTCATATTAAAAAAATACATGATTAAATAATACTATAATTATAAATATGATAATATCATGGTTTCTAAAAAATCCTAAAATAATGACTAAAAATTCTAACTTATAATGGAAATATTTTAAATATTTATTGCTACAAAGTTACTAAACAAGACACTGGGGCTATATTAAATCTAAATATATATAATCATTCCAAAAGCAGGATACTGAACATGTTTTATGCAAAAGTAACTGCTGTCATAAATGGACACCTTAAATTATATATTAGTTATAGGTTATATTTTTCTTGTTAGTGCAATATAATTTAACATCAGTCCAATATGTTGTATAAAATTTTAAAGAGGGCTACATTAATAACCTGCACTAGAAGCATCTAATGTCAGAGAAAGATTTAAAATCCAGTTATAAAAGATAATACAAATGTATAATAAAAACGAACTAATCTCTGCCTCCACTTGAATTCATGACATTCCTTGTTAAATGTTGAAACTCCTTCATAATTAAATGTGATGTTTTATTGTACCAGTGCAAGGAAAGAAAGCTTATTTATTATTCTAAGTGGGATTGAACCTACAACCGTCCTCTGCTGTCAGATGCTGTTCCACTGGATCACAATATATCTCATTTTATTGCAAAGGAATTACATATTTTAGATTTAAACATCAATCTCCTACATAATAAGCTTCTCTTGTGACAAAACTATTTTTAGCCCTCATTGTGTTAGGTATATATAGTAACAGTATGCGATCTGAGTGGTTGATGCGGAGCTCTTATGGTTGTCAATTCAGTTCTAATTTGGGGTTGTTCATTTTGTGTTTGTGTTTCAACAGTTTCTTGGGGCCGAGCCTGCTTGGCCTTTTTTCTAGCAGCATCACTTTCTGCATAGTACATTCCCAGCCTTGTCTTTATAGCAGCTAGTGCAGCACCATTAATTTCGTCATGGAATATATTAGTATACCTCCATTGTTTGACTATAGGACCTTTCTTTCTCTCCTTTTTAGATTTCTTTGAATTTTTCTCACTATCTTGTAGTTCATTAGTACCATGATTATAAGACCCATTAGCAATACTCACTGCATCCTGTGAGGGCTCAGGTTTAGTTTGTAATAGAATAAAAGCAGTGGGTTGAGCCGCTCTAGACACTGTAGACTGCAAGAGTATACCCATACCTTGAGGTCCATTTTGTGTAGGATAAAAATTTGTTGAATTTGTTGTAGTTGCTAGAGCAGTTTGATATTGATTTTCAAAATAGTTTTCTGCAATATTAACAAGGTGGCCACTTCCAGGATATGTAATAGGTGCAAAGGTGTCCTGTGGAGGTATATGTTGTGTGGGTTGAGAGGATTCATTTGATATTGCTAATTCAACATTTCTTTTTGATTTAGGCATAGTCGCTGATATGTTATCTGGATCATAAGTCTTAATATAGTCTTTCCACATCTTTGATATATTTATTTCTAAGCCTGCAATTTTGTCAAGTCTGATAAAATCTTTAAGTCTGTGGGTATGAACGATGGAATATATATGGTTTTTTATTTGATCTATTATCACAGAGGGCAATCGAACTTCACCAGATCGCCGATGGCTGTTTTTACCACGATTATCACTTGGAAACATTACTCCATCATCCATTTTTTTACAAAGAACTCTTACTTTTCTCTCAGTTATGGCGTGTATATTTTTAAACGCTGTTTGGCAAACTTGAGTTTCACGTCCTTTAACTCTTATAAAATACTCAAATGTGCATGTTCTCCTACTACTTGATTTAACTCGTTTTCGTTTTACGTCCACTTGCCTCATCAGACCAAATAGATAAGCATTTTGTTCATCGTGGGTTTTCATTGAATAAAAACCTTGAAACGTTTTAAGTCTTACATCTTCAGGGACTTTTTGAAAACATTTTCGGCGGCAATTGCAATCAGCTCCTGGTTGCTTTGGAGGGACTATTTTCCCATTTGCATTTATATATTCCAAGCCAGCGATTCTTAAACGCTTTTGTTTTTGTTTGTGCCATTCTAAAAAAATACGATCACAACTTTAAATTAAAAACAAATATAAATGTAAATAAAAAAATTGTAGATATATTTATTACACTATACTTCTTAAAAATATATTAGAATGCAGTAAATATACAATTTAAAGTGATACCCAAGTCCTAATACAAATAAATAACCATTCAAAACATCTCTGAAACTATTTGTTGTACGAGTTACAAATCAAAAATGTAGTAAGAGTCAAAAATTTTATACTATCCTAAACATTACACACAGTAAATATTAAGACAGTAATTGGTATTTCATGAATTAATGTGTCTACAGAAAGCAATTTAAAAGCCTCAAATGTACCTTCTGGATTTCGTAGACGTCTCTTCACTACTTTACCATTTTTAGTTAACTTTACTTTTCGTTCATCGCTTGAGACATCCGCCATTTTAATATCAAAGAAAGAATGATTGTTATTTTTAATACATAGGCTAATATAGTATCAGAGGCTGTAATACATTCAGCCACAGTCGGATTTTTTCAATTAATAATTATATTGTACATATAAATAATAATAATTTAGAAACTTTACACAACTTTAACCCATACCCATAAATACATACTTTGATTGATATTATAAATGCATAAAAAGAATCTATTCTTTTGGTTGGATAGTTTTCCTTTCTCTATTCGTTTGCTTAATAACATTTTGTGTAATTAAAAAAAACGTAAAAAAGTTACAATTTAATTTCAAAAACTGTAATTAATACATTTGAATAAGATAAGAAGATAGAAATAAGATACTGTTCAGCTCGTATTACACACGGCTTCTCGGTTCCTTTGCGAAAGACCAGTAAGTTTAATATAATATATCTAGTTGTTATAATAGTCATTTACTAATATAATGTAAGAATTAGTTAAATTTTAATATTATTAATTTATACTATACATATTTCATCCGATTCTTATTGTAAAAACACTAAGTCAACGCCGAATAATCTGTCACTTAAAAAAAATGTGTTGGGTATTTTTGGTTTTTAGTTGTATTATGTATCTTTATTGTTCTATTCATTATTGTTATTATCTATGTGCGTATGTCATTAATTATTTATTTTTTCATCCATGTTTTTTACTCTTTGCATGTTTTGCGAATTGATTGTTGTGTGGCACCGTCATAATTCTTATATCGGTCCATTGTCTGACAATTAGAAACTAAGTTTACCTTTTATTAATAGTGTTTACTCTAAATAGGTGTGTATTTTTTTTCATACTTAGCGTATGCACGCTTATTAACAATTTAAGGAAATTGTGTGGAAAGAGAAGAAAGTACATTTGTTTTTTACTTAACTGAACCATTTATTAAACCTGTTATATATTTATTTGTTTTATTTGTAGGTAGTTTATATTTAACTAAAATGTATTAATGTATATTTGTTTTAGATAAGAATAATGTCTTTTCAATCACCAATGCCCAACAGGGAATTTCTGTGGGACATATTTCGAAGGTAAAAAATTATTTATTGAACCTATTGTCTGATGACTCATAAAACTAATTTAGTGATTTGTGGCAATGCCACACCATTGCGTTAAATGCTATTTGCCATTGCACAACTAATATCCAATCTTTGTTACAGAGTGGACAAAGATAGA
The DNA here is from genome assembly GCA_917862395.2 of Heliconius sara. NCBI lineage: Eukaryota > Metazoa > Arthropoda > Insecta > Lepidoptera > Nymphalidae > Heliconius > Heliconius sara. The sequence continues at coordinate 3,097,196 of OU860796.2, read as the reverse complement.
AGTGGCTATATATCTGCAGATGAATTACAACAAGCACTTTCAAATGGCACCTGGAATCCATTTAACCCAGAAACAGTGCGTCTTATGATAGGTAGGTTTATTCAAATTAATAATCTCATGATTACTGTTTTATATGTACACACCTATAACACTGATAAGATATGAAAAAAGTCATGGTTAATTGTTTTGTTAAATAAGTAATATTCATTTAAAATAATATTTAAAATATAATATGAGAAGTCGCAGACTTTCTGCACAGTACAAAAATAAATGTTTTAAAAAAAATTCTTATATTGGTTTCATATATTGCATATTGATTGTATTTCAATATTTACAAAAAATTACAGGTATGTTTGATAAACAAAACAGGGGAGTTATATCATTTGAAGATTTTGGTGCATTATGGAAATATGTGAGCGACTGGCAGAACTGTTTCCGATCCTTTGACAGAGACAATTCTGGAAATATAGACAAAGTGGAATTGAAAAATGCTTTAACAGCTTTTGGCTACCGATTATCAGATGAAGTTGTTAATATAATGGTGCAGAAGTTTGATAGATTTGGTAGAGGGACTATACTCTTTGATGATTTCATACAATGCTGTGTCACATTATATGTAAGTTTTATTTTGTGTTTTAAGCTGACAACACTAGATATTTGATCTGTGTGCTTTTTAAAAAGAAAAGATGAAAATTTTTTTGCTCTGTTGCACACTATAGTGGTACCATGATTCTGACTGTTGTTGTGATAGTAATGGGTTCATTGGTATCATTCAATACAATAAAATTAAATTTAATGTAATCGAACCATTCAGTGTAATTACATTCAAATTAATTTTATTTATCTACTCTGGTAGACAAAGTTTGAAATATTAAACTTAATGGGCAAGCAATAAAGCACAGATTATCTTAACATTGAGTTCTTTGGTGAATGCTAAAAAAAGCAATATGCTAAAAATATACTTTTTATTGGAAGGAGAGAATCTAGTATTATGTCACTAACTGATCTTTGATACTTTACCCTATCACAAGACATTGCATATTGGTGAAACTTAATGCTGCACTTTGCCTTATGAGAGCAGGGAAATTAATAACAATCCAATAAATATTCTAAAGATTTTGAAATTAGTTGTAAATTTGAATTAAAATTGAATGAAATCTTATTACAGAATTTTTAAATATAATGTATAATTTATTCATAAAGTATTCTATGTTTATTTATTTAAATATGTTGTAAAAAAATGGACATCTACCATCGACCATTCATGCATTGAGTTTTGCCACTGAATACACAATGTATCAAAAATTAAAATCAATGTCTTAACAGTAGTTACCCTATGCCTTCCCTTGTTATATGTGTGATAAAGGATGTAGCTAAAAAAATTAATAATATTTTCTTTATTTTAATATTTTAGACCCTAACATCAGCTTTCCGTCAGTTCGACACAGACCAAGATGGTGTGATCACTATACACTATGAGCAGTTTCTCAAAATGGTGTTTGGACTTAAGGTATAATTATTTATAACTTGTATGATCAATATAATAATATTCAAGTTATAAAATATGTGAAATTGAAGCCAGTTTTGGTTATTTAAGCAAGAGCCTAAAAATATAAAATATTTGTATATTGTGCAAATATATATATATATATATATATATATATATATATACTTCACGATATATTGATTTAAGAATGAGGAAGAATAATTTGCCAAATTGTAAATTGTACTGTACCCAATGATATGAAACAGCAATTACTATTAAAGACACTGTTTATGTTTCATATATAAACCATATAGGCTTGCATTATATAATACGATTAACATAACATATTGTTTACTAATAAATAGCACTTGTGTAAAATTATTGTGTTTAACCGCGTTTTCTCTTCCGTCCAGTGTTGGCCGTAACTTAACGCCGCCCGTCTTACACCGCACAGGTTTGACATCTCACATCTGACCAAAATATATAAAATATTATTATTACCTATATAAACACCGAGTCCTTGCAATTACTACATATTATAACAGAAAATACTCTTTTAGACATGCATGTGCACAAATATTATATTTTTTTATGTTTCGTGCTATATCCCCAGTTCTAACAGGATAGGCAGTTTCCAATTTCGAGACATTGCTTGTTGAGTGAGTGAAATCAGTGTTGCAGTTTGTTGCGTACCTAGAGCAAAAAAAATAATTAAATCAATATTTACTTACCTCCAAAACATTAATTACCTCGAATGGAATCCGAACCCACAACTGTCGTGTTTACAGTCAAATGCTGTGTCGTTGTGCCTATAAATAATATAATATTATTTACATTTGTTTGTAATTCTGCTTCTAAAATTCAATGGGAATCTCACATATAGTTTTAAATTTGTTTTGTTATTTTCTTTGTAAATTATGTGTATACAGTTTTTTTATTTTGTAAAACGGGTTTACCGTTAAAATATTTTATAGAAGGACTCGTTGTTGCCATAATCATAGCATTGTCCATCTGATACTAACTAGTAGGTATATATATTAAACTCTTTTTTAACTTTTTTCTATGTAATATTTAAAATTTAATTTACTTGTTTCTTTTAAATATGCCGCACATTGTTTGTTTAATTGGTAAGATATTGTTATATATTTGCACATTTGTTAAAAATACCTTTTTTCGTTTTTTGTTGACGTGTTTGTCACAAATTGTTTCTTATAGAAAGAAAACCACGTCTTCCTAAATGAGACATAATATAATGGTCCGCCATACATTACATCACACGTTAAAGGACTGGGAGGGCATTACATTCGAAAAAATGATGTCTAGATTTTTAAAGCACGAAATTTATGTGAATGAATGGTTTCTAGCCGTGACACGACAGAGCGAGGATTTAAAAAAAAAACATGTGACGTAATTTATGGATGACACATATTTATTTAATTTTGTACGCTACATGATAACACTGCATTTTCAGCCTGCTACCACAAAATCAGGCTATTGGAATATAAATAAACAAAAAATCTCTACTTAATGGATTAGGTATTCTGTAAAATGTGTTAAGCACGAACAATTTGCGGTATTTTAAAATATATTGCATGTCACAATGTAAATCCAATTTTCCACCGAAATAATAACACGAATTAACGAAACTCATGAGAAATAGCATTTAGCATAGTGTACTCTAAATCAGATCTTCAATGTGAATTTAACCAGTATATTATACCTTAAAACCTGTTAGGCTATAATATTCATAGGCTATAGTTTTTTTTAAGGTATATTACATATATTTTATTGTTAAAATTACGTGTAAAACTATTCAAACAGATTTATAATTACTAGATTTTTTTCATAAAATGAAAGAGATCTGTCACAAATAATAATTTCTTTGAATTTGATAAATTTGTTATCTTATATACAAGATATTATAATCATTTTTCAATGTAAAATTATAAACAGTTGTTGATCTTTCTGATTTATATCTTAATTTTGGGGAATATTATTATTGTATAGTTTAAACAAACCAGTTATAATTATGCATTTTATACATAAGTTTCACCTCAGTTTATTCCATAAAATGGATATTTTTAGCTAAACGTTATTTATATATCTAGATAGTCTGAAAATAAATATTTGCATCAATCAGAAATTTTTTGCTCAAATAGAGCTCAAATTCAAACTCATTTTACAAAACTTTACATATTCTTACTATACATAAATACATGATACATATACAATTTTTCATATATCTTTAATTCAAAAGCTTAATACCTTTCATTTTATATGTAGATATATTGGCTGTTGTATACTTCCATAGCTCTTTCTATTAAATGTTTAAGTAAGTATTTTTATTTTATTTAAACACCCTTTCCTTAAAGTTCTTTTTAATTTTTTTAATATACTTGTTTTGGATCCTTAGAATAAAAGTGACCTAACTCAATAGGTATGTGGTGAATGATGACTACATTTTTATTTAAGCATTCGATTATAAAATTTCACTTATAAAGTAAATTTTTAAAGACAAAGCATATTATTACCATTTCTTTTATGGATTTTAAACAATTTGTGCATGGAATTGTCCATTTTAAAAATCCTATTACAAGACATGTAGCTTTTATTCTAAGGGTGCTTCACGCTATATTCTGCTTAAGGCAGGATATGCAGACGAACCAGTGTCGTATTCGAAACGGGTGGGATTTATCACCGCACCCTACTTCGTAGAGTGGGTACCTAAATGAAAATAATGCATTCCTTGAGCTGGTTCAAACTCACAATCGCGCTTACAGTCGGGCACAATCGCAACAGGCCACAACGGCCATCGAGAGTGCGATACTATCATATTTTATGTAGTCGAAGAGTTCATTTGGTTTAACACCCTAAGCTAAGGAGGTATGACCAATAGGTGTGAAATTACAATAAAGATTATACAATAATATATTCAGGTGAATAGGAATCGAATCCACAGTTATTATATATTAACATTGTCAAATGTATCTTTTATTATTTATTTACAAAAAAAGTAACACTATAAAATATTCAACAAAAACAATCATCAGTTTGAAAATTATTTAATATGATTATAATATAAAGAAGACATGTAAATTTTTTATTAATTACATTAAACTTTGTGCTTATTTGCTATATTTTATTTTCCACGCTCCAATTTTGTATTTAAGCCATATAAGGCCTAAATCACATCCCATTTGTATCCACGATATTATAGGTGTTACCTTGGAGCCTTCAATTTCAGTCCATCTTATAGGTATTTCTACTATGGGAATGTTTAGTTTCTGTGCTATGTACAGAAGTTCTACATCAAATGCCCTGGAATTTTTATGTAATTATTTGATTTTTAAAAATGTGTATTATATATTTTTTTCTTAATATTACCCTTGCATAGAGCATGACTGCATGAGTATGCAGAGAATTAATGTTAAAGCATTCTTTTTTTCCACTCTGTAGTACATTTCAAAATATTATGTACAGAATGTTGAGGGAAGTGCCAGGTATATAGTCACATTCAAAATAATTATGTTAAAGGAATTGATATATAATCAGTCTTATTAGTCACAACTATTACGTCTACAGTCAGATATTGTACTTGCTACACCAAAATGGTCTAAATATATATGTATACTATATATGTATAGTAAGAATGTTAACATAATATGTAATTAAATAAAAAAATCATCATTTTTGCCTGCCTGCAGTGTTGTTCATCATATTAACAACTATCAACTACATATTATATTGTTGTCAGACCTTACCATCTATTTACATGTAAACTTTGGAATGATATAACAGCAGCCTCTCTTGTGAACAATTTAAATCCACATTGTGTGTCCTTAATGCCCTTAACAGTGAACAACCACACTAAGAAATGGAAGCCATACATTAAAATGTTCCTAAAAAAATATTATACCTTGCATTAATACCTACATTATATTTCAAAATTGTTAATGAATATTAAATTTACAAAAGAAATTTTAATCATCAGCAATATTGACAAACCATTAGTTTGTTTAATAAAAATTCATGTATATTTTTTTAGCTATAGCAAGGTGCCTACTCTGTTAGAAGAGGGAATCTAGTGTTAAGACACTCTATTGCTCATTTTTAATTTATAAGATTTGATTTTTACCGGAGCTAGGAAATAAAAATAATTTATTCTCCCTAGTGTGAGTTGAACTCACTCTTGCCACATATATAAGAGTTTGACCCACTGTGCAACATTGGCCTTAATAGACAAAGTACAATCATTATTTATTATAGTAATTATTATTACATAAAAGGTAGATTTATTTAACTTGCTTAGTGCTTTATAACTATTCAAGTAAAATCTTTACCTGAATACACTTCTTGTAGCTAAGGATTCCTTTTCCAGATGTGCGCGTGAACCTATAACTATAGCTTTGCTTTGACTAATATCTTTTGGTTGAGTTATGGAATCAAAATTAGTTATTTCTTTAAGAGCTTTTTCTAATTTGGATAAATCTTCAAATTTAGAAGCACCATCAGCATCCGCAAATAGTATAGATGCTCCTCTAGAGCTCAAAATACCCTGTGGTGTAAATATTTTTAAGTATTGTTATATAGATAAAGGCTGTCATGGCCCTGCACCACAGCGCCTGGCTGTTCATGGAATAGTTGTTGGTTTGATTCCTTTTTGGGGAAATGTTATTTTTTCTTTTTCTACTCTGGTAATGTAACAAAGAGCAGTATTTGTTCCATCATATAACATTTATTTCCCCACTTAACATCTTATTAAAAATAAGATGTTAAGTGGGGAAGAGAATGTTCCTATACTAGGTGTCCTCTGTCTACATCTATAGAAAAAAAATATACAAAATTATTTATATATATTTTTCCCAATTAATAAACTAGTATAGTTACATGTTAGATTCATACCAATCTGACAGCTCCACCTTTCCCTCTATTTTTGATCAAGTTCAAACACCTTATCTTGTCACTGCCATATTTTTCCACATAACTTTCAGCTAACTTTACAGTGCTATCTCTACTCCCATCACTTACTACAATTATTTCATATTTATAACTCGGATTTTCTTTACTTCTACTATCTAAAAACGATATTGCTTCATCTAGCATTGGAGACACTGTAGAAAAACAATATATTTTGATGTAATTAATATTATAATATAAATAAGTAATGTTATATTTACATATTGTATAAATTAATATACAAAAAACATAGATAATTTATTTAATTTTTCTCTAATTAAGATTAATAAAGATAAGAAAGTAAAACTTACGCCGTTCTTCTTCATTGTATGCAGGCACGATTACACTCAAATGCACACTATGAGGATCTTGAATACTAGGGAATTTCATTTTATTTTTTGTTTTGGGATCATTATAAAATTCTTCTTCTTTTAATTTTTCAACTATAGGATACGGTTTGGTTGTAATATAAATAACCATCGTCAACTGTAATAATATTTACATGCCGGTAAATAGAAAAGTAAAAAAAGCAAGTTATATTTATTAATAACGTTTAGCTAATATACTTTTTTGCTTTATTGTATTTTACTTACTACAATTAAGAGACTAGAAACTGCCAAGATGCCGCAAACAACTAAAGTGCAGACGAAAGCGAATACTTTCCATTTTAGTATAAATACTTTTTTCCAGCTTTGCAGCAAAATAGAAAAAATAAAATGTCTAAGTTATAAAAATAATTTGAAGCTACGTAACATTGAAAAGGCCAGGTAATAATTTGTATTGTTTAAATATCACTTGATTGATAATTTGGGATATAAAGTATAAACCCAATCAGAACTTACAAACTAATGTCAACAAGACAGACTGCAACGTGTTGTGTCAACATTTGACGATTCGATTGACAATGAATAAGAAATAAAAATAATGTATGTTCCATTCTACGGTATACGCTAGAATTTTTCACCTAATTTAATAAAAAAATGGAAGTGAGTGTAAATATAATTGATATTGTCAAATGATATTAAAATAAAAGACCAGAGGAAACTTCAGTGTAGCTACGAGAGGCACAATGTCGATGATACTGGACTTACGTAAACTATTATAAAGTTAAAAGTCTGGATTAATTCTGAATTAATTCGGAAAATAAAACAATTTCTTCGCCTCCATAAATTTTTTTAGACGCTTTTAAAATTTATAAGTTTTTGTGTAGCAAAACATTAAGTTAAAAAATTTTTTTAAGCAATAATTATACTGTAAATCTATTTAAGTTATCAATATAATTAATATTTTATGTATACAACTGTGAAATAACTAGCTAGTTACGTAATCAATGAGCCACTTCGAGCCAGCGCACTGGTAGAGTTACTTTCTTATACTTTTCACTATTTTTGTCATAAATGTTTCAACACATGAATTTAACATTACTTTATAGGTTTTTATACATCTATAAAGTAATGTTAAATTCATTCAAGTTTTCGTGGGCGCCCTGAATTTAGGCTTTCTGAACTTATGCGCATTATTCACTCGGTAAGAAAATCTTTAAAAGTTATAAAAATCTTAAAATCAAAATTTCAGGTTCAGTTTCAGGTCATCGGCCACACTCATACACTGACCGTATTATAAATATGTAAAATAAATAAATCAACTTCACGCTGTATCCCGCACACAGCAGGGTAGGCAGAGGAAACCTACTATTAAAACACTCCGTTCCCCACTTTCCGCCGAGTTCTGGAGGCATTGCGTGTTGAGTGGCGGAAATCAGCGACGCGCTTTGCCTTGTCACCAGAGCGAAGAAATGAAAATATAAACGTATGTAAATATTTTATCTTCTCGAGGGGGAAATCGAACCCATAACCAGTTGAATTTTTTAGTCACACTCTGTGTCGCCACGACTGGCCTCAATTTTAAATATGCTATAAGTCGATATAAGAAAAAAAATTGTGTTATTTATGAAACATTTTTAATAAATATTTTTACAAGCCAAAATATATTTTTTAAATACGATTCTACGTCTTATTACATGACTCATTAATTATAAATTAATATCTGTGTACATACACACACCAAATAATTATATTTCATAGATAAAAGATTAAACAGCTCACAATGTGAAAACATACTTCATATTTTTTATTTTTTATTGAATCGAATAGGGAATAGGCAATTTATCTTATTATGTATGTATATATACTATTAATATTATGAAATATATTCTCATACTGCATATTTGACAATGTTAATAAAATTGGAGATATTAATAAAATTCATAATGTAAAAAACATTTTATTTAACAACAAAATATAATGATTATACTTAGTGATAATTTAATTCGTACACAAGATCAATTCCATTTACCTATAATATAAATGGGAAAGTCTGTGAGGATGGATGTTTGTTCTATTTTCTAGCACTACTTAACTGATTTAGATAAAACTTTGCTATTGTATAATTTATACATTAAAATAACACATAAAGACATTATGTAAACATTTTGTATAGTTGAACTATCGTATAACAATTATTTTAGATGCTGCGTTTGGGTCGCTAGTAGTCAATAAATTAATAATAGAATAATTTAAAAATCAATTATCCGAGTCTATAAGATAATTTTGTTATATAATCAACATGAGCATACAAATAAATCTAAAATTTTATAATATAGTAATGTAGTCAATAACCCACCCTGTGCCACCATTGTTCATAGTAGTAGTAAAAGCTACTTTCACATAGTTATCAACACTCTTATAGTCTGCTGGGTACTCTGAACAAAATGTGGAGATTGTGTTCTGATTTCTATCAATGATACTCAAATAGTTTTGTTCACATAAAATACCCAAATCAAATGCCACAAAATGTAACATTATACGAGTACCTACAGGTGTTTCGATTTCCCATTCACAAGTCGACACACGTCTATACTCATGAGGGTATAATGGGCTCGTGAATCTTCCAGAGTCACTGACCATAACACCACCACATCCTGAGCTCTTATTTGTAGCTATGTAATTAAGGTCATAAGTTATGGCTTGTCCTGAGTCTATGTGGTTATGTAGGAGCATATATTGTTGTGTTGAATATACAGGTTGATCTTCAAAATTGAAATTATTTGTGATTTTAAGTAGGGAATGTGCATTAGTAGTGTTGCCGTCAAATATTTCCATATATGACTTCTCCACCCAATATAAAAGATTTATTGACAGGAAATGGAGGGATATAGTGTATGTTTCAGGTACTTTAATAAGTGTATAACAATCTTGTGTGACCTGTTCATTGTCATAGACATTATAAGATTGTATTCTGGCTTGTAATTCTGTATAGTTTCTACCACAAATACCCACGTACTCCACCTCGAGTTCTACTCCTTTGTGCGTCGGAGTGGTCTCTCCCTGTAGTTTGTACACTGATAAAAGAATTGCCGCTTACATAATAATCTATGGATTTTTTTAAGCCACATAATTCTAATCGTTTCGGATATTTTATGGTCGAGTCATAAAAGTACATTGCACGTGTAATAAAATCACTAGTACCGTCGTTTAAAATGAAATCTTTACCTAAACTTGAGTTTTGTGGGTGAGGCTGACTGTATATGAGTAATTTGTCTTTATTACAACTGTTTTCGGTGCCAGCTTCTAGATCCAGGTTAACAATTCTAATATGGATATTCGTGTATGGCTCAGAAGTTGCATCTAAATAATAATTACAATATAACCCTCGAGATATGCCACCTGCGTCGTAGCCAGGAGATTTTATGGTCTGCACATTGTTTGATATTTTGTAAACCGAATGACCGCACGCTGAAGGCTGTGATGTTAATTCAATTTCGAAACCAGAACTAGTTATTTCTCCATCAGAAGACAGTCTTATAGTCATTACATTACTCGAAGACGTTATTTGAGGAGGTAAAACATGACCGCAGTAGGTTGCTATGACTAAGCTATTTGGATTATCCCCATCTCGCAGCTCTAATGAATCACATTCGCATTTACTATACCCGATCGACGTTTGATTAACGCCTGAGCAAGGAGCTATATGAAAAGATACAAAGTCAACTTTGATAAAGTGATCTTCCGGAGCTGTTATAACCCAATTGCATCCCAAGTAATTCTCATACACAACATTGTTTCCTATTAGAGGAGATTTCAATTTTTTTTTGGAATTAGAGGTCAAGTTAATTGTTCCACCACAGCCAACTGATTCTGAGTACGTGAAAAATGTTTCTGCTTTGAAACCACCATAGTTAATGTTGCTGTCTGATATAAACTGTAATACCATTTTGTTACTTTTTCCTTTTATATACGTAGTACTATTTACATGACCACACATTAAAGACAAACGTTTTTCTTCATCTATACTGGCCCCTTCGTAAACAGCAATGTAGTCGCTGTAACACTCATATGAGCTTTCAAGGTCTATAAAAATAAATTTCAAAACGATCACTTTATCGACTGGAGCTTCAATCACCCATGTACAGTTGGTATCTTCGGAATAAGTATGTGAAAGACCGGATGTTAAAGTAGTAGGTTCTTTAACAATTCCTCCACAGGTATATAAAGCATATGATAATTTGAATCCTCTCTTATGTATGTAACGGTCAGTGTTGAAATTAATTATAGCTCCTACAAAGGATTGATACAATGGAGGCATTTCTGTTCCACAAAAAGTTTCCTCTACATTAGTAGAGTAATAAGACATTAAAGTTAATGTTACATTGTCATAGTCACATGCAGGATAATTTCCTTCGAGATCAAAATCTAAAAATTTTAATATTATTCTATTGTTCGGTATTGATTTAATTTCGTAAGTACAATGTAAAGAATTAGAGTATTCATAAAGATAGCCTGGGCTGTATAGAAATTGTTCGTTTTCTTTTGCTATATATGTTCCACCACAAATGGGTTCCCATTTTGCTCTAAAACCATCTAAAGTGACATCTGAATCTGTTCGGAATACTATTTTCATTTGGTTTGATGTTGAATTAAATGATGGCGGTATCACTCGGCCACAAGTTCTGTTCATTTCATTATATTTATTTTCACTGAAATCATAAATAATGATAACATCTTTCGTACAATTCTTTGTATCTTCTATTACAAAGCGGTCAATAAATTTAAGTGAAATTCTATAGCCCATGTCTGCTTGAATTTCCCATATACATTCTTTATTATTTTCGTAATTGTTAGGATAGTTTGGAGAAGCGAATGATCTATCATAATGCGTTAAATATCCCCCACATTGAGCTGTAATCGTTCTGACAACAAAACGAATATTCGTTTTATTTGTAGGTTTGGAATGGTAGTAAACTAGAGTGTTCTTAAAAGATACAGCGAGAGGTTTTTCTTGATATTTATTTTTGCAATAGTTACCGATGTCAATAGAAGTGTGGTAGTATCCTCTGTATACTTTTAAATGTTCATCCGAACAATCAAAATTAAAAGAGCCTTCTACCTTTAATTCCAGCCTCACCCCAACGGGAGCAACTATAATCCATGCACAATCGATTGTGTCGTTAAAGCCGTCAGGGATATCTATAATATTCATTGCATCCGGACTAGCATAAACTACACCGCCACATGGATTTAGAGTCCAATCCAAATTAAAATTCAAAGGCCTTTCTTTGAACTGAGTAGCTTTTATGATCATGTTGGAAGCGGGTATTGTAAATGCAGATTCTGTGTTGTTACCACAAACGTTTAGCAGGAATGGAACTCCTCCAATACCTAATACTGATTTCATATTAAGACGAGAGTCAGAGGAACGACATTTTTCACTATTAGATGAAGTGATTTTTATGTTTACAAATATTGTATTATATTTAAATTTCGTATTTCTATATGTTTTAGTCTCACTATATCTCCATTCACACACAAAATTAATTTGTAAATCTGGTGACATTAGTTCTCCTTTAATGCCATATAAATTACCACCGCATACAGCTTGCTCCTCTGAAGAAAATTTTGCTTTAAAACGTGTTACTTTATTTCTTGTGCCAATTGCAATGTACAATAATAATCGATGACTAGTAGATTCAAAGACTTTTTTTATTCCTGTTGAACTATTTTGGTTGGTTAGTATTATGGGGCAACTATATGTCAAGTCATTAAATGCACCTATAAGATCGCGGCTGTCAAAATCTAGAAGCTCTACACGTACTCTTCGTGATGTGTCAGGTAATTCAATTGTCCATTGGCAATGTCTTAATATTGTCTCTCGAGGATAACCAGGTGATGTCAAAAATCCTTCAGAAATTTTGAAAGTTCCACTACAAGAAGCTCTAGAAGAGTTAAAGGTAAATCTAAATCCTCTGCTCTCAGATACTTCTGTCCATCGGCTTGGCTTACCTACGTGAAGTTTTACCGTGACATTATTAGTTAAAGTTTCTATTGAACTGGAGTAATCTATAAAATCATCGTCGCAAAATTGTTGTATAATATTACTTTTATAAGTACCATTGTAGGCCGACCATTCTTCAAAAGTTATTTTTGTTTCACATGGTTTTTCAGATTCTGGTAGTTTTATATCTTTCAAATGTATTCTAATGAAGTGTTTTGGAATAGATATTATATGCCATGTGCAAACTGTACCCCAGGGCATGACCGGCATGTGTGGATATCCTGGAGATGATATTTCTCCTGATTGAGCAATAATAGTCCCACCACAAATATCTATAGACACATTTGCTTTAAAACCGTTTTTAGGTTCAGCTATTTGCGTCGAATATTTAATAAACATAGTGTTACTACTAGATTTGATTGTTTCAGGTTGCTCCTTGCATAGACGTCTCTTAAGTGGCGACAATTCAGATAGTCCATCTCTTATTTCAATTGATTCATGAGTACATTGATCAGTACCTTCTAAACTAAAATAATCCAAAAAGTCTATTCTTAGAATTTCTCCTGGGGGTCCTGTAAATATCCAAATACATTCTGTGTAAGGTACTGGTATAGAAGGATAATTAGGAGAAGTAATAATTTCCCACTTATGATTATCACTTAGAGAAGATGTAACTCCGCAGTTTATATTTTTTTCTTCATAAAATATTTGAAAAGTTTGGAATTTATATTTTAGAATTACTGTTTCTAACGATATAGCCGCAACATAACTTACAAAAACAGTATTACTAGATGACGTAATCAAGCTTCTGTTTTCATGTGAATAACCACAAAATTTTCCGTTGCCTAGTAATGGGGACTCAATATTTTCACCATTTCTTAACATCACGAAGGTTGTACAATCATTATTATTAGTAATATTAAAATGAATAAAACTCATTTGGATTGTACGACCAGGACGGACTTTTACTGTCCAATCGCACCTGAATGTAGGTCTAGGTGCAAAATCTATCCAAGTTACTCCAAATATACCTGACATATCTTGTAAGAGTCCACCACAAACAGACTTTACAGAACCACTAAATCCTTTCCGCGTTTCGTACCCGTCTGATGTAAAAGTAACTTTCATTGTTGTCGTTGATTCAATTGCATTTTTGTCAGTTCCTGCGGTACATATTTTTTCTTTAATAGGTGTCCATTCAGATTGGGCTAAAGAATAGACTGAGATATAATCTGCAAAGCACCCAGGACTTTCTTCCAGCGATATGTCATTAAAACTTAAGCTCAAGTGTCGACCAGCAGTAGTTTTAAAAATCCAAGCACATTTTAGATTTACATCGTATGAATTAGGATAATTTGGTGAAGAGAAGGCCATACTTTTGTTTTTAGCTGACACAAGGATTGTATCATTATAACCACAATTAATTTTGGGATCAAAGTTATTATTTCCTATATTCTTCATAGATTCTGACCAATTAATAAGAAAGAGAGCACCGATGTTTGTACTATCCAATGTAAGTATAATATACACGACACTTGAACTAGTTTGTAATACTATATTTTCACTTGTTAGATATCCACACAGTTCTTTAATTATCGGAGCATTCACATCGTAGCCATCATAAATGGTTAATTTATTATTGCACACTTCTCCATTTCTTATTATTTCTAAGCGATTTATATTTATAGTTATAGTAGTTGATGTACTTGTCATAATCCGCCAAGTGTATTCACCTTGCCCTTCATATGGATGAGGGTAAAGAGGTGATGCGATTTGTCCATGTTTTACGCCACTAATTTCGTTACCATGTAAAAAACCGAAGTGCATCAGAAATCCTTGACCAGCATCTTTATTGTCACTGTGAAACTTTAAATATAACTTTGATCCAGTTGTAATATTGACTGGTGTGTCATATCCACAGTAAACAGCTAACAGCTTCCCTCCACCATTGTTTTCCCTTATTTCCAAATGATCTTCATTACAGTTTTCTGAATATTCTAAATCAAATTTTTCAAATGTAACGTACACTCTGTTACCTGGTGCTGTCGATAGTATCCATTCACAATTAATATTACTAGGATATGAACGGGGATAGTTAGGTGAAGCAATTGAACCTTCTTCAGAACTTAAATTACCCCCACAAGCATTAGTCAAAGTGGAATAATGTGCTGAAAATTGACCAGTTAAATTATCTGTATAGGTGCCTAATATTACAGTTATTACATTACCTTGACTTACAATTGTGGGAGGGCTTTTACGACCGCAATATTCTTCTATTAATGGAGCAGACTCATCGTTACCATCAAGTACTTTGAGATAAGACGATTGACATTTGCGATTTGTTACGATATCAGATATTCTTGACAATGAAATATGTGTTATGGTAAGTTTTATCTTATCCACAAGATTTGGTGCTTTAATGATCCAAATGCATTTGGTTTTATGATGGTTTATAAATTTAGCACTTGAAATTATTCCGTCTGAAGTCGCCGTTATTATGGCTCCACATGTCATAGTAAAATTTAATTTGAAACCTTTGGCAGATCCATACATATCACTTGTAAATTGTAATTTAATATTAGAGTAATTCGTGATAATAGGCAGTGATACATTACTTTTAGGACATATAAGAAATGAATAGTTAGAGTTAAATGTTGCAATACCGTCATAAATTTTAATAGAATCTCCACAATCATCTTCGTCATCTTCTCCTCCAGTATAATACAAATCAAAACTTATAAAATTTAACTCGATTCTATGATTCTTCGGTACTGATAAAATCCACACGCAATCTAAATTGTTATCATAATTCATAGGATAATTCTTGGAATGAATAAGTCCATATGGTGCATTTATTTTACCTCCACAACCTCCAAGAAACGAAGTAAAATGAGACAAGAAATAAACATCTCTCATAGATGATGTTTTTACTAGTCTTATAAAAAGGAAATTTGATGTTGCCTGCACAGTTGTTAATCCGCGATTACATATTTTAGACAGTAGTGGAAAAGCTTTACTTTGACCGTTATAAAGCTCAAGTGCGTCTATAGAACAATTCTTAGATTCTGTCATATATACTTCTGTAAAGGTAATACTCACAACCGTACCAACCGGTGTTTCTATAATCCATTCGCATTCTAATTCACCGGACAGGAGCATATTTTTGTCCATAGAAACAACGCCAGTCCTTTTTTGTATATGAGCACCACATCCGTAACTGACCCATTCTAAACGAAATCCAGTTCGAGTAAAACTGTGTCCACTTACAAATTTGATTTGTAAAGAATTGCCTTTAGTATTTATTTGTGGAGGTAAAACACTTCCACATTTTTTATCTGAATAATTGTCATTTGATGTTTCCCTGAATTGTAAATAAGATGATGAACATGATGAGACAAAGGGAGATCTGAATCTCGAAGTTGATCTCAGTGGTGTCCAATGAGCAAATGCTGGGTATACTATGTTAAAATGGGTGAAAGTTACATTAATTTTGTTCCCTCTAGGAACAGTTATTGTCCATAGGCAATTAGAGTCTGCAGGATAATTATTCGGATAACCGGGACTTTCAATTACTCCAAAGCTACCACTAATATTATTATTGCATATAGTATGGTAATTAAGAAGAAATCCTTTGCCACTTATAAAGATGTCAGATCTAAATTTAATAAACGCATAGTTACTTGAAGTTTCTGTGTTATTTAATTGTGGGGTCAAAAAACAATGTTTTCCAGAACTTACAGAGTTGCTATCACGACCATCAAAGATTTCCACATAATCATCATTACAATTTTGCGTCCTTTCTAAGTCAAGTTCCAAGAACCTTATTCGAATTCTAGAGCCGGAGCTTGAAACAATTCGGTAAAAACATTCAGCGTTTTCATAGTAATTTTGTGGGTAATTTGGTGATGATATCGCACCAGATACACCTGTTAGGGTGCCTCCACATCCAGTAACTGAAGCATCCCACTCAATTTTAAAGCCTCTTCCATTTATGTACGCATCCGAATGAAACTTTAAGTGCACGCTATTAGCAGTAGTTATTATTCTTTTATATTTAATATAGCCACAAAGTTTGTTTATTAATGAAGAATTTTCTGTGGCACCATCCCAGATTGATAGATAATCGGAGGAGTCACATTTTTCACTATATGGCCGCTCTAGCTCAAAATCAGTAACATTTAACACAACTTGATGACCTATAGGTACAGTTATCGTCCAGAGACATTCACGGTTTGCAGTATAAGGAAGAGGCCAACCTGGTGAGTAAATGAAACCATGAGATTTAACAAAGAGCCCACCACAATGCGTTTTTTCGTCTAAGAATGAATAGGACACTGAAAAACCAGAGTGACGAATGCTAGCATCAGATTTAAAGTTTATTGAAATACGATTTGAAGATGTAGTTATAGCTGGTGGAGAGGAAGGCCCACAATATTTTCCTAGTGAGATATTAAAATTATTTTCATCATATTCAAGAATTTCTACGTAGTCACTTTGGCAAGATGGCATACTTTCAAGTATAAATTTGCTCCACTCTAATTTAATATGCATTCCTTCAGGAGCAATAATCATCCATGTACAAAATTGGCTATTAGAATATAGTGAATTCGCGTCTGTTGGATGATTTATAACCCCAGTTGAATTTTTATAGATTCCTCCACATTCTGTGTCGACTGTGGTATAATTAGCGTAAAAACCTCTCGCAGAAATACTTATATCTGATTTAAAATGTACAAACATAAAATTATGAGTAGATATCTGAACAGGTATCGAAGTTGCAGAACTTCCACAAAACCTACCCATTGATGTAGAATTTACTGAAGGCCCATCTCTAATTTCCACAAAATCATATTGACATGAATAATATCTATTGTCTTCAACGTCAAAATCTTGAAATGTTAAGGATATTGATTTACCAGGTATTGTACTAATAATATAATAACATGAAATTTGCTTTGGATAATTCATCGGATATTCCGGTGATGTTATAATTCCATTATCTTGAGTATACATTTTTTCACAAATTGATTCATATGTAATTTTAAATCCTTCAGCAGAGACGCTATGGTCACTTCTGAATATTATAAAAAGGTTGTTCGTGCTGGATGTGTATTTTTTCATTCCTGAATTGTCACAAACTTTACTGACAAATGGTGAATCTGCAGATGAACCATCATAAATTTGTAAATAATCATATCTACATTTAAAAGATCTCTCCAAATTGCAATACTTAATTTCAATTTTAATTTTTGTATCTCGGCGAGTCCTTATTTGATATTCACAAAATAAATTAGGTAAATATAAATTGTTATATGAAGGAGATGTTATTTCACCTTTGTCAGATGTAAACAATCCCCCACATCCAGGTACTCCTTCAATGGGCGCATACGATATTTGAAATCCTTTGCCGCTGCCTAATTTATCAGAATGGAAATGTATAATAATCTCAGATCCAGTAGAAAGTAACGGTGCGGGTTGAGTGGAATTACAATATTTATTTAAAAGTGGATCAGTCTTATGTTCACCATCATAAATAGCTAAGTAGTCGAAGCTGCAATTAGCGTGTACTTCGATATCAAGTTCAAAGAAATGTAATTGAATTCTTTTACCCAAATTTGTTGTTAAGTGCCAATAGCAATCTCGATTTGGCGGATATGTTCCGGGTGAACCAGGTGAACTTATATGTCCATGTTCACGTGCATCTATTTGACCACCACATACTGGAGCTATGCTGGTCCAATGTAAAGAAAATCCTTCTTTAGATACTGAGTGATCTGAACGGAACCAAAAGTATAAATTGTTGTGACTTGAAATAATATTACCACCATTAGGGAAATTACTACCACAAAATCTACCTATAAGCTGACTGGCAGAACTTCTACCATCATGAATTTGAACAAAATCATAGTTGCAGGACGAATGATCTTCTAAATTAAATTTAGTAAATGTCACATTTATTACTTTATCAGGAGCTGTATGAATAACCCAAGCGCAACGTGCATTATCATTGTAAGTAGCATTAGACCGTGGATATACGATACTACCTTCCTCAGAGTCAAGAACTCCACCGCATGGTTGAGAATGTACTTGACATAATTCACCCGAATACAACGCAGTACATTCACATCGGTATCCGTTTACTAAGCGTTCATCTAATCGACAAGTGCCACCGTTGTGACAAGGATTGTTAGTGCATAAGTTAGTAGGCTTATCACAGTGGGCGCCTCCATACCCTTGGTAGCAAATGCACGTATAGCCCTCACGAAGTGGATGACAATATCCGTGTGTTCCACATGGATTACTATCACAATTATTTGTAGAATTCTCTGCAGCAATGTAACAACCGTGAAGTCCTATGCCATCACCGACCATTCCTGAGGGGCATATACACTGAGTAATTCCACTGATTAATAAATTTTCTATACATTTCGCTGAAGGATGGCATCCACCGCTATTGATAGAACAAGAACCTCGCCACGTGCATGTTACTCCATCGCCCTGATAACCAGGTGGACAGGAACCGCAAATTCGAGAGCCTATAGTGTTATGACACAAGACCATTGGATTAGTACTGCATCCACCATTTGAAGTTAAGCATTCGTCGATATCGTAACACGCGAATCCATCACCTTCGTAGCCTGTCGGGCAAGGTCCGCATCGAAATGATCCTGCTAAATTGATACAATCTACTCTTGGATTTACAGAACAGTGAACTCTTTGTGAAGATTCACATTCATTAATATCAGTTAAGCACGCGATACCTTTTCCGTCCGTAGTCCAGCCTTGATTACAAATACATCTAATACCTTGTCCTGATGTTGCAGGAACGCAAATACCGTGACCACACATTTCAAAGTCGCCTTGTGAACAATTCTTCTCTGTTCTTGTACAGTCTATTCCATACCATCCAGGCTTACATACACATTCATATGAGCCAGGCCTATTAATGCATGTTGCTCCATTTTGACATCCTAAATCAGTACCAGCATAATTGTAACATTCATTAACATCTTCATCACAGTTAACACCTTTCCAGTTGGACGGACATAGGCAGTAGTACCCACTTATTAGATCTAAACAAGTGCCACCATTTGCGCAAGGGTGTGAACGACATTCTTCGTGTCTGTTAAGTAAACTTTGCAAGTTTAGTACCTTCGTGTTTAAGTTTTGTATTCGGCGATGAAGACGTGATAAGTTCAAATGTAAATTATTTGACAAACTATTAGTCAAAGACTCCAAATTTTCTATTCGTTTCAGTATGCCAGGCTTGATAGCATTATCTGGATTGGACAGTTGTACATCGTTATCATTATTCGATGTAAAGAAGTCAGCATATTTTGAAGAGATGTTGTAGAGGTTTTTGTAGTCGACATTCCCTAAATATATAGTAGATTTAGGTCCATGAGTGTTTAAATAAATACTTTTGTCGTACGCAGCCTCTAGTACAAGGTTTCCATTTGAAGATTTTATCCTTGGTCTTTTATTATAGATTTCACAACTGAAACACTCACTCCACACAACTATAATTAGACAGTAAATTAACAGTTTGGACATCGCGATGTGTTCGCGATACACAATGGCTGCTGACTGCGCTGTTACAAAGTCATGTCACCGCTAATATTGCAGGGGGCGTATTGGTAATTAATTAGAGCCATGTGGTACTCGAGTGAATATCACATGGCCTCTCTTACCAATGATGATACGCCCCTGTGGATACGGTTATCACGTTAGCTTATATTTCATGAATATAAATAATATAATTTATAGTAAATTTAATAAAATACAATCGGAATACTTATCGATCCGACTATTTCTAACAAATACCAATAGTGCTAATTGTTGCATTACTGTTTTTAGGGTTCCGTACCTTTTAAGGAAAAAAAGAACCCTTTGTTGTCCGTCCGTCTGTCTCTCTGTACTTCCAGTTAACCTAGAATTATGAAATTTGGCAGATAGCATCTACAGTAGTACTAGTTCAGGAAAAAATCTGAAAACTATACATTTTTCGGTTAAATCCTAAAAATAATAGTCCTAAATAACAAAAAAAATGTATTTCGACACTTAAGCACGGGTTCCCAACCATGATCAAGTTCATATTAATGAGATATTTTTTTAATTGAACATACCATGTTTACATTCATTTACTATAGATATGATACTGTTTGAGCTTTTATGGGGTAAAAGGTACAATTAGAAAATTTTAATAACAATTAAAACAAACGTAATAAACAGGTACAAAAGTTTATTAGCAAAACGTCAAACTCATTTCACACAAGTATCGTTCAATGGATACAAGCCTGTCTGTACAACGGTTACAAAATCCTTAAAAATTATAACAAATTCTGATAACTAGAACTCAAAATTTTAAAATTATCGCTTACATGTTTTAATAAAGTTTAAAAAGTGAGTTATATATATGTACATAGTAATTTATTAAATATTATCGAGTTAAATGTTAATGCTATGTAAGTGTGTATGTGCGTTTAGGATGCAGATACAAAAAACAAATATTTCTATATAACTATGAATTTTAAACTTATTTTATAAAGAGCTCCCCTCTTCAATCACGATTAAAATTACTCTGTATAGTAATTGTTATATTATTTATATGTAAATATAATTAATGCAAAGATATTTAAATTCAGTTATTCATTTCTTTGTGTGTTTAAAGAAATCTGACTATTACTTTAGTATAATGTTATATTAAAAATATAATAATACAAACTAATTATATATTATATTTTAGTCAACAATACTCGCTTCATAATCCAATTAAAAGAATCAGAAATAAACATAGAGTCTACAAAAAAAACCACCCACAGAGTAGTAAATAATACCAATAAAGTTATACAAAAAAATAAGTCGACACTCCTATATTTTAACATCATAGTTATAATACAAAAAATATTGTTAGTGTACCTACCTTTATTGTGACTGTGATACAATATTACTATTATTTTCAAAATCTTACATTTAGAAATAAACACTAGCGTTAAATGACGTTAATTTTTGGGATGATGGACGTTTAATGTAGGTGCAGCGACGACATTAGGCTCAAGTGTCAGTACGTCACACTACGAATCTTTTTTTCTTTGTTTAGTATTAATAAATTGTATTTATATAATAAAAAATAACTAAATGACACTCGTCAAGAAATACAGAGTAAGAAGTAAGATTTTCGTAACACACTAGCGCTGTGAGGAGTTGGGAGGTTTTGCCGTTGTGACCCCTCAGTGTAATAAAATCCATTATAACAAGTATAAAGTTTAAGCTTTAGTAAACCATACGTGTGTTATCATACAATTAAATTTCTCATACTATTAGACAAATAACTATAGTGCCGTCTTTTTCATTTTACAACAGTTAGAAAGGGACAGCATTACAAAACAACGAGACAAAGAGTTTTATAACCGTTTAAAATTATAATACAAACTATGTTATAATTAATATTATAAGTAAGACAAATAAGATTTTATTTACAATAAATTCTTTATTATATTTACAATATTTAGTTATCTATACAACTAGATTTGAGGCACGAACATTGATATAGCACCAAATCGAACGTTCACATAGAATATTGACGGGTTAATAAATGCTTGAAGTTGAATAGTAACATAGTAATAGTAAAACGATTAGCTATGTTTATGGAACTTCGGAAACGGACATCGAAACAATCGAATAACCGAAATGAATAGCTATCTGTAACCATAACCGAATCCGATACAAGAGCTTCGGATAATATCAGAAATAGGCGCAGTCTATATGAAAAAACGCACGCGAACTGTACTGTACAAATAACTTTTATTTATTTAAAATATTACAAACAAGTTGAAGACATCGTTACAGAAATATAAAAAACTATAACTACTACTTAAAAGCCAATAAGAGATTTGTTAAAACGTTAATTTCGCAAAACAAATTATAAGTAATTGAAATTATCCGAAACTAGTGAATAATCGAATCGATATAACATAATATTCTTCTTAAATATGTTGATACCTATTTAAGAAGAGTAGTATTCCAAATGTTACAATGGTCGAATATAATATCCTTGAATTTGTTTTATCTATTATAAAATGTTTATAATATTATTGTGCGTGTTATAAATATATCATATAATAAACTAATGATACATTTGTTGTATCATTATTTGTCGAGAAAAAAAATAATATTTTGTAAAGTAACAGTAGTTTTTTAAGTAAATAAAGTCCTTATTATGTCAAATTATTTCTCTATAAAAACAATCCTGCATTTGGTAGTGTGGGTAGAGGGAACCTAAAGTTAAGACACTTGGTACCTGACGCACCGCTCAATATTCGAGACATTGGATGTTGCGTGGGGGTACTCAACATCGCGATTTATATTATCAGAGGAAATAAAAATAATGGGAATCGAAACCACAACTATGATGTATACATTGACACATTGTTCCACTGCACCACGACGGGCCTAATACATAAATACGTACTAGGTACTTATTAATACTTGTGGAAAGGAATTTTCAAGAACACATTCAACACGCTATGTTTTGAAAAATTGGGCGGAAAGTAGAAAACGGAATGTCTTAACACGAGTGTTCAGTAGAAAATATATTAAATTTCAATAGGCATAAAGAAACGGCGATTGCTTGTATTATTATTCCATTGCTCATTTTCATAAAACTAATAATATGGCATCAATTTACGTTATTTATTGGTTTCTTATTCGTGAAATAAAATCATTATAAAAGTATATATTCAGTTTATGTAGTAAATGCGCAATTTTACTTAAAAAAATAATTAAATTTACTAAATTAGTGTTTTTTTCCTTGAGTTATAAATATAGAGTTATTAGACTTTTTTACAACATAAATAATATAAAGTTAAATTTAATAGGTTAATTCACAGCAGGAAGCTGATATATAATGATAAATTTAAAAAAAAATACTGTTACTGTTACGTATGTAAAAATTCGCTTTTGTTAGAAATAACTTGAGAATAAAAAAGTGTGATTATATCAAATTTTGTTCAGCTATAAATTTCTATCTATTATACAGTCTTTGACTAATTACGAAAAAAAAATATATAAAAATCATTATATTTAAAAAAAAAATAATTCCCTTGACTCATCAATTATATTATATAATTCGAATTAAAGGGGGTGGTAATCTACTAACTTTGACAGTTTTTTATCTTGTCATATTTTCCAACATCTGTACTATAGGTATCTTATCACCTAATACAATATACGCCCACTACAGATATTGGACTCAAACAATTAATTCTTTTAGCATATACAGAACGATCGACGTCTCACGGCCGCCTTGAAGATAGTTCGAGAACAAAATAGTAAAAAATAATAAGAAAATCCGTATAGCAATCTACAGCTACCTTCAGTGTGGCCAAGGTTCATCAGCCGTTCTGAATATTTGTTTACGTGATTTTTTTTACTTCATATAAGCTTTCTTATCTGTACCTTACAACCAAGAAAGACGAACTAAATTTTTTATACAAGCTAATGTTATTATTCTTTAAACAAATGGCAAATTGAACATGTAAATTGTTTACCAAAAGTAAACATAAGAAATATTTAATTGGCATAAATCGTTGTTTCGTATAGAATAATTAACGATAACAGTTATGTCGGAACTGAAAATCCTTAATCACTCACGTCTAAAATTAAACCTACACAATTTTTTTATTTTTACGAAGTCCATCTATATAAGAATACAGCTAGCCTATAAGCAGTTTTAGGAAAAATATGCAAATGCACCAAGTGTAACTAGTATTTAGTAGTAGGTCTAAACAGGGTCAGGTCAAGGTTTCAAGTCGAGGCGCGCGGGCCAGTCGGCGGCGGGCGCGGGCGAGGGCGGCGGCGCGCGCGCGTGCTCCGCCTCGGACTCGTTGGCGTCGGTGGAGGCGGGCGTGGGCGGCGGCGGGTGCGTGCGGTAGTGGCGGTAGGCGCGGCGGCGCGGGTGCGTGGCGGGCGACGGCGGCGGGTTGGCGGTGGGGCGCGGGTAGCGCCCGCACAGGCTGTCCGACGCCGAGCCCGACGCCGACGCCGACGCCGACGGCGACAGAGTACCGGATACGCTCGTTCTGGGGATAATGTTGTTGAATGTTAAATGGTAAAAATTAAAAAAAGTAATAATCGAACAAATCCCACTTCACATTACAAGACTAATGTAAATATATAAGTATACTGACTGTTCGTACAGGACGTCCCGGGCGGGCCGCGGCGGGTCGGGCTTGAAGGCGAAGGCGGGGCGCGGCGGCGGGCGGCGCGCGCGGCGCACGCGGCGCAGCACCGCCCACGCCGCCGCCAGCGCCGCGCCCGCGCCCGCCGCCACGCCGCACGCCACCAGCGCGTGCGACTGGCGCGCGCCCGTCGGCGACACCACCTGGGACACAGGTCAGACTCAAATATATTGACAGAAACAATAGTTTTATTTTCATTTCAAACACCCTCATCAAATTTGCAAAGTAAAAGCACTGGTTACTGATAAAACTGAACAATACAAAAAAAAAGATTCAAAAGAAAATGTTATTATATTCTGCACCATTAAATGTTAACTAAAAACTCAATTTCATTTTAGACACTATTTATTTATTTAACATGCACAATAAAAAATATAATCAATATATACATATAAATACCTGATCTTTACGAACAAAGCCGCAAATGGCGGGCGCCTCGTCGCTGCCATCCTCGCAGTGCGCGCGCCCGTCGCATAGAAACTTCGGCGGTAAGCAGAGACGCTCGTCACATCTATATGCAAATATATATATATTTTTCAAATTCACGCTGTACCTACATATAGCAGGATGAGCGGAGGGAACCTATTGTTAAGACACTCTGCCCATTTTTTGCCGAATCCTGCAAGAATAGCGTGATGAATGGCGAAACTCAACGCCGCGCTTTGCCTTGACACCATAGCGAAGAAATGAAAATAATATTTATAATTTTATATTTTATTACAAAATATGAGGCCGGCTTCAGGCCGGTCGTGGCGCAGCGGCACAAAGTGTGACTGTAAACCGACTGGTTGTGGGTTTGATCCTCACTCGAAGAGATGAAATATTTACTTAAATTTATATTTCCACTTCTTCGCTATGGTGTCGAGGCAAAAGCGCGGAGTTGAGTTCTTCCACTTAACACGCAATGCCTCCGGAATTCGGCAGAAAGTGGGGAACGGCGTGTCTTTCACTACGTTCCCTCTGCCTACACTGCATTGTGCGGGAAACAGCGTGAAGCTGATTTATTTATTATAAAAATAAAATGACAATTTATTTTTGTATACATAAAATATTCTATATTACAGTGTACTATATTTTTAATTGATTATTTTAAAAATCGTAATGGAATCGTCGAAGTAGCATTTGTAAAGCTAGTGTAGAGTAGGGGTGTCCCTGTAAGGCGCGCGAGATGCATTTGTAGTAGTAGTAATATTAGCAAACTCTAGTGTAGACAAGGATGCCTTCTAGATCTGGCGCTGTCGGCGTAGGAGTCAACACAGCGTAGGCCGACGCTGGAGCCGTCACGTCTGTAGTGTTACTGACGTGGGCAACCTTAGGGTAGGGGTGTCACCTGAAGGCGTCGGGCAGCGGGTCGCGCGCGCAGTAGGCGCCGGCGGCGCAGGCGCCCAGCGCGGCGGCGCAGGAGCCGTCGGCGCAGCGCAGGCCGGCGCACGGGTCGCAGCGCGCCTCGTCCGAGCCGTCCGCGCAGTCGCGCTGGCCGTCGCACCTGTTGTGTGTCGAGAACATTTTGTGTTAGTGAATTTTAATTGGAATATATAATTTTAAAAAAAGTATATATTTAACCTCCACTCGACGGGTATGCAGTGCGCGGCGTCGCAGGCCACGTGCGCGGGCGCGCAGGCGCGGCGCTCGCGGGCGCAGTGCAGGCCGCAGCCGCAGACGCCGCGCGCGCCGCACGCGCCCGGCTCGCCGCCGCACGCGCGCCCGCCGTAGCACGGGTGCTCGCGCGCCACGCGCTGCACGGCCACGGCGGCCACGAGGCGCGCCACGTGCGGCAGCGGCGCGGCGGGCGCGTCGCGGCGCTGCAGCGCGAGGCGCATGGGCGCGCGCTCGCCGCCCAGGTACAGCGCGCCCGCGTACGCCGCCAGCGCGCCCACGGCGCCGCCCTGCCAGATCACGCGCCGGCTGGGGACAAATATTTATGAACTTTTAAGTACAGAAAAATATTAAAAAAAAACGTTTTTAAAAATACGTTAGATTTTTACTTATTATACAAGCGTTCGACCACTTAAAAATGCGTTCGTCGTTAGATAACTTATTTTAGTAATTATAAATGTGAACTCTTATAAAACAAGTAAGTAAATTTCGTGTCCGTTAGTATTATAAAAAAAATATTATTTAGTATTTTGTACTTTACAAAATTTTAGTATATAATATGTGGCACTCACGTGGTGGGCGCGTCCAGGTCGGCGGCGTAGAGCTGGCGCGCCACCACCCAGTACAGCGTGTCGGAGGCGTGGTCGAGCGCCAGCGCCGACACGTTGGCGGCGCGCGCCACCTCGCCGCGCGCGCTGCCGTCCGCGTCCGCGCGCATCACGGCGTTGAGCCCCGCGTCGCTCCAGATTAATATTCTGTAGACAAAAAGAAACCAAAGTTATGTGCAAATTTAAAGAACAATGAGGAATAAAAATGTAGGAGTATTGCCTGGTTTTATATACAGTATAAATTAATATATGTATTATGTAGTACAATACGACATATTTGAGACTGTCGAAGAGCAGCGGCACAGCGTCTGGCTAAGTTTCCAACTTGGAAGAATAAACAATATTCATTTAAATATATGACAAAGCGAACGCGACGCTTCAATATTCGACACGAATTTTTCCGAAAATTAGGCCGGTCGTGGCGCAGCGGCACAAAGTGTGACTATAAAACCACCTGGCTGTGGGTTCGAACCCCACTCCGGGTGATGAAATATTTACATAAATTTATATTTCCATTTCTTCGCTCTGGTGTCAAGGCAAAGCGCGGCGTTGAGTTCTGCCACTTAACACGCAATGCCTCCAGAATTAGGCAGAAAGTGTGGAACGGAGTGTCTTAACACTAGGTTCCCTTTGCCTACCCTGCTGTATGTAGGATACAGTGTGAAGCTGATTTTTATTAAGCGAGAAATGGGGAATGAGGTGTCTTACTACTATATTTCGTTTTATTATTTACGTTACATATTATATTTCGTTTACATATCCAGCTATATGTGGGTATTACAACACGTTATTACATGATAAATTCTTACAAATACCTTTTAGTTTGATGAAATGCTAGTAACCTCGGCATCATATTCTCTCTACTCAATATAACCCCAGTTGAAGAGTTATTATCAATTGACGTAGCATTGATAGAGTCAGTGTCAAAACAAGTCCAGTACAATGTCCTTCCTAACACATCGAGCACCATGTGAAAGGGGCGGGAGAGACCGGTCACTACCACGGAGGAGTCGGCAACGGCGGACGTGGTCGAATACGAGATGGGTACCCGCTTTATAGAATGTGAGTCGTCGTCCATCCAGTATAGGTGTCTGAAAATGTATTAGGTTATAACACTTTATCTAAAGGAAACCCCAGAGCACTCTGAAGACGTTAGTTAGTAGCCCGCAATAGGCGAACGAATATAAATAGGGAGGGTTTCTGCTGGGTTTTAGTAGGTAGTTTCGGGCTTTTTGCGAGTAGTCCCACAGTACAACAGATAAAACAATATTTATATAAAATTTTATATAATTGATGCTTTTTTTAAAGTATAATTTTGCTAAGATATTTTAAAATAAGTTTTATGAAGCTGGACATTCAGCATGTAATGTTTGCTTAAAAACGGTTATACAAAATTGAAAAAAAGTTTAATATAAATGTTTCCCATGTAAAAGCCACTACTAAACTTAAATAAATAAAGAGGAGTACTTTATTAGACTTACTTATTAATAGGATCATATTCAATAGCTCTCACGCTTTTAAGTCCCGTCAAAGGAATAAATGCTTCATTACATTCGCCATTCGCAACTAATATACGTCCGATCGCATTCTTTTGAGCAAATAACAAAAATTCTTCCGGTTCTGAAAAATATTGCAAAACATATATTGTTTAGTAAACTCTCGCAGCGGATTGGCATCCAGCTTAAACGTAAACTTTGTAACTAAGTTAATAAACTTTTACTCGCTAATCCTGTGGTTTATATCAACTCAACTCTGCTACGAGCCATACAAGTTACAACAAAGGAATGTAGGAAAAAAAGAGAATTGATATGCAAAACACAGAGACAGTTAATAAAGTGACTTTATAAGGGTTACAATGAATAAAAAGACAACAAACCTGAACATGTCAAGTTATCCCTATTCAACTTGTAATGCGTGGGACAGGCGCATCTGTAATCATTATTGGGTAACGGCAAACACAGGTGCGAACAGCCGCCATTGTCCACTCCGCATTGGTTAGACAGTGTGTCTCTTGCACGATGGTACACCTTCAAATCCGATATGTAGTCTAAATGTTTGTGAATTATGTGGCGATTTGTACTGTTTGTTTTTTGTGCTACTTCTACTAGACCTGTTAAAAAAAGGTGTATGATTAAGAAGAGATAATTACCCAAAAGGAGAATGTATGTTAAATTGAGATTCAGTTAAAATACTTCCTTGCCTATGCCTTCATATACTTCCCAATAACAAAAAAGAAACCCACCTGTAACCCAATCACCCCAAAACAGTTTATCTTCATACAAAGCCAATGCATACGGCATGGAGACATTTGCAATTAGTACTTTTCTTCCGGTTCCATTAAGGAATGCATATTCTATAGTAGGCGTGTCTAGAGCCGCCCAGTATATAACTTGCTTTTCGTAGTCTATGGCCAGAGCTTGAACTTTTCCCACTTGTTCGAATAATACTGTAGGGGAACTCCCGTCCATTGTAGCGCGCTTGATTGTCTTTGAGCCTAACTCTGACCAGTACATGTAGCTGGAAATAATGTAATTAATGTTATTATGGAAAATGTATCAATCTCTCCATCGTACTTTCTGTATAAACATATTACATTAGTACAAACCTATATAAAATTATAATAAAACAAAACCCGTAGTGGCGCAGAGGCATAGTGTGACTGTAAAATCGATTGGTTGTGGGTTCAATCCCCACTTGAGGACATGAAATATTTATTTAATTATATATTTTCATTTCTTCGCTCTGGCAAGGCGAACTCAACACGCGATGCCACCAGATTTTGGCTGAAAGTGGGTAATGGAGTGTCTTAACACTATGTTCCCTTTGCCTACCCTGCTGTGTGCATGTGGGATACAGCGTGAAGCTGATAAATAAAAACATAAAATAATAATACTTAACAATTTTTAAGTAAATTATAGTTGAGAATGGTTAGTTTGCCCATAACTTGGTTAGTGTAGCGCAGTTTTATGAAAGAGAGTGGTAAATTAAAATAACATGCCAAGTTTCATAAGGGCTTACAGCTTATCGCTGTACTCCGGATATAAAAATAAAAGCAGAAGTAGCCTAATATTATTTTTTTCTAGACATAGCGCGGAACTCGAAGGCTATTATCAGTTAATAATATAAATTTACCCTTTACGTGGATCCAAAGCGATACTTTTAGGTCTTTTCAGCCCTTGCCATATAAGGGTGCGTCGGCTGGAACCGTCTAATCTTGCAACTTCTATACGTTGAATTGTTGTATCAGTCCAATATATGTTTTGACCCGACCAGTCTATTGCTAAGCCTAGAAATAGAAAATACATGAAAAAACAATTTATTATAAAGGCAGAGGGAACCTAGTGGTTAACTCGACGCCTCGGTTTGATTTGCCTTTAAAGCGAGGAAATGAAAATAACTCATTCTCCCGAGTAAGAATCGAGTTCACGCTGTCTGTCATATATAGTCAGCACGACGTCATCAAGATAAGTTCAGTCTGTTTATTATAGTTGAAACGTTACATAATGTCATGCCAAATAAATTTTATAAAAGTAACTAAATAATATAATTGTTTATGTTTTTAGAAATTTGTGAAAGAACTAAATATAACTGTTTCTATTTCTTTAGCTAGTAAATTTATTCAATTATTCTGATTATAATAAAAGTTTATATCATTATTTTACTTTCAACTGTGATATCTTTAAACACAACTGTGATATACATTCATAATTTTCTAATACTTTTATAGCAAATGGAGACCTCAGAACTTGACAGTCCTGTATATTTTTTCCTAACACCACATATATATTGCTATATATGTATGTGGTGTTAGGAAAAAAATAATACACAATATTCTGCAGCATAATATTATAAAATAAGCAACAATTTTAAATTATCAAGCTCACCTTCAACAAATCCAACCCATTCCAATATCCTCTCTATATTAGCTCCGTTTACTGAACAACGATTAATCGTCCTACTTTTACTATCAGACCAGTATATCTTTGAACCAGACACGTGTACTGCTAAGGCACTGCAATAATATTAAAATGTGAGTTACTAAAAATATATATTTATAAACTTTAAAAAAAATTAAATTTAAAAGAATTATTCATACACTAAGTATATTATAATTATCATATAAATAATCGAAAATGGAGAGAAGGAAGGAAACAACTTTGTATATGCTTCTGTATGTACAAAGGAAAACTAAAATCAATTTAAGTAACAATAAAACATTATATTAAAAACTATAATTACCTGACTTCCTTCAACTCTCTTATGGGAAGTACCGCATCATTATTTTCATTTTCCACACTAATTAAACCAATTACATTTTTTCTGCTGTATACTAGAAATGCTTCTGGTTCTATACAATTTTTGTTATCGTTACTTAGTTCTAGACCTAGAAATAATGGCAAAATATAGAATTACTACTTGGAAAATTATTTTAACTACGTATTTATACACTGTATATGTACGATTAACACAAAACTATTAAGCTAATTTTTTTGATTTAATAATAAATATTATAATGTCTTAAATTTTCTTTTTATTTGTTACTGTCCTCACACCCACCACAGTTAATACCCATTTCTGTAAGAGGAGGAGGTTTTCAATTCTACTGATTTTTATTATTGATTGTAGTTCAGTATTAAACTTTTAACTCACCTAACGGACAGCTACACACATAATCGTTTGGTCTATTAAAACATAAATGCGAACATCCACCATTTGCAGTTGAACATGCATTTTGTCCTAGTGGCTGTTTTAGACGTATCGCTTTCAGTCCCATCATGTTTGCCATTTGTTCTACCACTGATTGTCTTTCACCACCTTTTTAATAAAAAAATTGATTAGTATTATCATGAGTCAGAAAAAGTTTTTTTTATCGTCTTCCATCACCCTAAACTAGAGATTTTTTTTTTAATTATTCCAGAATGGGAATCAAACCTACACTCATCGCTTACCCCGTCTAGATATTTTGTTATGTAAACAGACAAGTGTAAGGTATTCATCTTGATTTCATGAAGCTTTTTCATCCAAAAAGAGAAATAAAATCGAACTACAACACAATTGTTATATTTAAACACATTATAATTTATTTATAATCACTTTAATAACAATAATTCCATGACAAGAGCACTTATTATGTATAGTAATAAGTACCATAACTAATTCTTATAAAACTGAAGTTAATGTACCTTAACCACTCATCTCTACATATAATAAAAATAGAAAAATCTATTTTTGAAAGCATCTATCAAAGTAATAGGAACAACTCAAGAATATTTTTTGTTTGTGCACATGAATTTTAGAAACAGCCTCACCAATTTAAATGATATCAATTTTCTTTTCCGAGCAGGCGAAGTCGCAGACAACGCTAGTAGAAGAAGAATAAATAGAACATACCAGTATCTTTATTAATCCTATCCAAGGTCCGCCTTTGCATATCAGTCCAGTACAACTGTTGTCCTAGTAACGTCAATCCAAATATATGAAGGATATCACTGCTGTGTAACTCTGTTCTATTTGTACCGTCCATATTGCATACCTGTCATTTTAATTACATTTGTTACATATATAATAAAAAAATTAAAGTTAAGATACCCATTTTAACAATTTTTTCAAAATATAAGAAGATTCATTAAAAATTAATTACAATAACAACTATGTCAAATGTTTATAAATTAATGAGAAAAAATGTTTGTTTAACAAATCTTAAGGCCAAAAACCTACATTCCCTGGTTTATGTAAAAAAATTAATGAAAGTACCTCCCAGATCATATGAATATTTGTTAAATGGGATGTCCAGAAAGTAAATATTATACTTTTGATGGGCTGTCTCGTTCTTAATTTAAGACCACTAACATTCTTGGGACAATTTATAGCTCTAACAAATGACTAGTAAGTGTGTGTTTGTGTACGAATATGTATGTAATAATTTAAAATGACAAAACAAAAAGTAATATACGATACCTCTATTTTATGCATTCTAGCATCACCCCAGTAAAGTTTATTGTTCACTGTATCCAATGCAATCCCATTGGGCCATGTTAGTTTTTCAGATATTAACAATTGTCTATCAGTTCCGTCTAGGTTAGCTCTTTCTATTTTAGGTTTTTTCTCATTCCAGTCTGACCAGAACATCCAGCCAGCAGTGGGATGTAAAGCAATGGCGCGAGGATTGAATAGGTCATCGTGGATTATTACCTAAAGAAAAAAATTATGTCAAAGTTGTTTGTTTTGTTAATTCAAAAATTTAACAAAACCATAATTAATGATATTTCGATTATGAAGCTTTCATGAGGCGCGGGTTTATTTGTGGGTATATCTTATACCTGGAGCTCTAATAGCTGAAGATTAAATATATATTTTTATTTAGATATATTATTATCTAAATAAAAATATATATTTAATCTCCAGCTATTTCAATCTTACTAGGAACCATTTTCCCACCATGGCTATCATATTAAGTCCCTAGATAATCACACAATAAACTAATTTTGTGCGCTTTTTATTATCAATCAAATCAAAAAGATCAAACCCATGAACATGGGTATTTTGCCTGTTATATAGTTAAAACTCCAAAACCTACCTTCCGAGAGGTGCCATCTAATCTGGCAACTGTAATAGTATCAGATACAGGGTCGGTCCAATAAATATTTCTTGCTATAGGATCTATTGCAATGGAGTCTGGTTTGCCACTGCTATGTATCACTGTCGACTGCTCACTGCCGTCAAGACGCGCTCGCGATATTGTTTTAGACTGCAATTGTAAAAAAAAATTTTTGTATATAACATGTTATAAATCTCTTTTTATTTTTAAATTAAAATTTCATATGCATAAGCACACACCCATACACAGCATAGACACTTACACACGCACACACTCACATACACCAACACACACTCATATTTTTATTTTACCTTACTTTATATTTTTTTCCTATTTAACTGTAAATTTTGTTTCTGTTTCATATATGTATTTACAACCTTTAGTAATTTATTTTTTGATAATACCAACGCTTGTTTGGTAGGCGTTAATACCCGCGACACAGTGTTTCACTAATGCGGTTATTATTGTACAAATTGTTTCTTGTATATATTTGGTAAATAATTAATTTAATTAGCTTCACGCTATATCCCGCACACAGCAGGGTAGGCAGAGGGAACCTAGTGTTAAGACACTCCGTTCCCCACTTTCTGCCGAATTTTTGGAGGCATTGCGTGTTAAGTGGCAGAACTCAACGCCGAGCTTTTGCCTTGAGACCAGAGCGAAGAAATGGAAATATAAATTTTAAGTAAATATTTCATCTCCTCGAGTGGGGATCGAACCCACAACCAGTGGGTTTTACAGTCACACTTCGTGCCACTGCGCCACGGGCGGCCTCAAATATTTGGTATTAAATATTTGGTAAATGTTTGAAATAAATAAATAAATATAAATAAATGCTGTATTCTGTATACAGTAGTATATGAAGAGGAAATGTCATGCTCTTCGCTTACAGCACAACAACCAATGCCTTTGAGACATTGCTTGTTAAGTGGCAGAACTTAAAAGACAAATAGTGGGATATATCTTTTTACCAGAGCGAGGTCTTATCACAATTGTTTTATAATTAGTCATGTTTTATTTGCATATTGTCTATTGTGTATTGTCTATATTTTTTGTGTCACTTTCATTATTCACTTCAAACATAATATTTATTAATTATATATAAAATTTAAAGTTATAATAAAAAATAAAATTACCAAACTGTCCGCCCAATATATATATTCAGTTTTAGGATCGAAATCCACTGTAAGAGCTTGTTTTAAATCCTTCAAAGGCAAAGGGTAGGGGGTAAAATCCGATGAATCTAATGATATTTTAGATATCATCGATCTCTGAGCTACAAGCAGTAAAGACTGTGGGCCATTGTAACAAGTTGTGTTACTACCCTCTATGAGTTTAACGCCGGTCGGGCAGGTGCAGACGTAACCTGGAAACAAAAGTTAGTTTAATATTTTTAGTCTATTGCACATAAAGCTGAGAAGGTAGATGGAAATGGATTTCACTCAATTTCCAAAACATTGTGTTTAGTGTTTTAACTTAATACTATTTATATACATATACAACCTAAGCTAAACAAAATATATTTTTTATACTTTAATACTAGAAATATTGTTATAATCGTAATATGAATTATATATAAATTACCTGGCGGATAAGGAGCTAAAAGGCACAAATGTGAACATCCTTCATTATCCTTACAAGGGTAGTCTCCAGTGGGCATCACTTGCCTGCTATTGTCAAAAACTTTGATGTCAACTGGAGCTGAATCAGATCTTTGAACTTCCTTCAAACCAGTGTGCGTATTTATATCCCACGTGTAGATTATCCTGGAAACAATTGTTTAATGTTTTAGGTTTTATACAAAAAGGTAAACAAATGATCAAATCATATATATATCATAGGTACAAAGTGCTTTGTTTTCTTGTTATTTTACTTTCATTTATGCTGCATGTAGCACCGTAAGCAGAGAAAATTGAGTGTGAAAACATTTGGTGATCAGATGTTGCATGTTAATTGGTGGAATTGAACACCACAAATTGTGTAATAGGAAATGAAATATCTTTTGCTCACGAGTCAGTATCAAACAAACAGTCGTGGTGATTGTTTACCATGAGATGCTATCCCACTGCATCGCAGTAACTGACATGTCATATTTAAATTTAGGTAAGCCTTTTTGTTGAATGGACATAGTTGCTGCTAGAATCTAGAATGCTTATAAATTTTAACATTGTAGTTTACTTTACTTAGAAAAGATTTGTGTTGATAAAGAAGTCGTAATATCTACAAATATACTTAAATAAATTAAGTAAAATAAAGAAATAGTTATTACATTGTCTCCCAATCAGTCCAATACAGTCTATCATTGAAAAAAGTTAAAGCATATGGATACTTCAATCCTTCCTTAACAATCCTCTTTCTTTTATTGCCACTAAAGTCTATGACATCTAAAAACTGTAATTTGGAATCCACCCAGTATATTAAATTGTTGTCATAGTCCACTGTTATTCCATTAGGCCAAAAAATATGGTCTTTAACAATAACTTTTCGAGTAGCCGGGTCTCCATTCATACCAGCTCTTTCTATTTTTGGGATCTCTCCCCAGTCAGTCCAGAACATTAATCTAATAAAATAAAAAAAGGAATATAGTGTGCTTATTATAATATTATGTCGCTTTTTTAAGCATGGAATTTCTTAACAAAACAAAAAAAAACAAAACTAAGAATATACAAAGAAACAAAATATATATAATAATAATATATTTATTCAATTGAAAATCCTTATATATAACAATAACTTAAATTGCTAATAACTGCATTAGTATTAAACTGTGTTGCAGCTATTAACTCCCATCTCGCAATCGGTCAATTCATATAATAATTTAACAAATTTTACAGACAAATAAAATAATAGCATAATATGTAATAAGAACCAATCATGTAATAGAAAACAAAATTCAATAATTAAAAATATATACATCAATTACTCAAAACATACTAAAAATAATTTAA
The DNA here is from genome assembly GCA_917862395.2 of Heliconius sara. Classification (NCBI taxonomy): domain Eukaryota; kingdom Metazoa; phylum Arthropoda; class Insecta; order Lepidoptera; family Nymphalidae; genus Heliconius; species Heliconius sara. The sequence goes on along the minus strand of OU860796.2, from coordinate 3,060,435 downwards.
AAAATATATATATGGGAAAATTAAAAGTAAATTTTACTTTAAACTTTATTTATTTTTGTAAATTCTGCCAAATTGTTCAACTTTATGTTTATAGGATAATAAAAGGCTTTATTATTATTATTTCTTAGTAATATATATTTTTTTTTCATAAGTGACAAGTTTTGGGGGAATAGATAATATTATAGCTGCATTTTTTTAACTTTGGGCATAAACAAAGTAAATAGTAATGTCCTAAGCAAATGGAAACAATATTAAGCAGCTTTTGCTACCAGAGCAAGAAAATAAAAACATTTTATTCCCTACAACAGTCGCACTTGTGCCCCTATTGTGACATAGGGTAACAAGTGACCTTAATAATTTATAAAAAAATATTGTTACTGACACACTAATATTATATGTCACCATTATTTGCCTTAACAGAGCAGGAAAAAAACTTTTTGCCAAGTGGGAATTGAACTGAGTATTGATTTACTCAAGATAGTCTTTATGTTCAACATGCAATGTTCTAAAAACAAGGAAAATTAAATTATACAAACCCTTCTTTAGGAACAACTGCAATAGCCCTAGCTAGATCAATATCTGACCAGAAAAGAACTTTTCTATACTTTTGATCTATGCCTATCACTTCAATTCTATTTGTTTCTCCATCTGTCCAGTATATTTTTTCAGTGTACCAATCAATTGCAATACCAGATGGTGTTATTAATCCTGTAGAGACTATTCTGACCTATAAATTTGATTTTTTATTTATTTTTAACATTGTGTATGTATATGAACTTTTAATTTATATATTCCAATATGATGAAATTATAAAGGAAATAATAATTGTTAAATGTATATTGGCCTACCTTCTGTCCCGAATGTGTACTATTATATTCCATACATTGTATCAATTCCGCAGTCTGTTCCGACCAGCATACTAAATTTTTCCTATATAGGAAATCTACAGCAGAGCCTTGCTCCAATCCCTTAATTATTGCATTATATTTAACTAATTTAGTAGTATTTACTATTCGTATATTGGAAGCCGTAGAATATAACAACACAGGATTACTTACGCTCGAGTAGTAACCTGATAAACAAACAAATACATTCATGACTAAAACTGTATAACAAAGTTTTAAAATCAAATATTATACAATTTGTTAAATGATCATACCCTTTAATTGTAAAAACATTAACAAACAAAAGACGTAGATAACATTTTGTATAATTTTGTCGGCTTGAACTATTCTTCGGCGCTTCGTCATAATGAAAACAAATGAAGTCGGATCGTGAAACACCTCATGAGTTTATTTTAATATTGCACTTTAACTTATAAGGCACTGTTAGGAATCTAACGCATAAACAACAACATTAATTTTCCATTTATTAGAACTAAAAAGCTATAAATGTTTTATATACAGCTCATTTATCATAACAAGCTTGGAATATTCATGGCAAAGATCAACAAAGTTAGTTAAAGGTACAGATAAAAAAAGTAATATTAATCTTTACTAACGATCCACAGACAGTGAAATGTTATCGTATAGGAGCTCATTTAAGCAAGTAACAAACCGTATATGAATATGTAAATAAAAATACATTTTAAATAACAAAAAAGTGTGTAATATCTGTTAAGTATTTATACTAGAATTAAATTATGTTTGTACAATTGTAGTTAAATTTTATTAAAGCAGCGCCATCTGTCAATAAGTCTTGTAAATTGTTATATGAAGCTTTAGGAAAAGCTTTTGAATAATTCTCAGAATTTAGAACACTAACCAATTGTATTGTATTGTTTTATTCTGTTTAAAAGGCAAAATATTGGAACGACATTAGGAGGATTTTATATATGATACAATAACAAATAACGAGGTTATTTAGTTTCTATGCAAAAAATTTCAATTTAAAATAATTTTGTAAATAAAATTATGAACAAGTCTCAATTCATTTGTCGTGCCGCCAGTTTTTTAACAAACTCCTCTTAAAACCGCACCCAGTGTCAGCATATTGGATATTAATGTTTCGTGTGACTGTCAGTACCGCGATCATCTGGAAAGCAAAGACAAATTAACTTTGAAGAAACTGGCTGTCATCGGCAAAACGATACAGTTCTTCACGACAAAACATCCTTTGGCTTTTACATGTAATTGTAATGTATAGGGCCCAGGTTCGGCTTTTACATGGTATACTGTTTTCATCTCTGGGCTGGTGCACTCAAGTATCAGCTTGAACCATTTGATTGCATACAACGTAGAGCAGTAGCTCTACGTTGCTAATCGTTGAGCACCCAATAATCTGTGAAGGGTTGATACTGTGGTGTCGAGACGTATCCTCTCTGCACCCTATTTATCATAGGGACTGTTCTGGGAAAGTATTTGACCTAGTATCTGCCGTCAAATTTTTTAAACGACATCCTCACCACCGTTCCGTAGGAACTTCCTTCAGTATATTATGAGCATAAAATTCTTCATTTCTGTTCTTTAATTATAGCGTCCCGAACATGCCAGCTGAGCACTCATAACTTTGGCAATGCCACAATAAAAATTATTAATTAGACAATAAAGTTCTTTGTATTTTTTATTAAACAGTAAAAGTAAACAAACTATCAAAATGCTAATTTTATATATTATATTAAATTAATCTACATTTGTATTTGCCATATATAATAGTAAAAGCGTTTTTGTTATAAAACAACAATTATTTTACATAAAGTTCGTTGTATTCAACTGTTCAAAATACAAAGAAAAAGACAACAATATTTATTATCTGTCCCAAAGGAACAATGTCTCTTTCGTATTCCTGAGCATTGCTTTGTTAACATACTACAGTGCAGACTTGCGCGTAAACGTAATGCAAAGTACACAGTTAACAAGAGGTCTAATCATTTCAGTCCTTTGACGTAGTCGTAGCTTTAGAATGAATCATGAAACATATATGTTTCTTAAATAATAATAAATTATTGAGTATTTTAAAACCTGTATCAATACTTTATTATTTTACGTATAATTTTTTCCCTAAGTCATGAAAACTATATATATAACTAAGTCATGAAAATATAACGCATATAATATTTTCATGACTTAGTTATTATCAAACTAATATACGTTTGGTTTTAGTTTATACATAACATATTTTAGTTATAGATACATTTTTCTTATTATTAAATAAGAAATCAGAGAAATATTTAAAACCACACCCAAAATAAATTCTTAAAATTTAACTTTCAACATGAGTTTTGTACAACGGGACTAAATTTTGAAGTAGGTAACCACATCCTTTATTTGCTTAGGTTGTTATATTCTGTTGTAATTAACAGTGAAAACATAATACCTCGCTGCTCCATCAATCATTTTAACTAAAATATACGCGGATATATTATACTCATTGAGGTTGTTAACGAATGAATGTACATTGATAATTGCGTAAAGCTTATTTAATAAAATTGTATCGAATGAATAATAAATAAGAGAGTAAGCTGTTTAAATTTACAATTTTTTTTAACAGTGTGACATAATTAATTTGATCCTTTGTTGATACAGATTATATTTAAATTAAAGTAAAGAGTATTAATAATATAAAATTTGTACACTTTTATGTATAAAGAGATAGTTTGAAATGGCTTTCTGTTTTTTGGTGTGCTATTAATGGGCGTTTCAATTTATATAATTTTTTTAAATCAAGTTTCTCAAGACAGAACAGTGTCGTGTCCTTAAAACCTTTAGCTATATGGATAGGATCTATCTTAGGGAGTAGAAGAATTTGCTTGAAATAAAAAAAATATAAGAAATTAGTATTTTATAAAAAAAACTTCATATAAATCGTTATTCGCATAAGTATATTTATAATATTATTATTATTGAGGTGAGTTGTGGCGCAGAGACAAAAAGTTATGGGTTCAATCCACACTCGAGAAAATGAAATATTTATTTTCGCTCCGGTGTCGAGGCAAAGCGCGGCAATGAGATCCGCCGTTCAACTCGTAATGTATTTAAAGATTCCGGTGGGAAGTGGGGAATGGAGTGTCTTAACACTAGATTTCGTCTGCCCACTCTGCTGTGTGCGGGATACAGCGTGACGCTGATTTAATTTAATTTAATTTTAACCGTGGAAACACAGAGGGCGCCTTTGCCGCCAATTTCTTCCTCGCAAGTAGCCACTTAATGTTTGTACTTTCTCAAAATTATTAATGCATAAATTATATAATCAATATTATGGCAAATGTAGCATATTAAAAGAATTATAGGTGGTATGCGGGTGAAGCCGCGAGTGGGCCGCTAGTATTATTATAAAAGTCATCACCAATATCCATCTACTTAAGTTAAAACAAATAAATATTATAATTAAATTAATAACTTTAATAAACTAAATTATTTGTAATTTAGAATAACTTTATTATATTACAGTAATAAGCCTGAAATTTAATATTCTATTCTGCTCCGTCATTAAGAATTCTGCACGATAAATTCGTCATAAGAATAATTTAGATAGACATTACAATCTCTATTAAATTTTTATCTTAATTAATTGCCTCTTAAGCACTTACAAAGCAATTTATGCCCTCATTGTAAATATTGCTAATTAAGTTATTATTTAAGTTTATCTTTTAAAGGAAGAAAAACTAAAAAAAAACTCTCAATGAAAATCTTTATCCTTTATATTTCGAGTTATTCAAATTGGATGTTTTACTAAAGATAATATATCTAATACACTAAAATTAATCATGTTTAAAAAAAACCGTACTGTAGCGTTTCACGCTCCGTTTTCTCTCACTATCCCGCTAGGGATAAAGCGTGAAGCTAGTAGTAGTAGTAGTAGTAGTAGTAGTAATCACTTTAATAACTCACTTTGTTTGGGAATATCTTGTTATATATTTAAAGCTGACATTACTTATTATTAACAGTATAGTGATTTACATCTCATGTAATAATGAAAATAAATTATACTCTATTATAAATTATATAAATAAAATACAATAGTTATCTTAAAAAATAATTACTTGCTATACTATAGTTAAAAAAGCGTTGTTATTTTTTATAGGTGGTAATCTCGGTTTCTGTATAAGTACTAGAGGTAGCCACATTATGTTTCGTAGGGGAGGTAAATCGATTAATGATAGCCTCTACAGGCAGTCCGAAACCGCCATAACAGTAACAATTGATCTTGCCATGAGGTTACTGGGGGCAAAATGGTAACATTAGATATTCTTGAAGGTCATTGGTTCATCTACTACTAGCTCTTTGACAACCAGGTAACATCGCCTAAAATGGTTTCCAATCTTAATAAAAATGAAAAAATCGAATAACAACTTATTTTAACATTATTACAAAGTGTAAAAATTCTTTTTGATTATTTGTGGACGTGAGTAACTGAATTGCGGCAATCCAAGCCTCAATTCTTTTGTCATATAATAAATATAAACAAATTTTACTAAGTGTATGTATTTACTAAAATTCCATATTATATTTTATTTATTTTTTTGGCTCATTACTATAAAAATAGGACAAAAAAATATGTTTATAATGATTAACCAGGTAGAATATATAAGTGTAATAGATGAGTTACGCACAACTAATTGGGCTGAAAATTTATATCAGCCGTGCGTAGCGTTGCTTAGGCTTATTGCGAATTCATAGCGTTATTAAATTTTCAATGTTATTTTGCATGTCAAAAAGGCACGTCATAATTACAAAATATTTCAGTACTTATGTGGTCGCCGTCAACGAGTTTCTGACGGTGTTAGAATGTGCCTATTTATTTATATTTAGGGATATGTTCACAATATAAAAATACTAGTGTAAAAAAAGAACCTAGCGTGATAAAGGACCTACCGTCAAAACACTCTGTTTAATCATATTTAAAAAATACATGAAATATGAGTCGTTTCTACATAACATGTGTTTATTTTATATTTTAGTTTATATTTTTAGTTGTGATGTATGGAAAAAATGTATATGTACAGTTTCTATCCCAAAAATTGAGATGAGTCGTAGTGTAGGAGTACTAGCTTGTAACTGGAACCGTGACAGGTTGCGAGTTCACTTCTCACTTGAGGAAATGAAATATTTACTACTTTCCTTTCTCCGCTCTGGTGTCGAGGTAAAGCGCGGTGTTGATTTCGGCCACTCAATACGCAATGCCTCCAGAATTCGTCGCACAGTGGGGACCGGAGAGTCTTAGCAATAAGCCCCGCTGCGTAGTTTGCTACATGCAGAATACAGCGTTCATATATATCATCTGTTAAAATTTAATGACTAAAATGTAAACTAAGAAATTTGGCGCAATTATTCTATTACAAAAATGTTATTTTAAAAAAAATCCAATTAAATCAGTTTCACGCTGTATCCCTCACACTGTAGGGTACGCAGAGCTAGAGTGGTAAGACACTCCGTTAACAATAAAATATACCATATAACTATAATTAAAAACATAAACATCGAAATCAGTCGTCCATCGTTGTACGAATATATATAGATCACGTATATATAAATCGGAACCCAGCTAAATCCATTAATTGCGAAATAATCGTGGCCCATTCGTAGCCACAGGACTAATCGTTTAACAATGATGTCTGCTATTTGTATTATTGTAATTGGTATTGGTTATTTACTGAGCCGCTGTTATATAGTGGAATGTGAATGTAAAACACGACAGGCCGGCAGGGGCACAAAGTGTGACTGTAAAACCGGCTGGTTGTGGATTCGATCCCCACTCGAGGAGATGAAATATTTATTTAAATTTATATTTCGATTTCTTCGCTCTGGTTTCAAGACAAAGCGCGGCGTTGAGTTCTGCCACTCAACATGCAATGCCTCCAGAATCCGGCAGAAAGTGGGGAACGGAGTGTCTTAACACTAGGTTCCTTCTGTCTACCATGCTGTTTTGCGGGATACAGCGTGAAGCTGAATTGATTTGATTTGTAAATATAAAACGGGGTTTTAATTCGTTTATATAAAAGAAAAGTGATGATATAGCTTGTGTTTTGATCTTTAAATACAGAATTGCTAGTGCTTGCCAAAAATTAGGTTCCGTTTTTTTGGTTTCCTCTTGGTTTTTTCTTCTTTACACTCCTCATGGAGCGTAGTTACGATTGTGCGTTGTCTGTCTGTCTCTCGCGGCAGAAAAGTTTTATATGTATAGATTTCAAATATATTTTGTAGTTTGATAGATGTAGCGTTTGGTTTACCTCTGTGGTCACTTTGCATTTCTTAAATAAATCAGCTTCACGCTGTATCCCGCACACTGCAGGGTAGGCAGAGGGAACGTAGTGAAAGACACTCCATTCCCCACTTTCTACCAAATTCCGGAGGCATTGCGTGTGTTAAGTGGCAGAACTCAACGGCGCCAGCTTTGCCTCGACACCAGAGCGAAGAAATGGAAATATAAATTTAAGTAAATATTTCATCTCCTCGAGTGGGGATCGAACCCACAACCAGTCGGTTTACAGTCACACTTTGTGCCGCTGCACCACGACCGGCCTCATTTCTTACTTCCTCTAAATGGAGCTGTTCTACTACTATACAAAAATGGTATAGATAGAAAGTAGTATCTGAAATTTAGTTCTGGAAAACTCTCCATTTTTTTCCATATGCACAATAAATAAAACACAAGGGATACCTATGACATGAAAAACACTTTGAACAAAATGACAATAAGAACAATTTAGATACAAGCCTATAGACGACTAGCGCGCCCGACTCCTTTCGGGGGAGACATCCATCATAAGTTTAATGTTTGTAAAGGAATTACCAGGATAGTTTGAGCGGTAATACGAGCTACTAATTCCAGTTGAGTTATGCAATGGAATAAACAGATACATAAACTTAGTTTTGTGTTATTATCTAATAGTTCATTTTAATTAATATAATATTCCTCTAGATAGACAATTATGTTATTGATATTGTGTATAAATAACGTAGAATATTAATGGTAAAATTGATATAAATATTTATTTAGAATACTTATTTTGAAAACGTACTAAAATTTGAACGTAGCGGGACTCGAACCCGCGCCTCCTGGAAACCGACCAGGCGTTCTGACCATTAACCCATACTTTAAAAATGTAAAAAAAATTGATATAAGATACTAAGCAACTCGTGGCTTTTCTAGCAATGTAATAATAATCATTTATATTACATTAGTTGCTTTAAGGTAGAGAGTTTCAATATCTATATATTTAATGTCCAAATTTGTTTAGCAATTTTTATTGGTATTAAATTCTCAAATATCGTCTATAAAAAATATTATAAAATTTATAATATTTTTGAATAGATCGTATTCGCTAAATTAAAAAAATTACAACATGTTTTTTTTGTATTTGATATGCATACTCTAGTCACCTTTGACTAAGATAATTATAAATATATATAATGTATTTTTTTTTATTTTAAATCTATATACAATAAAATTATATTATTTCAACCTATTACTATAGTAATGATTTCCAATAAAGATCTGTTAACTAATATGAAATTTACACACCTGCCTCGTAAGACACACACACAACATATCTTACGCCCCATTGAGGATTAAGCGTGTAAGACGGGTTTCAGGCTGTGAAGCCTATCGCCAGTTATAGCTGGTTATAGCCACTTGTACCCTATTACCGCTGCAAGGTCCTGCTAAGTAATGGATCTCCTTAATTATTGCAGCTTCTCGGTATATTGATAAACTTTCAAGGTATGCCTATATAATATTTGATATAAGCAAATATTGCATTACCTATGTAATGCAATATTGGTACCTACGTACCGTCGTATACGTAGATAAAAAATAGTAAAAATAAGAGATATCTACTCAGAGATCCATCACATCCACATCCACACATCCATATCCAACCTCATTAGTACCAATTTCCTCATATAGTCTCTTACTTCTTTTAGTATTACACTGTATACTGCTTATGGCAGGGAAGGCAGAGACTTTTCCTTTGAACCTAGTACTCAACGCCGCGCTTTGTCGGAAATTAAAATATTAAATATTCCATTTCCTCGAGCCACAACTTTTGGCGGTTACAGTCGCACGCTTGTGCCCCTGCGCCACGAATAGCTTAAAAAATGATATCAGAACACAAAAGTGATTCAGATTAGTAAATAAATAATTGTATATTTCAAGCGCGCGAAGCCGCGAGAGGATTGCTAATATTTTATAAAATGTGAATGTTATACCTTTGTAAGGATTGCGTGGTATGATGTAAAGGTTTTCTTTTTTAATTAAATTTGGTATGTAATTATAGGGGTAAGTGGAGCAGAATAAGTTATATCGCATGTGATATATTTATATAATATAAAACATTTTAGCTTTGATAGAGTTGCAAAATATATTATTAACGTATGTATTATTATATTTTTATATGAAATATTTTCATTTCCTCGCTCTGGTAATAAAACAACGCCCGGCGTTGAGTTTCGTCGTTCAACACGCATTGACTCCAGAAGTCGGCGGAAAGTGGGGGACGGAATTGTCTTAACGGAAGTGGATTAACTAACTACTAGGTTTTAAAAGATTTTTAAAGTGTTATTCCACACTTAGGAAAGAAAAATACTTATTTAGAAAACGTATAAAAACTTGAACGTAGCGGGACTCGAAACCGCGCCTCCTGGAAACTGACCAGGCTCTCTGATAATACTATGTATGCGGAAAATGGGGAACGGAAATATCTTAACGGGAACCTAGTACTAATACTTATTTAGAATGCGTATAAAAATTTCGACGTAGCTTGATGAGAACGTATGGCTTAGTAGTCAGAGCGCCTGGTCGGATTCAGGAGCTGGCTATCAGCTTAAATAAACTGTAGGTAGAAAAATCTTTATTATAATACACAGATACAGAAATAAATAAAACAAATAAGCATTCGTGTCGAACAAACAAACAATTATAAAACGATCGCGTCGCATACGCCATGTTTTAGCGTGGAGCTATGAAAATGAAATAATTAACTTTCGTTACGGTGGCTGTATTTCATTAGCGAATACCGACGGAGGATATTCAACATCAATGCGGGGAATTACGTTATTATACGCTGGGGAGTGAATGGCATTCCTTACGTGATTTGAGATTAAGCCTCTATGAGGATACGCGAGGAAAGTGATTACTTGTAATTGTTGTCTTTTGGGGGATGTATGAGGAGGGATACGGGGGGAGGAAGCGAGGAGGTAAGCAACAGTGTTAGACTGTTATCTCGATAAGGTTATGAAAGACGGCCATCGATAAAATATATACATATTATTCAAAATTAAATCGAATCTGCTTCACGCTATATCTAGTGGTACCTTTTAATATTGGCCAAAATTTGAAATAGTTTTAATGTGATTAAATATTAAGTTCTTACCAGACAGAACCACCTCTTCATTGATCTTGTACAACTTAAATTGTATTTTTTTTACTAAATCGTAAAAGGCTTGAATCCAATAATGATAAATAACAAAATAAATAACTTAATGTATATATGTAGTATGTATTTTATTTGGCAGGTTTATGCCGTTTCATTACACGGAATTGTGATGATTTCACAGCTCGGGGACACGCGTTGTTATGTATTTTAATTAACAATTTGCAATTAAGTATGTAATAATCACAAAATGACACTATAGCGATCTCAATGTCGTTTTTATTTCTGTTAACTCGTTTTTAATGAGAAATAATTTAATTTAAAAATAGATTTAAAAGATCTGTTACTAATTTAATCTATCTGTTCCTAATAAAAACTAATTTAAATCATATGTATTTCCGGATACTATTGAATTTTATTTTATTATAACAAATTATGTGATCGTAATCTGATAAAACCCAAGAGAGAATGGGCCCAAGTTTGAATAGCATTATTTGTTTTCTATCTCTATATGGGGTCGTCCACGATGGAAGGCTTGCCCGCAGCGACCCATGCTGTAACGTTGCAGCTGCTACTGTGCAATTCGCGAGAGCGCGCACTGATAGGGCTTCCCCTCACGGCGACCTGCACTAATGCGGCATTAGCCATGACCAATGGTAAGATATTGGAATAAATCAATCAATAAATGGTATATTTGGGAAGTATAATTTTCAGTAGAGATGGACGCGGAAAGACGTATTTCTGCCATAAAATAGGGTTAAAGGTGCCTTAGCTGCATTGATGAGATGGCCTGAAATGTCAGCACAGCAGCACGTTTCGCCGTAGACAATGCAGTATTGTTAACGACGGTGTTATGTAGAAGAATGAAAGAATGATAAATACTGTGGAAATTCAATCTCTTGGATCTCAGATGTGCGGAGTTAGCTTAGCTGATGAAATCCGCAACAGAGATACACAGATAAGATGTGAGAATGAAGAAGAATGTGCTCAGCTGATTTGGATACGTCGAACGAATGTGTTATATATACATATGTCGGAAAAGTGAGCGGTGAGAGCGGTATCGGGTGACCTCGGTTGACTTTCGAAAACATAGTATCAAAGATACTGGAGGAAGGTCACGTAAACAGCATGAGGAACCCTTGAAGGGCATGTAGCAAAAGGTTGATTACAGTGGCCGAGGCGTAAAAGATATGTAGGGACCGTAGCTTTTGGCGCTCCGTTCTTTCTGACTACCCCGCTAGGGATAGAGTATGAAGCTAGTGTAGTATAGTAATAAATAACAAAGTTAAGCAAAATAAAAGAACTGATAGGAAAAACATCCGGTAAACTTCTGTTACATATCTAAATCCAATTGTTTCAAGCAAGTAATACCTACATCACATATTCATTTCACAACAATATACTTAAACGAGCACAGAAACGGTTCGAAGGGAAAATTAGTCTTGGCTTTTCCAATTTAACTTCATTCACTGTACAGAGTGTAGGTACATACGTATTTAATAGCTTGTTATCAACAATCTCCTATTATTTTTTTCAGCTTTACGATGTTCCTCGTGTGTAGCATGGTAGGTATAGAGAACCTAGTGTTAAGACACTCCACTCCGCGCTTCCCACTTTCAATAGCCGCGCTTTGCCTGTAAGCCAGAATGAAAAAATGAAAATATAAAATATTTAATTCAAAATGAAAATATAAAATACTGATATTGGGAATCGAACCCAAAACCTTTCGCATTTACAGTCGCACTTTTATGCCCCTCTGCTACTGGCGTCATTAAATACCAAACATTTTCCACGAGTGTACCATGTAATATTCATGAACTAACTAATTTCCCAGAATGTAATGGCGTGTATCCAATTCTACCCTCTTTTAAGATTATTAATTTCTTCAGCGACCGTTCTTGAGTTTATAGCTTTCTTGATATACATATATACATTGCTTAATTAATTAATTCTGAAAGGCAACTAATAGAAGCGTAATAGCCGTATTAATAGGGTGATCGTTCAGCGAACGGCATTTGCATAAATTGCTTGGAATTTTGCAAAATGATTTTGAAAGAGTGCGAATTGGACGTTTGCAGGATATTAAATTCTATTTTTAATCGGTATTTTCATTTAGAAAATAATTTTATAATGGGTTCAATGTATTGAATCAATTTAATTGTGTCCGTAAAGTTCGTTTAGGGACGGTGAAAAATATTCTGTGTGTTTGTTCTGTTTTAAATGAAATAAGTGATATTTTATGTTTTTTATTTTTTTTATGTATTCAATATTTTGATTTAGTCGTGCTTCGTGTTTCGATTAATTTATTCACAAAGGTTTGATCGGCCGTAAATTTGGAATTAGCCGGTGCAAAAGGGAATTCGTACAAATATTGAAACGTTTATATCCCATTCAATTCTGTTACCGTGTTTAATTGGTTTTTTTTTTCAGCTTCACGCTGTATCCCGCACATAGCGGGGTAGGCAGGGGAAACTTAAGACCACTTAAGTTAAGACACGCCTTTCCTCATGTTAAAGCATATGATAGTTATTAAAGCATTTTATGTATATATATAATAACACGAGTTTTGTGATGTTTTTAGGCGTATTAAATCTTATCATGAATGTCTGTCACCTACAGGCCTCAAGCTGTCACAACTAAGGCGCGGATTAGTGCCTACGGGCTGATTATGTAATTATCTATTCACGTCCGCTAAATACTTCCACCGTTGACTGACAGGGAGTTCAGAGTTCCAATTAAATGTAAAATTAAAATATATACCTATACAACGGATCAATGGTTAAACGGCAATCAACGGTTTTCAGTTTTGCGCTACGTATTACAAAATTTGAATTTTTTTGGAAAAAATGGATTCTTGAAGAAAATTTGCAAATATAATGTATATAGTTCGATTATTGAGTCTACGCTAATGATTTTTGTTTCTTAATATAGATCTTTATATAGATCAATAGTAGGCCTTTTGTATAATGTAATATTTGGAAACGATCGAGTTATAAATCTTAGAAATAACATGGAAACCGACTTCAAAAAACTAAAAAGTATAAAATATATTTCCCTAACATAAAGCAATATTACTGATTTTGTGTAAAAAAAAAATTAATACAAATTTTATAATTTTGAAGTCGGTGTCAAGATAATGCTACAACAACCTTACTACAAAAATGACGATGTTAAAAATATTATTAAAAAACCTTACTACAATATCAAATTACTAAGCCTGTTTGTTTTACTTGTACTGATATTGCTTTATGCTAAGTAAATTTATTTTATACTCTTTAATTTTTTGAAGTCGGTTTGTTTTTTGTAAAAAAAATATCTATAAATAAATGTATCGAGTGGGACTATCGCATAATTCATGCAGTAAAACAAACATATATCATCACAAATGTCTAATTTTATGACATAAATAGAATAGCACAACATTAATCTAGATTCTAGATGAATTCACACAAAAAAATGATATTCCATAACGAGAGCGGTGCCAAGAATCTTATCGAGTGAGCAATTTTGATTAGACCAGCCGTAGCGGCGTACAACATGTGATTACTTAATTCCGCCAAGTGGGCAGGGACCCTCATAAAGATAGCGGCAACGAGTAGGCTCTTCTTAATTTATGAACGAGTTACGCCGCTACGTCCATGCCAAACTACGTACGAGATATTTGTCGCGAAATGGAGGTTCAACGTTATTTGCTAAAAGCTTTATTTTATTTACATTAGTTGCGGTTATGTACGGCAATGTCATTGCTACAAGCGCTTCCTAGTGTATTGTATGTAGGTAATATAATATAGATAGGTATAAAATATATTCTGTAACTTAGTCTGTATCTTAGTCTTATATTGCTGTTGTGGTGGTTGTAGTGGTGCAGCGGTACGGTACCTGATTGAAAACGAGTCCTTCTCGGGATAATTTATTAATGTTATTTTCTCGTTCTGGTAACAAGACACAGTCTATATTGCCGTTGCGAGATATCTCTGAAGTTAAAAAAACATTCTTCATTTGGAAGTTCTCTTTTTTTTTATGGAAAAGACACGGCAAACGAGCGTGCGGGTCACCTGATGGTGAGTGATTACTGCCGCCCACGACCCCGTGCAACCCCAGAGGAGAGGAGCTACAGGTGCGTTGCCGGCCTTTAAGATGGGTTGGGCGCCGGGGCCCGGCATTACCTGATGCGAAACGCAGTGGCATAAAGCCACTACTTCACTCCGGTATTAAATGCCGGGGGTGGTAAAGATCCGGTCGAGTCTGCCCATGCGTGTTGCCATTGCTGGCGACGTGACTCTAACACACGTACTTTAGTCGCCTCTTACGACACCACCAGTACCAGGATGATCCAATTCTAGGCCGGGATCACACGGCAGAGAGATTTTAGTTGTCTTACATCATCTACATCTTCCATTCATATTCAAATGATTTTATATACATTTTAAAGTATTCTATTGTATGTATGTATATATTTGAAGTAAAATAAAGACAGTTTTATAAGTTAACCTTATAATATGTATAACTTTATTTTTCCATGCACATTTTGCTTATAAATTTGTTTTAATATTATAATAATATGTTTACTTATACGTAGTTATATTCTATCAAATCCCGCATTGTATGCAATATGAATAGCCATTATGCTTCTAATTTATGTTATAATTATTGCCGCTAGAGACGTGAAACGTACTGTTTAGCAGTTTAGCTTATGCATGCAGAACACACGTTTATTATTTATCCAAAAATGCTGACCGTATTTCGTTTGACGTGCAAAGATAAAATCGTTTTTATGAATGTCTCGTGTTGTTATTATGAAATATGAAGGTTTATTTCAAATTTAAGATTTTTTGTCTTATTAGTTAGATTAAAAAATAAGGCCAAGGCTCGCGCTTTGTACGAAAAACCTACAAAGCGCGAGTTGGATTCGCCCATAGAGGGTTCTGTACCAATCTCAGGATTGTGATTGGTAAATACCTTATAGGTTTTACTGATGTGGCGAAGAAAGAAGAAACAGAAGTTTGCGTGCATATACACTTATTTAGTATGCAGTGACCTAGAATATACTGGTTGATATAACTGTTTTATTCATACACCTAATGTAATAAAACCCTATATATTAACGGAAGCTTGTCTGAATCCAATAGTGACAACCACATTTAAATCGGTTAAGCCGATTCTGAGATTAGCGATAACAAATGCATAGACAAACAGATACAGTTTTTTTATGGCTATTAATTAATCACATACAGCACGGCCAACAAGTCGCGGCCGCCCGAGCTAGCTGCAGGTGGCTGCGCAATTTGATGTTAAGTGTTTTCCTACTTTTCAATATTTTGTTCCCCGTTGAAGCATGCGCAAAAGTTCAGACAACCTAATTTCAGAGCGGCCACAACTTGTTGACCGTATTGTTTATTACACATTATCATCATTATACAAGCAACAATTGCAACAAAAGCATTAATTAAGTGGCCAATTCGTTACAAACTCATACACTTTATAACTTTCACCTTAAACAATAGATACCTGTATCCAAGAGATTTATCATATTGAAACGGTAATGGCCAACGTAGGTATAAACAAGTTGAGTCGACTAAGCCCAAGTCATTACTCGCTGGGAAGACATCCATCATAAGTTTAATGTTTCTAAAGGAATTACTAACTTCGTACTCACCGTAACATGCGTAACTAAATTCCCACTAAAATTTTCCTTTAAAGATAACGTCGTCGTGTGTCTCTATATACGTGTCTCGTATGTATATATGTATACTGTATATACAGTGTAAGTGCTTGCATTGTATTCCATGTTCATTTTTATTTTCTTATTTCAGTATAGTAATCAGTTGATTTGCATAAAATCGTATTCGAATTCATACTTATTAAATAAAATGTTAATTGAAGTAAGTTTTAGCGTAACGCTGTATTCTGCATAGAGCAGGGTAGGCAGAGGGAACCTAGTGTTAAGATACTCCGTTTTCCACTATCTTTGAGTGGAACCCAACGCCGGGCTTGCCTTGGTGCCAGAGCTAAGAAATAAAAGTATTGAGAAAAAAGAATTCATTCTCTCGAGTGGGGATCGAACCCACAACCGCCGCACATCCCCAGCGGTACGATAGCCTCAAGTTTATGTACGTTTTGCTTTAAAATAATAATTATAAAGCTATCTGTGGGTTCCTTTCTGGCGATTTTTGCTTGTGTAATTTTTTAATTTCATAGTAAAATCTCAAATATTTGCTTAAGGCCTATACGGCTACTTATATTCAGATTAGATAATGTTTCAATACGTACTACGAGTGCAGGGACCTGTGTTAAAGTGATTTTTTCTAAATATGGGAAACAAAAAATAAAATTATGGATTTATATTTACATTAAAGTCACAATTAAAAAAAACGAAAACCCAAAAGCAGCGACAGACGCTTAATGAATACCGAAATGCATCCAGAAATCTATAAAATTTACATAATTTTCGCTTCGCTTCACCGACATCGCGGGTATCAAATGTATTTATGCGACAGTAAACGTTTCATCAGTTGTACCGCAAAAATGTTTTAAACTGAACACAATCGAATTAACCGTGTCCGGTGCCAATGTTCGTTTACATTTTAACGCTGTAACCCGTTCCTGCCAATTTTCTTATTAATAAACGGTTGGATTTAATATTTTTGTATTGGAATTTAATTTGTAATGTGGATTTTATTGATTGGTTTCTCATGGTTTTGTTATTATTTTTTAGGGTTCCGTAACCAAAGGTTAGACCCTATAACTAAGACTCCATCCGATACTTGTACGTTCGTCTCTCTGTCTGTCTCTTATCACAATAGGAAATTGCATGCTGTTGCCATTAAAACAAAAAATACTAAAAAACAGAATTAAGCAAATATTTAAGAGGGCTCATATATAACAAACTTATTTTTTAGCCATTTTTAAAGATAATTATTTATAGATAATACGTACAGAACTCCTTTGTGGGTGAACCCGAATCGCACTTGGCCGGTATTTTTTTATAACATAATTGACCAAAAGCAATTCAACATTTCATATATACATTTTATTATAATTTAATACTGAATTTTTAGGGCATACTCGGGAGTTATATTTAAATATATATATACATATATATATATATATATATATATATATATATATATATATATATATATATATATATATATATATATATATATATATTGATCTATCCGCTTCAATAAGACAAACTGCAGCGTTGGCTTCCGCCACTTAACGTGAAATGACTTGAAATCAGACAAAAAGTCCAGAATTAAGTGTATTAATATGCGAGAAGTAGGTGAATATATATTAATAAATACTAGAACTATATAAAGTTTCATTAAATGCGTGATGTTTGATTTTATAATAGCACCTCGGGGATAACTTGGGATAACGTCTTACGCAAAGTCTATAATCTCGTTAGTTAGTCGTTGGCGCCCGTTATATGAAAATTTTATTAATAATTTTACTGTTCATTTCTCATATCCATAAATTATTATAAGCAAATAAAATTGTCTTTATGAAATAAATAAATTTAAACTAAATCGCCCAATTTAAGTTATTCTTATATTTGCTGCTACGTAAACTATACGATTTTTTTATATATATTCTAGTCTTTATGCTATTTTCATATATAAGCGATTTTATTGTAAAGTTTCATATAAAACCGTCCAGCATTTTTGCATGAAAGTGAAACGAACATTCAGCTTCATAAACTCTAACATTTATATCATAGTTTTGGATTATTTATTATTTATATTACTTTGTGAATTTTATGGTTAAACCGTTTTACTTTGTTGCATACTAAATGAATTCCACGTAATTTTATTATACTAAAGTCGTACACCATTTTAATTATTACTATGTAAAGTAATTAGTAAATGAAAATGAGTCAACTAGTTCAAACGTTATCTTCACTAGGATCGGCCATTGGCCTACGAATTAAGTAACACATAACACTACAACCCCAGTGCTTGCACTTGATTAAATATTTGGCTACATCCCAAAAGCATATGCTGGTGGTATTTTAATAAAGATATTGTGTTTCGTCTACCAGCACTTGAATGTCTGGTAATGTATTCAAAATTGTTCACATATATAACTTGAAAATAAAACATTGAATATATATAAAATAAACTTAACTTACTTACTTATTTAAGTTTAACTTTTGGTTACATACGAGATAAAATTAATTGACGTACGATTAAACTGAAGAAATAAGAGTACTTTGTTACGTTTTCACATAAAATGCGGCAGTAAAATGTGGTAATGCTATGTATGTAATCTTTGTTGTAATGTTACAATTTCTAAGCGCTAATTTTTGTTTTGGTTATATAAAATGTAAAAAATGGGTTAGACTCATTGGCGCAGTGGCACAAGCGAGTGACTGTAAACGCGATGAGTTGTGCATTCTACTTCCACTCGAAGAAATGCAATATTTACCTAATATTTTAATTTCTTCGATGTACGAGCCAAAGCGCGGCACTAAGTTTAAAATTCCGCAGAAAGTAATGAACAAAAGAGTCTTAAGTCTAAGGTTCCCAGGTTCCCTCTATCCACACTTCTGTGCTAAAACATTATTTCTACTTATATTTATAACTGTATAGAATAGAAGGTTTCACTTAATGGAAAAAGTATGTCTTTCTACTTCCAAGGTTAACATTTCTTATTTAGAAAACGGTTTCCAGGAGGCGCGGGTTCGAGTCCCGCTACGTTCAAATTTTCATCCGTTTTCTAAATAAGTATTTAGTTCTTTCCTATATGTGGATAAACACTTTAAAAATATTAAAAATATTTAACATTACTTAATTGTAGGCACGTGCAATTTTTCTCTATCATGAACAATGTAATTTGTGAAACGAGCTTTATACTACCTGTACGATAACACGTTTAAAATAATTAAAGAATAACCTGTTTCATTAATTGAGATTTGAGGTAATATCTTGCATTATTGTTAATTATTTAAAAGATTTTTTTAAATTTTTGTTTGTTGGCTTGGACAAATATCGCTTTTTATGATTATTGTTTCTAACCCATTTTTACAAATGTTACATTTATTCTTGGTTATAATATAATTGAATTCGATTATCCAACATACTCGTATGAGTCGGAGTCCTGTATGAAATTTTGTTTGGGCGAATTATAAAACGTAAAATCCCGTTTCCGCCCTTGCTATTGGAGTTTTAAAAAATCCTCTTTTTAGGTGTTAAATTAGGTCGATGGGGATTATAGTGCTCTCTTACACTCCCTAAGGATCGAATATATCAAGTTTCAGCGTTCTACGCCGCATAATTTCGGCAGTGTGTTGCCTGTCCGTCACTCAGTAGCGATTAAGCTTTACAGCAGTGTAAATAAAGTAAATAAATAACTCTTCTGTCGTCCCTACGGTATATTTTAGATATAATTTTAAAATATTTTATATCGACGACACTCGACCCAATATGAACGAGGAAATTACGTATGCGGTCGCATATCAATGTCATTGCTCCTTTGAGTAAAGGTTGTATGGTAAAGCTCCTCCAAAGCTATATGTCCACCACAGATCGCATCAGCCAGTGAAAATAACATAAATAGAATACTAGCAAACAACTTTTCAGCTTTTATAATATCTATATAAATATTATAAAAGCTGAAGAGTTGTTTGGTTGAATGCGCTAATCTCAAGAACTAATGGTTTGCAAGGAAATATTGTTTTTGTGCTGGATTATCATTTATCGAGCAAGGCTCTATATAGGTTTACATGACGTTAATGGGTTACCTCTAGCACTTAGATTGAGCCATGCCATGTCATACGCAACTGTTAGTTATTTTTATTGTGTACAAGCGTGCGTCTGTAAACGCGGCAGGTTGTGGGTTCGATTTACACTCGAGGAAATGAAATATTTATTCATTATTTAGTTTTCATGTTTTCGTTGGGACGAGGCAAGAGCGGCGTTGAGTTCCACCAATCAACGCGCAATGCCTCTTAAATACGTCGGAAAGTGTGGAACGGAAGCGTCTTAATGGTAACGAAGTATCTTAACAATAGCCTGCCAGGTTCACTCTGTCTACCCTATGCTATGTGCGGGATACAGCTAAAAAAAGCTTAATTACGTTGTAATAATTTATACTAAATCTGTTTGCTATGTAATACATAATATAAATATATTGTTTAGTAGCGTCTCCCTCGCGGTTTCTGTCGCTTAAACTACCACTATTATTTAATACCAACCTATTTAATAAAAAAATGTAGCAATTGTATCGAGCTAAGTACTGAAAGTTGATATAACTTTTTATTTATGAACTAAGTGAAATAAAACAAACAATAAACGTCAAGGAACACTTGCAAAAATACATTTGTGAAACATACATTTAAATTGGTTAAATAGTTTCTGATATTAGCGTGTATAAACACTCAAATAGTTTTTTTTTTTAATTGTTTTGGATCGTGTTACATTGATAAATGCTCCCGACAATAGATATTTTCTTTTATCTTTTGTGTACAGATGTCATCAGTCACAATTGTATTGTATGTATAGATTTAATGTATAGATAGAATAGAATAGAAAAGAATAATACTTTATTGCACAAATAATAAATAAAACATACAGTTCATAATAGAAGTAAAAGATACACAAATGTGCAATGGCGGCCTTATCACTAAAAGCAATTTCTTACAGGCAACCATAAAAGCTCAAAGGATTTATTTCACGCAAGAATACAGAAAGGTGCAAAAAGTATTTAATGTATTTAATGTATAGATATAGATAGTATAGAAATAGAAGTAAGGCGGAATAATCTAGTGATTAATAAAATATATAAATTAATAACTCCATTTACTCCAATTTTCGATACGTTGTATCCTAAGAGGTGAAACCCAAAGGAGTAATTTGAAGGAGTACCTATATTTAAAACAAAATAATAAAAAATCCATGGTATTTCATTGAAACTAGTACATTACATACATTTGTTTAATTCGAAGCCTATATTGAAAATGAAATACAATACAAAACCATGGTTTTTCATTAAAACTAAAACTTTACAACTGCAGTTCAACTGCAATACAAATCATGCCGAAGTAATTTCTATAAAGTCTACAATGGAACAGGAAAAGCCACAGAAAAGGAATAGTATGTAATAAGTTAACCGCGCATCGCTATTAGCGAACATAATGTTCGAATGGAAATTAATTATAGTGTGCATTAAGGGCAGTAAGTGCTAATACCAGATTTACAGGCTTAGTCGAGGTTCAGCGATACAATTTTCCGCTTCGATTGCTACAGAACACATCTGTATAGCCTACCTCTAATTGCAAACTCAGAATCATTTAGTGTCGATTCAAATTATATATCTGTAATATAAATTATTATATATATAAAAATCTAATAAAATATATATTTAAGGGAACTCCCGTACAAAACGTTATATTTTTAACGTTTTTATAGCTACTAACTTGCTGTACACTGTGCGCGTTGCACAAATATTCAATTAATTTTGAGTCTTTTAATTGATTTTGTTCATTTGAAAAAAAAATGTGACATTGCAGCGTTTTGTTTTAATTCTATGTTTATTGAAGTGCTGTGGAAACACAATATTTCTTATTTTTCTATCTGGTGCGTAAACGAATAAATCAGAAGGTTTTCCTAAGAGAAGAGTGACGTCCGTCTGCCACGGCAATAAACGAAATTCATTGAAATGACAGTGGCGCCATCTATCGAAAATTGATCGGAACTAACTCAGAAACATTACTAAAGATCATCACATGATGATACATAGTTTACGATTCTTAAGGAACACAGAGTCCGACTGGCACTTGGCCTGTTTTTATTTTACATTTTAAATTAAATTATTTTAACCGGATTAATAGCGTATATTAAAGAGCTTTATTTGGAGCAGACTTTGGTTAAAGAACTGTTTTTATTTTATTTTTTATTGTTATATTAAATTTACTGAAATACATGACTATTTATGTAATTAACTTAATTGCTTGGGTTCAAATATAAATTTGTAATGAGCCTATAGTGACCACACATATTTTTAGTACAATATCATAATTTCTATTAAAACAAAATTGATACCCACGGTTGACTCGCACATCCGTTCTGTGGCCTCTTTCATTCTTATAACTGATTTGCAAAATAGGACATCTGCAACTAGTTCCTCCCACTATTCAGCATGACACGCATCAACCTGGACAATGATGAACTCTTACCCTCTCCAGCCATCATTGTGGTCCGAGCGCCAAGTTGTCCACGGAGTGTGTAATGCGCTGAAACCATCCATCACGGGCGCACCGGTGACTTCTCCTGACGTTTGGCAGAAACCTACTGAAAACTTCAGCAGACAAGCTTCGGTGCAAAAAGAGCCAAGTAGGACTTGAATGATCGTCGATCATCAATCCAACTGCGGATCAGTATTTGGATCAAATCCAAATACTGATCCGCAGTTGGACTATAACTATTTTAACTTCATCTACCGTTTTTTACGCGTTGCAATAAGAGTTTTCCTTAAGATAAATCTATTTCTTTACATAATTAATTATAATATATTCAGTAGTAATATAGAAAGTTATACTTTCGCATTAATAGCATAAGAAGGGATTTCTTTAAAGATCTAAAAGAGATGCTAGAACTACCTTAACAAGAACGAACGGTAATTTATTCGGCTACAATATAGACTTTATAACGAAAGAAACGATAAACAAAATACAGTTTCCCTTGACTAGATCAAATTTATAAAGTACGTGACAGAAAGACGAAGCGTCTCATTGCTAAGCTTCACAACACAGCTCGATTTAACTTATAAACTGTACTCGACAATATTGGCTACGAATAAGAATTTCTTTGCCTAAATATTTGTCTTCTGTGAAAGCCAACGTTAGTCATTTGGGTAACGTAGGAATTTAATTTTTCAGACTTTCCAGTTCAGTCTGAAAAGTTATTCACATTAGTTTCAATCGTATTAGTTTTTTTAATAATGTATGAGCAAAATATAAAATGTTGTTATTTGTTACTTAATGTAATATGTACATATATATGCGTTGATTATTATACTTACTAGAATTGAAAAAAATAACTAGTTTTAACATTATAATTTTTATATTGAATTAAAAATTCACACGAATCTGTTTGTTCATTACGGTTATATGTTTAAATCTTGCGATATCGTGTTTGATTGTGATAAAAATATGTTGGTTGCAATAATTTGCATATATTTCATATCCATATGGATGCCTTACCATACCTTATTAGGTAAATGTTAGTGATGTAACACTAGCTTGTACCCTACTGGGCTAGGAGGTAAATAAAAACATTGTTATTTTCAGCTATTATTCTCAATTAATTAAATATAACAAATATCAAAATATACATTAACGAAAAGTCAAATACGCACACGCTCATAGAAAAATATCATAAATTAAAAATATAAAGGCGGATAAAATTTCACAAAACGTCCAAAGTTTCGATACTGGGACTTGTTAGCAAATAATTTCCAGCACAAATTATTTTCAAACTAATTCACAATATAAAACCGGATCGAAAGAGTCATTTGATCGGCGAAAATTTGAAATGTTAAAATTTCGTTATTAAAATTCACTCAAAACTTAATTAACGAGAACATTATTTGAGCAAACATGGCGAAGTGTATAAATAAATAATTTTCAACGAAATTCATTATTATTTATTCCTTGATGTGCACGAGGCCAGAATAATATAAATATATATATAATATATATATAAAATGTATGTACGTATGTATAATTGTTGGTGCTAAATTTGCATAAGTCCTCGTTACTGCGTTTTACATTTGCTGCAGCACTGAAATACGTAAATTTGTCAATTTAAACAAAACACTATAACAAAACTTTTGGTGAACTGAAATGGCCATTATTGTGCTCTTATTGACTGTATGCTTATATAGTGTATGGATTTCTTACTGTTTACGGATTTAGGAAATGTATAGATAAAATTTTAATTTAAAATCATGGCTGTACATGAGGTCGTTGTAGCTTAGTGAGACATCGTCTGAATTAAAAAGCGATGGTTGTGGGTTCTGTCCTCATACGGGTTAAAGATATATTTTATTAAATTATAGATTATTTTGTAATTATTTTGAATATTACCCATACGCGATAGGTAAAACGCGGTGTTAAGTTTCAATATTCGACAATGTTAGGAAAATTAATCGAAAAGTTGTAACACTAGGCACCCTTTACCTACTATGCTATTCGAAAACAAACCATTAATCAGATTTTTTCTTTAAATACTCCCCTGCGCAAAATTTGACATCGATATCGATTAACTGACATATTTCATTTTATTCATTTTAAAACACACAATATAAAAATATTATAAAGTCAGTCAATCTTTACGTGAATATTTTTAATGCCTGTTCAAGTAACTTTCATATTAAATTACGGTAGCGGTGTATTAAAGCTGCCTGTATGCAAATCGGACAAATATTATGCTTGATTTATTGCTGTTGCAAGCAGATGTTTTTACACGACACAAAGTATATTTACTTTTCAATATATATTTATTATTTAAGGATTATTTGTAATTTTATTGGTATTTATCTTAAAATGTTGCGGGAACGACTTCGATATAATGAGTGATAAATAAGTAAAAAAACAAAATAGTAGATTTTAATCATTGATGCCAGTCGTGGCGCAGGGGCACAAACGTAGGGCTTTAAATGCGTCCAGAATTCGGTGGAAAATGGGGAACAGAAATGTCTTAACGGGAACGAAGTGTTTTAATGCTGGGTACCCAGTTTCTACTATTCTAAAAAAAAATAATTGCAAATAAGATCAGTTGTTGGGCCTATGCGTGTGTGGTGTGCCCGTAAATGTGACTGGTTGTGGGTTTGATTTTCACTAGCGGAAATAAAATAATTATTTTCATTTATATTTTCATTTCTTCAATCTGGTGTCGAGTCAAAGTGCGGCATTGAGTTCCGAAAATCATGCCTCTAGAATTCGTCGAAAAGTACTCTGCCTACTCTGGTATGTGTGTGATTTTAATTTGACATTATTCTACAAAGTTAAACGGGTTTTTAAGGTTTTATAATAAAATAATTTGTCAATTATTTAGTATTTAATCAATTTTTATATTATTTTTCCCAATCAAAATCAGTTACATTCAATAATAAATTCGGCAAATTTTAATATAAATTTAAATGTGCCGTAAAATGTTTCAAAATTACACTAAATTAATCTGGATTTTGGTCTAAAGTCCAATTTTGGTGCTTAATAAAGCTGTGGATGTTTTGATGTGAAATTACATTCAATATAATTTACTAGTAGTCAGAATTATGCAAAGCAATTTTGACTGTTTATTTTAGCGATAATACAAAATAGCTGAAATAATAACTATATAAAATTAATTATAATAGTAGGTAGGATAATTTAATATTATATTATAGATATACTTTTTTAAATTGAATTGCGAAAAAGAAAGATGAATGTTGTAGAGCAGTCTAGCTGAACAAATCCGCAATGAAGAGGCATACATGAATCGCAGGTACTAACGAGGATATCAAGATGGAATTAAAAATGAATCAGGTAGTTTAGGCACGTCGAGAGAATGAGTGATGAAGCAATGGCAAACAAGATTTTTGAAGAAAGAGTGAGTGGTAAGAGAGGCAGGGGGAGATCTCGGTTGACTTTCAAAAAAAAAATGTACATTGCAATAATTAGAATATTGTTTTATTATTATTTTACGTAATAGTTTCTACAGGAACTAGAGGAGATTAGAGTGTCTTAACAATAGGTTCTTGAAAATGGTGAATACTGAATACACATTTTTGCCATATAATTAATAAGGCATAAAAAAATTGAAGAATTAAAGACTAGGACAGTCAACGGAAAGGGACGCCCTTTTGCCTGCCTCCTTAAAAGCGCGAGATACGTCAATGTAAGCAAAAAAAACAAGCATATTTGAGTAAATTAAATTTTAAATCGAAATCTCGCATCATAATTATTTCAATTACGTTAAATTCCAATGTAAGAGTTTTAAAATAAATCATAATACGATTTATTTTAAGAACTCTTCATAAGTAAATATAATGGAATTGAATCCGCAATATTTCACTGGGGATTCCCCTGACTTAGCTGTCGTACACAAATGTTGTAATCTCGTTAACATCGTCACCGGCCGCTGTTTATTAAGCTAACTACAATGGGAAGCGGCTACATAGCTCCTTTTAAATAAAATTAATTTTCATACAAAGGTAGGGACTGTGTTTGTAACTATGCTATTGTTACAAAATCTAATTAATTATGTATATTATTTACATTCAATGTATTATATGTAAATAACTTAGTACATAATCTATAATATTTTAGTAATCTTTAGGATTCCGTACCTTTTAAGGAACAAAAGAACCCTTATAAGATCACATGGTTGTCTGTCCCTTTGTCCGTCTGTCTGTCTGTCAAAATGGTGAATACTGTAAGCAAAAAAAACAAGCATATTTGAGTAAATTAAATTTTAAATCGAAATCTCGCATCATAATTATTTCAATTACGTTAAATTCCAATGTAAGAGTTTTTAAAATAAATCATAATACGATTTATTTTAAGAACTCTTCATAAATAAATATGTCACTTCATAAATAAATTGTCAAGAGCTTTTATCTCAGGAATGCTTGGAGATATCAAGTCGAAATAAAAACCTATTATGTAATTAATTCTATTATGAGATAAGTGTAATAAAGAAGACGACCGGATTCAATGATCGTACAAAGTCACAATGTACGCTAGAAAGTAAATAACTTTAATAAAAAAAACAGATAAATGAAACGTTAAGAAAGTTAATTTTCTATAAAAGCTTTTGACAAACTTCTATTGCAAGATACACGATAGCTGTTAGAATACGTTTATTTAACTTTGAATAAGAAGTACCTAACTGGAACGGTCGGAAACTTAGCGGTCTTTTTAAACTAATACACGAACTACTAACTATTCGAAAAGTATTGAGAGCATAATGAACTATATTATACTGTAAGAGTAAGAAGTGCAAAGTCCGTTGCTGGTTTCCAACTCAAATAGGTCAAATATTTGCCACCCGCATCGTCGGTAAACAAAACTTCACAGAAAACGAGCCTAATAGATATATTTTATAGTGGACTGACAGAAGTTTCCTGTTTACTTAATGTGCTTGTGATAATAAGAAAATAAATAGTCTACTATATTTTAAATAATCGAAAAATTTTATTTTTAGGGTTCCATATTTCATTCATTCATTCCATATAATGATAAATGGAACCCTTTGTTGTCCGTCTGTGCGGGTGTCTTGGTAGACCTACTACGGTCCTTTTGTCTAGAAGCTTATTAAACCAAAAAACGTAAACTATATATATATATATATATATATATATATAAATATATATATATATATATATATATATATATATATATATATATATATATATATATATATATATATTACTGAGTGAATAGACTCTAGTATAGTCCCTCACGGAAAAGATTCATGTATAATATAGCACAAATAATTATATTAATACAAATTAAAAACAAATTAAAAAATATTAATCCAAATTATCGTGGGTAATAGGTAAAAGTTCCTAATATAAACATTCTAGATATGGTGATAGTTGCCTTCGAATGTAAAAAACATTACCGATCGATCTACAGCGGTTCTAAATTTTATTATTATAATAAATTGTGCAAACATCAACCTTCTAATTGGCAACCAATACAGTAACTCTGTTTCGCGTCAACCATGCAACAAAATGTAGGTCAGCGCTGGCGCCAAGAGTGGCGTGAACTGGCCATTTCCGAACACCGTAACACCGCTACACCGTAGTACCGTAGCACGTAACAACGTATACGATCGAAATTCCAGCAATTTTGCCGTTACATAATACAGCGGAAACCTCAAATGGCAGTTATTTCGATTCAGCATTCGCGCCGCCGTAAATAACAATAACAATTAGCTGGTGGATTCAATGCGCCGCAGTTCGGCATCTCATTTGTTCAAACGGTGCCCTCATTACAGAACCTTTGTGCGAGTGTGTTTTGTTAACGTGTGTTTGTTGGTTACTTTGTTTCTAATAAGCTGTGATTAATTGAGAGTATATGGATTGGTGGGAGTCAATTATAGATTAAATATTCGGTTTTTATATTGTTAATTCTTAAATTGAGTCTGTCTATCTGTCTCTGGCTGTCAAGTCAAGTCAAGTCTTAGACGAGAAGATTTTCTATAGTAATATAAGTCGTTTCCCAAGTTTCATATAGGTAGTAAATATTATGATCCGCCATCACGGAATACATATATTGTAATTTTCTCTATTTTTAGTCAAAGTGCAGAAGAGTGATGACAATAAAGCAAGATATATAGTTATACATTTTATCATCATAAAACCGAATTAAAGTGAAATATATCAGTCGACTTTCCAGATAATTTGATTTTACATTTTGATAGCGCACAGAATGCCAAATGTGAATGATGAATAATATTTTATGAATAAAGGCTTGTCGAATTATGGAGATGGCAACACCCATTTATTTTATGACTCATTCTTTGCCGAATGTTGCCAGAAGCGAACAATAAACTTTTTGTGTTAATAAAATATTATTACGACCTGTACATTGCTACTTTTATGTTTGTGAATAAATCCATTACTTATATTACGCCTATACATTTTGTATGTGCAATCAATCTATAAAAAGAAAATCGCGATTGAGTATTTTTGATTCAAAATTCGCAATAATAGTAATTTCATTGGCAGGCTTTGCGTATAGAGGCCAGTCGTAGCGCAAGGGCACAAGCATGCTACTGTAAACGCAATAAGTTGAGGGTTCGATTCCTACTTGAGGAAATGAAATATGTTTATTACATAGCAATTAACTCGCAATGCCTCCAGGATTCGGCAGAAAGTGGGGAACGAAAGTGTTTTAATTGGAACGGAGTGTATTAACACTAGGTTTCCAGGCCTCCCTCCTCCTGCCTTGCTGCCTGCTATATGCGTATACAGCGTAAACTAAAAAAAGAACGTTATAAACTGATTGTAATATATTTATGACAAGTTACTATTCGTAAAATACTAAAACATTGAAACAAATCTTGCTTATACAAAGAAGATATTCGTAAATAACTTAAACTTCAGCAAAAAACCTTCACCAAAAAATCAAAAATCTTCACCAAAAAACCTCAATGAGATAGAGATCAGCGTGTGAAACGTTCATCAATAGAGCTACAAAGGGAGGGTACTGATGAAAAAACAACTTGAAAGTTATGACAAGGCGGCATAAAACTTGAAAGCATTTATAAAGTCATATGTATTAATGTATCATGAATGCCGAAGCAGTCATAAAATGTAAGTCGTTATCACGCCGTTTACGAGTACCAGACGTCCCGTCGTATCACGCTTGAGTTTATCGTTCACTTAAGGCTGTTAATGGACTAGCGTCATTGAAATTAATATCTTTTAATTGTTTTTTTTTCAGGTTAACACTGTAACCCGCATGTAGCAGAGTAGACAGAGGGAACTTAGTGTTAATATACTCTGTTCAACAATTTCCACTAAATTTTCAAGATTTTTGTTGAGTGGCGGATTCAACACCGCGCTTATTAGTTTAGGTGTTTTAGAGCAAAGTAATGAAAATATTAATATATAATAATTCATTTCTCTGAGTGAGAATCGAACCCACAATTGTCGCGATACAGTCACACGCTTGTGCTCCTGGCGCCACGATGGCCTTGTTCTTTTAATTAATTGGTCTTTTACTTGTTTGTAGGCAAGTAAAAGACCAATTAATTATTAATATTATGAATTGTCAATCGAAGTGACTGTCGGTGGTCAGTGTGCGACTTTTGCGAAGAATTTCAATAAGACAATATTATTGCATTAAGAAAAATGAACATCAACTTTAAAATACAATTTGTTTAAAAAATAATTCTTTAATATTATAATTTTATGTACATTAAAATTTAAAAAAAGAAAGTACGTCAGTCTAATCTGCTTTATAAATATTTCTTCTTTTACAAAGAAAATAATCGATGCTACAAATTAATTTTTTTCTTAATCATTTTAATTAGTATAGGTTACGTTACGATCGTATGATAGCAGCCTAATATTCCATTTAACAGTAAACTTTCACTGGGTTATTTATAACGGCTATCATCACTACGTCTTTACTAATGTGCTGTAAAATTTCAGCTTTTTCACGCAAGAAGTTTTAACTGGAAATATATTGAAAGTGTGCCATCAAAATTCTTTCTATCGTTGTCTGTATATGATATTTTTTTAATGATTCTAAAAAAAAGTAATACTGTGCCTGACTGACTGAACATTGAAAATATAACTTAACGTAAATATAACGGATAAAATATGTATGAAAATATAATAATAGAATATATAGATTTTTATTTCTGTTTAATTTTCTGTTTGTAAGAAACAATGAAATCATTCCTTAACAAAATTTCTTGTGTGTGATTAGCATTTTCCCTTAAAATATAAAATTTAAAGATACGAAAATATATAATGAAGAATTAGTCCACGTACACTATAAAAAATAATTAAATGCCGTTTTAAAAAAGATAAAAATCTGGAACATCTGACGACATCTCAATAAGTTACAAGCAAATAGAAAATGTCACCTTAGCAAAGGTTGTTGTAAAATTATAGTGGACAGTTTCGGTTAACAAACAGAAATTACTGAGTATTTTCATTATATTTATTATACTGAGTATTTTCATTATGCTTATTATACTAATTATTCTTGTTTTTATTATATCGTTATTGCAATTTGAAAGTGTTTCACTGTAAAATTCAATTCATAATATACTTCTTTTCATAGTTATTAACTTATAAACTACATTTCAGTGATAATGTTTACAATGAAACATATAAACGGACGATGTTAGATTCTTTTACACAAAACATAAATCTTTCATGACACATATATTTTGTGATATTTTAAGTCACAAAAAATAAATGTTCCATGACTTAAAATATCACAAAATATTATCTTAAAGAATAACACATAAAAAGTACGTGTAAATATTTCAAACATATTGTTAGTAATGGAGGTGGTCGGACTCTGGTGATTTTTTTCAGGTGCACCCTTTTAGCAAAACTAATCTGACGGCACTCCACCCCCCCGCTTTCGCCCCAAATTCGTGACTTCGTATGTGGAATAGCGAAACTCAACACCGCACTTTACCTGACTAGAGCCAGGATCCAGTCGCTTCTACAATCAGACAATGAGGAAGCACATTATAATTTATTTTTTTAAATAATTTACAATATTAATATATAATATTAATATACAAGGAAATAAAAAAAAGTAGTTAAGTTGTTAAAAACCACATTAAGAAATTCACATCGAAAAAGAAAAAATATTATTTGGCAAAAAGGAATAAGCGAAGTAGAATTTTACTTTTATTAATAAAGTTAAATAGCAATTTGGTGGCTGTAAGGCAAATAGCATTTGTTTTGCAGTGGTCTGTAGAAAAAGAAACTTAGTGGCAAAATGAGTTTCTCCTACCTCGTTGGGAACTATATTTTGTAATATTTTTACATTTTAACTTATAATTTTAATATTATTTTATATATTTTCTAAGCATTTAACATACAACATTTTTTATTATTTTACACGTTGATTTGTTGACCATTATAAACGTCGACCTTGTTGTAAGCGCAGTCTGAGGGTTCGTTCCCAGGGAAATTGGGTAAGACAAAGCACGGTATTGAGTTCCGCTACTCAACACACAATGTTTTGAATTTGAGAGGAAAGATGAAATTGGTGACTTGAGTGGAGACCGCGGTTTGGCGAGCGTAGTGTAGAGCGTCCTCCAGCTCGATGGACCGACGACCTGAAGAAGGCTGTTAGCTTCGACTGGATGCGGAAGGCGGAGGATCGGGAGCTCTGACGCACGCTGAGGGAGTCCTATGTCCGGCAGTGGACCCAAATAGGCTGATTTGAAGTTTTTGGTCAGATTAGTTAAAAGATGTAACTTTATTCTTTATTGCTTATCACGATAAAGCGAAATTCATGTTTAGTTTTTATAATTAAATATTTTATAATGTTAAAAAACATATGTATATATTCAATTTTTTTATTCTATGCGAAGTAATGATCTGTAAGAAATAATTTAATGACATTCTTTGCAAATGATTAACATTTGAAAAAGACGAAAAAAGAGTTTATATTAATATTTGTATAAAATCTGCAAAGTAAAAATCATTTCCAAATAAAAAAAACACTATAAATGTTTTGTAATGTTTAAAAAAATATATATAAAAAGCCATGAGTTGTGGCCAATGGTG
This sequence comes from Heliconius sara, assembly GCA_917862395.2. NCBI lineage: Eukaryota > Metazoa > Arthropoda > Insecta > Lepidoptera > Nymphalidae > Heliconius > Heliconius sara. Next base: position 3,027,860 of record OU860796.2, on the reverse strand, counting down.
GCGTAGTGGCACGAAGTGTGGCTGCAAAACCGACTGGTTGTGGGTTCGAGCACTCGAGCAGATGATCTTCGCTTTGGTGTCGAGGCAAAGCGCGGCGTTGAGTTCTGCCACTCAACACGGAATGCATCCAGAATTCGGCAGAAAGTGGGGAACGGAGTGTCTTAACACTAGGTTCCCTCTGCCTAAACTGCTGTGTGCGGGATATAGCGTGAAGCTGTAGGTAGGTAAAAATAAAAAATATTTTATAGAAAAAATTAAATTGTACTATCCGTTGACATACAACCCAGAGTTTAGTAGCAAGGAAGAGAGAGAAAGAGAGAGAGAGCCAATAGTAGCCAGACTCGTCGTTTAATAAAGCCTGAAAGTGTCTGTGGGCCATACACCAACCAACGGTAAGTACTATTAGCGGATTATTAATATGAATCTAGGGTAGTGATTACTTTAGTAGAGAAAATTTATAAGTATTACCTAGAAATTCATTACAAATGAAAATAATTAATTCCTCCGAAAGGGAATCGAATCGACGACGGCTTACAGTCATACAATACGCCACAATATATTACATTGAGTAGTACATTAAAAATTCCATTCCATTAACTCGTAAAGTTTTGACTATTACTATATTTTTTATCGCGTTTTTAATATGTACAGATTAAAACGTAGGTGCTTATTTGTGAACTATAAAACTAGCTGCCATAAAAATATGAGTTACACTCGTATATTAATTAAAAAACTATAAAAATAATAATGAGTCATTGCTCTGAATAACATTCTAATAGGTTAAAAGTAGCTTTTTACGTTATATTTCACTCTCCCGAGTGGGAATCGAACCCAGGCCATAAGTATTGTAGAACTTTTCAAGAATATTCATAGCTGATTTTATTTAGGTAGGTAATATAAATATATTAATATCTTAATGTTCCAATTTCTACTTTTAAAATGCCATAACTTTATAATAAACATAAAGAAACATCGCCATATTTCAGTACTTTTGCATAGGTTATTATATAAATGACTTGGAAATCTGCCTTTGCGTCTTTATAAGACAATAAATACATTAAATTATTGAGGCCAGTCGTGGCGCAGAGGCACTAAGTGTGACTGCAAAATCGACTGGTTGTAGGTTCGATCTCCACTCGAGGACATGACATATTGTTTTACATTTATATTTACATTACTTCGCTCTGGTGCCGAGGCAAAGCGCGGCGTTGAGTGCAGCCACTCAACACGCAATGCCTCCAGATTTCGGCGAAAAGTGAGAAATGGAGTTTCTTAAGACTCGATTTCCTCGGCCTACCCTGCTGTACGCGGGATACAGCGTGAAGCTGATTTTTTATAAACACGGGTATTGTATTACCCTGCTCCATTGCACTACCAAATATAAATATAAAACTAAAAGTAGTTTCATTCAAATCAGCATACTTTTATTAATATATCCTATAAATACCACATAGGTAAGGTAACGAGCGGACAAATTGACAAGGGGCCTCGATTTGTGGCCGATATCTTATGGCGAATGGACCCTAATAACTTGTGCCGTAGATTCAACATACAATTTAGTTGGTATGCATACCTTAGACGACTGTTTAAAGTTTATTGTCGGTACTATCAAACATAATAGAATTGAGTATATTAAACTCCTTTTAGTTTGATTCGTTATCCTGAATAATCCTGGGAGAGAACCTAGTGTCAAAATACTACTTTTTCCATTTTTTTCTCGAATTGGAATGACCAATTGGACTGCGTATTAACTGGGATAACTTAACGCTTCATTTTTATTTATTAGAAAGTTGGGATCGGGCAGTCAAGACGCTATTCCTCTGTATTAGAGATTAAGATCAATATTTATTTAGCTTTTCGCACATAGCAGAGGAGGCAACAAGAACTTGGGAACCTGGGAAGTGTTGAAGACACTCCGTTCACCATTAAGGCACTACCGTTTCCCACTTTCCGCCAAACTCTTGGAGAATTGCGTGTTGAGTGGCAGAACTTAACGCCACGCTTTGACTCGATCGTATTTATAAATATTGTTAAAAATAAAAATTGTGTAATTTAAATTTTGGTACTAATTTTATAATTACTAATGTAATAATTTTCATACTTAACATACAAATTTATAAAAAAACAATTCTATGATATTGGCACCAGATCGGACCATTATACAATATTAAATTGTAACATTATTTTGCTTGCAGTCTCTGTACAGTGAAAAAGCGGAGAACGGAGTGACTTAAACTATAATTCAAAATACGGGCTTCCTAAATATTATATTATATTATTATTCAAAAAACATTTCTATATTTAAATGACTACAAATATCCACGGACAGCCACTCAGGTGACTCTAGCCGTATAAACTCGCGTTATTTGAGGCCCATAATACTAAAGTGAGCTCAAAGCTTACCGTTTCGTAGGTAATCCTGGGGAACGACAAAACGGGTATTAGGTGTTTAGCTACGTTTACGTCGCGCAAAGACATTACTATAAGAAATTATTAAAACGACCCCAAGCTTTTTATTGCACAACTGTATACAGCTTTTGCAATTCTATTTAGAAGTGGGATTATGTGATGTTGCATGTTGTACTTAAGTGGAAGTAACGCTGCTATTTACTATTGAGTGCTAGTACAAATGTATATATATGGCTTGAGTTTTCGCTTGAGATACGTTTTCTAAAAGATTTATTGTGTTTTGTAGTTTTGTGCAATTATTTTAAAATAGTAAAGAAAATAATATATATATAGGAATTATTTAGTTTTTTTGCTTCACGATGCATTCATCGCTTGTAGAATTGTAGACTGAGGGAGCCTAGTGTTAAAATATTCGCTCCACAATTTTCGCCGAATTCTGGAGGCATTGCGTGTTGAGTTGCGAGTCTACACCAGTTCGAAAAAATGAAAATATTTAATATTTCGTTTCCTTGAGTGGTAATTGAACTCACAACCTGTCGCTTTTACAGTCACACGCTTGTGCTTCTGCGCTACGACTGGTCTCGGAATAAATAAATATTGAATAATTTATTAAAGACTAGCGGCCTGCTCGCAGCTTTGCCCGCTTGAATTACATGATTATTCATTTCAGAAATATAGATATTACTAATAGCCTTAATTATTAAATACTTGATTTGGATAAGTATTCACGATATTCTTTGTAAAATAACTTATATTAGCTCCTGTACAGTTTTTAAATTAGTAACATATATTATTAATTAAATATATAATTGGTATACAGAATATACATATAAAGCACGTTTTTAGGCATTCTTATATAATCTATAAAACAATGAACATTTTCGGCCAAGTTCAAGTCGTACTCATGACCCGAGAGTTTCGTACCAGTTTCATGAATGGAGATACACCAAAAGAATAACTAATGAAGTTGTCATTTTGTATCAAATTAAGTACAGATTAAAATTTGTATCATAAATAAATTTGTATTATGTAATATATTTATGTATTGTAATTTGTAATATATTTGTGTATTTTTTAATTCAAAACAATAAAATAATCTTATAGAAATTACGATAATGTAGTAAACAAATCATATGAGAAGTCATTATAGTTGTCAATCAATTCTGTTTAATAAATCAATAATCATATATTTTAAGCGGGCGAAGCCGCCGCTCGTTTTATAATATATAGAGATAAAGTTTTTTGTGCACAGCGCCATCTATTTATGATTGTCAATAGACACCGTTACGTGTAGAATAGAGAGTATTAAGATTCGTTAGTACCTACTATTTGTAGTCAATAGATAGCGGTACTTGTATCGATTTCTACTATATCAAATATACCCTTGGCACATACATACATGCAACTTACAGGTGCAATAGTCCAGTGTCTAGTCTAGTGTAATGGTGATATTTTTATAAACAGTGTCAGAGCATTTTTTTCTTGAGCCACAATTTTTTAGAGGTTGCTCCCAAAAGTTATTTTTTTTATACGTTTCTTAAAAAAATATTAATAACATAAACGGACGAACGGACTGAAGAACCTATTCAAAATATTTTTTGGAATATTAAATCATTCTTTATCACTGTGTTAAATAATTGAGCTAGACTATTACGAAGGTAATCTTCACCAACAATTCACTTTAGTTTACTTTGTAGTTAGTACTATGAACAATTGTACTTTAAAAATACGTAAATTTATCAACAGTCAAATAAATAAGATGTTTCTAAAGTCATTCTTTTGCCCAGAAGTTTGCCAGCGCGATTCAGAAAACGACGTTTTATGCACAGGGCCATCTATGGGAATTACAATTGAACTATAACCATTCGAACGTTGTTAGAAAAATACTACTATGTTTATGTTAAATTTATTATAAAGTATAGATTACACTTACACGACGTAATTAACGTTTAATAAATAATAACTCAACAATATGTTTTATGCGTGATGAACATTCATTATCATAATGTAGTCAATAGATATCGTTGCGTCTGTTTCAATTTTATTTTTTCAAATATAAATATCTAAAACTTTAAGTACATTATTTTTTGATAGAGTGTAGCGGTAGCCTTGCCAAACTATAAAAATATATTGTTTTTATGCACAGCGCCATCTATTAAGGATTTAAAGTTTAATGTTAAACTCCACAGAAGGTTTTTACGTTATTAAGATTCGTTAGTATCTACTATTTTTTGTCAATAGAAAGCGTTACTTGTATCGATTTCTTCTATCTCAAATATAAGCTTCTTGGAAACTTAAATACTTTTATCTTTTGATAGAGTGAAGCTATTACAATGAAATACACATTAAAAGTTACTTTGATTTACTGGTAATTTTTACGTATAAAAGTTGCTTAAATATATTGTGTACTTTTTACGTGATGCGTGTTCACATAAATAGACAAACCGACAAAAATTCCAAAAATGTTGGAAATGGATTCCTTATCTTTATGGTTAGTTATCCTTTAATACCCTGGCTATTTTTTTTAAATATTTTAAATGTACAGAAATTACTTTTCTACAGATTTATTATAAGTATAGATTTTAAAATAATTTATATCAGTTATGTAGGTGTTTTTTTAAATTAAAATATACTCATTTATCTTGCGTTGTTTTGAATATGCCTAAATATTATATACTTATAAACAATAAGCATGAAATATATTTCTATGATTTTTTTACGAATAAGGCTACTACCAATTAGCCCGTCACCACCAATTCAATCCAATTAAATATTAAAACAATTGAAATCAATCCAATTAAATATTAAAACGATTGAAAAATAAAAAAGCCACCCTTCCATAATAGTCCTATCGTCAATACAGATCGCTGTCACATTTCTACCTTTAACATAATTACACAGTCGATATGAGCCACTAATCGAGCTTCATTTGCCAGATAATTTGACAGAAATGTACGAATATGATTTAGTATTAGTTCCGTAATTACGCTGGTCGTACTAGCTCGCATTAGAAACTGGCAAAGCCGATGTTTCATTATAGCGTGGTACCAGTTCGAATTAACACTAACACGGCCATTTGCATGTGTTATCAAAGCATAAATAATAGTTTACCTCCCTGAAGGGCCATATTGTTTTAACTTTGTCGTTCGGATGGAGTGGGGTTTGGAATTGGTATCGTCGATAGTGGATTTTGAGTTTGTTATAGTCATTATTATATCGCTTTTTTTAGGTTTTAACTGTATCGTGCATACTAGGTACGTGGTACTAGGATGGTGGTGGTGCTATGAAATGTATACATAGTTTTTTCCTCGTGCCACTACTTCTACTACTAGCTTCACGCTTTATCCCTAGCGGGGTAGTCAGAGAGAATGAAGATCCAAATGCTAAGGCCAAACGCTACGGTTTTTCTCGTTATATTTTTAATGAATGGTCGGTATCTTTTGGATAAAATCTTTTACTCTGTATAAAGGCAAAAAAAAGTAGTGGAGATCCGTATAAATTAATTTTGGCGCTGTAAGTGCCACAAGCGAACCTTGCGGTCTTTTGTGTTTAACATCCCGTTCGTACTCGAAAAAGTCGTCTATTTTGAATGTTCACGTCAGGTAATGGTGCATTGGCAAAATTTAGCTAATGTTTTAATTCTGTATGTCTTTTCATCGACGTTGTGAGTGGAGAATTTGAGATAAGAGCACTTATTAGGAATTATTTAGGACTTTACTTATTTTGCTTTAATTTTTTGATGGATTATTCAATCAGTCTACATAATCTTACTCCTTTAACCAAACAAAATAATATTGTACCTTGGGACAGTCCCAATTATTTTTTTTACTGTTTTAGATGCCATGATGTAAAAAGAAGGTAATTAGGCTTAAGTCCAATATGGATAACGCCATAGAAGTTATAAAGAAGGTTATAGTACAACGATGGTCAATTCGAAAGGCTGCTGAAACATATTACGTTTCAAAATATTTGATAGTCTTAGATAGAATAAAGAATATTTATCAAATATATTTTTATTTATTTTTCTAATTATCACTCCTTTATATAAAACAAATCGGAAAAAAAAAGATCTCGTATAAACATATTTCGTCACTGTTCCAAAATACAAGACGACAAAATCAGTTTTTATTTTTTTATACTGAAAAATATATATTTTTAGTAGTTCTATGTATACATATTTAATAATATTAATATGAGGATGTAATATATAAATAATCAATACTAAAAGTTGATTAAACGTAAGTTGTGTGGGATTGAAGAAACATATTTATTTTGTCTATTGTATTAGTGCCGTAAGAAGTAAGAATTTTATTTTTTTTGACGTATCAACTAAGTATAAATGGAGCTTAAATGTACTTCTAGTAGGAAATTAATATTAATTAATTAATAACTTTATTGACATTTCCCTCTAAATAGAGATGTTATTAGTATCATTTTAAAATATTATGAATTCAAAAGCTTTTGCTTTACATACAATAATGCAGGTAGTGGCTGATTGCATCCTGTAAAAAACACAGAAGAATAAAATTACTCGAAAATTACCAAAACACTTTAAAAACGATTTTATTTTATTAAGTTTCAGATCGTATGCTTCAGATATTATTTTATGAAGACTATCTAATATTTTGAAATAAGATAAACTTTTCTTTTGTGATTTTGTGAATAAAGTAAAACTATTTAATATCACTGATCTTGATTATTGAAAAGAAAAGATATTTTATGATTAATTTAAATAAAAAAAACTTAAATATAAAACCAGAACCAACCACAACACGCCGACCACAACATCATACTCCAGGTTAAACAAACAGTAATTGTGCCTTATCTATTCCACACCAATCGGGACGATCTAAACAGCATTCATTAAGTGGAACTCCTCGTAATACGGAAATCACTAACTATAAAGACAATGATCCTAAACAGATTCCAAATAAATCCCTCGTCGACCGCACCGGGACCCAAAAGGGTGCTTTACAAGCGTGATAAAAGGATAGTTTAATTAATGACCGAGGTAAGTGTCTGTAATTCAAAGGGACAATCGTTCATTGGTAAGTATTTAGATCGAGCGGAAGAATTGGGTGTGCCAATTACAGTAGACGGCGGTGGAATAACAAGTATTTCTTTAGATGTTCTTCGTTTTCGTATTACATTATTACTATTAATATTTTAGGTTGTCGTGGCGCAGGGGTCTATTACCCCTGCGCCTTGTGGCTGTAACGGTCGTGGGTTCGATTATTCGTGGCTCCACTCGGGAGCATGAATTTTATTTTTTTAATATTTTTATTTTTTCACTCTTATACCAATGTGAAAAGCGAGGCGTTGAGTTTCGCCGCTTAACATGCATTGCCTCAACAATTCGGCGGAAAATGGGTAACCGGCTCTCTTGGGTAACACTAGGTACCCTTTCTGCCCTACCCTGCTCTATGCGGGATTCAGCGTGAACCTGAAAATAAAGAAGAATATACATTTTAAGTTTCATTTAAGATTTTCAATAATTTGGAATATTACTAAAATTGCTTATTACAAATTATATAGTCTTTCCCTTACATAAAATACATTGTTGCCGACCACCTCTAGAGACGTGAATATAATACGTACTGGAGGCTTACGTGATTAACGCCGCGGCGCACCATAAATATTGCTGCTTAAAATGTACCGCGATGCATTTTACCAGCTTTAATTTAATTTTGTTGCTTGCGGTAACCAATTTTTCAATAATTTTTCATTATTTTATTACAATTTGTCTCGTAAGTCATCGTAGTTTATACAAAGTGCAACAGAAACAATACATAAATGGTCGTATTTTTTTATTTTATTGACCTGGTTTCAGCTCCACCCGATCTCGAGATAAATAGTCTTGAAAAACGAACAGACAAATAACAAAGAGCACAAGAGTTCTGTTTTTACCCTTTAAGGTACGGACCCTAAAAAAATAATCTATTCATACATACAATATATTTAAAATATTCTCGGACAATACACGCTAAAAAATCCTATCCATAAGCGTATACATCAACAATATTTTCCAATTATCGCTAAATCCATCTTGAAATTTGCATAAAACAAAAAAAACCCGTTTGTTTCGAAACGATATTTACGTTGCAGCATTAATCGTTGTAAGCCTCGAGCACGTATTACTTTCGTGTCTCGAGGGACGGCGACAATGTACTTTACATCGTGTCACAGCTCAATGTCAGCTTAGATGGGACTTTGTTAACGTGAAACGTTATTATTATTATTATGTTTAAGGGTTTTTTTGTATAGATTTATGTATTTTTAAACGGTTTTATATATATTTTGCTTGACTTCGTCGGAGGTCTACATCTAGTAATTGATTTTTTTCTCCTCTTTCTCTTTTGAATTAAATTTCTTATGTATCTTTTAATTTTCGTGACAAAACAATAATATTATATTACAAATCTTGAATTTGCCGGCTGCCGATGTTTTAGCTTTTAGTTAATTTATCATTTTATTTATTTACTTCTTGTATAAAAATAAAACATTTTTTTTGCTTAATTTATGACTTTTACGCTGTAATTTTAGTAGTTTTGTGTAATGTAATGGAAAAACATATCTTTTACTCATTTAAACACTGATACTATAATTTGAGTTACTTAAATACCCAAAATACACTCTCCTTTCACAAGGAATTATTAAAGGAGGACAATTCCTCAAAAATATTTGTACTAACGCTACAATTTATAGCGAAAGTTTGAAATGTTTTGAAAATCTGAAACTATGTAGTAGAGTAGTAATAAGCGAGAATTCCGTTTCATTTAGCCGAATGCCGTTTACAAGCAAATATTTCAAACAAAGCGTTTCTACCATACTCCTACTACGAGTACACTGAGTTAACTTACACAGTCACAGCCAAACCGATTGAACGGCTATAGGTACTATATGAAACTATTTTTGAATAAGCTCAATAACAACTTTTATTGGGCTTTGGCTATTGTAACAAACAGTAATTTTTATAATAACTATAGTAATATCCAAATTGGGGCATTTGTGGCGGAGCGGCACAGTTGTTAGCTATAAACGCGACAGCTGTGGGTTCGTTTCCTACTTGGTGAAAATGAGTTGTCTTCATTTCCTCCTTCTTTAAAAAAAAGGCAAAGTCTGAGTGAGTGAGTTAGGCCACCTTTTCAAATTTATTTTTAAAATAAGACCTTATGACAAAATAAATTAAATAGTGCGATGTCCTACAAAACTAATTAATCAGCTTGTTTGTAGGATCCAGTCGAGTCTCTTTATATAAGAGTAATTATAAAAGTAATTCTAAACTGTTATCAATTTATCGAACAATGTCTTAATAATTAGGCGGAAAGTGGGGGACGGAGTCTTTCGATACTAGGTTCCCTCTCCCTACTCTGTGACGAGTGTAATGCTCAACGCTTATATAATAACAATATTGATCATTATAGCATTAGGGAAGATATTTATTTGGTCCATAGATTATATATTTAAAAATTAATACCAAAATATTTGCATATTTTTGGAATTTTCGATGTAAATAGCCAACATCATTATGATAGAAATACTACAGCCATATATGTAAATAGATATTATGCTTTTACATAGTTATATAAATTATATGTTTCATATTATTGATACCTATTTTTAGATCCATTCTCCTTTTCATACAAAAAACGTAACAATTCTTGATAAACATCATCAAAGGATGTAAAGTCTCACAATACAATTTCGATACATACAAGCAATATACTACATCAGTACGTATATCGACGTACACAACGTGATCGGGTTCTAACACCCGGAAAACTGAGTAGCAAATACAAGGGGCCGTAGTATCCCACTCTCTAATCCAGAAAGGTCAGAGATTCAATAGCCACTTAAGAATGGCCGCGATTGTCCCTGCACTGATAACAGAGGGACACGGCGGTGTGTTCGCACTGGTAGACCTAAAATAAAAATAATAATATAAGGCCCACCAAAATTTGTTAAATAAAATCAAAATAATTAATAAATATTTGAGTTGTGAGTTCGATGCCCACTCGAGGGAATGTACTCATTATATTTTTTATCGCTCTGGTAACAAGGCAAAGCGCGGAGTTGAGTTCCGCCTCCACACTCAATGCCTCGAGGGCGGCGAAAATGAGGAAGTGACTGTCCAGATACTAGGTTCCCTCTGTTTACCCAGAATTGCTGAATTTATACTCGTTTGCTTTGCTCTGGTTACGAAAGAAAAGCGCAGCATTGAGTTCCACCTCTTAATGAACCAACATGCAATATCTCATTAATTTAGCAGAAAGCTACGAATAGAGTGTCTTAACATTAGGTTCCCTCAGTCTATCCTGTTATATGTATCCCAACATCATGAAACTAAAACAATATTAACTTATTTAAGGTAAAATTAGTATTATAATTTCTTTTACAATATACTTCCACATTACACCTAAGATTTAGAAGATTAATCTCCACATAAATACAGTCGGTATCACAGTGTGCACACCTCTATTTGACACTACAGTAATTTTTCTTTCCGTGTAGCAGCTAAGTCGGATCATCTTACTGTCCATCCTCCGGGCAGTTTCATACGATAGCGGCAGTCCAATTTACAAAATGACGTTTTATCGTTTAAAATAATAATAAATTACGCACATAAGAATTGGGAAGGTGGAACCTGGAAGTTAATAGCGTTTATACGCTTATGCAGATTATGTGATGATAAAAATACATTGGGAACTTTAGTTATGTTATTAAAGAATTCTTACTATACAAATGTATTATTTTAAATGTAAATTAGAATAATAGTAAAATTGTTGGTGGTTACGTATTGTCCATAATCGTCTGTCCATAATCGAATATATTTTTTCCATTTCCTGCCACTGCCTTTCGCATCAGGTAATGCCGGGCCCCGGCGCCCAACCCATCTTAAGGGCCGGCAACGCACCTGTAACTCCTCTGGGTTTGCACGGGGTCGTGGGCGGCGGTAATCACTTACCATCAGGTGACCCGCACGCTCGTTTGCCGTGTCTTTTCCATAAAAAAAAATCCATATTTAAATATGATGAAATTATGAATAGACTGAATGAAAATATGATAAATATATAAAACAGTTTATGTACCACTAGCGGCCCACTCGCGGCTATTCCTTTATATGCCCTAGAAAAAACACCATTATTCTGAAACCACAAACATACACTTCAGAGAGAGATGTATAGATTATGAATTACTTACAAAATCATTTTTAATTTTTTATTCGTCACAACTCTCTAGCTAAAGGCACAAACAGACGGTAGGACTCGATAAACATTTTATTGCTGTCTCTCCTTATTGTGTATGTACGTATTTCGAAGTGGACGTTTTTAGTACAAAAGCGTCAACTGAACTATCCCTGAATTCATTCATCGATCGTATTTTCTTATAAAACGGTCCGATTTATGCAACGTCGCTTTTTTAAACCAATGAGACGAATAAACGCTCACTCGATGCGCTTTCAGGCTATTCAGGAGGAAACGTTTTCATTTCTCGTTTCTTTTTTTGCTATCATTACTTTGTTGAAAGGATATCTAATAAAAACTATATTTCAGTAAGGATTACAGTCACGTAATTACAAATAACGTAATTTTAACCTTTGTTAGATCTATGGTTCAAAAAATGTTAAAGGTTTTATTTTCTTTTTTTACTGTTTTAAACTAGCAATTTTTTGAAAATTTATATCGTAGGCTTTCAAAAAGTATAGCTAATTATAAACATATATTAAAGCTATCAAGCTATTTGTCCCATATTTAATCACTTACTTCCATGAATGGCAAACTAACGAAGTAAATTAAATGAAAATAACTTTTTTTATCGTATATATTATATAAATGTCCATAGTTCATTACATGAACATACAGACGTTTATATAGGCATATTCAGATAAAGACAAATAAATTAATAAATAAATAAAACTAATTGCCACCACGTAAAACCACAGCATACAAACTAGTCTAGCAAATAACAAACATATAACACAAATAAGCGACAGATACAAACAATATTAATAAAACTTATATCATCATGACCTTAACACGAAACAATTTAATAACAACGTCGTAAATAAAAGGCGAAAGGTGAGATAAAATTAATAACACGGCTTAACTAGAACCCAACTTAGAAACGAGTTACAGTTCCTTTTATCTTTTATTAGCCGCCGCACATGGCCTCCCGACCATATTGGTGAAACTTTCGATATTAAGAGCTGCGTAAACGTGCGGTTAAAACGCTCGTTTATTTTTTGTAATGGCACAGTACGATTGAGAAGGCCGTCCTGAAGTTGACGAAAGATGGTTACGGTGATTTAGTTTCAGCATGTTTCTGACTTTTAATCATTGTTTTTTTCACCGCATAATGTGCGAACGTTTAGAAACTTCAGAGCGGCCAGAAAGGCCAGAGTCTTTGCCCGTACTACTGTAGTATTGATTCATGGGACTGTAGTTTAGTATTAGCTAGTAGTCAAGCGACCTTGACTACTCTTTCATACATTAGATTTAGTAGCTGAAATTCAAATCTTTAAAATTTTAAAAGACACATTCTATTAATGTTACATAGTAAAATTGAGTAAACAATAGCACCAGGCACCAAAACAAATACCAAACAATAGTCCAGTACAAGCTGGAAGTACACCACCGCATCGTGCAAATATGGTATGATAGAGTCTGTACGTAAAGAAAATATCAAGTTAAGTTTAGAGATTGAACATTATCCTGAATGAACACAAAATTCGGCACACATATAGATCTCCCCTATCATTTGTCACAAACGTCGCGAACGACGATAGACGCATTACCTAAAATTCAACTTGCCTCTCATTTCAATTTTTCATTTTAGATGTATAATCAGAAATATAAGCAAAACTAGGAGTCAAAACTAGATTATCTAAAAATTCGTCGCAGTTTGTGCCGTGTGATCCCGGCCTAGAATACGATCATCCTGGTACTGGTGGTGTCGTAAGAGGCGACTAAAGTACGTGTGGTAGAGTTACGTCGCCAGCAATGGCAACACGCATGGGCAGACTCGACCGGATCATTACCACCCCCGGCATTTAAAACCGGCGTGAAGTATTATTTATGCCACTTATGGCTTTATGCCACTGCGTTTCGCATCAGGTAATGCCGGGCCCCGGCGCCTAACCCATCTTAAAGGCCGGCAACGCACCTGTAGCTCCTCTGGGGTTGCACGGGGCCGTGGGTGGCGGTAATCACTTACCATCAGGTGACCTGCACGCTCATTTGCCGTGTCTCTTCCATAAAAAAAAAAAAGCGTTCCAGCGTTTGACACGCACGCTTACACCGGCCACTAGTACTTCACATATGTCTGTACGGCCGGTAGTAGAACTTGCACTTCATTAATAATTCGGCTCCACAGTCCGCCCTGAATCACGAACAGGGGTCAACGTTTAATATATACACCGTATTCTATGCCCACAGATACTACATGGATTGAATTTCTGCAAGCTGATTTACACCATATACTTTGAAATTCAGTTTTCTGGAACCTGATTCATGTAAATCAGGTATATGATGTCGTATAGCACCTTTGAACATATTTGTATTGTAATTAAGTAAAAATTACAGTGAAACTGACACCATAGTAACTTTGTTGGGGCAGTTAAGTAAAGAAAATTGTTGGTGATTGTAATTTTAACCTGGTTTAAATGATTATAATATTAAATGTTCGGTTTTGCGTTCTAATTAGATATACCGTTGGAAAACTAAATATAACGCCACTAAACGTTGTCTACTCTCTAATGCAGTGTGTAGGAATAAAAAAAATTAAGAAACACACATTTTTTCTTTTAATGTTGGCGAAATACTGAGTAACTTTGTATAGGTGTAGAATGCAGGAAAATATTGATAATAGGAAAATCAATAAATTTTCATACACCAAACCATATTTTGTCACTACTACTAAGTAATTTTAACCATAAAGCACACACATACCTGTTTTATTTTACAATGCTCTATAGAAAGCTGTTATTGAAGTCGATACTTCAGAAAAAAAATTGCAATATAAATTTGGCAAACATTATAATAAAAAAGAAACGAGCGCGGCCTCCACTGGCACTGGGATCGCATCAAAAAACATTTTCATACTAAATATCGGAAAGTGCGGCGGTCTCATAAACTGTCGCGTCGAAAGTTCCCTTCTTTTCGGCGACAGATGTTCCGATATTACGGGAACGATATTTCTTTATAGCGTCATTTAAATAAAGAACCACTCAAGGCCTACAATGGTTATAGATATCGTTTTGGAAGTTTATCAAATTTTGGCACTTGGACGACGTTGAGTGTTGTTTCGGCATAAAATGTTAATAAAATGGAAGTAATTCGTTTGGATGCTTATTTTTTTATAATCGGGGTATTTAAAATGGTGTAGAGAATTAAACAGTTCAGTACGCTTCTATATATATATATATATATATATATATATATATATATATATATTAATAATTTCCGCTAACATATGTAAGCATATTAAGCATTTTGTAAGGGCAAGTATAAAGCAGACCTAGCAGGGGTCGTATAATACATAAAGAGGAATGTATGACCGTACATATGAATGACCGTAGCGTATGGCAATCCGTTCTCTCTGACTACCCTAGTACGATTAAAGCGAAGCGAAGCTTTAAAAAAAAATAAAAAAACGCTTCTATCTTATCGTATTTTTTATTTATTGAAATTTAAAGTAAATTCAAATCACTCAAGTAAAAATGCAATCTATCACAATATAATAAACATAAAAATGATGTATTCGTTTATAACAATTGAATATATTATTTTTGTTTATTGTGATCCTACAGACACAACAGATTATAAAATGTGTACTTTAGGTCTAATAATTATGATATGAAAATTGAATTGTTTAACTAAAACAAGCTAATTATATGCTTTAAAGAAAATAAATTAAGAATTGGTATAATTTTGTCCTTATTAAATTAAATTACAATTACATTTATTACAATTGATATACATTGCAATTGATACAAATCGGCGTATTATGATAGAAATGAACAAATTTTAAACAGAAAAGAATTTCTACGACCGGTCTTTTAAAATATTTTATGAATCGTTTCCGGTAATACTTTTGTAAAATAACAACTACCCCGATAGTAACCACGGAATTTGCTCCTTGGAGGGCATCAGAGGGAATTTCAATCACGCTATGCCCGATTTGGGTCGATGATTGTAGTGGAATAAACTAGGTCACTATAAGTAGTAGTTCGATTTGTTTTTTTTTACAATGTAATATATATATATACATATATAGTTTATAACCGTCAAAAATTTTAAATTACTTTTAGTATTTCACTTTAATCATTTTAAATCGGTCCTGTCGCAGAATTTATGAGTTCGATGATTTTTATTTCACTGCTCTGGTAGCAATAGAACGCTCGGTATTGAGTTCCGCTGCTCAATATGAAAAGTTAACCGGAAAGTAGGGAAAGAAGTGTGTAAACATCAAGTTCCCTTAGCTATACGCTAGATTCAGTGTGGAACTGAAAAAATATTTTAAATAAAAACACGTTTTTTTGAAATGATAATACATATTTACGTGACTTTATAGCTGAGTTTCAGAAGAAAAGTCCTATATTAATATAACATTACGAACAATACACATAAACTATACTTGTTGTTAAGTGTCATCCATTAAACCTATTCAATTATTCAAAATAAAATAATGGTAATAGCCATCTGTCCCTCAATTTACCACCATAAAATAAAAGCGATTATAATACACTTAACGAACTTTTATATGATTGATTTCGGGTGTTAAAGATAATCATTTTACATAAAAATAAAAAAAAAACCCTTGTTATTATCATAGATGATGCCAGTCGTGGCGCTGGGGTACGAGCATATGACTTTAAACTCGAAAAATTATGGATTAGATTCCCACTTGCGGAAAATTAAGTATTTAATATTTTAATTTTCTTCGCTTTGGTGTCGAGACAAAGCGTGGCGTTGAGTTCCCTGCTTTCCATCGATTTTTGGAGGCATTGTGGATTGAGGGGCGGAACTCAACCTCGTTAACAGAGCGAAGTAGCGAAAATATTTTGCAAAACAATTTACTTTTTGAGTCTTAAAAATATTTATCTTTCCTGTTTCAATTTGACACATCCGACCCTTATCACCAAAAACAGAAACCAGTATTAACAGTTTGAGCTGATCTGGTAAATCATCATCTATTAAATAGATACCTAGAAGTATTTCTCATGGCTCTGGCAATATTAATTGCATAGTACAAGTATTGTTGTCGTATTATATTAATAAATATATTTTAATATAATTTAAGCGCATATTCTACATCAATCCGGCACGGAAATTAAACCCACTTTCTTCTTAACAATCGAATTTATCAACTCTACAAGGTTAGTTAATACAAATTGTGATTAACGAACATTACCAAGAGACAAGCTCGAGTTTGCAAGACTAGGTTATGTACGACAGTAGTAAATATAATGTAAAATAGAACAATACGACTGAGTTGCATGTTGTACTTAGTCCAAGTCTTTAAAATAATTCAATAATAATATATTATAATAGTATACTAACAGGTATCTAATTTTAAGTACTTGATTTTAAGATTGAGCGAAATGATATATTTTAATTTGTTTTTTAATTCTTGAGTTAGGCACTCGTCTAATATTCCAAAAATAAGTGGATAGTGCAGAAAATATTATTACTTTTGATATGTTGCCTTATGTTGCACTTTAATATTTAATGAAGTGTGAAGTAGTGTTGTGTTGAGAGCTTTTAGAAGAGCTTTCTCAGGTAAGCTTTAACAATGCAGAAGTATATGTGCACTACGATTACAGGCTACATTTAAAATATTCATAATATTTTATAAATTATTTCCCTATTTCGGTAAGAAAAATGCGGCGCTGAGTTACTCCACTCAAAAAGAACGAAGTCTTTTATCACTAGTTGCTCGATCCTCTGTTCTGCTGTGTACAAGCTGAAGATGAAAAAAAGATAACATATATTTCATCGATTCTGTATTCTTGCAAATAATCTTGAATAAAAATTAATTGAAATGAAAACAAAAGATAAGGATTAGTATATTCTATTTATTGAAATAATAATAAAGAAAAAACTTAAATAAGGCTTAAATAAGGCATACATTTAATAATATAAGCAACCTACTATTACAAGCATATGACGTATTTGTAATATTTTCATAATAAATATTCTTCGAGTTTGTGTCACAAATATAATATCTTAATTAAAGCAAAATATATATTTCGTGTATAAAGACCGCCCCTCACATTGAAAGGTTCTATACAGTTAATTAGAAAATGCGAACATGAACGAAATTAATTTATAAGAGGAAATGGTTATTTCGATACATAAAGGTTGTTGCTAAAGACTTAATTAAATAACAGCTTTATAATGACTAGTTATTAATAAAAATTAGGCGGTTGATGGCCGCCTTACTTATTATTAATTAAATATCACATATTAAATTAGTTTCACGCATCCCGTTTCATGTATCCCGCACATAGCGGGGTAAGTTTGAGGAACCTTATCTCAAGACACACACACCAGAGCGAAGAAATGGAAATATTAATTTAAGCAAATATTTCATCTCCTCGAGTGGGGATCGAACCCACAACTAGTCGGTTTTACAGTTATATTATATATATATTTTTACATTTACATTATATATATGGTATTATAGTATTAATATAAGATAATAAAACTGTGACCCATCACTATCAGTAGATGTAAGAAACATAATTATAATAAAATAACCATACATATTATGGTATTGGAAACATTTATAAACGGATTAGAATTTTAATAAATTATTTTTAAAATATTTCGCTATTTGCGACTTTGTTACCGCGTCTAAGAAATTACAATTTTTTTTTAATGCTTCCGGTTGCTTCAAAGATATATTTAACGTAGGTAACTATTCGCCAAGATGTCCGTTATTAAATCCTGGGAATAATAAAAATATATACGTCTATTGTAAGCGAAATGCTTTTGAAAAATAAATGAATCGCCTGATTTTTCGAATATCAACAGCAGCTGGATTTATAGAAATAACATACTTTATTTGTGATATTTACTATTCTCTATTACTTATATACATTTATTTAGTATCACGTTTCTATTTGATAAGCAGAGGAAACCAAGTTTTAAGACAATCCATTCTCGATTTTCTGCCGAATTATTGAGATAATGCGTATTGAAGGAACTGTAAATAATTAAAATGAAATCTCTTTCCCCGATTTGGAATCGAAGCCATAGCCATTGCATGTACATATACACTCAGTTCCACTGTCCCACTGCGCCACAACGGCCTCCTGTTTATGCGCACACCCACGAACCCGCAAAAATGATCTCAATAATTATGTCCTGGTGTTGTATACTAAATGTGCAACGGCATACCGAAAAAAGAGCTACGGCGGAATGCGAAATCTTTACTGCCTGTAAAATTTTTGCTTTGCCGAGAGTTATAAAATAAAACGTGCTAGATGAAAACAAAAGGTACTCGCTTGCATTTCCTTACGTTTCCCGCTACTAAGTTATGCGAATTATGAAGGAATGCTATCCACGTTTCAAACACGGAAATCGTTTCTAATGTTCAAAAATACTTATTTTTTTATATAAAAAAATGACATGCATTTTTTTTTGGAGGAATGAAAAATGTTAAGAATAAAAACCACTAACAAAATTTATGGATTGTGGATTTAAATTATATATTTTGTGATATTATATTGTTTTAATGTATGTGGATTTTTCGGACTTAACTCGTTCGTCCGCTACTCTGCACTTTTCTTCTTAAATTTTTATATTTTAATTATAATATGCTAGAAAATGGATGGAAACAACACCGTACCTACTTTTATTCCCTGAAACACGCACATGCCAAGTCGGGGACATATCACATATATTCCCCTGACTGAGATTAAAATCCATAACTATAATATAGTGTTCAATCAATCGTGTCCCAACTGCCACGCCTCGGTTAAACAGGCAATAAATTTTATTAAAATCTGTCATTGATTGATTTGAATCTACGTTCCTTCAACGGGTTAAAATAAAAAAATCATTAAAATCGTTAGGAAAGGTAGGACTCGAAAGAATGAAATATTTAATATTTTTATTTCCTAGCTCTGGTAACGAGGCAAAGCGCGGCGTTCAGTTCCGTCACTCAATACGTAATGCCTCAAGAATTCGGCGGAAAATGGGGAACGAATGTGTTTAAATAAGAACGAGATGTCTTAACAGACTAGTTTCCCAGATTCTCTCTACCTTGCTATGGGCGGGTTACAGCGTGAAGCTAAAAAAAGTAATTGGATAAAAATATAAAGGCTAGCAAAACAGAACAAAATTTATTTTAACACATAAAAAATAAGGATATTTTTGTTACTTATCATACAAAACGAAACGAAATTTTCTAAGCATTCTCATTTAAATATCACACGACTTTCTGATTTCGCAGCATCGCAGTGAGGTTATCCAAAGTACCACACTCTTATATGTAGCGCTGGGGATTTCTACGTGAAAGGTCCGACCCGAGCCCCGACAGCTAAACGTGTTAGTTCACTTTATTGAATATCGGAAATATGACTGTCCTGTGGGAACCCAAATGTCGGAGGTCGTAGACGGCGTTGCTTGCGTTCTCAGCGGGTTTTTAGCATCTTTTAGGTCCAGGTAATGGTGTGTTAACGCTGACGCGATGTTAAAGTATTTTTCTCAATATTGAACTTTGCTCTTAATGTATTTTTTAAATGAAATTCACGTTGGTTTTGATTTATCGATAAAATGTTGGGTGTGATGTATTTTTTTAATGAAATTTCAAATTGAATCGGTATTCGGAAAGTTAAGTTGCAGAAATAAGATATCTATCTATACTTGTATATGTATAGTATTGCTTCTCCAGAGGTTTTGTTTTTGTATCGTATATGTATATAAAGTATTAATATGTCTAGGGAGTTGAAATATCGTAACACATTAGTGATGTCAATAAATATGTTTTATGTTATTTATTTTGTTAATTCATATCCGTTTGTAAGTATGATAGGAAATATTTTTATTATAAGTAGCTATTTTATATTTACAAAAAAAAAAAAATTTAAAAAGCGTGAATTTTTTTGTTTATACCAATTTCTCATTATTACCAATTTACGGGTAAACAGCTCGTAATTTCCCTACACTTACAAATAGACACTACTCAGACACAAAAAATCAGACAAAGGTATACAACATATACATTAACTCATCTACATTTATGTCTAAAACGTCTGACATTTATGTCGTAGTCTATTCGTACCATAATCGGAATGTATATAAAATACCATGGAAGACCATTTTAGTTAATACGAGGTAAAACATATTAAAAAATAAACAAATTACATCAATACGTGCTGATTAACGGAACAATGCCGCGTTTGGCTTTTTTTACCAGATAAGAAAAAAATTCCGAAAACGCTGTTGAAGAAACGAAAATATTTAATTTTCCCAAGTGAGAATTGAACTCACAATCGTCGAGTACTGATATTAATGTACTAAATATATAAACATCTCCAAAATCGACCCTCCATTACGGTCCTCCGTACGGTCTCGCGCTCGTATGTCCCGGATTGGAGTTCTTTTCGATAACGTGTGAAATATGAGAGCTGTTATTGTTTCGCGAACTTTTCCGTCCCTGAGCTATGGGTCGTGTGTTTCATTTTATTTAATAAGTGTTCTTGTAGCTCGTTGTGTTGTTTTAAATCAAATATTTTTTTTTGTAGTAATAAGGTTTGGTTTTTTATTGTAGCTTCACGGTGTATCCCTCATACAGCAGAGCGGGCTGCGGGAACCAAGTTTTGTAGTCTTACTAATAATATATCTCTTCTAACTTAATCAACTCATCCAAAACTAAATTATAAATAATTATAGGTCTGCTATATATGCGGTTGTATACTTATAACTAAATTAAAAATAATTGAAGGTCACTCTGTCCGTCTGTCTGTGTTGCAAACACGGCCCAACCGCTGATCCGATCCGATAAAATTTCATATACAGATACTTGAAGGCCTTGGGATAAACATAGGTAACTTTTTTCCTTATATTCATAATATTCTTGACATATATGATTAAAATACTTTTCTATTTGATATGCAATTTATTTTCTGACATGTTCAAAAATATTATCCTTTAATTAATCAATTTATAAATCCGCTATGGTATATGTTTAACTCAGAAAGTTGAGCCACAGTAACCATTTTACATTTTTTGATTTAAATTTAAATTTGTCGGGTTATTGCTAATGTATTTTCTATCAATCCTTATAAAAGTAAACATAAATAAATATAATATTCATCTTTAGCATTTCATCTAGATTGAAAATAATTTAAATTTTTTTTTAAATAAAGCTTACTTGAACATTGACCAAGCCTACGGGCCGCATGGCTTGGTTACGGAACGACCGACCGAACGGACAGACGACGTTGACGATTTTGTAAATTCTTATATCCTTTTTATTCTTTACTTACGTACATACATATTGTTCTTTTTCGGATTATTTTGATCATTAAGGTTTATATTTTAGTACTTATCCTATTGTAAACTGAAAATAATATTATAAATAATATTTAGTAAATATTCGTATAATTCAAGCGGGAAAAGCCGCGCGAGTGCGCGATATACATATATACTAGATATACTATTAAGACGTGAAAAAAATATTTTCGTACCTTCGTACACAATGCTTTACACACTTAAATTCTCTAGGGTTATTATGTTTATAAATTATCTAGGTTTTTTATCTAGATTTTCAAATTGTAACAAATAAACGTAAGATTTCCAAATGTCCAAACACGCATACGTTTCGAACGTGACGTGTAGCTACGAGAACTCTTCGATATCGCGTATAATGTATGAGCGCTGTTATTGTTTGCCAACTTCGCCGTCTCCCAGCTATCGGTCGCGTATTTCATTTTATTTAATAAGTTTATTTGTGAAATGCCAAACTGGTACAAACTTTTATTGCTATATTAATACATACATACATTGTACGTTTGTACGTCTACATATGTTTTTGTATCGTGAATTATGTGGGTTTCAAAGTTGATTGTATCTGAATACTGTTTTTAGAAAGCGTAGTACTCTTTAGGAGCGAGTCGTGACACAGAGGCTGAAACATATGACTATAGCCACGACAGGTTGTGGGTTCCGCCACTCAACGCTCAATGCATTCAGCATTCGCCGGAAAATAGGGAGAGGAGTGTCTTAACACTGGGCTACCTCTGTCTATCCTGCTTGCTCAGCAGGATACAATACAGTAGGATTAAAAAAAACTAGTACACTTTAACAGATATAGGCCAAGATAATCTAGAAGAAATAGAGAAACAGAATTTAAAAGCTTTAATTTGTGTTACCAAATAGATAGCGAACGAAAAATATTATAAAAGCAATCTTACATATCATTGGGATTCGATCATCGTACATGCAACGTGGCACATCCTTACTGTGCCACAACAGTGAACAATCAGTTAATCAAAGCGAGCAATACAAATGTATGCCGTCGTCAAACAACAACAACAAGCTATACGAAAAAGCTTATAATGTCTTAAAGTTAACGCCGTACAATATTCAAAAGTACATAATGAGGACGGAAAATAATGAAGTCTATTGAATCTTGCAACTCCGTTAATTTATCACTTTGCTACCAGATATCTGGATGAATTTTGCGGAGGCAGCGAAGTTTTATCGGAAACGCCGCGTGCCTTGATCTTTGTTAATACAAAGTTTGACGAGTGTCGAACTTTCTATTGGCAAAAAAAAACCACTTCGATGAGACGTCATTTGACAAGATGACATTTTAATGACGAGACCAGACGATTTTAAATTTTCACTTCGAATGACGCAGTAATAATAATGTTTAAGTGAAATATCTGCATCAACAATTTTTAATAAAACGCAAGACTGAAAATTTCATGCCCTAGTTCATGTTGGATTTCAGGCAAAAACAATAAAAAGTTCTCCTTATTACACAAAGAATGGAGATATTATCTCAAAAGAGCGATTTCTTTCAGATAGCTTCGTAGAATGTGTCAGCATAATTTACTGAGACAGACGGCAAAGGCACTAGTTAGGTATAATTTGTGATATATTATATTTTATTTTTTAGGTTCACGCTGTATATCAGAGGCAACTTAGTGGAGTGACAGTCAGTTTCCCATTTTCTACCGAATTCTGATGGCATTGCGTGTTGTGTGGCGAAGAGGAGAAATAAAAATATTAAATATTGTCCTCAAGTGGTAATCGAACCCACAGCCTGTAGCGTTCACAATGATACGTTGGTGCACCTGCCACCACCAAGACTGGGTTCAATATATTATAATTCCTTTGATAAATTATTAAGTTATTGGATTTTTTTACATGTTGGTATAAAAATGTCAAAGTTTCGACATTTTTTCGTTTAATATACATTATATTAAAATTAAGAGGAAATAGACGTAATAACAAAATAATTTTAAAATGTCGAATCCTTTTTTTATATATTTTTTATTAATAATAAATAATTTCTTAGTATTTAGATACTGTAGCTTCTTTATTGCAAAAATGAGACATACTAAATTAGTTTTCTCTATGTATATTCTAAGTCTAACCTACGAGCTACACGCACACGCTCGAGACTGTCGTGTTGTGTATATGTCAACAGATCATGTGCCTAGGAGCGAAATGCAACGAACAAGCACTAACGAATTCGGTAACGATCATTTGTAGTGTAATCTTCTTCTTGTGAAGTTGCTTTTCTTGGAAGCTACTTCACAATAAAAGGTCTAGTTTGTTTAAAAGAAAAGAAAAACCAATAGCAGTATATATACACTTTTTTCAGTACTATGAAGATTAGATGTAATATTTGTAATAGATACCTATCCACACTATGACATTATCCTAAACGATAATATGCAACGTTTGCTAGACTTGGGCTCGTATTTATACATCGCTCTCAAGTCTCAGATCGATCTTGAGATGCCGTTATCATGAATGGCTATGTTATTTATGAATGAAAACGACATACAGACCCTAGAAACTGATTATATGTATTTTAATAAAAAATATTTTCTTATGAGTGTATCAGATTCACATTATCGCATGTACAATCAGAGTCTCTCCTAGTCAGTCAATTTAAAATATTAAAACGTTCGCGTATAGATAATTCTAAACATATTTCTGTTCTCCATAGACAGTTTATATCAGTTAATAATATATTTTTATAGATTTCAATTATATAAGGAGCAGTTTAGAAATAAAAGAAAATTGCCAATAACTGCCACAATAAATCACACGTCGACTGGACAATATTTCTTCTAATTGCGAAATTTATATCCTTCTCACTCCCAAAAGTTGGAGGGACGCATAAACAATATTTTAGGACAGATGGCTCACGGCCCTATATTCAGATATCCAATAAAGAGAAGCTACATTTTTATGGGCTATTCAGAGGGTCGCCCACTTTGAATACCTCAACTTGGCTTAATCTTTCACCAAGTATTGTAATGACGTTGGAACTTTCTGAACCTTTACGGTCATTCGACCGAGCTGCTTGCTTCTTTTGTATCGAGTCTTATAATGTGGTAATAAATATTTTATGCAAGATGATTTGGATCGGTTTGGTTAATTTGTATGTATTTGCAAGTAGGTATTTTGCTTAATGTTTTGATGTTTAAAGAGGATTAAAGGTAAAAGAGTCTGCCGCACAAGCGTGCGATTGTAAAAGCGTCAGTTGTGGGTTTGATTTTCACTTGGGAGAATGAAATCCTTAACATGCCTGCATGCATGAAGGCGTTACACCAGAATCCGAAGGAAAGTGGAGAAGAACGAGTTCCAGGTAAAGGTAGCCTCTGCCTACTCCGCAATCTGCAAGACAGAATAGAATTTGAAGCTAAACGTGACGATAACTAAAACTCTTTTAATTTTTGTTATTTATTATGTCTAAACATGTCTAAAACAGATATAAAGTGGAGAACGACACAAAAAACTTATTGTTTTATAATCTCTCTTTACTATGTCCTTTAAAATTTACCGTACTTTATTAACTCATCATAAATACAAACAGCAATAAACATTAATAATTTCGAACAACCACCATTTTAAATAACCTTGGGAATACACTAAAACACATAATAGAAGCTCATATAATATTTATTTGTATAATAAACGCAAATTGATTCATTGCGGCCATTTATCCACAATATTAGGTGCCTATCCGTCTTGCTACCGTAACATCCTATAGAGGCCTTATAAAATAAACTCCCTGAACTATTATCCCATTAATATCGAAGCAGCGCGGGGACTGCGGATAATGTTGCCAGCTCCATGGGGTTTATCTTAATTGCCTTTTAAGTCAATATCCTTGTAGATAAGTTTTTGTATCTATTTTAGGGTTTGTGGTGGGAATTGTTTTTTTTTATTTTAATATTTTTTATTTTTTTAAGATCTATCACACAATTATTAATATTTGCGGGAAAAATTTCAAGATTATTATTTTAATTTTGTTTTCGTGTTGCTTTTAATGATAAGTCATTTCAGTGATTCTAATGTTATTATCGCTTGTTATATTGTTTTGTAATGTGTTATATATACATATATATTTTTGAAATATCCTAAAAATAATAAGAATATAAACCAAAAGTCTTTACAAACAATATCATCTCAGTTGTTAAAAATCACTAAGTATCATCCAAAATTCTTTTATGTTTTGGACTCCATATCGAAGTCTAGAACATAAAAGATACTTATACGCTATATCTTTTCGTAGCGAAAGTTTCCACGCCATGCTACAACCAAGACGTAAAATGAATGCAGGTATACTCTCAAAAAGATGACCCGCTGATAACGAGGGTGAATAGACTGGATTTTATCTCACAGTGGCACTTGCGAGTGTGATGTCATCATATCAATCTTAAAACCTTGCAAAATATACGCCACAAATGTATACAACCGTTTCACTGGTTCCAAAGGTGCATTCACTCGAATAATCTCTTAGAATACATAAGCCCCACGTCTGCATCTCAGCCAATTTGTTTGCTTAGCTTTTGCTTACCATATCACGGAACAGCCGTATTCCGACTGAGAGAATATATGTAAGTAATAGTGAGCATCCCACCTTTTCTTTCATTCGAACGTGGTTTTACAAAATTGCACGTGTTTCGACGGTTTAAAGTAGATTTTTGAATGTAATATACGATACATACGCTGTTTCAGTATTTTACGGCACCATCTAGCTCGCCTTACTTCCCTGTTCATGTTTGCGTTTCTGGTAGGTACTTGTAAACTCTCTCACTTTGCCTCCACGACTATGTGATATGGCATTGTCTTTGGCTCCAGTGAGAAAATTGTGTGCATTTCGCTACCTTTCGGCGGCGCGAAAATTTTCCACCTTTAATACAATTTCGTATGCTGAAAACTTTAGTTACGTCAACTATGCTTTCCTCGGTCGCTTTTTATTCATGTCGCTAGCGCAGGCGGTGAAACTTCGAGTTCTAGGGTTCTATGATTTTTATTTTAAAGCCTCTAAATAGATTTTCAGAATATATGCTTTTTAGCTAATGTCGGTTATGTGGTTACAAGAAAAATATGGCACTGTAACACAACAAGCTGTTTACTCGCGAGTCCTCAAACTCTTCCCGTTCAGATTTATTCATGACTTTGCCAAATATTTGATTGATTACAGCGTCTAAAGCAATCGCGCCCGATAAACTTGCCGACCACTTTATTTGCGGAGCGCCTGTTGTTTAAACTCAGACGTTGGGTGATGCGGCTGTTTTTTAGTAACTCGCGTTGGATTTTGTCCTTTCATTCTTGTTGTTTTTCGCGTGATTTTTTAAATTGGTTAAATATAACAATTGAGACCAGTCGACCAGCGCAGGGGCACAAAGTGTGACTGTAAAACTGGTTGTGGGTTCGATCCCCACTTGGAGAGATGAAATATTTAATTAAATTTATATTTTCATTTCTTCGCTCTGGTGTCGAGGCAAAGTGAGGCGTCGAGTGCCACCACTCAACATGCAATGCGTCCAGAATTCGGCAGAAAGTGGGGAACGGAGTGCCTTAACACTAGATTCCCTCTGCCTAATTTGCTGTGTGTGGTTAATAACGTAATTAAAGTTGGAGTAGATTTTGTATTGCAATATGGTGAAATAATATAAATGTAAACATTTTATTGTATTACAAATATCTCTATATAATAAGACACTAAAAATATTTTTTCTGTACATTTAGTAATTTTGACTGAAATGGATAGAGGGACACTTAAAAGAATAATAGAAAACAAAAATTTTTTTTTATTTTCTTGTCTGTCTGTGTGTTGATATGTATGTCACCATTTTTCTCTGAAAGTACTAAACCGATTTACTTGAAACTTTCACCAATTGCTTTGTTTTAACTCAACTTAACTATTTAAGTTTGATTCATCAAAATCTGTTCATTAAAAAAATATTATCGTCATTTGAATGAACTCAAGGCATTAGTTTGCCTGCGAATGTTATATAGCAATCGCGCTGATAAGATTTTTGGCCAAAGAATGTCATTCGAAACGTCTTGGTTATATGACAGTGGATAAAAAAATATATTTTTGAAGCACTATTACACATTATTTTATACAATAAAGTAAACAAAATTGAATTGTTAATGGAGATTACCTTTATAATTCTACCATTCAAGTTTAAGTCGTAATTAATTCAACACAGTCTCTTGATCTTCAAGGAAATGTCAAGGAAATATATACATTGTTTGGTTTGTTCCTTCGTTTAAAATAAATTTATATAAAAATTGCGAAAAACATCCTTTCTACGTGTACTCTCTAAAAACTACATATTTACCGATTGTACATTTAACTAATTTAAAAACTTTACAGGAGTTAATATGCAATCATTACAGTAATTTTACAAAGAATATGATGAATCCTTCAAATCAATAATTTAACATTTAAGGCTGTTTCTGAAGGAGTGAATTAAGTTATTCACTGACATCAGCACATTTAACGGAGTTTTAAAATTATGATGAGACGTACATTACATAGGTAAAAAGAACATAATGTTACAAAAATAAAAATTAGCTTTATGTATATTTTATAAATATCAAATATCAACATTGGTCGTATTTTTTAATTCAAAACAATAAAAAAATCTTATAGAAATTGCGATAATGTAGTAAAAAAATAACATTAGAAGTCATTATAGTTGTCAATCAATTCTGTTTATTAAATCAATAATCATGTATCATTTAAGCGGGCGAAGCCACGAGCGGACCGCTAGTATATAATATAACACAAATAGAAGAAATAAACTAAAAACTATATTTGGTGATCTATAACAATTTTGTGTCATAATATTCAGGTTAATATTTCAAATAAAAATAATTCTGGATATATGTAGGATAGGCAGTGCGTACCTGGAATCGTAGTGTTAAGGCATTTTCGTTCTCCACATTCCGCCGAATACTG
Source organism: Heliconius sara (assembly GCA_917862395.2). Classification (NCBI taxonomy): domain Eukaryota; kingdom Metazoa; phylum Arthropoda; class Insecta; order Lepidoptera; family Nymphalidae; genus Heliconius; species Heliconius sara. The sequence goes on along the minus strand of OU860796.2, from coordinate 2,998,994 downwards.
TTGACATCGCGTATAGAGTGGCAGAACTCAATGCAGTGCTTTGCCTCGTTAGGGGGCGAGGAAATATTGATATTTATTAAAAAAATATTTTATTTTGGCAAAATACATTTTCACGAATATTTAACATGCCTTGACGTATCGCTATTTGCTGTTAAAGAAAACGTGAACTCTATTCAATTTCGTTAAAACTCCATTCAGCAAAAATGGAGCGGTAAAAAGAAAATTTATTAACTCGTAAACAACAGTTTTATATTGAAGAGATTGATTAGCATTGATTCTATAAACAAACTTTTGTTTTTGTAGATATTTTTGAGGTTTCCAGTTTTGAGGGCTTGAGTAAAAGTATCGTAATATTTTCACAGATTTTTTTTACTTGATTATCCATATACGTGTATTTTCTCTAAAATCTCTCTCTAGACACTAGTTGAGCACATTATATTATAATGCCTCAAACTGACACTGTGTGAACTGGATAGGAAAATCTTATATGATTCGTTAAATAATTGTGTTATTTATTTATATAGAAAGGAAGTTTTAGCATCCTCTCATTTCATCTTTGGAAAAGATTCAGTTTTTTTAGAAAAACGAGCACCTAATTTGTAGATTGGATAGAAAACTGAAAACAGAGTAATAACTAAAAAAAATCTCTCTTCGCTTATCCGACAAGATGCGACAGTATTACAAAATAACAATATTTTAAATCATTAATGACATATCATGTAATGAATAGAAGTGAGTGAAATAAATTATAAAAAAAAACACCCAAGAATATTTTTGCCCAAGCTTTGTGCGGAGTACTTAAACATTTGAACACAGCCTAGCCTCGATTCAATCTGGGTTATTTAAAACATGTAAATAATTAGGTCACGGACTAATGTTGTAAAATATTAATCACACTGGTATATTTTATTGTAAAATTATATTGTAAGTAAATCAAAATCAGCTTCACGCTGATTTTCACGCTATCCCGCATACAGCAGGGTAAGTAAAGGGAACCTAGTGTTAAGAGACTCCGTCCAGACTCTGCTTCTAGGAACTGGTAGGAACTAGCCTCTGTTGTCCCCTATATATATTGTAGGTAATAGAAGAATGGAATGGAATAATAGAATATATTAAAATAAGCTAAAAAAAGTATAAATAGAATTTTCCGCGTAACATGTTTGTGAGTGGTTAAGCATCAAATCAGTATATTTGTTACGTGTTTCAATCAAAAAGCTATTTAATTTTAAATGGCTATACACGGTCCAATTAATTTGTAAGTGGAGCGAAAAATTTTATATAACAAATATTCAATTATTTCTATATTGAATATTGTAATTGTTTTTAATTGCTTGTATGATGGTTGTTGTTTTGAACAACAATATTTATGTTCCAAGTACCTATAGGTACATATAGATTCTACTACGATAACGTTCTTGTCGCCGATATTAAGAAGTGAATAGAGGTAAATTGATGTTCGTAATTCTTCTTTATTGTAACAGGTTAAAATACAATTACATTTTAATATAATAGCATGTACTCCATACCTCTCTCTATTTCTTACATTCTTACCTAATTCACACTATTGTGAACCACCCAGGTCAGGATGGTCCATCCGTCTTTTAGAGCTAGGAACCCAATAAGTAGAGATTTCCGCTTGTCTTAAGCGAAAATCTTTAGGCATGCGGCAGACGTGACCGGCCTAGTCTCATATTCCTGTTTTCGATTTTATCTATTAATTTGGCATATAAAATGCAGTATTTCAAGCTCACATCCCTTTTTTGCAAACCTTAAGCGTGGACTGAATTCTACAAAGAATAAATCTGGTACTCTTATCTGAACACTGGAAGGATTAATATACCCATAGAGTCTTGTTTTATGACACAAGCGGATGTTTCTCTTCTAAATCTCATTTATTAATATGATAATATAAAATTGTTAATCCTATTATGGATAAGTAACATTTTATTATCGTGTTTTTAATATATTAATAAATTATAAAACGTAATCGTATTGCATTTTATATGTAATATCTCAGTAATTTACTTTTAATAGAGTTTCGTTGAATATAAATCACATTTAAATTTGGAATTGTATTTTTTTTATTTTTAGTTCCTGGCATGTAGGTTTTTACTATTTTTAAAGTGTTATTCCACACTTAGGAAGGAAAAATACTTATTTAGAAAACGTATAAAAATATGAACGTATCAGGACTCGAACCCGCGCCTCCTTGGTCGGTTCCCAGGAGTCCGGGTTCGAGTTCCGCTACGTTCAATTTTTTATACGTTTTCTAAATAGGTTTTATATTTTTATAGCATTTATTCTATAAGAATTCTTTGACGCAATATTCCGTACTTTATTTTGTTCAAATAATTTGTCATAAAAACTAAAAAGTATTTCACAATCAATATAGAGGGGGACCGAAAGCTGTCAGACCATCGCTACGTTATAAAACCTGGAAAGTTCCTGTGCACATACACCCAACACCGTCTTTGACAGTCTTTAGGCAAATAAGTATAATATGCATAAATAGTGCCTAACTCTCGTTAAATCATCATAAAGAACATTATTTTATATTACTTTGAAATAATATTAAAAATGTTGTCATCCATTGCCAAACATTTAGCATGATCTCAACGTCCTGGCAGACACCGTAAATCCCTATTTAGCTAAAAGCGCCAACGAACACAAAATAGCAAAGTCACAACAAGAATAATTTATTTATTATTGTTAAATTGTTTTTAAAAACTTAAGTGACAGAAACTGGTATTTGCTCCTAATATGTTCTTGTCGCTGTGACTTGCAGAATGCGGTGGAAATTGGCGAGCGGAATGTCTTATCACTAAGCCCTCTCTGATTCCCCTGCTATACGGGGGATATATATATATATATATATATATATATATATATATATATATATATATATATATATATACATAGTTACCCACTAGCACTCACATGTAGCATTATAAAAGATAGTTATCATTTATGTTCATGTTAACAAAGTTATCAAAGTCCACTTCTTGTTTTTGTTGTAACCCACGGAAGTAAAATGGCCTATTTGAGGGAGCGTTTATTCAACTAATACAGCCATTTTCCTTCGCCCCGTCGCTCCCAACCGATCTATCTTTGGCTTAACTAAATCCCACTAATACATTATTTTTATAATACTTCCCTAGCGACACGTTGGATCATCCTCACCAACTATAAGGACCTAAATCGCGGCATAGCTCTATGTAATACAAATCTTTATTAGCCTCTATTTTATTTTTTAACCGACTTCCGTAAAAAGGAGGTTATGAATTCGACTGTTTTCTTTTAAATGTTAGTTACCTCAGAACTATTCATTGGGTGAACCGATTTGATAATTATTTTTTTATTTAAAAGCTGTTTCTATGTGATCACATTCTGATTTGATTAATTTCTGACAATGTTATCCATGAGAAAATCGCATAACGAACGAAACACGTCGAAAAATGTAATATCTTGTAAACTGGACAGAGTTTCAACGTAAGTGTTATATGCGGGATACAGCGTCAAATCACACAAAGGCTTATCCAAATGCTAACTAAACTAAAGAAAAAAAATCCATACCATATTCAATGAAGAGCAAAATTAAATGTAATTTTTGCATTTTTCAACCCCTGTTTAATTACACAATATATCTTCCAATAGACTTGGATACGTTAGCGAATTCGATTAAGACGTAGGTAAAGCTCCCAACACGAGTGCCTCTCGCGCGGATTGAGCCGCACTTAACTTGCAATATGGATATAACAACTTCTATAGATATGCTATTAAGTTTAATTATTTGCATTGATTGCTTTGAGAATGCTGTTATTGGAATATGTGTTGGATGATGAAAATACCTAATGGATTAGTTAATATTGACCAGTCGGCATAAGAGTGGGACTATAAATGCGACAGGTTGTTGATTCGATTCCCACACGAGCAAATTAAATATTTGGTTAAATATTTTCATTTATTGCAACGATTACCTCCACAATTCGACGGGAAGTGGAGAACGGAGTGTATCAACGCTAAGGTCCCTTTGCCTACCCTGCATTGGGGATATAGCATGAACTTAAAAAAATAGTTTATATGGAAATTATTAGAATTTGTTGTCGTAACTAACATTACGACAAATTAAAAAAAATATTGATCAACGTAAGCATTTTTTTGCTATTTTCCTTTTTTTTACTTAAAGACTAGATATATGTATTATTGTGGCCACTGCGGCAGTGGAACGACATCTATAGTGGATTGATGAACATTTTAATTATTTTTATTTTATTGTTGTAGTAAAAAAATGCGGCGTGGAGTACCACCATTCAGCATGTAAGTTGCTAAACAAATAAATTATTGTTTCTATATTAAATATACCGTGTAAATTATTATTTCTTATGTGCCGTGTGATCCCGGCCTAGAATAGGATCATCCTGGTACTAGTGGTGTCGTAAGAAACGACTAAAGTACGTGTGGTAGAGTCACGTCGCCAGCAATGGCAACACGCATGGGCAGACTCGACCGGATCATTACCACCCCCGGAATTTAAACCGGCGTGAAGTAGTGGCTTTATGCCACTGCGTTTCGCATCAGGTAATGCCGGGCCCCGGCGCCCAACCCATCTTAAAGGCCGGCAACGCACCTGTAACTCCTCTGGTGTTGCACGGGGCCGTGGGCGGCGGTAATCACTTACCATCAGGTGACCCGCACGCTCGTTTGCCGTGTCTTTTCCATAAAAAAAAAATATATTTTTTAAGTATTTTTAAGTTTAAAAGACTTAAAAATACTTACAAAACTGAAAACCAACCAAACGTGTCCGTAATCTTTGAACTTATTTGATATGACTAGGGCTTCCAATCTCGCAGCCTATATTCAATCTCAGTATTGTGGGACTAGAAATGTTCAATCCCGCGGAATCTCTGTCTTCGCGAGGATATAGAAAATGTAAATATAATATTTATATAAGACGAATAAAACAATAAATTAATAAACAAAACGTGAAACCTAAAAAACTACCTACTACAAAATATGTAACCGTTATCTATATTTAAACATACAATAAAAATGTAACTGATCGGTGTATGTACATGAAAAATATATAAGACAATATTATTAGAAGGAAATTTTAATTAAGCCCAGTACGAAATGAAATTATAATACCTATTTGTCTGTGCGTTTGTGTATATGTAAAACTCACAAACGGCTTTCAAAGAGTTTTTTAACATTTTGAAACAAAATAAGTAACAACACCAGTAGTTGCGCAGGTGCAGAGTGTGACTGTAAAATTGACCTAGTTGTGGTGGTTGTTCGATTCCCACTCGAGGAAATAAAATATTTATTCTAATTTATATTTTCAATTCTTTGCTCTACTTTCTACTACTATTTCTCTATTTCTACTATTACTACTTCGGTATCGAGTGAACGCGCGGTGTTGATTTCCGCCACTCAACACGCTATGCATCCAGAAAGCGGGGAACGAGTATCTTAACACTAGGTTCCCTCTGCCTATCCTGCTGGTATATTATATTTTAATAAGTAGTAAGGCAAGTGTGGGTTGTGTTTTAACTAACTTCAGATCAATTTTGGTTCTAGTTATAATATAATTAAATGGAATTCTTCAAGTTTACAGTGTTCACAGTTACTTCAGTGTTCAATGCAGAGAAAGTCAGGAGTAAATAAAAAAAAAAAAACAAAAAATATATTCAACTGAATTTTGGCAGAACTATTTACTTTTCACGCAGCAGGATAGGCAAAGGGAACCTGAAAACTTAAGAGTTAAGGTACTCCATTCTCCTTATGACACTTCCGTTCCCTATTTTCCGGCTAAGTTTCGAGGCATTGCGTGTTGAGTGGCGGAATTCAACGCCGCTTGGCCGAGCGAGAAATATTATACATTTTTCGTCCTTAAGACCAGTCCCATGTCTGTGTCTCCATAGCAAGGACACAAGGGTACGTTATTACTTGATAATAATGCAAATGCAATTTATTTATATATATATATTTTTTTAATTTTTAAAGTATAGGAATAATATTTTAAAAGTGTGACTGTAAAATCGACTGGTTGTTGGTTCGATCCCCACTAGAGGAGAAGAAATATTTACTTAAATTTATATTTCCATTTCTTCGCTCTGGTGTCGAGGTTAAGCGCGGCGTTGAGTTCTGCCACTCAACACGCAATGCCTCCAGAATTCCGCAGATAGTGGGGAATGGAGTGTCTTAATACTGGGTTGCCTATCCTGCTGTAGGCGGGATACAGTATGAAGCTGAAAAAAAAAAAGTTTTCTATCTAACATCATACATATAATCCATTACAGATTTCATCTTTTCTTTGCAATATGTTTCGTGTCTACTTACACAATAATCATATATAACATAATATAAAACAAACAGGCTCTACGAAGCAATTTAACTTATATTACTTAATAAGCTTAATTAAAAGTTTGTATATCGCCATTTGAGGTTACAAAATCACAGAGTACCTACAGCTATAGCTCTCGCTAGTCTCATCTCATAAGCTGCCTTTTCGCCTGCATTTCACGAGTATTTCCTGTTTTAATTAAAATCGACACACATACGTTTGCAACTCGACGTTTTGACTGGTAGCTGGAACTGATAATAGTATAGAAGTGGTAAAGGAACGCAATTAAATGTGTGCGCGTACGGTTTAACGATATTCTGTTTATTAATTCAATATATTTGGTTTTTATTGCAAACACAAATCTTCCTTATAAATATGTTGTCAGTTTCGATGTTTGTAAGCTATAAAATAAATTAAAAATAACAAAATGTTTTAGTTAAATCATCACATCAGCCTTCCAACGCTTGCTTTTGTATCTAGGCCTCCCACAAGGATCTCCACAACGATCAGTCCTGAAGCTTTCCGCAACCAGATCGTTGGTTTGTTATCCTGCCCACTAAGCGAGCTGGATCACTTCAACAATACCACTTCAGTAAAATATTGTGTGGAAATATACATAGCTCATTGATCTTACCTCTGTATCTATAATTTGTTGAATATTTTTAGTTCAGCTTCACGTTGTACCTCGCATAGAGCAGGAAAGGCAGAAGGAACATAGAGTAAATATACTCCGTTGCTAACTTTCCACCGAATTTTGAAGACATTGTATGTTCAGTGGTGTAACTCAACGTCGCGCTTTGTCTTGTTACCAGAGCAAAGAAATGATTAATTTCTTCGAACAAAAACCGAACCTACAAGGTTTTGGCCACACCACTGCGTAAATATATTACAATATAAAAAATCTCAATTTTCTTAACTACGAAATACAATATCATTTCTATTATTCCAGAACCTAGCACCAAAACAATGTAAATATGCAGTGAGTTTATTGAGCATTTGTACTACACCCAGCTTAATATGAACTGTTTATGATAATTCGACTAACGGTATCGAGCAATCCAATACTTACTTTATGCTCACAGCCACTCGCTAGTTCTATATAACACTACTTTATTTTCCTATATATTTCACTATATTCGAATAATTTAGTACAGAGCGTATTCGTGCAATACTAAAATACGTATAAGAGTTTCATTTTAGTTATTGAACGTGTGCTTTCTATTATATATTTTATAATATATTTTGTTCATTTGGTTAGTTGAGGTGCAGGGGCACAAGTGTGTGTAAACGCAACTGGTTCGATTCTTACTCGAGGAAATGAAATCTGTTGTCGAGGCAAAGTTTCGCCGCTCACTTCGCAATGCCTCCAGAACTCGCCGGAAATTGGGGAACTGGATGTTTTAACACTTGGTTCACTCTGTCTACATTGCTGTGTGCGGAATACAGCGTGAAGGTGATGAAATTTTAATTATTTTTCAAAATTACTGTAATTATATAATTGTGTAATTATATAACTGTAATTATATGTCAACCGATGCGCCACATTTTTCTCCGTTTTCTGCATATATTAGAGACATTTTTTATTATTTTAATGTTGTATCCCGCTTACAGCAGGGTAGATAGAGGAACATAGTGTTAAGACACTTGGCGCACGCATCGCCTTTTTAGAGACATTTCACGTTGAGTGGCTAAATCGAGTGGCGGATAAAACGAAAATTTAATTACCACGAGTGGGAACTGAACCCACTAAAATCAAATCATATAACGAAAAAAACACCAAAAAAAAATCGTGATTACATTAGTGTTTATTGCACTTTTTTATCAAAATTCAGTAAACTTTATCTTAAGCGGTGCTACTCATTGGGAAATAGGAACAAATAATTATAGTTAGTATGTAATATTTTTTCTAAAGCTATTTTCCCTTATGAATTTTGTTAGTACGTGTATTTACTATATATATATTCATAACAAAATTACAAATTTCTTAAATATAATTAATTATGTAATTTTCGTGTTATATATTATTAATCATCTTTTGTAATTAAAACTACCTAGAATATTATATAAAATAGTGAGATTTGATTCTTTTACATCTAGAACATTTATGAATGTTATAAGTCAAGTGGCGGCGCTTAACACAACGCAATTATCGAATTACAGTTATACGCTGCCCCATCACTGCGTCATATACATTCGAATATTATAAAAAATATAATTTATTTTGTACATTAATTATTTCAACAAAATTGTTTCAATAAAAACATATTAAGAAAGCATAAACTAATAGTAACATGCATATAAAAACATCTGAAAAAAAAAGGAAATTAAAGCAAAAAAAAAATTTAAAATATGGCAAATGGAATCGCTAATAGATTTAACTACAATTAAATCGTCTTCGTTAAAACAAATAAATCCATCCAATTCCCCAGTAGAGAAGGGAAAGCTATAATGGCGGGTTATTAGACAGCCTTTTATTTCGGCTGTTTAGTGACTAGCGAGATTTTCCCCTGGGGCCGTTTCTTGTATTTATCCCGGAGTAATTTCTTCTCGTAGCCGAACATAGAGTAGTATGGCAGAGGCATCACCGTTGATGACACTGGCATGAGATCTGGAAAAAAATGGAAAATTTTAGTTCAAACTAACTTCTATTTAATGTACTGTAATTGACTGAAATTTTAGGTAATATAATATAAAAAAGGCTAAATATCTTGAGGTATTATATTTTGAGTGAAAAATAACATTCTATTTCCAGTTTTTTTAAGTTAATTAATGTGGTATAACTTTAATCACATTTGTATGTTTTGAAAACGTTAATTTATACTATGTATTATATTACAATCGTTAACCACGGTGTCATTTAATATCAGTTCTATAATTACTGTAGACTAGGGCATGCCCTACAATTTAATACCAACGATCATGTTGAGATATCAATATTAGTGGTGTCGCCGTTTCTTACATACGTTGCACGTTTACATAATAAAAATAATATTGGTTAAGTACATAATAAAAATAATATTGGTTTTGATGAAAGCTAAAGAATTAAATTATTTCCAATTTCTCTTACACCGATGGTTGGCTTCAGGTGCAGGAATTTCTTAACGACTGAACAAAACAATAACATTTGATATGTATGTATATTCAATTATAAAAGCATCGCACGCATACCCTATGCATCATCGTAAATAAAAACCTTTCTAGCTTTTTTAGCTTCACGGTGTGTCCTTAAAAATGCATCGTAATCAGAGGGAACTTAGGAACCTAGGGTTAAGACACTCTGTTCCAATTAAGATACTTCTGTTAACCATTTTTCGCTGAATTCTGGACACATGGAGCGTTGAGTAGCGGAAGTCAATGTTGCGCTTTGCATTGTTAACAGAGGAAACGACAGTATTAAATATTTCATTTCCTCGAATAGGAATTGAACCCACACAAACCACTCCACGACTAGCCTCAACGTTCCTGGCTTTCCAAAAATGTTACATATTCTAACCAAATTTCTCGTAACTGTTATGATAGAACCAAAAAGTTTACAGTGTACCAACATACAGAGCTAATTTAATCTACACCACATGTATCCAAAATATGGATATAACTTGTACAGGTAGACATTATAAGTTAAACAGACAGTTTCAACTCTAAACTTTAGCAATAAAAGCACGCGCAAACGAGCGAACCTCTAAAAACAACAATATTCAATTAACCTAAGCTGAAACGGTCACTGTTTTGCTAAAAAGTTTCGAACTCGACGCTATCTAGGTATTCCTAACACTAATATAAATGTTCTAAATTGAGGATGAAAGTTTTGATTTACGATATACGTAAATTATTAATCTATGGAAATGTTACACCTTGTACCTCCTACAACCTGGGAACGTAGTGTTAAGACACTCCGTTCCTATTAAGAGATTAGCGTTCCCCTCTTTCTGCTGAATTCTTGAGGTATTGCGTGCGTCATCATTATTATATATACCATTATTATATATATTAATATCCAAAAAATATTTTATTTTTGGTATTAGTTACTTTTTAGTTGAAATATTTTTATTTCATAAAGTACGTATTTTAAAAATGTATTTTTTTTATGGAAAAGGACAAACGAGCGTTCGGGTTACCTGATGGTAACTGATTACTGCCGCCCACGGCCCCGTATAACACCAAAGGAGCTATAGGTGCGTTGCCGGCCCTTAAGGTGGAGATAGACGCGCTTTTTGAAGATACCCATGTCATATTGACCAGGAACTACTGCCGCGGGTAGGCCATTCCACAGTCCCGTGGCGCGTGGTAAACCGCACTGTAGTGGATTGCCCCATATCCAGATGGTGTGAATGATATTTAAGCTTGTTCTTGTTCTTGTTCGGCGGTAGGTAGCAGATCAAACAGTTCTTCAGAACACTCCCCATGATAAATGCGATAGAGAACGCATAGCGAGGGGACGTCTCAACGCAAAGCCAAAAAAGTATGAAGCCAATGTGTCAATGTGTATTTGTTTAATTGACTACTGCATTGCGCTATTTTTAAATTGATTTGTAAAATTGTAGCAAAGTCTATTCGGCCATAACCTGTTTTAAGGACGAGTAAAAAATAATAATAAATACTAATTTAATATTTGTATTTAGCTTTTGGCAGTAAATAAAACGATGATTTATAGACAGATTAACATTATTTTGTAACTAGTGATATAATTTAGACCATTGTTTCGTAGTGATACAGCTTCTTACTAAATTCTGATGGTTGTAGGCTTGATCCCCACTTGAGGTAATATTTTTTTTCTCACTTTCCATGTAATTTTTCTCATTTTCTATTGGAAGTTGGGTTACAATTTTCAATACATAATGTCGAATTCGGTTGAAAAGTGAAAGGCAGGTGTCATAACACTAAGTTTTCTCACTGTCTATATTTCTATATGTGATACAAAGCGTCCTGTTATAAAAAAATATATACATATATCAATGCGTTTCAATTTTCCACAATTTACATTTGATAATTTCGACTAAATTTAAGCATTTTCAATGTTAGAAGCATTTGCTATTATATTGATATATTCAAAATGTTATATTAAATGTAACAGTATTTCGGGGTAGAGCGTCGGTATCACCTGCCATACTAATTAGGCTAATTTCTATATTCTCTATTCAGAACTCTGGATTGTGATATTTAGAAACAAAACATAATTTCTGATGTATATATCGTAATATCTAGTAATATTTTAATTATATCTGCTTAGATTTTAAGCTGTTTTTGTTACTGAAATTTCCAAATTATTGGTTTCGAATCCACTACTCACACATGCAGCCTTGATATACGGTTCTTAAATCACGCTGTAAACGCGACAGGTTGTGGAGTCGATTCTCATTCGAAGAAATGAAATATATAATATTTTCATTTTTTTGCTCTGGTGTCGAGGGCAAGCGCGGCGTTAAGTTGCGACACAATGTCTCCAGAATTCGGCGGAAAGTGGGGAGCGGAATGTCTCAACACTAGGCATCCTTAGATACAGTTAAATCCCACGCTGGTAAATATGGACCAATATAAATTGTACAATAGTAGTAAGTTAAAGTGACAGGTATCTCAGTAATATAAGAGGTCTCAAGAATTCTTGACCGTGGCCCGCTCGTGCAAGGTCGGCCGAGCCTTTTACGTTAAAATATAACTGCGTATATTTTATATATTATGTTGACGTACGAATGTATTTTTATATAGAGAACAATATGGAAGGTATGTATGCATAATATATATAAATATATATATATATATATATATATATATATATATATATATATATATATATATATATATATATATATATATATATATATATATATATAATAAAGTTACTATTCTATCCTGATTCTAATTATATATTTTTAGCTTAGCTTCACGCTGTATCCCTCGCGGGGTAGCCAGAGAGAACGGAGTGCCAAAATCATCAAAATTCCCATACATTCCCTCCGCGGGTTCATTCTTTTCACGTGACTTTCTTCCAATATACTCAATACTGTGCCCTCGAAAGTCAACCAAAATCTACCCTTACCCATTCTTTATTAGATTATGTAACATATATAATACCATTGACAAAATAATATGGTAATTTTATTATATTTTACTAGCACAAAAAATCCATTGCCCAGTGATAAACAAATAAAAATTCTTTCTCCCTTCTGTAAAACTCCGAAATGTGTATAGTAGTAATAATATAAATATTAATTCCTATAAAACATATGAAATAGTATTTTTTAAATTTTTTTTTAAAGTGTTAATTCACACTTAGGAATAAAAATATTTATTTAAAATACGTAAAAAATTATTGAACCCGCGCCCCCTTGAAAACCGATCTGGTCGGTTCCCAGGAGGCACGGGTTCGAGTCCCGCTACGTTCAAATTTTTATACGTATAAATTGTTAATATTAAAATAAAGTTTTAAATAAATAATATAAATAAGTATAGAATAGAAGATAATATTCAAAACAAACCATACATCTTGTTAAAGGTTTTGTAAACAAAATTTAATTCGGTGTACATTGTAATACTAACATTTCTATGGCAAATGGAACGCTAATGGAATTTACTGCGAATATCAGTTAAGTAATATTAAGCGCGTGGTTAAATGTCAAATGTATTGGGAGTCGTGCGCACGAACTCTATCCATAGAATATAAATCAAATTAAAGAACCAATGTCCCATCCCGCATGTATCAATGGTAGCCTACCAGTTTCCGTCAAAAGTTCTGGACGCGTGTTAAGTGGCGGAACTCAACGCTGCGCTTTTTGCATCACCGGTGCCAAGAAATGAAAATATTAAATATGTAATTACATAAACTTAAAAATATGCTTCTCGCTGTATCCCGCACACAGCAGGGTAGGCAGAAGCAACCTAGTGTTAAGACATTCCGTTCTCCACTTTTCGCTTAATTTTGAAGACATTGCTTGTTGAGTGGCGGAACACCGCTCTTTGCCTATGCACCAGAGCGAAGAAATGGAAATATAAATTTAAATAAGTATTTCATCTTCTCGAGTGGGGATTGAACCCAAAACCAGTCGCGTTTACAGTCACACTTTATGCCCCTGCGCCACGACATATCATTTATTCTCAGCAAGGCATACTTAATTATAGAAACTTTTAAAATAATTTCATTGTGTTAAGTTATTTTGCTAGTAAGAATTTTCTCTTTACATTTTTCACTCCTTAGAAAAGATATAAGAGAAGAGTACGCATAATTAATAGTATAGATCAAAGACTGACTTAATTACTAACAGTTATGGTCACCATTAACACTCACCGGTAATCGAGAATGAGCCATTGGCCATGAGAATATCGATTAGAACATCAAGATGTTTGAAGTAAAAGTCGATTGAACTAGAAGAATATCGATATTACTAAATGTTATATTTACAAACTTTTGCAATTTTTTCACTGCAAGTCAAGCAAAAGGTCAAATATTGAAATGATGTCATTTGGTTCTGATTCCCATATAAAGAAACTAAAATTTTAAAAAAAAATGTGAGACAATATAAGTACGTGAGGCGGTTGTGGGGCAGCATGACGTCATTTGATTGTACCCGTGATGTATTAGGGGTTCGGTTCCCACTCGGGGGAACAGTCATCTCCCTAATTTTAAATTATTTTCAATTTGCTCCTTTGGTAGAAAAAGCGCGGTGCTGAGTCCTGCCACTTATTGCCTCGTTCCCAGAGCGAGCGAGAATAATGAAAATATTTTATCTCGATTATTGAACCTATCACCTATCCCTTTACAATTGCACGCTTTTGCTCCTACGCAATGCAAGTATATTTATTTATGTATAAAAAACGGGACTAGCGCGAGTCGGGCTCGCCCATTGATGGTTCCGTCCAAAAATTTAAGGTTTCGAACTTCTTCTGAAATTCAGACTTAGCTTAGCCAGAGTCATTTTATCTGATATCTCACTTGAACTAGCTAACTAACTAGTGATACCAGATCTAGCCCCCTACCCAGTAAGGTTTCCTTTTTTCCTAAAATGGCACGGAACCCTAAAAACATTTAGACACATTAGCATTTAAATCCAAGTCTTACAGTTACCATGCCCAACAATTCCTTTATATTTTTTATATAATCATTAGATATAAAATTTGTTTTTATATGTAAAGAAGTAAATTTTAGTATGGTTTGAATATTCAATGGCTATTATATTAAATGGCCAGGTAAATGCAACGGTATTTTTTTGAATATACGAATGCTAATTTTGTGCGTGGGTCCCGTCTGCACTAAGTATGGAACTTGTATATCCTTTTATATTACAATATGGTATATTGGACGTGTCGAAAATATAATTATGAGTTTTTTTATCTTCATATATGATATTCTAGTTGGTAAAATTAATAAAAGCTAATATAATAATACGAACGGATTATTTTTTGTTGTGTTGTGTTTTGAATGTGTTGCCAATAAAAATGGTTTTATTTCGTAACTAAATGCCAGAAATATTATAATATAATTTTGTTTTCACTCTTAAAATAAAAGGCTTATTGAATGAAAGTCTAGTAAAAAGTCACAGTTAAGTACTATGTTTAATTTGACAGTAGAAATGGTAAGGTTATACAATATTCCCTGCTTCGATATTTGTATTAATAGCAATGGATAGCCATCTTTGTTTTTAATTTTTAACAAAAAAAAAACGACTTCTTCAATTTTAACCGGACTCCATAATCGGACTCTAACAAAATTTTCAACAAACTACTTTTGAAGTTTATCCTTTTCAATATAAAAATAATCATTGAAATCGGTTGTCACAATATGCCACATATTGTGTTATTCAATTTCAAGATTTATGTATTTCATCATGGATACTATCGTCAGAAATGGAATAAATTAAAATGGGACCACATGGGACGCATTGCTTTCATATAAAAATAAGTATCATCAGAATCGGTGTACTAGTCAAAAGTACTGAGGTAGCAAACAAAAAATTACAGTCGAATTAATAACATCCTCCCCTTACAGAAGTCGGTTAAAAAACCTTTTCACTCTTTTCTCACACAGCAGATTAGGCATTTTATTTTTGTTATTATTTCATTCCATAGCGTTTGGCGCTCCGTTCTCTTTGACTACCCCGCTAGGGATAAAGCGTGAAGCTAAGTAAGTAAGTAAGTAAATAAGTAAGTAAGTAAGTATTATTTCATCCCCCCGTGTAGGAATCGATCCGATTATTTCCCCGATGGTTACCGAATTAAATTCAAACTCAATTTCAGTCAGACGCTTTTCCACTGCACCAGTATGTATATATAAACACTATATTAATATTATATATCTAGGTATGTATGTATATATGTATTTTATAACAAGTAATTTCTTTCAGACGAATAATTTTATAAAGTAGAAATATTCCAAATTAAACTCCATAGAAATAACATGTACAAATGCATATTATATTTTCATATCTAATACGATATATAATATGAAATTTGATTACACTATACGACATTTCGGATTCTCATCGTGTATATATCGAATATGTCTGTCTGAATACACAATAATTAAGCTAAACCGAGCACTAATTCGTATGTCTATATCGTGCACTGACAAAATAGGTTTCACTAAACAGATTCGATAGAGTTAGTAAACTCCCGTTGGACATTTTTACCAATCATGCGGTCGAAGTATCGTACAATTTGCATTTTGTATGTAATTTAAGTGTACTTATAATTAATTATGTAGATAAATTGTAGTTTTGTTTGAATGGACTTCAAAAAGTAATATGGAAATGATTATTTTGGCACGTCCTCATAGGAACGAGGCCGGACGTGGCGCAGAGGCACAAAGTAAAATCGAGTGGTTGTGGGTTCGATCCCTATTCGAGGTACTGAAATATTTATTTACATTTATGTTTGAAAGCGGGCGTTGAGTTCGCGCGGAGCGCGTCACTCAGCCCGCAATGCCTCCAGAATTCGGCGGAAAGTAGGGAAAGGAGTGTCTTAAAACTAGGTTCCTCCTCGGCCTACCCTGTCGTGTGCGGGATACAGTGTGAAGATTTATTTAATATTCAATACTTTATAACACCAATTTAATAATTACAATATACAAAGAAAACAATTTAAGAGTATGGTGTAAAGGCGGCCTTATCACCACAGGTGATCTCTTCCATCTTTCTTATTTATTTTCCTCATAGGAATTTCGAGAAATCCTCTATCACTGCTCCCCTACTCCTCTTACCCTATCTACATGCCAAATTTCCGCTTTCATAGTTCAGTAGCAGTAGTAGTAGTATTCTTAATAAAGAATTATGGCAGGCTTCTTTAATTTTTCTAATTTTCATTATTTTTTTTTTCATTTTGATATCATTTACTCGATAATTCTATTTTACCAAGGATATGATTGAGGTTCTCGATGCTGTATTTAAATGCAAATACAGCTTAAAACTAAACCGATAAATCTAATAAAATTTATGAGGTTTTGTGAGTTAATTAAAGTCGCTTATGGAAGCTCGATTTTGCATAATATGTGTATAAGTATTCTTAAATAACTAATGAAAATTTGCACAAAGAGAAATAAGTTATTCAGCATAAATAAAAAGTTATGAAATTATAATATCTGTATATGGCGGGGTAGGAAGAAAGAATAATAATAGGAGTTTTAGGGAAAACAAGCGCTAAGGAGCTAATAAAAATAGGAATTTTAAAGAAAACCAAAATTAATTGCCTTGTTTTGTTCATCGTAAATAAAGTATGTTCTATTAAATTAAAAAATACATGAAATAAGAAAATAATAATTGAATAATAAATAACTACTTATTTAGAAAACGTATAAAAATTTTAATATGCAATAGTTATCTATTATTTTTTAAAATTTAAAAAATAATAAATAACTATTACATATATAAATTATATTATTAGCATCTCTACGTAGTAAAAGTTAAAATCCGACAGTGCACTATGCCTGCGCGTGCGCAGTTTCAAGGCAGCGCAAGATATAAGTATAAGAATTGTATTAATAAACACCTGTTCACCTTCTTTCGATAATATGAAATAACTGCTATCTATATTGTTTAATATTTTTTCAAATATATGTTTCTATATTTATAATAATGGATGCCGTCGCTGTACAGAATATTATGACACCGAACAGCCAATTTATATTATTGTATTCTTAGCTGTGGTGTATAAAAATATAAAGTAATATAATAAAAGCCGAAATTTAAAAGAAAAATACATATTGTAGAAATTACTTAGAAAATTATTTTTACATTGTATTTAGAGGTATTTTTACTAAATATTAATTCCAGACCACCCTGTATAAGAGAAACGAGAAATTAATGCAATAAAATGCAACTACAGGCACTCAAGGCCATACATTCCTTATGACCCGTTACTAGTCTATAGATTAGATTCTAAGTGTAGTACTATAGACGTTCTGCTTCAGGTGCAGCACACATGACTACGTTATGGGGATACCAGGCATGCAATTTACATTCCCCTGTATAATAATGATATATCTATGAGTATGTGTGTGCTTGTAATGGTTTGTAACAGTAAAATGGTGTAACAATTTTACTGTTAAATTTCGTTATAAAAATGATTACGTTGCAATAGTTTGTAAAGTAAAACACTAAGTAAGAAAAAAAATGTATAAGTATTAAAAAAATATATGAACTAAAACAGGATTTGTCAGATATTATGTTTCGATAAATATTTCTTATAAAATCTATTTTAAACATATAATTCCTTATTTTTGTTTCAAAGTGCTTCTTTCCAGTGTTTTTTTATTAATAATCTAGCTCATGTGAATAGTGAAATTATAGAGCCAATACTTTATTTTTCAATTCACACAGAATACAATACTCGCTGAATTAAAGAATATGTCGATGGTTTTGTTATCACTAAAAATATCCACATTAAAACCAACAATCCGCGCTGATGGCCATTAGTTTGAACATTTTTACATAAAGCCAGCATAGTGTCGTAAAAAAGCGTATTTGTGTCATTATTTTCCATTCCATTTTTTTCCATTATTTATTACCAAAAACATATCTCACCCGGCTTCAAAACATTATCGGAGTCCCGCCGGTACAGCATCCCGCTGCTCCACGCAAAAAAATATCCAAATAACACAAAAAACAGGCAAAAATTCATTCTTCATATGGCACGTATACAGCAGGATCACAGAACTCGACAGCGGGTATATTTTAACTTGTATTTATTTGACAGTCTTCCGTGTCGCGGCGACCGTACACGAATAGACTGAAATAAAGTATCGAATGTATTGCTGACATTCTCGATACGGCCACGGTACGCGTGGAGATGCAAGATCGAAAACCTAATATGAATACGGTTCTGGTGAATACTCACTGTGCTAGCACTGTTCGTAAATAATGTCGAAAATGCGCCTAATAAAATTCGTGTGCATCACGCGGTATTCGTAGATCGCGCGGTATATTGTACGTACGGCAGGAATTTGGATTGCTTCGCTGTTAGAATTTTAGTATTAAAATATAATATATATTTTTATTTTTAAATTTTTAACTATAGATTAGTTGTAATTATAGATTTTTATTTACAAGAAAGTAATTATGGCGCATGGGTATACGAGTGTGACTGTGAACGCGTCAGATTGTGGGTTTGATTCCCACTCGAGTAAATTTTATATTTAATATTTTAATTTCTTCGCTCTGGCGTCGAGGCTAACCGCGGCGTTGAGATTTACCATTCAACAAGCAATGCCTTCAGAAGTCGGCGGAATATAACAGAAGTGTCTTAATGAGAACAGAGTGTCTTAACACTAGGTTCCCAGGTCCTCTAAACACCCTGATAAATTATATTCTGTAAATTAAAAAACTTACTTAAAAGATTGATGAGTAACACTTCTAAATAAGGCAACCCATTATATCATGTAGATAAGTACGTGTGACTAATATGATAAAGTAGCTACAAAAATAAAGGTAAGTTTTTTAAGCTTAACAGAACCTTATACATTTATCGAATCATGAGGTATGGAAAAAGATCTAATCGTAGTGATACAACATTCCGTTCTTCACATTTAGTAGAGGAATTTATTTTTTTAAAATAAAAAGTTGCACGGGGCATCTCGCATATAGCAGGGTACGCAGAACGCTTCATTCTTTACTATCTTGAAGTCCGAAGTCGTGATATTGTGTTTATTGGTAGTAGTGTTTCTTGGTGGAGATCAAAGCCGAATGTACGTACCTATTTAAAATAATATCCAGTTAGTACCTCCGAGTTTGATTGATCGAATCCACTACAATGCAAAATATAATTTCAAAAAAATATCACTAGACTAGCCAGTCAGAGATAAAGGTAAAATCATTTTTTTTTTATTCTAAAAATATAAGCTGAGTTACAACATAAAGCATGAAACAAATAATAAGTGGTTTAAAAACATTCTGTTTTTATCAAAAATTATGTAGCTTTAGATAAATATTTGCATACGTTTATATTACAAATTGCAAAGGGTTATTGTATTTCTTTTGTACAAATGTTTATCAAATCGAATACCAAATCGAATATTATGTTTGTTTAACAACAAATCTCTGTATTTTTTACATTATACAATAAGCAGGAAAAGATAGTTTTGGATATATTGGCCTTGTATGGCGTGTTGAGTGGAGGAACCCAATACTGATGAAAACCTAACACCCATAAAAGTTGCGGATTCTATCAGACACTGTACCACTGTGCCATGATGGCGGTAAGAAAAAACTCATAAAATGTAAAAATAAATAAAAATTAGCTTCTTGAAAGCTAATTATGGATCAATTCCGAAAGTTAGAATTTTTATATTTTTGTCTATTAATTACATTTCAAAAGATACTTTAACGAAGCAACTTGTAATTCACGCTTTTTACTTTTGCTTGTAATTGCTGACTAATTAAAGCGCTTCAAAAATACACGAGTTATATAAATAGGAATAATTGACAGAAATCATATTGAAAAATATTGGGAGTTTTAAATAATTTACATAACTAAATGTAAATTATTTAAAACTGTACTGGCGCAGTAGGCGTTGGATTCGAAAAATTCAGCGGAAAGTTGGAAGTCATAACACTAGGTTTCCCTATGATTGTTGTGTGCGGGATGCAGCGTGAAGCTGATTCGATTTTTTTAAATACTGTCGCTACAAAAATTGTTGAATGTGATGAACAATGAAATAGATAAAAATTAGAGATCAGGGGCTTATCAGATATGAAGAACCATTATAGGATACCCAAAAATAAAGAAGTGGTGCATTAGCATAACTAATTTATGTACCAGACGGTTTTTGTTGACAAAAATTGTTTAAATTGAGATCGTTTTGTTACTGAAGGACAGCGTCTGATTATAAAAGCAATGATTGAGGGTTCAATTTTCACTCAGGGGAATGATATTTTTTTATATTTAAACTAGTAAAGTTTACTTTAACCCGCTCCGTTAAGACGAAGCGCAGCGTAGATTTTCCCGTTCAGTAAGCTCTAAAATCTCCAAATTTTGGGCTTAAATATCAACAGCAACGAATATAAATGGAAGATGTATTGAAGGGGCATAAAGTTCAAGTAAACGTAGTTGCGGGTGACTATTAGCATATATAATTAAAACGGTTATAATCGAGTAATACCATATAAGCTTGAGAGCTTGAGATGAGATCATTTCTCGTTTATACTAAACATGATGCATATGTGGGGGCGGCTGTGATGACACTGTGCAAAACCGCCTCAGTGTTTCCTGTATTCGTAATAATTTTTTACCGACTTTAAGGAAGGTTTAAAGTGTTTTAAGCATTTTAAAAGTTTTCGGGTACAGATAGATGTTTTGTAGTCTTTAACTCTTTATTTTATTACTCAGGCTTTGACGTCAAATCCGACACCTAATGATTAAAATGTTATTAAAATTATATTTTAGTGAGTATGCTATACCCAGCATATTGAAGAAAAGAGAGTAAACAAGTTAGATCTTCCGTGGCAAATCCACCGTCTAATTTTCGGAACATAGCGTGGTGACTGGTGGAACTCAACGCCGGGCTTTATCTTGTCACCAGAGCAAGGAGATTAAATTTTATTACGTACTTTTTTTTAATTTATTAATTTTATTACGTATTTATTTATTATTAAAATTAATATAATAAATGCTTATTTAGAAAATTGAGGAAGAAATTTGAACGTATTGTTTAATAAAATTTTAAAAATGTTAAGAATATTGTAAATAATATTAATATTATAAATTAAAATACTGGCAAACTATTACTGTATATAAAAATAATATTAAAATAGTTATACATTAATATCACAAAACGTAAAACAAGCGAAACAAAAGTCAAAGTTTATTATTGACCTGACATTTATTGTTGGGAAATACCAAATCACTTCCTATATCATTCAACAGAGGTCATTTATGATTTAATTAATATAAAAAAATGAATTATTCATTTATTGTTTTAATTGACGTTATGTCCCAGGTTGGTACGACAAAGTGCTGCGTTGAGTTCCGCCGCTCATTGTGCAATGATTGGAATTCAGAGGGAAAGTAGTAACTTCTTATTTTTTTAGCTTCCCACTATATCCCACACAACAAGGTAGACAGAGGGAACCTAGTTTTAAGACACTTCTTCAATTTTAAAGGAATTGCTTGTTGAGTGGCGGAACTCAATACCGCACTTTGCCTGGATACCAGAGCGAAGAAATGCGGAATCGTTGTTTTAATACATCGGTTACATCCATTATTTAATTAAAACATGAATCAATGTTACATATTTTAATAAGAAGAATAATAGTGACCACATTTTTATGAATGACCCATTCTATACTATGTATTTTATGAGATGAGGCCAATCGTGGCGCAGTAGCACAATGTGTGACTGTAAACGCGACTGGTAGTGGGTTCGATCCCCACTCGAAGCAAGGAAATATTTATTAAATGAAACTAATTTAACCGGATTAATCGCGTATATTTAAGATTTTACATTTTTGGAAACCCGACGTTTCGAACACTTTACAGTAGTCCGTGGTCACGGGTAGACTGAGGTGGCATTCGTCTGTCAGTTGATATAATTATCATATCAAACTACCGCCAGCGATTTCTTAATTGCCTCGCGTACTGCCCTGGATTCCTGCAGAATGAGCTGATAGTATCTTGCCCTCTGGTATGGTGGGTTTGAGACTTCAATGATTTTATGAGTGGGTCCCAGGTGGTAGAAAGTTTCCAGCCATCCTCTCTATTGAAATTAGGATGTTTTTGTATTTCAATAGCCTCACGGATCATCCGAGGAATGAATCTATTTTCCTTAGCGAGGATTTGAGGATTATCAAACCTAATGTAGTGGCTGGGTTTATCCGCAGTATGCTCACACACAGCTGACTTCGATACATGCCCATTCTTGATATCTGAGATGTGTTCCTTCACCCTAACACCGATGCTTCTCTTTGTTTGACCAATGTATGATAAGCCACAATCACAGTCTAGTTTGTATACACCTGCACTCTGTAAAGGAATATTACTTTTTATTGGTCTCAAGAATTGGCTCACTTTCCTGTTAGGCTTGAATATGGTTTTTATTGAAGCTCTTCTTAAAATGTTGCCAATCCTAAGAAGAGCTTCAATAAAAACCATATTCAAGCCTAACAGGAAAGTGAGCCAATTCTTGAGACCAATAAAAAGTAATATTCCTTTACAGAGTGCAGGTGTATACAAACTAGACTGTGATTGTGGCTTATCATACATTGGTCAAACAAAGAGAAGCATCGGTGTTAGGGTGAAGGAACACATCTCAGATATCAAGAATGGGCATGTATCGAAGTCAGCTGTGTGTGAGCATACTGCGGATAAACCCAGCCACTACATTAGGTTTGATAATCCTCAAATCCTCGCTAAGGAAAATAGATTCATTCCTCGGATGATCCGTGAGGCTATTGAAATACAAAAACATCCTAATTTCAATAGAGAGGATGGCTGGAAACTTTCTACCACCTGGGACCCACTCATAAAATCATTGAAGTCTCAAACCCACCATACCAGAGGGCAAGATACTATCAGCTCAATCTGCAGGAATCCAGGGCAGTACGCGAGGCAATTAAGAAATCGCTGGCGGTAGTTTGATATGATAATTATATCAACTGACAGACGAATGCCACCTCAGTCTACCCGTGACCACGGACTACTGTAAAGTGTTCGCGCTTTGTTCAATATACCAGCGAGGGTATGTAGCGAAGAAATGAAAATAATTAAATTTCTCGAGTGGCAACCAAACCCACAATCTGTCGTGTTTACAGTCACACTTATGCCCTTGCGCCTCTACTGGCGTCTGTCACCACAGAGATAGGAAAATTGTATAAAATAGTGAAATTTTTATTAGTCACTAGCGGCCCGCTCGCGGCTTCGCCCGCTTAAACCACAGAATTATTTGCTTAATACACTAAAATTATGTTCGTGTTTTAATATACCTATAATGTATGTTTGCAACGCACGCAAGTCGCATTTTCGTACCACCCATAAGAGAGATGCAACTGTCAATATATTAATTTCTTTAAACTTTTGCCTTAAGGGGTCTTTAGGACCTAAGTTATAGTTATAGATTATATATAGTTATAGTAATATCGCTACTTACAATAAAATCCTGACTCATCGGTGTCTGTACGTGGAAGATATATTACGGACATTTAACAATGTAATAGAACTTGGTCAATTTGTCTGTTTATCTGTGCGTTCAGGATAATCTCAGAAAGGGCTTAACCGATTTAAGTAACTTAACCTAACTTTGTGCCCCTGCGCCGCGATGGCCTTTTAATATTAATACAGAATGGAAGCGTCAGCGCTCCTTTTACGGGGGCAATATATAGGATAAAATATTTTAAGCCCATACCTAAAGAAATTAATCAAGATACCTCAACAGTTTAGACGTAGACTTTTTTTTCATTTCACGATCGATGTTTATGCATACCTGTTACGCATAGATACCAATAACGTTAACACATACTACTACAAAAGTATTACTAAATTTTAAGCAACTTTGAACTTTGTCGCCAATACGTACGACTCGATTTAGGAATGAGGCGTATGCGGCGGTTTCCCTTGATAGGCTTATGCCTGTTGCGTGTTTAATGACAAATATCATTTTATTTTAATATCAACGATAATATATAATTTATTTTGTATGAAAAATAACTTTTTCACTTTTAGGATTTTTTTTATTGTATTAGGCTTTTATAGAGTGATTAACTATGGTTTCATTTAAAGTGGTGCTGACAAAATTACTAATTGAGCATATGTAATATTTATAGTGATTTTTTAGTGAATAGAACTAATAGTTATTACAATACTTGCGAAGAAAGCATATTTTAGACATTTTTTAAATTCTTATACCTTTTGAAAAACTACCAACATTCTTATCGTTAATAAATTATTTTTTCAAATTAAAAAATTGTCTAAGTTTTTCATCATAATGGCACGAAAATATTTAAAATGTTCAAAATTAAAAGATCAAAAATGTTGATTAAAAATAATTATACTGCAGGAGGATACCGTTATATGTACTGTTTTTTTATGATATAATGTAGAATAATATATTCTATAGAGAAATCACACATTCCTCTTCACATTTTTTATTCTTTAGCTATACGTAAATATATATTTTAGAGGTTACTCTGTACTAAGATGGCAGCTCTGTTCCCGCATTTACGTCCCACATATATAGAAATATAAATCATTGGAAAGAAAAGCAGAAACGCAATATAACATTAAGATTGATTCATAAAATAAATTTGATATTTCCCTAACATGTTTTGATTAAGTTCTCTTGAGAGAAATATATCTACTATAAATTAATATAACGTACCTACATGCCAATGATTAAAACGTATTGACATCACCACGTGATCCATCTATTATAATCACAACATAAAATTTTATAAAATACAGCAACCAGCTCGCGGCTTCATCCGCTTAAATTTGTGAATTATTTGTTTGTTTCGGTACAGGGAATTACGTTCCTGTTGTAATAAATAATGTATGCTTGCAGTGCACTTATGATTTCTAATGTGAAAATTATTAAAACCATGACATTTTCGATTTTCATTAAACAAATTATTATTGGAGCAATTAACAAAGTAATAGAATCAGCAATAATAATATTTATAAATTTTGTCGGTTGTCTTGGTTTTTCTGTTAGTCGACGCTTATCTCAGAAACGACTTAAGCGATTTAAAGAGCTAAGACGTGAGCGCGGTGCGGGAGCGGTACAATCGGCTTAATTGTTTTTATTGTAATATTCGTCATGTATGAATGGTGTAATGATTAAATAACTGACCTTTATAACTATTTATTTATATCTTCATAGAGAATTGATAGCTTTGTTGGGCACTCCTAATTTTTAAGAAAATAAATTTGATCAAAATACATTTAATTATTTTAAGATAATAATTAAAGTAACATATAAAATCTTATATATTATGTTGCAATTATTACAACGCATGCAAGGAAAAATCATTTTATAAAGTTGTTTAAAAAAAATATAAAAAAAATCAGCTTCACGCTGTATCCCGCACACAGCAGGGTAGGCAGAGGGAACATTGTGTTAAGACACTCCGTTCCCCGCTTTCTGCCGAATTCTGGAGGCATTGCGTGTTGAGTGGCAGAACTCAACGCCGCGCTTAGCCTCGACACCAGAGCGAAGCAATGGAAATATAAATTTAAGTAAATATTTTCATCTCCTCGAGTGGGGATCGAACCCACAACCAGTCGATTTTACAGTCACACTTCGTGCCGCTGCGCCACGACTGGCCTCTTTTTGAAAGTTGTTTAATTCTATTAGAATTATAAAACTTACTAAAAAATAATATATAAATTAGATAGAAGCACATTAGTAGCGATACTTTACGGGGAATAATAAGGAAAAAAATATAAACAATCCAGACAGCACAACACCCAGACATCCAGAACATACATCCAACATCCATACAGCCAGACATCAACACATACACCAACATCCATACATCCATACAACCATGACATACATCCAACAGCATACATCCATACATCCATACATCATACATCCATACATACAGCCTAAATCCATACAAGCCTAGAAAGACGACTACTCATACTCCATACTCCAACATCCATACATCATACAGCCAACAGCATACAGCATACAGCCATAAGCCAGACATCCACGCCGACTCCAGATACACATACCAGCAGACGCCATACAGCCAGCGCAATTTTCCGCCGAAGTCTGGAGGTATTGTTGTTAAGTGGAATTTAACGTCGCGCTTTGTTCAATACCAGCGAGGGTATGTAGCGAAGAAATGAAAATAATTAAATTTCTCGAGTGGCAACCAAACCCACAATCTGTCGTGTTTACAGTCACACTTATGCCCTTGCGCCTCTACTGGCGTCTGTCACCACAGAGATAGAAAAATTGTATCTAATAGTGAAATTTTTATTAGTCATTATTCATATTTTGAATTATTTTTGATATATTATACAGAGATCGAGTAAATTTATCATATAGTTGGACAATCTACAGTTCATAAATAGGAAGCCATTGTCTGGATTGTTGGCATAATGGACATGCCAGTTAGCAATAATTGACAGAAGGAGAAGCGGACACTTCAACAATTCATTAATTTTTGATTTGCTCACATTAAATATTCAGCCAAATGTTCTTCTTCCGATCAGATCGTGGAAATAAATCGTGGGAATAATCATCAGCTTTACACTGTATCCCGCACACAGCAGGGTAGACAAAGGGAACCTAGTGAGTGTTAAAACCCTCCGTTCCTCATAATGATTAAATGGCGAGATTGAACCAACGACCGTGTTATTAGCTGTTAGACACATAAACTACAATGAAGATGGGTTTAATATAACGCAATATCCTAAATACACAAAAGAACAAAACAATGAAATAAGTAACAAAAAACATAAAAACCATCTGCCACACCTTGATCCCAGCGAAACAAATTTAAAAACAAAATCAATTTCAAATCAAAACTGTCCTTAGTACCGATATGTGAATTCCAAATTTCTCACATAATATCGCGGAGTACAGGTGCAAATTACTGTCCTACGGGGCCGGGACCCTCATATCTTGTATATCATAACCAACTCACCAAGGTCCCTCGGAATTATTACCAATGTTACGTATTTGATGGGCACCAGCGGGCAAGGAAGTTCTTATTATGTTGGTACCATCTACCAGTAATATGACTGTCAGGGGAAATAACAGAGCGTCGCGTGTAGTGGTGAACTTATAGTACTATATAAGCCACTTTGTAAATACATAAGAGTACCCATTAAGACGTAACGTGCAATATACTTAGACTTTTTCTGGGTCATATTAAAATGAATACCACTTTTTGTTCTATTGTCGTATGCATATAGCCATATAACTAGGTGTGTATTTTGTTATGATTGTTTATTTTAATCGGTAGAGGAAGACCTGAAACTTTTCGAAATCTACTCGGACCGCTAAACTGGGATTTCTTGAAAATCCTAGTCTCAAAATCTATGCAAAGATAGTTGCGAGCAACGATTTGCTACCTATAAAATTACAATTGATAGACTTTTGTATGCTAGCTTAGCATAATTTGCTTCATTCATGTATTGTAGAATGGGGCAGTATTTTTATATCCCACACATAACAGGTTAGAAAACATGGGAATCTAAGTGTTAAGACACTCCGTTCCCCACTTTCTATAGGTGTACCCATACAATTCGTATAGTAGACGAAGTTTAATAGGTAATTATATTATCTAACGATAGTTGTTTCTTCTGTGTCTATAAAACTAGAGCGACACATAAAATAGGTTAAATATTTTATTTTAAAAAGCGCCAAAGTGTTTCCGCGACCATTTGTAAATAAAAAGCTTTCGCTTTGTGATTTTTAAATTCAAAGGGACTTGTCTATGTAGCGCTGAATTTTACAAATATTAGGATTCCGCCACTCAACACGTAGTGCCCCATGCGAAGGGACGTGGGGAACGGAGTGTCTTAACACTAGGTTCTTCTGGCGGGATGGAGCGTGGAGCTTCATTTGTAGTTATTTATTTCCTCTAAGACTTTGACGAAAGTTTAATTTACTATTAAAGATTGTTAGTTGTGATATATATAATATCATTATTAGTGGATTCAATTCCCACTCGAGGAAATGAAATATTGAATATTTTCATTTATTTCCTTTGGTGTCGGAGCAAAGCACAGCGGTAAGTTCCGCCACTCAACACATTTTTTTTTTATTTTAAGCGAAAAGTAGGAAGCGAATGTCTGGGTTTCGTCTACCTACCCTGTTATATGCGGTGGATACAGCGTGAAGCGGAAAAAAAGTATGTTATTAATTGATATTGATTGTGAATAGGTTCAATCTTGTCATGGGTATATAAAGTACGTCGTTATGCTTCACCGGACGATCGTACTATTTTGAGTGTCAGGAAGAAGGTATCGACACTGGGTTTATGTCTCTTCTTAATGCGGGAGTTGCGCGAAGCAAAAATTAGATAGCAATTTAGATATTGTTAGCACTAAAGAATTATCTTACAAAGTCAAGATGGAAATGGGGGGCAGCTGTTCGTGTATACTCAACACAAATTTTTTTATACTGGCTACATACTCGTTGCTTTTGCTCATAAGAAAGTAGTATAACATATAAGTTTCGGGCAAATATCAAAATCGTTTTGTACAAGAATACTAAAAGTAATCATTATTATATTACAGAATATAACAACAACAAGACACACACAGAATATTGTAAACATCAAGAACTGGCTATTCAGAGAGGACAGATCGGATATTTACTGGTATATATCTGAATACTATAGAAACAAAGTGAACTTTATACAATCGACTTAAAGTTTACTTTTAGGGGCCGATGACAAAGTCGGGCGCTCCAAAATGTAATGAAAGGAGAACTAACATTTTTATAGAGGTTTCAACGACTCTCGGAACGGTAGCGAGCGTTTTACATTCAAGGAATCCTCGTTCTATTATATGCGGCGTAACACATCGGCTTTTATGTGCGACAACCATCTTTATTCAGCGAATACAACGTTTATTCATTTAAATTCAAGCATACTGTAAGTAAGAGGTGTGAAATTAAACTCTTTTTTTGCGAGCAGTACCTACAGTAGTTTTGTACGTGAAATTTTAAAACCCATTTAGATATTACCGTACTCGTTTAAAAACTTTACAATTTAAAATGCTCCATTTTGTAGAAATAAAGAAAATTCTGTTTAAAATAGTATAAAATAGCCTCACCACAGTTGCTATCTTCGCATTTTCAATACGCCTAAAAAACATCACGCTTAGCGTTAGTGGGCTTAATACATACTTAAAACTATATTACAAGTTTTCAGTAACTCATTTTATTTACAAGTGCTTAGAAAAATACATATTATAAAATACCAGTATCCGCTAAACAATATTGTTTACAATCGAGGCGTTATGTTCCGCCACTTAATGTCTCGGAATTTGGACGGTGAATAAGGAACGGAGCGTCTTGACACATCTGTCTTGTCTACCTTGTTATATGCGGAGTGCAGATGAAGCTAACATAAGAAAATAGAGTAGGTAGAGGGAACCTGGGAACCTAGTGTTAAGATACTCCATTTTCATTTAAATTCTTCCGGCGAATTCTGGAGGCATTGCATGTTTAGTGGCCCAAATTAACGGGGGCATGCATTCTTAGATTAATTTTATTTTCATAATAGTGATGTATAATATAGTATCCTGGAAAGCCTTAGGTAAACTTCTATCCATCACTAGGCCACTCGGTAAAAACTTCGCTATCGAGAAATGCTAGCAATTCTAACGAAACTCAGTACTTTATAGAGCGTCTATTAGATAATAAACTAAATAATCTGCCAGATAAGGAACATGGAGAAAGTAACCTAAGCCTTCGCTTTATATTGCCTTTTTTTATATAGTAAAAACGCATTTTAATATTTGTGGACTTAATTAATATTTCATTAGGCTGGCCATAAATGCTGCTACAAATAAAAAAAACAAAATATTACTTTTTTTATTTGCCTTTTTTTATATAGTAAAAACGCATTTTAATATTTGTGGACTTAATTAATATTTAATTAGGCTTGCCATAAATGCTGCTACAAATAAAAAAAACAAAATATTACTTTTCAATGAGGAATCATTTTTATACGATTGTTCGATTTTGTAATATTAAAATCGCATTTTTCTAAACATAATTGAAAATTTCAATACGCTATATACAGTACGCGCGGGACCCTTAAATAATAATATTTTATCTTCAATAATATGTAGAGCACTACTAACTCAACCTCGAGTTCGTCAATCATTTTTCGTTTCCTTCTTATTCCCTGTGGATTCCTCATTCGTGATGTATAAGAGATTACTACGCAATGCCCTACGATTTAATATTTTTTAAAATATTACATTTTATATCTAAATATTAGTTATATTCGCTGTTTACTTTTGACAACATCATTGCGCAGCGGCATAATGTCTGACTGTGAACACGATTGTTGTCTGTTTGATTCCTTTTTGGGATCATTTTTATTTCCTCACTCTGGTAAGAAGATAAAACTTGGTATTGAGTTCCTCTACTCATAACACACAATATCTCGAAAACGGGGTGGACAGTAGACCACTGGGTGTCTTAACACTAGGTCCCTCTACCTAGCCTTACTATATAAGAGATAAAGCGAATATAAAAAGGAAATGCCAATTAACTTCATTAATTTTCTGTAATATAACTTTGTATTACATTCTTATTGTTTTCATCGACTTTAACTTTCCTATAGCTTGCTGATTGTAAATGCTTGCACGAACCAACCACTGCTATCCGGACCCCAATATTAATTTAGAATCTGTAACCTTGTTACGCCAATAGATAAAATATTTCCTGCGAATAGCATGTAGCAATTTCTTACCTTTTATAAAAAACACTGTTGAGCGCTTTTTAAAAAAACTAGATACTCTTTTGGAATTAATTTCGAAGAAATATATATTCTTAGATTTTTTTCGGTCTATCCAGTTTGAGGCCAGTCGCGGCGCAGCGGCACGAAGTGTGACTGTTAAAGCGACTGGTTGTGGGTTCGATCCCCACTCGAGGAGTAAATTTATGTTTTCATTTCTTCACTCTGGTGTCGAGGCTAAGCGCGGCGTTGAGTTCTGCCACTCAACAAGCAATGCCTCTAGAATTCTGCAGAAAGTGAGGAACGGAGTGTCTTAACATTAGGTTCCCTCTGTCTACCCTGCTGTGTGCGGGATACAGCGTGAGGCTGATTAATTTGATTTATTTTTTATTTATCGTATCACAGGAGATCTCTACACTATGTTCTTTCTGCTTAACCTGCTATGCGGCGAATGCATTATCTATACAACTTAATTAAAACTATCAAAATTTAACTATGATAGAGAGAAGACAATAGATATAGTATAATTTACGTAGAAAAATATATAGTTATTCGATATTATTAGGCATTATTTATTATTAGGCTTATGAGAATTCCGTACTTAAAGGGCAAAACGGGACCTACTACTAAGCTAACTTTGTTGTCTGTCATAGACTTTAAAAATGTTTAAAAAAATACAATAACACATTTAAGAGTGCTCCCATACAACAGACTTGATCTTTGTGTCGTTTTTATAGATAATAGTACCTCTTGTGGGCGAGTCCAACTAGCACTTGACCGGTTTTTAAAAAAATAAATATTTTGTTTTTAGCACAACATATACAAACAAACTTACATCACCCGCAAGACGTACCATCAAAACGTCACTCCATAAAACGTTGCTTCCCAAAATGTATTTCCAATTTTTTCGACATACGCCGCAAATGTAATGGCGTATTTTGCGGTCCTTTTCGTATTTTTTACGAGCGGCCGTCGGTATTACACCGACATGTGGCCCCGAGGTCGCTTATTATTTCTCGACCGACACTGATTTCATTAAGTTACCTATATAGTTTAAAGTACGGCTTTTTTGTGTTTTATTTTTTTTTATGTTAAAATAACAAAAAAATTAACTAGTTTCACGCTGTATCTCGCACACAGCAGGGTAGGCAGAGAGAACCTTATGTCAAGACACTCCGTTCCCCACTTGGCGAATTGTGGAGGCATTGCGTGTAGTGGCAGAACTCAACGCCGCGCTTTTTCCTCCACAGAAAAAAAAGAGAGAAAAATCTTCCTTTATTTATTATAATTATATTATTATTGTTGAATCTACAGATGTTATACGACAACTTTTAAATACAATATCACCCGCTGCTCACTATACTCGTTAGTATTATAAAAAAACCTCTTTAAAGGAAAAAAAATATGTATACGACATACCTATATATAGAGTTTTTAGTATTAAAAACATAACTTATTTCTATACACAATATCTTTAATATTGTTCAAATAAATTTGTCACACAAAATCTCTTTATATAAAATTTTAATTGGGAATCAAATTCGCAATCATCGCGTTCATACTCAGATACAGTCGTACTACGTCCCGCCCTACATTTATCTACCAAAGAAGCACTTATGTACATTATTTGGCTATCTGACCGTTTTCGGGTTAAAAAAATGTAATTTTAAGAAATTAAATTGAAAGATATTAAGGCCTCTCACTGTTGGCAGTAATTCCATTGTTTGCTGTCGTCGAGCCAAAAGTCGAGTTGTTCTACCTAAATGTTGCTCTAGTACTTGAAAGCTGTTACTTAGTTAAAATTTGCGAATATTATTAAAGAATTGAGGCCAGTCGTGGCGCAGTGTGACTGTAAAACCAACTGGTTGTGGGTTCGATCCTCACTGAAGGAGATGAAATATTTATTTAAATTTTTATTTCCATTTTTTCGTTCTGGTGTTGAGGACAAGCGCGGCGTTAAGTTCTGCCACTCAATACGCAATGTCTCAGCACTAAGTGGGGAACAGAATGTTTTAACACTAGGTTCCCTCTGTCTACCCTTCAGTGTGCGGGATACAACGTGAAGCTGATTTGATATGAGAATTCCACTGGCGAGTAGAATACGCGAATGTTAATTATGGGTTGATGCTGTCGTGGCGCAACAGCACAGCGTTTTGGCGTAAATGCGTCAGTAAGGTGTTGGATTCCCTGTCGGGAAAATAAATAATTATAATTTCCTTGATATGGCTGAGTCTCGCCACTTAATATTTATATATGGAAAATTGGGTGGAACGTGGAAAATGGAGTGTTTTAACACGAAGCTCCCTTTGCTAATATACGAGACACAGCGTAAAGGTATATAGTAAGTAAAGTAAAAAAAAATTTTTTTATTTGGCTTATTTGTTTTAATTGCTTAAATGTTTATAATGAGCTTATTTATTTAAATGTTTATATTGTATTACGTTTTGCGGCGACGTCGGCTTCGAAGGCGCCTTTAGATTTTTCATAGCTTCACGCTTTATCTCACACATTTAGTAGGGTAGGCAGGGGGAACCTGGAAACTTATTGTTAAGATACTATGTTTACGCCGAATTCTTGAGTCCCGTGTGATTAGCAGAACTCATCGCTGTAATCTACCTCGTTGCTAGAGAGAGAAAATTAAAATATTCAATATTTCATTATTTCAGTTTTCAGTTTTGTTTAGGTATAAGTAATTAATAAAATTTTATATAATAATAAAAACATTTTTTTTATACAAATAAATACTGGATGAATACAACAACATTTATTGTCTCTATTGTTCTAAATAATATTACAAACTAGGTATCTATTAAAGCACCATCTATTCACTATTTAAGCAATAGCGGAAAAAGCAAAATACTGTACATATATCCCCTTATCTACGCGTTTTATTTGTAAACCGGATTCCGAGGGAAATTTATAGCGAGATTTTTTTTTTTACTATTTTCAAGTTAAATCTCGTTTGAGCACACTCGTGTCAGTATTTTTTTATTTTAAGTATGATAGTACGGTCATATAAAATAGAGTAAGTGCTTAGAAGTGCATGGTGCTTAGTTGAATTATTGGAGATTGTATGAATATTTTTACACTCTGTAATAACTATCGAAAAGTTTGGATGTGTACAAATTTTTATTAATTTGTAGCTTCTCTATAAATTAAATCAAATCAGCCGCACGCAGTATCCTGCTTACAGCAGGTTAGGCAGAGGGAACCTAGTGTTAAGACACTCCATTCCCGCCGGAATCTGGAAGCATTGCGTGTAGAGTGGCGGAACTCAACGCCGCACTTTGCCTCGATATCAGAGCGAAGAAATGAAAATATACATTTAAATAAATGTTTTATTTCCTAGAGTGGGGATCTAACCCACAACCAGTTGATTTTGTAGTCACATTTTGTGCCTCTGAGCCATAAATGGCCTCAGGCTCTGTTTTTTCTGTATAGCATGATTGGCAAAAGGAACCTAGTATTAAGACATTTCGTTCTCCAGATGCCCCCGAATGTCCGAAACAAATATTTTGGAATGTCTCGTATTTTGCAATTCAATAAGTTAGTGAAACTGAAGATATGTTTGCTAGTTAGATTCATGAATGATTTTAAAATATACAAGTAATAAACCATCTGATTATATGCCGGTAGTCGTAGGATCGAGGATTAAGGAAAATAATACTGTTTATTTTTTCATCTCCTCGTTCTCGTAAGATAAATGACGGATTAAAATTTCGTATCCCTAATCTACAAAGTTGAATAAATAGAAAAGCGAAAAACGAAGTGTCTTAAAAAGATACTCTCTGCCTATACTGCCATATGAAATAATAAAAAAATACAAAAAAAATATGCTAGCAGCTATAAGGAAATTACAAAAGTTATACTTAAGTCCACGTTTTAGCTGAGATAGTAACAACAATTTCAGTAGAACGTTAAACATTACCACTCTCTTAGATATTTATGTTCTTTTCAATTTGACTGCTTAATAACGTTACGTTATAACTTGCCCTAATGCTAACAAAACAAAAGCTTCGTTAAACACAAAAGGGCAAGATAAAAAGGCCTCAGGATTAAGATCTCATTATTTTCCGTTTAAAACCGAACAAAGAAAAACTACCACAATCACTCAGGCGACTACCTTGTTTCAAGCGGAGTTTGTCATTATTCGGTTTATAATTGGAAACCAGAATAGTAAGCTAAATATAAAGGAGTTACTTTAAAATTAAACGGTAATAACGTTTCGTGTAATTCCTACGAAAACGCTTTAATTGAACACGATGAAGGAGTCGGTCTGGTGTCCGGAGTGCCTTAAAGATGTTTTATTTCATTTTACTTTACACTTTGTCTACATTTTAAATATCAATATTACCGCCAGTAAGATTTCAACAGAAGAGCATACGGTATACTCGTATTGCACTACGAAGTTAGAAAATATTCATTTATTGAGATAAATAATTCTTATACAAACCCATTGGCTAAGATTTCATGTCCTTATAGCATAGCACAAGTATATTTGACTTTTTTTCAGCTTCAGGCTTTGTACCCTATGCAGCAGAGTAGCCAGAGGAAGACTACTAATGTTAAGACACTCCCCACTTTTCATTGAATTCTGGAGGCATTGCGTAATGAGTAGCGGAACTCAACGCCGCGCTATGCCTCGACACCAGAGTTAAGAGCGAAGAAATAAAAATATTAAATATTAAATTTCCTCGAATGGGAATCGAACTCACAACCTATCGCGTTTATAGTCATACGCTTGTGGGGTACAAGCGCCACGTTATTAATAGTATAATATCCAAATATATTAAATGAAAATGATATATAAATATTTTGAAGCATTTTATCTAATCTTCCATTTTCTCGCATATTAAGTGAGTGCTATGGTAATTTAATAAAATTTAAATTAAGTATCCGAGGGAGGACGCCTGTGTGGCGACCGATGCGGGCTCGCTTTGATCTCCACTTCTCTGCATCTAATTTTACCAGCAAGAGTAGGTCAAAAATCTTATAAGGTTATATTGATGATAGTTCTTATCTTGATATGACCGTGCACATTATTGGTAGTTATTTTTTTTCTTATCACATGTTTGCCATTTTATGTGGTGAAGACACGGTGATAAGCCACTCTGTATTGTACTTGGGCCTGCTTAGACCCATTTTACTTTTTTTGACTGGCAAAGATAATGTAGAGTTAAGATAAGCCGTACTCCATTATCAGCTCAAATTCAAGAAATTGTGTGTGTTTCAATTCAAAAAAGAGGTGAATCACAATGCTGTTATTTATCTTACTATAGCGGAAAAATGAAAATATGTTATGGCTGGTAGTAGAATTCAGCGGCATCGCGGTTACTACAACGCAACAAGGTATGACAAATTATATTCGAACCGAAGACAAAATAAAATAATTGACTTTTGCATTTTTAGAAAGCATATATGTACCTATTCACATTCTCAAATATAACATTAGTTTATATATACTTACCATATATTCTTCTGAATGAAGTTTAAAATTCAAACACGTTAAATTCATGTTGTTTTTTTCTCGAATGTAGTAAATTTCGAAATAGTTATTTCAGTATAAAAATGTACAATTTTAGATTTAAGTTTTGTTTTTTGTAAGCAATTTTTATGAAAAGCTTCCAAATAAAACCGATTCATCAATAAAAATCTGTGTACGAGATATTGGCTTAACGCTTAAAAACGTGGCAGAGTTTTTGATTTTCAGTTGCAACACACGATTGTTGTTTTAGGTTAAATCTATACGACAATTTACACTAGAATGACCTATATTTACTAAAAATTTGAAAAAAAATTGAAAATTTACTTCGAGGGCGGCTCGGGAGGGCACGTGTGAAGAGGTTAATGGCGGTGGAAGAGGTGTGAGAGACTGTAGCGTTTGATTTTCCGATCCATCTAGATACTATAATAAAGTGAACAGCTAGAAAATGTCAGTCGAGTGAAATCATTCAGATTTTGGTTATTTAGATAGAGGAGGGTGGTCACCACTCTGAAAGAAGGGTGTGAAAGTAATGGTGTAAGCCTGAATACGAATAGGACAAAGCTTTTGGTTTTTGAACGAGATGAAGAAAGGACGTAAAGCAAGAGCAGTGTAATGGAGCGGTATACTTACTTCCATTTCTACTGAACATGAAGTATGTTATAGATAGAAGATACAAGATGGATGTGGAAAGGTGTATTGCTGCCGGTAGCAGGAGTAACGGAACATAAGCTGCATTAATAAGACGGCGAAACGTCAGCACAGCTGCGCGATTGACCGTACATAATGCAGCGTTGGTACCGACGTTGTTATACGACAGCGAAACGTAGATATAACAGAAGAAGGATGAAAAAAATATGAATGCCATGGAGATGCAATCTCTTCGTAGGGTATGCGGAGTCGGCTTAGCTGATCGAATCCACAATGAAGAGATACACAGAATGGCAGGTACTTACAAGGATGTCACGGTGAGAATAACGTGCTCAGCTGATTTGGGCACGTCGAACGAATCACGTCGAAATCAAAAAATGAAAATTCAAACAGTTCTTCAGAACATTCCCCATGATAAATACGGTAGAGAACGCTAAAGTATCATTCTGTTCACACATTGTGGGATCTCCAATGATTTGGATGGCTCCTCAAAAAAAAGCGAAGAAAGGAAGCTCAGTGGGAATCGAACCTACAATCATGTTTATAGTCAGATATTGTTCCGAAACGGAGTGTCCTAAAACTAGGTTTCATAGTGATATGGTATTAAAAAAACACTAGGTTCCCGCATTCTGTCTGCCTACTCTGTTATGTGCCGGACGCTAAAAGGAGAGATGACGCTAAAAAAACTTCTTTCAAAAATACGAATTAGGACCGATTTTTAAACTACATAGTTCTTATAAATAGCCACGAGACTTACTCAAAAATGATTAAAACAGACCACCTTTGAATTATCTAAAATGTAAATTTAAAAGGTACTTAATTTATTCAATTGACTCCGGCGTCTAATAATGGACGTTAATAAAGAATAACGATAAGTGTTAACCTATAGCGAATGGAAGTTTCGTGTTTCACCATTTACTTATTTTAATATATAATGTGTATTTTATAAAGATTTCTTTATAAAATTTGTTTGTATTACAGGATATACTGCAATCGATTCGTCAATCACGCGTCACCAAGAGTTAAAGCAAGATTTATTTCATCGATTGCACCTGAAATATTGAGGGCTTAACTTTTGTATCGTCTGTTTACTAGTCATTAAATATATAATTAACATTTTATTTGTTAAAGTTACGTAAAACACCTAGGTACATATGTTTATTTAACTAGCATCCCGATCGCGACTACACTCGCGTTTTTATATGTCTATTAATATGAAACTTTTAGTACGTTCAGTTACATTATCGTAACCTGCATTAGAGTTTAAGATTGTTTTGTTGTGACTACTACATTCATGTATGTATATATGTTTAAGCTTTACACTGTATCTCTAGCACTCATTTTCCTTCATAGTTTTTGTCTATATAAATTTATGCAATTTTTTTTCATTTTTCTCTCATTCGCCTAACGTGTCCAAATTGCCTTAGTAAAAGTACTGGCTGTACTATATATCCCTATATATTGTATAAAGAGATTGCATGCGCATAGAATAAATCTTTTTTCATTCTCCTTCTGTAATGCCCATGTTGCGCTGCAGTATAACAGCGTTGGTACCTACAACGCACTGTGTACGACCAAACGTGCGGCTGACGTTTTGCCTCATCAATGCAGGTAAAGCATCGTTAACTTCGTTACCAGGACCTTCACTCTTTACTAAACATACTTCCCGGAAATACCACATCATTTACTTGTTCTAATATCTTAGGACATCCTTCACTTCTTTATCCTTTCTTAATGGAGCTGAGGATACTGGCGCATATCAAGAATACTCTTAGGAAAGAAAAATACTTATTTAGAAAACGTATAAAAATTTTAACGTAGCGGGACTCGAACCCGCGCCCTCCCTGGTTGGTTTCTAGGAGGCGCGGGTTCGAGTCCTAAATAAGTATTTTTCTTGGTCTCAGTCACTTGGTCTCAGTCACACAAACGACATTCAGATCTCTGTTATCCATCACAAATAATAAATCGTCCATCTCCTGTTCCATCCCTCATCTTTTATTTCACGTAGCTAGCACCACCTCCAGTACCGTCGTCCAAAAAAAACTTACTAATACTACATTTGTTAGAGCTATCACTACTAGCAGTAAACTACTAGTATATATAGCCCTTACGATATAACTATTTAAAACATTTTTATAAAAAAATGTATAGCATTAAGACATCTTCTATGAAATTTGTTAGGATAGTCGTTTTAATGATGCAATTCTATACGGCCATTTCACTTTGCATTACCGCGAGACGAGCTGAAACTAATGTTAGTGTCGCATAGTATCTTATTTAAGGTAATGGAGGTATTTTATATCTAATTTCAGTTTACTCTTTTATTTAATTAGGATTTTGTTTTTATAGTAACTTACCTATTTATATAAAAATAAAGTTTCACAATTGATTAAAATATTATTTATATTATGTGCCTGATAGATATTTATAGCAATTATATTTATTGAAATTAAAAATATAAAACAGCAGGCCGTTGTGGCGCAGGGGCACAAGCGTGTGATTGTAATAGCGACGGTTGAGGGCTCGATTCCCACTCGCGTTAATTACATATTCAATATTTTCATTTCGCCGCTTTAGTAACGAGGTAAAACGCAGCGTTGAGTTCCGCTATTCAACACGCAATGCCTCGGGCATTCGGCAGACGGTGAAGAGTGTGGAGAGTAGGGAATTGAGTTTTTTAACACTGAGTTCGGAGGTTCTATATGGCTATCCAATAAATTAAATATAATTCACATGAGTGGGAACCGAACCCACAACAGTCGCATTACATTCAGAAGCTGTCCTATAGCGCTAGGAGGATCTCTACACCCATCCTATCAAACTATTAATTAATTAAACCTACTAATACTGTAAATATTTATACTGCTTTCACGTGAAAACAACTAAACGGATTTAGATGAAACTTTACATTAATAAAGCATTAAAATAACACATAGGCTACAATATATGTAAATACGTTGTATAATTTGATTATACACTTATATAAATATAACAATAAATTTAAGCAGGCGAAGCCGCGCTGGTGTCTCTAGTTATACA
This sequence comes from Heliconius sara, assembly GCA_917862395.2. NCBI lineage: Eukaryota > Metazoa > Arthropoda > Insecta > Lepidoptera > Nymphalidae > Heliconius > Heliconius sara. Next base: position 2,958,637 of record OU860796.2, on the reverse strand, counting down.
ATATTGTTATCTTTTTTCCAATAAACGACAAACGTTCGCATTCATTACCTCGTATATTTTATTTAATATTTTTAACTGTTGTTTGAGGTATATTGTTACATTATTATTTTGTGTTTCAAACTGTTGTTTAGCTTCCTTGTTTGTTTGCGGTATGAGTGTTGGTTTTTATCAATGTGCTAGAAGTGTATACAAAAAATTTTAAAATGTACAAAATTTTAATAAATTTGGCTGGTACGGCGGTGAGGGCCGATTATAAATGTGATGGTTGTGAGTTCGATTCCCATTTGAAGGAATTTAATACTATCGTTTCCCAGTCTATGCAGACAAAGCGAAGCGTTGAGTTCCGCCACTCCACATGGCAAATAAAAGTAGGCAGGAAGTAGCCTAATAATAAATGTATTACGGAGCCTAGTGAGGTTCCAGCTGGCTACCCTGGTATGCGGGACAAAGCATGAGGCTTTTTTTTTTATTTTCAATTTTCACATGAATTTTTTTAGAATACTCTGTAAGAGATGTCAAAAGCGAGTGCTGTTGCATGTTTCATCAAGATTACATAGAGCCATTGCAGACCAATCAAAATCTGTCACTCAGTTTGTGCCGCTGTATTGTTTGTTTATGACTTTTATAGTTGTCAAATGAAAAAAGTTAAAATGTATAAGTTTTATGTAAAATAGAGTTTCTCTACATTATTCAAAATAAAGTTATTATATATTTTTATTAGTATAATTTTAAATAACTAAAATAAAACTAATATTTAGAAAACCGTAAATAGAATAATTTTTCAAGAACGCAATTTTGGGTTATTATTACTAAAAAATAAGAGGTGAAATATTAAAAAAAAAAACCTTTTAATAAGAGCTTTATCAAGAAAATTACTGAGTTGCAACGTTCCCCCGCACCACGATGGCCTTCAACCAGAGACTGGCTCGAGCTCGATGGAAAGTAGAGAACGGAAGTGTCTTAATGAGAACGAAGAGTCTGAATACTTGGTTCTCAGATTTCCTCTATCAAACCTACAAGGTGCAGGATACAGCATCAAGTTAAAAATATTATAAATGAGAAAGGCCAGTCGTGGCGCAGCGGCACGAAGTGTGACTGTAAAACCGACTGGTTGTAGGTTCGATCCCCACTCGAGGAGTTGAAATATTTACTTCAATTTATAATTCCATTTCTTTGTTCTGGTGTCGAGATTAAGCGTGGCGTTGAGTTCTGTCACTCAACACGCAATGCCTCCAGAATTCGGCAGAAAGCGGGGAACGGAGTGTCTTAACACTAGGTTTCCTCTGCCTACCCTGCTGTGTGCGGGATACAGCGTGAAGCCAATTTAATATATATTTTTTTTATTTATTCAGAATTGTTTCTGAAATGCATGTCTTAAAATCTAGATATTATTTCAGGCCTCAATCATTCTATCAAAAAATTACTTAGCTCCTCTTGTAACAGGAATAGAAAGAGTGCTGTGAAATTAATTAATATTTTAAAATTTTTAATATTTTTTTTAATTTTTAAACAAAGCACAATTTCTACGATAATATTTATGTGTAGGTTACATTTTGACCATACATTTAAAGTTAGTGGAATGTTTCCGGATCGAAGGCTACATACAATGACAAATACCTCCCCATACATTTGACCACATACAAACATTTACTCCAACCGAGAATAGAATTTACGACTATCCCCATACAATTATAAAACACAAACTCACAGCTCTACAATTACAGTTGTGAAACCAAACAAAAACATGAACGAATGGCTCTAATAATTACGTAATAGAGTAAGAAATGCAGCGTACATTTAGTCCCCGGGTCAGGCCGGGAGCGAGGAGGTGTTCTCTATAAATTGCCCCAAAACGACGAGATACGGGGCCTACCTAAATTTCCTTAAGTACGGGCTAACGAGTTACCAACTAATATTGTCGGTTTTATAGTGTGCAGACATGCGAAACGGAACCCCATTTGCATTTATTTGTTGAAGGCTTGTTTCGGATTCCTACTGTTATTTGTATAAAGTTCTCGGTTCAGTTCGAGTTTTGGATAATTATTGATATTACGGTTCTAATTTGTTGTGTAATTGACTTGTTTTGGATGTTCGTGATGGTTCGTTCGAATGTACTAATTTTTATTTTTTTATCATTTGGTTGGAAAACCATAAACTTATAGGAAATGTAATAAAAAAAATAATTTACGATTATTATTATAATAAAACATATGAAGACAATGCTTCAGTAATATTTTTTATTGATAAAAATATATTTTTTAGGAATATTTTATATATTTATGAAAAGATAAAAACCACTGTAACAACACCACACACATTTTGAGATGTTATCTATCTACTTATAGTTTTTATTTCATAGCTATGTACCTATACCAAATAGTTTTTCTCAGTTTAAGATTGTATTTTGCACATAGGAGAGTCGACAAAGAGAACCTGGAAAATCTCTGTTACGACACTCCGTATCTATTAGGACCCATTCCCCCTTCCCATTCCCATTCTCACTTTCAGCCGACTTCAGTTGCATGTTGAGTGGCAGAGCTTAACGCCGCGCATTGCCTCGCTATTAGAGAGAACGATACACGACGAACACAACCTGTCGCGTTTACTGTGCCACGACTCACCTCAAATTGTCGTATAAGAATAAATAAAAAAATATATATTTGTTTATTCAAAAAAAATTAGAACACAAAATTAAAATGACGAAGTTCGCTTTAATCGCATCGTAAATTGAGATGCATCTGGGATGAAATACAGATCATTAACGTTAGATAAGTTGAAATGCAAACTAGATTGAGTTCGGCTAACTGAATCACTTTACCGATCGCCTTAATACTAATCCTATAGAGACGATTTATTGCCACTCGGTTATATTATATTTTGATTGGTTTTAGTTGGTTTCGTCTGAGTATCTGTTGAGTGTGGGTTCAAATTTATTTCAAAGGAATATGTGTTTAAAAAATTGTATTTTTTATGTAGTATTGTGCCGTGAGATTCTGGCCTAGAGTAGTATCATCCTGGTACTGGTGGTGTCGTAAGAGGTGACTATGGTACGTGTGATAGAGTCACGTCGCCAGCAATGGCAACACGCATGGGAGGTCTCGACCGGATCATCACCACTCTCGGCATTTAATTCCGGCGTGAAGTAGTGGCTTTATGCCACTGCGTTTCGCATCAGGTATTGCCGGGCTCAGGCGCGCAACCCACCTTTAGGGCCGGCAACGCACCTGTAGCTCCTCTGGTGTTGCACGGGGCGGCGGCAGTCACTTACCATCAGGTAACCCGAACGCTCGTTTTCCTTGTTTTTGTTTTTTGTTACATAAAAAAAAAGTTTACTAGATTAGATAGAGATATGAAGAGGCTATCGTGCGTTCGATACACATTCAGTGAAATGGTTTATTTTTAATTTTCTCGGCTGGAAAGAGGCGAGGGGAGTGTCATAACACTAAGTTCTTTCTACCTAAGATGTTCTATGGCGTATATATGCTGCATAACTAAAATACCTTTTCTTTCGTATAATATTATTACGTTCTGCTGTTGCGTATTTACACTCTGCTTTTGCACTCAATGGAGAAACATAAAATTTTGAATTAATCATTGTAATTTCTATATGAAGCGGTATGTTCGTATTGAAAAATATAATTTAAAAAAATACCTAGAGGTTTTTTTAATTATATTTTTTAACTTCACGCTGTAGGGAGAGGAAAACCTAAGAACCTAGTGTTCATCCCACTCCGTTTTCTCTCTACATTTCTTACTTGTTTAATTTAATCTTGTCGAATGGCGAAACTTAACACCTCACTTTGTCTCGGTATTGAAAATATTCGATGAAATATTAATAGACCCTGCTCCACGATGTTCCAATAATATTTTTTTTACTCATAAAGAACTTAAATATTTAATGACTTAAATAATTTTAGTTCACATATAGTATTTTAAAACATAAATTCATAATATTACTATAGAGTTCAATATATCCAAGGCGACATTACCTTATTTTTCTTTGCGACACCCGCAGTCCAATCCAATCTCAATAATCTGCATCAGCAATAAACTCGAACGGATACGTGATAATGAAAAACAAAATGAGCTGAGATACAGTTATAGTGTAAAAAAAATAAATCAAAAGAAAATAATATATTGATTTTTTTCTGATGCATAATTTTATGCATACTTTACAATTTTTCGATATAACAGTGTATGCAGAGAGAAAAAAGAATTAAGACATTTCGCTACCTACTTCCCGCCCAATTTTGAATGGCGGAACTCAACCCCATAAATTTAAATATAAGCGTTCGCCTGAGACGGAATTGAACCCACATCCACGCCGCTTACAGTCAAAATCTGTACCATTATGCCAATTATTAATGTTTTCTATTGTTACATTACAAAAAAAAAACCGCCTTCCACCCATTATTTACACTATCCATTATTTAAAATCAATAATACAAAAGTTATTATGAAAGAAAATTGGATCGGATAATTTATTTCACTGTACTCTTATCAAAAATAATATGCACCAATTTAATCCGGTGTTATTGATATGGAAATCATTTTATGGAGTATTATTTTCATGAATAAAATCTGCAGAGCGATTTTCATTTTGCAACCATTGAATAATATATTATATCGCTTTGTGGTCGCGTTCAGCTGTTAATGGCCTCTTAGCACGGAAGTAGTGCTCTTATATTTTTAGGACCAAATTAATTGTGAGAAATGACAGGTGTGAGTGTATTGTATTGATTTAAGAGTATAGATGTACCATGTAAGGTTTGGATGTGGATGGCTTGTGTTGCTTATTTGCAATTGAATACGTTGGTTTTGAAGTGAATTTGAATAACTAAGAAATTATGTAATTAAAATTTAAAAAATATAATTTTCTTTAACTTATATTATAGCCTATTGCTAAAAACTTTACATGAATACGACACTAATAAACGCCAAACATTCTGTAAGAATTCCCGTGTACCTTTAAGTATTACCAGAATTCAAAATAATTGTTACTCAAAATCCATGTAATTTTACTATCAAAATATTACAACTCCACCTCCAACCAATATAACCAACATTACACGGTTAAAAATTCCAACCGAAACACCAATTTTACGTGTGTTTTCAATAAAAATTCAGTCCGTACCGAGATGGATATACGGCTAACTGATAAATAGCGAGCGGGCCGGTCGTACATCGGTAGTCCGAACACGCGCGGCACACCACGATTTATATACAGATGAAGTTGGCCATATTTATTTTTCTGTCCTAATGCGCCTCCTGAAATATTCATGCAGTGGCCGACCCATCCGTCTTGTCGATGTCCCTTGTAATATGATTTAATGCTCCGTATGACGAGATACTCTTAATCGTGGAAAGAGGAAACACTAAAGCTACAGGTTGGATTGGGTTGGATATGTTTTACTATTTGTTCGTAAACTATTAAATTATATGCTTATACCGACATAGTGTGGGGTTAGATTCCACCACTAAACACTCTAAAAATAAACGGAAAGTGGACAATAAAGTGTCTTAACAATATTTTTTGTTTATATGTTAAAAGCAGAGAAATAAAAAAATAAAAAATTACATTTTAGTATCTAACGTGAATTCATAAATTTAATAAAAGTCGACTAATTAACCCAAGGTGCGACGTGTCAGGTGACACGCAATATCTTAATAAGCGGGAGGAGGACAGCGAAGGACGTCCTGAGGCCCTCTGTATGTATATTACAAAGTGAATGAAAAGAAGACTGTTCATATGAAGTTGAAAATACGTAATTTTATATATATTTTTTAAAATGATATTTCACATTACGAATAGAAAAATATTTTCGAAGCCATATTAATAACATAAATAAACAGTAGCCAACGTATAAGAATTTTGACGTTGCTCAAGTATAACGTATAGCTTAATAGTCAAAACAGTTGGACGGTATATAATAGATGTGGGTTCGAGTACCGCTACATTAAAAATTTTATACGTTTTTGTAACCCTAAACAAGGTTATCCTATACCTAAGCAAGGAAGATCTTCAAACCATTTATATAACTGCAATCACTAGTAAATATTTATACTCCACTATTAACAATTTTGTATTGTATGTATCTCCACAAACCTACGTCTGTTCGCGACAGTTCGGTAGCCGATTCGAAATTTGATCGTCATTTGTCCATAAATTGCAATATACGGGCAATCATCTCGGTAGCGACGATATTATCGCGCCATTTCCGTCCCACCAGGAATTGATGAGTTTCACATTTTGAATTACAACTCTGTTTTCTAACCGTAAAATTTTGGCGCCATTATAAGTTAGTTCTTAACTAATATGAAAACCGCCTACGGTTGGAAAATCTTTTTATTCTGTATATCACAACAACTGAATATGTGCTACACCATTAAGACGTTACGTTAATTAATTCTGTCATATATTACTCATAACTCTAGACTTCAGGGAAAAGAGGAAACGGAAGTGTCTTAATGGGAATGGAGTGGGACCACACTATTCCCAGGTTCTCTCTGCCCTCCTAGATAAAACGAGACGAGATACAGCGTGAAGTTATTAAAAAAATATCACTACATTTTATTTATTTAGAAAACGTAAAAAATTTGAACTTATCGAGGACTCGGAACTGTCCTCCTGGAAACCGACCACGAAACCTGGAAACACTTTAAAAATGTAAAAAATGACTACATTATATTTTATAATCTTTACTATCGGATTTTTGTGAAATGGGAATAATCTATTTACCTTCTTCTCCTCCACTTTTAAATAGCAAAACACTAAGCGCAAAGACAAAGTCATTTTAGAGCACAGATTGATTGGAAAATAGATAAAGGGTTGTGTAGTCTTGAATTGAAACAGAAGGTAATCACTGTGAAACAAAAGCGACGCTGAAGCGTTAAACAGAAAGGAATTAAGAAGGGCAAGGCCGCCTAAACAAAAAGATTAAGTACTTAGCCTCTAATAGACAACTTAAATCCTAAACCTAATTATTCAATCGTTAATATTCAACGCTCGTGCGAAACAAAGAGAATTAAAAATCAAGATGCTTCAGTTCAGTTAAGGTTGCGTCCAATTCGCGGCGAATACCAATTTAATTTTACCCACGGACCTCGTTTCGTGGAATTTGGTTACAAAACAACAGAAACAACACGGCATATTAGACTGAAAAGAAAAATAAATGCGGTAAAACGTTGGAGCATACAAAATTAGAGACACCCACAAGTTATAAAAGGTAACGTTGCACCATGAATACGAATCCGGTTGATGGCCGTAGATTGAACTTTTATGGGACATGCAAGAGTTATGGGGCGCGTCATTATTTATCATGGGAATACTTGGTGTGGTAAGGACGTTTGAGGTGAGCGTTTTGTGAAGTATTTGGATTTTTGTTGATGGTTGCGTGTTCCATTTTGTTGTTTTTTTTGAAGTATGAGGAAAAGTGTGGAAATATTTTTTTTTCAGCTTCATATTGTGTCATGAATATAGCAGGGCAGGTGAGGGAGCCTAGTGTTAAGACACTTTACTCTCCATTTTCCGCCGAATTCTGATGAACATGTGTGTTGAGTGAGATCCATCTCAACGCCGTATTTTGATTTGAACCAGAGCAAAGAAATGAAAAAAAAAAATATTTCATTTCCTTAAAGGGGAATTGAACTTACGACCTGTCGCGTTTACAGTTACACGACACGTCTCTGGCAAGTGCTAAGTTGGATTTGTTAGTCTAGATGTTATTTATGGTTTTATAGTACATTAAAGATATTTATTTGGCAGATTGTATTCAGGGCGCCGTAGAACAGAAGTCTCTCTCTCTTGACTTGTTTAGTTTTCTATGCCTTCTCCTATGTGGAAAAAAGTATGAAGCTGGATAAAAGCTTCATTTTCATATCATATCATTCTTTATATGCGCGGCGGAGCATAAATAAAGTATTGTATTAAGTTCTCTTTACGCAATAGGCAATTGTTTATAGTTGAAACATAGTGATTCTTTTATTCATTGGTTTATATCATAAAATATGAGAGAATGAGAAAAGAAAATCAAATATACTTATCAAATATTAAACGCTTATAAACTGTACCACATGAAAATAGTATAAAAAAGTTATGCTTAGAAATACTGGAGTTGGTGACAATAATGTATAACAGATAGCTGTTAATGGCTATATAAAATGTTGTGATTTTACGGTGCCTATGTTTAGAGACTTTAGTCCCACAGGTACCTTAATATAAAATATTAACTTCTAATTTTCAAATCGTAAGTTCAGCAAAATAAAAGTGCTTAGTTTTAGTAAGAAATAAGAATTATAATTTAACTTAAAAATTTTTACTGCCTTACTTAAACGAAATTGTTCAATTAAAGTATTTCTTAACTTATTGTGTACTCGAGTGTATCGTCGTAACTCAACTCCCAACATGAAAACGAAGTAATACAGAAACTTGTGCCATCTGTAAGCAATTGTAGGGATACACAAACGGCTACAATGGCACAAAGCCCCGATTATGATCGATGACAATAATAACCGAGGCCCAGGCTCTCGTTCATTATTTATATTCACACTTCGCCGGTTGGTAAGAATTTTTCATGCAAATATTAGGCTCCCGGGCATCAGGCAAGTTTCATAAACGCTCTAACGCCGTTTTATGAACTCCCTATTTTTATCTTGATATTTTGAGGCCTTTGTAGCTTGTATTCCCTTTCGAATATTGCTTTGTTGTTGACTATAAATTCGCTTTTACGATTTAATAGCGAGTTTCGTATTATTTTTTTGGTATTGTTGTTAATATATTATTATTTCGTGGTCGCATTTTTGGTGATGTGTTTTACTATAAGGATGTGGTTCTGGATTCTAATCTGATTCGAGGGGGAAATATTGGGATTTTTGCTGTTCTGGTTATGCAAGTATGTCGTTGAGTCGATGAACACCATATGGACTGTTATTGGGTCAATATAAAAATAAAAGTAACATGACATTCAACTCTGTGATCATAAAATATATGAGTTGAGATTTGTTATTGCAAATGTACTCTGCACCTTCTAAACAATTTCATTAATCGATTCTAAAGTTTTCGTTTTAGGGTGAGGCCAGTCGTGGTGCAATAACATAATCCTGCGGCTGTAAACACGCGACAGGTCTTGATTTCGCTTCCCAATATTTTCATTTCCTCGATCTGGTTATAAGACAAAGCGCTGCGTTGAGTTCCGTCATTCAACACGCAATTCTTCCAGAATTTACTTGCAATAGGAAACGGAGATTCTAAACACTAGATGATACCTCACCAAGCCATAGTATATACTTGGCAAGTGCTGGATACAGTGTATAACTAAAAAAATAAGCATTCTTAAGCTGAAGTCAGAGTAAAGTATAAGATTTCAGCAATCGCGTTTCCTACGTCCATTAGCCCCAATGTTACGATCTGTTTCAGCGAGCGTTCGTTCGTTGAAGCGTTTTAAAGTACATTTCTCTTTATTTCATAATCTGAGTTACGTTCAACTGCAACGTATTGTGCGCCATAATGGGAAATATATAACGGTGTAAATAAAATTAAGAGTAGCCTTTCAGAGTTGTGCTATAAATAATATATTTAAGCAACTTTTTCTAATATTTTTTATTTTTATTAACGTTAAATATATTTTATGACATTGTTTTTTAAAAAAAAACACATTATAATTTTCGCCACTCTATGAATTGAGTAATTTAGAATTATTAAAATGGATAGAATCAAGGGGAGTGAGTGAGTAGCGTCAATTTTTTTTAGCTTCACACTGTGACCCACACATAGCACGGTAGGCAAAGGGAACCTGGAAATTTTCAGACGAGACTCAGTTACCATTACGACACTTCCGTTCCCACTTTCCACCGAATCATGGAGGCTTTTCGTGTTGAGTAGCGAAACAAAATGCCGCGCTTTGTCCCGTTACTGGAGCGACAAAATGAAAATATGAAATATTTACATTTTCTCAGTTGGACATCGAATTCATAGGCATGTCTTTCTCTATACGCCAACCCTAACCTCAAAAATAATACTCCGTTAATATTAAAAAAATATATATTTAAGTAAGCAACCAGTATTACGTAGACTTCTTAGATATGTTCTTAAGAACATTCAGGGATACATCCTTAGGGATTTTATACTGTTTCTCATATATGTCCGTTATAAGCGTGCAATCAAGAGCTTCATCTAAAATTGAGTAAAGATTTCGTGTGGATTTGATTTGACGAGCCTCGAGATTTCCTTTCATATATTCTATAGATCGTTTGTTGGTTATTATGTTTCTATGTGCTCTTGCTACTTGAGAACAAATTTTTCATGTATAATTTTTAATAGTTTATCATGGCAATGTAAGTATTAGAATTAGGAATATCCGTGAACGCTGGCGTCACCTAAGGCTCCTACGCTGTTAGTTCTTCATATCAATGACGTATTATAGGATTCTCACATACTATACAATGCAGATGGTAGCACTGTAGAGGCTGTATACTTGAGCGGCCGGCTCAAGTAATGTCGATTAGTGCCGATATAAATCCCTGTCTCCTGTTGATCGCTTAAAAATGTTTCCTTCCCTAGAAAACAAAAGTTTGCGTGTTGATCACTAAGAAGAACCTATTTATCAAGTTACCAGTTATCGAGAACACTCCTCTTAATACGTATTGCCATGCACATTTTATTTTATTTCTTTAATTATTTTTAACTTATATCCAAGGTACATACTGTTACAACACAAAACTAGTAATAGCAAAACTTATATGTTGCAAGATATTGCAGATTCCACTCAAAGTTTTAAAACGAGCTGTAATGTCTTTTCTCGTCTTTTTATTTACAAAACTGTTACAGTAAAATGCGATAGCCTTAAATTATCTTTCACAAAGGTAACATAATCTCAATGAGAGATCTTTTCCGCCTTTCTTCGGAGATGAGGACAATTTTATATTAGATTCTGCAAGGGCTTTTTTATTATCAGATAAATATAAAAAATGTATACACAGCATTTGTACCTACCCTCAAGCAGTTTTCGTCAGAATTGAAGAACAGCAACTCAAAGTTGCTGTTCTTCAATTAACTTTTTGTGATTACGTTTTTCATGAATTGTATTTCTTTTTCTTATATATATTTTTAGTTAATTATTGTTGAATATTCGAATAAAAATAAAAAAATATATAATTGTAACTTGTTTTTCATGATATTCGTTTATTCACGTGTCTAAAACACATATTTTTATCGAAGATGCCCTCATTTGTAACTATAAAGCTGTGAGATATGTAAGTCTTTGCTAATTTTAAAAAATAAACCTTGTCAAAATCCTATTCTAAAAAAAATACACCTTGACTTGTTTTAGAAACAAAGTGACCAAAATAATAAAAAAGGTAGAATTTCATTCATTAACCGGGACATATTTAGAACCGGAATTTCACAAACAAAAGTAACCTAAAATCGCTGAACGTTAAATAGTCTCTTTTCAAATGGTAATTTGATTGTATCCAGTTTGGTTCAAAGAGTGAAATATTCTTTTCATGGGTCGGAACGCCGCGGGAGAATTATTAATGGGCATAAAACTTCGCAAAACTTACGTTTGGTACGCAAGTTAACAGCGAAGTGTCAAGAACTTGGTATATTTTTTTCATTTTGGGAAAATAGTCAAACTAGGTATACATTACATAATATATTATGTAATATATTATGAGTTTACAATTTTCAACCTTCATCAAATTCAGAAAAATAAATATATTATAAGCTTTTAGATAGCCACGTTTAATTTAACTTTCATTACTATATCTTTAATAGATACCGTCTTTAATAGGTAGCGTTAAAGGTTGCTACTTCTATAGCTTCCTTACCAAAGTGAGAGATAAAAAAAAGTGTGTCGCTATTGTAGATAAAACCGAACAGTTTGAGCTTTTTCTGAAATTCTGGCTTAGCTTACCTAGAGCTCTTTGATCTGATACCTCACTTAACTAACGGCTTTATTACCGTTTCTCTCTTCTTTCCTCTTTATTCTCCTCGCACTCATAACAAGACCTACTGCGGCCTTGTGTTCTGCGTTAGGAGTAAAACACGAGATAATTCGTTAATTATCGTCGTTTCTCTGTCAATTTACGTTAATTTTTGTTTGAAATGTTTCGAGTATCAGGAATTTGGGCGGAATTCCGCCTATGCAGCTATAAAGGCAATACTGAAAAAATACACGTATAAGTTTTTCCATTTTTGAGGACGTTGTGGTGCAGGGAACAAGCGTATAACAGTAAACGCAACGGTTGTGGGTTCAATTCCCACTACAGGAAATGAAATATTTAATGTTTTTAAATTCTCGACATGTAATGCCTCAAGATTGCGACAGAAAGTGAGGAACGGATGTATCTTAATAAGAACGAAGTGTCTAAACACTAGTGCGGCAAACATATATACATTGTATATCCTAAAATTTTCTATAATTAAATTCAACGCCACCACAAAGGTTCATGTCCAATGAGCTGTGAATGTAAAAACTTCGTAAAGAATATGGTGTGACGCGATACGTCTGTCGCGACGCACTTTATCATCGCAGTTTTACGAGGCACAATAATTTTGTGCCTCATCTATTTAACTAGAACAATATGCAAAGGATTTTTATGAAAATAAACTCAATGCTATGGTTTATGTGGTATTAAGTATCTCCTCTCTCTTTCTTTATTTTTTACATATATATTATCACAAGTAGGATAGAATAAAGTAAGTTGTGTAATTTTTCACGGTGTTATCATAACTTAAACCAATTTTAAACTAAATAAATTAAAACTTAAATGAAATAGCGTTATCAAAAATATTTAATATAAAAATATTATTTATCAAAGCAGTTTAAAAAAGTATCCTAATTTATAAATATAACTTAATGTTATAATTTGCTTTATAGATGGCGTTGAACAAATTATATGGAAAGTGAGAAACAGATTACGTTGATATTAAGGTTGATATTAAGAAAATATAGTGATGAATCATTCCGTTATGATAATCGACAGAAATCAAATAACCTTTTCATATACGACTTAAAAGCACAGAAGAAAGGGCTAATTTATATAACCTAATTCCATTCCAGCGTAATTGACTTCAAATGGATGTATTTTGTTTATTTTACTATAAGCTTCGAGAAAGGAAAGTAAAAATAGAAATATGTTTCTTTCTTGTTTTATAACAAAGAGTTGTTTGTGTTTTTTTAATGATTTCTAAGTGGTTTCTTTCAAAACAAGCCATTGTAGTCCGTTGTTACCTTATACATGTTACATATAAAACTATATATAGTAGTAGTGAATCTATACGGTACTCTCTACGGTCTGACGGAAAGTGCACACAGGTAGGTATATAACAGTTTAACTCTTTTTTATTGTCTTTTTTCTTTTAATGTTACAATTTGACTCTGTTATAAAATTATAATCCGTCGGAATATTTAGGATAACAATATTAAACAATAAAATAAGTGGTTAAGCGCGAGTCGGACTCACTCACCGAGGCTTCTGTATTAATTTCAGTATTGTAGGTTAATGGGAAGTACAAATAATAAAAGTAGACTTCAGTTTGTGGTCATATACGTACACACTCATTTTGTACGAAATGTACTACAAATATAAGTTTGTAATTATATTTTTCTATGAAATACCTATAAAGTTTTGGATTCTAAGTTCTCACTTCATGCCAAATTTATAATTGTAGGTCCATATTTGATATTAATTTAAGTTCCATAGTAGGCAGGAGGAGGTCCTCCTCCTACCCACACGATATCGAGATAAATTGTCTTGACAGACAGACAACGAACTGAGCTTATAAGAATTCGGTTTTTATCTTTTCAGGTATTGAACCCTAAACAGACCCTAACTGCAGATTTGGAAACTCAGATGGATATTTATTCACGGACGGAAAATAAGTTATTATTTTAGTAGCAAATTATAGCTGTGGTATTTTAATAACAAAATTTAATTAAGGGCATATGTTATAAAAATAATCGAATTTCAAATTAATATATGAACTCACAAAACAAAAATCTATTACTAAAGCAAATATATATTACGAGTTGGTAAAACTGTCTGTTACTCGAGGAGGCCATATTTTATTCCACATCGTCCTACCGGAAAAGGAAACTATACGTACAACTCAAACCTCAGGTACGCGCTCTGGATTTGAAGCCTACTTCCGGCGCACTTTAAAATTCAAAATTCAATTCTACTGTTTATTCTACGTATATTCATAAAAGTTTCATCTTTATAGGTTTGAAGTGTTTAACATATATTGTGTTAGTAAAAAAATATTTTTATAGTATTGCAAACTAAGGTATGTTGATTGTCGAACAAAATCTAGAAATGGGTTAACGTTTTAAAGGATTTTTTATAATAATCGTAAGAAATAATTATATTTACTGTATGATTAAATCTTTGAAACATTTTTTTTAGATATTTTTTGATTTATATAAATTATACGAAGTAAATAAATAAACAAAAGAACCTTCGTTAATTTTTAATTTATATTATAAAGTTAATTTTAGATATATCATATAAAAAAAATATTAAAGCAAAAAAGACTTTACTATAATATGACCAAAGCAAAACGAACTTAGTAAAAAGTCAAAATCTAATTAGAGTGTTTACATCGTTAATATCAAAATAAATATATTCCGGGAAACCTCGGATTTAAATAAATTATTCCTTTATTGATGTCCCGGCCTCAAGTTAGTGTTCTTAATTAAATATTTAGCTCTCAGACTCAAATGAACAGGCGTATTCTGGATATCAATATATATATATATATATATATATATATATATATATATATATATATATATATATATATATAATGCAATTGGATTGCATGTTTGTGTATATTTATAAAAAATAAGCTCTATAGTATTTTTAGGTATTTTGACACATTCTCCTCGAAAAAAAGGAACGTCGTAATTTTGTATGTATGTCCGTACCTCTGTTCCCTTGTAACTGTTAAGCCAGTGCACGCATTTTAATAAGTGATAAGAAGTGTTTTGATGAACCTGAACTCCCTCTGTTGACGAATTACGAATATACTCGCGTGTATATAATATTTCCAATCCATACTTAAAACAGTAGCCATATCGCTCATTTGGTGTAACAAGGAAATTTCATTAATATATATATATATATAACAAAACAATATTTTAATCAAAAAAATGTATTTATACAATTTGATCTCCCATTACTTTAAAAAGAGTGCACCAAATAAAGTATGTAGTAAAACATGCCAGAATAGGGCTGCTCCAACGGAGCCCAACGGCTGTTTGCCGACTGCGGAACTCAGCACTAATTTGTCAACCCTCATTACTGTTATCTTTCGCGTTCCGTGAGATTTTACTACGTAGTTCCCTCTGAGCAGCTATGCGTTTTGGCTGTAAAAGGTTTTTCATGTACCTCGCTTTGGTTGATGTTGGTTATATGAGAAATTGTATTTTTAAAGTAATTAAATCTATTCATGGCTTTTATATAAATTTATTTAAAATTATACTTTTCTAAGTGGTTAATTTAATTTTGAGAAATGGTTTATGGTCCAGATATTGAATGTTATGTGGTGGAGCTAAACGCCGTGTTTGGTCTGCGAGAGGTGGACAAATGAAAAATATTACGATTTTCGTATGAAACAGGTATTATTTGCACGTTGCAGAAGGCCTCAACGACTTTACAAAAAATACGAATATACAGGACAGAGTTTTGGATGTCCAAAGTTTTTTAGTATTATCAAAAACGACAGTACTAACTAGACCCACTTGCAAAGTAGCGCTTTGTAGTTGTATAGAACTACTCCGTACATTATACGTGTAGTTGTATGTATAGTATTTACATATTCATAAACTTATTTCCAAGCTCACAGATTTCTAACGTTGAAATGTTGTGTTTTTGCTCGGTCTCGGTCATATTTATAATTTCAGGAAGGAAGTATTTGGAATTATACTTGTTTACTATTTTTTAGTTTTTATTATTTTTCTTATAAACAATATTTTTTTCTAGTTGTACGCTATATGCAGGGTTGGCAGAGTAAACCTAGTACTAAGACACGCTGTTCCCGAATTTCGGTCCAATTATCGAGATATTCCTTGCCGGGTGTAGAAACTCAATACAGCAGTTTGTATCTTTATCAGAGCCTCTATCTGAAATATATGAAAATAATTAATTCTATTCCGAATGGGAATCGAACCCACAACAGTCGCTTTGACAGTTAACTTCGCATTGTTGCGGCGAATTTCATACTAAATATAGCACAATAAATGCATAACGGCCCGTATCTTTTGAATGCGTTGACTTAGAAGTTTGTTTTTTTGGTGCTTTAAAGGACCATAGACCAATTAAAGGTTAATACCTTCACGCGATCTCGAGTTAAATGGTATTGATGGTGGACAGCGAACTGATCCTATAAGGGTTCCGTTTTTACCTTTTGAGGTACGGGATCTTCTATTTCTAGTCTTTTCCTTCCAATTTATGTTGCAAAGCTTATCTGTACTAAAGCGTCATCGTCATAACCTGACTAACTTGGTATTCTTTAACCATTCTCTACAAGATAGACAAATTTAACTTAACTATATAGTTCTAAGCGCTATATGTTCACTACATTAAATAAATATATATATTTTTTTTAATATTCGCGAGTCGAATTGAGTATTCAAGTAGTTCACGCTAAGCATGACTTTGTACTGGACAACACTGTATATGTAATAAAATAAAATAAAGAAATTTAAATTCGGTTTAAATTAATAAATTAAAAACAAAGTGCGACTGGTTGTGGATTCGATTCCCACACGAGACGACAATGAAATATTTATATTTCCATATTTACGCTCTGATGTCGAGGCAAATGGCGGCTTTGAGATCCGCCACTCAACACGCAATGCCTCTAGAATTTGGAGGTAAGTGGAGAACGGAGTGTCTTAACACTTGTTACTTTCTCTACTACATCATCCTGCTGTGCGGAATACAGTATGAAGCTAAATAAAATCAATATAAATGTCACGAAAAAGGAAAGAGCACAATTTAACAGTTATTTACGAATCGTTAAATCTATTTATATTACTCTGACTCTGTCTGGTATTAAAGAAAGGGCTATAAATTAACGCAGTACAATTTCGCTTCCAATAAATTTCACTAAGTAGCCGAACCCCAATCCTTTCGCCGATTATAATGTGATTAAATTAAATCGGCAATTTCAATAAGTGCTGCGCCTTGGTACACATCTACATATTTTATTCGGCCGAGCTATAAATTTTGTTGAGACGGGATTGTAGTGAAAGTATCTAGATTGATATCGTAAATATTCTGTCGTCTAAATTTTCTTTAAAAGAATAGATTTGGAGTTGGAAATGGGCTAGACGTGTCACGTATATATTATTATAAAAGAAATATAGTTTTCTTTTTAAAATTAAAAATATAAAAGTAGTATAATAAAAGTATAAATATTTATTTTTTAATTAACAGAGCAAGTTGCTGCAAGCTAGAGGAGTCATGCTGCAGTCAGGTGTTCACTGTAAATGCGACTGATTGTGGATTCGTTCCCCACTCGAGAAAATTTAAATATTTATTTGAATTTATATTTTCATTTCTTCGCTCTGGTATTAATGCAAATTACGGTGATGAGTTCCGCCACTTAGCAATGCTTCTGAAATTCGGCAGAAAGTGGGGAACGGAGTGTCTTAACACTAAGTTCCCTCTGCCTATCCTGCTGTGTGCGAGATACAGCATAAAGCTGATTTATTTTTTAAATTGCTATAATAATTATCAACAATAACGATTGCATCACCAACTAAATTTCAACAACACTTTAAGTTACCTGATTGTTTATTTAAATTATTTTCAAATAGATTCATATTGTATACCAATCTTCTAGAGAAGGAGGGTCGATTGATCAGAAACAATATATCAATTGTTATTAAGATTAACATATTGAAAGTTTTTTTTGCTTATTTAAATTCTTAAGTGTGAAATAACTAGTGTTAAGACACTCGGCTCCCCACTTACCGCCAAATTCTGGAGGTACTACACTACATGTTGAGTGGCGGAACTCAACGCCGCGATAATTAAAGCTGAAAGCATAAATTCAAAACCATGCGTCGTCACTAACGACATTTTACTAATAAACATTTTTAAAGTTTTCCTTGCATTGTCTACAATAATTAAATGCTGTATACCTGCACTGCCTGTGTGGAAAGCAAACACGCTGTATACAATTTTTTTTCTATTTAAATACAGACCTCTCATTATGTTTACGTCTTTCTGTTTATTTGTTACATTTGATGTAGATTTACGAATATATCCTAAGTAAAAAAATACTTCACTCTGTATTCCGCATAAAGTAGAGTAGGTAATCAAAACTTAGTGCTAAGACACTCCGTAGTGAAGATTTATGGGCGAGATAAAAAAAAATATTAACAGTGTATCCTGCATATATAAACGTGAAAAATAAGAACCTAGTGCACACTTCGTGATGAGATTGTAGTTAACGTGACATATGTGTGTAGAAATATATTTTTTCACATTATTACGTTTCATTTTTTGTACGTGAAACTATTCTTCAATTCCCCATTGACTTGTAAATAGTTAGTATTCAGACGGTGAATGCTTAATCTAAACAAAAAAGTCTTCACAGGTTCATAGGTATAACCTATACTAGCTGCGTTTATGTTTTTTTTTCAGTTTCATGTTGTATCCCGCAAAAGCAGGATAGATGGAGGGAACCCAGTGGTAAGACACTTCGTTCTCCACTCTCCATCGAGTTCTGAAGGCATTGCGTGTTGAGTGGTGGAACTCAAGACCGCGCTTTGCCTCGAAACCAGAGTAAAGAAATAAAAATATTGAATAATTCATTTCCTCGAGTAAGGAATTAGACCCCAATCTGTCGCGTTTACAGTCACACGCTCGTGTACCTGCGGCGGCGCCACGACTGGCCTAAATGGTGTTAATGGCTGGCCTGGTTTATGACTTTTATTAACTAAATTTTGATTTTGAAAGTAAACATACATAGATAACAATCTACGAAACAATTCCCTAACAATATCTATTAAATAATTTATTCAAAAATTATCATAGTTAATTATTAAGAGAAAAGGAAATTTATTGAATATTTTATAAATCTATGAAAAATCTACAATTTACCTTATAATTTTCAACAATCACCTGAAAGAAACAGTGAAACTATTATAACAACTCCTAGTACTCACCTTAATTAACTCAACACCCTATACATCTCTCTTTTAGCATCAATGTGCACAATTTTAAAGAAACGCAAATATATTCGTATTAGAGATCATAAATTATGTTCTCATTTTCAATAGAAGCACCACGAAACTGGGTCGTAAGGCAGGTGGGGTGCCTTAGGTACTTTTCACACTGGCGTACCTTTTATAAATGATGTTATAGCAAGAAAATATATTTCTCTATAAAGTTATTTGGAGTTTGAAGGTTTCATTATTTAGTTTTGATGTTTGGACATCCATACATGTATCTATACAAAATGTGTTTATACAAAATTTTAGTCTTTGCTGTAGTTACTTTTGATATAAATATGTGAACTGTACAAGATACAATACTATTATATCTTGTCCGAATAGATATTGAAATAAAAGATTTTTAAATAAGCAATCGAGATCTAAATTCCATATAAAACTGCATTACACATTTTCAATATTGGAAGTATTTAATCGTTGAAACTACTGAATTTGAAATACAATGGTTTTAGGAACCGATTTTATAATTTTATTTACTGACGCCATAACACATGTACAGACCTGAAGAAATAATATTTTATTAATTTCAATTCTATATATGGGAGACTTCCCTTTTATAGTGTATCTTTTTAATTTTTGTATAAAATCTTAAAGCAGTTCAAAGACATTATTAAGGTATCAAATTTCAAATATATATTAATTTCGGGATACAGAAAGACATGATGATGATAGGCTTATAAAGGTTCCAATTTTGACATTCAGCTAAGGAACCTTAAAAGAGGATCCTATAAGTTTCAAGAATTAAAATGGACCACGCAACAGCAAAACTTTTTAAGCTAAAACTTAAAGGAAAGGATGTTTTAACTATATCTTTGTAGTGCACTTACTGGAACACATTTTGGCTGAAAAATGAGAACTCTTTATTCCGAAAATGTATTGTTTTAAACAATGAGGAAAATTTCTCATTCTTAAATGAAAATAACACAAAAACAATTAAAGAACGCAGGTATAAAAGTTACGTACGAAATGAATATTGTGTGTGTTTGGTTGCACAATAATAATTGTATGTGGAATATTGGCTTCTTAATTTCTCTGTTAATTTTGAATGTTCTGTATTTTTATTAAAATTTGATTTCTTATTACTTTGTCATGAAATAAATAACGACAGATACGAGTATGTAACAAAAGATTATTCATAGGTTGTTACATATTCGTGTCTGTTGTTATATATTTCATTAGGTTGTTTTTTACGTTCAAAATACTCAGAGGGACCCTGGGAACTTGGTGTTAAGATATTTCCGTTCCCCACATTCCACCGAATTCTGGGGGACTTGCGTGTTTAGTGGCAGAACTCAACCATTGCGAGAAGAACTAGAAAGTGAAATTATTCATATCCTTGAGTGGGAATCAAACCCACAACCTGTCTCGTTTACAGTCCTACGCTTGCATCCCTGCGCCACAACTGGCCTCATATATATCAGTATCCAGCATTAGAAAAATAATATACAAAATAATAATATGAACTCACCTCCAATGTGAACAGAGCATAGCACGTTAATACATTAATTTAGTCCGCGGCATACGTTGCCAACTATCCCCGTGTCTATTGCCACATATGGTTACCGTGATAAACGATGGTGCCGGCGACTCTAATATTGCCTTACGCTATCCAATAATACCCTCTCTCCTTTTGATATATCAGTTTTATATATATTAAAAAAAATATTTTTTTGTTGATATTTAGTGTCTTTTTGTGATTTTTTTTTATTTTAAGCTGAAGTGAAATTTTTGTTATTTATAAAATCTGTCATCGTGGCCCATTTGGAAAGTATATAAGTATATTTGCTGTAGTAGGTTCGATATTCTATTCGTACTGAATGTCTAAGTAAATAGGAATGATAATCAAAAAATTTGAAATGTAGATACGTATTGAGAAAACGTATAAAAAAATTTAACGTAGCGGGATTTGAACTCGTGCCTCTATGAAAACCGTCAAACCGTAAAAGAGGCGCGGGTTCAAATCCTGTTAACATTTAAAATTTTATACGCTTTCTTTATACGTATTCTTATTTTCTAATTGTGGAATAACACTTTATAAATGTAAAATCACTTAAAAGAGCGGCATAAATTTTTTCTCACGAAAAATTACAGTGGTATTTTGGTTAGTTCTAAGGTACCGATTACCTCAAATGGCTCTAATCTTTTTGTTTCATTATAGCCCGTTCCCATGGTACAGTCCGACTCACACTTGGCCACTATCTTTTTAGTTATCTATTGCATTACTTAAGTTTTCTTAGTTTTATGAAACTATCCAGTGTCCTTTCCGAAGGCAAACTTTTTACAATTTTATTTAATTACTAACTTATGCAAAAATACAATATAATGTAGGGTGATTTTAGTTAAACAAAAAAAATAATATGTATGTAATATGTTCTTTGTAATGGTGTATTTTGTTTTATAAGAAAAGCACATTATGGCATTCCGACCGTGATATTTGAGTCACTAATCACTTCGCCAATGAAGGAGTACACACGAAGGAGATTGTATGGTAAATGTTCATATTAAATATAAAAAAATATATTTATATCAAAATACATATAATTAAAATTACTAAATTAGTAAGAAAGAAAAAAAATGAATTTCATGCTATATATTTAAGTACAGTCTAAATAATACAAAAATACCTTAAATACATTTTTGTATGAGATTTATTCTCTAAACCCAGAACGCGATATATTCCTCTTGAAAGTGAATTGGTCAAAATACTCGTGAGTTTCATTTAATTTACATTTTTATGTATGAAAAATATGTTTTAAAACTATTTTTCATAAAAATAAACTTCAACAGAAGCGAAGTTGAAATTGAATAAATTTAAAAATTATATGAAACAAAATTTCACGTATGATACAACATGTGTCACGTATTCATATGTAACAAATACAAACGACTTTAAGGTTATGGACACACAGTAGTAGCTTATTGTAATATTTTCTTTAGCGATGGTCGTGGCTTCGAATCCTGATTAGGGAAATGTATACATCGGTTCATAAATAAAAAAGTAATGTCAATGTAAATAATCTGTGCGATAATACTACAAAATAGGTGTTTTATTCAATTGGCTGAAACATTAGCTATCAATGTACGGATTGTCTTGAAAATGATAATGTTATTAGATAACAAAAGTGAATCATATGAGAAAATAAATAATTTTGTAGTATATGAGGGCGGGTCGCTAGTACGAAATATATCTTTCTTTCATCTGGTTATACAAGTGCTGACTGAAATGAGCTACGCTGCAGGCCATTAAAAACGTTCGATTTCAATTATGAATTGAATTAAGTAAAAAAAAGCAATTTTCAAACATTAAACGTTAGCTTTAATAATATCTTTGCTTCTTTTTACGCGAGACAAGTATGTATCGCGGTCCTAGAAATAAGTTGGCAAGAATTGCCTTGCCTGAAATTGTAACCAGAATGCAATGCAAATATTGAGACTCGTGCAGTAAAAGGTTTTTATGCAGCGGCACGCCTCAAACACCTACTATTCATTCCCCCGTTTAACATTCATTTTTATAATGCGGACGCACGACGCCGGGACTAAGATAGATCTAGGATATTTTTATCTTTTATCACAACTAGGTTTTGCTTCCAGCAAAGTCGTTTATTACAGATTTTGTTGAAATATCCGATATTGTATTGAAGAATATCTATATAAAGCTCGTATTAAGAGATTGAAACTGGTTCGCTTAGAAACGCTCAGAGGAATGAGATAAACTATTTCCACTTTCTTGCTTTTGGTTACAAGATCAGAATGATAGTAGAAGGAGAGGCCACTCTACACGAAGTGGAACACGGAAGTGTCTTAATACTAGCTCCCCAGGTTCCCTCTGCTTACCCTGATATATGCGGGACACAGCGTGTCACAACATCTAATAATAAGTTATAAGATTAGTTTTGATTTTAAAAATATTTCGAGTTCACTTCGATTCGGGTCACTCGAGACAATTCGTGAAACTTATTGACCTATTGTAAAAAAATTTTTATGTATTACGTTTATATAAAGTGTATACTTTATATCATTTCAATTATCATTAAGATTATTGTTTTTTGAAAATTATATCTATACATAAATAAATAAATAAATCAGCTTTACGCTGTGTCCCGCACATGCAGGGTAGGCAGATGGAATCTAGTGTTAAGACACTTCCTTCCCCACTTTCTGCTGAATTCTGGAAGAGCGAAGAAATGGAAATATAAATTGAAGTAAATATTTCATCCCCTCAAGTGGGTATCCAACCTACAACCAGTCGGTTTTACAGTCACACTTCGTGCCACTGTGCCACGATTGACCTCATATATAGAGTCTATAACTAAACCATAAAAATAATCTGAATATAATGTTTCTATACTTTTATTGCAAATCTTATACAAAGAGAGAGGGTTTGAACGGATTTATTAGATCAGTAGATCATCAGCACCATAAATAATTAGGATACGTATTTTTTATTACTGTAAAATATATTTTTTTAATTTTTCACAAATATTTTTTCTACAGCAGAATACCAACTACTACTTGGCTCACACAATGTATATATTAATGTTATTAAGCCGTCAGGATTAGCCTCCATACTGTAAACACAAGTGAAGCACTCCACTCCACTATGGAAACGTTCAATCACACTGCAATGCAGTTGTCAATCATTTTGAGCACGCGTTGGCTTACGCACGCTATTATTTACTATCTCTTAGCGGTTTTTTATATAAATAGTTGATTAATGTCTTATTTAAATATCTGTGTTTGAATTTATTTGTGAATTTAACTAGAAGATTAACTTCGTTAAATAAAAATAATAAAAATTATGTTAGGCCAGTCCTGGCGCAAGCACAAGAGTGTGGCTGTAAAGGCGACAGGCTATGGGTTGGATTTTCAATCGAGGGAAGTAGATATTGAATATTTAACTTTCGGTAACAAAAGCGTGAAGCTAAAAAAATATTTAATTTTTTTATAAAATCTATGACAATATAGGATGCTTATAAATTTAGCTATGTAATATCCAACAAGGATTAAAGCAAAAAAAAAAATTAAGATTAAAATAAAAAAAATTAAACTTGAAATAATCATTGAAATGATTATTTCAAGTTTAAGTTTTTTTTATTTTTTCATTCATCATCTGTAAAATCATAAATAATTTAGCTGTTTATTTATTTAAATATAAAGTTATTTTGTTTATTAATGACACATATTTAAGATATTTTTAATCGACTTAATAAAAAAGGAGGTTTTTAGTTTGATATGTAGGTACGTAATATTGTTGGAAGTGAATAATGTTCGACTATCAGCTTCCCACCGTATCTCGTACATAGCAGGGTAGGCAAAGAGATTCTAGTTTTAAGACACTCCGTTCTATATTTTCTGCTGAATTATAGGGGCATTGCGTATTAAGCGTCGGAACTCAACGCCGCGCTTTGCCTCGACACTATTGCGAAGAAATGAAAATATAAATTTAAATAAATATTTCATTTTCTTGAGTGGGGATCGAACCCACAATCAGTTGCTTTTACAGCCACACATTTTTGAACATGATAATCCATTTAAACTTTCAAGCACGTGAGATTAATTTGGTAGGTGTATTTTGTATGTTTGTCTACGAAATTTCGGTTAGGTATACATCAAGTTAGAGAACTGTATAATAGTTTCATTAAAATCGGTTCAGTAATTTCAGAGATATGGGGAAAATTTTTATTATATTATAAAGAAGTATTCTTTAAATTTAAAATATAGAAAAGTGGTATATGAGATAGGTGTTCGCTGTGGAGTAAAGTCAAATAAAAGTAAGAAGCTGTAATATATAGTTATTTTTATATTCTATTGACACTCATAATAGTCTTAAGTAACGCTATAAACATGAAAGCATATGAAACCAACTCGCTTTCAAAAGAATTTACTGTGATTTCCAGTTAAATATAGAGCTATTTAAGAATTAATCCTAGAACATATAAAATACGTATTCATATAACGTAAAAAAACATATTTTTCTACCCTTGGGGTGGAGCTGCGAACAACTCACTACCTTAACTTATATATACATATAACTCAAAAACAATATGATTGTTAAAATGTATATAATCTTTATATTATATTATGAAATATGTTATACATTTTTCGCGATTGTACAATAAGAGCGTGGTAGAGCAACAGATAAGCTGGCAGAGTTGAGTGCTTCCATTAGTCAAGTCTGACGGTCTCACAGATTTACCGGAAGCAGAGATCCAATAGTACAGGTGTGATTTATACTTTAATATCTTTAAATATCACAGATTCATCTTGAGATTTCATTATTGAATTGTTAATTATAGATCATGGTAGGATATTATATGTGAAATGAGAGCCAAGTTCAATATTCATTAATGTGTCGAAATATCATAAAATATTAGTCATCGATTCTTGTAAATTTTTATTTTCAATTGGGAAGTAATTCAAGCTTAAGTAAAATTAAAATTAAGCGTTAATTTTTATATTAATGTATTAGTTTTTTGAGATTTTCAAAAAAAAATTTAAATAATATTAACAATATTATATTTATATATCTGTTTGATTTAAGTGTGAGTATTTAATATTAGAAAAAAAAACGGAAAACATTAATTCGGATTTGGATTAGAAATTACAGAGTTCTAATTCTATATATGACACTGATATGATTGTGATATTTGATATATCACATGAAATATCCTAAGAAAAACAACAAGACCGATCTCTTTATCAATAGGTAGACTGCCTTTATGTTTCAAAACAATGTTATCCGCATGTACGGCGTCTGTTTGCTATGGTTTAGTCGTACCCAGTCCTATACATACAAAGCGAGTGCGAGTTTGAGCCGATAATAAATTTATCCCGCATCGTTTTTCGATTCGCCTCCAAATTCGAAATGAAGAAAAAACGTGAAAAGATATGAGCTACAAATTTAGACCCGTGTCTTCTTAACCGTCACATGTCTACCAGATTTATACGTAAAAGGAAATGTCTTCGGAGGCGAACGCTTTTATTGAAATTGGTCGCATTACCATAATAATATTAGAGGGATTGGCAACCATCGACGAAGTGTAAAATCTTAGTACACTACTCCCAGTTATCTCCTCCAAGTACTGTAATCTACATACATTTTTCCTTGCCATTGTAGCGAATTCAATTATCCAATCTTTTATATTTCGAGCTTTGTTACATATCATTTTGATATTGGCTGCTCCAATCTGAACGATGAGATGTTAAATTGTTACGTATTCCCCCATTTTACGTAAGCCTATTCGGTTTTTCCTTTTATCTTGCTTTTCTATATTTAGTTGGGTATAGGAATTGAAGGATTTTGGTCCCCTCACAGTACAGTGTATTAGAGCTTAATATGAAATCTCAAATGATTGTTCTTCATTTTCTTATAAAATAAATATGTGCTGGCTTTCTCTTTCTTGGAAAAATTGTGTTATAAGTTTTGTCTTTTTATTATTTGTGAGCACTTTGAAAATAAATTTATAGAATAATATTCTTTTTTTGCTTATTAAACAAATCACACCATAGACATTGGTCGTCCGTGCCCTTTTTTTTACTTTTGTTTTTTGTTAATTTTGACTTTTTTATTTTATTTTAATATACTGTTTTACACAACTGAGGTCAGTCTTGAAAGAGCAGAACTCTAAACAATCGCAAAAATCAATGACGAAAGGCTGGAAGAGCCCACCTTAAAAGTTTTATGTAGACTAAAAGAGTCCTTTATTTAAAGAAAATTTTATACTTATTAAAAAAACGAAACGTGTTTGAAACGTGATAACAATTTTAAAATGTTGAAAAACATTATCTTTTATAAACTTTAATGTATGAGTATATTTTCACTAAGTAACAAACCAAGCGCGTATAGTATGTAGTAGTTACGAAAACTAAATAACAATGGAAATCACAATAGAGGAGGCGGTGTCGCATCGCGATCGTATTTCACAAGGCCTGGTCCACGTCGCGCTCTCCTCGTCCCACCATCACTCATAGCGGGACGGAAAAAAGGAATAAACTTACAAAGGAACAAATAGCAACACTTTAAGTGTACCACAATTTAAACGTCGCGAAATGGGATCCCAAGTAATGCTGCTATCAGTCTTCGTTAAATGCTATGTGTGCTGGAAAAATTGTATTTTATTTATTCATTTGTATGCCTATATATCATAGTTATGTATAGTTATATATCAGTCATAGTTATGTATTATATACATACACACGACTCATAACCGTCTTATTAGACTGGTTGAAATATAGCACAGATCGTCCTGCATATAGAATGGTAGGCAGAGGGAACCTGATCATGATACTCCGTTGTCAATTTTTGGTACAATTTGGAGATATTACGTGTTAAGTAGCGAAGGTACCGCTTTGTCTTGCTACTAAAGCGAGGAAATGAAATTAATTCAAAGCCCAGAGTGGGATTGAACTCACAAATGTACCGTTTGAAGTCAGAACACGAACAGAAGTTGTATCACTGCACCATGAGATCATCTTAAGCTTAAGGTATCAAAACAGATATTGTTTTAAGTAATACGACATGCAGTCAAGAGGAATTTGCGAGCAAGCTGTTAATCTTTACTTATATACCCATGTCGAACCAGTAGGTAGGATTTTTAAGGAAACGAAACAAGTGGACTGTACTGATGATAGTCATAATTTTTTTAGCTTCACGCTGTATCCCGCATACAACAGGGTAGGCAGAGGGACCATTTGTAAACCTAGTACTATGACACTTCGTTCTCTATTTCATTCCACACTTTTGATTTTGCGTTTCCAGTGGCGGTATTCAATGCCGCGCTTTGTTTCGTTACCAATAAATGAAAAAAAAAACCTTTTACCCGTTTACTG
Source organism: Heliconius sara (assembly GCA_917862395.2). Classification (NCBI taxonomy): domain Eukaryota; kingdom Metazoa; phylum Arthropoda; class Insecta; order Lepidoptera; family Nymphalidae; genus Heliconius; species Heliconius sara. Next base: position 2,930,561 of record OU860796.2, on the reverse strand, counting down.
ACAATCGAACTCATAAACTGTTGCGTTTACAGTCTACGCCTCTTTTCACGTAAAGATAACTAAATAATGATAAGTTTAAACGTCGTTATAACAACATATATATATATATATATATATATATATATATATATATATATATATATATATATATATATATATATATATATGTTTTGTAGATATTCCTAAATATACTTAGTATACTAAGTAATTTATATAAAATATTATATAAACAATATATAGATTAATCATTGTTATGAAATTTAATTCTTAAGATTTGCTTTTTCAAATATTTATTCATTCTAAAATAATATTAACGAAACACCTCTCGAGCAAAGATTAGAATTGAGAACAAAAAGAATTCGTCAAGAGGGATCTGAATAAAGAGAAACAAAATAAATACTTCAGAACATTGTTTTTAAAAATTTTAATCATTAACACAATTACTTAAAAACACCGAGGCAATGGTCAAACAAAACGAGGCAAAATGCCAACGGCGGACGTCAGATATCTTTTGTATTCAGTTGCAAACGTGTTTTGCAGTCGGAATCGCATATCTTAGGTATAGTGGCGGTGGGATTTATGTTTAGCTGAGTGCAAAGCTAAGTTTGCCTGAGAGTTGTCCGGTTCGGTGACAAAGAAACAATGGCCGACCCGGATATTCGAAGGAAAGTAGGTAAGTCGTGTTTTTCGGCGGTCCCCATCTGTTAGGGTCTCAGTATCTTTTTGTCACTTATGGCTAGTTAACTACTTGACACGGCTTTGCTCGATTATAAATAACTTCGTACTTTGTTATGTACAAGTTCGTTATTATTATTAAAGATAATTTTTAGACGTTTAAACATATTTAAAAAGAAATAAGACTTATGTATGTATATTTTTCAATTGTCTTATATATTAAACAACGTTATTATTAAGTATAATTTGCTTAGTGAGGAACGCTGGTAAGATATATATACATAAATATTGAATATTATAAAATTGTTCCAATTTTAAAAAAGAATATACAAAAAGGAAAAGTTAATCCATACATATAACAATTCGTATTAAGATTAAGCTAAAATGTTTGTGCGCTCACAGAATTTTTCATAAAAGTTTTTGCTATTTATATATGGAAAATATATCAGTTATAATTGAAGCTCCGTAATATTTCTATAATTTTAAGCTTTAAAACACGATATTGGGTCAAAGGATTAACTCTGTAAACATATAAGAATAAAATACAAGTTCACAAAAAAATCTTTATACGTGATGTTATGGCATAGTAGGACGCACAAGAACGAATACTCCAAATGTATCTAGAACAATAGCAATTTTTTTCTTTTTAATGTATTTTTATTAAGTTGCCCCTCACGTCCGACGAGAAAAAACTAATCTATACCAGTTATTATGCAATCAGGAGTACGGTCTGAAGATATTGAGAATATTTTACCTCGGGGATATTATCATCGAGTCTCTCTCTACAGTATTTTTTATTGTAAGAAAATGTAGAGAATACACAAATAGTATTATGTTTGCTTTTTATTTTTTATAATAGGTTTGAAATGTTTTTATATTTTTATTCATCATAATTTTTTATTTATTGAAAAATAAATGAATTATTTACTTATAATTTTTGTTCGCTCTGTCATCAGCACGGGTGAGTTCCGCCACTCAACACGTAATGCTTCGAAAAATTCAACGGAAAGTGGAGAAAAGAGTGTCTTAATAATAGATTCCCTCTGCTAACACGCAGGAGGCGTGTAGAATACAGCGTGAAGATAATTGATTGATTTATTCAAAACACTATATAAACTATTAGATTAATTTATATAGTTCTTGAAAAAACGTTAAAACCAATTTAGTGATATTTTTACAAGAAATATAAAAAAAATCTTTGGTATAATTATTTTTATTGAAAATTATATTAGGAATATCCTATATATCATTTGTAATTTATAGATTCGCACAGAATCCATATTTTCTTAAAAATTATTCCGAAATGCGATAGATATTCTTTTACTACTCATTAACGTATCGCTGAATCTGAATTAGTAGAAGAAAATTATAAAATTTAAGTAAAAATAAAAAAGTAACTTCTCCAACCTATTTTAGCACATGTGTTGAACACTCTATATTACTACAATAGCCTATTTTAGAAAGATTGTGGCGGCGGGAGAACACAACTGTGCAATTTCACTTACAAAATTCAAAATGGATAATAATTTATTGTTATTAAGGTTCGTTTTCCTACAGCGTAAAGCTAAAAAAAATATGTAACTGTAAATGGGATTTAACCTTACAATCGTCGTATGTAGTCAGATAATGGCCCACTGAATCAAGACAGCCTCATTATTTTTCAGCTCTTGAATAATGCAAGATTTTCAAAATCAAAGCTTTTATATGAGACGACAATGTATACTCAGAATATGTGTCGTTCAAATATACCTCGTTAGTACGTTTTGGAATACCAATGAGTTTGTGTGAATATCTGGTGCACTAAATAATAGGGTGTAAGATTTGATAATGTAATTTATTTAGGGGATAAGATATTTATTGAAATATGTTATCTATCATAACAAAGCAAAGTTACTTGTAATTTATTCTATTAATATTAGTTTTGTGATGTTGATCCATTTGTGAGATCATTATAAGTTAGTGGATCGAGTGCAAGACCAGAAAGCGGCTGATATGTTAGGTAAACGCACCTCACACGCCCATAGTCGCGTCTCGAGTGTTGTCGAGTGTGTCTACGTTCAAATAAGAACACCAGAGTTCCAGGACATACAATAGCATCACTTCTGAGACGCACGTACTCATACTACTACATATATCGTAGCAATCGTTGCGTAGTAGTAAAATAGCATCACACACTTACTGATCATATACCAAGTCGTAGAATCCCAGTGGTATACAGTATGTCAACGACCAACGCCATACAGGCATAGCTTACGTACCGCGAGCGTACTACGAGACGGTATTAGCCACGGCATAGTTAATGTCGCTATAACAGTTCACATAAGCCCATCACCTCAGCAATAATTGTATTTGGATTTTATAGAGTAGTTAAAACCGTAGCTTCATTTAAAGTGGTGATGACACTTCCACTGACGGTTGCGACACTCGGGACGTCTATCTATGAACTACTCTAGATTAATATGTAAAAAATATGTGGATCTTAATATACATAATTAGAGTATTGACATGCATATTATTATTGTTTATTTATTTATTTTTTAATACATTTAAAATTCATAATTCATTCCCAAGGTACATACAAGTCACAAGTTACGTTTATGCTTAACTTTCCAATTGCGCAATGCAGATTTTAACGCGGTGTTTACCAGTAAACAGAGATTCCAGGGAAGATTTTTATGTATATGTCTTAAAAACATCATTAAAGTCGTTAGTAGGTTTTTAGCTTCACGCTGTATTCCGGGTAGATAGAGGGAACCATATGTCAAGGCACTTCCGTTAACTAATTTCCACTGCAATTAAACTAAACGCAGTGCTTTGTTTTTTACTTTGATGGTAAATTAAAAGAAAATATTAACTATTTAATTCCCCGAGTGAGAATTGAAGTCGAACCCGCAACCACCGCACTTATAGCCTCACATTTTTACGCCATGACGGCCTCGGCTAAACAAATATTACTCAAGTTAAAAAAAAAAGTTATTACTGTGCTTTACAAAAATTCTAGTGTGCCTGAAAAATACCAACACGTTGTACATTCCGAATATGATAGAATATAAGGAAAAGAATTTCGCAACTTTTACGTAGTCTCTTCTCATTTAGACTCGGGTCTACAAGTGTCACATTTTGTACTCGCTACGAATTGCTACTGAACATGTGCTGTTTTAAGGTTTAGAGTGTCACTCAACATGTAATTGCATGCTGTTTTTTGGAAACATTTTATATTTTACATTTAATATTGTATGCACATAGATATTTCTGTTTGTATATGTATGTTTTTACTTAGCTTCTCGCATACAGTGGGAGAAGAGGCAATACACTGTTAAGACATCCCGTTTCATACTTTACTTCCAATTTTTCGAGAGTTTGTGTAAATATTTTCCATATTGAAGAGTAGAAGAAGTCGAATCCCATAACTGTCGGCCATTTTCCAGCCAGCCAGCAGCTGCCAGCTTTCGTCTATAACCGTCGTGTTTACAGTCAGACGCTGTTCCGCTCTGCAAACAAGACATTATAAGTAGTTCATATTAGTAAATAAATAATTGTATATTTCAAGCAGGCGATGTCACGAGCGGGACGCTAGCTAGTTATATAAATTTAACACAATTAAGCTAAAATAAGAATATATTTTTACTAAATAGTAGTAGTTAGGACTAGAAACTTTAAAAATTAAAGACAAGCTCTGTTAACCTAATCATTAAGCAAAATGTCGCAGACACTCTAATTGGACAATAGAATGTCAGTATTTAGAGGAAAATTTCAGTCACACTCGTTTTATATAGACTGACGAAGTGAACGAACAGTCTTATATAGTTTTAGTGTAAAATAATTCATAAGTAGTACTGTAGAACGACAGGTTGTGGGCTTAATTCCCACGAGAAGTAAGAAAGGTAAATATTTAATATTATCGTATATTTGCTTTTGTATCGAGGCAAAGCGTGGTGTTGAGTTCCGTCGCCGTCCATAACTCGGCGGAAACTGGGGTGTGGATTGTCTTAACACTAAGCTCCTTCTGTCTACCCTGCTGATATTGCTGCCTTGCGAGATACAGCATGAAGCTGTATATGTATACATAATTTGTGAGTAAGCGTTCTTTAACAAGAATATTATATACATACATCGGTAATGTTTAAATGAGGTAAATAATATACCTACACAGAAGAATAATTTTAAAAGCATAATGTAGTGCCAGAGGCAAAGGCTTGCAACTGTAAACGCTAAATAAATATATATTAAAAAGAAAATATAGTTGTAGTCGTAACTGAAACAATTTTTTAAAGCGGAATTTGAATACCTTGTAATGAAGTGATATTGTGAAAACTATGGTAGCGGTTTCAAACTCTATTCAGTTCAAGAATGCATCGGGTTTCGGTAGAAAGCGGATAGAATAGAATAAACTTTATTGCACACTTGATTTATGTGTGCAATAAAGTTAAAGAAATATATAAAATGAACAACAAATAAATAAAAGGAAAAAATAAGCAAGTATGCAAAGGCGGTCTTATTGCTTTAAGTAATCTCTACTAGACAACCTTTGAAACATAACGGATAATTTATAATAAGAAAAAGGGTGACAACGTCTCCGTGCAAATTTAATTTAATGAAATTAAATATATGATAATATAAATTAATAATATAGAATAAACTTACATACAATATGTTTAACGTTTATATACTATACACATACATACATATATTGAAAAACAATATATACTTACACACATATATTCTTAAACGTGTGTAAAAATATATACATAACGTAACAAAGAATCGCAGATTTCACAGTAAAAGACTTACAATAAAATAGGGTATGAGAAGTTGGTAATTTAAGGAAATTATCACAACGGGATCTAAAACGGAGACGAAGAAGTGATTCGGAACTAGGTTCCGAATCACACGAAACAGAATCGATCTTTTAAATATGAAGGATAGAGATAGTTGTAGAGGATGGAATAGAGGAGAGTCAGCATGCGGAAATTTCGGCGATGGCTTCCTAAGCCATTCAAACTGACGACGATGATCAGAAACATGATCAAATTTTTGTAAGCTGGAGATAAATTTAATACAGAGATTTAGTAAACGCTCTAGTTTAATTAATTGTTCCTCAGATAAGTCTGGGTAACACGAGTCGGCGTAGCCTAAATTCGGTAACAGTAATGTATGAGCTAGAGCAGTTTTGGTTTTATAGGTAGGAAATATTTCCATCGTTTGAGCGATCCGAGCGTGGCAAATAGTTTACGGCTAATCTCAGCTATCTGTACTGACCAGGATAGGGAATTGTCTATAATAATACCAAGGTTATTAATAGATAGACTCAGGCTCAAATCAACGCCGTCAAACTGGATAGTAGGGAGGCTATTCTGTCAAGTTCTTTTAGTAGCTTAGAGCTACCAATAATACTGACCTGTGACTTGGCAGGATTGACTGTTAAGCAGAAAGATTTGCTCCATCTACTAACATTCTGCAAATTTTGGTTAAGCTTTTGAATAGCCTCACTAATATCATCCAACGGGGCGGTTAAGTAAATTTGAAAGTCGTCAGCATATAGATGAAAGGAAGAGGATATGTTTTGGGAAACTGAATTAATAAAAATGGAAAAAAGGAGAGGATGGGGACACCACCTTGGGAAACACCAGCGGCAGGAGAGCAAAAGGAAGATGACTTGTCATTGGCTTGAACGTACTGTTGCCGATCAAATAAATAGCTTCTGAACCACTCAGTGGCTTCAGGAGAGATATTTATTGAATGCAGAACAGCAATCAAGAGATCAGTAGCAACGGTATTAAAAGCGTTACTAAAGTCCAGCAGTAACGATTTCTTTGACTATAGGTTTTCTCTGCTTACTGCTATATGCGGGATAAGACACCAATCTATAAAGAAACCCTATATATTTAGTCAATCAACTTTAATTTACTCCAAAACATTAATTTTAAAAACATTATTTTAAAATTTTTATTTTAAAAATTGTAACACTCTTGACAGTTGTCAAGTCCTACTACTTTTAGAGTCGAGCTTAAAAGTTTAAAACTGTCGTCCGCCAAGTCACGCGCCGTTGACCTAGTGATTTAGGAACATGATTCAGACCAAGACATATTTCCTGGCTTGACGACGTGGTCTCTATTTGTTAGGCTCTTTTATTAGGTTATCTTTCATACTACACGTTGTACGTAGCTGGTGAAATTGTTTATTTTTACATTAAAAATTTTAGTACATTTTTTCATTTTATTTTGTTGAAAGTAAGGTTTAACATTAAAACATTGATATTTATTGTAATGAGGCGGACAATCATCTTATCAAAATGGAGTATATTAATTACATATTTAGAAAGATATTAAACCTAGGTCTGCCTTGCTATGTGTGGAAGTTACATAGGGGTTAAAAATTAAAATCTATTTCACGCTGTATCCCGCACACAGCAGGGTAGTCATAGAAAACCTAGTGTTAAGTCACTCCGTTCCCCACTTTCTGCCAAATTCTGAAGATATTGCGTGTTGAGTGGCAGACGTCAACGCCGCGCTTTGCCTCAACACCAGAGTGAAGAAATGGAAATATAAATTTAAGTAAATATTTCATCTCCTCGAGTGGGGATCAAACCCACGATCAGTCCGTTTTACTAGCCTCAATACTTTACTTAATAATTATTTATTTTTAATATAACAACTACTAAATTATAGTTACTATATTACGAAAGTTAATTTAGTATCTACATTATTTATAAAGGCTAAAAAGACGACTCTGGGACTAGATGGTATTCCAGGATATTTTTAGAATCTTGGTAATATTTGATCATGGAAATGGACAGATTCCGAGGACGTGGAGGGAAAATGAAATGTGTCTGCAGAGCAAGGAGGATCGTCCTTAGGATACTCCTTTCGCATGTGATAAAAAATAAAATTTTATGTAATTATAAGTAATATTCAACTTTTGATTTATATATATATAAAATCTTAACTTTTGATTTATATATATATATCTTGTTTCTACAAAATATACGTGCAATGTATATATTATAAAACATACATCGGTGCCTAGTTCACATTTGTTCTAGAGAAACAATTCATATCAAAAGAATGAAGCCATTGTCCAGCCTCCCAAATGGTAATAGTTGAAAACAATGCAATTTGGTCAGTAATAGGTTCAGTCGTTATACCGAAGAGGAGTTCAAATATGCCTTTGGACCGGCTGTAAAATGTCACGTCCCTAATGTTTGAGCTTACATTATGGGCACTACTATTTGTCTTACACTTTCTACCCTTTCATTAAATACATTTTGACCCTTTTAAAATGCTATAGCAATCTGTTAATGTAACTGTTACTGGACGAATTAAGTTAATATAATATATTCCATATATAATTTTGAATTACGGTGCATTAGCTATTTATTGTATGGCAATGTCTATGAATTTAATTTTATATTTCTATTTAGTTACAAATATACTTGTTAGAGTCGAACGCTGTACTGTATCGTAATAAACCGAATCAACACTTATTATTACGAAAAGAAATATTTCTCCTTCTTTGCCTTGTTTTATGTGGGATTTTGGTATTCAAGAATTCCAAAATTACTTATACCAATTCCTATTCCAAAATTCTAATTTAAAAATTATGAACGTTTTCGCACTTGATATGCTTTGTTACAGTTTTATACTATAATTTTCCATCCTAGCCTATGTTTTTATATGTAATTCTGACGTTATTGAGTGACTGATAGTCAGAAGCACAGACAAAAGTACTAGACATAAAAAGTTTAAACTGTAATGTAAGTGTATATATGTTAAAGAGTGTAGCGGAGCAAGAGGATTTGTCGAAATTCCTACGGAAACAGGAGAGAACCAAATTTTAATTTTTTTTGAGGTCGATGCTAGTTACAAGCAAATATTTAAAGATAAGCCATATTGCTTTATACTATGTGCGTAAAAGAATTATTTATTGTAGCTTCAGCTTCACGCTGTATCCCGCACACTGCAGGGTAGGCAGAGGGAACGTAGTGAAAGACACTCCGTTCCCCACTTTCTGCCGAATTCCGAATATTTATTGTAGCGATACATAAAATGTGAAAAACAAAAGAAAATCTGGCCGAAGAACGAATCAACCAGTCTTGTTAATCCGACATTATCCGACAAGATTACAAAGAGATATTTTACTTTGAATACAAAAAGATTCCGCAACTGTATAAATTGTTGAGTTAAAATTTAGAGACGATTTTTTGATAATAGCCATTGATGGTCGTTTGCTTACAAGTACAACGGTTATATTTGAATGTACTTAGATTTACTTAGAATTTAAGATACTGCTTTATTTGATGCCTTTTGATGGTCCGCCCTCGTTTTAGTGAATTGAAAAAAATATTAGACAGTTATCTAAATATTTATCTGCATTGAGTGTTTATTTCCTTGGAAGTTTAAAATTCAGTCTAGTTCTTTGAGGCCGTTTGAGGCCGGTCGTGGCGCAGCGGCACGAAGTGTGACTGTAAAACCGACTGGTTGTGGGTTTGATCCCCACTCGAGGAGATGAAATCTTTACTTAAATTTATATTTCCATTTCTTCGCTCTGGTGTCGAGGCTAAAGCGCGGCGTTGAGTTCTGCCACTCAACACGTAATGCCTTTAGAATTCGGCAGAAAGTGGGGAACGGAGTGTCTTAACACTAGGTTCCCTCTGCCTGCCTGCTGTGTGCGGGATACAGCGTAAAGCTGATTTTTTTTATTTTTTCAGTCTAGTTCTTTGATTATGGTGTTTAGAGCCAGTTAAATAATAAATCACTTCACCAGTATCATTACATATGAATAATATACGAAAGCCTCTATTATAATTGCACTACATATAATTTTCAATATTACTTAGTCATATTTTGATAAAAGTTATGCTCATATAAGTATTATTATTATTAGCACTCGCTTTTAACGTAAAATGGTAAAAAAAAACAAAACATTGATCAATAAGGATATGTTATATTACAGAATCGGACTTTACGTCAATATATCTAATGTTTCTTTTAATTAAGTTATAAATTACGAGTTATATAGACATATAGATTATAATAAATAAACGTCAAGCTTATAACATATCGAAAAGGCAAATTTGTCGCTTATTTGAAATGCAAATATCATCGTAGCCGTCGAATCGACATTTCAAAATGCGGGGAATTATTTGTATCAAATAACATAAATATGTTGCTGTATTACTTGTAATCTTAGATTAAAAGATAAAATTTGTAGAAGTGGCAATAAAACTACTGAAGATCGTACGCAAAATTTATTAACATTTTTCATTATTTCATTATTAATTTATAATATCGATTAACTTTTTTTTTGTAGTTTCACGCTGTATCCCGCACATAGTAAAAGGAATCTGGGAATATAGTCTTAAGATACGTTTCAAATTAAGATACGAAACCCAATCCCCCCCCCCCCATTCCTCATTATACGCATAAGTTTTGAGGCATTACTTGTGGTGTCAATTCTGCTCTTTGCCTCGTTACCAAAGCGAGGAAATTAAAATATTAAATATTTCATTTCGCCAAGTGGTAATCGGATCCTTAATACACTAATTAATAAAATGTTACGGTGGATTTTCATAAAAAAATGTAATTATACAATCTTATCTCATTTCATACCTAGACGAATTCGCTTGAGAACTTATAAAAAACCTGGCTACATGTGTATGAATTAACAACTTCTTCAAATATGGCTCATGGAATTTCTATCTCATGTTTTTAATTCATTACTAACCTTACCTGAAACGTTGCCGCTTTCATGTTCATCAAAGCTGAGTTATTTGTAGGTCCTTTGCCTTTATATGAATGTTTTCTATGCTCCGACTAGTTTATATTAAATATAATTATTTGAGTTTATTTAGAACGATGTAATTTTATTTAGTAGATACTTGGGGAAAAAAATATGTTTGAGATTTTTTTATGTTTCTATTTCGATTTCGTTTCTATTAGATGTTAATTTTCTTGCAAATTAATTGAATAATAAAGGACATTGTGGCTCAGTGGTAGAGCGTGCGAGCACTATGATTGCGGTAATGATCCCAACTTGAGGAAATTGGAAATTATTTTCATTCCCCTACCTAAGACAAAGTGCGGTGCTGAGTTCCGCCAGTCAATACGCAATGCTTTCGGGCAATTGCACTCCTGCTGAAAGCGGTGAGGTGAATATCTGGATAATAGGATCTCTCGAACTATGGTGTTATAAGTGGGATACAACGAGAGTAAAAAAAATCATTGACTTCACAAAAAAATTATATTATTATTTTTTAATGTTGACTATATATCTTTACACGATTTTGACTAGGTATATTAAATGCCTTTACAGAAATTGAAGCTTAAAACAAATACAGCACAAATAAAACGGCTGTTGGCCAGTTTTCAAGAAAACCGGCTGAATTGGACCTATAGTAAATCAGTTTATATACGGGCATTCCTGCCCACTAGGTTTGCAATTCTCGTCTAACATAAATACGTAGAAGTGTGCAGGTTTACTTGGAACTTATGTTATTTTATATTTAATATACTTGATAGATTTAATACTGGATTCATTAATTGTGTGTGAATTGTGCTTAATACCACGTTTTTCAATTTCAGGCTAATATAATAATTATTATATTAGCCCAATATAATAATAATATAATAATTATTTCACTGGGTGTTGAATGCCAAAACGCTATCAGAGCGCGAAATAAAAATAATTTATTCTCTGGTTTGAGGAATTGAAATCGAACTCACAACCATACAGTCAGATGCTACTAATATACCACAATGGTCTTTACGATAAGTATTATAAAATAAAAATACGAAATGTGAAAAAAATATACATAGGTTTTGATCGATAAATGAGACGACCATAATAACTACAATGAATACTATTGAAGCTTATAAAACATTATTTTCTTCAATACATAGGTAAGTACACGTGAAAGGAAATGATTAACTTTTATGTATGTTTGAACAAAATGAATTTGGCATCGAGCGAGGCAATCGATGTAACGCGCTAAGACGGCTATTCGCACGCGTGACACGTAGCGGGAGCCGAAGAGACTTTTTTTTTGCAAAAATTATGATCTGCCGTTATATTGTGTTGGCGAATTTTATTCACATTCACACAATTTTACTGGAGTAATTTGTAGGGCATTTAATGTAATCGTCCTTTATAAAAACATTGGCGACAATGTATGAGTTCATTTTGGATTTTATTTCCTTTTTTGTGTACGTTTCACTTGGAAAATTACAAAGGTACTCGTGTAGCGCAGTAACGAAAAATTTCGATTTTTCATTTTTTTTAATGTCTTTGTGACGCTATAGACTACAGCAAGGCGTATTTTAGATGGCCGGAACAGGCCTCCGAAAAATGGAGCAAAATACTTCATGCAATCCTTGCATACCTCTCTCGCGCCATCCATTTCATCTTTATCCTCTTTATACATGCTCTTTAGAGATCCTTATGTTTTTTATGTAACCTTTATTGAGTATTATTGAAGTTTCAAGCTTATTTTTTATGGCTAACCGAGGTCTTCTACTTTACTTACTTATTCTTCTATTATATGCCGTTTGGATTCCACATAAAGCGAGGTAGCCAGAGAAACCTTTCATGACACTCCATTTCTTACACACCATCCACACGAGAAATTAGATGCTGAGTGGTGGAAATCAACGCCATGTTGTATTTGTTTTGTTGTTGTCAGAATGAAGAAATCACAATGTTTCACTCCACGAGTGAGAACCGAACCCACAACCGTCGCGTTTTCCCACAATCGTCATAAGGCCCCGAGTAATCAGCTATACTAACTCGTAATATAATAATTATTCTCTATTAAGCAGAAAACTTAAGCATCTAAAACAGTAAGGGCGTAATTTTATTATAAACAAGAGACTATTATTTGAAACTCATTAATAAATCAGCGCAAAATTTTGCCTAAAGAAATATTTATCTCAATTTGTTTTGCAAATCTCGCTCGAAATGTACTCGATTTTTAAGGAAACAAGAAACAAACGAAAACAAGATATTCTTTTGTTGGGAAATTAAACCAATTTTGCAAATCGGATAAGGTATAAAAAAATGTTCGGCAAAGTTGAAGCGTGGTGTGGATTTAATGAGTGTTATTTAATAATCGATGTCCTAAAAATGTCTTGTAATGTTATGTAAATTTCTTTTAATTTTGTAAAAATATTTATTCGGTATTATTTATATTTTATCAAAACATAGTTGTTATTACTTTCGCTTATAAGTTTTAAGTGTGATAGAGTACTAAATATTTTTTTTAAAAAACGAAGGAGGCCAGTCGTGGCGGAGGGGCACAAAGTGTGACTGTAAAACCGACTGGTTGTGGGCTTGATTCCCACTCAAATAACTTTGGATTCTTCCTCTGGTGTCGAGGCAAAGCGCAGTATTGAGTTCTGCCACTCAACACGCTATGCCTCCAGAATTCGGCAGAAAATTGGTTTTTTTTCTTCAAAAAAAATTTATTTTCTTCAAAAAAAAAACGAAGAAGCTCGCCTTAAATTGTATCTTCTTTGGTCCCGCTGACAAGGTAGGTCGTCAGACTGTTACAATGACAATATTGTATTGCTGTCCGCTTCGCACTCGCTTACCAATTTTCAGGTTAATCAGTCTGTGTTATGTAGGTTAAATTATTAACTTTATAAGATTTCTTTAAATAGATATAGGTAAAGCTGATTAAAAACATTAAAGCTATGTATAAAATTTAGAACGCAACATGTTTTAAACTCACTTATGTCGCAATTTGTGTATTAAATAATAATAACGCCATCTTCACGCTGTATCCCGGTACACAGCAAGGTAGGCAGAGGGAACCTAGTGTTAAGACATTCCGTTCCCCATTTTCTGCTGAATTCTGGAGGCATTGCGTGTTGAATGGCAGAACTCAACGGTGCGCTTTGCCTCGACACCAGAGTGAAGAAATGGAATGAAATAATGTGTGAATAACATTTTAGAATATACTGACAAATTCACAAAATCATATTTTTTTGTAATCAATAATAAATCAAAATTTAGATCCATCTAGAAAAGAAAAAATTGAAAACACAATAAATTATTTTCGTTTACTTACATATTACATAAAGCAAAATCAAAATTTATCGAATTGAAAATCTTCAAAATGTAATAGTACAGTACAATTCGGAGCAAGCAAATTGGCAGTGATTTCAATATAGGATAGGAAACCGCTTAGCATGTCTGAGACCGTTTGCCCCCATTTAGACAATGTTTGTTAATATACCGCAGAATTGTTAGCGCGGAAGATTAACATGCCCCCCGAAACAACGATTTTGATATTATTTAGTTTTAGAATACATCGATATGTAATAATTTGTTTAGGTTTCTAGTGATTTTTTGATTTATGTAAATGTTGTATTTTATATTATACATTTTTTGGAAGCCCAACGTTGCGAAAAATTTGTTGAAGTAAGTGGTACATTCTACACACGTCCCAAATGAAGAAGAACAAGAAAGAAAGAAGTGAAAACTAGAACGATGAATTATTGAATATATTGAACTTGGTTCTCATTTCTTATTTATATTTTTGATTCACTATACAACTGTCACAATATAGCAGACATTATGTATGGAGAACTTACTCATTTAATGACATAAAATCATTAAACGCATAACCTTTTTATTCCACAATCGGTTAAAGAGGTGAGTTTAGTAAAATAAAATAAAAAAAAAAACCTCAAGTTATTATTCAGTAAAATGTGTGCATTTCGCTGAGGGGCGCAAACATGGAACCTTGTCTTAAAAATGCATTTTATGCAAAAAAAATCTTTACACAGAGCTTGCTTGCGTTTGCTCGCTATTATAATAAAGTTGCGGCTGCGTTAATATCGTTAACTTTTCCACAAGCACGTAAATATTCATTATTCCTATGGTGCTCCTCTGTCTCTAGATTTATCTTTAGATTTATATAACACTGTGACATGAACAATATCGTGTATGAGGAAGCACTGATGTAAGCTTTTGTCGTGCAATTCATTTATTGCTATTGCTAGATAGGTTGACGACGATGACGGTTCGTGAATGACAGACGGCGGATAAATAATCGATGACCGATCTAGAATATCTATGAGTGATAATGTTTCAATATTACTTTTTGAAAATCACCTTTTTTAATCTGTCACCTAGTATAATTCAGCTTATCATAAGGTTTTGCTCAAAAAAAATGAACTTATACTACGGAATACTATTATTAAATAATAAATATATATCTTGTACTTACATTTTCTTATAAAAAATCCAGTACAATTACAAATTACATTAATTACCAACACAGGAATGTATGCGGAACACTATAAAATGCAAAATAAATATTAGCACCACCATTATTTTGGCAAAACAAAGAGGTTCCGAGTGAAATTTAAATAGATTAACCCTAGCTGGCGTAAGAATTTCATATATTCGGCGTACAGTCGTCACTGCCTGACATCTGTCTTTATAGAATTTTCAAGTGACCAGAACAACACTTATATTAAACGGCCTACGTTTTTCTTTAACTTATTTCCTTTTTTTGTATGTAAAGTGTACAAGTACAACATGTCAGTTAGTTATCTATTTTATATAGCTAAAATTCGTTCCCGACCTCATTTCGTATATCGTATTCATACAAGTACCCACAATGGCCCTCTTGAGGTTGAGAGTTAAAATATATGTATTTCCAACTGATCTCGAGTTCTTATTCACATTTGGTTTAATTTTGATATTTTTAAATTACTTAATTAAAGTTATGTCAGTGAATGGAGTTTCGTTGCTGTATGATATAAATATGTTTTGGGTGCGCTTTTGAAGGGATGTGAATGCAATTTTTATTTCGTATATTGATTCTAAAACTCTTTGATTATATAGTTTCGATCTCTACTGTAGCAGACAGAGGGCGGTGTTGAGTTCCGCCACTTGACAAGAGTGAGAGTATGAGGACCAGAGTGTTCCAATACTAGGTCCCCTCTGCATATATTGCTTTGGGAAAATTGTAAAGCGGCTTCATATGTAAAATAAATAATTTACAATGCAATTTTCTTTTATATCATTTTCCTTTTCCTTTGTTGCTTAAATATACGGTCAACAGCTGCCGCTATTAATTGATCACACTTCATTAGTGCGGCGTGGGTCAAGAGGTGTCTGCTTGAAACAACTTGTTTACAATCTAGAACGATACAAAAAAATATATAAAATTAGGATAAAATAAAGATTTTAGATGTAGATATTTTTTATAGAAAAATAGAATATATTTTAAAATCACATTTAATTATAACCAAAGTAGTCTTGTTCGTAACTTTGCAATGCAAATTTATTCTTGTATGTGCAGCACATAACCTAATACTGTACTGTACTGTTCTGTACTCGAACATGAAATATGAAATGATAATGTTAATACAGAGAAATAGAAATAGAAGTTTTACTGGCTTCGTTACGTTGGAAATTGTAACGCAATAAAACTAGTGCAGCGTTGATTAACACCTACATATCTAATCAGCTACTAAAGAAGCTTACTGCATATTGAACGCTATGCTTCTAAAGCTATGCTTCACGAAATATTTATAAATATACAAGCGTATCCGCGCGGCTGCGCCCGCTTGAACTATACTATGGATTAGTAAGGAAATATAAGCCTAAATAATCAATATAAGCCGAGAAAGAATAATAATTAGAGAAAATTGTTATTAAGCGAAAAAATATCTGTGTAATTGAAATGAAGTAAAAGTTACTAAAGGAAAATATTATTAAAAAAACTAAACAAAACCAGCTATATTATTAATATTACACGTATACGTAAATTTTAAATATTAAAATTAATATAGTACGAAATATAATATATACAATAATGTGTTATCGAGTTTTATTTAGATTTTTTAAGGTGATTACAATATGTTCGTTATATTATCTACTAATAGCCCGCTCGCGGCTTCGCCCGCTGAAACTACATGATTATTGATTCAATAAACAGAATTGATTGACAACTATAATGACTTCTAATGATATTTTTTTACTACATTATCGTAATTTCTATAAGAATGTTGATATTTGATATTTATAAAATATACATAAAGCTAATTATTTATTATACGTATATATTTTTGTAACATTACTTTTTTATCTATGTTATTTAAGTCTCATTATAATTTTAAAACTCTGTTAAATGTGCTGATGTCAGTGAATAATTTACTTTACTGCTTCAAAAACAGCCTTAAGTGTTAAATTATTGATTTGGGCAAGAATTCATAGTATTCTTTATAAAATAACTGTAATAATTGCATATTAACTCCAGTACAGTTTTTAAATTAGTTACATATATTATTAGATAAATGTACAATTGGTAAATATGTAGTTATTACAGTGTACACGTAGATAAGATTTTTTAGGAATTTTTATACAGATTTATTTCAAGCGAACGAACGAAGCGAGGATGTCACGGTGAGAATGAAGAAGAACGTGCTCAGCTGGTTTGGGCACGTCGAACGAATGAGCGAGGAAAGAATGGCAAAAAAGATTTATGATGGAAAAGTGAGTGGTAAGAGAGGTAGGGGGAGACCTCGTTTGACCTTCGAAAACACAGTATCAAAGATACTGGAGGAAGGTCACGTAAAAGGCATGAGGATCCCTCGGAGGGCATGTATGAAGAGGTTGATGACAGTGGACGAGGCGAAAGAGGTATGTAGAGACCGTAGCGTTTGGCGCTCCGTTCTCTCTGACTACCCTGCTAGGGATAAAGCGTGAAGTTAAGTTAAGTTAAGAACGAACGAACCAAAAAATCTATGCATGTACTTAATATTTCATTAAAAATTAAATCGAATTGAATTACGACTTAATTACGTGAAGTAGTGGCTTTATGCCACTGCATTTCGCATCAGGTAATGCCGGGCCCCGGCGCCCAACCCACCTTAAAGGCCGGCAACGCATCTGTAACTCCTCTAGTGTTGCATGGTGTCGTGGGCGGCGGTAGTCACTTACCATCAGGTGACCGAACGCTCGTTTGCCGTGTCTCTTCCATAAAATATATATATATATATATATTTATGAAAGTAAATCATAACATAATTAAATTTTGTTTACTTTATTGTATAAAATATTGTGAATAGTGCTTCAAAAATATATATTTTTATCAATAGTCATATAACTAAGACGTTTCGAATGTCATTCTTTAGCCAAGAATCTTACCAGTTGTAACGATCCATACCAGAATTAAAATGTGTAGGTAAATAATATAATTAATTCAAATTCAAATTTAGTTCATTTCTTTAACTACGCGTTCTATTCACAAGTAATGTTAAAGGGACGTAATATACCGTAGATAAAACACGAAGATATAAAATATATTTATTAAAAATATATTTAACAATTATATTCAAACGTTATGTATTATCTTTTAAAATACATAATAACATAATTAATATTATTGTAAAATATCATGTTGGCTGAATAAGCTACCGTCAACGTCATCGTCATGTTTTAGGAAAAAGAAACAAAAGGGAGATGGCGGACGCGTCTGAGGAAGGATGGATGTTTTAAATGTTTAGAGAAGATTTAATTTATAATTAACATGTATCTAGTTATATTTAATATATAAAAGCATGTGAGATCATGTCTGCAATTGTGATATAAGTATTTGAGGTTGCTAAGATAAGTTATAAGTGCTTTCACTATTTACAATTGGTTGCTTTGAAATACTTCGTCGGTAAGTTTTTAATAGATTATTATTAAAACAAAGAAGAATGATATTAATACATATAATGCCGTCAATATCCAGAGATAAATATTATTTATTTAGTAAATGGAAATAATTACATGAAGATGTTTTGTGAGGTATGTAAAATTACAATTATATTAATGTACGCAGAATGCCTGCCGCCATCTTTGTTAGATGCGTGTATGGGAATTGTGAAATGAGATTTAAATAGGTTTGGTGAATTATAATAACTTATAAATGTAATTTCTATATATATTAGTAAATATTTAACATGTTATTATAAAATGAAATATAAATATAATATAATAGTATCATTTATAATATGATATAAAACTATTATTTCAAAATATATATTTACGATTTATACGACTGATAGAGTTCATTGACCCTACTATTAAACAATATAGTCACAACCGACTGCTGCTTGGCTTCGCTGGTACTAATGTGTTTGGCTAGGTGAATTGCTATGGCATTTAATATTATATTTAGATAGTTTCGCGGTGCCTTGCGCTGCGTTAACGATAACACTTAGTGTATGATGGATAGGTGTGTGATGCTGCTTTATGTCCTGGTACTGGTGTATGTAGTAGTGTCCGCCCGTCTCATACGGGTGTGTGGTGCTATTTTATGTCCTAGTTCTGGTGTACGTATATAGCAGTGTCCGCTTATTTGTCTAACGCTTAGTTTATCGTACTAAACATAATGCGTCAATCGACTGATGTCGAAGACATGCTTATAATATATAGCCGGGCGTCACTGGTGCTGACATATTTGATATAAGCGAAATGTTTTAGTGGAGTTGGATTCTGCTGCTGAGTTTCTTCCGCCAGTTCTTCTCAGCACTGAGGTTCTTTACTGAACTGGTAGTAGAATCGCGCTTACTTGGAGTCGCTGGCTGTTCTAGCGATAACTGAGTATTTTCGATTAATGATTTCTATATTACATTCCCACAACTCTGAGTCTAGTGTCAGTTCAGACAAGCAGCTGCAGGGTGTGTGCTGTGCGTGTTATTCTACGACGATTCTGTTTAAAAATGGCGTTACAATAACAGTGAATATAAATTATATTAATATTGAAACTAAGGCATATAATAAAAGCACGTAGGTAATAAATATAATATGAAATATATTATATTAACGAATTAATACGAATATAACAAACACGTCACAATATACATACAGATTTTAATATTATTAAGATACAATTAATAAATATATAGTTATAAGCAAGACACACGAAGGTTAAATGAGTATATTAATATAACGCCCTCTAAAGAAACAAACTGAAGTGGATTCACATAATCGGCCGCCTGGCGGTAGGGAGTTCGATCTGATATGTGAAGCAGAGAGTTATATGTCATGTAATTATGGCTACGGCCTATATATAATAATCTCAACTCCATTGCAAACATTCACATTAGACTTTGGTCTTTGAATCAGTTATTTTATAATTGATCTTTTGCAAAAGCATTATAAGAATCACAAATATTAATTATTCCGATCCGTCCCGGTGGGTTCAGAGCCGAACGGCCGGAATCCACGGTATGTGGCGGGTGCGGGGCCACTCACTATCCCCCCTTAGTTATAACTATCAGTAATGACTGGGTATAACAGAGAGGAGGATAGGACGTCTTCGATGTACTTAAGAAATGTCACGGGAGATTGAAACGGACAGAATTTAACATTTTATTTATCATAATATATTTATTTGTACTTATATTAAAGTTATGGTATATTTCAAATTAATTCTGTTACCTCTGAATCTCTAAAAGATCTTGGATTACTTACGATCACTACGAAAGGGTTCTAACTATATTAGACGTATCACGAGCCGTATTAAAACTTTTATTTAAATAATTTTATTTAAATATTTTATTGAGTGTAGGATGGGATGTCAGTTACACAGTGCGATTGCCATATAACATTCGTATGCAAACTAATGCCTTGAGTTTATTCAAATGACGATAACTTTTTTTTTGATGAACCGATTTTGATGAACCAAACTTTAGTTGAGTTAAAACAAAGCAATTGGTGAAATTTTCAAGTGAATCGGTTTCAGTGCTTTCAAAGAAAATATACGTATGTGACCATACGTATCGACAGACAGACAGACAGACAAGAAATTCGAAATAAAATATTTTTGCTTTCTATTATTCTTTTTCAGTGTCCCTATATCCATTTCAGTCAAAATTACTTAATGTACAGACAAAATATTTTTACTATCTTATTATATAAATAGAGAAGAGATATGATTTTAACGCATGAGCGTTCTCCTCGTTTGTATTTTAAACTTTGATATCTTTTAAAACATCCATTTCTGTGACATGCTATAAAAGCCGATTTTAATTTGTATAAAGCGCACAGTGTCTTGCATATATTTTATCGGGTGAGGAATAATACTGTTCTGTTGAAAATAGTTTTTCAATTAATATTTTTAAACACAAAAATGTTTACTGTGAGTTATCCTTAAGAGATGGAAATATTATGTGCTAAGGCTATATAACATTACGTTGTATTTTTTTCGAAACGCCATTGAAACGCGAGCGCTGTAGAAACACGTGCGTGTACGTGTATACATCGTACATTCGTTCTAATAAAAGAACCGCCCAATCCGTTACAAAATATGTATAAGCCACAATAAGACATTTTGTGATAAAAATAATTAATAGTTGCAAGGTATCCGTTGCATTGACCGTTTCTTATAGCTAAAATTGAAAAGTCTGTCTGTGATTTCAAAGTAACTCAGTTTTGCAAGTGCATGTCGTTATTTATATGATACACAAATACTAAAAAAAAAAAATGTCTTTGTCTGTCTGTCTTTCTATTTCCTCGAGCTAATGCCAAGAACAGCTGAACCAATTTCATAGAGCAACACATAGGCTTATTTTTTATCCTGGAATTTCCACGGTACAGGGATTTACCCGGGAAAAAGTTTTTATACATGTTCGTGAACATGTACCGTGCTCGCGTATATAGATACTATATGAAATAACTAAATGTTTTTCTATATTAGCTAGGTCACTTTGAATCAGTGATACTCGTTAAGTATTTATTAAAATTATATACAGTAAACTTACAAAAATTTCAATTTAGACGAAATGCTAAAGGTGACTATTATATTTATTTTGATAAGGATGAATACCAAAATTATAGAAAATACGTTCACAATAGCCTGACAGAATTTAAACTTAAATTAAATATTTTAAAATGGTTACTGTGGATTAAGAGATAAGCATGAACAATCGCGGACATTTTAATAGATTTTTTAAAGGGCAATATTTTTGTAAGGTTGAGTCAGCACGCACCATGTAAGCGTTCAGCATGCTCAATTTGGGCGACCTTTAAAATAACAAAATTCCTTGTTGCTTAGCAACCGTTGCTTAGCGAAAGTGGTAATTAACATGGTAGAATAAATTGCATGTCGAATTGAAACGTGCTTTAATATGTTATTATATATCGAGAATATTACAAATGTGAGAAAAAAAATACTTAAATCAATCCCAAGACCGCTAAGTATCTGAAACTTTTTCACAATCGGATCAGTGCTTTGGCCCTGATTGCGTCACAGACAGACAGAGTTACTTCAGAAATTATAATAGTATAGATTAGAAATAAATGTATACAAGTTGGCATCGGTAGAGCAAAAACTGATGTATCGATTTTGATTTTGTTTTTTTTTTCGTTGAAAGTGACTTAATCGTAAGTGTTCTTAGTCAAGACTCAAAAAAAATTTTTTTTTAACTAAGACAGCTCTCTCAACTCTTTTCTTGTCGATTGATTACTTTTTAGTTTTTCTTGTTGATTTATTTTAAAAATTTAGATTACTTTATTAACAATAAATAAAAACTGCTTAAAATAGAAATCTTATTAAAAATATAGTTCAACACAGTTCCAAGCGCATCACAGTAATAAATAAAGCATTCCCTAATATAATATATAGTAAAAAAAAAAGTATTTTTTCCCTTCCTTGGAGCATATAAAATATTCAGAGCATATAACTAAGAATCGAAGGTAAGACAGTTTGGGGACAGAGTGCTGACACGTCCGCTGCCACTTCACTGTCACATTAAACCGTGCTCTAATTCTGATACACGAGATATTTAAAAAGGTCTATTTACAAAAGACACTTAATTAACATAGAAATTGTAAGCTATTGTTTATTATTTATTAATTAAATGAGCATAATGCTTTTGTGTGTATAAGCCGGTTAGGCACAAAGAACCTAGTGTTACGACACTCCGATCTCCAGTTTCTATTGAATTTTTGAGGCATTGCGTGTTGAGCGGCGAAACACAACGCTGCGCTTTACCGTGTTACTCAATCAATGAAATGAGATTATTAATAGTTAGTGCTTAATCCAACGCCTATCTTCTGCGTTCGATTAATAATTATAAAAGAATTATTGTTTGATTTAATTTTCAATATATTTTTTTTATTGATTGGCTCTGCTTACTAAAATATGTTAGAAGGTATAATTAGATTACATTAATAAATGGATCTTAACACTAGATTTAGTGCTGAGACACTCACTTATAACAATCGCACACATTTTACTCAGCATAATCAACAAACGTGTTGAGTGTGCTGAGTAAAATGTGGTATACATTTTACATATTATGATAATTATAAATTGATATCCTATAATTGCATATGAATTGCGATTCTAGTTGGTAATTATTGAAATTCTATTATATTAATATTTCCATCATTATATACTACTAATAACCAGAACATGATGATGACGCAGTGGCTTATCACTAAACATTCTGCTGTCCATATAACGTAAAAAACTTATTTTAGAAAACTTTTTAAATTCGAACGTGAATCGAAATCGGAAATCGAACCTTCGCCTCCTAGTTATCATCCATAAGATAGGCGTTTGAGTCCAGCTACGTTTGCTAATATATGTTTATTAATTAGGTTGAAATAACATTTAAAAAAAAATAAAATGAACAAAATTTTTCCGGAAACTTATAAATCATTCAATTTAAAACGACCAAAAAGAAAAGCACCATGTATATTGCAAAATAGATCAAGCTTAAAGAAGAAATTTACATGACTAGGGCGTGTCTCGAGACGGAGCAACAATTTTTCCTGTACCGGTAGCTCATACATTTTAAATAAGAATTACTCCGGTGATAGAGACACCGCGAAGCTTCTATAGCATTAAGCCATTACTGTGAAAAATGCCAATTTAAACTTATAACAGGGTTTGTAGCGAGATAAAAGCTGACCATCGAATAAAATACGTAGAAAAGTTATCCTTTGTGCGCTTATTTTTTTAAAGTATCTCCTAAAAGAGAATTTATTCGTGTAAAATTGAATAATATGAGACAAAAAATTTGAAACTGTCAATATTTAATAATGCAATATCATATATATCAATCAATATCTTTAAACACACTACGCCATGACTGACGTGTCTATACTTACTCAAATACTTCTTGAATAGTATCATTAGCAAAAGAAATATATATATATATATATATAAATAACTGTAAAACTTCTATATAAATAACTGTAAAATTTCTATAAAAGGCAACATCTATGAGTACGTGAGTCCTATGGGAGTGTATGGACTTGGACATTCACAGAAAAAACGTTGGAAAGATACAGAAACATCTACACTTGCCTTGAGTGCGGCTTTTTTACATTTTCTACAGATGTCAGGGTCGCTTAAAGCATACAGTTTTGCTTTTTGTGTGTTATCTAAATGCGAATGTTGTGTGAGAATCTTTTAAGAGTATATTTTACGATACCTATACATATTATCGAGTGGGTGATATTATGTTTTTCCTTTTTTTTATTTTAAACCTTTTTCATATTAATATTACTATTTTATAACATTTTGATTTTTTTATATACTGACTCTAAGCTAAATATAATTGTTTACATACTGTCTCTATATTTTACAGACAACGCGATACTAAAACACAAGTATATATTATATAAAATTTTCGTCTGCTTGTCTGTCTTTTTGTTTCTCCGGGCTAATCGCCAGTAAAGTTGATCAATGTTTATGAGACTCTCTCTTTAGACATTTTTCTATTAAATACGAAATTTTTCGCGACCAAAAGAGGCGCTAGTCATAAATATTTAATTTTAAAATAATGTCACTGAAGTATTCAATAATCGCTCACGGCTATCGTTCCGTTATTCTGCGCACGTCGCCGTCTTAACATCCTGATTGTTTCTACGCTAGTTTCATACTGTTGTATGAAGCTTCTTCATACAACAGTATGTTCATTCAGTTACCACGTGACTTAGCAATTATTTAATTTTGAAAATTAAGTGACATATTGTTTTAATAGATTCTAAGTAAAAATTGCGAATAATTAATTAATTATATAAATACATAAATATCTCAAATATTGTTCTTATTTGTCTTTATGTAATATTATAAAATTTGGATCTGAATAAAACGTGAAACATAAAAATTTTTTTTTTAAAAAATACACCTATCTATAGTTCATACATATACCAACAATACAAAGTATAATTTAATAAAAAAAAAAACAATAAAGTATCGTATTTTAATATAAAAAAATGGAATTCGCTAGGAAAGTATAGGTTTACGTCAGTAGTAATCCCGTTCCATCGGCCACGTGCTCACAGATATATCCACATACGGGGATTACGATCGTCGAAAGATTTTATATAAATGTTATTACGTTTTACTAGAAAGCTTTCCAATCCGTGCGTGGAAGCTTATGGATTGGCGTTTCTTTCGAAATATAGCTTTAAATATAATATATATGCTATTAATATATTGTAGTGATCTATTTGCATAGCTAGTGTTTGCCCGCGATTTCGCCTGTCTGGATTGTTGTGGCTAATTCCTAATACCACTCTATAGCCGACGTCTTACTAAGATAGAAATACTTGTGAGCTAAGAAATATTCCCAAATTTATTATATTGTCGCAAAATAAAACCAATCAAATACAAGATAAATATAAATGCTTCTTCTACTCCATCTCGATATCTGTCTATCAGTCAGTTAAAACCGCATCAAAATTTGTAGCATTGCTTAAAATTTTCAATCGAAAATTGTAATATCATCTATGAAAAACTTAAAATAAAGAACTACAGCAGCAAAGTAGGTGCTAAGTCTATTAAATATTTAAACATATTATGTTTTTCTGAGCTTATAACTCAATAACTCAATAAAATGTAAGAAATGGAGTGATATATAATAACTAAGACTTTTCTCTTTTTTTTTTGTTTTCCATTTATAAAACTACAAATATATCTAATAATCTAATTGTGTCTTTAAAAAAATATTATAATTTTTAACAAAAAAAAACGATTTCTTCAAATTCAATCTGATTCCATAATCAGAACATAACCAAATTTTTATGAAGCAACCCTTGAAGTGTATCCTTTCAAAAAAAACATCGAAATCAGTTGGCGTGATATTGAGTTATTCGTCCATTTGTCGCGCACATACTTAATGCTAATTTAAGACTTATGGGATTTTCTCATGAATAATATTATCAGAAATTGATCAAATTAAAATGGGACCACACGAGAAGCACTAGCTTTCAAATAATAAAAAAAGAATCATCAAAATTGGTTCATCCAGTCAAAAGTTCTAAGGTAACAAACATAAAGTCTGTTAAAAATAAAAACGAGGTAACAATTTTGTTCATAGGAAAACACATATTTTTCATATATTTTCCCCTGTTTTCCATACAGCCACAGATCTAATTCGAAAGTTGTATACATTTTTAAATTAGTTTCTTTTTGCTTACAAAAAGTGTTTAGAATTTGCAATCATAAGAGAACTTACTCAATAATATCTAACTGTGACTGAGAAACGCCAATTTAAAGTTGTAACAAGGTTTGCCGCGAGTGGCCGCGGAACGAAATTTGAACTGTAGAATGGACAGCATCGAAGTCTTAACTTTCAGCCTCATTTTTTAAATTTTTTTTAAAAGTTCAAATTAAAAAAATTGCCATTTAGTTCTCCATTGTATAATAACAAATAGCTTTAGATATGCTAACTTATATTATTAAAATCTTCTTTGCTCTACACTTTTCAAATAAATCATTTTAGGATAAAAGTTTTATTTAATTTAAAGAATGGTTATGTTTTAAATTGATCAAAATTATCAAGAAAATTATAAGTAAACCGGATTAAAAAAAACTAGGTATATCCCTTGTCGGAGAGAACGGAACAAAATTAGATTTTTAGCAAAACTCAATATCTCATTTCCATTCCAACTTCATACTTTACCCTTACACTATGTTCTCCTTCGGAATTTGAGACAGAGTTACGAGTATTATATTGTTGTACCAGCGCTCGGAAATCAAAATTATTAAGTCTCACGAATGGTATTCGAATCAATAGTCCTTAGAAAACATAAAAAGTATTAAAAGTAAATTTGAATTCAGAACCATAGCATATAGAATGATTGATATCTTACCACCGACTGTGCTACAAGGGCGTCATACTATTAAACTTTAAAATTTCACAAAGCAGCGCAATAAAGTTGGTTGCAGAGTTGGTTGATTCTAGCATGTACTGACTGTATAAAATCCATATGACAATTAGACTAGGATAGATTATTCTATTACTAGTGGGTACGCGCGGCTTCGCCCGCTTATTTGCACTTTTAATTCTAAAAAAACCACGAAACGTGTTCAATAAAATATTTTTAATAGTCTAAATTAATTTTTTTATAAAAATCGGTGCTGTTTTAAAAAAAATCCATATAAACTTTCAACCCCTATTTCATCCCTTTAGGGTTAAAATTTTTCAAAATCCAAAAGCCGTATCCACTCTTAGTGGATGTCCAGATTATAAAAATAAACATCTATCCAAATTTCACATTCCTACCATCAGCGGTTACGGCTGTACTTGCGTCTTACCTCAGTCAGTCAGAACAAGTCCTTTTATATATATAGAAGATAGATAGATAGATATTGTCCGTACTTTTTTTTAAACAAATCAATAAAAAAAAAACGGACGTATGGATATACCATTAAATTTAAAAAAAAAACCATTTTTTTCGAAACAGCTAGAGAACGGAGCGCAAAACGGTATCTGTATGTCTTTCCCTGTAATGTCATTAACCTCCTGATACATGTCTCCTCTTAGATCACCTTTCATCAATAATATTTTACTTTCGGCGTGCCTAAAAACCGTCTTCTTCATTCTCACTGTATTGTCCTGTGTATTTCTTCATTACGGATACAATCGACTAAACTGATTTCCCATATCCTAGAATCGATTGCATCTCCACAAAAAATAATAAATAAAAATATCTATATTTCTCCAAGTGAGAATCGAACCCACAACCAAATCTTAAACAATCAGGTAATGCCCAGATTTACCAGGACACTGATATGAGAGATATTAAACAACGGAAGGGGCATAACAATCCAGATGTTAAGACGGCACAAACGTGCGCCGCATTGGAAGCTTGGTAAGCGGTTATTGAATATTAAAATGGTAATCTTATGAATAGGGCTAGGTTGAGGAGATTTTATGATCTTTTTCGGTTAATCGTAGCGTAGGTAAAACGCTTGTTGGCTGTGGATTCATAGCTATTGTATTAAGTACTTGAATGTTTTGCATTTTTTTATCTTACGGTGTATCACTCATGTAACAGGTTAGGCAGAGAGAACCAATGTTAAGACACTCCATTTCCATTAAAGCACTTTCATCACCTACTTTCCATCAAAAGGTAGTATTTTATGTTGACTCAAAAACTGCCAGAATTCAACAAAAGTTTTCATTTTCTCGCTCTGGAAACGAGGCAAAAGCACGGCGTTGAGATCCACCAGTTCACAGGCAATGCCTCCATAATTTGCCGGCAAGTAAAGAACGGAAGGTTCCATCTGCCTACCTATTCAATCCGGAATGCAGCGCGAAGAAAAAAATAGAAAATGTATTACTGAAAAGGCCGTCATGACCCAGCGTAAACACAACGGATCGTGAAACTAGTCAAAGGAATCGTAATAAAAAAAAACTACTCCCATATGCAAATGTAAATTACTTCAAAGAATCGGTAAGCAATTATTAGGAAAATCGCATTTGCAATCCAATTAACCTCAATTGGTGTGGAATTTTTCGGAAGCATTTCCAGATCTAGACTATTGTATTTTAGACCACTAGGTAGGACGTCTATGGACCGTTGAACGCGTTATAACGCCAAGATGGCCTCCGTACGTGTTTCGAATTCTCCATGCAACCAGCTTCGGCTTCTACGGTTTTAGATTGCCCTATATTCGGGGCATGCATTGAAAAATAGCTTACTAACTGTAAAATCTATGTATCTTTGCTTTTATTATTATTACTTGAGTTATCGTAGTTTTGCTAGCTCATGTGATTGCAGAAAGAATTTTCTATTTTTTTTGTTGTCATATGCAGTTTTTACCATTACCTTAATTTAAAAAATCTGTTGTTAATGTTAACAGAATTTAAATGTAACTTTTTTATCAAATTTTTGCGTTGTATCCCGCACATTGCAGTGCATCTAGTGTTAAGACACTTCCATTCCTTACTATCATTAGCCTTAGGCATTGCATGTGCCCGTGTTGAGTGGCAGAGCTCCACGCCCCGTTTTGACTCGATACCAGAGCGAAAAATTCAAAATATTAAATATGTCATTTACGGATGGGGATGACACCTACAACTGATTACGCTTACAGTCAGACGCTCGCCCCTGAGCCACGATTGTTTTCAACATCTGATTTCAATAGTTTTTACAATATATAAAGTACAAAACAACTGTTGTATATTTTTACAATATTGTATACTATGCTTACAAACAGCTTTAAATTTATTGTATGGGAATCGAACCGATGAACGATCATACGTTTTTCAACTGCTTTTGCTGATTTAGTTATGCACACTCAGTGTTCATTTGGTAGTTTCAGATTAGATTTAAATAAGAGAAATGGATAAAAGAAACATTTAATACAAAATCACGTATTCATACTTTTGTTGAGAAGCTGAAAAAGCATTGAAGTAAGCCCTTGAAAGTTAGGTGCATTCAAAGTCTTGGATTTTTAAAGGATATTGTTTTACCAAAGTTACGGTAGAACTCTTACAAAAGTACATAGAAAGCTGAATTTTTTGTAAGATCTACTTTTATAAGCTTTTTTAATAAAATATTCATATTTTATTTATGATAACTTAACGGAAGGTAAGATTTCATACTATTATCACAATATCCTGCAGCGTCTAACCTAATAAAAGTTATATTTTCTGATTATATTTAACTCTTATATAAGTGTTAAATATAATCCAAAATATATAGATAAATAATTCAGTAGCAGACTAAGTGTACATTATCATTATTTCGGCTTCTTTAGATAAAATCAAAAAAGTTCTGTAGAACTTCTTTGCACCTCGACGGTGTCATCAACTTTATTTTTTTTTATTCATCTATACCACTCCCAAACTTTTCTTAATCAGGGACCACTTATATAGAATAGATATAATAAAAATAAATTAATAATTAAACAAAAATTTTTATTTCATAGTCAAAAAAAAAAAACTGACATTTTGTATGATGGGGTGTGTGAATTATTAAGTAATTATTAAAAATCAATGAATTACAAAGTATATTCAATTTAAATGTCAAAATATTTTATGGTTTACTGAGGAGACAACTTAACTGTAGGCAGACTTTGCTCAAACACCAAAATTTGAAATCATTGGCGAACCATATTTTAGCTGCTGTGTACCACTACTGATCCACGGGTCACTGGTTGTTGGATTTATACTATAATAAAAACATCTAAAAATTGTGTCTGTACATTGAATATATTTCAGAACAAAAAATGTGGGAGGTGTAGAAATACTAAGAGGATATGGACCTACGATCTTTCTTTATTTTTTGTTCGTCTATTTGTATATTTTTATACGCTTTTATATTATACGTTCCCATATTATGTACTTATCACAGGAACTACTTTTTGAATTCTTTACTTTCTTATAGGAATATTAAGATATCCTTTCTCAGAGTTTTAGTAGTTTAGAAGGCTTTTAATTATCTACGTCTTAAATTTCTTCTTTCTAAGTCAGTTGTTTCGTCTGTTCATCTGTCTGTCAGTCACTTAGCAAAAGAAGATGTACATATATATACATATATTTAGGCACATTAATTCTTTCTTACTGGTCAAAAGTGTGTTTCATTGTAATGCTACTCTTCCAATATGGTTAAACCTGAAATTTTGCTGGAACGTTGTAGACAATACGGTGATCCCAGTGAAGTAGATTGTTGATAATTGTAATGGTAGTTTTTGAGTAAATGGTCAAAATGTGTCCCATAGAGTTAAGCTGTGGAACGTTTTGAAATTCACGCGCACAGATTGAACTTTAACTAACCTAACCCAGTGCATGCGTCTCAGACCTAACAGAAAATTTCGCAAAATATTCACAAAAAAAAACGTTAAATTTTGTGGAACATTTGCAC
Organism: Heliconius sara; assembly: GCA_917862395.2. NCBI lineage: Eukaryota > Metazoa > Arthropoda > Insecta > Lepidoptera > Nymphalidae > Heliconius > Heliconius sara. The sequence goes on along the minus strand of OU860796.2, from coordinate 2,899,769 downwards.
AGCTTCTGCAGAGTATATGGCGAATCCTTATATGTATAATATACCTAATAATCTTATTTTTATAAATCATCAACCATTTTTACTGTAATTAACAGACCTGCAAGTCTGTAATGTAATTGACAGGCGAAGCAAGAAATTTAGTTCTCATAAGTTATGATTGTTATATGAGATTTAGCTACATGATGGTTGCTGCTGACGCTGTCAGAAAACTTGACAGGAATCACAACAACGGAAAAATGCTTTCATTTTAGTCCGTCTATTTACAGATAGACTGGAACTGTGAGAGAAATTCTACTTGTAATATTTATTTATGGACTTTATGGTGACTATTGACAGCTTGGAGTTGAATATAATTGTTTGTTCTTTGATTGTGGCTTTCCAGATTTAAAATAATAACGTGAAAAAGGAAAAGATAATTTATAAAATTATTTAGAGATATTTAAAAATATTTAGTTTGTGTGTAAAGGTTATTTATTATCAAATTAATGATTATATAAATGATAACACTCCTTGGGAATGAAATGCTCACTCCAGTCTGTTTCAAAGTATCATTGTCAGAAATGTTAAAATGTTTTTGTATAATTGATTTAAAAAAAGTCCCGCTGAGTTGCGTCAATTCTTCTCAGGTGTGAGGTCGATTTTATCTGTTACTTAACTCTAGATAGATAGCCATATTTCACTGTACACTAAAGATAATAAATAGCCATACGTCGCCGTCGCTTCGGCACACAGTACGGCAACAGACCCTCATTTGTACCATAAAATCAACTGAGCCACTAAGACATTCTTAAATTAGTTGAATGGTGTTAAATAAAACATGTTGTCTTTTAGAAATAAATTTAAATTTGGTGAAAAAATTTTTTTTATTAATGTTACAAAGGCACATCACATTATTCTTATTACATTATTAAAGAAATAATCTTAAAAAATATATAATATATTGGATAATTAATAAAGATTATTGAAGCATGACCATCATCATCGTCATCACCACCGTGGTCAGTTGATTTATTTGAAGATGGAGATTTCAATATGAGGTCCCCTGGGATTAAAGGATATTTTTAATTTGTTCTTGATTTTTGCTTGCTTATGATAACGGAATTAGAACTTTAAAACAAGTTAAGAATATTAGATTATTAGATCGTTTAAAGTATTGCTCTTTCATTGTCGTCTCCTGCCTTCTGTAACTCTTTTGTAATTAGGTGTTATGAGCAATATAGCGAATGATTCAGGCGCGAATAATTAAGATAACAATGGATATCTTTGTACCCATTGTACAAATCATGGGTATAAAGATACAGATATGTGACAGTTTTAAAAATAATTTTTCCGCATCTATTCATCTTATCACATCGTGCTTCCCAGCTTTAGGTCTTAAAATTCACGCAAGAAGCGAAAAAAAAAATATGTGGATGGTATCGATTCACATAACTACTTGCTTTCCACAATAAGTGAAGCCTCAAGATATTATTTGTTAATAATACATTTTTTTTCAGTTTTTCTTGATATCATTGTCACTTACATATGTATGTATCTAGGTTTTTTCCTTGTAGTATTGTCAAAAAAACAGAATTATCGTCAGAAGCTTAGACAGTTAAAATGTTATTTTTAAAGCTTTCTATTTTTTATAAGTCTGTGAAACGTCAGTACAGCTGCACGTTTGGCCATACATTATATAATTATAACTTGTAATACAGCAGCGACCGTGAGCATTACAGAAGATGAATGAAAGAAAGATGAATGTCGTGGAGATGCGATCTCTTAATAGGATATGCGAATTTAGCTTAGCTGATCAAATCCGCAATGCAGAGATACACTGAATGGCAGGTACTAGCGAAGATGTCACAGTGAGAATGAAGTAGAATGTGCTCAGCTGGTTTAGGCACGTTGAATAAATTTGAGTGATAAAAGAATGGCAAAAAATATTAATGACGGAAAAGTGAGCGGTAAGAGAGGTTGGAGGAGACCTCGGTGCACCAAGCAAGCAAGCAGTAGGAACCCCTGGAGGGCATGTACGAAGAGGTTGATGACGAGGCGAAAGAGATATGTAGAGACCGTAGTATTTGGCGCTCCGTTCTATCTGACTACCCCGCTAGGGATAAAGCTAAGTAATAAGTAAGTCATAATCTTCGAGGAAAATGACTGTGATATACGGACGGACGGACATGACGGAATTGAAAGTATTCTATTTTTTTGTCATATGGCTACGAAATTCTAAAAAGTATAAACTTCTAATAGAAACGGCTAATGTAATTGCTGGACTAAATAAGTAAAAATTTTTAAACACAAAATACTTTCTATGCGAGTTTAAATCTCATTTGCATTTATTTTTTAGCCCTAAAAATACTTAATCAGTCCTATCCACATAATTTCTAGCCAACACAAAGTACATACGAGATAATCCAAAGCGGCGATGAGGTAACAATGTCGCATTACACTTGCCATCTGCCTCCAGCAAGTTTATTGCGGCGGGACACGCGATGCACACTGATACTACAGTTTGCACAATAAATCTATGTTTGTGTATACATACTAGTATAGGCAGAAGGTTCATATTCATTTTCTTTATTTTTTAATTTTTGTAGCTTCACGTTATATATTGTATCCGGCAGAGTAGGCAAAAGAGACCTTGTGAAAACACTCCACTAACTACTCTCCGCCGAACTCTGGAGTGATTGCGTGTTCAGCAGCGAAACTCAATACGGCGCTTTGCGTGGTCGTAGCGCAGTTGAGTCCCATCATTTAGCTGGTAATGCATTTGGTATTCGTTGGATAGTGGAGAAGTGGAGTTTCTTAACACTAGGTTCCCATCCATTTCCTCTGCCTAACCTTCTACAGAAGAGACACAGCGTGAAGCTGATAAAAATTATACTTTTGGTTCCTGATTAAGAGGAACTACACTTCTTACACAACTAAAATTTAGAATGTAGAGAAGTGTTTCCTGGGTTTTCTTGGAGAAATATGTATTTTGCATATACATGTATTTCATATATATATTTATAATTAGCGTTTAATTCGACATTTTTTATTTTAATCTTAATTTTATTACAGAACTAAGCCTTAAGTTCAAGAATAAGATCAATTTGATAACAATATTTAACTTCTCTAAGAAGGCTTCAAAACGTAACTCAAACACAAAATTCGTTTACCGAAAATTGTGACAAAAAAAACACATTTGTCGCAGAAAACGAAACTGTAGAAACTTAATTTGTAAAAGAACTTGGCGCTTGTAAAAAACGGGTGACAAAACAATTTTCAATCGAAAGTTTATTTATTTTCACATAAGTTAAACAGAGCGGGGTGAATGTATAATGAAATCTGCATAAGTCCCGACGAACGGTAAAGCTGGCGAGACGCATTCTGCATTTCAACTTGGCTGGAACGGATGGGACTTTTTTTTATTTATCGCCGTTTCTTTCCTGATCTAGAGACTAATTGTAACGTTTGTCGCTTTTTGATAGATAATTTTATTCTGGCACAGTAAGGAAGCCACGGGCTGTAGTTCACGGTGGTTGTAGGTTCGATCTCGTATGAAATAACTTAAAAAATTCTTAGTTTGACCAGAAAAATCGATGGATTCCTTCTTTTGATACTCTGTTCCTAAATAAGCTAAGTCTCGTAATAATAAAGTATATAATAAGTAAATAAGTTAGGAAGGCAAATAAGGGGAAAAAATAAAATGCAAAGGAAGCTACGTCAATCGGGGCGCGGGACGCAATCACCATCTCATTAGCGGACTCCTTAATTCTCTTGTCTTCGGGGCCTTCGTCGATAAACCGTTTACTTTTTAGCCGATTACAACAAAAACGAAAGACAGTACAAAGAATTCAAGGTTTTACATTATTTTCTTTATAAAATATTATTTAAATTAAAAATTTGACACATTTTATCTGACAAATAGAGAACAAGAAAATAATTCATTTCCACAATTCTTGATCAACAATAATGGCGTTTTCAGTCGGTTATTGTTCCACTGCCCCACGACGGTCTCTTAATAACTTAATAATTTTATTTACTAGTAGGTTGCGTTCAATAGAAAATAAATGTTACATACATTAACCTCTCAAATAAAAGAAAATACATTTTGGATTTGCGTAAAATATATTTCTATACTTACACCGTACTATCCACATTTGATAGGTGATTATTGAAGCTTGGATCGAAACGAAATTGAGTTAGGAAAAGTTAAATGAGCTCCACTGTACGTCTTGCTTTGCTTTGAAAATAATACTAATTTACTTGCATCGTAAGAAATGAGTAACAACTTACTTTAATTTAGCCCCGTCTCAAATGATGAGCTTGTTCCAGATATCTTTGATGTTGGGGAATGGGAATGAGTAATGTGATCGTATTAAGACTTTTAGGGGAATTTTGTTTTTTGGAGAAACATTCGTTGATTTATGTTGGAAAATTGAAATGTTGTAATATAATGATTTTGTTGTAGATGGTTTGTTTTGAATTTTGACTACAGTTATTTTTATGATATATATATATTGACTTTAAAAAAAATGTTTTTTTCCTAATTCGGAATTTTCTATACTTTTTTAAGTACATACATTCCAATGTTTATCACTAAGTTAAGTAGATATCGTCAGTCGCTGTCACCACAGCGTCGGAATTTGTAGCATAACATAAATAATATCTACACCACATGTCCAAGTACCTGTGTTCCAGTTCATAGATGGAAGCAAATCAATGTCACTCAAAGTACTATATTTTAAAATATTTATTTAGAAAACGTATTAAAATTTGAACGTAGTGGGACTCGAACCCGAGCTTCCTGGAAACCGACCAAGTTGGTCTGTCAGTCATTTTCTAAAAAAGTATTTTTCTTTCCTAAATGTAACAAAATAAATAAAGTACAAAATAAAAATCCATTTAAAATTATACTATTAAAGCAAATCAAAATAATTCTGACCCTATCACAACATAGAAGCTAATATTTCTAAGATGTAAACTAAATCACAGATAAAAACTGAATACATTGAGAGCACAATGCAATATGATTTGAGATCATAAGCCGACATCGATAGCGCTCGGAATTGTCCACTCGGTCCACTATTATCTATTTTATATGGAAAAGATATCGTATTGAGTATTTATTTTATGGAAAACGGTGAAAGAACAGGAAATAAAAATTGATGAATGGTGAATTTCGTGGCTTTTGTGAGTACGCCATTTTGAAATTGAATGTAATTGTGGGGAAGGCATTATATACGAATATGTACTGGATCTGGATAAAAGGCTAAAGTGAAGGGTTACAGGCCAATTTAGTTGCTTTGTGCATATTTTTTGTACTTAGAAATGTTATACCAACAGCTAGAGTTCTATATTTTTAAGCTTACATTTTTATGGTAGATTAGTCTTGTTGTTAGAAGGCTTACCGTTTTTTTATAAAAGGGTTTGTTGATCCCAACAGCAAAAAATACTAAAATATGTATTTTTTTTATTTCAGTACATATTCTGCATATTGATTGATAACGGCAACATGCTATGCAAGATTAGTTAAATAAAAAACCAGGAGGCCAGTCGTGGCACAATGGCACAAAGTGTGACTGTAAAACCGACTGGTTGTGGGTTCGATTCCCCACTCGAGGAGATGAAATATATACTTAAATTTATATTTCCATTTCTTCGCTCTGGTGTCGAGGCAAAGCGCGGCGTTGAGTTCTGCCACTCAATACGCAATACCTCCAAAATTCGGCAGAAAGTGGGGAACGGAGTGTCTTAACACTAGGTTCCCTCTGCCTACCCTGCTATGTGCGGGATATAGCGTGAAGCTAATTTAAAAAAACCCATTGCAATTTGATCTTATTATGAACAATTCTGCTTTAAAATATAAGTTGTAAATAAAACTTATTTAACCGGTAACGGATAGTCTACCCGTGACCACGGACTACAGCAAAGTGTTCGAAACGTCGGGTTTCCAAAAATATATAAAAATACAAAATATACGCGATTAATACGGTTAAAATAGTTTCATTTAAAATGTGCAATAATCGTGAAAATCAAAGAACTTAAAATTTAAGTTGTTTTTTTTAGTAATGAAAACTCAAGGATCCACTTTATCTTTATCTATTTGGCTTATCTGGAAATTAAAATCTTTCGCTCCCATAAACGAATCGAACCTACAACGTTCGCGCTTATACTTAGATCACACTACGAAGCTGCATGAAATAATACGACAATAAAATTCATATAAAATCGTTTTATTACACCGCGCACAATGTCTATTCTACTTAAGCCCTTATTTGCTTCGGGACGACAAAGGAAATGTTCATAGCGAATAAGTATTGAAAACCTTTTAAAACCATCGAAGTATAATTCAGATTTCCGTAATCTTCTCGTTCTGTCGCTTCCATTTTCTTTTTCCACTTTAAGTGGGTTCAAATGAATTTTTGGGGCTACTCTATTGTGTGTCAGCCATCTTTTATTTGAGTCCGTCTCTCGCTATTGTTTCAGTCTCTTTAACAAACAAATTTTCTCGTTACTTCGTTTAAATTTTATAACTTAGTGAATGGAATGAAAAGGAACAAGTATGTCATCATTACATGCCCGAAAAGGCTTCTTTTGGCAACGCCCCTACTAGAATTTGGAGAATAAATGTCGGGTCTTATTCATTTTGTGTGCTTCAGCACTTTTTAATTGTCGGTGGTTAATTGAGATGTGTTTAAATTTTAGGCTTTGTGTGGTTATAGTATAAAAAAATCGTTTGTATTCAAAATATTAAGTAAGAGGTTTTGAGTTGTGTTTTTACAGAGTTACGTTTTTCTTATTTACAAGGATTTGCAGTAAAAAAAATATATTTTTATTAAGTACTACTTTAATAAATTTATAAAATAATGTTACTGTTGTTCCACAACCTCAAAGTCGCTCAGTGAGCGATGGAGAGATGCTTGGTATTGATTGAGAGATATTGGTATTTTGTCTTATTATATATAGAGAAGACAGTAAAAATATTTGTCTGTGCATTTAGTAATATTGACTGCAATGGCTAGAGGGACATTTAAAAAGAATAAAAGAAAGAAAAAATATTATTTTTTAAATTTCTTCTTCTTTTCAAATGACAGTTATTTTACAAAGAATATAATGAATTCTTACTCAAATCAATCAAATCAATCAAATAATTTAACATTAAAGGCTGTTTCTGAAGCAGTAAATTTAATTATTAACTGACACTGAATTTTTAAAAACATAACATAGTTAAAAAGAACGTAAAGTTACAAAAATATATACGTATAGTAAATAATGAGCTTTATGTATATTTTATAAATCAAATATTAACATTGGTCGTATTTTTTAGTTCGAAACAATCCAAAATTCCTATTGAAAATACGATATTGTTGTAAAAAAAAATATATTAGAATATTACAAATTAAAGTAATAAAAAATCATATTAGAAGTCATTATAGTTGTCAATCAATTCTGCTCATTAAATTAAATCATTTAATTTAATAATCATGTAGTTTAAGCGGGCGAAGCCGTTCGCGAGCCGCTAGTAACTATATATGTATATAAAAGTAACTTTTTACGTACATAATTTAAGCAAGTTTCGGAGTTTTATATTAAAATTAATTAAGAATTTTCGAACTATGAAACTACAACGTGATTCTTTAACGCTATATCCGTTTTGAGGTTGATCAAAATAAATTAACTCTTACAATATCTAACAACAGAAAAACTGGAATAATATCGACGTTCTAATATGACAGGTGATCAATCATCCTCGCTTCTCCTTTTAATGTAAGATTTTTCATTTTGTAAAGCTTTTAACTGAATCGTTAGGGATTGAATATTATGTGGGTGATGTGTTTTGTCTAATATAATCACCACCAAAGATTGATAATCGCCAGGTATATATAATCGCATATGACAAAAAATGTCATATAGATTATCAATTCCACTGGTTCAGTTCCTAGTCGATTAAATATTTCATTTTCTCGGGAGGGAAACAAACCAAAAATTTGTCACAATAACTAAATCTAGGCCATCGTGGCGCAGGGTTGCCAGCGTGTGACCGTAATGCGATGGTTGTTTGTTCGATCCCCACGACAAAATGGCAAAAGAATGACAGGTAAAAGCCCAGCGTCAAGTTCCGCCACTCAACACGCAATGCTTCGAAAAATACGGCTAAGAGTGGGGAATAGATTATCTTAAGACTAGGTTCCCTCTGCCTACTCTGCTGTATGTAAGATGTTAAAGATTTTTAATTTTGATAAATAAATCAAAAATATTCATACTTCAATACTATATCACAAAACACGACGTGTTAACTGTCAGTGAGTCTCCTAAAGAAATGTTTAAGCTGTGTAAAAGATGTAAATTACTGAGCCGGGTATCCCAAGACGCCAATTTAGTTCGTAATATTTTATTCATTGTCAGACTGGCTAGTAATAATGACGAGACGGAGGGATAAGTTTCGCTTTGAATATTTTATATAAAATATTAAATTTTTCCACTGAAACGTACCGTTGATATGAATTATTTGGAGAGAGTTAGTTAATCTTGGGGTTAGCAAATTAAGATATCTAAGAAGTTAGAACGCATTAATCTGTATCTAAACTGTTAGAGGCCGCAGTCTTAATCGTTACTTAGTTATGTTCTGTTGAACTTTGACGCCAGTCTTGCAGAGCCACTAAGTGTGATTGTAAATACGACTGGTTGTGGGTTCAATCTTTATTCGCGGAAGTCAAATATTTATTTAAAATGCATATTTCCATTTTTTCGCTCTGGTGTAGCGGCTAAGTGCGGCGTTGAGTTCCGGTACTCAATATGCAATAACTCCAGAAACTCGCGGAATGTGCGATATTAATTATGCACCATTACATTTTTTTTGACCTAGCTCGTTGAATGACGGACTCAACTCTGCGCTTTCTCTGTCAAAGTGGGGAAATGTTGATAGTTATGGGTTTGGTTCCCCCAGGCGGAAATTGAACCCATGTCATTCTTCTTTTTTTGAGTTCCTTACATTTCATGGAAAATAGACCCTTATAAGTCACAGTGTTTTCTGTCTGACTGTCTGTCTCTGTCTGTCAAGAGCCATTATCTCAGGAACGCTTGGAGATATCGAGTTGAAACTTTATTTATTTATTTATTATTTTATTTACAAAGCCAATAAAGAGTTACATTAAAATATTCAACCAGAGGAGAATAAAAAATTTACAAACAGTGTCATTTCAATTCAAACCATATATTCAAATATACAGTCCAGAAAAAACTATACATTTGTGGTTAAATCCTAAAAAAATAATAGCCCTAAAAGGGGGCAAAATTTGGCATTAAGCCGCTAGTTAATTGAGGTAGATGGTTCTGGCTAAGCTAAGCTTGAATTTCAGGAAGAGCTCAAGACCCTATATGTATTTATATATTTTTATACATTAAGAAAAAGCTCAAGACCCTATATATATTTATATACATTGTTAAATGAATCGACATATAATTCTATCTCTACCATTCTTAATACTATATATAGGTATCTATCTATCTAAAGATACCTAACAGTATACAAATTTAAGTAAAATAACATCGTCATACCTGAAGCACGACTAAAGTCAGCAAAGTGAAATAGCTTAACTTTGGCATACACTAAAACGTGTTATGAATTCAAAACCGCTATAATACAAATTTAAAAATTACATACACATATTCCTTTGAAATTTACTGTGCATTTTACTCTAAAATTTTATTACATTTGATTCAATTACCGCAAAATATAATATTAGATACTAAAGCCCCAAGCCAGCTGTACGTGAGTGAAATTTTAAACAGTTATTAGTTATTATGAAATGTATCCTATACAATATCGTGTTAAGTCTAACCATGCGGGCTTAAAATTACGTTTTTTTCTGTTAATTTAGAAAAAATAAATGGTTTCTTAATTTAAGCTAATAGGGAGTAAGCAGAATTACCGTCTGGTATCAAAATACTACATTTATGGCTTTTGGATCGAATGCGATACTCGATATTTGAGTGTCAGAACTTAACGCCGCGCTTTAAGTTTTTAAACAACATATACCTCAGGTTCGCACTGTATGCCATAAGAGTAAAGGTAGGCAGATTGAGCCTAGGCAATAGACAATTCGCTTCCCATTTTCCGCTGAATTCTGAAGAAATTAAGTGTTCATTGACGGAAACGCCGCACTTTGCATGGCCACGAGAGCCAGATTTCATTTCCTGACGTGAGAATCGAACCCATAACCATAACGTATATACATACTCTTCATTATATTTGTTTCTATAAAACGAAACAATTATGAATAACAATGAGTACAAAAAGTTTGCAATCACGAATATTAAATATGAATATTTGAGTCGGAGAGGTTTCGCCGTTATTTGTCATCTACCCCGTTAGCTTTTTGTTTTCTGCAATTTGCGTTTTCATTTACCACTTCGTCAACAAACGAAAATTGTATATTTTTAAAAGCTTTTATTCGACTTGCTCTGCATGCTAGTTCATGTGGAATCTTTGAACTTAGCAATGCTTTATAAAAAATAATAATTCAAACAAAAACGCCTAAATGAGTGATTGAGTTGAATTTTCAATTAATTTAACATGGCGGAACACCCAGGATGGTAAATTTGTTTTTAATATGAGTATCAAATTGGAAGAAAAATACATTAAATATATATAAATAATAGAAATTCTGAATAGGAAACCATTATAACTTCTGAGATTAATTCTAAAAATAAAATAACGTAATTATAAATATAACCTGACGGATTTTTAAAGGTAGCGGATTTTTTTCTGCTTAAGGATGTGAAATAAATGGACCGACAACAAAAATAAAATTTCATTGTTAGTATAATGATGAAGTTTTAGTTTTAGTGCCAGCTTACAGCTACCCACGCAAAAGAAAGCTTGCCGTTCACGTTTTTTATGTTTTCGCTTAGTTGATTTTCCTATTTTCTTCTCTCAAGAGGCAACTATAATCTCCAAAACTCAATAAATACTTAGTTCTTTATACTATACTTTATACTATTTTCTGTTATATGTATTTTAGTGCTCAATTAAACTCAACAATGAATATTTCTATTTCTATTATCAATAAAAATGTTGACAACCAAATAATACGTTGTCTTTTATTTTGAACCATATAAACTTTAGCAAAAGCTTTATACCTTGTTTCAATTCAAAATTTACAGTATCGAGCTGAATTTCCGATGATTATAAAAAGTATTTTACTGTCGAACTACAAACTACAAAATTAAATGCCTATTCTCAAATCGCTTGGAAATAAACATTTCTTTTTATAGGAATGATAAATGAAAAAGTTTCCATTTCAATATAAAGTGAACCAATTGAGCATTTATTTATATATTACGTGTGAATAGTAATAATAAGTAGAGGTCAGTCGTGGCGTAGAGGCACAAACCGTGACTGTAAAATCGACTGGTTATGGGTTCAATCTCCACTCGAGGAATATTTATTTACATTTATATTTTCATTTTCATCAGTTTCGCCACTCTTCTTAAGTCATTAAGAATTTATAAAGCACGGAACCGAACCCGATACAGTATCAAAACCCTGAAATCATTGAAACCCAATAAATATACATTCCAAGATCAATATAAAATGTTCAATCTAATAATACAATATCATATATTAATAATAATATCGTTCAATTAGTTAACGCCGCCGCCGCAATGGAAACAAACGCCCAAATATTTCGGCATCCATTCAATAAACTTTAATTTGATGAAGTGGGGCGTGGGTGGGCGGTTTTTAGACTTGGTTGCCGTGATGCATGCTAGCCCCATTGTTGTTTGGCTGACTTGCTAATTGTTTGTATTTGCATTTGCTTCGCTGTAATTGTATGGGATTCCGTCTTTCTAACGATTAATGTGGGTTTACTTACTGTTATTGACGCTGGAGTGGCGTTTATGGTGTGTTTAACTCTGTGAAATTTATGTAAATGTAATATGGTTGCAAGTTCGATTTTGGGGAATTGAGGGTGTTGCGGTCGTCTTGGAGTAATGTTGAGTGTTTAGCTGTAAATGCTACGGTTGTGGGTTCGGTTTCTAGTTGAGGAGTAATTAATTATTTTCATTCCCACGCTCGCTGATAACAAGATAAAGCACAGCTATGAGTTTTACCACTGAAAATGCAATGTCTTGAATGCAATTTTATGTGAAGACACTTTGTTCCCCACAAGGTGCTCTGCTATTTGTTTCGGTTTAATAGTTTCTGTTATTTCTGTTGATTTGAAAAATAGAATTGCAGATGAACACATAATTGGTCAATAGATTTTTTTCGCGATATGATGATATCAAAAAAATCAGCTTCACGCTGTATCCCGCACACAGCAGGGTAGGCAGAGGGAACATAGTATTAAGACACTCCGTTCCCCACTTTCTGCCGAATTCTGGAGGCATTGCGTGTTGAGTGGCAGAACTCAACGCCGCGCTTAGCCTCGACACCACACCAGAGCGAAGAAATGGAAATATAAATTTAAGTAAATATTTCATCTCCTCGAGTGGGGATCGAACCCACAACCATTCGGTTTTACAGTCACACTTCGTGCCGCTGCGGCACGACCGGCCTCAAGAAGCATAATAAAAATATAAACAGAAACTCTATGTAGGTCTCACAAATCGCCATTCTTAGTCGTACATTAAATAAGCTTGAATATTTAGCTAGGAGCCCGACAAATTGTAAATTGAGTCCTAACTGCTTGGCAATTTAAAAAAAAACAGTATAAATCTTTCTTTTTTCAGTGCTGATTCCTCGTAACTAATTTACGGTCATTCATTTCAACAACAATGGCGAATGCTTCAGTTCACGCAAATGGGTTTAGAGGGGCTACCCTTGTATTACAAATAGACGCAATGAGCTGTATAAGTTGTGGAAGAAAGGGGAGTATTGAGGGGCATTGATAGCGACGAGTGTTTCTTTAGATACGCATGTAGAGAACAAGTGGTTGTTTCTTCTGTCATTAGATGTGAATGTAGCGGAAAAAACCGATTGTGGATTGTTGTTTTTATTTTATAAGATCATCTTAGTAACTTTTTTTCATTTGCCTATGATATAATAATGAGTTTATGTTTATGTTTGTATGTACATAATTATTAACGTTTATTTAAAATTCAATGTTGTAATATATTTTCCTTAATAACTCATAAATAACCATAATTTATTAAAACAAATTGATTTTCACAAAACAATAAATTTATTTAAAACGTTTTTAATACGAAGACTTTACGTACAATAGCTACATCATACGGTGTATAATTTACCCGTCAAACGTACTGTATTTTTAAAGCAGTACATTGTACCGCTAACCGATATGCAAATTCAGGATTGGCTCAATAAATCCCGTGTAACGTACATACTCATGAGTCACGGCCTCGATGGAAATCACGTTAATTTCCGCGCAATACCAGCCGGCTGGCCAGATATTTTCAAAATTCACTTATTGCTGAAGTAAAAGCGTTTCAACGAAGTTTTCTAAAGCTGTATTTTCTCTTGTATATTTCTGTTTGTGACTTTTTATTTATATCTTCAACGCCGTATATTAGGCGTGTTATATAATAATAAATAATTAAGCTTTTTGGTTGAAATCCATATGGTAATAATTTATATTTCTAATACCGGTACTGATACCGGTACTTATCATTTTCGTTTCTACTACGTTTTAGTCGTAGCAGTGACAAAAAAATAAAAAAAAATTATTGAAATTTCGATACATATATTTTGTTTTAGTATATATTGTATAACATATCTACATACATTCACATATCTGTAGAGCGTACAGAATTTCACCGTTTCCATTTGTGAGTCAGTAGTATACGGAATTCGTGAATTTCCGTGTCACACGCGCTTTGGCCAGACATTTTCGAACTAACTCAGAACTGCTAGCACTGCTTTCATTCAGTTAAGCTTTAGCAAACAACTGAAGTTGCGTATTTATACGAGCTGTGAAAATTATGTTCTATTAAATAAGTGTTTTATTCGATAGAAATAGTAAAATTTAAATGTATTTTTTATTTTCTCCATTTTTTGTATTATACAAAATTGTTGAATAGAATCGGTTATGATCTATAACCTTATGCATTCCTTTTCAAAGATCTTAGAAGTTTTCTTTAAAGATGAACTTCAGCAAAGACGATACATATATTGCCTGTGACCATCGTGACTACTCTTTGGAACTATGTGCCTGGCTCCTTGAAATAGGTATGAACTTGACTTTCGCTGTCCGAGCTTTTCTGTATAATTCTAATTGTTGCCTATGCCTGTTATTTAGACATTTTTTAACTATAATGACGCTAGAGTTAAGAATAATTTACAAAAGTTGTATAAACCATGCAAATAAAAAACACATACGATTCACAAAAATAGAAAAAATAATAAATTGACTTCACACTGTATTCCGCATACTACAAGGTAGGTAGACGGAAACTAGTGTTAAGATACTCTGTTGTCCACTTTCCGCCGAATACTAGAAGCTGTTCCGCGTTAAGTGGCGGAACTCAACGCTGCGCTTTGCCTTAACACTAGACCAAAGAAACGGAAATATAAATTAAAGCAAATATTTCATTTTCACGGGTGGCGATTGAACCCACAACCAGTCGCTTTTACAACCACGACTGGTCTCACAATTCATACAACTCAACTAAAAAATGGAACTTAACGTAATGACGACAAAAAAATATACGACAAATTATTAAAGTGTAATTTATATTTATAAATAAGCTCATAGTAATTTAAAGCTACACGTGATGAAGCTCGCATGCCGGAAAGTGTTCGCGCATTAGGACAGGTGACCTTCGCTGAAGATTTGGAATACGGCCAACGCATACATTTTGTCTCCACAGAACATTTGGGACAAAGGGGTTAGAAGTTAAATATGGACATTGTAGCACGTCCGTGAGAGTTAAATTATTTATTCAGGTCGAAACTAAGTAAAGTTAAGGATTACAGGTTGTTTTGTTGTTGTTCGTCCTTTTAAAATGGTTGTCGTTCGTGTAATCGTTTAATTTTTGCCCCCATATATTAGAGGTTTTGGTAAGTTCTTTTGTATGGGAGATAGTTAGTATTTTGTGCACTTTTGATATTAATAAATTTGAAATTAAAAATCAAATTGGATTTAATTTTTTTGTTTGATTTATGGCTTAGAAAGCTTAGAGAGACCAGTCGACGCGCGGGGGCAGTGGCATGAGACTTTAAACGCGACAGGTTGTTGATCCGGCCCCTATTTGACGAAATGAAATATTTAATATTTCTCACTCTGGTAAAGTTCAGCGTTGAGTTCCATCACTCAACACGCAATGGCTAAAAAATTCGACGGAAAGTGGGGAACGGAAATGTTCTAATGGTAATGGATGTCTTATCATTAGGTTCCCAGGTTTCCTCTGCCTATCCTGCTATGTGCGGGATACAGCCTAGAGGTGGAAAAAAATATAGTGAGACACACCTTCATAAATAGTACCTACACCAAATCGGATTAATATAAAAGCAATTTTTACAAAATAGGAACTTGAAATTTTTAAAACAAAGGAACTTGACTTGACTTAAAGAAAATGGTAATTTAGTATCAAATTTTCATTCGGAATCAGGTGAAAAGAAATAATAAACTGGATAGCACAATTTCACGACAATTATGATAATTGAGTATTTTCGTAACAATTTGATATCTGATAAACATATATATCCTGTTTCTAAATTGAGGCTAGTCGTGGCACAGGGGTATAAGCGTGTGATAGTAAACGTGAGTGGTTGTGTATTCGATCCCCACTCGGGGAAATTAAATATTTAATATTCTCATTTCTTCGGCGGTATCCAGGCGCTGACTTTGCGTCACGACGGAAAATAAACAACGGAGTCTTTAAACACTATGTTCCCTTTGCTAACTACTGCTACTATGCGCGGGATACAGAGTGAAGCCAAAATCTATAAATGCGGTTTCAATTTAAATAACCTAACTGAAAATTAACATGGTATTAAAACTATATAATTCCTACGAACCAAATCGTCTTAAGACTTAAAAACATTAAGACATTCAGTTTTAAAAGCTTTAAGCGTTGTACAACTTGAACTGTCGAAATATCGTTAATAATAACGATTGTTCCGTTCAAGAAAAAACGGAAGTTTTATCAAACGGAAAACTAATTCAAAAGTTCCGTCGTTGTTTGCCTCCAGGGAACTGACTAAGGAATAAAAAACATCTTGTCACTGAACGATATCGAGTTTCTCGGAGCAATTAAGATAAAGCCGTGGACAAAAGCCGTTGGGAAGACCCCGCTTTGTTGACGTCGTGGTGGTAATTACAGAACAAGTTTTCTATCACAGCAACCCGCATGAGTGACGACGAGAAGATTTTGAAATTGAGATGCGTTTACTATATTTAATTAAGTAGATAGATAAAATTTGTATGTAAAATAAAATTTATAATATTTTTTGTAGTATAAAGTAAGGAATTGAATTTATAAGTAAATATATTTAGCAATATAATATGTAATTAATTCTGTGTATTTTAATATAACTACGTTATATAATAATTAAATGAGTTATAAATAATCAATACCGAAAAGACACTTCAAGACCAAATCGCTTATAACATGTCAGAAGTCCTCCTGGAGGGCAGATATGAAGAGGTCGATGTCAGTCGACGAAGCGAGAGAGGTATGCAGAGATTGTAGTGTGGGGCGCTTCATTCTCTCTGACTACCTTGCTGGATATAAAAACAATAATACAGGCATATATATAGATAACTCATTTATATATTTATTTATTTTTATCTTCACGCTGTTTCCCGCACACAGTAGAAATGTTTCATTTCCTCGAGTGCGGATTGAACCTACAATCAGTCGGTTTTTATAGTCACACTTTGTGCCTCTGCGCTACGACTGGCCTCAAATAGATAATACATCATATATATAATATGCATATGAATTATATCTTTTAAGCAAAACGTTAACAATCCACAGATATTAATAACCTTTGATCATCACAGCCCCATACTCAAAGTAAATTGCTATATTAAATAACAAAATACGCCTAATAATAGTGTGAAGAGTAATAAGCGTTATTATAAATAATAGTAAGCAATCAAAATATATGACAATATGCGACCGCTCGTTATGTAAAACGAGACATACACGCGATTCACACTCTAAACACGCGGACAAAGCGTTGTATTATTCCATACAAAGTAGAAGGGACAAAAAGATCAGTCAGTGCAGTTAATGGGTACTCATATAGCGGTGCTCAAACTAAAAACCGAATTTTGACAATCATATTTAAGGTTGGACAGTGGACGTAGGTTTGGTGTAAATTGACACGAAATTTGATGCAAAATTGTAAAAATAAATAAATCATATATAGCTAAATAGATGATATATAGCGACATTTTTTGTTTCGGTCGTGTTAAGTGCTTGGAGAGCTAAGTATTAAAACAATCACTGTTTTTACAATTTTTGGATACTATGTGGATAATGGAGTGATGAAACAGAACATGGTTTGTAGGTTTCATGAAACGGTCATTTATATGTTTTTATCTATTTCTCTATAAGGCCATAGGCCAGACCTCAAGAGGTAAAAACGAACTCCTCATACGATTACTGCGTCTGTCAAAATCATTTATCTCGAGATTGCGTTGACATATCGAGCTGAAATTAAAATACTATGTCCAAATCTACGCTCCCTTTGAGCACAGAAAAACTAAGCTTTGGTGGAAGGAACCTTTGGTAGGTGTTTCCAACTCGCACTTGACCGGTTTTTTTATGCTAGATGTAACCCGCATATCACAGAGTAGGTAGAGGAAATGCAGTGTTAAGACTTGTTTATTCTCTACGCATCGCGCACTTTTTGGGACACTCAACTTCGTGCTGTGTCTTCGAGCAAGTACAACTGCGTCAGAGACCACTTCAATATTTTTATATGTATTTAAATGTCTATGAGCCCAATCGTGGCGCTGGGGCACGGCGTGTGACTGAAAGCGCGACAGGTTGTGGGTTCGATTTCCACTAGAGAAATTCTCCGCTCTGATATTGAGGCAAAGGGAGGCGTTGAATCCCGCCACTCAACACACAATCCAGAATTTGACAAAAAATAGTAGGCGGAGTGTCCTAAAACTAGACTCCCTCAACCCATCTTGCTACTTGCGGAATAAAGCGAGATTAAAAGAAAAAAAAATGATTACAAAATCTCATATTTATTAGTTGCCAAAACAGTATGACCCGATAATGGATGCATCTAGTAAATTTTATCAACCGATTATAACTTTTATTGCGCGTTATAGTAATGAATGGTACCATCACATAAATTGCCCATTTAATGATAGCTTTTAAAATATATTTGGCGGAATATAAATAATGTTCGAAATTTGTTGGTATTTAACATTTTATTTATATATATATTCTTTATTGTACTAAAACACATAAAAGACAAAAACATTAAAACAAAATAGTGTACAAGGGTGGACTTATCTCTATAAGAGATCTCTTCCAGTCAACCAGTGGAAGTGGATGAGTGAGAAGTTGCGAGTTGCGAGTAAAAAACAAAGTACAATTAAAGAAATTCAAAATTATAAACTAGTAATTAAATATAACTAAAATTATACATAAGTGTATACCATTATAATATATACATACAAATAGTTACATATATATACACATACATATACACACACATACACATATACATATATATATACATACATATATATATATATATACATATACATACACACATACATACATATACACACACACATACATACACATATATACATATATATATACATATATACACATATATACACATACACATACAATATATATATATATATATATATACAAAAACAATAAATATATACATATATAGAAAAATAAATATATATAAGATGAAGATGCGATAATTAAATTAGTTGTGAGCACTGTTCAACTTCTACGGGTTTAAAGAAGACAGTAAAAATTTTTTTAGTTTGGATTTAAAGGATACTATGGATGGGCTTTTCTGGATGGATTTTGGGAGTTGGTTCCATAAGGATGCGGCATAGACTGAAAAGGATTTTTGCAGGAATTTGGTGTTACTCTTTGGAATGTCAAGCGTCGGTATGACACATGACCTCCTAGAGCGTGTGGGAGTGGGGAGTACGGTAAAGCGGGAGCGTAGATAAGAAGGGAAATGTTGATAATTGAGGATTTTAAACAGGAGTGAAAGGATGTGCATATCTCGGCGAAGACGGATTGGGAGCCAATTAAGCTGAGCTCGAAATTCGGAAACGTGATCATATTTACGTAAACCAAAGACAAAGCGTATGGCGAGATTTTGAAGTCGCTCTAGCTTGTTGAGTAGCTCCTCCGTCACATCCAAATAGCAGACGTCGGCGTAGTCTAGAATTGGCAAGAGAAGAGATTGCGCTAGCATAATTTTGGTTGTATGAGGAAGGAAATATTGGAGACGCTTAAGAGAATGGAAAGAGAAATATACTCGTTTGCTGATGTCATTGATATGCGACGCCCAGGACATATTACTGTCAAAAGTTAGACCTAAATTTTTTATTTTATTACAGTATTTAATTTCAACTCCCGAATAAAAAATTTTTGGCGTTGAATCCCAATTTAATTTAATTCTGAGCTTATTACTGCCAATAATAATGGCTTGAGACTTTTTAGGGTTAACTAACAATCCAAAAGATTCAGGCCATGATTGAATAGCACTGAGATCTTTATTTAAGGAAGCAATAGCCTCCGATAATTCGTTTATGTTGCTATGACAATATAACTGCAAATCATCTGCATACAAATGGTAAGGAGAAGAAATGATTTTAGAGATATTATTAATGAAAATGGAAAAAAGAAGTGGGGAAAGAACGCCACCTTGAGGGACGCCAGCAGTGAGTCCTAACCACGTCGATACAACATCGTTAGCTTTTACACACTGCTGGCGACCGAATAGATAAGAGTGGAACCATTCAATAACTGAGGTTGAAAGGTTAACCGCCCGAAGAGTACCTAGAAGTATATCAAAATCAACAGAGTTGAACGCGCTGCTGAAATCCAGTAGTACCATCACAGTGAGCTTGGTGTTATCCATAGCACACCGTATGTCCTCCGTGATATTCAACAACGCAGTAACTGTGCTATGGTAAGGACGAAAACCGGATTGATAAGGACATAGTAGGTTATTGGAGGAAAGGAAAGAGTAAAGCTGATCATTTACGATGGACTCAAGGACCTTGGATAGGATTGGAAGGATAGATATGGGACGATATTCAGTAACGCAGGTGGGATTGGAAGTTTTAGGTAAAGGAACGACATAGGCCTTTTTCCACTGAGCAGGAAAAACATTACATGTCAGTGAAAAATTTATTATGTGGGTGACCACTGTTGCAATGCTTTCCAACACAGGAAGGATCATGTCGAGACTTAGGTGGTCACTTCCAATGGCTTTTGTGGAGATAGATTTGATATACTTCTTGACATCATCCTCAGTAACAGTTTTAAATGAAAAGGGAGTAGAGTCGGGTAGGTCAATTTTAGATAGAAGCGCGAGAGTTTCAGATTTTACTTTAGGGCTTACTTTTAAAGGTGGAGTTGTAAAAAAAGAGTTTAAGTGATGTGGACTCACTGATACAGAATTAGTATCAGTGGTATTACCCACCCCAAGTGACTCTAAGAATCTCCAAACTTGCGCCTGAGAGAGATTCTGAATAGTGCTGTGAATATAACGGCGTTTAGCATCCCTACACATTCTGTTGCAAATGTTTCGCAATTTTTTGTATGCAGCTAAATGTTCTGGAGAAGGAAATTTCTTGTTTTTTGCTTTAGCTCTGTCACGCTTACACATTGAACGTCTAATGACAGATGTTAACCAAGGAGCGGGTGCATGTTTCATTCGAACTGGTCTCGTGGGGGCATGTTTGTCATAGATGTAAATCAATTTAGAATTTAACCAATCCACCATACTGTCAATATTAGTTGATGACAATATAGGCGACCAGTTGATGTTCCTCATATCCTCCCTTAAGCGTTCCAGGTCCATATGCTTAAAGTTGCGTTGAAGAAATATTTTGTCTCTAACCTTAGGAGGGCGTAATTTATACGAAAGAAAAATTAAGTCATGGAAAGAGAACGGTGCAGACATTTGTCCATGGGAAGCAACGAAATTAAGATTAGAGACAGCAATGATATCAATAAGAGAGGGCTTACAATTAGGAAAATGGTGGGTGGGATGCGACATAGGAAGTATGTGTAAATTATATGACTCATTTAGCGCTTTTAACGAATCGGATCTTGCATTATTTTTCAAAAGACATGTGTTTAAGTCGCCCATGCAGATAACATGCTCATACTTTGGTACAAGAAAATTAAGCACATCATCCAAAGCACCAAAATAATTTATTTTATCATTCGGAGAGTAAAGCACCCCTAGAAGGATTTTTTTATGGTGCAACAAAATTTCTAAAAAAATATATTCCAGGGCACCGATAGATTCGTTAGAGGAGCATTTAATGATATTGGCAGGGATTTTATTGCGAAGGTAAATACAAACGCCTCCTCCACCTTGCAAAGTACGATCGTTACGAAACAACTGATAACCTGGAATAAAGTAACTAATAGAAGGAAGGGATGGTTTTAACCAAGTCTCGGATATAAGTATGCAGTCAACTACGCCGGAGCCAAAAGATGCGAGAAGATCAGTGAGATGAGCAGGAATACTCTGAGCGTTGATATGCACTATGGAAAGAGAATTAGACGGATTGGTAAAAATCTTCGATAGCTTGTCTTCAAGTGGTTCAGAATCAGAAATTTGAGTATTATTGCTGTCGCCACTGTCATAGTCGGTGGAAGAACAACAGAGGTATTCATCGTCAATACACATATAATATATTAATATACAAATAAATAAATAGAATAAATTAATGCAAAAATATAAATTAATAAATAAACAATACAAATTTAAAAAATTATATAAAAAAGAAAATAAACTAAAATTATAAAATAAATCCACGTGCACAAGTTGATTACAGAAGAAACTCACACTTAAAAAACAATTTACAGTTAAAGTATACTTTTACATAAATCAAGGCAAAACATAAAACGAAACGTAAAATATCCAAGACAATTAATACAAAGATTATATAATGACAGTTAATTTATATTGATAGTCTGTGACATTAGTGATATAAAATGATGTAAACACATTACTGTCAAATGTCAATAAATTAATACCAAGTCACAGTTGAATACAAAAATAAAACGTACAAAATTAAAAAAAAAAACAATATAAAAGGATGTAAATGTACCCTTCAAAAGATATATTGAACTTGAAATAAAAATAAGCACATATATTAGTTCTATTTACGCAATAACCGACAGAATTAAAATGGTAAAGCATAACAAAAAGTAGTTTAGTTGCCGACATTGGATTTCATAGCAGGATGATCTTTTATTAACTGCTTGAGCTCGGACAGCGATGAAATTTTACGCTTGATTTTGTTAGGGAGTAAAATAATTATCACTCCTTCAGATGTCCAGCATTTCTTTATTCCATAATGCTTACGAGCTGCTATGAAAACCTCTTGACGCGCTTTAGTTAGAAATTCTGTAATTGTTATTTTACTGCCCTTTAATGTTGTTTTAGCCTTCCACACACTAGAACGGAGCTGTATATTAGTGAATCTAACTATAATGGGTCGGGAAGTATCCTTTTTGACACCCAATCTGTGGCAGGATTCGATTGCTGTAGATCTTACATCAGGCAATTTCATGTGGTTGGATAATATACCGGTTACTTTCTGCAGCACATTTTCGTCTTTATCTTCCCTTACACCGTGAAATAGAAGAACCTTTCTCCGTGACTGCGTCTCCAAGCGATCCATGCCACTAGCAACAAGCTCAATCTGTGATTTTAATATGCCAAGAGTTTTCCAAACAAGTGTCTTGAAGGAGAGAAATTCAGCTGTCAGGGTTTTTATAGTAGGCGTTGCAGCAGTAGGGCCAGACTGAGACAGGTTCTTCTCAAACTCACCCATTCTAGTGGAAAACATAGAAGAAAGTTCCTCCATACTTTTGAGAAGTTGATTCACTGGTGTTTCCATTGTTATATTGGTTATTTAGTGCGGGAACAGTGTGTAAGAGAGTTAAGTGATAATCAACTTAGCACAGGAATATAACTTTTAGCACATATATTCACTTATTTACTATTTATTTTAAAAATAATATAGAGCTACCAAAAACACGTCTGTGCACTTTGATATCTCATTTATGTGTTAATATTAATTATGTTACGTAATTAGACTGGTGTTATGATATTATTATAGTTGTAATTTATATATATATATATATATATATTTATATATATATAGATATATATATATATATATATATATATATATATATATAGAGATATATATATATATATATATATATATATATATATATATCTAATATATATAGTATATATATATTATATATATATATATATATATATTATATCTATAATATATATATATATATATATATATATATATATATAAATTACTATATAATTCTAGCTTATTATATATTTATTTATTCAGATTCACTAGTGGTTATTTACATGAAATACATTTTACAACAATAATTTTCATAATTATGTTTTTTTCTTATCACTAAATGTATAATTTTTTAAGTTTGAATACCGTATTCAGAAGTGGAGATATTAATCTATGAAAAACTATATATTTAATTGCCCTTAGCAAGCTTAGCTACTGACATAGAAAAATAGAAAATCCAAAACAGCTGATGAGTAATGACATCAGTTCATCTAAACTAAAAGAACCAATCTACTGTAAGAACAGAATCAGTTAAATTAAAGACCTAGAAAATACGACAAACACAGGGGTGGTGATAGTTTAGCTGAATTATGACAATTAATAAAAGAGCATGTATGAAGAGGTTAATGACAGTGGACGAGGCAGAAGAGGTATGTAGAGACTGTAGACTTTGGCACTCTGTACTCTCTGACTACCCCGCTAGAATTTATTTCTAGTAAAGGTAAGTTAAGTAATTATAAGAAATTAATAAGAATTAATCAGATGCCAGGCAAAAATATTTAAGGTATAGTGTACAATTTTGATATATATGATACGGATTTTCGTGTGAAAAATCACGTTTGTCGTGCGTACGTGCCTCGATATTATGAAATAATTAAATTATTTTGTATTAAATACGACAATATTTGCGAACAAAATCAAATAAACTCTCAAATGATTATGATAACGATTTATTAAGCATATAACAGTATAGATAACCAACCAATTTTCCCTAAATACATTTAAATAATCTATACGTCTATACTCTATACATATATAATTGTGATTTAAAAGTGACGGTGTTTGTTTTTAAGTGCTTATACATTACTTACACGACACTACAACACAAAAAAAACGACTTTACATATTTTGTCTGGCTCTTTCTTTCTTTTTGTCTAGGGTAATCTCGAATAGCTGAAAAAAAAATTTTATGAGACTTTTACAGCACGGGCGACGCAAAATATACTTTTCATCCAGAAATTGACGCAGTATAAGGAAAAACCGTTTTGTGTGCGGCTACCCATATAGAGGAAATATCTAATTTTTTTTGTATCTACTAAATGCAAAACTTTTTTAGCAAATAAAATTAAACAAAAAAAAAAGAAATTACGATTTAAGAAGTATATAAAGATACCTATATATAAAAATATTAAAATTATCAACCAATTTTTCAGTACCCATAATGAAATAGTGACACAGGTCCACAAGCGTGCAATCGTAAAAGCGATAGGTTGTGGGTTCGATTCCTATTCGATTCGAGAAAATAAAATATTAAATATTTTCAGTTACTCGTTCTGGTAACGAGATAATACGAGTTGTTGAGTTTCGCCACTCAACAAAGGCAATGCCTCCAGAATTCGACAGAATATCTTATCCCTAGGTTCATAGGTTCCCTCTGCCTACTCTGCTACATGCGAAATAGAGCGTAAAGCAAAAAAAAAAAGAATATCAGAAACAAACAGAAATAATTTAACTTAGCTGCCTGTTTAAATAAGCCTCGTTGCATCACAAAGACTATTAATCATGTCACCAGCATGAAATGAAACATGAAACTATAATTAGATATCAATATTTGCTATATTGATGTAATCAAATCATTTCACCGTTTGTCGCATATCTATTGGAATGTTTATTAAAACGAAACTGTGGAATTAATCGTAACAACGCGTGTACTGTGCTAGGGATGTTGATGAAAATAAAATTGTTTGTCGATAATTAATAAAAATTAAATATAATTGTGACTAAAGCTTGTTATGTTCTAAGTCGCTATTTTTAAAAGTTCTGATAATTCTTCTAGGGAATGAAATACGATACGCTAACTAAATCTGTAAGTTATTTACTTGAATAATAAGTACAGCTGGGTTTATTGAACCGGTTCAACTCAGACCTGATGAGGCATTAATATTAGTGAACCGATGGTAAATTATTTGACGTTCTTAAAATTAACCATGTTACTTTTATAGATATAGATATTTTAAAATGTCTCTTAATCTATTTGTGTACGCTTATTTCAGAAATGGCTTAATCGATTTATATGCATGCTTAATGCATCCATGCTTAATATTTAACTGTTTTTTTAATTAAATAGGAATAGAATGAAGAACAACGTGCTATGCTGGTTTAGGCACGTCGAACGAATGAGCGATGAAAAAATAACAAAAAAGATTTATGACAGAAAAGTGAACCTTCAGAAACAGTTTCAAAGATACAAAAGCATGAGGGGTCCATGCTTTTTACGTGACCTTCCTCTAGTCCAGGGCCTTCGAAGGGCATGTATATAATTCGATGACAGTGGACGAGGTAAAAGAGGAATACAGAGACCGTAGCTTTAGGCGCTCCGTTTGACTGGTTTTCTGATCCCGTGAGGGATACAGCGCGAAGCTAGATTAGATTACATTAGTGTTTTTTTTTATTAAATTAAATATTTTTTTTTATTTATTAACTATATCATTTTTAAATATTCAGTTCGTTAAAATAGCTACACTTTTTTTTACTATATTAGATGAAACTTTAATTTTCAATAAAGAATTAAAATAAAATCTTTAGAAATAAAATGATCTTATAAGCAATGTTTTGCATTATATTTCATATATTTCTTATAGTCAGGGATGGGTAATGTTTTATACGTAGAGTTGATGGCTTTTTAGGAGTAAATTAAAAAAATAAAGCAACAAAGAAAAAGTTGGAGATATGGAGTTGAAATTCAAACCATATACTCATATATACAGCCACATATTTTTCTGAAAATTGTATTTCTACATTTACTTAAAAAAACGATATGACCGTATATAGCACAAAAAATGCGTATCAGAATGAATAGGTAGGTACTACCGGTTGATCTAGAATTTTACAATTTGGCAGCAATCATCTACAGGTAGTACTAGTTCAGGGAAAAAGCAGAAAACTATACAATTGTGGTTAAATCTTAAAATAATAAGAGTCTTAGATAATAAAAAATGCCTATTTCGACACCATAAATAGAATTAATAGGGTACTTCCAGTTAACCTAGAATTATGAAATTTCGCAGCTAGTATCTACATCTAGTACTAGCTGAAAGTTGTTAAATCCTAAAAAATAATAACATTAAAAGGGGAGCCTAATTTAGTATTAAAACCGCTAGTTTAAATGAGCTAAGAGCTCTAATAGCTAATTTTTGTACGGAACCCGCGATGAGCGAGTCCGGTTCGCGCTTGTCCGCTTTTTTAATTTAAATAAAAAGTAATATACATCCCTAGTACTTATTCAAACACGCTAAATTGAATTTCCAATACCTTGTCATTAGGTGTTTAACCGCATATCGGTCACATACAGCGAGTAATGGCCATTGACAAACAATGAAACGTTTTAAAATAATTTTGTAAAAAGGCTTAATATAACTAATATGGATTTTATAAAGAGTTGGCCTTTTTTGTAGAAATAATGCTTAAAGAAAACCAACTTTTTCGACATATCAAAGTGAGTAGATGGAACTTAGTGTTGAGACACTTAGCTCTCCCCAATTCCCATGCAATTTTATATTTTTTTTAGTGGCATAGATCATCGCCGCGCATGATATGAAAATAAATCTTAAATTTATTTATATATTCAATTGACAATCAAACCCATAACCGTCGCATCTATAGTCAGACGCTGCCACTGAAAAATGGGGAACAGCGTGTCTTAACATTAGATTCCCTCTTACCTACCTATATTGCTATAAGCAAGATTAAGTATGAAAATAAGTATCAAAAATACGATACCATCCAACCCAACTCTCATATACACTCCTAATTTCTTAAGTATAACGTTTACACTTTTGCCTTTTGTACGCCCGTTCACTTCTCACGTAATCTTGGTCATTTCGAGAACAAATTGTTGAGTACTCGGGACGGGGGATCATTTACAAGGATCAAAATTGTTTCCGCCACACTACCCCCGCGCTGTGGCGTGATAAGGTGGGAAATGCGTGTTACTTCAATTTATTACGAATGTACCTGTCTGTGTTGTTTCTTTTGTGCCTCCTAAGCGGTTCACAAATAAGTGTAATATATTTTGTTGTTGCCAAGTTTTTGAATATTTGAATAGTACATTTTTTTGTGTACTTTTTTTTGTTCATATAACGCTTCAAATGTAAAAAAATATATCTATATTACAAAGAGGCGTGTGTTTAATAGTTAGTCTATGCAACATTTATTTTACATACTATTCATGTTAAATGGAATTGAACGCCACATATTTTCTCTAATAAGAAAGTTGAAACGGCAATATTTACATTACTAGAGAGATCTTCACATCTCTCTGACTAGAAATCGAGTTCAGGATCATTTCCAATTTTATATCTACATTTGAAACAGTTGTGGCGCAGAGGCCACAATTGTTATACGTACAACTGTATGCGCGACAGACGTGTGAGTTCGATTCCTACTCTAGAAAATAAAATATTTCATATGTTAACGGAAGTGTCTTATTGTTTTACCACCTCCGGCAATTACCACCCCCGGCATTTAAAACCGGCGTGAAGTAGTGGCTTTATGCCGCTGCGTTTCGTATCAGGTAATGCCGGGCTCCGGCGCCCCACCCACCTAACTGGCCGGCAACCCGCCTGTAACTCCTCTGGTGTTGCACGGGGCCGTGGGCGGCGGTAATCACTTACCATCAGGTGACCTGAACGCTCTTTTGCCTTGTCTTTTCCATAAAAAAAACTAGTTTCCCAAGTTCTACTATATGCGGGAAACACGTGAAACCAAAAGAAACACATAAAAAATATACAAGTATATACAATTATATTACAAGCAAAGCGAAACCAGATAATGCATAGAGACAGTGAAAGACTAGTCGTAACATTTTATTTCACGGAAACTAACGAATGATTCACGTCGTTGGACAGAACGAGTGTAATAAACAAAGAACAATTGTTTAATCTGTAGGAATCAATATAATTGCGTTGCAACTACGTTATAAATGAAATGCCATTTCTTTCCGTCTATAAGCGAATCTGTTGTGAAGCGAATAAAAAACAGTATATTCTTTATGGACGATAAACTTTACAGTTAATTTTTTTTGTTTAAAAAATTAACTTCACGCTGTATCCCGCACACAGCAGGATAGGCCGAGACTGTTAAGACACTCCGTTCCCCACTTTCTGCCGGATTCTGGAGGCATTGCGTGTTGATTAATGTTATTTTGTTATTTTAAAGTGACGTTTAGTTTTATTTATGTACATGATAAGCTCAGCTGGTAAAAACACTTGCTAGTATTTAAAAGAATGTTAGTTCAAATCGTGATACTATATTTATTTGAAATTTAATGATTTTTGTTGTTTTTTTTACCGATTTTGTTTCTTTTTTTCAAATAGGTGTAGGTTCGTTAATTGTATATTTCCTTATATTGGTCCGACGATTCATGTACATATTAAATATTTATTTCTTAATAACCTTCTGTATGCAAATCGCTGCCCAACTCGGAATTGAGTGAGAAGCGTAAGACAAAGTGTATTAATATTTTTTTTGTCTAATGCGAGAGAGTAGCATGAAAAATAAAAAAAAACTATTTATATTTTAATGTTGTAGTACATGTGCGGTTGAAGGCTGTAAACCAAGGAACCACTGCTTATAATCATAAATATATTTTTATTTTGATAATCCATTTGGATTATATTACAAATAGAAAGGCTTTATTAAAACATCGTCCAAAATTCTTTCTTCTTGGATTTAGTATGTATCATTTGTCATATATAACTTTTAGTTATTCCTATTTAACCACGCGGGCGAAGCCGTACATAACAACTAGTAAATAATATATCTGTTAGGGTAGTTCAATTATTAAAGTCCACTCTACGGTCTATCTTACTCCGTATATGACGTAGTTGCAAAAGTTACTATGAACAAAATAGTTATTGGAGCTAGGGCTACATTATTAAAGAGCTTTAGTAGTAAGAAACTTTATTCTAAAACATAATTGCAATTTTGTTATAGTATGCTACCGTTTATTCGATCACTACCTGAATGTAGGCGATAGTCGTGTGTTCGATTTTCATTAAGGTATTATTTTTGTATTGTTCAAAACGTTTCATTTGTGTCCGACGCGTCTTATGTAATAAAAATATAAATTATATTTTATAAATATATATAATCTACGTAATATGAGTTAATAGCCTTTGAACAATGGAAATGGGAACCTAGTATTGAGAAAAAAATGTCTTAACACTAGGTTCCTGAGTTCCCTCTGCTTATCCTGTTATGTATATGAGAAAAAAAAAGTGTATAACAAGATCAGTTGAGATTTTTTTAGAAAATAAGCATCTCTTACAAAACCTGTACATTTTTTGTTGAAAATGTATTATAATAAGAACTATAATAACATGGTGGGTCCTATCTCGAGTTGTCAGGCGACAAAAAACGAAATATTTTGCTGCAAAGCCTTCCTCTGAAATTCAGCTGACACGTCTTACGGCGTTGTATTATTGTAATATTTAAAAAGATCTGGTGTTCCGTTCACTTTTACTATATATTTATTTTATTTTAAGCAAGCTTTGGGTTTGACTTTCTCTATAAGGCGATGGACGTGGGTTTGATATGTCTTGAAAAATTTTATATTTAAATTATTTTATACCATGGCACGGTATTTACATGGTACGGTTTACATGGTACGAATTGAATTCCGTATAACACGCAACATCTCGTATTAGTAAGATGGCGAAGATAATGACGAACACTAGGTTCTTTTTGTGTACTTGCTTAAAAAATAAATTAAATATGAACACATACACTCAATCAATTCAATTAATTTATCAGACGACGGCAGTCAAGTGTGCCAGAATTGAGTCTGAAATCGGGTGCATCACTGACAATTACTATCGAGTCTCTTGTCACTCTTACTTGAAATATTTGTTTAAGAAATTTAAACTATATTCTTATAATATAAGGTCTATAATTGCTTGAATTTAGCATATATGTCCGATCACAATTCAAATTTAGTGCACAAGGTATTTCGCTTTTAAGCAAATTAATTTTGAAACTAATGTCACTTATACTCGTACAAGTTCTGAGCTTAAACGTTTAATATTACAGTATTATGTATATAGTACGTGACTCTCTCTCAACTCTTATGAAATACTTAAGTGTATAGAGGTATGACAGATTTTATTACTTTAATTAAAATATATTATTTTTTCTTTTTTCTATAATTTCATTTTTTTTTTATTTTATCATCCCAGAGGGAACTGAGTGTTAAGAAAATCCGTTTCCTACTTTTGTATTCTATGGCGGAGCTCAACGTCGCGCTTTGCCTTGTTGAACCACAATGAGAAATGACAATATTAATAAAAAAATAATTAGCTTCAAGCCGTATCATGCACACAACAGGGTAGACAGAGGGAACTTAGTGTTAAGACACTTTTTTCCAAGTTCTGGAGGCATTTCGTGTTGAGTGGCGTAACTTTTCTTCTTCTCTACTTTTCTAAAATTCAGTTTTTAGAAATAATTATTACGTAACATAATGTCTTGAATAAATTGGTACAATTTTAATGTGATCTTTTATATATTCAGTACAGAAAAATGTAAGACTCTCTTTGTAATTCTTATGCACATTATATGTATGGACCGAGCACGTACAGAAACGCAACAGCCCAAGTACCCTAGCCTAGTTACCGTATAAAAAGCGTATGAATCGAATTTATAGAAAAAACGCCAAAAAGTAAAAAAAAACTATAAATCAACAACGCCATTATAATTGTCATTCTATATCACTTTAAAACCCCACAAAAAGCTGTAAATCATGAACTACTCAACTATTTACTGGTTTACTTCCAAAAATATTTGTGACGAATGTGAATTAGAGAAGCATATATCAAAGTGCACTCGTCGGATTCACTAACTGTAGATACTCGCGTAAATGTTTGTG
This sequence comes from Heliconius sara, assembly GCA_917862395.2. NCBI lineage: Eukaryota > Metazoa > Arthropoda > Insecta > Lepidoptera > Nymphalidae > Heliconius > Heliconius sara. The sequence goes on along the minus strand of OU860796.2, from coordinate 2,868,371 downwards.
CTGTTGCTTCGAGTATGATGTTAGAGTACTGTGTTTGTTTCGTTTGCTGTAAAATTTCTTTTTTTTTGGGAAAATCACGTAAAATAGAATAGACGGCTTTATGAAGCCGGCTGTTCCCTTATTGTTAAAAATGATATAAATAAATCTTTATTGTGTGCGTCTGTCTGTTAGCGCATACATTGTAGAGTTGCTTTTCACTCTTGCTGTAGTAATACAAACACACATATCTCAATTATGAAGACACCATCTAGCCTACCCTGTCATATTCGCGATATAACGTCAGCTAAGAAATATATTGTATTAATTGTTCAAAATTGTCAAAAGATTACGTGGTTATTTTTGGTTCTGATTTCGGACTGTACTCGGTAGTTAGGTAGATACATTATTGTATATTTTTCGGCTTACGCTATATTGCACATATATGTATGTACGTACTATAGTGCAAATAACCCAGTGTTACGACACTACGTATTCCACATTTCGCCCGAATGGGAGACGTGTTAAGTGGCAGAACTCAATTCTGTACCCTTGCTATATTATATTTTATGAGAACAATTCATTTACCATTGCCCATAACGGCTTCATTATAAGGGATGGCTTTACAATTTTAATTTTATTTTCATTTATCAAATTTTAAATCGAAAAATTGATTTTGAAGTGACTCATCACGAAGCTCTTCAATTGAAATGTTCCCAGGTGATCACTTATATCCGTTTATCTCACAGGTGGCAAAAAAAAACAGTTTTGTACAGCATAAAAAGGAAATTATGCTTTAATTTATGTAGATTGTTATTTAAAAACATAATGAAGTTTTAAACAGCACTTAAGCATCATTTAAGTATATATACCGAGTAAACCTGAACACTGCGATCAATCAGTTGGCTGGCATCCTCATGAATAATCTTCTTGTTGAGGAAACTTTTACAAAAGATTTATTTTCTTTCGACAACCGCTACTGTACGGGATGCGGCAAAGATTGATCGATAAATAAATCTTTAAAGAACGTGTATATGATAATGGGCATTTAGATAACGAATTTAGTAATTGTATTGGAAATTCCGTTTATAATTAAAATTGACTTGGAATCATTATTGATGTTAGAATAACTTAAAAATTAAAAATGGCCACCAGCTCTTTTACAAATAATCGTAAAAAGTAAATAAAACACGAAATATTATGTGAATATGACATTCCAATCAAACAGACCAATAAAATACCAATACGTATATCCTTTCATCTAGTAGGAGAGAGCTGACCATGACCATCTCTGGGCAATTACCTATGGCTTCTCAGATAATACGTCACAATAAAAAAAATAACATTCTCAAAGTGACCTCTACGTGTTGGACCTGTGAAAGCAGCAAACCTCACCACGCAAGCCAAAGCACCAGGTTCTTTTGAACCCGAGAATTATGAAAAAGAAACATAATAAAAAAATCATTATCAACAATTATAAATACAAATTTAATTGCAATACGTATAGTTTCATTCAAATTCATGTCATCACGCAAGCTTAAATTCAGTCAAATTAACAAGGACCTCGGTCGGCTATTAGTTGGCTGCGTTACCTTAATTGCAGATAAGCTAGTTACCGCTAACGGTGCGGTCATCCGATCTTTAATGATATCACAGATTAAATAAGATCTAATTCTGGCCAATACTTATGTATTTCAGTTCTGTTAGCAAGTATTTTTGGCAACGGCTTATAGCACAGAATTGAGTACCGCCACTTAACACATAATACCTCCAAAATTGAGGAGAAAATGGACAACAGAATATCTTAATGAAAAACGGTGTGTTAATACAAAGTTTCAAGGTTCCCTCTGTCCTGTTACGTGTGGGATACACACATTTGGCGGTATGGTAAAAACTAGTATGGTTGGATTAGTTGTTATGCAGGCATTCTTCTTTATTTTCACTTTAGGTATTTTGCCTAGACTTCACACACACACACATATATATATATATATATATATATATATATATGTGTGTGTGTGTGAAGTCTAGTACATATATTTGATTGGACAAAGTTACACTGATATTCCCATAAGTTTTATTTTCTTTTACGAGTAGAATGGAACACAAATGTATTTTCAGAAAAGGTGACTTGACTTTCCAAGACTCTCATATAAAATTTCTGCAGCGAAACTTACTTTTGTCATGCCACAAAATAAGATATTGCAGTTTTATTGCACCCAATAGTACAGTACGAGAGAATGCACTACTATTAGAATAAATATCATAGTACATACAGTGTTTGAAATAAAATGATTTTAAAATCTTTATATAATACGAATTCCAATAAAATGCGGTCGAAGTTCGTAACATTAGAAGAGGGAGGGAAAAGGCAACACCATGTTTTCAAATAAATTATAAATATTGTGTTATTATGCAAAAAGTATAATTAAGTATGTATGTTGTATGCTAGTACGAGTGTAAGTATATAATTCTTTTTTTTAGCTTTACTCCACTACACTCCCACGTATAGCTGGCTAGATGGGGTGAACCTAGTGATAGGAGACTTCGTGTCGAGACATTACATATTGAGTGGTGAAACTTAACACCGCGCTTTGTTTTGTTATCAGAACAAAGAAATGAAACGGAAAGGATTGAGTGGAAATTGAACCCACATCCGCGTTTTTTGTCGTTTAATATCGTCGTTAAGTCATACGCCAGACTACTGCGCTACGACAGTAAATAATTTAAACAACATTTAAGGAAAATCACTCTATTTTTCACTTTCCATCGAATAACATAATAAAATAAAAAAGAAAATCACTCGCCGCACTTACAATATACAAGAAATTTCATTATCTAACAGTAAGTTTATCTAACAACAATCTTCTACAATTGACAAAATACCCATCAGCGCTGTCACCAACATGTGCCACGGAGCTGTTGACACACGACTTCCTTCCACATAAAGGCTGTATGCAAATGAATGAAAGGGACGGAATAATCGGTTACGAGAACCTATGGTACTACGTGACGACGAATGTGATTTATTACAGTTCATTTGTACTATTGATACCTATGTGTATACTATTTTGTGGTGGATTTACAGAATAAAGGAATACGTGATGAATGGATTTTCTATAAATAGACAATATTGATATAGTATGGTGTAGATTCATGCTGTATCCCGCGTATAGCTGGGTAGGCAGAGGGAATCTAGTGTTAAGATAATCCGTTTCCCACACACCGCCCAACTTTCGAGGCTTTGCGTCTTGACTGGCGGAACTCAACACTGCTTTTTATCTATGTAGTTGCACAGGTGTGCACGCAAAACAAGCTTAAATCTACGGTAAACATTAAAATTTAGCGATGTTTTAATAATTCGGTCTGGTTATTCTAAGTGCAACTTTGGATTTTATTCATTTAGCGAAGAAACATATTTTTCTAAAGTTATAGCAAATCATAACATCAAAAAAAATAGTAGAGCTGCTCTACTTTCCTTTAATAAAAAATACTTTCAGTTATTACTAATTTTATAAAGAAGAAATAAAAAAAGAATAGACTATCTAATCTTTTTTTCTATATTGCTAATAAATATTATTGTAATATTCAATGACAAAACCCAAGCCAATAAATTGAAATAATACTTCCGCTTATAGCCTTCCTTTATTTTTACAATTATACCATTTATAGTAGCAGTGTAGGCAAAGACAAGTTACTATCAAAAGAGTCTTTTCTTTACTTCTAAAATGATATGTCAAAGATCACATTTACAAAATGTAACAGACGTCGTAGAGCAGTGGAACAGTATCTGACGGCTGTGGTCCATCCCCACTAGGGGATAGATTATATTTTATTAATTTTTATACCTCCAGTTTGGAAGTCAGTCATGGCTCACGGGCACAAACTGTTATTGTAAGCGCTACTAGCTGTGGGTTCGATCTAGATCTCTCTCTGGTGTTGAGGTAAAGTTCCGCTACTCAACAAACAGAGACTCCAGAGTTAGGCAGAAAGTGGAGAACGGAATGTCTTAACACTAGTTTCCCTCTGTCTAGCCTGCTGTGTGCGACTTTTTTAAATTTTCCTCTATGTTTTTTAGCCAGTACTTTTAGTATTTAGCCCAGGACCTCTGAGCGTATATGTGGACACTGTTCAATTAGACAGCGACAATTTTAGAATGAGACCAGAATTAATTATAGTAGCTCCATAAAGGCAACGGGCTAGATATATAAACATATATATGTTTGAAAAATATATAGATATAAAATATATAGATACTACATTTGACGAAACATACATACATCACAATAATCTGTATACAGAATACATGTTCAATTAACACTGCCGCATTCGCAAACTATTATATATCAATGCATTATGTTAATTGGACATAGGTAGATACTCTTGACTAAATTGCGTAAAGGCTGTCGTCAGTGAAGATATGTGTACTCTTATAACATTTCATATGTGAAGCTATTTATTTATTATTAATTTAATACTATAAGGCCAGTCGTGGCGCCATGGCACAAAATGTGACTGTAAACGCGATTGGTTCTGAGTTCGATCCCCAGTCGAGGAGATGAAATTTTTATTTAAATTTATACTTCCATTTCTTCGCTCTGGTGTCGAGGAAACCCAATCATAATTTAAACGTATTAAGTTCTACTCACCACTTGATATACAGTAATTATTAAACAATATGCTTAATAAGACCAAAATTTAAATATTTAATGCTATACAAATTTCATATGCTTTTACGTTAATTAATAATTGAAGTGTTTCAACAGGGCACGGGCACTGGCACTGTCATTTCGTTGTTTACCAGATTTCCCTAAGGTTACTCTCATTCTGAGTCCATAACCATTTCCAGTATCATATTACACCTCTTCATACTGTATGAGTATTTTAACTGAATTTTTAAATACGGAATTAATTCGGTGTAGACGTTTTTTTTTTTGCGAGTATATATAACATGTTGTGTAAGAATCGTACTTATGTATTTTGGGAAAATATGATACTTTTTAAATTATAATATATTTGATTTAAAATTAAAAAAAATATCTTAAGATATCCTAATCACTAACCATTTAAAATAATTATAACGGGAGAATATAAGGTAGTGTTAAGACACTCCATTTCCCACTTTCCACCGCATTTTGGAGGCATTGCGAATTAAGTGTTGAAACTCAACAACTACGCATCGTCTAAAATAAAAATATAACCTGTCGTGGTGTAGCGGGAGAGACTAAATGACAATCTATAAATTTTGAATATCATATTAATCTCGACTAGTTCATGTATTGCCGTCCCGAGTGTCGCAACCGTCGCTATATATATGTAGTGTACAGCAGTTGCAAAGTAGCGGTCGAGTCAAGCTCTTAAGCACTACAATACAATAAAATATGATGCTTAATGAAAGATTAATGGCACGATCTTTTAGTCTCTTATAAAGGCAAAATATGTGTAGGGGTGATACATTGAGTTGCAAAGGGAGTTTCGAACATAATTACAGTATTATAATACTGTTAGATATTTTCTTTAAAATGTTAATGACATTAGAACACGAAAGTAATTTAGATTTGTAAAAAAATATTAAAAAATAGGCGAGCCGCGAGCGGTTCGCTAGTATAAAAAATATATTTATTAATGAACAGTGCAACGTTCTGCGCTATTTCATTTTAATTAAATCGATCAATCGAAGCAAAAGCATTGTTTTCAACTAGCTTTTCCCATGACTTTGGGTTTAAATTGTTCAAGACAACTATCTCCACGATCAGTTGGATAGTTATTGAGAAGTTGAAACTATTAAGCAAACTTAAAGCTTTCCGCTTTACTCTAATATTAAACACCATTGTAGTGCAGTAGATTTAATATAACTACTGTCACGAATGACAGGCATTTGAATGTTATTTATATATACTCGTAATATGGATATGATTACATTGTAAAGACAATTAAGTAATACCACATATATTACTTAACAACTATATTATGTATTACATATTGACAATATTAAAAAAATCTTAAACATTCGTGATTATCACACATTTTAAATGAAATTATTTAACCTGATTAATCGTGTATATTTGATATTATACATTTTTGGAATGCTGACTGAGCACTTTACAGTAGTCTGTGGTCCCAGGTAGACTGAGGTGATATTGGTCTGTCAGTTGAGATAATAATTATATCAAATTATTGGCAACTGTAAGATTCTTGCAGAATGAGCTGACTGTGTCTTGCCCTCTGGTATGATGGGTTGGAGATTTCAAAGAGTTTATAAGTGGATCCTACGTGGTAAAAATTTTCCAACCGTCTTTTCTATTCAATTTAGGTTGTTTTTATGTCCAGAGCCTTGCGGATCATTCTGGGAACATATCTGTCTTCCTTAGTGAGGATTTAGGGTTTATCAAACCTGTAAAATCTGGGTTTATCCGCAGTATATTTATACAGAGCTGACTTCGATACATGCCTATTCTCGATATCGGAGATGTGTTCTTTCACACCAATGCTCCTCCGACCGATAAACCACAATCACAGTCGTTTGTATATGGCTGCGTACTGTAAAGGAATAAAATTATTATTATTGTTCACTTGTCTCAAGAATTATAGAAATCTTAATTCAAAAGAGAGGATGGTTAGAAACTTTCTACCACTTTTAAAGTTTCAAACTTACCATACCATAAAATCAGCTTATTCTACACGGGTCCAGGGCACTCCGCATTGACAATATTGTTTTGTGGGGTTCCGTACCTTGAAAGAAAAGGACGAAAACCTTATAGGATCACTTTGTTGCCCGTCTGTGCGTCTGTCAAGACCATTTACTTTCTGTATAGTCATGTACTCTTTTTTATTAGCTACACACGTTCTGTTTAGCGGTAGCCAGATCGAACGGAGCGTTAAGCTCTACGGCCTCAGGGTACCTCTGGCGTTTCGTCCACTGTCATCAATCTGAAGAAAAGAAAAACAAGACAGAGGTCTTATGAAAATATGTATGTGCACTTCGGGAGTTATCATTTATTTTATTATATTTGAGTACGGAGCTACAAAGTTATCTATTCTCGGAAATTTTAATTAGTTACTACAAAAATACACAAAGAAATATAAAAACACGTTATAACGAAACAAACAACAATAATCATTATTAAATAAGTAATAATAGAAACAACAAAAGTATAACATCATTTTCATTGTAGTATAGAGAAATTCATAATGAAAATCACTAGTACTAAGAAAAAAACTAAGTATAAAGTAGAGTACCATTCAGTTCACAAGTACAGGAGTGAATTGCAAGGCATCGTTAAAACCTAACAAACAAGCTTATTATTTGTCAGAACGTTGATTGCACAATTTTATTTATACAATGGTGAAGCCGATGCCAGTTGTGGTGCAATGGCACAAGCGTGTATCTGTAAACACGACAGGTTGTGATTAATTTCTTAGCTTTAGTGTCGAGGCAAAGTACGGCGTTGAGCTCCACCACTCAACAAGCAATGCTTCCAGAATTTGGTTTTAATTGTAGAACGGAAGAGTCTTAATGAGAACGGAGTGTTTTAGCACTACATTCCGACGTGTCTTCTGCCTTCTTAGTGCGAGATACTGCGTGAAGCTAAAAATAAATTCATATTTATGCAAAATTTGTAATATATTAGAGAAATTAACTAGTGCAAATATTAGCTACATATAGACCCAGGGAAGCTAGTGTGAAAATTGTATGTTTGGTGATAAAAGACAACGCCGAACTGTATATAAGTAAACATGGTTTGTTTTTTAAATAAGAAACGTTTCAAAGTTTTTTAGTTGGAAATTGGAAGCTGCAGTAATGTATCTCTAACTTTTAATTTCTTTAAGCTACTTAGTTTGGTAACTGAAAGAAACTTAAGGTTCAGAAACCAATTAATCAATTAAAGTCCTACTCCATTCGCTCTTAAGGATAAAAAAAACCAAAATATCGTACAGAAATTTTTAAAAAAAGTTATCACGCTTTTTCCCGCATTTTAAGGTAAAAGATTACGAAGGAATGTAGTGTTGAGGTACTTCCTAGATACACTTTCTCCCCAATTTTAGAGATATTGCATGTTAAGTACTGGAAGTTAGCGTTGCGCTTTGTCTACCAGAGCGCAACATTTAAATATAAATTTTCCCCCGAGCGGACATGGAACCCACAACTACCGCGTGCACAAACAGACGCTATTCCACGATAAAAATTTTATTTAGCCCAGTAAGTTTTAAAAATAAGGTAACATGATAGAAGTGGCTGCCATTGTCATTCTAGTGTTTCACGCTATTGAGAATTCCGCAGGCGGCGAATATCAATACGTCTCGCTTTCAAGTTGACTGCTAGGTGGTCTGAATAAAAGAATACAATGACGTAGATATGTTTGATTCTAACAATAAACTGTGGCTAAATTTGTATTTTATTTTAGTTTACCTTTTATTTTACTTTAGAAATTTATTTTTACATGTAAAGATAATAATCACTACGGTAAAATATATATTAACTAGTGGTTCAAAAACATTTTTATACGTTCTTCAAATAAATATTTTAATTTCTTAAGTGTGGAATAACGTTTTGAAAATGATAAAAGTATACAAAAACTGGTTTAAGATTTTAAGTGATTGTGTTTATAGTTTACCTCAACACCTGTTTCATCTACATAGTAGGTAACAGGTAAAGCAAGCACGTGTATGTACATAACAATATTCTCTTTGTTTGGTCTCTATAGATCTTTGAAATAGAAAGTGAATAATGTGATCTTCTATAGTATTCATATTGATGGAATTGCAGTTTGTATGAAATGAAAAATACGAAGAGCACTCCATGCGAACGTTTTCATATATTTTTGAACAGTAGAGAGAAATAATGATCATTACGTACTATTTGTTCTACTCATTAAACTGATATTATATGCAAAGTAGAATAAACCAAAACTGCACTTTGGCTAACTAGAACGGTATATGAAAATATTGAAATTTTTAACTGATTTTGTCTACTTACATGTATAATGCACGGCGTTGTACTGCGCCATTCTACACGCAAAGTCTCGATAATTGGGCGAAAAGTGAACTTAAAAATCACCATTAGATTTAGATTTAAAACCACTTCTATAAGTATTTTACAATATACATGCATGAATCCGAATTTAGAAATTGAGTAATAACCTTAGTTTTCAAGGCAATTTCAAATTCCGGAACGTTCCCAGGAATGTGTTCTTAGTGATGTGTACTTCTGCTATTAAGCTTGTGCAACGTTATAGTGGTGCATCTGAGCGTGTTTTCATGGTTTAGTGATGTTCTATACAGTTCAGTTTAGATCATGATAATATTCGATTTTAGACCATTGTGAAACAGTAGGACAGCGAATATTGTAAGTTCGATACCCACTCGTGAAAGTAAATTAATTTAATTTTTTTGGCTCTAATTGATCTAGATTTTTTCTGGCCAGAAAGCGGAGGCTTTATGATGAGTTCTGCGACTCAACGCCACTGTTTACCTTGCCACCAGAGCGAAGAAATGAAATATTAAATATTTCATTTCTTCGAGTCAAAATCGAAGCCACAACCTGTCGCGTTTCCAATCACATGCTTCAGCCCCTGCGCCACGACTGGCCTAATATACAACCTCATGTACTAGCTAGTTAACCAAGCCCTAAATTATTCACAAATACAAACAAATATCTCTACTAAACTCAACTAGAAACTTGTACATAATCTTTGAAGCTAAAAGTTCGTATTAATTAACACAGCAACCAGAGCATGTGTTTTCGGTAATTAACCAACAACGTTATATAACGGATAAGTCACCATTTCACTATCATAATTGCATTTCCCACCGTTCTCGCTGGTTAATTTTTATCAAGTAGAAAAAGGCAATTAGTGGTGGAGAATACTATTTTTTGCCTACAAATTGTGCTCAGTCCGATTAATGATTGCAATTTAAATCGTTAGATTGTAGCTTGTAAAAGGTTCAACCGTTCTGCACTTTTCTACGTAGTCGGTTGTGTTTAATTTTTTTTCTTTCTTCTGATTTTGCGGTTTCGCTTTTTCATAACTGCGGTCGAGATTGAACTGGGTAACAATTTGCTAACTGTGGAATGAATTTAACGAGGAATCAGCTACTGGAAACCTTGCTGTAGTTTGCCATTTAAATTTGTTTTACTTTTGATCTTACTAAATTAGTTTTTGCGTATTTTTTACTGTTGAGATTGTGCTTTAAAACTATGAACGCTTTTCATTTGTTCTTATAGTATTGTTTTCATTCTAATATCATTGTTAAATAGATATGTGTCCTTGCAGACACTTTTTATATGGTGCAACAAGTGCAAATTATATTTATAATGTAGTTTTTGCAATTATAAATTCTAGATATTGAGGTCATCGTGGCACAGTGCCACAAGTTTATAATCATAATCGGTTGTGAGTTCGATCCCCATTCAGGGAACGATTTTTTTAATTATTTATTTATATTTTCATTTTCTTCCATCTGGTAACATGGCAAAGCGCGGTCTTTCCGTCATTTAATACGCAAACCCTCAAAAATTCAACACAATTTTGTGATGTAATCCTTGATTTAATTTTCCCAATATATAACCGAGAAACTTACATACACTCAATTATACTTCGAGATAAATATTTTTACAAAACAAAAGAAACAATTTTCAATAAACCTTTAATTTCCTCCAAAACAAAATTCAATCTCTCCTCCTACATTCAACAAGCGCCGTCCACATCATAACTCCTGATGGATTCATTATCTGAGCAGACACTATTAAGTTCATCTGTCCATTCGCGGCTCAACGTCGGCCATCGCTCGATACATGCAATTTCACACTCCAACGGTCCCTGATATTACTAAATGTACTTGCCTTAGATGTAAGGCAGCACGTATATGACATTTTTTTTTGTAAAGACGATGTTTCTTTTGTTTCGTATGTATAGAATTTGGAGGGTAGATTTATTTTTTTGTATTTATATTTTTTCGTTTTGTAGAGATTGTTATTTTTTATTTTTATTTTCACGTTGTATCTTGTATGTGGTAGTGGGCAGAGAAAAACTAGCGTCAATACTTTCCGTTCTCAGCTTTCGCTCCGATTTGGGACAATGTGTGTTGGGGTTAAAAAGTTTCATTTAAACATAAAATGTCCCTGTGGGACTCGAATATAGGTTGGGCTTGATTATACACGTTTAAACGCATGTTTTATAAAAGTGAGAATGATAGTGGTAGGTATCAACATCGCTCGCACTCTCACATATTCACAAAAGTTTTTTTTAAGCTTTACTCTATATCCTGTTACCCTTTATCCTGTAAGTTATATGTAGCAGGGTAAACAGATACATCCTAGTGTCGCTCACTTCGCTCTCAACTTTCCATCGAATTTTGGGACATCCTTTGCCTCGACACGAGAGCCAGAAAATTAAATATTATATATTTTATGTTCTCCAGTAGGACTCGAATCCATAACCTGTCACGTTTAAAGTCACACACTCCGCCACGACTGGCTTTAATAAAATTTATTTGACATATTAATGTTTTGACACAAAGTTATATTTACGAGTATTTATACTGAAGTAAAGAAGTTATTTTAAAGTGACCATTCAACTATAAAGACCTCAGAGCCAAGGTCCCTATGACTTAAGTGATTGAGATTGCCTTGACAACTTCAGTTCCGTCGAGCGGAACGTGTTCCGTTTTGTAAACACTACGCCGTAGCCACTAAATCTTGCCTCAACCAGAATAGGTCATGTCTCAGAACTTGCTCTAAATGTAAAAATGTTCTTTAGAATTTTCAAGGAAATAAGAGATATTATTTTAATTATCCTAAGAGAGTGATCTATTGTCTATTATTAGTAATTGGATAATTAAAGAAAATAAAAAATTAAAAACTCAAACCCCGCACACAGCAGGGTAGGCAAAGGGAATCTAGTGTCAAGACATTCCGTTGCCCACTTTCCACCGATTTCTGGAGGCATTGCGTTATAGCAGATGAAACTTAACGCCGCGAACTTAACTAGAGCGAAGAGATGGAAATATAAATTTAAGTAAATATTTCATTTCCTCAAGTGGGGATCGAACCAACTACCAGTCACGTTTAAAGTCACACTTTGTGCTCTTGTGCTATGATTGGCCTCATTAAATGAAAGAAAATGAAGGAAAAATATGAAAGGAGTTGTGATAGTAGGATAGAATCCCTCTTAGGATACCAATTATATTTATATCTTAGGTGCTTCTTCAGTTTATTCAGCGCAACAACAATAGTTGTTGTTGCGCTAAATAAATGAGTCCTTCGATGCAACATAACTCTAGGAATAAAACTAATAGCAAAAAAATAAAAACAATTAGTAATCTCTATATATAATGAGATAGTCAAAATATTTTGTCTGTACATTTAGTAATTTTGACTAAAATAGATAGAAAGGCACTTAAAAAGAATTATAGAAAGCAAAAATATTTTTTTCGAATTACTTGTCGGTCTGTCTGTTGATATACTTGAAAATTTCACCAATTGTTTTGTTTTAACTCAACTAACCTACTAAAGTTTGGTCCATCAAAATCGGTTCACTAAAAAAAAAAATATCATCATTTGAATGAACTCAAGGCATTAGTTTGCCTGCGCATATAGCAATGGTGCTGATAAGATTTTTGGCCAAAGAACGTCTAAACATTCTAAACGTCTTGGTTATAACCTGACTGTTGATAAAACTATATATTTTTGAAGCACTATTATACAATTTTTTATACAATAAAGTAAACAAAATTTAATTGTTAATGGAGATTACCTTTATAATTCTACCATTTAAGTTTAAGTCGTAATTAATTAAACACAGTCTCTTGATCTTCAATGAAATATCAAGTACATATATAGATCTTTTGGTTTGTTCGTTCGCTTCAAATAAATGTATATAAAAATGTCTAAAATATCCTATCTACGTGTACACTGTAATTACTACATATTTACCAATTATACATTTGTCGAATAATATATGTAACTAATTTAAAAACTGTACAGGAGTTAATTTGCAATCATTACAGTTATTTAACAAAGAATATTATGAATTCTTACCCAAATCAATAATTAAACATTTAAGGCTGTTTCTGAAGCAGTAAATTAAATTATTCACTGACATCAGCACATTTAACAGAGTTTTAAAATTATGATGAGAATATAGATAAAAAGAACGTAATAATCCAAAAACATATACGTATAATAAATAATTAGCTTTATGTGTATTTTATAAATATCAAATATCAACCTTGGTCGTATTTTTAATTCAAAACAATCAAAAATTCTTAAAGAAATTAGGATAATGCAGTAAAAAATAACATTAGAAGTCATTATAGTTGTCAATCAATTCTGTTTATTAAATCAATAAGCATCTAGTTTCAGCGGGCGAAGCCGCGAGCGGGCTGCTAGTAACCAAACCAAATTAACTTCATACTGTATCACAGCAGAGGAGGCAGAGGAAACTTAGTGTTAAGATACTCCGTTCACCATTATCTGCCGAATTTTTCGGAGCATTGCGTGTTGTGTGGTGTTTGTGATGACCTTAATGTCAGTGTTAAGAAATGAGAATATTAATAAATAATAATTCATTCTCTCGAGTAGGGATCGAACCCACAACCATCCTTGCGCCATGATGGCCTCAAAAATTTTATATTTTAGTTTTTTTATTTACGCTGGATTCCGCACAGAGCGAGCTAGGCAGCGGGAACCTATGAACTTAATATTTAAATTTTCTATTCCCATTAAGCAGTTCCCCATAGTTCTGAATCCTCGAGGCAGTGGTGCAACTCAGCGACGTGCTATGCTTCTCTACCAGACCGAGGAAATGAATATATTAATAGTATAATTTCATACCCCTGACTCTAAATCAACCCCACTGCCATCGTGTTTATAGTCGTATGCTTGTACCCTTGCGCCATGACAGCCTTTGAAAATGTGGTAAACGAAAATACAACACAGATATTTTAAAACTCTATCTTTTATATTTTTTTCTTATAAAAATATAAACTATATAACATAGTACATACAGTATCAAAACTAAAACTACAGCACAAATATAATGAGCTATATTCTTTTGCTAGTCGACTCGAGAGACGAGTATTGATATTCGTCGCCGCGGGATTCACAATGGCGACGGAGAACAAAAATGGGAATAGTAAAAACTTTGCTGGATACCTACTTCGTTTTAAACAAAAACGTTTCAACTGGTTTGATATTTGAAGATTTTGATGTCTTGCTTTAGTTGAAATAGTAAATGACGCATTATATTTTTTCTTTAACTTACTCTGTGTCTCGTGTATAGCTGGGTAGACAGAGGGAACCTTTTTTAAGACATTTTATTTACGATTTGTCTTCTAATTTTCGAGGTACGACGGTTTGTTAATGTCTCGCTGTAACCTACACAATTCACATAGTTAGGACAGGCAGTGTTAGACGCTGCGTTCCACATAAGTAGGCTTACCATAATTACGAAGAGCCAAACCGGGAAGCAGAAGAGAAGAAGCCCCTTTTTCATTATGCTTTTCGATTAATTTGTGTTTTTCATATTTGAAATGCAATCAAAATTATTATGAATTGAAAACATATTAATAAGGAGCACGGGCGGCGCGGTGGGGCGTGGGGGAACGATGGGTTGGGATGTCGGTGCTGTTCAAGTTTGACCGGGTCGCCGGGACAGGGATTTCAAATCGGGACTATCCCGGTCGAACCGGGACATATGGTAAGCCTACCCTTAGATACTTCCGAATTCTGGATGCATTGCGTGTTGAGCGGCGGAATATTCGACGTGGCGGAACTCAACGCCTTATTTTGTGTTTTGGTATAGTGAAAAAATAAATAAATTTTATTTAACCGAATAGGAACCGAACTCACAAGCGGCGTACTTACAGTCAGACACCACTGTACTTTGCAGTAGTACTCTGTCTGCCTGTCGGCCTTGAAACTTTCAAGTAACTACTTTCAAGTAAAAAGGAACTCTTATAAGTTTACTGGCTAATTATCAATAGAATTAAATAAATTCAAATATATTTATGGCCTTTAGCTTCAAAAGCTAAATTATTGTTATTATTTTTAATTTAAATAGGCCAGTTAAAACAGCCTACAACGATTTCTAATATCTTAACGTGTACTAACAATCATTAAGGAAGTCGACAAGAAACTGTGCATGTTGCCAAAATGCGTCTGCTGCTATAACATTGTAAGACTATGCTCGGTCCCAGCTTGCAAATGTATCCTACACCACGTGGTATATACTGATATTACTTATCATATATTGTTAAGTTATTATTAAATTATTTTATAACATATTTGTGAGAAAATTATATGAGGCAACAGTAAACGCGACTGGTTGTGGGTTCGATAGCCATTCGAGAAATTAAAATAATTAATATTTTCATTTAGTTGCTCTGGTATCGAGACTTAGTGCAAGCCTCTAAAAATCGTTGGAAAACGGGGAACGTAGTGTTTTAACACTAACTTACATCTGCATACCCTGCTGTGTGAAAAGATACAGCATGAAGCTGAAATAATAAAAAAAGTGTGTAAGCTTCATGCTGGTGGTAGGCAGTTTTAGAACAATCCATTCTCAAGTTTCAGCTCAATGTTAAGGAAATAATTTTAAGGCTTTATGCTCGAGCGGAAATTGAACCCACAACGGCCATACCATTTTCATTCAATTTTATTTACATCCCATTTCAAAATAAAATAAAAAAAATAAAATACTTAATTAAAACAATACTTCCAACAGAAAGTCAGTTTCGAGACAAGGGTAGCGTATACAAGCCTAAGTGCTGCCATTTGTCACTGGTTACCCTCCAACAGAATCACTCACCATCTCAAGCAGCTAAGCGTGAAAATACGGGCAGGTGCATTTCAAATTACGCAGAATAACGTTAATAGCTATATACAGGTTGTTGTATAATGTGTAGTAAATTAATTTTCGTCTTTAATTTAATACAATTTTTTACCGCCGGCTTCGTCGTTCAATTGATAAAAAATATAATTTCTATGTTGTATATTATGAGTAATACGTGTGTAACAAAAACCCCGTATATTTCGAAATGAGCGTGAAATTTTATTTATAAGAAAATATAAAATCACAGCTTTACGCTGTATTCCGCACACAACAGGGTAGGCAGAGGGAACCTAGGTTGAGACACTCCGTTCCCCATTTTCCAACGAATTATGGAGGCATTGCGTGTTGAGTGGAGGAACTCAACGCCAACCTTTGATTCGACACCAGAACGAAGAAATGGAAATATAAATAGATAGGAATATTATGTTTTGAGGTCATTCGTGGAGCAGGCGTGTGTTACTGTTAACGCGACGCGTTGTGAGTATAATACCCACTCGAAGAAGTGCCATATTTAATATTTCCTTGTATTCACTATCATAATGAGGCAAAACGCGGCGTTAAGTTTCCGCACTCAACATACAATGCCTCCAGAATTTAGCTGAAAGCTAAGAAAGGAAGCGTCTTAACAGTAGGTTCCCAGGTATCCTGTGCCTACCCTGCTATATACAGGATACAGGGTGAAGCTAAGAAAACAATGCATAATAAAATATGCTTTTAAATTTAAAAATTAAGTAAAGCTGAGGCGTGTTTAATTCCCTTGTAACAGCGTGTACAGGGTGAGTAAAAATGTTAATGGCGTCAAGAAGAGCAGGTGCATTAAAAACGGTAATACTTTCAGTGTCGCTTAATTTTTAATGTCTGAAAGTAAAAATATTTTTACACCAAAAATTAGTGTCTTATTTACGTTAGTTACGCTTTTATAGTTGAGTTGAGTAAAGTTAGCTTTGGGTTAATTTTTAATTAACATTTTAAACCATGTCAGCAAGATGGTAAAGGCGATTGATATTTAAAACTGAATAATGTTATTCAAAATATTTTTTTTTTAAACTGATTTTTTTTATATATACATAATGCACCTTATTCATTTTATTGACCGCATACATTATATTGATATCGTATATAAAATATGACTTAAAAATTATAAATTGCTTTTACTCCGTTATGGTGAAGAGGCGACTCTTTGTAGCTAACACGATTGTCAGTTGAATTCTCAGTAAAAAAAAATCTCTATACTATTTCCTTTGCATCTTGATGCACAATATGCTATTTATGGTTGTTATTTTGAGGCCGGTCGTAGTGCAGCGGCACAAAGTGTGACTGTAAAACCGACTGGTTGTGGGTTCGATCCCCACTCGAGGAGATGAAATATTTACTTAAATTTATATTTCCATTTCTTCGTTCTGGTGTTGAGCCAAGGCGCGGCGTAGAGTTCTGCTACTTAACACGCAATGCCTCCGGAATTTGTCAGAAAGTGGGGAACGGAGCGTCTTTCACTACGTTCCCTCTGCCTTCCCACACCCTGCTGTGTGCGGGATACAGCGTGAAGCTAATTAATAATAATAATACTTTCAATTGAAAAAAAAACATATATTACTTGTATAGTATTTATAATAATGTAATAGATAATAACATAAATTGTTTCAGACAATTTCAACATAACAATTAAATCATCACGCTCAAGTAGCTGGATTGCCGATGACTTGCGTTCCTTTGTCAGTTTTTGTCTGTGCCTTACATCGGTTTTTCCGATGGTTCCCCTTTTAGTAGTATTTTTATCTATTAAATTGTTTTGATAATTTATAAGAATAATCAGTTATTACTGAGAGAAAATTAATATTTTTAGAAGACGAATTTTAAATTTGAAACACTTTATACTTAGCTTATTAAAATATATCATTTTCGCTTACAACCATTTTTTTATTTTTGTAAAATATTAATATCTATAATATATATTTAATAATAATAATAATAATAATAAGCCTTTATTGCTGAAACTAAATTAACATTTCTCTAAATCTAAGATGGTTCCTCTTTTCCAGCTTGTCCTTCGACAAAGGCCTCCTCTAAAGCTTTCCATTTTATTTTATTCCTTGCAACACGTGTCCATTCTGGTCCAGCTATCTTTTTAAAATCGTCTTCCAACGTGTAGCTGGTCTACCTTTACTCCTTCTGCTATCACGCGGGTACCATTCCGTTATAATACGTGTCCACTTCTCTATCCTTTCCCTTAGCATATGTCCTGTCCATCTCCATTTTAGGCGTTTGTAAGTCGCGTGTATATTTTCAAATTTTGTTTTGCTCTTTATACTCTGTAAGTTAACCTTGTCTTTTCTTTTCACTCCAATAACGCTTCTTTCCATTCCATTTTGACATACTTTGATTTTTTTAATCTGTTTATTGTTCAATGCCCAGGTTTGACATCCATATGACAAGCATGGCAGAACACATGTGTTAAACACTCTTCTTTTTTCTTTAATAGGCATATCCTTGTCCTTAAACACTTCACTCAACGACCAAAATCGTTTCCAGCTACTTGTTATTCTTCTATCTACTTCTTTTTGCATCGTATCTTCTGTAGACAATAGTTGGCCTAGATATATGTATTCGTTAACATATTTTATTTCCGTTTGTCCATGATTTATTTTAATGTCTATTTTAACCGAGTTTGTCATAACATTCGTTTTTGATGTATTAATTGCTAAGCCTACTTTCGCACTTTCATCTGATAGTTCTTGTAGCATATGTTGCAAGATATCTGGAGTCTCCGAAAACAAGATAATATCATCTGCAAAGCGTAGATGGTTAAGCTTTACTCCATTAATGTTAAGCCCAATTTCATCCCATCGCAGATTTCTAAACACCATTTCTAGAACTGCAGAGAATAATTTCGGTGATATTGGGTCTCCTTGTCTGACGCCTCTTTCCATGGGAAATTCTTCCCCTGTTCTTTCCAGTTTAACTTTGGCCCTACTTCTTAAATAGATTTTCTCTAGTATCCTAATATACTTGGCCTGTACTCCCTGGCTTTCTAATGCTTTCCAGATGCTACTATGGTCTATGGTGTCGAAAGCCTTGTTGAAATCAACGAACCCTAAGTAATAGGCCTTGTTGTATTCTTTGTACTTTTGAAGAACCTGCCTAACTATGTGTATATGGTCTATCGTAGAGAACTTACTCCGAAAACCCGCCTGCTCTTTCGGTTGGTTTTCGTCGAGTGCTACAGCAATTCGTGATAATATAATTTTTGAGAAGATCTTATAGATGTTCGACATCAAACTTATTGGTCTATAATTGCTTATGTTTCCCTTATCCCCTTTCTTGTGTAACAAAGTTATTGTTGATTTTGTCCAATCATCTGGGATAGTTTCGGTAACCAATATTTCGTTGAATAAATCTGTTACGATAGGAGCGATCACCGGCATTGCGTGTTTTATTATCTCATTAGATATTTGGTCTGAACCTGGGGCTTTGTCTAACTTCTGTGTTTCAATAGCTTTTATCACTTCCTCTTGTAATATTTTTGGTACTAATTCTGAATGTTTAGTTATTATACGAGTATGGTTTCGATCTTCTATCGGTGATTTTTGTCTTTGGTAAAGCTTTCTATAGTAGTCTGTGGCCGATTTCAGTATGTCTTGCCTATTACTTGAGGCGTTTCCACTGTTTGTTTTTAAATTTGGTATTATAGTCTTCTTTTTATTTAATTCTTTTAAAGCTTTCTTAATTCCACCAGTTTTTTCGATAAAGGCTTTTATAGTTCTCTGCCTTTTTATTTTTCTGTCTTTTCTTATATGCTCGTTTATCTTTTTGCTTAGTTCCGATATTTTCTTTATTGTTTGTTTATTTTTTCCCTTCTGTATAAGTTCTTTTCTCGCACTAATCAGTTGCTTTGTTTCTAGAGATAAAATGCTTTCGGTAGTTTGTTTATCTGTTTTACTGATTTCTGCTTTTAATATACTCAAAAAATTATTGTATCTTTCTTGAATTGATTTAAAGTTGCTAGTTCTGATAGTGTTCATTGCATTTTTTAGGTTGTCAAGAAATACGTTATTTTTTAGTGTGAGTGTTGATGTGGGTTTGTATTTGTTATTGTTGTTAATGTGTCTTCTTTTTAGCATTCGATTGCCTGATAGTATTGTTCTTATCATTCTATGGTCTGTATTGAAATTAAGCTGGCTTACAATATTCACATCTTTAAATGCTTTTCTGTTATTAGTTAATATAAAGTCAATTTCATTCATATGCACTCCGTTGGGAGACATCCATGTCCATTTTCTCGATTTTTTCTTCTTGTAAAAGCTATTTAAAATGCTCAGTTTGTTTTCCATTGCAAAGGTGACTAATCGTTGTCCATTTTCGCTTCTTTGACCATGTCCATGTTTACCTATAATATATTCTTCTCCTGCGTTGCAAGCCCCTATTTGGGCATTAAAATCTCCCATAACAATAAGATTTTTACTGGAAATTTGTAATGTTGATTGTAAGTCCTTGTAAAAATGTTCGGTTTTTATTGTATCCTCTTTCTTATTGGATTCAGTTGGGGCATATGCTTGAATAATAGTCCATGTTTCTTCTTTTCCATGATTTAAAGGTAGTTTAATATTGAGGAGTGCTATTCTTTCATTAATTCCTCTTATTTCTTCTATTCTGCTAGCCAAGTTGTTTTTAACAAGAAAGCCAACTCCGTACAGTCCAGGTGTTTCGCCCACGTAGTGTAGAAGAAATTTGCCATTGTGAATTTGAATCCCTTCACCAAGTCGTCTCATTTCACTTATTCCAATTATGTCCCATTTGATATTATCTAACGCCAGTTCTAGTTCTATGAGTTTTTCATTTGTTCGTAGAGATCTCGTATTTAGGGTTGCAACATATACATTTGAATTTGTGTTTCCCTTTCGTTTTACTTTTCTGCTTAGAGGGTTTAGGTCATTTTCCCCCACGATGACCAGTCGGCTTGGGGGAGGGTTTAATTTCTTTGTATTTTCGTTTTCTTTGCTGTTGTTTTGTTCAGTTTTCCGGCTTCTGCTTATTAGTTGCTATTGGTTTTTATTCGTTGTATAGTTAGAAAGAGAGTTGGATCTATTTCTCATGAGATCAAAGGCATTGGCCCTGTTATCCTTTGGTGTCCATGCTAGCTGTTTCTTAGGTTGTGCGTTGGTCTGGGGCGATGAAGATAGTTCTCTCTTCCGCTTGTCCTTATTTTCTTTTATAATAAGTTTGTCGTGTTTGAGGTATGCAATATTCCCCTTCTTCCTCTCTTCCTCCAATTTTGGTAGTAATTCTTTTCTTTTCTCTAGCGTTTCTTTTGAAAAATCATTCTTAATGTATATGTCTTTTAAATTCTTTTTGTTCTTCATGATTTCTCCTTTTTTCATTTCTGATACTAAGGACAGAAGAATTGGTCGAGGTTTTTTATTCTCTTTATTTATTTTACCAAGTCGGAACATTTTATTAATCTCCCAATCATCTATGTTAATATCTAAATCTTCTTTGAAAATCTTCTTTATTTTTTCCAGTAGCTGAGTGAATGATTTTTCCTCCTCTTTTACACCAAACAAAACCAAATTATTATTTTTCTTCTCTCTTTTTAGTTTTTCTACTTCTTCTTCTAATTTTTGTACATTTGCTTTTAGTTTTTGATTTTCCTTAACAATCGGTTGTAATTTTTCTTCTATCGTCTCCATAATTGTATTCGTTATAGACTCCGTTATTGATGTTGTTTGCTTTGAGAGTTCTATTTTCATTTTATCGAATAAAAGTTGAAATTGTTCATCCATTTCTATCAAATATTGTTATGTATATATAAAATATTACGGAAAACAGTACGTTTTGGTAGAGATTTTTATTTTGCACTGGTAACACAGTTAAGTCAATGTCAATATAAACTTCCCTTTGTTTGTCACTTAAGATAACTTCACTATTGTTCGTTTCGCACTTTGTATTTGGAATAATTCTCGTATGAAAAACCAAGTTTATTATCTCCAACACTTCTTGATACTTATATTTATTAAATTGTGATGATAACAACTTCCAAGTGGTACTTCACTATTAAAAAACACGATTAGTTTGGGAGTAGCAATGTAACGATGTTTACGTTGTTGTAACCGGAACCGGAAAAAAAAATTATATATTTATTAATATCTATAATAGAATAAAAAACCCTTCGTGCACCACAGCACCTGACGGTTGTGAGTTCGATTTCCAAGCGGGTAAACGACCTTTTTTTACGCCCCGGTATCTAGATAAAGCGTGGAGTTGGTTTCCATCACCCAACCCATGATTTAAATTATGTCTGTTTTGCTTACTCCAGGTACACAGAGGTCACCTAATGCAAAAAATAACGAAAATAAACGACATATTAATTATTAATAACGAAAACGAAATATTGTGATTTGTGAGTGATTGTGATTATGAGTTATTATTCTAAAAATGTCTTGATAGTGCAGGGCATCTCCATAAGGAACGTGACGAATGAAGCTTGCCGGTGCCAAAGAAAATTGTAAAAAACTTATTGATTTTAGATGACTTACATAATTGTTTCTTTCTTTCTCTTTCAGCTTAACGCTCTATTCCTCTCATACCAAAAAAGTAGACGGGACACCTTGTAACCTAGAGTAAAAACACTCCACTACTATTAAGATACTTCTGTCTTCAGCAATTTACGAGTTCTGGAATCATACCGTCATCAGTACATCCGTACTGAATGGCAGATTGCAAAGCCGCGCTTTACTTTTTTATGGGAGCGAGAAAATAAAAATTTTAAATATTTTATTTCCTCGAGTGAGAATCACATCCACAATTTAGCGTTTACAATCTAACGCGTGTGCATGCTTCGCCACTACTGGTCTCGATTACAGAAATATCTCGTAATCTTACTTGATTTAACCTTACCTTCTACATTATTATAAGTAATATTTAAAAAAATATAATAAAATATTAATACATTTTAAAGAAAAAGCTACTTAACAACAATTTATTTAATATTTTAAAACTTTTTACTGGGTTAGGCAAAATTTACCTCATAACAGTTACGAAGTGAACTAGTTCAATTACAAAACAAATTAAAACTCTATAAAAGTCAACGTGATGTTTATATCTAAACTTGTTAGCTTACGTTATTTTTAAAATGTAACTTTAGAAGCCACCTCGGCAACTTTAACTTGGCTTATCTAAAGTATAGTTTAAGTCGGCATCTTTTATTTTTAATCTTCCCAACGGCAAACGCTACCCGAGTTGAAATTACTTTGTTCTTAAGCAAAGATCGAAGATCCGTTCATTTTTCAATACTTTGTTAACTGTTATCGCTTAAACTTGGGTAATTAAGTATCAAGTTGGTCACTTGATACTGAGTACACTATCATCTACCTCTCAGCAAGTGTTCTCTTTACCTTATCTTTTATCCCTTTCTTTCCCATTATATTATAATATTTTCCCAATATAATGTTGGTAGGATATACAGGATGATCGGTAAACAGATAGCCAAATTGAGACAGGAAGAGGACATTTTCGACTATTTAATCCCATATAGCAAGGTCCAAAATTTTACTGTTTTGAAGATGTTAGCTGAATATTATATTATTCAGCTAATATCTTGAAATGTGCATGGTGGGATTGGAAAGGAATCGTCCACTATGAGCTGATGAGTATTTGTTACCGGGGAAAACTATCGATTCTGACCTCAACTGTCAGCAACTGATGACGTTAAAAAAAGGTATTGAGAAAAACTGGCCGGAGCTGGTGAATAGGGCGTAGTGTTCCACCATGACAACAACAAATTGAGAGAGCTTGGCTGCGATGTGTTGATGCATCCTCCGTATAACTCTGACCTTGCTCCATCAGATTTCCACCTGTTTCGATCATTGCAGAACTCCTTAGAAAACATAAAGCTAACCTCAAAAGAACACTCAATAATTTCAAAATTTCTACAGGAATGGTATCATGGCACTACACATAACGTACTTTTTATGAACAAATAAAAAATTATACCAAAAAAAACGACCTTATATATAGCGTATAATATATAAATACCATACGAATAAAATGTTAGAAAAAAATATTTTATTACGTACGTGTTTTTCCACAGTCTTGATCTTATGTAAATATAATACTTTGAAAGATATTGTAATATGTGTGTAGTAAAAACAAACAGCTTCACGCTGTATCCCACTTTCTGCCGAATTCTGGAGGCATTGCGTGTTGAGTAGCAGAACTCAACGCCGCGCTTTGCCTCAACACCAGAGCCAAGAAATAGAAATATAAATTTAAGTAAAAATTTCATCTCCTTGAGTGGAGATCGATCCCACAACTAGTCGATTTTACAGTCACACTTTGTGCCGCTGCGCCACGTTAGAGTACTAACATGTAACGTACATGTTTTTCCACAGTCTATGAGTATTTATATTTTCAAATGTGTTCCTTATTTAATCATGCAGTACGAAGCCGTTTGAATTTTGTAGTGTTTTATTTAATGGGTAAGTTTGAAAACGGTAACATATTGTCAGACCAAAAGGCGACGTTGAATCCGCGACTCAACGAGCAATATCTCGAAAAGTAGGCGAAAAAAAGAGCAAACGGATAGCCTTTACACTAAGTTTTTAGTTGAGCTATAAAAATATTGTAAGTATATTAAACTCTCACACTCCCTTTTTCTCCCACTTTCCACCCTGATTCGAAGACTACGTATACATCAATGTTGAGGTTAATTAGGTTAATTCTTTTTATAATACACGTGTTGTAGGTGAATCCGTATAGTCCCTAGTAATCCAAATGAAATTGAGACCTTCATAAAGTTTCCCAGATCAGATCCTTGGGTAGCAGTTAATTATATTCGCTAAAGTGATATCTGTGAAAAAAAGGAAGTTTTGGTAAACAGCGTCGTAACTTTAAATTGGTTTTTTCGCCGCTCAAGAGAAACGCAAGAAATTCTGTTTAATTCTTTTTGGTAGCATCAAATAACTTATTATTCGAATAATATTATGTTAAATATTTTATTACGTTTCGCGATTTGTAACGTAAGATCGACAATTTTGAATCTAAATAATTTTTTATTCGCCCAAGTGGGCATCACACTCATAATTCCTGGTCTTTAGTCATAGAATCGTTACAATATTATACTAAAAGCAAAATCTTCCATCTAGTATGCCAAAATATTGCGTAAGACACACCCATCTACACTTAATTAACCCTAAAAATACAAAATCGCTCCTAGAAGCTACAAAATAAAGGTAACTTAAAACTTTTCTTTTCTTAATATATTTAGGTTAATTTTAACAGTCCATTTATGTTTGCCCTGGACGCCCTAACCTCAATTTGCGAATATGGTGATCGTACCGAAAAGTTAGTTGCAAGGAGTTTGACCGCTTTATTTATTATACGTTCGCAGCATTGAATATGTAATGGAAGGATTAGGCAAGGTTAAATATAAAAAGAAAGGGTGTGGCTGTATCATGAACACGGCCGTCTTTTTAAACGTGGTTTCGTTTATGTTACATATCATATATTTTAAATAACATATTTTTATTTATTTATCTAGGTTAAAAATAAGGAACTTCTGGTAAAAGTTAAATCAATAAATACGATACCTAAGTGTAACTCGCTAAGTATGAAGTTGGGTAATGAGTGATTTTGTAGGCATCAGCAGTAAAGTCTTCAAATAATAACTGGTGTGGTAAGATCAGGCTCAAAATCGGATATAATTTTAGATATATATTTTTTATAATTTGTCTGTTCAAGAATTATCAGGAACACTTTTAAAAAACTCGCCACCGCGCCTCCTGGAAACCGACCAGGCGCTGTGACCACAAAGCCATACGTTCTCATCGAGCTACGTTGAAATTTTTACACGCTTGTTACAACGTATTTATGTTGTTAGCATCTCTGTAGGGAGATTTTTACAAATTTCCGCTACCCAAAGATAATTACTAAGAATTATCGTCTGACAAGAGAGAATGTTATTTATTAAATATTTTTAACATTTTTAAAGCGTTAGTCCACACTTAGGAAAGAAAAATACTTATTTAGAAAACTTATAGAAATAATTGAATAATAATTAAATGGCACTTTTATTGTAGGTAAAAAATATAACATGTATAGCTACATAACAGTATTAACAATGGTTGAATTGCTGGTTTTGAAGGTACTACCTCCATACATTTATAATTGTTTTAGGAAAGAAAAGACAATCAAATAACTTGAAAATAATTTAGCATATTGTCAGTATAAGGAAGAAAAAAATCGTAAATTATGCTACATATGGAGTACTGATGATGTGATGTCTTTATTTTGATGTCTTTATTTTGACACTTTGCAACTACACAATGCCTCGATAATATGTGTATATTTTGTTAGCTTCACGCAGTGTTCCGCATATAACAAGGCACGCGAAGGGAATATAATGATAAGACACTCTTTTCTCAATTTTCCGCATATGTTATTGGTATTCGAAACCTCATCCGTCGCGCCTTAGCCAGACGTTGTGTCACCGCGTACCAAGGCCCAAAGGAAAGATGAATATGACTATAATTATAAGCAAAAATATGTGCATATAATTATTACACAAGTATATTTATACGGAGTCGCTTACAGAAGTTGCACTTTTTAAAAAACAAAAATATAAAGTAGTCTTTTTAAAAATTACATTTAAATTAGAAACACAATAAGAAATACATTTATCTAACAATATTATATGTAACTATTACATATTTTATATTTATGAATTTATTTTTCGTAGAAGTAATATACCTGTAATTATTTTTCATTTAAATAATAATATTTCTTATGTTGTATAATTTCAAAATTTTTGCACAAAAATAAAGTATAAAATTTACATACAAAATTAGATCTTGTTTAGAATGTTATTAACATGCGAAACTTGTTCTGCATGCGTTAAAAACTATGGAAAAACAAAAGTGTTAGAAATATACGACATACAGCTTAGTACATTTTATATATATTATTATGTATTTTAAGCAAAAAGAAAAGAAAAACTTTTAACGGCTTCGTTTTTAGTTAGTTTGTTAGTTATTAGACTTTAACTTTTTTTACTTCGTTACTAAAAGAAGGAATTAATTAGTCTGTGCTTCACATTGTCGTCAGCGCATTGAAATGTATAAAATACTACAATTGTTACGATATTTGTGGGTTCAAATCCCAAGTGATATACTTTTTAAAATATAGACATATGTTTAAAATTTAAATAAGAAAAGCTTCGCTTCGCTCGCCAAATCAAAGTAGCTTGCTTGCTTGCACTTGCTCTATATTTATTATCTCGTGCTGCAGACTGGGAACGTCTCTTTCGAATTCAAAAACGAGCGGTACGAATTATTGCTAAAGTAGGCCAAGACACTTCCGCCCGACCATATTTCTTACAACTAGGTATATTGACATTACCATCGTTGTTAATATACAGCGTCGCGGTATATGTGGTAACAAACTACGAAAAATTTTCTAAACCCTACAGTATGCGCTTCCCGAGTCGTCTAGTCTCAACTAGTCGAATTGTATCAAAAATGGCTAAATCTGTTGGAGTGATGGGTCCGGAGGTATATAATAGACTACCTTGTGATATCAAAAATGCTCCTAGTCTCAACGTTTTTAAATACAAATTGAAGAAATGGTTAATCGAGAAGTCGTTTTATAGCTATAAAGAATTTTTAGAAATTAATATTATAAGATATTAGATAGAACAATAATTTTAATTTATATATTTTAATGTTTTCAAATAATTTAAATAAAATATAAAAGTTGAATTAATATAAAATAATGCAATGTAATATAGTATAATTATCATATAACCTAAATGTGTATTCTGTATATTATTTGACTTGTAATTGCTGTTACCAATAAATTATGATTATGATTATGATTATGATTATTAACGTTGCAGTACTAACTATATATTACGTTACGTTACAGTTTACAAATCATTACTTTTATATATAATCAAATAATTGCCGTATAAAGAAAAATCAGATATGCAATCACATATTTTTTTTGTGTTATAGAATTAGAAAAGGAAATTAGGCATAAAGGTCTCGAAATTAATAACTTCACCTTGCATCTTACACGACTACAGCAGGCAAAGGAAACTCTGGGAACATAGTGTTAAGACACTCCGTTCCTATTAAGATACATTCGTTCCTCACTTTCCGCTGTATACTGTACGTGTGTTGAAAAGTGGTTGCTTTGCATCATTACTAGAGCGAGAAATTAAAACATTAAATATTTAATTTCCTTGATTCGAAATCGAACCCACAACCCGTTACATTCACAATCACACCCCTCCCCTACGCTTAGCCTCATTTATGTCAACAAATTAACAAAAACAAAAACAGTATAAGCAATTTCATCACAGCGCTACCTTAAGTATTTGAAATGGTTTCTCTTTAATCAGAATCCACGTAAATTCTGTGCGTCGACTTAGAATAAGATGGGATACCTGAGGAGACCAGTTTGATGTGGAAATTATGCAAATCAACCGTCCAAGTTTGATTGCTGACAACTACTGTCGACCTCTGTTAGCCGGTTCACTTAATTAATTTTACAGCCTATCTACATAGTAACTTTATGGATGAGCCTCCTTAATAACTGACTTGAATTTTGGTTGAGTGAAAATGCTATGTGTTGAATGGGATTGAAGGGCGTTAGAAAGAATTTTGTTTCTAATATGGTTTACTATTGGCTTCGGAAATATTGGTGTATAGTATTTTTTTTATAATATTAGTTATTTTTTAATAATTACTGTTACGTAGTATAAAAT
This sequence comes from Heliconius sara, assembly GCA_917862395.2. Classification (NCBI taxonomy): domain Eukaryota; kingdom Metazoa; phylum Arthropoda; class Insecta; order Lepidoptera; family Nymphalidae; genus Heliconius; species Heliconius sara. Next base: position 2,839,805 of record OU860796.2, on the reverse strand, counting down.
AAAGTTTGAGGATTGGATTTTTAATGCGGTTTTCACTAATAAGTCAAATGATTTTCAAGAGGAATTATTTATCTATAATTAACAAATTTTATTCACGTGGATAAAGAAAATTTATTGGATGTGTGATTTCAAAATAACCGTGTTTTTGTCCAATGCATGTTGTTCGTATGATATTAAGACATAAACAAATATTTATAAAATATTGATTTGCCTGTTTGTCCCGGCTATTCTCATGAACGGCTGAATCGATTTTTATGCGACGTTCAGTGAAAGATATAAATAAGTGCAGTAGAAATAGTGCATTATGGAGCAACATAAAGGTTTTATCTCGAAAAATTCCCGCAGGATCTGAATTTACATGGGAAAATGCAACTGCCATATTCTGGTACCTACTGCCTACCTACAAATATGCAAGTATCAAACATTTTTCTATTAAATAATTGGAATATTAGCAAGCAAAATCCGAAAGAAAATCGAAATTTTAAAAGATTTAAATTACGATTTATTAAATGTACAACAGTATATATAATCGTACTAAAATAACTAACTATAGTTTTGTTCTAAATAGCTTAAATAATATTAAATAAATAGTTATTTAGCTCTATAAAGCCTAGTAACTTTATGGCAAAGCCGCGCGGGGCCCCTAGTCTATAATATTTTTTTCTTAACAATGAAGGTACCGAAAGATCTTTCGTGATACTTGTGACTAAGTGATTTTTTTAATTGTGTAAGCAATGAAATCTTGTATTTGAAAATTATGGGTAATTTTAACCAACTATACCTACGTGGAATCAGTTCAGATGCTGGTACTAAGTAACTTTTAACTAGTTTTTCTCGCGTATAATTAGGTTTTTACACTTTTAAAACCGACATAAAAACTTTTCAGTTCATTCCAGTAGAAGTTAGAATAAGAAAATATATGTGAAGAAGCAGAAGTATGATAGGCAAGTATTTTATTATATTAAAAATATTCTAACAATATATTGCTAAAGACTCCTTTCCTATTCCTGCGGTTTCACCCTTGTGGTCAAATAAAACTTGTCATATGGTTAACATAATTTCATATAGACTTTATTGTTCCTCGATAAATGTCTAACAACTGCAGAACTCAACTCCTCGTTTGCCTCGACACCAGAGCGAAGAAATGCAAATACAAATATAAATAAATATTTCTTATTCCTCGAGTTGGAATCGAATCCACAACAAGTCGATTTAACAGTTACATTTTGCACCCCTGCGCCACGACTGGCCTCAATCACTTATATTTTAAAAAAGAATAAATTGCAAAAACAAACCAAACAATATTGCCAATTTTGTACCTACTCGATTTGAAAGTAGACTTAAAATTCAACAGCTGAATCCAACAAATTAACAGAGATGGAATGAGTAAGTCTTGTTAGTAATAAGTCGGTTGCAGGGAAACTTTTGGCAACTATGCTAATAAGCAGACAATCGAGTTGATTGCGTCTGCCTTAAGAAATTATCTTAAAGGAGTGAATTAATACGAATGTTTTATTAAGGAATTACTGCTGTTTTGGAATTGGTTATATTGTTGTTATTTTTTTGTTTGGTGTTGTGTTTAATAAATATAATAAATAGAATAGAATTAAAATAAAATAGGCGTTTTTAGGTAATTTATTGATGTAAATAATAGGTTATTGGTACAATGATAGTAATTTCAATTTTGAACATATTTTAATATAAATATTATATTATAAGATATCATATATGATATTATACATTACGTTGTTTTTACAATGTATTAAAACTAAACTGTTACAAGTAAGATTTCGAAACACATTTAACCCTTAAAAGCTATAAAAATTTAATTAAAAATTAAATCAGCTTCACGCTGTATTCCGCATACAGCAGGATAGGTAGAGGGAACCTAGTGCCAAGACACTCCGTTCCCCACTTTCCGCCAAGTTCTGGAGGCTTTGCGTGCTGAGTGGCGGAACTCAACGCCGCGCTTAATAATTTAATTACTTTTAAAAAAGTGTTTTTATACACCTATTATAGTCTTAGTGGGCTATGTAATTCCTTAAAGCTCTTAAAGAGAGGAAAAACGCGATAATATATTCTTAGAGTATACAAAGAATTATATCGCATACAACATATAGCACCGCACTGGGCCACGATAGGATCGTGGTTCCTGTTAAAATAATTGGTTTGAAAAAAATTACATTTTAAATAAAATTTACATCACTTTCATAATATATCTTCACGATTTATTGTTATAATAAATGTACAATATATTACGCAAAATAGGCTAATGACAACTTACCAATCAAAAATTATTATTCTTACCAAAACAAATGTAAGCTGTTAAGAGTCTCAAGAGGAAAGTTTTGGTTTCTAAGTTTTGTGACACAGAAATGAAATTAGTCAGTCGTATTTAAAGTTGAATTCATTAAGATTAACTTCGTTGTGAAGGGCTCTGGTTTGTTGTAATTATTATTCTTTTGTGAAACAAAATTATTATTAATTTCACTTCCATTTGTTTATTTTTATTTAGTGTCACGCTATATTCTTTACACATCAGAGTACGCTGAGGGAACATGTTTTAAAATTCTCCGTCCATCATTTTTTACCAAATTCTGGCGGCATTGCATGTTGAATGTCGGCACTGAACGCCGCGCTTTGCTTTGACACCAGAGCGAAGAAAATGGAAATATTACACTTTTCATTTCCAGCGGGTATCGAACCCACAACTTGCTGTGTCACTCTTTACCTCTGTACCCCTCTGTACCCCTTCTCCACAAATGACCACATTGTTTACATTTAAGGAAATATCAAATGATACTCTTTTCACTAGTTTAAGAAACAGAACTTTCGTTAAAAATAATTCATTATTTAGTCATAAAGTTTGGCTATCTAGCAAAAGATTGAGTTAGAAATTGCGTGGAAATAAACCAAATACTTATATAAAAATTATATTTTATTTGCAGTTTTACTTAATTTTAAGAATATTTTATATCTTCTTATCACCAAAAGCCGTGACCAAAAGTTTACATAAAAAATATCCAACAAAATCCCCGGTACGAGGTCCAGTCATATCATAACAAAATACTGTATAAGTTCTTTAATTAAGTCCTAAGTGCGCTGTTAAGTGTATATTTCCAGCAGTGAGGAAGCATAATGTAAATATTATAATGAAACGAAATTCCTGCATGTTTTGTCAGTGGCGCTGCATAAACATGTATACGCATGCATTTCTGGACGTGCAAAGTTGAATGTATTCATAAGTTTTGCATTTTAAACTGTAATTGTGAAATTTTAAATGTTTTTACTGTTGTTTACTACAGTATAGAAACAGAATTTCATTTTTACGCGAACATATGAATATTTTGTTGAATGCTTAGCGTTAAACAAACATATTTATATATATTTTTTTGAATATTATTGTTAAATTAGTAATTTGTTATTAACCAGTCAGTTTATCGTTATTTGTTCATATAGACTTTAAATTTAATCAGATTTTGGTTGCATAATTAAATTTTGTACTTATGTCGTTATTTAATTTGTCATCTCATAAGCAAAGAACGAAATTGAAAGGAGTAAGTTATCTCTACCTTATTCGAAAGGAATAATCAAAATATATACTGATGTTTATGTTGCCAAATATAGAAAATTTGAGGCAGTCAAAATTAGCCATTTAAATTTTTTTTACGTGTATCTTCACGGTGTATAGCGGTGTGGGTGGAGGGAAACCTGGAAAACCTTGTGTTAAGATACTCCTTTCCTCACCCCCATTCACCAAAAAGGGGAATAAAAAAAATATGTAATCAGTTTCATGTTGTATACCGCACACAGCAGGGTAGACAGAGGGAACCTTGTGTTAAGACACACCTTTGTTCCCTACTTTCAGCCGAGTTCTGGAGGTTTTGCGTGTTAAGTGGTAGAATTCAACGCCGAGCTTCGCCTCGACATCAGAGCGAAGAAATGAAAATATAAATGTAAATAAATATTTCATTTCCTCGAGTGGGAATCGAACCCACAACCAGCCGATTTACAGTCATAGTTTGCGCCACGACTAGCCTCAAAAATATGTAATTTACAAAAAAAAAATACTCAACGTCACGTCAAAACGGAATGGTTGTGCCATTCCGTTTTTAAACAAAAAGAAATGGTAGTGAGCGAATGGTAACGAGAACTACTCAACAATCTACGTTATCCACTCATCTAAAAGAATACCCAGACAAATAAACAGTAGAAATAGGTATATAATACAGCAATATACCCTTGATTTATAATGCTGAAGAAATAAATTAGTCAATGTTACTGGCGACCGTATTCTATCCAGTTTGCAGCCGCGGACGGGACGTGAGCTCTTATTTCGAGAATTATTTATTACTGGTTTTATCCTTAGTGTTTTTACTGACATTCGCTTATAGTAGTATAATGCTAGAAAGTTGCTACCGATGCTGTGTTAAAAAAATGTAAAATGTAAGTAAGTGTCTTATGCTTGTGATCGTCGTGGCCCGAATGAAACGTGATGGTTGTGGGTTCGATTTCATTTGGGGGAATGAATTATTTTTATTCTATTGCTCTAGTGACAAGCCTTTCGTGATTTAACTCACTATGTCTCGAATTCAGACGAGGGGCAAAACAGAGCATTATCCTGTATATAAAAACCTTGTTATATAAAGGATAAGGCATGATCCTAAAATATATAAAAAAATAAGCTTCACCTGTATCCCGCGTATAGCAGGGTAGGCAGAGGAGTCCTATTGTCAATATACTCCGATTTTCACTTTTAGCAAAATTTTCGAGGCATTGCACGTTAAGTGGCGGAATTCAACGCGGCAATTTGCCTTGTTGCCAAAGCGAGGAAAATAAAAACATTAATAAATAATAATTCATTCTCCCGAGTGCGAATCGAACCCAAAAACGTCATGTTTACAGGTAGTGCTACTACGCCGTGCCCTTTTCTGAATTCTGATTCATAATTCTGAAGTTACTGGAAGTAAATGTCCATTTAATTCACTGATAGGATTTTTATTCAATTCTATTAATATTACAAATGAGTTTGTTCAGCTTGCGAGAATGATGGATGATGACGGGAATGTATGTGGATGGATGTCTGTTCACGCAAAACTACTGAACTGATACAGATGAAACTATATAGTTATATACAGCTTTTAGGTATGTATAACTTAGCAATAAAATAAAAAATAACTTTAAACTATTGAAACCGCGTCTATGTCTGCTAGTTTGTAATAATTTATTTATATATCACTATTTTAGTGGTCATCGTGGCGCAGGGGCACAAGCGTGCTACTGTAAGCTCGACGGTTGTAGGTTCGATTTCCGTCCCCATTAAGACACTTCCGTTTCAACGCAATTCAACGCCGCACGTTACCTGGTTACCACAGAAAGGAAAAGAAAATATTAAATAAATAATTTCCACGAGGAAATTAAGCCCTCATTTTACGTTGGCAGTAGCACGATTATACCCCCTGCTATTAAAAAAAATACAGCTGACCGAAAATAATTTAACTTTTCGTATATCGTTATTCGTAACAGGAAAAAATTGAGTGAAACAACTGAACCCAATTTTCAATATTCAATTACATTGTTATAGCGGTCACGTTCTGTGCCCTATCTCGTGAACTGACTGACGTTCAGATGTCGATTTTTGTGACTTCCTGTTTTTTGTCTTAGCAATAACTTTAATGTAAGTAAGAAGACTTTGTAGGGTTCCTTACTTCTATATATATAGGACAATATATAGGACAAAATGGAACAGTTATAGCATCACTTTGTCGTGTTTTACATATATATATATAACTTTTTAGTGTTTTCGTCCAAGGCAGTATAGTTAAACGTAAAAAAAACTGGATCTGGGATATACCAATATAGAGGTCTGTACCAATTTCGGAATTATAATTAGGTCAATGGAATGTACTAAATATAAATAATATTTTTTAACATTTTTAAAATGTTATTATATTATTCCACACTTAGGAAAGAAAAATATTTATTAAGAAAATGTATAAAAAAATTAACGTAGAAGGATTTGAACCTGGGCTCCCGGAAACCATCCAAGCACTCTGACCAACTAAACCATACGTTCATATCGATTCTACGTCGAAATTCTTATACGCTCGTTCTTACTTAATTTATTTTATTGGCATCTCTATTACCGAATAAAGCAAATTCCATACACGATGTAATAAAACTGATGCATAAATCCTCGTATTTTTTGATTGCTATTACTTAGAAGCTAGATTTATTCTGTGCTCTAAAGGACCTGAATGTTTAATATGTCAAGCTCGATTTCTCCACGCATTCAAGAGATAAATTGTCTTGACAGACGAAAAACGAAGTGATCTTGTAAAGATTCCGTTATATGGTATACGGAACCCTCACAATGGCTAAAATTAAGAAGAACATCATATCGGTATTCAAAATTATAAATTATCTAGTAAAAATAAAAGTGTTTTTAATAAATTACAATTAATATAGGTAAATAGGATTTATTTAAAAATAAACTCGCTTGCTATATTGAATCAGACCACATGTAAAATACATTTTATCTTTAATTATTATGATTCCCCGCAACGTCACATCCAGGTGTTAATTACGTATCGTTTTGTTATCGTAAATTCCAATGGTAATCAATTTAAAAGCGATATCTATGACCTATGTCGAGTAATATAACAATTTATTGCATAAAATATTTTATATACTAGAGACCAGATTTTTCCTTAAAAGGTACGGAACCCTAAAAATGAAACTAATACTGATGTGTATTAGTTTTGTTTTTATGGCTTTTGAAGGAAAATAGGATCTTTATAAGATCACTTTGTTGTCCGGCTATCTGTCTGTCTGTATGTTTATCTGTCTGTCTGTCAAGAGCTTTTATTTCAGAAACACTTGGAGATATGGAGTTGAAATGCGAAGGATGCATATACTTAGATCTGCGACCACATGATTTCCTGAAAAAAAAAAAACGTATTTCTACATTTAAAAAAAATATACCAAAAAATGCGTATTTTGGACACTATAAAGGGAATCATAATTAATAGGGCACTTCCGGTTATAATAGAATTATGAACATCTACAGGTACACACCTAGCACCAAGCACACCTAGCATCTACAGGTTGTACAAGTTCTGAAAATCTGAAAACTATTAATAATATCTTTAAAAGTGGGGCAAAATTTGGTATTCAAGCCGCTAGTTCAAGTGAGGTATTAGATTAAAGGGCTTTTCCATATACCGACAACGATCCGTTACGATTTTATTATGGGTATAAAGATAATAGAAAAAAATATGTCACACAACGCAATATGCCCAGAAAATTTAACCGAAAATGAATAAAACAACAAACGCGAAAAAATAAATCTGAAGAATTATAATAATATTAATTTAAATATTTTTTAAACATTTTTAAAGTGTTAATCCACACTTAGGTAAGATAAATACTTATTTAGAAAACGTATAAAAATACTACTTTTTGTACTTGTTAATACTAACAACAGAAATGAGTTGTAACAAGCGTATAAAAGTTTAGACGTAGCTTGGCGAGAACGTATGGCTCAGTGCTCAGAGCGCCTGGTCGGTTTCCAGGACGCGCGGGTTCGAGTCCCGCTACGTTCAAATTTTTATACGTTTTCTAAATAAGTATAATATTAATTTATTCTACGAACAAGAACTTTATATATAGCGTCAAATATTGCTTAAATTAAACATAGCAAACAAACTTGACATTTAATTTTCGGAGACACTGCGTGTTAAGTAGCGGAGCTCAACGCTGCGCTTCATCCATCAAAGCGGCATAACCAAAAAAAAAGAAATACAATCATTTCGATAAGAGGGAATCGGGATGGATCGAATCCGCAACTCGCTCTCCCGCCACGATCACCGCAAAACTGAACATTTTAAAGAGTACTTCAAATTGCTGCCATACTACTCCATGAAATAAATGACAAAATACACAAAGCCATACAAAAACAAATTAATCTACATACAAATATATAATAAATTTCCATACAGCAGAATTAGGTCCGTAGCTAGCAGCCGCCTCACATAATTCTCACAGCAACAAATATCTTGAACCCGCGCCAGTACTTTCGCCGTATATCAAATTTTATATGCCATTACAGACGTTACGTCTTTGCATAAAAGTGGTATTGCGTTACAATTTACGTGTTACTATTCGAATTGAATAACGTTGAATTTGAATTTAGACAAGTTGGCGTTGTTGTTGTTTTTATTAAATTAAATATTCATATTATAATTAAAGTGGAAATATATAATATTTTCATTTCCTAGCTCTGGTAACGAGGTAAAGCACTGTGTTGAGTTCCACCTACTAAATAAGCGATGCCTCCAGAGTTCGCCGGAAAGTGGGGAACGGTATTGTCATAATAAGTACGGAGTGTCTTAACACTAGGTTCCCAAGCTTTCTCTGCTAATTCTGCTTTGTGCGGGATACTTACAGCGTGAAACTATCTTATTCTGCTATGTGAGGAATACCTACAGTTTGAAACTAATAGTCCTATGTATTATAAAAAAAAATTATTACTCAGTTTTTTGTTTTTATTTAGGCACAAGCATTATTAATAATAAAATATGTATTAAGTTATAATGTAGTACAAAATATTAAGAATAAATGTTGATAATAAACACATTAATATAAACTGTGTCGCAGTAATTAACGTCGGCCTCACTACGATCGTTTGATGGAGTAACGTAGCTAATATAAATCACACTATAAACAACTATCTAATAATAACGTTAAAAACATTCAGTGGCGGAGCTTAACGCTGCCGTTACTTTAAATAGAATTAAATACCACAAAAAAATATGTAAAAATCCTAAAAATATATCCTCTTTTTCTTATACAATTCTGCTTGTAGTTTGTCTGTAATTTTCTTATACGATCCTGCCTTTTCTTATATAATTTGGACTCACAATCATCACTTTATATGGTATATGTATGTTTGCACGTCCCACAGACGCCACCACGGCGACCATTCTTATCTAACATACACGATTAGTATAAGTTATAACACTACACGTTTTAAGTCCATCAATCAGTCTAAGAATTGCAAAGAGTTGGCCACTATCTTTTGATTAATGATAGCCACGCCCCAGGTACGACTGGACCCTAATTAATGACTGTTTGTAGGAAACGTGAAGAAATTATTAGTTTACTTCGTTTTGTTTATTTAAGTAGGTACTAAACAGTGTTTTTTGAACTGTGATTTAATAGTTGTACAGTAGTATTTATGGTGGTGCCGGTAAAATAGGTAGAATGTGTTTATATTTTAATAATTTAAATTATATTAATAGATATTTCTAAGTGGACAATTATCATCTTTCTAAATGAAATCAATCTATGTATTTTTTTTTTATTTTAACGCTGTATCCTGCACATATCAGGGTGAGCACAGGGAACCTAATACTACGACAGTCTGTTCTCCACCTTCCATCCACTTTTAAAGACATTGTGTATAAAGTGCATAAGTGAAATAAAAATAAACAGAAGCAGAGCAGAAAAAGAAAGAAAGAGAACGAAATAACTAACTATTAATTTCAAACTAAATAGCAAGCACTTTTAGATGACAATAAATTTAACATAATTTTAAAATACAAAGTTAGCATATTATGAAGTTGATTCTCGGGGGCACAAAACTAGGCTACCTTGATCGTGCTGATAAATTGCAGCAAAGCTTTTGTTAAATGCTTTAGAAAGTCTCAAAAGTTTTAAAGATATTTTTCGTAAAAATAAAAAGGAAAAAGTTGTGGTAATTCATTTATTTTGTCTTTGGTGAGATGTTTATGGTTAATTCTAGTTCCATAATTCGGTTAGTTTAAGAAAAATCGGATCAGTATTGCTCATCGAGGGTTCCATACAAAAATTAGAGCTTTTTCTGAAATTCAAGCATAGCTTAGCCAGAGCCCTTTCATCTGATACCTCACAGATACACAAAGACAGACAGACGGAAGGACAACAATGTGACCTTATAAGGGTTCCTTTTTTCCTTAAAAGTTACGGAACCCAAAAAATATGAATAATCCTTTGTACTCCAGCGACAAATTACCCACCTGGAAACGTGACGGTTGTTGGTTCGATTCTCAATTGGGGAATGATTATTTTAATTAATTTTCATTAGCCCCCCTCTTTTCGGAATTGAGTTCATCCATTTAAAATAAAATATTTCTAATTTGGATGAAAAGACTGTCTCTATACTATATATATATATCATCCTTCTGCTATGCTGGAAAAAGCACGAACCTGTCTTTTCTTATATAATCCATTATTGGTTTATAATCAAGTAATTAAATTTAAGTAATTAACAATAATCTGTGTACAAATTAAATCTTTATCTTGAATTATACATACATTGTAAAATAATATCTTATATATGCTTAAATCTTTAAAAATATATATACCTTTTTTTCGCTTCGCGCTGTGTCCCACACATAGTAGGGTAGAGAGAGGGAACCGGTAACTGAGTGATAAGAAACTCCAGTCACATTAAGGCACTTCCAAATTGTCCCACCGAATTCTCGAGGCATTGTGTGTTGAGTGACGGAGCTCAACGCCGCGCTTTGCCCCGATACCAGAGCGCCAAAATGAAATAATTAAATATTTAATTACCTCGAGTGAGAATTGAAGCCACGAGCTGTCCAGTCACACGATTGTACCTCTGCGCCACGACTAGCCTCATACAATACAATTAATACCGAATCCTTTTAACGAAATCAAATAAATTTCAAAAACCAACTAAATCTCTAACAATATTTTAGCTTCTAAGATGCGCGGTCTTTCTTTATTGCTTAGATATAAGTATAAGGAACACAGATGTCCGTTCCACTGTAATTGCTACTGTTTCTGTCCTCATAGCCAGACGTGCCAGATGTTTACAAGTGCGGCTACAACTTTTAGTAAGAAAAATGCTTAGTACTAATGTGAAATTTCAGTTTATTTATAGAGAGAACCTGTTGCGCTTGTGATTTGCGTATATAAAATTGAGAAATATATTGGAGGCTCTCGTGGTGCAGAGGCATACGCTTGTGAAGGTAAAAGCGACGGTAGTGGGCTCGATTAGCATTTGGGCGAGTGACAATCGAGTCCCATATATCCAGAGTCGGGCGCAAAATGGAGAACCTATGTGTCTTAATGGAAACGAAGTGCTTCAACAGTAGATTCCCGGATTCCCTCTTCCTCTGAGCAGTATATAGCTTGAACCTTAAAAAACACAGCTTGAAGCGAAGCGAATAATATTTAAGATACTCTATTCCGCCTAATTTTTGAGAATTGCGTGTGCAAAGGCGGAACTCTACCCTACGCTTTATATTTAAATAGATTCCGAATTCAGAGCACTAAAATAATTTAGAATCCTAAAATAATACAAATTTTTGCTTAACTTTTTTGTTGCTGATAAAACCAATTTTACGCAGATTTTTATATCAATAAACGAAACATTTCAACTTGTATTTATATGTATGTATGTATGTATAGTTATATCTATAAACCACTTAAACTAAATTCAATGACTTGCGAAGTCAACGCTGTCGGCAAGTCACGACGCATCCATTAATTCTTTGATCTATGTTGGCAATTCTAATTAATATACAAATCATTAGTTGTGCTTCTGCTGCAGATAACTTACGAAGTATTATACATGAGGGATTAAGATTTGATTCCTGACTAAAGATGGTACACTATTTTTTTATAACTATATTGTCATTAGATTAACTTCACGCTGTTTCCCGCATCTAGCTCGGTAGGTAGGCAGAAAAAACTTAGTATTAAGACGCTTCATTTCATTTAATACGTTGTCGTTTCTCACGTTGTCGTTTCTCTCTTTCTAGAACTCACCATATACTACACTCGTAACCGGAGTGTAGAAATAGAGTAGCAAATAGAGTTTAAGTAATTGTTTCATTTTCTCGAGTGGGAATCGAACTTACAACCACTTTTACAGTCGCACATTTGTACCCCTGCGCCATGATTTACCTAGTCATTAGACTATGTAAATGATATTTTTTTAGTTAATAATCTATTCTAAATATCTTTTGTCTATGATTTGAAAATAATTATTTTTTCTTACACATAGAGCAACGATTTTAGAAATATTGTCTTTCTTTTGTCCGTGCCAATCTCACGAACAGTTGAACCGATTTTTCTGAGGATTCCCGTGCGTCGTGTCGTCCCGTCGTGCGCGTATACCTAGATAAATATGAAATAACGTAGTTTTAAATTACGGTATATATATATATATATATATATATATATATATATATATATATATATATATATATATATATATATATATATATATATATATATTCCTAAATACACTTAAATAATATAAAATAAATCCTCGTATAGTTCAAGTGGGCGAAGTTGCGAACAATTTGCATTAAACGTATACGACCAATGAATAAAAAAATTATTTACGTTTTTAAAAAATGCCAGAAAAGTGTATTCTAGTCTACGTATTTTACAAAGGAAAAAAACAATGTCAGTACGTGGAAATATTTAAGAGAATATATTTTAGGTGGCATTTATCTGTTCGTCTGTGTGATCATCAATAAATTCACTACGTATAGATTTACAAAGACGCGAGTCGTATATTTGATTAAATTAAGATGATTCAGATTCAGGTTCAGATTCTGGTTTTATTATATTTCTTATAACTTCTCTGTGTTATAGAAGCAAAAGAGGTCAAAACAAATAAAAAGATTTGATTTCTTTTAGGATTTTTATATTTTAATATGCAATCATATGATTGATGCAATGCAATTTTATTTGTTCTACAAATGCTTCTATATAAAACTTTAATATTTAATATTTAAATTGTGCAAAAAAAAATACAAATACGAAGGTACTCAAACATGTTTTCTTGTTATATTTTCATAAATCTACTACATTTGAAAATATATTTTAGTAGTAGTCGGAGTGTCTTCGAATTAAATATACGAGTATGTGACGTCATGGCGCAGGGACACTAGCGTGCGACTGCAAACGCGACATTTGTGGTTCAAATCCCATTTGGCGGAATGCAATATGTAACACTTAATAGCATTCAGTTTTATTACATAGATATAAAGTTACCTTAAAACACAAAATTGCCTGGAGGCGTGGGTTCGAGTTCCGCTACTTTAAATTTTTTATACGTTTTCTAAATAAGTATTTTTCTTATTTTTAACATTTTCAAAGTGTTATTCCACACTTAGGAAAGAAAAATACTTATATAGAAAACGTATACATATACCGTTCTAATTATTATACGTTTTCTAAATAAGTATTTTAAGGTAACTTGGTATCAATGTAACAATTATGAAGAAAAAGTGTAAAAAATAAGTTGTAATAAGCGTATAGAAATTTCGAAGTAGCTTGATGAGAACGTATCAACAAGACCAGACGCTCTGAACACTAAGGTTAAGAGCGTCTTGTCCGTTTCCAGGAGGTGCCGGTTCGGTCCCGCTACGTTCAAAATTTTATACGGTTTCTAAATACGTATTTTTCCTTAAATAAATTAATTATTTAAAAATGTTAAAAATAACTAGGTTACCTAGTTATATCATGTCGAACTAATAAAATCGTGTTAAAAACAAGTCACTTCTATTAATTTCTTGATCCGTACAAACTGTTAATTAATAAAGCTGGATGAAAAAAGTATTCATCCATTTCCGACAGTGTAAGTTAATTAAAATGAAGCGATCAAATTCTGCGCATTTATTGACCTAGGTATAAAATGTCTTGAAGTCGGAATTTTGCTATAATCGTTAGAAAATGTGTTTAATTATTTTTATATTACGTTAAATATGAAATATTTATGAATTTTTTTTTTAAATTACAGTGTTTAATTGAGAAAAATATCTAATTTTGAATAATTGAGTGCTTTTTCAAAAGTGGCTGAAGTATACGTGTGGTACATTTTTTTTATATAGAAGATGTTTTTACGCTGAAAATTACAGAACGTAACATGGTTTTAGTATTTTTTTAGCTTCACCTTTATCACATAGTATGGTAAGCAAAGGGAACCTTAGAACCTAGTGTTAAAACAATCTGTTTCCATTAAGACACTTTCGTTTCCCACTTTGCACCGAATAATGGAGACATTGCGTGTTGATTGGCTGGCTTTTCAGTTTCATCACAATCCATTATGTGATTTGAGAAATCTTTATCACCATAATAGAGTCGGTATTTTGTCTTAAGCGAGAATAGAACTGGCGACCACTGTGAAATACACAATATTTTACTAAATCAGAACAATTTTTAATATTTATTCCGAAGCCAATTCTTGTACTTGATTTGATGTCGCTGAATCCAACCATCTGCACCCCGTGGGATTTGAATCGATAAATAGGAAAATGGAAATTGCCACCTATTTGGTAGACGTTAATTTAAACCGATAGAGACAGTTATAAAGGAATATAAAATGGCTTTTTTATTATGTATATCGTAACTATATTACTTTTTATTCAATTATGGCCTGTGATTGTATATTTAGATTGTCGTATTAGTTGTAAACATAAAAAATGATATAAAAAAGAAGCTTTGCCACGCTTTGGTTTGTGACCAGAGCTATGAAATAAAAATAATTTATTCCCTCGTGTCAGAATTGAACCCACAGGCATCGCGCTTACAGTTAGCCGCTGTGTCGCTGCACGACGAAGACCTCACTACACCAGCTTCAAAAACTTAATCTTATTTAATAACAACTTAAATTTCTATAGAGTATTCAAATTCTGGTTATTGAATTCGGTAAGTATTTGTTTATATTCTGGTATCGATTTAGAGTAACTAACACAAAACTAATCGAGATGTATATTAAAACTGAAAACAGTACCTTAAGACAAACTTGTAACTATTTCAAATATTAGTAATTATTTTGTACGGTATTGTTTGTATTTCATACTAAATAGTGATGGAACTTTATATTCTGTTTCAGTTTAAGTATTAAATTTAATTGCTTTTAATGTTTTTAATACTTATTAAGAAAACGTATCAAAATTTACCATCTAAGCCATACGTTCTCAAAATGTGAACGTCAGAGCGGTTGGACGGTTTTCAAAGAGACGAAAGTTCAAATCCCGCTATGTTAAAATTTTGATACGTTTTCTTAATAAGTATTTCTTTCCTAAGTGTGGAATAATACTTTGAAAAATAGCTTTTAATATTTTTTTCATATTTTAATTTCTTTACTCTGGTAAAGACGCAAAGTGCGGCGTTGAGTTCCGCCATTCAATACGCGATGCAATGTCTTAATGAGAACGGTGTTTTCTGTTAAGTTTAATTTAACTTTAGGTTTTTAAGTTTCATTTTCTATATGAAAGTAATGAAAGTGAAAACTAAAAGAATTCCCTTAAATATTACTTTAAATTAAAATAAATTAAATGCAAAATAACTTTTTAAAAAAAAACTTTCATCCAAAATGAGGAAAATTAAAAATAACTTAGTAAATTTTAACTAACATTAAAATTTACTAAGTTATTTTTACATAATTAAATTAGTACTAATCGACAAGCTTTTATTATCATATATATTATGTATCATACAAGTTGATAGTAAAAATTTAAAAGGAAAAAAAAATTTTTTTCGTTTTAGGGCGGTTAAATGAAAGCTTTTTATAAGTTTTTTTGCATTCAATTTGTTTTTTATTTTTTTAGTTAATTCTAATTATTCTCGGCAAGCCCTTTCATTTGATAATGAAACAATTGGTTCATCTTGGATGGTATTTTATATGGTGGATATTGGATTTAGAATGACGTCATATACATCATCAAATTGCTCTAAACGAGTCCTGTAATTTGATACCCATATTGTTGAAGTGCATAAAAAATAACTATTCCGCCATCTTGGATGGCTCGCCATATTGAATTTTGAATGACGTCATTATCATCGAAACTAAACGTGTATACAAAATTTCAGCACAGTCGGTTGAAGATATCTACATCAAAATTGAGATTCCACCCGAACTTACATACACACACCTTGCAATTTAAATAAAAGCTTTTAAAAATCCTTAACTGTAATGTATGACAACAGTGCTATAATACATTTTAAAAATGCTACTTCATTAATATATATGATATACAATATTAATTTGTAATAAGTGCGTAAAACCACGAGAAAAGAGTAGAGTAGTTCAACTCTACGTTTTATATAACAAGAAAAGATAACAAAAACTGTGAGGACGCCTCCAAAGGACTTAAAGTAAATCGAAGTTTGCTTTTCAGTAACATTATACTTCATCGATAATTCCTTAGTCGGCAGAGAAAACTTTTAAGTTGGCCAAGCCGCTGTTCTCAAATTCACAAAGGTTCTCAATCAAATCTAGATAGTATCGAACGAAAGTAAGCTATATTATATTATATAAATTTTAAGGTAAAATATACCTAAAAGTGAATAAATATAACGTGACAACGTAAAGAAGCATTTTAAGTTGCCAAGTATAGAATTCCGTTCGTTAAGTTTTCGTATTATTTATAATAATCGTTTACTATTTTTAGATAAATCAAAAAGAGAGTTCAATTGAGGCCGTTTCGTTTTAATTACTTTAAGAATATAATTAAGACAGTCGAGGCGCAGCGGCACAGTGTTTCAGTGTAACCGTGACGGTTGTAGGTTTGATTTTAACTTAGTTTTAATTTCTTTGCTCTGGCCACAAAAAAAAATACGGCTATTTTATTTGAATTAGGTTCGCGTAAATGTTAGTACTGAATCCAATGATCGAAGAATGTGATATATGTAAGTATAATATGAAGATACGTATGATTAACATTTTTTTTAGCTTTTTTTAGCATCACGCTGTATTCCGCACATAGCAAGGAGATAAGAGGCAACCTGGGAACCTAGTGTTAAGACACTCCGTTCTCAACACATTAAACAGTGGACAAGAACTGGCTGATGATTATATTACTTGTTTGATAAACTATTTTCTCTAAAAGGATATACTAGTTTTGATTTAAATGTGATATATTCCAACTTAGAGTATGGATCAATTTTTACTAAAATAAGTTCAGTAATGACACGTTTGGTGAAAACAATATAATATAAATAACATAGTTATTAACTTGTTATTTAGCAATAATAATGTACATAGACACTATGTCAATGAAGTCGGTTTAATTGTTTTAAATTACTTTTGTTTATTTTTCGCTTGACGCTTAGATAAGCTTAATTTAATAAAAAACTTCAAATTCTTTAGATAATATATTTTATTCTTCATAAAGCACTCAGCGCCTAATGCTTGAGTTTCTTGTGAATGAAAAGACATTAAAACTTTTCTCTCGTGACCAAATGTTTGAATTTATCAACCCAAAAATTCTAAAATATTACAACACTCTTAAGAGAATTTAGATAACTAGTTGATACAGTAGAAGTGAGAGGAATCTCATAATATATATTATGATGATTGCGGATTGGATTCCAACTCAGGGGAATGGATTATTTTCATATATAATAACACAACAACATTAAATGACATCTGCAGCGTTGAGGTACTCCACGCAACACGTAATGTCCTAAAAATTGGGGCGAACACTGCTTCTTCTTCTTCTTCTTCTTTTGCGGCGGGAGGCGGGACGAGACGCTTTTACGTTACGATTTTGGTATGACTTATTATGCGTTTATTTTATTTTCTTAATTATTAAGTACACTTAGAAATACTACAAATTAAAATGTTATTCCTTTTCATATTTCAGATTAAAACCAGAATATCATATTTGCCTGTATAAGTAGAATACCAAACCATCGGTACTATGAATCGTAATTTATTTAAAGTACGAATAGTATTTTATAACAAAGAAATGAACACGTCGCACTTATTATACCCCAGAGGTGTAGTTTTTCCTGTTTCCTTATATGATTTAAAAGATATATTTTTTTTCGCGCTATCGAATGATGGCTACATCGTGTTTAGTGGAAAAAGAAAGCGACTGGTGAGTTGTTCAGCGCGTTTCTTCGTGTGTTTATGTAATTAAGGTAAAAAAACTGAATATATAAGTACGAATAATATTATAAGTACGAGTAAACAATTTTTTCTTCACTTTTTTTTAATATGAATAGAACTAGAATTTATGTTGCCTATATAAAAAAAAATATTTTTTATTTTTTAGTTAAAGATTGATTAATTTCCTTAAGCAAAGATATTATTTACTTGTCGCAACACTTTTGCGGTATATACATTGAAAAGTTTAAGGCATTAACATTTTCCCTTGAAATCGAACCCATAAGCACGTGCCATCAAACGCACCTGTGATATTCATTCAAGGTAAATGAAGAAACCATTTTGTGTACATTATAAAAAAACCCGTATAGCTTAGTAGGGTCAGAGCGCTTGGACTTGTTTTTGAAAGTGGCGCAGGTTCAAATGCCGCTATGTTCAAATTTTTATACGTTTATTTGATAGTTTTTTGACACTTTTAAAGTGTCAAAAAACCATCCAAAACCAAAAAGGTTAAAAAATATTTTAAAAACAGTCATAAAATTAATATGTATTTAACATTTATTTTTAATTAAAAATCACATCACATCAGTCTAAACTTTATCATTGAATACTTTTATGAATAAAAAAAAACGAAGTAAAAAAGTCTATGGAATGTATGATGGAAATGAGTCCATACTTAATGGGGATCCACACAGGCTTACAACATCATCCGACCATTAGCGTTTTCGACACGAAACGCCTCCTCGCACTCTAGCCAATTAAAAATACATCGAATTTTATAAAAAACGCTGGAAGTCTATACATTTTTTAACGTATGTAGCGAACACCGTGTTTAGAGTTTTTTTCGTTTCGAGCGAAAAAGAAACCTTTAATTTAAATTGTTGTGAAGTTTCCAATGCATTTCATTTTGTAATGTTTGACACGCCTTAATTAAATTGTTGTATACATTATTATTTTGAGTATTTTTATTAATATATAATCTTCACGCTGTATATGTATGTAGGCAGGGGGCACCTAGTGTTAAGACACTCCGTTCCCCGTTACTACCGATTTTTTCGAGGCATTGCAGATTGAGTGGCGGATCTCAAAGACGCCCTTGACACCAGAGTGAAGAAACAGAAACATTAATTGAATAAATATTTCATTTCCTCTGTGACTGTAAAATCGACCAGTTTCGGATTAGATTCTTACTCGAGGAGATGAAATATTATTTTATTTATTATTAATTTTTATTCTCTAAGGGACCTTTACTCTGAATATTTGTTATAAATTTCAGCTTGATACCTAAATAGTCTTGTCAGACGGACAACTAAGTGATCCTATAGGAGTTCCGTTTCTTCCTTTTGAGGTCCGTACTTAATCTGAAAAAGCAGCGTTACCCTTTTTCAACCAAAATAAAAAACTAAGAGAACCTAAAGCTATCGAATAGTGGAACCACATCTCCCGCTTTGCTTATCAAATTCAAAGGGAATAGCAAATAACAAAAATATAATCATTCCCACAATTGAGGATCAAACTCACAACCATTAATTTATTAAATACTGCGCCATGACTGCCACATCTTTTAATATATAATTCAATTCACGAAATAAATAAAATAAAATAACATTTTTCCTTCATTTAACACAAAGCGTCTATATCCTGCAGCTATTTAGTAGAGGTGGATTTATAGCTCAGGTTGGATGTCATGCTGTAAATATCTGGAACGCTTCACAAACTTATGTTGAGTATAAAATATTTTAGCTACAGCCATGATTTTAGTTAGTGTAAGAGTATAATATACATGTATTAAAAATACATTTTTAAAATTATTATATTATATTTTTTGAAAAATTTAAATCGCGGCGCAATAGGAGTGGAAAAGCGGGACGTTTATGCATAGTGATCTCAATCACTTTATTATACCTTAAACTACAAGTTTCGATACCCGCACGGGGGAATGAATTTTCATTTTCCCAACTGACAAGACAAAATAAAGAGTAGAGTTTCGCAATATGTCGAACTTCAAACGCAAACGGATTGTCTGAACACTAAGTGCACTCCCCACCTATGCTTTACTTTGGAAAAAGATAAAAATAAAATATTGATATAAAATATATTTCTAATAAAGTAAGCCAAGCTTTTTATAAGTATGAAATTTTAATATTTTCTCAGTAATAAGAGGGACTTAATAAATCAGTTATAAATCTAGCACATCAATAGAGCGAAACTGGTACTTCACGCCAAAATACCTATTGGCCCTGTATAGGGCCCAGGTGCGGTCTCATATGGGATACTGTTCTCATCTCTGGGCTAAAAATTTATGTGGATGGTCCACATCATCTGGATACATGGTACTTCACTACGGTTCCGTAAGAACTACCTTCCACATAACTGTGGAATACTCTAAATGCGGCAGAATTTTCAGGTTGATACGACCTGGGTATATTTATAAAGCACGTCTATCTCCACTTTAAAAGCAGGCACGTACCTGTAGCTCCTCTAGTGTTGCATGGGGTCGTGGGCGGCGGTGATCACTTACCATCTGTGACCTGTACGCTCATTTGCCTTTTTTTTTCTATAAAAAATAAGTTTTAATCCCTAGCTAAAAACAATTCAAACGCCGTTGAAAATATGACTGTATTTATTTTTTCAGTTCCAACGATTGATAGAAATTGGATATCCCACGCACAAGTTATACAGTACTGGTAAAAAATGAAGAACCATGTAACGCTGGTCTTACTCGTTTTATATTCACTGTGATATAGTCAGAAAAAATATTTTTTAAGTCCTAGTATTTTTTAAGTGACAGTAAAAATTAAAACTTTATTAAATTTTATTTAATTGGCACAAGCGTGTGGTTGTAAACTAATAAAAAGGTTGTGAATTTGATTCCCACTCGAGGAAATTAAATATTGAATATTTTCATTTCTTCGCTCTAGTGTCTTCCATCATCACATGCCTTCAATTAAGGCCTTCAGAATTCATCGGAAAATTGGTGAATGTAGTGTCTTAGCACTATGTTCTCTCTTTCTGTATGCTTCCTACATACTAAAAAAATCTCTCAAACATTACTTAATAATAAATATACAAACACACCTATCAATACAAGTATAAATCTATCAATATGACAAATTAGCAATCCAATCAATCTTTCACGGACTCCATTATAATGAAAATTGAACAATACAGGTGAGATAATGTAATGGAACTATAGACATTAATCAAGAAGATCCGCACCAATAAGGCTGTATATAACTCACGGAATCTAATTTGCCTCGACCCGCCAGATAAGGGTTAAATGTTGTAGTGAGTGTTAATATTAGACGCAAAACTTTATAGGATGGAGTTGAAGATAATTTTATTATATCAAACTATACTGTGAATTGTTTGGTGTGTGAGGTGTATTGTGTGTGAGTGTGTGTGTGTGTGTGTGTGTGTGTGTGTGTATGTGTGTGTCTGCTTGTTGAAATTATTTTTGGTGGGGTTTTTTGTAGGAACTTAAATTAAGATAATAATAAAAAGCATTGGTCAAAGTCGGTCCATCCAGTCCAAAAATCAGAGGTAATAAACATAAAAAGTACAAATGAATTGATAATCACCTCTTTTTACAGAAGTCGGTTAAAAATATCCAAACTCTCTTCATTTACTATCCGTAATTATTGAAATTTAAAGCAGAAAATTCGAGAAATTCAATTCACTTTTTATTACCTTGCAAATTGAATTTATGTCTTGTTTATACTGAGCAACTGTCTCACTTTGCCACGACAATGTCCATTTTTAATAATTTTTATTTGACATCAAAAACTGCCTACCATTCTGAACAATTTTCATAAGGTTCTAATAAATTTTCTTTTTAATCCAGGAAATGGGAGTGTATAAGCAAACAGACAAATATTAAATAAAATAAAATCATAGTTTCATTTTCTATTACTGTAATAATTTCATATTTTTAAGTTTTAATATTCGCAACAATTAATTATAAAAATGTAAATTAACCCTTTTGTTTAATAAAAAAATGTTTTTAAAATAAATTTATAGAACGGTCAACAGAGAACACTAATAAAATGACGCGTTATGTGATCGGAAAATTCTAGATATACTTTTAGACTTGGAGCGGAAGAAGAAAGAGGTCCTCTAAAATATCACATTGTATTAAAATTTAAGATAGACATGTACAAGTGATGTACAAGCTTAATAGTATTTTACTCTGAAAGAAATATAAATTCTGTAAAAGCGTCGAGGAGTTTGATTTCATTACATTACTATTAAATTTTTTTCATAAAAATATTTGAAGTACGGACACAATTTTTAATAGTTTCCTATAGTATAGATATACAAACCAGTTAAACCGCAGAGCAAGAAAATTTTCGTCGTAATATATCAATATAATAACTTTTTGCTTTATGACAAATGTACTAAAGTCCAATTTTCTGTACCACACCATAGCTAGCAGCAACTTCTAGTTTAATAAACTGTACCACTAAGGACGGACAAAAACGAACTCTTCAACTAATTAACTGGCATCAAAAGGTTTCATACCTATAATGCGGGTTCCAACACACTTCCAAATTTCAGGTTCATGCACGCGATGTTAAACCTTATGTGATTCGAATACATCGACTCGGTCGTTAACTAATTTTGAGATTCCTTTGACTCTACACCCGTGTTTGTAAATGATCTTGACCGCAAAATGGTAGAATAATTACGTTTTGAGATTATGTTTAATTAAATATTCTTAAAAGTAAGTGAAGTTATTTAAAATATTATTTTAATTAAGATTCGTTTAAATACCTATGTAATTTCTTCGTACATATATTTTACTTTTCAATGCTTATGTTTAGTATTAGTTTAATAAAAAAAGTATTTTAATCTATAAAAAAAAATATAACTATAACTAGCTTCACGCTATATCCCTAGCGGGGTAGCGGAGCGCCAAACGCTACGGTCTCTACATACCTCCTTCGCCTCGTCCACTGTCATCAACCTCTTCATGCTTTTAATTTTAATCTATAGTTGTTGTTATTCTTTATCCTATAATGTCTATAGCATGAACATAGCCTTCAATATCCTAAATATTGAATTAGGCCTTACTACTTACTATATATTTTACAATAATATCAGCGTGATACCTCCACAAGTTCCACTAAACCACAACCCATGCTGTTTCAGTAAATAATTTTACTTTAAATATAAACAGCATTAATTTAGATAAAATAAAATAGAAGAAACATTTATTAAAAAGAATTCTATACAATATTAATAAAGAAATCTGTAAACATATAAAATAAAGTACAGTGTGCCTTATTGTACCAAGTAATGTCATTAAAGGCGTTATTGCTGTATATTGGTAAACTATTAATCCCATTATCGTTAAACTTTTTTCATAAAAGCTACAAAAGATATATTGTTAGTAATCTATTTTGAAATATAATATCATATTATACGATGTTATTGTGGCGCAGTGGAACAGTAACTGATTGTAAATGCGATGGTTGTAGATTCAATCTCCACTCGGGAGAATGACATATTTATATTATTTTCATTTTTACGCTTTAGCGGACAGAAAATTAAAGAAAATGATTTTTTTTTATATTTTCAGTTTTCTCAGTTTAAAACAAAAGATAACTTTTGTGTACGATATATAAATGAGAAACTACATAGTGAAAGATCACTGAGTATCAGAGGAAGCCTCAACCTCACGACTGTGAAACACGAATTCCCACTAAAATTCACAATAAAAAGCAATGTAAAATATATATATTGCGGTCTTAATTAACTAATAACTCAGCAGTATGAAATATAGTTTCGCGAAATCCCTCGTTAGTGTAAGTCAATATGGAACTTGTATTCTAACCTACTTATACTCTTCGTTACGCCGGACGGACGTGGACGTGACAAATATAATGTCATGTTGTATGTCAGAAAGTACCTACATTGAATAAGCGGTTTATTGTTTTCTTTTGATTATTTATTTGTTCTCATTTTAATTTTCAATTTAGATTTTTAAATAACACTATGTTTGGTTTTATGTTGAGGGTTTGATGTTATCTTCTCGTTTTTTTCTGTAAAGCCGGGTAGGCAAAGTGAACATACTGCTAAATATCTATTATTTTTATTTTACGCTATATCCCGCACAAAGCAGAATAGGCAAAAGCTGCCTGGACAGCTTTCCCCATTAACACAACTTCCTTTTCCTACTTACCGAATTCTTGAGGCATTTCGTGTAGAGTGGCTGATATCAACGTTACGCTTTGCCTTGTTACCAGAACGAAGAAATGAAAATATTCAATATTTCATTCCTCCGAGAAGAAATACAACCCACACTCGTCGTGTTTACAGTCACACATTGTTCAACATGTTGTGCGACTGCTTCCGATTTCCGACTTCATGTTCAAATTCTGTTAATTTACCTATTGAATGTCAGAGACCAGTCGTAACGCAGGAGCAAAGTGTGACTGTAAAATCGACTGGTTGTGGGTTCTATCACCACTGGAGGAGATGAAATATTTATTTAAATGTATATTTCAAGTTCTACGCTCTGGTGTTAAGGCAAAGCGCGGCGTCGAGTCCCACTACTCAACACGCAGTGCCTCTAGAATTCTGTGGAAAGTGGAAAACGGAGTGTCTTAACACTAGGTTCCCTTTGCCTACCCTGCTGAATGCAGGATGTAGCGTGAAGCTGAATTATTTGATTTATTTTATGGAAATAAGTATTTACGCAGAGTGAATAAGATTTAAATACAATAACTCCCCCTCTGCTTGTTAAGCCGAGAACTATTGAATTTACACTCACATGTTGTCCTGCTTCGATATGATGGTAACTATCATAAATAAACACATTTATTCACTTTTTATTTTATATATTAAAAATATTATGAAATTCAATATACCTTTAATAGACGTTTAACGAAATTAAGCAAATGAACTAGAAAATATTTTTTTCACGAAACATTTTCATTTTCTCAAAAGTCGAAACCGGTTTATATTTACAAAAAGAACCGCCGCCTCGTAACTTTTTTTTTATATTATTCAAAGTTTTCAGAGGGATTTAGGATATCAGATCTATCCGTTTTGGTAAGGGTACAACGTAAAGAGAAACGACCTTTCCTAGCTGCGTGATAAATAGGTGTGAAATAAGATACATAAAAACTTTTATGTCTTTTTCATACAATACTATTTTCCATTGGTTTCCTACTTAAATATATTGTGTTAAAGTAGCAATAATGAATTTTATGCTTTTGTTCAGTATTTTTTCGGTTTTTTCTATATCCTCCATGTAATAGTGTAGGTAGAGAGAGGCTAGTGTTAAAACACTCCGTTCCTCACTTTCTAACGAAAGACGGAGGCATCTGGAGGCACTGCGTGTCGAGTGGAGGAACTTAACGCCGAGCTGCTGGGACATCGTGATATAGGAGCGAAGAATTAAAAAAAAAATTTCATTTCCTCGAATGGGATCGAACTCACAACCTGTCCCGTTGACAGCTAACACTCTTGTACCCCTGCACCACAATTGACCTTAATTTTTATTATTCGATTTTGTTTATTGAACGTTGTTGTCTTCACATATTTCTAGCTTCACGAATAGTCTAATTTTAGTAAACTGAATTGCGTTCATATTTTTGGTTATGTTTTAAGTACATTCAAGGCAACTTTATCAATCCTTTAAAACTTATTCAAAAGATTATACATTCAAAAAATTGGTCATCATCATAAATTAATTTACCACAAGAAGATGCAATTTTGATGCATTTCCGAATACGACAATATCATTAGTACGATGCCAGTTCTCTGATTACACGAGCCGAGAGCGCCTCTGACGCGCTTTGAAGTTCTTTGATTTGTTCTAAGGGATTGTTTATGCCATTTGCACACAACCTGTTTGTTGCAATGAATAAAAGGCTTATGGTAGACCAATTTATGTTTAGGTACATACATTTTTTCTATATTATTTGCTCAAATTCGCGGTAATAAGTATCGAGTGGCGGCTTTACCTTGTAACGTCAGCCTCTCAAAATTATCTATATTATACTTATAATAAAATCATAACAAATCAGTGTCTGTACACGGAAGATATATAAGAAAAAAAAGGTATTGAGGACCTTTATTGATGCAGTAAAACAAAAATACATACATATAAAAATAAATAATAACAAAAATAATGATTTTTATTTTTTTTTGTTTGTGTTTTTGTTATCGCTAGCCTCAGTATCGGCTTAACCGATTTAAATGTGGTTTTCACTATTGGATTCTCTCAAGCTTCCATTAACATGTTTTATTACAATCGGTTCCTAAACAAAAAAGTTATATCAATTTAAAATACTTTGTTCGACAAAATTGTTAATTGCTCTACCTACTAGTTATTATATACAACTATTTTACTGCATTGGCGGCATCTTTAACTTTCAATTTGTATGATGGTAAAAACACCGATATTTCAAGATTTAGGATCGATGTCGAAATTAACGCGGAAAAATCTGCGCTTACCGTCTACAACAAATTTTGCGAAAAGTGGGGAAAAAGTGTCTTAACACTAGATTCCCCCTGCCTCATGCAAACGCTACAGCTTATCAACATAATTGTGTTTTTAAAGTGTATATAGTTGTACACCAAACTAAAATACAATTAAATAATATAAAATTTTTGTCTGTCTATGTATTGTGGAGCAGCATATAGGCTATTTTGATACAATAGAAAAAATCTTTATGATAGATAGAGATTTGTAGAGCAATACAATATAGTGTATGTTTTAACCCGGATTTTTTACAGAATCGGAATTTATGAGAAAAAAACTACGTTTGCAGTGTGCATGCAGTTACGGCTTATCTAGGCAGATATTAAATAAATACATATTTTTTTATTGAATACGAAAATCAAATCAGTGCCAAAACACTTAAATTAAGATTTATTTAATGCATAACCGAACTAAAATAATAAATTTTTAAGGTTTTTTCTTCTTAAAATTTTTAAGGATTAGTATCTCAAAAGGAAAAAAACGAAACTCTTATAAGATCACTTTTTTTGTCCGTCTGTCCATCTGTCAAAGACCATTTTACTTGAGATTGAGTTAAGGTATCAATCTGAAATTAATATCAGATATGCAAGCTTAAAATTCCTTGGAGGACAGAAATTAAATTTTTAATACAACGCAGTCAAAGATAAGAGCATTTTCTCATCAAAAGCAATAACGTTCTTCCTGTATCTTACAATACAAATAAAGAAAAAAATTGAAATTTTTTTTTGTCATTTATCAAGAAAAAATCATTATAAAATTATATTTCTAGTTCATTTCATACAAAATAAGTCTATATGCCCGCAAAATTTAAGTTTGTGAACTCTATTCACCGCATCATTAAAACCCTTAAAGTATTTCCTAATCACAATCCTGAAATTGGTACAGAAAGCTCTGTGGGCGAGTCTGAGTCCGTACGAATTATTAAACAAGTTTAAAAAAAAAAGGAAAATTTTAACATATTTAAATATTAAATTCAATCTTCTAATTAAAACGCTTAATAAAATAGTATAATGCAATTTAGTGCATTACAAGTAAGAAGAGCAATCCGTCTCAGAGCGGTGCTACGTTCATTCGTCTCGCGTTCGGATTGCTTAATTACAACTCCAGTAACATTTTAGATGCAAACATCGTTCCTCGCGAGCTACTCGAAACCCGAAAGCCGGATTGAATACAATGTTATTAGTTAAATTTGCTGTTATATTATATAGGGTGATTTTTTTTGTTATATATGTGTAGTATATGAAAAAAAAAATCATTCATGATTTTTGCAGAATAGCAACGTAGAGGAGTGTTAAAGACACTCTGTTTCACAGTTTCTGCTCAATTTTCGATACGCTGAGTAAAGGAACTTAATGCCTAGATTTATTTTTGAGAATGAGGATGAATATCAGGATATATTCTTAGTGAGGCCAGTCGTTGCGCAGCGATACAAGCGAGACTGTAAGCGCGATAAGTAATGTTGTTTATGGTTGTGTGTGTATAGTTTAATTCCTAATTTATTTAATTCCTATGTGTGTGTATGATTTAATTCCTACTTAAGAAAATTAAATGTTTTATATTTTCATCTCACTCTGGCAGCGAGGCGAAACGCGGCGTTGAATTCCTCCACAGAATACAGCTGAAAATGGGGAAGGAAATTGTCTTAATGGGAATAAAATATCTTAACACCAGGTTCCCTTGTTTACTTTTCTAAGTGCGGGATGCGGGATAGCGGGGAGCGTGAAGTTATAAAAATAAACACAACAAATATATTCTTCTAAGCCATGATTGAACTCAAAACCGTTGCGTATACATTCAGACGTTCCACTACGCCACGACAGCCTAAATCGGTTTCATTATATTGATAACCTAATAAAAAAAGGCAAATTTTAAAATATTTCAGTATATTTGCCTTATTAGGTGTAGATTAAACTTCATGCATAATATATGGCAATCGCTATTGAAGGAACTTGAATAGAAGCGAACATGTTCAAAGTTTTACTTTCCGGATTGGATGTGAAAAGACATACTGCGCTTCATATTTTAGTTATAAATTAACATTTTACAGTGATTTCAATATGCTGAGAGATAAGTGAGATATTTTATGTTAACTAGGTAGTTAATACGTGAAGGCACAGTGGGACAGTTAACGCTGTTATTGTGGGTTCGATCCCCACTTGGGGAATTGATTATATACTAATTATTTAAAATTTTTAGCAATCGTGGCTGAAAGGCACAAGCCTGTAAGCGCGACGGTTGTAGGTTAATGATTCAATTCCTACTCGGAGGGAAGATATATATTTAAATTTTAACGTTCTGATAATAAGATATAGTGCGGCGTTGAGCTCCGCCACTCAACAATGTGTCGAGAATTCGGCGGACAATGGGAAACGGAGGTCTCCTAATTAGAACGCAGAGTCTCAATACTAGGTTCACTCTGTCTGCTATATGTGGGAGACAGTGTAAAGTTAATAAAAATAACAACCGCTCTCGTAGACGAAACTCAAGGTTGAGACAAAACATGAGGCTAGTAATATCTCGAAAATTGGACAAAAATGGGGAATCAAATTTGGTAAACTCATATTGTAAATGAAAATTATGTTATATTTCTACGAGAGAAAAAGAGACTAACGTATTGTTTTCTATGAAACTATCCAAAGCACTCATCAGTTTTCAAATTTAAATATATTTCAATTTTAAAAATATATTTATATTTTTTCAATTTTAAATATATCTTTTCACAAATATTAAAACAACATATTTCCACGAACCCATACATTATTCTATAATTAATTTCAACAAATATTAATTAACTAATTACTAGTCGACGACTGAAACGTCTTTTGTTCCAAACGGAATTACTATAACAATAATCTATGGCGTATCATAAAGGGGCATTATATTCAGCAAACTAATCTAGTCGGTAGTCAACTAAATTGAATTTAATTTTGTAGGCGTCCGGCGCGGCGTCCTCGGAGAGACGGTGTCAGGCGAACTTGCTATGTAAATTGCTATGTACGTACTGGTTATATAGCAGCGTGTTTAAAAGTGTTTGGTGAAAGCATTATCATTATTTCTACAGCTTTTCTTGCAGGTGCTATTTATAAGCTATGTTTCGTCGACTGTGGTAACACTATAGTGATTGTTGTGGGTTCGATTCCTGTCGAGGGAAATAGATCTATTTTATTTGACGGCTCTGTTTATAGGATTAGGTGCGTTGTTGAGTTTCGTATCTAAACACTCTCTTGACGAATTTGTCAGAAAGAGGGAAACGGAATGTGTACATTGAGTTCTCTCTGTTTCAGTGTAAAGCTAACAAATATTATTTTTATTAGTACTTATAAAAAAAATACAATATATAAAAACATTTTTTTCAGTAATTAATATCTACCTAACTATATACTTATACCTTACCTTTGTAATCTTGTTCAGTGAAATGAAAACAGCGACTAATTCAGTTAACAATAAATGACCATTCACTTGTAAAGATATGGACAGCTTAAATACAAATATTTTTTATAACCACTATCATTAGGGCTATAACTTACATCTTTCATCTCATTCTTATTGTGTATGAAAAAAATGCTAAAAATATCTTTTCTTCTATACTAATATTAAAAAGCCAACATTTGTTTGGTTGAATGTGCTTACCTCAGGAGCTACTAGATATTTTAATATTTTTTTTAGGCTATATTATTTAGGCATAATATATATATATATATATTTACAAAATTACGAGTGTATTAATACTTCCCTCCAGTTCCTGTCTCCCTCTGTCTACCCTGCTGCATGCGGGATATAGCGTGAAGCTCATTTATATATAAGTATAAATTATAATTTATATATAAGTATAAATAGCGACGTACATTGGTAAGAAGGTAAGAAAATAATAAAAAAATATACATGGTACATTCACATATTTAACAATGTTAATTATGAATTATTTAAGTGTATTCGTTTAATGACGTCCCGAGAGTCGTAATCGTTGTATAGAATACACATATAGGGAAAGTAGCGGTCGACTCAAACTCTTAAATGATAACATACTAATAAAAATTATGCACTGAAAGACTCATACCAATTATAATATGACTAAAAGCTTCGTAACCTGCAATTGTACAATCTTACAAGAATGAATTTCTTATAATAGAAAAAAATATTATAGATTAAAGTCAGCTTTAACCAAACATAGCAGCTTTAAACAGACATTATTAAAATAATTATTTGCCGTTTTGAATGAAAAAATAAAATTACTTTTATTTCTTCATTCAAAAGTACGCGGAATTGAGTAGCGCCATTCCTCAGCAGCCCACGTATTGTCTCACATTTATCACCTAACAAGAGATAAGGCTAAAGAAAAATATATATTCGAGTGGACATCAAATATGCTATATTCTTTTATACAAAATTTACACTATTTAACACCATGTAGCATATAAATACTGTAAAACATCCATTAAATCAGAAATAATATTGTTCGATGTTTATATCTTTTTCCTTTATTGTATTAAAAGGAAAATAAATCATATCGGACCCACGTTACTCAAGTTTCCATTTCATGCACCACCAGTCCCCCTTTACTTAGAAGTACATACAACTGGGGAGTCACTTAATTTGGACGTGCCCTATGTCAGAATAGAATGTTTGGTACATATAGATTGCAAATAAATCCGTATGAATGTTGTATAGAATTATTTTCTGAAGAATAAAATTATTTAAAATATTTTGTTTTCTTTGAGGCCAGTCGTGGCGCAGGAGTACAAAGAGTGACTGTAAGCGTGACTGGTTGTGGATTCGATCGTCACTCGAGGAAATGAAATATTTATTTAATTTATATTTTAATTTTTTCAACTCTGGTGTCGAGGCAAAGCGCGGCGTTGAGTTCCGCCAGTCTGGAATTCGGCAGAAAATGGAGAACGTCAGCACAGAAGAGTCTAAGCACTAAGTTCCTTATGCCTACCCTGCTGTGTGCGGGATTTTGCGTAAAGCTGATTTAATTTTGGTTTATTTTTCGTAGTAGTGCAAAAATCAAGTTTTTAAGTCAACGCAATGAAAATATACGATTTAAGCAACGATCTTTTTGTTGCTTTACAACGTATCATATATATATATGCGGGTATGATAGGAAAATAGATTTTGCTTCCAATGGTCTGTCTTCCGAAGCGCTATGACGAAAAATATTGATCTGAGAGTAGAGAACGGAGTGTCTTAACAATATGTTACCTCTGCGTATCGTGCTGACTTATAGCGAGATTATTGTGACGCGATGCGATTGCATATACGGGAACTTCACTTCAGATCAGTTCGTTTGATAATAAATCTTTTTTATGCATACAAAAATATATATACATGCATAATGTATATTATTATTATGTTTATAAAATATATTATATTGTTGGTGTAAATAAAGCATTAAATAAATAGGTAAATAAACAGAAGCTAATAAAAAATATTAATAAATCAACTGTCCGTACCCACTCATATTGTATTCGCGTAACTGTTATTTGGTTTACAAGCCCATACCATACTTAATTGATAGAATTAACCGTTACGATGTCGTTTATCATTATAAATAAACCGAATAGCTGATAAATATTCAATGAGAATATAATAAGCGGATAATTTATGGTATGACGTTTTAATTTTAGGATACTAATATATCGTAGACTGTTGTCGGATTAAAGCAGAATTATCATTTAATTTAGTATCAAAAAACTAGTTCAAAATGTTTAATTAGTGTAGTTAGATACTTTTAGATTAGGTATTTTAGTGAAATTTGAATTAATTTCATTGACAATAGTTTTATAACAAATGGTGTTTGTATTTTTTTGTATTATACTCTCAATATCAAGACACGCGCTAGCATGTCCAGCCAAGTTCAAAAGTTGGAAATTTGCAATGTACATTTAGACGAACCATTTCAAGTTAATCTTGAACCCCTCATAACTCGTGAATCAATTGGTATATAGTTTTTAATAATTTAAGTTAAGATTATTGATATATTAAAATATAAACCGGTATTTTAGTGATTGACTCACTCACTCATCCAAAGATAGGTAACCTAGAAAATAGATATTTGATACTAAAGTAGACTATTATAATATGTGTACTGGAAAAAAATTAAAAGCTTATAATTATTGACAATTAACTGTCAAGAAAAAATAAATAAATATGATAATTAGATCAAAGAACTTAGTAATATAAAGCTATTTTAAAAGTAACAAAGTATTATTGATGAAAAGTAATTATTTAAAAAAAAAAAATGATATCAAGTCAAATGTTAGAACTTGAATTTTATCCTGATTGAACACCACTCAGCATTCAGATAGATTTCCCATATTTTTTACATTTTTTAAGTTTTATTCCACACTTAGGAAATAAAAATACTTATTTAGAAACTGACCTGGTCAGTTTCCAGGAGGCGCGGGTTTGAGTCCCGCTACGTTAAATTTTTATACGTTTTCTAAACAAGTAGATCTCTCATAGTTTTGTCGGTGAAGTCAAGACGGATGCATTACTTAACATTTAACTGGATTCTCATTTGGAATGCATCTTCTTGATAAGATAAGTATTAACATAATCAATATTTAGCTCAAAACAAAACGAGGCGTTGAGTTCCGCCACTCAACATACAATGACTCCAGAATTGGGCGGAAAGTGAGGAACGGAGTATCTTAACACCAGGTTCCCTCTACCTACCCTGCCGTGTGCGGGATACAGCGTGAAGCTGATTTTTTTTGTTATACAAATAGTTGAATAGTAGATTTTATATTCACGTATCTCTTTCGTTTTTATAGATATGTAAAAATGATGTTATACAAGTAATTCCGCTTCCTGCTCAAGCATTTATGGACACTGTCTTTAGGAGTTGCGTATTTTAGGCTATCATGGCACAGTGGACATGTCTGACTGTAGTAGAAATGTTAATTTAAGGGGTCAAAATTCATTACACCACTTTTACCAGCATACTAACAAAATTCACCTCAATCAGCGCACAAAGCCGCGGCTAAAACTCAATTGTGAATTAGTTATCAAAGCCAGGTTACGTCAGTTTATTATAATTAAATAGACGGTACCAATGTTACTTAATACTTAATTACTCAGAAGTTTCGCATGAAGCGCACAGTGAAGTGTAAACCGATTTATTTCAAAACTTTATTTTATAAAGACCCTCGAACAGAGCTCGCTGGTGAGGAAAATTAATAACCTGCGAGGTAATTAACGTGAAAAGGTTTTCGATTAATAACAATTTTCTATGTTGTAACGTTTTAAAAGCTGCCTCTAATGAGTGTTGCCAGATGTGATAATGATGGGATTGTTTTTCATTGTTTTCATTAAAAAAAAGAAACTTACATTTAGTTTTCTATGATTATTGGAAAAAGCTAATGAAAATTTCAATATAATAGTAAAATACCAATTGATAGATGCTATACAAAATTAATACTATTAATCGTTTGTAATAAAAAAACAACCTGCCGTATATTATAAGTGAGGCAGAAAAAAACTGACAATTCATGGAGTTTATGATCCAATCATGAAGCCTAACATTATCTTTTTTAATGTATTCATAAATATAATCATCTGATTCTCTGGATCTAAAGGAATCCGG
This sequence comes from Heliconius sara, assembly GCA_917862395.2. NCBI lineage: Eukaryota > Metazoa > Arthropoda > Insecta > Lepidoptera > Nymphalidae > Heliconius > Heliconius sara. Next base: position 2,805,803 of record OU860796.2, on the reverse strand, counting down.
GAACATCACTTCTACTATTATACACTTAGCAACTGCATCATGATTGTGTCTAAAATTGTTATGAGAACATAGAAAGTTAAGGTCCTCCGTACTGTAAACGTGACGGTTGAGGATCTGATTCCTACTCGAAGGAATGAATTATTTTCATTTTCTCTCAACGTGCGTGGGGAATTGTGTGTCCTTAATACAAGGTTCAGTCTACCAACACAACGGGAAGGAAAAAAAATCCGGACAAGCGCGATTCGAACTCACCCACAAGAGTTCCGTACAAAAATTAGAGGTCTCGAGCTTTTTCTGAAATTCAAGCTTAGCTTAGCCCTTTCATCTGATACCTCATTTTGTAGTGTATATGAAATGAAATACGGCGTTCTAGCGACATAAACGGCCATATCTTTTTTTTAAGTAAATGTAGGAATACGATTTCTTTTCAGAAAATCATAGGACCGTATAAAATTTAAGCCGAATCAAATTTACACCATAAACTCACATCTACGGTCTCCTACTTGATATCTCCAAGCGTGTCTAAGATGAAGGCTCTTGACAGACATACAGATAGATGGATGGACGGACAATAAAGTGATCTTATAACGGTGCCTTTTTTCTTTAAAATATATGGAACTCCAAAAAAAAATAATTTCTAAATAAACCATTAGTATGTAAATATATTTTAGTACGTTACAAGTGAATATATTAAAAAAATAACATTCATTATTAATCACTCGACTCATTAATCATAAATACTAATCAAAATAAAACATTTACGACAAGTTTAAAGCAGACTTAAAAGCAATTACGTTAATAAAACATTTTAGTACGTATGTACGAGTATGTACGTATACTCATGTAAAACGATGCTTAATTTTCAAGGACTTTTATTTATTAATTGTTAATTAAATAGTCTAGCTTAAGATTAAAAATCCAAAAAATTAGAGTATATTTTTTCATCGATATTGATATAGTATATAATACTGATAGTATTAGCTATAATATAGACCTTGCATCACCGCGCGCGTATCTTGGTGCTGATCCGCCGCTACCTGAAGGACTGAAGTGCACGGCAGCGCGTGCTCATCAGTTCGCTGCACGTTCATCTGAACTTAGCCATACGGTTTATTAGGTGCTTGTTGGTAGAGGGAATCTGTCACCACGTCACTACATTCGACTTTTTCTGTTGATAATTCGAGATATTGCTGGATGATAAGTGATACTCCTCAAAGCCATTCTTAGGTTTCCAGAACGGAATTAAATTAAAATGAATTATTTAAATTAAAATAATAATAAATAATTCATTGCCGCGGCCGGGGGCTATACTTTGGCGTTGACAGTGAGCCACTGTTACTGCGCCATTAAGGTCACAAAGATTATTTTTTTCCTTTACGCTGTGTCCTGCACATTGCAGGATAGGCAGAGGGAACCTGGGAAGTGTTAAGTCACTCTATTCAAACTATTTTCCGCTAGTTTCTGGAGGCATTGCGTTTTGAGTGGTGGTGATAGTTGACAGAGCGAGAAAAATAAAGTTATTCAATATTTTATTTCCCCTATTGAAAATCGAATTCACAACCAATCACGTTTACTGTCACATGCCCCTGCGCAACGGTACTTCAAAAGTTATTACTAGTGATATTATATTATTCCATCAGGTAGATCATAATTTTAGCATAACGGCCTCATTTTATAGAGGTATATTGTATTTAAAATTGTATAGAATATAATAACTAAAAGGAAGGCTAGCTATGAAACGATGTATGAATTGTTAATTTTTATGAATATCTAAGGAACATATCCTATATTTCTATTTCAATATTTACTGTAATATATTACATTATTTATGTTATTATATAATGAAATTTAAAACAAAAGATCATCTGAGGCCGTCTGACTGTAAAACGCAACGGTTGTGGGTTTGTTCCTTGTTCGGAGAAAGTTAATTTTGTTACTCCATTGAGTAACATAACACAATGCTGATCTTTTATTTTGCGTCACGAAGCCGCTGATTGAAACTGCCATGAACAATGATTTTTATATGAGTCGTTTAATTAAAACAGTAGTATATTAACTAAGTAATACGTCCCTTACCTACAAGGCAATGTCCGCAATTTTAAAGATGACATAACAACGTGGTTAGGAAATGATGACTTCTAGTGTATAATATAACGTACCCATGCAATCTTTCGTCCATTTTTCTTCTTCAAATATAGCTTATTCTTTTTCAGAGATAATTCAATACTTTTGAGAAAAGTTATATAGGAGACGACAAAATAAAATAGCTTCAAATATAATAATTATTGTCTCACAAGCATGAGACTATAAACGCGATAATTGTGGGTTCGATCTTTACTCAAGGAACTGATTTTTTTTTTCATTTCTTTGCTCTGGTAAAAAGGCAACGTGCGGCGTTGGGTGGCTTGAGAAATATGCAATGCCTTAAAAATTCGACAGAAAGTGATGAGAGGACTGTGTTAACACGAATTAGGTTTTCTCTGCCTGCCTTGCTGAAGTTGGAAAAAAACTTAGTTATTGTTTAATGATATAATTACATATCACTTACTGTATACAAAATAGCTTATTACGAGAGGTTTCTTAGAACAAATATTTCTGTAAAAGTTGGTACATAGGCGTACGTTTGAACGAAGAAATTAAGACTGGTTGTATTTTTGCCTACTTTACCAAACCCGGTAGCTGTTAGATGATGAAACGTTTACAAGGGAATTTTAGGTAACAAATAATTTTAATTTAATAAAATAAAATGTACTTTGTATAATTTCAATAACAATATTATTAATAATTATAGCTTAAACAGAAGGTTAATTTTCGTATTATTTATTTATTGTTAAATAATCTCTCTCTCTCTGACTATAAAAAATTAAAAACAAAATCCTTTTTTTTGGATAGTACTTATGGTTAGTTTAAAATATACATTTTATTATTATTTAAATATTGTACGATTAAAATCACAATGATTTCTCAAGATCCTTAAGTAAAACATTGTATTGAAATGTATTATCCCAATGGTCTCTCCAGCATTTGTCTCGAACAAATCCAGCCACTCGTTCAGCTAAGCTTCGCTAACATCATTCAATTTGCTACTTTATTTGGTACTAGCGGCTAGACTCTGACTTCACTCGCTTTAACTATAAGACTATTTTTTTAGCTTCAAGGTTAACTTTGGATATAGCAGGGTAGGCAAAGGCAACCTAGCAACCTATAGTTAAGACACTTCGGTGTCCCACTTTCCACTGAATTCTGGAGGCTATGGTGTTGTGCGGCGGAACTCAACGCCGCAATTCGCCTCGACACCAGAGGGAAAAAAATGAAAAGTTTACAGACGCTTGTGCCGCTGCGCCATGACTGGCCTTAATATAAGACTATATGTACGTACGTATATGGGCTTAATAAAATTTAGTGCGTTTGTGATATTCTGAAGATAATATTGACTTTAAATTCGAAAGTCCTCCAGAAATCTTTCGTGGTTTGTTGTTACTTAGAATACCTAAAAATACGAGCGTCCTAATTCCGATTTAAATAGAAACAATTTAAAACCTAACATAAATCCATTACCATTGGTTGGCTGTAAGAGATTTCTTTTAGAAATAAGCCCACCATTGTTAACTAATAATTTAATTTTGTATTACCTATATGTTTTTTATAGTGCTATAAGGAATATATATATAAATAAACAATATTTTCGTAATTTGAAAACATATATCTCTTTAATAGTTCACACACCATTTTTGGATGACAATAATTTATACATTTAAAGGAGAATTCGACCTGTACCGACCGAGCGCACTAAATTTTGCTCGGCTCCAGTTGCTTTTTTACTTTTATTTGGCCATTTCCAACCAGTCTTTGGCCAGCGAACAGAAACAGAAGAAAAAAATAGTCAAATATTTTCAATAACTGTATTAAATAAAGAACTGACCTGAAAATTACCTGAAATATTAATAAAGAATTTTTTTTCAACTTAACGCTGTACAGGTAAGCAGCAGAGTAAGCAGAGGGAGCCTAGTGTTAAGACACTCCGCTGTCCACTTTCCTCAGTGGAACTCAACGCCGCGCCTTGCCTCGACACTAGAGGGAGGAAATGAAAATATAGATTTAAATAAATATTTTATTACCTCAAATCAGTATATTAAAAAACCAAATTAGTAAATTAAGCGGGCGAAGCCACAAGCAGGTCGCTAATATTAATATAATTATAATGTAATAATAATATAATAATAACAACCAAATATAAATCGTTATATTTGTACAATCATAAAAATGTCCGTAAGTTACGTAGCAAAACAAAAATTATAATAACATTTTGCTAGCAAAAATGAAATAAAAAAGGATCAACCTGTATTTACGAGGTCTTTGTATAGCCTTATGTGAAGTCATGGACAGAAAGTAGTCTCTATATAAGCTCCCATAAGCATTAAATTAATAAAATACTCATTGTACATTATTTTTCTTCATATAATTACAAAAGTAAATCAAATTTACGACGCTCGCAGAAATACAAGGATTTTACATCTAGTGGATGCATTTTAATAAAACACAGTGGAAAATTAGGACATTCTCTGTATAGTACGATGGAATGGAGGTTAAAACGAGTAATGCGAGAAGTAACCACAAGCAACAATTAAGATATAAGTTTCTATTTTCTCTTAGAAATCGCTATAATAGTATAAAACTAGATTTTATTATATTATAAAAATAAATCAGCTTCACGCTGTGTCCCGCAGACAGCAGGGTAGGCAGAGGGAACGTAGTGAAAGATACTGTCTTCCCCACTTTCTGCCGAATTGTTAAGTGGCAGAACTCAACGCCGCTCTTGGCCTCGACACCAGAGCGAAGAAATGGAAATATAAATTTAAGTAAATATTTCATCTCCTCGAGTGGGGATCGAACCTACAACCAGTCGGTTTACAGTCACACTTTGTGCCGCTGCGCCAAGACCGGCCGGAATATAAGACTATATGTATGTTTACTATAATATAATTTAATATTATCTATACATATATTTTATATTTAAACGTATTATAGACTTTCACCACTCAACAAGTAGGCCATAGAATTTGAGCTGAAAGCTAAGATCGCAGGGTCTTAACAATATGTTTTCTCATCCTGCATGTCCAGGTGAGATAAGCGTTATAAAATCAGCTTCACGGTGTGTCCCGTATACAGCAGGGTAGGCAAAGGCAACCTAATGTTATGACAATGTTCCTTATTTTTCCTTAACTTGTGGAGGTATTGCGTTTGAGGAACGCGCGACACGCTTTGCCTCGACACTAGAGTGAAGAAAATGTATTTTCAAAAAAATATTTCATATAATTGAGTGGGATCCACAATCTGTCGCGTTTACAGTCACTCATTCGTGCCCCTGCGCCACGGTTGATCTCTCTCCTCTTGGTAAAAGCGTTATTTTATTTACGTGGATACGAGCGAGAAGTAAATAATTTTATTATATTGAGAATGACTTAAAGCATCAAAGCAAAGGTTTTTTTTCATATTATATACATTACTATTCTATGAATTATAGCGTTCATGGCATTTACAAAATAGCTTTGAAAAATTTTATTCCTTGAGCGATAGAAAATAGATACGAGTACGTTTACTTTGAAATTTTTCTACATTCTCATTTCAATTTTCTAATTATAATTAATGAAATCATTCAAGTCCTCATAGAACAGAGGTACAACATCTGTCTTATATGTTAAATAACATTCATTTCAGTCTGTGTTTAATAAATATGTAATTATTATAAAAAACAAGTCTTACAGTGGCACAAACATGTGATTGTAAACAAGGCAAAGCGTGGCGTTGAGTTCCGCTACTCACATTCAATGCCTCAAAAATTCTATGGAAAGCGGTGAACAGGGTTTCTTAACACAAGGTTTCCTCTACCAACTCTATCATAAGCGGGATACCTACAGCGTAAATCTGAATATAAAAATTTACAACCTCTCATTGCACACGCACTGCCTCGATAGTGTAAAATGAAAAACGAAGTGTCGTAACACTAGTTTTCTCCGTCTCTCCTCCCAAAAGTAAAAGCTAAAAAAAAAATACTCATATACAACAGTTCCGCGTACCCCGTTCGGTTCACACAATATAGACACCAATACTGTGATTTCCTAACATTATTAAACTCATTACAAGTTCCCGGGTCAGTGGGTGATTGACTTGCGTCTCTCGTAAGGCCCGTTTCAGCGTGGCAAGGAAGACTTATAAAAACGCATCTAGCTTATCGGCTTCCGTCAGAGATTTACAGAGATTATCCAGCCGCTACACCAATGAAAACTTATATCGCAGTAATTCATTCTATGGATTTGTGTTACTTTTTTTCTTCTTTTTTATTTTTACAGTGCTTTGTTCGATTTTTAAATGTACTATCGAAAAATTGATCAGATATGTTCAAAATATATGTGTGATCAATTTTTTTAAACAATGTTGGAGAAAACGAAAAATTGTTGTTAATGGCTTTAAAATATTTTTGGAATGCTAAGTGATTGACAAAAGTTACTTTACCATATTTTCGTCTTATATATTAATGATTAATTTTATAATAAAACTACCATGACATAACAGTAGTAGTAGGTTTGATTCTTACTCGGTAATATATAATTTTTTGTTCCCTACTCTGGCAAGATACTTTGTCTTTTTGTCAGCGTAGAATCCTACCACGCTCATAATTGTGAAGCTGCAAAAAAGATAATAAATAGATAAAAATTATTCTTATATTAAAATAATATTAAATAACGAAGAAATAATGCAATTTATTATACAATAGATATATATTATATACATGCAATAAAAATGTAAACAAGTTCGTTGTACTTTTTAATTTACCTTTGGCTAAGCCAATTGGATTATCTAATCGAATCGCCCAGCGGTATGAGGATTATTCCTAGTTACCCTCGCCATGATTTCATAATATCATTAGCACATAAGCTACAGAACTGAAAAGTAATTAAAAGATTAATATAAATTAGATTTATATAATTATGTATATTACAAATATCACAAAATATATAGTAAAAAATACTTGTTTAGGTCTTGTTGTTGTCGTGACGCAGCGGGAGTAGCATAGATGTAAGCGTGATGGTGCTGGGTTTGGTTGGCATTCAGGTTTAAATAATTTTCATTTTTGTACTTTGTATTCAAATAGGCGAAAATGTTGCCTAAGTTGCCTAAGTCTCAAAATGTTGCCTAAGTATCAAAATTTGGGCGGAAGGTAAGGGCTGGGCGGAAATTAGGCAGTTTGTTGTTTGTTGACTATTCTAAATTTAGAAGAAAAATATAATTACTTACAATAATAAAAATAACGCACTCGATTTCAATTATATAATGGTAAATTTTATTTACTATTTTTTACTTGTATTTTTTATAAAAAGTTAAATTGATAATACGTTGTTCAATTATTCATACTTAATGAGTCTAATAATAATTTTAATAGAAAAACAGTGTTTGCATGTTAAACTGCTTCTACATGCTTGCTAACATTTAGGACAGTAATATTTCAAAGAGAGCCAGACACAGAGACACAAGCATGTGACTGTAAACACGACAAGATGTTGGTTAGGTTCCGACTCGAAGAAATTAAATATTAATATTTTATTTTCTACTTTCTAACTAGGTTCCCAGGTTCCTTCTGCTTACGCAGTTATGAGCGGGATATAGGATGAACTTAAAAAAAACATTCCAAATTAAAGTATTGTGGAAAATAAATAAACCTGTTTTTGTAATTCCTCTGCTGGGTGTTCTTTGGACCAACGAGTTTAACAACTGCACAGCGTATACTACCAGAAGTTTTGATCTTCATTTGTTGTAATACTGCACTAAACTAAAGCAGGTTTAATTATAATATTGTCTCATAAAAACATAAAAAAATATATTTTGGAAACAAATTAAAAAGATAAATAAGTCAATCATGTTTACAAAATAATTGTTATCTGCATATACTTAGAATGAAAAAATATTTAATTTTCACTTCTTCTTGAAGCAATTACTATATATTTAAGTAGTTTTCTAAGAAATGTCAAATAATGTATCTATGGAATATGTTACCTAGAAATAATGGAGCAAAATAAAAGATCAATAGGTAGAAACTTTTATACAAGTGGTTAGTTCGAGAAATCGCTTTTATAATAATTTTATTAACCTTTTATTATTTATTTTCAAGGTCACTGACCAAATCTTTTGATTCCCAAATTTTTTAGAGATTTCTTTATCAGAAATGGATTCTTTCAATGGGTGGTGGCAATAACCCTCTTGACAAAAGATGATGTCACAAAATATTGTATATCCAACAAGGAGGATGCAAACAGATTTTCGATGTAGACCTAGACCACATCTGGAAAATCTTAACAAATGCTACTTAAGAAGTACCAGCTCTATCAAGATGCGGTTTACGGCTTACTTATTATATTTAACGTTATCGGGAGACAATAATACAACAACATTAATTAGAGCTGCTCTATTAGTTTTAAGAACTTGGTCAATTCGATAACGAGATGGACAGTTAATGTAATGTCACCCACTTCTTTCTCTATGAAATCAATATTGCATTCTCTGTTCTCTGTTCACTCAATATAATGATACTATATATATTTTTTTACATCAGAAAGCTCCTTATATAATGAAATTTTTCTTCGAAATTCGTTATTAAAATGATGGTTATTTTAAATTCGGTGTAATTTTATACAACCATCATTTTAAGTATTAATAAACTATCGGTAATAATAATCACTTTCCATTGAGATTCTTTTACTTCTTTAAAAATTATTCCATTTTGGCGGCCGTTATGAATAGTCGGGGTTGTGAAGTTTGAATGGCTGTAAAAGCTCTGAGCGGCTAATGTTCTCATTATACATTTTCTTTTCTTTTATATGATCAAAATTTTCTTTTTTGTCCTAGTGCTAATTAATATTTCAGTCTAGAGACCAAAAAAAGTACAGAGTAATCAAGTTGAAAGTTAACGCAATCAAAGATACTGCATACAAGCACCTATGCATCGGTTTTGCTTTATTTTGTATGAAATTGAGATCAAAAATGGTGATCACGACCTACAGAATTCTTAACGTGAACCTATAGATAGCTATGAAAATTTGCATTAAACAAGGACCTGTTTTTTTTAAGTAATTGGTTCAATGGTTTTTTTATTTATATATATCAAGCTAAATATTTTTGTAAAAATATGTCTCTACAGTGGGCTAAAAATAAAGAAAAAAATGTTTTAACACTAGATAATATATGCAAATAACGACCACAACCAAAATTGCATAATATTGTAGCATAGAGATAAATCCTAATGTACAGAAAGTAAATAACACAGTAGTACGCCCTCTTTCAAAAATATTTGTAAGATGTATTTTAACCTACACTCGGTTCCCAGGCCCACCTTTACGATGAATCCTTAAATCATATGAAATTTACTTTCTACCATTAACTTCGTTCAATTTTGCAATATTATCAAAAAATATAAAATAAAATATTATATTATAGTTTTACACACTGCAACATAATTAACCAAACATTCATAGCGCAAAGTGAACGTTTCCACCTCTAAATTGATTGGCTGTCAAACTCTTGTGATATATAACACAGCTGCTCGCCAAAACATAGCTGTTATTTACAAAACGTATGCAGATAAGATTTTGATGAATATTCCGCAAATATGCGATATTTTTACCATATATTTTTTTATTTTATGTTGTTTTCATTGTTATGTATCAGAATTTTGTTTTTTATCTTTAAATTATAAACAAAAAAATACTGGACAAGCGTGAGTCGGGATCGCCCACTAAAGGTTAAGGTAAAAATGAGAGATATTAAGCTTTTTCTGAAATTCAGGCTTAGCGTAGCCAGAGCTCTTTCTATCTGATACCTCACTTGAACTAAAGGTTTTAATACCAAATTTTGCCCCCTTATAAGGCTATTATTATAGGATTTAAGCACAAATGTATAGTTTTCAGACTTTTTCCTAAACAAGTACTACATAGCTACTTTAGCTTGATACCCCCACATCATTTTGAGATGAATTGTCTTGATATATAGACAATATAGTGATTCAGTTCCATTTTTTATTTTTTAGAATGGAACCCTGAAATGCCGCTCCCCACTCTATACATACATATATTAAGCGTTACTTTAATAGTACTTATTTATAGTTTGTATTATGTTATTCTGCCTATCATTAAAATATCATTAAAAAAATAAATCTACAATTAGAATTTTCTAAACATAAAACATTACGTTCTATTTAAGTGGACTTGAGAGCTATAAATAATGTTATGCTAATATAAAATGAATAAAATTAGAAGCTTTCAATAATTTTAGACAAACACTATTTATAGACTAAAACACACACACATCGAGGCTAATTTTATCATCACAAACTCTGCTGCTAAAGGTCATTGTTATTTATTGAACTAGTTAGCTAGTTCAATAATAAGGCTATATAATAATAATAATAATACTTCATCGCATGTTTACAATTGGCTTGTACATTTGATATATGTATAAGAACAATCAATGTGCAACAGTGGCCTTATCGCTAAGAGCGATCTCTTACAGGCAACCGACAGTAAAGGATCTATAAAACAAAAAAGTTGAGGCCAGTTGTGTCTCAGGGGCACAAAGCGTGACTGTAAAACCGACCGGTTGTAGTTTCGATCCCCATTCGAGGAGATGAAATATTTATTTAAATGTATATTTCCAGTTCTTCGCTCTGGTATCGAGGTCAAGCGCGGCGTTGAGTTCTGCCACTCAACACTCAATGCCAAAATTCGGTAGAAAGTGTGGAACGGAGTGCCGTAACACTAGCTTCCCTCTGACTACCCTGCTGCGTGCGAGATACAGCGTGAAGATTTAATTTGATTTGATAAAACAAAAAAGAATGCAGAAAGATACAAGAAGTATCGCATTTTGATTATAGTCTTAAATAAAATAAAATATGTTTTTCCCGACTGCTAAGGGAGAGTTATGTTTTTCGCGCGTGTTTTGTATGTATGTATGTAATTTTCTTTATTGCCTCATGTCTCCGGAACCAGTCACCATCAGTCTTTCGAGACCTATAAGTAATTCTTTAACCAATTAAATTTTAACTGGAAACCGTCCCCGACTGTTAATCCTAATAAACTATTGAGCTTTTTTTTTCTTTTTAGTTTTGTGCAGTCGCGATATTAGTTATTTAAATTTTTTTTTCGAAATATATATTTTTATGAGCTACACGCTCGTAAAATTGGTAAGTACATGCATATATGTATGTATATTAATCTATATATAATTTAAATTTAAATTGTATATAGATTAATACATGCATACATATATGCATACATAGATATATACATAAAAATGTACGCACTTACATGCATATACACATACATTCATACGTAAATTAAGTGAAATAAAATCAGTTTATAGACTCTGTTCTAGGTAGTATTTAAATGTTCCAACCGTCTGCGATTGTCTAATATTCAGTAGCAGCAAATTTTAAAGCTTTATTGTCTTGACAGTAAAGGACTCACCATAGCATTTCGTTTGAGTCACTTACCCACTTTCCGCAGAATTTTTGAGCCATTGTGTATTGAGTGACGGAACTCCATGCAGCATTTTTTGCTTTGGTACCATAGTGAAGAAATCTCCCCCAATTGAGAATCGAACCCACGTCCGCCGCGACACACACGTTTAATGCCTAAACTTTGTAATATTGTCAATAATACCTATCTATACACATCCAGCAGTAAAGTGCACCAGACGGCGTTTACACGACGACCCACTGTTAACAATCGCGCTATTAACAAGGTAGGCTGAGCGGAGCCAAGCGTGGCACAGATCCAACTTACTCCCCTCTTACCATGTTAGGACAAATAAGTGTTATAATGTGGAATAATGACCCTATGTTCTGGATAACCGAAGTGCCGTAGTTGAATGAGTTTGGCTGTAAATTTTAATTATTTTATAGGATATATATGGTGTTAGATTTTGTTAAATATCTATGTATGTGGATTGTTTATTGAACTGTTAATAGAATTGATTTGTGTTTTTTTTTCTTAGCTTCACTTAGCACTGTAGACAGAGGGAGCCTGGGAACCTAGTGTTAAGGGATTCCGTTCTTTTTAGTTTTTTTTTTATGGAAAATACACAGCAAACGAGCGTGCGGGTCAACTGATGGTAAGTGATTACCGCCGCCCACAACCCCGTGCAACCCCAGAGAAGCTACAGGTGCGTTGCCGGCCTTTAAGATGGGTTGGGCGCCGGGGCCCGGCATTACCTGATGCGAAACGCAGTGGCATAAAGCTACTACTTCACGCCGGTATTAAATGCCGGGGGTGGTAATGATCCGGTTGAGTCTGCCCATGCGTGTTGCCATTGCTGGCGACGTGACTCTACCACACGTACTTTAGTCGCCTCTTACGACACCACCAGTACCAGGATGATCCTATTCTAGGCCGGGCTCACACGGCACAAAACGGCACATGTTTTAGTTCTGGAGGCATTGCGTGTTGAGTGGTGGAACTCTACACTGCGCTTTGCCCTGTACCTTACACTTGTGCTTCTGCGCCACGACTATTCTATGAACTAACACGATGTTACTATTGTTATCTAAAAATCTAATGAAAATAAAACAAGGTGTACGTATATAAACTAGATACACCTATAAATAAGGCTGTAACACGATAAAATTTGCATAATCTCATCAAAAATTAACGAACAGTACCTACCTTCCTACCTACCTACGAGGTAGAATTCGTACTAATTATTGCTCCACGGTTACTTTGCGCCCGCTAAACGAAATAAGGTCACTGTATGATTAAATTTTAAAAACAAACTTGCGTGTCCGTGCGGACTAATGAAATGAATTATTTTAATGAAGGGTTCTTAGCCACTACTATTTTTATGTACGCTGGAGTTTTGTTGGATTGTCGAATTAGATTTGCGGTTTTGGTCACTATTTGGAGAGTGGTAAAGTTCATTTTGCTAGCTAACTTTATAGCAAAATGTCACATTATTCTAAGTTGGTATAGCAATTTTATACAGAACGATAATTACGGCTATTAAGTAATAAAATTGCGGAAGGGACATATGCAATTTTCGTTTTAGCTAACTCTATAGTGAGCTCTTAGTTTCAGAATAATAAATAATGTTAATAAAAGAAAAACAAATAAAAAATATTTTAACATTTTAAATTTTGAACATAACAGTTTGTATTGTCAATATTTGTAGTGGAAATTTGTAAAAAAAAAATCCTTATAAAGAGCGAACAACGTTGAGAACGTATTGCTTAGTAGTTAGAGCTTGGACAGCTTAAATAAGCTTGTGAAAACTTGATTCGATGATTAATAAGAAATTAATTTATCAAATATTTACGTACTTAAACAAAAAAAATGTAATAATGTAACGTGGTAAACAAACGACGTGCCCCATATTCTTCCAAGCACATATGTAAATACGCCTTTTTAGTAGATTTTTTATGAAAATTACAAAATATAAACAAGGTATAATAGTTTAATTTGTACTCTCTCATAAAAATAATTCAATATTTTAAAAATAACTCATAATATTTTGTATTAATAAATTTAGTCATATTACGTCAATATATATACCATTATATAGCAGTTAATTGTTACTTAAATATAGATATATTATTGGGCTGCTAAAAATAAATATTTTTTATAATAATGGTTTCCTTAAACATACTATATATAATACTTAATATCTAGAAAATATCGCGTTTTCGTGTGGAAAGAAGATTATGGAGTATTTTGACATTAGATTCTCTTTGCCTACCAACTTCATACATCCCAGCGAACTTGCTGTTCAAGGTTAAATCACGAAGCTAAAATACAGATATTTGGTAAAAAAATTCGGAAACATTCATTACATTTTCAAAAAAATATTATTATTAACTATTTTATATGATTTATAAAAGAAATAGCAAACTTGGTGATTTTATTTTATACTATTTAGAGATTCGACCTCTTTCTGAACGATATCTGTTCGGTGGGAAACGTTAATGGAAATCCTACGGTTACAGCAAAAACAACCGAGTCACGTTTTTGCTGCCTAACCTATTCTTAGAACATTATCCGACTATTTGACAATATATTTTTTGTTTGTAGGCCTACAGAAAGTAATGTTAAGATATTACACTCTCCGCTTGTCGCTAAAATTTGAGACACTAAACATTTGTTTATTACAATATTTTGATACTATTATTTTTTTTTTCTTTTTTGAATTTAAATTTCATTTTATTTTTAAATATTTGGTATTGTTGTTCTAGATATAAATTAGCAATACATCACTATAGGGTTGCGTTGTAATACAGATTGATTATGTTGCAGTTATTAAATAACGTAAAAATATTTGAATAAAATTTAAAATTTTAATTAATACTCGATTTCTGAAATTACATACACAAATATTCATACACCAATTTCGCCATTATAGAGATAACAACTAAAAAAATAAAAGCAATAAACATTCAACAAGTAAATTCCAATAGATATTTAATAAACACAGCGGACACTCCATACACAGTCAAACACAAACAGATATTAAAAACGAATTTATGACAAATGCCCACATATATCGGGCACTGACGTACTTGGCCACGCCATCGCTCATGTAACTCGATTTGAGCTTACAAAGGACCGAAATTCAATTTTCGCTATCACTCGTGGGGTCACCTAAAATAATATATCCTTACTTTTCACGTATAACCCGCTATGGAGAGCACTTCAATGGGTCAGGTCTTTTCAATAAGGGATTACATTGTTTCAATTCAATTTTATATCTTGCTGGCTTGTAAAATTCAGGATATTTTTAAGAGCTTTTATGGCTACTGATCGTTGGATTGAGAGCATCATGGTGGCATGGTGGCGACGACGGTCGTAGATTCGATTTGTACTCGAGAGAATGAATAATTTTCTTTGCCTGGCTATAAGAAGACAAAGCGCGGCATTCGCGACAAAATTGAGCAGAAAATGTGGAATAGAGTATGTAAATACTACCTAGCTTGATGAGGGATTTTAAATAAAAAAAGATTGCGTATTCATTATTTCCTTTATTCACACTGTATTCTGAGTATATCAGGTTAGGCAAAGGAAACCTAGAGGTAACAATCCGTTCCCCACTTTATATATTATACAAGTATTGATTATATAATTTATTAATATTAATTAACAATTTATATACTTAAACAGCAAATGGGAACATATAATTATATAAAAAAATTTTTAAAATCAATTCAGATTCACGGCAGAGGGAACCTAGTGTTAAGACACTCCGTTCCCCACTTTCTGGAGGCATTGCGTGTTGAGTGGCAGAACTCATCGCCGCGCTTAGCCTCGACACCAGAGCGAAGAAATGGAAATATAAATTTAAGTAAATATTTCATCTCCTCGAGTGGGGATCGAACCTACAACCAGTTGGTTTTACAGTCACACTTCGTCCCACTGCGCCACGACTGACCTTCTACTTCTAGAACCTTAAATTGCTATTTTTCAATTCTTTCTGATTAAATTTCTAAGCTCTATATTAACGTTAATTCTCACATATTCGACATGATAGTAACATAACACAGTTTAAATCACATTTTCTAGCCATAGCTTTAATGAAATTGGAGATTTTTCAATATCAACAGTATATTTTCATTAAATGTGATATATAGAGTGTGAAATGTGTGAATAGTTGAATAGTATATCTAGAAATGGACTTAATTCCTTAGTGTTAAGCATAGGGCTATCTACTTATAACCTTTATCACGTTAACAATAAAGGCCAAAATGGTTTAACACATGCACTTTACGTATTCTGCCGTATAACATCTGTTTTAGTATTCAGTTCAGAATCATAGAAGCTTATACTTGGCATATTCGAGTTGAATACACGGATTCCTTCCAGATTAGATGGTATTGCTCGCTGGCATACCCCATAACATTGCTTGTAATATAATTATGGATATATCTTCACGCAACTTTGAATAGTAGAAATAAATTTGCTTTAATTTACTTATTGTAATATATGGCTGGTTTTATAAAAATATATAACTACACATTGCTTCATATAGTTATTAAAATGTATAAATTGTTGCATATCTAATATTTCCTGCAAGATTATTAAAGATGTTATAACTCTATTAAATGTATGTATGTATAAAACATATACATAAATGACACATATTTTATAAACTATCAATATAAATAATAGCTCTCTACATTAAGTAATTCTGTATTTTCGTATTAAGAATAAAAAATAAGTTATAAATTATCACGCTGTTTCACGCTTCAAGCTTCACGCTGTATCCCGCACATAGCAGGGTAGGCAGAGAAAACCTAGAGTTAAAACATTCCGTTCCCCACTTTCTGTCGAATTTTGGTTGTGCACGCACTGCATGTTGAGTGGCAGAACTCAGACAGATATACATGACAGATATACATGATATATACCTCGATCGAACCCACAACCAGTCTGTTACAGTCACACTTTGCGCCACTGCGCTACAACTGGCCTCTTCTGCCATTTTCGTAATATTATTTTACAAATGTTAATGAAAATAAATAAATATATTTAATTTAAAAACATTATAACTAAAAAGACTGCAATATATTCTACAAAATAGAACAAAACCAAAATTAACTTAATTTCACATATATTTAAAACACAATACGAAAGAACATTCCGCTTTAATGAAACGTTTTACCTACTGCGTCTGAAAACTTACTTCAAAACTTAACCAAAGATTTTAGTTTAAAACTTACATAATATTCAGTTCAGAGTATAAAGGCTTTAGAGCATACAACTTGCGGTTTCTCATGTTCATAGTACGTTATAGAATTCATTACACACTATTAGATTTGCTTCTAGGTTATTTGTAGCGTTCCGCTAAGCGGAGGGCTACGGTGCTACGGTGCTACGAATCTACGGCTCTACGGAGCTATGTGGCTACGTTGCTACGTTGCTACGAAATACGTTGCCTGGAGATTGCAAGTGCTAAGACAATTACGGCCAACTAAGTTACGGCTATTCCATTATATGTGTGGGTCTGTGTGATGTAAGGGTGATTGCACATTATGAATATATTATATAGTTAAAGTTAGTTATTCGGTTATCGCTATAAGTTGCAAGTTATAATGGCATTATATCACCTAGACTACATAGTGCGGTGTCGATTTCTTACAGTCGTCTTTCGTACTTTGATATTATAACAGTTAAAATAATCAAAGATTAGCTTTACGCTTTATCCTGCACACAGCAGGGTAGGCAGAGGGAACCTAGTGTTAAGACACTCCGTTCCCCACTTTCTGCCGAATTCTGGAGGCATTGCGTGTTAAATGGCAGAATTCAACGCCGCACTTAACCTTAATGCCAAAGCGAAGAAATGAAAATCAGTGTTTAAGCAAATATTTCATCTCCTCGAGTGGGGATCGAACCCACAACCAGTCGGTTTTACAGTCACCCATCGTGTCGCTGCGTCACGACTGTCACGTCATTATAACAGTTCCCAGTAAGATTATAACAATTGAAAAAGCTTATAAGTTATAATGTTCGTAGCACAGTAGCACACATTGGCTACAATATTCTCCTTATGGAGATTTTTTTTTATTGCTTTTTAAGAATTTATTTGTATGGTAGTAAGAATGTGTTGAAATATCATATATTTTTACAAATTGCTACCTTACAAAAAAGAGTAAAATTGATTTTAAATATAAAAGTAATATATTTTAAATATATAAAATCACGTTTAAAAAATACTCTAGTGCAACACTAGACTAGACTAGACACTAGACTACTCTGTATATTCTATATGTAAAAAAGAAATAGAAAAATTTG
This sequence comes from Heliconius sara, assembly GCA_917862395.2. Classification (NCBI taxonomy): domain Eukaryota; kingdom Metazoa; phylum Arthropoda; class Insecta; order Lepidoptera; family Nymphalidae; genus Heliconius; species Heliconius sara. The sequence continues at coordinate 2,787,984 of OU860796.2, read as the reverse complement.
GTGGTGGTAACTGATGCTAACAATATATTTTTTAGTAAAGCTTATATAGCTTACTATGTTTTTTTTTTCATGAATGTTTTTTTATCTAAATAGTCATCACGATAATAGTGCATTCAAATCCCATTCAACTATATATGTCATTGTAAATACAGAAGTAGCTCATATATTTTTTTTCTTCAATATATATAAGGTACGTGTGAAAATAAAATAAAACTGCCACAGGCAAGCTGAATGACACATTTTTTCATAAAGCTCTATGTGTTATATAATTATTTTTATTATGCTTTCGCTATTTTGATCTCACTAATAAGATATTTCTATTTCAATACGAATTCTTTAACATTAATTTTGTTATAATGGCACATGCTATTATATATTATAATATAACATATATATAGTATAACAGGAAAATGGAGAAAAAAAAAATTTGCCTATATTATTTTATGTCGTTATTTTACAAGATATCATATCACAATTATGTTTATGTTAGATAAAAGTATTATTGTGAAATTTCACGTTGTATTGAGTGCCGTATTGTTATGTAAAAAGGATTTGTTTAGCCAAGATTGTCTTAGTAATAAAATATGAAAGTGTTGTTGTACAAGGTTTTATACTTAAGTCGTCTCAATACATGACTATAAGTATAAAATACATTAGATGTGCTTACAAAAATATTCAGCGTACTCCACCTATCTATGTTTCTAATAGAGAAGGGAGATTAGCATATGAAATATAGATATATAATATATTATATAATATTTTTCATAGGCTGTTGTGACGCAGCAGCGCAACATGACTCCAAACGCGTTTGTTATGGGTTCGGTTGCCATTAAGAGAGAGAATGAAAAATCATTTCTTCCTTCTGGTATGAAGATAACTTCCCCACCATGTCTCGAAAATTGGGCAGTATGCGAGGAATAGAGTGTCTTGACACTAGGTTCTGCCTGCCTATTTTGCTATAAGCGGGATACTGGGAGAAGCTAAATCAAGCAAAACAAATAAATACATGAACGAATTGTATATACATAATCTAAAAAATCTGAGAAACTCATAAATAAATTTCTAAATAAACTAAACCATTTAAATGTAGCATTTGTGTGGATACTGATGACGTAACGACTATATAGTCCGAGGCATATGTGCATGTCCAAATTATCACAAGCACAATCGCGAACTACTTTCATATGACAGGAACGAGCCACAAGCAAATACGCCATAATAATTATGAAACAAAACAAAGTTGATTTCTGGATTGGTCAAGTAGAAATCGCCTCTGTCCACGTATATATAAGGATTATAATACTTTGTTAATTTTTTGCTTAAGTTTTCGAGTGCTTTCCACGCGTTCTAGCTAATTAATCAAGGCAAACACGTCTCAACATGTTGCCGGGCATTTTGTGTGTTGCCAACTTGGTTTTTGTTGATAACAGATTGAGACCCCAATTCTTGAGTGCATTTTCATTATCTTTTTATTATAAGAGTGAAAATGTAATAGTGGAAAGTTACGTTGAAAGACCATTGCCGTAGGTTCGATTCCTTCGGTCTCAATCAGAAAAGAATCAGAATTTATATATTTTTTCCCAGTCTAGTAGTAGGATTGTGTGAGATTGAGTTGAGGTATTCAACACGCAATACCTTCAACCAAAAAGTGGAAGACAGAAAGTGCTACGAAATGAAGACGGTATAAAATGGAAAAAGAAATTCATATCTGAAATTAAATTTTAAAGATCTGCATCTGCAGCTTTCGTCTATTATTTATTTAGATGTCAACTTATGTTTTTGTTTGTAACGATTGAATCGCCAAAATCCTTCCTTGTTATTTTCACGGAAGGCTTGTCGTAGGATTCCATTAATGTCGACTAACGACCGGACGCACTTCGGATTGAGGATTAAAAGGGTTGAGTGGTTTTGTACAATCGCTCTGATAAAAGGGGTTAGATGTTGGCCCTTGGCGTTTTAAAAGATGTCTCGTGGATTAATTTCGATACTGATGAACTAATAAGAATTATACTTCGGAATCTTCTTTGGTCGTTACATTGTTTTTATTTGTATAGATCGGTTTTGACACAATATTGGTACTTACTTGGCTATTTATATTTGATTTTAAATGTATATTTCCGTTTCATGTTACGGAAAATTTGTTTAATTTCTTATTGAATTAAATTAAACTTAGAAGAAAGAAATACATAAATAGCTCATAAAATGTTCCAGGCGATTAATAGTAATTTTAAATGTAATTTTATATTATATTATACCTTTGCACCTTATTAACTTTTACTTTGTACCTGATTCAAAACGGCATTCGAATCGGATAAACAATTGATTTTCTATAAACAAACATATATTGTCTTTAAAGTAGTAGAACACATATTTACCAGAACTGTTAAACTAAATAATCCATTGCTGGAGTAATAGAGATACTGTCTGGTTACAGTCAGGCACTGTCACACAACGCTACGATAGCCTAGATAAAAATAATTTACCTAAATAACAATATATATTTTTGTCAACTTCACGTTGTATCCCGCACACAGCAGGGTAGGCAGAGGGAACCTAGTGTTAAGACACTCCGTCAATTTTAGTTTATTTATGTAATGAAACATTTACGATATCAGAACAAAAAAAAGTGTTACAAGAATGAAATTTACCTCGGTAAATGAAATTTACTGTGCTCTCCTACTGTATAGTACCTTGCAATAGATCATTAGATATTTTTATTTATATTTAATATACATTCATAGCTTACACGACGAATGGGTAATATATAATAATATACCCTAATATATATATATATATATATATATATATATATTAGGATAGAAAAAATATAAAATCGAGTACCTTAACACGATAGTGGAAACACTTCACCTATAAATATAAAGATTTTTCTTAGAAGAAGTATCCCCAAAATTTCTTCTAAACATTCTCGAAAAGAAGAAAAATCTCATAGTAACATACTTGTTGTCCTAAACAAGTGTACTATGGCACCCAAGGGGAACATCCGTCAAAACAAAAACTAAAAACTAACTTATGAATATTCGCGTAGAGCTTATAAGCTAGTGTCAATCGGTTTCGCGCATGCGCCCTAACAAAGTTGGCGCAAGCTTGCCTGAGAATTTCAGTAATTGGCCGAATGCCCTGCCGTTCGGACGTATTTCATCGACTAATATTTGATGAGCTTTCGTAATGGTGGGAAGGACTTGTATAAACTTTGTGTAATGTATGTAACTTTTGATTTGTGAATTAATTAATTGAATTGGCAATTACAAGGAATTTGAATTTAGGTTGAGGTTCTCTAAAGTAGTTTTGTGATGTGATGTTTAAATGGACTTGTGGATTTTATAAACTTTAGGTAAGTTTTCTTTGCTATAATTATTTTAAGAATAATATCGAAAATTGTAGAAAATAATAACTTTTTCAATATATTACAATAGCGAGTTTTAATTGTTTTACTAAGTTAAATTTTAGGTATATTTTGATTTCTGAAAATTTATTATATCAACAATGTTTATAACAATATACTAACTTTTTACTGCAAGAACCATTTTATAATACAAAAAAAACTAAGTGAGAATTGTTTTTAGTTTTTACTAAAACCCAGAACAAAGAAATTACAATATAAATTAAATAAATTCAAATAAAACCAGCATATAATATTTACTTTGCTAGTAATAATAAAAATAAGACGTTTTTTAAGTAATTATCTATTTATGTGACAGATATTTAGTATCTATGCCTTTAGACAATGTCCTTATAGAAAATATTGAAAGCTTTTATGTGTACTCCATTTTCCTATTCATGTTATCGCGCAATTACTAAAGTAGTTAAACTACTTCTAACGACCATATTATTACCGTATATTGGTGTTTCGTAAGTATATAAATAGTTTTTACTTATAATAAGAATCTTTTTGAGATGAAATTATAAATTAATATAAGCCGTAGAGTTTTGCTTCTGCTGGAAAATAAAGAATGGTGTGTCTTAACACTACATTCTTTTTGTTTATTATGTGACATGCGGGAGAAAATTAAACATTTAACACGGATGTCTGAGGGTGCACTATGTCACGAGACCAGGGTGAAGGAATCATTTTCCAAAGAATATAATACAAATAGTTCTCAAAAATATAATTCCAAAATTATTAAATTTTTTCATTAAGCTTAAAATTACGTGTCATAATATTGTACTCATTTTGGAATTTAATAATGTGTAGCATACAATATACTGGATGCCATCGATATTGTGGACAAAAATCGCTAACTTTATTAAATTGTATATTTCAAGTTTCTTTACTTAAGAGCTTTTAGCGAAGAGTGCTAGGTTCTAATCCTGATATGATAGGAGCGATTATATATATTTTTTAAAATATATATATTTACTAGACTATTTTTATAGATTTAGACTATTTTTAATAAACATTATGGTGTTCGCGCATATAACAAGGAAGGATTTTAATGTCAAGACAGTGAATTCAAATTTAAGTTTTTTAAATAACGATTTTAAATATATGGCATCCACAACTTTTAGTTTTTTTATCTGTGTTTCACATATACCAGGGTTGGCATGGGGAATTTGGGAACCTAGCATTGAGACACTCCCAACAAGACACCTCCGTTTCCAATCGCGTATTGAGTAGGGAAAGTCATCGCCGCGCTTGTTACCAGAGCGAGGAAATTAAAATATCAAATATTTCATTCCCCCGAATGGGAATCGAACCCTATAATTTTTTTGTTTTTTTTTATATTTAATATTTTAATTTTCTATAACACGCAACGCCTCTAGAATTCAGCAGAAAGTGAATACAGTGTGAATATAAAGTTTAAAAAAATACTTTTGTAATACTATTTAAAGATGCTAAAATCAAAAAGAAAACAGATGTCATACAAAAAATATATTTATTGTACCTATTAGAGTAATGACATACTTTTATAGGCTCTTTTTTTTTTATAGACAATGTGTAGTGAGTGGTGTAACTCAACGCCGTGTTTAAAATATAAACATTTGATAAATACAAATATTTATCCAATTACGAATTGAATTAACCAAAGAACTTAGCTCCTAAGCTGCTTTATAACTAAATAATATAAGGAATTTATTGTCACAGCACTCTCTCTGCTTACCTTGCGGAATAAGGCTTTAATTGAAAAAAAAGTAATTAACTCAAAAACATTTGATGGTACGTGTTATAACACGCAACGATTTGTTTCACGTATATTTTAATTATTACAGAATCTGTTACAATTATATTCAAATTCTAATTAACATACCCAATTACGGTAATATCAAAAATCCTTTATTGTTTTGCTTTAGCTAAAATTATTCTTAATTGAATATAAATTTTGTTTTGAATTGAAACAGAGTGGCGGGTAGAGGTCCAACCCTTCTTTAAATAAGGAAATTACTGTTTCCTTTTTATATATTTGGGACTCGCTAAATAACATATTTAGATCAATCTGTATTAATATTGTAAAGCTGAACAGTTTCAGCCGCGAAAATTCAGTGGAAAGGTGGGACCGGAGTCTCTAACAACTTCCCTCTGCCTAGGTACCTAGGTACCCTGCAATGTACAGGATACAATGCGAAGCCGATTATATAAGCATTATAATATATAAAATATAAGTAAAATTCAAAACTTTATATAGTTTGCTACATGTTTCATTCAAAGAAAGAATAAATATTAATAAAAAAATCTTACATATCAGAAAAAGTACGCACAAGTCACAGTGGCTGTAAAAAAGTTTATCAGCAGTCTATAACTATTTCTACAACAGTAAATGTAAAATATTTTTATATATATCAAGACCAGTGAGCTTTATCCATTCTGACGTTAAACAAAACCAATGTCAGTGTAACATGTCACTATAGTACAGTCGAAATAATAATTACAATAATAACGAAAACCACGATTTAACCTTCAATGAACGAGACACGAAATGTTTAAGTTTAGCATAAATGAATGTAGTAGTTCGTGTAAACCCTACTCAATAGTACAATGGAACATTATTTTTGACCTTGGTCAGACCCCGCTGAGCCTAGTCTGGTACTGTATATCTATCTAATCGGTTAAGCCGTAATCAACTATATTATTATTACATAATAAATATTTTTTTATTTAGCCACACAATGTATCTCGCACACATCAGGCTAGATAGAGGGGACTTAGTATTAAGACACTCTTCCCCATTTGCCGCCCAATTTTTGAGGAATTGTGTGACGAGTGGCGAAACGCCGCGCTTTGCCTCGGTACACGGCCGAAGAAATGAAAAATTAAATATTTCATTTCCTTGAGCGGGTATCGAACCCACAACCTGTCGCGTTAACAGGCACTTTGTTCCCCTACGCCTCCAATAACTATATTACATAAATTGTAAGGTAGGGTCCACTTCTTACTGTCCTTGGGCGTGCGTGTCCATCGTCTTGCATCACGCGAACTGGCCGTACGATGGACTTTTGTTACTTGGGAAAATAATTTATTATACTTTTCTATAAGTGAAAAGGACTATTGTTTTTTGTTGATAATGAAATGAGATTAAATTTTAATATTTCATTTTTATAAGTATTTAATATGGGCTTATTATATGTTTTATTCGTATTTTTTAAAATATATATACGTCGTGTATACCGCAAGGCAATCAAATATTTTTTTGTTTTATGTTAAAAATATTAAAATGAGCCGATTCCCGTAGTCAATATCAAATATAATTATGTTTATTATACGAGTATATCAGCTTCACGCTAGGCAGCAGAGTAGGCAGAGGGAACCTAGTGTTAAGACACTCCGTTCCCCACTTTCTGCCGAATTCTGGAGGCATTGCGTGTTGAGTGGCAGAACTCAACGCCGCACTTAACCTTGACACCAAAGCGAAGAAATAGTAATATAAATTTAAGTAAATATATCATGTCCTCGAGTGAGGATCCAACCCAGAATCAGTCGGTTTTAGAGTCACACCTCTTGCCGCTGCGCCACGACTGGCCTCAAACGAGTATATCCTTTTTTTATTTTATCAGGTTCATATCACTTTAGTAGGTCTTTTGAAGGCCTAATATTCATAAGAAAAACAGCAGGATATGGCGCGCCATAGGACACAATTTTACGTAAAGAATATTTTAGAAATATATAAGTATGTACTATGTTTTTTCTTTCTTCTTGATTTTGCCGGGAATGATGATGTCTGCTAGATTTTTTCAACTAGCTTTCGAATCGTAATTTCCAATTAATTCAAGAATTGAACCAAAAAAAGACATACAAATACCACGAGATAGTCAACTAACAATATCACAGCGGAAAGTACAATGTTGTATAATAATAAATCGTTCGGTTTAAGCAGATGAAAGGTCGTTTTTCACAAAACCCCTTTGTTTACAACCACGCAACTAAGCTGAAAAATTGGCACGGAAAATTTTGACGCGAAAATGGTTTTCGTTGGACATTGTTTGAAGAGACTTTACTGGATGGTATTTGTATTGTCGAACTAAAAGTGGGTGTTGTTTTTTTTGTTTTGAAAGTATCTTAAAGTTCGTTTTGTGCGGAGTTTTTTTATATTTGTGAAATATTATTTTAAAGGAAAAGTAAAAGAAAAAATATAAAGTATCTTTTTTGCAAAACGGAAAGCTGAAGTGTGAGAAGAACTTGTTTTAAATTAAAAAAAAGCTATGAATCAAATGTATAATAATAGGTGTACGATTCATTTAACTAAAAATTAAGGTAAAATAAATAAAATATCAACATCAACTACAATGTTCTTGTTTTCTCAACTAAAGTAGCGTTACAGTCAAAAGCAGCTTTTAGTAATAATCGTTCAGAATTCTGAAGTCTAAATAATTTAGGAGAAATTTCAAAACAAGGATGAAAGATAGTCAAAAAATCTTCGTTCAGTTTCTTTACAATTTAGATATAATAAGCAAAGCTGATTCATTGATTTGATTTAGTCTTATAAAATACTAAAAGCCTATATATAGCCTATAAAACGTAAAATCGTTGTCTACCTGTAATCATAGGTCTTTTGAGAAACCTTCTCTTAATGCTCTTCTATATACCGCAAATACCCTACATTCCCAATGATAGCGTTTTACGCCTCGCGTTCTGGCTGTACGTTGTCCATTACTCAATAAATTAGTGGTTTCATTTAAAAGAAATTTATCGAAATGATGCCTTTATTTTTAAGACACTTTTATAAGGTGCAGCTTTATGTATGTAATAAAAAAATCCCTATATATATAACTTCTAATATATATAACAAAGCGGGGTGCGTGGGCCTGGGCAGGCAGTCCTTATTCGTTAGGTCTTCCTTTATACTCCTTTATAACTCGGTGACGTCAGATGGCGTCTTAGTACAACCGTTCAGTATACCACTCGAAGTAGAAGTGAAGTCCGTTCGCTCGTTCCCACATATAAATAGATAACTTTATACTAAAATTATTTAAATAAGATTTTATTATTATTAAAAGAAACACTTTAGTATTAATATTTTTTTTACTTGCTATTACAATGAGTATGGAAAAAGACTACTCTATAACACAAAGTAGCTTATTTATAGAATGAAAAAAGGCAAAATGAAAGAAAAAAAAAATAAGGACTTAAAGCAAGATCTGTTGGTTGTGACAGTACTTGAAGTATAAATTCCAATATATTGATTATTATGAATTGTAGGTCGAGAGCGTACTTCTCAGAATGTTTGTAGATGATATGTGTAATATATAGGTTGCAATTATGGAACAATAGAAAATGGTCTCAATATAATGATTATAATAATGGATTTAAGTATTAATAAACCTAATATTTATTTTCGATGCCAGTCGTGGCTTCGCCACGAGCACAAAGTGTGACTGTGAAACTGACTGGTTGTGGGTGCGATCCCCAAGGTGATGAAATATTTACTTAAATTTATATTTTCGTTTCGTCGCTCTGGTGTGAAAGTAAAGCGCGGTGTTAAGTTCTGCCACTCAACACGCAATGCCTCCAGAACTCGGTAGAGAGTGGGAAACGAAGTGTCTTAACACTAGGTTCTCTGCCTACCCTGCGGTGTGCGGGATACAGCCTGAAAGGGATATTTATTTTTGAATTATTTCAATTTTGATCATTTGATCCGGTAACATAATGCATAGTCTTTGGGTACCGGTGGGTATGGTGGGTTACCCAACATACGGTAGGAATATAATGTACAAAAAAAATGTTACTTATTTAGAAATCGTATAAAAATTTTAACGTAGCGGGACTCAAACCCACGCTCACTCTTGGAGTCTCGCTACGTTCAAATTTTCTTTCTAATTTTATTTCTAAATAAGTATTGTTCTTCCCTAAGTGGAATAACACTTTAAAAATGTTTAAGAAAATAAACAATTTGTTCTTCTTGACTTATTATATTGTTCACTTATTAAGTAAAGTGGTTATTTTACTTAATATGTTAGAAATATATATAAAAATAATAATATTGGATAGATTTTTACTACTACGCCATACCAAATTCAACTTCACAATGCCAGTCAAATATAACGAATATATTTTGAAACTAAGTGAAAACAGGTAGCTTAAATTTAAAATTAGGTTTGTTATATGACATATGAACTGATGATATCACTTATATTTAGTTAGAGTAGAAGTGATCTAAGATAAATAGAACTCGTACATTTCAAAGGTTATCGATATTTATCAGTAAATATCGATAACATTTTGTATGAATCAGTTCTATTTATCTTAGTTCTAGTATAATTTGTAATGAATTAGATAAAAAAATTATAGTAAAAAATAAAATAATTATAAAGGTGTGAAATAATATAATTATTTTTGGTTCTTAAAGGTTCTTTTACTTAAAGATTTCGGGTAAAAATTCAATCTATTAAAAGGCTTGCATGGGGACAAATATCTAACACGTAGAAGTCCCATAGAAATTATAAAATGTTGTACTGTGATTTATTCTTCGGGATTTTTCTGTCTTTTCGAATTATAGAAAGAGAGGAGATCTAAAATTGGGCAATGGCATTTATTTTATGGTCAGGCTATTCATATATCTAATGACACTGCCTCTTCAACATTTTGAATGAACAAAATGATATATAAATTATATCATTTCCTTGAATGAAGATCGAATGTGACAATGCTAACAACATAATTAGCTTGTAACAAGCGCATAAAAATTTCGACTTGATGAGAACGTATGGCAATGTTGGAACGTTTGTGGTCAAAGCGCCTGGTCGGTTTCCAGGAGGCGCGGGTTCGAGTCCCGCTACGTTCAAATTTTTATACGTTTTCTAAATAAGTATTTATAATATAATACTTTAAGATTGTCTAACGTACACGCTTTCTATTATAAGATTTTCTACAAATCACTACACCTGTTTCCCGTTGCATAAAAGGAAAGTTTTAAGCATTTCAATAGATAGTAATATAAAAGTTCCTTAAAAATTGGAAGCCTTCTTGCGGCGCCTCTTCAATTCTGGAGGTTCACCGCTAGATTCAAAAAACTCTGCTCGTTCAAATGTTAAATGGAATTGTTGTTCCACGGATTTGATAACGAATGATGATTTCACAAATACCAATAAAAAAGCAATCCACATAAAACCTATAGATCAGAATTAACATTGACTTTAAATTAATCCAACAACAGACAGACAAACCCAAAATTACTGACGGTCCAGTTAAAGTTAATCCTGCGGTTTTGTAAGCTATAAGATTTAGTCATATTGAATAGCTGTGAGTTAATGTTCAAAGTAGATAAGCCTGGCTTTATTAGGTTGTGGCTTAGTTGACACCAAACGGAATATATAAATATTCTATGGGATGTTGTATTGAATTAATAATGGTAGACGGAATAGGGCCAGAAATTATGCGTATTTTGTATGAAACAAGTGCGTCTTTCAGCTGAATTGCATTATAAGCGGAATGATTTTTATGTTTTTTACTTTGACATTTCTTTCTTAACTTCACGCTGTACACCACAAATTACAGGAGCAGTAGACAAACGGATCTTAGTGTTGAGACATTTCGTTCTCTACTTTCCTCCAATCTTCATACATTTTCCAGGAGATTCGACGATACGCTTTGCCTTGTTACTCGGACAAAGCAAGGAAATGTAAATAAATACTTTTTTAAAGTGAGAGACAAACCCACAACTGTTGTATTCGCAGTCAGATGCTACGCCACCATGCCATATCGTCTGTCGTCCATCCGTTAGTGTAGTTATTTTTTTTTAGTTATTCAAGTTATTATGTTCACTGCATAAATTAAATTTTGTCTATATTAATTACTAATCAGAATTAATTTCCAATATCGAGTGTAGTACATAATACACTCAATATTGAAAGCTAATTTTAATAATATAAAATTAATTATACTAAATTTCTACATTAAGAGGAAAACATTACATAAGAAACATATATCTTTTTTCTCTCATTGTAGAAACAATGTGTAAATTCTTTAACAAAGAGATGTTATATCTAAATCATTTACCTATTATCAATTAGAAACTCTATCCCTCATACAAATTGTTGCAATATACAATAAAATGATCCATCCAATTTAACTTCAAAATACGTATGAGTAATACCATACATAAAATCGCGAAATATTCATGATTAGTGTCCTTGCGGCCGTTCCCAGTAAGTCGTTTTTCATGCCCAAATTACGTCCGTACCTCAACTGAGTAACACACGGACGTTTTATTTATGTAGCGAAAAAACTTCGTTTGTTCTAATAAATAAAGAAATAAATAAATAAAAATGTATTTAACTAATGGACTAATCTTTTAGAGTCTATATAATAATTTACTTGAAATTATAGTCATATTATTTCTTTTTTATCGTAATTTTAGGGTTTGTGCGAATAGGCTATATTATTGTAACCTGTGTTACAATAGCATATCAATTGTAAAAGCATTAGTTCTGGGTTTAATATCCACTTGAGGCAGTAAATCATTTTTATTTCCTTGCTTTCCTAAAGATAAAGATAAAGCGCGACGTTTAGTTTCGCCACATAACACGCAATGTTTTGAAAGATCGCAGACAGTGGGGGACGGAGTATCTTAATAATAGATTCCTATAGCCTAGCCAGCTATATAAAACGTCACTTTAAAAAAAACGAGAACATATCGAATAACAGTATTAAGTGTCAGATTCAGCCAAGAAGCTAGCTATATTAGTAACGGCATCTAAATCAATTTTTACCATATTCATGAACAATTTACTAAAACATCATATCCATAATCGACTGCTATTTTCTTTAGTGCCCTGTTCAAACCAACCTTGGTACTTCCGGCTCATATTAAAACAGTTATCGCGCAATCTTAACTGCTTTGTACTCGAAACTATGGCCTCTACTGAAAATGATATACTTATATTTAATATACACGCAATAACTGTCGTTATCACGATGCGGTAGAGGCTATATTGCCGTAAACTAAGTACCGTTTACAAATGCCCTATTATTTTTCATTATTAATTTGATAAGATGTGTATACGCTGCTGACCGTATTTTATTTTGGATTTTGTTATGTAAAATGTTGTTATTTTTGTTTGCTATTAACATTGTTATTAATTTGTTAAATATTTACATGAAATAACATATTCACTTATTTCTTAGTATTGATCATTAGTATATAATAACCATTTAAAATAATGACTATAAACCTATATAAATATACAAAGGGACAATATTATAAAGATAAATGTTTTTTTTAAGTGTGTAATTTGTCTAATAGAGGTGTAAAGGGTTAATATCAATAAGGCAAGGTCGTAGTGATACAGTTATAAACATAAGGCAACGGATTTAATCTTTTCCCGAAGAAGTGATTGTTCTTTATTTGATTTTTTTGATTGTCCGAGTTTTAATAAATTATTTAAGTTATATTTTTCCACACTAAATTACGCCACTACACACGCAATATCAAATAGTAATCAAACCCGCAATTTTAACGTGTAGAGAGGAAGTGTCTCACTTCCTTCTCTTAAAAAAACAATATTTTCAAAAGCTCAACTTCACTGCGCTATAACAGTAATGAAATGCTCTTGACGCAGTTAATATGGAAAAGATATGATAATTTGTCTCTGACTGTTAACCCAAAGCTCAATTACCTTCGAAATATCCTCTTCATTATACTTCCAAATATTGTACAATATTCTTATATAAATCTCTTCGTTTATATATTATTTATATTGTTGTTAGTATTTTGGCTATAATAATATTAATGTAATGATAATTAATCGTTATACTTTTAGGTAAATATAATAACTTGCTGGAAGGGTAATAGGTCCCATAACATTTGACAGGGTTATCGGCTACAACTGCATGGTGGAGTCAGAGCTAACGTTCTGCATGGAGTATAAAGTGGTGTAAGTTGAGTAGGGCGGCGGACCTGGCCACTGCCTGGCCTGGCCTGCCAAAAGCAAGGATTAATGCCAGGAAGAAAAAGACTTTTTAAGTGAATTGTGTGTCTATAGATAAATATATTACTTTATTTAGCTTCACGCTGTGTCTTTCACATAGCATGGTCGACAGAGAGAGCACGGGAACCTAGTGTAATCTATAACTTCCATTCTCCACTTTCCGCTGAATTCTGGAGACATTGCGCATGGAGTGGCGGAACTCAACGCCGCGCTTTGCCCCGTAACCAAAACAAAGAAATGAAAATATAAAATATTACATTTCCTCGAGTGGGAATCGAAACCCACAACCTATCGCACTTATAGTCGCACGCTTGTACCTCTGTGCCATGATTGGTTTCATAATTTTTCAATTATTATGTACAATTAATACAAGCAATGACTATGAGTAAAACCTTATAATTTGATAATTTACTTGATATTAATTATATAAAAAATCTAGAAAACAATGAAATCAAAACACACTCCTGGAATTCCAATTAGAATATTTCCAGCTACTCAATATTACACTATACACAAAACTATGTCAAGACGCCTCTCAACGTTCAATATTTAATGAACAAATAAGATGGTTTATTAAATTAATTAATAATTTCCAGAAGAACGACCCTCATGCCGAATAGTTCGGTGGCCTGACGTAATAAGCTTCCCAAAGCTCTTAAGTTGCTACAAAGAGCGAACTAAGAAACAGCCACAAAACTTGTTCCGACAAAATATTTTTGGTTGCCTTGGTTATATCTTAAATAAGAAACACGTGAAATTTATTAAGGGTAAATTTTAATAAGGTATAAAGAATGTTTTTATTTTAATATTGGTGTAATCGTGATGTAATATATAATAATAACTTTCTAGTCTTTTAAGCCGAAGGTGGTGGTTTGAGTCCAGGTTATAGGAGTGATGTATCTTTCATAAATATTATACTTATTTATTGTAAAAAGTAATAAATATGTTACAGCGGTATCTCATTTTCAGCTTATTTTTAGTTTTTTTTTTCAGTCACAGATTTGGTTCTAATGATTGATGTTTTTCGATACAAAGTCGAGTACAAAGTTTAAGTCGTTCCTCAGTAAATAAATTTCCTTGATACATAAAATAGCACCCAACTCAACCAATTTTAAAACACCAAGTCTCAACGGAACACCAAGTCTCTACTAAACATCCGGTGAAACTTTACAGCTTAGTTGAAGTTACGAGGCGCTCGTGTCGAACTCTCCTAATTTTCTCGATCACATCCGCTACGAAGTGATTTCTGATGTCTACCATCTGAAAATGACACTGTCATTAAATAACTTTTAACTATAACATATTGCCTTTTTGATGTTGGGTTGTAAAATGTGTTTTTGTTTTATATAATATGTGAAGCAGTTGTGGCACAAGCGTGTTGCTATAAACGCGACGGTCAAGGGTTGGATTCCCATTCCGAAGAGTGATACATTAAATATTTTCATTTGCTCGCTGTTGTAAAGTTTGGCGTTGAGTGGCGGAACTTAACATCGTGTTGTGCTTTGCCGTATTGTATTTTAGTAAAATTTTTATTATGCTTATATTTTGTCCAATCGAAAATGATGCTAAATTAGAACTTTACCTAAGTTTATGCCTCATGTTTTCGTAAATTTACTTAAATAATTTGAAAATTTAAAAAATGCTTTGAAAAAATGTAAAAATGCATAATAGAATAGAACGTTGTGATACTCTGTTCTAGTATAATTAAACTGGCCTTCAGATCTGGCGGCCAGTGAGGCAATTAAGCGGGAATCCAGTTAACATAGATGCAATAGCTGACGACAACTGAATTAATTATCGCAATCTTAATTTAGCATTATCTATTGTTATTATGATATTTTTGTAACATTTCTGATCTCCCAGATAATTGGGGTATATTAACCAATAATTGAGATCACATAGCCAAGCTATTTTATTATTATTATTATGTTTTTGATAACGATTTAAATGTATTATTATTATGTATTTAAATGTATATAATATTATGGAGATATTATTTCTCTTTTATGATTTAATACAAGGAGAGAGAGTGATATCAAAAAACTTGTTGAATTTTGCCTTAATTTTTTTCCCATGTACGTAGGAAGGAGAGTCATGCTTACTTATGTATGTATGTACATCCATATACGCTATACAGACCAATTCAAATCCCCAACTATAGTGTTGTTAGTTAGACGCCATCAAAATATTTTTCACTTCACTTCACTCCACTTAGCATCTTTGAAGAATCTATTATTCCAAAATATTTTTCTTATATATATATATATATATATATATACATAAATAGTATATATATATATATATATATATATATATATACTATTTATGTTTATTTTGTTAAGCACTCGGGTTCTTTGTTTGTATAGTATTAGCATTATTTACTAATGAAACCATCACACTCGCATCTATACTGCAAAAACATGATGTATATTCACCAAATAAAAAGTATAAAAGACTAGAAATTTTTATTAAGTAACTTTGTACACCCGTTGGTTTTTATTCTGCATAGTCGCCCATTTAATTATTAAAGTTAAAACTCATAAGTTCATTTTTTCATATCTCCCAAACATAACACGGTACGAAAAGATCAATAATATTTGAATATTGAACTGAAAATTATCATTTTTTTTCCACTTTTTGTCAATCCAAAAAATGGAAATTCATTAAATTTATATGACAGACAAAAAGTATTACAAAGCTATAATTGTTGTTAATTTCGCACAAACTGCGCATGCGCTAATATATATTGTCTACTAATATTGTCACCTAATATTAGTTGTTACCATTGATCTTCAATCCTGAAATTAGAATGCAACTCTCGGTGGCTAAATCCATGCCCTCCATGGCCCATTTTTTTTCTAATTAAAAATCGAACCTACGACTAAAATGTACAAAAATAAATACTTTCCAATTGCACTCATA
This sequence comes from Heliconius sara, assembly GCA_917862395.2. Lineage (NCBI taxonomy): Eukaryota > Metazoa > Arthropoda > Insecta > Lepidoptera > Nymphalidae > Heliconius > Heliconius sara. The sequence continues at coordinate 2,771,685 of OU860796.2, read as the reverse complement.
TACCATTCCAAATATACCCACATAATTGAGAAACTACTACACTACACTGTAATTTCCACGCACATAAGCTTGCAGTGCCTACTACTTAATCCTGCAAAACAGCCACTAAGCAGAGACTACTCTAATGATGAATAGATTCAGTTTTGACGAACATCGACCATCCATTTTGCTTTAAACTCTATTTCGAACGTATTATAGTAACCGGCGGAGAGGCTTTGCTCAAAATCGATATGCTTGATGTATTGACGTCGAGTATTGTGGTGTTGTCTAACTATTTGTTTAAAATATTGTGAATTTGTACAAGGCGTAAACGCGGCAGTTGTAGGTCTTTGGGGAGTTTGTATTATTTATATATCCGCGGGATATCCAATGAGAAGAGTGATGGCTGAGGGATACAAACGTGTGACTGTAAACGCGACAGCGAGTGGATTCGATTTCACTAAAGGAATTGAAATATTTAATATTTTCGTTTCTTAACTCTGGTGTCTAACTAATGGAGAAAGAACATAGTACTTTTAAATTCAATCTCCACTAAAATCAAAGCATAAAGCTAAAGCTTCATGTTTTATGCCACAGTAGGGTAATCAAAGAGAACCTAGTATCAAGATATTCCGTTTGCCGCTTTCCGTTAAAATTTCAGAGATTGTGAGTAAAGTGGTGGACCTCTAAGCCGCGATAAGCTTAAAACTAGACCAATTTGTATAATATTGTGAATATAATAATTAATACAATATATTGTTAACAACAAACATACAAATATATTGATTATAAGAAATAAATATAATTTTTGCTAGCTAGTATAAAATATTTAATTATATCAGACCATTATAGTTCATATCAAGTATGAAGGGTTCTTTTTAATGAACTCGTTCTTTCAAAAGAAGCCCCAAAGGAGGTGGACATGGCAAAGCCCCGATGGTGTAACAAAAAACGAGATAGACTTTATTATTGCGAATAAACGGCACATATTTAGTGATGTCTCAGTGATCAATAGGTTTAACACCGGAAGCGATCACCGACTCGTACGAGGCACCCTAAATATCGATCTACAAGCTGAAAGAACGCTAATGATAAAGTCTACTCTCCGACCATCGGCGTTTCAAGTTACCAATAGTTCTGAAGCGTTCCAGATCGAACTCCAAAACCGATTCAACGTGCTGGAAACCAACAACGACATTAACCAGAAAACCGACGACCTGGTCAAAACGCTGCACAATGTCTCAGCCAAGTATTTTCCCGCAAAGCGACGAGTCAATGCAACGAAACTCTCAGCTGAGACACTCGAGCTTATGAGAAAGAGACGAGAACTGCCACCACCGTCTTCGGCAGACATGAGTGCCTTAAACCTAACAATCAGAAGGCTGACGCGTCGCGATCTCCGTCGCTCAAATACACGCGCTATTACAGTTGCGATCATGCGAAATCGGGGATCAAAGGTTTTCGCTCGCAATTTAGGAAGGCCTCATCTCACAAAACTCAAAAAAGAGGATGGTAAAATCGTTACCTCTAAGTTTGAGATACTCGATGAAGTTGAACACTATTACGATCAGTTGTACTCGTCGAAAACAGAAAAATCAGGCGACCCCAGCGCTAGCGACCAACGCGCTCCTTTAACGCGCCATTACACCGAAGAGCTCCCGGACGTTGACCTCAGCGAGATTAGGACGGCTTTGGAACAGCTCAAAAACAACAAAGCACCGGGCGATGACAGAATTACTATAGAACTTCTTAAAGCAGGTGGCACTCCAGTCCTGAAAGTGCTAACAAGCCTCTTCAATTCCGTTATCGATCACGGCAAAACCCCGGAAGTGTGGAGCAGGAGTGACGTGGTACTGTTCTTCAAGAAGGGAGACCGTACTCTCTTGAAGAACTATAGACTGATTTCACTCCTGAGTCACGTTTACAAGCTGTTCTCCAAAGTTCTGACGAATCGTCTTGCCAGCAGATTTGACGAGTTCCAGCCGCCAGAGCAAGCCGGGTTTCGATCAGGCTACAGCACTGTGGTCCACATCCATACTGTTCGGCAGATAATACAGAAAACTCAGGAGTACAATCGACCGCTTTGTATGGCTTTCGTGGACTACGAAAAAGCCTTTGATTCTATCGAAACCTGGGCAGTTCTGGACACACTGCAGCGATGTCATATCGATTGGAGGTACATCGAGGTGCTGAGAAGTTTGTATACGTCTGCTACATTAACTGTCCAAATCCAGAAGTGTAAAACCAAGGCGATCCAACTGCGCAGAGGTGTAAGGCAGGGGGATGTTATATCCCCGAAACTGTTTAACAACGCGTTGGAAGACGTCTTCAAAACCCTGGATTGGACCGGCTGTGGAGTTAATGTAAACGGCGAGTACATCACTCACCTCAGATTCGCTGACGATATCGTAATCGTAGCAGAGTCGCTGGAACAGCTAGCCTATATGTTGCAGAGCCTAGATGGATCTTCGCGGCGTGTCGGTCTCGGTATGAACTTGAACAAGACAAAGGTCATGTTCAACAAGCATGTCATACCGGGACCGATATACGTGGACGGCACTCCTCTTGAAGTTGTTCGGGAATATATATACCTAGGGTAAAATATTCAGCTTGGTAAAAACAACTTCGAGAGAGAGGCTGATCGAAGAATTCAGCTGGGTTGGGCAGCGTTTGGCAAACTACGCCAAATCTTTTTGTCGCCTATTCCGCAATGTCTGAAGACAAAAGTCTTCAACCAGTGCGTTCTGCTAGTCATGACCTACGGCGCCGAAACGTGGACACTGACAGTCGGTCTAGTCCACAAGTTTCAAGTCGCGCAACGTGCTATGGAGCGAGCTATGCTCGGAGTCTCTTTGAAAGATAAAATCAGAACTGAGGTTATCCGGAAAAGAACCGGAGTTACCGACATCGCTCGCAGAATTAGCACGTTGAAATGGCAATGGGCTGGCCACATCTGTCGAAGGGCCGATGGCCGTTGGAGCAGACGAGTCCTTGAGTGGAGACCGCGGATCGGAAAGCGTAGCGTTGGGCGCCCTCCAGCTCGATGGACCGACGACCTGAAGAAGGTTGTTGGCTTCGACTGGATGCGGAAGGCGGAGGATCGGGAGCTTTGGCGCAGCCTGGGGGAGGCCTACGTCCAGCAGTGGACCGCAATAGGCTGATTTGAAAAAATTATAGTTATTTTGGCGTATTTTAAAGTTTCAACTATCAGTAAAACCGTCGTTTTTATATGTCTGTCTTATTAGAAAATTAAGCATTATTATAAAATTATTTACTATTAAAACGTATTAGGTAGAGTTTCCGAAGACATGACTTTCAAGACGAAAGCGCTGACATTCTCACGATTTGCATAATTTCATTTTTACATTTCAAATTAACTGTTCGTAGGCAATGCTTGCGATAGTTAAAGTTATTCTTAGAGAACATTTGGAGTAACTTACATTCAAACTACGTTTAAAATTTGCTATTATGAAAATTTAAATTGAGGACGGTCTTGTTAAAATTATCCTTTATCTGATTAAAAGACAGGGTATTATGTTCAAATCAAAATCGTGGGATTGTTTATTTAAGTACTATATTTGCCGTAGTGGAACAACACAGTGGTTTTCTATTTTTACCAATGTATCTCAATTCGAGAGAAGAGTATAATGTTTTTTTTTTATCAATTTTCACTATCCTCATTTCCCATGCACTGCCTAATTCACGAGATAGTGTGTTGCGGGGCGAAGCTTAACGCTTTGTCTTTTTACCAGAGTAAGGAAATGAAAAAAGTCGCTTCTTCAAGTGGGAATCAAACTCCCGATCTGTCTCGTTTACAGTCAGACATACTTCGAGTGCTTTACGACGGCTTCAACATTAAACTCAAAAGAGAACGAGACCTAAATTTGCGAAAAAACGGACTTATATCGTTACAGAAAAAACGGTAAAATAGTTTAGAGAGTTACTACATTGTTAATAACTGTGAAGAACTCTTACAATCGTTTACCTAATTCCTTTTAGGTAACCTATTCTCGAGCTAGGTTCGGACAAAAATACCCAACCAACGTTTTGTACGTGCAGCCAATTTCGACGTTAATGTTGTTACGTGAGCGAACTCATCCCTTGCCATTAGTTTTTGCTTCCATTAGTTTAAAATTGATCTGGAATTTTTGATTATTGATGTTGATAAGATTTTTTTTAAAATAAAAACGAGGAACAGGTTGGCGTTGCGTTCCGCTACTCAACTCTAAATTGCTCTAAAATTCTGAAGTATTTTAAGCAGAACAGAGTGTAGTAACTCTAGCTTCACATATTCCATCTACCTTGTTGTACGTGTGCGAAATACAACGTGAAACTAAAAAAAAGACTGAAAAAAAAAAGAACAAAATATTCTTAAAATACACTTGCACATAAATCCATACACATATGTATATATACCTACATAAAAAACGTAAATCGGAAAAAAGAAATCATTCGTCCATAATAATTTACTCATCAAAAACGACGTTACCGTCTAATAATCTCCTAACATATATATTATCACAGGAAAACGAAAACGACCGGTTTATTTCGGTAGGGAAGATGTCGTGAAAGTGACGTGAAGTAATGACGTTTGGCGTTAAGTACTCGCCGTGAGAGGTTCGAGAGCTACTCGCGTACCTCTTCAGTGGGTGTACGTGGAGGGACCGTGTTAAAGAAATTTAATCTGTAAAGGGATAGGCAAGAAATATTTTTTTAGGTTTTTGTTTTGGTTTTTTTTTGAGGCTGATGGTGGTTTGACCTTTTGGAGTGTTATTTTTTTTGTAAAATTTTTGAGGTTTTTATTATTGGTTTTTATTTTTTTTAGTTTTGTGCTGTATCTTGCACATAACAGGGTAGGCAGAGGGAACTTGTGTAAGTGAGAACCTTGTCAAGACACTTCGTTTCCCATTAAGTCCATTCCCAACTTTTCGGCAGAGTGTTGAGCGTTGAGCGGCAGAACGCTGCGCTCTGTATCGTTCGTTCCAGTACGAGGAAATGGAGAATATTAAATATTTCATTTCCTTGAGTGGGAATCGAATCCACTAGCTGTGATGCTTACTTTCGCACGCTTGTCTCTAGTACTGGATTGGAATCTATTAGCAACTATTGTAATAATATCTTTCTTATAAAGAAAAACGGAGATTTTTTTTTATGTTTTTCAATTACCTTTTAAGTGTTAGAACGTGTAATCGAAACTTTAATCAACTTAATTTAAGTCATAGCCTCAATTTTTGACTGAATACAAAATACGACTATAAATTTGATACCACACGGAGGCAATTCAAAAAATTAAATGGTAATAAAATCGGGGGATACAGTTTGGCCTTTTGGTTTCGAATCTATCATCTAGTATACCTTTTAACTCAGGGTACCTACGAAGTTAGTTTCTATTTTAATCATCAGATATTATGAAAATCTACCAGAAAAAATGCTTAAAGTAGAGACAGTGAATATAATATACGGTGATATCGTAGAAAATCGGTTGGAAAAACCTTTGGATTTAATAAAGTTAACATTCTAGAAATCCATTTGAAAATGAAAGATACAAAAGCTGGTGATATCTGTGTAGTAAACGTACAGGCGAATGCATCTCCAAATTCGTACTTGTGTATGCTTATCCACTCGACCTCAGCATTAGAAAAAATTAAATCGTTGTTAAAATATTCTAAGAACAGCGCTCCTGATCTTGCTACACCAGTTATGCTAGCTGGATTCTTTAATATTGATGTCTCACTAAACCGCTCATTGGCTGACTTGGTTTTGTTTTGAAACTTCTTCGATAATTAGCCATATTACCTGCATTAGGTTTTACTAGAAATTTTGTATGCCTTTGTATCGCACCTTTCGTACAGACGTATAAATAATAAAATTATATTGTGCCAATTTTTACTTAAACAAACTTTATTTCCTAGCTTTTATCCTAAATACATAAATAAAAATACGTCATTCAAAAAATATAAACAGTTGCATATACGTATACACGTACAACAAACGGCCGTACCCATGACACAGCCACACCCAAGATTTTTTTAGCTTCACGCTGTACTCCGCATGAAGCAGGGTAGACAGAGGGAACCTAGTGCTATGACTCTCTGTTCCCCACTTTACGTCAAGTTTTTGCGGTATTGCGTGTTGAGCGGCGGCGGCGTTATTATTGCCGTGTAGCTTAATGTATTATTTAGTATTAATTTACTAAGACTAAGCTGTGTAATTTTGCTAAATTAAATATAAATTACTGTATATTAGTAAAGAACGAACGGTACTTTTATATGAAGATATAGCATTAATACAAGACTTCTAAATATATCAAATAAAATATACATAATAATGGTTTTAAAATAATAATGAATTTAACAAATTTACTCGTATAGTCAGATCACAAATTGAAGTAAATAAATATAATTTTATGTTCCCTTTGAAATAATCAAATATACCTGTCTTTTTCATTTTTATTTAATAATAATAATATATTTTTAATAATTTATTTATTTTTTAATATATGCATATACATGGGTGTAATTTTAACTAATAACTTTCTAAGTAAAATGTTTCACAAAAATTGTATTTATATTTATGTGTATATTTACTATGTTACTTTCTTGGAAATTTTATGACTGATTTCAATAATAAGACACCCACCCTTAAGCAAAATTTCGGCCCCTACCCCATGGGAATTTTACAATTTTCTGGGACTACCTAAAAAATATTGCAATTTCAAGTCAATTCTGTAATGCTTTTGATGTACAGAAAAGAATTACATTTTATTTTGAGCTGGTAACGAAATTACATATTATATCTGTAGGTATATAAATATTTGTAAAGATTTATGCTTTTACTATATTATTTTAAAATCTGGAAATTGTTATCCCGTACATTTTTCATTGAACAATTCAGTCTAATGCGTTATTTTTCTATATAATAATAAAATAGCTTTAGCTAACCAAGTAACCTTAGCGGTGAAAAATTGCTAAATATGGTGAGGAAGACCCTGACTCACGCCATTCAAAACTATATCTTGAAAATTGGTCAGAGAGTGGGAAACGGAGTGTTCTAACACTAGGCTTCCTCTGCCTACTCTGTTATATGAGATATAGCTTGAAGTAAAAAAAATCAAAAACATTTTGATCGATTTATATTACATTTTTATAGGCTTTGAACATAAGCGAGTGAAATATGTTGTACAAGTGACGTGCGTTATCGTTGGATGGATGCAATTTATAAATATGTATTTTTATGTGGCGTATTATAAAATGCATGTCCGATATTTTTATTGCCAGAAATTGAACAAAATTTGAAACTAAAAATTTGCTCCGAAACTCATTTTGTTATATGAATTTTTGGTATTTCTGGAGTTGTAAGCTTATATGGAGTTGGAAGTTAAAAGGCTAGTTTTAGCGTAGAGATATTGAGAAAATCTTAAATGTTGTATATTCTTTAACATCATTTCTTAGTTTAATTTAATCGTGCCAAATAAAGAATAATATATTTAATTTTAATTATATTATAAGAAGTTGTAGTGATATGCTAAAGAGGTAGACGTATTGTCTGAAAGGCAACGATGTTTCAGTAGAAAGTAATGAGAGTCATATAATAATTAAAACCATTTGTTTTACTAAAATAAAGCACAAGCACTTCTTTGTTGGATAAATATGGACTGGAGTTCAAATTCATAACTATCGTATTATGTCATGCATGAGCCGACTACATCGAATATATAAAGGAAAAAACAACAAACAATTTTTTTCTTTTTGCATTAGCTATTTTATTTTCTCTCCCTTTTACATCGTGTTGGTTGCTTAACGCAACGGTATTTCGCAAGGTCGTTTGTAAGTCTTAATATTATCATAAAATATGCCAAATCCATTTAAGCGCAGTTTTTCTTTCCGGCTTAGTGGCCTGAAAATATTGTTATGGTTCAACGTCGGCAGTAGGAATTTTAATAATGGAGCCGCACTTTGGGTGAGAATTGCTACGGTTTATACCTAATAAAGTTACCGAACTCAACGCTGTAGTGATGTTTTGAAATAGAGCTATGAAATTTTTGGTTGAATAAACTTCGAAAAAAAACCGAACAAACTCGGCTACGGTCAGTGGTTATTGTATTTTAAAAGTTCAGATCGTTAGGCCAATTATTTGTAAAATAGTTAAAAATATAATTTTTCGAATACCTCCTTCAACCTATTCAGTGTATACTTACTTTTTTTACAATTTTTTTCAATTCTAATTATAATTATTATTACCAATACTACCAGTGAGGCATACTTACCAAGCTGTATATGCCGAAATTCATATATGCTTGTTACAATTTTCATAGAAACATATTATGCTTGAACCCCATTCTTGTTCATTTCCGTATAATACTTTAATTTCGAATAATCTTTATATGTGCTTTTATATTATTGTATTAAACTAACTTACTATAACAGTAACGAATATTAAATATAATAAAAAATATATATTTGTAATATTATAAATTTATGGTAAGACTAAGTATATAGAAATTATAAAAGATCCATTGGATTTGAACAATCTATACAATGATGTGGCAATTACCGATGCAAGTAACGATGACCTATCGAGACGGACTTCATGTCGTTCAGTACGAATTAGATATCTAGATTATACAATTTCTTATAACATATTAAATATATTACAGAGTTAGTAAGTATTTTTTACTTGTCTTCTCACTGTATCCTGCACATAGTAGGATAGGCAGAGGGAACCTAGGACCCCAGTGTTGAGGTACTCCGGTCTTCGTAAAACAGTTCCATTTTCAATTTTCCACCGAATTCTGGAGGCATTGCTTGTTGAGTGGTGGAATCAACGCCGCGTTTTGCCGCGTTTTCATTACCAGAGCAAGGAAATGAAAATAATGAATTTCCTCGAATGGGAATCGAATCAAAAAGCAAGCACTCATTCAATTTGTACATGATTAGCAGCGATTCAAATTGTACATGATTTTACTTCAAAAACTAAATATAATGAAAATTTACATCAAATTAAAAATTTATATTAAATCTAGTAAAGACCAGTCACAGGAAGGATGAACAGATTTTTCCTTTAAATCAAGTTCATCGTGAGACGTGGGAAGATTTCATACGAGGGTTTACGTTTGAAGGAAAAATTGGCAATTTTTGTTTAATTTCTTTCACAATATCAAATATCGTGTTCAAATATTTAAGAGTAATAAAATATAAAAACCAAAATTAGTTAAATAAATAAATATACAATTCTATGATATTTTTTTTTCTTTTTCTCTACGTAAACAGCAGTATAGATAAAGGGAATATAGTATTGAGGCACTCCGAGCCCCATTTTCCGGTTCCAATCACTAAAGGAAAGTCACCTTCATTCATCCGTCCATTCTTTTCTTCATTTTCACTACTGAATTCTCGAGGGATTGCTTGTTAGCATAGCGAAATAAAAATATACATAAATAATAATTCGTTCCGCTCAGTGGGAATGGAACCTACACCCGTCGCGTTTCCAGATTGCCTCATCAGAATATAGTCAATTTTTTTTGCCTCCATTATATAGCGCGTGTTATTATCTATCCAAATACCTGGTTCCTCAATTATATTTTCCTGTCTGTTGGGAAAGAGATCGTTATATTCTTTTAATAATATAAGTTACATTCTATGACAGGATGCATGCTAATTAGCACTGAGTAATATCTCACGTCCTCTTGAGTTGATAATACTTTTATAGTATACATAAAAAAATGTATATAGTGGATGCAAACTTTATTATAATTTGTATGAACGTGATTTTAAACGCATGTGATAATGTTATCGCTGTACAGTTGAGATGTCTGTGATAGTTGGGGGTTAATTTTTTTTTCTAAAGCTTCACGTATATCCAGATTTTTAATATTTAAATAGCTGGGAAGAAAGAGATAATATAGTGTCATGACACTTCATTTTCCTCTCCGTGCGAGTTTCTTACTTCTGATTGTACTACTATGGCCTCAATAATCAAATAATATAAAACGATAATTATTAATTGCATAATAATTAATATTTTTTTGGTTTGCTTAAACAGAGTATAGCTTAGGCTACAATATTCAAAACTCAATTTCTTTAAAACAAATGAAAAAAAATATATAAAAATTCTATAATAAAACATATGATTATACTAAAAGAAAGTAAGTAACATTTTTCTTAAAAATATATATAATAACGTGGTGACAAAACTAAACCCAAGGATTTGTAATACTTTAATAGCTACTTTCACAGAGTATTTTAGCATCTTATTTGCGAGCTCCCAACGCTATCTATTTCTCACGGTCTATAAAGTCTACTGTATATAAGGACTTTCCGAAACAACAGTATACCGGTGGGACTCCGACTTCGTTACTCAATATCAATTTATGGCTGCTACCTAGAAAACCGTTTTTATTAGGTACTTTCAACTTTTAAAAGGTGATGCTATATTTTTGTGTTTGGTAAAGGATGTGTCAATTGAGTGTGTGGTTTGATGGCTTGATGTGGCTTTAAGATTGAAAAATAAATAAAAAAAACGATGTTTGTAAATGTAATTTGTAGTAGAACTCTTTAGATTCTTTTAAAATTTGTGAACATTTCACTCTATTCTGCTTTGATATATTTCGTATAACGTCAAGAGCACTCTGATTTTCACCTAGATTTTCACCTAAATTCCAAACAAAACATATTTTTTATGATATGAAATATCTGCATTTTTTTAGAAGTCATCACATTTTAAGGAAAACCCAGTCGTGGCGCAAGGACACAAGTTTGCGACTGTAAACGCGACTAGTTGTGGTTTCGATCTCCACTCGAGGAAATGAAATATTTATTTAAATTTATATTTTCGTTTCTTCGCTCTGGTGTCAAGGCAAAGCGCGGCTTTAAATGCCGCCACTCAACCCACAATGCTTCCAGGATTCGGTGTGTCTTAACACTAGGTTCCCTCTGCCTACCCTGCTGTGTGTATAATGATATAATAAAACATTTTTTAAAGTTAATCCACACTTAGGAAAATAATCTAAAATAATAATAATACATATTAAAAATTTTAATTGTTTCCCAAAACACTTAAAGCTTACTAAAAATATATATATTTTTTAAATTCAAATTTCAACTAGAGAAACGTATTATACGATTAATAAAGTAAAAATTCTTTTAAACCATACCATACATTATAAAAATTACATTTTTTCCCCACAGTAAATAGATACGGTGGCTGTAAAATTTAGGTCGCAGCCTCTAGCTCGCTGATTTTAGCCCGACTCGTTGTAACAAAGCGCAAATTTTATTCAAGGCAAAGACAATAACAATGATATTGTAGTCAAATATAAGACACCTCCGCGGTATAAAGGGGAACTGTCATATGCATACACTTTTATTGCGAAAGCTTCCACAGTAATATTATAGACATTGGTTCTCTAATTTTCTTTTCAGTCTTTCTCTTTTATTGAGGCCTTATTATTTTGTGGAGGCCATTATGTGTGTGTTAGGGCAGTGTCCGACTGTTGATGAGGGTCGTGGGTTCAATTTTATGGACCATGACTTTATTTAAATTTTTTTTTTCACGTCTCTGGTAGAGTAAGCGCGGCATTGAGTTTAGCCATTCAACACACAATGATTTGAAAAATCTAGGATAAGTGGAGAACAGAATGTTTTACCACTAGGTTCTCTATCTCTCTCTTGTTTTTTATTTTTATTTCTTTCTTTGTTGCATCTTTTTTAAATTTAAAATTGTTTGGTCATTCAAAATTTTAATTACATTTTATTAGACGTTATCATTAACGTGAGTTTGCTTTTTGGAATAACTATTAAAGGTCTACTTAACAAAGTAAATTTAAAATTATATCTGATATTTTAATTATTATTTTGCAAGAAAAACCTCAGCGGTAAATCTATACATCTACAAGTTCACCTTGTCGTTATAAGAAGCTTTACCTACTTAAACTGAGCTCAATGCCCTGTTTTGAGTTTTCAAAGCAGGGTATGAAATTAAATGATTCCCTCAGAGAGTGTGGAACTCACAACGATTGCGGTTACAATTAGACGCTGTAAAACTGTGCCACGATAGCATCACAATATTGAAAACCCACATATTTAAAATAACTTAAAATGACCTTGTTTTTGTTGTTTCCACCCTTTATTCTGTAAAATAAATTTAAAATTTTAAGCAACATTAATATTACATATGTATATCTTCACGATGTTCAAGCCAGTCGTGGCGCAGGGTCAGAAACTGTGGCTTTACGCGACTGGTGGTGGGTTCGATCCACACTGGAGGAAATTAAATATTAATTTAAATTTAAACTTTCATTTCTTTGCCTTGGTATCGAGGCAAAGCGTGACGTTCAGGTCCGCCACTCAACACGGAATGCCTCCAGAATTGGGCGAAAAATAGGGAATGGAGTGTTACTACTTAACACTAGGTTCCTACCTATCCTGCTGTGTGCGGGATACAGCGTGATGCTGGTTTTTTTTATATACGTTTACTTCACGTTGTGAAGCTAGTTTTTTTTTTGTATACGACACGATAATGTGACACAATTTCGAATTTGAAATATTTACCTGTTATTTCTACATCAAAGTAATTAACTTTGTTAACAATTGCAGCACTAACGAGATCTAGAGCGGTGCTCGACCGCATGAAACGCTTCTGCGCTATGCACTATATAGCTCAGGGATATTTCATTATTTTTAGGCTTACAGGGTTGTTCGAAGCAAACATACTGGCAGACTAGCTGGACTAGGGCTTTTTCATCTTTTTGATTTAGGTTATCTCCTTTTGTTTTTCGTTTTTGCAGCAGCAGTTTGTTATTCATTTTTGATATTTTTGATCGGATGTATAAATTTCTTTTTATTTTCCATATTTGATTTTTTTATTATAGCTAAAATAGTTTTGATAGTTATAGATTTTATCTAGTTACAATATTAAGAACATTTTTCTAAACATTTCTAAAAAATGTGGAACAGACGTATATAGCACTGTAGGTCTTTATAAATCTTTTTCTTTAGTTCATCAGATTATTATTAATATATCAAGTATGCATTTTTGCTTATTTCTTTGTATTAGACTATATTTTTGTATACTGTAAAGATTTATTTTCTATTGTTTCACAACCGCAACCAATTTATATATAAGCAATTTCTCCGAATTGAAATTAAAATCGCAACTTATATATATATTTATATTTATACGTTATAACACGCAAAGTAAGAATTTGGTGGAGAGCGAGAAACGAAAGTGTCATAATGAGGACGGAGTGTTTTAACACTAGTTTTCTAGGTTCCGCTGCCTATCCTGCTATATGATATAGCGTAAAGCCTAATAAAAAAATTAAAATAATTACACTAGGAACATAATGTGAACATTCAGATCCCCACTTTACGCCCAATTTGTTCGAAATTTCATGTGACGGAACTTAATGCCGCGTTTTCTCTTGTAACTGGCGCCCAAACGAAAATTATTTATTATAAAAGATAAAGATATTAAAATAAATCAAAATCAATATAAAAAAATAACTAAATTACATCGTCATGACGCTACGATTTTTGAAGTAAAAGAACAAACAATTCACTTCCATTCACAAAAACAAATGTAAACAAAACTCTTTTCACAAAATTAAGCGTCAACTAGTTAACGAATTCCTAAAATTGCCGCATCGTATTACTGAAAATTCACATAAAATACGTTTGGGAGCGATTCTTCTGATTTTGAACGTTCATTTTATTCAAAAACTTCGAGTGGACCGACCGTTCGCGCGGTGCAATTTTAAATTAAAATGCGATCTGCCAAATAAACCAAGAGAGGATTGCGGACCGACAACGGCGGAGGTTGAGTAATTTTATCTTCATACATTTCCTGAGTTTTTTTTTGGGAAGGTTAGAGAGTTTAGAGATCAGTCACTCCGTTTTCTATTTCTTCTTACTTAGAAAAATTGTATGTTGACTTATAAAACTCCAATTTTCACTTGATCATATAATACCGGTATAAGTCCGTATACGAGGCAAAGTGGCGGCGTTGAGTTCCACAGCTCAACATGTAATGCCTCCAGAATTCGTCGTAAAGTGGAAAATGGAAGTGTTTTAATGGGGACGGAGTATCTTAACACAAGATTCCCAGGTTGACTCTGTGTATCCTGCCACGTGCGGGATACAGCGTGAAGATAAACAAAAAATATATGGCGGATATGGTACAGTGGAATGGACTGTAAACCTAGTGGTTGTGGGTTCTATTTACGTTGATCACTCTAGCAATTTTGCGAACAATCAAAATAACAAAATATTTTGACGCTAGTTTCTATTTATCTACAAAAAAATATTTATAAAAGTATACAAAACGAAGTAAAAATTTTCATACCTAATTTGAACCCAAAACCTTCGTATTCAGTCACGCATACTTTTTATTAATAAAAGAATAAGAATGCCGTCAAGTCGCGCGGGAATAATAAAAGGTAAGGAAAATTGATGAACGCCGCGTTACGTCTTGATGCCCCATGGTGTTCCTTTATGTTACCTGCGAGGATACAGAAATATTGCCTTATTTACTACAAAAGAAAATGTAATAAGATTGCTTGTTTAGTACTATTTGGTATTTTAAAATATTCTTACCTTGTATTCTGTGGAACTAAAATGTTTTGAGGTCAGTCGAAGGGTAGCAGCATAAGCGTAGAAACAGAAACGCGATAGGTTGTGGGTTCAATTTCCACTCGAGGAAATAAAATATTATATTTTATTTCCTCGAGTAGAAAGCTCAGGGATGCAATGTGTCGCGTTGAGTTCTTCCACTCAACACACAATGTCCTGAGAATTCGGCAGAAAGTGAGAAATGACTTAACATTAGGTTCCCAAGTTCCCTCTGGAAACCCTGCTATGTACAGGATACAGCGCGAAACTAAAAAAAATATTATATACTGTGCAGTTATGATACGTCACTTTACTCTATAAAATGATTGTAATTTCTAATATCAGATATAAAAATGTACATTTAGGGTGGTCTGGCGCAGCGGCGTAACATACGTCTTCTAAAGTTGTAAGATTGATTCCTACTAGGACGAATTTATTATTTTTATATTACCGGCGTTAGGTTTAGCCACTCAATAAGTAATGTCTCGAAGGTTAGGCGGGAAGTGGCAAATGGAGTTTTCTAACATTAAGTACGTTTTTATAATACAGCGGGATACAGCGTTAAGCTAAAAAAACATTATTATTATTTAATGTGGAAAAAGACAAGACAAATTGTTAATTACTAAGAAATTATTAATAACAATTTAATTTTTCGTACCAACGATGAAGTAACGATAATTATCGTTGGAATCGATTAAGTAAATATTGAAACTCTTGTTAGACTTTAAAATTTAGATTACCCAATGTTGATTTTATACAAAACTTTCAACTTGCGAATTTTGCTAAACAAAAGAGAACAAAAAGCCAAACAGACAATCTTGAAAGAAGATTACGTAAGAAATTACTTGTTTTAGTAAAGAATTCTTATAATTGATTGTGCCTTTTTTTATAAATTTCAAGTTATATTTTTGTAGGGCGTTGCGAGATATCGAGTAAAATTTATAGAGTGTATACAAATTTTATTAGAAAAAGCCATTGTAACGGAGAAGAGAGTTTCTCATTATAGTAGCACGATAGCCAAAGGGAATCTGGGAACCAAAGACATTCCATTCCATTCCATTCCCATTAAGACACTTGCATTCCTAACTTTCTGTCGAATTCTCGAGGAGGTTGGGTTGCGGTACTCAACGCCACGTTTGCCACGCTACCAAAGTGAGGAAATATAAATATTAAATATTTAATTCCACAGAGTGGAATACAGAGTACGGCTAGGGCGTCGCCGCTAAACGACGCGCAGGCACATCGCCCTACACCTGCGATAAGTGGGCAAGGGCTACCGTGTCAAGTACGGGCACGGCTAAAGACGCGAGTACCCAGAAGGAAACTCCGCTTTGCAACTTGGAATATTGGCTCTCTAACCGGACGATGCAGGGAACTCGCAGATGTACTCATGAGACGTCGGGTCCAGTGTGCTTTCCTCCAGGAAACTCGCTGGAAGGGCAATAAGTCTCGTAACATCGGACAGGGTTACCGGCTTATATACACTGGGTCACCTTCGGGTAGAAACGGGGTGGCGGTAGTGCTTTCTGAAGAGCTTCAGAATGGGCTCCTTGAAGTTGACCGTTGCTGCGACCGCTTGATGCGAGTAAGGGTACTGATTGAGGGCGTTACCACAAACTTAATCAGTGCCTATGCTCCCCAGGCGGGATGTAGCGCGTCCGAAAAGGAGACATTCTGGGAGCAGTATGAAGAAGTGCTACTTGCTATACCGTCTACCGAAGTGGTCTTAGTTGGGGGGGACTTGAACGGTCACGTTGGTAAGGCTGCTGAGCCGTATGAACGTGTTCACGGGGGTTTTGGGCACGGTCTTCGCAATACAGAGGGAGAAAACATTCTGAGAACCTGTATTGCGTCGGATCTGGCCGTCGTGAATACGTTCTTCCAAAAGAATCCTCAGCACCTTATCACGTATAAGAGTGGGTCCCACTCAACTCAAATAGACTACTTATTGACCAGACGGTGTCATATGGGCAGGGTAACTAACTGTAAGGTCATTCCAGGCGAAAGCCTAACAGCCCAACATCGTCTTCTTGTCATGGACTTTACCGTCACTCCGAAGAAGAAAGTAGCCGAGAAACGTAGGCCTCGGATCAAGTGGTGGTTGCTGAATGGACCGATGCAAACCGACTTCCTGGCAGAGGTGAAAAGTCATAATCTTTCGACCAACACCGAGACTGCTCAGGAGGCTTGGGATCGAGCTCAGTCGGCAATCATTGCGGCGGGCAAGCGAGTTCTTGGCCTTTCTAGGGGAGGACGTGTCATCGACAGGGAGACATGGTGGTGGAATGACGAGGTGCAGGAGGTGACTCGTGAAAAGAAGGATGCTTTTAAGAAGTGGCAGCAATCCAACTCTCCTGAAGACAGACTGGAGTACATAGTAGCTAAACGTGCCTGTAAAAGAGCTGTAGCCAGAGCCCGCAGTGAAAGTTTGTCACCATTATATGATAAGCTTGAAACTGTGGAGGGGCAGAAGTTCATTTACAAACTGGCACGTTCCCGGGATAAAGCGACGCAAGATATCGCAAAATGTCTTTGCGTCAGAGATTCCCAGGGCACGCTGCTCTGTAGTCATGCCTCTGTGAAGGAGAGGTGGAGAAGCTACTTTCAGGAGTTGCTGAATACTCAGCACCCATGCAGTCTGCATCACGACCCACCCCCTAACCTCGGACTTATTGCCCCGATAACCCTTGACGAAACTCGTAATTGCCTTCGACGCATGAAGAACGGAAAAGCGGTGGGACCTGACGACATTCCGATCGAAGCGTGGAAATCGTTGGGCTCTCTTGGTGTGCTCATGCTTACTGCCCTTTTTAACCATATCTTGAACACTGGAAAGATGCCACACCAGTGGCGGCTTAGCTTTATTACCCCTATTTACAAGGGAAGGGGCAGTGTTCAAGATTGTGGTAGTTATAGGGGCATTAAGCTTATGAGTCATACCATGAAGCTCTTCGAGCGCATGATCGACCTCAGGCTCCGCCGCGAGTGTACTATCTCTGAGTCTCAATATGGATTTCAGCCAGGATCGGGCACTATGGACGCCGTTTTCGCCCTCAGAACATTGATGGAGGCATACAGGGAGAAAAGGAGAGCTCTGCATGTGGCCTTTTTAGATCTGCAGAAGGCCTTTGACTGTGTGCCTCGTCAGTGCATCTGGTGGGCATTGCGATCCAAAGGGATCCCTGAGGCCTATATTGAGATTATCAGAGACATGTACCACGATTCTGCTTCTATGGTTAGGACTGCTGTTGGCGATACTAAACCCTTCCACATTACAGTAGGGGTTCACCAGGGCTCGGCTCTTAGTCCGTTCTTATTCAATGTGGTGCTCGATACTGTCTCGGCTCACATCCAAGACCAGCCTCCATGGCTGATGATGTATGCCGATGATATAGCACTCATTGATGAGAACCGACTGATGCTGGAGCGTAAATTGAACCTGTGGAAGGGTACGCTTGAGAACGGCGGTCTTAAACTTAACGTGTCGAAGACCGAGTACATGGCCTGCGGGAGCCCGGACTCGAGCACTATCCTTATAGGTCCTGAACCAGCCGTTAAGTCGGAAAAGTTCAGGTACCTTGGATCCGTTATGCACGAGTCTGGAGGCATCGATCACGATGTCTATAGCCGGATAAGCGCTGCTTGGGCCAAATGGCGGGAGGTCACTGGTGTGGTCTGCGACCGCAGGATACCGCCCAAACTTAAGGGTCTGATATACAAGAGCATCATCCGACCGGTTCTTTTATACGGCAGCGAATGTTGGCCGGCACTATCTCGGCACACTCAGGAGCTTCATGTCACGGAAATGAAGATGCTGAGGTGGATGTGCGGCGTAACGCGGTCTGACCGCATACGCAACACATTCATTCGAGGTAGTCTTGGAGTCCGTGACGTAGCGGATAAGCTCCAAGAGCGTCGCCTGAGATGGTTTGGTCACGTTACGCGCCGGCCTGAGAACTATGTCGGATGCAAGTGCCTTGCTATGTCAGTCCCTGGAGTGAGACCTCTCGGACGCCCAAGGAAGCGCTGGTTGGATGTCGTGAAGCAGGACATGAGAGCCAATGGTCTAACCACCGAGGACGCTAAAGACCGTGCAAAGTGGAGTAGGTTGAGCAGGAAGGCAGACCCTGGCAAATAGCCGGGATTAATGCCAGGAAGAAGAAGAAGAAGAGTGG
Source organism: Heliconius sara (assembly GCA_917862395.2). Taxonomy (NCBI): domain Eukaryota; kingdom Metazoa; phylum Arthropoda; class Insecta; order Lepidoptera; family Nymphalidae; genus Heliconius; species Heliconius sara. The sequence goes on along the minus strand of OU860796.2, from coordinate 2,752,925 downwards.
AAATCGAACTCAAAACCGTTTTGCGTAGTTTACAGACGCAATGACGGTCCCGCATATTATTTACTTTATAAAAATAATGTCAAGATATAAACAGTCTACAACACTGTCGATATTATGTTAATAACATAATATAGACTAGTATCGTAATAAAATATAAAAAAAAAACTTCAAAAAAGTTGCCCAAACAAACGGAATATAAAACGCCCGCCCTCACACCTGTCAATCTATTTGCCTGTTGCTGATATTGCGCCACCTAACATTTTTATGAATTTTATTTTGCGTCTCGTGAGAATATATAATAAATTTATATTTTAATGTAGAGAAGGTAGAGGATAAGTGACTTTGTGATTGTTTCTTTGAATTTTTCATAGGTTTTTATAATTTTAGGTTTAAGTTGGTTAATTTATTTAAAGGTAAATCTTTCACATCTTACAGCTTCACTTGTAGGATAGGCAGGGAGAATCTGGGAAGTTAGTATTGGCATCCTATGCAGACAGTCGTGCGCTTGTTCCACTATGTTACGATCGCCTCAATGAAATCTTATGACCTACGTATATTCAATAACAAAAATTTTCAGTTACTAATAGACCAATATAAAATGCAAATAATATATATATATATATATATATATATATATATATATATATATATATATATATATATATATATATATATATATATATATATATATATATATATATATATATATATATATATATATCTAAAAAAAACAATAAGCAACTAATAACAACTAACTGATATATAACTATCAAACAATCAGTAACATGTTCTCATTACAAATAATGTCAAAATTTAAATACAATTTCACCGAAAAAGTAACAAAGAGACGAACCCACGATTGCATAAGAACATTACCAAACAAAATTCTCATTTCATGCATCGAGGAGCACCATCGAAACTGTAAAATTTTTACTACCTTCTATACCACAAACGAGAATATTCAAGATTTTCCTTATCTTCAAATTTCAATAGCTTAGCCTGGCGGTCACAGTCAATTTTAATGTTAATCGAAGGGCGATAGCGTGTATACTGTTTTATATTAAGTAAAGATATAGATTGGAGGACTTTAGGTGAATATTCAAGAGGCTAAACGCAGGGATCGCGTACGTTGTTTTCATTACCGTGATTGGCCCGAGCTGGTTAAATTTCGAGCGTGTGCGCTAACCGTAATGAGTAAACAGCTACCGTGGAGTCAGCATGGGTGTATTAAAGTTAGGAATGTATCACACAGCGTTGGTTATGTAGCTCACTTACGTTTAAATTGAATAAGCCGTTTGTGTAATACAAGGTTGTATTTTGATTTGAAATCAATTATATGTATATAAATATATTTAACGAGTGGAGGCTAGTGGAAGGCAGTGGGAACGAAGGTGAAAGTGTGTAAACGCAACAGGTCGTGGGTTCGATTTCCATTAGAGGAAATAAAATATGTAATATTCTCATTTCTTCGCTTTGATGTCAGGGTAAAGCACGTCGTTGAGTCCCGCAACTCCACACGCAATGCAATCCTTAATTTAGCAGAAAGTGGAGAACAGAGTGTCTTATACAATATAATACAATATAATTTACTTTAGAAATATATACAGGTATTTTTAAACATTTCTAAAATGTTATTCCACACTTAGGAAAGATGAATATTTATTTAGAAAACATATAAAAATTTTAACGTAGCGGGACTCGAAGCCGCGCTTCCTAAATGGCTATATGTCTATATGTCTTCGGAAGATCTAAGAAGGTCACATGTAGAGTTTTTCTTCTTTCCCTGTATTTGTATGCCTAAATCAACATTCTGAGGCCAAAATGATGTGCAAAGTGTCTGATCAGAATAGAAGAGTGTGAGTGAAGAGTGTCTGATCAGAAGAGAATCAGAGATAGTATGATTTTGGCGGAGCTTGAAATCGATCATGCGCTAGAAGAGTTTCTTAATTAAAAACATCTAGTCTTAATGCCCCTATACCTTGCTACTATAATAGCTAAATTAATTCAGTAATTTACTGTTGTATTTCATCGGCAATATGATAACACTTATGATTGAATCTTTAAATTATTAAGCTGATTTATGTTAATTTAAGGATAAAACATGGCAAAAACGATGTATCTAAAACTCTTCAGTTATTAAGTAACAGACAGACGACCACATACAAAACTACCGATGGGTTAGAGAGTATAGGGAGCACCAATAGAGGATTTCTTATAATTTCTACGGAAACAGGAAAAGACTATTTTCATTTTAACTTTGTTAAATAAAAAGCTACGTATAATTGATATAAACTATATATATCTCTTTCTATAAATTAACAAACAAAAGATAATGAAACATACCTCAATCGTGTTGACATTATGTGTACGATAGAGCAGCAATTTTTCCATTACGAGAATTTTTAATTGGCAATTTGAATATCTGAGGCATTCTTTGTAAAATTTTTACATTCGATTGCTTGGTGACCGATCTCTATTAATTATATGAGAATAAAATATTTATTGAGTTCCAGTTAAATATTTAAATTATTTATGTACCTTTGCTTATTTACTCTTCGTTAAGTATATTAATGAATGGCTTGTTTGAATTGAATTTTAATTTGAATTGAACTTACTGTCGTCAAGTATAAATTGGACGCAGCTATTCAGTTACATGAAAAAAAAATCTGCTTGTTACCATAGAATAGAATAAATATCAATATGAAAAAAATATATTTTTATACTTATAGCCGTTGTGGCGAATGGCAATAAAGGTGCGACTGTAAAATCGACGATTTTGGGTTCAATTCCCACTTGGGGGAATGAAATATTTAATATTTTAACTTCGGCACTGTAGTGATGATTTCAATGCCTTCAGATTTCGGAGGAAGGTCTAAAGTGGGAGGGTAACGGAGTTCTTTAGCTAATACTAGGTTCAGAATTCTATGTGTTGCCGCGTAAAGTAAAAAATCTACGAATACCTCATAGGTCATTCGGTTTGGTCTAGCGTGTAAAAGTTACGTTTTGTATATATATTTTTTTCATCACTATAAATGTTAAAAATAATAATAAACAGCATTCTCTCTTGCCAAATGATCATTCTTAGCAACAATCTGAAAGTATCGGTAAATTTGTGAAGATCTCTCCTCAGAGACGCGAAGTAAATTGTAGCAATCGATAATTATATAAAACAAATGTAGTAAAAATTTTGGTGTTATTTGAATAGAACGTGTAGCTTCGTGATCAGAGCGCTTGGGCGGTTACCAAGATGCGCAGGTTTGTTTCACTAAGTTAAATTTTTATACGTTTATAAAAATATTTTAAATATTTATGAATAACTAATTGCCATAGTAAAATAGAAAATTTAGTAATTTTTGTTATTGGCTCTTTATGTAAGTTAGTCATTGTCACAAAATTCACAAGTGAATTATAAACATTACAAACAATTGAACTGCATAAACTTAATTAATATATCATAATATTGGTTCACTAGCTTAATTGTAACAAGAAAATAAAGGAACGTACATACATGTATACATACGCGCTAAAAACATACCCTCCGTTTCGACTCCACCATGACTATTTCATGAATACTCCTAGTTATTCACGATCATACAATTTCAATCAGAGATATTTTGTGTATTTCCTGAAAAGCAATTATATAATTCACTCTATCAACTACTAGTCTCAATTTCTGTGAGCACCGCAGTTTTTGAAATGCAACTGCGACTTGGTCCTACGCCAATTGATAATTTTGTTCAATACTTGGAGCTATTTATTTAGTTATTATGTCATTTTTTTGGTAATGCAATGCCGTAATTAAATTAATAATAATTTAAAGGTGAGAAAAGTTAAAGAGGTACGGGGGAGGTCTCGGTTGACTTTCTATACATAAAATATTAAATATACTATAGGAAATTGACGTAAAAAGCATGAGAAACCTCAGAAGCCTCGTATGAAGAGGTTCAACACAGTGGACAATATGAAAGAGGTATGCATAGCTAGTAGCGCTTGAAGCCCCGTTCAGGCTGGTTATCCCGCTAAAGGATACAGCTCAAATATAAGCATAATCAAGTACCTTATTAATTAAACAGAGTGGATTGGAGTCTCTATCTTGAGACAAATATCAGGGTCTGTTTTATGTGTTTCAAACAATTTGAATTTTAAACAGTTTTAACTATTTTATTTAAAAAAAATGACTTTACACGTTTATAAAATACTAAAAAAATAATAACCCAAAAAATATTTCAGTCACAGAAACAAAGCATGTGCTGGCAATACAAGCAAAAAAAAACAAACAATAAATAGTGATATTGTATACGTTCTATTGAAAATAATAACCGATGCATCCCATCGTCAATACATCAACGGTATCGAGAGTAAGTAATTATAACCTACGAAAACATGCTTATTGATATGAAATTCTTAAATTGTTAACTTTATGTATGTATCCCGGATTTACCTATCTAGGCAGAGGGAACATAGTGTAAAAAAAAACCCGGCTCCCACATACTGCTCAATTTTTGAGACGTTGCGTGTTGAGTGGTGGAGCTCAACGCCGCCTTTTGTCTTGTTACTACAGCGAGAAAATAATTACACCCGAGCGAGAATCGAATCCAGAACTGCTATTCACTGTCACACGCTGTGCCACAGCTATAAAATTTTTAATTGTAATAATATAAACATATTTTTTTTAGTAATCAAGATTTAAATTTGTTTGTATTTCTCATATTGTATTTGAAATAAAAAGCAATACATCATGCACGTGTTCATAATCTCTCAAATAGCACGCGACTTAAATCGTTTACAAAGTATTAAGTGGAAAGAAATTTTGCAACATTAAGAATAGGGCTGCCTGAGTTATTTTTAGGGTGTACATATTTTCTGATAAGTTTTTTTTATTTCAGTTTTTAGTAGAATAGAGAAACTTAAACATGAATATCTATAAAGAATTCCTGCTTAATTTTTCGTATATAATATATACGTTATACGCTAGGTTCCCTCTGCCTACTCTGCTGTGTGCGGGATTCTGATTTATTTATGATTTATTTTATTTTTCTATATATGTTAAGATAAAATATAAAATATTTATATAGTATTATATATATTTTTCAGATGATATAAGTCATTATATTCGACTACAATAAAATTAACTCGATCTAAATGAAACCTATGTATAATACATAGGTGTCATAAAGAGAGTTAATATGTATTACATAAAGAGATTTAACAAAAAAACAGATTCTACGGTAACTTCCATTTTTTTTACATTATTTTATATAAAAATCATGAGATTTTCCCTGTTTATCCATACACATGCAAAATCAAAACATCGAACGCTTATAAAACGCAGCATCAAGTATTCCCTCTTTGACATGACTACTTTGCTATCTAAATTGTCTACGCCGTACAAACCCTGTGACCTGAAAGGAATCATGCCGAGCGCGGGTTTCTTTTCTATTTTGCAAACAAGGTGCATTTACCGAGTAAACTAAGCGCAGCTTGAAAGGCCAGGATTTACGTAATGCTACGGGCGAGTCAATTAAATACTTTACTGTTTTATTACTGTGCTTCACTAGTCGTTGCCTTTGTCACGTTTTTTGATGTTAGAAAACTTTTTAATTCTATTATGTTTATGTAGCTTGAATTGTTATTATTTTTTATAAGGTTTTATATTTCATTTGTAGTAGGGTAGGCAAAGGGAGTCTAGTGTTAAGACACTTCGCTCTCAACTTTCCGCTGAATTCTGGATGCGTTGCGTGTTGATACGCGAAACTCAACGCCGCGTTTTGTTTCATCACCAGAGCAAAGAAGGACAAAATATTAAATATTTCACTTTCTCGAGTGGAAATAGAACCCACAACCTGTCACGCTTACAGTCACACGTTTATGCCCCTGCGCCATGACTGGCATAATTTTTTTCATAAAGATTTAATTTGACATGGTGTCCAATCTTGACCAGTAACACTAAGAAAAGTATTTATCTTAAGTGGAAGACATTCGTGACGTGCTTTAGGACGTAGTTAGTCGTAGGCTCGATCCTGTTAACTGTAAATTATGTCTATATTAATAATTTACAACAAAAAAAAACACCAATAAACTAGAGCTCTATTTTGTTGCATGATCTAGAAAACGAAAAAAGAAAATCAATTTAAAGAAATAAAAAAAATCATAATTAACCAATAATTCTTTTCTATCTGCTCTTAAAACTATATTTTCAATAATTTTCTTTTAACTTTTCCTCAGTTAACCTTAAATACTATTAAAAAACAAATTTCGTGCATAATATTAAAAAAATCTCGCCCAAAGAACCGTGCAAGTATTTTAATAAGCACATAATATATTTACTCAGTTAATAGTCATTTTCGTTAAAAATATAGAAGATTAGAAAGAAAATACAGTATTTTCAGAGTAAAAAAAGCACCTTGCATAAATTATGTGTACAGCTACGCTAATGTTTCGAGTTGGTAATAAGATGTTGGTAAGAAAATGACTGGGCTTTTTCTCGGGTGTATTGGTTCTTGGCTCTCTTTCAAGATGACGCCTACAATTTTTACTTTATAAATTTGTTATAAGACGCCGTATTTTAATAATTATATCGTTTGTGTGTCGATATATATTTTTCTTGCCTTCACGCTTTATTACTCATCTAGCAAAATAGGCAGAGAGAGTGTTAAGACACTCCATTTCCAATTTTTGAGACCTTGTGTGTTAAATAGCGTACTCTTCGCCGCGTTATTTACCTCTTGTTAGCAGATAAAGTCCATTCCTTCGAGTATAAATTGAACTCACAACCATCGTGGCAATAGAAACTTACATAAAATAAAAAATAAAAAATAAATCAGCTTCACGCTGTATCCCGCACACAACCTTGTATTAAGACACAAGGTTCCGTTCCGTTCCCCACTTTCTGCCGAATTCTGGAGGCATTGCGTGTTGAGTGGCAGAACTCAACGCGGCGCTTAGCCTCAACACCAGAGCGAAGAAATGGAAATATAAATTTAAGTAAATGTTTCATCTCCTTGAGTGGGGATCGAACCCACAACCAGTCGGTTTTACAGTCACACTTCGTGCCACTGCGCCACGACTGGCCTCAGGAAACTTATATGTATTAAACTATTTAAAAAAATCTTTTCAATATATTAGTTAAATCAGTTTAATTTAGAAATATAATTAAAATGGTGGATTTTTGTTAAAAATATTTAATAATTCTTAATGAGTGATTGATTTATATAAAATAAAAAAATGTACTAAACTGAGTAAATTCAAAAAATATCAAAAATGTTTTCGACGAACAAGTAAATAACGAATTTCTCATATATATTTACTATCTAATGATGTCAACGGTATATTTGTACTTTAGTCTAGACTCTAGACCCTTAATACTATTGAATCGATTTAGCTATATTTTTACATAAATCTAGGAATATTAAATTATCTAGAAATAGTAAGCTTTTCAAATTGAAATATTATATGTTGAGACTAAAGTGGTTCAGTTAAGTTATTAAAAATTATGATAAAATATTTTATTTATGAGTTTTGTAGAGCATTCAAATCTTAACGTCGACACAAGGTCGAGAGTAGAACGGAAAGATGCACTAATAATAGAGTAAAAAAAATAACAGGGTAGTCAGGGGGAACCTGAAACCCAGTGTTAAGACTCTGCCATTTCCCACTTTCCACCGAATTCTCAAGGCATTAATTGTTGCCAATTGTGACAGAACTCAGCGCCATTACTGCCTCATTACTAGCTCATTACTAGAAAATATTAAATATTTCACATCTCCGAGAGGAAATCGATCCCGCAACCATTACTTTTACAATTACACGCTTGCGGACCTGCGCCACAATGGCGTCAATAAATAATTTGTCAAAAAAAGTAATTCGTTTTTCGTTTAATAGAATGCTAACTCTAAAGTCCTCTGTCTACCCAACGATCTTTTCTTACGTTTATTTAAGCTAAGTGAATAGCCTATGCCTAAATAGCCCGGGGCTCGAAACGTGTCAAGGTGACTCGAAACATAAATTATAAACGTTCAAAACAAATAAATTTTAATGTTTTCTGTCATAATTAGTATAATTATTTATCATTTATTTTAGCAGTAATTTTAACTTATAACAATATCACGGATTATTCTTTTTCTACTTTTCATGTGTATTTTTGAGAGCTTGACGCTGTATCAAGTATCAGTATAAGTGGCGTAACTAAACGCTGCGTTTTGCTTTACTAAACAAAAATATTAGAGTATTGATAATATTATAAAAGATAATGTTACACATAAAATAAATGATGTTGTATTAAATTCTCTATGAAACTAGTATTCTAAGCGTGTATATTGTATAACAAGGCGGCAAGTACTTTTGTTACAGTTCAACTTATCAGTGTTTGTAATGTTCTTCTGTTATTTTCACTTTCCTTATCAAGCGCTACTTAGCATGCTACCGTAGGGACAATGTAAAGGATTTCTTTTATATTGATTCTTTAAATAGATTATTTTTAATTTAATCAGATACTAGGAATACTTTGTTTATTCGATTATCTTTGTCTCGTTTACATAAATCACGACGTTGGGTTCCGCGATTTAATATGGAATGTCTTAAAAATTATCTGGAAAGTAGAAAAAATAATGTCTTAATACTTAGATACTATGCCGATCCTGCTACTAAAAAAAATAAACTAGCTAGTCAGAGAGAACGGAACGTCGAACGGTACGGCGTTTACTTTCATCAGTCTTTTCATACATACCATTCGTCATCTATTTTACCATTCTTTCATCTTTCATTCTTTCGACGTGTCCAAACCAGTTGAGCATGTTCTTCATTCATACTCACCGTGACATACTCACTGGTGCCTGTTAATCTGTGTATATCTTAATTGCGGATTCGTTTAGCGAAGCTGACCCCGCATTTCCTACGAAGAGATCGCATCTCTACAGCATTCTTTCATTCTCTTCATTCTTCTTCTGTAATACCCACCCCGGTTACACTGCCGTATAACACGTTTCACCGTCTCATCAATGTTTTTAAGTTACCGTTAACCCTATTATCGGCAGCAATACGCCTTTCCTCATCAATTTCATATCTGCCATCTCTACTGAACATACTTCCCAAATATACTACTGTATTCACTTGTTCTAAAATCTTAAAATTTACTACATTCCGTCTTTTCATGTTGCTGAAAAAGAGCATAATATTAAGCAATTTTAATTTTACTATCAACAGGTTATAAACTTTACACCAGGATAAAATGAAAAAGTTCATGTACCTATATCTGCTGTTTCGACCTCCGTGCAGCTACGCCCGCTTGAAATATACGAATGTTTAAGTGTATTTAAGAAAAACTTGCCAAGCGCGAGTCAGACTCGCTCACCGAGGATGACTATGATTGGGAAATGTCTTATGGCTTTTGATGATGCGACTACTATGGTTAATTAACTTAACGACATATACGTTTAATTTGTATGAAATTAACTATAAACATAAGTTATATAATATATTTTTCTATGATTTGTTTTTTATTTTTCGGATGTTTTCCTCCATTTGTATTATAAGATCTTACTTCGTCCAAAATTTCATAATTGTAGGTCTACGGGAAGTACACCATAGGTTTTTATTACGCAGCAAATTTCGTACAAAATTAAGCAAAAACCATTCATAATTGCGCATTTCTTTGGAGTACGTTGTATAAGAAGCTAAATTTCTGTGCTCTAAGGTACCTGAATTTCAGATTTTAATTTTAGATTGATACCTCAACGCGATCTAAAGTAAAATGATTTTGACAGACAAACAACAATAAGATCCTATAGGGTAAGGATACCTATTATGAGATAGGCGCCAAATATGAGATAGCGAGGTATTCGTCAAACTATTCATATCAGCTATTTGGTGCTAGTATCGTTAATAAATTTTGCGTAAAAACAAATATTTTAAAAAGTGTATTAATTATTTTAGTTTTATTATCTATATGGTCATGCACTTAAGAAATCGTAAGAAGGATATTGAACTAGGCAGACAGTAAGTACGTCTGCACGGCAAGCGTAGTTTTTCCCACGTAAACTCCTATTCCTAAAATCTTGAAATCTAGATTTTTTATTCATCATACAAATTGAGAGCTTCAGATTCAACCAATTCAGTAAATGAGTTGTATAAAATTATAGTAATAAGCAAAATTTTCTAAGTAAAATAAGTCAATATAACTATTTTATTTACGACTCGATTGTAATAAAACAAACCCTATATGTTAAGAAAAACATGCTAAAATCCAAAAATAAAAACAACATTTAAATCGGTTAAGCTGATGCTAAGGTTAGCGTGAACAAACGCACAGACAAACAGACAAAAAAATTAAAAACCGTTGTTTTGGGTTCTATAACATTAATAAATAAATCCAATACCTCAATAACTTTTTTTTTTATTTCTTCCAAGTACAAACACTAATCTTTGGAAATTTGTAAAAATATCCTTATAGATATGCTAATTATTCATTTTTTTCCAGTTAAGTTATAGGTCAAGTGAAAAAAAGGGAAACTTCATTCATCCCTTAATCCTCGTGAATCACGTCGTAAACTCGTATTTGAAATTCATAATCCCCACTTCCAACAAACGACTAAAATAGCTTCCCAGCTATGTTACCACATTTGAAAAATGACAGCTACCCTGTCCATTTAGAAAGGCCACACTCTCGGGTCGAAACTATTCAATAAGATTTAACCGCATCAAGTCGATCCAAAGAAATGTTTCTAAGAAATTTTAGCTTTTATCGATATGCTACATCCATCACGTTGAATAGTTTACTTGGTATCGAAATCTGTTTTAAAATCTTAACTTTAATAATGATGTTTGTATTCATATTTTATGCCAAAATTTACTGAATTCACTTCAGTTTCTAAGAAAATTCTTAAATTACCCACTGCATTTACATCTTTATTTAAAGATTCTCAAAACCACGATCTATGTATTTAGTTGTATCTGTATTATATAGCAAAACATGTAACCTAAATTTGTGCCGTGTGATCCCGGCCTAGAATAGGATCATCCTGGTACTGGTGGTGTCGTAAGAGGCGACTAAAGTACGTGTGGTAGAGTCACGTCGCCAGCAATGGCAACACGCATGGGCAGACTCGACCGGATCATTACCACCCCCGGCATTTAAAACCGGCGTGAAGTAGTGGCTTTGTGCCACTGCGTTTCGTATCAGGTAATGCCGGGCCCCGGCGCCCAACCCATCTTAAAGGCCGGCAACGCACCTGTAGCTCCTCTGGGGTTGCACGGGGTTGTGGGCGGCGGTAATCACTTACCATCAGGTGACCCGCACGCTCGTTTGCCGTGTCTTTTCCATAAAAAAAAAAAAAAACTTTAATCATTTTCCCGCATAGTCCCCACTCTGATAATCTACCCTAGATTACCAGAGTGGGGAAATATTATAAATATGAAAGTTTGTGAAGATGGCAAAAAAATACTGAACAGATTTAGATAAAACTTTACTGTAGCTAACATCGACTGTAATTTGAAGAATAAAAGAAAAAGATTAGGCAAAAAAAAAGATAGGATAAACGGCAAATTATAGTTTCATATCAAAATAACGTTGCTTTAAACATATTAAACAGCACATAAAACATTTTAGTACATCAGAAAGTCACGAGAGTGTACAATTCCATTAAGCGCATGGCCAGAAGCGGAATAGACGTTAAAATTTTAAAAATCTAAATCGATTTTCCTCGACCTGATTCGTGCCTTCCATTCACCTGTGGAACTCTGAGAAAATCTGCCGCGACGTAATTCAGGATTCGGTAAAGAGATTTCCTTTCTCTGACATTTGTAATAACGAGATATTTGGGGACTTTTCTTGGATAGCAAAATTTTCTACGAAGCCTTTTTTTTAATGATGGCTCTTTAAATGTGAATCGTGAACGCCTTATGCCTTTGATTTGTCTTCGGTACCTGATCCTGTTTATTGAGCTAGTTTATGTTTTAATGAAATAAATAATGAACGATGCTATTTTTGTACATTCAACTAGAACTTTGTTACAGAAAATAAATCTTTTGTATGAAATATAAGATCTTAATGTTAAAATAATCCGTGTCCTGAATAATTTTTTTTTGTTTGAATTATTTTATGCTCGTAAAAATAATGGAAAATTTGTAAAAGCTAATTCACCATTTTTTGTCGAAATCTAAATGTATGTCAAAATAGAGATGTCAAGTAAAGAAATTAATCTGAACAAAGTGGGCCGTTCAGTTTTGTAACTCCCACACATTGTCACGTTACCCAGGCTCAAACTAAAAAACAGACGGTCATAATAGCGTTTTCGTGAAGCAAAAAAAAAACATGTTGGCCCAACATGTAAAGTAATACTTTCCATGTTAAGCAGAATTAAGCGTGAATCTAATAGATATTACTAGCTTGGGGACGTGTCTATAATAATATATTTTACGATATATATATTATGTTAAGATAGTGGGAGAAGGAAGTATCTTAATGGAACAGTTTATTACTACTAGGTTCCCTGTGTCTCCTCTGCTATGTGCGGGATACAGCTAAAAGATATGTATGTATATATGCTCAGAAAAAACAAAAACGTGTTGACACAGTAAAATGGAAGTTTTTTAAGGCAATATTTACGTATTTCAGTGTTTAGTTGATCTGATGTCAAACAGTCGCGCGGACGTGCCGTGGTATAACAATCGAGATAATTTATGGAGTGACGTGTGAATGTAGAATATTATTAAGCTATTATGCTGAAACTGACTAGTAATGTATACGAGTATAGTATATTACAGTATTTTACTTAAAAATAGTTTTATGCTCGTCTCTCCATACTAGGGTAGGCTGAGTGTACCTAGTGTTAAGACACTCTGTTCATCACTTTCTGTTGAATTTTTGAGACATTGCGTGTTATTTTCAACAATTAGTGAGATGCTGTCCTACGATATCATGATGGCCTCAATTTTTACTTATAATATAGTGGTCCTCTTTTTTTTAATATCCTCGTTTTAATGTCTTAATAATTTATCTTATGAACTGGAAGATAAAAAACAAATTTAATAGATTCACTTAGATGTATTATCAATAGTTTATGCTGCTCGTCATAATTTGAAAGAATGATGATGACACTCATATACACGCATGGTATTATAATATTATAATTAAACGCGAACGCGAATCACTAACCACGTAATGCCTCAATAGGGGGCAGATTTATGTTATTCTGTAAATAATAAAAAATGAAACAAAATTATATTCAATTAACCTACACCAAGCAGCTGTAGTTGGTGAATGTTTTAGAATGAATTTCTATAGTATTACACGAAGTGCGTGCTTGAAGTAATCATAGTGTTGTCAACCGCAGATGCGGTCTGCCACTTTCATATATAACTTATGTTTGTGTTGGTTTTAGTGTTAAAACTACTGAAATATTATTATTGTTATATTAAAGTTCATGGTACATGCTGATTTAATTGTTGAACTAGTTTCTAGTTTTGTACGCTGAAAATATAGTTTAATTTTACAATAATTTACTATTAACTTTAAAAATGTATTTTTTAATTCAGCTTCGTTCTGTATCCCGTGCAGAGGAGGGTAGACAGAGAGAATTTAGTGTTGAAACGCTCCTTGTCCCACTTACACGCTTCAGTTTCTGGAGGCGTTGCATGTTGAGTAGCGACACTCAACGCTACACTTTGGCTCGTTACCAGAGCCAGAATTTAAAAAATATAAAATATTTTATTTCCTCGAGTGAAAGCCGAACCCACAATCACCCGTTTATAGTCCGACGTTGTACTTTATTACATAATATCACTAAACCAGAATTAATAATTTATCTTTTTTAGTAATTCTAAAACATATTTTTTATATTTTTACAGTAAAATAACACAAATACGGTTTCCAGTAAGTACTTATAAATAATTATTATATACAATATAAAAAATATCAATGTGAGTGAGGTGAGACGTGGCAATATTCAAGCTCAGATATGGTAAACCAACGGAAATTGAAGATCGTTGAACATATTGGATACGTCAGTCGAGTTTATCCTTTCAGGTGTTTCCGTCGGCTTTTTTTATAAAGTAAATATAGAAAAAAACCTTTGTAGAAAAGTTCTAGTTATGACTAAAATTAACATTGTATGGAGTTCGTATTCTAGAATTTAGAAATCATGGTAGATATCATTCCTCGTTTGTTTACTTCTGTGTTAGATCCCCAATCGGAGTGGTTTTTATATTTAAAATATTTTTATTTGTACAAAACGCCGCGTTGTGTTTTTTTATTCAACAACATATGACAAATTCAAAAATTTAAAAAAATCCAAATTGTATTACGATATTGATTATTTTGGGACATTTTAACCATTTTATTTACTTTAGTGTCTTTTCATGTATCTTTTAAGCTTTAGAACTGTGAAAGGGTGAATACCAATAGGATGCAGGAAATGCTATTCGACTAATTGGGCTGTCAGCCGCAGGTGCGATGTCGCGTCTGCACGATAACTTATATTTGCGTTTTAGCGTCGGCTTAATTGACAGTCTTACATTGCGCGGTTGTAGAGTATGTAAATCAGTATGAGTCACGAATATAATCTACTAAATTTAGTTTTGGACTAGGATTTTTAGATATTTTTTTAAGAAATAAAGAATGTTTTTTTTTTAGGTGTGAGTTCATCAAGATTTAAATAGTAATTAGGTTTATTGTGTTATGTCGTATTTTATATAAAACATTTTTTAGGGTTCCGTACTTTAAAAGGTAAAAATGGAACCATAATAGGATCACTTTGTTGTCTGTCTGTCAATACTATTTATCTCGAGATGGCGTGGAGGTAACAAGCTCAAATTAATATTATATACTTAGGTATAAATGATAAACTCTAAATTAAATACTTAATTAAACTATTATATACTTAGGTATAAATTATATAGTCGTATAGCTTGATTTTTTTGTGTGCTCTCTTAAAGCACACAAAAAAATCAAGCTATACGACTATATAATATACTTTTATTAATATGTTTTTTGTTGAATTTTGTATGAAATGCATATTTCGTATGTGAGCAGTGTCCTATATGCATTTAGGAAACTGCCCGTAGACCTACAGCTATGAAAATTGCCACAAAGTTTGAACTTACAGAACAAATAAAGGAAAAAATAATCACAAACTTATAATTGCAGTACATTTCATACAAAATGAATGCATACACCCGTATATATAACCTTGTCAATTTTCTTTTCGAGTTTCTTTTTCCCATTGACTTACAACTCTGAAATTATACGGAACCCCGGTAGAGTAGGCTGATTCGCACTTGACCGGTTTTTTTAGCACAGCGCTGTACTCTAAACATCTCAAAATTTCAATTCATTTACTTAATTTACATGAATTATTTATCCTTACACAACAAATCTATTTATATTTTCACATAACGATATAAAATAATTATATTACTGTTATACGTATAATAGAGTAAGCTGAATGTTTGCCAGTAATTAATTGTTTCAATAGAAACACAACGTCTCACTCGGCCCACGAAATCTTATACGACGCCAGATATTCTGAATGGGTTTCATACGAGAATAACATCAAGCAACTTGCCTTAATAATTTGTTCTACTGTGCAATGTTAAAGTGTTACGCTTTAAAGAATTAAATTTATGATAATATATTTAAGATTTAGAAAACTAATAAGATTTTTGTTAAATGTTATTATTATTAGGTCAGTCGTGGCGCAGGGCCATTCAAAATGTACTGCCTGGAAAGAAGAGAACGGAGTGTCTAATACTATCTTCCCTTCCCTCTGCCCCCCTCCTACCTCCCTTCTCTATTCTATCTAGGCGAGAAAAAACGTAAAATTTCTAGTTTTTTTTACCATTTTCTCATCTGATTATGGTGTGCGTTAAGTTCTATAAATTAAACAGTGAAATTTAAATAATATAACATACATATGTTTATTAATATACGAAGTTAAAGTAAAAATGTGAACAACAAATGTACATTACATTAATCAAATTAAAATTATAAGCTTTATTAATCAGCTTTATTAAACATCTAGAGCACTTACGTATATGAAGGGGTTTTCACTTTTATAAAACAATATTAAACTGATCCGCTTACCGACAATAATATTATGATATATAATAATTCATTGCATGGATTAAATGACGTTAACACAACTCATGTTTTTTTAACGTCACGCTGTAACTCGCACTCAGCGAGGTAGGCATAGTGGACCTAGTGTTAAAACACTCCGTTCTCTATTTTCTGCCGAATAATGGAGGTTTCAGAACTCAGCGCTGCTCTTTGCCTCAAAACCTGAGGAAGGGAAATGTAAATGTTAAATATTTCATTTCCTCGAGTAGGAATCGCACCCACGTTTACAGTTTAGGTCCCTGCGCCACGACTATGTTTATATTTATTAAGAAAATGTGTAAAAAAATGTATGTAGTGGGATTCGAACTCCTGCCTCTTTGGAAACCATTTTTATATATATCTTATACGTTTGTTAGAACTAATTTAAGTTGTTAGCATCTTTGTAGGGAGATTTTCACAAATTTCCGCAACCCAAAGATAATTACTTAGAATTATCGTTTTGGCAAGAAGTATTTTTCTTTCCTAAGTATGAAATTGTTATTTCATTTTTTACAAATGTTTAAAAATAATCAATCATACTACATACTTTCTAAAATGAAAATATTGGAGTTTTACGATTTTCCAACAATACAATTCTGCCTACACCGAAATGAAGCCAAAGCAAGCATTTAATTAATACAAACTTAAACTCACAAAATATACAATACTCAATCGAATGTTGCTTTTCTAAAGGCCTAACATAAAATCTAGTGCATATTTCATCTATGATACGCCTAAAAGCCCATTTGTACGGAACAATCGTATTTGCACCTGGCCAAAGACTGGGCGTACCCGTAGGTAGTAGGCAAATAAATTCCAAGTCCGTTCGTCCGTTGGTTTGAGCTTTCAACTACTATATTGTTCATTCGCCTAACATATAGTAGTTCAGGTGGAATATTTTTGACTGATGTTGGTTGTGCGTTTTGAATTTTATAATAATAAATAAGATTGAACTCTTGATGGATCGTCAAGAATAATATAATGGTGGTGGTAGTGATGTATGTTTTTGAATTCTTTATATGTGGGTGTACCACAAAAAGGAAATGAAAACAAAATCGCTACCCTGCGTGGGAATCGAATACACAACCATCAAGTTTTCAGTCAAACAGTACCGTTGCGCTACGACGGTCTCAACGCTACTACTATACTTAAAATCAAATAACAATAATAATAAAAACCATAACAAAAAAAATAACATTAGCAAAATAACTCACTGGCTACCAATTATTCTAGCTCCATTCGGTTTAATGAAATGAAATCTGCGCCACGGTGTTTGACGACTTGCACAGGTGTATTTTCGTTTAATAAGCGCAGAGATGAGAGGTCACCCCTACATCGGGGGTCGCGGACAAAGACAACCGAAGGCAACCTTTTTACCTTTTTCCCTTAAGATAAAAACAGAAAGTGGATTAAATGTATAGATAGCCGTCACCCATAAAGAGATTGAATCGAGATTATCCTAAAAGAAAGAACGGTACGCCGTTTTTTAGTCTAAAAACTTTTGTTTTTTTTTTGGTACAGGTGCCTTAATTTTTATTTCTTGAATAATTTAAATCTGTTTGTTTTATTTTTTTCGTTATTTTTGCAAGAATATTCTACTTTCGGTTCGCTTTCATTGTCAGTTTTCTCTCGCTTTATGCGGGGTTGGGCGGGATTGTAAATATGTACATTTTAAAAAAGCACTTCTGTATTTTTTTCTTGTGAATTTGGGACTCGAAAATCCAAGTATGGCGGCGGGACTACAGATTTTATAGTGAAAATATCACCACCATGTCAGAAAAGCTTTTGTAGATTGTTATAAATTAATATAAAATTAACACCTTAGTAATAAAAATTCTACTATCGAAAAAAATTATAAATGCATTAAAACAATCTTTATTATGGTGACAGCAATGTCTTTTTTTCACGCTTCTACTCTACTCCCCTTTATCCTTTTTCTTCTACGTTCCCTCTGTCGACCCTGCTATATAATAGAACGTAGTATTTAGACACTCGGTTCTCCATTTTTAAAAAATTTTTAACAGAGTAGGCAGAGGGAACCTAGGTTTAAGACTGAAGGTCTCGCTCTGCCTTACAAATTAACATATGTAATGTTATTTGAATGAAACAATAATAAAATGAAACGTACTATAGATTTAAGCATTCATTAAAGCGTATAAACCGTTATTTAAATTATGTTTATTCAATCAGTTGTAATATTTTATGAGACATACGAATGACTGCTTCTTTAACCCCTTAATTTATTATAGCGTGCATGTTTTCCTAGTAAAATAATATGTTAGCTTGTTACATACTATTTACTATGTGAGGCCGGTTGCGACGATAACGGATTCGATTCCCACTGGTAATAAGTTTAAACGCGACGTTGGGTTCCGCCACTTAACACATATGTCTCCAAAATTGGACGGAAAGTGGGCAATGGAAAACTTACACTAGATTAGGTAAGCAAAGATAAGCAAAATGATTTATTATTGTGTCTACAATTCCACATACAATACACAAAAAGTTTTGTTCGTTTTGGTTTGTTTTGTTTCTTCCCTTTAATGTACGAGAATATTTTCAAAACTATACGATACATTTTAATGCACTTTTCATTGATATATAGAATGATTCGAGAGAAAGTTTCGTAGTGATTTTACATTTGTAGTTTTGAGACTAAGAATAATTTTCAAATAAAAATGTATTCCATTTCCCTGTTTAAATAAAATATATTAATTAGAGCTTTTTGAGAATTACTTTATAGAAGTTCCATCACGTATCACTACTGAAATTACGCCTCGTGGGGTTGAAAATTTGAGGTACACTTTTAGACTTGTAGAAAGAAAGAGGAAGGTCCTCTAGAATAACATAATTATGTGGCACTCTACAAGTTTAACAGTATTTTGTCCTAGAAAGAAGTAAGAAGTTCAGTAAGAGCCTTGAGGTGTTTGATATCGACAATTTTAGAGCAGAAAAGTAAAGTCGGGGATATTGAAATTTATTATATAATAAAAATCTGTAGCGCATTTAAAAAAAATCAAATACATCATACTTTCTTACTATATGAATTATATACAACGTAATTTTTGATTTGATTTGATTGACAACGTAATTGTGTGTGGTATTTTTAGATTTTTTTATGAATTCAGAGAAAGATAAGACTCAATACAAAAATATGAAAATACTCAGCAAACCAAAATAAAATTAAAACATACTCAAAACCACAGTCAGCAACTGATTTAATTTCTTAAACTGCTGATGTGAAGCAATTATATAAATTCAATTAAATTCATAAATTATGCATTCTATGCAATTATTTGTCTTTCGAATTCAGTAATAGTACGTCAGAGTATACCTTGCAGTTCGCGCAACCTGACGAAGCTGAGAGTACAAAACTTTGATTTCTTTGCAATTTCAACCGTATAATTGAGCGGATAATATCTTTAGAAGTCCGATAACTTTTCTTTGTGCTCTACAACGACTCGTTTAATTTCCTCTCCATTTTAATTTGTGCCTTAACTGACAATAATTTTCGTAAACTTTCAGCCTTATCTTACTGGTATGACGTTTGGGAATGATGGATCTGGATCATTTTAAGATATCGGATTGATGATTGTTATTCATACATCATTTTATTTTAAAAAATATATTAAATGTTTTTATATTAAATGTTGAAAATTTACGCGGGTTAAAACCACCTAGCTCTATATGTAGATATGGAATAACGAAACATTAACTACGACAATTTTTGCGAATAAAATCAAATAAAAATCCAAAACATTTAAATTACGTTTTATTAAGTGTATTACAGTGTAGATACTAAAAGGTAATCTACAAATTTTTCGGCGTTGAGTTCAATCATTCATCAAACAGCACGCAATGACTCCAGGATTGGCAGAAAGTGGGGAACGGATTGTCTTAACACTACAACACTAGGTTCCCTCTGCCTACCCTGTGAAGCTGATAAAACAATAAATATTTATATAGATCAAGCGGGCGAACCTTCACGGCATTATTTTAATGGAATATTTAAATTATTTCGTACACTTTGCAGTTTAGTCAGCAAGCATTTATGAGAAATAATTCAATTAAATAATTCAATTGAGAATTAATATCAGAATACATTTTTAATTTATATATATATATATATATATATATATATATATATATATATATATATATATATATATATATATATATATATATATATATATATATATATATATATATATATTATTTTATAATATCTCTTTGTTGACTTTGATAAATTATTTTAAAAATGATATTATAATATAGTTACCATGCTCTTATTTATTACCACATTATACTTATTAAAAATGTTGAAGTTACTAAAATTACAAGAAATACACACTTACATGAGCGTGTTTTCTGAAATAGACTAAGTTCATTTATTTCAATAAGTTAAACTAATATTACTGTTTTATTTTTTTTGCTACAGTACTTATTAAAACAAGTAATCTAAAAAAATAAACAATTGATTTAAAAAAAAAACATTTTCACGTCTTCTCCAAAAATGTTCGGATATTTATATCACAAAACACTACTAGGGCTGTTTCTTATATTGGAATATTACAGTTAATTAAAATAAAAAAATATATATTATAAGCGATTTTAAGTTTCCAAGCAATCTGTGCAAAAACATATTAAATACACTTATGAATGCAACTCGCGTCTTTAAAAAAACCCAAAGAGCTTCCAAAAAAAACGTATACATATATATAATATACATACATGTCAAACTGATATAGTCAACGAATAAGTTGTAACAATCGTATAAGAATTCTCACGTAGCTAGTTATGCACTCACCCAAACCCTCAGTATTTATTGTTTCATAAAGATTCATGTTAAATGTCGCAATACATTATAACTTTTGTAATACAAACATTTTTAACTTTAAGAAATAATATTGTTGTGATCTTCAAATCAATCAGACATATTAAATAGTCTTAATTTAAATAAATATTTTATTTTTAAAAAAGGTAAATTCTCAATTAGAAAGTTTAACTAGCTTGATTAGAACGTATTGCTTAGTGGTCAGAGCGTTTGGACGATTTCCGGACAGATTTCCAAGATGCGTGGGTTCACATCCCGCTTCAAATTTATATTCATTTGCCAAATATTTCTCCTTCCTAAGTATGAAATATCATTCAAAAATGTAAAAAATTTCTAAAATAAGTTAAAGAATACTTTACCCATTTACATTCATCACGCGATCCACACCCGGTCAGCCACAGTTTCAACTTATTAAGTATTACCATCACACCCTCATCCCCGTCTTAGTGTACCCGAGTGGCCGCAGTTGGGTAGTACTGATTTTTCTTGAATTTTTAACTTTCTTTAATGTTATCGTGAAGTTGGTGCTGTAGTATGTAATAATCATTTTTAATGGCTGGAAGTGGTTTCTTAAATGTATAGTAGTTTGAGATAAAATGAGAGTAATTTAAGAGATCAGTCGTGGTGCAGGGGCACAAGCGTTCGACTGTAAACGCAACAGGTTGTAAGTTGGATTCTCACTGGAGGAGGATTTTTTCGTCGCTCTGCTAGCACAAAAGTGCGGCGTTGAGTTACGCCACTCAACATCCAATGCCCCAGCGAAGAGTGCGGAGAGCGGGATTTACCGTAAAAACTAGAAAATACATAAATATCACTTTAATATAATTAGTTTTTTTCTCCATTTAGAACTTAATTTCAATATTTTATTTCGTGCAGTAGCATAATAATTAGCCCGACTCTAATTGGACCCAAATATTAACTGTCGGGAATATATTTTTATATACTTTTATATATTATTATATCATTAAATTTAATGACTACGCATTCCATTTCCATAAATAATGTAAGCTCGCTTGTCAAAGCATGTCATTAAGCCTAAAAAGGGGTGCTATGAGTAGTGAGATGGCAAAGTGTTTTTTTTGTGTGGAAAATAAGTAAAATTACTATAAGTATTGTTTTTTTATTACATTTTGTGTACCTTTAATATACATATGTCAAAATATATAACAATTGGAGAGATATAAAAAAATATTTCAAATAATAAATTTTATACAAACTAAATTAAATTAAGCTAAGCGCGGCGTTAAGTTCTGCCACTCAACACGCAATGCCTCTATTTCGGCAGAAAGTGGGGAACGGAGTGTCTTAACACTAGGTTTCCTCTGCCTACTGTACTGTGTACGGGATACAGCGTGAAGCTGAAAACAAAAATTATACTAAAAAAAATATTATATATCTCAGGAACTATTGGTCCTAATTATATTGATTAACGTTGGGTAGTTTTTCATATATTCATAGCCAGTAGAGAGGACTGTATTACTACTAAAATTTGTTTAATGTTGCCCACTGTACGTGTGATCAAAATTAGGTCGGACACAGTTTTAAGTTACATCTCTTTGACCTAGTTTCAAGATAAAAGCTAGTATTATATAAATTATAAATTAAATAAAAAGAAAAAATGAAGCAGTGGTTTCTGTTAACGCATAGTTCCTTAAAAATATTTCTAATAAAAACATCGTAAATTATATAAAAAACGCAATATAATATAAAAAACGCGCTCTGACGCGTTCCTAATTCCACTATAAAAATGTTAAAAACATCTTAAGTCTTTTATATCTTTTGAAGTGCTTTAAAATAGTTTCGTTATGTTTATTCTTTTCTTTTTAGATAATGGACGTTATTCAGTCATTTACGAGTTCTCCAGTAACTCTTTTAATGGATCAACAAAACGAACAATCTCACATTCATAGTCCATAGATTTTGCTTAAAAAATTTTTGTGCGAAAAATTATTTTAACGTCCTTTCACCTAGTATACTGTTTGTCATATTTCCATTGATATTTATTTCATAATTTACGCATAAATAAATTACTATACATAAATAAATAATTAAATTAAAAATGGTTTTTGTTATATTGTTGAGCGTTCGAAAGAACTGGTTGACCCGTTACCTGTTGCTAAATTTTTTAACAACACAGTACGTTACAAGCTTAAATATCCACACCACCTGGACGTAGGAACTTCCTTACACGTGCCACAGAACTGAGGAGAGGCCTCCCTGTGGCAGCATTTCCAGTTCGATATGACATGGGTACCTTCAAAAAGCGCATCTATCTTCACCTGAAAGCCCAACCTGTAGCTCCTGTAGCATGAAAAAACAGCAACAAAAAATACATATTACAACGAAAACTGCCATTTTATATATTATATTTTAAATCTAAAATATTGTCATTTATGTCGTTATTTGAGAACGCAGGGGTCAAAATTTTACCATACTATTACATAACTTAGTATTTACTATTCTTGTTTTCGTCAAAAGTTGAAAATGGATTAACTAAAAATCAATCTACCTCGACGCGTGGCAGCGCCTCAAGCCAAGTTCTGTAACACAGAGCTGGCGGCACCGTAAGTAATTTTACACGAAGCATGTGAAGTCGCTTTTGACCCCTTCATTACTCAAAAGCTATTCTACTTAAACCTGTCAAATTTAGCTCAAACATTGAAACTTGTGATCTTCATATATGTATCAAATTTCATAAACATAACTCAAAACAGTTATTTAGATAATACCGTCCAAATTAGGTATAGAGTATTGACTGGACTATAGACCATGATTCGAAGCCAGTTTCAGATGATCTAAAAAAGTGAAATTTGACATACAATTAAGTAACGGGGCGTAAATAAAGTACAATTTGAGAATTTTACTTTATTTACGCCCCTTTATTTACCGCCGCCTTTATTTTACTTTATTTATTTTTTAATAATTTTCTTATGATGTATATTATAATGTATATGAATTTTCTTTTATTATTAGAAATTATATGTATTGTTCATGTGTCAATAAATAAATAAATATTAATATAAGGAAAGGTTTGCTTGTTTAAATGCTAAAATCTCTGGATTTATGATAAAATATATATTTAAAATTAAAATTCGGTCGTATTGTTTGGTTTATAATACAAAATACGCTATAAAATTCGATGCACACTAGACATATTCATCGTAAGGCAAAATTTTAATACATTTCCTTCAAATTAACCACAATCAAAATATAAATCAGCCACTCAACCAAATGAGGGAGGTTTTATATAATTAATTATTTTGATTCATTAGAACGTTTTCGCTAATTGACATTGAAACATTCATATTTCCTCATTTATACGCCCCTTATAATGTTATTCGGAGGTTTTCTTTTATGTTTTTTTTCCTCTTTTGTTTTTTTTTTCTTCTTTCTGTGAAATTAAGGAAGATTCCACAGAAAGTATCTAAATAACGTATTAGACGATTATTCAGGGAGTCGTAAGCGTAACGAAGTGCGTCGTCAGCATAAATTATTCTGAACTAAAACAAAGTTAAAGTTTTTTATATAGTTTTATGCTGAGTTTTTTCTAGTTCTTTTTGGTAATGTTCGTGCATTCGTTAGTTATATATATACATAGTGTTGAAGCGCTCTAAAGACATTGTTTTTTGAGGCCGTCGTGGATTAATGACACGTACAACTAAGCGGTTGTGGGATGGATTCCATTCGGGAATATTGTTTATATTTTTATTAATTTCTCGCTCTAGCAACAAGCAATGCCTCGGAAATTGGACAACGCAGACGCTATATTCGAGATACAACGTGAAACAAAAATTATTAGTTTATATATAAATTAATAGCTTTTCACTGCACCATAAACGTTTTTAGTTAACATTATTTATGATTAATTTGATTTCAAATTACAATATATTTGTATTCTAATATTTTTTAATTTTGGAATTAGTTTTTAACGGAAAAAAAATTGCAATAAGACTACAGATTAAAAAATACTCCGTAGTCTTATTTCAAAATTTTGAATTATTTTACAAAAATGTTACATATTTCTGAGTATTCTAATAATAATTAAAAGATATATATTTTTCAGCTTAAACTAAAAAACGTTTCATAAACTCTTAAATCATTAACTTAATAAGTTCTTTGAAAGATTTCACGTTTATTACACATTTTAAATGAAACTATTTTAACCGGATTAATCGCGTATATTTAAGATTTTACATTTTCATTTCATTTCATTAACTTGTTTTAGAAATATATTTTCCGTACAAAATAAATATTTTAATATGAAATGTTAATAATTAAAAGTCATTTTATAAACTGAAGCTTATAGCATAGAATAGAGCATTTACATTACCGTTTTCTGAAATTAAGGTACTTGTTGCTTTTTAAAAAATGTGAAGACATTTTAATTTGAGGCAAAACGGGGCGTTGAGTTCCGCCGCGACGCTGAAAAATAACTACGCCATAATAATCTATCATCAAAATATTCACCAAAAAGCTCATCAAAGTAAAAGGATTTTGTTATTAAGATTTATTTCAGCACGGCTCATTTCTGGAAACCTGATCGTTACTATTTCTTAGACGAATGCTAAATGCCAGTTTGTGCTTCGAAAATATGAAGATTGATAGCCGTCAGTCTCGTCAGTCTCGTCAGTCTTAGCTTATCTATTAAGTCAAGTTAATGGTCTTACAAAATCCCGAAATTAAGCAGATGATAAATTATAAGCAGCTGTGTTTGAAACCCAGAAATTAAATGGGTGATAATATTATCATAATGTTTCTCGGTATTCTTCGACTGAGATGTTAAAATTTTGCCCTTTGACGGTTATCGTCGGTTTTGATGTGTTTTTAAATGATGATTTAGAAAATAAATCGCTTATTCATATATGTATATACGAATTTTAAATGCGATAAAAACAGTAGAATAGTGAATCCGCAACTTCTGGCACGTTTTCGATGGTTTTCATGTATCTTTCTGTTCTATGTAATGTTCACGTATATTCAATGTACTTCTAACGATGTGTGTATATATGTAGCTCTAAGAGATTTTCAACCTTTAATTTCTTATCTTTAATTTTATTTGGCAAATCCCTAGCGACTTATTTACATGAAATATACTTTGCTCCGTTCAGTGCAAATATTTATATAGTACGCAGTGAATTTATGTCTTAAGTGTTTTATTGGGGATGAAGCTATTTTATTGAGGCCAGTTGTAGCGCAGCGGCACGAAGTGTCACTGTTATACCGACTGGTTGTGGGTTCGATCCCCACTCGAGGAGATGAAATATTTACTTAAATTTATATTTCCATTTCTTCGCTCTGGTGTCAAGGCAAAGCGCGGCGTTGAATTCTGCCACTCAACACGCAAGGCCTTCAAAATCGGCAGAAAGTGGGGAACGGAGTGTCTTAACACAAGGTTCCCTCTGCCTACCCTGCTGTGTGCGGGATATAGCGTGAAGCTAATTTATATTTCTATTTCATCGCTCGAGTGTCTAAGTTATGCGCGCCGTTGAGTTCTGCCACATAACACGCAATGCCTCCAGAATTCGGCAGAAAGTGGGGAACGAAGTGTCTTAACACTAGGTTCTCTCTGTCTACCCTGCTGTGTGCGGGATAAATCGTGAAGCTTATTTTTTTTAAATTTTAAGCTATTTTATGTAAATAATAAATAAATTATTTGTTGAACATCTTTGAAAACAATTATAGTGAGACAGTAATATATACATTTAAATAAAATTGTAGGGTCTGTCTGTGATTTAAAAATAAAGGTGCTTTAAAGAAGTACGTATATATAGTTATATACGCGATATAAATCACAAATAGACATATATATTTTTTTGTCTGTCTGTCTTTTTGTTTGTCCGAGCTAATCTCCGGAATAGCTTAACGGATTTTTATGAAAATAAACTAAGAGATAGAGAGGGTTGCGGGGCAAAATAGTTCACTTTTCCCCGATCCCGCGGGACAGATATAGACATTTTTATCCGGTGTTATAATTTGTAAAAGTAATTTTAACTTATTTTCTATTCAGTTTCAGGTACATAGAAGATGAAGGTGAAAATGTAATTGAGAATCAGTGTAGTCCAGTAATAATTAAGGTGCATAATGGAGTGTTCCTTGCGAAGCTCCACACAAGTGCTCTCCCTGTGGACGTTGCTCATTGGCAGCTTCAACATAGCAGGTCAGTTAATAAACTTTAATATGATTTATAATTTATTTCACAGAAATCGTTTATGTTATCCAATTTGGCTTTATGATTATATAGAATATTTATTATGATGTGATTATGGTGGTATATCTAGCAATTTACGCAAAATTATCTAATAAAAACAATAACAAAACAAGAATAGAGGTTATTTGAGTATAAATGCGTTAATTGTAAGTTCGATTACCAATCAAAAAAAATATTTTCCTTTCCTCGTGCTGGTTTCAAGAAAAAGCGCGCCACGCCTGTCACAATGTCTCTACACGATTGGGTTCTCAGGTTCCCTCTGCCTAACATGCTATGTGATACACCGGGAAGTTGAAAAATAATAAGAAATCCTTTAGTCAAGTATCGTTTATTTACTCACCTTGTTAGGTATATATGCACGACAAAACATACGTAAATAAAAATATATAATAAATAATATTATCTCTATATATAATAAGACAGTAAAAATATTTTGTCTGTACATTTACTAATTTTGACTGAAATGGATAGAGACACTTAAAAAGAATAATATATAAAACAAATATTTTTTTTACGAATTTCTTGTCTGTTTGTCTGTCTATCGATATGTATGTCATATTTTTCTCTGAAAGTACTGAACCGATTTACTTAAAAGTTTCACCAATAGCTTTGTTTGTTTGTTTAACTCAACGTAACTACTAAAGCTTGGTTCATCAAAATCGGTTCATTAAAAAAAAAGTTATCGTCGTTTGAACTCATGGCATTAGTTTGCCTGCGAATTTTATATAGCAATCGCGCTGGTAAGATTCTTGGCCAAAGAATGACATTCTAAACGTCTTGGTTATATGAACTGTCATTAAATACAATAATTTTACATACAATAATTTTACAATTTATACAATAATATATTATATACAAAAAAGTAAACAAAATTGAATTGTTAATGGAGATTACCTTCATAAATCATAACGGTTAAGTTTAAGTCGTAATTAATTCAACACAGAGATAAAGAACGATTTAATCTTCAATGAAATATCCAGTACATACATAGATTTTTTGGTTAATTCGTTCGTTTGAAATAAATCTATATAAAAATGTCTAAAGCATCCTATCTACGTGTACACTGTAATAACTACATATTTACCAATTGTACATTTATCTAATAATATATGTAACTAATTTAAAAACTGTTACAATGTACAAGAGTTAATATGCAATTATTACAGTTATTTTACAAAGAATATTATGAATCATTACCCAAATCAATAATTTAACATTTAAAGCTGTTTCTGGATATTAAATTATTCACTGACATCAGCACATTTAACAGAGTTTTAAAATTATGATGAGACTTACATAACATAGATAAAAAGAATGTAATAATCCAAAAATATATACGTATAATAAATAATTAGCCTTATGTGTATTTTATAAATATCAAATATCAACATTAGTCGTATTTTTTAATTCAAAACAATCAAAAATTCTTATAGTAGTACGATAATGTAGTAAAAAAATAACATTAGAAGTCATTATAGTTTATCAATCAATTTTATTTATTAAATCAATAATCATGTAAGTTCAGCGGGCGAAGCCGCGAGCGGGCTGCTGTATCACACACACACACTGAAACACAGTTAATCATATTAAAAACATAGTTAATTGTATTAAAAACAGAGTTAATCATATTAAAAACATAATTAATCATATTAAAAAATATTTTAATTTATCAGAAGCTATACGGCGTTAAGAACTAATTGCAGGACGATGTGTCACGACACTAGATTATCTTTGCCTATTTTTTCTTTGCATAATTGTTTTTGTAAAAATCTATAAATCCCCACCGCCGTGTGTTTGTTTTATACGAATCCTCTTGGTATATTTAAGTCAAATATGAATAAGAATTGAAAATTTTGCGTCCAATTAAAATCGAAATTACGATTCTGTAATGTATCTTACTTGTATAAATGTTTTGTCAGCTTCCTTATTATTTTGGAATTACTTAAGGAAGAAGGTTGTTTTATATGTTCGTTAGGGTTTTGGTTCTTTGATTCAGCGTACAGTATTAATATGCATAAGCATATATTTTGTTATTATAGACTAAATTATACATACATATATTCAGTGATACAATGATATATATATGTAATATATAACTTTATATTTATACATTTTGAGGCCAATCGTAATCGTCGCGACAGATTGTGGGTTCGATTCTCATTTGGGCAAATGAAATATTTAATATTTTCATTTTCTGGCTCTCAAAACGAGACAAATTTCGGCTTTGAGTTTGATTATTCAACACACATTGACTACAAAAATTGACGATGTCTTAATGCTACCCGACTATGACCGAGATACAGCATCGGCTAACTACATACGTCCGAAACTACACAGCGTATAACAGAAATTTAGTACAGTTTTATTTAGGAGTGTTGAAAAGTAATCATTTTTTTAAATCTTGCAATGTAAAAACACAAAATTATATTTAGAATTTAAAAAAAACAAATCATCTTCACGCCGTATCCTGAACCTAGTGTTAAGACACTCCGTTCCCCACTTTCTGCCGAATTATGGAGGCATTGCGTGTTGAGTGGCGGAACTCAACGCTAAATTTTATAATTTAGAATTATATATAGTATGATAAGAATCATAGTTAAATCCAGGCAAATATGGTTGTGGGTAACATTTATAGAAAATCGCAAAGAAAAATACAAACGCAAAATATCAGCATCAATGACAAAATTCGCAAGAAACATAAAAGGAGGTCTAAGTTCGTCAAAGGCATTAACAATCAGTGTCTACAAAAATAGGGTACCACGATCCTACTAATGAAAATAAGCAAGAGTACTATCTTGTAAATATTCAACAGTGCTCGGACTTAAGAAGGAATAATAAACTTGTTCTTTCAATAAGATTAACAGGCAGTATTTTTTTCCTATTTCTAAGATTTTAGAACAGAATATATATCTTTTTTAGCAGGCTAGGCAGAAGTAACCTGGGAACCTAGTATTAAGATACTCTGCGCTTATTAAGACATTTCCGTTCCGCACTTTCTGCTCATGATTTGTAAGAAATAATTCATCTCCCTTGGTGGAAATCAAACCTACAGCCGACGCGGTTATGGTCACAAGCTGTGCTGTTAGGCCACCACTGCAACTGCGCCACGACTTCGTTGTTATTTATATAATAAATATATAATTTAATTTACTTTAGTAGGTACATCCCTAAAAATTCCGCAATCTATTTACTTATAACGCGAGGCTGCCCGTTTTTATTAGGCGTCAGATTGCACTTGAATATTCAATAGATACGGAACGGAAACGGTGGCTAATTTTCATTATGTTGATTGTTGCACTCTGGATTTTTTTTTTGATAAATTATTTTCTTTAGTATATTTGAAATTAGGTTTTTTTATGTACTTTTTTTATAATGTGTTTTTGTTTATAATAAACTTTATTTTCTTATCTACGTACATTCCGCAATATGCCTACATGTTGAATTACTCTTCTTTTTGTTTTCATGCGCAAATATTGCGTATTCTCTAACTAGACACCATCGTGGCACAAGCATGTGACTGAAAATACAACTGTTGTGGCTTTGATTCTAACTTAGAAAACAAAATATTATTTTTTCATTTCGTTTCTCTGGTAACCAAGCTAATCGCGGCGTTGTGTTCCGCCATTCAATACTCAATGCCTCACAATTCATCAAAAAGAGAGAAACGGAATTTTCTTAAAGGGGACGGAGTGACTTAACACTGGGTTCCCAAATTTCCTTTGCCTACCCTGCCATACATGGGATACGGCGTGAAGCAAAATAAAACCTATTTGAACCTACTTCCTCCACACACAGCTCGATAACTTAGTAATATAACCTCTACAAAGCTAATATTCCAAAACTTAAACTTTGAAACATATTACATTGAAGAAAGTAAAAGAGCAAGAACCTTATTACTCTACCCACGTTTATGATCCCTGTTAAGGTCTTACGTCGTAAAACCAAAAACCTAATATACCCAGTTCTAGTTAGTTTGAAATAACAAATTTTCAAGTAACTTTATTACGCCGCCTATATATTTTATAAAATCTGCCACGAAGAGGCGTAGACTAGTTTTCATATATTTTCTGAGTAGTCAACTTTTATTACTGGTTCATATAAATTTTTAGCTTTACGCTATATTTTGTACATAGCAGGGTAGGCAAAGGGAACATGAATATCTAGTGTTAAGACACTTTGTTCCCATTTAGCCACTTCCATTTCCCACTTTCCTCCGAATTCTGGAGGCATTACGTGTCGATTGGGCGAACATAAAGCTGCGGTAAGCGCAGTTCTCGTTACGAGAAAATGAGAATATGCTTGAAGAAGAGAATTGCTCAAGTGTGAATCGAACCCACAACCTGTGTCGTTTATGGTCGCTCGTTTGTGTAGATGCTCTACGACTGGCCTTAAAGCTGATTTAGAAATATATATTAGCAGGTTTATTCAATTTCAATATGTAAAATGCACCTTATCAATACAGCTGAGGCACCGTTAACCCTATTACCGGCAACAATACGGCTTTCCGCATCCATCCCGAATCTTCTATCTTAACTGAACATACTTCCCAAATACACCACTTCATTAAGTAGGTTTTGAAAAAATTAGAACTCTTAAAAATATCTTAAAAATAGTGTATAATAATAAAATAACAATTTTGTAAATATTACAGATATTGCAAATCTTAATATTTAAAATGTTATTATGAATTTGAAAATACACTATGACTATAAACATTTAATCGATTTGATATTATTAGAAAATTTAATCTAACGAATGGAAGCGGTTTAATCAGATAAAAGTAAAACCTTAAATAAGACACGATGCGAACATCATCTAAATTAATAAACTCAATGCCTTCACAATTATGTTAACTGCTACTGGGGGCGAAAGAAATTATCGTAGAAGCTCCTCGACCGTACTAAATGTATTATTGCGTTCTTTAAAGGGACCTATATTTTTATACAATGTATAACGTAGATTAAATTTAAGTTATTGTTTGTAAATATTGTTATTGTTTTCCATAATCTTAAAACATAGTGTTAAGACTCTACGTTCCCATTAAATCCTCACTTTTCAAATTCTAGAGACGTTCTTCAGACTTCAATCAAACACTTGTGCCCTTGAGCCTTGACTGATCTCTATGGTTCTGTTGTAATTATTATAGAACAAATAATTAATACTTATACATTATTCATACTCTAACTATTCATATTTATAAATCAGAATGATAATATAATTTATTTTTTTTTTAAATTTGGAAGATTTTTAAAAAATTCCGCTATTCAAAGCTATTTACTTAGAATTATCGTTCAGCTAGTGACATTACTATTTTGTAAATATTTTAGCATCTTTTAAAATGTACTTTCACTTAGTAAAAAAAATTCTAAGTAAAACGTGTAAAAACGAAAAATGTCGACGTAGCTCGTTGAGAACATATGGCTTAGTTGGTCAGGGTGCTTGGACGTTTTCCAAAGAGGCGCGAGTTCCAATTCCGCTACTTTCAAATTTTCGAATCGTTGAATAACACTTTAGAATATGTTGAACATATCTATTAAATTAATATATTCAATTCTTCGCTCTAGTGTGGACGCAAAGCACGGCGTTGAGTTTCACAACTCAATGAATTGGGCGGGAAATTAGCAAACGGAGTGTCTTAACACTAGGTTCCCCCCGCCTTCCCTGCCATGTGCGGGATACATTGTGAAGCTTATTTATAATAACTGATTTAGTTATAATTTTCCTTCCCCCCTAAATTAAAAACGAAGTCAACAACCACTATATCACAAAGGATTAATATAATCAGAAGTGAATAAGGGGGAGCGTCGTCAGTGCAACGTAAAATTATAGCATAGTTAAATCACGGTAGGAATGCCGCCTCAGATTGCCGGGAATGTGGGCCTTTGAGCGGTAGCGGTATGCAAGCTTTGATATAATACAAGGAGTTTCGGTTTTTATATCGAAAATGTTCTTTTTTACTAACTGTCGGGTCTGTTTTAACTGTGCACGTCTTTGGTAAATTCCTCGGAGCGGATAAAATGGAATTTTCAGGGGTCTTAAATATTTTTTATGTATTAAGTTGGTTGTGGTAACATTTTTGTGCGATATGATTTTTGCAATGTTAACTATAGGGGTATTTTTTTATTATGAATTTGTTTGTTTATATTTTTGCTATTGGGATTAGTGTTTTTATTACTTGAATTGAAATATGTTTCTTAAGTAAACGGACATTACTAATATGCTTATCAATCATTGGGACATAAGCATAAGCGTATATAAAAAAAATGTAAATGATTCCTAAATAAATAAATTGTAACAAACATATAAGAATTTCGACGTAGCTCGATGAGAACGTATGGCTTAGTTGGTCAGAGCGCTTGGACAATTTCCAAGAGACGGAGGCTCAAATCTCGCTACGTTGAAATTTTTATATATATTCTTTGCTAAGTGTAGAATAACACTTAAAAAACCGGACAAACGCGAGTTGGGCTCGCTCACTGAGGCTTCCATTCAAAAGTTGGGGATCTCAGGTTTTTTTTTGAAATTCAAGCTTAGCTTAGTCAGAACCCTTTCGGTTTTAATACCAAATTTTACCTTTTCAGGCTACTATTTGTGAGGATTTAACCACAAATACGTGAGAGACAACAACATGACCTTATGATTGTTTATTTTTTCCTTTAATGGTCCGGGATTTTAAAAATGTGTAAAAATATATATAGTTACTAATATAATTTTCCATAACATTGAAAATAACATATAATTGCAAATAAAAGGAACTATATATTATGGAATCAAAGGTAATTGCAGCATATCGACAGTAATGACCCGTGTTATTTATAGTAATCTTTTCACACTCAGTAAAGAAAAATATAAAAAAAAATTTTTTGTATTAATGTATCGTTAATGTACAGAGATAGAAAAAATATAATTAATTTTCATTTCTTCACTCTGGTGTCGAGTCACAGCGCGGCGTTGAGTTTCGCCACTCCACACGCAATGCATTTAGAATTTGGTAGATAATGAGGAACGGAAGTGTCGTAACACTCTACCCTGCTCAGTGCGCGATACAGCGTGAAGCTGATACTTAATAAGTACTAAGGTTAGATTATCTTAGTTAAATTTGACTTCAAAATCGTGGCAGGAGAAATATATATGTAAAGATTAATATATTCATATATGACTAACTCAAAGGAATTGGCGTCGACAGTGGCGTGGTTGAGTTTCAAGTGTTAATGTTGTGGTTGCCATTAAAACTTCGACTTTGCGTTTGTGTGAATTGCCCACTAAAACTGAATATTTAAGCCAAACTAAAAGCTTCTAACTATAGAAGCTCAAGTGTAAATGTTAGAGCAGGTTCTTGATCTTTGTTCAGTATAGATTTTATAATATTATTGTTCTGTCTTTTGAAACATACTAAAGATAAATCTGACAAATTAAAATACTATAAATATAAATAATAGCTCCCTATACATATCAACACTGGATTAACTCACGTGACTTTTAAATGATGGGTCTTAGATTTAGGATTTATTTCACGTACACCTCTGAATAAGCCGGCTTGTTCTTTAGAAATCTATGAATTTATTTATATATGCTTATAGTCTCTTAAGTATTCTATGGTCAGGACTGCTGTTTGCGACACTAAACCCTTCCACATAACAGTAGGGGTTCACCAGGGGCTCTTAGTCCGTTCTTATTCAATATGGTGCTCGATACTGTCTCGGCTCACATCCAAGACCAGCCTCCATGACTGATGATGTATGCCGATGATATGGCACTCATTGATGAGAACCGACTGATGCTGGAGCGTAAGGTGAACCAGTGGAAGGGTACGCTTGAGAA
This sequence comes from Heliconius sara, assembly GCA_917862395.2. NCBI lineage: Eukaryota > Metazoa > Arthropoda > Insecta > Lepidoptera > Nymphalidae > Heliconius > Heliconius sara. The sequence continues at coordinate 2,717,972 of OU860796.2, read as the reverse complement.
CGGCGGTCTTAAGCTTAATGTGTCGAAGACCGAGTACATGGCCTGCGGGAGTCCGGACTCGAGCACTATCCTTATAGGACCTGAACCAGCCGTTAAATCGGAAAAGTTCAGGTACCTTGGATCCGTTATGCACGAGTCTGGAGGCATCGATCACGATGTCTATAGCCGGATAAGCGCTGCTTGGGACAAATGGCGGGAGGTCACTGGTGTGGTCTGCGATCGCAGAATACCGTCCAAACTTAAGGGTCTGATATACAAGAGCATCATCCGACCGGTTCTTTTATATGGCAGCGAATTTTGGCCAGCACTATCTCGGCACACTCAGGAGCTTCACGTCACGGAAATGAAGACGCTGAGTTGGATGTGCGGCGTAACGCGGTCTGACCGCATACGCAACACATTCGAGGTAGTCGTGGAGTCCGTGACGTAGCGGATAAGCTCCAAGAGCGTCGCCTGAGATGGTTTAGTCACGTTACGATGCAAGGGCCTTGCTATGTCAGTCCCTGGAGTGAGACCTCTCGGACGCCCAAGGAAGCGCTGATTGGATGTCGTGAAGCAGGACATGAGAGCCAATGGTCTAACGACCGAGGACGCTAAAGTCCGTGCAAAGTGGAGTAGGTTAGTAGGTAGTAGGAAGGGAGACCCTGGCAAAAGCCGGGACTAATGTCCGGTAGAAGAAGAGAGTCTCTTAAGCATGTCAAGCAAAATTTTACTGAGGAGAAACAGAGTGTGACCAATCTCATTATAGTAATATTATCAGAGGCAAAATAAATAAGGCGTTCCTCCCTTTCATTGCCTATGCAAGACCATAATGTCCAACAATGTATCTTAGGTCAAGTTCATTTCGGGTAGCTCCTTGGTATTTAAATTCCCCAGAATAATCAAAAGTTCCCTGTTTGGGGCTTCGCCCAAGGAAAGATGATTACACATACATACCACAAACCGACATCCATATGCATATCGTATTTATTTTTATAGATATAATTCTCTCGCTAATAGAATTGTAGCCGAGGTCAGCACTGTTCCATATTTTTGGTTAGCAATAGCCACTTCAGTAAAGCTATTATTTTCGTTTCCAAACTGATATAAGGTATATTTTTCTGCATGGAAATGTCCGCTATCTTTCCAGTGAGTTCTAGTTCACTTTCCAATATCTCAAGTTTGATGGCTTTGAGGAGATCGCAATACGTAGGAAGTAGAGTAGGTACTACATGTTTTATCTCTAGATCATCGAAATCTCTTTAAAGTTAAGAATATGTACGAAGAAAGAATGTGTTGATAATTATATGTTTAACTTATTTTTAGTATGCATAGTATATTTGTCCGTATAGAAGAATAAAATAAATTCTTAAAATATGCTAAAGAAAAGTTTCAGTAAACCTTTTCAATTATTACAATACACAATAAATAAATGCACAATTTCTTAATTTAAGTATCATGAACATTGCATTTTGCAAAAATGAATCCACCAGGAATTTTCCCCAATGAAAATGAATCAATAAATCTCCTTTTAACTAAAATATGCATCACCGACGTACAATGGATCGTCTCAGCTTACATATACGTAGATCATCTTTTTAATCCTCACAAATAATCTGCATTTTCATTTGCAGTAAAAGAACATAACGGTCAATCGGGTAACAAGCGGGAAATATCACCTCATTCCATACCTCTGAACTCAATTCTCTAAGAACACCGGAAAAAAATATGAATATATGTATGCATATATGTAACTATAAACGCAATAGTTGTGGATTTGATTCCCATTTGGGGAAGAAAAAATATTATCAACTGTTATTTATTTTTCTTGCTGGTAACAAGGCAAAGCACTAACTTAAGTTTCGTCACTTCGGGAAAAATTCGTCGGAAAGTGGGAAATGGAGTGTCTTAACACTAGTTTCCTTTTGCATATTCTGCTATATCGTAAAGGTGAAAAAAAATCATTCATGATCCACGATTGACATTTGAACTCAAAATCTAAATACATATAGTCTAAAGTAATATAATTAATTGGCTTAGAATGTAAACCAACTAGATCTGTTTTTGTGGCTATATACCGTTTTTATGTCATTAAAAAATATTTAAAAAAAGCTGAAATCGATAATTTTTCTTTTCCAAGTGTGGAATAACAATTTAAAATGTTAAAAATATTCAATTACTTTATTTCATATATCAAATATATTTCTCAACAACAAACACAACAAAGACACTACCAACTATTTTGCCGTCACCAAGTAAAAAAAGGGAGACGCAAAACAACAATAAATTCAATACCGTGCTGGCCGTCACTTATTATCCTGAAGGTCACGTTATACGAGCCGTGTTCGCACGTACGCCGCTTTTTTATTGTTTCACATTGTTCTCTTTGAAAATAAATCCGGGCTAGGGGTTGCGTGCTCTGTATATGTATTTTGCATGAGAAAAAGCTACTTTGTAGGGGAAGGGGTGCGTGATTTTTGTTGTATATATAAATATAGAGAATTTATAGGCGTAGTGTGTAATAAGTTTTATTAGAAGCTACCGTTTGGTGGAAATGTCCTTGACACTGTTTTTATGGGATATAGGAGCGGGTGGAAATTGTAGTTCGCTTTTTGGAGTGATATGTTATAGTGCAGTGTTTGTCTGTCCCGCAGTATGTAGAGAATATATGTGCTTTAGCGCTTACTGTTAACGTCGTAATATTATCCTCTTTTCAATTCAATTCGTAAAAAGGATTTTTTTTAGAAGTGCCCTAACACTAGCTTCTCTTAGCTTAAAACAATTACATCATGTCAATTGACTGGCAACTATAAGGTAATAAAGAAATCGCTATGTAATATATTATATGAAGATGCGTGTCAAATATACAAAGAACAGTTGATATCCTTTAGTGTGCAATAAGATTTATTAGTACCAGCAATTCAGCGAGGAAATGTCCTTCATACTTTTTTATGATACATAAACGAAATGCACTAACACTTAATATTGGGGCATTATAACTAACGTACGCGCTATTATGTTTAACCGCAGCTATAAACGCTTGTATTGAATGTCGACAAGTGCTGTAGTACTTTACAGGCTACCTGTAAAGCCTTTTAGGATTCCGTACCTGAAAAGATGAAAACGGAACCATTGTAGGGTTATTTTGTTGTCCGTCTGTTCGTAGGTCAAATCTATTCATCTCAAGATGGAGGTGCCTGCAAAATTAAGTTTGTCAATTTTTATAGGTTATTTTTATAGGTACTTTCCACTTACCTATAATCTTGAAATTGGTAGTCGATGGCCGAGTCCGACTCGCACTTAACCAGTTTTTTTTCTCATAACAACCAATACGCTAGGTACTATTATTTAAATGGACGACAAAGAGTTTTTATAAGAAACAATTTTACAGTTTCGCTTCACGCGACCAAACATTTTATTGCAAAGATTTTGACCTACTTCTTACACTAACTCATTCTTAGAAAGCTTTAATTGAGTGGAAAAAAGTAATTTATAAATCTTTTCTGAACGTTCGATCGATATTATAACTTAGATATTTGTATATATACGACGATGCGACGACGATGCAATATACGACGATGCGAGGCCAGTCGTGGCGCAGGAGCACAAAGTGTGACTGTAAGACCGACTAACCAGTCGTGGTTTCGATCCCCATTCGAGGAGATGACATATTTACTTAAATTTATATTTCAATATCTTCGCTCTGGTGTCAAGACTAAGCGCGGCGTTGAGTTCTGCCACTCAACACGCAATGCCTCTAAAATTTGCCAGAAAGTGGGGAGCGGAGTGTCCTTACACTAAGTTCCCTTCTATCTACCCTGCTGCGTGAGGGATACAGCGTGAAGCTGATTTATTGATTTATTACTGGCCTTAGTTAACATAGATTAAAGTATTTCAATTACGACATCCAATTGTCAAGCAATTCGGAAATATAACGACATTTTAAACTCTGTCTAGCTAACATTATATATTTAAGACAAATCGAAGATAAATAATTTAATAATAAATTTAAAATTTAATTATAAGCACTTATTGACAGTTAACCCTTGAAAACCGTTCAGAATTAATCGCTCGCAAAGTTTAACAAGCGGAGATCCAACGATAACGGCTCAAGTATCTGTTAAATTATTATAAACGAATGTTAAATAGAGGCCGTCGTGGCGCAGTTAGACAAGCGTCTGACTGTAAACGCGATGAGTTGTGGGTTCTATTCCCACTTAGGGAAAAGAAATATTTGATATTTTAATTACCTCGCTGTGGTAGGTAATAAGGCAATGAAGTGTCTTAACACTAGGTTCCCTCTTCCTACAATGTAATATGAGGGATATAACGTGATACAAAAGTGTTTAATAGATATGTAGATTGTACATAGATACCATTATAATTATCGTTTTAGTACCGGTGTCACCGCAAACCGTATAATTTTCATCGAATATACTGAAATTGCTTTCGAGAATTGGAATAAGTCGAATGTACCACGACAATTTAAGATCGTCCTCCTGTGAAATTAGAAGTCTATTTGTTTTGTTAAATTATTTTTAAGGTTGTTTTAGTATGGTATATTTATATATTTTGTAGATATTTATTACTAGATATTTTTATTGATATGGTTGTAGCTTCGATAAATACTCAGAAAAATAATAAATTATACTTTCACTTCCTTGCTCTTGAAGACAAAAACGCGGCGCTAAGTTCCGACACCAAGCACGCAGTCTCGTAAAATTGGTGATAAGCGCATCAGCTAGTTTGCCGTAATTGCGTCACAGACAGACAGACAGAGTTACTTTCGAATTAATAATATAAGTATGGATGTATCGTCAGTCAATATTAACGTCCCGGTTAAATTACAAGGGCGACAAAACCTAATAGATTGTGTTTTTGTTTCTTTGTACATAAACGATGTTGCAAAATCTCGTTTTGTGTTTCGTTCTAGAAATATATAAAACTAGGATATTAGAGATGCCTCTTCTCACGTTTTTGTTGATAAAAACATGCCTTATGTTACTCTAGATGTAATATTGCTACAGTACAGATTTTTTTCGGTTTAATCGTTACAAACATACAAAAGTACAATTCTTTTCTGTTTATTATATTAATGCAAATTACCTAACCTAATTTTCATAATTGCTTTAAATGAGAAATAAGTATATAAAAAATATAATTAGTTTATAAAATAAAAATGTATTATAATAAACCAATTTTTGTTTAAAAGATATACTTAAATCATTAAATTATTCTATCAAAATATGTTTTTAATTAAAGATATTCCCACATTTGTCTATAATTTATATTAATAAAAATATGTTAATATTTTATTAATATAAATTTGTGTTTATTTATTAATTTATTTTCAGCTTCACGCTGTAGCCTGCATATAGCGGGATAGGAAACGGGATCTTGGGAGCCTAGTGTTAATTCTTGAGGTATTACGTGTTGAGTGACGGAACTCAACGCCAGGCTATGCTTCGTTACTAGAGCAAAATGAAATAAAATATTTAATATTTCATTTCTCTGAGTAGGAGTCGAACTCACAAACGTCGCGTTTGCGTACTAGAATTATTCTATTATTTAAACCATATAATAATTCTTGTACACCTTCAGGGCGTAAAAGAGTATTTTTTGTCAATAAAAACGATAGCTGAAGATTCAATCTCCTCTTGGGGAAATATCATTTAATTTCTTATTTTCTCGCCTTTCCCCAACATATGACAAAAACCCATACACATTCCCATATTATTAAAGCAAACTTACAAATCCTATAAAACTGTATACAATTGTAATTAAAATCCATATAATCTTAGCAAATAATGGCGTTATTAAAAGAACGGCAATGCCCAACCGACTCACCTTTTCTATTATTTATCAATCTCGTTTGTACGCAGAAATAATATTTGCTCTCTGGTCCAATAGGCCCTGTAGGAGTCGAAAAAACAACTTATTTTCGTTATCTAAACCAACGGGGCAAACTGAGAAACGAATTACTCCCTATTCTCTTAATGATTTAAGAATACTCTTTAGGTTAATATAACGGCGGTCGTTAATGATTTTTTGTTTTTATATTCAGGTTTTCTCATTGTTCTTTAGGTTTTTTTTAGAAATATTGAATAGTTGCCATGGAATAATTCCCAGTACCGCGGTTTGTCTTATTTTTTTATGTCTTGAGGCTTTAGTGGCACAGGGACACAGGTGCGTGCGACTGTATCACGACGGTTGGTAGTTCGATTCCTACTCGAGTGTAACTAAATATTTTTATTACATATCTCGCTCTTGTGACGGAGCAAAGTGCAGCGTTGATTTCCGACACTCAACACGCAATGCCCCATGAATTCGATGGATTGTGGAGAACGGAAATGTCTCACTGGGAAATGGAGAGCCTTGGCTCCATCCTCTGTGTTATGAAGTCAATTCCAACTCGAATAAATGAAATATTAATATAAACTCAACTTCACGCTTTATCCCTAACGGGGTAGTCAAAGAGAACGAAGCGCCAAACGCAACGGTATGAACGGTACGGTGAAGGACGGAGCTACAAATATGTAATATAAAATATTTAAATTTCTTCGCTGTGTTGTCTAAGCAAGGTGCGGCGTTGAGTTCCGCCGCTCAACACTCAATACCTCCAAAATTCGGCGGAAAATGGGGAACACAGTGTCTTAACACTATTCTCCCACTGCCTACTCCACCCCTGCGGGATACAGCGTAAATCTAAAAAAAAAATAATCTAAATCAAGAAGCATTTCCCAAAACAAATAGAGACGAATTACATATTATTATAGCATTACCAGTCAAGAATGTCGGAAACACGAGTCAAGCGGCTGTGCTGCATTTGACTGGGTATTCAGGTATTGTTGAGTGAATTGGAAACGAGTTGGTTGCTTACCAATTTTCAAAGCACAAAACCAGTATTACATGTACTGGTTGCTATAAACATTGTATTGTGCTTTTGTGCAGCGCCTGGCCTGGAAGACTTTGGTGACTCGGTGTAAATTAAACGTTTTGTGGTATTTGGGTGGTGTTGTATTTACATGTGGACGGTGTTTTTAAATAATTATAATAGTATATAATATTTTTTGGTAGTAAACTTGAGTTTTTTAAGTATAGTTTAATTATTTTTAATAATATAAACGAGTTTCATTTGAAAAAAGAGTTTATTTATCCACTTTGGATCGATCTGAGAATACTTCTTTACGGATTTTCCAATCTGTTTGGGCTATTGAACAAAATCATTTAAATTAAGAATATACTTGGATAATATTTTAACGTAATTGGTTCAATTAATAAGCTGTAAGCGTGAGTTTGATTCCTGCTCAGGGAAATTAATTATTCTGGCAACAAGACCCAAACGTGGCGTTGGGATTCGCCACTTGACACGCTACATCTCAAAAATGAGGTGCAAAACAGGGAACGGAGTATACAGCAGGAAAATAGAAAAAAAGGCACAATTACTCATGTTTCCACATCACTGAAAGTATGATTTCAAAAAAACTATTGTACATTTCCAATGTGCAGTTTCTATAGTAGTTTTCTTTTCTCGTCGACTTCATCCGCACTTGTATCTTATGGTGCGCTTTTGCGTCTCCAGCTCACAACTACATGCCGTTCAAAGGGTAAATTAGCGATTTAACTTTGCATAGATATTGCTTGAACATACTCCAACCGCTGTTTTCTTGCGTTTTAGTATATTTGTTTTTTCAATACTTTTATTTTCATACGATCCTCCTGCTCTTTGTAGTGCTTGTTGAAATTGCAATGAATTTTATTACTATTATACAAGTATGTTTTTAGTAGCGGAAGCTGTTTTAATAGAAATAAGAAAAATATCTAGTGAGGAAGTTTTATAATAGTTTCTTAGTGGATACTTTTATTAAAACATGTTTTAAGAGCTCTCTTTAATATTATCTGGACTAGTTTCGAAGAATAATGTAGTACATAATAGATGGCTATTTAAATTAAATTTTATATTAATTTACCTGGTTTATAGCTAAGCATATTATTACAAATTTTAATTATTTATTAAGATTTTGCAATTTATTTAACAAATTGATGAAGCCAGTCGTGGGCACTTGATGAAGCCACATTTGTGTCCCTGCAGACACAAATGTGCGACTGTGAACGTTAACGTAACGTGAACTGACAGGTTGTGGACTCGTTTCCCATTCGAAGAAACGAAATATTTAATATTTTCACTTTCTCGCTCTGATAACTGGGTAAAGCATGGCGTTGAGTTCCACCATTCAACACGTAAGTAAGTGTCTTAATGATAACAGTGTCTTATCATTAGGTTCTCAGGTTCTGCCTACCCTGCTATGTGCTTACAAAAAATTATGAAGCAATTATGTTTTTTTTAAATTATGTTTAAAGTAAAAATATTCAAATAATATATACAAAGTTTCTATTTACTTACATTTAAAGAAAAAAATATTTCATAACGTATTCTACAAAACCTATAATTCTATAATGAAAATAAACCAATCAACAGAAACTAAACGTATCACTGCCACCTGTCAGTTACCCCTGAGAAACGCTACGTAATTGTTCAGATGCGGCGCGCGTCTTGATACAGCTGTTCGAAGAAAACTTTTGATTTACTTCGACGTTGCAGTTTCGTTGTGCATGTTAGTTACTTAAGTGAGTGTATCGATTTTTTGTTTGTTCTTGTTTTAATTAGAAATCGGAAAAAAAAACTATAAAAAAATATAAAATTCTTCTTTTACTTAGTAACTGTCATTGTCAATGATGATATTTTGCATTCAGACACTCATTAGGAAAGTTCTCCTTTCACGAGTATCATTAAAACGGAACGTAAACGAAAATCCTTACGGGAACGGAAAATCACAAGATTTTACCTTTTTTAATTTATGTAGATAATTGTAACATGCTATTATTATAACTCTTATATATAAGTGGGGAACGGAGTGTCTTAACACTAGGTTAACTCTGCCTACCCTACTGTGTACAGAATACAGCGTGAAACTGATTTACTTATTTGTAGTAGTTAAACATTAATAAAATTTGTACAGTAGCTGTTTCACATTGAGCGTATTTGATTGTAAGCACAATGATCTACGATACGTAAGATTTGATCTTATTGGAGGAATAAATTATTTTATTTTTCTTGCCCTAATAAAAGAAAGCGGAGGAATAAATTATTTTATTTTTCTTGCCCTAATAAAATATATATATATATATATATATATATATATATATATATATATATATATATATATATATATATATATATATATATATATATATATATATATATATATATATATATATATATATAATATATATATATATATATAATATGTACGCAACTTTGCTTTATGCTATATAGAACCTAGAAAATTTTTCTTATGATAGTCTATGGTTAATCCAGATTTAAACTTATATTTATAGCTGAGGTAGGAGGGCCTCGCGCTGTCCGGTGTGGTCTTTTACTAAGTCTTTTACTAAGACGCCTTAGTAACATGCACGACTGACTTTGCGACGTCTCATGTTATAAAAGAGGGTTTCTGACAAAGATAATATAGTTCTTTTGACGATACAAGGTAAATCTACATATTTGCCTTGCAAACTGGTGATTTATCTGTTTGTATCTCAAACAAAAATGAAAGGAAAAAAAAATATATAATAAATTGTTTAAATATGCAAATCTTCTTCTAAAATTATTCAGCTTTTTTAAATAGTGTTATATAAGTATATAAAAGATATCAAGGTAAAGGGAAAATAATGAAACATAAAATATACAAAAAAGATATATTTTCTGGTATTATTCACGAAAGTATCTAAACCAGTTTTTACTACGAAAAAAAAAAGCTCCTATACAATAATTCACATCAGTATCTCCTTAATATAACAATCAAGATATCACGGCACGATTTTCTTTTACCACGATTATCTGTGTTTCTGCATTTTGAACCTTATTCTTATTGTTTTAAGGTAAATATAGTATAGATGTGTAATTTACGAAGTGATAGACCATTTACACGTCACGCCACGACCTCGGCGAACCGCCCGTCATCCACGTCAAGGTACAATCAATGTTTTAATAGTGAACACCGTTGAGACAGCCTCGTTATAACTTAATTAAAAGAAAAAAGCAATTTCGCGCTGTTCACCGTTTAATGTAGGGTAGGCAGAGTGAACTTAGTGTTAAGACACTACGTTCATGTGTCTTAGCTTGATTTGAGTTCGACTTGAGCTCGAGATATTGCGTATTGAGTGGCGGGACTTATCGCCGCGTTTTTTCTTTTAAACAGAATAAAGTAAAGAAAATAATTCATTCCCCCGAGTGGGAGTCGAAACTTGAACCGTCGCGTTTATAGAAATAAACGCTATGCCGTTGTGTCACGACAGCCTCAATTTTGATGGGCTTAGTATGAAGCGTATAATCGAAAGCGTCGTGGTTCAGCATCTGACAGGAAACTCGGTTGTAAGTTCAATTCTACTTGTAGAATGATTTATTTTAATTTAGTCCGTTAATAAAATTCCGTTTCTATCAATAGTCATCACTTAGGTTCAATATTAATTTGTATTTTGTCTTTGTAATTGATACCACAAATATAATATTGTGACAAAGCCACTGTAAACATAGCAGCCGCAACTTCAAAACAATTCGTCAATTAAATTTAGTACAGCCACCCTCTATTAAGGACCCAATTTATCAATTTAGAGTATATTCTACACTAGTATATGTATATATGTTTATATTTGATATTATATATTGAGGCCAGTCGTGGCGCAGTGGCACAAGCGTGCGACCGTTAACGCGATAGGTTACAGGTTCGATTTCCATTCAAGGAGATGTAATATTTGATATTTTTATTTCTTCCCTCTAGTAACGAGATGGAACGAGATGAGACCGTAGTTGAGTTCCGTTGCTCGAGACGCAATGCCTCAAGAACGAACGGAAAAGTCTTAATGGCAACGGAGTATCTTACACTAGGTTCCTAGGTTCCCTGTACCAACCCTGGTATATGCGGGACAACGTGAAGCTAAAAAAAATCGAAACATTTTCTCTTAGTGCTTCCCTACACTCCAACAAATAATTCCAACGCTCTACGCCGCGTAGCGTGTGCTACTTTTAGTCACCACGTAACGGAAGAGTTTTATATTTACATAAATGTATTACATTTATGCCGTGTGATCCCGGCCTAGAATAGGATCATCCTGGTACTGGTGGTGTCGTAAGAGGCGACTAACGTACGTGTGGTAGGGTCACGTCGCCAGCAATGACAACACGCATGGGCAGACTCGACCGACTCGACTTTATAGCATTTTCTCTGTTCTGCTTTTTTTTTATTACGGCGTCCCGAGCGTGCCAATTGAGCACAAAATCACTTCGCCAATGTCATGTTGAATGGAGAAAACACGAGAGATGTTGTACGGCGAAAAGAAGATAATATTACACAACAGAAAAATGCATGTTTAAAAGAGATCCAAATAAAATACTGCCTTCGCCTATAAAAAGAAAATATACAATATATAAACAGAGGGTTAGTAATAATACCTATTATTTTACATCAGTGTTAGTTTATAGTTGAATTTTCTCATATAATTTTCTCATACAAAGAAACTATCGGTTACGTATGTTTTGTATGACTACCTAGAAATTGTCAACTATGTTCCAGTATATGAAGTATAAGCAGCTTAAATCTGTTAGTTCACTAATTATGTATGCATTACCTTCGAAACCTCACCAAATTGTATGTGAATATATGATATTCGAATGATATGATGGATGATAATATCATCTGAATATAAATTTACTGGTAGGTTTATGATTTACTAGTTTTTACCTACGGCTTTGTCCGTCGTTGAAGGAAAATAGGTTAGGACTGTATATGAAAGATATGATACATTTTAAGTAACCAAGTTAAGTTTGACGGTAGGTATAGGTTTTTTTAACCATTTTTAAAGTGTAATACACTTAGGAAAGAAAAATACTTATTAGGAAAACGTATAAAAATTTGCACGTAGCGGGATTTGAACTTGTGCTTCTTTGGAAACCGTCCAAACGCTCTGACCAACTAAGCCATACATTCTTATCGAGCTACGTCGAAACTGTTATACGCTTGTTGCAACTTATTTATGTTGTTAGTATCTCTGTAGGGAGATTTTTACAGATTTTCGGTATCCACAGATCATTATTTAGAATTATCGTTTGGCAAGAGAGAATACTATTTTTTTAAAGACTAGTTGTATTAATATTTGTATAGAAACAATTATATTTTTTGGATTCGAACTAGTAGTGGCTAGTAGTGGTAGTATATCAAATGGTAGTGGATTAGAGATCGTAACAATTTATAATTCGAACTAAATAATTATAAAAATAACAAGAAATAATATAAACATACAATATTATTATTTATTAAGACTATATATAATGTTAACATTCGTTTTTTCAAATATACTTCCCAAAAAAATATTTATATAACATTATCCTTTTCACAATTACCTAAAACAAGGACCCATTGTATAAGGCTACGGATTCTATACGGGTACGAAGCCCAAAGCTGACTCAGTACTTTCTAATATGATAGCTAAACTTATTTAGGTCCACGTTGCCATTTCGAGCGTGGTATCAAGAATTAATTTTCTTGTTTATAGCGAAATTGCCTTTTGCTGCTCCAGATATTGAGGAATATTTACGAAATAAGCACTGTATAAGGTATAATTTACAATATTACAGTATGTTGTATATGTTGCTATTAAAGTATTTGGGTACCTATTGATTTTGCAGAAGAAGGTTATATTTTTTAGCTTTACACTGGAACCTGGGAACTTAGTGTTAAAACAGTCCATTCTTATTGAACCGGAATATAATTGAGTGGCGGAACTCAACGCCATGCTTTGAATCATTACCTGATTGACGAAACGAAAATATTACATATTTAATTTCCTCGATTTTTTTATTTCTTATTTAATAGGAAGCCAACGTTGTATATAATAATCATTCTTATGCTAAAACAAATGCAATCTTAAGACACTACAACATAAATTGTATACCGCACTTAGAGGCTAACTTGACGACGCATGAATTAAAAAAAAAGAGAACAAACACAATACAAATCATTCTTTGATATTACTTACACTTAAAATAAAAAGTTGTACATTAAAAGAAACAGAAAACAAAAAAATTGTTATAATTTCAACTATTAAAAAGCATAGTAAAAAAAATCCGAGTTGGATTCGAACCCACAACCTGTAGTGATTAGAATCACATACTTGTGCTCCTGCGTCACCACTAGTCCTCCATATAATATAATACAATATCTATGCATAGTACTGCACATAAAATTCAACAAGGAATTTTTGTAGTTTGATTTACCCACAGAAATAACTTGCGGTTTTATTTAGCGATTTCATCTTTCATAGAAACGTGTGATGGATGGATTTATTTTAGTACTTTTGCATTCATATTTTTACGTAAAACGAGAATTTACACCAGTGACGTGCTCGCTTTGACTACTGTCATACAATTCTAGTACTATATGCCGCTTAAGATGTGCCGAGGTATCGTTTTTCATTGAATAAATTTCGTAAATAAATATAGTAAAGAAAATATTTTTTTCTTACATATTTTATAAGAGATTTCCTGTAGGAGAACATTAACAGTGATAAAGTCGCCTTTGAATTCTATAGTTATATTCCTACAATTATTGTGTTAAATATAATTATATAGAGTCTTTTTATTTTCCTTGTGACGCTTATTTTGTCTATACAATAAATAATTTGACATCAGTTGCGGCGCATTGGGTTCATTTCTCATGAAGGGGGAAAGATTTTTTTTCCTTGCGCTGGCACCGATACAAAGAGAGGTGGTGAGTTCCACCACTCACCACGCAATGCATCGAGAAATTCACAAAAGACTATCCTCTTTCTAGGTAACAAAAATGTTGCCGCTTGAGGGAATTCTTACGGTATTTTTCTTACAAATTATTTTCTTTTTCGGATGAAGCTTATAAGGAACATTTACCATTTTTTAAACACAGTATAATTAGAATTTCTTCAGCCCACGTTCTGGTTCACTTAATATTTCAAATGTATTCGTTTTCGTCATAATCATAAAAATTTTGATTATTCACGTCTCATCATGATTTAATCATCCCAAAGCGAGACATTAAAAAATCCAGCAATTGCGAGTTGGACTCGTCCGCTGAGTGTATCGCGTTCCAATTTTAGGATTGGAAGTCAACAGAAAGTATAACATATAACTGATTTAATAATTTTTTCTATGAAACACTTATATTTTTTCCCCTGTTTTGGATTATTTCCTGGATTTGTAACTTGTCATTTCGTGGCAAACTTTATAACTTCAAGTTCACGGAAAATACCTACAGGTTAGGCACGCAGGTGACATAAATCAGAAAGGTGATGTAAAGTTTGAAGTATAGGAACGAACATCGTTTTTTTTTCCTTCAATGATTTTATGCCATCATGAACTTTACAATAGCATCGTATTTTAAGGTTACTCCACCCGACAACAGTTTAAGTAACATAGTCGTTTGAACTGACAAAATTTGTTATAGGAAGGAATTTGGAAGACAGTTCTGGTATAGAGACAAGAATCCAGCCACGGTGTAGAATGTCAAATGCGATCAAACTTGCCCCGGAGTTGCGGCGTGCACTAACAATTTGAGTAATTGCATTGAATTATCTATTGTCGGTTACAGTTGTGCAAGTTACTGGGACTCGCGGTATACTACTGTCAGATGGAAAATATACTTGCTATTGGCTTATTGAACTGTAATAATAGTTAATATTAGATATATATAGAGAAAGTGCTTTGTGTTTAACAATATTAAATGGCTGTCAAATATCACACAAAGTACCTCGTAACAAGTCCATTTATTTATCCATTTCATATAAATTTATACGCGCTAGACAGATATAAGACAATAATCCATCAAAATGAATTCTACTTTTAAAATATTTATTTTATTTTAATTCTATAGTAACATTATTGTAAAATACGTGACTATAACAGAATAACCCTCAAAATATCCTAGAATAGATTTTAATTACATAAAAGACTTATTTAGGTAATTCTACGAGAATAATACTTTTCGAGTTTAATTTGGTAGAGAAAATCAAAATTCATGCTCCAATACAATCTATACAATGAATGTACTTGTTTACCAAAGTCACGAAATCCCTAAAATTTACATTTCCAGATTGAGTCGTCTTACAATCAGCGTTTCGTGTTCTGTATCCTAAGCCTTTAAAGCTTTCACCTGGGATGGGGTTGAATATGTACTGTTAGACTCAAAAGTGTGTTGCTTTTAAAATAAAAAAAAATAATAAATCAGCTTCACGCAGTATCACGCACACAGCAGGGTAGGCAGAGGGAATCTAGTATTAAGACACACCGTTCCCCTCTTTCTGCCGAATTCTGAAGGTATTGCTTGTTGAGTGGGAGAACTCAACGCCGCGCTTAGCCTCAACACCAGAGCGAAGAAATGCAAATATAAATTTAAGTAAATATTTCATCTCCTCGAGTGGGGATCGAACCCAAAACCAGTCGATTTTACAGTCACACTTCGTGCCGCTGCGCCACGACTGACAACTGGGTTGCTTTTAATTGTATAATTATACATTTTTTGTTATTTATTTATTTATTTATTTTTAGCTTAATGCTGTGTCCTGGCAAAGCAAACTAGACAGATGGCACCCGGGAGCCTAGTATTAAGATACTCCGTTGCCTTTAAGACATTTCCGTTCCTTCTTTCCGCAGAATCATGGAGGCATTATGTGTTGAGCGGGGAAACTCAACGCCACGATTGCCCACAAAAAAATTATACAATTTTTTAAATTTTGCCTTTTCTGATCAATCTACTTGATTTTTTCTATGGATATGTACATAAATAAATTTCTCATTTAAGTCTACTTACAGAAAAGAACTTAAAATATAAGCCGTTTCTAACAAAGCTGGGGTAATAACAAGTTATAAACTAACCAACACTTATGAGGTCACGTGGGTCATATTGATAAGGATCAGTCATTATTTTTTTGCAGATTAATTACACCTTTTTTTAATTGGACCAATTCATACATCCCTATTACAATACCCCCGTTTCCTCTGTAATATTTGATTTTTTTTAGAAAGAGGGCAAACGAAATTTTCTCGAAATAGAATTTGTTGTATTGTACCTACATATATTCATTTGGCGGTCGTAAATCTTATTACATTAGGAGTGATGTACTTCCTTATAGAAGCACATTTATATGAAAGTATTGATATTGTATGTTTTGAGCCAGTCATGGCACAGGGGCACAAAATGTTAGTGTAAATGAGAATGATTGTGGGTTCGAATCGAGGAAATGAAATATTTATTAAATGTATATTTCCACTTCTTCACTCTACTACTCTAGTGTCCAGACAAAGCGCGGCTTTGAGTTCCGCAACTCAACACGGGATGCCTCCAGAATCAGGCAGAAACTGGGGAACGAAGTGTCTTAACGCTAGGTTTCCTCTGCTATCCCTACGGTGGTGCAGGATACAGCGTTAACGTCGTTGATGATTTAAGCAGAGTAATATTTAGATTATTTTCAAGCAAACGCGATGTTTATGTGCTCAAATTTAGGAGAAATATCGATAATATATGTATGTGTGTAAAATAATGGGTTCCTGCCCTAAACATACCACGTGCCCTAAAATAATAAAGGAGCCCTGAAGTAAGATAACAATTGTTGTTATGATTTAATACTTGTCGAATACCAATAAAAGCAAAATCTTCAATAACTTACTATATAATTTACCATAATAGGCAGGCACAAGCGTGTGACTGCATACACGACGGTTATGGGTGCTATTACCATTCCGGGGAATGAAATAATTAATATTTTCATTTCCCCGTCTAGAAATGAGGTAAAATTACGGCATTGAGCTCCGCCACTTCACACGTAATGCGTAAAATAATTAAATAAGCAACACAACAAACATAACAAAACATCAATAAATTTTTATTTAATAAGCTTTATCAAGAAAATAATAGAATTTACTATCACCACAACTTTGCCCATAATCATAAAAAGAGAAGGAACTATTATTTAGACGATTTCGTACCTAATAACAGATAATTGACTTAAAAAGACAATTTAATATATTTGAAATGTATTTAAATTACACATTTATACAACAAATTAACATAGTAAAGTGAGTAAGCCCCAGTACATCCTGCGCCACACATCCGAGCAGTCAGCTCCACGCTTCGACCGCAGCCTTCAGTTTACAAACCACAATCTTAAATAGAGTCGACTATTTGTCAAATGTTACAAGATCCATTATTCAGGACCAACAGCGCTAAGAGAATTCTGAAGTATAAGCAGTATACCAATTATAAGACGGCATCGTTTCAAATGCTAATTCGTTGGTCCCACGAATAATTTTGCTTTCGAAATTTCTGTGTACGTTTGTATGTATGTTTGTTTGTTTGTATGGAAGTATTGGAAATGGTAATAGTAGGGACGATATGTTTGGGGTTTTAGTTGTGGTTGTAGTATTTTTTATGTTTTGTACGATATACTTGTAGCTAACAGTGTTATAATAATTTGAAAGCATAATTTCAATTTTTACTATTTTTTTTATTATCAAGAATTTTGAGGCTAATCATGGTCCAACGGTACTAGTGTGTGACTCTAGCCGCGACAGATTGTGGGTTCGATTTCCACTTGTGAAAATTGAATATTTAATACTTTCATTTCCTCGCTCTGGTTATTACCATTAAGCAAAGCGTGGCATTCGGCGACTATTCGACACGCAATATACCTCGTCTACCCTGCTACGTGTGGGAAACAGCGTAGGTGACTGTATATCTAAATGGAATGACTGTCCATCGAACTACCGTGAAACTGTATACAAGCTATCTATGCCTAATTATATCAACATTATTACTTAAATTTTTTTCCCAAGAGGGAGTATAATTTACAAAATTTAAATTAATGGATCAGCTTGACGGTGTATCCCACACACAGCACGAATTGCAGTCTCTCTGCTTATCCTGCTGTGTGCGGGATAGGTACCTACACCTAGTGTTAATTAAGACACCCAAATTCTAGAGGCATTGCGTGTTCGATAGCAGAACTCAAAGCCGCGCTTTGCCTCGACACCAGAGCAAAGAAATGAGAATAAAAATTTATGATGAGTAGGGATCGAACCCACAACCAGTCGCGTTCACTCACACTTTGTCCCCCAGCGCCACGACTGGTAAAATTGACGTCAGAACGATATAATTGCGTTACAACATTAGCGAGGTATATCGTGGGCATAATAATGACAATATAAGTCCCTCGTTCGCATAATCTTCGTCTTAGAGCCACCGTTTATCTAAATGCAAAATGTTATATCTTAAATTGTAGGCTATATGAATTCTAATTCATCCCAGCCTTATTTAGTTTGACGTTATCTTTGTGTGTTTACTTGGTTTGTGGTTCGTTTTGTATGTGTGTGATTTAATATGTTTCTATAGTTTAGATAGAAAAGTTTGAGAATTTTAGATATATTTTTAGCTACGAAATTAGAAGGGAAACGATGGTACTACATTCGATTCTCACTCAGGAAAGTTAATTATTTTCATCTCTGGTGACAATATTAACCGCTTGAGTTTCATTATTCGATAGTTGGACGGTACGCGGGGAACGCGATGCTTTAACAAAAATGATTTAAAAATGATTATATTTGTCAAATCGGAAATGAAAATACACAACAGTACTTACTTTTTTCTTTATTTGTAGGTATTGTAGTTGGTAACTTTGAGAATAGTAACAAAAGGGTTTTTGTCCTATTCTTGTTGTGTAATCATGTATCTATTTTACATACATCTGGAACGAGAATTTACTTATTAATAGTATTTGAGGCCGTCGTAGCAAAATGTGACAGACTGTAAATGATTTTTTATTTATTTATTTAAAGCTTAATACTTATTTGGATAACGTATAAAAAGTAAGTTTAGATTAAGGTCTTAAAAATGTTAAAAAAAAATTAAAGCTTTATGTTAACAACAACAACTACCGAGGAGACAAAACAAAAGAAAAATGACAAACAAATAAAATAATAATATAAACAAGAGCCAGCATGCAAACTATCTTACTATTATACTTTATACTATATATTAATTAAAAATAAATTAAACCAAAAAAATAATTTAAAAAAAAGGTAGGCCACTAGGCATAGTTGTTGTAAGAATACCAACGCTGATTCTCAGTGGCCGTCTACGAAAAGACGCGCTTGCGAACGAAGCTGTTTAAATGTGGATTCTATTCTTATATTTTAATAATATTATGCCGGAAAGCTGTTATTTTAGTGTTTTTATTCAAAATTATATTGGTATGTCTTTTAGTTGTCAAATTATTATCAGTACTGAAAGATTTATATATGGAAATAAAAAAACTTTTCTTCGTAATAAATACTTTGATGGACAGACACATTGTCTCTACAGTTTAACTATATATATTAGTTTTAGCGCCACTACAAGGACTGAAAGATATATCACCTATTTTTATTGTAAAAAAAGTTACACCAAAAATATTCTATTTTTGAAATGTTTGTTTTAAAAGTTTACATTCGTTCAATTCCGAACATCACTAGCTTAGCTTAGCTGTTCTTTGTAAGTTTTTATATACATTTTGTTTATTTATTTTGTTTTTGTTGTATATTCTGTTCAATTTTAGTTTGGGGAAGGAAGGAATTTGTTTGTGGCAAACACTATGTTTGACCACAAACAAATTCACATGTATACATGGGAGCGAACGGAAGAGAAAAGTATGATTGACTTATTCCTAGTGGATCAGCGTATTCGAAGCCAAGTCATGGACACACGAGTGTTTAGGGGTTCTGATCTGGGAACAGACCACTATCTAGTAGTTGCTAGAATAAGGGGTCTGTTCACGGGCTGGCGCAACTACACGAGGTGTCCAGACTTGGAGTCGAATTATCGCATAAGAAGCTGGAAGCTTCAAGATCCACCAACTAGAAAGGAATATCAAGAAAGAGTTTCCAAAAGGCTAGACAGCAGTGAATCTGGAAATGGAAATATTGAAGTATGCTGGCAGAACCTTAGGGATTGTATGAAGGAAGCAGCGATAGAGGTATGTGGTAAAGTTAAAAGGGGCTTTAGTAAAAAGCGTGATGAATGGTGGGATGATGAAGTGCAAGATGCTGTAGAAAGAAAGAAGAAGGCATGGCAGGATTATAAAGCCTGTGGCAAGGATAAAAGTATGAGAGAGATAAAAAAGAAAGAGTATAAGCTGCAAAAGCACCAGACGAAAGTACTGATAAAGATGAAGCGCGAAAAGGCAGAGAATGAAAGAGATGAGAGGTTAACGAACAACTTCAGGGAAAACACGAAGCTTTTCTGGCGAGAAGTTAGTGTTTCTCGAGGTTGCTCGCTAACTTGTAGAATGAAAGGGGTGCTTTCGAAGGACGGTGAAATTCTAACAGAAAAACCACACGTTTTGCAGCGATGGGTGGAATTTTACAAGGAGATGTATGAATGTGATGACGCCTCAGTCTCAAGTAGCAGCGAAACGCTGAGTCTTGATGTAGCTGATGGCGAAATCAGTGTAAAAGAAGTTGAGTGTGCAATACGAAGTCTGAAATGTGGTAAGTCAGCGGGAGCAGATGGAGTTACTGCCGAGATGATCAAATATGGTGGGCCACGCGTCTTGGACTTGTTCTGGTTTTTGTGCAATTTATGCTGGAAATCAGGGGAGGTCCCAGACGATTGGCGAGGTGCGGTCATCGTGCCTTTGTATAAAGGCAAAGGTTCACAGATAGACTGCGCAAACCATAGGGCTATCAGTTTGATTAGCTTAGGTAGTAAAGTTTATGCTAAAGTTTTAGCGAGAAGAATGCAAGAGAGATCTGAAAGGCTGTTATGGGAGGCCCAAGGAGGCTTTAGACCTGGAAGAGGGTGTATGGATCAGATCTTTTCCCTCCGCATGATCACGGAAAAAGTTTTGGCCGTTAACCAAAAAGTTTTCTGTGCTTTTGTGGACTTGGAAAAGGCGTTTGATAGAGTTGTCAGAGCGAAATTATGGGAGATACTACCCCGGTACAATGTGAGTGGACCCTTGTTGCAGGCTGTAAAGTCTCTTTATAGAGACCACTCAGCCTGCGTGCGAGTAGGAGCTGGCATGTCGCCCTGGTTTGACATCCGATCGGGTGTTAAACAGGGTTGCGCCATGTCAGCTTGGTTGTTCAATTTGTATTTGGATAGCTGTCTCCAAGGAGTGAAACAAAGTGATATAGGAGTGAAAGTAGGTGACCTGAATGTGAATTGCCTGCTGTACGCAGATGATGCAGTGCTTATTGCATCATCAGAGTGCGAGTTGCAGGCATTGGTCACCACTCTGAAAGAAGAGTGTGAATATAATGGTCTAAGCCTCAATGCGAATAAGACAAAGGTTCTGATTTTTGAACGAGATGAAGAAAGGACGGAATGCAAGATCAGTGTAAATGATAAGATATTAGAACAGGTGAATGAAGTGGTATATTTGGGAAGTATGTTCAGTAGAGATGGAAGATACGAGATGGATGTGGAAAGGCGTATTGCTGCCGGTAACAAGGTTAACGGAGCCTTGGCTGCATTGATGAGACGGCGAAACGTCAGCACAGCTGCGCGTTTGGCCGTACACAATGCAGTTTTGGTACCGACCCTGTTATACGGCAGCGAAACGTGGGTATTACAGAAGAAGAATGAAAGAAAGATGAATGCTGTGGAGATGCGATCTCTTCGTAGGATATGCGGAGTCAGCCTAGCTGATCGAATCCGCAATGAAGAGGTACACAGAATGGCAGGTACCAGCGAGGATGTCACGGTGAGAATGAAGAAGAACGTGCTCAGCTGGTTTGGGCACGTCGAACGAATGAGCGAGGAAAGAATGGCAAAAAAGATTTATGATGGAAAAGTTAGTGGTAAGAGAGGTAGGGGGAGACCTCGGTTGACCTTCGAAAACACAGTATCAAAGATACTGGAGGAAGGTCACGTAAAAAGCATGAGGGTCCCCCGGAGGGCATGTATGAAGAGGTTGATGACAGTGGACGAGGCGAAAGAGGTATGTAGAGACCGTAGCGTTTGGCGCTCCGTTCTCTCTGACTACCCCGCTAGGGATAAAGCGTGAAGGTAAGTTAAGTTAAGTTAAGTTAATTTTAGTTTGACGCTTTATCCTACTCACAACAGATGTGTGAGATATAACATGAAGGCAAAGGAAACCTAGTGTGAAGACACTTCGCTCCCTATTTTAAGACTGTGCTGAGTGATGAAATTCAACATTGTGTTAACAGAGCGATGAAACGAAAATAAATAAATTTTCTGGGTGGGAATCGAACCCAGACAGCTTCATTAGATTTTATTATTGGTGTAATATCTAGTAGAGTATAATATTATTATTTTATATAAATACACTAAAGATATACATACATATAAAAACACGATAACTTTTATGATTTCGCAGGCGAATCCGCGTTTGCGACGCTAGTATTAACTATATTGAATTAATGACGACCTCGTGGCGCAATTAGGGCGTGCCTGACTGCACACGATGATTGGATAATTGCGAGTTCTAATCTCACTCGAGAGAATATATTTAATTTGTAATAAAATATATGCGTTTTCTCGATATGATTTAATGTAATTTGGGGTCCCTCAAACAAACCTTTATGTTTTTAGGTAGGAGTCCTAGTTGATTCATCATTCAAAACCCGAGACATTTTGAGTAACGGGACTTAACTCCATGCTTTTATTTAGTAGATCGAGAAGCAAATATAATTCAATGTAGCGCTATGATAGTATTTGATGCCTGCAATTAAACTTGCGTTGAAAATTTTATTATAATTAAAGCATTTTCTCTAAGATGTTGACTATTGATGAGTCTTTTGATTTTATGTCGAATACTGGCAAATGCTCAAGCGGATTTTTATATTTCTAAATAAGAATTATACAATACAAAGTAGTGGAAATAGTTTATTATGTATTTTTATCATAGGTTCCAGTTTTTAAAACACTAATGTCCTTCTCATGTCTTATAAAATTATACATAAATAAATATTTAAATCCATCCAGAAAATCGAAAAATGTTGGTGAAATCAATTGAAATTGGAGAAATCGATTTTTTTGTTAAAATAATATTTTTTTTAATTTTATCATCATTCACACTTATATATGTCAATGTCTG
This sequence comes from Heliconius sara, assembly GCA_917862395.2. Classification (NCBI taxonomy): domain Eukaryota; kingdom Metazoa; phylum Arthropoda; class Insecta; order Lepidoptera; family Nymphalidae; genus Heliconius; species Heliconius sara. Next base: position 2,694,815 of record OU860796.2, on the reverse strand, counting down.
TCTGCCGTGTTACTTATAATAATAATTGTAATTTATTTTACGTCAATAATATAGCTATTTATATGTATTAATAGTTTCCTTCGTTTACGTTTACTTACTATTTTTGTTAATTTGGATTAGTTAGTTACCTATTCTATTATTGAGAATTTCCTTTAGTTTCTTTTACTTATTTTGTTTGTTCATTTTAATTACTAATATTAAGTATTTCCTTTATTTTTTTCTACTTATTATTCTTTTTCACTTATTTTGATCATTTTTTACTAATCGTATTGATAAATGAAAATGATTTCATAAACATAGTTAATAAATATTTAGTTTAAGCGAGCAAAGCCGCGCGGATTCGCTAATAATAATATGAAATAGAAATAGCAATATGGCCCTTATGAAAAAACTACTAGCTAACTGAATTTATTAACCTACTAGCCACATCGTTACAGAAGCTACGCTCATACAGTGTTGTTAAAGAAAAAAAGTGCGAGACGAAATAAATTACGGAGACGTTACATTCAGTCAACTACTTGAACTAGTTCAGTAATGAAAGAAAATGGTTTCAGTAATTAAGAAAACGCTTAGCTGTTACTCGTAAAGAATAAACAACCATATATCTATGTTATTTACGATTTTAAATATGGTAGTGTTTAAAGGTGAAGTTGTAAATGTTCGTATGGGTATGAAATGGATTAGCTTAGATGTGCTGCTGTATTCTGTGTGCATTGGGGTAGTCAGGGAAACTTGGGAACATCGTGAAGATTGAATTGGGAACATTTCCAAGTGTATAATAATGTTTTATAGGTAGAAGCATCGGCCTTGCCCAACGAGGGTGACAACTATTTTGTGTTTAAAAATTTGTGTGGTCAGAACACCTGATTGGTTTCAAGGAGTTGACCCCCGCTTTGTTAAAATTTTTATACGTTTTCTAAATAAGTCGTTTTTTTTACTAAATGTGGAATATCACTTTAAAAATCTTAAAAAGTATTTAATACTCAATCATTCTTTTTTTTATTATGCTAAAAAGAGTCGAGGCCTTTAGTAATTTAAAAAAATATTGTATAGTATTCTTTAATATTTAAAAGAAAAGAAATTAATAATTTCTAATGACGCAAATTGTATTCAATATATAAACAAAGTGTGGCTATTTCTAAATCAACTTAGCCTACAACCACGTCACACGTACGATTATATATGGATATTTATTTATATCTGAAGAAAAAATGTCTAAGATTTTTTGTGTTAGTATATAAAGCTACTATTTATAATAGTCGTTTTTTAAAATTATAACAATGCAGTTTCATCCTTTATATTAACGGATTATTTTTATTTAAATAGAAATAGACATCTATTTTACTAAGCAAATACGAAAGGCAAAATTAATTTTCGTCTACACAAACTATCCACTCAAATTTTGAGACAATATGTGTTCAGCTACGGAGCTTAACACTGAGATTTGTCTTGCAAAACGAACATTACCAGTGCAAAGAAATAAAAGTATTTTTTTCTCCCGAATGGAAAACGAACTCACAAACGTCGCATTTATTATTGCCCTAATTTAAGCACTGCGCCACGAAGTACGAAACACTTAAGACATTAAATTTTATCTTAAAGAACATTTCGTGTGGAAAAGACAAGGAATTAGCGTTAAAATAAACGTGTCACCAAGTCTATAATTTGTAAGCAAGACACGCAACAGCAGTGCATTGTCACGTAAAACTGTGTAAGCCTTATATATTTTGATACGCCTTTATTGCGAGTTTGTTTTTTTATTAATAAAATATTATGGAGCCAAGTTCAAAGTAATTTAATGTTGAACAGTCGTTGAACATATTTTTTTAGTTTCATGCCTTCTTATATAAAGCAGAGTAAGCTGAGGGAACTTGATAACCTAGTGTTAAAACACTCCGTTCCCGTCCTTTACTCTCCATCGAATTTTAATAATAAGTCATATTAATCCCGAAAATATGTGTAATGTAAAAATCGCATGCAATATTTACTTAAATTTATATTCCCATTTCTTCACTCAGGTGTCAAGGCAAAGCGCGGCGTTGAGTTCTGCCACTCAATACGCAATGCCTCAAGAATTCGGCAGTCGAAAGTGGGGAATGGAGTTTCTTAACATTAGGCTCCCTCTACCTACCATGCTGTGTGCGGGATACAGCGTGAAGCTGGTTTAAAAAAAATCTCAAATCGACTTAACCTTATTTTCCCGTACCTAAAACTCAAAAAAGCATAACAAAATTAATATTATAATATATGCAGTTTTATACAAATATGAAACACTAACGACCGTAGTGGAACTTTTCCTTCTCAGAACTCTTAGTACATATATAACATTTGCTATGTAGATATAAGCCTTAGCTTAACTTATTCGGGGCTATTCGAGTTCCTACAGGTAATCTAATAAAAACATATTCATATGTAAATTCATTTTAAATATATCACATTTTAAATATATAAAAGAGTAGTTTGAGATATTTTATTCTTCACTTTCCATATAATTAGATTAGAGACATTGCGCATTTAACGGTGGAACCTAACGCCGTGTCTTATTTTATGGAATCGATTTTTTTGAAAATAATTTGTAAAATAATCGTTAGTAAGAGTAGATAAACATTTTGCCAAAAATATTGAAAAACTGTTATTTGATCTGACATTAAAGGCCACGATTGTATGTTTGATTTCCACTCGGGGAGATGATTATTTTCATTTATTCATTCTGTTAACAAAACAAAGCGCGGCGTTGATTTATGCTATTTACTACGGAATGTCCAAAAGTTGGGAGGAGAGTAGGGGGTGGAGAGTCTTATCACTAGGTTTCTTTTACCATATTACACTGGAAACGCGTGAAGCTGCATTTGTTACATATGTTACATATATTATATCACCTGTATAATATAAAAATACTTATGTAGGAACAACAGTATAACGTAATATAGTAATGTATTTACTAAATATTTACAATAGAACTTTTAGGGCCTAATAAAAGTCGTTTACATTGAATCAAAGCTGTTTAAATGCATGGAGTTACAGGCATTTGTAGTTGTTCAGTTTACCGTTACACAGTGTTTGTTACCATTTATTTTGTACTCAAATGTTTTTTTGTATAAATATGCTTTAGTAGAGGCGAAAGAAAGAAAATAATTGTTAGGTATATAATATTTGAGGCCGTTGTGGTGAAACAGGATTTGGCCAATAACGAAGTGGTAATCGATTCAATTCCCACTGGATAATGTTTATATTTAAATTATTTTAATTTTTCCGCTGAGTTACACCGAAATTGAACATCTCAGCGGAAAGTGAGGAGTGAAAAAGACAATTATTATATTCAACTTCATTCAAGACTACTCTTTATATACTTTACAACATAAAAATAAATATAAATAAAATATATTAAAACCAAAGATTACAAATATAACAAAATTATAATACGTAGGTTTCTATTTAGAAATGGAACAACTGAACGTATTCCTCTGTAGAAGCAGCCGGTGGCACTTACTAGAATACACGGCGTATTACTCCACCTTTAAATTTGTGTAGTATAAGTGATAAGAGAATCGCGTTGTAATATAAATAATTATAATATGAAATATTTATTGATACCTCAGTTCCTAAATTGATTTCATGAAATCTATTTATATTATCTTTGCCATTGTTTCTGCCAATTACATAATGAAATGTAATTTCAAAATTGTTATTGTTATTGTATTGAGTGCAATAGTTGTTAGTATTCAACTTGTATGTGTTCTAGTATATGTAAAATATTACAAGCTCAATTTAACCCCGTTTTATTTGCATTCTCTTTGTCTCAACACCAGAGCGAAGAAATTAAAATATAAATTTAAAGAAATAAATAATAAATATTTAATTTATTTCATCATTTAAAAAATAAAATTTCGCAAAAAGAGAAAACACATAAATCCAGTTTCATAATGTTTCTCTCGCCTATACCACAAGAAATAAAACAAAATAATAAAAGAAAGCCTATGACTTACACCACACCATGAGTATTTAAGCTGGGACATTAACATGCCGCGTTCAACTATCATGAATATTTATATCACATCAATGTTCCATGATATATAACGCGCGTACCGTGACTCGAACTAGTTTGTGTTTTACTATCGTTATCTAATATTATTTTTACAATCTCAATAAATAATATATTTAATCACGTTATATCACATGTCAGGCTAGATATATGTAGATAACACTGTGTAAATAGATTACGAGGTTCATATAATACCTCGTTTGTATGAAAATGTTATTTTAAATTATTTTGCTTTGTTCCTGAACTAAAAGCTTTTTGTAGTAATTGTTATTGTTCATTGTACAAAAAATTTGATATCATGTCCTTAACTAACATATCATGCCTTATCACTACAAGTGATCTCTTACAGGCAACTATTAAAGGTACAGGACTCAATATAAGAAAACAGAATAAGGCATAAAAGTCTTAAGAATTATTGTTTTTGAGTACTTCACATATTTTAGGACAAGTGATTATTAAAGTCCGATCTTGAAACAATAGCATGTCAAATCCAACGGACTGATAAATAGTATTTTTTTTTCAGTTTCTATAAGTGTCAATTCTTGTTAGATGGTCTTCCTTTTATCAAATAATAAAAATACAGCCTAGTATTTTTAACAAATACATCAATTTCTTCATAGTATTAATGTATTTTTAAAAATGTATTGTTTTAAATGTTTTATTAGTTCGACTTTACAGACCTAAAATTGACTCTGTCATACTATTAAATAGTATGTACTCTGTATTTAGGTAATTCACAAATTATTAGGTATTGTTTAATGATTAACTACGGTAGGCAGAAGTCAGAGAGAACATATTATAAAGATACGCTTCCCCGATTTTCAAGACTGTGTGTAGAGTTGCAGAACTCAACGCCGCGCTTCTTCTGCCAAAACGGAGAAAAAACGGAGTGTTCTCCCACCCACAACCGAAACGCTTACATTCACATACTGTCCTACTGTACTGTACACTAAGTTATACGAATACAGTTTCATTCTTATTCATAAAGTTTCCCATTTTTCAAACAGAAAACTGTCACTCAATACATATTTCCTCGAAACACCAATCGAGGAATCACAATGAAACAGCCACGACTACCCGTAGTTAGAAAACGCTCGAATAGATGACAGAGGAAAAAGTTACAATCCACTCCCAAAAGAGAATGGAGTTAATAGATTTCATTAATTAACCCGTTCACTGAACCAAATGATTGCAACTCTGCCAAGATAAAAAGTGACAATTCCTAGCCAGGGATTTCGGTAGCGTACACCTTTTTTACGTAGCCGTATGCGACGCGACATGAGTAAGCCGCTTATTTTTATTCATATTGTTAAAACCTTTTATGTTTGTATTATGCGAAACAAAAAGTTGGCGTATATCTTTGTATTATGAAAGTGGATGATAAGATTAATGAACGTGGAGAAAAAGGTGCGCATTTTCAAATGTATTTTGTACTGTTAAGGTATTTTTTTTTAATAATCTTTTGAATACGTGAAAGGGTTAACTTAATTCATACTCGGGATGAGGTTCAATTGAAAATTTGGTATTTTAACTGCGCAAGCCTTTATTAGTAGTATTTAGATAAGGGATTTGATATGGTTGTCATTTGTAAAAACAACAACAGAATGCATTCCACTTTTAGCCTCCTTTGATGCCTACAAAGTGCGGCGTTGAGTTCCGCCAATCAGCAAAAGTTTAACATAGTAATGAGGAAAAAATATAACTAAATAAATTAAAAAAAACAATATTTCTTTGATTAGAAATTAAGCCAATGGCTACGAATGCCCTAGGCACACTGGTGTAAAAACAACCACAATTAAAAAGTTAACATAGGATGCTGTAGCAGTATTTTACATAATATAAATCGTAAATTAATAAAATATAAAATTCATAAGGAAAGATAAACTGAAATATTGTGTAGATTCTGTACCGAAAATTCATGTTCTTGCAGCAGTTCAACATCTTAGTGCTACATTTGTTTTTGACAAGATATTTAAAATTTATTAAAACATTTCAAATATAATTCTTAGTGTTTTTATTTTAAACTCAAGTAATATCCGCGTTTTGTGATGTAACACTATTATCTCTCCCATTCTGAACTGTAAATTACACTATGTTCATCAAAAAAAATTGAAGCCAGTCGTGGCGCAGGGGCACAGAGTGTGTCTGTTAAATCGACTGGTTGTGGGTTCGATCCCCACTCGATTCTCATTTTTTTTACGCTACTAGATTTTCATTTCTACGCTGTGGTGGTGGTTCAAGTATTACGTAAGGAGTTTTTTTGCAATTTGCAATTATTGTGGATTGAATTTCTATTAACAACACGCAATGTATCCTCAATTCGGCGGAACATGGGAAATAAAAGTGTCTGAATGGGAACGGAGTATCCTAACACTAGGCTTTCACGTTCCTTCTGCCTACGCTGCTACGTGCAGAATACAGTGTGAAGATAAAAAGAAGAATAAACCTTTATGATCGAAACTAAGGATTTATTTTTAAATTTAAACGTCACTTTGGATGACATTTAAAACCACGTACCTCCTCACTATATCATCGCATTATGTGAAGAGAGAAACAACTATCGTTTCAATTTCATTTTGCTATTACTTACAATTAATTAATAAAGTGAGTAACTATTATATTTTTTTAATTTTAACTTTAACCATACGTTAAGCCTATTTTAACATATAACACTGTAACATAAATTAAACTTAATTGTAATTAAAAGTTAATTACGCTATATATAACATTTTTATTTAGTAATGTCGTTGAAAATTTCAATTTTAATTCAAGCTATACACGAAGCCGCAGGCCGCTACGAGAATGGATGCTTATTTTTTATACTGCCCGTTTATAGAACTAAGCGAAGGGCCATAAAGAAAACCACTAAAGGTAATATGGGAGATGTGTTTGAGCTAAAACGGACTTAAAATGTAACAAAACAAGCACTAAAATGGCTAAAATAAATACTCTTTATTCGTATGTGCTTGACCGTACGTTAAATATTGCCTTTTACCTGGGACGAGAGCGTAAGGTTCATTCAGTGTCTGACTACTGTATAATTCAATATTAACAACCATTTGCTATTATATAATATATTTTTATACATTAAGTTATGAAATATATAAATAATAATAAAAATTATAATTGAATATATGTAGGTAATTTTTTTTTTAGAGTGGGTATCGAACGTAGTATATTCAGATTTTAGAATCACTATATTCATGATTTAGAGTTTTCATTGATATTACTGGATATAATGCGGTGTTAAACGCCTCTATAAGACAAATAGACGACACAGAATTGATGAGTTCCAACGTCTTAAACTAAGAAATTATATAACCTTTAATAAAAATAAGAAAATAATTTGGTTTTATATTTGCACTATGAAATTAAACTTCGGTTCCTTTCATTTGCTTTTCATTGTCTTCGGAAAATCTGGGAAGATATTAAAACTATCATAGTTGATGTAAAACTCATCAAGATCCAAAGAAATGGAATTCTATAAAGATTAAATGTAAAATATTATTTTCTTATTCTTTTGTGTCATATTCTGGAATTATTTATTTTATTTTTTATTTTATTTTATCTCTAGATATTACTTAATTAATAGTTTGAGAAACTAAAATACGCTTTTTTCAATGAAAGAACACATTATTAAGATGAATGTAACAAGCACAATCTTAATATGTTTGGTAGTAGGCAGTTCAATGTTTCCTTAGCCATCTGCTCTGATGATGGAATTGGATTCCAATTCACATCAAAAGACGGGGCCGTCCTAGCGCAGTGCCATTGCATTGTAAACGCAACTGTTGTGGATTCGATTTCCACTTGGTGCAAAGAATTATTTTCATTTCTTTGTTTTAACTCCACTCAATATGCAAAGTATCGACAATCGGAAAATGGAGAACGGAATGTCTTAACACTTGGTTCCCACTGCTTATTCTGCTATTTCGAATACGGCATGAAGCAATAAAAACATTTATGTTAATTTGCTATAATGTTAATCACATGATTTTAACAATGTGTAATTAACAATATTAAAGAATGGTTTTTTGATTGGAAAAAAAATGCCAAAATATTTAAAATTTAAGTTTCGATTCTGGCCACTGTATGCGGTTGCCCGTCACATTGGTACTCAGAATGTGACATGGGAGCGAAACCGTCCGTAGAAGCTAGTAATGTATTATGCAAACGAGATGCAGCAGTTACATATCATTTAGAGCTACTAAAACTTAAACTACTCACTATAAACTAAATACTTATACAATATATACTTTGAAACGTATAACTCAACTTTAAGTGATATGATATACTAGTTGCCCGCCCTCGGCTTCACCCGCTTTAACTACACGATTATGTTTATTAAATTAATAATAAATGTTATATTGATAGCTATAGGTATATCCTAAATATCCTAAACATCACAACAACAACTTTAACAATATATTTTAAACAAAAATATAAATATTCTCAAATAATTCCTTCTTTTTCGTAACCTGATGGTTACGCCAAAATCCTCCATTAATTATTGATAGCTCGTTTCATCTTAGACTTAGCAGTGTCCAACCGTCAGACAGATTTAGAGCCCTAATCTGACTTAAGATACGCCTAATTCCTAAGCTTAACAATTCTGGTCCAGCTGTAAAGGTCATATAAAATGATATAATCTTGGAAAAAAAAGTCAGCAGAGATAGCATGTTATGCCAAAAAAATTATAAGGTTTACTAATGAAAATTCTTGTTCTTACAAATAAATATTATTTGTATGCTAAGAGTATTTTTTTTTAATTCCCTCACTCAGAATGTCACAGGTTGGCTTAATCTAGTGGTTTTTTTAATGATTATTATTACTTGTTTCACGCTTTATTTATAGTCAAAGATAATGGAGTCATCAGTCATCTACAGTCTCTGGAAACCTCTCTCGCCTCGCATAAACATATAGTTTTACACCGTGACTTATATTTTATATGTAATTTTTAGAAGTACGTACAGCGTCATCATATCAAAAGTTTAAACATCACACAATTCAATAACACGCTATTGTTTTATTCAATTGTACGTTTCATTGGCAATTATTTTTTGGCTATTTGTTATTTTACAATTTTTATAACAAAAATAGAAAATGCAAATGGAATATTTTATGTTTTATATTCACGTTCGAAACATTATACAAAAAAAAAGTGTTTTTTTACTCTTATTTATACAATTTTAGCCATATTCGAGATAAGCAGAAAGAGCACAATGATGAATTACACCTTCGAAAGGAATGTATACATTTTCTTAAAAAAAAAATATGTAAGATGACTGACTGGCCATGGTTCATTGATAAAAGTCAAAAAAGTCATGTCGCATTTACGCGCGTGGTGACGAAACGCATTTGACTTACAATGCCTGTAGATAATTAATCAAGTAGGCAAAAAGAAATTTATACGTTAAAGCACAGCGTTCAACTGTAAACGCGACGTTGTGGGTGGGTTCCCATTCGAAGGAATAAACCGTTTTCGTGTCTCTCATTCAACAAGGTAATATTTTAGCAACTAGATTTATAAAAACAAGATTCTAATAACAAGAGTTCTGTGACACGCAAGATTTCCAAAATTGAGCAGTGTGTCTTCACATTAGGTTCTACTACTAGGATAAAAAATCAAAATTAACATACCCAGACGTATAAAAACAACCACATCATTTTGCCCAACAAGAAAATATCAATGTCATAGGAAAATGTCAAACGCGTCACTCACGCAATAAAGCCATTTCAAATAACCCTTATGTCATCGATAGCGAACAATTCAGGCGTTACGTGCTCCTCGCAAATTTTCCTTGTGCTCCCGTCACGTATGTGGGGGGGAAAGAAAAAACACGATCTCAGGACGATATCGCATTTTATAAGAAGTGAGTTATGTTTACTTTGCTTTTGTTCTGAGATTGGGAGAGTAGTGCTAGGTTTGATTTTTAGAATAGTATTGTTTTTATAAATATTTTGTTTTTGCGTATTTTACTGACGGATAATCTTCTTTTTAATATATATATATATATATATATATACATACATACATACATACACACACACATATATATATATATATATATATATATATATATATATATATATATATATATATATATATATATATATATATATATATATATATATAGGCTATAAATATTATATATTTAAATTTTGTGATAATTTACAAATATTAAATTACAAATATAATAAGAAACGTGGTATTGATCACAATAAATGTAAAAAATAAACGTCATCATTTGTTTCTATTTTAGCATAGTCTGACATATTTCAACATATCAATATATTAAACATTGAATATAGAAAAAGATAGAATCTATCAATTTAACTATCAAAATATTGGAGTTCATAGCTCCATACATAAAAGACTATTCTAAAACATCGAAAGCTTAAATACATACGTATAATAGCAGAAAAACTAAACCTTTAAAATATTCTTATTCAATTAAAGTTCTTTCCGAGAGTACTTTCAGAACGTCAATTTATAAAGTGTCGCTGTCGTAAGATAGGATGAAGAAGTAAAGGAGCAAGAGAAATTGAGCATTTGAACTAAAATCGATTTAATTTTTTTGTCTGTTAAGTAAAGTCATAAAATGAAGACATTTCTCTGATCTTATTGCATCGAATCTCTCGTCTCGATCATCGAATCTCGAATTATGCCTCGTCATTAATAAATATACCTACACTTTTATCCCAATGCTATAAAACTGACGAGTTTGTTTGGTTACGCGCTATAATCTCAGGAACTACTGATTCGAAAAAATTGCTTTTGTATTGTATTATTTAATTGTCGGGGAGGGTTATAAGTTATTTAACATTACATCCTCATTGGCACTCTACCTACGTACCTCCGTTTAAAATATATTCTTATTAATTTCCATTTGAACACGTGGGCACAGCCACAGGAAGAAGGACGTGCGAGGACGCGAGTGTCTGTAAATACGACAGATTTGATCCCCACTCGAGGTTGAAATGAAATATTTAATATTTTCATTTCCTCGCCCTGCTAACGACGCAAAGTGCGACATTGAGACCTACCACTCAACACGCAATACCTCCAGAATTCAGCGGACAGTGAGAAACGGAAGTGTCTCAATGAGAACGTAGTGTCTAAACTCTAGATTAACCTGGAATTCGAGTAAAACGTACGTAAAAATAAATACGTCTCCTCCTATAAAAGTATCAATTTAAAACAAAACAAAGTAATTTAAAACCGATTTTCCATTCAATTTATATAAACTATAAATCACTAGCTAGATTCAAAACGGCCATCTATCGCCATCTTAAAACAATAGCATCTATTCATCGCTCGTCACGTAGGGAGGGGAACAGTTGTTTTCAAAGCGCGATCGTAAAACTTCTTCGCAACACTAACGCCCGGAATTTAGTTCTTGGCTATATGTTTTGGTAGGTTTCTATATAAAGTTAATATTGTAATATGCTTATACCTTATACATAATTTTATATATTATAAATTATTTTGGTATTGAGGTGGTATTATCAACGGTTGTGGGTTCGAAGATGTTATTGATCTCTTTGTCTCTCTTTCTTATTTTTATCTTACATAGCACGATAGGCAAAGGGGACCTAGAGTTTTCGTAACATTTTTCCCATGGTGGGTACCGAAACTCAACACCACGCTTTGTATCGTTACCAGAGCAAGGAAAAGAAAATATTTAATTTCCTCAAATGGAACTCGAACCCATAAACCTAAACCTGTCGCGTTTACAATAGCACGCTTATAACCCTGCGCCATAATTGGCTACAGTATCATCAGATGAGCCATTAAAATGATTGAATGTGACTGACAAAAATACCATGCTCGAATCAACAACGGAAAACGAAAGGTTTTTAGCTTATAAGCGGATTGAATGATACGATTTTTAGAGTACCGCAAGTGAGCGCGACCGGAACTTATATATTAAATAATTATTTAACTTTGAACTATTTGTTTTGAACTTCAGAATGTACATACACACCTATTATACATGTTTTTATATTAGTGTTGTAAAAGTCGCTATCTTTCACAATTTCACGCTTTATCGGAGAAACTTGTAATTTCTTATGATTAAAATGCATATTCGTAGTATAGGAAATTATATTTCTCATACAATCAATATCCTAATCCAAACATAACAAAGCAAAAAAAAAGCCAAAAGGAACCCATAAAAAAATACGGACTCACACTTCGAAAATCCAGTACATTCATTAATAAACAGAAAATAGCTTCAAAGTCTCGTCAGAGTTGAAAAATCCTTTGATATATTGGCTCGTTACGCCATCTCCTTCGTCGGTGCTGGGATGTTTAATCGGGTCATTTGTTACGATCACGCTTGGCGCTTAGTATTCACTGCAAACGAACGATTCAAATTTTGCGAACGATTTCGTAAGACGCGGTCTGCCGGTTCCTTGGACGGGGTAACGACGGCTAATGTTAATTCAGCCAATCCTCCTCAACTTGCCATTGCTCGCACTTGGCTTGGCTTACCTAAATACAAATTTTGTATGCGTTAGGTTTTTTTTTGTAATTGATGCGGACAATACGCGTTGCTATGGCAATGTATATATCACTGTATACAAAAGTGTGTACGTGTGTTGTCAAATTTATTATAGTAACAATTCGTTTTTTGATTTTCACGATTATTACACATTTTAAATGAAAATAATTATTAATAGCGTATATTTAAGATTTTACATTTTGGAAACCTGACGTTTTTAACACTTTGCAGTAGACCGTGGTAACGGGTAGACTGAGGTGGCATTCGTCTGTCAGTTGACATAATTACTATATCAAACTACCGCCAACGATTTCTTAATTGCCTCGCGTACTGCCCTGGATTACTGCAGAATGAGCTGATAGTATCTTGCCCTCTGGTAGGTTGGGTTTAACATGGGACATAAAATTTAAGTCTCAATTTTATGAGTGGGTTCCAGGTGGTAGAAAGTTTCCAGAAGACGCGGGTTTGGGTCCCGCTACGTTCAATTTTTTATACGTTTTCTAAATAAGTATTATAGTAAAGTTTTTTTAGACATTATTTAAAATATATATTAGCATTCTGCATTTTTCTCTATGTAAACTATAGCAATCATTTTATTACTTCTATGTTAGCACAATTCGTAAAAGGGGGACTTCTTAATATACATATACTATATTAATGATATATAACGTTCTCTTTGGTGAGACAAGGAAGTGACTACTTCTCGTTTGCGTACCATACATGACCTCAGACACCTGAATGCCAAAAAAACTTATAAGCTATAATTAAATATGCTAATTTCAAGATTTTTAAGATTCAATTTTGATGTCTTATTATCAAACACACAAAGCTTGTCATATCTGACAAAAAATAATATATTAGGAAGAAATACAAGTAAAGATTCTACTATATAAATATTTAACGCGTTTGTAGGTATAATGCATACATCCATATGAAAATCAGCTTCACGATGTATCACAGCACACAGCAGGGTAGGCAGAGGGAACCTAGTATTAAGATACTCCGTTCCCCACTTTCTGCCGAACTCTGGAGGTATTTCGTGTTGAGTGGCAGAACTCAACGCCGCGCTTTGCCTGGACACCAGAGCGGAAATATAAATTTAAGTAGATATTTCATCTCCTCGAGTGAGGATCGAACTCACACCCTGTCGATTTTACAGTCACACTTCGTGGCGCTACGCCACGACTGGCCTCAACATCATCAATACATCCATTTGGATAATCTAATTTAAATTTTGTATATTGTATATTTTGCGCTACTTTCTGTCGTTATTTATAGTATCCGTAATTAAACAAAAGTTTTCCCAATAGTCCCGTTTTAATTACATTTTGTTGGTTTACGTGTTATGACATCATTTTACCGTATTGGTGTATAAATATTTTAGTTATTCTCAATGTTAGATATTTTTAAATAGATTAATGATAAGATTTTTTTTTATTTAATTTTAAATTAAAAGCGTTTGACTCCAACATAAAAAATTGTTCTCTATATTGTAGTATACAGTTTGTTATATATAAAAAAAGTATATCAGTATAAAATTATAGTCTTATATTTTACAGTATACAACTACATATTGAAATGTTGTGGTACATTTTGCAGATACAAAATGTTCTACAGAGAAACAAATACTAAAAGTACCTTTATTAAGGAACAGGTAAGGTTTATTTTACACGATACGACTGTAAAAGCAGGACAGGCTGTGGACACAATTCCGACTCAAGGAACCGAAATATTTAATCTTCTTTTTGCTTATTCCCTTGCTCGGCGTTCTTGGCGTTGAGTTCCGCCACTCAAAACCCAATACCTCTTCAGAATTTGGTAGAAAATAGAAAACGTCAGTGTCTTAATTAATAAACAGAGTGTCTGAACAATGGGTTGTCTCTTCTCACCCTACTAAAGGCAGAAGGAACCTAGTATTTAGTACTTACTATCTGCTGGATATAACGTGAGCTACAAAAAAATATATAATTTAGTCACGTCATTTTCGCTCAATACAAATACCAAAAACAAATCTAAACCAGCAAAAAAAAATATATAATCCTTCAAAAGCAATTGCCACAGATAAGGTTAACAGGAGCTATAGTTTGTAATACCTTACTTTGCTTCACCAAGCGTGCTTGGCGACGTTAAATTTACTACAATCGCATAAGCTACGTTACTTTAGTTTAATTTATGATCAGTACTAAAACTCTTGTATAATCAGCTTGTCTTTACATTTGAAATTTATTGTGGCTGGCCTCGTTGAGTAATATACGGTATTTTTTTTGTTATCTTACAAAACAAACAGCACTGTCTTGTATAGCTACATCCGTTCTTTAGTTACTGTATTTATATTATGTTAGTATCTTCCTGCGGCCACGCCTATGGTCAAATGAAAAACAATAAAACTTATACATACGACTAAATACAAAAATACCAAAAAACTGTCTTGATTATAAAATATAATAATATTTAATAAAATGTTTGCTATCAATTTGTTGTTTAAGATTTAAAATAAGTAAATAAGAAATTACACATAAATTACCATAAAATCCCCTAAACCTTAATTAAATGTATAATATTTTAAGCTCATTCTAACAGCCTTACGTCATGAATTCGATAAAAATCTCCTTTTGAACTAAATCCAGATTTTAACGAAGGGATTACTTTTCAAAGCAGCAACAGAATGTGATTCCAATTAATTTGTCAACATGCGACTTTTTTCAAAATGCCAGTACATTTTTATTAACCTACAATCTACACTAACCATTGAAAAAACCTATGAAAAACATGAAAAAAAATTAACTATTAGCGGTTCTTAATACTATTAAAATATTATTCTTGCTAGAATGAGCTAAGATTTACTCGGCACGCACTGATTTGGATTCAGACGAAGAGTGAAGAACGGAGTCTCTTGAAGCTACGTTGCCTTCTTTACTATTTTCTAGTATACGACATGAAGCAAAATATAAAATATTTAATATAATGTATTTCACTTACATTTTATAGTACTATTTACATTTTTTTATGGAAATAAAAAAATAAATTGTTCTCAAAATTCACTGGATTATGCTTGCTTACCTTGGATCCGTCGAATTAGTCCAATGATTAGAATGAAGAATTTGCTTTGTTTTAACCATAGGTTCAAATACTGCTTATAGATAAATTTATATTTATGGACTAATGGTTAAAAAATGAAGTGTTAGGTAACATAAAATAAGTTACTGAAAATAAAATGTAATGCAAAAAAATCCTAAATATAGAGTAATTTGTATAACATTTCGAACTGAAAATTCAATATCTTATTTCTAAAATCTAACTCAATCCATCTTTCACAGGTCTACGTCCAGGCCAAACCGTATGGGCGGAGTCGTTAGACGTGGTCAATCTATCCGCCGTGTCGGGAGGAGATGCTACGTTACCCTGTGACACGCATTCGCCTCAACCACCAGATTCTTTACTACTTGTAGTGTGGTATAAGAACGATTTACCTATATATAGGTAAGTATGTAATTTGTATAGTTTTTTTATGGGAGAACAGAGTAATTTAGCACTAGATTCTCTGTTTTATTTTCAGCTTCGCGTTGTATCGTGCATATAGCAGGGTAGACTTAACCTAACCTAACGTAAAATCATTCCAAATAAAGCAAATAAGACAAACTTAGAAATCAGCTTCACACCTTCTTGTTAAATGAGCGAGGAAATAAAAATAATTTATTTTATCGAGTGGGAATCGAACTCATTACCATCGCACTTACATTCTGCACCACGAGTACCACACATCTTAATTTCAACAGAAAAAAAACTAAACTAAAAGTTTAAGCAAAAATTATTACGTGGCTTTTAATTACTATTCTATATTACGTGAAATAATAGAATAAAATTTTACCTATTTAGAATTTGATATTTTTTTTATTATTGCTAGATTTTTACGATTCTCAAAAAATCAAATAAATTTGAATTCTTGATCAAGAAATCAAAGATTGAATATCAAGAATTTAAAATATGATTATGTTTATATTGTCACTTCTGCACTAAGGAAAGAATTTCTTATTAGGTTTTTTTATTATTATGTATCTCGTGAATAAGAAACTGCCTGGAAATTTCATGAAACGGCGGCACTTCACGTGCTGAGTGGTCATTTCGCAAAGTATGTCAAAATGACAGAATAATACTTTTTAGAATAGTAACCTAACATTAGTTAGGACTTTTATATTGATCTGAAGCTTTAGAGATAGTCATCGTAACAATTTTGAATTTAATTCAATTTATTAATTGATTATTCATTGAACGATATGGCTGGTGTAAGCTAGTTAGATCGCGATGGGACCAAAGAATGCTCAAAAACATACACATTTCTTACCTGTAATTTATTTAGTGACTAATATAATTATTTAAGGAATAATTGAATTTACATTCACAACAGTAATACAAATCAAAACATGTCTAAAGACAAAAAAATCACGTGAAAATTAAATTTACAAGGTAAACTATTTATTGATTATTCATACGATATTAATACTATTAAGATAGATAGAAAATAAACTCAAAATTTCACTCATAATATAATTTACGTCTAATTATACTATATAAAATGTCGAAACCGTTTTGAAACAACGATAAAGCGATATATAAATCCAACTAGTTAGCTTTAAGTGGAATAGAGTGGCTCAAACAAGCGAATGAGTCGACACTGTCATGGAACACGTAAAGGTATTTCCAATCAAAGGTGTTATTTGTGGTTCCGAATAACGCTCCGTTGATCATAGTTGTTCACAATAGTATTGCAGAATTTGAAGAATTAGATGATAACTACGTATATAATAGATAAAATTCAAATGAAATGGTGACCGTCTGACTGTAAGTTGTGGGTTCGATGGTCACTCGGGGAAATTAATTATTTTCAGTTAGCTTCGCTTCTCAACGTGTAATTTTGTAAAGACGGAATGTCTTAAGAATAGGTTCCTGCTGCCTAGTCTTTAATATGTCCAACAAAATTATATGCACTTAGTGGGCGCATTACTAATGGATTCTAAAACGAAAAAGCGGAAATTGTTATATTCAACAACATGAAGAATAAAAAAGTAGATAATCACTTAGGAACACGTGCTATAGAATTATGTTGTATGATTTTCAAGTTTTTATATGTCTTTAACTTATGTTTGGATGTGCCTTTAAATATATGAAGCACAAATGACAAAGAAAGGACAAAGAAAGGCATTAAGGCACGCCAATATATTCGGAAAATACCCGAATATAAGCAAGTCATTAAGTATCATTGTTTATTCACAACTGAATTTATCATTATTTTAAAATTATTATATGCAATCATATTATTCAATCATTGATCAATATTGAAGACACTGCGACTAATGTTAGTTTGAGCCTTATAAGTAGGTCTAGAGCCGTTCATCCATCCTCTTCTATTCCGACGTTCTTTGTAAGTTAGATTTCCACTTCAATAAGCACTTATTTCTTATTTTCGGGCTACTTGTGAAACGCGAAGACAACATATATACATAGAACTATACAATCCACTCGTTTATTTTAAACCACTCAGGATAGTCACTCAGTTTGCACTTACGGAGTAGGCACAGAGCACTGTCCCCAACAAAAATTGATTTTAATTGATGTGACGAGATAAAAGAAATAATACTATTTATATGCAAATATTTTTTTGTATTGCATTTTTCGTTGTTGTTTGCGGCTTATATACCTCTTTATAGACGGAGGGTTCATTTAACTAGGAACTCAGCACATGCCAATTGTGAATACGATGTTATCCTAATTAATCATATTCAACTTTATGATATTTGAGTCCGGTAATGGTGCAGAGGCACAAGGGTGTTACTGAGGTGACAGGTTGTGAATTCTGTATTAAGCGAAAAGTGGGGACCGGAAGTGTCTTAATGGGGACGGAATGTTCTAGCACTAGATTTCCAGGGTCTCTTTGCCTACCCAGTTATGTGTTAGATTTTGTGTGACGCACGTAGAAAACTAGGTTATTTGGTTCCCTTATATAACTAGAAACTTGACGCGTGACAAGTGTGATAGAATGCTAATATTTATTCTTGACATGACATTTGAAATTTATTGTTTGTATTGTTTATTTTTTACTTTGAGAATAAACCGTGTATTTGCTTTTTAAAATAAATTGAATTTATACAAAAAATATAAATGTTTGCATATAGTATGACGCCAAAATACCTCTATTACTTTCGTAAAAATGTCCAATTAAATTTCATAAACATTTATTTTTATGCACCTGACATCTGAAAACAATGTATTATACAATTTCATAAATTTCCTCCTTGAAATTGATGAAAAATAAGAATAACTCCCATAATGGAAGACAACAAAAAAATACTTAATTGCTTCGTGACCCATTCATTGTTAATTCAAAAAGAAAAAAACGAGACCATACTTTCTTAATTAAGACAAAGATACCCTCACCTGATATATTCTTGTTAAACAATCTTCCTCCAGCTAAAAACGACTTTATTAGATTGTAATAAATTACAAATTCCCTTAACAAAAATCAGCTTGCTAGATGAGATTACTCAAATAAGTAGGCCAATCGTCAAATTTGTAGTTGTCCTTAAAGCGGTCTTTATTAAAACCTCAACCCTAGTTTTCCAAGCAAATGTTGACTTTGGATTATCAAACCTAGTACTTTTTCCTCAGATCTACGCTGTCAAATATACTGTATTAGTATTATAGCAGGGTAGGCAGAGGGAACCTACTGACATGACACTCCGTTCTCTACTTTCCGCTGAATTTTCGTGTTGTATAGCTGTCCTTAAAGCGTCTTCTTAAAACCTCGACCCTAGTTTTCTAAGCAAATGTTGACTTTGGATTACCAACCCCAGTACTTTTTTTTACCAGATCTATGCTGTCGAATACGGCATATAGCAGGGTAGGCAGACGGAACCTAATGGCAAAACACTCCGTTCCCTACTTTCCGTCGAATTTTCGTGTTGAATAACAGAACTCAATGTCGCTTTTTCTTTACTAACAGAACCAGCGAAAAAAATAAAATATTAATATAATAATAATAAAACCAGAAAAGTGTGAGTCGGGCTCTGCTACCGAGGGTTCCGTACAAAAATCCGAACTTTTTGAAATTCAAGCTTAGCTTAGCCAAACCTCTTTCATTTGATACCTCACTTGAACTTACAGCTTTAATACCAAATGTTGCCCCCTTGTAAGGCTTTTGTTACTGAATAAGTACTACCTGTAGATGCTAGCTGCCAAATTTCGTAATTATAGGTCAACCGGAAGTACCTTATTAATTTTAATTATCTTTATAATGTCGATATATGCGTTTTTTATCAATATAAACCGCCATATATTTTTGAAGTAAATGTAGAAATATGACCATAGATTTGAGTTTATTGTTTGAATTTCAAGTCAATATGTTTAAGCGTTCCCGAGATAAAGGATCTCGACATACAGACTGACGAAAAACAAAGTGATCGTATAAGGGTTTCTTTTTTCCCTAAAAGGCAAGGTAACCCTATAAAAAGTTCACCCACAAATAGGGATTGAATCCACAACCTGTCACGCTTACACTCACACGCTTGAGCCCCTGCGCCACGAGTGGCTTCACCCTAGTATTCAGTCAATACTTATCGTAATAAGCGTCGTGTCGGGAACACAGAGGCGCACAATGTGACCCCGTCGACACATCAAAAATGTACCATCCACTTATATCTCAAACGTGACTTTGAAAATTTAATGGCTCCTCTCCACAGCTACTGCTCTTAGGAGCAATTTGACTAAGAAAATAATAATATGTTTGTGTTTGTTCTATTATATTTTTGCTTCAGTACATTTTTCGTTTCGTTTTCTCATTAACTTGTATTATACGCTGTTTTTCTAAGCCGTAAAATGTTCTTGTAAAACAGGAAATTCTCTCTTTGTAGTATATACTAGAAAAAATATGTAAGCTAGTTCCAAAAGAGCTTATCCAAAATGTTGCTATACACGAAAAATGTAAAATTTTCTGAATAATACTCGCTTCCTCGAAGTTTTCTTCTCCTGCTAAGCGTAAGACGCCTTGCAATATTCTTCTCAAATATTACAATGAATCTAAATGACTGTAACTTAAGCAAAAAGGCCTGAAAATTTAAACTTTAGGTAGTGGGATATGTAGATGATGTAAGCAATAGTTATTTATAATGACTTAATTACACATTTTTATATTTTAAAAATTCATTCTCATCGAGCTACGCCTAACGTCGTCGATGGTTTAGTGGTCAGAGCGCACGCCACTTGGAAATTGCTCTTACACTTTCCAAGTGGCGTGGGTTCAAATTCTGAGACGTTCAAATTTTCATACATTTTCAAAATAAGTAAGGTAATTACATGATTGAAAATAGTAATTTATACTTGGCTCGTCTCCGCTTAGGAAATCATAGTATATTGTATTATAACACGATAGAGATGGGTCACAAAACCAGATGGAAGAAAGAAAAACAGTTTAGATATAAACTTTTGTCAAGTTAAAAACGAATACAACCACCGTATACTAATAGGTGAAAAATCAGCTACACGCTTTATCACGCAGAGGAAACATAGTGTTAAGACACTCTGTTCCCCACTTTCCACCGAATTTTTCGAGACATTGCGTGTTGAGTGGCGGAACTCAACGCCTATACTAATAGATAAGTTACTAATTTGCGTGTTCCGCATATTGAGATTGATTGCGTATTTCATGATAAAACCCAACGCCACCCTTTCTACAATCAGTTCGGATAAACATTAATTAAAATCTCTGGGGGGTTAGACAAAGAGTACAACCAATATATTCGGCATACCAAGGTTATTTATCTCCTTTCTTTCTTTTTCACTCATACTTTTTATACATTTTTTCGTCACTCATTATATTCGTGTGAATTTATTTAAGCAAAGCTTTACATTTTAATCATAATTTCTCTTATATTTGCCGATCTTTGTATCTTTCCACTACAAATTCGATCAGCTTATTTAGATGTGCATAGCATAATATGTTGCTTTTATACTGTAATAACTTATCGTTTATCTTTTACCATATTCACTTTGCGTGTTAGTATTGCATTAAGGACCACCAATTTATTATCTTGTATTATTTAAATTAATTTAATATCTATAGTTGTTTTTTTAAGGTATCGTAACTACTCATAAATTCCGGGCTTTGCCTAGGTACCAGAGCGAACAAATGTAAATATTAAGAAATAATAATTAATTCCCCATATTAGGAATCAAACCCAAACTCTCACGTCACACGCTTGTGCCTCTGCGCTGCTTATTTTGTTATTTTTTATTACTTTTTTTTCTATTAAGTATACTTATATGTTATTTGGGCGCCCCCTGTACCTCTGACAAATTTATATTGTTTTGTGATATTGTAACAGTATGTACCTTGGGTAAGTTAAAAATAAATAAATAAATAAAATAAAATATGCATGGCAATACATATAAATAACATAGTTAATTATGAATTATATAAACGATATATATTTATACCATATTAATCGAGACGAGTTCGTGTATTGTCGCAACCGGCGTCCCGAGTGTCGCAACCGTCGTTCCGTCTATGTGGTGATGTTTGGAAGGCAGCGGTCGAGTCGAACTCTTAAGTACTATGGTACTAATAAATATGATGCACATAAAGAATCGTACCAAATGTTTAATAAATATAATATTATAATTCGAAGCCATTAAAGCCAGTGATGGGCTTATAGAAACTGTTATAGCAACATTAACTTTGTCGTGGCTGATGCCGTCTCGCAGTACTATGTGCCGTGTGATCCCGACCTAGAATAGGATCATCCTGGTACTGGTGGTGTCGTAAGAGGCGACTAAAGTACGTGTGGTAGAGTCACGTCGCCAGCAATGGAAACACGCATGGGCAGACTCGACCGGATCATTACTACCCCCGGCATTTTAAGCCGGCGTGAAGTAGTGGCTTTATGCCACTGCGTTTCGCATCAAGTAATGCCGGGCTCCGGTGCCCAACCCATCTTAAAGGCCGGCAACGCACCTGTAGCTCCTCTGAGGTTGCACGGAGTTGTGGGCGGCGGTAATCACTTACCATCAGGTGACCCGCTCGCTCGTTTGCCGTGTCTTTTCCATAAAAAAAAAAACGCTCGCGATACGTAAGCTATGCCTGTATGGCGTTGGTCATTGACGCATTGTGTACCATTTCTACGAGTTGTTATACGACTAGTAGGTGTGTGATGCTATTTTATGTCTCAGCTTTTGTATATGTAGTAGTGTCCGCCTACGGTTCGAGACACGACTGTGGGGTGTGTGCCGTGCGTTTATTTAACATATCGGCCGCCTTGTGGCAGTGCATTTGTTCCAACGACTTAGATTGATCTCACAAATCAATCAACATCACGAATCAAAACAAGCGTAACAAGTACTTTTAGACAGACACACAAACGTCCCGGAGAGTTTAATAAGACTGTTGCAGCCGCAGTCTGGTAGGAATTCACGGGGTAGGGGTGGAGCGGTGCCCATACCCTTTCTTCCTTTTATTATAACTAGTTCGCAGTTATAGTGGAGAGGAAGATAGGACGCGCTCTAGGCTTTTCCTCGGAAGAGCTTCGAGCTATGACAGTGTTATATAGTCGAGTTTCAGTTATTTCATTGTAAAGCGATACGTTCTAATGTCATAATTTAAATTTTTACACTGTTTCCTTACTGTTACTGTTACCTTACCTGTTACTCATTTGAAAATATTATTAAATAATATTTTCAAATGAGTTTGAGATATCAGTTATAATATCTAAATTTAGCTTTACATGAGGCATGAGGGGCTTTTTTTTATAAGCACGAAGGCAATAACTGTCACAATATTATATATTCACAGGGTATCTCTCCACCTGGCATCATATCCTCGCCTGTCGCCCAGGATTCATTGCAAATCACAATCTGACTGTGCGTGCATATTTTATAAATCGCTCAAACCCTTATATGTTATGCATGACCGTTCCGTGATGTCAAATTAGTTTCAACGGCATATGTTATAGTGAACAGGCATTGTGCTGGTATTATAAATAGGATGCTAGTAATATAGATATATATATCTATTATATATCTATGTTTAAGTTCCTATTTCAAAATTTCAAGAATGTATTTCATTGAAGGAGTTTGTTTGCTCATGATTTCAAACGTGAAGCCAAATATATTTTTTAATTAAAATTAATCTCAAAAATCCCGTTAAACTCAGCTCTCAACACCACTCAGTCGTTTCCACACATCAATATAAAATAAATGTATTTTTAAAAGCATATGGATACTGCTGTATTTGTGTATTAACATGTAAATACATAATATAGACATTTATGTATTATTTATAGAGTATTAACATATTTATTTTTAAAAGAAAACTCACGTACGGAACTTGATTCGTCCCGAAAATTATACGTCGTGTAGGTTGAGTTTGAATTTTTTACACGATACACGACTTGGTGTTACGGTGAATCTAATTTAACTTCCAAAAATATGGGCCTTCATTTTCGGCACAATTTGGGAAAAATTGCTCCCAAGCTAATATAATATACGGAATATAAATAGTTGCTGCATAATTTATTTTGAATTATATGAAATTTTGTATTAAATATTAATTTGTGAATATTTTTTTTTATTCAAAAAGGTAAGTTGTACTGCAATGATAATAATAATTTTATAAAATTATTTTATGAACCCGAGGATCGTCGCTAGGCATTTCACTTCAATTGTGAATTGCTATTCCAGACTCAAACCGACGCCACTGGATAAAAAATACCACTTTACTCAATGTTAAACACCTGGATTTTAAAATAGTTATTTTTATTATGTTGTTTGCTATAAAAAAAATAGTCAATTTCATAGGAAACATAATATTTTGTGCCGTGTAGGCCTAGGCCTAGAATAGGATCATCCTGGTACTGTCGGTGGTGTCGTAAGAGGCGACTAAAGTACGTGTGGTAGAGTCACGTCGCCAGCAATGGCAACACGCATGGGCAGACTTAACCGGATCATTACCACCCCCGGCATTTAAAACCGGCGTGAAGTAGTGGCTTTATAAATAATAAATAAAATAAAAATAGTTTATTTCAGACTAAAATCCATATCCGTATAGTGTTAGTGTGTTAGCAACATTTTTTTCTTGTGAATTATGTTAGTTATTGTTATTTATATATTATTTTATTTGGCCGATTATCGTTTCTATCCAATGTTTTTGAATAGAACAATCAAGGCGGGCCGTAATTGTCTTCAGAATGCTGTTGTGACTGTCCCTCATGCGCCGCAGGGAAGATGCTTTTTTACGCATTATAGCGTGGAATCCGTCAACACGTGCGTCCGCGAACATTCCTGAGGCGCTGCAGAACCGCGGCAGATTCAACAACATTATATTGCACGCGTAGTGCGTTGTAGGCTCGACGCGTATAGCTCACCCACAGGCCTCCCGAGTAAAACGACTGACAGAATGCCCGAAATAGGGTAATCTTGACAATCGCAATAATTTATTAATCGCGTCACCACGGGCAAACCTGCGTGCGACCATATTGCTTCTTACCGCCAGCGCCCTACGCTCTCTCTCAATGTCCTCATCATCGCTCAAGCCTTCTGTAATTATATGACCCAAGTATTTAAATTTTATAACCTTATTCAATAATGACCCGTTAAGAGTAATTGGCGGCACATGACTAGGTGAACGGTGACCGGCCTTAAATACAATAATTTCACTTTTCTTAGCGTTATACACCAAACCATTAACTCCGCATACAATTCACAGATATTTACTAATTCTCTTAAGCCTTTGATTGAGGGACTCAGCAGCACCATGTCATCAGCATAGCTTAAGTTATTGAGACATTGGCCATCCACGTAGCATCCAACATGGACGCTACTGAGTCTCTCAATCAGTTCATTAATATAAAGGTTAAAAAGGGTGGGGGAGCTTTATGCCACTGCGTTTCGCATCAGGTAATGCCGGGCCCCGGCGTCTAACCCACCTTAAAGGCCGGCAACGCACCTGTAGCTGGTGTTGCACGGGGTCGTGGGCGGCGGTAATCACTTACCATCAGGCACGCTCCTCTGCCTGGTCTTTTCCATAATATATATATATATAGACAACGTTTTCTTCATATTATTTAAAACTTAGCAATTATTATTATTATTTCTATAGAAACATGCAAAATAAAATTAGATAATACTACTAATAAGTATCAAAAAATAAAAATAATTTTATGATAAAAAATATCGTAAATGAAGATCAAAAATAATTTAAAAAAGAAAAATATTTGTGTTAAGAAGTAACATCAAAAAAAATTTATGGACTGTAGAAAATCAACAAAGTAAATTGTATATGTAATAGGTATAACTAAGCATTTCGGCGATTTTTTTTTTGGGCAATTGTCAGCAGCATGGAGAGCATATTCGTATTTCTACCTAAAGTGGCGATTCCCAAAATTATGCAGAAAAAAAATTTATATTTTTTTGTCACCTCTGTGGTATTTTTTACCCGGTATAGACGGACGCCAGGTTTAACATAAGCTTTTTAAATAACGGAATATTTAGAGCATATCGCATAATTTCGTAATATTTATAAGTATTTCTTTCAATTTCAGGAAAAATAAATATAAATAAAAATGATATAAAGTTAATAAACGTAAATTTTGTTATGCATAAACACAAAGAGTAATCCAAATTGAAAAAAAATGTTTTTACTTCTCTGGTTTCTTTCTGATAAGATTAAATATTCGGGAACAAATTTAATAAACGAATAAAAATAAATAATATAAAGACATTTTAAGAATATATTTCGAAGGTACTAGTAGAATCACGTCGAATTTGGTTTGGTATCGAGAGGAACTTGGACAGTGAGTCAGCTTTAAGCCTTCACTTGGACAGCGCTCTGAGCTCCTCATCCTGGGCACTATTGTCATACAGTAAGGATATTCCTTACTATATAACATGAGTTATGGGGCTGGAGTTATATTAAAGGATTAAGATTTAAATTATTTTCTTATATGTAGCCCGATAAAGTATAGAATTGAGTTCTATTTTTTTTCAGCTTTAATCTGTATTCCATACAGAGAGAGTAGGCAGAGGAAATCTAGTGTTAACGAATGCATATTTTGAAATATAGTTATATTCCCCTGTTGTATGTCGCTTTTAGAGATTACCGATACCAATAAAAATATAACCTGCAACTCGCGTTGGGACAACTCCCACGATGGCCTATTATTCAGCAGTCAATAACATTTTTAAAAGATAGACGATAGCTCTTGAACTAAATTTAATAACGTAGCAGAATAATAGTCAAAACAGTGCTAGCTATTCGTTTTATATTTAATGTTTTTTATATCATACTATTTTTACAGTTCAGCAGTATGCATTCTGTTTCTATATTAAAATTCGCTTTATCGCTAAAATCTTTTCCATTCACTCCGAACAAGGCACGTACTCGTAGCAGTGACGGATTATGATGAATTTATATATTGGATATTTCTGTGGCTCTATTGATTTTGATTGATGACGGTTTAGTAAATAGCTAGTTACAGCTTAATGTGGAGCCTTATTTATCGTAATAAGGGTCACGTCCACTGCCAGTGAGTTACGTTGGTTGCAGTTAGAGGTTTAGCAAAATACGATTTTTTAAATATATTTAATTTATTTAGTTTAAATTATACATTAAAAAATTAATTCTAACTTATAAAGTACTATCCTCAATGTTAGAGGAAAACAACGCGAATGGGAAAAATTCCTTTCCCACCGTCGTCCACCCGATCTCCTTATTCATCATTTTTGTTGCGATCGGCCGTCTATCAGACGGACGCTCGTTTTTACGTAAAATAATTGTTCCACCTGTTACACCGTTCATAACTATGTAACATCTCCCTCCGCAGAACAGCAACTATTCTTGAGAGGGAAAAGTTGCTGAGATTTTGTTGATATCAACTATAACTTCATGGGGGTTAATTGCAGTGTCCATTTCTTGTTCATTACTTTTGTCTGTTGCTTCGTGAGGCTTAGTATTTTTTGAGATTTGGAGCCAAAATCGTTTATAAGCAATTCCAATACCAAGTAAACTTGCTATAATTAGTATTAAGTAAATTGGAATCGTGGTATGATATATTATACTGTCGTTGACTTTATTTAATTCAACTGGTGTCTGCAGGGCTAATCTTGAACTAATTGAGTGAAGTTTCTGGAGGTTAATAGAGTTTAATACTATTGCTGATGTTTTTGTATCTCTTTGACCTGGGGTTAAAGGCAGTTCTATTATATTAATGGCATATCCTTTCACATGGTCATTAGAATTTTTAATGGTAAAAGTTGGTGTCTTGACATTGCAGTTAACTGGTATGGTTACAAGAAAACTCCCTTGCATCGTTTTATATATTTCATGAGCACAGAACATTTTCACTTTTGTTGGATTTGGGAAGCTTAAGATGTAATGTTTTTCATCCAATTGGTCTATTGCTTCATCTTTGAGTATCACATGAGTTGTTTTGCAAGATTTGTCAATTTCGTGAATTTTGATCAAGTGAGTAATACAGTCCGGTTTCTCTTGAATTATGTAATTGACAGGTTTTTTACAGAGGTATAAATAATTGATCTTCGGGCATTCAGCCTCTATGTACATCGAATTATTCCTGGATATTGCTAGAAATGGTTGGTTAGGAATTAGGATTTCATTATATTTATTGGGAACAACTGATAGCCGGTAAAGATCATAGGACTGGGGTAGGGTGATTGGAACTTTTAAAACTAAAATTATCTTATCCTCGACATAGAAGTAACCTAATTTAATAATATCATAATAATATCTAGTTTCTAAGCTAAGTATTTCATCTGTTGAATATAAAAGGCTAAGTTTCCTAATCATTTTCTTAAGCTCTACTACACTAATAATAGAATGAGGAGTGCTCAATGCACGAATGAAACCTAAACTATTTTCTATTCTATAAAGTTCCTCATATAAATTATCTATATTATCACTTATAATCATAAAATATTGAGCCATATGGGCATAAATTTCTACATTATTGGAATTTTTTATAATAGTATTAAGAATTTTAGTTAAATTATTCTGATTTTGAACAATGTTATCAAGGATTTTAGAACTGTGAATGGACCACTCTTTAGCTAAGCTAATATGCTCATTAATTTTTGATTCTAATTTATATTCATTATTTTGAAGAATTGTTATGGCATTATTATACCTAATTGCATCAGTGTAATCAAGGTTTCCGGATATACTCTTGATTACAGATCCCAAGCCGTTAATGAGCCCTCTTTTAACACGATTATGCCCAAATGTGTTCAAAAAGCTGATTGCTCTGTTTAATTTATTGTCAAGGTAATGCAGATGAGGTTCATAAAGAGATGAAGATTTGTTATTCAAATATAATTTAACATCGGATATTTGGATTTTAGTCAATACCGTTTGATTTCTAATTTCGTCTAAATCTATACTATTTAAAAATGAATGATAGTGTGATATGATTTTTGTATTGCCTAATTTAAACGGAAGTATTCCAGGTCCAGATTCTAAGGAATCAATCGTTATATCCTGTCCTTGCGCTTGTTGGAGTAATATCATTAGAATTATCCTGAAACAAAAGATTACTTTTAGGCACCCGTTTCAAACGGGATTTAGGTACAGGGCCTCTTTTTTTCTAGTATATATATGTATTGGTAAATTAGTGACGACTGTATCATGTATGAAACGAGAAGCTAATTTTTGCCTACTGGCCAAAGGATTTCTTATAAATACTTCTTGGTTAGGGAGATATTCCTCTGTTGGTTCACGGGTTTTATTAGCATTATCAATTATTTCAGTACGTTTTTGCAAAGCCGTTTCGTTAATAATTTCCAATATCTTTAACATTTTTTTACGATGTTCTCGAGTGTACTGTTGTAACAAATATTCCGTTAAATTCATATCTAAAGGATCACGTGGATCAAGATGACCAGTGATTATATCAATCGGTCTACAATTTGTAAAACTATGTATAGCGCTGTTATAACCTAATATTGCATATGGCATAAGATTAGTAACCGTTTCTGTTCTATGTTCTAATTTTAATATACGCAAGTGCTCTAGTAAAGTTGAATGTAGTCGTTCTACCATACCATTTTCATTAGGCGTATTCGGGCAACACTTGTGATGGTGGATTTTATGCAACCTAGCAAACTCTAAGAAAAGTTGATTGGTAAATTCGGGACCATTATCTGTTATTATCGTTAAAGGAAGTCCGTGATGCGTAGAGAACAGTAATAAGCCTTGAATTACACTAATTGCTGTTGCATCTCTCAAAAAATAAGCCTGTGCATATTTAGAGAATGCGTCAATTATTGTCAGATATTTATGGGTTTCAACGCTAAGTAAATCTAAATGTACAACTTCGAAAGGTTTTGTGGGTGGAGGTACAATTTGAAATTTGGGCATAACTGGATTTCGATCGTATTTAGCCTTACCACAAATATTGCATTCATTAATTAGCTTAGTTACATGTTCTCTCATACCAGGCCAAAAATACCTTTGAGATAGTGATAAAAAACATTCATTGATGCCTCTGTGGTTAGTTTTTCCTATATGATATTTTTGTATGATCTCTTGCTGCTTTAAGTAATCTTTAACATTTTCTATTTCTTTTTTGTTAGAACTAAGACCATTGCTGAATTAACAAAATTATTTTGTATAATAGGTATAATAGAATACATTTCTAATATTGGATTAATTAAAATGGCCGTTTTTAACTTCGGCTTAACATGATCTCTAATAGCATTTATAACATCAGTTTCTAGGTTTAATTTTGAAATTTGAATGCAGGTTCTAGTAAAATTTTCAAATGGTTTTGAAACACTATGTCTACTTTTTATATCATCCACAACGTTAAATATGATTTGATTATGAAATTTGTTAAGAGGATCATCCATAATAGGGATTTCTAAGATAGGATTTTCCGCATTACTATTAATACTGTCAGTGCGGGAATCGGCACTTTCAGTTCGGGAGTCAGAGTTAGTGGTTTGAGAAGTGTTAACAATAATTGAACTAGATTCTTCAATATTAATTTCAAGCCTAGATAATGCATCGGCATTGGTATTAACTTTGCCTTGCTTATAATGAACAGTAAAATCGTACTCGCTTAATCTTAACTTCCAACGCGTTAATCGTAAGTTGGGTTCTTTTATATTCATTACCCATTGCAAAGGACGATGGTCAGTTATTATCTTAAATCTTCTGCCAAAAAGGTAAGGACGGAAATATTTGGTTCCCCATACAATTGCTAACAGCTCTTTTTCTATGGTACTATAATTTATCTCACTCGTGTTAAGAGTGCGCGAGGCATAGGCTATAGGCCGATCAGAACCTATGGGTCCCTGTGAAAGAACGGCTCCAATAGCCACATTTGATGCGTCTGTTGTAAGAAGAAATTCTTTAGCAAAATCCGGATATTGCAAAATAGGATCGTTGACGAGAAGAGTTTTGCATTTTTGAAAACATTCAATATAATTTTTATCTAAAGTAATTTTGGAGCCTTTCTTTAAGCACTGCGTCATAGGCTTAGTTATTTTAGCAAAATCGGGTATGAATTTCCTATAATAACCAAGTAATCCTAAGAATCTTTTTATTTCTTTAGGAGTTCTGGGTAAAGGATATTTTGTAATTGCTGATATTTTATCTGGGTTGGGTTTAATTCCATCTTTACTTATAATATGACCTAAGTAAGCGGTTTCCATTTTTAAAAATTCTGATTTGTCCAGTTGTATTTTAAAATTGGAATCGCGCAATTTTTGAAAAACTTTGCCTAAATTGATAATGTGTTCCTGAAGGGATGTACTAAAGACTATAATGTCATCGAGATAAACTAGACAAACAGTGTTTTGTAGTTCCCTTAAAACATTATCCATTACCCTTTGAAAAGTAGATGGACTGTTTTTTAATCCCATAGGCATTCTAAGAAACTCAAAATGCCCATTTTCCACGTTAAATGCTGTTTTTTTTATATCTGAGGGATTCATTTCTACTTGATAGAAGCCACTAGCCAGGTCTAAAGTTGTGAAGTATTGGCATTTACCCAATTTACCTAAAACATCTGCAATATTTGGAATGGGATATTTATCGTCGATAGTTTTTTCATTGAGCTTTCGAAAATCTACTACGATTCGCCACTTGGTCTTTCCTGACGCATCAGCTTTTTTGGGAACAATCCAGATGGGAGAGCTCCATGCAGAATTAGAAGGCCTAATGATACCTTGCTCTAACATTTTTGATATCTGATCTTGTACCTCCTCTCTATGAATATATGGATATCTGTAACTTTTTGTATAAACCGGTTGCTCATCAGTAGTTGTAATGGTATGTTTTATTTTATTCGTAAAGGTAAGGGGTTCTCCGTCAATGTAAAATATATCGGCATATTGTGTACATAATGACTTTAAATTTGCACGTTCTTCAGCATTTAAATGGTCAGTACGCAAACGCGACAGCACGTCCTTGACGCGATCAGATGATTGTTCTGTACGCATACACTGAACGTTGAGCAATTCGGCAGTAACCGGTCGGTCCATAGAAAAAACTAAGTCATGACGTGTGGGATTTGTTACTTCTAGAATACCTCGGTTATTTGAAACTGTAGTGACGCAATTATTAACGATGCAATTAGAAATATTCTGTTCAGAAATCCAAACATCGCCTTCAGAATGGTTTATAGGCACTCTGACCAACTTAGAAGAATTGGCCGGAATTATAATTTCATACAAATTATAGTTTCTTGAATCATACATTGACAAAGTATTTTGAGCATTACGCGTTTTCAGAATTTTATTTTTCAAATCTATATTGGATTCAAATTTTTCAAGCAAATCTAGTCCTATAAGGCCATCAAAAAATTCATGAAATTTATATATAAATAACGTTATATAATCAGATTCATTAAATTCACTAAAACATGGTATGGTTATAGAAAAATCATTACGAGTTGTAGCGTGAATATTTGTTACCACAAATGGATCGTAATTGCATAAAATATGTGGGAAAAATCGCTGCACAGCTTCAGGACTAATAAAAGATTGATTTGCTCCTGTATCAATTAATAATCTAAGAGGTGGGTTCTCTATATTAATGTACGGTAAGTGTCGTTGGGTCTGTAAATTTATTTCTATTTTAAGACGTCTGATTTGGGATCCCCCTGAAAATTTTGAGAGTGAATGGTGGAATCAAGATTATCTAATTGTTTTATATCTTCTTTTTCATGAACCTCTGAGCATCGAGGTGGTTCATGATAGTCGTATTGGTCAGCAAAGTGAGGATAACCAGAATAATATTCGTCTTGGAAATATTCATTTGGTTCGTAAAAATCGTTATAATTTATTTCCCTACTTTTAAAATAATTGGTTGGTGGCGGATTGCCCATTTTAGACCAATCCCAAGGTTGACGGTCAGGTGTCGGCTTAGATACATAATGGCTCACACCGCTCATTGGCTGTGGGGAATTATTGCTTTTTTGAGTGAAATTGTTACTGTGGGATCTATAATAAGGTGGCGGGGCACTAAATATCTGTTGCGTTCTAGTAGGGCCACGTAATTCAGGTCTCTGCATTCTCCACAATGGTACTGGCTGTTGCTGAGCAAAGATTTGTTGAGATGGCCCCGGGGTATTATTAGAATTTAGTCTATTATAAAAAGGTCGTGAAACTGGCATCGATAATGGCCGTGGCATATGGCCATAGTGGAATTTGGGAAACTCACTTACCTGATGGTGAGTCTGCGATCGCCTACCGGGAACATTTTCGTTTCGCTGCTGTAAATATAACGTGTTCATCTCTTCATGAACAAATTCTAATGCTTTTTCAATTGTGTCAGGTTGCATGCAACGTATTCTAGAGCCTATTGGATCTCGAAGTCCACGCAAAAACGATTTTAAAGTTAATTTCTTATATAGAGATCTCTTAGATTCTATAGTGCTTTCAATAGTTTCATGCAAAGTGACGTACGTCATGATCGTACTAAATAAATTTTGACATTTTTCATAGAATTCTTGGGGAGAATTCGAACCTTGTGTTAATAGGGCTAAATCGTTATAAAGAGAGGTCTCATCACGGTGATCCGCAAAATTATTAATTAATGAGCTACGAATACCAGCCCAACTTTCAGGTATCCCGTTTGAATTGATCATGCGGGCGGCGGGTCCGGATACTTTATTTAAAATTCCATTAATTAACGCTAAATTTTTCAATTGTTCACCCGGCTGATCAGATATAAATTGATTAACTAATGCATCGCAAATTCTTATAAATCGTGTTAAAATATTCGGATTTCCGTCGAATTCGGGAATCAAACGGAGAGCTTTATATATATCTTCTAAATCTGCCATATTGCCTAAGTTGCTGATATCTATGTTATCACTATGATTAATATTTCTATTAGAATCTAAAATTTTTTGTCTTGTAGTAACTAACCTAGAGGTCTGAGAATGCCGTGGATAGAAAATTTTGGATAATTATTAGGACTAACTTAGGAATAAAAGGAAAGCAACTCCAGAAAAATTCTAAAGTACTTTAAAAAATCGTACCTCTTTTGTATCTATGTCTTGATACGCCTCCACCACTGCACCACGATGTAGTTTCGAGATAGCCGATGTCCTTGATCAATTCAGTGACTTCTTTCGGCTATCCTACCGACTGCGCCAGTTACGTTGGTTGCAGTTAGAGGTTTAGCAAAATACGATTTTTTAAATATATTTAATTTATTTAGTTTAAATTATACATTAAAAAATTAATTCTAACTTATAAAGTACTATCCTCAATGTTAGAGGAAAACAACGCGAATGGGAAAAATTCCTTTCCCACCGTCGTCCACCCGATCTCCTTATTCATCATTTTTGTTGCGATCGGCCGTCTATCAGACGGACGCTCGTTTTTACGTAAAATAATTGTTCCACCTGTTACACCGTTCATAACTATGTAACAAGTGTGTAAATATTGATGTATTGGAATTTTTACAGGTTTTTGTTTTACGAAGCGAAGTAATAGAGATGTTGTTTCTGTTAGGGAGTGATTGAGTGTATGTATAATATTTTTATTTGTCCATAATTTGCCTTTAATTATTAATTTCTTTGTTTTTATTTTATTTTTATTTTTTTTTGGCTCGAAACAATATTAACTATTTAGTATTCTCATTTTCTCGCTCTGATAACCAGTCAAAGCGCAGCGTAGAGTTCCGTCATTCAACAAGCAATACCTTAAGAATTTGCCAGTAAGAAGGAAACGGTTCGTTTCGTAACACATCCAAGAGTAACAAACCTCCCTCCGCCTACCCCGCTATGTGCAGGATACAGCGTGAAACAAAAAAATGAGCAATACACATTTACTATTTACACAAATTATATTTTCTTACTATCATTAACCATTCGACAGTTTATCTCAATAAGAACGAATTACATTACGATGTACAAAGAACTACGTCGAAGTTAGTACGGCGTCTCCAGTCCGCTTAGTTATGAAATATTTATGAGAAAACGTTTTCACTTCGGAGCTCTATGCCTCCACGTGAATTTCCAAGGTAACTTTTGAGGGATATAAATGGTCCTCTATAATTATGCTTAAAACGAATACAAGACGAATGTCTGAATGGCCTTAGAACGGGTTTATTTTACGTGCTTTACTTTAATATCGTTTGAAATACATAGTTATTAATAAATATTTGTTTTTCTTCGTATAGGCTGTTGGAATAGCAAAATGTTATTTGTGTGATTTGATTTTGATATTATTATATTTCAAGTACAATATTTATTAAAAAATATGTATATTATATTTAATACGCAAATACTTACGTATTATAATTAAACTGCATATTTTCGTTAGCCTGGTAATGAGGCAAAGCGTGGTGTTAAATTCCGCCACCTTACATGCAATGCCTCAAAAATTCGGTGGAAAACGGGGAACGAAAGTGTCGTAATGAGAACGGAGTATTTACCACACTACATTCCCAGTTCCCTTCTATTTATCTTGCTATGGTACGGGATACAGACTGAAGCTAAAAGACGTAGTGTTAAGATAATCCGTTCCCCACTTTTCTCCTAATTCTGGCACCGAGGCGTGTTAAATGGTGAAACTCAATGCCGCACTTGCTTCTTTATCAGAGCGAGGAAATGAAAATATTGAATATTTCATTTTCTCGATTGGGAATTGAAACGAACAACCTGTCGCGTTGCTATATGTACTGACATCCTATTAATTATAAACAATATAAGTGACATGCTGACAAACAATCTGTCTCTTCACAGAAATAAATTTTACAGAATATAAAGATATATTAAGGCCAGTCGTGGCGCAGTGGCACGAAGTGTGACTGTAAAGCCGACTGTAAAACCGACGACGATTGTTGGTTCGATCCCCATTCGACGATTCGAGGAGATGAAATATTTACTTAAATTTATATTTCCAATTCTTCGCTCTGCTGTCGGTCCTAAACGCTGCGTTGATTTCTGCCACTCAACACGCAATGCCCCTAGAATACGGCAGAAAGTGGGGAACGTAATGTCTTAACACTAGGTTCCCTCTACCTACCCTGCTGTGTGGGAGATAAAACGTGAAGCTGATTTGATTTTAGAATATAAAAAATAATACAGAATAAAACCTAATATTATTTATACATATATTTGTAACGTTTGATGATTGATATTGAGTCATTATCATCAATCATTTCTACATAAACGATGAGTCTACTATATTTTGTACTCGTATTTAGTCGTCATCGGTTAGTATTATGTATAAACAAATAATACACTTCTGCTGGTTTTTGTGTTTTTTGCATATATATATGTATCTACATTAATGTTTTTTATTTGAGACCAGTTTTGGCGCAGGGGCACAAAGTGTGACTGTAAAATCGACTGGTTGTAGGTTCGATCTCCACTCGAGTAAATGAAATATTTGTTTACATTTATATTTTTGTTTCTTCGTTCTGGTGTTGGGGCAACGCGCAGTCCGCCACTCAACACGCAATGCGTCCAGAATTCGACAGAAATTGTGTGTATTACACTGGGTTCCCTCTGCCTGGCCCTGCCCTGCCCTGGTGTCTGGGGGATACAGCGTGAAGCTGAAAAAATAAAACGAATATTATAAAGTTCAAGAATTGGTTCGGATGAATGCACTAATCTCAAGAACTACTGATTCGAATTGAAATAATATGTTTGTATTGAATGTTTATTGAGAAAAGTCATATTTTTTGACATGAAATTAACACTTCGTTCATCGATCCAATGACGTAAACCACTGTACCTGCAACTAGATTAACATCAAGCACGGCCAAGTGTCAACACACAAAAAAAAACAGATTTTTCCATTTAACTTCTTAAACTCCACGCAAACGAAATTACGGGCGGGCTACTAGTTTTTAATAGCTAGGTTCCATATTTATTCTCATAACATACTAGAGACCATATGAAAAAGAAACCTATTTGATATGCCATTTCGTTGAAGGATGCTGAACAATAACTGTATTGTTTGTTTTAACCAGAGGAAAATGCTTTCAAAGATTTTCTGAGTTGCTTTGTCCATTGAGATTTCTAACAAGACTTTCGTTCAATTCGAATTTATCTCGGAATGTATTGAGTCTCATTCAAAGAAAATATAGGTTACCTTGCAATTGCCATTTCTTATGATCTTTTGTTATTGTAAATAAGTCTTCGCTGTGTCTAATAATAATAAACACTAAAAAATTATATATTTTTTTTTATTTTGGTAGATCTTCATTTATAAAATTAAAAAAATATATATATATATACATATAATTTCACATATAGGCTTTACGCAAATATATTGTAAATATTTGATGAGAACAGACATTAAATATGTTTTTGAGCCTATTTATTATTTATCGTGTAGCTACTGACGAATAAATGGATTTATACCTTTCAATAAATTATATTTATCATAATAGTCATCGCCTGAAACTATTTTTGACGAATTTTAAGACATGAAAATTCTGTTTATTTTCGATCCAGTAAGAGTATCGAGAATCGAGTCAGAGATCCCCTCTTACTACTCCCCTACATTCCCTAACCTTCCGTCACTAAGTGACAGACAAAAATCATTCAGACGAGACTTTAAAGACACTGGACTTTAAAGAAAGTTGAAATTTGAACTTTGGAAAGCTTGGAATAGATAATTTAGGGAGTAGGGTATAATAGATCAGCACTGAGCAAAATTTTTCGAAATTCTTACGGAAATGGTACTTCCATTTACGTTTTTAAGGAAACGTACGTAAATTTACGTAAGCAAAGACGCGTACAACAGCTAGTTGTATGTACTATAAATAAAAACATCAAACTACATTCCTTCTTTATTATAATACTAATAATATTATTATATTATTTCTTATTTTATTTCTACCTGTTCCAGCTACGACGGCCGTGTAAAAGGACCGACGGCGCACTGGGCGGACGCGTCGCTAGCGGGGCGGGCGAGGTGGCACGCCTCGCCGCACTCTGCCCTACGTATACGAGACGTAGTGCCCACTGATCGAGCACTATACAGATGTAGAGTTGATTTTAAAGTATCACCCACAAGGAATTCGAAGTTTGTTCTGCATGTTATTGGTAAGATTTTTTTTTAAATTAGTGATTTTTGTAGATTTTCCGAAAAAAATACTAAAAAATAGTATACTAAATAGTTTAGTGTTTAGACACTCCGTTTCCCACTTTACCGCTGAGTTCTGGAGGCATTGCGTGTTGAGTGGCGGACACCAGAACTAAGAAATGCAGATGTAAATAAAAAAAATCATCGAGTGGGGTTTGAACCCACAACCAGTCGGGTTTATAATCACAAATTGTGTTTAGCCTCAAAAACTTCCCTCCTATCACTAGGTTCCTTCTGCCTTCCATTCCATATGTGGAATAAACCGTGAAGCTAGAATAAATATATACCATTAGATATTAATGGCCCATTTATTAATACTATTCCTACCAGCGTACTCAGAATATTATAATTTTCAAAGCTTATAACATAAAGTATGACACAATTTCATAATAATAACCTACTTTCATTAAGTATCAAACTAATAAATATCAAAGTATCTCCGCGAAAGTTCTCGCCATACGTAATCAGTTAAAAGTTAGTGCCTTGATTCTCCTTGCTCTACTTGTTGCTATATAAAATGTTATAGTTCATATAAGTTAGTAAAAGAAGCTAAAGCACGTACCGCCCAAATATATTAGGTCCATCGAAACACGCTATCGAAATTGAGTTAGATTGAAAATTAACTTCGCCCGCTTCCAGTTCGGGGGAGTTTGAAAGTTTTTCGTGTTTCAAATTTTTGAAGTTACACAATGTACGGTGTGCTTGTTGCCCGTTTTGTGTTTATAAAGATGAATATTTGTAAAAAAATGTAATAGAAATAGTTTTAGTATTTACAAAAATGATTTGCAAATAAGGAATATTCTTTATTTTAACTATTTTATGATAGATCAATATTTTTAATATTGTTATTTTTTTAACGCCACTCAGCATGCGGTATCTGAAAAAAAGACAGATTGCGGGGGAACGGAGTGTTTTGACACTAAGTTTTTTACTAACCGGTGTATGTGGAATACATAGTTGAAAATAGGAAAAATACTGTAACCCGCCTATGGTAGTAGGGTAGGCAGAGCGGAGACAGTGTTCAGATACGCCGTTTTCCACTTTCTGATGAATGAAGCATTACGTGTTGAGTAGTGAAACAAAACGTCGCAGTTTGACTTGGACCAGGGCGAGAAAATTAAAATATTAGTAAATAATAATTCATTTCCGCGCGTGGGAATCGAATCCACAACCGTCGCATCTACAGTCACTGATAATACATAATCTTATTATATTAAATAATTTATTTTATACTGTTAATATAAATATGATTACTAAGCTTCATATAAACATAATATAAACATTTTAATATTCATTTATGAGCTTAAGTGTGTCCACTTTTATTGGAACTATCTAAAATTGTCCTTATTCGTTATTTCCATGAAGAACATTTTCAATATTCTTTCAATATCCTTTTTAAGTATTCTTTTTATTTTATTTTTCTATTTTCATTACATATCGTCCATTAGACTGTGAAAGCAATATGGATTTCTTTTAATGGATAAAATAGGTACTATCTCTTTAAGCGATAGGAGAAAATGTAACATGGGATTAAAATTAAATTCAGAACTTCACATAAAATGCTTTGTTTTTAGCTCTATGCTGTATCCCGCACTTAACATGGTAGCCAGAGGGAACCTGGGAACCTAGCGCTTAGAAACTCTATTTTCACATACCTATTACGTTCATAGTCACAAGTATATACCCCTACGCTACAACTACCCTCCAAACACATTTAAAATATTTTATAACAAATTATTTATATGAATAGTCCTATTCAACCTGTCACCATATCAAATAAGCATCAGACAAACAAGTATCAACTACACCACAAGGGTCTAAAATCTTTATAATTTAAATGTAACTAGTTGTAATCTAATCTAGAGTTATCACCGCACCGTCCTCCCGTGAACAAGGACTCGAGATGTTCAGTTTGATAAATAGCCTTTTAGTTAAAAACGTATCAATCACTCGGTCCAAGAGCTGACGACGAAAGAGGGAAGATTTTCCTCAGGACTCTTGAATCAGTGTACCATTAGTTTTTTGTGAAAAGATCTTAACTCCATTCAGAAGACCCGTGTCACATTTATGTATGTGTATGTACTTCTTCTATGTACGTACATTGACACTATTGTAGCTCAGTGGGTTGGTATCTGATTCTCTATACATAAGATGGTTTTAGATACGATTTAAATATTTTTAATTTATTTAGTAAGGCTTTGGGTAAGGTTGAGTTCTAGCACCCAACACACATTATTAATAGGTTGCCTATGTGATTAGGGTAATGGCTTCGTAGTATTTGTATTGTTTTCTACATATAAATTAAAAATGTAAATGTTTTCTATATTAAGTAAAACCGAATAATTTCAGTAGTATAAAATAAAACATAAAATATGAATAAAGCCTCCGCCTGCTCCTTTCCAAGATTTAGTCAATAACATTAGTTTATATTATAATAAATAACTTCGCCTTATAATATATACGTATGTTGCTTCGGGCGATACGAAAATGGAAAATAAACTAATAACATGTTTTCAGAACAAATTAAATACGAAGATATCATACTATACACATACATCTATAATCTACAAAAGTTTATATATCTATATATCATATTCAAATCTATCGCTAAGAGATGAGCAAATTTCAAGTGAAATTAGAAACGTCAGACTCATTTAACGAATCAATCTTGTCTCAGTAACGTACTGAATATTCAATTACTAGGTACAGTTTGCTTAACTTGAGTTATTCGAAATTGTTGTTAAGTGTATTTTAAGTAATTTACTGTTGTTTTTTTTATGTTATAAAGGTTTTAGAGGTGTTTTAAGTTATTAAGAGATGTTTCTTATGAATATCT
The DNA here is from genome assembly GCA_917862395.2 of Heliconius sara. Lineage (NCBI taxonomy): Eukaryota > Metazoa > Arthropoda > Insecta > Lepidoptera > Nymphalidae > Heliconius > Heliconius sara. The sequence continues at coordinate 2,653,816 of OU860796.2, read as the reverse complement.
ATGGAGATTGCGGGTTCGATTTCCTCCTAAAATAGTGTATTTAACGAACTATACTTTGGTGCGTGAAGTTTAACGTAGAGTTTCAACACCTCACATGCAATTTTAAAAATAGAAATCAGAGAACAAAAGATATTTAAAAAAGAATTGCTTTGTTTTAAGAACTTATTTTTAGCTTTACGCTATATATTTTTTATGGCAAGGTAGGCAGACTGAACCAGTGAAGCTAGTATTAAGATACTTCGTTCTCATTAACATATTACCGTTTTCCACTTTTCGATAAATTTTGTGGCAGTGTGGAGTGGCAGAACTCAATTGCAGTAGTTTGCTTCGAATCCAGAGCAAGATTTCCTCGCATGAAAACCACACCCGAAACCTAACGCTTTTAAAGTTGCACGTTTGCGCCCCTGCGCCACAACTGACTTCAAATATATTTTTATTTTTTTTACATAAAAACTTTATATTAAGCAAATAAATATATAATATGTGAATACTGTAGTTATGTATCGAAATTATAAATGTATCTATTTATATAACATAAAATAACTCAAATCAGCTTCACGCGGTATACCGCACACAGCATGGTAGGCAGAGGGAACCTAGTGTTTAAACCCTCCGTTCCCCACTTTCTGCCGAATTCTGGAGACATTGCGTGTTGTGTGGCAAAACTCAACACCGCACTTTGCCTCGAGACCACCAAGGAAATGGACATATAAATTTAAGTAAATATTTCGTCTCCTGGAATCGAACCCCACCCCACAACCAGTCGGTTCGACAGTCACACCTCGCGACTGACTGAGACTGGCCTATTTATATACATATCATATAGGAACATATTAACTGTATTATATATAGAGTGTTCTTTGATTTTCATAATACAATTTCTGCATATTTCGAAGCTGTATATGAATTGGCGAATGATATTATATAATAAATGATGTTCCAGTTTAATGATAATGATTCTGATTATCTATTCGATCGACAATAGTTAATAGCTTATTATTAGAAATAATTATGTTTATTGCATTTATTAATATTTTATATTACGTTTTATATTACGAGTATATTGCGTTTAATTTATATTTGCGTTCCATAAAATTTAATAGCTTATTATTAGAAACAAACAGGTTTTATATTTTTCACGTAGATTTTTTGATATTTAAATTTTTTTAGTTTAAGAGCTCTCTCTCATTTTTTATTTTTATTAGGGTTCTGTAGCTAAATGGAAAACACGGACTTCTTCCATATTTGTCTGTACCTATGTATATCACATCCACCTTTATCCAAAACTTTTAAGACTACATAGTTGAAACTTGGCGAGAATCGAACCTACCTAAGATTCGATTCTCACTCGTGGTAATGAATTATATTTCTTTGCTCTGGTAACTAGGCAAAGCGCAGCGTTAAATTTAGCCATTCAATGTGTAATATCATTATAATCAGTCGGAAATTGGGGAGCGGAATGTATTGGAAAACGAAGTATCATCTGCGCACGCTGCTCTATGCGGGGTACAGCGTGAAGCTTAAATAAAAAGATGAAGTCGTGTTAGTCGTTTCGTGTCAATTCAATTTTATTGTAAATTAATAGGTTTTCAATTTACGATTAAATTGAACTTAAGCAATAGTTACCGAAAAGCATATTTTTTTTAGCTTCTCGCTATATCCCGTCCATACTAAGGTAGGAGAAACCTGGAGACATAGTGTGTCAGGTGGTAGAGATCGACTCCTCGCTTTACCTCGTTACCAGAACAAAAGAAATCAAATATTAAATATTTCATTTCCTCGAAAAATAGTCGAATCCACAACCCGTCGCGTTTATAGTCCTCTTGCCAGTGACCCTGCGTCACGACTGGCCTCAATAGCCTTATCGTAAAAACAATTCAATTTAATTTTAACATCCAAAACAAACATCATTAATTTCTATAAAACTAACACAATTTTAAGTTTCCCTCGAGATATAAAAGCTCTTTTAAGCTTCGTTTTATCTTCAACAATAATAGAACATTTTACGCCTATCCCTTTTTATTGCTGATGGCATATAAACACTTGACTACCGCCTGAGTGGGTGGGATTCGTAAAGTAAATGGTGGTCTAACTATTAGAATTTTGACGTACAAAAGAGATTTAAATGTGTTTGTTTTGGTTAAATAACCCTAGTTTGGTTTATTTTGTAGGAGAGGGGATTCAATAATGTTTAGGTTAAATTAGCTTAAAAGGAGTAAATATTTTTAAGCCACATAGCTACATAAATTATTTTATAACTTACATATTTTATTTACAATATGAGATTGGTGCCAAAGCGAAGAAATAAAAAAATATTAAGAGATAATAATTCATTTCCTCGAGTGGGGATCGAACCCACAACCGTCGCGTTTTAGTCACACCCTTGTGCCCCTGGGCCATGACGGCCTCATTTTCAAAGTTTAATATTATTAAAATATATATATATATTTAGTAAACAAAGTAAAGAACGCAGTGTCTTAAGACTTTAACAATTTTAATACTACAATCAGATTCACACTGTATCCCGCACACTGTAGTGTAGGCAGAGGGAACCTAGTGTTAAAATACTCCGTTCCGTTCATTTTAATACTTAATAACTATTTAGTATTGATTTAAAATTTTAAGATTGTATTACTAATTGACTTAGAATAAATTCTTTGAGGTTTCTCTCTCAAGTCTTCTTTTGAAAACACTCGTATACTCGTATATTTGTCTATTGTACATATAAAATACAAGTACGTAGTAGTTATATATATTTTACCATCACTTTTCTATATACTTCTTTTTATGTTTTTAACATATTAGTTGAAACGGTCGATACAACCTTTCCAATAAATAATTCATTGCATGAACACGAAATTGATCTAACATTAGTATAGTGAGTCCCCAAGGGGCGAGTATTAGAGACCCTTTTGTGAATCGGCTCGTTGGTTATTTAAAACATTTTAAATATTCATTAGAATGATAATCACATGTTGTTTAAGAAACACTGAAGTTGTGATTCCAGATTTCGCATAAAATGTCATTTTCGATATATGTAGAGTAAGTAGGTGGTTGTGAGTTTGATATTCACTCTGAAAGATAAAATGTGGTGCCGAGTTTCACCACTGAAATTTTGATAAGATATACAAGACGTTATCATAAAATATAGCTTAATCAACGAGATTATTTTTTTACTTATTTAATATTATTTATTATTTCCGTCGTCATTCATCTTTATCCATTATTTTAAAGAAAAAAAAGTCTTTTTATAACTATTACAATATATATACAAAGTAAACACGAATAACTCACATAACGAATGTTAAAAATTTTCAATAAATCATCGAAACAAAACGATTGCTTTCAACTATGTAAATTGGCATTTATTTAACCTGAAAGTACACAGGTGGGGTCTAGGCTGACCCGAAGCTCTGTTGTTAACGATATTTTTGCTATTTCGCTAAGATAGTAAGCTAAGTAAGTTAAGTACATATTTTTCCCATGTGTGAATGAATACTTACAGACCCCCTCCGTAATTTCATATGCAAACTTGTTTTCATTTTATTCGTATCTTATATGATTTTCTTTCATAATTAGTGTAGTATAATTCTAAAAATGAGTTACTTATTATTTGAAGGCGCCATTACATCAAAAGGTTCAAAATTTCAGTGATTCTAATAGTTTAGACACCACCATTAATCCTACAGAACCTTTGTTACTTGTCTTAACATTGAGGCGTTGTAATTTTTTTATGTTTTTATCATAAATGTTTACTTATTTTACAATTATGCTATATTGATTCTGTATCAGAAAATAATATTATTTTATTAGAAGTTTTAGTACATTTATTGACCACTCAAGACATATCTATGCATAAGATGTTAGCTTCTTAAAAATAACTTACTCTTTAAGAGCCAATTGTGATAAGTAATAAACATTAAATATTATATACTATAAAATACAATATGTTTAACTTTGTTGATCTTTTTTTTTGAACCATTCAATATAAAACTTTAAAAATATGAAGATACTTGTAGTCATGGGATGGGCCATGACAAAAAGTTACCATAAAGAACACGTGTACTTAAGGGTTAAAATTATGTGTATTTTTTCGATAAATAATTTGATTTCACGGAGATTTAAATTCGGCTTGTGTAAAATGCGTCAAAAGTTGATATGAATGGAACATAAAAATATATTGAATGAGCATAATCTGTCAAAGCTAAGCCCGTTGTATTGCCTGCGGTTGTTGGATATTTTATTCAAAATATGTAAATAAATAAAATAACTTTTAATTTATTAGTTTAATATATTATTGGGTTAAAATAAAATAATTATTATAAAAACATATTTTTACATTTGAAAACATTTTTACACTTATGTTTGCTAATATTGATTTCACAAACAATTTTTGTTATATAGGCCAAACATTGAAGTATAACACGAAAATATTTTGATTACTCCATAAATTACATTAATAAAAAATGTACTATATTACAATAGTTTCTAATATTTACATGTGATCATAAATATATTTGCACATCATATGATTGTAAATGCGACAGTCGTGGATTCGATATCCACTTGGGAGTTTCATTGTTCTCGTTCTAATAAGAAGAAAACTTAACAGAGTACCGGAACTCAATAACTAATGTCTTGAAGATTATGTCAGTACTACCTGTACTAACTCTACTAACTCTACAAATCCATCTCTATGGGATAGAGCGTGGAGCTTTTAAAAATATATTTCTCAAACCTCAGATTTTTTGTACTGAACTATAGAAGCAATGTTCAGTCATCAAGATTTTCGTAAATTTTCTATTCATACTCAACATTTTTACTTTTAAATAATAATAAAATTAATAACCAAAAAACTATAGATATTATAGAACTATTTTAAAAAAAAGTACCAATAAATGAAGGTTTGATGTTCTGTATCAGCTGCGTAGCCAGTGCAAGTCACCTGGGCCGGGTGTCCTATAAATTTATGTGTCGGAATATCGGAACGATGCCAAACAGTATGGCGGTCTGTACAACGAACTCCTTGCCAATGCGGCATAACTAAGTTGTTTATGGGTCAAATGTCAAAAATATTGAGATTTAGTTTTATTTATTAGGTATTTTGTATTCTGGACTTGGTGTGGTTGGTTCGTTGGCTTCGCTGTTTAGAAACTTGGCACAGGACAGGAAAGTGGTTTTCCGTCTGTAGAAAATACTATGAGGCCAGTCGTAGAGCAGAAGCACAAGAGTGTGACTGTAAAGGTTGTGGGTTCGATTCCAAATCAATGAAATGAAATATTTGATATTTTCATTTCGTAGCCCTGTAAATCAGGAAAAGCGCAGCGTTGAGTTCCGCCACTTCACATGCAATGCCTCCAGATTGCAATGGAAAGTGGGGAACGAAGGTGTAGTAATCAGAATGGAGTAACTTAACCGTGGTTCCCGTGTTTCTTCTTTTGTTATACTTAACTTTATATAAAATTATTTGCCCGTCTTATCGATATTGAATTACTTATATTTCGTTAACGTAGCTACAATCTTAATTTGTGGGGGAATTCGGTTGACCTTCGAGAACACAGTTTTGATGATAATAAAAGAAACTCACGTAAAACGCATGAGAAATCTTCGGAGGACATGTATAAAGAGGTTAATTATATACACTCCACTTTCAATGAAGACATTTTCATTATCCATTCTCCGCCGAAATCTGCAGCAGTAAATTTTGTCAACGCCGCGCCTCATGACCAGAGCGAGGAATAAAGAGCGTAAAGTAAAATATATATATTTATATATGTAAAATAAAAATCAAATCAGCTTCACGCTGTAACCCGTACACAGCAGGGTAGACAGAGGTAACCTAGTGTTAAAACACTCCGCTCCCCACTTTCTGCCGAATTCTGGAGGCATTGCGTGTTGATTGGCAGAATTCAACGTCGCACTTCGCCTTAACACCAGAGCGTACAAATGGAAATATACCTTTAAGTAAATATTTCATTTCCTCGAGTGGGGATCCCACAACCAGTCGGTTCTACAGTCATACTTTGTACCACTGTGCCACGACTGGCCTCCTATATATATGTAGTATCTTTGTTTTCATTTCCTATAGTAACTATTTTTTACAATAAACGTGTGATGGACTTAAAAAATATAAAAAAAACACAACACATATTGAAACAATATAAATAAATCAGAATCGCCCTTACCGGGCTTTCATTACTTATTGTCTTATTTTCTCCGTCAAATATGAAATATTAATTATCACTTTTAAATAGCAAATGTCGATTACGTATAAATGAGAGTATGAGTATTTTTAATTACTGCGAAATATTAAAGCGTACAATTTACAAATTAACGAGTATAAAATAAAAATGTACGATTTAAAGGAAAAAAATGTGTAATTAACTCGTTTGCTGTAGTATAACAGAAATCATTAAAAGCCCTGACCCGTGACAAGAGAAAGAAATTACCACTGATATGACTATATGTAATTACGAAACGTACGGTGTTGTTTGTGTGTTTGACCAATTTTATTTAAACCTGTCCCAGTACTGTCCTTAATTAAAATAACAAAATGAAAAATTTTGAATTTCACAATATATTATGTATTATTTACAACTGCGTTATGTAATGCGTTTTAATTTAAACTGAGCTGGAGTCAACCAACCGTTAACGCTAGTATTGTTTTATTAGTTGTTCTATATTTTATATACACACACACATATATATATATATATATATATATATATTATATATATATATATATATATATATATATATATATATATATATATATATATATATATATATATATATATATATATATATATATATATATATATATATATATATATATATATATATATATATCTATATATATATATATATATATTATATCTATATATATATATATATATATATGTAAAAGCCGTTGTGGTACAGCGAGACATAAACGCGTTGGCTGTAGATACGATTATTTTCAGCCAAATGCAGGTTACATTTTAATTATTTTCGTGTTTCTGCTCTCGTAAGACAGAATGCGATTTGAATTTTGTCATTCAACACCACACATAGTATCTTGTCATTGTCCTAAAATTGAGAACGATGTGTCTTGACACTAGATTATCTCTTCGTATTCTAGTTCACGTGAAATATTATATAAAGCAAATAAAAGTATCTTTTTTTCAAAAAAAAAAATATAAAAAAACCCGGACGCCGTCGTGGCGTAGGGATATGATGGATAGTGGGTTCGATTTTTACTCGGGGATGTTAATTTCTTCGTGCAACGTGGCTAAATACTGTCAAGCCACAATTTCAACAATTCAATCATATTACACAAAAAATAAGCGTGAAGCTAAAATAAATAATAATAAAATATATATATATTTAGATTGCCAGAATAAGTCGTCATTTCTAATCCTCCTTGGAACAATGAAATTAATTTCTCAGAACTTTATGGCTTTATACTGCTTAATGTCGTAAGTAAGGTATTAATTTGAAACTTAGTTCTTTAGTTGCTACATTGATAATAGGTATCATTAAATCTATTGTCTAATTGATAATCACAATTTATTTAATATAAAAATTTAATATATAGAGGCCAGTCACGCAGGGACATAAAATGTTACTTGTAAAATCGACTGGTTGTGGGTTCGATCACCATTCGAGGAAATTAAATATTAATTTATATTTTAATTTCTTTGCTCTAGTTTCGAGGCAAAATGTGGTGTTGAGTTCCGCCACTCGCCACACGCAATGCCTCCCGAACTCTGTGAAAAGTGGGAAACATTCCGGTTCTCTCTACCTACCCTGCTGTGTGCAGGATACCGCGTGAAGCTGATTAAAATTGAATATGATTGTATAGAGAAAAAAAAATCGTGGGCATCTCGAGACGTGTTAACTTATATTAATCTAAGTTGAATTAAATAATTTCAATATCAAATATATTAAAATTATTTAATTAGAGAAAAGCTGAGGTCATTAGGTACTTAATTTTTTTGTATATTAATACGATAATGGAAGGAAAAGTTATTTATAATAAAATATAGAAAGGAAATATGTCTGAAAAATACAGCGTTGTGGATTTGAGTGAGAGAGATGAAATTATGAACCTGCCTGCCATTGCCGAGTTGACCATCAAACGTATCATGAAATAAAGCTAGGTTGCAGATATATTTTTTTTACCATCAGTAGGATAGACAGTGGTTACCTAGGAACCTAATAAGATATAAGATATAGAATAAGACTAATACGATTTCTCGATATATTGCGTTTTAAGTGGCGGAACTCAACGCCGTCCTTTGACTGGACCAGAGAGAGGAAATTAAAATAATTAATATTTGATTCCCCCGAATATGCTTGTGCCCTAAATAAAACTAAAATAAATTTGTTTTGTTGAATCGTTAACTTCTCTGTAAATTTTACGTTTTATTTCGTATAAAATTGTATATACCTGAGTAGAGACTACCTTGTTTCAGCACACTACTTTCATTTTCGGCCTAAATTCGTTTCAAATGCGTGTTGAATGGTAGAACATACCGCTGCGCACTGTCTTTACAGAATGAGGAAATGGAAATAATTCATTTTAGTTTACAATCAGATGCTTTTGCTGCACAATGAATAATTTTTAAATACAAATATATTTTTTTTCATACATCTTTTTTGTTTTGTCAGCTCGAGCGCGATGCCTCATTAATCTCGCGACAACACAACAAGCTATGAAATTTTATATTTACGAATCGTGATTTTTGCTACATTTTACTGTAAATACGTTTTGTAGTATTGACTTTAAAATTCTAGTATTTTTTATTATATTTTTTCTTTCCGCCGAACTTTTAAAGCATTGCTCGTTGGCATTGAATTCAACGCGGCGTATCATTCAAAATAGTGAATTCAAATCACGTTATCACAATAACATCACAAAACAGATACTCCTTGAAAAAACTCATTAAAACATACCAAAAAAATGGAAGAGATTAGACAATAAGCTAGACTTCTAAGTGTTGGAAGATATTAAAAAAAAACTGTTGAGTACTACATTGAACGCGATCAAACAATGTCACCCTACTGAGTGTGTGAAATTCGCGAACCCCTTTTTACTTTAATGAGGGACTTCCCTGTTCAGTGATTTTGAATATGAATTGGAGAGCGTTTTGAAGAAGTATCGCAAATAGCGTGGGGCGTTAAGTGTTATAAAAATATTGTTTTTCAAGTAGGTAGGTGCTTTCTTTTTTTTTATATGGATTGACGTTGTCTATACTAATATTATAAAGAGGTAAGATTTGTATTTTTGTATGTTTGTATGTATGTATGTATGTATGTGTGTATGTTTGTAGAGTTTTCACACAAAAACTACCGGGCCGATTTAAATAATTTTTTCACTATTGGAAAGCTGCATCTTTACTGACCAGCATAGGCTATATTACATTTCCAAAAAAATAGAGATCCCTAATAGAAATGCAATAATGTAAACCAAGGTGTGAAAAAATTGATCTCAATA